>OW964169.2:12712462-17512462 GCA_943136025.2 Agrotis puta | reverse complement strand
TTATCTTAAAGGTGAATTGGACTTGATTTTTGGACATAAATTCTAGTTTAGATAGCTATATTTAAATAGTGTTAGAAAACATGGACATAATTCTAGTCTATTTATATAAAAATAATGTTATCAATAAATAAAACGTGATTTTCTTAATGACTTTATTTAATGGTCATTAGGAATACATACTATTTTTATTAACTTATGCAATTATTATTATTTATTTATTTCTTTATGAAAAAAAAGAAAAATTATCGCCTACCGCGCATATTTAACGAGAATATCATCACATCGTTGGTCTATGGGAAGTCACTCTACTAATTAGGCTATCGTCAGCCACGTCAATCAAGTGAAACGTCAAGAAAAAAAATCATTCATTCAAATTTTATTCATTCACGTTGACATGACAGATGTGACAGTGACAGTGTTGGGTTTATTTTCGTTACGCCCACAATACAAAGCCCACGATAAAAGCTATGCAATAGCTTAAAAAACTAATATTTGATCATCCATTTTCCAAAACTCCCTTCGCCATTTCCTAGAGTTTTAGTGGAGAAGAAGTGTCCGAAAATGTCTTATCAACACTATTTTTTTCAATCAAAATCAAAAGTCACTGGTATTAATTAGGTGGACAATCATCAGAAAGTTTTAAACATCAATGTTTTTGTTTTTGCCAGGAAAAAAAAGGAAATCAACTCCCAAGCAGCACATCTGCCTGTTAGCTATGAAGAGCCACATTTATACAATAAGAAAAGAAATGAATAACCTAGATCACATCGCATGCGTCCATATCATGATACAATACTTGAACTCTGTTCAATTTGCAACTGACTGTGTGATGATTGCAATTGTATGCATTCACGATTGATCAGAGTCAATTGGCGAGGTCTTTAGGCATTGGCACACTTATGACGAAACACTTGAACTCTGATCCTTCAGAACATTGTTCATATCGTTTCCTTTCAAATTTTTCCATACCTATTGGGTTGATCATGACTGTCTAAAAAGGTTTGTTTGAACATTAGCATAGTTCAAATTGATGTGACTGTTGTATGAGCGGATAGTACGAAAGTCACACGAGCATTCTCTCGTATTATCTCAAACCTGGGTCAGATAGTCAGATGCTTCGTATCATTATCATCGTCAGCCTAAGTTTCCACTACTGAGTCACAGACCTCCCCTCTGTGAGAGGGAGTGGGCCTTACATTGGCACGCGGGTCCAGTGCGGGTTGATAGATGTATGTGACATCCATCGATCGATAGATCGATCTTCGAATTTTTGGTTTTAGAACATGCCTCCTCAACATCCTCACGATGTTTTGCTTTCACCCACCGCTTTAAGTGCAGTGGTGATGAAATAAAATCTACAAAGTAATTCGCCTGGCTAGATTCAAAACTAATCTCGTAACTGGTATATCGGTGCTGTCACCACAGGGTAATCTCCTGCAGATTATACAAATATTTTAATGGTTTTTGTAAGATCACACTTCGTTCGGCTTCATCATTCTAGTAGTCTAGATATATCTTGCATTATAATTAGTGTTATTATTGTTTTTTTTTGGGTTTTCCTGTCTATAAAAAGTTTTTGTAAACTATAACGATCGATGATTTCCTCTGTGATATTGTCGGTGATTTTCCACGATAGTGAAGGTCGATATCGTTATCGAGCAAATTAGTAATATTCCTCTTCTACATAGGAATCAGAACGACAAGTGGAGTGAATTGGATGCAACGCTGATCGAGGTTAAATACCATCACTTGTGTCCGCCATTGCTTCTTCTGTGTTATTTCTTTGAATATCTATTTAAATTTGCTTGGCTTCGATTTTTCTTACTGGAGAGTCATCCAGAGGTTTCTCTTTCAAGTCTCGTGCGTGAATGGTTAAATAGCTCATTATCCCGTTGCTGAGCAAAATCCTCACCCCATTACTTTCTTTTGATCTTTTTTTTTTATCGTGATAAAATCATCAAATGAGTTCAGGGTTAATGTAAACTAAAAATTGTCAAAATCCCGCAAAACTTACCAGCACCTTATCTGGTCACTTGTCTTAAAAAAAATATTATATCATACCCACAATACTTTTTACTACAGCGTACTTGAAGTATTTACGGCGTTTTTTGTACGAAGAATGAAAAAGCGCCACTCGTATACAAAGGAGGAACAATTTTTCTATATATCTATCCATCAAATTATCAAGAAAAGTAGGGTTATAAAAAGTATCAAGAAGTTTTATAATAACTATTCAGGTCATGGACTTCCGTCCACCCTTCGTAACCTACATTTAGTCAAAGGCTTCAAATGTAGGTTACGAAGGGCATAGTGGACTTTGAGGTATGGATTTAATAGCTAATTATACGTATAATTGGCTAAATAAAGTAAGTTGTATATTTGTCAAAAGACGGTTGTCCGGTGAAGCAAACGAGGAGGTATTCCACATTGGTCACCCGCTGTAATGGCACCTGAGCTAATGCCACCTTAACTATTCCAGATACGGGTCCTGTCTAAATTTTTCGCAGGTGCCAGGTGCTCCCCCGCTCTAGAGGGCCAAAGCATGCTCCTGCAAAAGAGCCCTGGAGTAGAGACCGCGTATCATATCAACGAGTGTAGTATGGGACGCCTCTAGCTAGAAGGATCCACGACCTCAAGGAAGTGGCTGGGACAGACGAGACGTGGTTGAGTGATGTGGCGCAACCTGGGAGAGGCCTATGTCCAACAGTGGACTACGATGGACTGAGTTTATTGAATTGAAAAGTTTGAAAATATATAGCGACAAAACAATTTACAACGAAACAATAACAATCTGCGTGAGTCAGACCAGAAATGATTACAACTGCGAAAACCTCAGTAGGCGTCAAACTTGGCTCGTATAAATATTTTATTGGTTCTTCGATCCGGAAGATTGCAGCTCTATTTTTTATGGAACGCAATGTTACGTGGGTTGCCATAGACACCAGCGTATAAACAAAGCAAATAAAAGACAGAAAGCACAGACAGCTAGCTACTTTATTACAAGTCAATTAGGTCAAAAATGCGCTGCGTTAGAAAACGAAACCCTTAATAAACCTAAAATTGTATCAAAACAAAATTGCCTGGCATGCAAACATTCATAAATCGTTTTTAAATAAGTTATTTTTTTTCTTATCACAATTGTTTTTGGTTTCAGGTACTTGTGCCGTTACAGTTATTTCATAATTAGTAACAATTAAGACTGAAGTATGACAGTTTCATAATCACGTAAGTAAAATCGTATTTTACTTCAAACAATATTACAATAATTTAATCTTTTTTCGTCCTTCGAGCTGGATTACTTAAAAATGCAGTCTACTGTGACTAACGCATCATCAAATATTAATTTTATTGTAAGTTTGTTAGTTTATTTTTCTCCGTTGTTATTTAATTAGTACAACGAGATCAGATTGTTATCACAGTTTAATCAGTCGTGGGTTATAAAGGATCAATATTACTCAATATCTTTCCTCTTTTTATCACAAATCAATTTAAATTTGTCCATTGTTGGTCTTGCTTTAAAAAAAGGTACCGACTTCAAAAACAAACACTATTATATCAACTTTTGCCACCGACTTCCGAAAGAAAAGTTATTTTACGCTTATTCGTGTTTGTTTTTTTAAGTCGGCTCTTTTTTTTTTGTTCAAAAAGTTTTTTTTTATTCACATTAAAAAAGGGAGTAAATGAAATGTATTGAAGTGAAGTGACCTTGCATCCACTCTAAATAGATTGGTTGAAAGGCAAAAGAATGATGATAATAATCGAAAAAATATGTTTTTTAAGATGTTTTAAGTCAATACGTATAGAATGGCTTACGTAGATTCCAATAAACGTGGCATAAGATTTAATTTTTAGACGTAACTTGAGAAAAAGAGAGTTTTGAGAAAATAATTTTGGCAGTGCAAGTGCTTTGCCAAGTGAAATCAGTAATGTAAAAGGTGTCATTTAGTACTCGTATCCGCATGACATGATGTTATTAGTGAATCAGCAAGTAATGTTCTCTACGTTTTTAGGTTACTTTCTAATAATATTGTCCGGTATCTAGAAGACTCGTTAGTTTTCACGTGATATATACAGGGTGTTAGAGACATCGACGCACAAACGGATACCATGGGTTCGGGACATGATTCTGGATGCCCCCGTCTGGAATTTTTCGTCGTTAATTTTAGTCTGCTATTTTATTGGATACTAGCGACCCGCCCCGACTCCGCACGGGTGATATCTCTACTATAATATCCGTGTTTTATACACATAAACCTTCCTCTTGAATCACTCCATCTATTAAAAACCGCATCAAAATCCGTTGCATAGTTTTAAAGATCTAAGCATACAGACAGACAGACAGCGGGAATCGACTTTGTTAAACTATGTATGTCTATGATTTGGCATGTTTAAGAAATGTTTTAACCGACTTCAAAAAAGGGTCGTAAATTCGACTGTTTTTTATTTTTTTTATGTTTGTTACCTCATAACTTATGAATTTTTGAACCGATTTGGATGATTAATTTTTGATCGATGTAGTATATTTGTCATTTGGTCCTATAAAAATTTCTTTCAACTTGGTTCGGTAGTTTTTATTTTCCTCAAAAAATGCCCGCTTTTTTCACTCAAAAAGTAACAAAATCACGACTTCACAAAAAAAAACAATCTGGCAACGCTGTGGCTGGCACTAACGGCCATACGTGTGGTCAGTTATTTCACAAAGAAAATAAAATAAATAATGCTTTATTCGCATTCTTCAGTTATGAGCACGAAAGGGTGCATGCCGATCTGAACCGGTAATATATCGATGTTCGATAAGTACTGTAATATCTTGATGTCTTTGTTCAAAAGATTTATATAAGGAGTTTTGAGAATATCTTTGTGATTTAGTGGAAATTGGATTCCCATCAATTTTGATATTAAGGTGCTTTATTTTTAATATTAAGGTGCTTTATCAACTTCATCATTTGCCTGGTTCTTTCCAACTATGAAGTTGGTGTTCAGTGTAATTTAATGCAGTTGATTACCGGTATATAACATGGAGCGACTGCTTATCTGATCTCCCAACTCCTCACAAACCAATGACACCTGCCAGGAGCTGATAACGTTGTGAGAAGTCATTTCAAAAACAGGCTAGACATACAAAAACATGATCAAAAATGAATGAATGAATCAAACCGACCTTCGATAGAATATCTTAAAAAACTCAACTTAAACAACCGTTGTACGTAATTAAATGCACATAGAGATATCACCACGTACCTATTGTTAAATAGATAAACGAATAACTATTACATGTAATATATATTCAACGAAACATAGCTTGGAACACGAAAACATTAAAATATATCCATCACTGCAAGAATGCACCCAAACGTCACTGTCGCTGTCACTTGCTGTGCCCGCTCCTCTAGGGATGTACCACGCTGCCTAGTGTTGGGATTCCAGTTACGGATTTACGTTTATTAGTTCGGCCTTCCTGACACTCCGGCGTCCTCGACGGAATTGCACTTGAATGAACACGAAAACCCGTAAAACCTGCAAACAATCATGCACACAGAAACGGCACAAAGCCCGCTGACAATGCACAGTAGTGGTATCCTTCATAACACGACCCATCTTAATCAGCAAAATAAAAGATGGGTCAAGCTATGCCGGTCACTGACTGCAAGCAGCGAACACACAAGCCCCGTAGGCAATGCAACCAGCCCCGAAGGCAATGCAACCAGCCCATTTGTAATGCAACCACCCCGAAGGCAATGCAACCAGGCCCCGTAGGCAATGCAACCAGCCCCGAAGGCAATGCAACCAGCCCATTTGTAATGCAACCAGGCCCCGAAGGCAATGCAACTAGCCCATTTGTAATGCAACCAGCCCCGCAGGCAATGCAACAAGGCTCCGTAGGCAATGCAACCAGCCCCGAAGGCAATACAACCAGCCCATTTGTAATGCAACCAGCCCCGAAGGCAATGCAACCAGCTCATTTGTAATGCAACCAGCCCCGCAGGCAATGCAACAAGGCTCCGTAGGCAATGCAACCAGCCCCGAAGGCAATGCAATCAGCCCATTTGTAATGCAACCAGCCCCGAAGGCAATGCAACCAGCCCATTTGTAATGCAACCAGCCCCGCAGGCAATGCAACAAGGCTCCGTAGGCAATGCAACCAGCCCCGAAGGCAATGCAACCAGCCCATTTGTAATGCAACCAGCCCCGAAGGCAATGCAACCAGCCCATTTGTAATGCAACCAGCCCCGCAGGCAATGCAACAAGGCTCTGTAGGCAATGCAACCAGCCCCGAAGGCAATGCAACCAGCCCATTTGTAAGGCAACCAGCCCCGAAGGCAATGCAACCAGCCCTGTAGGCAATGCAACCAGCCCCGAAGGCAATGCAACCAGATTATTTGTAATGCAACCAGCCCCGTAGGCAATGCAACCAGCCCCGCAGGCAATGCAATCAGCTTGTTTGTAATGCAACCAGCCCCGTAGGCAATGCAACCAGCCCCGTAGGCAATGCAACCAGCCCCGAAGGCAATGCAACCAGCTTATTTGTAATGCAACCAGCCCCGAAGGCAATGCAACCAGCTTATTTGTAATGCAACCAGCCCCGAAGGCAATGCAACCAGCTTATTTGTAATGCAACCAGCCCCGAAGGCAATGCAACCAGTTTATTTGTAATGCAACCAGCCCTTTGCAATAATCTTGGAATTCAGGTCTTGACTTAATTTATTTAATGATGTTATAGCCCCCTTGGCGTTGGCACTAGTTACAGCGTCAAGCCACACATATTTGGGAAAGCCATCAATGACTGCAAAAATATAAGTCTTCCCAGAACTTTTGCAAAACGGTCCCAAATGATCCACATGCGATGTGTGAAAAGGAGTAGTAATCATACTCCTGAAGATCAAGCCACCACCTAGTTATACGAGGTGACAAATCCCTCTTAGACCAAGCTAAACGTAATGCAGAATCATTTTCGGCTCTGCGCAATCATTTACAAACTCTGTCAAATTAGCACGTGTGATACAGTCTTCTTCTTTCATTAAGATAGTCTCATTACTCAAGTTCATAACTTTTATTATAGTAGTCCCATCTTGAGTTTTCTATTTCATGTCCTAATACATTGATCTCACACCTAGGTCTATGATGTTCACCATACTTCACATGAAGAAGTCCAGTTACAATACAATCCGTCATAGCCACAACTTTATTAACACCAGGCTGTAGAATAACATCAGTTTGGGAATGTAATCGGATTTTCTCTGATTGAGCGCTAAGATCAGATATTTCTAAACCCAATTCGTTGTCATAAATGTTAAGATGTGTGGAAGTTTTCACAACAATTATATTTGGTGCTTCAGTAAATGGATGTCCTACTAGCACATCAAACTTCTGTATATGGTCAGGCACCACATAAAAATGGGTGTATCTTTCTACGCCATCAACATTTAAATTTTTATAGTATTTTTCAAACAATATGTACCTTCTTAACCAGTTTATTACTCAATTCCTTCCTCCGGCATTCCTCTGTAGTGTGACCTTTCATATTGCAGAAAGCACACTCTTTATTCTGATTTTTCTTCTTATAACATTCTGCTTCCTTGTGTCCCATACGTCCACAGAACCTGCACTCTATGTTATTTGATTTTGGTGCCTTGCCACATGTTTTAGCCCTATGACCAACCTTTCCGCATGTGAAGCACTTTTTGTTGTCAAACTGTTCTTTATTATTGACATTATGCTGCACTAAAGCTGATGATGTCTTAACACTGGCCAGGTACTTTAATAAAGAAACAGGATCATGGCATCCTGCAGATATTGCTCCCAATTCTAAAAATTTATCACCTAAAGTACCAATGATGGCCTCTGTGATCAATTCATTGGACACTCCGCAAGACATCCCTATACCCAATTTTTCATAATAAAATTTAATTGGATCTTCCTCTTGTTCCTTTACCTTATTGACTAATTCTCTAATTTGGCATAATTTATTTTTTGTGAATGGAAATGCTTTAATAAGGCGATCCTTCCACTCTGCCCAGCTCACATCATAGGAAAGCTGTCTCTCATACCATCCTTTAGCATACCCGCATAGCTTAGATGTACAATTACAAATCAATGTTCTCTCGTCCCAACCATACATAAGAGCCATACTCTCAGAATTTCTAATCCAATGATCAATTGACACAGAAGTTGTCTGAGGATCAAACTCCGGCAATACATCATTCCGTCCCACATAACGGATCACAGAAGTTCCACTGGTGCTGGCTTCCATAAAAGGTGTTGACATTGAAACTTCAGCTGGTAATGTTGTCTGTGGTGTAGACTCAGAAGCATGATAATTTTGTGTTTGTCTGAGCTCTCTAACTAGCCCCTCTAATGCTTCTATTCTACAATCCTTTCTCTCCAGACGTTTCTTGAATTTCTTCCTTTTACTACTATGCTCTTTCCCAAATTCCTCAGAAGCAGAACTACTAGTTGAGTAGTACCTCTTATTATGACGCCCCATTTTACAATAGGAAAACAATATGCAATATTCTGAACAACAATAGTTACACCAGCAATATTATAAAACAAGTCACACAAACTTATTTAGTCAAAATATTAACAATAAGGCCACAGTCTTTTACCACACCAAATTAATTCGGTTCTGATTCAGTCATTAAATTGTATTTACACATTTAAATTACCGTTATTTACACCAGCACAACCCATACCATTTTAATAACATTTTAGTTTGTGGGTTATCTCTTGAAAGTCAAATTCAGATAGGTAAATTAGAACAAGCTCACCAAGTGTCCCAGTTGGAGAAAATAAATACCATCTGATCTCACCATGAAACACCAAAACAAAAAAAATCCAAGAAAAAAATTGTTCTTTTGTTTTTTCTCGAGTCACAATCACATTCAAAATTTTCACAAAAGAATTTTATGTAAATCTGCACGTAAGTTTATGCCACTTCTGAACTGTTAAATAGATAAACGAATAACTATTACATGTAATATATATTCAACGAAACATAGCTTGGAACACGAAAACATTAAAATATATCCATCACTGCAAGAATGCACCCAAACGTCACTGTCGCTGTCACTTGCTGTGCCCGCTCCTCTAGGGATGTACCACGCTGCCTAGTGTTGGGATTCCAGTTACGGATTTACGTTTATTACTATCTTATGATCGAATCAAGCTAAAATTGGCTATACCCGACCGAACAGCCGAGAAGGCTGCAAAACCCGCCGGGAACCCGCCAATCAGGTTCTAAGATCCAAAAATAGCTCGACCAGCAGCCATTAACGGTGCGTACGCGCACCGCAACACGTACATTTCTCCTTTCACTCACAGAGTAATTTGCACCTTAAGAGATGATCGCTACAAATTATATTTGTGTGCTAAAAATATATTTATGCTTTCTGAAGTGTGCAAGGAGAGAAAAAGTACGCATTTTTGTTTTGCAGTGCAGTTTGCCCCTTGTTTTCGTCTACATACCTATAGCAGTGAAATAGTTGTATTTTCAAATCTTGAAGCCATTTTAGATTTGAAAACCTCAAACCCAAAGTTATTCTAACGTAGCTGAATTTACATACTTTATTACGTTCCACTAAAACTTAAAACCCAATAAATAATATTTATGAAAAATCTGAATGATTTTACGACGAGTTAAATTCTAACATATGCAACGTTTTCTCAGAAAAACCAGCTGTCTCGTCGCTCTTAGGGATAAAAAATTGTGTATCTTTATCACTGAGTTCATTTTCTTAACTCCGGAACCGATTTTGATACAATTTTCAGTCTCATTTATGCCTTTGTCAAACAGACAGGCGAAAGCGAAGCGTTTCCGAAGCGATACCGAACCGAAACGAGACGACAGTCCGATAGTTCTGTCACACTTTCGGATCGCTTTCGCTTTTCTATGTGACTGGATTCAAACAATTCCATACATTACAAATAAAAACGCCTCGCTTCGCATTCGTCACGCCAGTCTGTATGACAAAGGCTTTAGAGATTTTATTCCGGGCGGTTATTGCGTCATTAATTTCCCTGGATTTGTCTCATCATCTAACATAATTTTGATACAGTAATCGTGATGTTTTACCGAGCAGTAGAATCCGTACCAAGCAGGGTCAGATTGCTAGTCATTCTATTAGAACTTATTCCTAATAAATGTTGAACGTATAACTTTCAGTACTCGTAATAAACAGCTGAATTAATTGCAACGCGTTAACTATGACTTATGCAACGTTTTCTCGAAATAGCGTCTGACCTGACGTTGTTAAGCTCACGTATAAGTTATAAAACCGATCACTTTATTGATCGTTAGTCCTTCGCAAATTAAAGGAAAGGCAGGAATGATAAATGAGGTAAACATAATGGCGAAACATCTTTTGTTGGGCAATGAAAAGCTTCGGTTGGTAAGCGAAACAAGGGATCTTTTATGCGGATAGTTTAGGGGTTGAAAATGTTGAAGGTAAAAGAAATTGTGTTAAATTAATG
The DNA here is from genome assembly GCA_943136025.2 of Agrotis puta. NCBI lineage: Eukaryota > Metazoa > Arthropoda > Insecta > Lepidoptera > Noctuidae > Agrotis > Agrotis puta. The sequence goes on along the minus strand of OW964169.2, from coordinate 17,501,992 downwards.
TATCTTCTATCATTGGAACAACGATCAATGGCTTTTATAGTACTGCAGTACTTTCTTGGCAGCGCGTATGCAAAGAACAATCTAGAGATGTTTTTCGCGATACAGGTTTTGCCCCGTGTAGATTGAAAAACAGTTCTCAAAAAGTTTCTACCAGTATCAAGAGTTTTAAATGCAGATTCTGGTGTACCTATGTATCTTTCATCCAAATCCCTTTTGCAGTTGTTAAGGAACCGAGAGACGTGATACACAGACTTATAGTTGAGACAGAGTTATCTACTATTTGATTGATCACTATGATTATGATAGCTGTACGCAATGGTCGCGGGACTAACGAATTACCGTGACCCCGGTACGTAAAGGGCTATTGAAGGACACCGTGGATTTTAGTCAGTACGAGTCTGACAGTCCCTCCCGCCCTGCCCCGGGTGGGAGGACTCATTTGATGATTTTACCACGTAAAAAAAAGCTGTACGCAATACTTCTGCTCAGTCTATAAGAGGACAATATTTCACAAAAAAAAATTAACATCCCGAGACTAAAAATAAACAGGAAAACATTATTGATAACTTAAAAGAATTCGACGTAAATCATAAAAGAGGGCGTGAGCTTCCAAAAAATGGCGACGGATCCACTCTTGTGCAAGTTATTCGCAGAACGCTGATTGATTTTTAAGACCAGTTTATGTTTTGGACTTTGCAAGGTGATAATCAGTGTTTAACGGTTATCTGACGTCATATATTTGTAACATTTGAAAACATACGTCATGTTAAGCAGAATATGTGAAATGTTTTTTTACTTGTTATTACTATTAGAGCAGATTTCGTAGTATTGATGTTGTGCAAAAAAAATAAAACCACAAGGTTAAGAGTAAAATAGTATTTACTTAGCTCAAACCACATTACGAAAGGTAAAGGAAGCACAAAAGTCTAGAACTTCGAAGTTATCTATACTTATAATAAATCTGTAGAGAGGCAAATTCTGTACATAAAATATATTTACAAAATAACTATCAAGGGTGATTAGGGATCGCTACTGATGCCAAAAATGCAATCAGTAAAATTTTTGTCTGTCTGTCTGTCTGTATGTATAGAAACAAAAACTACTCGACGGATTTTAACGAAATTTGGCACAATTATTCTTCATATTCCTGGGCAGGTTATAGTATACTTTTCATTACACTATGATCAATAGGAGCAGAGCAGTGAAGGGAAATATTGGGAAAACGGGAGAAGTTACTCCATTTTTTAAGCTTCCGTCGCGTGTGCAGCCTTAATCGTTAAAGCTACATGGAAATCATGTATGACGGAAGTGTTCTCCTTAAAATTATATAAAAATATTCCTTGACAGCATATGTCTATCTTTTATGGTTGACTCACAATAACACGTGAAACTCCACGCGGGCGAAGCCGCTGGCAAAAGCTAGTTATAAATAAAGCGAGATAGTGACTAAAAGCGAAACTCTCGTTAAAAAAAAGCTTATTAACTCTGTAGAATAAAGCTCTTGTTACTTCTTTTTGTCAATGTTGAAGATGAAGATGATTGGCAGTAATGATAAGACATCTGTTAGTCAAAAATAGTTTTACAAAGGTGTACCAACCGTCGAGAATCAGTTGGTTCATAGTTTAGTATCTTTTTTTTTTATCGTGGTAAAATCATCAAATGAGTCCTCCCACCCAGGGCAGAGCGGGAGGGACTGTCAGACTCGTACTGACTAAAATCCACGGTGTCCTTCAATAGCCCTTTACGTTCCGGGGTCACGGTAATTCGGTCCCGCGACCATAGTTTAGTATCTAGTATTTATTTTAAAGACACAATTAACTACAAGGCACACCAATACACGTAATATAAGTGCTGAATATACTGCGCTGGCGCCGGTCAGTCCGATCACCTTTTTTAGTCACTGCTGCACCTAAGTTAGGTATTAAGAAAAAACCTTGATTTAGAAACCTTCAAAGGTGGATATTTTTAGAACTTTATTTTTGGAATCGACCTTCGCATGTCCTACAATTAATTGGATAATAAAAAAGATATGGCTCACGGTGTATATGAAAGGTCGTCGCCCGATTCTCTTGAAAGGGCTTAATATTTAGTTGCCATAAGGGTTGTTATTCCTTGGCTTGCTTGGCTGGCTTGGCATTTTCATAGAAATATCTTGTAGGGATCTTTCTTGGGTCAAACATAACACTTTATTAGGTAAAATAAAAGTTCACTACGATTCCAAGCAATAAATAGCTGTAAAAAAATAGTTATCTTTTATTATGGTACAGAATAGTATGCTGAGTAGATCGTAATCTAGCTCAGCTCTTCCCTGATATCTTGGGAGTTTTCGTTTAGGTAAGTGTCATGTAATAGAGGGCAAGAATATTCAACGCATACAATAGGCTATTTTACTCAAAAAAAAAAATTAGTCCGTAATGTATATTATCGAAAAATACTTTTGTTACGTAAACCAAAATTGACGAAAATACAACGCTTCTAAAAATAACAAAACGTCACTCGGTCGGTATAATTTTACAGGTGTTATGACGTCACAAGGTTCCCACTCCAGAATTTCGAAGCTTTTTTCTTTATCAATATTAATTTGTTTAAAAACATAAAAATTACGTGTTTATTATTTTTCAATACTCTAACTGACGGACTAAACAAATTCAATTATTCTATCCTAGAAACTACCCTATCCTGCAAGATTTTGAGATATTTCCAATCTTCCCCTCAAAAGTTAAAAATTGCCATTATCAATGATACAACTTTTTTTCCTTAAAACTCCTTATCATCGGTACTTTCCCTAGCCCAACAATTTTCGAAAGAAAAGCCCCCAATTATCACTATGACAACAAATTCTCCATTCCACGAACTGCCTCGTAAAGACGTAATCTAAACGTGTGTGCGACCATGTCATCTATACGTCACCTTCACCTTTTATTAGTAAGAGTTAATTGTCTGTTTGCCCAACGACCGGACCGATGCGGTCGGGCAAACAGATTTACTGTGGGTTACTAACATGATGTGTAGGAGCCCTGTTGCGACATGTTTAAGTACTCTGTGGTAGGGCGCGTTCACACGACACGCGCACGCTCAGCGCACGCCACCTGCGTCCAACTCGCATTGAAATTTGTTAAATAAGAATTTGAGCCTTATAACGCATCAATAGATCTCAAATTGCATTTAACGAGGTCTACACGCGCACGCCATGCGCACGCCCCGCGCCCGCCTCGCGCCAACCCTGCACTCGCCCTGCCCGCGCTCTGCACCCTCCCCGCATACGCCTTGCGCCCGCGCTATGGCTGGCATAGATGAGAATATGGCTAGTGTTGTATTGACTAGTCCAGTCACTAGTGGTTTATTTAAGTGGGCGCGAGGCGTGTGCGAGGCGGATGCAGCGCGTGTGCGGGTTTAAGGCGATGTGAGACGCAAAACCGTCATTTTGTACTGTGTATTATTCCTTAATAAAAGGGATTTAAATTTTGAAAAAAACATAGTACATATTTCAGTCTTCGGTCTACAGGTTTCTGCTCTTCGATACACGATTGCTTGCACTTTACTGCATTCAATTAAATCGCAAAAACAGGTCCAACTCATGGTTTGGATACCATTTTATTTGAGTTATACTAGGCTTTGAATAATAAAACTTATACCATCTTAAAGAGCATAAAAAATGAGATAGAATTTAGCAGTATTATTGTAAAAGGATGAGAAACCATACCAGTAAGTCCAGAATTAGGTGATTTCATCTTTTCATACACTCGACCCGTGGCATTTAGTCGGTCTTGGACCGTGTCGGAGGTCGGATGTACGTCAATTTTTTTGCAAACCCACCACCACGCTTAGTTCTATTACTGACAGAGACAAACATTTATTTTAAATAATAATACCTGTATATATATAAATTTTCAAAATACTTGTAATATTGTTCATTTTATAAGGTTATAATTTTGTAAACGAATGGGCAGAAAAAGTAAGAAGTTGTCATCGCTGGCTCTTCGAAGGCTGAATAAACAAAAAAGGTAAGGGTGCATTGGAAAAATTATTAAAACCTCCTTTGTATATTTATTTCTCTTTACTAATAGTAGGAGAGCTACTGAACCATCCGACTTACCTGTTTTCCACAAAGTTAGAATTTAAAATTATAGTCATACTGTGAGAGCAAAAACAAAATAACTTTGTCTCCGTTTTGAGGAATGATAATGCAACCACATAGATGCCTGCTACAACGTTACTTTTCAATAATACAATTTTAAAAAATCTAGCTTTGTGGAGAACGGGTGGGATGTTTCAGTGGCTCCTAGACTATAACCACAGAATATAATATAATGGTTTATTTTTCTAGCGGATTTACCAACCGCATCAAATATTTAAGACAGTTAAATTTAGACCCTATGTCAGAGTTCATAAAGCCACCGTGAACGCACTTATTATAATGGTTTACTGTCTCCAAATGTGAAATAGGTAGTGGTCATAGTGTGGAAGTGTACACAGTATGATCATTTCCTACAAAAATATTAGTTATTAACTGCCGTGACCCCTAATTCACCTCCACGCTTTAAAATTACCTAGATTTTTTATATTTTAGAGCAATGCAGCTGCAGGCCAAGCGCAGTGCGCATATATCGACTAATGATTCAGGGGATAACGAGTGAGTCATTTACTCCACTTTTTTATTTAATTAAAAAAAAGTATTTAGTGGTAATTATTACGAACTAATCAAAATCAACATTTGTATTATAGGTGAATAGAGCATACGGAAGGGCGTAAGGTGTCTCCGTTAATTACTTTACAACTTGTTCATTTGAATAATCCTAAAATTGAGGAGTATGTGACTATAATGTACTTAATGAAAACAATTCTACTGATGATATCCGTTACTTTTTAGAGAAAAAATAATATTAGTTTTCATTAGCTTCTATTTAATTAAGGTTCCGGCGCCAAGTAATTTCTCCATTCAAACGTAATACCAAAATTATTTGCGATACGAACATATCACCAACTTAATATAATGATAGTCGAATACAAACGGCATTTATCTAATGGTCCAAAGGTCCTGATTTTTTTTTTACTTTTTAACATTGTAACATTTTAAGATTGTAAACATCATATTTCCAACTAAATTATTCTGTATGTTCAAAAATAATGCAATATATGCGAAGGTAGTTTTACATTATATTAATCCATATTTCCAAATAAATACGTTAATCGTCATAAGTATTTCATTTTGAACAAAATTGCCCTTGACATCATTTGATTCCAAAATAATACCGCAACAAAAAAAAAATATACATACAAACGTGCCTATAGTAATCAATTCAAGTTGATTTACTGCTTTGCTCTACTCTGTAACTACTACCTAGACTTCGCAAGTTTTGGCGCGCGTGTCATCGCGCATCGTAATTCATTACGTATCCGCTAGTCCTTGCGGGCGCTGCGGTAAGCGTTGAATGCCTGCGGTGCTCAGGAAAACCTCGCCTTAAGGCGGGCACAAAGCGTGCACGGGTGCTGTGCGTGATCGGCGCGTGTCATCTGAATACGCCCGTATGTGTATCTGTGGCGTAGCTAGGCCAGAAGGTGCCCCGTATCAAAACTGGTTTAGGGCCCTTCTAATGTAAGTCTATAGTTTTGAAGAATAAATACAATAGTATCCTGACTAATGCTATTACTGATGTCATTAAGGAAATTTTGAAGGGAGCTAGAAAATTGAGATGCTGCATTTATGACAACTTAATATTTTATATCCTTTTTGAAAATTTATTTAAGTTAGGAGTTCAATAATTGGAGATTTATGGCCGCGATAAGTTTTCATTTAAGAGCAACATTTTATGTTTTTATTTCCATTCCAGGTGGCCCTTGACAATAAGGGGTCCCGTATAAAAGAAACGGCTACTGCAACATGTGGATGTGGCCTGTTGCGACATGTGTTTTGTTCTTATTGAGTGAATCAATGGTCCTTTGGGATTTGGTGAATCGATTTACAAACTTAAGGTCTTGAAGTCAGGAGTGAATAAGTTATTTCAAGCGTGAACAACTTCACCGTCGACCGCATCATTTCTTACCATCAGGCGAGACATCACACGCGAGTCTACAGTTAAATATAAAAAAAACTCCGTACTACGAATTTCTCCTGTATCGTGGGTGCGTTTACAAACATGTAAATTCACATAAATAAACAGTTAATCCAGGAACAACTACCCGTTAGTAGTATTTATTCCTTGCGAAAATTGAACCCGCGAAACGCAGCGCAGTAGTTTATCGCTCAGCCACTGCGACAACCGTGCCGGAAAAATATGTATAACCTAGTTCATCATCATCATCATCTCAGCCATAGGACGTCCACTGCTGAACATAGGCCTCCCCTTTAGATCTCCACATATACCGGTTGGAAGCGACCTGCATCCAGCGTCTTCCGGCGACCTTTATAAGGTCGTCTGTCCACCTTGTTGGTGGACGTCCTACGCTGCGCTTGCTAGTCCGTGGTCTCCACTCTAGTACTTTTCGACCCCATCGGCCATCTGCTCTGCGAGCAATATGGCCTGCCCATTGCCACTTCAGCTTGCTAATCCGGTAGGCTATGTCGGTGACTTTAGTTCGTCTACGGATCTCCTCATTTCGGATTCGATCACGTAGAGAAACACCGAGCATAGCTCTCTCCATAGCTCGTTGAGCGACTTTGAGCTTTGAGATGAGGCCGATAGTGAAAGACCACCAAGATGCCTTTAGTTGTAAGGTGACAACTAAAGCATTGTTTAACTGCGAAACTGTTATTGAAATGCGTAAATAATTACTTAGTTTATTGTTTGTGTACGTGTTTTGCAAATTAATTATTATTTCAACTAATAGCTCCAGCATGCATTTGCCAAGTCGCACGCAATTTAGTATTCATCGACGGGTAACAAACAACTTTGATTGACATCTTGCGAACAAAACGAGTGATGGATGTTGAAGTGTGTCTGGCATATTACACTATCGTGTAAATATGTGTCATCGTGAATGTGTCATTAATTTGCTAAGAAGTGTACACTTAAAATTTAAAACATTTTTGCACTTCTTTCAAAAACATTTCCTTAGAAACGTAAGAATCATATTATTGATTTTAAGATTCACAAAATTGCTGAGAATTTTGAAAGGAAGTATGAGGTCCAACACTTCCGTGATTGTTGGCACTAAATGGTTCCGTGTTATAATACGAGTAAGTTATCTGTTAATTGCTTTATAGTAATTTGTGTATTCACCCGGAAAACGGATGCACAAACTATGAGAATAATTAAAATGGAAACATACGCTACTTACGGATTAATGTAATACGAATATCGTAATATTTCAATACTAGCACTTTGCCCGCGACTTCGTCCGCGTGGGTTACGAACTTTCCTAATTCCCCCTTTTCACCCCCAAAAACCCCTTCTTAGTGCTCCCCTACATTACAATAGGAAGCCGTGTGCAAAATTTCACATTCCTAGCCCCAGTAGTTTTGGCTGTACGTTGATATGTCAGTCAGTCAGTTCTCCTTTTATATATACAGATAATAATAAGAAGAAAGATATAAGATTGTTTTTGATGTTAGGTCGATCGCAACGTGGTGCAACGAGCTGATCATCTTCGCTGGGCAAGCGTGTCCAGAAATTGCCCAAAACAGAGAGGTTTGGAAAGAGAAAGAGGAGACCTTTGCCCAGCTTTGGGACATAATAAATACCTTTTTTTATCGTGGTGAAATCATCAAATGAGTCCTCCCACCCAGGGCAGAGCGGGAGGGACTGTCAGACTCGTACTAACTAAAATCCACGGTGTCCATCAATAGCACTTTACGTTCCGGTGTCACGGTAATTCGTAAGCCCCGCGACCTCGGCAGGCTTTGGCCCTCTAGAGGAGGGCCCCGTCATGGAATACCTAGTGAAACGTAGATGGCCACATAAACCTTCGATCAATTATGATTGAGAAAAGGTAACTATAGATGTTTACGTATATTCCCAGTACTAACACACGGATATCAGCCAATTACAGCCCTATAAAAATTAACATCAATCCAAACTTAAGTTCATTAATATTCTCTCGAACTCGGGAGCCATTCTTGTTCTGTTACATAAAGATTATGAAACCATTTAAAGCTTCTTACAATTCTTGTCATGCCACCTATGTATCGACATGGTGGTGGCTCAGGGCTGCCAATCTACTTGTGATCAACAGACGGGCAAAAATCAACGATGGCCATTGGCTTTCTGATGAGTTCTAGATATGCAAAATATAGACATGGTTTTTTTTTGCGCGGTAAAATCATCAAATGTGTCCTCCCACCCACGGCAGAGCGGGAGGGACTGTCAGACTCGTACTGACTAAAATCCACGGTGTCCTTCAATAGCCCTTTACGTACCGGGGTCACGGTAATTCGTGAGTCCAGCGACCACGACAGGCTTTGGCCCTCTAGAGGAGCGCCCCGTCAACAATAGACATGGTTAGCGATGCTCAATGTATTGAATCTACAATAATCTCTGAGCAGCAGAATGGCAGCAGTGGAAATTGTTAGGCAGCATTTAACAATAGGCACGCCGAAGCCTATTAAATGCCGTAGTCTTTATGTATTCGTGATTAAGGTAGCATATTGAATGAGCACATAACGTTGGTAACGTTTGGTCTCGATCAATGTTTATCACATCTGCAAAATTCTTCGGACTAATTTCATTTGACCCTGGATAAAAGTAGCAATACGGCTAGATATGGCCGCTCTTAGGATAGTCTCCATTGTCTGTTCGGTGGGGCAGCCCTAATCTGTACTTGAAATATATTCAGGCTGCGTCTTGTTATTCGTATTACATAACAGTAGTTGAGATTAGCAGTAATTATGTCACACAGGACCTTCAGTGTTAAACCATATTCTCATTACCAATAGATTTATTTTCTTATAGTAACCCACCCCGGTTTGACTAGGGTGCTAATATGTGTTCCTTCCCTATGAATCACTCTGTCTTTTGATGAAAACCGCATTAAAGCAAACGCCACAGTGACGACTAATGCCTTTGTCAAACAGGCAGGCGAAAGCGAAGCGTTTCCGAAGCGATACCGAAACGAAGCGAGACGTCAGTCCAATAGTTCTGTCACGCTATCGGATCGCTTTCGCTTTTCTATGTGACTTGATTCAAACAATTCCATACAATACAAATAAAAACGTCACGCTTCGCATTCGTCACGCCTGTCTGTTTGACAAAGGCTTAATAGATGAAAATACATGCAGCACTGATCCCAAATACAAACTTAGGGTAGGGTAATGTTCAATATTGCAACTTCTTAAACGAGGTACCTGAAATTTTTCGGGCTTATGCCCGGTTTCTGGTGTCCTTTTATCGACAGTTTATCTATTCAATAGTGCTATTGGTTCGATAAACTATAAAAATGGGTTTCTGAACACCGCGATGTAAGTTAAACTCTACATAAACTAAGATCAACTTAACCGACCAATCTGTACCGTTTATCGGCTCCATAACTTTATTTGACGTTTCATTTGTCAACTCTTAGGTTATATCGCGTTATTTTAGAAATTAATAGCCAGAGAAATTTAAGTTAATAGATCGAAAAGTATGAATACGAGCAGCTCATCAGAGTCTGATCTGGAAGTGCTGGATTTTATTGCTAATATATCTATACCCAGAAACTTACGACGCAGGAGAAATCCTTTCAAAATGTTATGCTTTCATAAGAACACTGTAATACACCTTACTGATATAATCAGAGGTGCTCTCGCTTCTGTTGTTAATTTTGTCTGCTAGCTAGCTACGCTGGCTAGGAGTTACATACATATACCTAATTTTGAAGACCTGAGAGAAATAAAGACGCAGTTTTATAATATAGTAGGATTTCCAAACGTAATTGGTTGTATATATGGATCGAGTACCAATTCAATCTAATCAAATGCAGAAAAACTCTACAATTAAGCACAAACTAGGACAAGAAACACCGCTGAAAGGACATTTGTGTATTGAAAAGAAGATATGCATGGTTTTCTCAAAAATTAGGGTTAAATCTTGATCACACATTGGCTGTAATTGTAGCAACAGCTGTATTACATAATATAGCTTTACCAAAATGATACAGTAATAATTGAAGAATCAACTCGTGAAGATACTGTTACAGAATCTATTGAACAACCTCTTTCCTCGGAAGGAAACTATTTTTCATATATATAAAAATCTTAACCACTCTATACTCGTATTACCCTCGAAAAAATTAAATTATGAATAAAACTTGTTTTAATGAGGATTTGAAACAAAAAAAAAACAATTTTTCTCTATCTCATAAACAGACCCATCTAGCGGCACAATATGGAACTGGCTATCTGTCTCATAGTTATTTTATCGATCCGTGGGTCATCAGAAACTCAGAGACAGTTGACCTCCGTTTAACTTACCCATAACTTTATTGAATCAATACTTATTGAAAGGATAACTGGTGACACCAGAAACCGGGCATTAGTCATCTTGTGAAAGCAAACACGTTTTCGGACCTAGTATTGTTAATTTTTCAACGAATTTGTCGTCATACTATGATCGGCATCAATGGGAGGTGAAATCAAACTTCATCATCAGCCCATAAATGTTCCCACGGCTGGGACACAGGCCTCCTCTTTGTGAGGGAGTGGGCCTTTATCCACCACGCGGGCCCAGTGCGGTTTGGTCACATGCCTTCGAATTTTTGGTTCTATCTAGGACATGCTGGTTTCCTGACGATGTTTGTCCTTCACCGTTTTGAGAGCAGTGGTGATGAAATAAATTACACAATGTAAATGCTGGGTTCGAAGCCACGACCTACAACTCGTAAGTCGGGGCCGATACCACTGGGCCACAACTGCTCAGTCGGAGCCGATACCATTGGGCCACCAATGGGAAATCAAACTTAACTGGAAGAAATAAATGTGGATGTACACCTACGTCCTACACCATTGCTCTTGCCTTCAGGGAAAACAGTCATGAAGTTATGTAATGTTGGATAACGTCGTGCTATTTATCACGCACGAATATGTCGGAACTATAATTATATGCTGATATCAATCTCATTGCTTGAGGTTGTGTAATAAAGTTATTACTTATTTATTAATCATATCGGAATAATAATATTTTCACAAGCCTCTGGGAGTTCCCACGTAATGTTAGGTGATAGATCTAAAGAAGAAATGTTCGAATACTTCCTAACTTTTTCTATCCTCTTTGGATATCACAAACTATTCATCCAATGAATTCGCAGTTTAATGCTGAGGATTTTGATCCTCAATCTAACCTAGAAGCATAGATAACACCGAGCTCACTCAGAAGGAACTAAAACTTCTATGCACAAATCGACCGGGACACAGTAAAAACGTTTTGGCGCTGTTCTCCAACAGGATCGCGGGCTCGAACCAGGCAGCCCTGGTAATGACGGGCCAACCAAAACCGCACGTTACAAGTTGCCTGTGGTGCTGTTTTGATACCGTTGCCCGGGATGGACCAACAGCAGGTGGTACTTTTATAAATTTTAACCCTACCAGAGCCCCGTTCCACACCCTATCTAGGAATACTATGAAAACCTATCTAGTCAGAAAGGTGCTTCCATAGCAGGAATCCTGCTACAGGTACATTCAGCGCAACATAAACACCGATGTATCATAAATCTTGTATTGAATTCATTATGTCAGTGTCTTTCCATGCATAAACTAAATAATCCTCTTGTTAAAATGTCTACCAACATTATTAACTTGTTAACATTTGTATGACATAATAACGAGCAAATCTACTGCAGTGATTGTCTGTCGAGTGCATTATATCGCATGTTCTAATGACGTATCACTAAATCATACGGTCATGACATATTTACCTCGACGCTGTCAGTTTTGCCTCCAATCGGCCGCCATTTTATGCAATCATGCGAGTTTATGCGATTGGAATCGGAGGCGGGGCAATTTGCTTTCTGTCTTTTAAAAATATAAATCTTATGTCTTCTGAGCAATTGATCAGATTTCCGGGGCCGCTGAGTACCAGTGTAAATATCTTGTCTGGGCTATGTTAACGTGATAGTTAAAAGATAAATTTAAACAGTGCCAAAATATTGAATTCTGTTATTTACTAACAGTCATTAGCATTGAAGAGCCTAAACCAGAAGCAAAAAGAAATTACAAATTCTTAAATACTGTAAATCTGTTTTCTTTCGAAGAACTTTTTTTAAATATTCTTCTAAAAATGACGACAATTCCCTTCACTTGCCGATAGCAAATTCTATGCGTTTTTACTAATAATAAATTAGGTATAATAGTCAAGTGCATAAAAAATACAGGTATTCGCACACCTTGTGTGGTAATACTATAATAATAATAATACCCATATCGAAGCATACGACCTTAAAGCCATTGTTTTATGTTTACTCGCATTGGCACTAATACGTTAGTACTATGCACATACTGCAAGAAATCTTTTAACACACAATAATTAATATGCAGAGTAACCACAGTGCCTGGGTTGTTGCTCGGAAGGTAAGCAAACAGCCTGCGCATTGTAATGAGGATGATCATTTATTTTAATTACATTTACGCTGTATTTATACTAATTATCTTGACAGACTTATCAGTGGCCAAACCGACTTCGATTAACGCTGATGAGACTATATCTCATGATTAATTGTGGATACATCGATCATTCAGTTGAAAAGATATGTACAGATGTCAAAATTATTACAATTTAATATTGACGAGTGTAGTTCCTTACATGATGAAGCTGCATTTTTTGCAAGCTGCTGACAGTGGGGTATTTATTTCTTCAATTCTTTTCCAAAGCTGAGACATCATCTATCATTTATCCCTTTTCTTATCATGCATCACACAATCCATTCATCTTTTATTCGCTATCTATTCCTTTCTCTCCATCCATCTACAATTAGTGATTAACTATAATAACTTTTGGAAAACCTGGACTAATTAATTTACCATCTGTTTCAGTTAAGGAAAAAACATCCTACGTCACATAAATATTATATTTAATTTTCCATCCATGGTAAATCAAATAATTATTCCTAACTGAACGAAATTACAAGCGCACGAAATATGTCATGTTAAAAATATGTCACGTAGCGTAGCAGGTGATACAGCTTAGACAGCAGACTGACAAATACTGGCTACCTAATTGTTGTGATAAAGTGTGTACCAGGTGATAACTGATGTCTTGACCTAGTGCCAGGTATGAATCAGTCGTTTTGTGACTCGATCAAAAGCTTCTTAGTATTGACTCCAAAGATGAGTAATACGTCATCTTTCTGCCCTTGTTTCATGTTATTTGGGGTCGGGGCCGGTACTCGTTCTTTGCGCTTCTTGATCCGTTTTCAAATTTTTCCATTTGTCAACTGTCATGTTATTATTAGCTGCTTCCTTCCTTCAAATTGACTTTACACCCACTTCTTTGGCCTTCTGCCCTCACCATCCATCAACAATATGCTGTTCTTCACTATTTTAGAAACTTGCGATACTTCGCCTTCAGAATCTATCATACCAATTTAATTCGAATTGTTCTGGTCCTTCGAGTCACGACAAACCTATGGTATTCGTATTGCTGTCTGTTCAGTTGATGTAGTCTGTTTGTTTGTGACCTTGCGTATAATCAACACTTGTAATAACAAGCCTGGATTATACTCAATTATGTATCTATGGTGCGTATATTCAATCAATGAGATGCTTGACGAGTCATGTACTCTGAGAATTATGACGTATTTGTTTATTGCAAACAATCATCTACTGTCAATATATCATTAGCTAACCCTTTAGTATGGCCATGGCCTGGCTCTACACAATATCCACAATATTTTGTAGATTTAAAATCATCAATAGGTTGTCAGTGTGTCTTCTGTGCTCGTTCTCTATGACCAATAATTATTTCGTTTTACAAGATAATCGATAGCGGTTTGAAATGTCGTTAAAGACGAGAATATGGCGAATTTTCATATGTAGATTCCGAGCCGAATTATAATAATTCACCACACACTTTTTAGAATTTCCGCCTTCGAAGTATTATATGCCACTATCTTGTTATATCAATATTACCTGCTTACAAGAATCACGTCAAAACAAGGTCTATTGTCTACTGTTTGTGAATTCGAAAAAAGACTTCATTTTACAGTTATTCGTGCATGTCAAATCACCATTTTCAAAAAATATTAATTTTGTGGGATTCCACATGGTAAAAGTGGAATCTTGTTCTTAGTTTTAGTAAATACTACGTTCTGATATTTTAAAATTAAAAGTTGAATAAATAAGGACTAGTAACAGATTTATTGCTAATTAAAATTAAATAACCAACAATCCTTCACCTTGTGCTATTCTTATTTATTACCTGTACAAGGATTTTTAAGCGCGAGGCAATATTGGAATTAATGACGCCATCTTGTTATTAAAATTCATTTTACAAAACACTTTCGTAAAGACTTCCATTACAATTTCAAAAGGGATATTAACCATGTTCTTTATTAAGTTTGAGTTTCCGATATTTAGGTACTCCGTAAACTCCCATGCCTATTGTGTAATCTGTGGCGCCATGGTCGCTGATAAACCGTTGTTACCGCGCGTCTGTCCTCTGTCCACCCATAAGACCCTTATGGGAAAAGTTTATGAGTGGACTTAACAATCTGCCATCTTCGTTATTTCTTGTTCTCGCTCCATACTTATATCACTCACAGCACGATTCTAATCCCGATCCACACTAAATTCGCTGTGTCAACACGTAAACTTTGTCTTTTTTTTAACTTATGGTATACCAACAGTGCGAGCCTTCTTGCTTGTACATCTCCGTAACGTAAAATTAGCAGTCCCATCTTTTAACAATGACCCAACAAGCCTTATGCACATCGCCGATTTGCTCGCTGAACCTTTTCCCATCAATCGTATAGTCATTATAGTTTACTTCCAAAACTTTCTCATAGCCGAATTTAACGCTCATTTTTTGCGTTATTGCCGAAGTTGCCATTGCAGATATTATACTAGGAATAGCATCAGCATTAGTTATTTCTTTTCCTTCAATGATAGTAGTTTTAACATTTACACCACTGAAAAGAAGCCTTCCCAATTTGTGAGTAGACGCAGTCATTAATCCAGCAACATTATTTCGTTTGAAATCCGGTAATGTTGCTATGAACATTATTTCCATCAAACAGTTTGTATTGTAGCGTTCAAATAAATCGGCTTTGCTTTCAATCTCAATCGTGATGTCATAGAAAGCTTTTACAGATTTGTGCTTGCAAGTTCTTCTTAATTTCTCGTAGTATGTCTCACCTTTTGGGGCAAGTTCCTAGCAAAGGTAAATTATTAAGTTATTTTATGGACCAAAATATCATGTAACAAATGTCACAATGGGATACTTGGCAGACGAATGGGTCTGCGTTTTGTTATCTAAGCCTGCATCATATTCGAGGAATTGAAACTTAAAATATTTTGCCATTTATAATTGAACACTTTTTGTGTCATGAGTTTTCGAAAAGTTACGTCTGATTTCATAGCTTAAAATACAAAGAGCTCAAAATTAGATATGAACAAATAAAATGTAAAAATGGTTATAATACATACCTGTATCTTGTTAAACATCACACCGACTACTTCATTGACACTAGTATCTATTGCCACAAAACTGACACCATCTTTGGCAGCGTCATAGCACGTTTGCAGAAGCTCCTCATCAGCTCCTGAGTCTTCCACAATCCCAACGGCTTTACATAAAGCCTCATCCTTAATAAATCCTTCTCGAATTACTTTGAAGGCTCCATCCAGTGTTTTGTTAGTTAAGGGTTCACATTTCACTACTCCGTCTTTTGATATCGCCCATTGTTGGTTGTACGGCAAATTCTTGCATGTGCTGAAATTTTTGTAAAAGGTTATTTGTCAGACACGGCCCGTGTCTCTCCCGTAAAGGCCTGGGCCACACGTGCTTTATGGGAGTGAAGTACTTGTAAATATAAATGTTGAATATGAATGACTTTTGCTGCAAGACTATCTTCGAAATATGAAAATAAAAGCTGTACCCTTCAGCTTTTCGAAGTATGATATCTTGAATGTTTGGAGCAGCTTATTTTATTTTTGACGTTTCTTGGTTGGTCCCATAGTTGTTCATTTTCACGATTAATAAAGTATTTTCCACATTGAAATACACACACAGTTTATTATTAAAGTATTATTTGTTAAATAAATTTTTATTTAACGTTTTTCTTTTACCTTATGAATCTTCGAAACATTTTTTGATAGAACCTAAGCTCAGTAAGTCGTACTAAATACTATTCGAATTCCAAAACGACATACCTATTTAAATCAGAATCTTCGGGAAAATCTTATTGGTATAGATGCAGTTCCCACATAAATAAACCAAACATCAAAACGCAGTTCCCACATGAATGTAGTTCCTACTAATGTAGTTCCCACATAAATAAAACTAAATATCAATCAAAGGAAATAGAAAAATCGAAAAATAAAGTGAAGACAATGTGGCAGATAATGAGGAGGATTACACAAATAAATCTAAAAATAATTACCGACAAAAGTTAAAAATTAACATAAATAAATAATAACTTAACAATCTGTCCCATTGCACACAACTCCCAGACAGTAGGTTATTACCGACAAGATCCACCGAAAGATCCACCAAATCACTATGTTTATTTAAAGCTAAAATCTTTATTGTTAGAAAAATGTTATTATAGCATCCAAGATTTTATGACAGATCAATTTTGACTATTTTTGTTTTTAATTCTTTTTAACTAGTTTTGTTTTTCAATTACATATTATTATTATTTTTATTCTATTATTGATTTTGACTGTTCTTATTATTTCTTTGTTACAACGCTAGATATAATTACACGTAATATAATTATAAACTAAGGAAAATATTGTATAGATATATAATTATTATAGTTTTAAGTTATTCCCTGTGCCCTAACAGGGTAATGTACACATTAGTTTAAAGATTCCGATTTATAATTGACAAACCAAAGTCGATGTGAAAAAGCCCGTTGTGGCACTGGCAACCGTTTAGAACGCCATTTTAAACGCTATCCAAGCATGAAAACACACTTGTTCAAATGTCCTTTGTGGGGTACATAATAAAGCAACGTAAAAAGAGAATCATTAATCCATTACACACTGCAACAAATAATCGCTAATGTACGAAGTTTTGAAAGGAATAAATAAAGAAAATACCTCTATTTGGCACACGCCACGAGTTCACGTGCATACAAATAAATGTAAAACTAAATAATAATGTATCCCATAAAATACAATAGATCAAAAGAAAAAAAAAATATTGTGTTGTATTTGTGGAAAGGCAGGAACTTTGTGATCCGACTCGAAGGACCACCATGCAGACTACAGAATCTGCATTAAAAGGACAAAATATGGGTACATTTCTTAAAGTATAGGATATTTAACTTTATCTTGTTCTGCTGATTGTTAACGAACAATCTGGTACTGCAACGGCAGAAACCGCTCGAAGCTACTGAAAAGAAAAATCTCGTAGTAGATTAATTTTTATTGCCCTCACCTCGCTTAGAAGAAAAAAAAATGTTAGAGGTCTTTTGTGGAGACATCCTAGTCTTTCAATCGACTCAGCCAAAGGAAGTCCTGACCTCTCGGGCGCGTTACGTACACCCGGATGTACATAAGCGAAATCGCCCCAGCGCCTTACGTACACACGTCTGTACATAACAGACAGTCGCTCATTGGACGCTGATTTTTATCATTTTCAATTATAAATCGCCCGAGAGGTTAACTAGACATATGCCTCTTCCGAGAAGCGCCAAAACACCCTTATACCTTTTCCGCATTCAATTAGACGCCATACCCGGTCTTTCTTGTTAATCTGTTGGAACGATAAATTAGATCATGATCTCTAAACTACATGTTAGTATTGCGAGAAAGTGGCGCCTACGGCGTTTTGACGGTGAAATCTGATGACGTATGGTATGTTTATAATGGTATGAGGGCTGATAATGATAAATGTTTTTTTTTTTATGTTGGTTTTAAAAAAACTTTTACTCTTTAAAAAAACACGTGTCTCAGTAGTTTTGAAAACTAGCGTCTAAACGTTTTAGAAGTTAATGAAAAAGAAGTTTAAGTTTCAACCAGAACTTTGGTAGGTATTCGTTAAAATTTATAACAGCTGATTATTTTTCATTCTTTGATCGCAAAAAAGCAGCCAAGCAAGTTTTTATACACTAGTACGTAGGTAAAGGTACTTAAGTGGGTTTAATCGTGTAATGGCCATCCGTAGGCCAACGACTGTGGTGTTGCGTAACAAGTCGATGGCCTAGCAAGTAAAAATAGACAAAACTTGCGATTTTTTGAGAATCTTAAATTCCTCGACTCACCAGCGCTGCTATTCTTTAAAATGCAGCTTTGTGTGCAGCCCTACAGCGATGAAACCAGTGTTTGGTATTCACAAAGCTACTAAGAGTGACGTGTCGCGACACTATCTCTAATCTCTGTCTCGGCTATGATTTTGTCGAAGCGTACAGCCTAAAAATTGTACACTAGAGACTACAGCTAGTCTAGTGGTAGGTAGCTCTACTGCTAAATTTAATGGCCTGCCTTCATTTCCGAGTCGGGCAAAGTAGCCGCTGATGGCCATAGACTTGCTTACTTGTATGATTTTTTTTTTATCGTGGTAAAATCATCAAATGTGTCCACCCACCCAGGGCAGGGCAGGTGGGACTGTCAGACTTATACTGACTAAAATCCACGGTGTCCTTCACTAGCCCTGTACCGCGACCCCGGCAGGCTTTGGCCCTCTACAGGCCCCGTCACTATGCTGACACTCCTTGAGGCGCGCGTGGAACACAACGCGCCGTCAACCCGGGCATGGTCCATGGTCGGATAGCGAGTCGCCCGTTACTCGCCGCCCGCATGCCCGCGTGCTAGTATGACTGGTGAAATTTTAGTTTTCCATAGATCTTTCTGCTTTATCGAGTCCTTCAATCAAAACATAGATTATCCATAATCTAAACTCTTGAATCACCAGAAGGTACTATGAGGAAAGTACATCGCTAAAAATCAAACGCACTAGATGTTAATGTGTTGAGCACGATTTTGTTATAAATTCTATGGAGTCGTGCCATATCAATTTGTTAGTAAATGGAAAATATTTGTACTGTCCACGTCAAATATTGTTATCAATTATTTTTATTGCGGTTGTCTATTTTCAGCTGCTATGTCATACAGTAGCGTTATCTCCCCGAAACTGTTTCTGCCGCAATGGAAGACGCCTTCAAGCTCCTGGAATGGCAAGGACTTGGCATCAACATCAACGGCGAATACATCACTCACCTTCGGTTTGCCGACGACATCGTAGTCATGGCAAAGTCGATGGAGGAACTCAGCATGATGCTCGATGGCCTCGACCGAGTTTCACAACGGGTGGGCTTGAAAATGAACATGGACAAGACGAAAATTATGTCAAATGCCAATGTTGTGCCCACCCTAGTCTCTGTTGGAAACTCGGTACTCGAAGTTGTTGACTCATATATCTACTTAGGACAAGTAGTCCAATTAGGTAGGTCCAACTTCGAGAAAGAGGTCAACCGCCGAATCCAACTCGGTTGGGCAGCGTTCGGGAAACTACGCAATGTCTTTTCGTCCGACATACCTCAGTGCCTCAAGACGAAGTCTTTAACCAATGTGTGTTACCAGTGATAACTTACGGCACCGAAACGTGGTCTTTCACTATCGTCCTCATCTCAAAGCTCAAAGTCGCTCAACGAGCTATGGAGAGGGCTATGCTCGGTGTTTCTCTACGTGATCGAATCCGAAATGAGGAGATCCGTAGACGAACTAAAGTCACCGACATAGCCCACCGGATTAGCAAGCTGAAGTGGCAATGGGCAGGCCATATTGCTCGCGGAGCAGATGGCCGATGGGGTCGAAAAGTACTAGAGTGGAGACCACGGACTAGCAAGCGCAGCGTAGGACGTCCACCAACAAGATGGACAGACGACCTTATAAAGGTCGCCGAAAGACGCTGGATGCAGGTCGCTTCCAACCGGTATATGTGGAGATCTAAAGGGGAGGCCTATGTTCAACAGTGGACGTCCTATGGCTGAGATGATGATGATGATGTCATACAGTAACTTCGTGTAATACTTCCCATATGGCTGCTACTAAAGATTTGATACGTTTTTTATTGACATTCTGTCAATCATTACACGGATATAGCCTTTATCTGACAGAAACTTCCCTTATCTCGAACAATAGGAACCAACCGTTCGTTTGTTCGCTAATGAGATCACAAACACTTCTTTTACGAAGGTTAAAGTGTTACTTAACAATAATAGGGGAAAGTTCCAGAAACAAATCTAATAATCCGGATCGAAGGACCTTTATTTATTTTTCACGATTATCACAAAATCTACTTCTACATCTGTTTCTAATACTTACTAAAAATGTAGTTTGTTATAACAAACATGAATTAGCATTATTATTGAATAATGTATTAATAAAAAATTCCGCTTATCGTGCAAACGTAGCAAACATCACGCATCCTCTGAACTTGACCGACTTTATCGACTCTTGAATCAATTCCGTTTCTGATTAATACAACCTTTAAAACCTTATAAATACGGTAACGTATGACTGGTTTTCAATGAAGCTTATAAAATTAATTAATCTAGTTTAATTGTATACTGTCGTCATGTATCCTTTAATTGATATTCATTGATATATCTCTCAAAATCTTTCCACTATTTGACTTTTATCGCTTTATTTTTTCCATGTATTTTTTCATTACAGTTAAAATAACGATGATCTCTGTTTTCTATTCCATTATCTCTAACATTTTCGTCAAAAAGAAAATGGTCTTTATTCTAGTAAAATTAAAATTGCTATTGTGTATAGCCGCTTGCTATCCCAACTGTATTCGTCTCCTTAGATTGTTATCAGAACAACCAAATCTTTCGGCAAGAACTGTTTCAAAACCTACACGATATAATTTGCTCTTTGACCCAAAAACTTCTGCTAAAAGAGGTTTCTTTGCACCAGTGAGCAAATTGAAAGGACCTTGATAGTCCAGCCTGAACCGCAATTCACATGATATGTTGCAAGCTGTAGTAGTTACTGCAAGTGACTTTTGCAAGAACTTGCGAATTGTTTCGTCAGTGCATCTTCTGCATACAATGATGAGTGCTGTTATACTTTTAATTGCATCCTTGGAAAGTTTGGAACAATATCTTTTTGCACTTCAACTTAAGGTTAATTTGGAGCAAGAGTGTTTATTGCAATTTCCGAAGTAGTTGCGGTGTTGTGAGATTTATTTTCACATTAATGCTAGATTTAATCTGCGGCTTTGAATCAATTAAAAGTATCCAGTTTCGCTAAAAGTCATGAGCTGTGTACCAAATGTTATTGATTGAAGACCATTTACCTGTTAGGTTGTGGAAAGGTGCAACAGATAGATAGACATACAGCTATTTTTACGTATTTATATTTACGTATGTATTATAATGACGAAAAATAAATATTTGAGCACTTAGTTAACAATGGTATAAGTATTAATTCTTTTTCTGTGGTAAGCATCATTACTATGGTTTTTCCTCGAATACTTAAGTAGGTGTTTGCACAGTATTATTGATTTTCTTTTTAAACAAATATCTGGTCAGTGCTTATCTTTATCAAGCAATAAACTTCTGGAAATATCTTGAGATCTGCTTCATACCGGATAGCGTGACGTTGAAGGCAAGGTGACCGTGGGAAGACCTCTTTAATTCGCAGCACATGAGACCCTCCTGATGAGGTGACGGTAGGGAGAGGCATAATTCCAGCGTTAGGCGGTTTTAGCTTAAAAAAAAATCATAATAGTTCTGATGGTTTTTTTTTTGTCTGTAGCCGCATGTTTCTTTTAGATAAGATTACCTCTTTATCATTTTCTATCACAACTATTACGTTTCTTTCATCTCCCTAGGTGCCTATAACGTTTACGCTGCTAGTTCGCAAGCTCGCTCTCTTGACAGGATCGATGTCTTATGTCTTTGGACAAGCCTATCTTGAACATCTTTCAGCTGCCTTTCCTTTTGCCAATTATGTGGTGGTCTGCTTCCAGGTTTTTAAATGGGGCGACTACCTATCAGAATTACACATTCTAGTTAGTAATGTAAAATACTAACCCCTAGGTTGTAACGACTGTCAAAGATCTACTAAAGACAACCTGGGCCAATGCCTTGACGTGATTTCCATTGCTTGAAGGAAACTTCATTAGGTATGTAATTTACGGTCACCCATCTTCAGAGCGACCTTCACAGGTACGGCTTATACTAGAAGATCAACTTCTTCGGTTGTTATTTTCTATCCAGTACGAGCTCCTCAAAGATCTGACCTCATTATTAGTTTCTGCTCACTTTTATAATCTGTGCCAAAGCAACCATTCGCTATCTCCTAAAAGGATTAAAGGCTATCTGTATGTCTATCTGTCTTGCGTCTGTCACGATACGGACTCATTTAGATAAGCTCGGCCACTGACCGCGAAACATTATGGCATAGATGCAGATCAGGGATCAGGGGGCACAGAAAGATTATTGTGTTTAGTTGGACTATTTATAGAAAAATCGTTATAAATAATTATGAGTTCAAGAGTTAGCTGGTAAATTATTTATGTGATAGGGCGATTGTGCACTACAAGGAATTTTACTGCCCGGCAGTCCGATTTTTTACGGTCCGATATGGCACGCCATATACAGCCTGTTAGTGTAATCAGTCTTAACCTTGAAACCATAGGTAGTTGATTTAATTATAAAAATGTTTGTCTGAATTTAAAAATAAATAAACGAATTTTTCTTTAAAAAAATCAAAAATGTTTCTGTCCTACACCGTCCGTTAATTCATGGATACTATGCGCCCGAGTTACGTATTCACTGCAAAGGGCGTTAACCTGCCAGTGCGGCAGGTTAACGCCGTCCGTTTAACTACATACCTACATAAGTTTTAACTAACTACATCATTGTAATAAAATACAGGTAACCTGTGATGTAACTAACTTCCCTTCATACTTTCCCTGGCTTAGGACAGGCAAAAATACCTACCTTTGTTGCGTGACGAGTCCAGATGTAAGTTAGGTTATCACCCGACGCGGCGTAAACCCGAACCATTTCGGTCCTCTGTTCTTTTGTGTACGACATAATCACTAAACACTAACACTTGCGCGAAAAATTAACGGTGGGGCCACGCTCGCGGCGGGCGTACGTTACGAGACACGCGTTCGATAGCGACACTGCCGGCAGACTGGTATGCGCGGGCCCCGCGCATACCTCAGTCTCTCCCCGCGCCGCGGGCGACACGGCGGCGCGGGCGCTCGCGGCTTATCTGATCTACTTTACCTTTGCGTAATAGGGTGAAATAATTTTGGGGAAAAATGGAGACTTTATTGAAAAAAAAAAGGTTTTATTTTTTTATTGAATTTACGTTCTGTAAGTGATACCAAACCACTGGTTTCAAGTTTAAGACTGATTACACTAACAGGCTGTATTGTACAAAGGTACTAGTTTGTGCATTATACGTAATTTTACCGTCCGACATCTTACTTTTCCCCATTCCGGAACGGTCATCAGGTTCAGAGTAATTTCGCGTGCGTGGCGTTTAGTTTCAAAGACAGAGCTACCCTAAACTGAGGCGTATCATCCGAGTAAAGACGGAGAAGTGCACAAGCCAATCATCCGTTTTTTTCATGCCACTTCGGACCGTAAAAAATCGGATGTTCGGACAGTAAAATTCCTTGTAGTGCACAATCGCCCATAGGAATTAATGTCCTTCTAGATTCATAAATTACGGTTTAATACAGTGCCTATTAGCCTAATTTTTGACATGATCTACCGATCAAATATTTAATTGATTGAACTGAGTGATTTAAAAAGGGAAAGGGTAGGTCTTTGCCGGGCAGTGCAACACAGATATTAGTCTCTTATTCCTCTCTGCACAATGTTAACTGGCTTCCAGTCCAAACAGGTAAATTAATACTGGTAATTTAAATGGAACGACTGCCGTCTTAAACTCATATAAGCCTTTGTCAAACAGACTGGCGTGGCGAATGCGCAGCGTGACGTTTTTATTTGTAACGTATGGAATTGTTTGAATCCAGTCACATAGAAAAGCGAAAGCGATCCGATAGCGTAACAGAACTATCGGACTGACGTCTCGTTTCGGGTCGGTATCGCCTCGGACTCGCTTCGCTTTCGTCTGTCTGTTTGACAAAGGCTTTACTGGGCAACACAATATCCTTTGTTGGTGCACATCTTACTAATACTTATCTAATCTTACTAATTTTATAAATGCGAAAGTTTGTGAGGATTGATAGATGGATATTTGTTACTCTTTCACGCAAAAACTACTAGATGGTTTTGAATGGGGACACCGTTTAAAATTTGGATTAACACTTAAGCCTTTGTCAAACAGACAGGCGTGACGAATGCAAAGCGTGACGTTTTTATTTGTAATGTATGGAATTGTTTGAATCCAGTCACCTAGAAAAAGCGATCCGATAGCGTGACAGAACCATGAGACTGATGTCTCGCTTCGGTTCGGTATCGGTTCGGAAACGCTTCGCTTTCGCCTGTCTGTTTGACAAAGACATTAGGATAGTTAATATCCCAATTTTATCTTCGCCTGGGAATTTGGGAGTTATAGCGGGCGAAGTCGCTGTAGTTTAGTATATTTTCCTGCTTTATTTGTTCAATTACAACACAAAGAGAGAGTGATTCAGTCGTTGCAGCCCCCTTCCAAGTTCTGAGGAGTCAATTGGAGGAAATTGGTAAATTGGTCCTGCATGCAATGAACTCCCTGTCATTTGTAGCTTTATGTGCTAATTCCTTTATCTTATTGTTATGTGTATGGACACAGACACATGGGGCCGGGACAGGGGGGGACTTTTAATAATGTTGGCACTTGTTTTCGGCGGACTTTTTTTTCTGATCCCTGACGGAGAACGTACTGTCGTATCGGAAAGTAAGAATGATTTTCTTTTAATTGGCTTCTCGAGACTAGGAATTTCTCCTGTTTCGTGAGTGCGTTTACAAACTTTTTAATTAAAATCACATACACAAACACTCAGACCCGGAACAACTACTTGTTGATAATACAAAAATTTGTTCCACACGAGAATTGGACCTGCGACACCAGCGCAACAGAGAAGCCCAGCCACTGCGCCAACCGTAAAAAAATCTCCACCACTTCTTTTTCTTTCTAATCCTATAATCTTCGGTCAATGAATCTTCGTAGCATTCAAAGGAATAAACAAATCAATTTTGCCAAGGTGAATAAAGTACTTATGCAGTAATCGTTGCGTCCTACGCTGCTATGGTCACGTACCCTCCGCAATTGGTCATATTTCATTAACATCAAGTTTCGCTAATAAGATTTTAGTAAAAACATGTTACTCTCATCTTTTTGTCTTAGGTCATAAGTATTTTTGTAATATTTAGTGCTAATTCGCACTTTAGTGTCATTTTCCTTACTTATAGATTTTTGGAGAACTTTGATCTTTTAAGCAAAGTAATGACTTGTCGATTTTTTTATTTTTTATAAGTAAATTAATAAACATGTCTCTGTTTGTTTCAGGTATGTGGACGTGATAATGCTCAATTTATTTATCGTTTGAGAAAAAAAAAACGAGGTATGTAATTACTTTTTCATTTTAATGAAATACTAGTTGTTGGCGGTATCCCAATGGGCGATGTTTGGCTCTATGTTAGGCTCTGTTGGTCGCGGGACTGTACGAATTACCGTGACCCCGGAACCTAAAGGGTTATTGAAGGACACCGTGAATTTTAGTCAGTACGAATCTAACAGTCCCTCCCGCTCTGCTCTAGGTGGGAGGACTCATTTGATGACTTAACACGTAAAAAAAAAATCGTTGAAAAACTGTTCGTTGTTCAGTTCGGCGGTTAAAAAACGGCGAATGCTCGATATTCTTTTACAAATTAATGCTCAAGTTTATCAGCACCTTTAAAACAAATAGCTATTAAGATCTATTAATCACTTATCATGTCCACAAAACTCAATAAATTTGAATGAATAACAATAGGTAGACTCCCAACAATGCTGCAACAGACGGTTAGCAAAAAAATTAAAGTAGGTGAAACTTTTGTTTCTTGCGTTTACTTTCTCTATTGTTTCATAAAAGACATTTGTTGTTATGTTAATTAAGTTCAACTGGTTATTCCATTTCGGAGTACAGCATATGAAGTTATATTTTTTTTTATCGTGGTAAAATCATCAAATGAGTCTTCCCACCCAGGGCAGGGCGGGAGGGACTGTCAGACTTGACTGACTAAAATCCACGGTGTCCTTCAATAGCCCTTTACGTACCGGGGTCACTATAATTTGTGAGTCCCGCGACCATGAAGTTATAATACGAGTATTAGTATTAAAATGAGGTCACGGAATCTAAGATGAAATTCTAGGAGGGGTGAATCGAATACGAAAAATAATAATGAATTCTTCGACCGTAATCAACTAAGATTGTTCAGTACTAGGACTTAAGTCTTCTCTTTGCTGAAAAGAATGGCCTATAGCTTACAAGGGCTCATTTTTGACACCTTTCTTGAAAAAATATAGTATAGCGAACCACATTCTAACCATCTTAGCAGAGAGAACCCTATATGCTATATATAATCTGGTGTAAAACGTTCTAAGACAAAGCAATCTTATCCACAAGAATTTGAATACTTTTTCAAGTGCAAGCCAATGCCAAATCGTGTGATGGTGACGCTCTGTCTGGTACTTACACAATAGTAATAATCAATTAATATAATAGCCACTCAACTTGAAGTAGTAGTAAAACCCATTGTAACACGTAACTTTGAGCTATCATCATATATTATAGCATAATTATTCATTGACATCTTGACAAAACAGAATAGACTGAAGTCGCCCGTGTCCGTTTGTCAGACCGTGTAGATCTTTAAACCACAAACCAAGGTGTATATATTTCTTTAAATTGACAAGGACATGTCCAGTTAAAATGTCCCGTATTAAGTTATTATGATAGTAGTCAGAGATTTTGTGAAATGGTGGCGTCAATAAGGTAATTGGTTAACGAGATCATTTAACGTTGAATACTCGAAATTATAGTCCAGAAATATAGATCATTTTATACCGTGAAGGCGAAAAGCAAGCATAATTATGGCCCGCTTGGTGAAAGGTCACCTTAGTCTATAGATGCCTGCAACACCAGAAGTATCGCTGCCGTGTGTACCGAACTTGCCATAAGTTTTTCACGCCCTTTTTGAGGGTGTTAAGAAAGTAAGAATGAACGTTATGACGACGGTAAAAAGGTCAATATTTTCCATGAAATGTATTTAGAATATAAAGAAGATATTTATTGACATACACAGGACAGAACCAACAAAATTACATGAAACAAAAACAACAGACGAAACAAAATAGGTCCTCCAACTGTTGGCGCAACAATGGGTGTCTGCGAGTTTCTCTTTGTAAACGCACACACGACACAAGAGAAGTTTCTAGTGCAGGGCAAAGTATTAAAAAAAACGACGGGTTGCACTCTGGGAGTGCCGGCAGAAGTGAAAACTTGAATAGTAATAAACACACACGAACATTCGCCCAAGCGCCCTGCGCCGTCTTACGAATTTTCGATCAGGTCACGTGTCCTGACGCGAGTTTAACATTTTTTACCCATTCCAAAAAAAGTGCACAACGCCGCTAAAGAAGTTTTCACTTCAAAAATACCTTCAAGAAGACTATTTTGACATGTTAGCAAATCAGTACATTACCATAACCCGTGCAAAGTCGGGGCGGATAGCTAGTTACCTATAATTACATATGTACATGACCTATTCAAACTCAATAGACTGCAGACGTCATCTCATGACTGTGTTAAGTGGCTCGTTGTGAGTTGACATGGTACTTGATGCAATTGATCTCGTTCATAGTTGATCAATGCTTTGCATTTGAAATCACGTTCTTCACTCCTGATAGGTAAAATAAGACACGATTGATTTGAAACTACATTATAAGTTAACATGCTATAGAAACTGAAATAACGAAAAAGATGTTGAGTGTTCATAGCAAAATTCTTCAATAACTTTAATAAGTTAACACTGTCTGGGTCGCGGCACTGTCTCATCAGGTAAACGTACCCTGGAAAGGAAAGGGCTATTGAAGGATCACCGTGGATTTTAGTCAGTACAAGTCTGACAGTCCCTCCCATCCCGCTCTGGGTGGGAGGACTCATTTTATGATTTTACCACGACAAAAAAAAATAGTATATAGTTACAGTTTCTTCTCAGTTTTAGCTCGTGGCTAAATAAATACAGCCGCACAGGCCAATCTTCCGGGTTAAGCCGCGCTTGCCGAGGTTGGTCTGTGGATGGGTGACCATCTGTCATAGCGAGTTTTCTCCGTGCCTCGGAAAGCACGTAAAGCCGTTGGTCCCGGCTGTCATTTGTAGATCTTTGACAGTCGTTACTGTTAGTCAGAAGCTCTAAAGTCTGACAACCAGTCTTATCATGGGGTATCGTATTACCCAGTTACTGGGTTGTGGAGGTCCGACAGGCAGTCGCTCCATGTAAAATACTGATATCCAGCTGCATCTGGTTCGACTGGAAGCCGACCCTAATATAGTTGGGAAAAGGCTAGGCAGATGATGAGTTACAGTTTCTTCTCAACTTGAAACGTAACAAAGAAAATGAAGCGTGCGTTCTTTAAAGCCTTTGTCAAACAGACAAGCGAAGCGAATGCGAAGCGTGACGTTTTTATTTGTAATGTATGGAATTGTTTGAATCCAGTCACATAGAACAGCGAAAGCGATCCGATAGCGTGACAGAACTATCAGACTGGCGTCTCGCTTCGGTTCGGTATCGCTTCGGAAACGCTTCGCGTTCGCCAGTATGTTTGACAAACGCATAAAACAAAATTGTAAATTTGAAATGCCAAAGTTTCTTATTTGTATTATTTTTCCAAAGGAAGATAATCCTAATAATAAGTATTTGAATAAACACGCATTCACGAATATCTATAAAGTAAGTAATCGTCATCCATAAAACATGTTCATTGTTATTTCTGAGCAGTTACAAAAAAAAAACATATCAAGAACGTGATTTACTACAATATTCTTTAATGTTCTATACAAATATTAGATCTAAATGGATGCGTAAATACGATGGAATTCCTTACCAGGCTAAAACCCAACCAAATTACGAAGGCTCCTTTATCTATGGTCCTTTCAAGAACTAGACTATTTTTTAAATCGGTCGGTTAGCCGTTGTTGATCCTATACCAAAGCCTCCTACGATGGAAACCAGTTTCGTACTGAGTCAACAGTCACAAAAGGACATGCCATGTTTGTGCCATGGAAACGTAAATTAACACTGACAGACTTGTGTCAGATTTGCATATCAGTTTTGTCGTTCGTTTTAGATTTTGGTTTCATAAGTTTTATTCTCGTGGCGCCGCACAGGCCGATCTTCCGGGTTAAGCCGCGCTTGACAAGGTTGGTCTGTGGATGGGTGACCATCTGTCATAGCGAGTTTCCTCCGTGCCCCTGAAAGCACGTAAAGCCGTTGGTCCCGGCTGTCATTTATAGATTTTGACAGTCGTTACTGTTAGTCAGAAGCTCTAAAGTCTGACATCCAGTCTTACCATGGGGTATCGTATTACCCAGTTACTGGGTTGTGGAGGTCCGACAGGCAGTCGCTCCATGTAAAATAATGATATCCAGCTGCATCTGATTTGACTGGAGGCCGACCCCAAATTATAGCAGCGGTTATCCGCTGCTAATTTTAGCTGTAGTATACTGTTTGTCATTATGGTAATTACTAATTAGAATTATTGACTTTTGCCATATCTCGAACCTTCTTACAAGCCACAATCTGCAATTCACAGTCTAAAAGACTTATTTTGTTTGTTCCATCTTCTTAGAATAACTTAGGAAGTCTATTGTCAATTTGTCAATAGTGTTAAATTAATTTGTTTAAGTTCTAGGTGACCTCTGCATGTTGACCGATGACTTCACATTATAATGTTAGACAGACAATAGAAAAAACGGTCATTAGACGACTATATACGCTTCCTTCTATGTCATCGTCCTTTAAAAAAACTCTTTTAAGCTATTGCATAGCTTTTATCGCGGGCTTTGAGCGCGGCGACCGAATCAAGAAATTCCGTAACGAAAATAAACCTAACATTGTCACTGTCACCGTCGTGAATGAATAAAATTTGAATTAATTAATTTTTTTCTTGACGTTTCACTTAATTGACGTGGCTGACCGTAGCGGAATTAGTAGAGTAACTTCCCATAGAGCAACGATGAAATTCTCGTTAAATATTCGCGGCATGCGCTAATTTTTTCGAAATAAAATAAATAAATAATTACAATTGCATGCGTTGATAAAAAATACTACGCAATGACAGAATTAGATGATGATGAAAAAGGAGTTTTTTTTTATTTAGCGTTGGACTCGTGTTTG
The DNA here is from genome assembly GCA_943136025.2 of Agrotis puta. Lineage (NCBI taxonomy): Eukaryota > Metazoa > Arthropoda > Insecta > Lepidoptera > Noctuidae > Agrotis > Agrotis puta. The sequence goes on along the minus strand of OW964169.2, from coordinate 17,471,566 downwards.
ACCACTATCCCGCCTGATAGCAAACGAACATGTGGTCGACAGTGTAGTACGCTTGCCTAGAAGAAACCCATGCAGAGTTTACGTTAAGTAGAATATGATAAATATTTTCTGTAAATATGCAAGTGTTATCGTGAAACTCAATAACAATTGTCAGTCCTGTGGTTTTTCTGCCCATAACACATTCTTAAAACAATTAACATTCTACGATAAATACATTCAAAATGAATAAAGTTATGATTTCTTATAACTCCATATTTTTTTACGTCAATATGTTTCTGAGAAATGATGATCGTTTTATGATTGTCTTACATATGTTTTATCATAGTACTAATTAGGTTAACACCGATTAAAGTAGTTCCCCTTCAAAGGTTAATAACGTCATCAAGTACCTACATAATGCTAAAAATATATTTGGTTTTGATAACCTAATGGTTTTCCCCTACTCAAAATATTAATGTATATTAATATTTTGAGGCAAAGCACACAAATGAAATTCTGTATACCCTAGGACGTGAAAAGACGGGTGTTATTTGTGTGTGTGTATGTCTGTAGCATAGTTGCTCGTAAAGGGATGAACCAATTTGATTGTTTTTATAAAAATAGGTCTAGCCGTTTCAAGGTTATCAACTCGTGGGTTCTTTTTTAAGTTGCGGATTTCAGACTTCCTTGCTATATCTAAATAGATATTATCATTACAAATATTACGATTAATAAATGAATAATTGAATTAAATAAACATTAGTATTTCCTTAATCAAATATGGTAATTATGGTTCCTATTCAACAGCTAAGTATGCGATTTGCAATATTTACTCAATAAACCAGTCAATTGTTGCAAAATGATTACTGTAACTAAATTAACCGGTTTTAGTCAAATAAAATAGTTGTCACACGAGTTAAGTTTTAAGTACTAAATTCATTAGTAGTTTGAAAAATAAGGAAAACATAGACTTGGTTACTAAAACAACCATTTTAAAATAATATTGGAGTTTTAATTCATTTATGTTTATACTCCTGTCTTTTCATACGAACATAAATCAATAAATACTACATTCGCCGGTAGGTAGGTATAGGATTTTGATTTTCGAATTATAATCTGACATTTTTCCGTACCGCTACTAGTCTGAACATAGCATGCAACGTCGCAAATTAAAAAGAGACAAAAGATAAATTGACAACGCAGAATTTCGTCTACTAATATTCTTGTTGCCGTTCAAATAAATTCTCCAGCTTTTTCTCACCGGGGTCGCGGGACTTACGAATTACCGTGACCCCGGTACGTAAAGGGCTAGTGAAGGACACTGTGGATTTAAGTCAGTACAAGTCTGACAGTCCCTTCCGCCCTGCCCTGGGTGGGAGGACTCATTTGATGATTTTACCACGAAAAAAAAAAAGCTTTTTCTCACAAAAATGTCGTGACTTCCACCTCAGACATCCACACCATGAAAAAACACATAAGGTTCCAAACACTTCTTCACGGTGAAGAAATAAATCACGCCATTCAATTAAAACGAGTTTGTGACGTCACAACGGTAAAGGCTTGAGCAAAAGATTGTCCGTACCTTATGTCACCTATTTTCAAGGTTGTGTGGGTGTGTCTTTGCCGTCACAGTTACATATGCTTTTTAAATGCGTAGTAGCAGGTAGTAAGATAGTAGAATTGTGCTTAATTTTTTTTTTTATTATTAATATTTAACTTTAATTTTGTAAGTCTTCATTAAATGAATTATAGAAATAATAATTAAACGTAAAATGTTAACCAACGCGGCTAGTTGAATCTAAAAAAATACTTACTATCCGGCTCGAAGGACCAATCAATTTTCCGCTCAACCTCACAAAATTTGCCTATAAAACATAAGAATGTATGAATCATTCCATCAAAGTGCAATTCCTACTCAATACTGATGCAATTCTATTACTCTACGTAAGTAATTTTACGATTTTACAACCATGTACAGTCAGGTCATCCATCACTTAATGATTAAGTTCTCTTGACATTTTCCTTTTAGTAGACGTGTAAGAATTCCAATGGATATTTATATTCAAAGCTAGTCACAATAATATGTGGTCACAGAAGTCATGTTGTGTTTTACAATAATAGTATTAGGTGATGAGTTTCTTTATTATAAAGAGGTTATTTTATTTTATTATTTAAAAATTCTTTCACTGTCGCAAAGCTACACTATCCGATCTCTATTGACGCTAGAAATTAATAATCTATCTCGATTGCTGTCTACTATTCCCTCTCTCTCTCTAAAGCCTTTGTCTTTGACAAAAGCAAACAAAAAAACAGACAGGCGTGGTAAATACGAAGAGAGGCTTTTTATTTGTAATGTATGGAATTATAATATACATATGTAATGTTTGAATCCAGTCACATAGAAAAGCAAAAGCGATCCGAAAGCGTGACCGAACCGACGCGAAGACGTGGCGTTTGCTCTGTTTGACATCGTTCATAAAAAGTCAGCTAATACAACTGTCACGCCTCGGTTCGCTGCACCCAGTTTGACGTCTCGTATCGCTTCGTTATCGCTTCGGACTCGGTCCGGTTCGCTATCGCCTGTCAGTTTGACAAAGGCTTAACCAATCAACGATCGAATTTGCCTGTTCGAGTCCATAAGATGTCCAATCAAAAACAGTCGTCATATGCTAAAAAAACGGGATTTGGATTGAGATCAAATGTCAATTCTGGGTGTGAATGAGTATCTACCCGGGAAAAAGCTGATTTAGTATTAATTAAAATTACTTATAAACATACTTAGTCAAGCTCAGAGAAATGAGGAAGAACTAAGTTATTTCCAGTTAATTAGCATACAAAAGTATTGTTATAAAAGTTTCCTTCGCGTGTAGCATTAAAATGATTTGTTGGCAATTACTTACATGGACAATTACCTAGTTATATCATAATTACATCTGCTGAGATGTCAATCTAAATCTTGGCTAGTTATTTCATATTCTTTACTTTAAAAATACAGTATCACTTAAGTGGGACAAAAATAAAATAGTATTAACATGGGACTCATAAAAAAGGCGTAAATAAGTTTCTGCAGGGTACGCAACGCGTATGCGATACCTCTGATGTTGCAAGCGTCCATATAGGCTACGGTGACTGCTTTCCATCAGGTAGGCCGTATGTTTGTCACTTTTTTATGGCATAAACAAACTAAGGTATAACAAAATGTCTCCCTAAATTGCGCATCCTTTTAATGATTAGGATAATAATTATGGCTGAACTGGCTATCCGCGGGCATCCTCGCGACTCGTTCGAGTATAAACTAGCTAACTAAACAAGCATACGGATCACCTGGTGGAAACTGGTCGCAGATCCAGCAAAATGTTCACTCAATCCATATCTCCTTGAGATATCCCTCTCTTTTAGTACCTATCTGCGTGCGTGACCATCTTTTTTGGCTTGTATAGGTCAACCTTACTAAATTGGAGCACTGATTCTATAGCTTCTGTCATGTGACCAGGAATAATTAGAAGGGCAATATTTATAATGGATTGTCTGGCATCGCAAATCAAGGTTTCCTTATCTAATTGGTCTAGATGTTTCTATGAAAAACTGTGCTTATGTTTATATTTTCCTTGTTATTAATTGAAATAATCTTTATCTTGTTGTTAAGATTTAGTTTAGCTGATATTTAATTAATTTATACATATTATTAGGATTACCTACAGAAGAATTTATACCTAAGCTACATAGTCATTATCAAACTTGTAGATTGTACTCAAGCGTTTGACTCACTTATTCACGTATTTAATTAGCCGCAGACTTAGCCTTAGCCACAATTGAGACTATTTTCGAGAATTTGTCTAGTCATCACTGTTCCTGCCGGGGTCGCGGGACCAAGGGATTACCGTGACCCCGGTACGTAAAGGGCTATTGAAGGACACCGTGGATTTTAGTCAGTACAAGTCTGACAGTCCCTCCCGCCCTGCCCTGGGTGGGAGGACTCATTTGCTGATTTTACCACGATAAAAAAAAAAGTCATCACTGTTGAGTTGCTGATATATTTCATGGGTCTGTGAACTCCTATAGACGGCAATTTCAAGAATGTACTAATTTTTTTTTTTGGGACAAACCCACCACACTATTCCCTAACCACTGCAACTTCTGTGCGCCAGAATCAACAGTGGCAACCAACCAGAGACAATGAAGCTCGACGTGTCCCGGAGAATGAATTTACCTGTCTTGGATCCTGCAACGAAATTAATCAGAAAAGAATAGTGGAGGAGTAGGAAAAAATATATGTTTCCACTTCCCTCCATGCAAGCAGGAGACAGAACAAAACAAGGCTAATGTACTAATATAAGCTACGGTAAAACTTATTGTAATTCTGTTGTACGTTTTTTTTTCTTGGACTATCTGGTCTTTTAAAGGTTATCCTATGGGCCCTATTCTCTGAAGACCTTCATCTGTTTCTTTAAACTTGTTCGCACCTTGACCTGAATATACAGTTACGACAAAACCACAGATACCGTATAAACGATCGTGCAACCCTACAAGCCATGTCACATTGTCTATGTCACGTTGCAGATTTTTTTTACCATAGACACAGAGGTCGGATGATTGCAGGTTTTATTTACCTAAGTATACAATAGTTAACAGTAGGGTTAACAGCCTTGGATTGTACGGTTCTAGATTCTAGATAGCATAAATACCTTGGTAACTAGTTATATAAGTTGGTTTATTATTTTGTTATAGATAAATAAAGAACACAGTAAACTAGGAAATGGTTGAGAGGAACCGAAAAACTGATTTTGATGTGATTTATTATGGTTATTTGTCAAAGTCATATTAAAAATTCGTTAACTATAATTGCCTTAGGTGTATTAAAAATGAAAAGGTTTTCTTTTCTCTGACTCTCGAGGATTTTTGCTGGCTAATTATTTATTCGATCATATACATAAAAAATACACTGTTACCTATGTTTCTGAAAATCCAGTTCAACAGAAATCCAATTAACGTCTAGCTAACTAACCAAACACAATTAACAATTAGTACGAACTCTTTTATAATTCAAACTTTAATCTAAAAATTCGTGATGAATGAACACATTATACACATATACATTATTCAGAGTTTACTCAGTCCTCAGAAGAACTTGTATGTAAAACATTAGAGTTATCAAGAAAAATGCGCACAGCACAGTTTTACAAGGAATCCATGTTTATGTAGAAACAGGTTTATGTCCGTGGGTTTACTCGTGGGATATATGAAGTCCTACGTACGGGATCAGACACTATCACTACAATTATGTTTCTACACCAGAACATCCAAAGAATCTAACCTTGTTGGTTAGAAGCTCGAAAATCTGGAAACCAGTCTTACCAGGAGGTACGAGTCGATACTCGTACCTCTTGGTATAGTTGCCAGATTTAAATATAAATAATAAATAAATAAATAAATATTCCACAACTATCACACAACGCCATCTAGTCCCAAGCTAAGCAAAGCTTGTGTTATGGGTACTAGACAACTGATAAACATACTTATATATTTCTAAATACATACATATTATATATAAATTACACCCAGACACAGAACAAATGATCGTGCTCATCACACAAACATTTATCCTGGGTGGGAATCGAACCCACGACCTCTGGCATAGCAGTCAGGGTCACTAACCACTAGACCAACAGGCCTGTCTAATATAATACGATTATTATGTACCTAGTTATTGGTTTGTTCAGGTCAGATAAGAAACAGCTCCAACCTCCTGCTGGGGTCGTGAGGTTGTCATATCAAGTTATCGTGACACTGGATCGTGAAGGGCTATAAAAGGATCACCATGAATTTGAGCCAGTCTGCAGTCCTCTAACTAAAAGGCCGTTAAGCCACAGTTGCTCGTTTTTCACTTTTTAATGTGGTCTTATACAACTTTCGATGCTCTATCTTTTGGTCTAAGAGTCATTTTTCTATGATTAATAGTTTAGGAGATACAGGAAGATTGCTGCGCAGTTAAACCACATAAAATGCATAATTAAAAATTAGAAAATTAATTTAAAAAAAAAAAAATATATATATAAATGAATTAAACATATAACATATTGTGCAATAACACTATGCCTACATATATAATTTGCAGCCTTGTTCCTAGATAGCATACTTTTCAAGAGACATCAATTCACAATTTTAGCGTTTTCTCGAAAACTACTTTTTGCACTTAACGGCCTTTTAGTTAGAGGACGGCAGCAGTACGAATCTGACAGTCTCTTCCGATTCACACGGGGTGGGAGGACTCATTTGAATGATTTTATCACGTAAAAAAAACAGACTTTACAGTGTTATTAAAAGAATTATAAGAAACAAATGCATACAGTTCAATTTTACAAGGAATCCAATTTTATACAGAAATGCAAACGTAATGTATTTGAGCACAAGGTCTTTTGAATCACGTCTGTTTAGACCTTGCAGTTGCCTTGGCGTAGGCAGGCTTTAGGCTATAAACCTAGATTAAATCTAGATCTTAGATTTGTTTGTTTGTTCCTGTATTTTGAATGCTGTGACAGATTATGAGTAAGTTTAGAATAACTAATCTTTTTTTTTGTGGTAAAATCATCAAAATGAGTCCTCCCACCCATACTGTCAGACTTGTACTGACTAAAATCCACGGTGTCCTTCACTAGCCCTTTACGTACCGGTGTTACGGTAATGGGTAAGTCCCGCGACCCCGACAGGCTTTGGCCCTCTACAGGCCCCGTCACTATGCTGACACTCCTTGAGGCGCGCGTGGAACACAACGCGCTGTCGACCCGAGCATGGTCCATGGTCGGGCTGCGAGTCGCCCATTACTCGCCGCCCGCATGCCCGCGCCTACGGTGGCCGGAGATCGTCTTGCGAGAATAACTAATCTAGCTAAGAATAGACTTGACTCGGTTTATTGTAAAGGGTAGGTTTGTTTAGGGGAACTGACAGATTCAAACGCAACGCAATCAAGACAATTAGATATAATGAGATACCTTCCCCATTGAAAAAAGGCGTGAGGTTTATGCATATCTAGGGATTTTGTCTGATATTCAATTCCTCTATTCATTTTATACTGAAATTAAGGCTATTTACGCTGAAAACTTTACAGTTTTCAGAAAGAAAAGCCTCACTTTGCTCTGCTTTTTTATGAAAAATCTAAATAAAATCAATGTGATAAATATTTAAATTTTTCTCTTTCTTTGTTCACTCTATTCTAGCTAGATATTGTCATATTATGCAATAATGTTATTTATTATTATTTGTTAAGTGTTTAATACTCAATTAACAATCAATTAGTCAAATGATTACTGGTTACAATTAATCATCTTTCACAGATGATAGTAATTATACTAATTACTATGCATGACAAATAAATTAGATTTTCTAACAGATAAACAATATACGCATGTAAACATATGTTTTATCAGATTACCTACCAGGAAAATAGAAGGTAATTATGTAATTTGAAACTAACACATTGCGTTGACCATAATATGTAGCTACAAACATTAATTAAATTGTTATGGAATATTGTCACGCTTAACTATGGTGTCTATGGTCAGCTGGGGCTCATTCAAAATGGACCCGCGGGATCACTCAACCCAATCACATTTTAAATGTATCGACTGGACCGACAGTCCCACACCCGGTTAATGAAACCGGGTGTGGGACTGTGGGTCCAGTCAGGTCATTAGTACAGTCACGGAGTAAAACCAAATCTTTTAGTTTTGTGATATCACATTTACAGAATAATTAATTTTTCACACCACCTGCTCGAAAATGTCAAATTATATGTCAAGCAACCTTAACCTAAAGTGAGTCATTAGTGGCCGAGGGCACAGCCGGTCAATAATGTTGTACTGGATTTCATTATTACCCGCTGGTCAATAATGTGATTTGAATTTGGAATATGTTTATAAACAACAAACACCCTTTGGTACCAGAAAGTTTTTTTTTTTTAATTTTCTTTTCCCTTTTGGGAAGACAAAGGGATTTATCTAGCCCATGCAGCCTAGATTTTTTTTTGGTTCTTTTCATCCCTCTTTGGGGCAGGCAAAGGGAGCTGAGCCCATACAGCCAAGTCTGATTTAGTGTGCCAGAAAGAGGAAAGCTATTCTCGAAACCCTTACTACGCGTGGATGATATTCTCGATTTCCTAAAAAATCATAACGATTGCTTCTTCATATCGTTGCCATGTTTTCGAAGACATAATATTGTAAGAATAATTAGATAACTACCTACGAACCATTTTTTAAAAGGAATGAAATAACATTAAAACTGGCATTAATAATAACAAATACCGTACCGCGCCGTAATACCGTAGGTAATAGTAATTGGCTGTAATATTTATTATTATTTTCTCACAGTAGGTGTAAAAAGTAGAGTATCCTCCTCTGGGCTAAAGGTGTCTTTGCCTTGGGCTAGCTTGAATCCCTCGCTGCATTCAGGATTCTTGTATTAACTCCCTCGCTTCGCTCGTGAGTTAAACTCTTAACTCCCTCGCTACGCTCGGGAGTTAAATCCCGAATCCTTCATTGCGCTCGAGATTCAATATGACGCCCGTGACATAAGACACAACTTTAGCCCCTCGGTGCATAATCTACTATTTCGTACCACTTGCTCAAAAAAGTGACATTCTATGCTTCAAAAATCGAACATAACAATAGTCATTTTTAATCTGTTAAAAACAGGGAAAGAATGTTGTACTGAATTTCATTCATCCTCTAGGGAGAGAATGTACTTAATTTAAATTTGGAATACTTACCGAAATTTATACTGAACTACATCTGTGTTTACACCACTGAGTTTGTATATAAAGCATTACACATCTTTTTGAAAAAGGAATACGCATTTATTATGCAGTTATGATTATTAAATAAAATTACGAAAACCGAAGAGGCCGTATGAGCTTGATGCCTTTGCTTTTCCGACAAAAAAATATTGGTCTAGGAATTTGCTGCGTTTTTGTTGTCTTCAAATAATACCTTAAGTTTATTTTAATTTATTTTTATAAATAAGTTAATGTTCTAAAAATACGTTACGATGTTAAATCAAATGAAACGCAAGTTCCTCAGACGCAAGAACAGAGAAATACTCAAATTAACTCATCGACAATAAATGTACCAAACAAAAATGTAACTCTCTCTATCAATAATTGGACTAATGTTTCGAATATTAACTTTTAGTTTTAATTGTCATTATTTTTAATAAATGCTTATCTCATATTATTATTGAGTTCATTTTTTCGCAAATGGTACGAAAAGTAGAGTATTTTCCTCGCTGATAAAGCTGTCTTAGTCTTGGGTGAACTTAAATCCCTCGCTACACTCAGGACTCGTCTTAAATCCCTCGCTTCGCTCGTGATTTAAGTTTTTAACACGCTCGCTACGCTCGGAAGTAAACCTCGAGTCCTTCGTTACGCTCGCGATTTAAATCGTCAAAGCGCCACAGAAGACACTGCTTTATCCCCTTGGTTAATAATCTACTATTTCGTTCGACTGTATCCTCTGGAAGCTTTAACAACAGATTCTTAAGATTGAATGTGAGTTCAGTAAGCCATTAAAAATACAGAACATAAATAAATTATGTGGTCATGTGAAACCGCGGGTCCAGAAAGAAGCAAGTGGGTTCAGCTGACCAAAGAATCAACCAAGCTAGACAAAAAACAAACAAATCATATGTCAGTCAAGCAAGTACTGTCGTATCAAATTATGTTTATTATTAAATCTGTCTAGACAAAAAGTGCCTACTTCGTTGGAGATGTGCTGAATAGTCGGCAACTGGTCGGCGATTAGAGGGCTAAAAGCGCAAACTCGAAACGCTGGAAAGATTCTGAGTAATCTACGATATTATAACCATTCTTGTTAATATTATGTCCTTATAATTAACCGTCTTCTTATCGTATGGTTGATGAGCAACCTGGTGTCAGAGTTTAAACCGCCCGTAGGCCTCCGACATGGCTTCACACACCGTTGAAAAATCTCAGGTGTGCTGGTTTCCTCACGATGTTTATTACATTAACCGTATTGTTTATTACATGCAAGTAGGGAATTCTCTATTAACTTTTTGATACATTTATGAAAACCTCGCAATATGTAGGTACAGTCAACAACAAAAGTATATGATCAAAATCAGAAATTCAATACTAAAGAACGCAGTTCGCGTCAGAACAGTGTGGCGTCGAAGTGATTCAAGAGTATGTGATTATAATTTACCAAACACTTACTACTAGTTCATCTGCACAGTTCTGACGCGAACTCCGTTAGTATTGAGTTTCTGATTTTGATCATCTATTTTGTTGTTGATTGTACTTAAATATTGCGAGGCTTTCAAAAATGTATCACATAGATAATAGAGAATTCCCTAACTGCCTTCTAAAAGAGAGTAAAGCCTGATTTAGGCGGAGGAAGAACTCGCATGCGAGTTTCACTACATTGCGGTATTTGTTTGATCAACTGAATTCGTTGTACCTATAAGCCTTTGTCAAACAGACAGGCGTGACGAATGCAAAGCGAGGCGTTTTTATTTGTAATGTATGGAATTATTTGAATCCAGTTACATAGAAAAGCGAAAGCGATCCGATAGCGTGACAGAACTATCAGACTGACGTCTCGTATCGGTTCGTTATCGCTTCGGGATCGCCTGTCTGTTTGACAAAGGCATTCAAGTCCGCAATGTATCGAAACTCGCGTGCGAGTTCTTGCATCGTTTAAATGAGACTTAAGTTGCAGGATGGCAACGCACAGGCGATAACTTCGGTGACCGTATGCTTTCCTGTCACATTTATATGGTTCCCAAAAAAAAAAATAGATAAACTGCAGTTACGTTTTCATTGCTCCACAGTTCGTACCAATTAGTCGTTTACATTATTCATACAATCTAGATCAGCTAAGATCTTAGTGCTGGTAACTGTGTCTAGGTGAAGGGCTCAAGGTCTGGCGGAAGACGTGATGATGCTATTAACTTTTATGTTATGTGCCCTATTATTGTGAACATTAGTGATTATGTCGTATGATTAGTTATAATAGGTTTTTCCGTATTTCCGGTTGATTTTTTGATCTTACGGGTTAAATTGAAAAGAAGATTAAACAGCATCAAACATTTTTAAATTCTCATACACAATTACTTCGGGAATCAAATCCGCGACATCGACACCTTGGGCACCAGTCAATCATTCAGCTACTCCACCAACCGTGCCTTATGATTGTACTTGGTTTAAAACTTCAAGAAGGAAGAGACAAAGACTTATTTTACTACTTAAGCAATGTGAGGAATTCAGCAATATTTGGTGAAAATATAATATTTATTTAATTGTTGAGGGAAGCCTTCTGTTAGGTCTAAATATAAATTGGATAGGACTGCTTAAAATGCTGTTTACTGCTGCCACAGATAATATAATACCAGCGCTGCTGTTAAACATGTATGTTACATACGAGTACAGTCACTTTTATGCTACCAAGTCACATACATTTCAAATGGTACCAACAAAAAATCTTGGCATCGAGCCTTGTTCTGAATTCCACAATACGTTCTGATTGCTTTCCAATATCAGGAGTTTAAACCACTGTTTATCTTTGATGTGAAATGAAATGAACCCCCTTATCGAGAATACCAGCTTTTGCCTACTTCTAGACTGGAAATTATCAGAAACAGACTGTTGAGATAAAAACGCACTAACCGTCTCCGTACCCGGGCACGCCGCAATCGCGGCGGTAAGACCCCTCTTTGAGGAGTGGCTGGATAGGCGTCACGGCGTTCTGACCTACCGCATGACGCAGGTCCTCACCGGACACGGAAGTTTCGGGAGGTTCCTGTGTCTGATAGGGAGGGAAGAAACGCCTGGGTGTCACCACTGCGAGGATCGTCCGGAGGACACGGTGGAGCATACGGTGCAGGACTGCCCCGCTTGGGCAGAGCACCGCCGTGTCCTCACGACGGCGATAGGCGGAGACCTCTCGCGCCCGGCATTGGTCGAGGCCATGCTGCGGGGCGAGACGGAGTGGGAAGCGGTCGCCTCCTTCTGCGAAGCAGTCATGCTCGTGAAGAAGGAGGCTGGCCGCCTGAGGGAGAGGACAGCGTCCTCCCTCAACCCCAGCCGCAGTGGTAGACGCCCACGGCGTCGGACGTCGCAAGACGATCTCCGGCCACCGTAGGCGCAGGCATGCGGGCAGCGAGTAATGGGCGACTCGCTGTCCGACCATGGACCATGCCCGGGTCGACGGCGCGTTGTGTTCCACGCGCGCCTCAAAGAGTGTCAGCATAGTGACGGGGCCTGTAGAGGGCCAAAGCCTGCCGGGGTCGCGGGACCAAGGGATTACCGTTACCCCGGTACGTAAAGGGCTATTGAAGGACACCGTGGATTTTAGTCAGTACAAGTCTGACAGTCCCTCCCGCCCTGCCCTGGGTGGGAGGACTCATTTGATGATTTTACCACGATAAAAAAAAAAAAAACCGTCTCCGTACCGTCACGTCGCGAGTAAAAAGGTACATTAGCTTATAAACAGGGAATTTGTCTCCCAATTCATCGACTGTGTCTGTCAAGGCATGATCATCTGATCATGCCTTGCCTCAGACTTGTCAGACTTGTCTGCTATCTAGCAGACTCACAGAAAGAATCTCGCCTTTTTATTGACATGGATACTAAGCCGGAAAATTAACAATCTAAAACCATTGCAATATTTTACCAAAGCAATTATTTTTAACAAGCTCGTCAGCTCAAATCTACATTTAGCAATATCAATATCAATTGCAATCACAACTATACCCTGCAGAGACAATTTACAATAGTTCTACCCTATCAAAAGTTACATAAACTTTCCGCTTCCTACATTTTCACTTTCGGACATCATAGACAATTTATCAATTGTCTGTGAGCAGGAAGTGGATAGCCCCCGCCTAACCGGAACACAGCTGGCCAATTACGCGTTATGATTGTTGTAATAAATTTAGTAATTAAATAACTGACTTTATGAACTAAATTTAATGGTTATTGAGAACCTTCAAGACCTCTCTGAAGGTGAAATTGAGATTGTTATCTTTAACGTTTTGTGGTCCTGATTTTGCCCTTAGATTTGTCATTATTATTTTCTCATACTTAGTAAAAGATTAAAATTTTAGATAAGATTACAATCAAAGACTTTTCCTCTGGTTTTAATAACGAGCGTTCCAAAATGTACCTTTTTGATGACCGTATGTAGTAGAGCGATGATGTGTAGCTGAATTTTGGGCCAAACATACATAAACTCTTTGCCATCTTTCTTTTCATTAAAAAGAAGTAATATTTTACAGTTTCTGTTGATATTTAAATTTACTTCTCTCTTCTTTTTTACTTATTCTATGGATCGAGTCTGGTGACCCGTTTTTACTGAGTCTTCAATCACTTGAGGCGAATAGATTCTCAACTTAGCAAGTCAAATCAATCATTTTGCTACTGCTAAACTTAATTGTCTTCATAACATAGTAATTAGTAATGGCGTCAAATACTTCCTGCACGTAACGCGTAATTCTGATGCAACTGCACTCGCGATAACTGTTCTTTTGTTTCACACGCCATGTTTGTGTCATAGAAGATAAGCAGTAATTCAGTTTACAGCAAAATGTGGAACTCTTGATTTGCTTTTTAGAGTTTTCGTCTTCAGTGCAATTTACTGTTTTGTCAAAATCCTAAGTGCAGTTTACTGTTTCTTAGCAACAAAAGAAATTATTATATACTGTGCAAAATACATGCAATTCATTTTTTGTTTGACCCTCTTCAATTTTTGCTTCGTCCTCTTGACCTCCCCCTCTTCCCCTTCTATCTTCTTCGTTACTTCTTTCATCTGCAGCATCTAAATCTCTGTCTTAGTGGACGGATTCTTTTATCACGTCCGTCTTAAATTTCCCTTGATTGTCTCTATCTGTGGTTATATCTTTTTGTTTCAAAAAAATATTCAGAACTTACAACTTTCCTAAGACTCAAATTCTCATATTTTCAGTCCAGTAACTGAAGACAATGGTTTAATTGCTCGCTTACTAGTTGCTAGCTCATGTGCAACATACTAGTTACCCGACAAGTTGAGTAAGAGATCCCATTGTTGGGGTTTTCATAACACCTATTGTTTAGCGTTTCAGTTTTTTATTATCATTTTGATTCGACGATTAGACTGGCTGTGTAATGTTTAGGGAGTTATATGGCGAAAATTTTTAATGGAAAGAATTAAATTCTCTTTTTAATCACAAGTGTGAATAATTTTGTGGTAAATCTTCGGCAGTTGCTATGATGAACATATTTCTTTTGATCAGTTCATGTTGGACACAACTATGACTTCAAGTTCATCATCAGTGTTAAGAGTAATGACAAAGAGGGATGCTAGTTCATAGTCCTACTTCGAAACCAAGCAATTTTATACGCCTCAGTCAGTATTAGAAGAATACTTGCTATAAGATTCTAGACTAGACGAGTAAATAGTATTTCAGGTCCTTTCTATACTTACCTATTCTATACAAGACTTATCTTTTTAGAATTGCACTGTCGAAGACATAACATTGCGTTTGTGGAAACCTGTGATACGATCAGATCTTTCGGCCGGATTTCCTACTTAAGAATATTCTCATCATTTTACAACAAAGCTGGCTAAAACAGTATTTTATACATTATTTAAAGGAAACAGATTCATCGTTCGTGATTACGATACTAATTCTGAAACTGGTACAAAAAATATGTGCAATTTGAATCGTAAATTCTTGCATTATACGACCTTGCCCACACGTGGAATATCAAACAGTTCGTCGGTACTATTCCAACTTGCGTTAAAACTGATTCTTTATCGCCTTTTTGTATTTAATCATCATTGTCATCATTCACAGCTAGAGTTCGTCTACCCACTGCTGATGCCTGAATCCCGTGCCGGCCAATTTTCCCTCAGTAGCCTGGGTTTACTTTGGAGGCATTAAATTTTTTCGTCCTTTTAACTTATCAAAAATGGACACATCAACTTTGACTGCGGAAACAGCAGCCGTTCCGGTTTTATCATCAACCACATCATCTGTTACAAGACTGGTAGTTGTTGAATGTGCCCTTATATATAATAGTCAAAATCTAGGTGGGCGTAATTTGGCTCCTAATATTCAATTTGTTTGTCTCGAATCTTGAAATAATATTAAAAATTCTTTAACGAACTCTAGACCTTGTCATGGTCTCCTGGAGCTAATTGGCAGTGCACACGTATAACTGACCTCATTGGCAATGTTGACGACGACAAAAATTTTGTAACAATAGTTTTTAAAAATTCAGTTTACGTACAGTTGCTATAAATATTTAGATCTTAACCAAATTGGGCAAAGTTGCAGAAAACGATAAAGGAATCTCTGCACCATGCTGATTTATTTAGCCGTGGTTACGTCTATTGTTTAAAATGAAGATTTGTTGAATAGAGCTTTTTTGTATTTCTGTCTCATTTTCATTCTATTATGTGTTTAGACTTCGATATTTTTAATGAATTTACATCGTTAATACTCGACCAGTATGAATAAAATAGGTCGCAATTGGAATTTCGAATTAAAATTTATACCTATCTAGATATCTGTAAGTGGCATTCTTTAGTTTTCTGATTTTGGAAAAAAATGTGGTAGTTTAATATTGAATTTCTTACATTTTTATTGTGGTTCGTTGTAAGAACGAAGTTAATAGCTGCTTGTCTTGTCACCTCATTACCAGAATGACAAACATTAACAAACAATGAACTAATCTTCCAAACTCAATCATCATCTTCGTAATCATTTCGACGATTATCTTGCTTAATAGCCTGCTCGAGTCTGGTATTATTTAAATGGTAACAATTACAGTGGCTTTTGAAACAATTGCTTTAGTTTATTACTTAATTTTCTAAAGTAAATCGTCATAATTCTTAGCTTGTCCTCCTTGTTCAGCAGTGGACGTTGTACGGTTGATATTTCTTTTTTTTTACGTGAGTCATCATCTTATGAGTCCTCCCACCCAGGGCAGAGCGGGAGGGACTGTCAGACTCGTACTGACTAAAATCCACGGTCTCCTTCAATACGCTTCACGGTAATTCGTGAGACCCGCGACCCCGGATATAGCGATATCTAGAAAAGGATTCCCAACCTCCCCTTGATATTTATATTACTTCTTTGTTATTGCTTTTCTTTGAACAATACTGATGTTATCGAAGAATAGATTTTCTATTAATTTCACAGTCTTTTGGTACGAATAGACTTTTAGAATTAGACCAAAAAGCTGCATTATAATTCTCCTATTCGAATGTAGCTTTTCGGTCTAAGACGAGATACAAACAAATAAGTTTGCCCATGGTAACTTTTTAATAGATTCCTATAAATCACTGTTTTCCTATAAAATACCAGTAATATACAATCTTTGTCAGCATGAATGGCCGATTTTACTGATGACTATACCCTTGATCACGAAACAGTAGCCAGACACAATGACTCTGTCAACTATTTACGTACTTACTCAACTTTTGGCAACTATTGCGATCCTGTCAAAATTTCTGACACCTATGACGCAAGACGATCGGAAGACCACTTTTTCTTGTTTCCAACAAATAGTTTTTTGTTTATTTTTAACTGTCTTTAATATTGTAGCAAATGTTAAGGTCGGTCACGACGGCATTATGGGCGTTTAGATAAATGTGCTGAATACAATTTTCCATGACTTAATTCGGCATAGACTGCGTATGGTATTAAAATTAAACGACCTCATGAACGACGAACATACGACGAAATTAATTATTCACAATTTTTAAGGAAATCTTGCCTTATTACCGTTGAGTTGTGTTTATTATGTAAATTAATAAATAGAGTTGAACACTTACACTAGGGCTTTCATACGTCCTGATTTACCGAGTCATGACCTGGTTTTAGGACGGCCTCACAAAACGTCTTGAAAGGACAAGATGTCTTCATAATTTTGCCACACCGCCTCTCCATACGAATCTTCTTTTGCTACGCTTAAAAAATTGCATTTAGGGTCCTAAAATAATAGTGCTTTTATACCTATATGCCTTGTGCAAAGTAAAAGCTTTTGGAGGAAAAAGAAATGAATTAATCCTCTGTTCTTCTCTTTTATTCCAGGAGTCACTAGCAGAATGGGAGCGAGGCATCACAGGCATGACAGATGTGCAGGTGCCACCAGTAGCCGGGGCGCTCAACCGCAAGTGGAGCGCGAGGACGGCTGCGCACGCACAGGACACTGCCACCGACCAATCAGCGCCCGTTAATAATAGCACTGATGCTTGCAAGCTGCTTATTGTGAGTATATCAGCAATTTTCTACAAGCTAAGATAGTCGTCTATTCTGTAGTAGTTTCATATACGCTATGTGCGAAGTTGTTGGTGAGGACTATCAAAACGACTACAGCGCGCGATGTGACAGATGTGAACTAACTCGGGACTCTCGGAGAATGACGTGTGTCAAATTTAATAAGCACCACTTCCTTAAGTACTTTTTTGCGCTGTCGTGGCGCACACGGCGTATATTTGCTGCCAAAGATCTGCAAATTACATCATGCTGTAGTTTATAGTTCTGTGAGTAGTTCCGCTGTGGGAAAGAGACAGAGCTATACAAGTCGTCTAGCGCTATCTCGTTCCCACAGCGGAACTACTCACCTTTTAAGATGTCATAGCAGGCCACCATCATTTCGTCATTTAAGCAGTCACTTTATGTAAGATGCTGATGTTCTACTGCTCAAGGTGAAATCTACCCACCATAGGAAAAGGCAACGCTTATGTTTATGATGATAATATCCCAGCCCTTAGTCTGGAAACTGCTCGTTATTAATTTAATTACCAGTACAATCATGTATGTCATGTAACGGTTATTCTGACAAATGAACATCGAATCATTCAAAATATGCGATTTCTTCTTCCAACTGTATTGCCAGTTCCAGGAAATCTCCGTCTCGATTTACGATTCAATCGGGTCTTGATTTAACCAATTCAGGTTTAATATTGTTGCTTTACGATGCTGATAAATTTAAACTACAACTTTACGTTTCATAAGTCGTAATTCCGACCATCATTAAAATTACTCATTTTGCGAAAATGCAGTCCAAACAATCTCTCACCGTTATCTTTACAAAGAACACTTTCGAAACTGTACTTGGGATCCAAATTTTATTGTTTTGGTTTTCAGATATAAATATTTAACATATTTAATTGTGTGTTTATGAGTCTGCAATGTTTTCTCATGGCTGTGTCAATGAATATACAATTCTTTCACAATTATTTTACCTCTGAGAAGTATTTTAGTACCGAAAATGAAGATCATTGTAATTTCGACACACGTCACCGGTAGCAACAAGCAACCCAATAGCAATGTTATTGTACTGAGAATGAAGATCACTGTGATATAATAAATATAATAGTATTTGACTAAAAATATCTAATAAGTCTATCAGTTAATATGTTATTTTGTAACGTAAACCAAAATTGAATCGAAAATACGACACTTTTAAAATTGCCAATACGTCACAAGCAAGTACAGTTTATACTTGCTTCTGACGTCACAAGGATTTGATGCGCTAAATCTTGTTTTTTTTTTAAATATGCATCGATTTAAAAAAGAAAACACACGTATCCGACTATTTTTTTTTTAGTTTTGTATCGTGGTAAAGTCATCAAATGAGTCCTCCCACCCAGGGCAGAGGGGGAGGGACTGTCAGACTCGTACTGACACCGTAAAATCCACGGTGTCTTTCAATAGCCCTTTACGTTCCGGGGTCACGGTAATTCGTACAGTCTCGCGACCACGTATCCGACTATTAGATTTGTTATTGATTGATGCTGTCAGTTCACATTCCTATTGTTAGTGATGCAATAATGTCAGACTTGCAAGAACCGCTGCTAGCGATCAAGGTGGTATGTGCAAAAATGCCTAAAAGGCCGGTGTCAACCCGCCGTAGACAAATGAGTTTGAAGAATACTTGCTCGTCCCCACTTCAATGGAAACTGCGCCTTACGTATAGCGTGGTCGTACACTTAATGTATTACAAGAATATTCGGGTTAATTGGAGTTAAATGTCCTCAATTACATCTGCATGTACGTATGTGTTGTTGTTGTTCTACGACTTGGGGACCCGTTGTGAACGGATCCCACGCGTTCTAAAGCGACAAAACCCAGCCTTCTGCTCAAATACCTATTTATCTTCATTTTCTGAAGCAATAACAAAGATTGCAAACTAGCTGCGGTTTTGTATAACCAAACTTTTTAGATACAAGGATTAAAAAGACTTTAAAGGACTCCAATCGCAAATTCTTGCATGATCCGTAACATTACATAAATACTCAACGAACTCCTTATGAGACAGCAATTAAATACCAGAATTACTGGCATTTTACATGGACCTTTGCTCAGAAGGAGGAAGAATTTAATTAAAAAATTACATACCTACATCAATTTACCCTCATGATGTAATTTTTCTAGTACATTGGAGACGCCAAAACTCCGATGTGGCGCCTGAACCTCTGCGGAGGAAATGCAGCAGGAGTAGCCGCGAGAGCCGGTACCAAGTTGCTGCCGTCCAAGCTGAGGATCGTCTGGAACCCGCCCACCTCGCCCTACCAGCATACTGAGAAGTTGCGGCTGGTCGTCACTGCGGTAAATAGTGGTATGTAACATTTACTTCTTGGTCAAGAACTGCATGCGACGACGACGAAACGACTCTTGTCTTTCTTTCACACAGCAATAGGCGAAGAAGTTGTTAGGACATGACATGTCCACCCCCACAACTGACCCCGCTCTGGGTGGACTCTTGAGTTTAACGGACTGTCAAACTTGACTGACTAACTAAACAACCACTCTGTTCCAATTGAAGAATTTCCCCTTTTGGGTGTCTTAAAGCAGATCATCCAACAGCACTGATAAATCACATTATACTCCCAGTCTGTAATGTGCGCCTTGGTTTATCATAATATCCAGTTATGTCGGGTTGTTGCACTTTACAAACTAAGGGGATTTTTGACGCTGCCGGGGTCGCGGAAACGACTGTAAAGGTAGCAGTGACCCTGGGACGAAAAGGAACAGGGTGGATTTTTAGTCAGTAAAAGCTTGATAGTCTCTTCCGCTCCACCCAAGGCTGAGGACATTTGATAATTTTACTAACCAGATTTTAACCGTGGGTCCTACCATGACTTAAAAATTTTGCTCTTAGATAAAAATCTAATTTAATTATAATCATCAGTTTTTCTAGGCAATTATTAATGCATAACAGTTTGTAATAGTTCCTACCTGCCAGTTTTGTGTTATTTCCATAATTACACTTTCTTACTATCACAACAATAAAACTATGGATTCACTGAAGGGGTCAATCTCTGAATTGATGGCACAATTTCATGACAGAATGTCAAAGTTTGAAGCTGAACTAGCCAGATCATCACACAACTCTTCACCCAGCAGCAGTCCGGTCAGTCTCGCAGTGGAATATACAGCATTTAAAAACCTTGTCCTGGATGCTCTTGGATGTCTTCAGCAACAAATGGAAGCCCTTGCCAAGGATGTTGATGCACTGGAGATGAGGGGCCGTAGGAAGATGCTCCTTGTCCATGGTGTCACAGAGGTGAGCAAGGAGGACCCGTCTAGTGTGGTTGTTGAAGTGTTGCGGGAGAAGCTGAAGTTGGACACCTTGTCTGTAGCTGATATACGTCGCTGTCATAGAATGGGCAGTCAGAGTGGGGCTGGAAAACCTAAGCCAATTCTTGTGAAGTTCCAGGATGTGGATACTCGTGATAAAATCTGGTTCACAAAAACCAAACTTAAAGGATCAGGTATCACAGTCTCAGAGTTTTTGACTAGATCCCGGCATCAAGTATTCATGAAGGCTAGAGATATATTTGGTGTCACTAACTGCTGGACGAAACAGGGCTATATTCACGTCTTGACGGCTGATGGAAGTAAACATTGTATCGTCAACTTCAGCGAGCTGCATGCTATCGACTCTTCCAAGCCCGAGGTTGATAAACCTGACCTCCAACTTGACGCCGGCAAACAAGTGGCTGAGAAACCACCTTCAACACCTGCTTCAAAGCGCAATAGGAGGGCTGCTGCAAAGAAGTGATTTGACTTTTTCGCTGCGTCGTTCGGGTAACAGTTCCACATATTTGTTGTTTTTGATAATCTTTTGTTTACCTTCTTATATCACTTTTTATTATTAATCCCTACCCGTTATTTCTTGTTATTTCAATGTTTATTTTCTTTCACTATTGTGACACTTGATAACTGTCAAGTGTCATTCAATAGCCACGTTCCATGTCACTTGATTATTTTGATAATACTTTGAGCATGAATTATCTATGGAAACATAGATAATGTATGCTGCAATATAAAATGAATGTATTTTTTTTTTTTTCTACTATTTCATCTTCCATGTTGCTTGTGCCCGAACGACGCACTTGTTTTTGTTTTTTGTTGTATTTGCTAAGATATTTTTATTTATTTTTTTGAGATCGTAATTTTTTATTTGTTGTTTTTTTTTCTTTTTACGCATAACTGGCGGGTGGACATATTAATTGCCAACCCACAAATACATTGCATATTCTTATTTTTATTACTTTATATATTTATTTATATTATATTTATTTATTAATGTGTTTCTAATGATTGACTTTAACGCAGTTAGTGATGATGATGATGACAGTTTTTTATCGGCCAGTAGTGACAACGATAGCTTTAGCAGTATCCCGACTCTTGGTGATGCACTTCAGTCTCAATTTTCCGATGTTCCAAAGAATCTAAATGTAGTTCACATTAATGCTCAAAGTATTCCGGCACATTACCACGATTTGCTTGTGAATCTGGACTGTAAGAATATTCATGCTATTCTTGTTTCCGAATCCTGGCTGAAACCATGCCTTCCATCCACATCCTATTCCTTACCGGGTTATCATCTAATAAGAAATGATCGCACAGGCTGCGGTGGGGGCGGTGTTGCCATTTACCTCCGTGCTGGTATTCCTTTTTCAATTATTGATATGTCAACACAGCCACCACCGTCGAATGCTGGCGAGCATCTCTTTTTAGAAGTTAACCTACGTCATACAAAAGTTTTGCTTGGGGTGTATTATTCTCCTTCGATGCGTATCGACTACTTTTCTTCGTTTGAAAGTCTACTCGTAAATCTTGTGCCTTCTTACAGGCACATGATTGTAATGGGGGACTTCAACACATGTCTTCTCAAAAATGATTCCCGCTCTTCCTCTCTCCGAACAATCTCCCAATCCTGCAATTTATCTCTTCTTCCATTAAGTGCAACTCACCATTTTCCAAACTGTGCTCCTTCGCTCCTTGACCTTATTTTTGTTTCTTCCACTCAACACGTCGCTAAGCATGGGCAGTGTTCTGCAGATGCTTTTTCCTATCATGACTTAATTTTCCTATCCTACAAAATTCGCCCTCCTAAAACTAAACCTAAAACTATTCTTCAGCGCAGTTTTGGTGGAATGGATCTGGATAGCCTTCGTCATGATGCCGACAATATTGACTGGTCTGACCTTGCTAATGCTGAGTCGATCGATGTAAAAGTTGATCTTCTCAATGCTGGTCTTAACCAGTTATATGATGTTCATGCACCTATTCGATCAATAAAGATGAAGCACTTACCTGCACCGTGGCTGACAGCGGAAGTGAAGGCAATTTTGCAAAAGAAGGCGGCAGCAAAATCCAAATATAAGTGCAGGCCCAACTCCTTTAGTCGTGAAAAATACGTCAGTATCCGCAATCGCAGCAACTTGGTATGTAGGGATGCGCAACGCCGTCACATTCATAATTCAGTCGAGAACGGTGAACCAGCTAAAGTCTGGAAATTTCTAAGATCAATGGGAGTCGGAAAGTCACGGCAAGAGTCTATTCCTAAGGATGTAGACCTTGAGTTACTTAATAAACATTTTGCTACTTCTTATAATTTCAATGGACCTGTTAAAGTCAATACTCTAAATTTTCTTTCATCTCTTCCCACTCCCGATTATTCTCCTTTTGTTTTTAATCAATTCACTGATTGTGATGTTAAGAAGAGCATATTATCTATTACGTCAAATGCTGTAGGTAGTGACTGTATAAGTCGCAAAATGATACTCCCTATTCTGGACGAAATCCTTCCTGTCCTTTGTCATATCCTTAATTACTCCATATCCTCGGGTGTTTTCCCATCTTCTTGGAAAGAAGCCCAAATAACCCCTCTCCCAAAAAAGTGTAATCCAGTTTCCTTTTCAGAATACCGTCCAATATCCATTTTACCATTCCTGTCCAAAGTCTTAGAACGCCTTATCCATAGTCAACTCAGTGCTTTCCTCTGTAAAAATGAACTCCTTAATTGTTACCAGTCCGGGTTTCGTTCAGGGCACAGCACTACCACAGCACTTGTTAACATTACTGATGATATTAGATTGGGTATGGACAATGGAAATCTGACGGTACTTTCCTTACTGGACTTCAGTAACGCTTTTAATACTGTCGATTTTGATGTTCTACTTGGTATACTTAGCTCTCTTAACATATCTCCAACGGTAATTGATTGGTTTCGTAGTTACCTGTGTGGCCGCCGGCAACGTATTTGCATTGAAGGATCGTCATCTTCATGGTGCAATACTAATGCTGGCGTACCACAGGGCGGCGTACTATCTCCTCTTCTTTTCGCTATTTTTATCAATTCTATTTCTAATGACCTTCTCTCATCCCATCATCTATATGCTGACGATCTGCAAATTTATTCACAAGCTCCGGTAGATGAATTGTCTGAGGCGGTGAATATGGTGAATAAAGACCTGGCACGTATTTCTGAGTGGAGTTTGGCTCATGGTTTGAAGGTTAACCCTGTGAAGACGCAAGTCATTATTGTCGGTAGCCCTAGGCTTCGTTCAAAAATTAACTGGTCGGCCGTTCCCCAGATATATTTTGATGGATCATTAATCCCTTACAGCGATGCAGTTAAAAACCTGGGTATTTATATTGACAAGGACTTATCTTGGGGGCCCCAGTTGCAAGAGGTGAGCCGCAAATTGTTTGCGTCTGCAGGTTCCTTACGCCGTTTACGCAATTTTCTTCCAACTGCCACCAAAGCTGCGCTTGCCCAATCTCTCCTTCTCCCTATCCTCGACTATGCCGATACCAGTTATCCTGATCTCACTGAAGTGCAGCTAGATAAGCTTGAGCGACTCCAAAACTTCTGTATCAGGTTCATATTTGGTTTGCGCAAATATGACCATGTCTCCGAGTTCCGCGATAAACTCAAGTGGCTGCCTATCCGCCTTCGCCGGAATACGCATATTTTATCTTTATTGTACAACATTCTCTTCAATCCCACTACCCCCGTTTATCTCAAAGAACGCTTTAAGTTCATTAATGACACACATTTTAGACATTTGAGATCATCGGAGAATTTGAGGCTTTTGATGCCTGCACATACCACTAAATTCTATGACCATTCGTTTACGGTTCAGGCTATCCGTTTATGGAATGCATTGCCGGAGTCGGTAAGACAAGCAAAATCACTTATGGCATTTAAAAACTTAGTTGTTAATCATTTTCATTCACTCCAATGATTTAAAGTTCAATCCAAGTCAATCATAATTATTTTTACTATATTATTTTATTTGTTAATATTATTTTGTCTTCCACATCAATGTAAACATATTATATACATATATATATATTTATTTATTTTAATTTTATTTATTTTTTGACATAATATATTTCATTTTCTTTTTTCTTTATCGTTTACTTCATTTGTATTTAAATAATATCCATAATTATCATCATTTATACATTTATTTACATTTTTGTTTGAAGAGTAATTACAGTACACCATTGACTACCCCCTACCCTTCTTATCTTAATTCATACAGTCCATCCAAAGGTTGTCTGGAAGATATCGCTATTAGCGATAAGACCGCCATTGTAACCATAAATTAAGCTATATTGTAAACAGTAGTTTTAAAATGTTGGTGTACAATAAAGTATAATCTATCTATCTATCTATCATGACGTCATAAAGCGAGAGTAGTTCCACTGTGGGAAAGAGACAATGCCATACAAGTCGTCTAGCGCCATCTCGTTCCCACAGTGGAACTACTCTGCGATTATTTTTAAAGAACAGGTGGTCTAACCTGTTCTTTAAAAATAATCGCAGTGGTAACCCTTGTGTGCGTAGCTTAATCGTTTGCCCAACGGTTTCGACAGCGGTGTCTCAAACGAACGAATGCGTGACATGTTTTAATGATCGAGTGTCCTAATGCGTTGCGAATACAAGTAGCACTACTTGTCTATCTAATGATAGTCATCTTTGAGTTAAGCAGGGTAGAATAATTGCTACATAATCGTGACTGCAAAGAGAAATGACAATTTATTATGGCTTACCCGAAGTTCTTACATTTGAAAATAGATACCATTTTGTGATTGATTGTTTTGTCCATTAGATAATTTGTCAAGAAGCTTCCCTTTTTAAAATCCATAAATATTATACATGACAGTAACGTACAGACAAAGTACTTCCTGGCTACCTGCATAGATATTTACAGTCGCATTCAAAAGATAGTTCAATACAAATTTTATTACGTCCTCTCATTTTTCCACTTATTCGGTGGTCGGCTTCATTTGATTAGTATCTACCAGCATCATCAGTTTCATTAATTATTCCTCCTCTTCGAACTCCAGGTTCAATTTGCAACAACGACTCCCAGTTCATATGTGGGGTGACCAGCCTCTGCATATCCTCATACCTGGTCTGCGATGGAGTGCGTCACTGCCCTGGAGGAGAAGACGAGGAGCCTGGCGCCTGCTCCCATCGCCACGACCCCCCACTCCTGGAACTGCTGAGGAGGTTCGCAGCGAGAAACCAGGAGTTGCTGGGCTTGGATCAGCCTGAAGGGATGACGAAGCCTTCTGTCATAAGTAAGAATTTATTTATTTCAATGTCCTGATTATGTTAGGTGACGGGGCAATTTTGTTACTAACCGACCAACTTCTTGATCATTTAAAACTGCTTGTAATGGTGTAATTTAAATAAAATGCTCTGATCTTCAATGTAAATGATGCAAGTGTGTTGACAAAATGAACTCTCTTTTGTCAGTGACTTTGAGATCAAAAAATAACGTTAGAAATCGGACCACGCTAAATAAATGTATGCGTGGTCGAACATAAAAAAAATGTAGGTATACGTTTCGAATTGCATTTCTTTTTTCATCGTTTATAAATAACTCGAAGCAACTAGTGTAAAAGATGTCAAAAAAACACTATAATTAGGTAGCTGAAAGTATTTGAACTGATATTCTATAAGGATTTCCAATCTATAAACTGGGTTTTTAATTCGTCGATTCTCGCTCAAGGCATTTTATGTCACTCTTGCTAAAATATCAATTTTAATTAACTAGCACTTTTCCCGCGACTTCGTCCGCGTGGGTTACGTACTTTCCTAATTCCCCCTTTTCACCCCCTTAAAGGTTAAATTTCCAAAAACCCCTTCTTAGTGCTCCCCTACATTATAATAGGAAGCCGTGTGCAAAATTTCACATTCCTAGCCCCAGTAGTTTCGACTGTACGTTGATATGTCAGTCAGTCAGTTCTCCTTTTATATATATAGATATAGGTTGTATAAGTTTTGATGTCATCATCCGTCAGGACTTTTATGACACGGGAATGTCCCCATGTACTATCAATGTGACAATGTGTGTTCTCAAAACAAATCCGACTATAATAATATTGTAACAAGTATCCTTATTAATTGCGATACATAACAAAAAGTACATCAGTATGTATTCTACATCATTTCCCGTTTATTGTTGAATGGGAATATTATTTTGTCATTGTGAATGGTTCACACATTATGGATAAGCCAATAAGGGAAAACCTTACAACAATACTTTTATTGCTTTGCAAATCATGAGACTGATGTGTATACAATAAAATATATTTTTTTTTTGGATAACCTTTTTTTTTTGAATGTAGTTCCAAAGTCAATGGCCAGCAGTACTTGACCCTTTCCCTTATTCTGCTGTATATGATGGGTCATAGACAGAGGGCCATTAGATATAGTGATTTACCATATTTCCTATAGTTCTATGGGACAGAGGTATGCCACAGAAGTCCTCCATCGCGATCAGTCATGAGATTTACGTCTCACCTTGTAAAATTGTGATACACTTATAATCCTAAATTCTTTTTCTCATACGATTCATACAAATTTAATCTAAATTGTGATATACTAAAATAAAAAACGATTATCACTCGTTGATATTCACAAAATCTGTTGGCTACAATGATTCCATTTTCTAGTTTCAACAACTAAACAAAATAACACCATAAAATGCTGTTTCGCCTACTAATTTAATTTTCATTATGTCACTTGCTTTTAACAAATTTCAAAAAAGGAGTTTTTCAATTTTCGTTCGTATTTTAAAATCCCTCCTGACATTGTCCCAAATTACTCATGGTCGGCGCAATACCTCTTTTTACATACTCTCCAAACCATACCAATTCATGCTTTTACTTCAGCAACAGATAAACCTAACTAAAAACAGGTGACTTGACCCTTACAGTGAAGATCAGCGAGGGTGAGAAGTCCTCCAACGCCTTCATGGAGTTCGCAGCTGCTCTGAAGCCGTATGGACCTTGGAGCTACCTGGTCGTCGGCATGCTGGTCTGCGCTACTATACTCATGTTCTGTTTGGCTTGGGGTGAGTTGATCAATTATTTCTTATTAGCCTTGAAGACTACCTACTCTGAGCCCATGTGGCGGATAGCCTCGTTCTTCTATCAGAGAGGTCTTGCACTGCAACGGTTAAAATCTGATTATTCTGAACCTAAAAGATACACAGAAAGCGAAAAGTTGTGGCAAAAGAAGAAGAAATACGGGTAATTTCTGAACGGCACGAAAAGTAACCATGTAATATGGCATCAGCAGTTGGGGATTTCGGGCTTTAAACACACCCAGTTGAAAACAAAAAAATCAGGCATTCAAGCTACAAAGGAATCTCGTAAAGCTGTACTCCCATTTTTATTCCCAGTTCTTTAACCAATATTTTCTTTTTTCCAGAATGCTGCTGCAAGAGTTCCAAGCCATCAGACACGCCAGTCAACATCCCGCCATCTTGCATCGACCTCTCCCCCACAGTCACAGTCACGGCAGCTTCACAGCAACTCTTCACACAACCCCTGCCTCCTTCACCTCCAGAATACGAACCACCTCCTTCATACTCCTCCCTCTTCCCCAGAGCCTTCAAGTCCTCACCGACCCCGGTACCACACTGCTCTCATCAGGAGCCCCCAGATTGAAGCTTCTCATTTTAAAATTAGTTCTTAACTTTAAGTAGACTATTACAATTTTAGGTTAAGTGTAGTAATGGTGACGCAAAGATAGGTGTTTGACACTGGACAATATTTTTAGTTAAGACAGGAATTTGGCAGACTATGTGATGCAGCAAGATGACTAGTTTTTTTTTTTAAAAGAGAATAATATTTCGTTTAGAAGTGTAAGTAGATGAGGTACATGGAAATAAGGGTCAATTTTACAAATATATAACTTATCAGCTGGTTATGTTAGAACTAAATCTGGTTCAATCAATGATGGATGATGCCGAAGCATTGTCGATCAAGAAAGGTCGATCTTGAATTTGACCGTAACACTTTAGGTAGGTACCCGATAGCACTGTTTCGAATGTATTTGAGCCTGGTGTTTCACTTCTTCATGAAATATTAATCACTTTTACTTTAGTTTTGTATGCCTGAGACGTGATAATGACGCAATTTCAATCAAAATCTCGACTGACGATCTGTAGATGAGTAATTAATTAATCCACTGTTGACATAACAACCACTGTACTAGACAACCAATGAATCATTACATTTGGAATTTACGGGGCGGTTGACGCATTTACTAACAAATGACTAGACGTAACCTTTGTTTAAACTTGGTAATTCCAAATGTAATTAGCTCTTCGCATTCCAATAATAAAGGTCATGTTACTGTGAACTATTAAAGCTAACTTTAATTCTACCCAGTTACAGATTTGCTTTTCCTATGAGGAACTTCGTTTGTAAACCTAAATGACGCAGAACCACTGGTAACTCTTTCGACTAAAGGTTTAATATTATCAAACATTTCTGTCAAACTCAAGAATTTATTTTCAAAGAAAATAAGAAAAGTTTTGAACTTAAGTAAATTGGCCTTCAAGTTTAAAACCATAGTTACTGGAATGCAAGATTTCATAAAAGGCACTTATATCTTAAAAAAAGTAGGTTTTGGCACATAATGGGTTAAAGACCAATGAATACACATAGTAAAAAAATTATAAAATTAGTATAGTAGTATGGGCTTGTTTTGCTGAACTGAGCCAATCCACAATTTGTTATTGAATCAGCCAAAATGATCCTCGTGTCTAAATATTGTAGGTACCTATAAAGATAATATTCCAATAATATCTATTTCAAAATACAGGTACTTTCAAAACGCTGATATTCAGTCAATAGAATTAGATACCTACCTATTAAATTTTCTTGAAATAATGTTGATGTGGCTTGATACAGTTTGGCATAACTTAGCTCTTTCTGATGTTATAAAAGTACAGACGGTAGCTAATACGAAAGCCATGTAGTTGCAAGTACAATAGGTTAAATGTAATTTTTAATAATTTTTTCATGTTATTTCACGTAAGTATGGCATTATAAAATATTAGTAGTGCATTATTTTATTTATAAATATAAAAAAAAAACAATGTTTTTGGGACCAAATACCTTCGTTTGAGAGACGCTCTTCAATTTAAGTTTTATAGAAAATACCTAATGTTTGTCTAACAAAAAGTGCCTTAGTATTTGTAGCCCCTGATTCAAAGTTGAATGTAAGATGAAAATTAGAATTAATATAAGAAACATGGTTTAATTGAATGATTAGTTGGAAGAAATTGTTATTTGTTATAGCGCCATATTTTACAATTTAGTGATTTGTAATGTGTAAATGATATGTTATAAAATTTAAACATAATACAATAGAATTCTGCCACCATCAGTGCTGTAAAACGTTTCAATAGCAGTCGAGAAAACGTAATATTATTATTGAACATGGATCATCATAATTTTTTAGAAAGGCGGCCCATGATCCTACACTTTTTTCAATAGTTCTGGAACGGCATCGCGGCTTTTGTGCCATGATCCACCAATCAAACGAGCTCAGTGTTGCCTGGTTGGCTCGAAGTTAAATCTGGCTGGAACGATTGAGTAGTAATGTACACTGAAACTATTTCGTTGGTAAAGTTGAATGTGTGACATGTTGCATTCAATTAATAAGTTTTCAAGTGATTACAAACTATTAATTATTTCATGTTTTTGTTAACTATCATTATTTTTATTTTATCTGCAAGAATGTTTTCATATAAAAATAGAAAAGCGTGTCCGTGCTCCATAAAGTTTTGCTAGTCTTCTTAGATTCTTTATAACTTTCAATATCTTATTAGTATTTTACTTTAATACTATGATATTATAAGTTGTGTTAAATATTATTTAGTAAAACTGAATTCCATTGTATGAAAAAAGTGATATGTATTATAGTAAAATATTAATACAAAAAGGAAAAAAGAATATTTATTTTACAATTTGCGTTTTATTTATCGTATCCAATGAATACCCCTGTATTTTATACCACTACCATCATAATAATTGACGAAGGGAAGATAATAGTAGCTGAAGTTTATTAAAAGATTTTTTTATAAAGAAATAAAAAAATACAACATATTACGGTAAGTGTGATTAATAGATTTTTTTTTAATAATTACCGAATGTGAAGGTAAAAGTAATGAAATATTTATTTTTACCGGTTATTATTAATAATTATGCCTTACTTTTGGCAAATGTAATATATAGCACTTTTCCCGCGACTTCGCCCGCGTGGGTTACGTACTTTCCTAATTCCCCCTTTTCACCCCCTTAAAGGTTAAATTTCCAAAAACCCCTTCTTAGTGCTCCCCTACATTATAATAGGAAGCCGTATGCAAAATTTCACATTCCTAGCCCTAGTAGTTTCGGCTGTACGTTGATATGTCAGTCAGTCAGTTCTCCTTTTATATATATAGATAACGGGGCTCCGTCCAGCTAACTTGATAGGTGGAAATCAATAATTTGACTGAGGATACAAGAGTGAGCCAAACCCACCAACCCGCCTGCCAAGCGTGGCGATTTAAGGCAAATTACCCCCTAATGAGAAGCACAGAAACCAGGCCCCCAGTCCCCGGCAGCTCCGCTATCCCTGGCGCGGGTAGCAGTCAAGGTAACGGCGGAGCAGGGGGTGCGAAGAATCTCCGGAAGAGATCCGGCTACCCACCCCGACGACGACTGGCCCTGGTAACACACAACATACGCACAATGAGGACTGACGAAAAGATCTGCGAGCTGGAAGAGGAGCTGAGCAAATTACACTGGGACATTATAGGGTTATGCGAAGTCCGTAGAGAGGGGGAGGACACCGTAACCCTGAAGTCTGGTAATTTGCTCTACTACCGGGAGGGCGACCAACAGTCCCAAGGTGGTGTCGGGTTTCTCGTTCACAGGTCCCTCGTAAACAACATAATAACCATCGACAGTGTGTCGAGCAGGGTGGTATACCTAATACTCAGAATATCCAAAAGATATTCGCTGAAGGTCATTCAGGTATACGCACCGACCTCGTCACACTCCGATGATGAAGTGGAGACTATGTATGAGGACGTAAGTAGGGCCATACATAGTTCCAAAACCCACTTTACTGTTGTTATGGGGGACTTTAACGCAAAGTTGGGCAAGAAAAGCGGTGATGAGTTGAGAGTGGGGCAATTTGGATATGGGCAACGGAACCCTATGGGGCAGAGGCTGGCCGACTTTCTGGAGAAAGAGGAACTCTTCATGATGAACTCTTTCTTCCAGAAGCCGCCTCACAGGAAATGGACCTGGTTGAGCCCCGATGGTTTCACGAGAAACGAGATAGACTTCTTCATGACCGACAAGAAACGGATATTCAGTGATGTCTCTGTGATCAACAGGGTAAAAACCGGTAGCGATCACCGAATCGTAAGAGGCTCACTGAATATCAATGTTAAACTTGAAAGGTCCAGCTTGATGAAGTCTACGCTCCGACCTACTCGGTCCCACATTCAAAACCCCGAAAGCTTTCAACTCGAGCTCTCTAATCGCTTTGCTTGCCTTGAGAACTTAGTTTCAGTGGACGAGATCAACGACGGGCTAGTGGAAACTGTCCGCACGGTAGGGTCTAAGTTTTTTAGACCCTGCCGTAAAGATAGACCTCAGAAATTGACCGAGCAAACCTTAAACCTCATGGCTGAA
The DNA here is from genome assembly GCA_943136025.2 of Agrotis puta. Lineage (NCBI taxonomy): Eukaryota > Metazoa > Arthropoda > Insecta > Lepidoptera > Noctuidae > Agrotis > Agrotis puta. The sequence continues at coordinate 17,439,286 of OW964169.2, read as the reverse complement.
CGACGTTTGCTACAGTTGCAGTCTTCCGATGACGCGAAGTCATATAGGCAGCTCAATAGACGTATATCTAAGTACTTGCGACACGATCTGCGTCTCTTTAATACGAATCGTGTTAAAGAGACCATACAGCGAAACCAAGGCTCCAAAGTGTTCGCAAAGGACAAGTCTATTGGGCAAAGCCAGATGACAAAGCTGAAACGGGAGGATGGCAGCATAGCGTCGACCAAAGCAGAGGTTTTAGGCGAGATCGAGAGGTTCTATGGACAGTTATACACTTCGGTCGCAAAGCCCGTTGACAGCTTGGTAGGAGATCCAAGAGCCAAGCTGTCCCGACACTATACCGAAGATATCCCGGACATCAGTCTGTACGAGATTAGGATGGCCCTGAAGCAGCTTAAGAACAACAAGGCGCCGGGCGAGGACGGAATCACGTCAGAGCTTCTGAGAGCGGGTGGAACACCGGTACTTAAAGTCCTCCAGAAACTCTTTAATTCCGTCCTGTCCGAGGGCAAAACGCCTGAAACGTGGAGCAGGGGTGAGGTGGTGCTGTTCTTCAAAAAAGGTGATAACAGCCTATTGAAGAACTACAGACCCATCACGCTTCTGAGTCATGTTTATAAGCTGTTTTCAAGGGTTATCACGAACCGTCTCGAACACAGACTTGATGACTTCCAGCCTCCCGAACAAGCCGGTTTCCGAAAAGGCTATAGTACCATAGACCACATCCATACGCTGCGGCAAGTTATACAGAAGACCGAAGAGTATAACTTGCCATTATGCTTAGCGTTTGTGGACTATGAGAAAGCCTTCGATTCGGTGGAAACATGGGCTGTGCTTGAGTCACTCCAGCGATGCCGTATTGACTATCGGTACATCGAGGTATTGAAGTGTTTGTATAATAACCCTTTAGTTCGCAAGGAAACAAAATCTGTATTTTTGAGTTTTTTTTTAGTTTATATGTATATACATAGTGTACATATGTACAAAAAAATAAAATAAAAAATCTAGTTTGTGTAATCTTTGGAAAATCATACGTTAAAAATACTCAACGTTGCGATATCTTGAGAAAATTAGGTGGTAAAATAAACGTTGAGTATTTTCGACATCGCGATGTATGTAGGTTTTTCAGACTTTAATAAAATAAATACTTATTCACAATTATCATGCATTTATTATAAAAAATACAATTGAAAAAGACATAAAAAGGTCAATCAGTCATGAATATTATAAAAATGAACGATGAATCACCTAAGGTATTTACTGTAACACATGATATTTATAAAAACCGTTCCTTTTACATAAAAAACAAAGTCGTAAGATAAGATTTTTTCAGATTTTTTCGTACATTTTGACCGGCATGATATCTGCAGTCAGGGGATATCTTAATTCGCGACTCCAATAATCCTTATATGGTGACATTAGTACTACACCCATCATAAGAGTTATGGCTAAAAAGTCCCGTATATATAGTTCGAGATATTTCTGCATCTGACGGCATCATTATGTACTAAATTTATGTTTGTATGATCTAAAGATTTTATCAATTTGATAAATTGATAAAATCTTCTGAAAAAAAAATGTAAAATAGGCTAAAGGAGACATCGTTCTTGAATCAAGCAAAACTTCAAGTATAGTTGGTTCCATGTGTGCTACATGTCTAAATTTACCAGTTTTCCATTTGAATATCAACAGTTTTCTCACATAATTTTTGTTTTTTTTCTTAGCAAAATTTTAGGTTTTGTATTCGTTCGCCTCTTGGAGCGTGTCGCTGGAGATATATGTGTAGAAACTTGTGAGGATAAGACAGATGAAACTTAAGTAATTAAATAGACGAAATTTGAGGTGATAAAATAGACAAAACTGACTAGAGAACTGGAAGTTGATGTGATGTTTCATCTGGAGGGAACATGTTATTCATGACGGGTGTCAATGGAACAGTTTCTTCATCGGATAGGAAAGGCGCGAGAGACTCATTTCTAGAACTACCAAGGTCAAGTCACTTAGTGATGAAGGGTTATGACCTGGTTTCGGAGCTATAATAAGAATTTTCACGTTCTTTCGTCCTGTCTTCAAATATAACTTCATCGTCAGTAATAGTACTGCTACTATCTGATGGAGCACTCTCTCAAGGAAATAGTGCCCTAATTTTGCGCGTTCTTTGCCATGTTGGCATGTTGGCAAAGACTGAAGCAAGCAAAAATAAAAAAAAAAACATGCACTTACACCCGTAGCATGACAAAACACTAATAAATAAAATACACTAGACAAAACATCAATATATAAAATAAAATTTTAATATAACTACATGCTAAATAAATCGCTAGCAAAGCCGCAATGTTGAACATGCTCAACATACATATTACGAAGTACTTTTCTGATTACGTCGCAACGTTGAGAATATTCAACATATCACTTTATGAACTCTGTGTTCGCAAGTTAGTCAATATAACGTAGTAATTTGTAATTATAATAATAAAATGGCCTTCTACAAATAAAATACCAGTGTCCACTATCAGAAAAAAGTCTTAAAAATATTTTTTATAAAATAAAATTAACCGTAATCCGCGGAGTCACTGAGACCGTGATGCAATTTTGCACAAAACTGACGTAAAATGCCTTCAGAAATGTCAAACTTTTTTCTTTTTACAATTGCTTTTAGTTATTAGTTGTGGCCATTTAATAAATACTTATAAAAAGTAACTACTTTTTTGTCACCATTTTTTTAAAGTTAGCGTTGAGCCGGCTTATCAATGCGAGCTAAAGGGATAACGCCACCATGTCGGTCCGAGTACAGGAGCATAGCACGAAGGCGATTCCATTGAGAAGAGGCGTAAGACAGGGGGACGTTATCTCCCCGAAACTGTTTACTGCCGCAATGGAAGACGCCTTCAAGCTCCTGGAATGGCAAGGACTTAGCATCAACATCAACGGCGAATACATCACTCACCTTCGGTTTGCCGACGACATCGTAGTCATGGCAAAGTCGATGGAGGAACTCAGCATGATGCTCGATGGCCTCGACCGAGTTTCACAACGGGTGGGCTTGAAAATGAACATGGACAAGACGAAAATTATGTCAAATGCCAATGTTGTGCCCACCCCAGTCTCTGTTGGAAACTCGGTACTCGAAGTTGTTGACTCATATATCTACTTAGGACAAGTAGTCCAATTGGGTAGGTCCAACTTCGAGAAAGAGGTCAACCGCCGAATCCAACTCGGTTGGGCAGCGTTCGGGAAACTACGCAATGTCTTTTCGTCCGACATACCTCAGTGCCTCAAGACGAAAGTCTTTAACCAATGTGTGTTACCAGTGATGACGTACGGCACTGAAACGTGGTCTTTCACTATCGGCCTCATCTCAAAGCTCAAAGTCGCTCAACGAGCTATGGAGAGGGCTATGCTCGGTGTTTCTCTACGTGATCGAATCCGAAATGAGGATATCCGTAGACGAACTAAAGTCACCGACATAGCCCACCGGATTAGCAAGCTGAAGTGGCAATGGGCAGGCCATATTGCTCGCAGAGCAGATGGCCGATGGGGTCGAAAAGTTCTAGAGTGGAGACCAAGGACTAGCAAGCGCAGCGTAGGACGTCCACCAACAAGGTGGACAGACGACCTTATAAAGGTCGCCGGAAGACGCTGGATGCAGGTCGCTTCCAACCGGTATATGTGGAGATCTAAAGGGGAGGCCTATGTTCAGCAGTGGACGACCTATGGCTGAGATGATGACAAGAGTGAGCGAAGCGAGCTCGGGACTTAGGGTACCCCGACACCTTCGTGTTAGGTTACTCTAGACCTTGCATGCAGAAATAGGGCTCCGTTTAACTATCTTGGTAGATGGAATGCAAAAGGTAACGACCAGGCTGTTTGGTCGTTAGCAAAAGGTATATTCAGAGCCACGATTGACCAGCACAGATTGTTTGTTTTATTACTTTTACCACACCACATAGTAAATTATTAATTAAAATGTTTATCACATTTATCAAATCATGAAGTTAGTATCCAAACTAATATTATAAATGCGAAAGTAACTCTGTCTGTCTGTCTGTCTTTTCTTCACGCCTAAACTACTGAACCGATTTGTGTGAAATTTGGTACAGACATAGTTTGGAACTTGAGAAAGGACATAGGATAGTTTTCACTATTCCACGCGAACGAAGTCGCGAGCAAAAGCTAGTTAGGTAATAATTACTGGTTATTATTAATAATAACCATAGTAATCACATGTACCGTAACATATATATTAAACTCGAACAAGACATAACAAATTATAGGAAATTAAAAAAAAGTAACAAAAAAAAGCAAAGTGGTGAAATGACTAAAAATTTTAACTTTTTTTATCGAGGTAAAATCATCCCAAGAGTACTACACATACTGCCAGACTTGACTGACTAAAATCCACGGTGTCCTTCAATAGCCCTTTACGTACCAGGGTCACGGTAATTCGTTAGTCCCGCGACCCCGGCAGGCTTTGGCTTTGATGTAATGACATAAACACTAGCGCCACGTCAAAAGAACTATAAACGTGGCGCGGACTTTATTCCCAAAGGTATTAAAGATACATTCTTTTGTAGTGTATTTTCCCTTTTGCGTAATGAAAGATTACGATTTATCAAGGCATAGCACAATTGCATTTGCCTCAGATTTAATGTTGAGTTTCTTAAAATTTAAGAATCATAACTGAAAATATATTAAATAATAATGCACTAGAAATGCTTTAATCCAAAACTAGAAAACAATCACAATAACATTGCTGCGATTAGTAATCGTGATTTTTTGTGATGAATTCTAGGTTTGAAAGAAATTCATAGTATTACTATTATTAATTGATAAAATAATAGTTCCATGAGCGTCAGTAGGCATTTCTGAACGTAGTCGTATTATGACAGCGTCAATCTGCGTGTCAATGTCAGCGTCTTTTCATTAATGTCATTCTGCAGTACTGATTTATTGCTCGTTGTTATTTATTTATTCAATAATTATTTACAAAAGTGACCATTTGGCATTTATTTGGCAATGATTGTGTAATCTACAACAACCATTATGTGAATAATAACAAGCTTTTATTAAATAAATTATTATCATTTTTGTTAAAAGAATTCGAACAACAAACGCATGAGACACCTTGGAAATTGGAGTTATTTACTGATTATTATTAAGAAATTGCAAAAATAATGAGCGAACAAAAGAAGAATATCGACTGTCGAGTATGTTTACGGTATGATTTAAAAACATCTCAGAAATGTTTGTCATTATTTGAAAAATACAACAATTCATTGATAGCAGAGAAAATTAAGTATGTTGCAAACATTGACATTAAGGAAAGTGATGGATTGCCTGGTAAAATATGTCCAGACTGCTTGTTGCAACTTGAAACGGCCATAGTGTTTAAACAGAAATGTGAAACATCTAATAAAATCCTCCTAAGCATTGTTCAGCAGTCATCCAAAATATGTACCGTAACATTTGAAGTTCCGGTCAAGAAGGAAGTGGATGTGGTTACTGAAGATAAACATGACGAACAGTCTAACTCTCAAACAGAAACTACAAAACTAGAAATATCTAAAGAAACAATAGCTGAAAGTGAAGTGACCAATAATGATTTCCATGACAAAGAAAAACCTTCTAACACAGGATCACATATTAAAAAACATCTCAAGGTCATCAGTACAAACAATGAAAAATCTAAAAATAAGGAACCTGTAAATATCTTGCCTGTTGATATAATACCTAAAAATGAAGAACCTGACTATGAACTGTCTGACAATGAAGAAATAATATTTGATAAACAAGAAGATTATAAAGTCGAAAAACTTGAGGATGAAGAAGAAAATCATGGATCTCAAGGTACAGGAATCACAGTAGGAGGCAAACCAAGCAGGGCTATTGATTTGAAATTGATTTGTGATGATTGTGGCGGTTCCTTTAAAAGTAAATGTAAGATTGCTGTACATTGGAAAAAAGTCCACCTTCCCATGAAGCTAATTTGTCAAAGCTGCAAAAGAATGTTTAAAACTTATAAAGCTTTCAACAGGCACAAGAAAAGGAAAACAAGAAGCTGCCAAGCTGCGTCTACCGTCCGCATTGAAGGGATGGGGAAAAAAAGAATATTCCATTGCAAGGATTGTGACTATAGCACCAAAAGGGTCAAGGATATGGATGCTCACTTGGTAATACATAGCGGAGTTAGACGGTACCAATGTAAGGACTGTTTCAAATGTTTTACTCAGCATTCCTCACTACAGGGACATCGGGAGTCCAAACACAAAGACTATCGCTGCATCACAACGTGCCATGTCTGTGGCAAACTGATAAAAGGCCGAAACAGATTTTACAAACATGCCCTCCAACACAATCCTAAATCAGTACAATGTGAGGTTTGCAAGAAAATATTAAAGAGTAAAACAATTTTAATCAATCATATGAAAAGACATGATGGAGTCAAAAGTTACACGTGTGAAACATGTTCAGCTAACTTCTATACAATGGGTGAACTCTGTAACCACCGTACGAAGGTTCATTTTAAGAAGAAGATTTTTAAATGCGACATGTGTGAGTACACAGCTTACACAGCTACTTTATTGAAGACACATAAATCTCGGCATACACTTAATAATGTACCATGTTTACGGTGTGGCATGTTCCTCGAGAATGCAGAGAAATTGGCTATACACCAGAAAAGGCATGAGGAAAAGAATTTCTGTTGTCCTGAATGTGACAAAGGATTCTTCCGTAGGGATTCACTGCGCAGGCACGTTGTGAGAAAACATGCAGATACTAAAAAGTTGGAGAATTTTGTCATAACTCTAAAACCAATTATATCATAGTCTTTAATCAATATTCACTGAATAGAGTTTTGGATATTTGTGTTCTTAGTTGGCAATAAACATTAAGTAATTAATTATTATTGAAGCATTAATTTTTATTTTATAATATCTTCTGTGAAGATAAATTACAGTTAGTACAGCAACATAATATAAATATAAAAAAATTGTTTTAAAGTTTCTATTAGTATTATCTGGTTTTTTGAGGTGTCTGTGAGAATACTTATTTTTTAATAATTGGTCGGTTAAAAGTTGTGCAATGTTTTGTGTAGAAAATGGATGAATATTTGCGCAGCCAGTTATAGCAGTTGAGCGATATAACTAGTGCGCGGAAACTGACGGTAGCCTATATTCGCCTACACACGTTCTGCCACCATGCTAACAGGCGCGTCGTATTGGATGCCGCAGCCGGGAATTCATGGCTGCCTAGTGTGCGGGATCCCATACAGCGTCTCATGTTTTACTGGCACGGGGGGCCTTAGTGTACGATTTTTTAAATAATTTAAGTGTTAAAGCTGGTTGCAAGAGTTTTATTGGAAAGGAGATTTATATGCTAGCATCGGTCGTCATTTTTTTACAATAGTAGGTACTGTTTATGCAACATACAAAATTGAAAGTTGTAAATTGTACAAAATATTTTATTTTTCATTCGAAATGCACACAAAGTTTATTTATTTTATTACGTTATTTATGTATATCTTGAACTGCTATAGCTTTGGCTATATATAGCTATAGCCATTGTAAGCTTATTCAGCTTACAATGTTCCCAACACTGAGAATTTGGGCTCCTATCTATGGGAATGTGCTGAATTCCACCACGCGAGCCCTGTACAAAAATATGTAAATAGTAAGAAATACATGGAGAATTAAATGTACATATTCTTTCTATACCATTTGCATTTTTCATTGCTTGTGTTCCTTTTCGAATTCGCACTATGACAAAACAGATAACAGTTACCCACAAATCGAACTAATCATTGGATAACCATGGTCCATGGCTCTCCCATCAGAGAAGAAATATGATGACCCTAACAGCGTTGATAAAAAGGCATCTAAAAAGCCACTAGTAGTGGGCAAGTATCATAAATTATGAATTCGCTATCATACTTAAAATGGCATAGCTGATACTGTTAGAGTAGCCTTTTTAAACTCCCAGAGGCTCTAGCACGAATTCTAAGCATTTCACTACTTCGCACCTAGTTGAAATTAAGACGTAAATTGTGTGGAAAATGAAATAGCTGCTCTAGTTTGCGAACGAGGAACTTATTCACAAAATTATCTGATGTCAAAGTTCACGTGAAACCTTGTGATAAAGTGTCAGGAATCTGATGTCTCAGGTACCTATGGACATACCTATTACCTACTCTGTTCCTTGTAAGTAAATAACTTAAAAAAAGTTTCAGCCCTCTTACACCTCAGATCAAGAAAAATAGGCAGATAGAACGTGCGCGAACAACAAAGTGAAGCCGGTTTTTATTTTAGTGTGCGCAGCAAATATGGCGCGCCGTGTACGAACACGTGCATCTGTGTGCGTTTACGGATTGACAAATACTCCCACATTTTGTTCAGTTAAATTGTTCTCAATATTGTACCACTATTTTTTAAATTGGAAACGCGATTTTGCTTTATGGTTATACCCAGAGAGCAAAAGCGTGTAGTATTTATTATTTAACAGAATAATAATAAGGAATAAAAGTTAATATGCGTAATTACTTACTACCTATTTAATTAATTTATATCAGAACGGATAACACTTCATAACGCTTTTTAGTAATTTGATTAATAAACTATTTAAGAACAGGTTTTTTAGTTTAAAAAGATAAACAATTTGTTATAACAATCAACACATTTATTAAAATAATAATAATTTTACACACAATCTACCATAAACTTTAACAGCCTTAGTTCTGCACCAGTTATATTGTACAAACATACTATTAATGTTTCAAATTGGTAACGCGATTTTGCTTTATGGTTATATCCAGATAGCAACAAATAATAAAATAATCCAGCTGCGCGAGCTCGGCACGTCCTTACAAGTACCGAATAGCTCAAAGGCATGCTCTCCGTCCCACTTTCTCACGCAAAAATACGAATACAGCCCCGCGCGCGGGGGTGCCATCCCGAGACGAGACCCGAAGTCTTTACGACCCGGACGGAACTAACTAGTGACCTTGTGTCATTACGACCATAGACCATACAACATTATTTTTAGTATATGCGAAACCTGAATACAGTTTGTTCAGAATCAATAACTGAATCGATTCCAATAACTTTTACACCATGTTATATTTTGTCCCAAAATTATTTAAAAAGGTTAGGAGTTGGACACCTATCCGCAATCATACGCGAGCACTACAGAGGTTACGGCAGATCATAGCGATCAGCTGAAGTCGCGTGCGGCGGCAGCGCACAGGCAGCGGGGGACGGGGAACACAACCCGGTCGGGGTTGTGTTCCCCGCCCCCCGCGTGTGTCTTCAGTCGTCCGGTTGTAACAGTCGCACGCGCCTATGACACAACGCGTTACGCGAAATAGTTTAGTGTGTATCTGATAAGTGATCGTGAAAAAAATACTAGACACGTGTTTCAGGTTTCGCATAAGGAATAACGAATGTTGTATAGGTACTATTTTTTTTTTTTCGTGTCGTAAAATCATCAAATGAGTCCTCCCACCCCTTACTGTCAGACTTGTACTGACTAAAATCCACGGTGTCCTTCACTAGCCCTTTACGTACCGGGGTCACGGTAATACCTTGGTCCCGCGACCTTGTATAGGTACTATAGATTACGACTGTGCAGTTGTATTGACGTATTTGATTGTTATTTTTTATGCACAATACACATTCCCCTAATTCAGGGTAATTTACCCGTCCTAAACTAGCAACACAGACGATTTACTGTTAAGGTTTTGTGTTTCAAGTGAGCCGAAAATATTTTATGGAAAATAAATACCAAAACAATAAAAATAACAAGAGTTACCTGTGGAAAGATATTCCATCTTGTTTTCTTTGTTTTTGTGAACATTTTTTGCAGTGTTTAAACACACAAGACGGCATGTTTTGACTTAAAATGGCAAATCACTAGTGACGTGTGAGCGAGACGATGCGTAGCTTGGTACTGTCGCGAGTTTGTATTATCCTTGGATTTTGTATTATCTTTGGTCGACACACTCGCGTGTTCTGAGCGCTCTATCTGCCTATTTTTTTTAATCTGAGTCTTACACCTATTAAATCGGTAATCAGTAAACTAAAAAAAAAAGTAATATAAAAGTATAATTGGTGACCAGGGGGCCTACCATGACGTCTTAAAGCGAGAGTAGTTCCGCTGAGGGAAAGAGACAGAGCTATGCAAAGCGTCTAGCGCCATCTCGTTCTGTCCGCGGAACAACCGCCACCTGAAGACCGGATTGATTTATCTGTAGTTACGTGTTCCTGATTAATCCCGATCCCGTAAACAAAAGTGTGGAAGCCATACTGATGACGCCTCTTTGTTCTGAACGCCTGATTAAAATCGATACACATTGTCTATGGCTCGCTTCATTAAAATTTGAAACTATAGTTTGGTAGTTATTGATTCCCTATAGTTTATTGGCTGGGCTCAAGTTTGTTTGTTACACGATATTTTTTAAAGTTTTTTTTTGAGTTTATGAACAAAGTTTTATGAAATCATTTTAGATTATTTTTTTTTTTATTAAATTGGACCACGCGCCTCAAAGAGTGTCAGCATATTGACGGGGCCTGTAGAGGGCCAAAGCCTGCCGGGGTCACGGGACCTACCCATTACCGTGACCCCGGTACGTAAAGGGCTCGTGAAGGACACCGTGGATTTTAGTCAGTACAAGTCTGACAGTCCCTCCCGCCCTGCCCTGGGTGGGAGGACTCATTTGATGATTTTACCACGCAAAAAAAAAGGTCACTATTGCCTACGAACAGTTGCGAAAAATAGTTTCTTTCCTAAAATATGAGTATTAAGTATTTTTTTAGGTGATACCTCGGATTCGTGAAAACAGGAACAGTTGGATTCGACCTCATATCACATCCTTCAACTAATATTTCTGAGAGTTTGTTTGTTACCTACGCTTTCGCCTAAACCGCTGAACCGATTTCAAAGAATTTTTGTACAAGTACAAATGGGACCCTTTTTTATGTGGTAAAATCATCGAATGATTCCTTCAAGCCTGCGTGAAGCGGGACTGTTAGACCCTTACTGACTAAAAGTCCACCCTGTTCCGTCGGTTGCCCTTTGACTTCTAGGGCATTATGCTGAGAGACCTGGGTAGATAGATGGGACCCTGGTCATTCGGAGTAGATTATAGGTGGGAGGGTGGTAAATGGGGGACAGCAAAAGCTGATACATTATGTTATCTATATAAAATATCTATTATAAAACTTAGATTAATTTTGTGAAATATTTCATTGCATGTGAAGAATTCGGCTTGATTAAATATTTCACAACAGGAAAAAATGCAAGAAAAATATTTGCAAAGAATCAGATTCATCGGCTTTATAACCAACCGTTCCGTTCCGATTTCGACCTACATTTAGCATGCCTTCCTTTTCGTAGAATAAAATATCGGTCTGAAAAATATTTCAGCTTTCAGCCTGCTACGGATCACTTAGGTACCTAGTCAAATCGTCTCTCTATTTTTTAAAGGGATCCGTAGCTCTATATTTATGGAAAAACATAACTCTTATTGGACCACTCAGTCGTCTGTCTGTCCCTCTATCACAGCATTCATAGCCGATTTTTTTTCGAATCTACTCACCCGATTTACTTGAAACTTATAAAATTAGATAAAGAAATAATCTTAAGTCTTCTTAGCCAGCCAACCAGCAGAAGCACGTGGGTTCGCAGAAGCGACATTTTTAACTCCCGTCTGACGCAGAGGGTGGCCACATAAGTAGGTACTCATACGAAAAAGAAAGAAAAAAAAAGTTAGACACGAAAGAAGAAACCAACCGCCTTCAAACTTAAATAAAATATCAGTTCCGTTGACTATATCCGCGCAAAAGTTTGCAGCTGATTAATTACTCCAACATTTTAAAAAGTCTGTTCGTTACAACTTTACAAAAGTGATTTTTTAGAAAGCACAAGTTAATTAAGTTCGGCTCCATCTTTATCATTTTGCATAACAGATAATTATGTTATACTTAAAATAAATATCTAGGTACTAGCATTTGCAGTCATATTAGTATGTTTTATGTTTTCAAAAAACCTGTTTTTGCAGCGCGGTAGCTCTGCACTGTTGCTTGCATCATAGATCAAGCTAGGCAATGCAGAGATGCGTCAAGGATGCCTTCTCTCTAGCCAGATGTTTCAGTCTGTTTTTTTAGTTTTAGATTATAGTTTGAGTTTTAAATTAGAAGGAGCTTCCCTAGAAGAAACATACTCTTCAGTCTTAGTAAATAATCAGGTTTCCTAAGTTTCTTTTGGAGTACCTAGGTACATTTTTTGGCATAAAGAGTATTGTATCCTCAAGATATAAGCTGGAATATCGTCATCAACTTTCTGTAGAAGAAAAGAATAATCTATCCACAAGGATAATCAACTAGTCAAATACCACTTAGCATCAGGCAACACAGGAAGTTAGGAACTTCTATTACGGTAACTGATTCAACGTAGGATCCCTTCTGCATTTACAACCCTCTGCATCCAATAACCCGACTTCAAACGATTGCATCTGTTTTGTGCAACTAATTAAATTTACCCGTATCATTAATCTACCTGTACATAAATTCTCTCACCTGTGCACTGCACGCATGATCTTTGACTGCGCGGCGCCGCTCGTCGCCAGTCGACCGGCCAGCCACCGCCATTTTTGCTTCAGTCCAGTTATACCCGCGCCGCGTGAACACGTGTCAGTGCCGATTTTGCCGCCGAAAACGATCGTCAACAAAGATGAATCTGTTTAAAAGTGTACATACTTAATTATTCCCACGTCCTTAATTGTGTAATAGCGTTAAAAATAAACTTGATGTGTTTAAAGTAGTTGAATGTTTAAATTTTATCCTTAAAAGTAGTGTTGCAATTTCTTTTTCGTCTAAAACTTTTTGATTCGAAGATTGTTCGGATCGCTGTTGTGATTCGATTAGTGTTGTAAACAGTGATTTTATGGTATAATCAGTGTCGTGCTGGATTCTAATTGGAGCTGTACCGGCCCGGAGCTGATATTTCGCCGTTCCCAGGCGCTCTTTGGCAACAGGTTAGTGTGCGTGAACCCGCATGAATTCGGTTGCATGTAAACTGTTTATAAATAACGGTGATTATTACGCCTACGTTTGTTTATTTCACGTATTTTCACATGATTTTGATTAATATTAATACCTTTTCCTGGCCGGTATTGTCTTGTGAACATAGGGTCAGTGGGTCGTCTTATAGCTCGTCAAGTCATGACGATATAAATCACAAACAGTGTGATTGTAGGTTAGGCTTCACGTTGGTCCTTATCCCACACCCTCACAAGGTCTAAGTTATCTATATAAATAAAATCGTAACGAACAAAATTCACTAGATAGATACCAAAATATTCACCAGCAATTTCAATCCAAAACAACAACAAACGGATCACACACTCAGTTACCTACCCACCAGATTAACGAATGCTGTTAAAATTATGTTTTACCTACCTACTTGCAGAGATAAGAATTAGAAGACCTATCGACCCAAGAAACGATTCACAGCATAATCACAGTCCACTGATGGCTCAAGGCTCCCTCAAATTCTTCCGCGACAATATATTTCGGCATTAGGAAAAAAAAACTATCTTGCCTGTTTTCTTTCAATTGAATAAATTATTAGAAAGGAGGAATGATACGATAAATAGAAAAGGGAGAGAATGATAACCGTGAAGATTGACAGCGGGAAACGAAGGACGAAAACGTGATCCGGGAACAAGGACCAGAAAAAGATAAAATGATTTCAAATTATTTTCTTCTCTATTCAAAAATTTATGACGTTTCTTCTGTTTTGTTTTTGTAAATAACGCAGTACTTAGAGGTAGATAAACTTCTTAGTATGAATTCTGTATCTACATTAGTTTTCTTTAGATCAAAAGTAGCATCGCAAATCAATCGTTTAGTTTAGCTAGTTAAAAACGTTGTAGCCATTAAGTACCTACGATATGAAAAGATTGGCTTCGTAGTAGTTAAACACTTAGGAAGTCGTATAAACCTACCTACTTGTCCAATCTAGAATCATTCATACATGTAACATTATGTATAACATGTTATTACCGTAATATTACGGTTACTTACTACTAGTGAATATGTACGTTACTAGCATATCTATCTACGAATACCTCGTCAAAACTGCTTCGAACTAAACATTAAACAAACATATTTGCAGCCATGTAGTTAGCAACATTCCTAAATCGCTTATTTTCTAATTCTTTACGATCATTTTTCTACTCGCCTACGAATTCTCAAAGCAGGCGTTTTCAAAGCGTTTCTTATTTTCCTAGTAATCTTTTTGGTTTGTTGTTAAGCTACGTCATTCTTATATAATTTTAAACCATCCATCAATGTTCGATATGAAATTTAGCTTTGTTTAGGCGATGTGGATTTGATAAACATTCTAAAATTCAACACGTCCCATTACCCAGCTAGTTTAGACTGTGATAATGCCTAACATTCTATTCGACGCCCTTGGTGGTTCATAATCCAAGATGAACAAAAACTCCTTGGTCTCCGCAAGATAAGATATAACCCCTATAGATGTTCACGGCCGAAAATGACCTTACTAGCTAAAATCTATGAAATTCCACCCAAAGAGAGACTACGGAGACTACCCAGCAAATTGTGTTTCCATGCGTGCACTGCTTCAATAAAACACAGACGATATAATACTAGGAACAGCCAAGTCAAACATAACATGCATCAGTTATAAACTCTAGAACCCGTATAGCTTATGTACAAACTTGTTACGAACTTAGGAACTCAACGACTCAGCTAACTTAGTCTTAGGGGGAGTATACACAGAGACGCGACGCGACGCGACGTGACGTGACGCGACGATACTGGAAATCTTTTAGTGTAGAAAATAAAGAAAAGATTTTGAATCACTATTGAAAGGTACGCGCTGTGTCGCGTCATCGGTGAAATGAATGTCCTTTGCCCCTTAGTTTCCTACACTAAGCGACGCGACGCAAGTCTCCGATACCTTACGATTTTGGTATCCATTGACGCGTGCCTGTGTACGATCTTGTATGAATTTGTTTTGCGATAGTCACCGTAAGATCGGAGACTTGCATCGCCTAGTGTACGAAGGGGCTTAAATAAAGTAAGATTTTGAGTCGCTCTATTGTAATGTGCGCGTAGCGTCGCGTAGCGTTGCGTAGCGGTGTGTATTGCCCCTAACGAGTTTCAATTAAGAATGAGCAACTGTTATGAAAAGTAATCTAAACATTTCCAATTAAAGTTTGGATTGCAATTCATGAGATTTCTTTTATTGGACTAGTTCTTTATTGTGAAAAGGAGCAAAGATTATTGTGTATTCTTTGCTCCTCAGCATCTTCAGTCTTTATAGCATTTTTTCAGGGTTAACGTTTGTTCCAAGGACGAAAAGTTAACTAGATTTATATTATAAGAAGACTACTTAAAAGTTTTTTTGAGGGACAGAAAGTTTGAAAAGGCCAAGATTTATCAACTTGATTAATGATTAAGACCCTAACACAAGAACTTTTTTTGTTTTATGGTCACACATTTGAGGCGTCTTGCACACCTTACTACAATACTATTGACCCCCTCTATCTCTTTCCTTTATCCCATGAGGATAGATAATGACTAGTCTATGGTCAAAATGATCAAACTTTTTCGTGTGTTCCTTTATTGACAGCCAGTACTTATAATCCAAAAGCCAAAACTTGTAGTATAACCTCATTAGTATTTTATGCCGCCACAATGAACATAATTTCGAACACTATTTTAAAAGCAAGACATTGCTTCTTGGAATTAATTTACGGCGTAAAAAACAGGATTATTGATCAGTCACCTGGCGGACCGTTATATCAGAGTCACGTGTTGATGCATGGACTTATTATGTAGTTCTGGCTGATTTTATCAACTATCTGGATAACAGAGATGAGGTTTTGTAGGTTTTTGGGAAACTGTCTGTGAAATACAAGAGTTTCTAAGACTGCATTTGAAATTACTATATAGAAAGTTCGAGGGACTGTCTTTAAGGGTACCGTTGGGCCTGGAACGGAAAGGGCACCTGAAAGAACACTATAAATTTTAGTCAGTAAGAAGAGTCATTTGAAGTTTTTAACACCCACAAACTTTATTTTTGGATTTATATTATTTGTTACTGGGTCATATCCGCGTGGAGTTCTTCAGTTATCCTAAGGGATCGAAATACCGGAACAAAAACGTAAACCATGTATTAATCCAGGTTATAAAACATATGTGACACTAGTCCGTAACAAACGTTTCCATCCATTCATCCATAATTTCACTATAATTGCGAGTTTTCATTTCACAAATCAAAGTCTGACACGGATGTAAGCATTACCGTAAAGACAGTTCTCGAGATGTCTGGTATTAAACGACACGTTAATTAATTACATGTCATGAACAATACGTGAGTAATTACTACAAGTGAGATGATATTTAATAACAATAATCGTGATTACAATAACATATCGTGTAACAATCAGTTGATTAAATGTTTATTCTGGTAGAATAAATAATTCATTACATCCGGAACATCTTGGGAAATCTATCCTGCTGCCTTGATTGTGTGGTTATTATTTTAGCTTTAAATAAAATTATAATATTTTGCACCGCTTAAAAAAAGACGAAGTTAAGAACAACTGAAAATTGCTTATTCACGAAAAAAAGAAGGAGGTTTTCAATTAGTTTTTTTTTTTTTTTTCTTATGAATAGTAGCAAAAAAGTCACGATTAGTTCACTTTCTTGTCAATTACATATCATGTTTGACGAAGTATTACTAAAGTGACGAAACTGTAACAGAGAAAGGTGACAACGATTAACAGTAATGATCTAACTCACATTAGAAACACTAACAACATATGTAATATTAGTAATTCGTTAATTTTCACGTACTGTCACATATTGCGAGACGGAGTGGGAGGCGGACGCCTCCTTCTGCGAAGCAGTTATTAGGAACCTTAAAAGGGGGGGGGGGGGGGCTACGAAATAACGGATGTGACATGCAGTGATCTGAGATATGCTGAATTGATAACCTTCATCCTTCTGAGTTTGATACTACGTGTGACCTACTGTAATTCGATTTTATTAAATTTCTTTCGTTTTCGTCATAGTTTTACTGGACCCTAAAACAAGACTTAAATCTCACCTCGGAAGCAGTTAACTCAAGAGATAACTTATCTCACTTTTATAGCCAGCAAGCAAGACATGTTTCTGAATTTATGCGATTCCGGTTTTGTATAGTTTCTTGCATGATTACCGTGTTTAATACCCCTTGCCAAACTTTATTTATTTAAAAATAAGATGGCGTTGCTTCAAGAATGATGAAAGTCAGGTCTTGATGTACAAATTACAAAATCTTAGTTTATTTGTCCAGCCAATGATTACATCAGTAATTGCACTGGTTCCGGATGCTGTATAGGCAATCGATTGACTTCTGCTCTTGAAATAGTTTATTCACCTTATTATGTTTTGCAAAAACCGTTTTCTGACTTCTGTATAAGGCATTTAGGATTTAATTTAATAAAAGATTTATGTTAATTTTTAGTTCAGATATTTATGCAAAACTTACTAATTAATATTTCGATAAACGAGGATATTGACCGAAAATGCAAATCGATTTGATTTCATACCACTGCATGTGCATAATATTTCGATGCAATATTCCATCATTAGTGGGTTAATTAAGTGTATTTTGATCATCTCGATCGTTGTTTAAGATGCAATGTTCATAATTTACCAAATAAATCAAAGCATTTATTTCAAGTAGGCCAGGATTGCCTTGTTTTATTCTGTCTCCTGCTTGCATGGAGGGAAGTGGAAACATATAATTTTTCCTACTCCTCCACTATTCTTTTCTGATTAAATTCGTTGCAGGATCCAAGACAGGTAAATTCATTCTCCGGGACACGTCGAGCTTCATTGTCTCGGCCCTTTTCTGGTTGGTTGCCACTGTTGATTCTGGCGCACAGGAGTTGCAGTGGTTAGGGAATAGTGTGGTGGTTTGTCCCAAAAAAAAAAGTAGCCCAGGAAGCCCTTTCGTACACAAGGCGACGCAAGTCTCTGGTATCCATTGTCGCGTGCCTGTGTACGAACATTTAAGCCTTTGTCAAACTGACAGGCGATAGCGAACCGGACCGAGTCCGAAGCGATAACGAAGTGATACGAGACGTCAAACTGGGTGCAGCGAACCGAGGCGTGACAGTTGTATTAGCTGACTTTTCATGAACGACGTCAAACAGAGCAAACACGCCTTCGCCACGTTTTTGCATCGGTTCGGTCACGCTATCGGAAATGATTCGCTTTCGCCTGTGTGTTTGACAAAGGCGTTATGGATTTGTATTGCACTAGTCGCCTGGGCACCAAAGTCGTAAGGTATCGGAGATTTACGTCGCCTTGTGTACAAAGAGGCTTACAGACACATTCGAAATGTCAAAACACAATAATGCCTTTGTCAAACAGACAGGCGAGTCCGAAGCGATACCGAACCGATACGAGACGTCAGTCCGATAGATCTGTCACGCTATCGGATCGCTTTCGCTTTTCTATGTGACTGGATTCAAACAATTCCATACATTACAAATAAAAACGTCACGCTTCGCATTCGGCACGCCTGCCTGTTTGACAAAGGCTTAAAACTGTACAAAAATATGGAATTTCAGTCTCAGTCACAAGCAATGACTTAATAACTCTAAAAGTACTCATTTAGTTTCTCATTCCGAAGCGTAGATCTCTATGGATGAGAAGGGACAAAAATCTGCATCCATGGCAAATTGGACACCATTTTTCAATCAACAAAATTACTTATTAAAAAAACCTTTGCTTTATCATGCAACGTTCATACATCTGCAGTGCATTGTCATCGTAAGGATACAGCCTTGCATGCAGCGCTTCGCCACTGTCGAAACTACAATTTAGTATTTGCTAAATAACCGTCAGATACACAAGCAGTACAGCTTAAAAATTAACATAGCTGGTCTTAAGCACACGCAGGTTACAGTACTTTGAACTTACAGGACCTACCAGGAACTACATCTAATTAATCATATAATTAATTACAATTCCCAGCACACCTCATTTTCTCTTCAATGGACATCCAGGAGAGACTACAGGCATCCCACATTCTTAAACCATTACCTATAAGACATCAGCGGGGCTAAAACAGCCACTTTAAGCAATATTCCTAAAAGCGATTCACTTCGTGAATTTCCAGCAAAGGCATTAGTAATTCTTCTAATATTCGTAAAATGGTTACACGCACAAGCAGAGTTGATTGTCATAGTTGAACATACACAAAGTATGGACTGAGCATTAACTTGGTTAACATTACCGTATTTTCTAGCAAGAACAAAAAACAATTGTAGAAACATCTATCTCTTTCTTGTATGACATAAGTTACATCTTTGGTAATGAAAGGCATAAAACATTAAAAAAAAAACGACGGGTTGCACTCTGGGAGTGCCGGCAGAAGTGAAAACTTGAATAGTAATTGTTGGAAATATCTTGTGAACAGATTTTAGTAAAACTCGCAAAAATGGTTGACTTTTTATTTCAATAATTTTCCAATGTGACGTACATCTTTTATAAACAATGTTACCTAGCAACGAATGTATCCGGCATACAAACTTCTTTAAAAGTAATAAAGTCACACGAACATTCACGCAAGCGCCCTGCGCCGTCCTACGCTTTTTCGGTCAGGGTCACGTGTCCTGACGCGAGTTTAAGATTTTATACCCATTACAGAAAAGTGCTCAACGCCGCTAAAGAAGTTTTCACTTCAAAAAAGAAAAATTGCCACTAATGTTGCTGAGAATCACTGGATTTAAAAAAAAAAAGTCATCGGGAGTATTGCTTAAAGTGGTCGTTTTAGCCCCGCTGTTCTATCTTACACAGACATAATGAACCACATACCCTGGTTATCTCTAAGGAGTCTAATTTACCACCTATGTTAGGACACAATGAGGCTCAATGGACCTAGGATTTCAGCTTAGCCTATTGTCTAGAATAAGCTAACTGTAACGGCACAGTTAATCGAAATGTGAGGTCCTTTTGTCACGGTCTGATTGATCTGTATGTCACGATTTTGGTTGAAGGTAATTCAATACTTATATTAATTTAATAATTAATTTTAATATTAATACCCGAATCTCTTGTAAGTAATATTATAAGGCTTTTTTTACTTCCGGATGCAATCAGAACATGGTGTAGTTTTCCTGTTTAACTTACATTTAACATTTCATTTTTTTTTTCATTTTTACCTGTGGCTTATTAAGGTCTAGATTACTGGAAAGAAAGAGAAGCAGTTTTTGTAATGATGTCACACGCGGGTGAAGCCGCTTGCAGCAGCTAGTAAATTAATAAATATGTTCTACTTAATTTAGTACCAATTTTATGGTGCGTAAACTTGAGAATTTCAGTTGTATTTCGTTTTACATTGTTCCGATTTGACTTGTAAGTGAAAATAGATAGTACAGTATGTTTATTGAATATTTGCCGTATGGTTGATAACGTCTCGATATCAGTGAGTTTTCGCTTCAGTGAAGAAGAAATGAAAGCCTTGTCAGTCGGAACAATACACTATCAAGTTGGTTTGTAAATGGTACATAATGTAGAATAGTTTATTTATCTTCTATTTTAAATATAAATACCAAGATACTGAGACTCTTGGTAATATTATCAAATGAGTCCGCACCCAAGACGGAATGGGAGGGACTGTCAGACTAGTACCGACGATAATACACGGTTTATTCAATAGCGCTTTAAGTTCCAGGGACACGGTTACCTGATGAGACAGTACCGCGACCCAAGACAGTCCCGCGATCCACACAGTCTCGCGACCCAGACAGTCCCGCGATCCACGATCCAGACAGTCCCGCTTCCAGAGAGTCCCGCTACCCAAAGCTAGACGTAGAATAGGTTCGTAAAATAGGTTATTTAACATCTATTTTAAAGATAAAAGATGTTTACACAGTAACATACGAGTTACTATTTATTTATCAGCTTGTAAAATTGGGATTCTCCAGAGTATACCTTTAAGCCTACAAAAAGAATAAATAAGGTTTAAAACTTTTTTGAAACGAGTAAAACATAATGCTTGATGTTAGGACGAGACGTAATCCTAATAACGACTTAAGATTACTCCAGATAATACCCAAACTTGCTTAAAAATTCTCAAAAGGCGCACCCACTTATCTACTAGATCTGAATTTTAACGTTTTACAGAGCCAGACGACTATTTAATCTGTCTTCGACGAAGTTTTCTAGAGTCAAGAAGATTTTTTATATGACTGTGGTTCTACGAGCATAATTTTAACTTTTACGACATCAGTGCGATGGAACCTCGAGCTCTTAAATTATATAAATGGGAGTGTTAAAAACAGGGTCTATACCACCAGCTCTTTTAGCGTTATTCCTTTAATATCACTTCAGTAGGTTTGAGAAAGAGATGGAGGTAGGTATACAAGACGTCTAACCTCTACACTTACTAAGAGACTTGCCTCATTGAATAAGTAGTCGCAAGCGCATATACTCATCTCTCTCATTGAAGACAATTTTTCAAGCAGTGTTGGTATATATCATTTTATGAGATTTTGTTTCACAGTTCGGACAAAGCGGATATTGGGTTTTTCTATTCATCTAAGAATTTCACAGCAGTGGCCATGGAATCTGGATCAATACGCGTTTTACGACAAAAGGCTCATCCCAAATGACAGTCGCCTTAAACCACTTAAATAATAATACACGAAGTGAATGTAGATGCACTATTAGGTAGGTACTACCTGACCTTTAGGGGATTAAAGGCGTTGTTTGCTCTAAGATGTGATGGTAAGCCCCCAGTTCATTGTCCCAACAGCAAAAGGTCACAATTGTCACAAGCTATTAAAGAAACAATAACCCTGAATAACTTTAATCCATATTTGACAACAGACTCTACGCATTACAATTGAGGGTACTTATAAAACCATTTGTTGAGGTTCTAGTTGGATTTAACTGCTTGGTTGGAACAAAGGTGTTGTCTGAAGACTGGTCTCTTTCCTGAGTTAATAATATGTTACAACGGACTTTATTGCGTTGGTTTGTAAGCTTTTGTATTATGTCCATGAGTATTTGCTTTAACTCTTCTAAACATTGTTCAAAGAGAGGTAATCAAAAGATTTATGGACTCCAGAGGATAAGATAAACTCAGAAACCTTAGTTTTTGTTGCTGCAGAAAATTGCGACTACATATGCATATGACGTCCATCCAAGCTGTGCTGACTTCAGCAATGTGGACGGCTGTTAAATGCTGTATTTTGTTTAAGGTTTATAAAACTTTTTTGCACCGATCCCTAGAAAAAGAGGATAAGGACAGGACCGTGATGATGATGATTCTAAAACTAGTTTTTCCAGAAATAAAAACAATTAGCACAGGCACCATTGAATGATGTTCAACGTCTAAGTCGAAAACTTAAAAATCTCGTAGAAAAAATTGGAGAACTCCGCCAGCTCGCTCTTCTCGCCTTTGTCAAACAGACTGACGTGACGAATGCGAAGCGTGACGTCTTTATTTGTAATGTATGGTTAGGTATACGTCTCGCTTCGGTTCGGAATCGCTTTGGAAACGCTTCGCTTTCGCCTGTATGATTGACAAAGGCATTAAATTAAGTAAAATGCAAAATTAACATGTAAACCTAGCAATGTTGGCCACACTTACTTTCAAACTTTGAACAGAACCATAGAGCTTACAAATTACGTAACGTCTCTCGGGATTCTGTGATACAGTTAGCGAATTTGTCGCAGCCATAAGTGGTTGCATAAAGGGAAGATGAAACTACAAATTGATTCTAAACTTCCTGGGAGAAAGTTAGGAGTTTCAGGTAGGCGCGTAGGCTTTAGTCACGGCGCGATTAGATTTCATAACTACAAGTATTTCGTAATACAGTTGTGGTAGCGTTCTGGGATAAAGGTGTTTCGGAAACATTATATTTATTGTGTTACATCTTTAGAAATGAGAGCTCGATGGATTGACTGGTAGATCAGGGCAAGCTGGAAGGCAAGATAGCAACTCACTGTACTTGATCAAGTAAGCTACTGATTCCACCATTGTCCAGTGTAACTTTTCCATCCTATTGCTGAAAGAGCAATCCTCGAAAGAAAATGGTTTGCATTGAAGGTGTCTTAGTGTCAGCACGTTACAGGATTTTTCTATTGTATCTTGGGCCTTAATCGATATTACTGGAGGAAACAAACTCGTACCCAAATTATGGATCAATTCAATTTAGGTAGCTATCAATAATCTCAAGAAATGAGCGTGATACGGAAAGCCGGATATTTTTTATAATTAAAGTTATTAGCAATTAATTTTGGTGTTTCGTGATCCTTAAGATGGCTCTTTTTCTTAGCCTCTATAAATTCCAGATTTCCTTCCTCTCAATTATGTTGCAAGCAAGTTTTTATCATTAAATAAATGCTGGGATAAATTGCATTCGCATGTAAGTGGTCAGATTATGTATTAAGCCACCAGGATACATGTAAATGTAATCTGTCAAGCTACAAAAAGTGTGCCACATAAAAGGCTCGAGGTTTTAAGTCTTAAATTGGTATTACTGAGTCAATATATCTTGGGCCAAAAATAAATATAATATCAAAAGTAGGTCATTGGAAATCGTTACAAAATTGTCAAATGATACAGTTATGTATCGACACAATAATTGGCAATAAATTATGGAGTTTCACAATAAAGTGGTGTTTGTTTTATTTGTATCCTTTTATGATTCGCGTGAATGTCCTAAATTGTAATGCTAAGGTAGACCTCGGATTTGAAATGATAAAGTATTAAGGCCTTAATTAAAGATGAGAAAATGTTTAGTTCGACGTTTGATGCACAGTCGCAGTGGCACATCAATCGTCACAACACAAATGTACCACAGTTCTCTCCCTTTAAAATAAAACGTTAAAAACTATGCAGATGAAGCAACTGTTCATGGGCACTTATTTAATCATATGTAAATTTAAACCGTCGAAATGAAACGATTTTACTCTACATTTTATAAAAAAAGTACAAAAAAAACCTACTGAACACCTAAATGGAAGCCTTGATCCACAGACCCCGGAAAAGAAAACTTCCATAGAAAGCCAGCAGTCCACTGTAATGTTCATCCGTATGTCCTCCCGCATTGTCGTAACATGTTCGCATAGGCTCGGCCACCCGCTGCGCCTGTCCGACATTATGGTAGGTTATGTAACGCCATTATCTGCACCATAACATAAACTGAGATGCGAAGGGTATTAGATTTCCAGGACATGTCGTGTTCCGCCATGATTGTTTTGCTTGTTGAAGGTTTTATGGTTATTGTGGCAAAAAGTTTTTATGGAAATTATTACAATCACTGTTGTGAATGTCAAGCTATATTTACATGAATATCTTTACATACATAGCATGCATGTAATCCCATAGATTAGGCAGAGGTTCACCTTAGAGTTTATTCACATTTCGCCACTTATTTTATGTCCCATGTGATAAAGTCCGAGCCAATTGCCATCAGCCGGGCACAAATTCAGACTGTGACTAGTAATGAGGAGTTCCGTAAAACCCAATTACACTACACCTTACCATTATACCTTACAATTGCCCGACCTAGAATTTGAACCCAGAACCTCATGCTTGCAGCAGTCGCGTTTGCAACCACTAAAAAAACCAGTCAGATTTAGATTAATTTTATTGAGGCTTAAACAACAATTTTCAATGCATTAGCATAAAAAAAAACCCAGTAAGTATAGCCTCGAAATCATAAGATCCATAAAAAAAGCAGGGACAATCAAATTGTGAATACAACAATGCATACATGTTCAACATATTCAATTATTCGTATTTCATTTTCATATTAATTATCATTTGTCCACAGAAAGAAAATGATTACTCACTTATTGTATTGACTGTTCTAAATTGCGTTTTTTACTCTGACTTCACAGGTACAGGCAGTTTTGCCTCCATTAATCTTTATTAAAGCTGTCGATGCTTGAAAGACGTTAAACCCATTATTCAGGATTTCAGTCAATCTCCTCCATTCAAGTCTCGTTCACCTCTTCTTGAGAAGAAAAACCTCTTAATCCTGAAGCTAAGACTGTGTGCACAATATAAATAGAAATACAGTTTTCTTTAAGGCATATGTTTTGATCTTTCGTTTTAATTCGATATCGAGATTATGTTACTATTTAATGCAGGTTTATTGTTTATATTGAGCGGTTATGATTTGTCCAAAATCATGAATTGTACGAGTATCAACCTGATTATATCGGACTACTCCATACAGCCTAGAAAAAGTGGCATGGGATCGAAAATGAGGTAATTTAAAACAACAGAATTGAAGAAAAAAGTTATCACCAATTGTTATCTCCTGAACTACTCATTTTTCGCAAATAAAAAAAGGCTGTCGATAGGTCTTGTTCAAATTCGTTTGTGTCAGTTGTTGTCAGGCGTAAAGGGCTATCGAAGGACACCGTGGATTTAGTCAATACGAGTCTGACAGTCCCTCCCGCTCTGCCCTGTATGGGACGACCCATTTGATGATTATACCGCGTCAAAAAAAGGTGTTATTTATCTTCAAGCCAGATCAACAATATTTTGACAAGACCCCATAGCTAGCGTTCAAAAGACAGTATTTCTAGACTGAGTCTGCGCAGATCCTAAACCCGAAGCTAATATTTGATGTAGCAAGCTCATAACGGCTGCAAAAAGAAGCCATTTGGCTGGAACGGATCTGACCGGAGTTATTACCCGCATTTACTGAACTGAACGTAGCTAATTTATTGGAATTTGTAACTTGACTTTTACGGCGGTTTTTCTCGTTCGTTTGACGAGTTAAAGTACTTTAGTGGCTAAGATTTATTGTTACATGTTATTTGTTGTTTTCTCCAAGATCTTTATAGTCCTATCGCGGGACTTACGAATTACCGTGACCCCAGAATGTAAAGGGCTATTGAAAGACACCGTGGATTTTAGTAAGTACGAGTCTGACAGTCCCTCCCGCTCTGCCCTGGGTGGGAGGAATCATTTGATGATTTTACCACGCTAAAAAAAGATCTTTATAGTCCAGCTTTTGGGGAATGAAGCACATGGTCATCAATATCAATAAGTGTACTCGCGAGATATTTTAGCCTTGTAACACATTCCGAAGTTCTCTTGCGGATATCAATCAGTATTTGAGAACTGTCATTCTATGTGTGCTATTATTGATATTATCCGAATCATGTATCGAACAAAGTAGCAATGATTTCACTATCGAAAATAGTAAGAAGTCCACCACTGCGTTACTTACAAGTGAAGGTTTTGTATTAAAACTCAATCAAGAAAGTGTCGTTATTTATTCAGGCACCTCCAACATAATGCTCACAAAGGTATTTAGTATGGATTTTTATTATAGCTACCTGTGGCTTGCCTTCATTAAACATTAACCGGACTTCGGGTAAATGAGGATCATTTGGAGACAATTTGAGTCCGAAGGCCATTTTGTCCAGTGTTCAGAATGGCGCGAAAGGACGGCGTAATGGTCCAAAATGGTCGAAACACTAATAACGCTTTGTTGTACCGATCACAAGTTTTTTTTAGTGTTTGTGTGAATTAGCTGTTTATTTTCTCATGATGGTTACGTTTAGCAGTGGTCCTTCTATTATTTTTATATGACACTTTGAATGATAGTAACTGGTTCTTCTTCTTAGCATGTCGATGGCAAATTATTTTATATAATTTTTTTGGCTTAAAATTCAGCTACGCGAACTCCGCTCACTGATGCAGTCATAAAGTCGTCAAGTGTACAGGTGACAGGACTTGCGGTGCAGGAGAGAAGGTGAGCCATTGTTTGTGGGGACACGTCGCATATACATTTGAGGTCTGAGCCGTCAGTGAATCCCGGCCTATGGAATTTTGGACAGGCCTGTTGGTCTAGTGGTTAGAGACCCTGACTGCTATGCCGGAGGTCGTGGGTTCGATTCCCGCCCAGGACAAATGTTTGTGTGATGAGCACGATCAATTGTTCTGTGTCTGGGTGTAATTTATCTATAATATGTATGTATTTAGAAATATATATAAGTATGTTTATCAGCTGTCTAGTACCCATAACACAAGCTCTGCTTAGGTTGGGACTAGATGGCGTTGTGTGATAGTTGTGGAATATTTATTTATCTTTGCTGCGGCCGACTTGCGTTCGCAGTCTTTTAAGCGATTTCCTAGTCGAGCCTGGCAACGCGTAACCAGGAGGAAGGCTCTCAGAAGGCTCGATAAAGCCGTCAGGTGGTCTGAGCTGTTCCCGCCAAACCTCACACATTGTTGAAGACGTGTTTCTACCAGCTGGACTCGACTTCTGTCGGTTGGCAAATCTTTTCACCACGATGGCAAACAAACTGGTTCTTCAACAGGAGCGAAATAATCAACTGTGGAAGAAAATGAATAACTAAAACTGCTAAACTGATGAATTAATAAAATGATTCATCAGGTTACATGAAACTGAGTCGGATATGTTAATAACACTAAGCAACGGGCTAGGCAGTTGCAAATTGAATTGGCGTCTTTCAGGACACTGTGAAATAGGACGGCGGAATACGCCGAACCAGATGGTAGGACAACTTAAATGAATTTCTTTCACAATTATGCCTTTGTCAAACGGACTGGCGAAAGCGAAGCGTTTCTAAAGCGATACCGAACCGAAGTGAGACGTCAGTCCGATAGTTCTGTCACGCTATCGGATCGCTTTCGCTGTTCTATGTGACTGGATTCAAACAATTCCATACATTACAAATAAAAACATCACGCTTCGCATTCGTGACGCCTGTCTGTTTGACAAAGGCATTAGTGCAGAACCGGGACTGAAAGGATTGAAGAGAGGCCTTTGAGTCAGTATATGATGACTGGTCACCCGGCAATCTAAGTATCTATTTCTAGCTATAGTATTCAGGTTTGTGTGAAGAAAAAAATCACCAATAAAAAAACTAAAATTTATTACTTCATTACAAGAAGATTAACAAGTTTGTATCTATTAAATTTAGCAACACGCTTTGCTCCAAGCAAACAGTTCAATAAATTAAAGCATTTACGTTGTTAATTACAAACTATTACAGGATTGTAATTATGTAACTAATTCTCTCAAACGATTAAGTCTAGGTTGGTCTCGATATTTCTGGACAATTAGTATCTTGTCTGGTAATCGGTAGATTGGGTTGAATACTTAGAATTTATGGCTGATACCTATTTAGTTACGTTTTAATTAAAATCAAATAGAATTTTTCGTAAATAATAAATTGTTTTGCGTTGACTTCAGTTGCTCATAATAAACTAACTTCTGTCTGTGGATTGGGTCACGCCCTGCCAGTTTCTTCCTCTTCAAGTTTATGCCAAAACTGCCTATAACAATAATGAAAATTCGCCAAAATCGGGTCTGCGATTTAGGAGTGAAAGCGTGACAAACAAATACACAAACTCACGTATCGCATTTGAAATGTCAGTTAGGATTAATGCTTTGAAATTTACATTTATTTTATCGCTTTTCCTGCCCGAGTATTGTTGCTAACCGTTTTCCGTTTACTTGACAATCAATATCTCAGTGTTAATCAAGCCTCAAGGTTCTCCATTATCAAAGCAATTAGTTAGGCCATTCACCTCTCTACTTTTAAGGCCTTCAGTGATAAAACTTTTTACGGTATTTTTCTAAACAAAAATGGGCAAAAAATAAACCGATTTTTATTGAGAATTTATAAGTGAGAACTTGTCAAACTCTTCAACAACACTGCTTATGGTTCCTAAGTATTCCTTTAAGCCTTTGTCAAACAGACAAGCGAAGCGTGCCAAGCTTTTTATTTGAAATGTGTGGAATTGTTTGCATCCAGTCACATAGAACAGCGAAAGCGATCCGATAGCGTGACAGAACTATCGGACTGACGTCTCGCTTCGGTTCGGTATCGCTTCGGAAACGCTTCGCTTTCGCCAGTCTGTTTGACAAAGGCATTAATGTTTACGGCTAATTTTAAAACTTCAATTCGTTTTTTGTCTAAGAAATATTAATATCACAGGTCCCAGTGATTTTATGATACGAGTTCGTAACCGACTGCAGAGCAGACAGCAACAGTAGACGACTTGTTTCTATGCATGTATTTCTATGAAATACCTTCCGCAGCTGCCGTCCGACTGCAGGTCAGTAGCGCCATCGACACGAGCGACAATCTGCAGTTGGGTTCGGAATAATGTCGGTTAGCGCAGTGGCTGAGCGATTGGACTGCTGCGCTGCGTGTCGCAGGTTCGATTTCCGCACGGAGCAAATATTTGTATGAACTACAAGTAGTTGTTTCGGGTCTGGACATTTGTGTATGTGAATTTATTTGTTTGTAAACGCAAACACGACACAGGAGAAATTCCTAGTGTGGGGCAACGATCAAAAAAAAAAAAAAACTCAGTAGCAAATTAATGATGCCAAAATACTCTTCCTCTGCTATTTTTAACGTCCCTTTTGCATATTTTCATTACTGTCACTATGCTACAACAATGCGACGCGATTCCATTTCACCACTGCATGCCTGCTCCTCATTGTTCCACCTTCTATTCATGCAGGAATGCTTTTCATTCCGCACCGTATGACGTAGAAAGCCGGTGCATTTTTCGTCAACTAGGTTACACCTGAGGTTTTACTTGCGTTAACACTTATAGATTTTGTCTATTAATATGGCAATCATAACATAATTTTGTTTAAACTTATGTTATAGGTTAAGGGGTATCTTCGGCGATTGACTGTTATTTTAAGCTAAGCCGATATTTCGATATTTCCTGACTGCTGAGATTTCTGCTAAGTTTAAAGCGATTGTAATGCCACAATACAATCACTATTGCGATGTTAAAATTTTCGTACTAACGTTCATTATTGCAATAATAAGTAACAGCTTCGGCCATTAGTTTCATACAAAAATTCGCTCTTCAAGATTTTTCCAAAAAGTAGCCTAAGGCCTGAAACTGCGTTAAGCGGGCGCCCGCGACGGGCAACCGTCCCGTGTCTACGCGCGTGGGGCTACGCGACGGTCCCCGTCGCGGAGACCAATTTACGCAGTGTCGCTAGTTCAATTTTAACGGTGTGATAGTCGTGTCGATGGAGAACTTAATATATTATGACGTAGCAAAACGACGACTAGCAAAAAAAAAAACGACAGCCAGTAAGCCTGTTTATTGCCCGGTTCCGTCGCACGGAGGCGGGCCCCGTTGCGTGGGTGCGGGGCGCGCCTCCCCGTGACGGACACCCGCGCTGGTCCCCGCGACGGAGCACTTTTGTATGAAACCGTGCGGGTGCCCGCTTAACGCAGTTTCAGGCCTAAAACCATCTGATGGGTCGGTCTATCTCAAAGTCAGTTCAGCAAAGCGTGACCACAAATCTAACCTAACAAACAGTGTCACACTAATAATATTAGTTAAGATGAAGACATTAAAATGTTGGATTTCAAACGCAGAAAAATTTTAAAGGTACGAGGGTAGGTATTTTCTTTATCAAAGCCACGTCGTATTCGAAACCAAGCTCTTACAAAATAATTGAACTGTGTTCGAAATCGATAAGTCTCCTGACCGATTGATGTTGGCATAGCAACAAACATTATATTTTGCTTTCAATTTTGTTACGGTATACTTCGAGACCTATTAATGTTATAAGTCACTGATGGGTGAAGGTAAGGCTAAACTTTCAAAATGGTGGCTGTCAGCGATGATGCCATGCGGCCATGACAGTTAGATTCATGACATAATTTGATAGGAATCAAGAATCAGTGCGGTCTAGCCCGTTCTCTAAGGCTGAAATGTATAGATCACACTTTAACCTTTCTTTTGATTTTTTTCTTGAAAAAGGGAAGCGTTTACTTTGCATTATTCTTTTGTTTTAGTTATCATCAAATGATCTTCCCCGCTCAACCCAGGTTGAGCGGGGAAGTAGGGACTGTCAGACTCTTACTGACTAAAAATGCACACTTTTCCTTATGTTGTCCTTTGCGTTCCAGGGTCACCTCTACAGACGGTCCTGTGGACTCTGCAAATCTCAGGCTAAATTCGAATTTTGTTCGGTCACCAGTCCCTAATACAACGATTCGTCCTCGTTAAGTCCTTTATTGTCCACGTCAGTCAAATCGAATCAGTTTAATTGGCTTATTACCGTACCACATACAATCCTTTCACATTTTTTTTTTCCTAAAAGTAGCTTTTAGAAATGACAATAAGAACATTGTCATCCTAAAATATTTTATCAGACTGTTAGGGTTATTTTCCACCAAGGGAATGAATGACGCGATTCGTGCAATTGCAATTTCTACTAGCTAAAAATGAAAATCGTCCTTGCTACTACGATATATGGATGCAATTCGATTGACTTGACGTCGTCGTGGCGAGCGTGTTTTGCTTTTCATCTACCCGTACATAGTAAGGATGATTTTCACTTGTAGTTGTAATCGGTTGAATTGCGTCGCATCGCGCCATGGGGAAGCTCCCTAAGTAGTAAAAAACCACGTGTACTTTTGTAAGTCCTAATTATGAGTACTTAGCAAGCGCTATAGACAACCGAATTTTTATACTTTTAGGACAATAGTCTTATATTTAGTGACAGTCACATGAAACAAGTGCACAAGGTACCAAGTATCAAACTTACTCTGTCACTTTGGCAATGGGTATACTAGAGTACTTGCTCAATTATCATCAAATGTTTCCTTGAAGTAGTGTACCAGGAAATGAGGTTTTATTACCGGTATTGTGTTTGAATCGACAGATCGTTAGTGTATCGTTTACGAGCTGTATATTAAGCCCTTGTCGACATTTAGTACCTATGCCGGATGAATTACGTGTTCTCCTGTCTATTGCAAACGATTTCGTTGTGTTTTCACAATCGAGTTTAAATCAAAGGATTCTGAGAAAGACTTCAGAAACCTGGCTGTCATTTATAAACTGACAGTTGTAAGATGCAGCCAGCTTCACCAAAGTTGACAACAAGTCTTATCAGGGGTATCGCATTTACCCAGTGCTAAATGAATTGTGCAGGTCAGGTTCGAAAGCATCCCATGAGACTGGAAGCCGATCCCAACATAGTTGGCAAAAGGCAGATATATGATAATTATAATATCGAAGTCTTCACATTAAGTACATGAATAAGTATACATTTTCAATGTGGTGATGGCCAATGGGTGGACAACTGGACATGTATCTTCAGTATTCAGTAGTTCACTCGTCTTTTCTTCTTTGCATAAAGTAATCGTAGTCGTCAAAATAAAACGATGGACGATTAGGAGATTTCAATACTGCTGTAGTTTGGACATCATCAATCGGAAGACGTCTACTGCTGAACAAAGGCCTCCCCTGAATCGGCTCAACGTCATTTGCATGACCCACGGAGTCTGATAAATCATTTGACAAACTATCTCAGTAACAGTATGACAGACACTCATGGTAGACGGCCAAGATTCTTTAGATACTTCTATAGAATCTTGTCAGTCCATGCCTTTTCATTTTCTAGTATTGTGGTTATTAAAAGTTGTGTTCAACAAAATTGTAAAACAGTAACAATTTAACTTTGTTTTACGCTTGGATTTAGTTGCGAGCGTGTTTAATGGCTACAACTTTTTAACAGCTGTTCGATCAACAGTACAAGTTATGCTATTAATATTTGGCATGTTATTTAGCGGAACAAAGTTCGAATACAGTTTCATGTGTTTATTTATGGTCAAGTGGTCATACGCACTACTACTAAACATGAAGTTCTGGAAACATTTCCCAGGTCGACCAAAGTGCCATTTGTTTTGGTAGAACGAAAATTCATGGTGGAAGATCATTTACTCAGTGGCAGCCGAAGAGTCTCAATTAAACATCTCCTATTTAGGAGGTAAAACATAAAGCAGAGTGAAAAATCTAGTCAACCTAATATTTTTCTGTCATAACAAACAAGACTAAGTTATAAAATACTACAAAAGTTACCGAATAGCGTATTTTCAACTAAAAAAAAAGCTATTACCACGTATTCAGTCTCTCAGGATTAGGCTAGAACCCAATTCAAATTAATTACACACGGCTTACATGATAACAAATCACTTAAACCCATAAAAACGGTATAATTTTCAAACCTTTACATGCGGGTACTTATAAATTACGCCATTACTTTGTAAAACTACGATTACCCTCCATTGCTTACAAACTATCTCCTATAAGTATTTGTTGCTCAATCGTTTACTGAAGAGCAATTTACATGAAATTAGTGCTTGTGGTCCTGATCAACGAGAATAAGGCCCGCTTTAGCCTTTTATCTGTAAATTAACGAGGGGAATGTACCAATTTATTTGAAAAGTGGCTAGTTACTAACTGTTTTCTCAAGGATTAGTAGCTGTTTGTGGTTGAGTATACGGTTTAAAGCTGTTTTGCTTTTGAAGTTGGAGCGGTATTAACACAAGTGATGTCTTTAACGCTTGGGTGAGGTTGTTGTGTGAGTACCATGTACTTCAGAGCTTTCAATTATTAGATACCCACGTCTTTTATTGACTTGAATTACCCTGGTGGTTGAGAATATGTCATGCTCACTCAAATGTCTCGCTGACGGTGGCGCGTGTGTCGGATCATTTACTTCCCTTCAAAATGGTTGAGCTGAATGGTGCTGATGCTTGGTCTCTTCGAATTCCTCTGGTCTCTTTGCTTCGGTGCAATGAACAATCGAAATTAGTTTCACAACCGTAGAATCATCATGATTAAATTCCGGAATAATCCCATTAGTTGTTTGTAAAATAGCGGAAGAAGTGGCTAATGTGCAATGATCTTCAGAAGGAGATACCTTCAATAGGAATGTTTCAATTCGTTGTAAATCTAGGAGACATCAGGGTTATGTGGAAAGGGGTCGCGATACCGTCTGTAAAGGACACTATGTTCCTGGAACGCAAAGGGTAACTGAACGAACAGTGGATTATTAGTCAGTAAGACTGACTGTCCCTTTCGCTCCACCCAGGACGGGAGGACAAACTCCAAAAGTTACATGGTTACGTCGAATTGTGGAACGGGGTACAAGTCCGTATAAGAAGTAATTATTCCTGATGCTAATAGGTAGAAATACTACTAAACGATTGTAAGTTCTCGTGATCTTCGAGCGTCACTTTCTTCGAATAAAACAATACAGTTCCCATCTTGTTGAACTTCCATATTCACTGAATCGGTACTGTGTTGGCGGTTCCTTTGATTCTTAAAATGCCTCCATTACGTTTGTTTTCTTCCCATCATTAATCTTTCACTGGAACAGCAATGGCTACCGCACCGACAACGGTCAAATCAAATCAAATCAAATCAAATCATTTTATTTGTATAACATAGGTAGTAAATACAGGTCTTAAAGTTATTAGGGCGCTATGTTATGCCAAGAGGCGTACAAATATGGTAGCATGCGAGAAGAGAGGATAGCTATATTGTTATTTATCATTGTTAAATTGGTATGTCAAAAATTTATAAAACAATAATTGTAAATGTCACGATATGGAATAGTTTGTATAGTCAATGCATAAATAGTCATAATTTTGTTATAAGTTACAAAATTGGATTACAAATTATTTTTAATTAATTTACTAGTTATGAATCAATCAGTCATTTATAATTATTGTCGAGCTTATCGGATAAAAATTCACTAACAGAATAATAACATTTATCTTTAAGTAATCTTGTAAGATGACTCTTGAACACTCTAAATGGTTGCTCTTTGATTTTGTTTGGAATTTTATTATAAACAATAGGTGCCATACACATAAAACTTTTTTTCAATAAAGATGTCTTATATGCACCTGTGTGCAAGGCATTTTGATACTGAGATCTCAAGCTTATTGTTCTTTTTCTAGTATCGCTCAATGTAGAAAACAAATGTGGATTAGTTTTGACA
Organism: Agrotis puta; assembly: GCA_943136025.2. Classification (NCBI taxonomy): domain Eukaryota; kingdom Metazoa; phylum Arthropoda; class Insecta; order Lepidoptera; family Noctuidae; genus Agrotis; species Agrotis puta. Next base: position 17,404,413 of record OW964169.2, on the reverse strand, counting down.
AATATGGCTAATTCTAGTATATAGATACACGGAAACGTTAAAATTTTATGAGATTTAAAAATAGGGACACAACTGTCTGTTACCTTTAGACCGAACATGGCTCTAAGGCAACGCTTTTGAGCTTTAAAAATGCTTTCTCTTTCACTACAATTGCCCCAGAATATTATCCCAAATCTCAAGACCGATACAACCAAGCCATAATAAGCGACAAGTAAAGTTTGGAGATCAACTTTTTTTGACAGATTGTATAATGCATAAGCAGAGGTACTTACTTTTTTACAGATTTCATCAGCTTGTGCTTTCCAATTTAGTTGGCTATCAATTGTTATTCCTAGAAATTTGGTAATATTTGCTCTGTCTACAATCTGTCCGTTATGGTTAATGTTCATGTCTTCAGCATAAAGTCTTTGGTAAAAGTGCATTATTTTAGTTTTTTGTAAATTTATTTTTAAATTATTATTATTAAACCAATTTATCACTGAGTTAAGTGCCTTGTTGATGTCATTCTCATAGGTTTCTTTGTTGATACATTTTATAAGTAATGTGCTGTCATCAGCAAAGAGTACCATAGGTTGGGGAATTTGACGTGGAAGCTCATTAATATACAATAAAAATAACAATGGCCCCAGAACGGTACCCTGTGGTACGCCAAATTTTATTTCTCTTTTTGATGATGTGTATCTTATTTCAATTTTAGATTTTAGGCAGACCTTAGAAATCTCTGTGTACTGGTTACGATCTTTAAGATAAGATTTTATCAAATTGAGGGCGTTTCCTCGAATGCCGTATGCATGGAGTTTGTGTAATAGTGTTTCATGATTAACGGAATCAAAGGCTTTCGACATGTCAGTGTAGATAGCACATACAGGTATTTTGGCATCTACATTTAGCATTACAGTATTTAAAAAATCGAAAATAGCCGAATTAATATTTTTATTTTTCCTAAAGCCTTTTTGTTCGTCACATAATACATTAAATTTTGACAGAAATGCATAGAATTGTTCGTAAATTATCTTTTCGATTATCTTAGAAAACACAGGGATCAGCGCAATAGGTCTATAATTTGCCATGTCTTCCTTACAGTTTTTTTTAAAAACTGGTTTCACTATAGTGGTTTTAAGCCTATCAGGAAATATTCCAGTGCATATACATAAATTAATAATATGACTTAGAGGGTCAGTTATACAACTAGAGACATGTTTTACAACTTTAGTAGAGATGCCATCATCTCCACAGCTTTTCTTGTTTTTCATGGATCTGATCACCCGTATGATATCTTCAGGAATAGTTGGAGACATAAATATCGAATGTGGGTTATGTTTTACATCTACGATATCTACTGAATTATGCTTTGGTATTTCTGAAATTTGATCTACAAAAAAGTTGTTGAATGATTCTGCTATTTCGTCAGGGTTTGTTAAGATTAAATCATGATTTTTTATTTGAGAGATGGGCTCACTGTTCGTTTTAGTATTATTAATAATTTGCCAAGATGTTTTTGATTTATTCTTTGAGTTATTTATCAGATAATTATTTTGAGATTTCTGAGTCAATTTGACAATTCTCTTAAATCTCTTCGAGTAAGTAACAAGTGTTTTCTTGTTTTCTTCTGTCGGTTTTAGCCTTTGTATCCAAAGTAATTGTCTTTGCCTTTTACTGCATAATTTCATGCCTCGTGATATCCATTTGATTTTCTTTTCAGATTTGACAGTGACTAACTTGTGAGGAAAACATAAATCATATAAAAGTGCAAATATGTCTAAGAAATTGTTATAGGCGTCGTTAGGATCTTCCGTGTTGTAAACGTCAGAAAAAGTCAAACTCTGAAGATGAGTTTTAAATTTTGTGAGATTCTCTCTTGATATATCTCGTAACTTTACTTTCCAAGATTTTATTTGGCAAAACTTACTTACTTTTATTTTTATTATTTGGGCTGTATGGTCTGATAACCCGAAATCTATTACTTCCCATTGACATTTTTGTTTAGAATTGTGGGCAAAGTTATCAAGGCAAGTGTTACTGATAAGTCGAGTCGGTACATTAATTTCCAATTTAAGATTATAGCTCAAAAGAAAGCATTTAAAATCTAAAGTAATTCTGTTGTCTTTCAAAATATCGACATTGAAATCTCCACATATAATAATTTTTTTATGGTGTTTAGCACATATATTTCTCAAAATAGCATCCAAGTTTTCATAGAATTTATTTAAATTAGCTAGTTTGGGCGGTCTATACACACATAATACAATTAACTTTTGAGTAGATAGTTCAATTGCGCAACATTCCATAATTCCTGCTATTGAGAATCTCATTACATCAGGTAATTCTTTATATTCATAACCTTTTTTGACCAAAATACAAGCTCCACCTCGTTTTACATTACTTCTTGCATAGCATGCCGCAAGTTTATAATTCGGTATATGTAACAAGTTTTCCTGACCAGACATCATGAAATGTTCAGTTATACAAATTATATCTATGACTATTTGTTTACCTAAAAATTCCTCAATATGTACAGTCAGTAAATCAGACTTGTTTATAAGTCCCGCAATATTTTGGTGTAAAATATTCAGATGATCAAAGAAAAAAATCAGTACGTGAAAGAGAGGGGTTTGGTTTATCATTACATATAGATTCCGGTTGTGATAATGCAGTATTTGTTATAAGTAACTTTAAATTATGGAAAACATTTCTCATTCCTTGATTGTTCAGTTTTCTGCTGTACTTGGAAAACATAGAAAAATCATAAAGTAAATCTAAATTAGAGTCTAGTACTGTTACATAGTCGTAAGTTTGCAGATCTAAATAAAGTAAATTGCTAAAAGTTTCAATACGCCAATTAAACATGGTTGAGTAATTGCTTAATTTGAATGTTGGTAAACACAATATAACATTAGTGTGCCGTATGTTTTGCAATGACTTTCTTAAGGCTATAATTATTTCCACATAGTTTTCAGTTCTCCGAAAATCTTCTTCTCCAATTAAAATAACACAATAATCGTTCATTGAGTAATCCTTAACTTTTTGATGTAAGTTACTAATAAGCTGTACTGTTCCACAGTTAGGTGAAACGTAGTGACATATTTGATAGTTCCTAAATGTCTCTTCGGCTATTGGTAAAACGTTATTAGTTTTGTTCGTACTGATAATGCATAGTTTATTTCTATCAGTAGAACTTTGCTCATTTTTCAATTGTGGCGACATCTGCGGATCTTCGTGTGTAGAGAGAAAATGAAGAGAAGGTCATGTTTCAACTCTAAATTGTGTACTATCTTCTTGTCTTTGAATTTATTGCAAGATGATCTTTAAATAGATGTAAAGTTTTTCAATTTGTATGTAAGAGCTAATCCTCGGAACTACTTACCCAATTTTTAAAGTCTTTGAACACGAACTCTCACAATAGTATACGTCTTATCACATCCTATAAGCCATGTGACCGCATGCATGATAGCTTTACTTAGCCTAAGTTAAGCTCTTATGCCTTTGTCAAACAGATAGGCGAAAGCGAAGCGTTTCCGAGGCGATACCGAAGCGAGACGTCAGTCCAATAGTTCTGTCACGCTATCGGATCGCTTTCGCTATTCTATGTGACTGGATTCAAACAATTACATACATTACATTACATTCGCATTCGCCACGCCAGTCTGTTTGACAAAGTTTTGACTGACACTATTACATTAGAAGCTGTATCTATTAGATTGATGAAGCTAGGCAACTATAGGACCTGCTAAGTCATTTATTTGCTTAGATAATGTTACCCTTTAAGCCATATTTCTAGTAGGAACTCCGGTCTTTGTTCTAAAGAAACTTCCAAATAATTCCATTTCAACACAATACGTTCAAGTAAACTATAACTTCACGTTAAACTTTTGAGATACGAGGATGTAGTTTTCCTGTTAAAGTTAGACCAGATAACTTTGTGTGGCAAAAGTTTTATTACGAGATACTTATATCAGCTTAAAAGTTGAGAGATCTGCGACCATTCTTCATCCTGCCTTTTCTTGCAACTATCTTTGGGTTGGCTTCGAGTAACCGAATGCAGCTTTAAATAAAAGGACCGCCTATTTGACCTTCATAGTTACTGGATGACATGGTACGTAAAGTCTATGGTTGCCAAAATCAAAGCATTTATTTCAACACGGTATTTCAAGTATGCCATTACAGGCACTTTTGAATTGTCAAAAGACTATAATTAAAATTTATAAAATCGTTGAAGAAAACAAATTAAATTGGTTGGACTGCATATGAATCGGAGTAGTGACCTTTACCAGTAATAAAGAAGTTTTTAAAGTGCCCTTCATAGTTTATCCAAGTAACCGTACCGTAGTAAGCAAAAATAATAAAATATTCAACAAAGCTAATGGATTGTCCTCAAGATCCTACAAACTTGGTATTATATAAAATATAGTCTCCAGATGCGGCTGAAGCTAAATACATTACGATTTTGCAAGGACTACACAACTAAAAGAACTTTAACCAAGTTATTTTTTTTCGACGACTTTTTTGTGGGTAATCCGGATCGAAGGACCAAAATATAATGACAAGGCTAAGAGTAGTTAGTAGTTACCGCGTTGTTCTTCTCAAGGTTGTGTATTTTAACAAGAGCGGAATAAAGCTGTTAACTAATAAGTGAACAGTGACATGAAATAACTCAAATATTAACAATATAACACACCAACTACACGTTTTCATTTACAACTTACAGAAATTCTCAAGTTAACATCGTACGGGTCTTTAATGAATATCTAGCTATGCACCAAAATACAAACTCACCTAACTGAAATAGATCAGTCTGACCGCAACAAGTGCATCGTAACCTCTCCATCCTTCCGACCCACTGATCCTTATGGCTGCTATAAACCGCAAATGCCTCGGCTTCCGGCACCGCCAGTTTGTATATTACCGCTATCTTATAACTTGAGAGCGAATTTGAGCGAACCGAACGCAAGGAGTTAAACCTCGTTCCAGAGCTAAACCAGTGGATCAAAAGCTGTTAGTGACAACCTTTGCTATATATGACAATATCGGCACTGATACTGATAGCACTTGAAGCGCAGTTTAAATGTACTCATCGTGTACAGTTTTATTTTAAATAGGCCCTAAGAACAATAGCTACTAATTATTCCACTGGAATGTTAAATGTTACTTTTGAAACTTGAGAAGACACTCCCAGAAAAGATGGCAGAATGAGCTTGACTAGCACTACTATTTTTTGTAGGATTGGCCTATAATCGTTTTAGATTTTTCGGAATTGACATCCAAACTTTACACTAGTTTGTATTTTCTTTAATAGTCACGTTCTTATCAAAACACACCCACAGCTGAGACTACCAAAAAAAAACAATTTAGAACTGGAATTTCTCGATTCCGGCTAGCAGTAGGCATATAAAATTATTCTCGGCCATCAACCTGCTTATGCAAAGTGCGGTAATAAGCGAAATCGGTACGAGTTACGTCTCTACTAGTGCTTGACTTCAACTTGTACTTGAATATTGTGTTTCCTGACTGGGAATTCGATACTTCTTAAGCCAGCAAACGATCGATGGTCTCAAAACAAGAAATAAAATGCCCTTGACCGGAACCTTGTAATATTATATTCTCTTAGATCTTCGATTGAAGATGAATCAGTAATGCCTTCACCATACTTGGTGGTTACATCTGCAGCTTTACGTATGGCAGTAGTTTTGTTTCTCCCAATTTGATGGAAGGCTTCATCTTCTCCGGATGCTTCAATCCTCTCTAGTCTCTCAAACCAGGAGTATACCTTTTATAAGAAATATTCTCTTTTTTCGGTGATTTTTAATAGCAGTGATAGACTTTTCGAGGGATTATATATGTAGTGTGTGCATCTAATTCATTTTTAACTTTCATATCTTCTATCATCTTCCTATTTAAGAATAGCCTATTATCAATAATTATGCTACCGTGTTATTATTTCGTAAGCTTCGCTACAGCGAGTTATTCTCTTAATTTCTTCTCGACGATATTTTTTGTTCCCTGTCTAACAATTTATTTCTACGTAATCTCACGATTCGCAATCAGTTGAATCTCCTCGACAAATCAGTAATCACGTCATAACCGGACATTCCGGTAGGAAGCCGGTTGCGAACATAAGATGTTATTCTTCTTTACTATAAATAGTTTCGAAGACTGTTTTAAGCTTTCACGGTTTGAACTAAACTTCTACTGTCGCTTACGGGATATCTTCCGTAGTTCTTAATTATTTTCAGTTCCCGAAATTTCGACGCTATTGCAAGCGCCATGATCAGTGACGTCATAAGTTTTTAAATAGTTATCTGTCTGTCTCTTGTTTTTATATGGGTACTTGGTATCTTCTTCCCAGAATTTGGGAAGAAGATTGGCACGGCAGGTGGTGTTCCGACTTTTCTTTATCAATTTAGAAAGAAGTTTCAGTTTCCTATTTAATAAGTTTTCGTCAATAGTTGGTTTAAGTTCTTTTATATTTCCTCAGCATAAATATTATAGTGCCCTTCTTACCCTACTCTGTAGTCTGATTTGAAACTCTCAATTTCTTACACTCGTGCTAAAATATTCGTTTAATTATAATTTTGTTTGCAAAAAAAAAAACTAGATTGCTTTATAATTTGATCGTCGCTGTTGGCATACAAATAAATTTATTTTACGAGCTAAGTCTATTGTTTCGTTATATTTCTTCAGAAGTTTTTTTTTTCTTCAACTTAAAAGCTTTTTTCACTATTAATTGTCTGCTATGTTACTATTTTATAAATAATACACGTGTTGTTACCTTTTGAATCACTTGCTAATTCAGTTCCCACAATTTTTCTATAGCTGACTACAAAAGACTAGTTTCGTAAAACGACTTCATTTGAGCTGTTAATTAAAAGTTACATGACTTTAAAACGAAAAAAAAAAACAGATCACTAAAAAGTAAACTCTCGAGTTTTTTCTTTATCATGAGAAACAGACTTTCCGAAGAAGTTTTTGTCGATTGTTCGTTTCAAGTTGGTGTATGACGACATTCTTGTCAATTAAGTTCATAATAATTGTATGACACATTGATTTTTTGGCCACATTGCCTAAGAGCGTACGTGCATTCGAAGCATGAGAAAAGCATAATGCCATGGTAAAAGTTTGTCCAGCCAGCAAGCTAGGAGATATAATGGCTCTTTGGTCGATTAAGGATTTCGAATCCTCACAACTGTTAGTCAGAACCTTTAAGCCTTTGTCAAACAGAAAGGCGTGACGAATGCGAAGCGTGACGTTTTTATTTGTAATGTATGGAATTGTTTGAATCCAGTCACATAGAAAAGCGAAAGCGATCCGATAGCGTGACAGAGCTATCGGACTGACGTCTCGCTTCGGTTTGGTATCGCTTTCGAAACACACAACACACAACCAGTCTTGCCATGAGGTAACGTATTACCCAATAACTGGGTTATGGAGGTCTCAAAGGCAAGTCGCTCCATATAAAATACTAATATTCAGCTGCATCTGGTTCCACTGGAAGCCGACCCCAATAAAGTGGGGAAAAGGCTAGGCAGATGATGAGTGTGTTATACTGGACCTTCTATCCCTAACTTCACAGTCATAATAACTTGTCCCTGTCTCAGTTTTTTCCCGCTACGCGTGACGCGCTTCAATTGATTTTGCATGCAGTACACCCGCTGTGTTGACAAACGGCCCAGCTTATTGTTTTCGCTACATTACGTGATACATGATACATATGTATGTATACGATTTCCCTGTCGTTATTAGATGTCTGATCGAAAGTGATTCATTGTATCCGTTTGTATATAATAGTATTTGCATATTGATGTGCTTATGTGAGTTGAGCCTATGGCGATATGGTAGTCTTATTTAAACGTGTCCTTAATGACAAATATTTGACATTTTTGCATAATATACTCATAATATCGCGTGATCACTGTTGGAACACACTTTCATGTCAATAGGTTTTATTTTTAAATTAAAAACCTAATGAATATGATTATTTTTAGACAAATATTGTTTTACATAACATTGATCTAGTTTTTCTTAGAAATCGGCTCTTATTCTTGGTGCCATAATCCAATATTATATCAATGGCCGTATAAAATAAACAGTTCTATCCTAAATCGTCAGAAGTCTGGGTCAAAGGTCGTAAAGTTGTTTTGTAATAATGTAATAACAGCTCCGTTTACCATCAGAACTATTGATCGAATTAGATTATATGATCTGAAGTTCAGACCTTTATATGCGTTCCTGATACTCTAAGGCCCGTATTACAGAACATCCCTTAAAATAAATAAATAATAAATAAATAATAAATATTCCACAACTATCACAACAACGCCATCTAGTCCCAAGCTAAGCAGAGCTTGTGTTATGGGTACTAGACAACTGATAAACATACTTATATATTTCTAAATACATACATATTATAGATAAATTACACCCAGACACAAAACAAATGATCGTGCTCATCACACAAACATTTGTCCTGGGTGGGAATTAAACCCACGACCTCTGGCATAGCAGTCAGGGCCACTAACCACTAGACCAACAGGCCTGCCAAGCTGCAATTCAAGCTTTCTTCAAATAAAATGGCTTGAATCTAGTTTTAGGTAATGTGTGAGTATTGAGTGTCGTGCTGTTATACGGAATATCCACAACAAAGTTAATAGGGGGTCCAAAATGGCCTGAACTGCTTCTAGTAAAAGGAGGCCATACGCTTTTTTGCTCGACTTGGCGGGGGTACAACCGTGCCCCCAAACTAAGAGATCAATCTCTGTTTTATAACGATAGTTGTTTATTAAGTTACTTAATTCCTTTTTTTTTAACAATTAGAATGGTTGCTTAAACCTATGAGAAAATGAAACGAAAAAAAAAAACGATTGATTAAATTGCTAGTGTTGAGCAACGTCATTAACATAAATCGTGGGATTTATCTTTTTAACAATAAATGGGTACATTGTATTTTAATAACGCAAATAAACTCGTTCAAGTTTTTATGACTAACAAAGTATATAAGTAATTAAGGTTTTAATAGATAAACAACACGCTATGTGAAATAAGCTGGAACATTAAAAGTTTAATAACTTTTTTTTTTTCTATGTGCACTTGTTAAGTTAACCTTCTCACAATGTCGTCTCATACCCAAGTATTATCACTGCTTTTATGAAACAAATATTTCAAAAAGTAACCATGGGTTTTACTGATAGGAAACTAGAAACTGGAACCGTGTAGCTAGCTAGCTAGCTTGTGTTCTTCAATAAGTGCAGATGTATAGTACAGTAAAGTAAATATACATATGTATATGTCTATATTGTCTTCTAGTCTACTGATAGTCGTGATCTATCAGTCTCGTGTGAATTTGACTTTACATTTCTGCAACTATTATTAATGTATTTGGTGATTGGTGTATAATGTGAACCGCATCTGATTAATAACAGAACAAAAATACTGTTACTACAACAAATTCTAATTGATACTACTTGTTTCATGGCACTCAGAATCGTTAACCTCACAAACAGATGCTTCTGTTCCACTATCACATCCATCCTTGACCTTCCACCTTCCTCCTCAAAGGCCTACATTCTGCAACTTATCTGCATCATCAGGTGTCGTGTCTAAAGTTCGCAGGATCGTGAGAAACGCTAGGTATTAGCATTCACATGGGCTGTAAAGATACTAAAAACTGACACTTATAGATTATCGGCGTGTGTCATGTTACACTGCTTGTATCTAGTGCACGCGAGAAATATGAATTGATTAATAAGTTCATTATTTTCTTTGAATAGAAATCTTAAGCTTAAAATAATAAACCCTGTAGAGGGCCAAAGCCTGCCGGGGTCGCGGTACTCAGGAATTACCGTGACCTCGCTACGTAAAGGGCTATTGAAGGACACCTTGGATTTTAGTCAGTCAAGTCTGACAGTCCCTCCCGCTCTGCACTGGGTGGGAAGACTCATTTGATGATTTTACCACGATAAAAAAAAGCTTAACATAATGCGGCGGGACTGGCTTGAAAGGCCTTTGAACTGGCAGTGGGCAGGTCACATATCTCTCCGAACTGATGGCCGATAGGGCCGTAAGGTTCTCGAATGGACACCACGGAACTCCACCTGCAAGTTGGATTGACGATCGAATGAAGATCACAGGATCGTGTTGGATGCAAGCCGCTTCCAACAGGTCCTATTGGAAATCTATGGGGGAGGTCTATGCTCAGCATGATATGATGATGATGATCCCATCAGGAATTTGGGTCATAGTCACGCCAAATAATAGAATGGTATCAACAAATCTTTAACAGTTTTTCGATCAGGAAAACAAGCAAAAGCTCATAAAATAACGTCTTTGATTTCAAAATTCTTTACAGAAACAGCAAAGTAATTACGAATCTGCTAGTAATTAAATTATTAATTACAATAAACAATTTGACATACAAATTGTGAAGGGACTTGCGTAAAACAAAAAGTTTTGCGTCACCTTGTCGTAACAAACGGTTTAAAGTTCTAAATTAATAAAACACACATGTTTATTTATGTTTGTTATTATATGGCAATTAATATTGTTCGTTTAATTGACATTCGCTTTCATTTGTTTTATTGTTTTGGCACAATTTGTAAGTGAAGGACTTTTTGCTCAGCTTGAACAAAGTTGCGAAACAAACATACAGTAGGTATATGCTTTGAAAAGCAGTGTTATAGGCCCTAACTTCCGAGTTATAGTTGTATGTTATGGGATAGAACTCAGACAGGAGCATTATTTGAAGACTTCTTAAAACGGTGAAGGAAGACATCTTGAGGAAATCAGCGTATCTAAACTCCTAAAACTCGAAGAAAACCTGTAGCAAAGTACGAGGAGAAGTTGCTAGTGTGGAGCAACGGTTTCATTTTTCTTTTTTTTTAATGAAATTTCCTTGTATACGGCAATAAACTCTTGAATCTATTAATAAAATAATCATCTCCTGTACATCTCCAAACGGGTTCCATGGCGAGATGACATGTATGGGAAATGTCCATAATTAATTTAATTACAGGCTATGAGAACTATGGCGTAACAGGAAAACGTGTCATTTAGACGTTGGCTTATGTCAGATAAGAGGGGAACTGATATTTATAGATGGCAAATGTAGTCTTCTTATTAATTAATTTTGTAACTTGATCAAGTCGTTTGAAATGTCGTTCTCAAATTCTAAGAAAAATATTTATTCTAATTTAATAGTACCAATTAAGCCTTTGTCAAACAGACAGGTGTGGTGAATACGAAGCGAGGCGTTTTTATTTGCAATGTATTTAATTGTTTGAATCCAGTCACACAGAAAGCGAAAGCGATTCGATAGCGTGACCGAACCGATGCGAAGACGTGGCGAAGGCGTGTTTGCTCTGTTTGACGTCGTTCATAAAAAGTCAGCTAATACTACTGTCACGTCTCGGTTCGCTGCACCCAGTTTGACGTCTCGTATCGCTTCGGTTCTCTATCGCCTGTCAGTTTGACAAAGGCTTTACAGTTACAAATTAACAGTGTCTTGGACAATTTAAAAGTGCCTGTAACGGGCCTACTTGAAACAAATGCTTTGATTTTGATTTCACCATAAATTAGTGACAAGTAATTAAATTATTGTTTATCATATGGGTGGCCCAGTGGTACCGGCCCCGACTCAAGAGTTGTGGGTTCGAACCCAGCCAGGCGCGTTAATTTATATAATTTATTTCATCACGACTGCTCTCAAAATGGTGAAGGAAAACATCGTCAAGAAACCGGCATGTCCTAGAACCAAAAATTCGAAGACATGTGACATCTACTAACCCGCACTGGGCCCGCGTGGTGGATTATGGCCCACTCTCTCTCACAGAGAGGAGGCCTGTGTCCCAGTAGTAGGAACAACAATTATAGGCTGATGATGATGATATTTTTTTTTACGTGGTAAAATCATCAAATGAGTTCTCCCAGGGCAGGGCGGGAGGGACTGTCAGACTTGTACTGACTAAAATCCACGGTGTCCTTCAATAGCCCTTTACGTACTAAGGTCACGGTAATCCCTTGGTCCCGCGACCCCAGCAGGCAAAGAAATTATGATAGTAAAATCGTAAACACTTGGTAGAACGTACTTCTAGGCAAGCGTGCTTTACCGTCGACCACATCAGCGCTTACCTTATAGCGAGTGGCCAAAAACTAAATTTAAAAAAAAAAAAGTTTGCCCTATTTACTTATTTATTTATTTTTAGGGATAACAACAGCTTACAACTCTTAACTAAGATAACTTGAGTAGCCAATAATAGTTATCCACGGTAGATACATTATAGTGATGAATATGCTATAATGATAACAAATTAAGTACAAACTGATTGGCAGACGTTGAAAAAATAATATTAAGAAATATATTTTGAAGTAAAAAACCAAAATACGACATTTATTAAATGATTATGAATAAATAATAAATACAAATCAATATATAAAATATTAGAATAAAATTACATAAATAAAATAAAAGAAAATAAATAGACAAGTAAAGTGACAAGTCGTGAGTATCTAGACAATAGCGCCCTGCACACGTACAGTTCGGACCGCGGGAAACACCACGCGCCGTTCCATCCCTCGCTCCGAACTGTACGTGTAGATGTGCTGGTCTAACAGTCCGATCTGGCACATCGACACAAGCGCATATCTCACAGTTTTACGCGCGCATCACGTGTAAACGTAAATTACATTTGGCGGTTTGGAGCGTCAAAGCTATCACAGAGTTCATTCGTTTGTTCCGAGAACATCCGTGTCTCTGGAAGATAAAGCGTAAGAAGATAGTAAGAGAAATATGAGAGACAAAGCAATTATGACGCTTGTTGAATTTTGCAAGACAGTAGGTTTTTTATTTGCTGATCGCGATTTCGTCCGGAAAAAAGTACAGTATTTAAGAGATGCATTTCGCAAAGATTTGATGAAAGTAACGGGGACACGGAACAAAAGTAACTAACTACAAATTCAGCTAAACGCGATCGTCCATTTTTCTTACTACCTAAAAAACTTTTGAAAGTTTTAACGTTCCACGCGCCACTCCAAACTGCAGTCCAAACTCTTGAAATCAAATTTACACGCACAGTTCGGAACGTTTGTCTAGATATGAAAGTTTCATCCGCAGTCCAAACCGTGAATGCATTTTTAATCGTATTTGGCACAACAGTTTGATCCGCAGTCCAAACTGTACAGATCTAACTGCGGTTTGGAACGCAGTCCAAGATGCGCGGTCCGAACTGTACGTGTGCAGGGCGCTAATGACTGTTGACTTGTTACCATCCGATCTGTTAACACCACTGGTGGCTTACTATGACGTTTCAAAGCGAGAGTAGTTCCACTGTGGGAACGAGATGGTGCTAGACGACTTGTATAGCTCTGTCTCTTTCCCACAGTGGAACTACTTTCGCTTTAAACATCGGTATCATAAAACTAGTACTTAAACAACACCCTGTGTTCGGTAATAAATCGTATAACACTCGCTGAATAAGTAACATTTAAAATCCAAGTTAATCCTAATTGTCTAACATAATTGAAAATGGTGTAAGCGCTTAATCGTTCAGAGTAACTTTAACTTAATTCTCGCGTTAGGAGGCATTAATTAATTTGTCTTACAGTTTAAATAGTTATAATTTGTGAGCTCAAAATATTAGGCTCCGTTCACGGCCTCGGGCGAAGCGACACGAACGCTCGTCATTTGTTTTCCCGCTAGATTTTCGAGACGCTAGCACGAGTGAATTACGTAAACAATTGTAAGTAACCTTTATCTTTTTTTTTTTACGTGGTAAAATCATCACATGAGTCCTCCCACCCAGGGCAGAGCGGGAGGGACTGTCAGACTCGTACTGACTAAAATCCACGGTGTCCTTCGATAGCCCTTTACGTACCGGGGTCACGGTAATTCGTGAGTCCCGCGACCAAGTAACCTTTATTATTCTAATTTTTCTTCAAAGATACAATTTGTACCCTCCTTAGAATAAATTAATTCAGAACTGAGAAGTATTTTTATTTGGGATTTATATAAAACGAGAATTTTCAAAATCAAAACACACAGGACGCGCGTCTTTTGCGCTTGTACGTAGCTTGTGCCTAGGTCTATCTAGTTCACAAGCTCTTGCTTCTGTCCGTCACTGAATCGTCTAACACCCCTCCTGAATGGTGTAAGACGATTCTGCAACGATTCAAAGAACTTTATATTATTATAGTAATGGTATCTTTATGCGCTCGCATTAAACGCGAAGTTGAGACTTGACACAATTGCAATTTTTTTGTACAAGTTTTACCTGCACGTGCCTGCACCGTTCTGTACCGACCTGTCTGTACCGACAACCTCCTTCTTTATGAAGGCAACTTATGAGTAGTCTTCCGGTCGCGGGACTTACGAATTACCGTGACCCCGGTACGTAAAGGGCTATTGAAGGACACCGTGGATTTTAGTCAGTACAAGTCTGACAGCCCCCCCCGCTCTGCCCTGGGTGGGAGGACTCATTTGATGATTTTACCACGTAAAAAAAAAGGAGTAGTCTTCCAGCTTATTCAGGTACCAGTGTATACCAGTATTTTTAACAAACAGCCTTACAACGTACTGTGACCCAAATGAGTACAGTACTAACATGTTAACATCATGCCATGACTGATTCGTTAGCCAATAGGCCAAACCATTGCAGCATATTACTTCACAAAATTAATTGCTAACCAATAGTTAAGAAATTAATTGTTATCTCATTGTTTTATGCTCGTTTTTGCCCGCCCCCTCGCCTAGGCAAATGAGTATCGTATTAAAAGTATTGCTCAATGATTACCCACGTGATAGTGTAACAAAAAGTGCTGCCATATTGATCTCTTATCGATTTTATGAGGCTCCATTGAGGTTAATGCTAAGATGTAAAAAAAAAGTCTTTGTTTAGCATATTGATCCGTAGCCTTGAGCATCGGTTGACCAGTGCGAAAAAAAAACCCGACTCCTACCAATGTGTCTTTGGAAATGTGGCCCCCTCTGGTCACGAGACTGTCTTATCAGGTAACCGTGACCCTGGAACGTAAAGGGCTATTGAAGGATCACCGTGGATTTTAGTCAGCAAATATGTCAGTCCCTCCCGCCCCGCCCTGGGTAAGATAACTTATTTGATGATTTTACGACGATAAAAAAGAATGGAAATATGCCTTACGTAACGAACCTATCCTTGGCTCTACCCTCTGTCAGTGTCAGTTCCTTTCATCTTTCGTGTTCATATATCTCAACAACTTACAAAGTTCCCACTTCTGGGACACAGGCCTCTACGTGAAATGAAGTGCTCAACTCCACCAGGCGGGTCCAAGATGGGCTATTGTTCTACGACGCGCCAATTTCCTTTAGATGTAGTCCTTCATCGTGATGACTGTCTGGGTGGATCAACTTGACAGTCCGTCCCGTCCCGCCCTGGGAGGTCCCGATCTCATTTGATGATATAACCACTTAAGAAAAAGGCCCGCTGTCGGCTCCCTTGCTATTTTTTTCTCGTTTGTAAATGAAAAATGACTTAAGATTCCATTTGGCCCATTAAGACCATTAAGACCCTTAAGACCCTAAAGCAGTTTACACAAAATGTTTCACTTTGGTATCCTTCTAAAACCTGTAACCACACGGTGACCGTGTGGCCGTCAACCGCACATTCGCTCCGAAAACCAATGAAATGCACTAGCGAGTAGTGCCTATCTCGTTATTTAGCTGCGTCACTAGGAGTATGGTTACCGTCGAAATACAATTCTAAAATTGTCGCTTATTCTAAGTCTGCTGAATATTTTGTGAAATGTGTTTTCCAACTTGATCAATTTTTAAACCCATATGCTTAAAAAGACCGAGGCAATTGCTTTTAATCGCCAAATAATTGTTAACTGTTTCTTACTGCTCTTCGTAACATAGATGCAATGAAGAAGACAGAAGTTATTTTTACATTTAATTTAGTTTACTGTGCAGATTTAACTTAAACGCTTTTTTTATACGATTAAATCACAAAATAAAAGAAACAGCATGAATTAGTAATGTGTTCAGAAAAAAAAATGCTGAAAGGCAAAAATGTTTTACCAAGTGAAGTCTCCTAAAGAAGTAATGTGTTCCCAATATACTTAGATAATACGTGATTACTAATAAATAAATGTTTTTCGAAAACGGAACGACGGCTTCATAAAATGTCATCGAGTACAACCTCCTTATTTTTAAGTTTGATAAAACAACCATTTCCTAAACAAACAACAGGAAATATAAGTATTTATACATCTAGCCTCCATAGTTTTAATTGCTTTATACATATATCTAAATCAAGTACAACAGCTCAGGTAAATAACACAAGTACATAAAAGCACTATAAATCTAAGATCCTCGTTATGGATCGTAACGATTAACAAGATTGCGTCGGAGAATCAAACCGGCGACCCACGCGGTTCACTGTAACCGGTCGGCGTTTGCACTTACCGTGAGAACCGTATTAAGTTACAAGATACGGGTTTTTGGTTGATTTTAAGGTCAGTATACAAGGTGGTGTTCAGTTAAAAATAAGTAGCGGGTTGTAATTACCCTACTTTTGGGTAAAAACCTCTTTTTATACCCACTACGTATTACCTTAAAACTTGGTTTCAGAGACCTTATCACAAGATTACTGTATTTCACTTTCAGCATGAAGTATTTATGAGCAAAATGTAGTCTGAAAAAGCGCCTCCAGTGTACGAGTGAGAAACTATTTTTTTTTCCCCATAATATTAGTTTCATAGTTTCCGTTTACAAACGTGGAAGTCGTGGTAGGACCTCTGTTTTTGATTTTAGGTGCATGGGTCAAAATCAAAAATAAATGTCAAGTGTCACAATTAAGTCTTTTACGTGGTCGACTACATTACTGCAGACTAGACTAGACTCTTACGAGCGTTAGGACTCCTTTGACAGCCTTAAACGGACACTGATCCGGGTCGCGGGACTGTCTCGTAAAAGACTATTGAAGAACACCGTGGATTTCTTCAATAGTCCTTTAGTCCCGTCCTAGGTGGGAGGAGTCGTGTGATGATTTTAAAAGTAAAAAAAAGTCCTTAAAAAACTTATTTCTGATTTATAGAAAGAGCAGGGGCAACTGTTTCTGTAAAACAGGGTATCAGAAATATAGACTGTTTTCGCGGTGACTTTTTGTCAGCCGGTCAATTGCAGACCGCTAGAAACTATGTATTATCACCGTTATGAGCGCACTTCTCATAAATCGTCATAGCTAGCACTCGTCGGGAAAACAATATGTCCCTTCGTACACTCAGGCGACTCAAGTCTCCGATACTTTATCTTATAGAATTTGATATTCATTGACGCGTGCCGTGCCTGTGTACGAACCGCTATGGATTTGTATTGCGATTGTCACCTGGACGCGATCGGAGACTTGAATCGCCTAGTGTACGAAAGGGCTAAGTCTCCGCGAATAAAAGTCGCTAGTGAACGACTGGCCTAAGATCGCAAGCACGTGGAGTTACCTTTGTGTTAACAGTGACTGACATTCCATTATCTTGTTCCTCCCGGGAATTCTAGCAAGACAATACTTTTATCTAGATGTTGTTTGTACAGAGGTTTATTATTTTCTTTTTATATAATAAAAAAATATTAGCCTTGTTTTCTGAACTCTGTGGTTTTATGAACTTTGTAAAAGGTCAATGGGATTATGAGATTTGACAAAGAAAATCGGTGTACTTTGTGAAACTTATTTTTTTATCGTTAGGGTAGTCACAAAATTGTTTAAGCATGGAGCATGTCACAAAATTGATTAAGCAGGAAACAGTGGCCCTAGAAAGCGAAGGGCAACCGAAGGAACAAGGCCTTATAGTCAGTAAGATTCGGACGATCCCTTCTGCTCCAACCAATGCGGGAGGACTCATTTGATGATTCTACCACGATAAAAAAAAAGCTACAATTCCTTGTTATAAAATTCTAGCTACATACAACTTGAAACAAGAACATCATTTCGACTACAAGAAATTGGTACTCGTATTTACAAGGTCTTCAGGCAATTAGTAAATTTTCATGAAAAATGTTTACTTGAATTAAAATGGATTCAGAATTACAAGACTTATCTTTCTTTCAAGTCAAGTAAATTAAATAAGTCATGTAGTTATTTATTTAATTTACTGCTATATACCTCAGATATCTTCGTGTTATTGTCAGTGCCACCAATCGAGTTTCCTACGAATAATTAAGATCAGAGCTCGTGTGAAATAATTTGCTTAACGTTTGTCGTAATAGAATTTTTAATTAAGCGACTTTTGTTGCCGCGTGAATATGGCGGATCTCATACGACACCACACAGCTAATGTCAGTAATATATATATTTTTTTGTTTAGGCTCAAAAGGACATTGTCAAGATGGCCAATTCTCTAAAAGCCTAATTCTCAAAATGGAAAATTTTTATAATTGGAAGTATAATGAACTTTTAATTCAAGATTTCTACTCTTCGATTTAATTAAGTTGTTTCATGTCATGCGAAGAAGTCTTATACTCGTATATAAAAGAATTATATTCCCAATTATTATTGTAGAATTTTTTCTCGTCATTTGCCGTTAAGTTCTTTTGCGCTTCGGTTGCCATTTTGAGAATTAGGCCTAAACCCTTCTTTTGAGGTGATAAAATAATCAAATCAGTTTCGCCATAGATGGAGCGGAAGGAATTTTCTGACTCTTCCTGACAAAAAACCACCCTGTTCCTTCGATTGCCCTTTGCGTTCCGGGGCCGCGGTACCTTTTTAAGACAGTCCCGCGACAAACTGATATTCCTCGCCAGATAAGAAATTCGTAATAGAGAAAAATTAAAGCATATGGGTGGGCGTAACAATGGTGGAATACGGAAGACCGAAGGACTGGGCGGCAAGTTTTTTGTCTTTTAAAACCTACACATTTTTCATAATTACCTTAGATCAGTGATGGGCAAAGTACGGCCCGCAAGCCAACTCTGACCCACGAAAGCTATTAATCCGGTCCGTCGACGGTCCTTCGACATGAATAGCATATGGCTCCCGATAATAAAAAAATCACGGTGCAGAAAAAAAAAATAATTGAAACGACCCATAGCCAACTGAAAACACAGAAAATAAATCTTATTAAAAAAGCAGCAAAACCCATTATCCCTTAGCGCCGTATTCAGTAAAACTAGGACATCTTTAACAGCCTAGTTGTAAAGCAAAGTAAGACGCGAGCTGTTTAGCAAACACGTCTGTGTGCGACGATTGTCTGAATAGAAATGACCACTTTGCCGCGAAAGAATGGCGCGACTGAATGGGAAACTCCTTTGCTTTCACGTGATATTTATTTAGGAGGTAAACAATGTTTTAGTGGTAAAACGTTTCTGTGTATTTTGTGCGAGTTCTTATTAACAAAACCTGCTTAGCGTGTTGACAATTACGTATTTTGTGATGTTGATGGCAATCTAAAATATTCTACTTCTTCAAGAGAACAGTTTTTTTTTACGTGGTAAAATCATCACATGAGTCCTCC
The DNA here is from genome assembly GCA_943136025.2 of Agrotis puta. Taxonomy (NCBI): domain Eukaryota; kingdom Metazoa; phylum Arthropoda; class Insecta; order Lepidoptera; family Noctuidae; genus Agrotis; species Agrotis puta. Next base: position 17,384,952 of record OW964169.2, on the reverse strand, counting down.
CACCCAGGGCAGAGCGGGAGGGACTGTCAGTCTCGTACTGACTAAAATCCACGGTGTCCTTATGGGGACCCAGCAGTGTGTGGTTGACCCAGGTAACAACGGCTGTGCAAATTAATTTTCAATAAGATTTATAATTTCTTGTCAATTTAAATTCATATTAATGTTTATTTAAGAGCGCGCAACTGTTAGAAAATGTGCACGACGTCACAATATGGTGCCATTACACTTTCATTCTTGTCGTGGTCGCATAGCATAGTACATCCGTTTTACTTTTACCAGTTTACTTTCCATATTTGAATATTTGAACCATTTGGTAATCATCAACAACATTTACAGCAACAATCAAGATTATCTTGATGAACCATAGACTTTCAATCAAGAACTTTGTTTCCGAACGTCATTGATAACATCATATCTCAGACTAGTTTATAATCCAACCTTAATTTAAACTGTCAACAGTCCAATCTGTTGACATGACAACAAACTGTCAAGATTACCAGCTCAATTTGAAAGACCAGCTTAATTTGAAACTTTGGGGTGGCGCTAGTTACAAAGGCTTACGTCATAACTGTCAAATTATGTACTTGAAAATTTAAGTTTTAATTTTCGCCGTGTGCCTTTGTTGACTGGTTTTAATCTAATTGAAGTAATCGGATTTTAATTAAGTGTTGAGTAGACAGCTTCATTTGTTCAGACAAAGGGTTATATAATCGGATAGTGATGTAGCCAATCGGTGTTGTAAAGTTTTTTTAGGCGGCAGTAATTTGTGGTTGGACTTTTTTTCTTGTGTGTGCATTGATGGGTCGATTAATTTATTTGTTACGCTTAAGTAATGCCCTGTGGTTTAATTGTAAGATTGGCGGATAATCGGTTTATTTGTAAGCTTCCGTATTTGTAATAAAATCAAAATAAACAAAGATCACATTTGATTTGTGTGTGGTGACAATTCTGTCTTTGTAATGTGAATGACTATAATTTCATAAATGCTTTCCATAAATCCGTTAATATTACATAATTGTGAGAAAATTATCTTCTCCAAAAGGGAAGAACAACTTTGGTATTTCAGTCTTTTCCAAGCATTTATCGATTGCCCAAGACAAATTGTTGACAACAACATCGTCTTTAAAAGCAGCTGTAATTTAATTTACTTGTTTTTTTTTTTCAATATTATTTTTCCAATATATCAATAACTAACTGTTCCCCGCGGTTTCACTACCGCTGCTCGGCCCCTGTTGGTCGTAGCGTTATGCTAGATAGCCTATAGCATGCCTCGATAAATGGACACAAATACCTTTTCAATTAGTTCCCGAGATTAGCTCGTTCAAGCCAACAAACACTTTCAGCTTTATAATATTAGTAAGATAGATATCAATAGTAATTTAAATTTTTCGAAACATACCTAAGTGCAATTTGCAATGTTGTAAAACAACACAGTCATAACGTTTATACATCACTCATCCCATGCCACACGATGGTAACAGAAATGCGCGGCAAATTGTAAATTATCATGGCGGTTTACCAACAGTGTTAACTTCGTCGTAACGATAGTCATTTTGCGCACAGCTAAATACACCTGGGGATTGTGAATTACGAAGCAGAAGGCTCACTGGTTATTATGACTGCTTTTGTATCTCAAATCGGTTCAAAAAGAGCCCGGTCTTAGTGGATATGCGGAAACCGGGTAGTGTGGGTCTTTTACCTCACTAAAACAATCCCGTTGGCCACCATCGTCTATCTAGGATAGCTCCGGGTTATTTTAAGAGACCAGTTCCAGAACCCCCTGTCTAATACTTGTTAGGGCCCATCAAAGAACTAGCTTTTGCCGATGGCTTCGCTCTCATGGAGATCGATAATTGTCATCCAGATACTCTCTAGTGTGATAAAATGTAGCCTGTCCAGGTTTTCCAATTACTTCCACTCTTAAGGGCGCGTAACCAGAAAGTTGGCAAACTCGCAAATAGCTGTCAAATATTTACAAGTTTTAATTAATTTTGTAATTTTACTGTATGGCAATAAGAAATTTGGCTCTGTAGTGCTCTAAAAAAATGGTATAGGAATGCAAATAAAACACTGAATTTGATGTTGTAACCGTTGCAGGTGTAAAAAAGCATTTGGAAAGTTTCCAAATACTCTTTTACATCTAAAATTGCATTCCCTAATAATTTTTTCAGTGCACTATAGAGCCATATTTCTTATTTCCATACATTAACATTGCCAAATTAATTAAAACTTGTTAATATTTGACAACTATTTGCGACGTTTCTAACTTTCAGAAAACGCGCTCTAAGTCGTTTTCTTGGACGAATCTTCCAGAATTTGGGACAGTTCATGGTGACAATTAATTATAAAATATCCTCATTTTCTTAATTGGAAATAAACCAACGGTAATCCCAGAACAAATAACCCTTACGCCATCGTAAGACGTTAAAATGGATCCAAGAATTCGTAGCTTATAGGTAGAAACCTCGATGGCTCGATTGGAAAGAGCGTCGGATGCACTGAATCAGGAGATTGCAGGTTCAAATCTTGCTCGCGGTTCGAATTTTTCTTTCCAAAGAAAATCTTTCAAATACCCCTTATTCTTTAAATAATCAAATTAAGCTGGTTGTTTGAGTTAAGCTTCTGTAGTCATTCACATAATGACAGTGTCTTGAGGTGTGGAAGAAGTTGTATTCCGTCCTAATTGGATTTTAGAGTCCCGTACACCTAATTAACCTACTTGGGACTGGCTGTGTGCTTCTGAATGTGCTAAGGTTTCTTCGATTTTTTTTTAATGCTCACTTTTCGTACTAATTTGTATGAGAGTGGATTCTGAATGGTAAAAGTTGAATCTTATAAGGAGAAGGTGTACAATGGGACCACAAGAGTGAAATTCTGATCGCCCCATATTGTGATATCATACACGCGTTTCTAACACTTGCGCGCTATTGTTGGGAAACAGGCCAATCGGAAACCGGGAAAAGGATAAAAAATGCAAGATTTGTTAACTGACAACGGGACAGGTGAAACTAAATAAAGCCTTTGTCAAACTGACAGGCGATAGCGAACCAGACTGAGTCGGAAGCGATACGAGACGTCAAATTGGTGCAGCGAACCGAGGCGTGACAGTTGTGTTAGCTGAATTCTTATGAACGACGTCAAACAGAGCAAATACGCCTTCGGCACGTCTTCGCATCGGTTCGGTCACGCTTTCGGATCGTTTTCGCTTTTCTATGTGACTTTAACAATTCCATATGTTACAAATAAAAACGCCTCGCTTCGTATTCGTCCTGTCTGACAAAGGCTTAAAAGTTTGAAGAATACCATAATATTGGTAGGTATGCCATTTATCCACCATTATTTCAAAAATAGAATCTAGTTATAACCTAAACGGTTGCATACTTAACCGATCGGTCAATCGACGTACCGCATAGGTTACTATGTAGGCAGGTAATTATCAATTTTACGGCCTATCATAGTTTAGGAATGTTTTACGAGAACGCCGGAGATCGGTGCCTCGTTTGCATCTTACCTAACATTGTATGCAACAGGCTGTCACTTCTACTTACACACGTGTATGTGCGTGTATATATGAAAACATTAGCTATTCCATACATTTTTAAGAGAAACACGTTCGAAATTGTATAGCTGAAAAAAAGATAAGATTTTTTGAATCACTTGAAACAATTGCGACATTGTGTTCCACGCGCTCCTCAAGGAGTGTCAGCATAGTGACGCCCCCCCCCCCCTGTAGAGGGCCAAAGCCTGCCGGGGTCGCAGGACTCACGAATTACCGTGACCCCGGTACGAAAAGGGCTATTGAAGGACACCGTGGATTTTAGTCAGTACAAGTCTGACAGTCCCTCCCGCTCTGCCCTGGGTGGGAGATTTTACAACGTTATTAAAAATGTATCCACCTTATTTTTCTCTATCTTGTAGTTGTTACTTGTAATAAGATATACCACTACATCAGTTTTATCACTTAAATTTATCGATTCTATAAATTTTACTTAAAAACACTATAAATTCCAATGCGTAGGCGAATAGACACAAAGTTCAGCTGCGTAGGAGTGGACAAAAAATCTCGCTCTAAAACATAGTGGTTTAAGTAAGGTTCGAGGTCTCCTGGGTAAGGTCTAATGCGGATACCATAGAAGTTTATTGCTCTGAAGAGTTTTTTTGGTATTTAAGCCTTTGCCAAACAGACAGGCGTGACGAATGCGAAGCGAGGCTTTTTTATTTGTAATGTATGGAATTGTTTGAATCCAGTCACATAGAAAAGCGAAAGCGATCCGATAGCGTGACCAAACTATCGGACTGACCGACTGACGCCTCGTATCGGTTCGTTATCGCTTCGGACTCGCCTGTCTGTTTGACAAAGGCCTTAAAGGTAAAGGTTGATAATACAGAGCGAAATAATTATCATCGAGAAATAAACGATAAAAAAAAATCCCAGTACCGTGACCCCGGTACGTAAAGGGCTAGTGAAGGACACCGTGGATTTTAGTCAGTACAAGTCTTACAGTCCCTCCCGCCCTGCCCTGGGTGGGAGGACTCTTTTGATGATTATACCACGTAAAAAAAAGCAACTGATTTATTTGACGTCGTATACGCTCTTCTAACACTTAGGTAAACAAGATGATTACGAAATATTATTGAAAATTATTTTGCAAAAAGATACATCCTGCTAAACATAATTTTCAAGTAACAGTTTACAGATGGATGTCATTGAAGTGTTCACACTTATCGTGGTCGCAGATTAAGTCTATAGTGGCGGTACGGTTGACGAATCGACTGTTGCATATCGTATTCCGGGTTCGTTTCCCGCACAGCACAAATAGTTTGTAAGACCCACAAGTAGTTTTTTCAGGTCTGGGTGTTTGTGTATGTGAGTTTAAATGTTTGTAAACGCACCCACGACAGAGGAATAATTCTTAATGTGGGGCAAAGTTAAGCAAAAGAAAATCCTGAAATCACATTTCGATGATTTTCCGCATATCCTTTTTTTTTTCGTGGTAAAATCATCACACGAGTCCTCCCAGGGCAGAGCGGGAGGGAATGTCAGACTCGTACTGACTAAAATCCACGGTGTCCTTCAATAGCCCTTTACGTATTAATTTTTGAGTCCCTCGACCCCGGCAGGCTTTCGCATATACTTGGGAATTTAATTCCGTAATCCAAAACTCGCAATGATCTTAAATTGTGTCCTAAACTCACTCCAAAATTTTGTTCATACTCAGATTGTATTGTCTACGAGCTCATTACTCTCATTTGAACCAAACCTTTTATCAAACCTCGGTGCCTTATTTTTACAGGCCATTCTCAGTCCTGAATGCCCTCCTCCTCTCGTTTAGCAACAGGTCTATAAGATCCCTCTCGGAGATAAGGGGGCCCTTACTATGTGCTCCATTTTGTTGCTATCACAATAGACTTTTGGCAGTTCAAGTCTTTTTTGTGTTAGTGGAAGAGATACCGTGGTGACAAGGGTTTTTCGTTTCTCTATTTGAAGTTAAGTGTTCTGTTTTCGCCAAAGAATAGAAAGGCAGTTAAAAAAAAAATAGCGGTTTCAGTTTCAATCTGTCAAGATGGATCCTACTTTTCACAAGTTTAGTTTAGCGCAGATCAATTTACGCCAACCTGTCATTTTTTACCAATCGAACACTATAACCTTCCACTATTGTGATAAGGTTGAAAATCTATTAAAGGACTTATTGAGGTAGCTTGATGTGCTGGCATCTGTACATCGATTTTTTCCTGTTATATTTTCAAATCAAAGACAGATTTTTTGTCGAGACTGATCACTGTTTTAATGACTGTCGCTGTTTTGTAAGTGGTAAAATCATCAAATGAGTCCTTGAGGCGGTACGGGAGGGACTGTCCGACTTGTACAGACTAAAATCTACAGCGTTCCTTCAATCGCCCTTAACGTTCTAGGGTCACGGTAACCTGCTTAGACAGTCCGCGACCCTGGCAGGATAACTCTCGCTGAGTTGAGAGTTTTCAATATTAGAAGTAGGTATTCAAAGTGTCCCAAAACACAAGTCACAGTATTTTAAAAATATTTAAGTAGAGATACGCAATTTACTCTTTCCGGAAGTTAAAATAAATCCGGGTGTAACACTAATATTAAAATATCATTTCGGACACGCTCCTCAGCATGCGTTCGTCGCACGCAAATGTTAAACTACCCGCAATCACTTGTGAAGTTTCCGACTCATCATGACATACTAACATATCGTTAAAATTGTTACTTCCTACTTCAATTAGCGCTGATTGCCACCTTGGTTTGCGGAGCACGACTGCTGAGCGTGAGTTATTGGGTTCGACTCCCAGGTCGGGGAAAGTGTTATGGCCTTTTTCATCAGATATTACTGGGTAGCGGACATGGAGTCTGAATTTTACCCGGTTCGAGTTAATAAGCTCGCTCTGTTATATGAAATTTAAAAATATATGGAAAATTGTGAGTACTAGGTATTTATGCGACTACGATAAGAACAAAAATGTCAATGAACTCCATTTGTCTACTGTCGCTTGAAAATTACGTATAGGAAAAAAAAAATACATCGTGAAAATTATTCTTTTTCAATAATGTTTATTATCTTGTTAATGTTACTTTATTTAAGAGCAAGCATGTGTTAATAAAAAAGTGCATGACGTCACAGTAAATGGCATCGTTACTTTTGTCATACCGTGATCGCATAATAATAAACATAAAATAACCAAACCTTTTGGATATAACAGGGGTGGTATATATCCCAAAGGATATTAAGTTTCGATCAACTTTTTCCTACCGGGAACGAGATAATGGGCGACTCGATGTCCGACCATGGACCATGCCCGGGTCGACGGCGCGTTGTGTTCCACGCGCGCCTCAAAGAGTGTCAGCATAGTGACGGGGCCTGTAGAGGGCCAAAGCCTGCCGGGGTCGCGGGCCCAAGGGATTACCGTGACCCCGGTACGTAAAGGGCTATTGAAGGACACCGTGGATTTTAGTCAGTACAAGTATGACAGTCCCTCCCGCCCTTCCCTGGGTGGGAGGACTCATTTGATGATTCTACCACGATAAAAAAAAAAACCGGGAACGAGAACCGATAGTAGCCGAAGTAGTATTACGTACTTCGTGTTGTTCAAAGTCGTGATTTTAATTCCGCGCTACCAGTAAAAATAGCTACGGAACCGATAGTAAAGTGAGGTCGTGACTGGCTGCCGTTATATATATTTTATACCGGCTCTCGATTGACGGGCAGAGGTCTGACATTTCAAAAGAGGGGAAAATGCTGCTATTTCACTTTTTTACGAAATACGGTACTTGAATTTTCGCGTTGTGGCTTTTGAGACCCCTTGTCTTCAACCGTTGTTCGTTACTTCTCGACTATAACATTGAGTAATATATTGTTTCTTTTTTGTCGTGATAAAATCATCACATCATCATGACAGGCCTGTTGGTCTAGTGGTTAGTGACCCTGACTGCTATGCCGGAGGTCGTGGGTTCGATTCCCATCCAGGACATATGTTTGTGTGATGAGCACGATCATTTGTTCTGTGTCTGGGTGTAATTTATCTATAATATGTATGGATTTACAAATATATAAGTATGTTTATCAGTTGTTGTTTTATGTGACTTGATTCAAACAATTACAAATAAAAACGTCACGCTTCGCATTCGTTACGCCTTTCTGTTTGACAAAGGCTTTAGGCCACATCGCAAAGAACTCGTCACATTTCCGAAGATTTCTGAACTAACGTTTACGTTTTTTGTTCCAGGTATATTGCAGTTCTTTTTGGAGGTCAGACTCAGGGCTATTGTCAGGTTCGAAGGGAAATATATTCAGGGACGAGCCATCAAAGGTATGAGAAGAGCTTACCGTCCATTCATGGCACTGGTTTGTGTGCAATGACAAGAAAAAGGGTTTATGTAAGAAAATACTGTTTTTTTTTACCTTATTGTTATTTTATTCGGGGAAAGGTCTGGTTTATCCTGGGGTTACGTTTTATTATATTGTCTTCCGTGGCCAAATAATTTCTTTCTCGATGCAAATATTTAAACGAAAGCTTCAATTTATTACATTTATTAAATAGTGCAAAACCAAGGTCGAAACACTTACTACCTTTATTGTCCGAATTAGTAGTCTAGACTGTGAGAAAATAATAAGTTTACATAATAGGTACTAACCTCATTTTTTCCATGAAAGAAACATTTGTTAAAGTGACGTGCTTGATCTACCTTTTGTCCCGTTTATATAAATTTTATATTTTCAACGTTTTTTCTAAGACAGACATTTTTATAAAAGTATGCCTAGTCGCGGGACTCTCGAATTACCGTGACCCCGGTACGTAAAGGGCTATTGAAGGACACCGTTGATTTTAGTCAGTACGAGCTGACAGTCCCTCCCGCTTTGCCCTGGGTGGGAGGACTCATTTGATGATTTACCACGATAAAAAAAAAGTGGATTTCTACTTACTACCTTAGATATCTAGATACTACGAGTATGTACCTACTTAAATGAAGGAAAGTATATATTTAATCTTTAAAGCTATTTATGGACAAATAAATAGTTATATAATATTAATTTTAAATAATAATTATTATGTTTATGGAGAAATAGTTTAAAGTTGCGTTTTAATTATTATTTTCATAATAATTATGAAATATGGATAAAAATAATCAATACCATATTTCATCTTAATTATCATAAAATGTCAGTTTCTTTATAACAAAAAACATTTAAATGCACATTTAATTATTATATCATAGATTCCGAGAATATATTACGTAAAGTAGTAAATGATTATAAAATTAAAATTCTAACTGGAGGTCATAAGTTCATGACATGCAAACGGCCTAGACGTCGCAATTTGAAATCTAACCGAAATTTAAATAAAAAATACATGTGAAGCTGTTTATGTATCCCAATTTACCTATCTATGTATCTTTAAAAACCTTTAGAAGAAAATCTAGTACCTTCTGAATAAAATCTCGTATCTTTTGGAAATCAAGGTACCTTTTAGTTTTTTTTTTAATTCAGTTACGAACTTCTGGCAAACGGTCACCAACTCTTTGAATATCTTTGTCAATCGATTAATGGCTGCCAGCTCTAAAAAAGTCATCTTTACAATAGGCTATTATACTCAAAAAAGAATATAAGTCTGAAATATAGATTACAAAAAAATATTAAACCCGTATTTTTTCCTTTGTTACGTAAACCAAAATTGACGAAGATACAACGCTTTTAAAAATCACAAAACGTCACTCGGTCGGCACAATTTTACAAGCGTTATGACGCCATTCTCGCATTTGGAAGCGTTTTGTTTTTGTCAATATTCATTGATTAAAAAAAAAAAACAAAAAAAAACGTGTCCGTTACCCTTCAATATTCAAAATGACGGAGCAAACAGATTTTAAATTTTTTTATGCAGTAAAATACCCTATTTTCCTGAAGTCCATCGATGTTCAACTGTTTAATCATTTAGATTTCATTCAAACGATTTACCAGCTAATTGCCAATTCGCTAATTAATGCAATCAATAATACATTCACTTCAGGAAGATATCAACCACGCTCTATTTTGTATGATCATCGTGTTCGGGCTAATCGTAATATTTTGACATTAGGCTGACGTTGCACTGACGCGATTACGAGCGATTAATCCACCCAAAGACAAGAGCTACATCGTCAATCGAAATCGAATGGAAGAAGTTGTTTAGATCATGTCACGAGTCGTCGCGACGCGAATTAGACAGAGTAACGATACTCACGCTAAAGTAACCATGATATTTGCAGCAAATAGTATTCCCTGAGGTTGCTGGAAATGTAGTTGTTCGCTGTGTCTGTCATTTCGTGCATCATACAGCCAAAAAGATAAAGGTCGAGAGCGTAGCACTTTAGTATTTGCCCATGAAAAAAGGCATTAGTTTATAATATGTTGTATTTTGAGGACTATGTGAAACACTAAAAGTCGCGTTCTCGTACGTTGTGACGTTTACACGAACTAATGCCTTTGTCAAACAGACAGGCGAGTCCGAAGCGATACCGAACCGATACGAGACGTCAGTCCGATAGTTCTGTCACGCTATCGGATCGCTTTCGCTTTTCTATGTGACTGAATTCAAACAATTCCATACATTACAAATAAAAACGCCACGCTTCGCATTCGCCACGCCTGTCTGTTTGACAAAGGCTTTAGACACGCGTCCATCCGAACCTAGCCTTATAAATCGCTAAGTGGTGAATAAAGTAATATTGCGTGATGTCTACTGTATGTCTCGTCACGCGATCACACTAGTGTTTAAATATGCATATCTACAAACGTTTTCTTTATTTTGTACATTTTTAAAGATTAATTATGCAATTGTAGTTAGATCTATTTGACAAGATATTATTTAGTGCAATACGTACCCGAAACGCATAATAATACTTTATAGTACCTTCGTAAGCGTCAGACCGTTGAATCACTGGCTACCTTTATCGACTGCCAATGATCTACAAATGACAATCAGGACCAACGGCTTAACGTCTTTTATGAGACACAAATTAAACTCGTCATGTAATAAATACATAGTCGCTCATCCCCCACCGACTCTTGCTTGCCCGTTTTTTTTTCTATCGTGCTTAAATTTTGCCCCATGCTCAAGTTGACCCATGCTCCCCGGCTGTTATTTAACGACGGGCTCCTATTTTTGTTCGTAAAGCCGTTTAAAACAAATGACGCTATTACTTATGATCTAAACTTAATACAGCCTTGGCGCATTAGAGAACGCAACGTAACCTCTGAACATTTTGTGTTTAATGTCAAATTCGTTCACAATAGTGACGCAAGCGCAGTTCTTAAGGTCGATACACATTATACCGCTTTTAACCGCGGGCTTGCACATAATGTGAGAACCAAATTCTGTGAATGGTATTAACAATGCAGTTAAACTCTTTTGTAGTGTACTGTGTCGTTTTAAAAGTTGAAATGAAGGGCAATTCCCATATGCTAAAGAATGTTCCCATTCTAATCTCAGTTTTAATCGGCCTATAAACTCCTCTAATTAATCTACATATTTAAGATTCAATGCCACTGATTATAACATTGTGACTTACATAATAATAAATTGTAAACGTTTTTAGTGCTAGGTCTAAATAAGCCTTTTGATTCGAATTCAAAGAAGAACATAAAAATTTTGGATATAGCATAGTTATGATTATAAGGCCTATTATATAATAAGGACGACCCAAATGTGAATAGGGTTTAATTAAGGCACAATTTCAGGTACTAGGCTGAACCAAACCCAATAAAACTTTTCACGTCCCAAATTGGATATGATGTCTCACGCTTAGCTGTAACTTATGGTACCTTGAAAATTATTAGAATAAAAAGTCATTAGAAAATTCAAGAGCACACAGTAATTGTACACTTTTAAAGGTCACTTTCCCATAAAGGTGGGAATCATAAATTTTCTTTTAACGACTTTTGTTACAACCAAAAGTAAGAAGATGTTTTCATTTATTCATGTTTTCAAGTCATGGTACATTCTTTCTTTACTTTTACTGTGTAGCCGTTACCGGACTATATTGCGCGAATTCTGACAAGTATTGCTATCTACAATAGCCATTAAAATCCCCATTGACATTTGTCACCCACATGCGTGCCGCCATTTTGAATCCTCGCTACATTTATTCTTGACATGCAAACGACCCAGGATTCGCACGGATAGCAGTTTGAACTTAAAATACCAGTCTTTGTTACTCGTTGAAAATGTAGCTTTTAATAAAATTAAAAATCAGAGGTACTTTGTCAAAATACCTAGTTTTAATTCCGCGGCAATCCAGGCTTAGATGCAAGATGCAGTCCCATCCTCCCGCCCTCATGCAAATGTATATGCAGCATTTTATAGGTGAAAGAATTTTGAAATTCGGTTATGTAGTTTTTGAGTTAATCCATAAAAAAACATACAGAAAATCAATTTTTTGTCCTGTAAGTTTAGATAAAGGAACTAATTTCAAAAGGACTTTATGTATGTCATAATAATACCCCAGACGTGTGAGACTATGTGTTACGCAATAGTCTGCGTTGACCTTTAATGCAGTTGATGCATGATTGATGTGTATTTGAGTTGGTTATACTTTGATTATTTAGATTTTTATATTATAAATTCTGGTGCAAAATAGACAGTAAGAATTTTTATTTTGTCTCCAGCACACCCATTGATTTCGCTTTCCATTCATCAGATTGGCTTGTCTGCCAACCCATTTAAATTTTATAGGACGTATGTAGTTTTATTAATTAGTTTTTAACCTTGCCAAGAAAATAAACAACAAACTTTTACTATTACACACTTTCGCCAAGTGAAAAAGTCATAACACATTCACAACATAAACAATAATGTTTTGACGTTTTCATTTTTTAAACGAACATTCTCACACTTGAATGCCGAACTTGCCCGAACTGTCACCTTTCGACCCGGACATACCCGACCCGGCTTAATGGTCTAAACTTTAAGACAAAACAATAGTTATGGTTACCACCATAACCTTTCTTGCTTCACAAATCTCCGTAATTATAGTTTTTAGTTTTTCGACGACGCCAGTGAAAGTGGCGGCTAATATTTTACCGCCATCTTCTTTTTTTATTTTTCGTGCGTTATGTTGTCTGTGACGTAACGACATTGTTTTATCGCTATGGAAGAGTTTATGGTTAATTTACTGTGAAGAGAATGTTAGTATAGTAATTGTAATGTTTGTGGCATTGATTAGACAGCGGTTATTGAGCTATTCGTTATCAACTCAGCCTGAGTAACTGCTAAACATATTTCTCCCAACACTGCGGCGGATGATTTTACCACGATAAAAAAAAAAAAAACATTGCGGCTACAATATCCGATCCAGAGCATTTCGTTTTTCATATCCGATCCAGAGCATTTCGTTTTTCATCCAGCTCAAATTGACCACCACATGTAGGTGACCAACTTCCATTTATAGTAAAAAGTTCTTAATTTATTTATTTTTGCGGCTGTTTTCGGTTCTCTATCAGTATATAAAAACTAAGGTGTGTGTTTATGTCATTTGAAATCGTAACATAATATTGCGCCTCCCACACAACATGCATTTATTCAAATAACTCACCTGCCCTTGCACTCCAAAAACACACCTTACTCTATTATTAAATCCGGCACTCATTGTCCCACAACCTTACCTTCCAAACATGGGCACAGACCAAATCCAGCACAACGAAGACACTTATTACGTAGGCAGTAAGGTCTACATTCCAATGTAAATAGAGATGTCGTTCGAATGCATTGTTCGATTTATGAGATGTTTCCGGCTCATTTTATTTTATACAGGGGGTCTAAAGCGGCTATTTAGCAATATTCCTAATGATTCTTTTTGTGAATTTCAAGTAATTTCATTAGCAATTCGTAAAATAGTTACACGCACAGAATTACTTGTCATAATTATCTGAACGTATTTTATCAGACTAAAATTGCAATACTGTCTAGGACTGGAAAACAATTGTAGGATCCTCTTTCTCTTTCTTTTATAATATACGAGTACGAGTAGATAAAGTCTGAAATGAAAATGTTTTTAAAAAATGACATTTGGCTAAGGAAAGTTCAGTCTATGCTATAAGTATATGTTCAGATTTGACAAGCAATTCTACTTGTCAATGTGACGATTTAACGGAATTTGCTGGTATTTCACGAAGTGAATCACTTAAATTGGCCGTTTTAGACCCGCTGGTTGCATTAAAGTCGTGAGTATGATGTGAACTAGGGCTTCCGTACTGATGGTAAGGAAATGGGTTCTGTAGGGGAACTTGTTGGAGATTTTCTCTTCCCTTCGTGATTAGGTGTCCGCCAAATGAAGCTTTCCTTGTTCGAAATTGGGAGTTTCCTTATGCCAAATAGGAGAATTATTATTGGGTCGTTATTTTGTATGTTATTCTTGCCTTTAATAAAATACGTGACGTGTGTTTAAAGCCTCTGTCAAACAGACAGGCGTTGCGAATGCGAAGCCTGACGTTTTATTTGTAATGTATGGAATTGTTTGAATCCAGTCACATAGAAAAGCGAATGCGATCCGATAGCGTGACAGAACTATCGGACTGACGTCTCGCTTCGGTTCGGTATCGCTTCGGAAACGCTTCGCTTTCGCCTGTCTGTTTGACAAAGGCATAAGTCAAGAGTGAATAGGTTACTTCTAGGTAAGCGTGATTCACCGTCGACCACATCATTCCTTATTATCAAACGAAACAGTTGTTAAACGCGACACTACAGATGTAGATAATTAAAAAAATACAGTGATTTCAAATCACTACTTTGTTATTTTTACTGCAGCTCTTCTTACATAAATACATAAGTTATGTAAAATCCGATTACACATAACAGTTAATAATTATTTTAATTGTGCTTGATAGAGATAACAAATAAACAATCTAAAGCCATATTCGTGCGGTACTCTCGAGGACAGTGCACAATAACACGAAGGACACCTGTTATCAGGAGTACAGTCGCGGACAAAACATTAATAAATTCGCATTGTTTTAATACGAGTTCAAAATAACAACACTATTATATGAAAACTACTACAACTGCAGCACAAAGGACGACTATTATCAGAAGTACACTCACTACCAAAATATTAATAAAGTACCTATTTTGTAGCACAAAGAAAAATAACAAAAATATGAGGGCTATGTCACCTCGCCACCGAAATGTGAAGATAGCGTGATTGTAGTGACAATTCTACTATAGGTACAGTCGAGGACAATTTTTTTAATCAGTTTCGTTAACTAGTACTGTTATCTATTTTGCCTCTGTTTGGTATTAGAATAAACGATTGAGAAAAAAATGAATACACCAGAAAAATACTAAATCGAGTGATCTTCAATTCTTCACGTCAATTAAATTCGAGTCTCAATTCAAATTTGATTTATAGTTACTGCTATGAGGGATTAGGATTATACTCATAAAATATTTAAATTTAAATATCACGCACAAATAATCAATTTGAACATAGGTACTCTTATTATTTATTTATCGTTTTGACAAATCGCGACATATTTGCTGAATATCCTTTTTTTTTTGTACGTCGTACAATTATCAAATGAGTCCTCCCACCCAGGGCAGGATGGGTGGTTACTACCGCACTTGTACAGACCAAAATCCACGGTGCCCTTCAATAGCTCTTTACGTTCCGCGACCACGGTTACCTGATTAGACAGTGCCGCGACCCCGGCAGGCTTTGGCCCTCTAAGGTGGCTCCGTCAGGCTGAATATCCTTAAAACTCAAATAGACAGACTGCAGTACTCTCTGGCGTTGAAACTGCAGCCTGTCTTTAGTGAATTTTCGTCTTAATGCATTAAGCATTAAGTTTGAAATCTATTGGATAACTTACAGATTGTAGTTTCAACTGGTAATATGAAATTGTCTCATAATAGTGCAATAACTCCTGTGGTAAGGCGACTCGCTGGCTCATCCAAACTTATGTGAATAGAATTTTTCGTTGAACTAAACACATAATTCTGTTTTCACGACATCGCAAGGTTGCAGCGGCCATTTAAAAAGCTCTTAAAAATATCTAAGTGCACTTAGGTCTCTAGTTTACTAGTATGCAAAATTACGAAATACTGCAGTGCGAAAGTTATATTTTCAAATATATGAATATTTTATGGTTAAAATTTTCAGTTATGTTAATGCTTCCTAGACTTTAAACTGAAGTTTTCTGCACCAACGTTAGTTAAAGTTGGAGGTAAAACAAAGTGTAAACTGCTAAGTTGTTAAGTTAACAGAAGTGCTAACTTTATAATGTTTGTCTCATTATATTTTATCGCTTTTAACACACAGTTTAAAAGAAAAACAAATCTGTCTTTTACAGTGCTTACCTATTTACTTAGTATATAAATAATGTAGGTAATGGTGCTTCAAAAACAAAATTCAGCCTAAACTTGAAAGTAATGTGGGTGCGATGCTATGCTGTTGAGAGACTTAAATACAGTTCAAGCATTATGATGTTTGAACTGTATTTCCATCTATCAAAAAAGTTCCCGAAAAAAGTGTTTCTCGACTAGTATTAATCTGATCCGCATTATACTAAGCCCCAACATCAGAGCCTTCGCTAAATTAATAAACTTAACAAGTACTTAATTTACTAATGTCTCTGACAAATTACTTCTTTTGTCTCAAAACATGCCTCAAAAGATCGTGGCTGTCCAAAACACAAAAAAAAAAAACAAAAATAAATTATAAAGATGGCGTTTACTTGAAGAACAAAAGCACTTACTTTAATGTTTTTGTCACGTTTCCCCCAAGACACGGTATTTGACGTCGTCTGTACATCCAAGTAATTTATTATTATGAGAGTTTCTATCTTAAATGTTATGTATGTATATGCATGCGTAGTTTTCATTATAAACAATTTGCGAAGTGCACATTTTGCGTCAATCATCATTACCTGTCAAGATTTAGAAGAATGCGGAAACTGTAGGATAGTGTTGCGACGAAGCCTGGGTGGGGTCTATGTCCAACAGTGAACTGCGACATGCTGAGTTGATTGATCTGGTTGGTTCCTACCTGTAGACATCAAAAATAAACAATTTAAAACAAAAATAACGCTCAAAAAAAAATTGGCCTTTATGTGGTCCTTCTAAAAATAAAAAGAGAGACAGTGTTCGAAATACACTTAAAAGGAGACTTAAAAGGAGAACCAGCTGATCTCACAAACGGCATTACAATTTATAGTAACGACTTCTGTGCTCGCCTGTACACGACATCTATGATCGTGTGTAACGGGTTACCGCTAACGTTTTAACGACTACCCACACGCGACGTAGTGATCTTTTAACTTAATTACATTGCTTACTGTACATAAATGATTTTTGTAAGCGTTTTTGCTGTAGAGTTTACTTTTTAAGAGTATTATTGATACTTTTGGACGGTTTCGTATATTCAGAACGTTAAGAGCCTAACGACATGCTCACACACATCTTTTAATGAGGCTGTAATCCTCTAAATCTATAAGCATGTTGTCTAAGCTGAAAGTGCTTAAAAATTTGACTCAGAGGCCTTTTTTTGTATAGTTACTCCCGTGTACATAAAAGTAAGAAACTTTTTTTTTTAATGAGTCCTCCCACCCAGGGCAGAGCGGGAATGACTGTTAGACTCGTACTGACTAAACTCCACGGTGTCCTTCAATAGCCTTTTACGTACCGGGGTCACGGTAATTCGTACAGTCCCAGGACGAAGAGGCCTTAGCATGACTTTTCATATTTTTGTGACGTAAAGTAAACGGGAACTTTGACGTAAATTTTATGGAAAAAAATGGTTCCTCCTTCTTACACTAAAGGCGATTTTTCAATTTTCCATGCAATAAAACGCAGTAAATACTTCAAGTACGCTGTTTTTTTTTATTTATTTTTTTACGTGGTAAAATCTTCAAATGAGTCCTCCCACCCAGGGCAGAGCGGGAGGGACTGTCAGATTCGTACTGACTAAAATTTACGGTTTACTTCAATAGCCCTTTACGTTCCGGGGTCACGGTAATTCGTACAGTCCCGCGACCAAGTACGCTGTAAATAAAATATAGAGATCTTGTGATAGTGAAACATGGAATTTTATCATTCTACCGGTAAGGGAAGATAGAATAGAACCTTGGAAGTCTAGCAACCAGTCCCCAGTGTTTCTGTTATTGTCATTTGTTCATCTGCATCCGGTTAGACTAAAGCCTTTGTCAAACAGACAGGCGATAGCGAACCGAATCTAGTCCGAAGCGATAACGAACCGATACGAGACGTCAAACTGGGAGCAGCGAATCGAGGCGTGGTAGTTGTATTAGCTGGCTTTTTACGAACGATGTCAAACATAGCAAATACGCCTTCGCCACGTCTTCGCATCGGTTCGGTCACGCTATCCGATCGCTTTCGGTTGACTGGATTCAAACAATTCCGTACATTACAAATAAAAACGTCACGCTTCGCATTTGCAACGCCTGTCTGTTTGACAAAGGCTCAAAAGATGATGCACAGGCAAATCCTCTTTGCCTGCTATTGTTACGTGAGCTTCTACACTTTCTATTATTAAGGCAAAAATATAATTGATGCTTTATTGTCCATTTTTGTACTTCCTTATCGTTTATGGCATAAAGGTCAAAGTTGAGTGTCCGATCCCAAATCGTCATTAAGATCATAGTGCAACTGCAACCTTTTTTTGTGGTAATATCTTGATGATACTCGCATTACCACAAAAAAAAGGTTGCAATTGCACTCCGCAGTGTGTTCCACGTCGATCCTGCAATAGTCCTTTGCGTTTCAGGGTCACGGTTACCTCTCTATACAGGAACCGCGACAAAGAAAGTTGAGTGTCTCAAATCGATCAAATTGTGTAGCTTTAGGCGCAGATTAACCCAACCAATATGGTAGTGACGCTCGGGGTCGCGGGTTTGTCTTATCAGGTAACCGTGGCCCCGGAACTTAAAGGGCTATTAAATGATACCGTGGATTTTAGTCAGTACAAGTCTTACAGGAGGGAACCTGTCCTGTGCTGTCCTGGGTGGGAGGACTCATTTGATGAAAAAAAATGGTAGTGTCGCTGATTTCAACAAACTATCATTAAAAAACTTTTATTTGCCCTCGAAATTAAAATTCAACCTACAAACATTGCAATGTAGCGAATTCAACAATGTCACTCTCGTCCTACATTTTAATTATTTACTCTCTGTTATATAACATTGCCATTTTAAATCCGCCAGCATGTGTTTGTTATGTAAGTCCAATTTACGATGATGATTGATTATGGTAAGTCTATTAATTCACGAATTATTTGATTGCATATGATTGCTTTTTGTAGTTTTATGTGGTTATGGGAAGTTATGGTAATTTTAACGCTATTTTGTGTTAGCGTAATTTGATAATTGTTGTGTTTTGATTCTGGCATAGTTTTGACAAGGTTTTTATGTTCCGAAAGTGTTAACAGGATAGTTTGGCTCGGTGGTATCATCGGAACTTAAAGCGCCATCTTGTTTATATGTATTTAACAAAGCGGCACCTGTTTTTGGGGGTACATGCGCCAAGGAAGGGTTATGTTCAAGTGAGAATAACTCCTAAAATACTTGACGTAGAGTGATGATTTTGTTATCATTTTGTAAATGACTCAAATACTTTTAATTTAATCAAAACCCCAAGCAAACTTCAGGGGTACTTTTCGAACTAGAGTAAAAAAATTGAAAATATTCAGTACTTATTGTGTAAAATTTTGTGATTTCCCATGTTTTTTTGTTTCTTTTCACTAATTATTTAGAAGCCTCAACGTTAACCTTCGCATTTGCATGCATGTAGGTGTCTTGGATTAAAAGGTATTTGCATTTAATTGTACATACCCCAGTTCGACCGATTAAAACTAAAACGGCCACCATTCGCGAGGAATTGGTTTAGGATTTTTGTAGAAGCAGTTTTGTCGATTTAAATGAGTCTATAATATCCCCTTCAAGTATCGGTAATCGGAAACCAAACACACTGTATTATGCCAATAATGACTCGTCATCCGTTTATAGACGGCGAGTCGTGTTCCACACGCGCCTTACAGGATTGGCAGCAATCTGACGGGGCCCACGTAGAGGGCCAAATACAGTTAACCGTGACGCTGGAACGTAAAGGGCTATTGAAGGAACGCCGTGGATTTTAGTCAGTACGAGTCTGGCAGCTCATAAAAAAGGTACCTACCAAGGACTCTACATACATAGTGGCCTAGTTTTATTGTGATAATAAATTAAATATGTATTATGTATGTCGTACAGCAATCTATCAAAATGAAAGTAACTGTGGTTCCTCCCTAGGGAATCCACTCCATCATTAAATTTTGCAGAATAAAATCTTTTTTTTTATATTATGAAGATGTTTACTATGATGTTAAATTAAAAAAGGTACTTTATTTAAAAACAAAAACTAAATTATCTATTGCTTCCGAACTAAAAATAATTGGGAAACCTAGGAAGTTGAAAAGCTTGAATATTTCTACAATTTGAAAACTACTATAGAAAATGTTTTTCACTGAAAATATAACCCAGTCTTATCTGCTGAATACGATTAGGTATTTTATATGGAGCCACTGCTTAATCGACATACACTATACTTGCATCACTAAACTTGTATGTCTGTATGAAGAAAAAGCGAAACAACTTGTTCTCAATTTTTTTGTAACGAACTTAGGGGAACAGTGTATAAGACAGGGACGCGAGGTATGATGGGAAATCACACACTTAAGGCAAACTTAACACAATGCTAACGTAGCGCAAGCGCCAACAGGACGCCATTTGTTAACGGCCGCTGGCAAATGACGTCCTGATGGCGCTTGTGCTACGTTAGTGTTAGGTATGCTTAAAGAGTGTATATCCCCATTATACCTCGCGTCCCCGTCTTATACACTGTTCTCCTATCTCTTAATAGCATTCATAGAGAATAATCATCTTTTATGCTTTTTAGTGGTGGAGTCAAATTGAGTTTCATTTTTGGGTAAAAAAAACGATTACCTAGAAAACCTAGTTATAAATTATGTTGGCAGAGAGTAAGTAATGCGTAGGCAGAAAATTCAATTTTCTTCACAAAGTAATTGACAACTGGCAAGTTTCAATTTCCTTATAAAAATATTTACTCTAAACCCAATTGAGATTGAGACGCCTCGTTGGTCTCAAACATCAGTCTCTTGGTTCGGTTCCCGGATCTTATACATATACATAGAATTCGGAAGTTTGTCGTATATGATTATTTCCCAGAATTTGATCCTAATTCGCAACACTTTCGAATGGTGTAATAATACAGGCTGTGATTTTTTTTCCAAACTTAGCCGTTTTGATTCCTGGCCAAAATTATTGGATTTTCTAAAATCTGATGATGCAGTTTTAGTTTCCGTCAAAATCAGCCTCGAGACTCCGTTCAACGTTTTTCGATATTCCTCATGGTTTCGGATATAGCCATCAACGCCCAGTTGAAAAATTAATTCTGTATATTGATGATTTCATGTCAACTTCACACTCAAATCAAAAACCTCAAGTGAAACTTCAGGAACCCCTGAAAAGGTTCTAAAACCATTGACAAACAAAACAAAAGCCGTCCTTCATTAGTCCATCCCGGGTTCACAGGTAGTCGTATATTTTCACACTGTCCTGAAAACATTGATTGAAAACCCTTTGTGGGACTGAAAGGTTTAAAATCAATGTTTTACACGTAACACTTTGAAGGAGAGGTATTGGGTGTTTCAGTTAATTTTGCGACTAAAAAGGTATGGTTCTGGTTTTGTTTCGACGGACCAGGGGTTTTGACCTATGACAGATTTTTTTATATAGTTTATACGCCTGCGTCGCGTATCGTAAAGCTTTTTTATGCGAAGAACATTTTGGCTTCGAGCAGGACTCGTCTATCCTAATAAGTACTCCAGAACGCCTTCGGAAAAACGCCAAATGTTCCTTTTCTCAAAAAAGCTCGAAGTATTTTTAAATTAGTAATTTTAAGATAGAGGCGTACGTTTTGCACAGTCACAAAAGAGTTAAGTAAGATTTAAACTGTTTTATTATTTTTATAACACACATTTTTTTTAACCCATTGAATACAAATTATGTTTAAAATCTTATGTAATAAGGACGATTCTATTTATGTATATTTTTTATGAATTCTTTTTTATTTACATAAAATCTTAACGAAACTTTACATATTATTTAAAACTTGAAATTAAATACTACTATTCCACATCCTAATTAATTAAAATTAATAATCAAAGTAAATATTTATAACAAAATATTAATATTAAACAATTGAATGTGTTTAACACACTTTTTCGCTAGCTTGAAATAAATTATGCACAATTTTTACTACAAGTAACATTAAGGTTGTAAAACATATTATAACCTATTATAATTAATGCACATACTAATTAAATATACTTTTGAACACAAGCTTTAATATTGAACGCCTTTGGCTCAGGATACCGTTATAAAAAGACCAAGATGCAATCAGCCATTTTCAAACCAAAAACCAGTTTAAACTAGTACATAGCCCAGTTAAATCCAGTTTTTTTTTGTCCACACAATTGTAATTCTGAGAATAATTTAATCGATTGTTATGTATTTTTACATTTTGACATAATTTGGATTTTATAGCCACTTTGTGAGAGAAATTCGCATAAATAAACAGTAATAAAATGGTGAAATACGAATGATTTAACAAAAACTTGGAGGGAATATCACTTAGAGCTCAGGGTAGGCAAAGCGGAATTATAGTTTTACTTGTGGTCAGTTTCTTTCAGTTTCCCCTGTCAGATATCAAAGAATAATTTAAGCCTTTGTCAAACAGACAGGCGTACGCGTTGTAATGTATGGAATTGTTTGAATCCAGTCATATAGAAAAGCGAAAGCGATCCGATAGCGTGACCGAACCGATGCGAAGACGTGGCGAAGGCGTATTTGCTCTGTTTGACGTCGTTCATAAAAAGCCAGCTAATACACCTGGCACGCCTCGGTTCGCTGCACCCAGTTTGACGTCACGTATCGGTTCGTTATCGCTTCGGACTCGGTCCGGTTCGCTATCGCCTGTCTGTTTGACAAAGGCATTACTCCTTTTTAGAACATACCAAATAAATAAGACATTTCTCTTCTTTTTCACACTATTCAAACACACTATCGTCTACATTTCTTTCTCATTTTTCCTTTAAATGAAAAGGTCTAAAGCAGTACCTTTATATTAAAGTACTACTTTAGTATTAAACCTATGTTATTTTTCTGTATTATTTGTTATGTGTACGAAAATAGATAAATGGCACTAGGATTCGAAGCCAGCACCTCATACTCGACATCAGTCCTTGGAACCACAAAACTAACAAGACTACCAGCTTTGATGTAGAAATATAATATCCTGTTCTTGAGAAATGTGGTGTGACGTTTTTGGTTAGTTATTTATTTATTTAAAAGTTATAATCATCATGTTAGTTATTTTTGTAGGTTTTTTTTTCTGTTGTATTTGGAACGCGTTTTTTGTTTTATACTTCTTTGTTAATCTTATTTTTAGATTGAGGTAGTTATGATGGAGAAATAAGCAGTGTTTATGTATTTCCATTCCAATTTTTGAAATATTTTTGTTTTTTATTTTTCTGTGTGAAATAAATAATCATTTTTACAATCTCACTATTCTAAGTCTCTGGATTCTTTTTTCGGTCTTTATGTATGAGCAAAACAACAAAAAACAGGGTTATTTGTAAAACATTAACAAACTTTCATGGACTGAAAGTACATATCGATGCCTTACGGCCAAAAGGGGATAAGCGACATTTTTTCGTGAATGGCTTCTGGTATGGTTAGATACGGCGTTTTTTTTCGATTCTAACCATATATGTATATAAGTTGACTTTTACTGTGAAACCAACCTGAAAGATTTAAAAAAAGATTTTTAATTCTAAATAGAATATTTGCCGTTGACAATGTATGAAACACCTGTTTATTTGTGATATTGAGAAGGTCAAGTCTACAAGTCATTGAATCTTCAAACACAATATTTGACCTACAGACAGTACTATAAACTCCACATATTGGTAAGATAAGCAATAAAATATTGCGGTCAGTTTACATACTAAACACAAACATGTTACAGGCTATTAATTTTGTGAAATTTAGACGCGAGACCCAAAACTAAAACGATATTAGATTCTCTCTTAGAAACTATTCGATTTAAATCTTAGTTGAACTGAATTTATTACTGCTACATTATGTGCAAGCCAAATATGTGCGCAATTTTGAAATTACAATTGTCTTAGATTAAGTTTAAGTGAGTGAAACAGATATTTCTGTAAGACAGTTGCTCTTCTTATGCTCATCATCATATTTATGCAGCCTTGTTCAAAATCGTGGACATGTGCATTCTTCCCATTTTAACATATGGATCCCAAACTTGGTATTTGACAAACATACAAAAGTCCAAACTCGAGGTTTGCCAACCTGCAATGTAGCGCTGTGTTCTAGGCGTCAAGCTAACTCGTAACACCACTCTGCGTTCCAAAACACAGATCACCGACGTTGCTAAGCTGAAGTAGGCCTGGGCTGGCCACGTCTGCCGGATGCCCAATTAACTGTGGGCCAAAATAACCACTATGTGGAGCCCTGACACAGCCAGAAGGCGTCGCGGCAGACCTCGTTGAAGGTGGCGGGACCAGCTTGACAAAACTCACATTCACATTAGCTCAAGATCGAAATAGTTGGAAGTCATGGGAGAGGCCTTTGCCCAGCAGTGGGGTGATAAAGGCTGACAGTAACAATAAAAGTCCGACCCTCTGGTGAGAAGAGGTCTCTTTCTTGCGCCATAATTCCCTACCGTGATATGCTCTAAAGACACAGCGCGCGGCGGCGCTGAAGCTATGGTCACCGACGACGTTGCGATAGACTATATTTGACGAACACGTCATAGAGTCCTAAAGGGAATAGCATAGCTGCATCTGTACAAGACCAAACCAGGTTTGCTCTTTTCGACGTAGTCAATAGCGTCTAGATAAATCTAGTTAAAAAAATTCGAGACCTAGCGTTGCCACATCAAACACTGTGTCGATGTGCTTTTGTCATGCACAGAAATATGAATACCTAAATAAAACAAATTACATAAACTTTGCTGCTTTTAATGTTTGATAAAATACTGTGAGATGATTCACCCACTGATGACGTTTGACAGAGCGGAGGCAGCGCCAACTTTCTGTCATCTAGACATATAATAAATCTGTAGAAGGGTCAATTCTGTACATTGAAAATATTGAAAAAATAAATAGCGGTGGGTGTTGCTGGATCGATACCAAACCCAAATATGTGATTAAAAAAAATTTTGTCTGTCTGTCTGTATATGCAGGCATCACGTGAAAACTAACGGTTCGATTTCGATGAAACTTGGTATAATTATACCTTATTATCCTGGGCATAAAATGGGACACTTTTTATCCCGAAAAATACGTAAAAAAAAAACTTATTTTTCAGTTACTACAGAACGCGAGCTCAACAGCAGTAGCTCAATAGAGGGATCTCCTTAATTATTATTAATTATTATAGGCTTAGCCGTATTCGGGTCCAATAGATATTTATAAGATGTCATTGTAAGAGTTACTCAAAATGGAGAAATAAGCCATCCACGCGAAGACCGACATCCGCGCGGACGGAGTCGCGGGCGGAAGCTAGTCATAATTATAAATCCTTACTCATTTAATCCACAGAATCAGACTGACCATTAAAGGCATAGCGGATAAGCAGATAGACAACAAACGAGTCTAGATCGAATAGAAAGTTAAACAAAACAATGGGCCGTTTAGTCAAAAGTACTTTCTCCTGGCCTGAAACAATGAGATCAGTGTAAATGTACGTAGGTACATACCTAAGTGGTATTACGTAGACCTGGTTAGACAAAAGTGATCTGTGCAACATCCTAGCACTTTCACAGCCTTCTGAACAGCACGGTTAAAAGGAAATAATTGTATCTTGATTAGGAAGTTTGTCGTTTCACAGAGAATACAACGGGGCTATTAATTCCTGATTGTTTATGGTGGTATACATATTACGTGTTACGTAAAAATATTAAATTGTGTTGTTGGTCAAGCGTTCTGGCGAATACTGACAAACCAACATAGCATTTTTACATATATAGAGGGAGCTTCTTGCCCATAAATGTCTACGTACGCTTTGGAATGGGCGCTTTTGTGAACACTGACTTGCAAGTATCATAACTGGCACATTTTAGCATTTTTGTTAGATTCCTAGAGTGTTACTGGGTTTTTCAACTGAGGAAGTTTGTTGTTTCACACAGAACAACAGCCTATTAATTCCTGTTTGTATATGGTGGTATACATCTTACGTAAAATATTTATTTACATCGTTGAGTGGACCAGCGAATACTGGGCTAGTATAGGCTTCGATTCTCAGGTCGGGTAAAGTGTTATTGGGTTTTACAATTAGGAATAGAAGCCAATTTGGTTTTGTGTCTTGTTGGTAGTAGTGGGCTCGTCTGGACGCCACTTAATATAACAATTTGTCTAACAAATGTGCACAATACCCTCTTTTTGACTTTTTATTGTTTGCTCACAATGACTTTATCTTTTTTAGGAAATTACTTATTTGGAACCAAATTGCCGAGTGTGTTTTGTCTAAATTGTAGTTTTCTTTTTCAAAGAAGTTACGTAATATTTGTTTTAAGAACATGCTAAGTCTAGACTTACAAAATTGCATAATAGGTTAAATGGAAGTTTGAAATTTTTTAACACAGCACGTGACAAAAAAACCTGTAATATCACTTGCAATAAACACGATGACCTGTAATAATGTAATTAATACGTCAGCTAAGTTATTAAAAATTATTTGACCTGTATTCCTTCTTCATTTCGTAAGAAAAATTGAAATGAAAAGTAGAATAAAAGGTTACTTTATTGTTGTGTATAATCCTCAATTTTTATCCTACAAAAAAAAATGAATTGGCCAAGCTTCTTTTACTAATATGCAGGCGTTACTAAAACGAATGTTAGCAAAATCGGTTTAGCATTTAGGCATCTAAGAGGCCTGTTGAGGGCCAAAGCCTGCCGGGGTCGCGGGACTCACGAATTATCGTGACCCCGGAACGTAAAGGGCTATTGATACCGTGGATTTTAGTCAGTACGAGTCTGACAGTCCCTCCCGCTCTGCCCTGGGTGGGAGGAATCATTCGATGATTTTACCACGTTAAAAATTTTGGCATCTAGGAGGCAATAGACAATGATAGACATACTTTTGGGTCACGCCAAACTTGGGCCATAAACATTCTGTTAATATGCTAAAGCTAAGTGAGTACCTACTTTAATTAATACAACACATAAAGTTCTAATACAATATTAGCTCAGTACAAACGTGTGTTCAACAGAGATTAGCGCAGCTCGCGACATGTAGCCGAGAAGCTGGCGCAGTAAATACTCTGGTGATACTGAGCTTTGTTCGTTATCTCTGTGAGAATAGCTCTGTCGGATGCTGTGGAACGTTCTAGTCGCAGTGGTTGTTTACACGCTTTGAACGTATTGGTTCTTTGTAGACTGTTACAAAGAGATTAACTTGATGTTAGTAGGTAGGTTGTTTCTGTAGGTTATTTCGGTCGCGGGACTCACGAATTACCGTGACCCCGGTACGTAAAGTGCTATTGAAGGACACCGTGGATTTTAGTCAGTACGAGTCTTGAGTCCCTCCCGCTCTGCCCTGTGTGGGAGGACTCATTTGATGATTTTATCACGTAAAAAAATAAAATAAAAACTGCAAACATGTTTAGATGAATACATATACCACAGAAACAAAGACAAACAATCTCCTATCACCAGATCTCCCAGGCTAACCGGGTTACATAACCAGGATAAACTTCGACAAGATTTATTATCAACTTAGTCGCCCAGTGTTAGTCACAGATGGGTATTTGTAATCTATGTCATCGGTACAGGACTCATTGCGTATTCTAAGTATGTACTTGTAAACAGCGAGCGACTAAGTATTATGTGGATTGGTTATATACTATGGTTAATTTTAAGATCGAGTTGTTGTCATGGTACGATTCCACCTAAATAGTGTGCGGCACATTTTGTGCAGAACTTCAGAAGTGCGCGTACTAAAGCTGGTATCGCGTTTAGGCTCTTTGTTCACCGGGAAGGCCGTGCGTAACTTTTGTTCGCGCACAGTGCAGCACATCTTAATTTTTTTTTTGTGTATAAGTCTAGAATTAACCTGTTCACTCTTGACTTGAAGACCCCAAGGTTATAGCTGTCGGGAAATACAGATGCATTTACAATACTCGTATCATTTTTGTTTTACATTTTGTTTTTCCACGCCGGTAGCGGATGCAAGTTTCGATCATCAAGTGTATACGCGTTATCGTGTCCACTGCTCACATGTGTGCGCGCACAAAAGTAACCACGAGTTTTGCGGTTGCTTCAGTACGTACAGTGCCGGACACTGGTGGAATCGCATCTTTAGGTTAAAACAACACATTGGTCTCTGTGAGCTCTCGGCCGTTAGGTAATAATCTTCGCAAAGAAAATGCTGGCACTCGTTCGAAGATACGGCTGTTTTAACTGGACGAGCATTGCTCCATCATTTGTGGTCGTGTGATTAAATCTAGAAAGAATTGATGAAGTCATGATGATCTCTGCGAACCTGCATTGGGTTTGTGTGGCACCTTCCTTCTAAAGAGAAGACCTGGGTCCCAGCAGTGGGCTCATAATAGGACACGACTTTTCAATAATTTATTTACTGTCTGGTAAACACAGAGTCGATCGTCTGCTCAGTGTTTCAGGGTAGCAAGTGTAGCGAGCATAATATGCAGAAAGTTAACCTAACTACAACTAAACCCCGAGTCGACGTCGCGGTCCGGGTTCCACGAGCGGCTCAAAGAGTTGCCAGCACACTGACGGGACCCCCTTAAAGCGCCAAAGCCTGTTGGGATCGCGGGGCTAAAGAGTTACCGTGACCCCGGATCGTAAAGGGCTATTGAAGGACACCGTGGATTTTAGTCAGTACAAGTCTGACAGTCCCTCCCGCCCTGCCCTGGGTGTGAGGACTCATTTGATGATTTTACCACGATAAAAAAAAAGGGAACAACTAAACGATGTGAACAGGCCCATAGTCATCTAAACCAGAGGAACATAAATCAAAACTTTGCTGGTTTGACATAGAGGAGTGCCTCTGAGTTATTTGATTAATAGCTATGTGTTTATTTACCCCAAAAATTGCCTTTTATAAATGACGGGTTTGCAGAAATATCAATTGATGTATGTGTTGGAGACGGCTGTTTTTGCTTGTGTTGAGAATGTTAATTTAAGAAATTAAGTACTATGCTAGCTGTGTTATTAAAAATCTTCAAAGTTCTTATATTTTTTGTGTTGGGTTTTAACTTGACTCTAGTCATTTTTATTATTTTTTTATTTTGGTAAAATCATCAAATGAGTCCTCCCACCCAGGGCAGAGCGGGAGGGACTGTCAGACTCGTTCCGGGGTCACGGTAATTCGTACAGTCCCGCGACCAGCTTGACTCTAGTCTAGGTCAAAACAGACAAAACTTAGGTTGGAGTGAGCTTGCGTAGAAAAATCCACTGTTCAGTGTTCAGTTTCTAAGCCTTTGCCAAACAGACTGGCGAGTCCGAAGCGATAACGAACCGATACGAAACGTCAGTCCGATAGTTCCTTCACGCCATCGGATCGCTTTCGCTTTTTTATGTGACTGGATTCAAACAATTCCATACATTTCAAATAAAAACGCCTCGCTTCGCATTCGCCTGTCTGTTCTGCTGCGTCTGTCTGTTTGACAAAGGCTTTAGAGATTCGGGTTGTATCTACATATGTTGTAAAATGTTGCTAATCTCAGAATTATATAATAATTTCTGTAAACAAACAGAAACGTAAGAAACATGAAGATATAAGCATGAATAGTACATAGGCACTGCTTATTTCTTAATATATTTTTTTCTCACAGACCTTTTGAAGGAGAATTTGTAGTAGAAGACTTAAAATTATGTATAGGAACCAATAATTGGTTACAGTAAAATATTTTACAATTCATGAAATTATGTGTTTCAAAATCAAAGCTTTCAGAACTTAATGTTCCACGTTTATACACTCAAGTTTTATCTTCAACAAAAACGTTCAGACTCGTAAATACACTGAAAGAAATTCTATTAACACCATGTTATTATATCGCTGTCGTAAAGTTACTTCTATGTCTCTATTTACTTCGCATGAAGTATATTGTTATATGTATTTCTCTAGCTTTTTCCCGCCGCTTCGCTCACATTAACTCGCGTGGGAGTCGAACATTACATGAAAACAGTAAAGCCCTTGTCAAACAAACTGGCGTGGCGAATGCGAAGCGTGACGTTTTTATTTGTAATGTATGGAATTGTTTGAATCCAGTCACATAGAAACGCGAAAGCGATCCGATAGCGTGACAGAACTAACGGACTGACGTCTCGCTTCGGTTCGGTATCGCTTCGGAAACGCTTCGCTTTCGCCGGTCTGTTTGACAAAGGCATAAATACAAGAATTTTCATAAATATCCATACTCAGGTCGTCGTCTAACCTGTGGTAGCTCACAGGTCTGTCATTATACTCGTTAGTCTGTCATGTTTCCAACCATTTACTCTAAAAGATTTTTTAAGACTTGATTCGTAGCAATTCTTCTCAAGCTATTTTGCAGTCTAAAACCAATCACGATTTCAAATACGTTTTTGAACTTTGCAGAACTCCACTTTATTTTTATCGGGAAATAGAGACGGGTTCGCACAATATTATGGAAGCATAACGCCTTGCAGATTCTTACTTTTATATTTAAAATATAAGAAGTACCTCAGTACCTACCTAGTTATGTACCTCATAAAAGATGGCGCGACGAGCTAGACGAAACCAACGACCAGTGGTCGACATTGGCTCTGATTTGAGGAGCTAGAACTCCATGAGTAGAGAGGCCTCTGATAAATGGTTTCACACAGGCTAAGAGTAACAATAACCCTGTATTCCCAACCCTGAAGTTTGATTTTGGTTCTTGGTTCTTTAAGTCAAGAGGGAATCGATTACTTCTAGGCAAGCGTGCTTCACCGTCGACCACATCATCATTTACCATCTGTCGAGATGGTTAAAGGCGAGCCTATCGTTTACTTACGTATTTATTTATATTTAACACCGATCACAAAACCTCCAAAACTATAAAGTTACAACCTGTTCCCACGACGATGTTCAGACCATTTGTTGGTCATGTTTCCGTGGAAACCTCCTCGTAATAAAGAAGACAAACATTACGAAATATGTTCCCACACAAAATAGAGGTGTAATTACAAAAGTTTTACTGTTTATGTTATATGATAGCGGAAATGTATTATATCTAGGAATTGTATAAAATTTCGAAGCTTATGCTAAGTTTAGGGAATGTATAAAAAGTGTTTAAGTGTAATTGATATAATCTAGCTGTTGCGCCCGCTTATACCCCCCCCCCCCCCCTTTATTCCCTATCTCACTCAGGACCATAGCAGCTTTGTACTGGTGAAAGATTTTTTTCAATCGGTCCAGTAGTTTTTGAGTTTACTCATCACAAACATACACACAAAAATACAAATCTTTCCTCGTTACAATATTAGTGTAGATTGAAACAGCAATCAGTCTGCCACTAATCTAATTTCATCACCATCACTAATCTCTTAATCACATCAGTATAATTATGAGAAATATGGAGCCAGCTGCATCAATCTGATGTTGTAATAGATTGGATGACCTTTAACGCCCACTATCAGGTATAGTTTGAGCTATTTTTAGCTTCGTTTGTGATTTATTTTAATGGAAAAATATCAATCAGTCCTTTATTTAGTGCCAATACATACAAATGGCTAATCAGTCCGTCATCATGAAAAATTACGGATTATGAAAAAATATTCGAACCGTATTTATTCACAATTTGAACAATTTCAATTAAATTCTGACGTCCCGAGACGCTACTCGCCAGTTTGAGTGCGTTATCTTGGTTTACAATGTTTATTACCTGGTTGGAAAAATCGAAATCTTTTTTGTTAGGGTAGTAATTTATGATTTCTTCATTTTAGATTTTTATTACAGGGTCTATCTAAACAGAACACACAACAAAGATATTTTTTTGATAAAGTTGTAATAAAAAAAAAAACATCTTATGCTAGTTATCACATACTTTTTTCAAAAGTGTACACAAACATCCAGCCTTGGAAAACAACTACTTGTATGTCACACGAATATTTGTTTTGAACCTGCGATATGTAGCGCTATAGCTGATGTCTAAGCCGCTGCGCCATATTGCGCGCTTTAATGAAGATAATAATCAATTATAATTCTTGATCTGGCCCGCGAGGTTGTTGATATGTGGGACGTGAATACAGCAGTTATTGTGCCGATAGTCGTGTCTGCCAATGGCTTAATCGCCAAGAGCCTCGACCAACACCTGAGGAGGCTCTCGCTGGGTAGCTGAGTCAAGCGCTTGATTCAGAAGGCAGAACTCCTAGACACGGCGCGTATTGTTAGGAGGTTCCTCTCTCAGGAGCCCTGACCGCCGGTAGCCCGGACCCTGTTCCCGGTGCTGGTGGACTGCTATTTTTTATATTTTTAAATGTTTTTTATTGCTTTGCTTTGTAAAAATATTTAAAAATGTAATTAATAAGTGTAAAAATGAATAAAGGAAATTATAATCTATATATATAAAAGGAGAACTGACTGACTGACATATCAACGTACAGCCGAAACTACTGGGGCTAGGAATGTGAAATTTTGCACACGGCTTCCTATTATAATGTAGGGGAGCACTTAGAAGGGGTTTTTGGAAATTTAACCTTTAAGGGGGTGAAAAGGGGGAATTAGGAAAGTACGTAAACCACGCGGACGAAGTCGCGGGAAAAGTGCTAGTAATGCATATGGCACTCGCCTACAGTGATTATAATTGACATTAAAAAAATATGGTTTCAACGGGATAAAAATGTTCTATACTTAATTAAATCTTTTGTCGTATTATGTGTGGGAGGTGTTATGAAATAATACCTTCATTTTTCATATTTTATAGGGTAGGCAGATGTGTAGGTGTCTGTCGGCCAATGTTGTGTTGATTAACTTTTGCTTTTAATAAGATGGATAGATTAATTGGTTTGTTGCAACAGATTAAGTAACGTATTTTTTTTTAACTTTTTTCCACACTATGTATATATGCCATACTCTTTAAGAAGGAGGAAGGAGGCAGGTAGGAGGAAGAGGAGGAAGAACAATTATAGAACAATTTATCTTTTTCTTTTTAGACAGAAACCGTAACACAAAAGTTAAACTCCTGTTGAACACTTGTCTAAAAAAAATGTGACTGCAAAACGACCCTTATATCAACGTTAATAAATGCCATTTTGCAACTGGGAGTTTTTTGTAGAAGGACGGATAATGTCTATTTTTTATGGTGAAGGAAAGAGATAAATGTTAAATTTATTTGTTGTTGTATAGATATTTGTTTTTTTTTTTGATATCCTGGTAAAATCATCAAATGAGTCCTCCCCCCACCCAGGGCAGGGCGGGAGGGACTGTGAGACTTGACTGACTAAAATCAACGGTGTCCTTTAATAGCCCTTTACGTACCGGGGTCACGGTGATTCCCGCGAGAATTCGTGAGTCCCGCGACCCCGGCGTTTATATTTGGCTTGAGAAGAGTCAGTCCATGCTACAGGTCTATGAAAGTAACAGGTCGGAACACGTCCCTTACACCGTGTGTTATATTCGGTACAAGGAAAATAATGTTTCTTACTTATTATAAACAGTATTCCAGCATCTGTTCCGTCGGTCCTTCCGTACGTGATTTACAACCAAAAACATTAGTTTGGAACCGTAAAGGAAAACAGAGAAAGCTATATTTTATCCTTGTGAAGACAAAAGGTGCCTTTTTCAGGCTGAAAATGTTCTTTAGACTTTTTTTATCGTGCAACAGATGGTACTATAACAAAGAACTTTGTGTTTTAGAGATGGTTGGTGTGGGGAATTTTATTCTTGAGGAGTAGTTGAGGATTTCTATTAAAATTAATAGTTATATTTGACGTAGTCGACTAATGTTGCTCGTGAGTTTT
Organism: Agrotis puta; assembly: GCA_943136025.2. Taxonomy (NCBI): domain Eukaryota; kingdom Metazoa; phylum Arthropoda; class Insecta; order Lepidoptera; family Noctuidae; genus Agrotis; species Agrotis puta. The sequence continues at coordinate 17,351,384 of OW964169.2, read as the reverse complement.
GAATCACGTTAATAGAATTGCGATAAAACAAATTTTCGTATTTCCATTACCAACATTGCTAAAATGGCGTTTATCCCAGACGTAAACATTACGTAGTATTTTTTTTCATCAACTAATGAATAATTGATCTTTAAACGGCAATAGAAAACATTGAATTGAGAAAACATGTTTCAGAATTTTGAATTATGATATGACAAAAGGGTATGCAACTTGCGACAGAGTCATACACCTTTGTGAAGGCAAAAGGGTATGCAACTTTTAGTATGGACCTTGGCATCATATTTTTTTTCTTTCGCCAATAATGAAATATTGGTCAATAGTAGACCGCAACCTAAGAACTTCGTAAAACATAATTAAAAAAATTCTAAACCGTAACCAACCAGAGATATAACGGATTTTATTTTGTTCTAATCAGGAGTAAATCAATAAATCCTACAAAAAATAACTCCCGATTAGAACAAAATAAAAACCGGTTGGTTACGGTTTAGAAACTTTTTTTTATGGACTTCTTAGGTGGTAGTCTAATTGTGCCCAAAATTTAATCACTGGCGAAAGAAAAAAAAAATGATGCCAAAGTCCATACTAAAAGTTACATACCCTTTTGTCTTCACAAAGGTGTATGACTCTGTCCCGACAGAGAGAACATTGTAGGCTGGATAAACTATGTACCTTTAGAAAGAACATTCAATTACTACAAACAAATACTTGCTTATTATATCAATATCCAACAAATGATATTGGTAGAAAACAATGCCAACATCACCCACGGTCGACATACATAAAATACAAAATACTTTCGGAACAAAAGTGAGACCCAATTTGACACAAATTCTTCTCGAGACGGGCCCGGAGAGGTACATTAAAAAAATACTTTCCAAGACAATGAGATGAAACATGTGACGACGTTTTAGGAGAAAAACTCGTGTTTCCCCGCATTTCCTGATAAATTCAATTTATTATAGCAATTTGCAGACCTAGGTCTGACTCGTCTTAAGTAATAAATAAATAATAAATAAATATTCACAACTATCACACAACGCCATCTAGTCCCAAGCTAAGCAGAGCTTGTGTTATGGGTACTAGACAGCTGATAAACATACTTATATATTTCTAAATACATACATACTATAGGTAAATTACACCCAGACACAGAACAAATGATCGTGCTCATCACACAAACATTTGTCCTGGGTGGGAATCGAACCCACGACCTCCGGCGTAGCAGCCAGGGTCACTAACCACTAGACCAACAGGCCTGTCAAAAGTAGGGAAGTTTGGCAAAAAGGGAGGACACGTCTTATACTGTGGTTTTTTTTTTATCGTGGTAGAACCATCAAATGACGCCTCCCACCCGGTGCAGAACGGGAGGGACTGTCAGACTCGTACTGACTAAAATCCACGGTGATCATGAAATTGCGAGGCCTCATAAAATCGTGAATTATTAAGAGTATTATGACGATGAAAAATTAAGATAAGTTTCAGTTTTCAGAAGATTACAAGAGATCTTTAATTAGCATAAAAGGGACAGACTGCTTTGAGATATCACGTTTTATTGAAGACGTTTTAGAAATTTCTTTAAGAAATTAAAATGAGCCTCGAGACTGCTCATATTTTAAGAAAATGCTAGTAAAATGTTTCTGATTTCTTATTTGATGTTATAATCGTATTAATATTATAAGTTTTTAAGATATTTATTTAAATCTTAACTAATTTAGATGTTACGTATCTTAATCTTTACAAATTCATATAAATATTATTAATATTCATAAAGAACGAAATGAACGAAACGAAACGAAAAGAACATAAAAATTCGCACATGAAAAAAGTTTGCGATCGCTTTGAAAATTGAAATCTTTTTTGTTTCGGTAGATTATATTATGATTTCTTCTCGTAAGCCTTTGTCAAACAGACAGGCGTGGCGAATACGAAGCGTGACGTTTTTATTTGTAATGTATGGAATTGTTTGAATCCAGTCACACAGAATAGCGAAAGCGATCCGATAGCGTGACCGAACCGATGCGAAGACGTGGCGAAGCCGTATTTGCTCTGTTTGACGTCGTTCATAAAAAGCCAGCTAATACAACTGCCACGCCTCGGTTCGCTGCACCCAGTTTGACATCTAGTATCGGTTCGTTATGGCCTCGGAATCGGTCCGGTTCGCTTTCGCCTGCCTGTTTGACAAAAGCTTTAAGATTCTTAATTAAAAAATATAGATTAAGAATATAAAAAAATATAGTTCAATTGTTTTTCCATAACGTTGAAAAAGGCAGCTTATGCTAGTGATCTCAAACTGTTTTTGATGTGTGCACTTCTCACCACTCACCACTGTCAGCTAGGTATACGAGTATGCCCAAGATATTCATGGCATTCCCTCCTTTTATAGCAACGTTTAGCCTCTGGCCAAGGTAAAAACCAGCCCTTAGGTCACGGGAGCTTGGCTCCAAATAATCCGTGAAAAGCTATGCTCGGGTAAAAATAGGGGCATATTTTCACCCGAGTAGAATTTGGTCGCCCGGTTTGTGAACTTCTACAATAACGGTTCTGTTACATTTACAATAACTAAACTGTGCCTGAATCAGGGATGAAAAAAGAAGTTTTTTTTTTTATATAAGACAAACAATTCTTAAACAATTATTTTTGTTTAGTTTCAGTAATTATTTCAAATTAATTCGACATGTAGGACGACGTCTAAGACCAGTCTCTCGAATATGAATTTATTTTCATTTTATATCCATTTATCTGTGGTGAAAAGTAGTTATAACGTGTGATAAAAACAAACGAGTAATTTCAAACTGTTTTAAACATGTTTTAAAACAACGTGTTCTTTTAATCATGGCAACCCTGGGCTGAAAACACAAGCTCAGAAATTGTAAGCCAATATTCACAGCCTTTCAGCCTGTGAATCGTCCGCCATATTGTCCCCCAGCCGGCTTTCAGTTAGATATTCTCATTGGTCGTGCGGTAACATGTAACTGCGTTATATTGCCTCGGTCTTTGTAGTCTAGTTAGATGTGATTTGTGTCGGTTCCTGTGCACTAACTTGTGTTCACAGCGTTACTTGCAAACCGGGCTAAAACGTATCCTAAATAACCCAGGTTATAAACTATCTGTGTAGGTACCGAATTGAATGCATTTTTTTTTTAGTACTTTTTTTTTGAGAAAGAGTAAAAACGTTCCTCAATTTATCCATCCTCACTTAAGCCTATGTCAAACAGACAGGTTTTTGACTCGAGTTTAGAAAAAATAACTACCTGCCTGTCATACGATGACACCATGACATTGTCACTGAATGCATTTTTACACAATCATACTAATTAATTGTTTATTTGTTTCAGGTACTAACACCTTCATTTGCTTGGGTTCCCGTTTTATAAGTAAGATGTAAGTAGGATACTTTTGGTTCTTGACCTTAAGAATGGGCATTATGCCAGAAAAAAATCAGATTTCACCCGCACCCCTGCTCTAGTACCGATAACAACCACGGGCGGCGTGACGACTCGCACTACAAAACTTCGTGCTAAAAACAAAACAACTGCAGTACCACAGTATAATATGTATTATGTACGTGTGTGATTCAGCCTCTGTTCTTGAAATAAGTGAGTACAGCCGCGCGATACCTTCGCACGTGGTAGGGCTGCATTTTAATTTAATTCAATTAGTTGAGTTTCTTTGTAGTTTCGTGATTGTAAATATTATATTTTTGTTTTAAAATTACATTTACTGTGAATGATGTAGGAAGTGTTCAATAAAAATACATGTTGCGTGTTTTGCTCTACCTTTGTACTCTGCAAACGGCATTATAATCAACTAATTTATCGCAGGTGCGCTACCTGAAACCTGGACTTATGTATTAAATATCAGTCCAAACAATGTCAGAAGCCTGTGGTGTTCCCAGATGCGATTTCATTAACTTTGCTACTAAAGAAAGTGGCCACATCTTCAAACGAAAAAGAAAATTAAATAAAGCCCATAATTACAGATTTCCATTGCCAAATTGAATAAACATTTTAATAACACGTTCCGAAATGTTTCATGTTCGAAAACACAATACTGTATCATAATTATTATTATTGTGGCAATGCCGTTTATAGTATATGTCATGTATTCCTTACAAATAAAAGCCCTGAGCGTCGGCACTCGGAGCTTGGACACTGTTCCCGATACCGGTGGGCAACTATTATTTATATTTATAAATAATTTCTCCGGTAGGCCTTCATGGTGTAAACAGGATATTACAGTGGGCTTAGATTACTACTTGCATCCAGGTCTATCGGTTGCCTGCTCTCTCTCACGATGTCGTCGGTCAATTTAAATGGAAAGCCTGCTTCCCTAGACACGTGGCAAACATTGAATGAAAACGCTCTGATTCTGAGATATTTTCAACTTTGGACTTTTTTTATCGTGGTAAAATCTCACGTCCCGCCTCCTCCTTCGCTAGCACGACTGCTTCGCAGAAGGAGGCGACCGCTTTCACTTCCAATTTCATTTCAACCAATTTTTGCTGGTAGTTTGATATTTTTTTAGTTTTATCATTCTCTTATTTTAGAAGTTACAGGGGGCATACATTTTACCACTTTGGAAGTTTCTCTCGCGTTAACAGTTCAGTTCAGAAAAAAAAATAGGAACCTCGGTATCATTTTTAAAGACCTATCCATAGACACCCCACAAGTATGGGTCTGGAGAAAAAAAAATTGAATTTCAATTCTATGTATGCGGAACCACAATTTTTTTTTTTTTTGTGTGAGAATCCTGATGCAGTTCACATAATACATCTACTTACCAAGTTTCAACAGGATAGCTCTTATACTTTAGAAGAAAAGTGTTTGTGACATACGGATGGACAGACAGACAGACAAACAGACAGACTGACAGACAGACATGACGAATCTATAAGGGTTCCGTTACTGGCCATTTAGCTACGGAACCCTAAAAAGGTGTTGCCGGAATTCAATAAGGAATCTGAACAAAAGTACTAGGAGAACAGGATCATGAAAAATTTTTTTTGGATGTTCTTATCTTCTTGGCACACCGCAATCGCGGCGGTAAGACCCCTCTTTGAGGAGTGGCTGGACAGGCGTCACGGCGTCCTGTACCTTCCGAATGACGCAGGTCCTCATCGGACCTGTGTCTGATGAGGAAGGAAGAAACGTCTGGGTGTCACCACTGCGAGGATCGCCTGGAGGATACGGTGGAGCATAAGGTGCAGGACTACCCTGCTTGGGCAGAGCACCGCCGTGTCCTCACGACGGCGATAGACGGAGACCTCCAACCCAGTCGCAGTGGTTGGCGCCCTCATCACAAGACTTAAAACGTGAAAAATCATGCTAGGGCTCTGAGGCAAAGACCTCAGAAGCCCTAGCATGACTATGACTTCAATAAATATTTAGTTGCCTGCTTTTTTTTTGCTTTTGTTCGCTTGACTTGACTTGAAAGTCCACAACATCGTAGAAGAAAAGATCACTGAAAAAAAAAAGAACAAAATTGTTTTCAGACAATTTTTTTAGTAGAAGACAAGAACATACATTAAAAAAAGCAGCAAAAATCTTCATGATCCTGTTCTCCTAGTACTTTTGTACTTACTTTGTTCAGATTCCATATTTAATTCCGGCACTAGCACACCTCTTTCATGGTCCTGTTCTCCTAGTACAATATAAATATTAAGTTGTTACATAGGTGATAAAAGTCCACTAGATCGCGGAAGAAAAGTAACCTTTTATCACCGAGGTGATATTTTTCCGAGGTGGATTGAGGACACCAAAGTTGTCCACTCTGTTCAACCAGGTGAACAAAGTAGAATAAACCATCTGGTAAATTAAAAAATTAACTTTTTAAACTACGGTTTTTTTCTCTCTAATAATATTAGGTACCTCACTACGGTTTTTTTTTATAAGTAGGTAACATGAACAGATCTATAAAAAAACTTATCAGAATATTCTGAACAAACGGACCTCATTACATAGTGGTGAAAAAAACTTGACCCTTAACAGTACAACTGATTAACTGTTTATTTTGCGTGCACTGTGGTAAAAGAAATTTCAGAAAAATGGTTTTCGGCTATTTGAAATTATTTTAGTCTTAAAATATGTTAGTTTTCGTATTTTGGTTGTATTATGTGTTGTTTCTCTTATTATATCAACAAAATTATTATTATTTGAATAGCCGCCAAGCGCGGAACAAACTGTCATAGACCTCCCGTCTCAATAGAGCGGCGCCGACTGACGAGTGAAACAAAGTGATGCCTGAAGCTAAAGCCCGCGCTGCGACTGAAGTCGTTTTGACGTGGCGCTAGTGTCTATGTCATTACATCAAATTGCATTAAAAAAATTTAGTACCACGAATTTTCCGCAGAACATCACTCGTGACGCGGAGTCTAATGTCACGCGAAATGGAAAATAGCATTTTACACGGTTTTAAACTGTCGTAAGCGCCGAATGCTATGAACAGTGATAACTTTTATTATAAACAATATTTTAAAAAAGCGCCGCTAGCGTCCCTCGATTACGTATTTGTATTCATATTTATCTAATTTGTAGTTCTGTAGGACGCACCAAAATAGAATGATAGCGAAAAAACGTGAAAATTAGAGGTAACTTTGTGATCGTTTTCTATCGAGAAAATTTTGTCTTTTTATGTTTTTCGTCGGACACCGCCCTCGAAAATATAGTGAAGTTTCCTAGCATATACTTTTTTCCCGAATTGAACATGATTTAGTACTCTAAAAATCCAATCGAAAATTGAAGATTTTGCTTTGGGCGCACCCTTAATATCGACGGTTAAAAAGTAAGGTTATAAGCGACATTTTAGTCGAAAATGAGTTTTGCGAATGCGATTATGTTATCGAAGGCGCTTAGTCTCATGACTACCTATGACTTTTTGTCGTTTATGCCCAAATAGAACTGTTACCTAAATCAAATATTCTACAGTTTCGAAATTATACCTGAACGGTTTAGGTTGTCGAAAAGGGATAAGCGACAAACTATGTCGCTTATCCCTTTTACCTAAATTTAAACCGTCGGAGATACTCATCGAAGAGCGTTGGAAGACAAAGAACAAATACAAAGTTAATAACATTTAACAGTGTAAACAACGAAACTAGAACCTAAACTCATGTTTATATGCCCCCAAATACAATTTCTGGCACATTTTCACCAAACATCTACATACTTTGTCAAACTGGAATCATCATGTGCCTAGCCTTTTCCCAACTATATTGGGGTCGGCTTCCAGTCAAACTAGATGCAGCTGGATATCAGTATTTTACATGGAGCGACTGCCTGTCGGACCTCCACAACCCAGTAACTGGGTAACACGATACCCCATGGTAAGACTGGTTGTCAGACTTTAGAGCTTCTGACTAACAGTAACGACTGTCAAAGATCTACAAATGACAGTCGGGACCAACGGCTTTACGTGCGTTCCGAGGCGCGGAGGAAACTCGCTATGACAGATGGTCACCCAACACACCAACCTCGGCAAGCGCGGCTTAACCCGGAAGATCGGCCTGTGCGGCTATATTTATTTAGCTCCTCGAGCTCTTTTGACCTTGTCAAACTGGAATGCCATCTTGAAAAACGTATTTGTCCTTAATATTCCTGTTATTCTCCCGGGAAGCGAGGAAGTCGAGTTTGCTCTTCAAATAATAAAAGTTTTAAAGTCGTAAATTGACGTTGTGTTGTTCTCTCTTAAATCAAAAGGAATGTTAAAATAAACAACGATTTTTATTTCCGGAAGCAAAAGTATGTTGGTAGATTTCATAAATGTTGTAAAAGATAAAGGTTTTTATGTAACTTTAGTGACGAGGAAAATAATTGTCTGTGGCCAAAAAATTACAGCTTTTTTAGTCTTCTAAAAGACCAATTTGAGTGAAAACAATAATAATTATACTGTTTAACATGAATCGAATGGAGCGAAATGGGCTGTCAGACACTGACTAAAACCCACCGTATGCTTTTAATAGCCCTTCACGTTCCAAGGTCCCTATTTCCCATTTGGAGAGTTCCGCGACCTTGGCGGGAACATCTAGAACTTTTTTTTTAAAACATTGCCCCACACTAGGAATTTCTCCTGTGTCGTGGGTGCGTTTACAAACATATAAATTCAACATAGACAAACGCCCAGACCCGAAGCAACTACTTGTAGATCATGCAAATATTGGCTCGTGCGGGAATCGAACCCGCGACACGCAGCGCAGCAGTCCAATTGCTCAGCCACTGCGCTAACCGTGCCGTCAGACAGAACTAAGAGGTAATTGGCACAGTTGGCTATAGTTCAACCACAGCCCATTATAAAGAAATCTTGTTATAACAATTTAACTATTCATGAATCATTCATGAAAACTCTATTTGATAATTTCATTTCTAGATCACTACATACGAGTAGTATAAAGCAAAGTCGTTTCCCCCTGTTTTGTCTGTCTGTCCCTATGTATGCTTAGATCTTTAAAACTACGCAACGGATTTTGATGCGGTTTTTTTTTTAATAGATAGAGTGATTATAGAGGATGGTTTATATGTATGTATGTATCACATGCAATATAGTAGAGATTGCAACCGTGCGGAGCGGTGACGGGTCGCTAGTAACGTATTAAATACTCCATTTGAACACAAAACAACAATTGTCTCAAGGTACCTCTGAATTGAATTTGCTGTGGGCACAAGTTCGTGTTAACTGATGCAAATGCAATACAAATTCTATATGAAAATGGTGAAATTATATAAGATAACAATTCGCATCCTTGCACAAGAGACGCTGTTTGTTTTGAATTATGCAAGAATTGCTGCATGCATTTTTAATGGTTGCCAGCGTTTGTTAGATAAACGGTATTGAATATCTGAAGAAAAGGAGAAATTCCTTTTTCAAAACGCGTTTTATTATCATTTATTATGCCTTTGTCAAACAGACAGGCGAAAGCGAAGCGAGTCCGAAGAGATACCGAACCGAAGCGAGACGTTAGTCCGATGGTTCTGTGACGCTATCGTATCGCTTTCGCTTTTCTATGTGACTGGATTCAAACAATTCCATACATTACAAATAAAAACGCCTCGCTTCGCATTCGTCACGCCTGTCTGTTTGCCAAAGGCTTTACATTTCACTAGCCGTTTTCAGCGGCTTCGCTCACGTAGATATCTAAAATATGAAATAGGGTTTAAAAGTATGGTCGCGGGACTCTCGAATTACCGTGACCCCGGTACGTTAAGGGCTATCAGTATTTTACATGGACCGACTGCCTTTCTGACCTCCACAACCTTGTAAATGGGTAAAACGATACCCCATAGTAAGACTGGTTGTCAGAATTTAGAGCTTCTGACTAATAGTAACGACTGTCAAAGATCTACCAATGACAGCCGGGATCAACGGCTCACGAAAATATACAGATTTAAATTAGACCGTCTTCCGTCGATGTATTGATGTCTCAGATAAATAATGCCACTGCTACACTATTGCATGCTTCACGCATATCGACACCGCTCTTACTTTCAAAGCGATGTAGTCACGACATACGATAGCACACCGCCATTTTGGCTATCTAGAATTCTAGATCAAATCATGCTATAGGAATTATAGGTAGATAATGTTTATAAGTAGATACTTATTACATAAAAAGTGTTCCAGTGAAATGCGATGTAATCTAGTGCAGTGATGTCATTTTAGATAGATAGATTATACTAGCGTTTACTCAAAACTTCGCTCGTTTAGAATTTAATAATAACTTCTTACTGTTAATAAATGCAAAACTTAGTACTTAAGGGTAAAAAAAAGCCTGCCGGGGTCACGGGACTCAGAAATTACCGTGACCCCGGTACGTAAAGGGCTATTGAAGGACACCGTGGATTTTAGTCAGTCAAGTCTGACAGTCCCTCCTGCCCTGCCCTGGGAGGGAGGACTCGTTTGATGATATTACCACGATAAAAAAAGGGTAAAAAAAGCCTGCTTTACTCGATGGTTTTAGTGTTTCAAAAACGGATTTTGATGAAATTTTCACACAACTGTATTGTAACCTAGATTAATATATAAGATACCTATTCATACCAGTAGTACGGTAGCACGCAAGCAAAGCCGTGAACCTAAGCTAGTCAACCATAAAACTTAACTTATACATGATATGACATGTTACATGTCGGCACGGTTAGCGCAGTGGCTGAGCTATTAGCGCCCTGCACACGTACAGTTCGGACCGCGTGAAACACCACGCGCCGTTCCATCCCTCGCTCCGAACTGTATGTGTAGATGTGCTGGTCTAACAGTCCGATCTGGCACATCGACACAAGCGCATATCTCACAGTTTTACGCGCGCATCACGTGTAAACGTAAATTACATTTGGCGGTTTGGAGCGTCAAAGTTATCACAGAGTTCATTCGTTAGTTCCGAGAACATCCGTGTCTCTGGAAGATAAAGCGTAAGAAGATAGTAAGAGAAATATGAGAAACAAAGTAATTATGACGCTTGTTGAATTTTGCAAGACAGTAGGTTTTTTAACTTTTGAAAGTTTTAACGTTCCACGCGCCAGTCCAAACTGCAGTCCAAACTCTTGAAATCAAATTTACACGCACAGTTCGGAACGTTTGTCTAGATATGAAAGTTTCATCCGCAGTCCAAACCGTAAATGCATTTTTAATCGTATTTGGCACAACAGTTTGATCCGCAGTCCAAACTGCACAGATCTAACTGCGGTTTGGAACGCAGTCCAAGATGCGCGGTCCGAACTGTACGTGTGCAGGGCGCTATTGGACTACTTCGCTGCGTATCGTGGGTTCGATTTCCGCACGGAACAAATATTTGTATGATCTACAAGTAGTTGTTCCGGATCTGGGTGTTTGTGTATGTGAGTTTCTATGTTTGTAAACGCACCCACAACACAGGAGAAATGCCTAATGTGGGGACACGTTGTTTAGAAAAAAAAAATTGTTTCTATACTAATGAAATTGGATGAGTTATTTCGGACATTAGTACCTGCAACCAAACAAAAAATCCTCTCAGTAATGCTTATTAATGTATAAATAGATGTTTGTAACAAATGCGATATAATCTGTTGAAGTGATGTCATTTTAGATAATTTGAGCTTATCATAATTATACATTAGCATGCATTAGTGTACAGTTTGATTTGAAGTGCTTTTTGTGCAAATTGTTGTGCTTAAACGAATGATAATACTGATAAGCACTGTGCAAAACTTTGTAAAATATATTTTTAAAAATGGCAAGTTATTGGACGAATATAAGACCACTTACCTTCTTCGGCGAATTGGAGTAGATTCATGTGCTGGCGTCTCTCCAACGTCTGCAGAGCGTCAATGATGTGCACACGCCACGTTGACGTCGCGATTCTCTAGTGGCAAGCGTTCGCCTTGCGACCTCGCAATGTTAACATAACACCCAAGAAAAGACTAACAAACAAACGTCTTACTAAGGAACCAAACCGAACAGTCAAACTCAGACTAAATAATGTTACATAGAGCTGAAATTACTCTGCCTCTCAGCAATCACGAACGCCCCACGAGTACGAGTGACACGGCAATCCTTTGACACGCCAGGGATGTGCCTGTACTTCTTAGTGCCGGTTTATTATAATAAAGGCTGATTTGTTGAGGAGAAGCACCCTCGAGGAGAAGGCGGCGGAGCGAGTGAGACAAAATCATCGACCAGTGTTTCATGTTAGCCCTAGCTAATACATAGAGTAAAAGTTGACGCGACGAGCTAGACGAAATCGTAGACCAGTGATCCACACTGGTTCTGGCTCGGAAGAGCTGGAAGTTATTAGGAAAGAACATTGAAGAGCAAATTAACAGTTACTCCAACAAAACGATTTCTTTTTTGTAAAATATAGCTGACATTAAGCCGTAATCGTGCCGATTGACATCTTCCGTTCGGCATCTGCTATTGCTGCATTAAATTCGAGCTAAGTCGAGCGGCTTTTTACCGATCGTGCTGCATTACGCCAGCTCGAATATGTGCCGCATTACGCCAGCTCGAATATGTGAAGCATCTCTAACAGGTGACACGGCAATCCTTTGACACGCATAACTGTATTGATTGAAACCGAGTAAGCGTTGGAGCATCGATGAAGCGAGGTATAACGGCACAGGTTTGAATCCCTCGCACTGTTTGATGAAGCTACTAAGATTCTACACGTTAAATTAAAACTAGAAAAAAATGAGAAGAATTTGTGTTGTTGACGATTTAATACAGAAATATGTATAACCTTAGCAAATCCTGGCAAAAAGAGATGCAAAGATAGAAAATTGTGTTCATTGGCATTAAAACTTAAAACTAATTAAAACTTAAAATAAAACAAATGTGCACGTAGAAGCAGCCTGACTGAAATGTATTTGTAGCGTGCCTATTTTTTTTTTTATCGTTGCCCCACACTAGGAATGTCTCCTGTGTCGTGGGTGCGGTTACAAATATTTGTTCCGTGAGGGAATCGAACCCGCGACACGCAGCTCAGCAGTCCAATTAAATAAATAAAATTGCCGTGTTTGTTTGGCTAATAAATTATAATCAAGTCAAGTTGTACAGAAACAAAATTTTGAAAATCGTTACGTTTGTCTGGTGCCTCGATTTGTATCAGGTTATAGTACGGGGGCTACGTCAAAATGATTTCCTCTTAAGCGATAATTAGTAGACTGCATCAGAGATTTGTACCATAAAGTGGAAGCCTCTCAAAAATTATGAGGCATCGACCCTTCTGAGCATTCCTCATTCGTCTGTTTTCCAATTTTGCACGGCCCAGGAATGAGAAGAGGCCAGGAAGGCGGTGGCCTATACCCAGCCAGTGGTTGATCTCAAACTGACATGATGATGATTAGTTGACTAAGGTCTCATTTGATTTTAAGCATAAAATCCTGCAGTTTCCGCGCTGCCGCCGCCCCCACTCGCCGCAAAATTCGAAACAGAGGCCGAAAAGTACCTAAATCATTTTCAGATGGGTGCATATTCCTCCTACTACTGAAGCTGCGTCAGTTTACCCTGAACTTCAATGTTGCCCACTCCAAACTCCAAAAGTGAACAAGTGGTACTGAATAGCGTGGTATAATGCAGGACAGAGCGGGAGGGACTGTCAGACTCGTACTGACAAAAAGCCACGATGTCCTTCAATAGCCCTTTACGTTCCGGGGTCACAAATTTTATTTTATTGCGCGTTTTAGAAGCTGCGTCAGTTTACCCTGAACTTCAATGTTGCCCACTCCAAACTCCAAAAGTGAACAAGCGGTACTGAATGACCCGTTTCGTAGTCGTCTGAAAACTTACTTGTGATTTCAGTTTAATTGCTGGAGGTTTAATTAACGTATGTCGGTCAAGTGGAAGCTGGTAGTTCGGTACTGATGCTGAAAGTTATTCATGGTTTTTTTAGGCATGTGAGGTACTTGCTTTAAGTAGTTTTATGTTTTTTTTAAAGGGCATGTACGGCAAATTCCTATGAACTTTCGAGTTCCTATTTATCGAAATTATTGATTACATACGCAGAAGAAGGACACTTTTTTATTAACGTGGTAAAATCATCAAATTAGCCCTCCCTCCTAGGACAGAGTGGGAGGGACTGTAAGACTCGTACTCACTAAAATCGACGGTGTCCTTCAATAGCCCTTTACGTTCCGGGGTCACACATTTTATTTTATTGCGTTTCTAGTAAGTAAACCTCGTGACGCACATCCTTATCTGGCTAATTGGTTCATTCGATATTCGTAGTGCCATCTATGATAGTAAACTTAGTTTTCATGTGTCATATTTTTGCAGGTTTTAAGAATAACGATAAATAAGATTTTATGCACTTCGGACAATCTTAAAGTATCAAACAGTTCTGTAATTTGCACGTCGTTTTTTCTCTCTCCCGAAAGCCTTGTTGGCTGTTGTTGCCTTGGAATTGTTTGAATCCAGACACATAGAAAAGCGAAAGAGATCCGATAGCTTGACAGAACTATCGGACTGACGTCTCGCTTCGGAAACGCTTCGCTTTCGCCTGTCTGTTTGACAAAGGCATAAGCTACAGACAGCGACACTAGCGCCCACCGCTCGCGCTGCACGATCGGACGATCTCAAAGCCGTCTTCGTCGAAAGACACATCGTTGAGTCCAGCGTTGACATTTCTTAGAGAGAATAGATACTCCCGGCACTCGTCTCTAGATGCCGATACCGTGGTCACGGGACTCACGAATTACCGTGACCCCGGTACGTAAAGGGCCATTGAAGGACACCGTGGATTTTAGTCAGTACGAGTCTGACAGTCCCTCGCGCTCCGCCTTGGGTGGGAGGATTGATATGATGATTTTACCACGTAAAAAAAAGACGCTGATACCGCAGTATTTTCGTGTTTATTTGTTACTTTTACTAACACGAATCCCAAGTAGCCGTTTCCAACAGCTATCATGGGCGTACTGCCAAGATCTCTCCGAAGATATGATAACCTCATAAACAAAGTTATAGGCGAATCTAACAGGCGTACAAAACTGTTTATTGTAGTAATAAATAAGTATTTTATTATAATATACAGTTCAGTAGAACTTTTAACGAGTTGTTGAGATATTTGAAGAGGATGAATCAGTGTTAATATTATAAAGCTGCAGAGTTTGTTGAACGTTCTAATCTCAGGAACTACTGCGGGTCTAAAACGGCCGCTTTAAGCAATATTCCTAATGATTCACTTCATGCATTTCGAGCAACGTCATTGACTAAGAAGTGTGAATCATTTTGGATGTGAAATGGCCGTTTTAGACCCTCTGGTTCAAATTGAAATTTTTTTTTGATTATTTCGTATCGGATAGTCTATTTACCGAGGAAAGGTTAAATAACATCGCGCTACGAACAATAGGAGCCATGCAGCGGAGGTGGAACCACGGAGAACACCTAGTTGGATAATATATTATGTACATGTTGTGGTATTTTGTCTATCACAGATCACCAGTGTTGATTTTGTTCATCATCATCATCATCCACAGCACGTCTTTCCCCACTGCTGGGTATAGGCCTCTCTTTAATTGTGCCAAGATCCACGGTCTCGCGCCAGTCCCATCCAGGACACTCCCGCAATGGCAACAATGTCGTTTGCCCATCTCGCCGCCGGACGGCCAGCACCTCTTTTTCCACTCCTTGGACGCCACTCTGTCACAGCTTTACTACACCTGCCGTCACCGCACCTTGCCAGGTGTCCTGCCCAACTCCATTTACTCAATGTTATTTTGTAAGGTCTTCTACATACCTACTTTTTTCCTGTTTCCTCCATAATTCATACCTTTCTTTATCCAACTTTGGCGAAAAAAGTAGAATTCCTTTGCAAACGCTCTTGTCCATAGTTGTATTGTATACTTGACAAACGGCGCGACAAAGGCTCCAAGGAACGAACGCTCGGTAGAAAGCTCGCTGAAACGATCTCGTTTATTTATCTGTAATGTAACTTTCGCGAGAATGCTCATTACAAGTGAATGCTCAAGTTTTTCAGCAACTTTAAAGATATGTTAACGTGCTGGCGTCTGTACATACAATAATCATTCCAATAAATCGTCGATTTCGTAACAAATTCGTACTTACTTACGATTTTAAACGCATAATCGTAAATAAAGTTTACAACACGATTTCGAAACCCGGAACTCGTACGATTACGACGTTATTACGTGCGAGTCCTTTTGTGACCCTAATACGTTGTATCCTTGGTTATGAAGAGGTGCATTGTGCCCCCAAATTAGGATTGAAAGAATAACATTGTATTTGTACTGCGTTGATCATGTTTGAGTCGTGTGACAAGAGGATCTAGATAATCACTTTAAAGCCTTTGTCAAATAGACAGGCGTGGCGAATACGAAGCGAGGACTTTTTATTTGTAATGTATGGAATTGTTTGAATCCAGTCACATAGAAAAGCGAAAGCGATCCGATAGCGTAACCGAACCTATGCGAAGACGTGGCGAAGGCGTGTTTGCTCTGTTTGACGTCTTTCATAAAAAGTCAGCTAATACAACTGTCACGCCTCGGTTCGCTGCACCCAGTTTTACGTCTCGTATCGCTTCGTTATCGCTCGGTCCGGTTCGCTATCGCCTATCAGTTTGACAAAGGCAAAAAACCATTTTGTTTTGTACGTCGCTCGACGAGATAATTTTAATCGGATTAACAAAAATATTTCAGCTTCACTTCACTAACGTCGTCCTGTGCACAGCGCACTTATATGTTTTAATATATTTGTCTCAGCGACCTAGCGAGTCGATACCAAGGGACAATGAAACCTTCTGGTTGAAAACATCGCTTAACTGGAACACGTGAATGTTTGAGTTCAAAGAGAAAATCTTCTACTTTAATCTTGTGAGAATGGCCAACAGGTGCGTCTCACGTCGCCCTTTTGTACTCTGTAGCTCGGCACACAGTTTGGTAACTCCAAGCACTAAGGATCTTTTGTGTCTTCATGATGTTGACTGACGAAATATTTGATTAAATACTAAAAAAGGCAGCATTAATCACATTAGAAATTCGCCCCAAACGATCTTTGTTGAGATATACGTACACATTGCTTAGCTGGGATAAGTTATGCCAAGAATGTTCGGTTCTTAATGTGCGGGTTGAATTCCAACTGGGGTGGGTTTTACCTACAACTTTGGGGCAAATTTACTTTCTTTGGGTTAAGTATTGATACCGAAAGTTGTTGCTGTTGGCCAACTTAGATCCATTAGTAGTCAAATATTTCCATCAATTTCTTGTAATGGAATTACTTAAACAAGAAGTGTGATGAAAGTTTAACTAAATCCATTTGTTTGACCTTTACTTCTTGGGCGAGCCCGGTCGTAAATGTTAGCTAATAGACCTTTAATTTATTTGTATTTTGATCTCGAAGACAAGGAATTAGTACAGTTCCCTGAATGGACTTTTCATTTGCTAATTATAGCTGAAAATTTAATATTTTGCAGGCCAGAACTGGTAGTAGCTTCCCATGACATATTACCACGGAAGCAGCGCTGTGATCACTGGCTTGTTTTTAGCCTCAACTGTCAATAATATAACTCCACCCTCGTTAAGTGGGCTTTCCTCAACGGAACAGTTAAGTAGCGAGTAGTAGGTGCAGAGCTGTATTGTAAACAAGGTTCTACCTCCTTCTCCATCTAAAAAACACATGTTTACGCATACTTTCTGAAGTGTGCGTCAGTTTCCGTGACTGAACCCATGCTAGTGCCAGCGACTTCGACCGCGTATTTTTCAAAAATCAACCCTCTGGATCATAATAAGAATCGTATGTATTATTCTAGATTAAACTATAGCTGTGCCAATATCCAGATCCGTTTAGTCTTTTTGACGTGATTCACTACGAATGATACAAACTTTCGTATTATATTAGTTAGCAGTTAAATTAGATTTAAATTAATCAGCTCAATACCCCTATTCGTCCCCAAGATAGTATGTAACATTATAAAAGAGGTTTACATAAATTTTTCTTAATGAAGAATTCGATTTTTCACACCAATATTTACCGGTTTTTAAAGTTCCACCCTAAAAGAAATACGATACCACAAAACGGCCGAGCCTTTCAAAGTGCCCTTTGATTTAAATTAACCCCAGTACGATCGCAGTTTACCCCACAATAAATTATGATTAATAAAAGCCAAGACTGTTTTAATTGGCTTTCAAATTGGGATTAGTAAGCCCGAATTACTCATTATCAACGGTGTTATAATTTCTGATAGCCTGGCGGATTTAACTGTGGTGTAAATTTTATCCTTTGGGATGTCTAACGGCCCAGTCGCGAGTTTGGTCCAAGCGGTGAGCGGTGTGGCTGGCGGCGCGGCTGGCGGAGCGTTGTGCACGCTACATAAACACAGTAGCGATTGGCGGTAGCTGTCGAACTCCCCACTCCTGCTTCGCTCTATCCGTACCGCTGTTCCTGCCGCCGCTCGGGGAAAACCGCGCGATATTTATATAAGCGGCTTCTCATGGCGTGCTTGAAACTTTCCATACATTTGATCTTAACGCTCATCGCCTCGCGATATGCACCGCTCACAGCGGCATGGTCATGAACGGATTGTAATAAGTTAGACTGCAGATATATTAAGCCGCGACGCGAAATGCGACATCATCATCTACCTAGCCTTTTCCCAACTATATTGGGGTCGGCTTCCAGTCAAACCAGATGCAGCTGAATATCATTATTTTACATGGAACTGCCTGTCGGACCTCCAAAACCCAGTAACTGGGTAATACGAAACCCTATGGTAAGACTGGTTGTCAAACTTTAGAGCTTCTGACTGACAGTAACGACTGTCAAAGATCTACAAATGACAGCCGTGACCAACCGCTTTACGTGCTTTCCGAGGCACGGAGGCGGCTGTATTTATTTAGCCACGAGCTCCTCACGCGAAATGCGACACATGAGCGATTACAAATTAATGCTCACGTAAATGGCTACACTGTACATCTGCGATACCACGTGTTACCTGTTTCGCTCTTCCAGTTGCATCGCAAATCGCTGTGCAATGTAGCCTCAGCCTAAAGGATGGTCCAGGGAATCCTTTTTTATGTTTTTCTGTGCACCGTCTCTCTCGTTTGGACGTTTTGCTCCGCCCCGTTTCTGCTTTGATTAAAGAGATTTTGCGCTCATTAGCTGGTGCCGTTAGTACTTTATTTTTTACAGTTGGTTTTTAATTAAAGTTGAACAGTCTATTTTTAATTCGTATCTTAATTACAGATGTTATAATCGGCGGTGAGTAGACACGTTTGAGTCCACAGATTGATGATGTAAGGTGATAACTATTGTTGATAAGAAGACGTTCTGCAACAGACATGGCTGACGTGACGTGACGTCGCTAAATAATGTCATTGTGACAGTGGGAGGGGAGGAATCAATCCTTGTGTTGTCTTCTGTCAACTGCTGTAAGCTGATTATGAAACAAAAGCCTTTCAAATTTATTAGACTAACTACGGTGCTGTAATCATCAAATGAGTCCTCCCACCCAGGGCAGGGCGGGAGGGACTGTCAGACTTGTATTTGTCCTTCAATAGCCCTTTACGTTCCGGGGTCACGGTAATTCGTGAGTCCCGCGACCCCGGCAGCCTTTTGCCCTCTACAGGGGACAACATCATGCTGTAATAGTAATTACCATCACCCTTTAGAACCTTCCCTATGTAATCATACCTTATGACTTTATGAGTAACATCTGTAAGCACCCCGGGTCAACGGCGCGTTGTGTTCCACGCGCGCCTCAAGGAGTGTCAGCATAGTGATGGGGTCTGTAGAGGGCCAAACCCGGGGTCGCGGGACTCACGAAATATCGTGACCCCGGCAGGTAAAGGGGTATTGAAGGACACCGTGGATTTTAGTCATTCAAGTCTGACAGTCCCCTGCCCTGGGTGGGAGGACTCATTTGATGATTTTTACACCCAAAACAATTCGAGAAAACAATTCGTTCCAGAATAACTTTAACAGTAATATTCGGTAAAAGTAACCTCTGTATTATATTTCCGAACGTGTTTGGACAATTTGTCTTTGACACCAAACGTTAGCTGAAAAGATGAGTGGGATGTGACCGTTTTTGTGATAGTTCAGCCATTTTTATATATTACTTTATTGGTAGAATATTTATATGATATTTGTGACACTTTGAGCAAGTGATTTGTTTCTTTGACAAATAATTTTGGAGTGTTTTTATGGTGACTAGTTACTGGCTACTTCTCCTGCTTGTTGAGGTGTTTTGTCTTACATGGCCCAGTGGTTTATGCAGATTTCTATCTACGGAAAGATTTTTAAAAATATTGGGTAGTTTTGAAGATGCATTTTTGGGTGATAATATCATTAAATTAGTCCCGCTGGGTGGAGCAGGACAGTCAGATTCGTACTGACTAAAATCTACTGTGTTTCTTCAATTACCCTTTATGCTCCAGGGTCGCAGCAACCTGCTAACACAGCCCCGCGACCCCGGACTTACTGCTTCATACAATAAATTCTTCTTCTTACAATATTAGTGCAGATTTTCACACACTTTTCATTAAATGACCTATGTTAATAAAAACAGATTACGAGCCGCTAAATCTGCAAAAAAATTAATAGATTGACCATAAACTCACACTGGGGGCGTGGTGGATTACGGTCCACTAAGTCCTTGATAAAGAGTACTTAGACCATTGTCCCAGAGGTCCACGCATTATGCCGATAAATAATTACGTTTAAGCGTGCAACAGATCATTACGAACTAGGCTGCCTGGTGATCAAGCAGCTAAGGTAAAATAAAAACGATTTTTTTTTTAAAAAAAAACAGTGTTATATACAGGTAGATTTTTTCAACTGGGCGTTAATGGCTATACCCGAAACTATGAGGAATATCGAAAAACGTTGAAAAGAGTCTCGAGGCCGATTTCGACGAAAACTAAAACTGCATCATTGGATTTTAGAAAAATCAATAATCCCGGCAAGGAATTGAACCCGCTGATTTGGCCGTTTACGCCCAGTTGGAAAATTCAACCTGTATATGTATAACACTGTTTTTTTTTTAAATTATCATTTTGACCTTTTTTATTTTCCTCGTACCTTAGCTGCTTGATCACCAGGCATATGAAAGACAATCTTCTCAAGGCAGGTTGACGTCTTCTGAAGGCTTTGATATTGGTCATGTTCTGTTCTGGTAAGAGATCATTGAAGATAAGAGTGATGATGATAAGAACATGAGACAGACACAACGATTGGTAACGTCATGCTGAGTACTGGACAAAAAAAAAATTAATTAAAAAAAATGTTGTAGTCAGCAGGCTCAAAAGACACCTATCATGCTATTAATATTTTTTTCTGTGCAAAACGTTTAAATAAATAAAATCAGGCAAATCTGAACTTTATTATAATGATCACTAAAATGAATATATAAATAGCTAGCTGTACCCCGCCTAAAATAGCTTAAGGCGCCTCTATCTTTTTTATAGCTCCATGCAATCCCATTGTTGTGGCGTATGCGCATCGAACAATTTGTTTCCCTCCATTGATTATTATGACTGTAACAAAGTGGAGAGAGCTGTGGTTCTACACTAATAAATTGTTAGTTTCTATTATTATTTTGGTACCCAATAAGTCATTCAAGAAACACGAACTACTTTCATAGTCAGGGTAAGCGGGATCTTAGGAAAAATCTAGGTTATTATCAGAAAGCTATTTCATTTGGTTTGTGTGGTTCAAACATAATATAGAGGAAATTTGCTTGAATACAAGCAAATTAATAGACAAGACACTCCTTTTAATAAAAGGAGTGTCTTCTAACGGACATTATTAATCTATCTCAGTTGCTATCTTGACAGAGGCGTAGCTACCGCCGTATCAGCCGTATCAATTATACGGGGCCCCCAAGTGGCATGGGCCCCAGACGATTGGAATAAAAATAAAAACATAAAATGTTGATCTTAAATGATAACTTAAATTCAATTATCGAACTCTTAACATCGCTCGATTTTCAAAAGGCTTTATTTTGTTGTCATAAATGCATTCTCAATTTTCTTTAAAATTCTTTGCATGATCAGTAATCGCATTAGTTACAAGAGCCGAGATGCTATTGTCTTTATTCTGCAAAACTATACACTTAGATTAGAAGGGGCCCCAAACAAGTTTTGATACGGGGCCCTTTCTGGCCTAGCTACGCCACTGTATCTTGATCCGAATTTGACGTCCAAACAGAAGCAGTCGTCAAAATAAAGGAACGGGATTGGATTGAGATTGAGAGAGAGAGGATATTCATTTGGGGCTTAGGCCAGTGATGGGAAAGGTTGGCTCAGTAGCTTAGCGATCAGCTAGTGCGCTTCTTGTCGCAGTTTCGTTTCCCGGAAGTAACAAAGTTTGATGCGGATAGAGATACAAACGTATTTTTCAGGTAAAAACAGGTTAAGATGAAAATGGACTATGGAAAGGCCTCATTAGCACAAATGTACGGTCGCGGGACTCACGAATTACCGTGACCCCGGAACGTAAAGGGCTATTGAAGGACACCGTGGATTTTAGTCAGTACGAGTCTGACAGTCCCTCCCGCTCTGCCCTGGGTGGGAGGACTCATTTGATGATTTTACCACGATAAAAAAAGCACAAATGTGCACCTGTGGGAGTTCCATCAAGATGGACTTTTGTGTGGAAAAATTTTCACTTCATTTAGTACTTCTTTCCATATATGTGTACAAATGTCTTACATGTTTCCTGCTTCGTTGTTCAAAGATTTCCTCGTGATTGTACAGAGTTTTCTAAGGTGAGAATTTCCTACATTTCGCTTCAGATATTGTCTTTGTAGATTAGTTGGATTCCGAGACAAATCGTGGCATTTTTTTGTGGTTAAAGTAAGCTTTCTTACCTAACAGTTGATTTACCGGAGAAAAATGTGGGCCATTTTATTTCGAAATCTTATTTTCCGTGATTGTTTTACTAACCTTAGGGATTCTTTGAACTTTGCAGAGGTTTTACCGCAATTTATTAATATTAATATACTAGCTGTACACCCGCGGCTTCGCCCACGTGAAGTTCCTTTATCGCTTGTTTCTAAAATAAACCTACTCTACCCTACACTACCCTCGGGCACGCCGCAATCGCGGCGGTAAGACCCCTCTTTGAGGAGTGGCTGGATAGGCGTCACGGCGTCCTGACCTAACGCATGACGCAGGTCCTCACCGGACACGGAAGTTTCGGGAGGTTCCTTTGTCTGATAGGGAGGGAAGAAACGCCTGGGTGTCACCACTGCGAGGATCGTCCGGAGGACACGGTGGAGCATACGGTGCAGGACTGCCCCGCTTGGGCAGAGCACCGCCGTGTCCTCACGACGGCGATAGGCGGAGACCTCTCGCGCCCGGCATTGGTCGAGGCCATGCTGCGGGGCGAGTCGGAGTGGGAAGCGGTCGCCTCCTTCTGCGAAGCAGTTATGCTCGTGAAGGAGGAGACGGGCCGCCTGAGGGAGAGGACAGCGTCCTCCCTCCACCCCAGCCGCAGTGGTAGACGCCCACGGCGTCGGACGTCGCAGGACGATCTCCGGCCACCGTAGGCGCGGGCATGCGGGCAGCGAGTAATGGGCGACTCGCTGTCCGACCATGGACCATGCCCGGGTCGACGGCGCGTTGTGTTCCACGCGCACCTCAAAGAGTGTCAGCATAATGACGGGGCCTGTAGAGGGCCAAAGCCTGCTGGGGTCGCGGGACCAAAGGATTACCGTGACCCTAGTACGTAAAGGGCTATTGAAGGACACCGTGGATTTTAGTCAGTACAAGTCTGACAGTCCCTCCCGCCGTGCCCTGGGGGAGGACTCATTTGATGATTTTACCACGATAAAAAAAAACCCTACACTACCCTAATTATTTCATAAGAACCTTCTCCTCACAATGACGAAGACAACAAAAAAAGAATTGGCCAAATTGGTCCAGGCGTTGTTGAGTTATGCGCTTACCAACACATTTAGCGATTCATTTTTATTATATAAGATTGTTTTCTTTTTGAAAATGTAGCGAGGGCTGCCTCTTTAATTTCACAGACTGAAAATTATAGGTATTTTGTTAAAATTGTGCTGAAAAAAGAGATAGCGAAATAACTATTACTAGCATCGGCAGATATGAAATTCCATAATAAAATACTTAGCCGAAAACATGAATACGTCGAAATAAAATAAGTAAGCGTTTCTTTTTATGAATAAATCTAGATAAGGAACATTTGTTACCTCTTTTGAAGCATTCGTTCAGCTTTCACTTCAGGCTATATATCAACCTGTGAATTTATTGCCTAGGTCGATATCTAGACGTAATTATTGTTATATCTAGCTCGGGATAAATCGTGGGATATTTGAACGGATATCGGAAGATAAGATCGGTGTGATTTATTTAAATTACCGTGGCGATGAATCAAATGGCTGCCGTAGCTATGTAGTTCAGGCTTGATTGAATAGTAACTCGGTGTTTCTCTATGGAAAGGGTTCAACACCAACCCGTATTGTAGTTTCCGGAGTGTTGTTCCAATGAGAGTCTACCCATTAATGTGTACACTTCAGAGGTCTATAATATTCTACGGACTGATACAGACGAAGCGATGGGAAACGTGTTTAATATTGTATCAAATCGCGGCCTCCATGTGGCCTTTATTATATCCTTAGAACAGAGGTCTTATCATAAGATTTCTGGAGTACTAGCATGACTTGGTCGCGGACTTACCTACGGGTCGCGGAACTTACGAATTACCATGACCCCGGAACGAAAAGGGCTATTGAAGGACACCGTGGATTTAAGTCAGTACAAGTCTGTCAGTCCCTCCCGCTCTGCCCTGGGTGGGAGGACTCATTTGATGATAGCATGACTTTTCACGTTTCTGTGACGTAAAGTAAAATAGAACTTTGACGTTAATTTGATGGAATAAAATAGTTCCTCGTCCGTGCACTAGAGGCGCGACAATAAACGCAGTAAATACTTCAAGTACGCTGTAAGTAAAATACAGAAATCTTTTGATAAGTCCTGATCTCTGTTTATCAATTTTTCCATTTTTTAGATGTGTTTAGCGTACTTCCTCTCCACCATATGTAATAGCGATAATGTGGTTAGCAACCACATAAATGGTTTAACCGTATATTATTTACAAAAACGAGGAATTCTCTCATCAATACCTAGGTACTATCGCAATGGCGCGTTGTGTTCCACGCGCGCCTCAAAGAGTGTCAGCAAAATGAAGGGGCCTCCCCTCTAGAGGGCCAAAGACTGCCGGGGTCGCGGGACTCACGAATTACCGTGACCCCGGAACGCTAAGGGCTATTGAAGGACACCATGGATTTTAGCCAGTACGAGTGTGGCAGTTCCTCCCGCTCTGCCCTGAGTGGGAGGACTCATTTGATGATTTTACCACGTTATAAAAAAAAGGTACTATCGCAATGAACAAAATCAGTTCCTACGAAAGCCTGCAAAACAGTATTCAATATTTTCCAATTTTCTCGTGAAACTTGTAAGTTTTTATTGCATTGCAACTGGGTCGTATCGCGGTCTATTTATTAAACTTTTCATTTAAGTATCGACGTTTCGAGGACTTGGCGAATGTAAAAATGAACGAGGCTTTGCTACTTCTTGAAATTAAAACGATTGTAGAAATATTTACAATACTATCGAGATTAAATGTATATTTGCTCGTTATTTCGTCTGGTGCGACAAATAATCGTACGACAGAAGTTTGACACAACGGTAGTGCTACAAAAGGTCACGAAATTCAGAGCCCCGGTTGCTGTAAACCCTGCAAACAGAAATAGGAGCCCCGCGCGGCTCCTTCTTCCTTCTAATATTTTAAATACGTATGTATGATGATTAATTTTTTATTCTTCAAGAAAACAAGAGTAATGTCGAGTGCGTATCGATCAAGCGTAGTTTAAACTTTGGTCAAGTGTGGTGGAAGGGAAATGGAGCCGGGCGGGACTCCTTTTCCCTTTCTTATATTTAAATACGAAATACACGCAGAAAAAAACGGGTCAACAAAGCCACAATAAATGCTTTGTTGATAATTTCCTGTCGGAGCAACTAAATATTTTGTTACTATTACAGAAAGAACTTAGTTGAGATTAGCAACTTTTTTATTGTGCGCTGATTTCCCGTCGTTTAATGTGCTAGGAACAATTTAGCTTTGTCCTTACATTAAAATTAGTAAAAAAATGGATGTGGTAACAATAAAACGTTTTAAGTGTGTCAATGTGAACATTGTTAATAAATTTGACAAAATAACTATAGTCGTAGCATTAAACTACCAATTGTCGTTCAATATATATGTGGCTGTGGTGACAATGGAAGGTTGCAAGTGTGTCAATGTGAACATTGTTAATAAATCTAACAAAATAACTATAGTCGTAGCATTAAACTACCATTGTCGTACAACATACATGTGGCTGTGGTAGCAATGGAACGTTGTGAGTATGCCAATGTCAACATTGTAAATAAATCTAACAAAATAACTATAGTCGCAGCATTCAACTACCATTTGTCAGACAATATATTTTGGCTGTGGTGACAATGGAAGGTTGCAAGTGTGTCAATGTGAACATTGTTAATAAATCTAACAAAATAACTATAGTCGTAGCATTAAACTACCATTGTCGTACAATATACATGTGGCTGTGGTAGCAATGGAACGTTGTGAGTATGCCAATGTCAACATTGTAAATAAATCTAACAAAATAACTATAGTCGCAGCATTCAACTACCATTTGTCAGACAATATATTTTGGCTGTGGTGACAATGGAAGGTTGCAAGTGTGTCAATGTGAACATTGTTAATAAATCTAACAAAATAACTATAGTCGTAGCATTCAACTACCATTTGTCAGACAATATATTTTGGCTGTGGTGACAATGGAAGGTTGCAAGTGTGTCAATGTGAACATTGTTAATAAATCTAACAATATAATTACAGTCGTAGCATTAAACTACCATTGCCGTACAACATACATGTGGCTGTGGTAACAATGGAACGTTGCGAGTATGCCAATGTCAACATTGTAAATAAATGTAACAATATAACTATAGTCGTAGCATTCAACTACCATTTTTCATACAATTATATGTGGCTGCGGTAACAATGGAACGTTGCAAGTGTGTCAATGTGAACATTGTAATTATATCTAACAAAATAATTATAGTCGGAGCATTAAACTATCCATTTTTCAAACAATATATATGTTGCTGTGGTAACAATGGAACGTTTCGAGTATGCCTATGTCAACATTGTAAATAAATCTAACAAAATAACTATAGTCGGAATTTTAAACTACCATTTGTCATACAATATACATGTGGCTGTGGTAACAATGGAACGTTGCGAGTGTGCCAATGTGAACATTGTAAATAAATCTAACAAAATAACTATAGTCGTAGCATTTAACTACCATTTGTCAGACAATATATATTTTACTGTGGTGACAATGAAACGTTGTGAGTGTGCCAATGTGAACATTGTAAATAAATCTAACAAAATAACTATAGTCGTAGCATTTAACTAACATTTGCCGTACAATAATAATATCGCTGTGGTGACAACAGAACGTTGCAAGTGTGTCAATGTGAACATCTTTACATCCATACTAATATTATAAATGCGAAAGTAACTCTGTTTGTTTGCTACCTTTTCACGACTAAACGGCTGATCGGATCGTAATGAAATTCGGCAAGGAGATAGATTATATCCTGGGGAAGGACATAATTAATTTTTATCCCTAAAAAACGCGAACGAAGTCGCGGGCAGCAGCTAGTATAGTGTAACATGAAGATGATTGTACTAGGGATGGCGATTCTTTCCGAAAGAGATCGATTTTTAAATCGATTCGAATCGTAACTTGATGAATCGATTCAATAAACAATCGAGGTCTAAAAGATCGATTTCTAAAAATCGTTTTTTTTTTTCAAGTTGCAATGTAAATATATATCGGTTTTATGAAAAATAAGATACCATAATAAACGATCACTTAGTAGTAAAATAGGGGTTTTTTTTAGTTCAGGGAATTTGATAACCACAATTATTTTTATAACCATATCAAAGTACCAGGTAAAAAATAAGACATAATTTCACTTTCTCAATGTATTTGTTACATAAGGTAATAATTTTTCAAAAAAAACTCACTTTAAATTATAACTCTAAAACTACTGAATAGATTTTGATGGGATGGAGAATTTAAATGATGGATCACATGGAAAGCACTAGCTTTCAAACAAAAAAATGATTTTCAAAATCGGTCCAGGCGTCTTCGAGTAATAACATGAATACAAATGAAAATCACAGAAAATAGATAAAATAACTTACAGCTTCCAATGCTTAATATCTAAGCTTTTTAAAAACAATGTGTAGCAATTAATGACGCAATATCAATAAACAGATACCACAGATACAAAAAGCAAAACGTGTTTTTTTTAATTATTTAAGAGAGGCGAAGTCAGGAAACTAAGCACACAGCCATCTCGTGAATAGAAAAAATCGAATTTCGATTCTCTAGGGTGAAATATCGATTCACTGAATCGATTCAGTGCTGCATATCGATTTAAAAAATCGATTTATTTGGCCCGAAAAATCGATTCTTCGATTAATCGATCTCGAATTGCCATCCCTAGATTGTACGCTGGCGCGCGTGGTCCACCGAGGTCGCATCGCGCTCGCCGGCCCGCCATTTGTATTGTGTGCGTACGCATGGGCGGCAGTGACTGTGAATAGTGATTGTGATCGGTCGAAGAAAATGGAAGAATTTCTTGATTCTGCCCGTTTGGGTCATCTAAAGGACAGTTTCATTGGCAAGTTTTCATGTTATTTGCTTACTTATTAGTTTTTTATCACAGATGAATGAAATGGTCCGAATCATCATAAGTAGGTACATAGAGATACTTGAGATTTGATTCATCATCTGTCTAGCCTTTTCTCAACTATGTTGGAGTCGGCTTCCAGTCTAACCGGATGCAGCTGAATATCAGTATTTTACATGGAGCGACTGTCTATCAGACCTCCACAACCCAGTTTGTACTGGGTAGGTAATACGATACCCCTTGGTAAGATTGGTTGTCAGACTTTTTGGGCCACGGACTACCTGTAACGACTGTCAAAGATCTACAAACCACAGCTGGGACCAACAGCTTAACGTGCTTTCCGAGGCACGGAGGAAACTCGGTATTTAAGGGTGGTCACCCATCCACAGAACAACATAAAAAATTGTTGACGCCCTTTTGTTTTGTTATGTTTTGACTTGCATTACACTAGTACCTATCTACCTTTTTTTTATAGACCAAGGAGTCGATCTTAACATATTATGCATGGCCAACGACCACGAGCTATCAGTTCTGACATCAAGCATTGTAGATAAAATGAAATTAAGGATTGCAATACAAAATGTAAATGTATACCTACCACCATTCGTTTGTATTTTAAGTTATTAATGCCTTCTTTTTAAAACTCGCTAAAATGATACACTCATAATGTAGTTGCATAGAAATAGGTAGTTTTAGGAGTAGAAGTAAGTAGTTTAGTAATCATCATTTGGTAGTAGCTTTGCTTTCTGTTCCGTAGGCCGTGGGTTCAATCCCCATCACCGAGAACAAATATTTGTGTGATAATCTGGATGCTCTGTCTGGGTGATATTGTATTACATTTATGTATGCATGTAATTTTTTTTTATACATAATGGAAACCTACATGGAAGTAGTTTCAGCAGTTAAGAGTTCTGTAGTACTCATCATCCCATCCTCTATAAGTAATTCTATAGCAGTATTACTCTTAAAGTACCTAGTGATACTTAGTAGGTAATTACATGACAGAATAAATTAATTAACCTAGTACTTTTTTTTTCAGCAGTATCAAAAGCCTGTGTTACCTCCTGAAAAGGTAAAATTGTTAGAACGACAAGGTCATATTTACATACAA
The DNA here is from genome assembly GCA_943136025.2 of Agrotis puta. NCBI lineage: Eukaryota > Metazoa > Arthropoda > Insecta > Lepidoptera > Noctuidae > Agrotis > Agrotis puta. The sequence continues at coordinate 17,322,059 of OW964169.2, read as the reverse complement.
AAGGTAATCAACATAGAGGTGAAAGAAACACTTCGTCCATTCATTGACTGTCTGTTGGTTACCTTTTTAGCTTTAACGCATTGCAGTAAAAAGTTATGATCATCTTTTTTAGGAACTTCAATCATCAACTGCTACAGCAGAAGCATTTCAGTTGAGTAGTACTGGATCATCACAAACAACATCAAACAGATTACTGGAGGTAATCATATTTTCTCTCTTTCTACTCTCCCAGCTTAGAACCCGATTCTTTTTTATTTAATTATATCTACTTAATACTTAATATTATACTTGTTTCTTAGCAAATTAACAGAAACTAAAAAAATAACATTATGAGTCTGTTTTTTTATTATTCTTATTAGTTAGAAGACATGTGTTATTCATTCATTTTATTTTTCAGATTGGAACGGATAGCAATGTTTCATTTCCTGTAATATTCATGACAGATGATGGGCCACAAAATACGTCAATTCAGCAGGTAAACCATACTTCAAATTAAAACTATTATTAGTATTCAGTTGGTTTCTAACCAACTTCAAAAAAGGAGGAGGTTTCTCAATTGTCGTTTATGAACTGATTTTGATGATTCTTTTATTGTTGGAAAGGAGATAATAAATGAATAATGACTTGTTTTTGAATGAAATGAAATTAATATTGACTTTTTTATGTATTTTGTACAGGACTGGAATTCACTGGGCATTCACATTAGACAAAGAGTTGGAAAATTTGGATCGTCAGAATATTGGAGCAGACGGCTGCAAAAATTTAGATTGGGTTATTGGGTTACTACTGGTAATGTTAGATTTTATTGCAAGGAGTGTACTAAATTAAACTGATTATTATGTACCTACTTATAAGAGAGTATGTAATTAATTTTATTTTAATTTAACAATACACAAATACCCTAAAAATAATATGTTGTTTTTATCATAATTTTGACCACTGTTAGGTACTCTCAAAACCGTTTACTTTAGGTGTTTAGAATTTCATTTCAGTAGCTATTCTTATATATAATATAGTGCCATTGTTACTACGAATAAGCCTTTGTTTCACTAACATATTATTGTACTGCCTGTACCTATGTATCTAATACTCATTTGTGTTTAAAACAAAAACTAGTTTATTGTTATATTTAAGTACATACCTATGTTGACAAACTATAAGTTTATTCAATGAGAAATCAAATGAGTATTAGTTACTGGTACTAATACACTAGTAAAATACAACTTTATTTAAATGCAGGAGAGCTATTCTACTTCGCGAAAACAACTATACTTCCTATGTTTATATGAATGAGCCTTTGTTTCAGTAGCTAACTCTCCTTTGCTAAAACAACTACACTTTCTTCGTTTATACATAAAAGCTTTTGATCAAGTAGCAATATTATTTAAATGCAGGAGATATGTACTCAACTTCGCCAAAACAATTATATTTTCATTGTTCATATTAAGAAAAAGTTTTAGTTCGAGTAGCTTCTATAATAACAACTGTATTTTCTTTATAACTACGAATAAACCTTTGGTTCAGTAGCAAATATATTACATTATTTGCTAATATATTCATTAGCTACTGAACCAAAGGCTTATTCGAAGTAAAAAAGAAAATATAAAAATTGTTTTATATGGAAGCTACTGGAACAAAGGCTTTTTTATATGAACAAAGGAAGTATAATTGTTTTGGCAAAGTTGAGTAGCTCCTGCATGTAAATGATATTGCTACTTGAACAAAAGCTTTTATGTATAAACAAAGAAAGTGTAGTTGTTTTAACAAAGGAAAGTCAGCTACTGGAACAAAGGCTTTGTCATGTTAACAAAAAAAGTATGGTTGTTTTAGCTAAGTAGCGTAGCTCCTGTATGTAAATTACATTGCTACTGGAACAAAGGCTCTTTTATATTAACAAAGGAAGTATAGTTGTTTTCGCGAAGTAGCGAAGCTCCTGTATTTAAATTACATTGCTACTGGAACAAAGGCTCTTTCATATTAACAAAGGAAGTATAGTTATTTTCGCGAAGTAGCGTAGCTCCTGTATTTAAATTACATTGCTACTGGAACAAAGGCTCTTTCATATTAACAAAGGAAGTATAGTTGTTTTCGCGAAGTAGCGAAGCTCCTGTATTTAAATTACATTGCTACTGGAACAAAGGCTCTTTCACATTAACAAAGGAAGTATAGTTGTTTTCGCGAAGTAGCGTAGCTCCTGTATTTAAATTACATTGCTACTGGAACAAAGGCTCTTTCATAATAACAAAGGAAGTTTGGTTGTTTTCGCGAAGTAGCGAAGCTCCTGTATTTAAATTACATTGTTACTGGAACAAAGGCTATTTCATAATAACAAAGGAAGTATAGTTGTTTTCGCGAAGTAGCGAAGCTCCTGTATTTAAATTACATTGCTACTGGAACAAAGGCTCTTTCATATTAACAAAGGAAGTATAGTTGTTTTCACGATGTAGAGTAGCTCCTGCATTCAAATAACTTTACTACTGTAGATAATTATGAGTTGATTAAGTCAAACAACTTAAATACCGTGACTAAGCTTTAATGGTGGTTACAAAGGCAAAATATTTAATTTAACTAAGTAAAGCTGTTGCGCTCATAACTTAGTATTGTTATTACAACAAAGTGACAGTTAAATTGAATTAGTTCCACAGACAAAAGATACATTGTTGTAGTATCAATATTGTAGTATCAGTATTTTGTTGAAGAAATGTTGTCGCTACGACAATTTACTTCTTAACAAAAGAAACATTGTTGTAGTATCAATGCACATTATTGTTGTACTGAGATTTAACTTGACAATAGAAACATTGTTGTAGTATCAATACATATATTTGTTGAAGGAATATTGTTGTACTGACAACTTAATTCATGACAATAAAAACATTGTCGCAGGAACTATACACTATGGTGGGCTCTCCCCTGTTAAAGTTTTATTGTTGGAGCCAACAATATTTTTTTCTGGGTGTACGTATGTATGATGATTACTTGTTTATTCTTCAAGAAGGCAAGAGTAATGTCGAGTGTTTGTCGAACAAGCGTGGTTTCGAAGTATGGTGTGTCGCACCATAGTTTTGTCGCACAACCGTCAATCCCACATCCATTGGCCGAGCTCACTTATTATCTACCAGTGTAGGTAATACGTGAGCTCGGCCAATGGATCACGGTTAATCAGTATTAACCGTGAGCTAGTGATTTGAGATTTGGAAAGGTCTTACAAAGTTACAGAGTGTTAATATTCAGTAAGTGTTTTCTTTACTACATTTAGCACTTTTGTAGTTCGTGTCTAGCACACAAACATAAATTAAACACCAAATTGCGATAAAGTGCTTATCAATGTTTCTTAATTTAATTCAGTTGACTTAAACTGTTTTACACAATTTTATTATCTATATAAAACAAGCAATGCTAAACTCTAAATATTCAACATAACCAGAACCACGTGCTTGCATATATGTACACTTTAATATCACCTGTTGGTTCTCAAAAAGCGTGTAAATAAGCGCGCGTTTGATTGCGCCCATTGTGTACTCGCTGTTGCCGCAAAATGTACTGGGAACCCGTCAATGACATCCAGCTACCAGTTAGAAATTACGTCTTGCTATAAACTCCTTTGTGCAAATTATTATTTTTTAATAAAATGATTATTATCTTTAGGAGCTTGTTGCTAAATCATTACAGCCGCACAGGCCGATCTTCCGGGTTAAGCTGCGATTGCTGAGGTTGGTTTGTGGATAGGTGACCATCTGTTATCCTCCGTGTCTCGGAAAGCACTTAAAGCCGTTGGTACCGGCCGTCATTTGGAGATCTTTTACAGTCGTTACTATTAGGCCGTATACAGAAAGAAAGCTGGAAACTTATAAGCGCTTGACAGCGCTGGTCCGTTCTACACAAAGGAAGCAAGTTGTTTATTAATTTTAAATGGCAGCGCCCAGCGCTGACCAGCGCGTGTTGAAGATTGTCGGAACTTGTCGGCACCGTTCAGCGCTTATCGGCGCGTGTCATATATTTTCCTGCGCGGATTACAAGCGCTTATAAGTTTCCAGCTTTCATTCTGTATACGGCCTTAGTCAAGAAGAGAAGAAGAAGAAGCTCTAAAGTCTGACAACCAGTCTTACTATGGGATATCTTATTACCCAGTTACTTTGTGGAGGTCCGACAGGCAGTCGCTCCATGTAAAATACTGATATCCAGCTGCATCTGGTTTGACTGGAAGCCGACCCCAATATAGTTGGGAAAAGGCTAGGCAGATGATGAATGATTTTTATCTTTATAATATTATTTTCAGATGAGAATTGTTTATTTAAGAGTGCGCAAGTGAAAAAAATCGTGCATGACGTCATCAAACGTTTCTCGTACAACTTTAATTTATTTAGTTTTCACCTTCCAGTAACTCTCATTGAACAAACTAGATTAAAAACATCCTGTTTATACGAAGTCTTTATTAAATTCGTCTTTGTTTTACAGGGATTTCATTTCCGTAGTGTTTGTAGTCTTTGATGTTTTTCTCTGAACAAAGTAAATAGTATAAACAATGGACTTGGCTTTGTTCCGTTCTCGTAGTAATGTTGTATATTCGATCTTAACGTCACTGAATAGGTCAGAATTTTATTTGTAAGAATTTATTTAACGTGACATTTAATTGAATTTTCCAATAGGTTGACTTTTTAAGAGAATAGAACTTACAATGTGAATCATAAATTGACTGATAATCCCTTCCGCTCCACCCAGAGTGGATGACGTTCAGTCTACTCTCGGCCCTTCGACCCCTAAAAAGTATTATGTCCACTGGACCCCTTAGTATAGTTCATTAAACAATGACAATACTCAGTAGTCAATTCTATTTTCCAGTTACGATTAAGTTTCGTCTCGAAGCCCAAACTAGTTATGATAAATCATCTAGTCATAATTTATGGACTTTTTTCTTAAAATCATCAAATGAGGGCAGGTGGGACTGTCAAACTTGTACTGACTAAAATCCACGGTTCCCTTTACGTTAAGGGGTCCCCGGCAGAGTTTGGCCCTTTAAGGGGGGCCTCGTCATTACGCTGACACTCTTTGATACGCACGTGGAACATAACGCGCCGTCGACCCGAGCATGGTCCGTGGTCAGACAGCGAGTCGCCCATTGCGGGCGCGCATAATTTATCTACCACAACAACAAAAAAATAGTGCTAAACTATTTTCGTATTATTTTAAGGTCACTTGGATTCAGCAAGAACATCAAATATAGCTAGGCTCTATAAACAAAAACCACAATGATTGACATCGGACTTAGCTATGTTTACTTCTCTACCCGCAAAAGGGTTGAGTTTCAAAATTAAATTTAGCATAAAACGACATAATATTGTACATTATTTAGTTGAGTTGGCCCAGATTGGATTAGTTGATCTCAAACGAGTTGCTTTAATCGTGTTTTAGGGTTTGATAAAATTACGTAACCTATTTTGGTAAAGCTAACAAGATAACTTGTTAAATTGTTTCCGTGAAAATTAATAACTAAATATAGTTTTTTTTTTATTATTTCTCGATGATGTACCTATTGCAAAACCGAGGGCCTAGCATAAATTTAACGCATTTAACCATACTTGAAGTATTACGACGTAAATTATATGGAAAAAAAGCGCGTCTAGTGGGAACTCATTTTATCAAATCAATGTTAAAGTCCCCGTGCATCACACAAACGTGAAAATTTATCACGAGGATAAGGCTTCCGGTCGTTGCCCTTTCCCTAAATCGCTTCGTAAAAAATAATAAAGTATCCTGAATTATCAATCCAGCAACAGTCTGCTATTAAGCCATCATACATTTTGTTTCTGAAAAATAAAAGAATACAGAAATCACAAGAAATACATAAAAAAAAAGTAAGTTAAATGGCCACTCGGGCATGCGGTCGGCGAGTAATCGTTTGCTCGCCGGTCGATCAAGGAATAGGTTGAGTTTTAGTTAGTAGGAGCAGAGCCGAAAGGACTTCAGAGTTCTTTCCTCTCCACCCAGATTGGGAGGACTCATTATGATGATTTTATTATTGTTAAAAAAAAAAACTATATCACAGAAACTTAAACTATACAAGCATATCAGATATAAATAATGTTTTACATATTTTTATTCTGTTGCCAAGTCCCACAGTAGTCTTAAAATAAAAGCATTACTCGTACAAGATTGTATTAGTCTGCGTTCTAATCAAATGGTATTGTGTTTATTCTCCAAGCAAATGTAATGCGAATAAAATTCTAAATAGATACTATGAGCGTGTTCGTTTCATACAAATATTTGAATCCTTATTTTTCGAAATGACAGCTTAATTTTAATAAAACTACGTATGACATCGGAGAATATTGTAGAAATGTGTTGCAGTAACGACCGATTTGAAAATTGTCTATGGATACAAAGATTTCCAATTTTATTATCTTTTTTAATTAAGTTTCAAAAAAGATCTTTTTAACTAAATTAAACTTTTAACTACGTAATTTGGACACCTAAGTAAAATAAAGACAAACAGACAATCTGGTTGTCTCTATTTTATTTATTTATTTAATTTTAATTTAGTTTATGTTTTTTTTGTAAAGCTATTTAGATTAAATATTACACTATGTATCGTGCTTACGCGTTTTATTAAATTAAGTTTAATTAAATCCGTTCAGTAATTTCGAAAAAAGGACTTCAGTTTGTATGAAATCTCGTTTGCCGCGCTCTTAACAAGAAAATAAGAAAAAACTTTTCAATTGAGTGTGCACCCCGCGATCCGCTCCGTTAGAAAATTAAATAGTGCTTCAAATCCAGTTTAAGTTAATTGAATATTTATATATGCATACTGTACTGGATAATAGTTTTTTTGATGGTTTCTTTTCACAAAAAATAGTGCTTTTTAAGACGCTTTGTTTGATGTTTAAGCAAACATTGGTTTTAGCTAAAAATTTGAATGCATACTTTAGTTATTAAAACTAAATAAATAAAGTCTGTTAATGTTTAATTCTAAGAAAAATATAGCTTTTTTTTTCACGTCCGTATATTTTTGAATATTTGTTTTTTTCTGTACTTATATTTACTTTTAGTCTAACATCCTATGAGGCAAAAGCTGTCTCTAGCTCTTTTTTGTTTACCTAGATATAAAACAAAATATCATTAGAACTTACAACGGGATATTTAGAATGTATTATTTGTTTCGAGTTTCCGACATTTTGACATTCCAATATAATAGTAGTGTTAATATAAAAATTAAAATAAATGTAGGAAATGTATAAAAAAATTCTCTGTGTTATTTATTTGTATTTTAATTTTTTTAGTTTTACAAACAAATAAATAGGTATATGAATGGTTGAAAATAAAACTTAAAAAACCCTATTTTATAATTATAATTTTATATTATTCAATATAACACTTACACATCACCTTTAGTTGCACTTTTAAAACCAAACTAATCACTTCACAAAGAATAAAAAGAGATATGCCATTTCTATTTTCCTGTACCATTCGTGGCAGGTATACCGTGAAGCTACCGGCTGCGCTATGTGCCTACCAGTACGCACCAGATCTTTCACTATTCCACACTGTGTGAATGTATGAGGTCTGACTAGGAATATAAAGGTGTATGCAGGTTATAAGCATGTAGATTTATAAAATTAATGTTTTAGTTTAATTCAAGTCTTAATAAATTTGTCCGTTTATTAGTTCAAATATATCAAAATATTTTTCGCTTCTCACTGCGATACGGGGGCCAAACCCCTCAGTCCCCGAGTCTCGGGACTAAATAAGTCACTTTCATCCCTTGCTCAACAATGTACTATTATTACACATAGGCACACTTTTAAAACGTCTAAGAAAATCGTTATGTGAGTTTAAATGTTTATGAAACAAGGGGACTTGGGTGTGGCAACGTTTTTAAAAAAAAGTTCGTGATGGCGTATGAGCGAGATTAAAGCTATGTAGTATGTGAAAGGGACAATGGATTTTCATTGATAAAGTCAGAACAATATTGTTTTCGCTGAGCGCTCTTAATGTACAAATTAAAGTCGGTAAAACGATTTGAATGTTGTCTCATTTTTGTAAATCTCTCGTTTATATTACCTTTGTACTTATGTAAAGCTATTCATGTATATTTCGTTAAAGTACTCGAGCATAAACAACTAATAATGGCCATCTTTTATTTTATTTCAGTTTTCAAGTGATTTACTTTAAAACTATTTTTTTTTTTTGGCTTTATCTGTTTTGATAGCGTGATGTTATAAAGCCTATAGCCTTCCTCGATAAATGTACTATATAACACTGAAATAATGATTGAATTCGAACCAGCAGTTCCTGAGGTTTGCGCGTTCAATCAAACAAAACTTCCATTTTATAATATTAGTATAAATAAAGGCCTACGTCCAACGAAGTGTATTCACGTCGTATGTATATACAGATATACCTATGTCGTATACGTTTGCTACAGTATGCATTCACACACAGCCTCCGTTCCTCTGAATGAGCCAGTGCGAGTCGATAGTCGCACAAAGGATGGAAACCGCACACGTATGCCACAGTGCACATTATGTGTGGGGAATTTAATATTTCATTTCAGTAGGGCTCATTGTTACGACCAACCTGGCCTTAAATTAAAAATAATAGATAACTTTTTGTGGTATCTAATCTACGTAAAAGCTAGGTGTTAAAATTGCGAATTAATGCAATTAAAGGTTAAGAAGAAGACGCTGCGCAAACGTAGAGATACAACGACGTAAGAAAATGACTCAACAAACTGGACACCAAAACATGTTAACCTATGCGCAGAGTGAATGATTTCTTACTCGTTCTATAGAAATCAAATATTCAAAGGTAGCTTGTATCTGACACTAGATACAAAAGTGCCCAACGTTTTCGCTCTGGATGCCATAATCAACGCTCAATGGAGACTTTTACAACTTTCTGGCACGTTGCAAACCATGTATTTGACTTTTTAGTGACTATGACGATACCTTAACAAAATACTGAGATTATGTAAGTGCGCTGCAAACGACGTACACTTTCTTTTTTTACGTGGTAAAATCATCAAATGAGTCCTCCCACCCAGGGCAGAGCGGCAGGGACTGTCAGACTCGTACTAACTAAAATCCACGATGTCCTTCAATAGCCGTTTATGTACCGGGATCACGGTAATTCGTGAGTCCCGTGAAACCGGCAGGCTTTGGCCCTCTACAGGGGGGCCCGTCACTATGCTGACACTCCTTGAGGCAAAACACTCCTACTAACAAAAATCTCTTTAGTTATGTAAAATATATCCAATCTCAATCGCAACTCGACTTCGACACGTAATCCACGACTGATATGAATCCCAGTAGATCAGATCGTGTCTAGAAGCTAATAAAAGGGATTACCAATATCTAAGATCCGACCGATTTCCAATTAATCACCGGATTGAAATTCTGGATTGGTTTTCATCTCTAAATGAACTTCTGAAGTTCGTTTGCAAGGTTTGTAAGCGAGAGTTTGTATAGCTTCTAGTAAGCGGGAACGAGGCTGCACAAACTTCTTTGAGTGTAACTTTTGGAGTAAGTATTTCCACCGGGAAATATTAAAAGTCAATATTATCATTTGCTTGTAGCAGTTCCGAGGACGAACATTTGCATTTGTAATTGCTTGTACATAACTTAGCAATAAAATACACTTTAAAAAAAAACGTTGCCCCATACTAGGAATTTCTCCTGTGTCGTGGGTGCGTTTACAAACATGTAAACTCACATACACAAACGCCCAGATCCGAAACAACTACTTGTAGATCATACAAATATTTGCTACGTGCGGGAATCGAATTCGCGACAATCATCGGAGTAGATCGCTAGAACTCCAACCGTGTCGTCAAAACTATCAAAAGGTCTACTAAGTCTTTGTTTTGAGCTCAAACCTCATCTATTCGCTTCAGATTACCTTTGCCTTTTATGGTACAATGTTCAACATCATTATATTCAGAATTCCTCGGGAATGTGAGCTTTGTGTTCGCTGTTTAATGTTCCTAGAATAATCATACTTAATGGCAACACAGAACATAAGATACGGAGATTTCAGAAACAAATGTAATCCGAATCTGACTATGGTTTAGGTTGCACTTTTTTATTTTTATAATTGTCGCGTATTTTATGCTTGCGTCCCAATTAGTAACGAAACTTTTCTGTGATTTTATAGTAGCTCTATCATAAGATTTAAGTATTTTATTTACAGCGTACTTGAAGTATTTATTGTGTTTGTTGCATGGGAAATTGAAACGGCGCCTCTAGTATACGAACGATGAACAAATTTTTCCATAAAATTAACGTCAAAGTTACTGGAAAGACTGGGAAAGTCATGCAAGTGCCTCTGGCTTCCTTTCTGTGTGAACCTGCCTTATTTTATCCAACAGTAAATAAGTTGTGGTTAAAATCAATTAATAAATGAAAATTACATTAGGCTATTTTACTCAAAAAAAATATTAGTTCGAAATATAGATTATAAAAAAATATTAGACCAATATTTTTTCTTTTTTGAAGTAAACCAAAATTGGCGAAGATAAAACGCTTCTAAAAACCACAGAACGTCACACGGTCGGTACAATTAACGAGCGTTATGATGTCACAAGATCCCACTCCCGAATTTTGAAGTGTTTTATCTTTATCAATATTCATAGATTAAAAAAAATAACAAAAAATACGTATCGAATATTTTTCAATATTCTAACTGACGGACTACAGATATTCAATTTATTTATCGAGTAGAATACCCTATTATCTAAAAAGTAATAATTTAAACGAAACCCTCAATCGACACCATTCTACTGTTTGTGGTTCACCACATTTTTGATCATTACCATCATTCATGCATAAACTATTCTCATATATATGACCTAGGCGCATACCACGAGGGCTGGTTCGAAGCGGCCCAGGAAAAGAGTTCCAGGAAGGAATTGCGGGAGGCTTTTGCTCAGCAGTGGGGCAGTACAGGCTAAACAAAAAAAGAACAAAAAAAAACTATACTCCAATGTTTATATTCATTCATCAACATCGTAAAGATACTCGTCCTTCATTTCCATCGCTTCCCGAGAACTAAAGACGACAAAACGTTTTAATTTCCTATCTTTCTTCTAAAGCGTCTCAGTTCAAAGATCTTTTGGAACACAACACCTTAGGTATCGTGGTACACACAGAGGATAAGGATCTCTTTTGTTTGTGGTAATAGAATACTGGCTGGAACAGGTGTCATGGCGGCGCGACTAATTGGATTCCACCGGCTTTTGATTTTAGTTTGTTTTTTCTTGGATTTTATGACCTAGTTGTATAATGCCTTTTTGTGTAAAATATGATTTACTATCAATGATAAAGACCACAGGATCGCGATGTATGCAAGCTAATTCCGACCGGTCTTATTGGATATCTAAAGTATTATTTTAGCAGTGGTCCTAAATAAAATATCGCAATTATATGTGAATGAACACAAGTAACTATTTTGGTAGAAATCCAGGTTTTGGCCTGCTTATTATAAATCCTGATACAATAGTCATTATATCATATCTGGGAATCTAAAACAGGCCTTATAACTCAGCTGTAACGTTAACAACCAAACCGTATCAGTCAAATATGAATCAACAAAAATGTCTTCACATATAAACGGATTAGTCAACACCTGACCTTGTCCCCTCGTCTTGACATAATACAGCTCCCAAGTGACAAAGTCATAACAACTTACTGTTGAATACCAAATCAGTTTCTTCAGAATTATGTACATCTTTAAGAACTTACAGTTCAAGAAATGATCATGAATAATTCGCTTTTCTGTTTGTTTTAGAAAAGTGCTGAAAGCTTATACTTATTCAATATTTTTTATTTTACACTACGCATCAATATTAAATGAATTTTCAACGTGTCGTTTAGTGCTTACTGCTCGCGATAACGAGATTGCATTAATTTATACCCATCACTATCTCTTTTTTTTATCGTGGTAGAATCATCAAATGAGTCCTCCCACCCAGGGCAGGGCGGGAGGGACTGTCAGACTTGACTGACTAAAATCCACGGTGTCCTTCAAAAGCCCTTTACGTACCGGAGTCACGGTAATTCGTGAGTCCCGCGACCACCCATCACTATCTTAGTCACATGATTAAAAAAAAAACCGTTACTGTCTAAAAATTATGAGGTGACAATAATAGAAGAGACCTTTGATCTTTTTGTGTTACTTAATATGTCAAGTTTAATAAAAAAAGTGCCATGGAGACGGTACAGTGACTAATTCTAAGAAATATCAGTAACTACAAAGTGTCAAAGCCTTTTTAACCTTAACTTAAAAACTTGAACTAGATTTAATATCTAGGTTGAAACTCTAAAAAACCTTAATATCCAATTTTAATAGTTTCACCGGGTTTTTTTGTGTGAAAAGAAACAAAATTTAATTTTGTTATATAGTAATAAAATTACTTTGGAATTTTAAAGACTTATAGAAAAGAGTAAAAAAAAACAATACATTTAATGTAAGAAAAGCAATAAGACAACTAGGCATTCTTTTCGCAGCGCTGTCATCCGTAAACAAGCCCAGAAGACTGGACAAAATTCAATTACACACATCAGACATTTATTTGTCCGCAAAAATACATATTAGAGACATTTACAAACAGTAGTCTTTTCCCACACATCCAAGTGTATAAACACTGAAGTAAACAATTTTTTCAAAGAAAATCGTCCCGAGTCAACGTCACAAGACATGAAGCTATTCATGTCTGAGAAACCCAAGATCACACATACACAAGATCACATAATACGTATTATAAAACAAAGTACTAACCCCGCGTCTGTCTGTCTGTGTGTCTAACGCGATAAACTCAAAAACTACCGTAGGGATTTTGGTACGGTTCCACCAATAGCCGGATTGATTCATGAGGAATGTTTTGGTGTGTATTTTGTTAAGGTTTTGTGTAAAATCTTTTTCTGGCCGTGTAAACCGTCATCATCTTCCTGCCATTTTATTATACCACTAGCTTCCGCCCGCGACTCCCGCTAGCTTCCGCCCGCGACAGACAGACAGACAATCACATATTTGGGTTTGGTATCGATCCAGCAACACTCCCCGCTATTTATTTTTTCAATATTTTCAATGTACAGAATTGACCCTTCTACAGATTTATTATATGTATAGATTTTTCTTTGGGATGGTGCAACACGTCTGTTTCATCCATTCTCCCCTGTCAGACGTCACAGTACCATTGACTCCTTTTCTTTCATGTCATTTCTCACACAATCCGTTCATCTTTTCATCTTTCTTTCTCTTCCTCTCCATCCATCCACATTGAATCCTATTCCTATCTATGACACTCTTTGTCGCGGGACTCACGAATTACCATGACCCCGGAACGTAAAGGGCTATTGAAGGACACCGTGGATTTTAGTCAGTAGGAGTCTGACAGTCCCTCCCGCTCTGCCCTGGGTGGGAGGACACATTTGATGATTTTATCACGATAAAAAAATCTATGATACTCTTAGTCACGTGTGCCACATAAACCAAGAAAAAAATGTGTATGCTATTCGTGCGAAGCCTGGGCGGTTAGCTAGTTTTCCATATAATGGAGGCAAAACGGCCCTGTATCGGGGCCAAAGCTTGTTTATTTCAAAGCAGTCTCCATCGATCCTTGTTTAGGCACGGTAATGGCACCGAGTATAAATTTCCAAATACAGACACTCGGGGCTAAATCGGAAAGGTCTGAGGCCTTTTCACAAGATTTCTGTATTTTATTTACAGTGTACTTGAAGAATTAACTGTGTTTATATATTAAAAAGCGCGTCTAGTTACGTACGAGGAACTAATTCATACGATTTGCGATTTGTGCTAACTAAAAATGAAAATCATTGTTGCTGCAATTTGACTTACTTATGTCGTCGTGGCAAGCCTGTTTTGTTTGTCTTTGTACCCATAGACAACCGCACGTTTTATAGCAGCACCTTTATGTCGGTGTAGTAAGGATGATTATCATTAATTGTAGTAGATCGGCGACACAAATCGCATTGCGTCATGAGCAAGCGCGCACATCGTCAAATTTCTCGTTTACTTTAGGCCACAAAATCAGGAATCCTGCTGCTAGGGCCTCTGATGTGTAGACCGTTTGAGGTTGCGACATTCGGTCTTTGATATTAGATAGGGAACAGTGTATAAGACGGGGACGCGAGGTATGATGGGAAATCACAAACTTAAGGCAAACTTAACACAATAGTAACGTACTGCAAGCGCCAACAGGACGCCATTTGTTAATGGCCGCTTGCAAATGACGTCATGAGGGCGCTTGCGCTATGTTAGTGTTGTGTTGAGTATGCCTAAAAAGTGTATGTCCCCATTATACCTCGCGTCCCCATCTTATACACTGTTCCCCTACTGGAGTGTGTTTAGTGTCATGTACACGACTCAATAGTTATGTGTCGAATATAAATACTACAAACTTACATTATAGAATGTACATTCCTTGTAGCCCAAAGACACGGTAAAGCCTTTGTTAAACTGACTGGCGATAGCGGATCGAAGCGATAACGAATCGATACGAGACGTCAAACTGGGTGGAAATCGAGGAGCGAATCGAGGCGTGACAGTTGTATTAGCTGACTTTTTATAAAAGACGTCAAACAGAGCAAACACGCCTTCGCCACATCTTCGCATCGGTTCGGTCACGCTATCAGATCGCTTTCACATTTCTATGTGACTGGATTCAAACAATTCCATACATTACAAATAAAAACTCGCTTCGTATTCGCCACGCCTGTCTGTTTGACAAAGGCTTAATAAATTTACACCGTCGTTCGATTCCTACGTAAAACATGTGAACATCTCCAAGGAAAACATTTAAATGGGCGCGTGGCGCTTACTCACTCTTATAAAAAAATTGGATTTTGGAATTCGGAATCTGTTTTTTTTTTATCCAATGCTATAAACATATTTAAATCATCTCATAATGCAAGTATGCTAATTGTCTGCAGAAACAACAAAAGAAAATATTACTGAAATTATGTCAAGTTCTTGCTGACATAATTTCAGTAATATATTTATTTTTTGTGTGAATTGATTTTGTTTTTAATTTTGTTGAAAGTCGTAAGAAGAGAAAAGGCTTACAAAATGAAAAAAAAAAATAGTTTTAAAGTAACAAGCTTATAGAGAAAATTGGAGTTCTTATTATTTCTTCACAAAGCAATTTTTCCCAAAAAGTTTATTACCCCGAATCACAAAGCGGTTGGCGACGAAAAACAACGTCTGAAACGGCTGGAGATGAAATAATTTTCTTGGCATCCAAATGAAAAAACCGAGATAAAAGGACAGTCTAGTCAAATTTCAATAGATAGAAGGATATTGACCGAAATTAAATTTCTGGTATGATAAATCATTTTCCCAGGGTTTTCTTTGATGCCAAAAATATTGGGGGAAAATGTCTAAGAAATTTCAGACTTGTCCTACATTTTTCAGAAAAAAACTACTGAAGGCATTTAGAAATATTGTGTAGTTACTAGGTTGGAAAATAAGTCCTCCTATCCTGGGTGGTAAGACAAATGTCTAACAGTCCCTTCTGCTCCACCCAGGGTGGTATAGTCCAGTAAGCCAGTAGGCAGGCATGTCTCGCGGCCGGCATTGGTCAAGGCCATGCTGCGGGGCGAGACGGAGTGGGAAGCGGTCGCCTCCTTCTGCGAAGCAGTCATGCTCGCGAAGGAGGAGGCGTGCCGCGTGAGGGAGAGAACAGTGTCCTCCCTCCGACCCAGCCGCAGTGGTAGACGCCCACGGCGGCGGACGTCGCCAGACGATCTCCGGCCACCGTAGGCGCGGGCATGCGGGCAGCGAGTAATGGGCGACTCGCTGCCCGACCATGGACCATGCCCGGGTCGACGGCGCGTTGTGTTCCACGCGCGCCTCAAAGAGTGTCAGCATATTGACGGGGCCTATAGAGGGCCAAAGCCTGCCGGGGTCGCGGGACTTACCCATTACCGTGACCCCGGTACGTAAAGGGCTTGTGAAGGACACCGTGGATTTTAGTCAGTACAAGTCTGACAGTCCCTCCCGCCCTGCCCTGGGTGGGAGGACTCATTTGATGATTTTACCACGCAAAAAAAAAAAAAAGGTATTATCCTGTGACCTGGTGACCTCAATCTTGTCCTTTCATTAATATTTTTTGTAGTTATTAGGGGCGGGAGGGACTGTCAGACTTGTACCGACTAAAATCCACGGTGTCCGTCAATAGCCCTTTACGTTCCGGGGTCGCGGTATTCGTTAGTCCCGCGACCCCGGCAGGCCATATTTAAATGACAAGAAACTATACAAGTGTTCTTTATTTGGCAACGTTAAAACCACAACACCACATAGCATTTGGTTACAAATACAATCCAATTGAAGCCTCAATAATGTTCCGTATCATATTAAACCATTTCAGTAACAGACCCTAAGGGAATACATTAACATACAATTACTGTGTAAAATATTTAGCGACTGAAAAAGACGTATCTTTTGTATTGATGTCTTGTATTGGGGATTGTTCCACTCTGCCCCCGCCATGCCGTCCCCCTAGGTGGACAAAGTTAAATGTTTAAGGGGAGGTTGCAGTACTTTTTAAGATTTTTGAACGTCTGAAAATCTCATAAAATGTGAGATTTTGAATAAATAAATATTATTTTATAAAAATTGATCATATTCTCAAGTAAATAAGATAGAAACGCGATTTGGAAAAATCTGCTCGATAAAAAAATGGCGAACATGGCACTCAATCACAATTTTAAAAACGTACTGTTAAGAGATTTCATGCAATGGATTTATATGCAAGTTATATCAATAAATAGAGATTTTTATTTTAAAGTAAATGGTAAAAGCATATTTTATAATTTCTTTTTGTTTTTCTACAAGAAGCGTAAAACGACGTCGTGCGTCCATACATTTACACACTGTACTGCAACCTCGCCTTTATGTTGTAATAATGTCCATTTTGCCCCACTAAGTTTAATTGATTTTGATGTTTAAACACTAGGGATCTAGATTTAGAGTACCTAGGATCAGGTTTAAGATTTAAGAAAATCTATCAATCAATCGTTTCGGACTAACTTTAAAATCCAAGACTGGCTCTAGTTGTTTTTAGGTTCCCGTACCCAAAGCATAAAACGGACCTTATTACAAAGGCTCCGCTGTCTGCCCCCTCTCACCAAATTTAAATAGTCGCTATAACAACAAATACAAAAAAGAAAAAAATACTGAATAATGTAAATAAACAACAGACATAATTGTCACGGTTATTGCAGTGGCTAAGCGATTCCCGCACGGAACAATTATTTGTATGACCTACAAGTACTTGTTCCGGGTCTGGGTGTCTGTGTATGTGAGTTTCTATGTGTAAACGCACCCACGACACAAAAGAAATTCCTAGTGTAAAGTAAATAAAAAAAAAAACTGAACTCTTCGCCCGCGTGTTCGACTCGCACTTGGCCGGTTTTTTTTTCATCAAAATTGATTAGTAGAGAAAAGTGTACATTTAAATTTTAAACATTTCAATATTCGTCTTTCCATTGAATTAAATTAGTCCATAATTTTGAAGGTGCATAGTGGAGTAAACTCGTGTCTGTACTGATTAGCATTTACCAGCAAATTCGCTACTGAAACAGGAGCGCGCCATTCATATGTCTAGTATGTCACGTTCTGAGCGACAACCTGTTTTAGGCCTCGTTCACGACCTCCGACGATGCGAACTTGCGATATGCATCTGCATGTATTCTTACTGTGAATATCGGGCGGAACGCGGTTAGTAATGACCCGATATCAGCCATTTTCTAAAAATTCTAATCCCTCCGTAAATGTCGCAATAAAGCCTTTGTCAAACAGACAGGCGATAGCGAAACGGACCGAGTCCGAAGCGATAACGAACCGATACGAGACGTCAAACTGGGTGCAGCGAACCGAGGCGTGGCAGTTGTATTAGCTGGCTTTTTATGAACGACGTAAAACAGAGCAAATACGCCTTCGCCTCATCTTCGCATCGGTTCGGTCACGCTATCGGATCGCTTTCGCTTTTCTATGTCACTGGATTCAAACATTACAAATACATAATAACGCCTCGCTTCGCATTCGCCACGCCTGTCTGTTTAACAAAGTCTTAAGCGTGTGAGTCGTGGCCAAGCGAGCATTCTTTCCTACTTAACTGATGATCTTCAAACCTTGTAACTTACAAAATAAGATACATTTTCCTTTAACCTTTCCATCTGATTTGTTGCCAACTTCAAGTCTCAATTGACCTTTGTGTTCAGATTGTAATTTGAATAAACTTTACCTATTTTGTTATATTGGATCGTTTTGATTCAGTGAACTAGAAATATGAAATACATTTTCAAGATCTTTCATGAATCAATGAAATAGTCTGTTATAATTGCAAATGTACAAAATTGCAAGGTAAAGTAAAAACGAAAGATAATTTATCTCTAACTGAGGCACTAGCATGACTTATCCAGTTTTTGTAACGTAAATTTGTTTTTTCCATCACAGGAACTTTGACGTTAATTTGATAGAAAAATTAGTTCATCGTTCGTACACTAGAGGCGCTTTTTAAATTTTCCATACAATGAACGCAGTAAACACTTCCAGTAATACAACAAAACGTTAATCAACTGTTGAACACTTGTCTAATAAAATAATGGCAACGTTGAAATGACATTTCATGTTGATAAAATAAGGGTTGTTTTGCTGTGACGCTTTTTCAATAGATGTTTGTCCTTTTGTGGTAAGACGGTTAAAGTACACTGTATATAAAATACACAAATCTTGCGGTAAGGCCTCTGTTCCATGCATTTAAAACACAAGAATAAAAAAAGGATACGCTCAAAATCTCGTATTATTTAATAAAAGTATAAAAAAATATTCAACATACAAAATTATATATTTTTTTAATTGATTGCGTGTCCATTCATCCTATTAAGGATCAATAGCATGAACTTTAGTGCGCCTGACCGGATGCGCGGGCGCAAAGGACAGGCCATTTATGTTACGCCTACTAGCTTTTAAAACAATAACTGCCCACGTGGTATCGTTGATAGGTATCAACGAAAGGAAACAATAAATTTATTTCTAAGGGAAATGGGAAATTCATCAATTTTTAAAAAAAATCGTTTGATAAAATTTTGAGCTCAATAAAGTTAAGACGATATTTACTTAACATTATCATCTGCCTATTACGTTAGGGTCGGCTTCCAGTCGAACCGAATGCAGCTGAATATCAGTATTCTACATGGAGCGATCTTTATTGCCTATCTGACTTTCATAACCCAGTAGTGGATAATACTAAGCTCTTGCTAAGACTGGTTGTCAGACTTTCGAGCTTCTGACAAACAGTAACGACTGTCAAAGATCTACAAATGAGAACCGGGAAAACCAACATTATGGTTGACCCAGTGGCTGCACAATCGACTGCTGCGTAGCGTGTCGTGGCTTCGATCCCCACATGGAACACATATTTGTGGGATCTGCAAGTAGTTGTTCAGGGTCTGTACGTTTGTGCATGTGAGTTTCTATATTTGTAAACGCACTCACGATGCATGAAAATTTCTATGGAGCAGTATTATAAAAAAAAACCGGCCAAGTGCGAGTCGGACTCGCCTTTAAAGGGTTCCGTAGCAGCAAGTAACATTATACAGGGTGTCCCAAAACTCAACGTCAAGCCGAAACGGGGTGACAGGATTGATCATAACCATCACGAGAAAAATCTGAAAAAAAATCTATCCCGTGCAGTTTGAAAATTATGGGCATTTTAAGAAAAACCTAGAAATGTGATCAAACTGTACCATTTTTCGGTTATTGTGGTTATTCTTTTTTATTTTTGTTCATTTGAACTTTGGAAACGTAATCCTAAATAACATTTCTAGAATCCCAATAAAAAATAATGACACAATTGCCTCAAGTTTCCGAGAATTGAGACTATTTGTTAAACTACGAATTTAAAATTTTCTAGATTCGTCGACTTTGACAGGCCCTCCTATAAAAAAAATGTACTAGAGTGCCTTGGCAAGTGGCATTAAAAGTTGGCGCATTTAATCAGAATTCTAAAATGGTACAATACTTGTTAGTTCCATACAATAGAAAAGAGTAAAAAAATTAAAACCTCAAGTAACCCGATTTTTGCTATCACATTTTACTCAGTTAAAATGTTTTTAATTCGCACAAGCTGTAGGTAGGTTCTTAATTTTAAGACAGAATGATGAGAGAGATGGATAATGGGTATGTTTGTCATGAGTGAGCGAGACAGATAGTGACGCCACTTTTACCAAAGTGAAAAAAAGTTAGTAAAATAATTAGGTTTGTTGGACTAAAAGTCAGATAGAGAAAAAACATTTTTATTACAATAAATGTTCAAATTGTTTACCATCAGCCTCAATACAAGCCCTACATCTTCTTAAAAAAGATCTACTTATAAGTCGGGCATATCTTCGAGAGTTGATCGCCTCAGCTGCTTGAGAAATGCGTTCACGCAGGTCGGCTACGTGATCAATGGGCTTTGAGTAAACTTTTTCTTTGAGAACTCCCCAATAGAAAAAATCCAGGGGATTTAAATCTGGTGAACGGGCGGGCCACAAGATAGTGCCTGAACGTCCAATCCACCTTCCCGGATATTCCTGGTCAAGGAAATCTCTTACTTGCACTGCGAAATGCGTACCCATACCCATTATCCATCTCTCTCATCATTTTGTCTTAAAATTAAGAACCTACCTAGAGCTTGTGCGAATTAAAAACATTTTAACTGAGTAAAATGTGATAGCAAAAATCGGGTTACTTGAGGTTTTAATTTTTTTACTCTTTTCTATTGTATGGAACCAACAAGTATTGTACCATTTTAGAATTCTGATTAAATGCGCCAACTTTTAATGCCACTTGCCAAGGCACTCTAGTACATTTTTTTTATAGGAGGGCCTGTCAAAGTCGACGAATCTTGAAAATTTTAAATTCGTAGTTTAACAAATAGTCTCAATTCTCGGAAACTTGAGGCAATTGTGTCATTATTTTTTATTGGGATTCTAGAAATGTTATTTAGGATTACGTTTCCAAAGTTCAAATGAACAAAAATAAAAAAGAATAACCACAATAACCGAAAAATGGTACAGTTTGATCAAATTTCTAGGTTTTTCTTAAAATGCCCATAATTTACAAACTGCATGGGATAGATTTTTTTTCAGATTTTTCTCGTGATGGTTATGATCAATCCTGTCACCCCGTTTCGGCTTGACGTTGAGTTTTGGGACACCCTGTATAAAAGTTGGTTGTAACTTTGAAAGATAAATTGCGGTTTACGATTTATGACGTATTAAAAAAAAATGTAAGTTGGTACGCACAATATTGAGTGATTTACCATGTTATTTTAATATCATGGACTTCTTATAGGTTTTCCTATAATCTATAAGGAGAAAACTAATTTCTGTATTTTTTTCAAAATTTTAGGTTCAGTCGTTTCGGAGATAAGGGGGGGGGGAATGGTCAATTTTCGTCTATTTTCTTGAATAACTTGGAAACTATTTATTTTAAAATTACAAAAAAATACATTTAAGATCTTCTCAACAAGACCTTTCATTTGATATGCCACACGATGCAGTTTTCAGATATTTTTTTTTTAATTTTCCCCTTCCCCCCCAAAAATGACCCCCCATATACAGATTTCATCTGCTCACGTCACACCTCTGTGTTTGGGTCACAGGAATTGATATGTGTACCAAATTTCAACTTAATCGGTCTAATAGATTCGGAGATAATTGACTGTAAGCGACGGACGGACAGACACACGAGTGATCCTATAAGGGTTCCGTTTTTGTATTCAGACGTAAAAACAACGGGTTGCACTCTGGGAGTGCCGGCAGAAGTGAAAACTTGAATAGTAATAAACACACACGAACATTCGCGCAAGCGCGCTTTTTTTTTATCGTGGTAATATCATCATATGAGTCCTCCCACCCAGGGCAGGGCGGGGGGACTATCAGACTTGTACTGACTAAAATCCACTGTGTCCTTCACTAGCCCTTTACGTACTGGGGTCACGGTAATGGGTAAGTCCCGCGACCGCGCAAGCGCCCTGCGCCGTCTTACGAATTTTCGATCAGGTCACGTGACCTGACGCGAGTTTAACATTTTTTACCCATTCCAAAAAATATGCACAACGCCGCTAAAGAAGTTTTCACTTAAAAAACATTATAGTAATAAACTTAACCAGAAAAATCATATTTGTTAGAAACATTGTACTCAATATATTTACGTAGTTCTAAATATTTTGTTACCAAGCGTGGGAGCAATAAAGCTTACTGGCATTTACGAGAAAATACATTGAAATGTAGAACATTTCAATAAAAGTAGCTCTAATCCACAAAAGTACTTCCATTTCAATGATTTCATCCTATACCAGATAGGAAACTTTATTCCTAACTCTACTGGCATACTGCCACCGTACATTCAATCTTATAAAATTGAATTTTTATTTTGAATCAGACAAGTTTTCAATCTCCTTTTAACAAATAACAAACTAAACGTGGGTACGTTGAATTGGATCCGTTTCATTTCCGTTTTCAGTGGGTTCGCATAGACCATTGATGGGCAGAGTACGGCCCGCGGGCCAACTCCGGCCCACAAATGCATTTAATTCGGCCCGCCGACGGTCCTTCGACATGAGTATATGGCCCGCAAAAAATTGATGGAGCAGAAGTTTAAAGGAGATTTTACTTAGAAGATTATTAGACACACGCCTACCATGGCAGGGCCTTTAAATAAAAGTTAAATTGCAATAGGTATCAATAAATCTGATTAGTCAGTCACTTAGATTAACAAAAAATATTTAACAGGTATTTTTTCGTAAACCATAATTTATGAAGATACGACGCTTTTAAAGCCAAAACGTTACAAACAAGTACAGTTTTTATTTGCTTCTTCTCCCTGCAGGCCTAGTCCTCTTGGTAAATTGTCTTTAGTATTCACATGAACACTGAGATTTGCTTTGTACTGGCATGTTCAGAGACGGATTACTTGATGAATTGTTTGTCCGACCGTGCATAAGCTGCTACAGCTAAATGTATTGGGAAGCTGGAATCCATTACCTAATTAGTTACATCACATACAGTAGAAATTTTGATTGAATTCCCACCAGCAAACAAATGGTACATATTATTATAAGAACCTCCTTAGATAATCTCTATTACAGAGGCCATACACAATAGGGTTTGCATCATGGTTTTAACCTTGCATGCATAACCTACAGGCAAGTCCAAGCGTGTTAAAACTGTACAGTTAACGGTGCATTTATCGGTTATGCGTGCGGTCGGTTATGCGTGCACGGTTAAAACCACCATGCAAACCCTAACGTGTATGGCCTCCATAAGCTATGGATTCGGTTGTATAGGATTACGATTTCGATGTGTAGGTAAGTGGAAAGTTCTCAGGGAAGACGGTAGCACTGTGATCACGTGCTACCGTGCACAGGGAGACTCAGGGAAGATATCTTCAGTCTTCCCGAGAATGTGCCTTAACAGACGTTGCACAGGAGGGTTCTGGAGTTGGTGTTTTAAGAGGTCCCGGTTCCTTTCTCCATGTGCTGATATATCACTGGGGTGGTTTTAGTGAGGTACAAATTCCACACTCCCTGGTCTTATCCCCAAAGATCGGGCGCCTTTTGAAGGTTTCCTCCCGAAAAAAAAGGCAAGTGGAAAGTAGGTAGTCTTCTGTTCTTCTTCACATTAGGCTTGCAGATGGGTAACGGGCCTGTTTAGTTGGATCGCGGGATCTCAACAAGTTACCGTGACCTAGGAACGTAAAGGACAATGGAAGGAACACTGTGGATTAAAAGTCAGTACGGACTCTGATGATTTTATCACCTAAAAGGCTTAGCGATACGTCCACAAGGTACCTCGTACTCGCGTTTTTGAACAGCAATACCCGTAACAAACTACCTTTTAGCCATACTTATATTGTTCTATATTGGACTCGAACCCGCTAATCGTAACACAACAGTCTATCTCTTAGACTTCATACAACGTATCATTGATACCACAGAAAAATAGCTTCATCCATCATAAACTTGAAAATTAATCTACTTTCAAAAACATAACACTTTCAGTGTAATATTTTATTAAAACTTTAATCATTCAATTTCATCCTTTTACCACGAAACTCATAAAATATGACCGAGAGATATTTCAATGAAAAGCGATTTTCAATAAAATTACGATTTTAGATACCCATTCCTTCGCCTTCAAAGCTTTTGATTGATATTGGTTATTTTACAGCTTATAATGCTTTGGCCACACTAACGGGAAAAGCCGTTAATTAATGCGATGTTGGAATTTTAACGTTCGTATAGCCACTTCAACAACGATATCAGCGAGGAAAGTTTTAAGAATTATGGAATTGATCATATAATAAAAAATATAAACTCATATATGCATTAACGCCTGTGTTCCGCGTCGTAAAGATTTATGAAAAAAAAAAAATCGATTGCGGACAGGATTTTGAACCTGGTACCTTCCGATTCAGTACACCGGACGCTTCATCAACTGAGCCACCGCAGTCTTGTCTCTGCTAGCTCGAATCTTTCAATCCCGTCGTATCATCTAACGGCGCCGGGGTCGCGGGATTGTACGAATTACCGTGACCCCGGAACGTAAAGGGCTATTGAAGGACACCGTGGATTTTACTAAGTACGAGTCTGACAGTCTCTCCCGCTCTGCCCTGGGTGGGAGGACTCATTTGCAGATTTTACCAGGTTAAAAAAAATCATCTAACGGCGATGTGAACGCCTGCGCAGCGCATTGTAATGATTGTCATTCATCTGTCCATCTTTTCAAAAAAAATTTAGTAGTACAGCTGCTTCAACGTCCATCTTCTTCTTCTTCTTGAAATTCAAGGAAAATATTAACGTTAATTTCATTACCAATCTTTAATTGAAACGATAAATTGACGCAATATTTATCGCAATGATATTTCTTATTAGTGTGGCCCCGGGCACGCCGCAATCGCGGCGATAAGACCCCTCTTTGAGGAGTGGCTGGATAGGCGTCACGGCGTCCTGACCTACCGCATGACGCAGGTCCTCACCGGACACGGAAGTTTCGGGAGGTTCCTGTGTCTGATAAGGAGGGAAGAAACGCCTGGGTGTCACCACTGCGAGGATCGTCCGGAGGACACGGTGGAGCATACGGTGCAGGACTGCCCCGCTTGGGCAGAGCACCGCCGTGTCCTCACGACGGCGATAGGCGGAGACCTCTCGCGCCCGGCATTGGTCGAGGCCATGCTGCGGGGCGAGACGGAGTGGGAGGCGGTCGCCTCCTTCTGCGAAGCAGTCATGCTCGTGAAGGAGGAGGCGGGCCGCCTGAGGGAGAGGACAGCGTCCTCTTTCCACCCCAGCCGCAGTGGTAGACGCCCACGGCGTCGGACGTCGCAAGACGATCTCCGGCCACCGTAGGCGCGGGCATGCGGGCAGCGAGTAATGGGCGACTCGCTGTCTGACCATGGACCATGCCCGGGTCGACGGCGCGTTGTGTTCCACGCGCGCCTCAATGAGTGTCAGCATAGTGACGGGGCCTGTAGAGGGCCAAAGCCTGCCGGGGTCGCGGGACCAAGGGATTACCGTTACCCCGGTACGTAAAGGGCTAGTGAAGGACACCGTGGATTTTAGTCAGTACAAGTCTGACAGTCCCTCCCGCCCTGCCCTGGGTGGGAGGACTCATTTGATGATTTTACCACGATAAAAAAAAAAAAAAAATTAGTGTGGCCCAGCATAACAGATACAACAGTTTCCATTATACGAGAGAGTGTTGACACCCGATCCGTTTTAATTTTAATAACGGATCGAAATTTAATACGACCTTTCTTCGTAGGGTTTATTGGAGAACAGTTATTTGGGTTTTTGTTCAAGAAAATTGTGAAATACTGTTACTTTTGTTTATTTCAAATCTACACTTAATTCTAGTAATTAATTATTACAAAAAAATACCTATATACTCGTATACATACTACATTTAAAAAGTAAAATATTAATGACTAAATTAAAAATTTATAGGGCGTCAAAAAATTCATTCACATCGCTGTCAATGGGGAAAGTGCCCAGAACACTGGCAACTTTGCCACGTTGTATGGCAATGCTGATCCTTTGACCAAGAAATAGGCCAGCCCTCTGGTCACGCGAGGCGTCGACCATACGCTTGTACTTTTTAAGATTCTTTAAATGAATGAAATTGTTCTTTGTTTCTAGCCAAAATGAGATTATTAATAGATTCATTTACTTGTTTCAGGTAAGCAGAAGTTGCAGTTTGCAGTTTTCAGGTATTGTCGGAAGTCAAAGGCAAATCATTTATTTTAACTGTGGAAAGTCAATTAAGCCATCAAAGAGGCACTTTTGAACGTCGAATATTAAAATAAAGGAAATGGGTTTTTTTTTTTTATCGTGGTAAAATCATCAAATGAGTCCTCCCACCCAGGGCAGGGCGGGAGGGACTGTCAGACTTGTACTGACTAAAATCCACGGTGTCCTTCAATAGCCCTTTACGTACCGGGGTCACGGTAATCCCTAGGTCCCGCGATCCCGGCAGGCTTTGGCCCTCTACAGGCCCCGTCACTATGCTGACACTCTTTGAGGCGCGCGTGGAACACAACGCGCCGTCGACCCGGGCATGGTCCATGGTCGGACAGCGAGTCGCCCATTACTCGCTGCCCGCATGCCCGCGCCTACGGTGGCCGGAGATCGTCTTGCGACGTCCGACGCCGTGGGCGTCTACCACTGCGGCTGGGGTGGAGGGAGGACGCTGTCCTCTCCCTCAGGCGGCCCGCCTCCTCCTTCACGAGCATGACTGCTTCGCAGAAGGAGGCGACCGCTTCCCACTCCGTCTCGCCCCGCAGCATGGCCTCGACCAATGCCGGGCGCGAGAGGTCTCCGCCTATCGCCGTCGTGAGGACACGGCGGTGGTCTGCCCAAGCGGGGCAGTCCTGCACCGTATGCTCCACCGTGTCCTCTGGCGTTTCTTCCCTCCCTATCAGACACAGGAACCTCCCGAAACTTCCGTGTCCGGTGAGGACCTGCGTCATGCGGTAGGTCAGGACGCCGTGACGCCTATCCAGCCACTCCTCAAAGAGGGGTCTTACCGCCGCGATTGCGGCGTGCCCGGACCTCGGTTGCGACAGTCGCTCCCTCCATACTGCCCTGAGATCACGCCGGAGCTCTTCCCGCCGCGACTCGACTTGTCGAGGCAGCGAGAATTCGCCCCGACGCTGCGCCTCCACGCGCCATTCATAGACGCGCTGGAGGGCAGTCGCCTCCAGATCCCAGGGCAGCAATCCGGCTAGGAGGTTGGCCGATTCGCAGGCGATCGTGCGGTATCCCCGGATCATCCGGATAGCCATGACCCTCTGGCATGCGACCAGCTTGAGTGGTCGCGTCCGGATGCTTGGGGCCCCGTAGAGGGCCATGGACCGCACGAAAGGAAATGGGATAGGATGGGATTGATTCTACAAATATCAAGCCAACAAAATCGTAGCCAGAAGCTTGTATGAGATAGGTATATAATATCGAAGTAGGGGAACTGTGTATAAGACGGGGACGCCAGGTATAATGGGGACATATTCTTAGCCATTCTTAACAGCAAGCAAGCTTTAGCAAGCGCCAACAGGACGCCATTTGTTAATGCCGCTTGTAAATGTCGTCCTGATGGCGCTTGCGCTTCGTTAGTGTTGTGTTAAGTATGCCTAAAGAGTGTTTGTCCCCATTATACCTCGCGACCCCGTCTTATACATTTTACCCTACATCTGTAAACTAATTTGGAAAGAACCTTTACACATCACAATAAAAAAAAATGTATTCTAAATCTATATGAGTTCGGTTTATAATTACTTCACCGAAAACAAACTCAAAGGTCTTTAAATTCGAGTACTTCAATAATTTATCTCTTTGCGAAACTATCCGAGTTTCAATATTTGTCCAAAGTGATTGCTTTCGCAAACTCGCCGGACAGAAATAGGATCAATTGTTGAAGATCACCCACGCCAGTCTTACGAACTTTGAGTACTGTCAAACTCACTTCGATCCTTCACTTGAAGTGCTAAAACCGATCTTAAAGCACCGATATCAAGGCGGCTTATAAGTCTTTTAAGTCCAGTTGACTGTACTCCTTTTGTGGTCTCTGTTTTGTAAAACCGTAGGTGTCGGAGTAGACAGCTATTAAAGGCTTTAAGAATCTATGAATAAAGTTTTAAACTAATATGAAAAATTACTATCGTTTGAAAATATCATCATTAAGAAGAAAGTTTTCTTGGGAAAATGAAACTAGAGCAATGTTTTTACCACATCTTTGAAAATCGTCATCTAGCCTCTTTTCCTCAATATTTTGGGGTCGGCTTCCAATCGAACCGAATGCAGCTGAATATCAGTTTTTTTTTTAAATAGAATACCTCCATAGTCTGCGCTGCACATACGCCTACGCTGGACAAACGCTAGTGTGAAGGCGCTCTTACTGTGGTCTGCTTGTAGATAAGTCTATCGTCTCAAAGTCCCAGTCGAAGCCTAAAGGCAAAGTCAGTCGAGATGTTCCACATCATATGCGGTTATAATAGGTTTGCTAGTAACGTAGTTATCCCACTTCTGGGCAACGGCCTTCTTTATAACTTACCAGTTTTTTTGGGTCTTAGTTATCCATCACCAGCTCATTCTGTGCCTTAAAAAACATGTTCAAAAGCACAAACATTCAGGAAAAATTACCCTGTTCCACCTCGACGTAATAAAAATGTTTGTATAGGCCCCGCGAATGAAACCTTTCATCCACATTGATGGATTACTTGCTACTTCAACACCATCCGAGATTGGAGGATTTGGTATGTCACACATTTTATTTATTGTTACTGCTGTTATGGAAAATACGGCAGGTAATATAAATTGTTTATAGAACGGTACATTTGGAGTCAGTGTGTTTACAAAGAAAGGTTTGTTTTGAAGAAAATTTATGAATGCGAATTCGTTGCTACAAAATCTCGAAAGATCTTCACTGCGATGGCACATGACTTTCATACACCTTATCTCGGATGCACTGAATATTGCGAAAGTTTATGAGGATCTATCACTCCTTCACACGAAAATTACTGAACGGCTTTGGTTAAAATCTGGTTTAAGGGAACGTGAGACCGGAACAAAAAGAGTTATGTCAATAACCTATATCACCAACTCTCATCCAGATCCGTTCAATCATTCTGATGTGACTGAGTAACAAACATTCTTCCGGCCAAACTTTCTCATATACGTATAATATTAGTAAGAATGTAATATAAGTATTGAACATACATATACTACACATATTTTCATCAGCTTTACTTAGAATTTTCTTCAGCTCTTAAGACTTCATTTACATTAATTTACTCCACAAAAACAAACTAAATTGACAACATCTAAACCCTCGAAGTTTATATTTAAATGGCGACAAACTCCTTTCTTAATACCTTCAAAGTAAAAGGGTGTTACACACTCTGTTCGGGTCAGCACATTCGTTTCAACAGAATATTTTGGATAACAAAGCTGACAAGAACCAATTACTATCTACCCATTTTCAGATTTCGTTTGGCCAAGGCAGTTCGGTAAAGCCTGTTCGTAATTCATCCTTGATGTACTATCGATCGGATGAACTATGCATAATTTGAGGTACGTTAAGCGCTTTTTCCCGAAGATATAATTTTCATGTTTTATACCTACTTGTACTAAAGCAGAGAAGCGGGAATAAGGGCAAAGCAATCTTAACCATTGTAGCAAGTGGTGATGGTAAGTGTCCTAAAGAAAGTGATCTTAGGACACTTACCATCATTCGATAATGCCACCCAGCTGTGCCGAATCGTGCCGACCCGAACATATCATGTGCAGCAACCTTAAAATGTACTTAGTTCGTGTGAACTACGTACATTTTAAGGTCGCTGTGTATATTATTACTTTTTTTTTTATCGTGGTAAAATCATCAAATGAGTCCTCCCACCCAGGGCAGAGCGGGAGGGACTGTCCGACTTGTACTGACTAAAATCCACGGTGTCCTTCAATAGCCCTTTACGTACCGGGGTCACGGTAATCCCTAGGTCCCGCGATCCCGGCAGGCTTTGGCCCTCTACAGGCCCCGTCACTATATCAGGCCCCGTCACTATGTGTATATTATTACTAACCCACACAAATAACTTTGATAACAGTTTTAATTACTTTGCCGGCAACAGCTTCCCTTGAGGTGAGACCAGCTAATAATCTTATCCTTTGTCTACTCGATGTCAATGAACTTGAGGTAAGGAGGGAGGAAAATTCTTCATTTTAGCTGAAGTACGGCGTTTGAACGAGGTACTGGAAGACTGTGTGGTGACTATGAGGTTTGGGTTTTGTGGGACTTACTCAATTATTAACAGCTTTTATTTTACAGAGCGCATAAAGGAAGGATTGTTTGATAGGTATTACATTTAAAATTTATCAACATAATTCAGAACAAAACTTGCATAAAATTATTATTTTTGTTTTAGTACAACTGATTTTTTTAATTAAAGGTTATTTTTTTAATGAATATTTTTGCATGGTTCGACTCAGTCAACAAAACTTTAATGCCTTTGTCAAACAGAAAGGCGAAAGCGAAGCGTTTGCGAAGCGATACCGAACCGAAGCGAGACGTCAGTCCGATAGTTCTGTCACGTATCGGATCGCTTTCGATTTTCTATGTGACTGGATTCAATTCTTGCTTCGCATTCGTCACGCCTGTCTGTTTGACTAAGGCTTAACTTCTCGTTGCTTGGTATAACGTATCTATGTAAATGATTGAATAGGTAAATAACCAGGAAAGTTTGATTTGTACGTGGAGAAAGTTCCAGATAATATAAGTAGTTTGGTAGATACTAAACTACATAAAATATGATAATATAATGAAACATCGCTTTTGTTACGAAATTCAAATCGAATTTTTCGTGACTTTAGACAGAAATAATTTTGCCAACTGCTATCTGTCGAAATATGGTTGCCATTTTAACGTGGTCGGGGCAACGTCAGCAATTCCACACAGGTGGTGCCAACTATTCATATTTAAGAAAATACAGATGGGTCTGCAACAGGTCCATTGTGCAGTGAGCTTGAAACATTTACCTCGCAGACGAAATTCTGAGCTGAAATTCAACTAGATGGTAAATTAATTATAGGTTGCTCAACCTGTGGAAAATTAATGAAGAAAGTAGATGAATTTATGATGTATCGGCCTTCAGCAGACTGTCGAATTAAGATGAATTGGCTTTTTTTAGGTGTAAATGATCAAATGAGTCCGTCCACACTGAGTGGAGCGGCGGCTACGATCCACCGTGTTCCTTCAATCAATTACCACCTGGTTATTTATTTAGACAGTCTCGCAACCCTGGCAGGCAAGATGCACTGACTGCTCCAAAGATAAAACAAGTAATTCGTTTTTTTTTTAAATTGAATTGTTTATTGATTATGAATCAACGAAAGCAATCTGTAATAAGTTAAATTTTCATTGTCATTTCTGATAGTTCTAGCCAAATTAATCCATCTACAAGTTCCAATACATCCTAGGTAGGTATACAAGAACAGTGTTCTTTGTAAACACTGTGTATCTATTTGTTTCCCTATTAACCAAGTTTGCGCAAAGTAAACGAACATTAATTTAACTTAGTTTTACCTCAGTTTCTACATGAACACTAATTATGACGTATTGAATTACTTCATCGCAACCTTCGTCCTTCGAGCCGGATTCTTGCAAAGGTCCCGATCTTGGGTTCTTTTATTTAAGTTTAAGTTAGTGGACTCTAAGGAATTGCTATTCGATCCTGTCTTGCCTAAGTTTGAACTTAATACTGTTTTTGATTCGTTCGTAATTTTTATCGTGACTGAAAGACTGAATTTTTATCGTATATTGGTTTTATTTATAATGTTTAATCTCCTAGGCCGCTATCCCACTGGCATTTTACGAGCGTTGGCGTGTCTCCAACGTCTCTAGTGGCAAGCGTTCGCCTTGCGACCTCGCGACGTTAACGTCGCGTTTAGCGGACGTTAACGTTTGCCATGCGACGTCGACGTCGCCTTTACGCAGCGCCAACGCTTGACTTTGAAGAGATCCGAACGCTCGTAAAACGCCAGTATGATAGCGGCCTTTATGTACGCCGCCCAACTGAAATGGGACCGGGTAGCTGAAAACTGTTGCCCTAAGACAGTGAGCCCTGCCTCTCTGTCTCAGGGCAGTTTGGTGGAACGAACGAAATAGGTTCTGAAAAAGGCTCTGGTTTAGCAAAAAACTCTACTTCTTGATAACAAATGAAGATTGTTTCTCTATTATAAGTAGTACATTAGAGGACGTAGACACTTGGAAATCATTTTCAAAGCGAATTTCTGCGACGAATTACCTATCGGTAAGTTTATGTCAATCTATTTTTGACTTTCACACCAACGTTATTGCTAACATAATATCACCTTAGACCTTTCTCTCTCTGGGTTATAATTGCATGACCTTCCGAGAACGTAAAGAAAGAATTTCCACTACCCCAGCAAAAGTGAACGGGGTAATACAATTTACCTCTATTAAAATATAACCTTTTAAAAGTAAAATTCTAGTAACAGACAATCTTTAGTGAAAATTACTCGCTACTTCGTTCCGTACTAAGGGTCAACTCACACCGAAAGAGCAGCGAAGGGCAACGAAGCGGAACGCAGTTTCAATGTTATATGAATTTTAACTTTATTGTCATTAATATAATATTTATTATCGCAATTTTAAATCGCATCCTCGCGGCTCGTTCGAGTGAGTATTAAAGTCATGAAAATAAAGTTAAAATTCATATTCCACTGAAACTGCGCTCCGCTTCGCTGCGCTTCTACGCTCTTTAGGTGTGAGTTGAGCCTAAGAAGTCATTTAAAATGGAATATTTATTTACTTTCTATTGGAGATATCGGTTGCCATACTTGCAGTCGGTTAACAGTCGGCGACTAGTCGGCTAGAGTCATTATTATAAAATTATAGCTATGTTCTTTTTTGAGCTTTATTGTTGAGTATATAATCTATGAATCGGCTTTTTGCTACTCAATTATGTAACTTACCAAATTAAAAAGAAATATAATTTAAATTTATTTAACAGAATTAATAATTGTGAGATCAAATTCGTTGTATCATCTTATCAATGTAAATAATTCAGCTGTACCTGGAACGTCAATTAAATTTTCAGTAGCATCTGACCACTACCGACTGGCGGTAATGATTGGCTTCGCCTACTAGTCGGCCAAAGTTAAAGTTAGTAAGTACATCTCTACTGTCTATTCTATTACACATCTATTATTTTTCCTATGTAATCGCTTTGTGTTCATAGTAAACATTTTATAACTGAACCGTTTAATATTCATATTATAGGTGAAATCGATTAGAAGTGACAGGCGGTCGTAAAATTATATTCAAGATTGGGAATATGCGAACAGTATTAAAAATAATGGTCTGAAGTTTAGTACTCCGTAAAATCGAAATTTAGTTAGGTTTTTATGAAACTGGCTGATGTACTGTTTACACTTAGCCCTTTCGTGTCCTGCCGTGGTCGCGGGACTCACGAATTACTGTGACTCCGGTACGTAAAGGGCTATTGAAGGACACCGTGGATTTTAGTCAGTACGAGTCTGACAGTCCTTTCCGCTCTGCCTTGGGTGGGAGGACTTGATGATTTTACCACGTTAAAAAAAAAGGTTTTATGAAACTGGCTGATGTACTTTTTACACGTAGCCCCTTCGTACACAACGCGACGCAAGTCTCCGATACCTTACGACTTTGATAATTATATTGACGCGTGTCTGGGTCCGAACCCCTATGGATTTGTATTGCGATAATCGCTTGGAGCCGCGACCTCGACTCACTGTCCAGGCTAAAAACAAAACACGGAAACTGAACAGGTCCTTAATTCTATTATCCATAAAATAATTCGGCGCCAGTCTGTCTAGAGCACACTGCAAACTTTGACCTGAAACTGTTTTACCGCAGTTTAAATTCCGTTTAACTTTATCTACGTATAAGGAACTAATGTAATTATAGGAACTAATATTATTATATTCCAGCTAACCACGGCTGTTTCAGTAGACTAACTTTAGCTTTTGTAAGTTTCGAAAACTAATGAGGATGATTTAGGAATGGGTGACCATCTGTCATAGCGAGTTACCTCCGTGCCTCGGAAAGCACGTAAAGCCGTTGGTCCCGGCTGTCATTTGTAGATCTTTGACAGTCGTTACTGTTAGAAGCTCTAAAGTCTGACAACCAGTTTTACCATGGCGTATCGTATTACCCAGTTACTGGGTTGTGGAGGTCCGACAGGCAGTCGCTCCATGTATAATACTGATATCCAGCTGCATCTGGTTTGACTGGAAGCGGACCCCAATATAGTTGGGAAAAGGCTAGGCAGATGATGATGATGATGATGTAGGTTCTGAAAAATTGCCGAAATAAGCTTATATTGTATTGGTAGATCTTTGACAGTCGTTATTATCAGTCAGAAGCTCTAAGTCTGACAACCAGTCTTTACCATGGGGTGTCGTATTACCCAGCTATAGCTTCCCCATGACGCGATGCAACGCAATTCGACCGATTTCAACTACAAGTGAAAATCAACCTTCCCACTACGACATATGATTATAAAACGTGCGATTGTCTACAGGTAGATGAAAAACAAAACACGCTCGCCACGACGACGTCAAGTCAATCGAATTGCATCATTATATCGTAGTAGCAAGGATTATTTTCATTTTTAGTTAGTAGAAATTCAATAGCAAATAGCACGAATTGCGTCATGGGGGAAGATCGTTCGATACGCAGTCGCTCCATGTAAAATACTGATGATTATTTATTTTCCATGATGTATTTTTTCTTCTTCAAATATTTAATTAATTAGATTAATTTTGTCTCGTATATTGCCAACTGGTTCGATAATTACAAATTCCCAACATAGGTTTTGTATTCCAATTGGTTTTTACTGCCGTTAACGTAGAAAGCGCTTAAATCTATGAGTTGAATGGCTTTATTTTTTTATATCGTGGTAAAATTATCAAATGAGTCCTCCCACCCAGGGCTGAGCGGGAGGGACTGTCAGACTCGTACTGACTAAAAATCCACGGTGTCCTTCAATAGCCCTTTACGGACCGGGATCACGGTAATTCGTACAGTCCCGCGACCAAATGTGTCGGCCATACGATTAGTTCCTTTGTAATTCGATAACATGCTTACGTAGAAGGCATTGTTACTTAAATGCTTTTTTTGACAAGAAAAATGCTTCTGCGACCAGGATTTAAACTTGTGACCCTCTAATACAATACACCAGCCGCTCTCTTGCCAACCTATAGACTTAATTAAAGCCATAATTTGATAACCTAAAACCATACCGTATCGTTGACGTATATCAAAGATTAAAGTAACCAATAACTAGCTTATAACATCGAGCCTCCGGTACGTTAACCAAATATTGTCACATAAAGCTGTTTGACAGAGCGCCCCGATGCTATAAGCTAATTATATCGCCATCAAAGCTATCAAAAGCGATCGTTTCAATCTGTAACGTCCATTAAGGGGCTTCCACGCGTCCGCTTTACTAAACCTATTAAAGGTATAGGTATGCGTAAACCTATAGGCACCGTCAATATTGTATCGTTATAAGCACCGCGTCAATATTGCCTATACATATAAAATATGTAACTGACGATAACATCGAAAGGTAGGGTAAGTAGTGTATATTAACGGATTGGAGTTTGTTGCTGACCATGAAAGGGTCTGATATTGTATCTCAAAATGGCTGAAAGGGTTTTAATTAAAATGGGAAATATTAAAAGCTGATTATGCGTGCGGCCGTCCGTTCGAAAAGCAATACCCTGCCTTGTACTTTCGGGCTATTTTTTTGCCAGGCCATTGAAGGACACCGTGGATTTTAGTCTGTCAAGTCTGACAGTCACTCCCGCCCGGCCCGGGGTGGGAGGACTCATTTGATGACTTTACCACGATAAAAAAAAAGTCTCTACTCTCTTAATTACTGCTAACTAATATGATATCTTTCTTCATAATGCAGTAGCATTTCGGTCCTTCTTATGAACTTTCAGCTTTGTGAAAGTGAGGCAACGCTTTTAAAAAAAATAAAAGGAAAGAAAACATATAATACAGGAGAAATTCCGTTATTTAATTAAGAAAAAATAAAACATATTACGTCTGAATAACTCTCGTTTGCTTAATAAGAAATAAAGCTAACAGTTTATTTCAAAACTGTAATTAATGCCAGAAATACTGACAGATGGCGTTATTACGTTTACAGTATTTTTAACTTAGGAGGTCACAAAATAACTAACTGAAAGAGTAACATGTTGTCGTTTTTCGGTCATTTATCAATGTTGCTCCCGACAGTTACAGGTTTCATTTTCAGTCCCCAATCAACACGTATTCGAAGTTGATTACATTTTTTAACACAAACATTTTTTTCTTTGTAGTTCATTAATGAAATATTGGAAATTATTTGACAGCCTTTTTTTTCTGGTAAAATCGTCTAATGAGTTCTCCCCGACTTTGGTGGGACGGAAGGGACTGTCAGACTCGTACTATGATTGAATTTAGAGTATAATTGTCACTATCACCAACCTGTATTCATGCCTTGCCAGATGTAGTCCTCTCCTGAGCTTTCCTCATCCATTCTCTACCGGCTGCCTTTCCTAGGTCGTCGCACTAACTGGACGGCGGGCTACACTACGTCTGCCAAGTTGCGGTTTCCACTTTATTACAAGTTTCTCTTATGTAAAAAATACGGGTCGCGTGACTGTACGAATTACCGTGACCCCGGAACGTAAAGGGCTATTGAAGGCCACCGAGGATTTTAGTCAGTACGAGTCAGACAGTCCCTCCCGCTCTGCCCTAGGTGGGAGGATACATTTGATGATTTAACCACGATAAAAAAAAAATACGGGATGCAATATAGAAAAAACTCACTACTCGAGAAAAATCTATGGAGTAGCTTATTCATCGTAGAACTGCGGAAAAAATGTTGACACATAAGATTAAACACTCTCTGTCTTACTACAAAAATGTTAAACAAACAACACTTGTCTAAAAAAAGTGTAATTGCAAAACGACTCTTAAGTCAACGTCATATGGCCGTTAAGTAGTTGACACTTTTTTAGACAAGTGTTCAACAGCTGTTTAACTTCTTGTAGTACTTTCTTTTACACGCTGTATGTAGGTTCTGAAGAGCTCGTGGCTAAATAAATACAGCCGCACAGGCCGATCTTTCGGGTTAAGCCGCGCTTGCGGAGGTTGGTCTGTGGATGGATGACCATCTGTCATAGCGAGTTTCCTCCGTGCCTCGGAAAGCACGTAAACCCGTTGGTCCCGGCTGTTATTTGTAGATCTTTGACAGTCGTTACTGTTAGTCAGAAGCTCTAAAGTCTGACAACCAGTTTTACCATGGCGTATCGTATTACTCAGTTACTGGGTTGTGGAGGTCCGACAGGCAGTCGCTCCATGTAAAATACTGATATCCAGCTGCATCTGTTTTGAATGTAAGCCGACCCCAATATAGTTGGGAAAAGGTTAAGGAGATGAGATGATGATGTAGTTTCTGAAAAATTGCCAAAATAAGCTTTTTTTTGCATGGGGATCTATAGATTCTCATAGCCAGCTCACCAGTCTTTTTATGACGCTCATTATAGACTAAAATACGGCACATTGTATAGTAAAGTAGGTTAGTAGAAGTATTAATTAATAACCGCTATAAAATAATAATGTTTACTACTTATGTTTTAAAGACTTCCTTTTCTGTTTATAGACCGGTGATATCGGTATTTTATTACTATAGGAAATAAGTTTTTTTTTCTTATATTAACTTTTAATCGTTATAATGCGGAATTTGATAATATATTGAGAATTAGAATTGTAACGATTGTTCAAGTTAAAGTATCAACAGATTAATGCATTTTTTTGCTTATGGGGTTCCCAGAGACGATTTAATTAACTTTTATACGGGATCTAACGTCCTCATCCTCACACTAAAAACAATGAAATATATATTTTTATTATTTTTGTAAATCGTTGCCCCACTTGGGTTTTTCTCATACATCATGGGTGCATTTAGAATCTTAATACTCACATACACTACCACATACACGGAATAATTACTTGTAAGTCATATAAACTTTGCGCGGAAATTGCACCTGCAAGTCCTGAGACACGCAGTGCTACAGTAAGTCGTTCAGAAATTGCGCCAACCTTGTTTTAAATGAATAAACATACACACATCAACATAATCTAGGGATATTTTATATTTCATCAAATATCTAAAAATCTATGAAGAATTTTCTCATATAGTAAATGGAAGAATGATAGGTTATTTTAAGGTGTACAGTAAAAAATAAAAAACATTTCGTGATTTTTTTGTTTTAAATAGAAATGTTAATTATTTTAATCGCCGTAGCAAATTAATATGGTAAAAAACTTCATTTCTTCTTATAAAGCTATTAATTTTAATGAAAATTTAAAAAATCTTATTAAGTCTAATTATTAATAATCAGTTTTGCCACCTCTTACATTAATTACACATCAACATCGATTGTTCATGCTTAAAGTTAGATTGTCAATGTCTTGCTGCGGTATAAGGTCCCATGTTCTTTGCAAGTGGTCGTAAAGTTGTTGTTGTGTCGTCAAATTTGGCGGGAAATCTCTCAAAGCTTTTCGTTGTAACATGTCCCAGGCATGCTCGATAGGATTTAAGTCGGGCGACTG
Source organism: Agrotis puta (assembly GCA_943136025.2). Taxonomy (NCBI): domain Eukaryota; kingdom Metazoa; phylum Arthropoda; class Insecta; order Lepidoptera; family Noctuidae; genus Agrotis; species Agrotis puta. The sequence goes on along the minus strand of OW964169.2, from coordinate 17,283,339 downwards.
TGCAAGCCAATCCAAAACTTGAATATCGTGGTCTCGGAGAGCGGCCGACACCATCCGCGCCGTATGGGAAGGAGTATTATCGTGCATGAGTAGAAATTTCTGGCCCATTTGAATTCTGTGTGGGTCAATAACAGGCTCCACTACCTCCTCGTGGTATTTTTGTGCAGTCATGCTACCTTGGATCCAAATGAGCTGGGTTCGTCCGCCAAGACGAATTCCTGCCCACACCATGATTGTCTCGCCTTGGTATGAGTGGACCTCCTGAGGGTGCCTTAGACGGCTAACTCTCCCTGGAGTTCTCCAAACGCGTGTTCTTCGTGATTCCAGATGAAACCCAAACCGGGACTCGTCGGTGAACAGCACCAAAGACCGTTGTTCGTCACTCCATGGTAAATGCTCCCGAGCCCACGAAAGCCGCCGACCGCGATTGCCACGTCGCTATGCTGGAACACGTAGCGGTCTTCGAGCATGAAGACCAACTTCATGCAACCTCCTTCGCACGGTTTGGTCGCTTACCAGCAGCTGGTGGTCCTCCTGGAGCCTTTGTACTAGTTGCATCGCTGTGATATTGGGTTGTCTTCTAGCAGTTATTTGGAAAAATCGATCCTGTCTCTGCGTAGTAACGCGATATCTACCCGTGTGCCGTTCAGCTACATCCCCAATACTGCGATAACGTGACCACAACCTTGATATCACGTTTTAGCTGGTGCGTAGGGCCTCAGCAACGAAGCGTTAAATAGCACCATTTTATAGCATGACCACGGCTCGTAACATTTCATCTCGACTCAAATGACGACGTGACATGACTCCTAAAGCTCACACGACACGTTAAATTAAAAAAGAATACCAATCTAATCCCTGTTCATTAATTAATATTAATAAAACAATTTTAATTTTCCGTAACATAACGAATCACTAACAATTTTGCCACCGTATTTAGTTTTTTCTTTTTTTTTAATATTTATTCTTTAAATTTTGAAAATAGAATAAATGAGGTTTCAATCTGTATACAAACTTTTCATGAAAACTAAAAAGATTTTAAACTAAACAATCGTAAATAATTTACGATTAAGATATCCCTAGATTCTGTTGATGTGTGTATAACTGCCCTCTGCAACATTTCAGTTTATATTTCCTTAAAAACAAAAGTCGTATTCCATTCTCAAGTAAAAACGTTTCAAATGAGCCTAACACCTTAATTTCGAGTGTGAGTAATTAAGCTGAAGGGCGTAACCTAAACGTCAGGCGCGTGCGAAACTTGGCCCAAACTCTCACGTTCGCACACCACGGACAAACACACGAGTTTCAGAGGTCCGACGACGTTTATATAACTTTTAGAAAGATAAATTACTGTATTTTTGGACGAAAAATAGATGTAAAAATGGTAGGTTCAACTTGAAGTTTATGCTTTTGGGTAAGTGATACGTACGGTCATGGATTAATCGGCATAAAGTTTCGGAGAAATGGTACAGTCAAGTTAATACGCGGGACTGGACACAAACACCTCCGTAGAAATATATATAAAAACTATGAGGCCCTTCGTCCATAACGCCACGCAAGTCTCCGATACTTTACAACTTTGGTATTTATGCGACTATCGCAAAACAAATTCAAATTACGGCAACGCGAGCCTGTGCCTGAATCTTTAAAAATTGCCTCGCCTTGTGGGCAAAGGGGCTAAGTGGGTTATTCTTATTTTTAGTGTCATGGAAAAAAAAATACAGTGATTTGTAATTATTATGTAAGTTTTATTTCAAATCGTTAGATAACATATCAAATACTTCGTTTATTAGGTTTGCCGGGCTTAAATTGTAGAAAAACACAAAAAAAAATTGTTTTAGTACTGCCACGGTCGCGGTGTTTATTTAACCACTATTTTTTTAAATCTTTTTCTCAGATTTTCGTTTTTCTCGACGCTGTTTTAAATACCTATATAAAGTTAACTAAGTTAATATTTATATATTTATAAAATAGTAACTGTAAAAAAAGTAACGACCATGACTAATTGTCACAACCATGGTATCATATACTATGGTTGTGACTCCTATGGTTGTGACAATTTTGAATCGTGGCTCACATAACCTCAAACCGGCTCGGTCTATAATGTTGATTAAATCACTGTAAGTACGCCTCACCCTGACTAATTAATACATGCAAAATATAAAGGTATATATAAATATTTTAATTGAAAATTGTAAACACGGTTTTGACGCTTATGTTCGACCAAACTCAATAAATGTATGAAGAAATAACTCTCACAAAAACTCTAAGCCACCATCTTGACAGAACTGATTAACGTTTGATAGTATTGCTAGGCCTAAAATAAAAAATAGTGTTGCCAGAATTAAACCATAAATTATACCGATTTTACACACGATTGAGTTACGAGCCATGGCCGTGACAAAAAAATTGATCACAATTTTCAAATGTAGTATTTATTGAAAAAAAATCACAGCACAATATAAAAATAAATGGAGTAGTCTTCGTTGACATTCCATAAAATTAATAAAACTGAAATCTTACGTATAAACGAGATGTTTAAAGTACAAAAAATAATTGACTACTAAATGACATACATCTCACATGCCACGTCGCGTGACTTTTCATTATATTTTAATTTATTAATATTATACCTTAACAACATCATAATTATTTTTATTTGTTTTGTGAATAGATAAGTGATACTTTCATTGTTGCATAATAATTTTAGCATATTATGAGTAAATAGGGTATTTAAAATGCTTGAAACAGTTTTTTCAGTAAGAATAAGAATAACCCAAGTACGTCCAACTACACGGATTTTTGCTCTGCCCGTGCTTTTCTTCTCAAACAAAAGTTCCATATATCTTTAGAAGGCTTGAATTAACCAGCACTTGAGTACCAACCGATGCAAAAAGATCTACATTCGATAATCGTGTCTGCATTTAACATTGCTGAGTTAAGATGCTATAAATTTTGCATATTCTGGCTGCGTTCCGCATCTACAAACAAGTATTCACTATGTTAAAGTAAAAGTTGTATTTATGCAATAGTTTCTTTCTTGAATCTTGATAATGACATCACAATAAATAGCGTACATGTTAATATTGTAAATGCGAAAGTAACTGTCAGTCTTTCTGTCTCTTTGTCAGTAGACGATGATCTAGCTAGGTTTTAGGACTTTGGGTGCCTACTTTCTAAGTCCGTCAACGAAAACACGAGAACGGATACAGATGTACGAACGTAATCAACATCATGTCAGCCGTAAGACGTCCACTACTGAACATAGGCCTCCCCTTTAGACTTCCAATAGGACCGGTTGGAAGCGGCTTGCATCCAGCGTGATCCTGTGGCCTTCATAAGATCGTCTGCCCACCTTGTGGGTGGACGTCTTACGCTGCACTTGCCGGTGCGTGGTCTCCATTCGAGAACCTTACGGCCCCATCGGCCATCAGTTCTGCGTGCTATATGGCCTGCCGACTGCCAGTTCAACTTGCTAATTTGCTGGGTTATGGCTACGGCAACTTTGGTTTGTCTACGAATCTCCTCATTTCTGAGTCGATCACGCAGAGAGACTCCGACATATACCTACGCATAGCTCTCTCCATAGCTCGTTGGACTATATTGAGCTTACTAATGAGGCCTATAGTAAAGTTCCTTTAACGTAACCAACGTTGGGGTGCTAAGACAGGAAACCTCCACGTGCGCTCGTGGACTGGAGTTTCCCATCGGATACGTCCGGGGGGAAGACCAGGTTTTCGGGCCGGTGCACCCTGGGATGCGGGCAAAAACTCTTTTAAGGGGTCTCTTTGCCCGTATGCGAATAGCCTGTCGGGTGGATGCTCCAACGCGTGTCCCTCTGAACAGCAGAGGGCACAGCGGCGGAGCGGGCTTGCGGACGGTGAGTAATGGGTAAGCTCGCCGTCCGACCAAGGACCAAGCCCGGGTCGGTGGCGCGTCGTGTTTCACGCGTCACCGTTGGGGGTTACGGGGCCAAATGGCTGCTGGGGTCGCGGATTTTTTCTTAATCCAGGATACCGCGGCCCCGGAACGTAAAGGGCATCCGAAGAAACACGGGTGGATTTTAGTCAGTAAGAGTCTGACAGTACCTTCCAGGGTGGGGACCCAGGGCGGAAGAAATCATTTGATGATTTTGCCACCCTAAAAAAAAAAAAACGTAACCAACGTCAAAATCAAATTGCGGATGGATAATACCGTCACGACTGATGTCATTTTGACGAGGCGCTTTTCTTTTTTTTTTCAAGACGGCAGTCCCGCAACCCCGGCAAGCTTTGGCCCTCTAAAGACGTCCAAAGCTTGCAAAGCAGCAAAGCTTGCTGAGAGCTCTTTGAGGTGCGCGTAGAGCACCCATTACTCGCTGTCCGCGCTTTTTCCCCATCATCCAAGTTTTTTCTTTCCATAAATTCATAGAAAGTATCGTGATAACCTACATACATGTAAATAAGCTGAACATCCACGTGCCACAAACTTTTCATGCTTCAGCGTTTACATAACTGTTTCGAATGCAAGGTCAGTAGGTATTTTAAAGCTGAAATACAGGTTGAAACTGAACTATTTTCGCGCGATCGATGTCAGTTTGTGTGCCAAGATCCGATTGCATGCATATATTGGTTCTTAACGTTCGAAATGGCTTTTATTTATTAGTGAAACTGTCTTTTGATGCTTTTCTAGGGAAATGGGTACAAGAAAAATATAAATAGATGGATAAAATACTGTTTATTATGCAAACAAAACAGCAACAAAAAATACATTAATTTATTAAATTAAATTAATTATTTTTAAATTACAGGTATTGTCAATTTAAAAAATCTTTTAAACACTGCAGGAAGACGTAGACAGCTGCGTCGAACTGGCCATTAGTTGAGGTGGTGTTCACCAGCCGGGTCTTTGTGGGGTCCCATGGGCCTGGCTAGCGGGGCTTGATGCAAAAAAGGTAGGTAGAATCAGGGGCCCGCGCCGTCTAGGTTCAGCTTTTATGACCTACCTGAGAAAGCCATCAGCGGTAAACTGGCCTTGTGGGAGCCACTCTTACGCCCTAGTCCGGTCCTGGTCTTGTAATCTGTAGAGTTAGGATTATAAACAAGTTTATACCCTGTTATTTTGGTGCACCACTGCAAAATCAATTTTGACGAAATTTTGTATGAAAAGATATGGGAGATACCTTGAACAGTGAGTATGTAGAAAATGAAGTCCTAAGGGTGAAATGGAATGTAGTCGTGGTTTGTTTGTGAATCCTATATCAACAAGGACGATGGCTCAATCAAAGCACTACGGTTGCACACGTAATAATACCAAGATTTCAGAAAACAGAATTCAATCTTCATAATGCGGCTAGACAACGACAGCGGTACGACAATTGTTACGAGTAGTTTGACGTGCGTTTGTGGTTCTGACAAATGGAGAGATAGGTAAATACAGCCAATTTCTGGAGTAATATCTGAAGAGGGTATATTGATTATTTACTAATGTTACCACTTATGTGTGTCAGGGTAAATGCTGAGGAGGTTGTGGTTAAATAATTATAGCAGGAATTCGATCTTCAAGGTCGAGCAGCGCTTGCTACGGGCCATGCGTGGATAGGTGATCATTCTTACCGTACCAACTTTTCTCCGTGTCTCCGAAAGGGGGCCGTTCAAGTATTACGTAAGCAGATTTATTACAATTATTTACACCCCCGTCCCCCTTGTCAGCAAAAGTAAGCAAATCAATTACCCCCTCCCCCCATGCTTACGTAAACATTTTTCAATTTATTGTTGTATTTATTATTTATTGTTTTTGCCTAAACGTATGCATTATTTGCGGGAATCCCCGAAAATGCGTTTCGTTTTCAACCAAAGACAATATGAGGGTTATCATTCGTGTAAAAAAGTAAATAACTACCGATGACGTAATCATCATCTAGACTCCCCTACCCCCCATGTCATCCAAAATAAGCAAAGTAAAGACCCCCCCGCCCCCCCATAGTGCTGACGTAATACTTGAACGGCCCCAAGTACGTTAGGCCGTTGGTCACGGGACTGTCTCAACGTGGGACAGAAACGCAAAAGATTTTTAGTGTGTGCGATGTCTGACAGTCCCTTCCGTTCCACCCAGAGCAGAGGGACTCATTTGATGGTTTTTCCAACTCAAGTTAAAGCCGTTGGTGCTGGCACTGGGAGTCAATGGCCTGTGCAACCAGTTTTTCTAAGGTATCTTGTTACCTAGTACTGATTGGGTTTTGGAGGATAAATAAGCAGTCATACCATGTACATTTTTAACATTTATTTACAAATTGTTAGGCTGGAAGGCGATAGAAATTAAATTGAAAAGACCAGGTAGACGATGATTCAGGATTCGTAACTGAAGAATAATCTGAAGGGGATATATGGATTACTAGGTGTCAATGTAGCCACAGATATCTGAGAAAACCCTACATGTACGGTCACGTACATCCTACGATTTGAAGGACTTTGGGGAATAGATTTGCAGAATGTTAAATATTTGTTAGAGACCAGACACACCTGCCTATATTTTTTTGGCAACTTATCTGTTAGTTTTGGGTTAAAAGATTCCCTCAGATTTCCTTAAGTTTTTTTTGTTCTGTCATTTAGTGGGTGTAGCAGAAATGTTCTTATTTTTTCTCGCAATGACACATGAGTTCAGTCCTTGCTAGTACTAAATGGCAGCGTAACGTTATCACAAAGATAAAATTCCCTGGCAGTAGAAGAAAAAAACAATTTTTGAGAACCGTTTTACAAACAATTTTTTTATCAATAAGATCCCGAATAAAAGACAGGAAATGCTCCCACATTACGAGCTACTAAACAAACGTATCAGAACAAACATTATCTGAGGGTATTGATCACTTCTAAGAAATACATACCACAGAACAGGTAGGTTCAGAAGGTTGATTTCGATGGCCCCGTTTCTAACTTCAGACAATGAAACTTCGGGCATGCCGCAATCGGGATGGCAAGACCGTCTTGAGGGAGTGGCTAGTGGCATATACCACAGCGTCATTACTTCCCGCCGGACAAGGTCCTCACCGGATATTAGTTTCGGGATGTCGGATTCGGCGGGAGGTTACGCCCGGATGTTAACTCTTTGAAGTGTTAGACGTCGGCGACCTATGGTGTTCGACGGGTCAGGCCATGTTACGAAGCGAGGGGGAATATCGAGAGCTTTCACCTCCTTCTGTGAAGCACTAATGCTAGCGAAGGAAGAGGATATCACTGAAGCATGTAAACCTTGGCCAAGGAAGAAAACCTGGTCGCGGGACTGTAATTACCGTGACCCCGGAACGTAAAGGGCTATTGAAGGACACCGTGGATTTTAGTACGAGTCTGACAGTACCTCCCGCTCTGCCCTGGATGGGAAGACTCATTTGATGATTTTACCACGATGAAAAAAAGGGAGAAAACCTCCGTTTGATGCGTTTGTTTGGTTTTCACTCGTTGTATGGAGCTGTTCTTCTGCCATCTGTCCACATCCTGCCTTCGTTTACTGTCTATCCATGAACCGAACGATCCAATCATACAAATTGATCCCCTGTTCAGGAGACCGGGAGTTATTTTGAAGCTGTATGAATGGAGGCCTATTACGAGTACATTGGACCCATTGGATCTCGGTAAGGATAGGTATAAGAAGAAATAGTTTTGGGATGATCTCATCGGAATGATGATGGAATTATATGGATGAGAAGTTTGTTATGAGATGTCGTTGAGAAGATTGGGAAATGGAGTAAGAAGAAGGGTACTTAGGGGGAACTTGAAAGGATGAGATGTCATAATTTTTTAAGGAGTTTTGCAGTGAAGCTTTTTTGTGGTAAGAAAAATTCGCCTGCGAGCACGATGTATACATGAGTCTTTCTGATTTAGTACACCAAACGGTTTTACCAGCCAAGCTATCGCGGTTGCTCAGCAGGGTCGACATCTTCATTGTACTCACGGCACGGTGTGCAGTGACTGAGCGATTGGACTGCTGCGCTGCGTGTCGCAGGTTCTATTCCTGCACGGAGCAAAAATTATTATATGATCTACAAGTAGTTGATCCGGGTCTGGGCGTTTTTGTATGTGAGTTTATATGTTTGTAAACGCACCCACGACCCAGGAGAAATTCCTAGTGTGGGGCAACTTTTTTTTTAAAAACACAACAAACAAACTCTTAACGTTTTATGACTAAGTTGAGTCTATAGAAGAAGAACACATATTGCTATGTCGTCAGTAAACAACCGTCTTTAATACTTTGTGATTTTTGTGACTGAATATAAGTCTGATTGCTACTGATATTTTACAGAGAGTTATTTGAACCTCCCACAGGATTTGCAGTCCTTCAAAGGCCACTTTTTTACCCCACGTCTGTTCTGAAACCGCGAGGGATTCAGAAACGGCTCTATTTTCAGTCTCACTAGCTTTCAGGGGCTTGGCGAAAAAAGTAATGTGTTAAAACATAAAATATTTTAAACGATAAAGCGCGTTTGAGTACTAAAACCTTCATTTACTCTGCTTTAGAATGTACGTAAATAGTATATAAGGTAGCTGTTATATACTGAAACGGTTCGCGATGAATGGTCCGACGTGTAGCCGCTAATGTGGCCACAATTTACTCTTTTCAGTGAGACTTTTGATGTTGAATTTTAAAATGGAAAGTGTTGGATTATTTTGTCGGTTTTATACCTTTTTCGAGTGTTTTGAGGTCAGGATTCATTGCTGACCTAACTTTTTGCAAACAATATTGAATTACCCTAATCGTTTTATTGTGGTTTCGGTTTACAAAAGGATACTTATATTAGTTCAAATTAATGGAAATGAAATTCAATGGAAATCCGTTTTGTGACCTGTAAAAGGGACTTCTTTTGTTGCAAAGAAAAGAAGGCATGTGCCTGAATATAAAGTTAAAGTATAAAGTTAAATATATGTTTTTTTTTTGTTGTAAAATCATCCTCCCGTTACAGGTGACTGACTAAAAAAAACCACTGTTTCGAACTTTTGCCCTTTGCGCTCCAGAGCCGCAACACCATAAAATAAATAAATAAATATTCCGCAACTATCACACAACGCCATCTAGTCCCAAGCTAAGCAGAGCTTGTGTTATGGGTACTAGACAACTGATAAACATACTTATATATTTCTAAATACATACATATTATAGATAAATTACACCCAGACACAGAACAAATGATCGTGCTCATCACACAAACATTTGTCCTGGGTGGGAATCGAACCCACGACCTCCGGCATCCGGCGTCAGGGTCACTAACCACTAGACCAACAGGCCTGTCCTTGACCATGTTTGATTCGTTGATCCAGTTACTAGCTATTGTTTTGCAGTGTATAAAAAAAAATATTCCTTCAATGGGTAGAGCGAAAGGTACTGTGACACTTTACTTACTAAAAACCACCCTATTTATTGCCTAATTGTGCCAGGGCCGCGTTTCCTCTTTAGCCAGTCTAGGACCCATATACCTATACTTTGAGTATGAAAATAAAACCTGAAAGGGTTATCCCACTTTCTCTATAAAGTCATGCGACATAGTACGGGTATCATTATACCCGCTACGCACTCAGCTAATGATACGTCTTGTTCCCTCAACCGTCAACTGCCTCTGGGTGACGTTAGGGTTAAATATTTTCTAACTTTCAACGCGAACAGACGGCGAAAATGAAACTAAAGATATTATTTAAAGCAATAGGTTTATTTTGGAGGGGAAAACTAGTTATTTTTGTAATTATTATTGTATAATAATCTTTGTAAATATTATTTTTGTAAGTAATGGGCGACTCGCTGTCCGACCATGGACCATGCCCGGGTCGACGGCGCGTTGTGTTCCACTCGCGCCTCAAGGAGTGTCAGCATAGTGACGGGGCCCCCTGTAAAGGGCCAAAGCCTGCCGGGGTCACGGGACTCACGAATTACCGGTACCCCGGTACGTAAAGGGTTATCGAAGGACACCGTGGATTTTAATCAGTACGAGTCTGACAGTCCCTCCCGCTCTACCCTGGGTGGGAGGACTCATATGATGAATTTACCACGAAAAAAAAAGGTTAAAAACTATCCGTGTACGAAATTTCTTCTGAATCTGTTCATTTTTTTTTAAACTTCTGAACCAATCAATCTGAAATTTTGCATAAACGTCGCCAAGTGTACAGAACCGGACATTATATGTTACATGTTGAAAAAGAAAGTAGTATTCCCGAATAAAACGTGTCGTCGAATTGATGCTCAAATCCTAAATTATATCTTAATCACAATATTAGTGCTTCTTCATCATCATCATCATCCACAGCCCGTCTTCACCCTCTACTGGGTACAGACATCTCTTTGCTTGTGCCAAGCACCACGGTCTCGCGCCATCCTCATCCAGGACACTCCCGCAATGGCAACAATGTCGTCTGCCCATCTCGCCGCCGGACGGCCAACACCTCTTTTTCCACTCCTTCGACGCCACTCTGTCACAGCTTTACTCCACCTGCCGTCACCGCACTTTGCCAGGTGTCCTGCCCAACTCCATTTGAGTTCCATAACTCGATTACCAATATCGAACACCTTGGTTCGTCTTCGGATTTCGACGTTTGAATATTAGTGCTTAATAAGTATTAATTCATTTTACCAACTGGCAGCGGTTTAGTTTAGGCTAGCTTTATTTTATTTTAATATTAAATACTAATACTCTTTCTACATATAATTTTGTTTTAAGTAAGTAAGTATAATAATACAAATACTTTATAAGTATGAAATAAACTCATTTTGCGATTAAAAAAGTTAGATATTCATTCTTATGAAGGGAGAAGCTCAATACTCTTTTATAAAGAGACTTCCTCAATGGAGTTATCAAAGAGGTTAAATATCTTCCTTTTGAGGAGGTCGGCAAGTTACAGACGCGGACGTTCTTAGTCAAAGGATCGGGTGATTAAGATAATACTGAGTTTTAATGTTATTATTAGCTTTTTCATTGGGGGACGAGCTTTGTATTTAAATGGTTTGTTGATTTTTTTACTGTGAAAAGCGTTAGAATGATTCTGTAATCATGTTATATTGGGACAAGGAAGAAACAGATTGTTTTGATTTCACTGACAGATAGATGTTTATTTAAAAATACGAATTATTGAACGCTTAAAAATTGTACTATCGGCGGTCCATTGTTGCCAGTAGCTTAGTCCACGTCTAAGTCAAGTTTTTAATACAAGTCATAAACTATATTTGTAGCAAACATCCAAATCCAGTAGTAGTAGTTTATGTGTGAACTAGCGACCCGCCCCGGCTTCGCATGGGTGCAATCAAATCAAATCAAATAATAAAAATAATAAATCTCTACTACATTATGCATGTTAAATACATATAAACCTTCTTCTTGAATCACTCTATCTATTAAAACAACCTGCATAAAAATCTGTTGCGTAGTTTTAAAGATCAAAGCATACATAGGGACAAGCGGTCGCCTCCTTCCGCGAAGCAGTTATGCTCGCGAAGAAGGAGGCGGGCCGCGTGGTAGAAGCCCACGGCGACAGACGTCGGCAGACGATCTCAGGCCACCGTAGGCGCGGGCATGCGGGCAGCGAGTAATGGGCAACTCGCTGTCCAACCAGGAACCATGCCAGGGTCGACTCTGCCCTGGGTGTCCCGGACTCATTTGATGAATTACACAAGTTAAAAAAAAAAGCATAAGTAGGGACAGACAGCGGGGAGCGACTATGTTTTATACTATGTAGTGAAGAGTAGGTATCAAATATCCATCCATCCTCACAATTTCGCATTTATAATATTAGTTAAATATCAATTTAAATCTATCTATACCAAAATCATGAATTTTTCTATCCAATTAGAAAAAAAACCTATCTATCCACCATTTTAAAACTACCAGGCAAGCATAAAATCACAGAAGATCTACGAGAGCTATCAGACCAAAGCTCAGCCAGTAATTATACACCGTTACACGGACGCAGCTTGCAATTAAACAGAATCTGTCGTCTACTGCGAGACTGATATTATTATGATAGGAGACACGCGATTTTTGCATTAATTATTATACGAGTAGGCGTGTATAGAGATGGGAATTCCTTGGATGGATATGAGGGTTTAACACGCGAGCCTAAGCAGGTGTCAAGTAAAACTCATGTTTATTGAATTTTGAGTGAGAAGGCAAATAAATAGTAATAAAATAGGCAAATAATTAACAATCATAGGCGAAATACAATACATTAATCTATTCTTACTTATCCTACTTCCTACTCCTTCTAATATTATAAAGGTGAAAGTTTGTTTGGATGGATGGATGTTTGTTACACTTTCACGCAAAAACCACTGAACGGATTTGATTGAAATTCGGTACACAGCTACTTTTCATCCCGTTTTTATTTTCCAGTAGGATAATTTTCGACTTGCAGCGGGTGAAACCGCTGGCATCAGCTTATTTTTTACGTGTCAATCACATGTGACCTCCCACCCAGAGCAGAGCGGGAGGGACTGTCAGACTCGTACTGACTGAAATCCACGGTGTCCTTCAATAGTCCTTTACGTACCTGGGTCACAGTATATCATAAGTCCTGCGACCCCGACAGGCTTTGGCCCCTTTTTGCTGACACTCTTTGAGGCGCGCGTGGAACACAACGCGCCGTCGACCCGGGCATGCTGGCAACGGCTAGTAATAATATTATAAAGCTGAAGATTTCGTTTGTTTGTTTGATTGAACGCGCTAATCTCAGTTACTATTAGTTTGAATTAAAAGTTGTTTTTGTGTTGGATAGTCCATTTATCGCGGAAGGCTATCGTCTATAGGACATCAATTTACGACCAATAGGAGCCGAGCAGTGGGGCAAAACCACGGGGAGCAGTTTTGTTTTAATATTGATGTAAGTTAATGTTTTCTTTGGACAGAAAAATTCGAACCGCATGCAGGATTTGAACCCGCGACCTTCGGATTCAGTACATCCGACGCTCATTTCCAACCGAGCCAACGGGGTTCTTACCTACCGCGTCGAATTCTTCAATCCATTTCTAACGTCTTCTGCACGCGGTTCGAATTCTTCATTCCAAAAAAAAAATCTTTGAAATTCGCTACGCATGCGTTAATGCTTTTAATATTTAGTTAATGTTTATCTATGATAAAATGGGTGTTCATGTAAATTCCAGATTTCAGTTTACATAGGAAGGTGTAATTTGTATATCCTGGAAAATGAGAGGTATTTCGCTCTGTGTTCCCGTTTCGTAGAAAACAAAGTTCACATTATTAAAAAAGGACAAGAGTTTCATACTTTTATGTACACGAGAGTAAGTATACATTGTTTAACAAAAAGCAGCATTGTTACTAAAACCTAAAAAAAAGACTTTGGTAAATATACGCGTAAGAACACTCTTAAAACAACTACCTTTGTTATCAATTCAACTTGAAACAACAACACAATTTATAGTGTGTTCACAGAAAAGTTATGAAACGACATCTTAATATAAGTGGGCGACACATTGCGGCGCACCGCACACAGCGCACCTGCGCTCCTGAGTGCAATTTGTTCCGCACTGCACATTTGAAAAGAAATGAAAGATGCGCAACTCGTTCCGTAAATCTAGAACTCTCATTCATTACTGTGGTGCACAGAATAGAGGGTACGCTGAGGAAAATGCGAGGCCTTCGAATAGAAATAGAGAAGGAACCTGCAAATGGTAAAAAGTATATTATGCAACAATCTATGAACGAGCTCAAATAACCAGTCGATCGATGGAAAATACTGATATTCAGTTGCGTCTCTATTTTGAAAGACGAATCCTAAATATTTGAGAAAGTCTACATACGAGTGGCTCTACAAACATAATTCTGACTAGTGTAATGGAGTAGTTCTGACTATTACCATAGAATATTATCTCATATCGCGCTTACAAAATAGAAAATGGTTTCTGGATTTTTTTGTGTTTAGAGTAGTGAGATTTAGTTAAACTTAAGTAATTAGCTACAAGGACTCAAAATCATCATCTTCCTGCCCTTATCCCATTTTACTTGGGGTAGGCGCAACACGTTTTTTTCTTCCATTCTCCTCTATCAAACGTCACAGTATCATTTACTCCTTTTTCTTCCATATCATTCCTTAGACAATCCATCCATGTTTTCTTTGGCCTTCCTCTTCCTCTCCATCCATCAACATTCATACTTATCACTCTCTTAGTCACATGAGTGTTATCTCTCCTCATCACATGTCTATATCAAGACAGGACACAAGGACAGGGACTCAAAATATTGTTGATTAACAAACATGCAGTTGTACTAGCTACATACACAGTTTATTTAAGAGATGAAAAGAAAGAACTAAAACATAAGGGATGAAAATAATCATATCAATATCTTATCAATATCAATATCTTTCATATGTTAGCCTTCCCGACAGCCCATTTAATCATTTAAGATCAAGCAAGAAAACCGCCTGATTAATGAACGGAACCCTTGATTAGCAAGCCACGCCTTCCACATCTATTTAAATATCAGTCATTAACTAAATATTTTATATCCTGCGATAGATGGCGTTTTTACTGTAGAAACGTTCCGACAAGCTGACGGGAATTTCTAGTGGTTATATCGTAATTAATCTTAGGAGTTAAACGGTCATATTTTGAGATAGTTATGTAGTTGTGGCTGTCGCGGATATGGTGACAGTTCTAGAGATGAGGTCAAATAAACACTTCGGAAATCTAATAGTCTATCTAGTCATTTAATGATAGGTTTAAGAACTGCTTTATAGATTTTAGTTACCGCTTCCATTTCTACAAGATTGAAGAAGAAAAGTCGCCTATGATCACCTTGGTGAACAAAGGACACCGAATAAGTCCATTTAATTCGCCTGGGTGATGTCACCCATGTGAATATTTTTCGAGGTGAATTGAGGACCTGTGAATTGTCTTCAAAAGTTTTAGGAACTATAAAATAACCTTAGATTATGGCTAGTAAGAGTGTAAGCATAATGACGGGAGCCCCCCTTTGGATGGCCAAAGCCTGCCAGGGTCGCGGGCTCACGAATTAACGTGACCCCGGTACGTATAGGGCTATTGAAGGACACCGTGGATTTCAGTTAGTACGAGTCTGACAGTCCCTTCCGCCCTGCCCTGGATGGGGGGACTCATTTGATAATTTTACAACGATAAAAAGAAAAGATTATGGTTGGTCATTTGGAAAATTGACGGTAATTTTATACCTATCCTTCGTGAATTTGTCTGCTTGTCTTCAACAATATTATTTGAGACCTACCGCAAGATACTTTCTACATTGTCTCAAAAGTTTAAAAGTAACAAAATGATCTACAGTGAGACAAGAGTATCTATTTATATTTAATTATTTGAAATTCTGAAGTTTCTATCAAAGGCAACGTGAAGACTAACGTCAAATTAATGTATCTACTTTTCCATATCACGTCTCTAAGAGAACGCACTCTAAAGGAAACAATGCAAGCGTTATGATTGGTTCTGACAGCATGGAGAGAGATTGAGGCAAGGAGTGTATTGTGTTTATTACAATATACAATTCAGAATACAGCAAGATTTTGTATGTTGTAGTGTACATCTGTGTAGTGAAGGCTCAGACAGTGTTTTGTTTTGATCACTGTGTCTTCTTCGTCAATTTTGCAATTCGAATTTTGAAGTGTTGTATTGTCTTTTATACAGAACTAGCTGTACCCTGCCACGCTTCGCTGTGGCACAAACATTTTGAGACTGATGCAAAAAATAGATAAAAACAATCCTTGATGCGGATTATATATCATGCTAAAATTTCAGCTCAATCGGTGCAGAACTTTTTGAGTTTTTAAAGCATACACAAACCAACATAACATTTTTATATATATGGTATAGATTTAGAAATGGTGTGTGCATATTATGCGCAAACTTATGGTAAGATTATATCTATGATGTGAAGTTGTGAATTGTTTTATATGCGGTTGCTCCTGACTTATTTAAATAATTGTTCACGATAATTCCAATAAATAAAATGTAGTCGAATCAAATTCGAATTCTATTCACGGTATATCCTTTGCCTAAACTTCAGTAAGCTTTTCACTAGTCTTCATAACTACTGTAAAATTTATTATGTTATTTGTATTACCCAAAAAAAAAATTATATAGAAACTGTATGAAACAGTTATAAAACCGTTGAATGAGTCAACAAGTTTAAAACGCAATCGTGCGGCAGACAGGCAGGCTGTACGAGTGGCCATCAAACTGGAATGACTCTGACCACGCTCTTTTCAGCTTTTAATTGAATTTTTAATATCAGCACATCTGTCTTATTTTGTTGTTAGAAATCTCTAAAAGATGAATGTTAGATTTGGGAATTGAAAACACTGCAATATTAATTAATTAATAGGGGAACAGTGTATAAGATGTGGACGCGAGGTGTGATGGGAAATCACACATTTAAGACAAATTTAACACATTACTAACTTAGCGCAAGCGCCAACAGGACGCCATTTGTTAATGGCCGCTTGCAAAGAACGTCCCGATGGAGCTTGCGCTACGTTAGTGTTGTGTTAAGTTTGCCTAAAGGGTGTATGTCCCCATTATACCTTGCGTAGCCAATGGCCTCGCTGGGGTCGCGGGACTGTCTGTCTGGGTTGCGGGACTGAATCATCAGATAACCGTGAGCCTGGAACGTAAAGGGCTATTGAAGGACACCGTGGTTTTCTGTTAGTAAGACTCTGACAGACCTGGGCCCACAGACGGCGCCAATAAACAGTGGGCTAGCGCCGACGATTACTTCTGGGTGAGCTGGCTCTGGATGAGTCTCATATTTGCTTCTGGAGCATAGCAAATAAAAAAGAAAGGTAAAATAACTCAATAGTACTGTACATCTTTCTTGTACTAAAATACTCATTCCGTCTTTTTCTTTATCGTGGTAAAATCATCAAATGACTCCTCCCTCTACATACTCGTACTGACTAAAATCCACGGTGTCCTTCAATAGCCCTTTACGTTCCGGTGTCACGGTAATTTAGTTAGTCCCGCGACCCCGGCACGCATTCCGTCGTAAGAAAATAAATTCATTTAATATTTTTAGCATAAAGTGCAGCTAATCCAAAAATTTTCAATATAACTAAAAAATCCAACTATTCCATACCGAAGATCTCTGACCATTGAAACTCGAAACTCTATTATCTCCGAATTTCGTAAATTTCACGAAACATCAACTTTTCCACATTGATGTGGAACTGTCGAAGTTTCGACTTCGGATTCGATTCACGAAGCTATCAATATAATTCTGCGAAGTTAGGTTTCAACGTCAAAGTATCGCTTACTGCTATTTCATACTGTTTGGAGTAGCTCCCGAAAGGTTGAGGATTATTAGATTATTACTGGTAATAAAAGTGAGCGCTCTGGGAATTCGAGACTGAATATGGGTAGAATTTGCTATATGCTACATTATGCTACGTAGCGCATTGTAATATATTGCACAGATAAAAATGATGATTTTATTTACCTGAATAGGATTTTGAGGGATAGATTTTTTTATTTTTTATCGTGGTAAAATCATCAAATGAGTCCTCCCACCCAGGGCACGGTGGGAGGGACTCTCAGACTTGACTGACTAAAGTCCACGGTGTCCTTCAATAGCCCTTTACGTACCGGGGTCACGGTAATTCGTGAATCCCGCGACCCCGGCAGGCTTTGGCCCTCTACAGGCCCGCCACTATGCTGACACTCCTTGAGGCGCGCGTGGAACACAACGCGCTGTCCACCCGGGCATGGTCCATGGTCGGACAGCGAGTCGCCCATTGAGGGATAGATACTATGTAAATTAAAAGAGTCTAAGTAAATATCTTAGCACTAAACCACATTTCCGATTGCCTAAAGGTCCTTCCAAGAAATTGTTATACAAGAAAATCATTTTAAATACGACAAAGTAAATGAATACATAATTTTTTGAAAGAAACTTCAAACTAGCCATGACAGCAATGAGAATCCTTTGAAGGTCAATTTAACTGGACCATCGAAGCGAAACCAAGTAAACTGAACTATGAAATAGCAATTTTATGGTTTCGCCTTGTAACCGGGGTTGAAAGCAAAACTTCGAACAATTTGGGAATAACCCTAAATTAATGTATTTTATAGAACACACATCACTTCGCCGGTTGCTTACAGTTATCAATTAAAGATATCATGTAATGAAACCCAAAGTCGATATCTGAAAGAAAGACTTTCTAGGTGACATCAAAGATAGGAAGATGAATGGAAAAGAGCGAATGAATAATTAAATCTGACTTGAAACTCTCATCGATCTTACCAACATTGTTCGTTTTCAATTATGACATTTAAATCCGTTGGAAAGAGACGTAATTTTGTACATAAAATGAAATAAATATGGCCACGATTCGTTCACACGTTTGATATCGAACTAACACTGTTACTAAACACATTATTAAGGCTTAAAACAATACATATCAGTTCTTAAATGACGTGCAAAACAAACTTTTAGATTTTATTTAACTTTGGACTCGTCTTTCACCACTATCTGGCCTGGTAATTGATATTCCCCCATCACCGTAAATTTAAGCCTTTGTCAAACAGACAGGCAAAGCGAATGCGAAGCGTGACGTTTTTATTTGTAATGTATGGAATTGTTTGAATCCAGTCACATAGAAAAGCGAAAGCGATCCGATAGCGTGACAGAACTATCGGACTGACGTCTCGCTTCGGTTCGGTATCGCTTCGGAAACGCTTCGCTTTCGCCTGTCTGTTTGTCAAAGGCATTAAAGCTTTTAAACAATGCCCATCAGTTACCTGATGGCCTTATTTCCCATCATTCCTATCACGCTTTGATTATCACCGCCATTTCCCCTGCCTTGCACCTCGACAGTGAAGCGTCGATACAATCTGCAGCTGACGCTGACAAGTGCTCGATAGAGCTGCTCGCTTTTGTTAGTTCGGATTTAGCAGCTTTGTGCTGGAAAATAAGGATGATTATGACAGACGTGCTATGAAGCTTATTTATGAAGAGAATGGACATGGAATGACGTGGTAGGACCATTGTTTGTTCTTCTTATTCGAAGCTATGGCTAAGGGTGTTATTCTTTTAATCAGAAACCGTTTTTTTTTATCGTGCTAATATCATCAAATGATCCCACCCAGGGCAGAGCGGGAGGGACTGTCAGACTCGTACTGGCTAAAATCCACGGTGTCTTTCACTAGCCGTTTACGTACCGGGGTCACGGTAATTTGTGAGACCCGCGACCCCGGCTGGCTTTGGCCTTCTAGAGGGGGGCCCGTAATTTTGATGACACTCTTTGATGCCGTTGGAACACAACGCGCCGTCGACCCGGGCATGGTCCATGGTCGGACAGCGAGTTACCTATTACTCGCTGCCCGCATTCCCGCGCCTACGGTGGCCGGAGATCGTCTGCCGACTGCCACTGCGTCTGGGGTGGAGGGAGGACGATGTCCTTTCCCTCACGCGGCCCGCTTCCCACTCCGTCTCTCCCCGCAGCATGGCCTCGACCAATGCCGAGAAATGTGAATCCTTAGCAAAATTTGAAATGGTATACTGCTTTTTAGTAACAGTGGGGCTTCCCAAATACTCTCGAAAACGTAAACCGTTAATCAATACAGTAGGATAAAATCACTTATTGAACACTGTGTAGTAAACTAAGTACGATTTAAGGTTTCAAAATGTGTTTCTCATTTATTTGAAATGAGTTTGTGTCCGGCCTCTTTTTTGGTTTTATCATGAAATAAGTCCTTCCCCCCTGAGTAGAGTAGAAGAGAGTATCAGACTCTCACTGACTATAAACCACCCTATTCCTTCACTTACTCACAGCGTTCTAGGGACGCGGTGCCTTTTTAAGAGTCTCGCGACCCAGACCAGAAACAATAATGAGACCCAAGATGGAGAGAGCTCACCCATATCTCCAAAGGTTTTAATTTTTTCTCTCAGATGTCTTACCCTAGTTTGTAAGCCCTGGCTGGGGGCCTTAAAGTAATTTTCGGCCTCCACAGGATTGTCCGGTTAAGTAGCATCAACCTTCTAGAGTTGTTGAGCTACGAGAGGACATATTAATAAAAAAAAACCGATGTCTCACCATAAATTTATATCCCGGCGCTGCCTGCTATTGCTTGCGTCCGTTTCTGTCGGAAATATCGATACCTGTCTGTGACAGCACGGTCGGGGTTCGACGCTCAATCTGTGAACTTAATGAAATCTGCGGAAATTGTTCTAGAACCACAAAATTGTTCCGTCGGTTTTACCCAGCCCGTGTTTAGTGGTTAGAACTTATCTTTTAATGGCTCGGAGAACATGGGCGAAACTTTATGGTTGGAACGTGTGTTCGAAACGTTGTAGGACTTACTGAATGGACGTAATTGCAACGAAATTACGTCCTTGCTGACTGAATATAAACTTTTGCTAATGTAATTATGATCCGGGTTCGCGGGACTGCACGAATTACCGTGACCCCGGAACGTAAAGGGCTATTGAAGGACACCGTGGATTTTAGTCAGTACCAGACTGGAGGTCTGGAGGAAAAGGAAAAACGTGTGGCACTCGGGGACTGCCGCGGTAAACCTATTGCATGGTAACTTCATCAAATGAGTCCTCCCAAATTGTCGCCTACCGCGAATATTTAACGAGAATATCATCCCATCGTTGCTCTGTGTGAAGTTACCTAGTTAATTAGGCTATGATCAGCCAGGTCAATCAAGTGAAACGTCAAGAAAAAAAATCATTTATTCACATTGTATTAATTCACGTTGACGTGACAGATGCGACAGTGACAGTGTTAGGTTTATTTTCGTTACGGAATTTGTTGATTCGGTCGCCGCGCTTAAAGCCCGCGATAAAAGCGAAGCAAAAGCTTACAAAAAACATTGAATTTCTTAATAATACACAAGTGCAATGATCCAAAGACGTAAGTGTAATGTCATCTTGAGACAGATTGAAGTGACTCTATTACGAGATGATAGGCACTTAAACGGCTGGATTCAATAGCCATTGAGATGAAGTCAGATCAGTCGCTGCGGATGACACCTGGCTGCTTGTAATTGATCTGTAAACAAACACATACGTCACACATCCAGCGTGGATATTATACAACCACGATAAGAACGAAATTGTGACGGAACCTTATTGTGACGTCATGCTTGTTTTGCTTACACTTGGGCGCTCTTAAATAAGCCATAATAGGGTAGGTTACTGCATAAATAGATTGAAAATCTGTTTAGTCCGCCAGTATCAAAAATAATGAATACTTATTTTTTGTTTCTTTAAATCAATAAATAGTGACAAATATTAAAAAGCTTCGACATTCGGGAGTTGGACTTGTGACTTCAGAACGACTGTTAAATTATAACGACCGAGTGACGTTTTGTGATTTTCAGAATTGTTGTATCTTCGTCAATTTTGGTTTACGTAACTAGAAAAAATACTGGTCAATGTTTTTTTTTTATAATCTATGTTTTGGACTTATTTAATTTTGTGAGTAAAATAGCCTATTATATGGAAATAACATTAAGAAAATAATAAATATTATTAAAAATTAATTTCCGCCAATTTTTTTTATTACCAAATAAGTAACAGTAACAATTGACAGTTAGAGGTCATGGACATTTTCATTGTTATCTTATTTGCATAGTTATTTTACAGTGTATGGTGTATCACTTATATCTGGAAAAAACTACTGAAAACACAGTTTTCTTTAAACCTAGATGGGGCAGCAAATATAGCTTTTATTTTTTGATTTTCTACGGTTAAGTTCTGAAGGAACATAGCCACTAATGTATTGAAGATTTTCTCTTATTTGTTTTTCTCTGTATATCCGTGTCTTTACTTGTTTCTACCGCGAAGCGTTTAGAGAAGCAGTAAACTTGTTTTTATTTACTGTTTGCTTTCAGTTCTTCATTTCTTTAGATTGTTGCAAGAAAAATATTAAACTGAAAATATCCTGTTTCAGACGTTATAATTTTTTTTAAAGACTTACTATATTTATATATTACTGTTTATTTTGGCCCTAGCCATAACTCTTTGGTCGCGGGACTCACGAATTACCGTGACCCCGGTACGTAAAGGGTTATTGAAGGACACCGTCGATTTTATATTTTTCAGTACGAGTCTGGCAGTCCCTCCCGCTCTGCCCTGGGTGGGAAGACTCATGTGATGATTTTACCACGTAAAAAAAATGCCTTGTCTCTTTGAAAAAATGACGAAATTAGAATTGTTTTAATTGAAATAAGGTACCGAAAAACTTACATTCATTCTTTAATGTGAGTCCGTGTAAGGTAATTCGTGAGTCCCGCGACCATCCCATCATTGCTCTATGGGAAGTTACTCTACTCATTAGGCAAGTTAGTGAAACGCCAAGAAATAGAATCATTCATTCTTTTATTCATTCACGTTAACATGACAGTGTTAAGTTTATTTTCGTTACGGATTTTTTGATTCGGTCACCGCGCTCAAAGCCCGCTTTAAACGCAATGCAATAGCTTAAAAAAATGTTTCTCGTTCGTACACTAGAGGCTCTTTTTCATTTTCCGTACAATAAACGCTGTAAATACTTCAAAATACGCAATTATTACGGAAATCTTGTGCTAAGGCCTCCTATGTAACGTGTAATTTCAGACTATATGTCCAGGCGAGGTATGTTCCCAGGTAGCACTAATCTAAACGGGATGCGCTGCGCGTTGGAAATTGAACTGAAATTGCTCGGAAAAAATGCACACGGCATTATATAAGACTAGATGGGAAATGCTCGGTACGTGCCCATATGAGGTTTCTATTGGAGGACGTTCTCGTTAGGTTACAAATGTAGAAGTTTCGAAGAATTTTATGGATATTTTCAGAGCTAGTTTATTTCAGTATCTCTACTCATGCTGATAGTTTATCATATTATTAGAGTTCGACTGAGCGAGACGAACAAACGGAGCATTTGTTAACCTCTAACAATATCGGAGTGCCAACTCCCTAAGTCCGTTTTTTTTTATCGTGGTAAAATCATCAAATGGGTCCTCCCACCCAGGGCAGAGCGGGAGGGACTGTCAGACTCGTACTGACTAAAATCCACGGTGTCCTTCAATAGCCCTTTACGTACCGGGGTCACGGTAATTTTCCTAAGTCCGTAATGGAAAATACGAGCCCTGCCTAAACTAGTTTCAATTTTTCGAAATCGTACTATGATTTTGAAATTTTATTCACGTTAGGATTTTAGGGACAACTGTCCAGTAGTGTTGACTTAGATTTTCAGATTTAACCATTTATTCATATTTACGTAAGATTATACGGAAATTCTGACCAATGCAACGGATTTTGGGCTTAGAAATACAAGAGACGACGACAGGCGTCAATAAGACAATAATTAGCTGAGACTGAAAATGTGTTAGACTTACTTTATTATCTATCGTTTTTCATGGTCATGAAGACTCTTAATGAACCTATTAATTAACCAAATAGCCATCTCATTCTCGCTAATTCAGGTAGCCGACATCATTCGGTAGCAGCTGTTCCACGCTGTAGATTAAGAGAGATACGGTAAGATGTACTTAAGTTAAAGAGAGATAAGGTAAGTTGTACTTAAGTTAACGATCCTTCTACGTCTTAAGTGAAGGACCAAGTGTTGCAGTTTTATTGTAGGTAAGTAAGTGCTTAAGTAGCTATCTTGTAGACCGTAATGCGAATTAACGCGAGCAGACCATCTGGCGGTGTTTCGTTGCGTATGCGTGCGATTTTAGACTTTATGCCATGTTATTTATTATTTAGTTTTATTTTTTATTAAAACTGCCTTTTTATTCGTAGTATTTCTGTACTGAAGTACCGTATTTTGTACATTAACAGAGTCACCAGAAAGTATAACAGGTAAGATTAAATATTCATAAATGTATATTTCTATAAACGTCAAATAAAAAGAAAGAAAATTTATTTTATTTGACACAGACATGTACATACATTTAACATAGATAATAACATATATTAAACAGAAAGATTACAAAAGTAAATACAAAAACATACTAACAGAAAGAAACATACAAAACATAATGGGTAGGCTGTATGTCATGACTGTGATAAGAAAGGCTTCCCACTCAGCATAAAGCTATGCTATGGGGGACCCACAGCATAGCGCAAATGGTAAAACAAAGAAAAAATTCATAATACAATTGTAATATCTTGCACACTGTTTAGATTCTGTGCTTACAAATAAATATTTGATTGATTGGATTGATAGGTAGTGAAAGTCTGCAAGAGAGATGTTCTTATGTTATTTTAAAAGACTGAAGTTTAGTAAAATGTCGGTCAATCCTGAGATTTAGTTAATCACTTCAATAGACTTAGTGGGAAAGAATATCAGTATTTTACATAAAGTGACTGCCTATCGGACTTCCGCAACTCAGTAACTGGGTAATACGATACCCCGTGGTCAGACTAGTTGTCAGATTTTTAAAACTTCTGACTAATAGTAACGACTGTCAAAAATTGTCTACAGATGACAGCCGGGACTTTTGAGCTTTACGTGCTTTCAGAGGCACGGAAGAAACTCGCTATGATTGATGGTCACCCATCCACAGACCAACCTCGGCAAGCTCGGCTTAACCCGGAAGATTGGCATGTGCGGCTGTAATTATTTAGCCACGACCTATATATACCTAGTTATGGACCTACAACAATAGTATTCTAGTCATTGCAATTGTAATTAATCAATGTTTTGGCAAGCTCCTGTCATTTAGAACAAAAACAATTGAATTGCTCATTTGCGCGAATTAAATATTACACATCACAGTGGTCACTAAATTATGTACTGTCTTTACATTATGATGACGTTATTTAAACGTAGCGGTTTTCATGAATTTAATACTTACCATAATTAGACCGCAAAGAGTAAATATTTAAATACGCCATGCCGAAATGTGGTTTGTTACGAATAAATTAATATGACCATCTCTTTCTCTGAAATTCACATAGTTTCAGTAAAAGCATGATTAATAGTGATCCACTCGTATCGGAAGCTGGGGGTCTAATCTCTATGCACGAAACCCGTTGTTTCGGCCTTAGTAACGTTTTCTACGCCCTGTGACTCAAGCCCGAACTAACATGAATGATAATACAATTTGACAGGTCTCCTGATGCTCCTTAGAGTCCGCGCCACCACTCGTGGCCTATTCGTGGTTAAATACATATTTTTAATGCAACTTGATGTAAAGACATAGACACTAGCGCCGCGTCCAAATGACTTCAGTCGTTATGGTATTATCCGTCCTCAATTTGATTTTGACTTTAGTGACGTTCGTACATTTGTATCCGTACCCGGTCTTTGTTCACGGACATAGACATTTTGAGTCACAGAAGGTCAGGCATCCGATGACTGCGATTTCTTCACAACGCGACTTGATGAAAGAGTATTGCCGCTATTGCCGCTATTGCCGCTAAATAAATACCATTAGCCGTTCGATAATATAACCGGCACAATGATAATCCAGGTTATATCTACAATCTACATGATAATACTATAATAATAACGTTAGGATAATGCCATTATCCAACTGCTACCGCTCTTGTCAACCAAGAGATACATTACACATCATTATATTTTCGACTAACGTATGTACCAGTGTACATACACAAAACCACGGTGATAAAAGAAGCTGAATTTTGCAAAATGTAAATTGGACGCGTGTGCTGGAATAAGACCGACTCATAAATTGTCTGCCTGTCTACATAATATGACTTGTGAGTTGTATTTTTTGTCTCCAAGGTGGTTTTGGATAGAAAACTGTATTTTTTTGCGTTTATAATATTCACAAATTCGGCTATCTTTGTCTGATATGACGTACATAACAAGCACCGGCAATACATTTTGCAAATCACCATGCACATTTGTTAAGTGATAATCGGCTAGTTTTGGCTTCATACAAAATAATTATCTCTGTCGCACGCAGCACTAAACTAACCACAACTAACGGCAAACGTCACAGAGGTAAATACTGGTGTATTCAGCTGTATCCGATTAGACTGAACGCTGATCCCAAACATAGCAGAGGAAAAGCCATCATCACCTACATAGATGTGATGATGATGATGTCATGTGGCTTGCGCTTTATGTCGTCAGTTTTGTCGTAGTCATAAATATCACGGGCATATATATATCGTCGGGCAGCGAGTAATGGGCGACTCGCTGCCCGACCAAAGACCATGCCCGGGTCGACGGCGCGTTGTGTTCCTCGCGTCAAAGAGTGTCAGCAAAATTACAGGGGCCCCCCTCTGGAGGTCCAAAGCCTGCCGGGGTCGCGGGACTCACAAATTACCGTGACCCCGGAACGTAAAGCGTTATTGAAGGACACCGTGGATTTTAGTCAGTACGAGTCTGACAGTCCCTCCCGCTCTGCCCTGGGTGGGAGGACTCGTTTGATGATTTTAACACGCTAAAAAAAGTCATAAATATTAAAGCTAACATGCTGAAAGTAAATAAATCATTATTTGGAACTGACTGTAAAACTCTCGACCGAGTTTTCAGTTTCACGTCAGCTCTTATTCCCGTTAACAAATTGGAGCACTAAGTGTACCGCGGTTCTAAAACAACCACTTTAAGCAATATTCCTAAAAATAATTCACTTCGTGAGTTTCCAGCAACGTCATTTATTAGCAATTCTTCTAGAATTCGTAAAATATTTACACACACAAGCAGAATTGTTTGTCATATCTAAACATAGACTTATAGAAAAAGTAAAATACAGTTGTAGGACCATCTCTCTTTCTTGTACGATATAATGTCTTTGGTGTTAGTGTAAAGGAAATTCGGAGACCTCTTGCGCCCGGCATTGGTCAAGGCCATGCTGCGGAGCGAAATGGGAAGCGGTCGCCTCCTTCCAGAAGCGAAGCAGTCATGTTCGCGAAGGAGGAGGCGGGCCGCATAAGGAAGAGGACAAAAAAAAAATATAAAGGAAATTATCAATTTATTTGACACCTGAATAGGGAAGGTTCAGTCCATACTATAAAGTCTATGTTCAGATATGACATGCAATTCTGCTAGTTTGTATAACCATTTTATGAATATTAGATTAATTGCCGATGACGCTGCTGAAAATTCACGAAGTGAAATCAATAGGAATATTGCTAAGTGGCCGTTTTAGACCCGCAGTTAGAACAAAAATTTTATGATTTTTTCATTAACCCACTTCGTGAGCAGTTAAGGGAATTGTTCTTCCTGAAATGGGATCTTTTTACTTTTACAAATTATGCGATGAATGTTAACAACTGGAGATACTTCGAAGAAAATGTTGGAGCTTGCACTTTTTAAAAGTGGTGAACAGTGGGAAGTTTGTTTTTATCGTTTGATTTTTCACGTGCAGAATCAAAAAAAGCCTTCTAGATTTAATAAAAAAGCTTTTCTTTAACCGACATTTTCACATTTCTGGACAAAGCCCCTTCCTTCCAATTTGCAATTTTATACGGAAAATCTTGTTTAAACGCGTCACAGTCGTCACATCAGCGTTTTATAGGGCTAATGCCTTTGTCAAACAGACAGGCGAGTCCGAAGCGATACCGAACCGAAGCGAGACGTCAGTCCGATAGTTCTGTCACGCTATCGATCGCTTTTCTATGTCACTGGATTCAAACAATTCCATACATTACAAATAAAAATGTCACGCTTCGCATTCGCCACGCCTGTCTGTTTGACAAAGGCTTGAGCCCTAAGGAATACCGAATTTATGGAATTAACATCCTCATATGTAGTGTACTACAAGGTGTATACTAGCTCTAGGAAAGTCACAGGTGAGATTTTAGTGTGCAGCAGTGTAAACATAGCAAAATTGTACATCCATCGCACGGGAAATCGAATTCGAAAGCACTCGCTAGCACACCGGAATTTAGTTACACGTCAAAATTTCATTCCCCCGTTCAAATTAACTTTATACAGGCGAGAATTTCACTCCTGTGTACTCGTAGTACTTGCCTGTATAAATAATTACCGGAAAACTTGGTAATGAGCCAGCAATGTAATGTTTACATTGCGCACTATTTGTTTGAACTGCGAACATTTGGCAGCTACACTGAAACTGAAATTAATTTCTCGGTACGAGTGGTGTGTGCAGAATCAATTAACTTTTGCAGTGTTGTTGTTGTTGTTGTTGTTGCAAATGTAAATTGGTAAAATTAAAAATATTGTTTATTTTATTCTTCCGCTGTTATTTCTTTCTTTCTAGTAAAGACGCCAACACATTAACTTACCCCAATCTATATTTCTCCTTTCTTTTTTTGTGGTAAAGTTGAAAATCGGTTAAGAGGCCTCTTACAGTCCACTAGCGCCGCCAATCGAAAAAATGTCATAACTCGTAAATAGAATAAAAAATACAAAATGTGGTCTGTAATTACTGTAGAAAAGGCAATGACGTAATTTTATAACACATTGTCAACACTTGAAATATAACTGTTTAGCTAAATCGTGCATTCTAAACATAAACGGCCGTTTTTGTTACAAATAAAAAAAATTAGCTAAACAGCTATATTTCAAGTGTTGACAATGTAGATGGCGTATTTTATGTCATCTGAAGTCCAAAAAATAAAGAGTTTTAGTATCTATTGGACACTTTTCCGGGTGTCAACAAAATGATATGAAAGCCTGCCAGGGTCGCGGATTACCGTGACCCAGGTACGTAAAGGGCTATTGAAGGAGACCGTGGGTTTTAGTCAGTACGAGTCTGACAGTACCTCCCGCTCTGTCGTGGGTGGGAGGACTCATTCGATGATTTTACCACTTAAAAAAATATATCTATTGGACACTTTAAAAAGGTCCAAATACCCCTTGGACCAAGTTTGGACCTTACCCTTTGGACGCTCTAGAAAGGGTCCGGAGTATCGTATTTATATAGTGTCTGAAGGGCCCGTAATCCTCCATTTAATGCCTATTTATTTTGAGATTAGGGTTGTCAAATACTAAAATGGTGATCATTTAGATACAACTGAAGTTGATTGATGGTGGCATATCTAAATATATTATATATGGATATTTTCATGTAAGACTTTGTTGTGCCTGTATTTCTAAATAGCTGAAATGACAGCCGTACAACCCTATTATAAACTTTAATAGAGTGTCAATCACTTCTGTGAAGCTTGCGGCTTGATGTAAATGTTTCAGAATACGCTCCAGACTTATTGCAATCTTGTATTATTTGCTTTGCAAAGTATGTATACAATATTCGAAATGTCATGTTTGAACGAATTTCGGTGAAATTAGTGATACAAACTATTTCAACATTATTATATTATTATTATATTAGCCCATAGTGTCCCACTGCTGGGCAAAGGCCTCCCTCCACTCTTTCCACTTCTCACGGCTTTCTGCGACCGTGGTCCATTCCTTCATGAAGCGGTCTAAATCATCTCGCCATCTTCGTTTGGGCCTGCCACGACGTCGAGTTCTCCCTTTTGGCAACCAATCGGATATATGTTTTGCCCAGCGATTGTTTGGCATTCGACATACGTGGCCTGCCCAGTCCCATTTCAGCTTGGCAGCTTTTTCTCTCACATCGGCGGTTTGCGTTAAGGAACGCAGTATTGTGTTTCTTATGCGGTCTGAAAGTGAAAGTAAAGTTTCAACATGCATGACCAAAAATTGACCATGATTAGATTGTTCTTTTCATCTCTCAATATAGGGATATTTCTAATACCAGTTTTTTCATACCTTGGGTTATCGACATACATGCGAGCAAATCACGGCTGAAATATTGTGCCTTCAAATCCTGCTCAATTTCCTAAAATGCGAGCAGGATTTGAAACTGTGACTATCTGATTTAGTACATAAGAGGCCCGTATCAACAGGGCCACCGTAACAAAGTTTTAGAATTCGCTAGGCAATCGAAATTCGTATATAAACATTTTAATTAAAACTAAATGAACTATGTACTCGTATTTAATTATATTAATATTGCAACAAATAAAATTACTTAAATATTCTTAAATTACATATACATACCTAACTAAATCTAAATATTTACATAAGACACTAAATTAATAATAAAAATATTATTAAAATAAAAATAAAAACACAAAAAGGGGAAGAGACACTAAGGCGTCAAAAAACTCCTCCGCATCGCTGTCATCCGAAAACGTGCCCAGAAGACTGGCAGCATTGCCACGTTGGATGGCAATGCTTATTTTTTTACCAAAGAAAGAATCAGCCCTCTGGTCACGCGAAGTGTCGTTCAGTCGGCGAGATATCTCCTTAAAAAGGAGACGATTGATATGATTTATAATTAAAAGTTTCTTATTCAAAAAGTACAAGTTTCCTTTGACCACTCCTTTCCACAGAAGTCCGTTTTGTTACAATTTTTAAATAACGAAACGGACATTTTTTCCGGGGTCCTATCCAGTCCGCTTAATTAACCCCTTTGAATACTTTCACCCACTTAATGAAATTCCGACATCTTTATTTTTCTTTTACAAGTTTCCGCTACAGAGAAAATGAAAATCTTTCTTTTTCCGTTTTTGTCAGAACGAGATTCGTAATGAAAATTTAATTTTATAAGAGGTTGGCTTTGTTTTTTTTTTATTCATGTTTGCCCCGGAGTATTTTTTCATGTTCTGCATCAATCTTGTAAATGTGAAAAAGCTTTTTAAATAATTTAGCCAGGTTTAGGGACATTTATTGTTCTCGCTATGAAAATGTAACATTTTTAAACAAATCTGATATTCTTTAAGATACGTTTCCGTCTTCATTTTACGTAGTATTGGAATTTGAACAACAGTATAACTGACAGGCAGGCACATCGAGTGTTTCAAAAACTGTCCAATCATGTTGACACCAATTTTTAGTTCTTACGTTTTTACATTACGTATTTATAAAGTGTTGGAATCGCCCGAAACTTTGGCCGAAGCTACGGGTTTCTTACTCAAATGGTAGTACCCCGAGTCCGTCTCAACGCTGCGTCGTATTTTACCAACGGTATAGTGCACCAAACGCCTGCCGGGATTGCGGGGCAATCTAAGCAGGATATACCGTGGCCCTGGAACACAAATTACAACGGAAGAAATACTATTAATCAGTAAGAGTCTGATAGACCCGCATCATCCCGAACAGAGTACATTTTACAACTTAACTAACCCAAAAAAAAATGTAACAGACAGAACTGCAATAAAACTTAGTAGAAGGTAAACTAAGTAGTCTAATTTAACTAAGTTAAAGTTCTAAATACTATTTTGCTTAAAACAACTATTTAAACAGTTGTTACAATATTTTAAAACATTTATTTCATCAGAAGAGCTTTAAAACTAGTCTAATTTCTATCCTTAAGGGCTGTTTAGGGATTTCAACAATAATAAAATTAAACTAAAAGTAAAACTTTGTAACGAAACTATTTCTGCTACCCTCAATGGACTCAACTAAAACAAAAGGTTTGTAAACTTCAAATAATAAAGAAACAAGAACTTCGCTTTAAATTTCAATTAGTAGAACGAGAATTTTAAACAATTGTTAAAAGTCTTGTCCACAGTATTTGCAAATCAATTAGGATATGAAAGACAATAAAAAATAATACTTACTTCTAACCTACTGTTATTTTATTTTTCCAATGAAATAAAAGCGAAATCTTGTGTGATGTACGAATGGATTTTTATTACCCTTTCAGTGTTTTTGACGCAAAAAACTGGACTACTGAAAGCATTTGGAATTATTTATAACCTTAATTACAACATGGTTTTTTTTTTCTCGGTACTAATCCCGTAAGATATAAAATATACTCCTTTCTGTTATATTAGACTATTTGGCTGAAATTTTGTAATCAGTGCTTAATTTAGAAAATCAAAAATTTGGTCGCATTTGCGTCAATTTTAACGGAGAGAGGACACTTTTAAAATTGACAATGTGTCATAACTTTGTACAATCGAATTTTAACTGAGTTCTCGAGTGTCGTCACGTCACGAGCCGACTCACGAGGTACGATGCCTTTTAACTTTTTAAATATTAATTGATTTACAATAGAAAAAATGAAGTCCATTATTTTTCAGAACTCTAAAGCCTTTGTCAAACAGACAGGCGAGTCCGAAGCGATAACGAACTGACACGAGACGTCAGTCCTATAGTTCTGTCACGCTATCGGATCGCTTTCGCATTTCTATGTGACTGGATTCAAACAATTCCATACATTACAAATAAAAACGTCTCGCTTCGCATTCGCGACGCCTGTCTGTTTGACAAAGGCTTAAAAGATGGACTAATTTTACCAAAAGCTTGAGACACAATCTAAGCACAATTTCTCCGTGACTATGTTCTAAAATTCCAAACTACATCTATCCATCTTGTAAGCACTTGAAACTTCGCGTGTTTTTCCCTTAAGGGGTGAAAGTGTCCGCTCACTTTGCAGTAGTACCTAAGTTAAGAGACGCTCAAGCGTTGACTCGGTACGCTTTAGTTATTTGAAGAGGATGAGTAGACTGTTTCCGGGATAATTTAAATTTGAAAGATCTTGGAGGGACTTTCTTTTGGTTATTTACGAAGCATAGGTTTTTTTAATCTTCCATGTTCAGGCCCCTTTTTTATTTGCTTGCACTACATAATATAAATAATATTACATTTTTATTCATAAACTATTTTGCAAAGGTATAGATTAGCCACAGAAAGTTGCTATAGTAAAGTCTTATATAATGGTTTAATTAGTGCCTAAATAAAAACTAGTAAAGTACTAAAGTATATTACAGTTATATAACAGTTACACGATATCTAACTAGGGATTAAAATTATATGTAGCGACCTGCCTGAACTAAGTTTAATCAAACCTGTGTTTCGGGCAGTTCAAATTTAGAATAACATGATAAAGATACGAGTATAAGGAGTACTGAGATACGCTGCGCAACCTCATCATCTGCCTAGCCTTTTCCCAACTATATTGGGGCGGCTTTTAGTCGAACCAGATGCAGCTGCATATTAGTATTTTACACGAGAGAACTGCCTATGACCTAAACAGCCCAGAAACTGAGCAATTTTTAATAATTATTATTAAGTAAATTACTACTCAAAACCCTTGTTTTTCAACATACCTAGTTCTGAAAAACGTCTGAAATCATGTCAAATAATAGAACAGTTGAGATCTGCTTAAAATATTAAAATTTTAACTGATTGTTTTTCTTTTTGTTTGCAGGTACTATAAACGCTGTTCTTCTACCGAAAAATGAAAAAGACAGGAGTATTTTAGTAGTCTGAAAAGTAAGAAAGTAATTTACTCACACATTTATACTTGTGAGTTGACACTAATATCTCTTGCGGGATTTGCTTCAGTATACCTCGGAGCTACCATTCACTGAGTACTTACGTTTCTTATAGACTTGAAAGTCATGCCCACTCAAATGTCTCGCTGATGGTGGAGCGTGTGTCGGATCATTTAGTTCCCTTCAAAATGGTTGAGCTGAGTGGTGCTGATACACGTGTCATGTTCGTGAACGGGCGCTGTCAGTTGGGGCTGAGCTGTAATTTTATTGAATTGTCTTTTTTGATATTTCCCGTGGACAGTTTTTGCTTGCTACATCGTTCGCACATAATCTTTGATTTTATACTTTGTGTGCGCGATGATAGCGCCTCCTGGTACCACAATATTTGAGGACATAAGATTACCAATTCTTACCAATTAGATATTTTAATTAACGGCTTGTTTTTTTATTAATAAAATTAAATAAAACCTAAAAGGTTGTGTTATATAGTAAACTTGTACTTCACTCCCCTTAATTCACATCTTATTCACATCACACGTTGCGATCGATTTGACAGTCCCCATCACCTTGGTCGCACATAGTCATATCTTTATTCCTTCAAAAAAACTTTTCATACAAACAAAATATTCTTCAATTTTTTTTTATCGTGATCAAATAAGCAAATGAGTCCTCCCACCCAGTGCAGAGCGGGAGGGACTGTCAGACTCGTTCTGACTAAAATCCACGGTGCCCTTCAATAGCCCTTTACGTTCCAGGGTCACGGTAATTCGTGCAGTCCCGCGACCCCAGCAGGCTTTGGCCCTCTACAGGGGGCCCCGTAATTTTGCTAACACTCTTTGAGGTGCGGGTGGAGCACGACGAAAATATTCTTCATAGCTATTGCAATGGCCCGGTAAACTGCAATCAAGAGACGAACAGAAAACTGATCTCTGATTCAATTAGTCTCGTATAGCAGCTTCGCGATACAACTCAATTTACCTTGCAATTTCCTAACTACCCTCTAATCTTTCATACCGTAATCTTCGTTTCAATAGTGAGATCCGTATTCAGGTCATTTCGCTTTTTGATTTCATCACGTGTAGACGTATATTGTGTTTCGTGTTTTGCTTAACTTTAGATTCATTGAGAAAATGTTAACTTTTTAAATGAATAGTAATATTAAGGGTTTTTTTTGGGGAATTTTTAACTGCACCTCTATTTAGAAATTTAAGCAAACAAAATATCTCCACTAATAACCTACTGCATATCAAATAAATTACTGTACTACAAATTAACTACTTGATTACCTAAACATGTTGTACTAAAAAATGTTTAAAATTCATCGAAATCTGATGGCTTTTTTTATCTAATTTACAGCAAAAATCTAGCTGAAACCACAGATATACGCATTTTGAAACAATATTACTCACCGTAAAACAAAAATACTGATTTGCACACAAATTATTCAATATTACAACGGACCCAGTCGCATATTAACCAGTAAGTACACGCTGGCACCCCGACTCGGACAATTTAGGTTAGAAGAGGATGGCGGGGTCTGAAAGACCCCGCCATCCTCTTCGTGGTTATTTTTTTTTAAACCACCCAGAAGTAGGAGCCCCGCGAAGCGGGGCTCCGTCGACATGCTGGGAAGCGTGGACGCCCCGCGAAAGCAAGACCCTCTTTAATAGTTCAATAAATTACTGGTATGTGGTAATTAATAAATAATAAGACGACTGTGACTAATAAAATGCTGTTAATAGGTGATGGATTCCAAAAAAAATGATTCAATATTTTGTTGCACTCGAAGAATTATTAGATTGACTTTTAGTTAACAGATAGTCATTCAGTAAAACAGTTAAGCTTTAAAGATCTAACAGTAAAGTATAATTTATTCATTTGATGAGCAAATTTAGTGTGCGATTCAGTATTTTTGGTGGTAATTTCGAATATTTTGACTGAAAAAAGGGAATTTACAGTTAAAGTATTAAATACCACCCTTTTTTTTAATTGTGCGTAGTCAGAATCTTTTGGACGATATGTAAACAACCAAAATTAAAAGCTTTTATTTCAAATAGGCCAATTATAGACATTTCTGTATAGGCAAAAGACAAAAATAAAATAATGTAGTTACTGTCCCAGTCACAAGACATGATTTAAAGTAGTTGACCATTTCAAAGCGTATATCTCTATGGAGAAGAACGGATGTGCAACTACATGGATATTCTTTTTCATGCCTTTGTCAAACAGAAAGGCGAAAACGAAGCGAGACCGAAGCGATACCGAACTGAAGCCAGACGACAGTCCGATAGTTCTGTCACGCTATCGGATCGCTTTCGCTTTTCTATGTGACTGGATTCAAACAATTCCATACATTACAAATTAAAACGCCTCGCTTCGCATTCCTCACGCCCGTCTGTTTGACAAAGGCTTTAAACAGATAATTATTTAACATCCTAACATTAATCCTTCAAGGTTTGGCAGAGGTATTCCTTATGTCCATAAGGAATACCTCTGCCAAACCTGAAAATATCACTAAACACACTACAATTTATTTTTGCAGCGTACAGCGATTTTTCCTAAAGCAAAAGCTTTTTCATCAATGCACAGCTAATAATCTTAATGCACATTATACATGTTAACTCTTTTTCTTTTAAATATAGCTTCTATTTTTATATTATTTACAGCAGTTTTTCTAAATAAAACAGCATTTTATTAGTCACAGTCGTCTTATTATTTATTAATTACCACATAATGAGATCAGCAAAAAAAAAAAAAATTAGATACAATATTGTAATTTATTGAACTATTAAAGCGGGTCTTGCTTTCGCGGGGCGTCCACGCTTCCCAGCATGTCGACGGAGCCCCGCTTCGCGGGGCTACTACTTCTGGGTGGTTTCAAAAAAAATAACCACGAAGAGGATGGCGGGGTCTTTCAGACCCCGCCATCCTCTTCTAACCTAAATTGTCCGAGTCGGGGTGCCAGCGTGCTACTTACTGGTTAATATGCGACTGGGATAGTAATTTTGCTATGAAATATGGAAAATTTGCTGTGCAGTCAGTATTTATGCTATGTATGTAGTATTTTTGTACAAAAATAAATTTAACTGTATTGCATTATGAGAAAAAAAGTAATGTCATATTGATGTATAATTTCGAATTATCTACAGTTTGAGTTTTGTAAAACATTTAGTTTATTTGTGGTGAAGTAAGTTATTTGATGTAAAAAAGAATATAAATGATGAGTATGTATTGATAGGCGATTATTTATTTGATATGCAATTTATAATATCCCATTTCGATAGTTATGTTTAGTTCCATGCGATATGGGAACAAGCCAGCTGTCATCGAACTAGGCATAAATAACAGACGCAAGTCTATTCAGAACTTCCTGATAATTTTTAGACAATAATCCTTCGAAATTGTAGGAAGATAAGAATTATTTTAGCCTGTTCTAGAAAACACAACATATATTCAGCCTAAATACATTCCAAATTCCATGAAACATCCCAATAACAGTGAGAAAACATATTCGTTCCTTTGAAGAGCAAAGAGCACCAATTCTCGCCCACTTTTGTCTTCAAACAATGGCTATTGGTCCCTAAAGTCCTCTTTTGATAAAATATTTAAGGTCCACTTTTCCTACGATAAATAAACTTTTATTATCACACTTTGCGTGTTGGGATCAAAGATTTGAAACGTTACATTCCTAACACCTCGACATAAGATGGTTACGTTGTTTCTGTTCCGCCGACATGTTTTCTGTGTAACAGTGTGTAACAATCAGCAAAAGAGTTCTTTCGTCTTGGATGGAGCGGAACGGTCTGTCATACTGTTACTGATTAAAAATCCACACCGTTCCTTCGGTTTCACGGTCTCAGCGTCTGCTGGGGCCCCGTCTGGAGGGCCCAATCATTTTGCTGACTTCTTAAAGCTTCTTCTCGAAGGTTCCCGAAAGGACCCGGTTTTGTTCGAAAACTTTCGAAGGGTCCCTTTGTATACGTAAACATGCATCCGTGCGATAGTTATGCCTATTATTTATGCCTTTTGCTACCTATTTTCTTAAACCTATTTGAAAGAAATCCTCTAAGATCAAAGAGAATCGAGATCGTTATTGTCATAACCCTATAGAGCTGCTTAACCCTTTATCACTTAAAGGCATGAGGTCTCAAAGGCACAGAGGAGAGGTATTTGGGATAGCCTTAAATATCAGGCCGTTAATACACGACCGGGCATCCTCGGGGAATGTGAATTGTTTACCCAGTTATTAGTGGATGTCGGGCATTGTTGGATAAATGTTTAACTGGGCACTTATGCCCGATTGCTATCACTGGCGACTTCTAATTGAACTGGCATTTAGTTTAGTTATTGTTATGGGTCCCTAACGGATTTGAGTACAGAATATTTGACTTTGAATGGGTCAAATCTTTTGCTTTTCAGCGTCTTATAATAATTGTTTTTATTGATATCACTAATAGATTTTTTGAAATCAGTCCAACTAATAAAGTTAACCACGTTAAATGAATTTTCTAGTATAAGTACTGTTTCCATAGTGTCTTTACAATTTAGACAAGTATTCCATTGTCGAGTTAAATTAATTGTATCAACAGATATTTAACAAAAATATTCAATCTCATTGTTGGCGTAGTACGAAAAAAGTCTTGATGGGGCCTGTAGAGGGCCAAAGCCTGCCGGGGTTGCGGGACTCACAAATTACCGTGACCCCGGTACGTAAAGGGCTATTGAAGGACACCGTGGATTTTAGTCAGTACGAGTCTGACAGTCCCTCCCGCTCTGCCCTGGGTGGAAGGACTCATCTGATGATTTTACCACGATAAAAAAAAAGTCCGAAAAAAGTTGACATAGACCTTTCTGTTACACTGCCATTCTCACGACTATTTCGCACAAAATGCTACGCATGTCAACATTAATCAAAAATTAATTAATCTTGACCTTATTTACTAAAAGCTTAACCATTAAACAACCCGTTAGCATGTGCAGAAACCACCCACATCCCATGTTTTTGCACCTGACAACCGGAAGTCACAATTACAGTTTTGATGTAACCGCTACAATATTACTTTCACAATCAAAAAACAACCTTAAAATTATCGAGTTAAAATCTACTATGATTAAGTTGTAATTACACATTGATCGGATAGGTCGTTGAACCTGCGCAAGAGCAATCTTTAGTTCATTCACGTGCTCCGCACCTGCTCAGTTGTAAACCAATGATTTTCGTTTCTAGTACTGTCGCGAACAATGGTGTCTGATTGAAATTGATTTCGTTATTGATCTCGAAGTGTGATAAACGGTATTTTCTCGAGAATACGGTTAACTTCGTGCGATGTTGCAATTGATATTGTAAGGTTAAGCTTTTTCGGTGAGTCTTTTGATTTTTTAATTTGATATTAAAATGAAAGAAGGCGATTTTTGTATCTTTGAATTGTCTATTCTTTACACCGTTACTTTTATTTAGGTCATACGGTATAAAATTTTCTAGCAATCGATATGAAGTCGGTTCTACCGTATTTTGTTTTTCTCATCTTTTGTCCTACTTATATTTTTCCACAAATCCAAACAAAATAGCTTCTTTTACTTATTTTTACTCGAATTTCGCGTCCCGCAATCGTTTTACATAAGAATATTCAAGTCACGTTTTTAGGGCTTGCCCAACAATCAGATGAAATGATATGATATGCGAAAGTCGTACTTACAATAAGTTGTAGTAAGTGCAAATTGCGTTGAAAAGGAAAAGGTAGCTGAAAAAGAGGCATACCTTTTGCAAGTCAATTGACCTTATTGAATCCTTTTATTGTTTGTTTCTATCAAAGATTATTGCGCAATAGTCTTTGAGGGGAGCAATGGTACAGTTTTCATAAAAAGGCGAAATTAAAAACGATATGTTTTAAAACTTATCCGTTTTTAACGATAAGTTTTAAAACCTAACGAATACTGGTTTCAGTACCGATATTATTCTTAGTAAAAGCTTTCTCCTGAATCACTCCATCTTTTTAAAAAACCACATCAAAATCCGTTGCGTAGTTTTAAAGATCTAAGTAGTGAAGTAAAAAAAAATTCGTATAGTCTAAAGGATTTGATCGACGCTATTTTATGTTTAATGAAATGTTCTTAAGAAAAGGTACCTGATGATTATTTGTTTTTCATAATGATGAATTCATTACAATATGAAACAGCACTCTAACTACAAATATGCGATAACATACTCGAAATACTTACTCTAAAAGTCATACAAATTTGAAAGTTCAGTTATCTCATAGCCTGAAGCATTTTAATACCTAATGAACTACAGTGATTAAGTATTCATTAAGTTATAATTACTTCAACAATTCTTTAATACTTTGACTGAGGCAGTTTAAATGTCAAATAAGTTTAAGTGAGGAGCTTTTGATTGAATTTTTAATTATTTTCTGACTTTTTCTATATACCTCTTAAAATTATTTTAAATAGCATTGATGTATTAACATTTTAGTAAATGCACGGTGAACAAAGAGAATTAAAACCACTTGAGAGCTCATAGAGCGATTTCGCCTAGGCACACGATTCACCAGCGCGGGCCGGGGACCGGGGGATTGCGTCTTCCCCCGTTCCTCGGCCCGCGGTAGTTGTGATTGGTTGATGCAACAATGTCAGTAAGAATAGTGATAACAAGTAAATCCAGCAACAATAATATCGATGGCAATTAAGTCTTCTTTTGCTTTTTTCAATTTTGTTTTGTACGTAGAGAAATAAATGCAGTTAAAACGAAAAATAATATCCTTTATTTGTTATTCTTACTTATTTACTACATTTCTAAAAAAAAATATATAAAAACATTTTTTTAAATTTAGACAACTCAAACCCAAAATTATTTATTTCTAATAGACCATTTACAGGCACTTTTGAACCGTCAAAATTGAAGCTAATTTGCACGTTCCAAAGCGTATTTTTTATTTACCATTAGAAATTATCGATTAAATAATTTATCAACAATGTTTTAAGTTGTCACATCACTTCAGCACACAGCACAAAGTACTTATGGATAGAAAGAGATCGACTTATCTAATATTCTAGTGAAAGTAAAGGACTTTTCAAAAGACATCAACGCGGTATCCCAAAAGACATCAACGCGTAATCCTTTTTTCGTAACCAACCAGTTTAGCTTGAGCCCTCTAATTACCAATAATGTAAATAAATATAAACATTTTTTACTAACCGATGAAAACTTATACCATCTTTTTTATAACTAGATGTTTTAGATGATTTCCCGCACCGTTTAATTGCACAGGTATTAATTTTTGCTTCGGTTTTATTCTATAAATGTTTTTTTAGGTTCCAAAATTAAGGAATGTGCACAGATCCAACAACTGGTCAGTACTAAAACATTCATTCGTATCGGGATCTCATATAAGTGCTATTCCATTGATGTGTCGTGAGCCTGAGTCGCCCGTATGAGCAGTCAAGTGGCTATATTGTCATTGACGGTGAAGAAGTAATTTGTTGCGAAATGTTTTTTGGGGTAATGGGACCGTCTTTAAAGGTTACCTTGAACCCGGAACGTAAAGTGCAACTGAATGAACTTGGTGGATTTTTAATCATTAACAGTCTGATAGTCCCTAACGCTCCACTCGAGGTCGGTTTCAATTAATGATTTTACCACCAATACCAAAAATGTACGATTCTACTGTTTAATTAGCGTTGGTGAATATTGTATGTATAGTTAATTTTTTAAACGGTCAATGAACTGACGCATAATCATGAGATACGCACATTAAGTCATTAAAATAATAATATGTATTAAGGAGAGCTTTGAGATTTATGTGTTAATATAATTATAGTTATTTGTGCTGAATATTTTAACAGACTAATAAAAGTGAAGTTCGTCAGTTTTGGCAAACTTTGGACGATTACGTAGATGATCTCATTTTATTCAATACACAATAGTAATTCGCCAACAGTACGAATGCAAATTGATGTAGAATTTCCTTAGTAGTTTGCGTGGGCACCGTTTAATTTCCCTAAAGGAAACAGTTTTTTGCTCTTGTACCTATAATACTCGTACCCAAAAGATACTCCAGCGAGTAATGGGCGACTCGCTGTCCAACCATGGACCATGCCCGGGTCGACGGCGCGTTGTGTTCCACGCGCGCCTCAAAGAGTGTCAGCATAGTGACGGGGCCTGTAGAGGGCCAAAGCCTGCCGGGGTCGCGGGACTACAAGGGATTACCGTGACCCCGGTACGTAAAGGGCTAGTGAAGGACACCGTGGATTTTAGGCAGTACATGTCTGACAGTCCCTCCCGCCCTGCCCTGGGTGGGAGGACTCATTTGACGATTTTACCACGATAAAAAAAAATAAAATAAAAAAAAACCCAAAAGATACTTGCGAAACCTCATCAAGATTTTATTTGATATTCATTTATTTTGTTATAAAATAAAAGGGTCGGTATCATTCATTCTGCCTTTCGTCGTGTCATTCGTTTTATGAATATACAAAATACCGATATTTCGATCCTACAAAAATCAAATCACTTTTGTACGTGACAGTACTTTCTTCCTAATATTGATTCAGTACAGTCGGGTAGAATATGTGTTCTGTGTTTGTTCACATCGCACCTCATGTGTGACACGCCACAAGCCAGTGTCGGGGCTTTGAGTTCGATTCCCGGGCACGGATTTTGTTTGCTTACTGCATTGTGCAAACATTTGTGTTGGCTTGTATGTTTGCTTGGAATTTAGTATTGTTTGGTTGTTAAACGAGTTTTGAGCGTGTTCTAATGTTGTTGGTGCTTATGCACTTACGTACGTCTGTAAATACCTAAATATCATTTTGGTAATGTACTGCAAGCTTTGCTTAGATATTGTTGTCATAGTGTCGCTTAACTTGGTAGAGAATGAAATAGTTGACTGATTGTTACATTAAAAAAAAAAAACCATTAACGCCTGTCGCGGAATTTAAAGATTTTTTTGAGAGGGAAGAAACGCCTGGGTGTCGCCACTGCGAAGATCGCCCGGAGGACACGGTGGAGCATACGGTGCAGGACTGCCCCGCTTCGGCAGAGCACCACCATGTCCTCACGACGGCGATAGGCGAAGACCTCTCGCGCCCGGCATTGGTCGAGGCCATGCAGCGGGGCGAGACGGAATGGGCAGCGGTCGCTTCCTTCTGCGAAGCAGTTATGCTCGCGAAGGAGGAAGCGGGCCGAGGACTCATTTGATGATTTAAACTACGATATAAAAAAAAGACAAATTCGATTTCGAGCAGGACTGGTTACTGTTTATCTCAAAAATCCTTATATGATATCGGTAAATTATCTTTTACGCAGCACATACAGTACTAAACGTATAATAAGCCATTTCCAATTATTACTGTCCTTATGCCCTAATGTAATTCCCGGAATACCAATCTGTTCAGGCATTTAACTGATTAATTAGTAACTAATTAGGCAGAGATTGCTTGAATGCCTAGCCATGTGACAATCTAGGTAGTTCCAATTATCTGGTAATCATTGTTATCAGACAAACATCTACATAATTATATTACTATAGTTGAGAATCTATTAAAGACTCCAAAGATATTTCCTTTATTGGTCGCCACTAGGTTGCGGGACTCATGAATTACCGTGACCCCGGTACGTAAAGGGCTATTGAAGGACACCGTGGATTTTAGTCAGTACGAGTCTGACAGTCCCTCCCGCTCTGCCCTGGGTGGGAGGACTAATTTGATGATTTTATCACGATAAAAAATAAAAAATTGGTTGGCACTTGTCTTAAGGGGCTGATTTGATCAAAACGACCTTCAGGAACGCTAAGAACAGATAAATCTATTCTGACCTATTCTACTGTCTCTATGTAATTATATTAATGTTTTATCAATACTAATCAGCCATTCAGAGCGCGTATCGTATTCTCCAATAGTACGTCGCCAATGAAATACTAATTGGGATGGCAGTTAATTGATTTATTGCGTACTTTTCCCTCGGTTTCTGAAAGTTTGATCAGGCGTCTGATTAGTAAAGCCTGCAGTAACTCTATTGATTGTTTTAGAAAGATATAGCAAGTTCTATTTAGTGTTGAATTTTAATTTTTGAGTCTAGGATGACTGCACAAATTAAATAAATAAATGCGTTTAATTTACTAAGTTAGTTCCACGTTGATTACAAACGAGTATACAGAAAGATAGTTACTGTAGACAGACGCCTGCAGTACCAAACTCATCGTCTGTGCATTGCCGACGTTGCAGAAACTTTTTACGCCCATTTTCAAGACTACAAACAAAATACTAAACTATTACATATTGTCATTTATTCCACATTCGTGAAGAGAGAGAGCGATAGTCACAATACGAAAGTAACTTAAGAAAGACAGTAAGAATGTGGAGAAACCCATCTAGGATATTTAGCTTCTTCCCCAAACTCAGTTTCTTCATTTGTAATGACGATTTTCGCCACCTTTCTGATGAAATCCATATTTAAGAAGTGGATCAATCTCAGACCCTCCCCTAAAACATGCTTGATGGACTACATTCATAAAATATTTCTGACGAAATTACAGTGAATTAAATCTGAATTACAAACATCCGAAACAGGCACCTAATACAATTATAAAGGAACAATCCACACAATTGAGTTTCGGTATCGGATTAAAACGTCCGTTTTAAGCTGTTTCTCTGCTAATTAAATATGGATGAACATTAACTGATTATCTCGCTTCAAGTGGGCAGGAAAAGAGATGGGAAAACATTTTATATGGAGGTTATATTTGTATGACGTAGATGATATTCTCCAATGTAACTAACGTAATAATATTTATATATTTTGACAGTTTTATGTTGTGCACTACTTCTGGATTTGTTATCCAAAGTATGTGTTTAAATATTTTATAAAAATGTATTATTATCTGATTTCAAATCTTCCTTCTATTTCAAATTGTTCTCTGGCAGGTCTGCTGGAGGTAAATTCTGTAAAAAATAAGAAGTGGCTATTGTAATCTTCATTTTTATTTTAATATTTTTGTTTCTTACCTTTTTGTGTATGTAAATAAATAAATAATAATAAAAAACCATACCTCATTCTATCTTTTGCGGCACTTGTGGCTCAATCCTAATTTCTAAGAGGCGGTCATCTGTGTGCTAATTTATGAACTCAAATAGACAAGACTCGGTCCCAATAAGGTCAACACTCCATTTATAATCATGTTCCCATCGTAAAATTTACGCAAAATATTTCTCTTGCATTTTAAAACATACACGGCACGCTTCAAGAACTTGAAATATACTTCGTTCTACATAAACTTGGTTAAATTCTCCTCAGGAGTCTTATAAACGCTCAATTTAACA
Organism: Agrotis puta; assembly: GCA_943136025.2. NCBI lineage: Eukaryota > Metazoa > Arthropoda > Insecta > Lepidoptera > Noctuidae > Agrotis > Agrotis puta. The sequence continues at coordinate 17,238,905 of OW964169.2, read as the reverse complement.
TCATTCGGTAACAGTGGCTGGCAATAAGCTGGAATATGCAGAACCGTATCCGACGCTGATTACAGATTTAGAATTTTGGAGGAAAGTTATGCTCGAAAAGGTTTCAAAATTATAGTTGATTTGAAATTGACTTCATTTTGATGAAATGGAGAATAAAGATGATGTTCTCCAGTATGTTTTATTGGATGAGATAATAGGGTGCACATGCACACATACGTGGTTTTGATTGTTATGTTGTTAGAAACGTTTGAAAAAGTTTTATCTTATCAATGTCTGCCTTTTACAACACTTTACAGATCTATCTAGAATTTCTGATGTCTACTCTCGATGTGGTTGGTCCTCCTCCTCTTAGATGGAGGCCCGTGGTACGCTGCGACACTCTCACTCGAGAACTTTTTTTTACTGTGTTTCAATTAATTTCAATTTCATTAATTTAGTCTCATATGATCAATAGTGCCGACGAAACTGCATTGGTATTTTTTTTGGCATCTATAACTCCTCTAATATGTAGTTAATGTCGAATAAAATTCTCATTCCACTTTCTTTGAAATAAATACGAATAGATACAAGTGTTTTTGATTTCACACTCATTTTCTTTACTTAGTTATTAGTGATGTTAATTCTATTTTCACTCATCGAACACCAGCTGGTCTTCTGAGGCGAAGTGGCAATGTTCCATGCACCTGGATTGGCAGTGATACGAGTACAATCATCCAAGTTAAACGATTTCTATCACTTTCATGACATACGGAGGAAAGTCGGATATTTTTTTATTAAAAAAAAACGTTGCCCCACACTAGGAATTTCTCCTGTGTCGTGGGTGCGTTTACAAACATATAAACTCACATACACTAACGCCCAGACCCGAAACAACTACTTGAAGATCACACAAATATTTGTTCCGTGCGGGAATCGAACCCGCGACATATAGCGCAGGAGTCCAATTGCTCAGCCACTGCGCCAAACGTGCCGTCAAATAATAACTATTCATAATAACTAACTAATGTATCTAATATTTTTTCTTTCTTCTCAAAAGAGAAGAAAGAAAAAAATCAATGATTATAAAAATAAAAAAGCTTTGCCAAACATGGAAACTCAGATACACAAACCCGGAACAACTATTACTCGCTGTTCAAATGTTTCTTTCAATAGAAAATCAATGATGAATATTTCTATACGCTGACCTATGAATCTGCAGTCGATTGACTTAAACTAAGATTTAATTTAATTATTTACGATCATATTTTCACATATACCATACTTAGTTTCAAACATAGTTATATCATACATTTAAAGCACTATTCGCTCTAGATAACATAAAGCTAAAAACTTTACGAGTCTGCGCAAGCGCACATTACATTGTATGATAATAATGAAATAGTTTACGATACGATTCGCGGTGCTTTTCATCAGGTTTTATAGTTTATAGTGCAATCTTATCGATGGAATGGATCGGAGGACCAATAAATATTTATATACTAGCTGTTGCCAACGGCATCGCTCGCTACAACTCGGAACTTATCCCATGGGATGATAAACATACATACATACATAAACTCACGTCTTCTCCCCATGGGGTAGACAGAAACTCCAGAGCGCCATTTGCTACAATCCTTACACCTCATCCACATTCATACATCTGCGGCTATATTATAACGTCTTCTTGTTCCAGTGAGTGAAAGAGACAGTGCTATACAAGTCGTCTAGCGCCACCTCGTTCACTCACTAGAACAAGCCTGGTTTTAAGACGTCATAATACGGCTGCTGGTCATACACGCACGCCGATTGCGAGTACTACGCACCCAGCCTTTCTGAAGCACTTCATCGATAAGGTCAGTGTAGGTCTTCCTAGGGCGTCCCCTCCCGGTGATTCCACTCACCTCTGCCTTATAAATTCCTTTTGTTTGTCGCCTTTCACTCATTCTCTGAACATGACAGAACTATGTAAGCATACCCTTTTGAATTTCAAAGTCGGGATAAAAACTATGCTAGGTGTTAATTCAAGCTAACCAACCAGTCGTATTAGAAATACAGCTGCTTTACGAGAGCAGTGTCTTAGGATCAATTCTTGGATTTCCGGGGTCGCGGGACTACGAATTACCGTGACTCTGGAACGTAAAGGGCTATTGAAGGACACCGTGGATTTTAGTCAGTACGAGTCTGACAGTCCCTTCCGCTCTGCCCTGGGTGGGAGGACTTATTTGATGATTTTAAAACGAAAAAAAAGGTGTTAATCCAGTTTATAAACTATCTTTGTACCTTTTACAACTCCGTTCAGTAGTTTTTGCGTGTAAGAGTAACAAACGTCTATCCATCCATCCATAACACAACAGTTAATTTCTAGGTTTTTTTTATACATTTCCTTCACAATAGGAATTTTTGGGAATGTCCTGGGTGCGTTTACAAAAATAAACTCACATGCACAAACGCCTAGACCCGAAACAACTAATTGTACAGTCACGAGCAATAATATGTAAACACTTAGCAGAATGAAAAAGCGATATTCTCCTACCATATTGATAAAACGTTTGCGTTTTCATGAAACTTCTATTTTGGAAGCCACGCTATTACGAAATGGGTCTTATTTCAAAATAGAAACCGATATTTCGCGAGAAAATCGCGTTTGAATTATGTTAAGTGTATAACATAATTGACGTGACGCTCGTGACTGTACATCATATAAATATTTGCACCGTGCGGGAATCTAACTCGCGACACGCAGCGCAACAGTCCAATCGCTCAGCCACTGCGCTAACCGTGCCGTCAAAGTTTATTTCAACTTAATTTTTATTTTATTGAAAGTTTGCCACCATTTTCGTTTCTCAGAATATTCTTCAGCCTCAAATAATGTATATTCCCAACTTATTTCAAGACGCAACAGGTCTTACGTGTTGCGCTTCAACTTTGACATTTTAGTGTTGCCAGAGCGAATATTATATCGAATATGTTGAGAATATGGGACGGAGCATCCATCACTATTGGTGACACTTGATTTAATAATACCTGCTTACCTTTTATTAAAGGAAAACTTTCATAAACATACATATTGAGTTGGAAGTTAAAGATTAAGGATTGAAGAAATAATTGTTTGTTTTGGGTCATTAAAAGGGGTTAGTTTTTGTTATTTTTTTAAGTTAAGCTTAACTAATATTAGGGCTGCCATCCGTTGATCCGGGGATACCGCACGATCGCCGGCGAATCAGCCAACCTCCTAGCAGGATTGCTGCCCTGGGATCTGGAGGCGACTGCCCTCCAGCGCGTCTACGAATGGCGCGTGGAGGCGCAGCGCCGGGGCGAATCCCCGCTGCCTCGACAGGTCGAGGCGCGGCGGGAAGAGCTCCGGCGCGATCTCAGGGCAGTATGGAGGGAGCGACTGTCGCAACCGAGGTCCGGGCACGCCGCAATCGCGGCGGTAAGACCCCTCTTTGAGGAGTGGCTGGATAGGCGTCACGGCGTCCTTACCTTCCGCATGACGCAGGTCCTCACCGGACACGGAAGTTTCGGGAGGTTCCTGTGTCTGATAAGGAGGGAGGAAACGCCTGGGTGTCACCACTGCGAGGACCGTCCTGAGGACACGGTGGAGCATACGGTGCAGGACTGCCCCGCTTGGGCAGAGCACCGCCGTGTCCTCACGACGGCGATAGGCGGAGACCTCTCGCGCCCGGCATTGGTCGAGGCCATGCTGCGGGGCGAGACGGAGTGGGAAGCGGTCGCCTCCTTCTGCGAAGCAGTCATGCTCGCGAAGGAGGAGGCGTGCCGCGTGAGGGAGAGAACAGTGTCCTCCCTCCGACCCACCCGCAGTGGTAGACGCCCACGGCGACGGACGTCGCCAGACGATCTCCGGCCACCGTAGGCGCGGGCATGCGGGCAGCGAGTAATGGGCGACTCGCTGCCCGACCATGGACCATGCCCGGGTCGACGGCGCGTTGTGTTCCACGCGCGCCTCAAAGAGTGTCAGCAAACTGACGGGGCCTGTAGAGGGCCAGAGCCTGCCGGGGTCGCGGGTCTTACCCATCACCGTAACCCCGGTACGTAAAGGGCTCGTGAAGGACACCGTGGATTTTAGTCAGTACAAGTCTGACAGTCCCTCCCGCCCTGCCCTGGGTGGGAGGACTCATTTGATGATTTTACCACGCAAAAAAAAAAAAAAAAAGGGCTGCCATCCGTCCGGGTTTCCCCGGATTTGTCCTAGTTTGGAGGGCGTCCGGGGGCGTGCGGGGGGATTTTGTTTAATCGACTGCTAAAAAGCACGATCTCTATTCTCCTATGGATAAGTATTTCTTTTTATTATTTTTGTTATGTTGATTAAATATATAGAAAAAGACTATTCTATTAAACATGTTATAAAGCTCCATAATGTTATCAGTAAATAAAAACCATAATTAAACATCTTTGTTTTTACTTTCAACTTCAATAATATATTTTTCTAGGGCGTCCGGGGAAAAAATATGATTTTACCCAAATGTCCGGGGTTTTTGAAGACTTTGTCCGGGGCCGACAATTTAGGTGATGGCAACCCTAACTAATATGTATGTCCATTTGTTAAAAAGTACGGCATTTTTTTAATGTTTCTTGAGAAGTAGGTGTATGGAACTTAAACCTAGCTTGCAATATATCGATTTTCCAAAGGTTCACTTTAAATATTCGAGATTGGGGCATAGAACGTGAAGAATCTATCTCAAAACCTAATAAAAAAAAAAAATGTTTTATCCCGAATTTAAAACAGAACCCACATTGAGATAAAGCATAAAATTACTCTTGTAAGTCAAACTTAGTACATAATAAACGAATTACATCATAATCATCTAATACGAAAATACAGATTAATCAAGAGACCATTAAATCACAGTTAACGTCACCTCAAACCTGCGCGTGGGCACTCACCGACGCATTCGCAAACAAAAAACATCACAAGCTACAATTAACATCAATTAACTAAGTCCTACTCACTTAAGTAAAGACTGTATTATGACAAAATGGAGGCAATGTTTCTAAAGCAAAGGTTTCTGAATTAAAAGGTCTCTTGTGGGCGATCTTGGGACTGTCTAAACGGTTACCTGACCCTGGAACGTAAAGGAACACGGTGGATTTTGGTCAGTATGAGTCTGACTCCTGACACCACCCAGGAAGGAATCAATTGATGATTTTGACAACTCAAAAAAGGTCCCCGGTGGGCGTAGCTTGTACGATTACTTTGTTTTGTGTTTTTTTTTTATATGACAGGCGAATTGATTGCTTGTTTGTTAAACTTAGTTAATTTTTAGGCCTTTGACAAACAGACAGGCGAGTCCGAAGCGATAACGAACCGATCCGAGACGTCTCAGTCCGATAGTTTGGTCACGCTATCGGATCGCTTTCGCTTTTCTATGTGACTGGATTCAAACAATTCCATACATTACAAATAAAAACGCCTCGCTTCGCATTCGTCACGCCTATCTGTTTGACAAAGGCACTAGTGCGAACAGCGGCGGGACCTTTGGTTTATTGAGAAGTCTGCTAAAATGATTGAATGCAGAGTACTGCATTCACTGACAGCTGACATGGTAATGTGACCACATCTTGGATAGATTCAACTAACTCATTTCATTGAAATACTTAATGAGATAAAAATTACCAAGTTAATTTATGATTAAAAATTTCCTCTCTTTGGCGTCTAACTAATATTATAAATGCCAAGTTACTGAGACTGGATGGCTTTTTGTCACTTTTCGTACAAAAATTCGGATAATTTTCGAGCTACCGCAGCTCCTCATGGACGAGGCCGCTGGCAACAAAAAGTTTACTATAAACAAAATAAAACGCCACACAACAAACGTACAAAAAAAAACTTTTAAAAAAGATATTTGATGAAGTAGCGGAAACAAGCACATCCTTATTCATCCGTTTGGTTAAACACCCTTTAGTGAGGGGAACAGTCCGGGAATGTCCGGGATGGATGGTAGCCCGACAAGTGAGACTTCCGCAGGGCACCGGGAACCGTGGCCGGTATGGTAAGGACCGGTCACGATCTATTAAACAGGGTATGGGCCAAATTACAGGCGGAAGCGAGTTGTTACGAATTAATATTAGGAACATTTTTTTAAACTTGAGATTGCATGTACAAATGATATATTTATTGTCTAAATATTCAATACTTTGTATGTTTTTATAACTGAGTTGCTGTGTTGTGTCTGTTCATGACAGGTTCTGGCAAAATTTTACAACATCTTGTAACACCACATGAATGCAATAAATGTTTGAGTTTGAGTTTGAATGAAAATGTTTTTGGGTAAAGAAAAGCGTTTTTTCGAGCTATGGAATTTCAGACCGACAATTTCCTAGCAAAGTGCAGTTAAATTAAAGAGGTCAAAAACTCTTATGACTTGTGGCACACAAAACTGAATCTTTAGTGTTGGTTACACTATCGCCCACGGCCCAACAGACCGACATACAAAGGTCAATATTGGAAATCAGATACCTGTACATAGATTTATTTCTATAGATATAACGATTGCTGCCTGACTGCGGTTGCTGAGGATCGTGATTGTAAAGGTATCATGTTTTACCATCAACCATAAAACTATAGCAGAGGTTAGCCAATATATTTCCCATATTTTCCTGACTTCTGAACCAGGCACTAGACGGCATAATCTTTTAGCAGGGAGTGGATGTACTGTAGGTGCGGGCTTGCGGGCAGCGAGTAATGGGCAACTCGCTGTCCCATCATGGACCAAGCCCGGGTCAACATGCAAATCATCAAATGAGTCCTCCCACCCAGAGCAGGGCAGGAGGGACTGTCAGACTTGTACTGACTAAAATCCATGGTGTCCTTCAATAGCCCTTTATGTTCCGGGGTCACGGTATTCGTTAGTCCCGTGACACCGGCAGGCTTTGGCCCTCTAAGGGCCATTGCCCCGTCATTGTGCTGCGTAACTGCAGTTCTAGAGATAATATTGTCCTCTCGTTTATTTTATGAGGTAATTATATACAGGGGTGATTAATCAATGTCAGTCAAGAGGAGATGTACCCAGAGTGACATTGGAGATGGGTAATCCTATGGGTATAGCCTGAATATTTGGAAAATGGAAACACCATTACTGAAAATTCTGTACAAGGATGGTTTTGGGTCCCTTTAATTGATTAACGCAGAGTGTATATACAACATTATTTTTTGTTTATGCGAAACCCGATACACCTGTCTAGTATATTTGTGTAAAGAATCTATGTACAAACTTTTAAAACAGTATCTTAAAAAATGACAAGGTTATAAGTTTGTATATTACCTGGTTGTCCGTTCAAAAACATGCTCATTTTGCGGTACACCCGCGTAAACCGCGTCTCCTGTGTTATACACTCGCGATAATAGCTTGGCAATAGGTACCCAACCGTACGGTGATTGTATTGTAATTAACTGGTAATAAAATCTAATTAAAATATTTTTGAAAATACATATAACATGGTGTAAAAATTATTGGAATCGAATCATTCGCACGGTTGGCATATGTTACTTAGGATGAATATACACACATCAAAAGTGTCTAGGGATCAACATATATTTTTGCAATAACTTTTCTCCTGATTGATATTAATTAAAAAAAAATTTAAGGATTCATCAAATAAAGTGTTTTCGTTTGTCACAGTAACGATAAACCAAGTCACCTTTGCATTAATAAAGAAATTTGCCATTTTCCTAATAAAGGGATTTTTGACATTTGAACCACTAACACAAAAGTTCGAAAAAAAGACTGAAATAACAGTTTTCTTTAAAATTTTATTGGGTAACTTAAACAATTAATAATCCGTGTTTCTACCGCGAACACTAACAACACAAGAACATCGGTTTGGCATACTCAAAATGAGTTCATCCAAATCACGCTGTGGAATGGCCGCCCATGTTCGTTGCAACAACAAAAAAAGGTCTTCTTGCGACTGGATACCCTCCATATTCGGCAGAGCTCTTCTCTGTAGCATATCCCATGCATGCTCAATCGGATTCAAGTCTGGCGACTGAGCAGGCCAGGGCAGGACATTGATGTTAGCTGCGGCGAGAGTCTGTCTTACAACTCTTGCGGTGTGCGGTCGTGCATTATCATGCATTAACTGAAATAAGGGACCGATTTGCACTTGTAGAGGAACGATGACGTCTGATACAATCGTCTCAGCATAAATTTGAGCGTTGAGGTTGCCTCTGATCCAAATCAACTCAGTTCTTCCGCCGATCCAAATACCCGCCCATACCATGATGGTTCCACCACTATAAGGATGGACTTCCTGGCAGGATTTTAATCGCTCTTGGCGTCCAGGGCTTCTCCAGTGTCGTATACGTCTTGTATCCGGTCTCATACCAAAACGAGACTCATCAGAGTCCATCCTTATAGTGGTGGAACCATCATGGTATGGGCGGGTATTTGGATCGGCGGAAGAACTGAGTTGATTTGGATCAGAGGCAACCTCAACGCTCAAATTTATGTTGAGACGATTGTATCAGACGTCATCGTTCCTCTACAAGTGCAAATCGGTCCCTTATTTCAGTTAATGCATGATAATGCACGACCGCACACCGCAAGAGTTGTAAGACAGACTCTCGCCGCAGCTAACATCAATGTCCTGCCCTGGCCTGCTCAGTCGCCAGACTTGAATCCGATTGAGCATGCATGGGATATGCTACAGAGAAGAGCTCTGCCGAATATGGAGGGTATCCAGTCGCAAGAAGACCTTTTTTTGTTGTTGCAACGAACATGGGCGGCCATTCCACAGCGTGATTTGGATGAACTCATTTTGAGTATGCCAAACCGATGTTCTTGTGTTGTTAGTGTTCGCGGTAGAAACACGGATTATTAATTGTTTAAGTTACCCAATAAAATTTTAAAGAAAACTGTTATTTCAGTCTTTTTTTCGAACTTTTGTGTTAGTGGTTCAAATGTCAAAAATCCCTTTATTAGGAAAATGGCAAATTTCTTTATTAATGCAAAGGTGACTTGGTTTATCGTTACTGTGACAAACGAAAACACTTTATTTGATGAATCCTTAAAAAAAAAATTAATTAATATCAATCAGGAGAAAAGTTATTGCAAAAATATATGTTGATCCCTAGACACTTTTGATGTGTGTAGCTTTCTGATGGTGAAATTTTTTTTGAAATCGGCTTAGTTGTTTTTGAGTATATTCATTACAAACACACACACACACACACACACAAATACAAATCGTTCCTCTTTATAATATAAGTTTAGATGTAGATAAAGATGGCGGAATATAATATGGATTTAGTAGAAATACATAATGTACGGTAAGCTTCATCAATTGGATCTACGAAAAACATAACAACGTTCTAGTTACCTTACCTTACCGGTAGAAAAAATCTATTTATTTGAGATCAGAGGCTCTGGCAGGAGTTTTCACGTTAAATATAGTCCCTTGTTTGTGCACTAGATGCACTTTTTCATTTCACATACAATGTATGCCATACCTTATACTTCAAGTACACTGTGCTGTCAAATACGTAGAATTCATGCTAGGGCCTCAGCTCATTTGAAATCTAGCAAGAAGGTAAACACCACAAAATCTAAATCATAAAACCTTAAGGCACCACACCAATACATACTTTTTTTTTTACGTGGTAATATCATCTTACGAGTCCTCCCACCCAGGGCAGAGCGGGAGGGACTGTCAGACTCACTCGTACTGACTAAAATCCACGGTGTCCTTCAAAAGCCCTTTACGTACCGGGGTCACGGTAATTCGTGAGTCCCGTAGTATTAAAGAAACTCCCTAAATCGTATGCACTAAAAGGGAATAAATCCTAAAGCCGCAGTCTGGCTGAGATTTATTGGCCACCGGGCTTGAGATAGGACGTGCCTAATGGATCCCACAGCTTTTGCCCTTTTTCATCTCCTCTGAGAGGTTTTACCGTAAGACACACGGCATAAGCGATAAAGATTGAAACGACGGTGTTTTGGAAATTATTTAGATTTTTGAGGTGAAAGGTCTAGTGGTTAGTGACCCTGATTGCTAGCAGGTCGCCGGAGGTCGTGGGTTCGATTCCCAACCAGGACAAATGTTTATGTAATGAGCACGATCATTTGTTCTGTGTCTAGGTGTAATTTATCTATAATATGTATGTATTTAGAAATATATAAGTATGTTTATCAGTTGTCTAGTACCCATAACACAAGCTCTGCTTAGCTTGGGACTAGATGGCGCTGTGTGTGGAATATTTATTTATACACCCACGATACAGGAGAATTTCGGCCCCTCTTCAATACAGGAATGGGTAACTTTACACCTCGTTCTTTTAAATATAATAACTTGTTGTTCCCCATAATTTCACCCCCGCTGCTCAGCTCCTTTTGCTTGTAGCGTGATGTTATATAGCCTATAGCCTTCCTCGATAAATGGACTATCCAACACAAAAATATTTTTTCAATTCGAACCAGTATTCCCCGAGATAAGCGCGTACAAGCAAACAAATTCTTTAGCTTTGTAATATTCGTAGGAATAGATTCTTACTTAATTACATTTGCACAGATCTATATAGAAGCCAGCTTGAAGCGCTTGTCTGTAGACTTTCCCGCGTGTCCAAGAACTGCATTCCCCGCTGAAGTTGGCACTTGCATAAATATCAACATCTATGGTCCTATAACCGTCATTTTCCCTAGAATGCAAATATATGGTAAATAATATTAATAATATAATAATATTTTTTTATTTCTCGAAAAACTTACAAACAGAATTTACAACTATAAGCTTTGACAAATTCGTATTTTGTTTACAAAAGTTTTAGAACTGTAGCCGAACTAGGATGAACCTGTATTTCGGCTAGCAGTGCCATCCCCCCTGATTTAAATACTAAATTTTAAAGCAGTTCCTTAAGTGCTAGTATTTCATAAAACCATTTGTATCATACAATAATTTGTGACATTGTGTTAGTAGACTGAACCTCTATTTGTGAGATGTGCTGAGGTGTGAGTGTTAGAGGGTGTGTTAATTGTTGAGTGCGCACAGTATCAAACTGTGACTTATGCTCATTACTGCGCTACAGTTAATTAAATTGTTACTAATATTGCTAATATCAAGACTATTTTTGCACTAATATTAGTTGCTCGGTTTCATCATAGGTGAGTCTTTGTAAATATTCTGATACTAGTCTCTTGCAACGGTCTGTGCTGAGTGGGTATATGTTGAGTTTTTTATTGATTCTGTTGTAAATGTAGGAACCGAAAGAATCTATGAATTTTGTGCTAAATTGTGTGTTATAAGATCTGTTCCGTATGCAAACCATGTCATTTCGTCGTTTATTCATTAATTGCGAGTTGTAAGTTAGGCGTGTGTGTTGTAATATAATTATTTTTAATATATATAATTGTCTAACGGTTAGGACTCCACATATTTGGTAAAGTAGGTCAGTAGCAAATAATATAGGTTTAAATGTGCTTACTTTTAGTATTGCGCGTTGGGCAACCTCAATAGACTTAAGCGTAGATTTCGGAGCACCTCCCCACGCAGTTATGCAATATGTAATGAGTGATTGGCAGAGGGCAAAGTATATCCGTTTCAATACTGGAGGATCAGCGATGTGACGTATATTTTTAAATATATATATGAGTTTTCGAACCCTTCCCGTTAACACTTTAATGTGATTTTTAAAGTTGAGATTTCTGTCAATAGTAACTCCCAAATATTTGATAGTGTCAACTTGCTCCAGTTTAGTACAAGAGCAAGTGTCATGGAGAGTACATTCGTGGGGGATAATGGAGTGAGTGTGGTTATCCACAGCTGAACGTATACTGAAACAGATGTATTTTGTTTTGTTGATGTTTAATGTTAAGCAGTTATCATACAGCCACTCTCTGACAGTATCGAAACCAGATTGAGCAGCATCAAATACTACATTCCAGTTGTCGGCGGAAAAAAGGAGAACAGTATCATCCGCAAAGGATATAATTTTGCCCTGGGGTAATTCTAGATTAGTAAGATTGTTAATATATACGAGAAATAATGTGGGTCCCAGGATGCTACCCTGCGGCACTCCGATCGTAATTGGGAGGTCTGTGCTTATATAGTTTGACACTCGGACACACTGACGGCGGTCGGTGAGGTAGCTTTTAAAAAGCTTCAACTGGTTGCCTCTAATGCCCAGTCTTTCCAGTTTGTCCAAGAGGATTGGGACAGAAATTGTGTCGAAAGCCTTTGCTAAGTCCAAGAAGATACCGAGGGTTTTCTTTTTCACATCTAAATTGTCACTAATGTAACTTATTACTTTATTTACCGCTTGTTCAGTAGATTTCCCATTACGGAAACCGTACTGATGAGGTGAAAGCAAGTTTTTATTCTCTAGATATTTGATAAGTCTCACATTGATTATCCTCTCCAGGATTTTTGAAATAGATGGAAGTATAGATATAGGCCTATAGTTCGTGACACAACTTCTGTCACCACTCTTGTGTATTGGGCAGACTACTGACTTCTTTAGGCATACGGGGAATGTTCCATTTTTAAGACAGGAGTTAAAGACAAAGGTGAGTGGAGGGATCAAAAAGTTTTTAAATTGTTTTAAAAATTTACTACTGATTCCGTCGTAACCCGTTGAGCTATTTGTTTTTAAATTTCTGATAAGACGATCTAGTTCATCTTCATCAGTGTCATCCAGTACAAAAGAATTGAGTTCACTGGGCAAGCAACGGTTTGTATCAACATTTTCTTTATTTAGACTTGGTTTTTTATTTGAGACCGCATCTGCCAGGGATTTGCCCACGTTTACAAAATAGCTATTGACTTTGTTTAGGGAGTGTTCTGGAGTATCAGCTAGGCATAGAAGTTCGTTAGGGCTGCTTGTGTTTTTGTTTGTATTTGTGACATCCTTAATTACTTTCCACAGCTTTTTATTGTCATTTTGGGCCGACTGGACAAGATTTTTTTCATATGATCTTTTTACTTTTTTCAGTATGGTATTGCAGTAGTTTCTATAGCGTGTATACGTCAATTTAATTGTGGCGTTATTCGGCGTCTGTTTGAATTTTTTATGCAGTTTATCTCTGTTTTTCATACAGCGCAGCAATCCTTGAGTGATCCAGGGTTTTATGATCTTATTTCGACGTGATAAGGTAATTACTTGAGTATTTTTTTCGATAGCAGCCTGAAGACAATCGAAGATGTACTTCATAGAAGTGTCTGGATTTTGTGACTCATATACTTTTGTGAAGTCAATCTTCGATATTTCCTCTTTTAAGCCACTTTCGTCTATCTTTTTAATAGTTGATATTGCAAATTGTTTGGTTTTCTTCAAATTCATAGTTAACAAAACCGGATAATGGTCAGTCAAAGTTGCTTCTGGTATAATAGTATTACAGGTGCTGTTTGTTTTAAGTAATATATGGTCAATACAAGTTTTACTGTCTGGTCTTGTGACTAAAGTATGCGCGGGTAGCAAGCCATGACTTGCGGCCAAAGTAAGGTAGCGTTCGCCTTGATGGTCAAGTTTATCCGAGTTTATAGGAATATTAATGTCTCCTATAACTATCAGATTGGGATAGGATGAATAATGTAGTAACGAATCATTTAAAGATTTGAGGAAGGAGTCTAAATTAGAGTATGATGGTGATCGATATATTGCTATAATAGCAATTTGCTTATCAAAAGTTGCAATCAGGCAGTTACCCTCGCTAAAACTTGGTTCCTCAATAGTACATTGAAGGTGTTCCTTATAAAATATGACAACACCATCGTTCTGCTTTACATTATTTTTTGTGTTAGACGAACGATAGCCTGGTAGGTGAGGTAATGTATTAGAACACGATAACCAACATTCTGTGAGTACAAGGACATCACATTGTAGCTTTAGCCTAGCCAAAAGTATTTCCAAACCATTCATATTGCAGTTTATGCTGCGTATGTTTTGGGTGAGAACTAATAGATTTTCAGATGAAGGCAATACTATTTTGTGACAGTCCTCCACATTGGCATATGTAGACTCCGAGACTGTTACATTATCAATGTTTGATGTAATGTCGTGTAGGTTACCAAATGTTATTGTAACATTCCATAAATTTGTCGAAGATTATATTCATTGAGATGTGTTTTGATCTAATAATTCTGATACGTAGATAAAGGTTATTTATGCTACTGTTGGTTCCTGATGTAATTGCAAGAGCAGAGTTGTAGCTATGTGCTGTTGTTATAAATAAAAAAAGCAGCCATATTAAGTTGTGATTCAGTATTATTGCGCACAGTACTATTTTATGACGTTTAGTGTTTATTGATGTGGTTTTGATATATAAGACTTTTAATCTGTTTATTATGTTTGATATGATATATATAAATACTAGTATATTGTAGGATGTTTTTTTATATTGTGTGTGAGCGAATATATTTATGATGCAGTTCTGTTTTATGTATGTAGTATAAAAGCAATTGAGTGATATTGTTAGTAATTTATTATTAAGCATGCATTTATTTATATAATTGTAATAAGAAAGGTAGTCGATTAACAAAGAAGGAAAACAAGTGGCGTGCATTATAAGTTTGTTTAACATAGACATAAGTTCAATATGGTTATTCTTAACTGTAAATAGTCATTGTGAAGTTCTCAACTTATCCAGATCCGTTTCGGTTGTTACACGAATTTGGGGCGAATCAGTATTTTTCTTTAAATACACTACCCCGTTTGAAGTCCATGAGAAGGCGTAGCCATAGTTTTTTTGAAAAAGTCGAGCCAGATAAAATAACTTATGTGTCTTTTGTGTTAAAGTTTCAGACACGTATACAGGTTTTAACTGATTTTGTGGATTCAGGTGTGTTGTATTGAGCTTGTTTCCTTTTATTTTGGATTTATTAAAGCGCTTTACCCCCTTTAAGACTTTTTCTTTGTTCATCACTGTTGTGAATTCGACAATCACCGGATTAGACCCGTCTTTGGTGCTTAAGCGGTAAATATCCTTAATACTGGCATGGTCAATTTTTACATCCAAGGTTTTACCAAGATTCACAACTACTTCACATAGGGTATCCTTAGTTTCGCCACTTTCTTTTGGAATATTCCGTATCTCAATACCGGACAATCGTGTTTTTCGTTCCATTTGTTCGAGTTTTTCTTCAAGCAGTCTAATTGTTTTCCTATCCTCCCGCTTTTCAGACTCAAGACACGAAATACGCGCTAGGAATTCGTCGTATTTATCAGACATAAGGTCTACGCTCTTTCGCAATTCCTCGTTTTGATTTTTTAGCTTACCAATTGTGGTTTGTAAATCTTGGAAGCGCTTATCTTGTTCTTTCGTAAATTGGGCAAATAGTTCCTTTATTGTGGTCGAGATGTCAATGTCGCTCTCCATAAGCTTTCTTTTTTTACGCTCTGTAATGTTTGCTGTGAGGGATGGTAGATTAGGCGCTGATTCGCAGTGGTGTAATGATGCAGTATTTGTTATGTCAGTCGTGGTTAAATCAGCTTGACGACCGCTCACTTGGAGAGTTTGCGGCGCTGTCGTCGGCCGCGGTGACGCAGGCGGTGTTCGGTTAAGGGGCATCATTATTTGTCAGCGTACTGTATCACTAACTTATTTGTATATAGAAGTTGGTCGGTACTCTGAGTGCAGGACAAGGCAAGCGATATCGTTGTAAAATCGAAAACAAATATTTCTAATTCCAAAAAGTGTTGTCACGTCGTAGGTCGGGCTCGAACTCACGTCTAAACGGATAGCTGGAGTAAGCGGGCGGCTTACGCCTCGAGACCACCGAAGCTATGGAAACAGATGTGAATTAGGTGATATGCTGGCTAAAGTTCAAGGGATCCGAACATGTGTCATTGACCTATCCAAAGGTCATAACTTCGACACGATGACAAAGTAATTTTTGAGTAATCACTTTAAAAACTTGTAAATGTTTTTGCTTATATCTCCGTTTATAGAATGTGCACTGGTCTAGTTTTTACACTGTATGTTACTCGATGTGGTGAGTACGTATTAATGTCACTTTAGAACTGTTTACTGCACTTTAAACTATTTTGCTCAATTAAAAGTTCGCGAGTACAAAAAGCACGACCGCTCGAGACCGTGTCCGAGGGGGGGATGAAATCTAAATCACGAAGATGGAAAATGTGTGCGTACTGCTTTTGAACCCTTTAAGTGCCCATTCGCACGAGCGCTTTTTTTGGGCGTTAAAAAAACGCCGAGTTTTAACAAAAATTTAAATTGAACTTAACTGTCACCGCCCAGCATTTAAAACCAACTGCAGTTCTAAAAAAAAAACCGCGTTTTAATAGCGCTAACATGTGAACAGATACATGGGAATGCATGTGTTCTATTCCGGCGCTTTTTAACGTCTGGAAAAAAACGCTCACCAAATAAAATCCGCAAAACCTTTACTAAAATCACGCACCTACGAGTAAATGCACCACAACTGCAAAGCTTGATAGCAGAAAAAGGCGGCCCCTTAACAAGTCATCTGTCACTACAGTAATTTCTTCCAGTTGTATTACACCTATTCATCACTCGAGACAAACGGAATCTTCGCGTATATTTCATTTACGCTTGTTGCCTGTACCGGCTCAGTTAAATTACACAGACGAGTTACAAATGGAGTGCTAAAACCATTTTTTATTCCTCAGATTTCAGCGGCCTTGGGGTGTCAATATGGCTGTCATTATACGATGAGATAGTATTGCTTTTGGTGGTTATTTTTCATAGAATACGTTAAAACTTGGAGACAGTGCAAACTTTAGCCAATAGACCTTCAAGTAATATTTTAAAGGTTGGTAACGTGACTTAGGTGACTCCTGTGGTATTGCAGATCTTCAAGGCTGTCTGTGTTCACTTCTAACAAAACCGTTGCATAAATGCAAAAGTGAACTTAGAATCAGACTATCAAAAACTCCATCTAATCATTTTATCATCTATTCATCCATCTATTCATTTAATGCATTTTGTTTTTACGTTTGAAATCTATATCTACTAAGCTTTTCTTTTCGAAAAACTTCTTTATCGATTGTTTGCGCATTATAATCATCTGCATTATGAATAATTTTGGGAATTATTAACATTTTTGCTTAACGTAATTGGGTCCTTATGCAAATTTTGTTTACAACTATGAAAACGTTGCCACTGTATGAGGTTTCTTTTGAAAAATAACTGAGAGGGCACAGTACAAGTGTGCCTTCAGGTTCAATTTATACTGATACTTTGAAGATTTTCAAAAATATGAAGCACAATTTCTGACAACGATTTAAAATATTTTTGTCAGTGATTAAAACTATAACATAAAGCAATAGGCCCACAGTCCCGTTTCTATTTGGTGCCTTATCTGTGACATAAGTATGTAGGTACTTTTACTATTTTCCCACATTAGCACTTCATTTGTTTACCAATCCGTGGCAAAATTGCCACACTTTCTACTTAAAATAGGTAACTATAGTACTTCTTCGTAAAGGCCATAAAAAGCGTTCTCACAATAATCAGTTGGTGCCAATGGTGCAACGGTGTTAATGAATGATAGCGTCACGATAGAAACTGTTCGGTTCCCATCGAACACTATTGTTGTTCGTGATAGACATCTGGTCTAGTTCGGTTAGAAGGCAGATAAAGTACTCGTCTGGGATCGGTTTTAGATATCGTGTTGTAAGAGAATCGTTGTCTACTTTATTGGTGAGTTATAATTTCGATGTTGCAAAAAAAATAAAAAATAACGCAATGTATTTTATTGTTACACAAGTCGTTTTGTTCGAATTGATGTCCAATTGGCAATTTTCAGTACCTACTCTTCGGGGATCAGTTTTCAGAAATTATGACCTATGTTACATATGAGTATCAACCAACAGTATTACTATTGATATGAGAAAAACTAATTTTTCGGAATAAAACAGTCAGTTGATTACGGGAAATAAGTTTTTAATTTTTTTTATAGCTTCACCAAAAATTTTTTATACAATTTCAATATAAAACACATTATTTATAGTATTAATTCGCCTGTGCTGTCCCACTGCTGGGCAAAGGCCCCCCTCCATTCTTTCCAACGTTCACGGCTTTGCGCCACCTCTTTCCAAGTCTCGATGAAGACATCCAGTTCGTCCCGCCATTTCCTTCGAGGTCTACCGCGGCCCCGTGTCGCTGTTTCAGCGCATCAATCATGAGCTTTGTGTGCCCATAACTCGTCCGGCATGCGACAGACATGTCTTGCTCAATCCCACTTAAGTTGAGCAGCCTTTTGAGCCACGTCAATAATTAGCGTTTTGGAACACATACTTTTTTTTTTCTACGTGGTAAAATCATCACATGAGTCCACCCAGGGCAAAGCGGGAGGGGCTCTCAGACTTGTACTGACTAAAATCCACGGTGTCTTTCAATAGCCCTTTATGTACCGGGGTCACGGTAATTCGTGAGTCCCGCGAACCTGGCAGGCTTTGGTCCTCTACAGGGGGGACGGGACCCCCTATGCTGACACTCCTTGAGGCGCGCGTGGTAACAACGCGCCGTCGACCCGGTCATGGTCCATGGTAGGACAGCGAGTCGCCCATTACTCGCCGCCCGCATGCCCTTGGAACACATGCTTAACAATAAAATTACAGTGTAACAATCACTTAAAGGTAAACACCACGTGCTTAAATTAATATCAAATTAGAAGTCAAGCTTACTTACTCTGTAATAAGCATATACTTTGATGATCATAATACATATAATGAGATTTGACATTGATAATGAGTTTATACCATTTACTACTAGTGATTATTACTGCTCTCTTTCTGATCAATAAGTAATCATAACGATAGACTAGAGTGTTTCACTTGGTCTATGGTCGGTCCATACACAATCAAGCAAAACCTATAGCTACTACTACTAATTGAAATTTAAAGAAATACGTATAGAGACGAACAAAATAATTCAAAACAATTATACTGCCCAAAAAAAAAAAACAAAATACAAATCACTAGACGTAAACAATAATATTCACTGTGAAACAAACCAAAAAAGAAAGCGATAAGTAGACAGACAGCTATTTATTCTACAATTCCGCTCACACCCAAATGAACATCTTGAATTGGAAATAAAAACTTATTTCCTCTTCAAAGAAAAAACTTCCTTTTCAGCATTCTTCATAATATTGTTTGGAAACTTGAATGAATTGAATGTAAAAAGAGAAGTTTTAAAGTAACATCGGAAACATTTAAGTTCGTCCATTTTACTTTGTAGCCCTAGATTCCACTTCCCCGCATGTTTTGTGGTGCAAGTTATAAGATATTTCATGTGATGAAATCATATATCTTATAAGTAGGCTGTTTTTCATTCATTGTCCTCTTGTCTTATTCTTTCATCATCTTAATTTCATGACACATTAATACAGAAAAAACGTTGAAGACACAAAAGACAAAATTACTAATGGAATATTTCTACGTAATAAGGTGATATCAAATATGAATAAGACCGTTTATATAGCTATTTAAATAGTAGAGATCGGTCAACTATAAAAAAAAGATCTATAAAAATAGACAGAGAGAGAGAAATCTATAACTAATGACACGTTTAGAAAACTTAACAAACAATTACTGTCTTACTACAAAAAAAGTGCAATTGCAAAGCGTCAAATGCAATTTCTAGTTACACTTTTCAGGCAAGTGTTCAACAGAAGTTAATTTACTTAATTAACTTTTTGTAATAAGATTTTTAAAGTCTCTAAACAAGTCAGATTACTTATAGTGCCCTGACATTCTTGCATCGAATTAAAAAAAAATGTGATTAGGTAAGATTTGGCATAAAACCACGAGAAACACACAACAATTATTTCTTTAAATGTATTTCCCTACGATCAGGAATACAGAACAGAAAAATTAAAACTGGAGCTAAAACAAACAATGAAGAACAAATAAAAAACCATTACATATGTGTGTCCCATGGCTGCGCCAAATAGGCCCACCTATTTGGCGCAGCCATGGGACACACGTATGAAATGGTTTTTTGTTTGATCTTTTTTTTTTATTCAGCAAAATGTCGAGTAACTAGTACTCGACGCTGGTTTTCATCTTACAAAAAGGGTTACGTAAAAGCAAAAGCGGCATTCAACTTATCTTGCACTGGTTAGCACATTGTGTGTAAACTTAACGTTTACCCAACATGTTCAACACATTAAAGATCTTATGCAATCGCTTTTTCTTACATCTTGGACCAAACACCGGTACTAAACAAAATCGCATTTCCCATACAAACGAGCCATTTGTTTAGTTGCGCTCGTTTAGAAAATTGCATTCTACTTCAATTGCTGTTTGCATTTATTGCACGATTACGGAAACATGTTGAGATGAGTTGCCTGTTGCAGTCGTAAAAGGAAACAGTCTTTTCAAGTAGGAGTTATTGATTGCAGACACGCAATTGTTTTATTTTAAAGCAGGGCCATCGTTTGGCCATATTGGTAAAATCATCAAATGAGTTCTCCCACCCAGGGCAGAGCGGGAGGGACTGTCAGACTCGTACTGATCCATGGTGTCCTTCAATAGCCCTTTACGTTCCGGGGTCAAGGTAATTCGTACAGTCTTGCGACCGTTGGTACACGATGGGTGATCATTGCTAATATCAAACACAAGTAAGGAATATCTTTATAAAGCAGAGAATTAGGGAAAGCTTTTTTGAAGAAAGAAAAAATCAGCTGCGAGTGAAACTCGAAGGACATAAACCCGCGTCCATCTGGATAAGAATTCTAAACGCCTTACAAACAAAGCTTCGCATCTCAACTAGTCGAGACCGAATCTTTCATTCCCTTGTTTGAACTTTTCTTGGAGTCTCGTTGCTGAATTTTTCTCTCCTCAAAAAAGCTTTGCGATACGCGACGCAGGCGCTAATGCGTATAAATATTTAAAACTTCAGAGAATAAGACACTTGTCGTCGACCAGTGGTTGAAATTCGACCTTAATTCGTTAAAATTTGAATCCATTAATAGAATTAGCCTTTGCACCACATTCCCACATGAACCTTTTTTTTTTACGTGGTAAAATCATCAAATGAGTCCCCCACACCCAGGGCAGAGCGGGAGGGACTGTCAGACTCGTACTGACTAAAATCCACGGTGGCCTTCAATAGCCCTTTACGTACCGGGGTCACGGTAAATCATAAGTCCCGCGACCATCCCCATATGAACTTAGACAAGCCTTTTGATACTACTCGTTTTTGCAACGCAGTTTTTCTTTCACTTACATGTATGCAGACATTATAATTGGGGACATTTATTGTTCATCAAATGAATCTGTCGTGTTATAGCCATCAGTGTCAAAGATTAATAGTTAAATAAAATGATAGACAATTTAGTAAACAATAACTCTGTCTTTATTGATATCGAATCAATATCCTCAGGCGATAGTAACCTTTCAATCAATCAACGCAGTCTTGTCTATGAATCTACGAATATTTCTATCTGCCAGTTGTAAAGTGAAAAATAACTTTATAATAAAAAGAAAAAATAAACCTTACATAACAACATTATAATACAGTGTTATCTCACAGCCCTCGGGGGAAAGTAGTAAATTCTACACATTCCTGAACAGCTTTTTCTTTGAATGATTGATATTACCAGTTACACTGAACACTAACTGGAATGCTCAATTTGCTTACATTAACATTTAAATGGCTTAGGCGCATGACTCTTGCCGCTTGGTCTCTGTAAGAAATATATTTATTACATAATTTAGGTACAGACGCCAAGCTACCACAATCTGACAAATATCTTTAAGATATTTTTAACCTTATCACAATAGTGGAAGGTTAATGTTCGATTGGTAAAATTTGACAGATTCGAGTAGGTTGACCTGCTGGCGTCTGTACAACTTAATTCAGTTGCTTTGGAAGTGGTGTTTGAGAAACTGGATTGGGGTGGAGTGATTAGTATGGGATTATGCCGAGGGGATGCACTGCATTATTTTTAATTTTACATTGATACTGACTGGGATCATAAATCTCGGCTGTTATATTAATATTTAACTTATACTGATGACTAAAAGCCGAAGTAGCCATTGCGGTTGTTAAAAGGTTCTTCCAGCATTTACAGTTAGTAGTAACAATCATTTTCACCAATGTTTTTGTGCATTAAAAGTATTTTTTTGTTAATTAGTCCACACGTGCATAACTTATACCAATAAAATGAAATGAATACAAATAAATATTCATGAAAATCTAAAAATAATACCTGCACAGCATAACCAAAAACATTTTATACAAAACAAATAGAGTTCCAAATATTTTGACGGTCTCGATTCACCGGCTTCGTTAAAGCTTGCCATTCCAGTTTGTATCCAATTACCAAAAATATGAAGTTTGCTATTTTTGTTGTTTCAGTTTCACGGAGCGCTAGCAAAATTCGTCAAAACTGGATACCATCTGAAAACATCAGCATCATGGATTCGGAGAGGTACGTTGTATTTAATTAACGTTAATTTAACATATTCAATTTATTTAGTTACGCTCGCACAAAATACTGTTTTATTTCAATTCAGTTTTATACAGATAAAATCGTACTAGTAATATGTACAAAAATAAATAAAAAGAAAACAAAAAACATTCAAAGGGCGTCAAAGAATACGTCCACGTCGCTGTCAACGGGAACAGTGGCCAGAAAGCTGGCATTGCCACGTTCTATGGCAATGCTGACTCGTTGGTCTAGGAATAGGCCAGCCCTCTTGTCACCTGAAGAGTCGACTAATCGCCTGGCGATGTCCTTAATTTATTTGTTTTATGTTGTGATTGCTGTTTTAGGAGACTGTTCTGTTCGTTTGTAACGTGGATTTTAAATAGGTATAAAGTGTACGATGATGATTTGCAGATCAGGATGTTTATAAGGCTACTTTAGATTCTTAAATGGCCTTTTAGAAGAATCGTAATATGATTTGGGATACATTCTTTCACAAACTGCTAAAGTGGCCTGTTTTTGGTGGGGTGGCCCTTAAGTGTACGTCATTACTGCGAAGTTCATTACCGCGATGTACGTTTTTGCGACAGTTTATTACCGCTATGGAAAATCATCAATGAATGAGTCCTCCTGCCCTGGGTGGAGCGAAAAGGACTGTCCGACTCGAACTGACTAAAATCCACCGTGTTCCTACAATTGCCCTTTACGTTCCACAGTCACGGTTAATTGTTTGGACAGTTCCGCGACCTCTTTGAATGTGACTTAAGGTCACAAAAAGGCACTTTTGTTGTAATCATCGGTTTCTTTCACATGATAAGATGACCCTATTTTAAATTTTACTAATAGTTAGTATTTCATCCAGTAACGGTAGTTCCTCAGCTATGTCAATACTTTTTTTAAGCGTGTTAAAATCATCAAATAAGTCCTCTCACTCAGGGCAGAGCGGGAGGGACAGTCAGACTCGTACTTACTAAAATCCACGGTGTCCTTCAATAGCACGTTTCGGGGTCACGGTAATTCATTAGTACCGCGACCCCGGCAGGCTTTGGCTCTCTAAAGGCTTTGGCCCTATAATGCTAGCACTGCGCGCATGGAACTTAATTTTCTTATTTTTTTATCGTTGTAAAATTATCAAATGAGTCCTAACCCAGGGCAGGGCGGAAGGGACTGACAGACTAGTACTGACTTAAATCCACGGTGTCCTTCAATAGCCCTTTACGTTCCACGGTCACGGTAACTCGTGAGTCCCGCGACCCCGGCAGGGTCTTTGAGGCGGGCGTGGAACACCACGTGCCGTCGACTCGGGCATGGACCATGGTCGGATAGCGAGTCACCCATTACTCGCCGCCCGCATAGCTATGCCAGTACATAATGAAAATACCGCACATCAACAAACAAGCACATCAATCTCAGTGTTTCATAAGAAAACTTCAGCAATAAATAACTCCGTCCGAGTAAAATGTTTCAGCGCTGAAATTACGGGTGTACATTTATATCGGGGAACAGTTCTATCATCCCAA
This sequence comes from Agrotis puta, assembly GCA_943136025.2. Lineage (NCBI taxonomy): Eukaryota > Metazoa > Arthropoda > Insecta > Lepidoptera > Noctuidae > Agrotis > Agrotis puta. The sequence goes on along the minus strand of OW964169.2, from coordinate 17,215,038 downwards.
CTTGTTAGCCTAACTACCCTCGTCATGTGGGCAAATGGTATGAATTTACGAATGTGGTACAATTTATTGAGTGCGAATTCCAAGCTTTTTATATATGCTCGTGTATAATCTAATGGAGTCCCACGGCGACCGACCTAGGCTGACGATCTCCTGTCACCGTAGGCGCGGGTATGCGGGCGGCGAGTAATGGGCGACTCGCTGTCCAACCATGGACCATGCCCGGGTCGACGGCACGAGGTGTTCCACGCACGCCTCAGAGATCCTGCCGGGGTCGCGGTACTCACGAGTTACCGTGACCCTGGAACGTAAAGGGCTATGGAAAGACATAAATAATATTAAACAACTACCTGCCCATGTTGCGAGAATTCTGTGTTTAAAAGTATTAAAAGACATTAGATAAATAAAAAACCTTCTAAAATGATGTATATTACGTCCGTCCATAAAAAATATCTTGTTCAAACTGTAGGTACATTCTGTTAGGTACGCTCCATACTTTTACAATAATTACATTAGGAAGACATTGTCCCGTGTCAGCGCAAAAATGCGACCTTTTTTGTTACATTAGCGAAGAGAATTTATTCATAATGCTTGCTCACTTCGTGAAGGCGATCTCAGGTTATAACTCCTCAAGATTTCCTTAACCGTAAGTCAACTCTGAGTTATGATTGAGGAAAACAGCTGTGAAAGTTCAAAATGGCGACATTGAAATGTCACTTTGGCGCGTGACTGTGAGTTTTCAATGTATTTTTTGCCTAAACGTATGCATTATTTGCGGGAATCCCCGAAAATACGTTTCGTTTTCAAGCAAAGACAATGTGAGAGTTGCCATTCGTGTAAAAAAGTAAATAAGTACCGATGACGTAATCATCAACTAGACTCCCCCACCCCCCATGTCATCCAAAATAAGCAAAGCGAAGACCCTCCGCCCCCCCATAGTGCTCACGTAATACTTGAATGGCCCCTAATTAACCTAAATATGAATACAATGCTTTGACAATGTTTCCACCGAAGTATACAAAATAATGCGCCTGTTTAGGATATCATATAACTAATTTAAATACAAAGAACATTGTTGTCTATTTTCTCAAGCAAGCTGGCTGTATTTTGTAACAAGGGAATTTCCCGTAATTTATTTTCATTGCTTCCTACCTATTTAGCTAACAGGAGATTGTCCTGCCGTCCTTAACAATAGCCTGGTGGCCTACCATAATGTCTTAAAGAGTGGGTAGTTAGGCTGTGGGAAAGAGACAGAGCTATACAAGTCGTCTAGCGCCATCTCGTTCCCTGAGCGGAACCACTCACGCTTTTAAATGCACTGGTAAGCCACCTGATCTTTTTATATTCAAATCTGCAAACGATATAGCACGTCCCGTTTTACAAAACCATAGATTGTCCTGAATACGAAATTCTAAACAACGATACTCCAAGTGTTTAACGTAGATAGAATATCACCCAAATTTTTAGCGTAGTATGTAATTGAAATATACAATTTATTACGTACAACAATTTCAGTCATTGGTCAGAAACCTTATAATGAACATAGGCTGTCTAACCGCCATTTTTGTTTTCACATTATCCGCTCAAGAAACACGACCACCAAAAGCAGCCCAGGTTGAAGAAAAACGAAAAAACCAGCGACTCACGTAGCCGTAGGGTATCATAACAACTACCCAGTAACTGGGTTGTGGAAGTTAAATAGGCAGTCGCATCAAGTAAATCCTAAAATACTGATATTCTGCTACATCCATTGTCATTGAAAGCCGACCCTAACATAGTTCGGAGAAGACTAGGCAGATGATTAAGTATAATTTAAAAAATTGTGTAAAAAAAGTGATAAAAAAAATCAGATAAAACTAAAATTATGTAAGAAATACCTATACGCTTCACAAATTATAAACAAATGATGAATCTTTTGTCCGTCCATTTTCACTTCTATCCATAATTACATACAATTCCCTCCATTTCTATTGTCAGATGAATTCGTTATTAACATCGAATTACAAATGAATATTATTATGTACTCGACGATTATTTGCTAGAATAATTACATTTATGAAACTAGCGTTGACTCGCGGTATTAATTGCCTATTTGATATTACCTATAAATTACAAATGAGTCCGTCATTTAGAGTTTAAAAAAATAACGAACATGTATTTTTTCTTTTTTAAAATCAATGAATATTCACCAAAATACAACGCATCAAAACTCGAGAGTGGGGGCTCGTGACGTCAGAATTCAGTAGAAATTGTACTGAATTGTGACATATTGCCAATTTTGAAAGCATCGTATCTCCGTCAATTTTGGTTTACGAAACAAAAGAAAAAGAACGGGTCGAATATTTTTTGATAATCTAAGTGACGGACTAATTATAATTTTTCAGTCAAATAGCCAATTACCCAACGTGTTCTAAACTCGGTTACGATGCCCTAAGGCAAAATTTTCAACCCTTAAGGGTTACTAGTCTGTCTGTCTGTTACGTTTTCACGTATTAATACGTGAAAAAGTAACAGACAGACAGACTAGTTACTTTCACATTCTTACTATTAGTATAATTTCGTAAAAGTAACTGCATTCGCTACTGTGCTGAAGATAATTGATATGCAAATTAATTTCCGTGTAGTTTGATGTTTAAATTTTTTAATAGTATTTTTTTTTCATTTTATAAAATCTTTAGATGAATCCTCCCTAAGAGCCACGCGGAAGAGACTGTCAGACTCGTACTGACTAAAATCCACGATGTTTGTTCAATTGCCCTTTACGTTCCAAGGTCACGGTTACCTGTTTAGCTAGTCCCGCGACCCCGGCAATAATTCAATCTCATGTTGAAATGAGTCGAAAACTCTAGAATTCATAGATAGCCCAATATCGTATGAATTTCAGAGCGAAATTTTATGCTTTTGTAAAATTTTGCAGCTAGCATAAAATATAAATGTAGAGAAGATTTCTTATTTTTATTTTGGTGGAACAAACCAGCATTTATATTCGGGAAGAACAAAGCTTTTATATCATGAAACATGAAAATTTGAAATATTTGGAATGTTGAAATAAAGACAACATTTTACACCCACAGGCTATGTAAAAAGTAAAATAGACGGCACGGTTGACGGCGCGTTGTCCACGCGCGCGTCAAGGAGTGTCAGCATAGTGACGGAGCCTGTAGAGGTCCAAAGCCTGCCGGGGTCGCGGGACTTACCCATTACCGTGACCCCGGTACTTAAAGGGCTAGTGAAGGACACCGTGGATTTTAGTCAGTACAAGTCTGATAGTCCCTCCCGCCCTGCCCTGGGTGGGAGGACTTATTAGATGATTTTACCACCAATAAAAAAATAAGATGGCACGGTTGGCGCAGTGGCTGAGCGATGGACTGCTGCACATCGTGTCGCAGGTTCGATCCCCGCATAGAACAAATAATTGTATGATCTGCAAGAAGTTGTTCCGGGTCTGGGTGTTTGTGCATGTGAGTTTATGTTTGTAAACGCACCATCGACACAGGAAAAATTCTTAGTCATCTTCCTAACCTTATGCCATTTTACTTGGGGAAATTCTTAGTGTGGGAACAAAAATACTGGTATTCAGCAGCATCCAGTTAGACTGGACGTCCACCTCAACATATTACTCGTATACATACATTGCCATTTCTCAACTTTGTATTTTACTAGGAGCCACTGCCTAACTGGGTCTAGTCTAGCGTGAATTCCTAGTGAAATCCATAACAATGCTTCTAATGCATATTCCTAAAAAGGTACCCGCGCAAGCGGAATTGCATTTAATATCTGAACATAGAACTATAGTATGGACTGAGAAAAAAGAAAAACAATAGTAGGACCATATTATATTTCTTGTTCGACATACATTATAATATCTTTGATAATGTAAACTTTTCCTTTTTTTGACATTGCTTTGGAATGTGAGTCCATGATAAAAGTCTATGTATGGTGTGGACCATTTTATGCCCCATACTAAACTGCAAATCGATTAAGTGATACTTACTATTATTATATTGCTAAAGCTTTTTATTTATTTTATTTTTTAGACCAACTGACCTTCACAGCCTAACTAGTACTGAACATTTTTACATACATACGACAAATTAATATTAATAGGTAGACAGGGATCTACAACGACCCGATAACAAACTTAGTACATATAAATAGATCTATTTGTCTAAATTTCATCTCAGAACTCCCGGTGGCACACGTAGAAATAAACCAATCAATACGCTATTTCTCTTAGCTCGTATTTCAAAGTAATTTATCACTAACATTCCTAGATTGCTACTAAATATTTAAGTGGACCACCAGGGGTAAGCAACTTAGGTAATTGGACTGACTTTAGTCACAAACTTAGTCTAAAAATTGTCCTGAATATTGTAACAAATGAGAATTTACTAACTCTTGGAGTTCATGAATTTGAATTGGAATCCTGGAGAAGTTTCCGAAAGATATTTTTGTTCGTGTTCGTGATTTTTTAAATGTTTTTTAACGTGTGTGATTATCTACCAGCTTTTGAATTTTTGTATTTTATTTGGACTAAAGATTAGTAGATCAAAAAAAAAAACCTTTAATTTGACTTTAATAAATCCTGTATTAAATTCATGACTTTGCTTTAAGTTTCCAGACGTACATACGTACGTTTTGTACGTTGAAAATTGTTTTTCAATTTAATTTCCTACGAATTTTCTCAAAAATGTTGGTGCGGTACAGAAGCTACAAGCTTTAGTAGCCTAGTTAACGTTCTTTATTTAGACAAAGATTTTTTCGTCTGGAAACCTTGGCACTTGAAAGTAGATTAGGAAAATAGGAGTCTAGTAGAACCTATTTAGGTTCTATATAGGTTCTACTAGACTCCTATTTATTAATATTGTACAATTGAATAAATGAGGGATGATTTTATTTTCTGTTGACAGTCATTAAAATTAAATAGGTTTCCTCTTTTACCTCACTTCACTAAAGTGAAAGTATTGAACTCATTTGTTTTAAAGTAAATTATCGTGGATAGCCATTGAAAACGTGTAACTGTTCGAATTTGGAACGTTATGTTTGTAGAATTTATTATGTTTCTTCGTACAGAATCTGAGTTCAAATATGTGTTGAAGTGAACTCTAGAACGTTACAGAATAAAAAAAGTTACAAAGAAGTTCCCAGAACATCTTTAAACCCTTAAAATAACAACAACATAACATAACATCATAAAAGTAATCTTAAATAACCCATTGTTATGTCAACAGCTCACAATAAATAAACAACGCTCCAACGATTTGTCATCTCGGTCATGGCCGCCATTTTTTCACTTTTTCGCGTCAAAAAAGATTGTGTACTGAGGTCGAGTTGACTGCAAACATTGAAGAAAACCAATCTAGCGGTGACAATGTGAGAATAAACTTTGACACAGTTACTTATATTTGGATGTTTTTAGTTATTTGTTACTGTGGTTTTAAGTTTTGATGGAAATCGAAGTGGTCAGTTGCATAACAACAGTGACAGTTCGCTGATTAGTTTTTGGCCTCGATTTTGTGTTATCCAGAATAGAATATTGCTTTATTTTATTCTTAGGTCGAACAAAAGTACAGATAAAAAAATATTTAGTTTCCATGTTTGCCATTTGACTCCGAAACAACTATTTGTATCTTATTCTCCACACTTTTTTTTTTCGTGATAAAATCATCAAATGAGTCCTTCCGCCCTGCCCTGGGACTGTCAGACTTGACTGTGAGCGGGCATACCCCATTTATTCCTTATAGTAGTCTAGTATTACCAAGAAGTTGCAGATGGTTGCTATCACCTGCAACTTCTTTGACTTGAACGAGGCAAACGACAGAGCTGTGCAGGTCTCTTTTGAGTTCATCGACACGCAAAGAAGTTAGTTTGGTAAACTATTGAATGTTGCTGTAGCGTTGTTCAATGTACAATGTGTAAAATGTAGGAAATATTTGATTGTTTGTTCGTATTGGATAGGCTCCGAAACTACTGGACCGATTTTAACAATTCTTTTACCAGTTGATAGCTGTTTTGGTCCTAAATGACTAAGACAATAAGGGAAGGGAACGATGTCGCTCGCAAAAGCTAGTCATTTACATGGAAAAATGATGTTTCTTATTCCGTTAAGCTTTCAATTGATTATCTGACTTTTAAAATATACTTAGTAAAGAAATTAATTGAAATTACCTTACGAATTACCGAGACCCCGAAACGTAAAGGGCTATTGAAGGACACTGTGGATTTTAGTTTAGTACGAGTCTGACAGTCCCTCCCGCTCTGCCCTGGGTTGGAAGACTCATTGAATGATTTTACAATGATAAAAAAAGCCACACACGACGTCTATAACCGACTTTTCATTGAGCAATTAATGAATGCCACAAATCTGCCCCCATTTCCCCAATTGATTTTAAACCGCTTTGGGACTAAATGTAGAAGCAATAAAAGTATTAAATCGTTTTTGTTTCGTTTCCTGCGGGCATACACGAGTGTGTGGAATGTTTCAGTGAATGTGACATTTACCATGTTTTATTCTGTTTTAAATGTTTTTTGTTCTGTCCACTATATTACATGCTTTGCAGTATTTCAAACAAACCAATTTATTTCAATATCAGCAGAATATCAGTATTTTACATAGAGCGACTGCCTATCGGACCTCCACAACCCAGTAACTGGGTAATACTAACCCATGGTAAGACTGTTTGTCAGACTTAGAGCTTCTGAGTAATAGTAACGCCTGTGGAAGATCTACAAATGACGGCCGGAACCAACGGCTTTACGTGCTTTCCGATTCACGGAGGAAACTCAATATGACATATGGTCACCCATCCTCAGACCAACCTCGGCAAGCTCGGCTTAACCCGGAAGATCGGCCTGTGCGACTGTTTAGTCACGAGCTCCTCCTAATATTGCTCGTTAATTATGATTATATAAAATAACTGATATCTTTCCTGTTTTCCGTTATCCAAAAATCAAATCGATCCCAATTTCCCAGCAGCTTGAAGCCATACTTCCTTGAACTTAAAACTAATTTAATTCCCTGACAACCATTACGAACATAGCACGACCTCCTTATCTACCTAAGGCTAAGAATTTCCCCGAGGAACTCAATCTGATTAGGTGCACGATTTAAGGTAGACAGTTCTATTAAAGGCTCTTTATGCCAAGGAAATTGTATCAAGTAATTGCATGTCATGTCTTGAGAATTGCTGGACTATATTTGATGAGAATATGATTATGAGGGAATAGCATTAAGGACTGAGTACCTTACAATATTTGCGTTGCATGTCTGTAAATACCCTTGTACACACCTGCCCGAAGCGGCGTTTGCAACGAACGTGTGCAGCGAATGCTCACAGTGAGCGCGTTCATAAGGTTCCAAGTCACGTATGGTCAAGCATTCGCGGCGCATGCCTCGCGATGTCTCTTCGCGGCTTAATTTATACGAATACATTTATTACAGATTATGAATGGACACTAAGTAGGTGATAAGTCGGGTTAAGATTTAACTACTGATATTTAAGTCTCGTTTCGCTCGTTGAATTTTATATTGATTTTATGTGTAAGCAATCGCTCTTGAATTTTGATGAAAAGTGAGTCACCGATCTTAGGTAATATTTCAACCGGGTTCCTCAAAAGATTGTATCAACATGATATTTCAAGGATTGATAGAATTTATAGGTCAAACTAGTTTCAATTTCATTGGTATTTCAAACTATATTTCATTACAGACAGTTCCTAGTATCCTGCCATGAATTTTAAGATCTTGACCGCTATCCTATCAAAAGAATTTGCTGCGGTAAAGTTAAAAGATCACCTTGAATTTCAATAATATCTAAATATGTCCTTTTTTGTTAATAGCTGTATCTTATTTTAAAGGCTTATTTTGAACCAAGAGTGCTATAATAATAATAATAACAGTTTATTTCGGGTATTAACCCATATCAATTTTACACATAATAAAATCATCACAAAAATTAAATTAAAATTAAATCAATATTACAATCAGAATTAAAATTAAAATGTAGCATCGACATCACATTAAATCATAATATAAAACACATAACATAAAATATAAATTTTTAAAATTATGTTAGTTGTTCTTTCATGTTTGTAAGTAATTACGACGACCAATTATAAAGGACCAATACCTTATGATTATAAAGTTGTCTAAAACAAAGCAAATAATATCCACGTTGTGTAAGTATGCGAATTATGCGAGGTTATTAGATACCAAAAGATGTTAGTACGTAATATTATTAACAGTCATTTTATTTTTTCCTTCGTAATAAAATATAAATTTATCTTGTATAATACAAGGTTCTATTTCTGCCTAATCTGATTGACATTTTATCTCAACAAATAATAGGAATGGAGACGTATTTTTTCAAACTTCCTGTTACAGGAAAGCGTTAGTGCGGTTATTTTTGTAGCTTTTGAAATATATTATGTTTTATTCATAAAACCCGTTATTTGCATAGGCTAACCCGCGACAGAATTACCATTTCGCGGTGTTTTATTCTTTTCTTTGCTTTAACACGGGAAATGTTTTACTTTTATTTAATATTTAATTTGAATATAAAAGGGATAATGGAACGGCATGATCCTGCTGGATAATGGGGAACAATTTTACTTTAGATATTTTCTGATGACCAGTTTCATTTACGCCAGCAGGTCAACCTACACGAACGTTTAATTTTAACAATCGGATACTAACCTCCCACTATTGTGATAAGGATAAAAATTAATTAAAGAAATTTGAGAGATTGAGGTAGGTTGATGTGCTGGCGTCTGTACAAAGCTGTTTAGCTACAGGTTATACTTTGTTGTTCTTGTGTTTACAACTTGGTTTTCTATAATATTTTTGATCTACCCAAAAAATAATTATTGAACAATCAATAAAAAATATATTAAAACAAATTATACATAATTGAAATAATAGGTAATTGAAATCTAGCATGGCACAACATGACGCCGCGGATTAAGATTAACTATGCTACTACTTAATGTAAAACTATTTTATTTATATTTTTACTTTATCAGAGATGGCTTGATAGAGATTTTTTCTGAACCCCCTGTACATGAGTGTACGTAAAGTCAAAACAAAAAAAAAAACACTCTGTCTAAAAATAACAAGGTAAGCTTGGTTATTTTTAGCGCTCTACAATCCCAATAAAGGCAAGAAAAGTGGATAACTTGTGTTGCGCAAGCGCAGTTGTAATACAATGATAATCACTTTCGCTGAGCGTATTGACATGCGCGTGAGTGCTACCGGCTAACGCACTGCGCAGGTGACCATGGGTTCGTGAATTTTAGGATAGTCTTGATACCTATATCTTGTGGGTTTTGTCTGCGACATTAAAACACCTATTTGGTTAGTTAGTTTATTTTGTGTTGTCTTTAAAGTTCCAAGTGATTAAAGATATTTTACACGCGATTACGCGAGGTCTCGTATAAAAATGACATAGCAAAAATAAAACATAGCTGGAGTTAAAACTATGTGTACTATTAACATCGTTTTAACTTCACTTATTACCAATATAATCTTATTTCTACAACACATCAGGAATACAGATAAAATTGTTTATTCAAGTCTGTTTTTGACTATTACTGTGTACGTAAATCGAAAGCAATATTTGATAAAACCTAAAAAAATAAGAAAATACTCAACAAACCAACAAAATATGTAGACACAATGAAGCGTATTTACAAACGTTCCCAAATAAATTAAGTAAACGGATGAAAGCTAATGGTTTTTTTTTTCACCCGAAACACATTGTGTAGGGAATACGATGCTCGCGATGTGTTATCCTCGAGGTACTTTGATAAGCAAACACATTACGTTAACAATATTATCTACAATAACAAAATCCAAACTAATATTATTAATGCGAAAGTAACTCTGTCTGTCTGTCTGTCTGTCTTTTCTTCACGCCTATGTTATTGAACCGATTTGTGTGAAATTTGGTACAGACATAGTTTGGAACTTGAGAAAGGACATAGGATAGTTTTTATTACAAAAAATAAAAATAAAAAACAAAAATCTGCCGGAAGTCACTATTCCACGCGAACGAAGTCGCGAGCAAAAGCTAGTAATCATATATGGCACAACTGAACTTAATTTATCAGTCCTCTGTCTGTTAGCTATAAATATATACAACGTCATTAATATATCTACGAACAATGGATTAGTTTCACCGCATAATATTGAATTAACAAAGGAAGTGTAGAATAACTATTGTTTGATTAGGTTTAAAATGGCTGTGTTCGTAAGTGCACTGATGTGTCTAGAATTTGATTTTTTTTATATTTTAAAGTATTTTGTTACGACAGAAAAAGACATTGAAAATTCAACGATCTTGGGTCAGCTTCTAGTCCAACCGAATGCAGCTGAGTAAAGTATAATACGTGGAAAATCAGTTGGATCTTTGGGACTTTCCGGACAACCTGTAATGATCGTCAAAGATGTAAATAAACCCAATACTTTAATGAGAATATCCCCAAATCTTTAAACTCATTGTGCCCCTACTCGTATGACGCAACGCAAAACATCGGCGCCGGCGCACGGAGCCGACAAACAGTGGCATGCGGCTGTCACATTGTTATTAGTTGTGTTCGTGTTACGACATCGACAGGGTACTGTTGCACATGTCTTTATGGTATCAGCAGACGCACAGGTAACTGAGTTATTGGTCTTAAACAGTGTCATGCAGTTATCTGTTGTTGCGAAACCGACAGGCTTTAGTTGCAGGTGTCTTAATGGAATCAGCAGACGCACAGGTTGTTGAGTTGTGGGGCACAATTTTTTTTTTTATATTTCAAAGTTAATCCCCGTTTAAGCTTACTTCAGTAGATGTTTTTTCTTTTTTTTCTTCATCGACGTGGACTTACTATGTTTTTTATCATGTTCATTGACCTTTTATGTGATGGCGACACGGATCCATGTCCGTGTTATTAATTTATCTTATTTGTTATGAACGTGGCGAAAATAAAGTTATGTTAGTTCGGTATTAAATTGATAAAGGGACGAAATACTACGAAAGAGAAGTTTACTTTCCTCGTACGTGCTCATAATTTGGAATGGATATAGAAACTGTGTTTATTTATTATAAGAAAATAAGAACGATAACATATCATGAAGGTACTTTAACTTTTCCGGAAGTGACTATTTAAGAGCAGTATTTTTACAAAGCCAAACTTGCGATTCAGTAAATCAAGATGAATCATCCTATTGTTCAAACAGCGAAGTGAAACTTTTGTTCTTGAAACTTTTTGATATATTACTTGCTAGCACTTTTCCCGCAGCTTCGTTCTTGTGGTTTTTGGAATTTTCAGTTTATAGGCTTCCTTGGTTTAAAGTAAATATTGTCTATTTGTTCGTTAAGCTTTCTCTATCTTATATGTATAAAGTGTGGCAAATGTTTGGACAATTTTATTCCAAAGTTCCTATAAAACTGTTAGAATGGAAATACAGGCACTAATTATTTTGCCAGGATCATGGGAATGTCTAGTAGGGTGGTATTTTAGTCAGTATTAAGAGTATCAGTCCATTGCGCTCCACCTAGTGTGGTAGGACGCATTTGATGATTTTACAAGCACAAAAAGATACTAAAAAGGAATTTATTCTTTGTACGTAGACTAACTGACTAAGTATATTATTTATACAACTCAGTTCCCTCCCTGTTAGTTTCTAACAAGTTTTTCTAACTGAGATTGCGGCGAGTTAGCTCGTGGTTATAAATTGCGCAATAAATGGGACAGCTTACGGTACCTTATTATATTACCTTATTTGGAAAATATTGTACAGTTAGTAATTTTTATTAATATTTCTTCTTGCTGACGACCTTGATTCTCGTATGTTTTTTTTTTATTTAACGTTAGGCTCGCGTTTGACAGCTATCTTTCCTGATGGTAAGCGATGACGAAAGGTAGGGAAATGATAATGGCAACCTTGATAGTATTTTTAAAAAATTTTATCAACCTATCTGCCTAGCCTTTACCCAACTATATTTGGGTCGGCTTCCAGTCAAACCAGATGCAGCTGAATATCAGTATTTTACATGGAGCGACTGCCTATCGGACCTCCACAACACAGTAACTGGGCAATACGATATCCCATGGTAAGACTGGTTGTCAGACTTATAAGCTTCTGACTAACAGTAACGACTGTCAAAGATCTACAAATACAAGCCTGCACAAACGATTTTACGTGCTTTCCGAGGCACCTTGACAGATGTTCACCCATCCATAGACCACCTCGGCAAGCGCGGCTTAGCCCAGAAGATCGGCCTGTGCGGCCGTAATTATTTAGCCACGAGCTCCTCAAAAAAGCCTCACATATCCTTCCAATCGTTTTTAAATCTTTGTTTTTTCCAGCCAGTCTCCTTAAAAAAGAATCCAACTCATTACACCAGCGTTTTTTAGGTCTGTCTCGGCCACGACATCCGTCATCAGGCACCTAAGTATTCTGTTAGGTACGAACAAAATAGGGACAAAAATGATTGATGATGACAACTCCCGTAATAGGACCCTTGTTGACGCGAATATTCTGGGTTTTCCACAGACAAATTAGGGCAAAAGTTACCTGTAGATTTGTGTAGAAGAGACGATTTACTTATGGTAAATCTGCTCAGCTCAAAAATGTACATAGGTGTAATGGCTGCTACCATGTTACGAAAAATCGTTACGATTGGACGGTACAGGGGCCGCAATTCCATACATTGCAAATAAAAACGTCACGCTTCGCATTCACCACGCCTGTCTGTTTGACAAAGGCTTTAATGTTTTCATAAGTGATAGATTGGATATTTGTTTTTACTTTTCGCTTCAATTCAATGTATTATTTAGTAGATATTTATTTTATTTTCGTTTTTTCGTTTGTCACACATACAGGCCCTATTTTTATTAATATTTTATCCTCAATCTATCTATATCTTCTATCTTCTATATATATAAAAATGTTATGTTGGTTTGTGTACGCTTCAAAAACTCAAAAAGTTCTGCACCGATTGAGCTGAAATTTTAGCATGATATATAAAGCGCATCAAGGATTGTTTTAATCTATTTTTTGCATCAGTCACATATCCGCGACCGCGAAAAAACAGATTTTTTGTGCCACAGCGAAGCGTGGCAGGGTACAGCTAGTAAATTATATATTTATAACATTATTATCAATTCGTTTCAGGTTTCCCAATTTTATCCATTCAACTGTTGCCCTAGAAACGTTTAGTTCACAATAACCCAGTTTGCTTAATAAACTGCTTTTCCGCGTGGCAATAGCATACAAGATGACATTAGTACATATTCATACAATTTGGACACGTGCGACCTTCACAATGACCTTGGGAATAAATGCGAAGGTTAACACCTGAGTTCTCTGTTATAACGACGTAAATGTAGGGTTAGAAGGACAAGTCGTATCAAACACGAAAGTTTAAAGTTGACGACGGACGTCGCCAGACGATCTCCGGCCACCGTAGGCGCGGGCATGCGGGCAGCGAGTAATGGGCAACTCGCTGTCCGACCATGGACCATGCCCGGGTCGACGGCGCGTTGTGTTCCACGCGCGCCGCAAGGAGTGTCAGCATAGTGACGGGGCCTGTAGAGGGCCAAAGCCTGCCGGGGTCGCGGGACATACCCATTACCGTGACCTCGGTACGTAAAGGGCTAGTGAAGAACACCGTGGATTTTAGTCAGTCAAGTCTGACAGTCCCTCCCGCTCTGCCCTGGGTGGTGGACTCATTTGATGATTTTACCACGATAAAAAAAAAAAAAAACGACGGGTTGCACTCTGGGAGTGCCGGCAGAAGTGAAAACTTGAATAGTAATTGTTGGAAATATCTTGTGAACAGATTTTAGTAAAACTCGCAAAAATGGTTGACTTTTTATTTCAATAATTTTCCAATGTGACGTACATCTTTTATAAACAATGTTACCTAGCAACGAATGTATCCAGCATACAAACTTCTTTAAAAGTAATAAAGTCACACGAACATTCACGCAAGTGCCCTGCGCCGTCCTACGCTTTTTCGGTCAGGGTCACGTGTCCTGACGCGAGTTTAAGATTTTATACCCATTACAGAAAAGTGCTCAACGCCGCTAAAGAAGTTTTCACTTCAAAAAGCCCCTTCGTACACTAGGCGACGCAAGTCTCCCATACCTACCTTTCGACTTTGGTATCCATAGACGCGTGCCTGTGTACGAACCTCTATGGATTTTTACTAGAATAGTCACCGGATACCAAAGTCGTAAGGTATAGAAGAGTTGCGTCGCCTGGTGTACGAAGGGGCGTATAGAAAATCAAAAAGTGCCTGTAGTGTACGAAGGAAGGAACTAATGCCTTTGTCAAACAGACAGGCAAAAGCGAAGCGTTTCCGAAGCGTTACCGAACCGAAGCGAGACATCAGTCCAATAGTTCTGCCACGCTATCGGATCGCTTTCGCTTTTCTATGTGACTGGATTCAAACAATTCCATACAATGCAAATAAAAACCCCTCGCTTCGCATTCGTCACGCCAGTCTGTTTGACAAAAGCTTAATTCTTTCCTTCAAATTAACGTCAAAGTTCCAGTTTACATGACGTCAGAAAAACGGGAAAGTCATGATAGCGTCTCGGGGAGGTAGACATTTGTTAAACCTTCTGTTAAAATTCTTTGAAAAAGGTCGTGGTAATAACTTTTACGATTTCAATCTTATTTAATGAATTCAGGCCTTTCTCGTGTTTCATTTTATTTATTTAGTAACGGTTACCTTAATATTAATGCTTTTTAATTTTCTTTTTGTTGTAATTTAAATGAATTTGCTCTTACAAATTGAAATTGACACCCCGTGATGTAAATCGACAAAAATCTACACAAAGGTGAAGATTATCATAAAAATGTTTCTAGAAATGTCGTTTAGGACTCAAAAAAACTTAGTGAACTTTGTGCAGTATGAAATGATATAAAAATTACAGCACTGCCATCGTGTTGAATTTGAAAAACAGCAAATTCTCACAGAGCCTCGCGCAAGATATGAAAGTGTGTATAAAAAAATCTCAACAACAAATATCCGGAAATAGTGACCCAAAAGAGGTCTTTCGGGCAGGTGCACCGTATGCTCCACCGTGTCCTCCGGGTGATCGTCGCAGTGGTGACACCCAGGCATTTCTTCCTTCCCAATAAGACACAGGAACCTCCCGAAACATCCATGTCCAGTGAGGACCTGCGTCAAGTGGAAGGTGAGGAACCCGTGACGCCTCTCCAGCCACTCCTCAAAGAGGTGTCTTACCCTTATCTTGGGGTGGAAAATCATCAAATAAATCCTCCCAGTCCTTGGTAGAGCGGAAGGGACAACCTGTTCCTTCAGTTGCCCTTTCCATTCCACAACCGCGGTGCACTTTTCAAGACAGATCCGCGACCCAGACAAAACACCCTTCTGGTCAGAGGAGCCTCCCATTTCAATGGGTAATCGAGAAACTTTAGAAGTGAATTGAAAACAAGACGGCAGCGTTATTTCAATCATAACCTACTTTTAAAAACGTATAAAAAGTCAGTTTCCATGATGAATGGCCTAACTAAAATAAATGTAAAACCGCGCCTATTCATCACCGAGAGGCGTTTTATTTTGAAGACGTTTTTCATTCATTAAAAACCTTGGTAATAATGTTTTAAAACCCACCATTGTGTTGACGAGACTCATCTCAGTTGACTTGAATGCTGGGCAGTGGGTCACGGTGAGATGTCACATACTGAAGGTTAGATTAGGCTAGACTAGACATCTGTGTTGGTGTTACAATTTATCGATTTGTGTTATTTTATTTCAATTTTTACCCGACTACGGCAAAGCCAGAAAGAGGGTTATGATTTTGATCGGTATGTATGTTTGTTTGTTCCCTCATAACTTCTACACTACTTATCAGAACATGACAAATGAGGTGTCATTTTGAGAGCAGTGGTGATGAAATTAATTACACAAAGTAATGAACCTAGCTGGATTCGAATCCACACCCTACAGCAACTCGTAAGTGGGGGCGATACCACTGGGCATCATCATATTCACGACCCCAAACGGTATCAAATATCTACATGATTCCTTTATCTATTACATTTGAGACGAATCGGGACATTAGGGTCGAATCGGGACTAATGTTTGTGGGACGTAATGGCATGACATTTGTTCCGGGACGACAGCTGTATTGGTACCCGGGACACCACTGATATCTTTGTAAATAGTATATTGATCACATGATATAACATTACGCCTGTATTCTGAAAATACAGGCTTGATTTTATGTTATGTGGGTGGTTGGATTGAATGGTTGTAATACGATATTTTTGTTTTTAATGCCTCTGTCAAACAGACAGGCGATAACGAACCGATACGAGATGTCAAACTGGGTGCAGCGAACCGAGGCGTGGCAGTTGTATTAGCTGGCTTTTTATGAAGGACGTCAAACAGAGCAAATACGCCTTCGCCACGTCTTCGCATCGGTTCGGTCACGCTATCGGATCGCTTTCGCTTTTCTACGTGACTGGATTCAAACAATTCCATACGTTTGACAAAGGCTTAATTGCTGTACAATTATTATGTCATTACTTTCCACAGATTGATCCTCATTAATGACTATAGAATAGGCACTTTGACAGCATCAATGAATTGCAGTCTGTCAGTAAGTTTAAAAAAATAATAGATATAGTACTTTTTTTTTCCTCTGTTGAATGTGCATTTAACAAATATACGCATCAAAATTCAAAAAAGCAAGTGATAATTGTTTGTGACGTATAAGCCATTTTAAAAGTGTCGCTGCTTCGTAAATTTTGGTTTAAGCAACAAAAGAATAGGTGTCAAAGATTTTAGTCAGTACGAGTCTGACAGTCCCTCCCGCTCTGCCCTGGGCGGGAGGACTCATTTGATGATTGTAGCACGTGTAAAAAAGTGTAATAATAGAGAGTGTTTTTCTATGTAAAATACTGATATTCAACTGCATCGGGTTTGACTGGAAGCCGACCCCAACATAGTTGGGAAAAGGCTAGGCAGATGATGAATGGAGTGGGTGTTATTCCTAAAATCAACGGGATCCTGGCTAGACTTACAAAAATATGAAAGTAACTCAGTGTTTATGTGTTCTTACCTGTTCACGGTCACAAAGGTCGTTGTTGACGTGGGTTAAGATATAGGATATTTTATATCCCAGTAGTAGTTTCCGTTGCATAATTAATCTAGGTCACGGACCAATGCTAGTATCTATGTTGTATCTTGATCTAATATCTGTATCAAACAGATATTGACATAGAGGGAGCAAACAGTTAGACACTAAGGCAATCGTCACTAGACTAGCTACGGTTCCGGGAATCATAGAAGTATATACAGCGGCCCTGGTACGCAAAGGGTCATTGTAGGAACAGAGTGAGTTTTCTGTCACTACCTTCCGCTTCATCAGAGCTGAAGAAGTCATTTGGGATATCCCAAACCAAAAAAAAAAGTTACTAGGCAAAGTCTACATTTGTCTCATATTGGCCTACCTACATAGAATGCCGGACAAAATGATCTCAATGCTAATAACAGTCGATCCGTATAAGCCTGAAAAAGGCTACCTCTCTTTGGTTTCATATCTACTAAAAGAACATAATTATAAAGATCGGACTAACTTACCAAGTGACGTCCGATCCTCAATTATGTGAAGTAATCTCGTCCTGATGATTTGATACAAGTAGTAAGCAGTCCTTGCTTGCTGCGTTGCCACATTATTAACAGATGGGTGTTTTCTTAAAACGAAATGCTCCCATCTCTATTTCACGGTAACAACCCTAGTGCTCCAACTTTATCTGTCATTGTTTCAAAGAATTCACAACTTTCATGCAGGGTTAGAATCTGAAACATATTCTGGGTAGGGTCGGGAATAGGATCAGGACGAGATTACTTCACATAATTGAGGATCGGACGTCACTTGGTAAGTTAGTCCGATCTTTATAATTATGTTCCGTAATCTCGTCCTGATGATTTGATACAAGTAGATGTTTAAAGAAGAAAGTTGTGATAACACGTTCAAATTATTTAACCACCCTTTCATAATTTGAAGACTATTATAATTAGTCAACATAAAATTTGCCTTCTACATGTTGGCTAAACATTTAAATTCTTGTAATCAGTCTTTTGTGAAATATAATTTAAATCGTCCGATAACCGCTTAATTTTTTCGTTAAGATCTAGTACAGTTTGGCTGGTATTTAATGATGTGTTTGGCAGACTCATCATAGTCGCATCAAATAATGTCGAACTGTCTTTGCTGATATCATTTAGAGAACTGGTTCTTTGTATTTTACGGTATGTAATATTATTGCTTTCTTCCATTATAATAATATGCCAAAATAGTAATATCAAATATTGCAATTTAAATCTATGTGAAATGGAACGTCGTCCCAAAATGCTGATACTCAATACAATACAGTTAGATTTCCGAACGAAGAGAAATATGTCAGATTACAGCCAACTTTGACAACAACCTAAACAATGTGAAGAATGTTACAATCAGTCAACATAAAATTTGACTTGTCTATGTTCTACATTGAAATACTTATAATCAATCTTTTCATTTTACACCATAACATCTGAATCATCATTAAGGCCACACCAAGCAAAATAGTTTGGATCACTTATGATTAGCCTTTTACAAAATATAGTAGATATTGAGTTGTTGTCCCAACCTGCTGATTTTTTAATCTTAATATTAACACCTGAATCAGAAGCTCTTGGAGTGGCTGTATGCGTAAGGCATGAGCTGCATCTGCTATGAGCAGCATATTTAGTGACATCTAAACCACTAACAGATAGTGTTTGTTTAATCCATTTACTAATAGATGTTGATGAAGCTGAATGACAAGGTTTCTTAATTAATGTTGGTAATAATATAATTATGGTAATATTATTAATTATCACAATTGTTAATTCTTATGTTTTTAGTTGCATCTAAGTAGGGTAACAATATTGTTTGATAGGACAACAGAACAGTCATTTGTTTTCTTTTTTTTTTAAAATAAATAAATTATAATGGTAAAAGACATCTGAATTACAGTCATATGTCTTAACAGAGGTTAGAATCTTAATATTAACAATTCCTTCATTTATATGAATGTTCTCTATCCTTATAAATGGCAGGGTTTGCACTCAGTGAGCAGTAAAGTTTTGATTGACATCATCCTTTGGAAATATTCCTTCTATCATTAACTTCTATATGTGTTCCTATAACCAGTTGTTGCTACAATGTTGATCTTATGGAATTGAAAAGACTATAGTACAATGTAATTCCTCTCCTCATGAAAGCTTCCCTGATAATACAGTTGCTGTATAAGTATCAAGTGGGATGTGGAACTCTGGAAGGATATTGCAAGTCTGGTGAGATGCAAGGACAACATTCACAGATGTAACTATAGATTCAAAAGGTGGGTACAAGGTTGTGACAACCACCACACTAGGTACATACTACTACACCCCCCCCCCTCTCTTTTTATTTGAAGGGACCTACTTAATAGGGCAAACAGGGGAAATGTATTAAAGAATATTGCATCTCACTTGATGATTAAATCATCAATGGATAAGGTATCTGGTCCGAGTACCATGAAACATGATTCTGGTACTTAGCATTAACTCAACTGGCAAATAAGTCAACTTAAAGGCTACCTAACTTTTCAACAATTGTATTAATTTATTTTTTGTATTTATATTTTTAAGACATTGCCCCACACTAGGAATTTCTCCTGTGTCGTGGGTGCGTTTACAAATATAGAACTCATATACACAACTCCGGGTCTGGGTGTACCCGGAACAACTACTTGTAGGTCATACAAATATTTGTTCCGTGCGGGAATCGAACCCGCGACACATTGCACAGCAGTCCAATCGCTCAGCCACTGAGCTAACCGTACAATGGGTTTGTATGCTTTAAAAGAAGTTTCTTCAAAGCTAATAGAACATGTTAATCTAGACTATAAGATGGGGCGCTGTGTTCCACCTATCTTATTGACATGATATGGCTGTAATGTTGTCTATCCTCAGCAATATTTCACAATTAGATAGATTTGACGCAATTTTTTCAAGTCTATAAAAAACTGTAATCAATTCAAGGTAATTGATGTGATACATTGTGTCATGGTCTGTCCAGTACTCCATGACTCTTCATGTCATTACAACCAAGACCACAGTCAGTTAGCAAGGAATCAGAGGAAATCTGTGATATAAAGTAGAACTCTTTTAGTGAGAAAGTAGGATGTCCACCGTTGTAAATCCTTTATGCCTTTGCTGTCTAGGTAACAGTTTGCAAAATTGTTAAACAAGGCTATTGTTTTATTTCTTTCAAGAACTTTTGTATATAACCAACCATATTCCGCTGCTGGGCATGCTGTAATAAGTAATCCAAGTAATTCTGCAATATAGTTTTACACTTGAGATCTAATTTTATATTTTTCGGATGTTTCTGTAATTGTTTCATTTTCAGTCTCAGGAAGTGATATAGAAAGCAAGGTGGCACCTAAGAATTTATATTTTTGCTTGGGTTGTAAACACCTTTTCTCCCCATTTATTATGAAACCTAAGTTTTTCAGTAACTGTACAGTAATCTCTAAATTTGACATATTTACTATCAAAACTTATATATTATCATCTAGAATAATCTAGGTGAAAAACTGGCTTAGGTCTTTGGGACCACAAGTAGGACATAATATTAATTTAGTGAAAACATATGATGCTATACTAAGGCTAAGGAGAAGAGAAGTAATTTCACATATCACAATATGAATTTTAACCCTTAAATATTCCTTGAATGTTTTTCCACAGATAATGAGCAATATGCATTTTTAAGATCCATGTTTGTCATAAAACCATTTAGACTTATCAGTCTGGTGGCCATTCTTATGTCCTAATTTAAATGTGTGTGTATTAATACTTATGTATTGATATTAAGTTATTAAGCTTAAAACGCCATGTCTCCTCTGCTTTAGGATGAAAAAAAAAAAATACTAGAAGGAACTGGTTTTATATGGTTTTACAGCAACACTACTTCCTTTTTGGAAAAATTATAGATTAGCCTTTGTGAAATTTGAGTGTTCACATTCAAATGCGATTTTATATCTTGGTCACAAGTAGTGGGACTAGTGTTGATACTATCCCAATGACAAAGAAATGGTTCTACGGTGTGTCTGGTAGTGCTGTTGATGTCTCAGTAGAGAATGCCCACTCAATAGGCAATGGTAGTCATTGAGAGCCCGGGAAGCTTAAAATATTGTTAAACTTGAGTCTTAATGGTTTTGATTTTAGCAGCAGACTTCTTTACTGTTTGACAGACAGCCAGCTTATCTTGTAATTTGTCCTCAGATTAATTCAGAAATTATTGAATTTTCCATAATTCTTTTAGTTCTTTGTTTAGACCTAGGGGGGTTAGTGACCTTCTAGTTAGGGTGTCACTGTGTAAGATGTTACTCACACTATTTCCCTCATGTTCTGTTGAGATAGTATATATTAACTATTTAACAGTTGCCCGATTGCAGACAGTAGCGGTCAAGATGACTTCTTTGACACTTAGTCTCTTGTTTAAGCCCACTGTGAGTCATGGCTTCAGCTAATTCTTCAGTATTCATCAACAATCATTTAGGATGTCATATTCCTTCCATAAAAAAGGGGAAAGAAGAGATTGAGGAGGCTTTAACCCTTGGGTACAACATATGAGGAAAAAAGCTTAATAATATTTTTTTCCTTTACAAAATCTTGCGTTTCCTTTAATTTAGCCTGTAATTTAAGTATTCTCCTTTCTTTCCCAGTACTAGACCTTCCTTTTTCAGGATCTTGCAGATTTCTTCAGTCTCCGGCATTAACATATGTACACATGAATGGTTGTTGGATCCACCGTGGCTCCGAGCGTGTGTAGGGCTCCAGGTACGTGAACTGAATTGAATATTAAGGTAGGTACAGCCACACTGCCGGCTAACCTCTCGTGTTAGCTCTCTTGGCAAGTGTTGAGTAAGTACTGTTACGTTGTTTTTTTGTACCTGGCTGTTTACCTGACAACATATAGCGAGTCCATTACGGAGTTTCTTAGGTTATCACTTTTTCACAACAATTCACTTTTATATTAAACCTTTTAAACAGTTTTACAACATTAATTAAATCAAAACAAAAGTTTACTTGTTTACTTTTCACTTGACATTACATCAGACGTCAATTATGACAGTTCAAGGCGCCATCTGGCGATTCGCTGATTAACGATTATAAAATAATCGATATTTTTAACTAATAGTTTGCAAATCATAGAAAATATAAAATACCTGATTTAGCAAACCTAAATAATTCTAAGATAACGGAAATAAAAAATATTAATAAAATGAAATATCCGTAAACGGAAGTGATTTAGTTTTTTCAATATGGACTTTTTTCTCGAACATTCTAAGGCCGCGAAACATTTATTATCTGTGAAGTTTTTGCGTGAATTGTCTGTGACAGAATGTTGTCACAGAAAAATGTCAATTTTGCCTAATTAATATTCAGGGGTAATTGTTATTGTTAATTACGAGGAATTATAAATTGGACAACGGAATTGTATGGATTTAATTAAGTGAAATGGCTTTAGGCTTAATACGTGACGTTGGACAGTTTTTTGTGAGTTTGGTGTATTTTTGAGGAATTGAGTGTTTTCCTTGGAGTGTTTGTAATTGGTAACCAAGAAGGATTCTCCCTGGACTTGGGGAAAGTGAATTTCTTGGGCACCCGAATTCTGCCTTGATTTCCGGCCGACGCGCCAGTGATGGTTAGTCGTCACATTCTGCCCGAGCCGGCTTCCAGTCAGCATCAAACTTATTTACTTTTTGGCGAAGGATTCTTAATTGCGGGACTTTGTGGCGCCGACCCGTGACCAACGGCCACAGCATTCCATCATAGCATTCCACCGCAGCCGCCGCCGACGAGTCTTCTTTCAGAGTGAACTGAAGGCAGCTTGAGAAGCTCGTCCCGCCGCCAGGATCCAGCAGGCCGTTGGGGCCTGGACGCGGGACCCGTTGCTCGGGCTCGCCTGAAGCCACCTGCGGAGCCAGCGGCACAGCGAGCGGCACGGTTGCGAAGCCCGCAGGCGGTCGCGCCGTGCGAGACGGTTTTTTTTTTTAACTCCTTTTTTTTTACTCCTTATTTTTTTTATATTTTAATCCGGCTCCCGTTGTAAACCGGAGCCTGTAAACCGGTCTATATTATACCGGGTCTGGATGTCGGTGTTCCACCGATTTTCAAATTGAGGATCTTGGGCTAGTTCTTCATTCACCCGGATGTAGGGTGAACATCTTCAGCTTCAGGATCCGGGACTCTCCCAGTCCCTGGCGCCCATTTGTTAATTTTAATTTGAATTTAAATGGAACGTTCTAGTTTGGATATAATTTAACTTTTAACTTTTTCTCGGAACAGTACTCGGCAGGTTTATCTCCAACTCCCCACGCCCATAGCTCTTTCCGTTAAAGTATAAACTGGCTAGCCACCTTTAGTTAAAACTAAGATCTTAATTTAATTTTCTCGACCTACTTGTCATAGCTACTAAACAATAAATGTCACATCAAATTTATTATGTATAATATTAAACCAGTTTTTATATAATTTGTTGTTTCCTTATAGTTGTTTCCCCAACCGAGAGGGAGAAAATATTTTATGTAACAGTGGCGCCCAACGTGTGTATTAGTTGGAGATAGAGGTTACGTCTCTGGCTGTACCTTATAAACCGGAGTACTGTTTCTGGAACCTTCCATTTATTTTAATTTTAAGGAAAAACCGTCTTGCAGAATCCTTTGCCTGTTTATGTTTGTGCTGTCTTATACAATTTTACCTTTTACATTTTACAATTATTTACTTTTTATTTTTTTTACTTCTTGCTGCGTTATACAATTCTATTTTTTTACACGTGCCCCAATATATTGTACCAAGACTTTTGTCTTTTAAAAAAAAAAATAATAAATAAGAACCCTAATATCGTGTTATCTATAAGATTGCTATTAATGTAACTGTTTATTTTATTATAGTTAATGTTTACACTTTGTTGGAATTTGTAAATTGTGACGGCCAGTTTATCTTAGATTCAGTTTTTTTTAAAATTTCAAATATGGAACGCCCTATTAAATTTAATTTGCTTCGGAAAGATGAGCTCATGTATGAAGTACTGATCCGGGACGCTAAACCTGCCACAACCGTAGAGGAACTACGTGTGCAAATTAGAGAACTTAGTAAATTGGTTAGTTCCGATGAAATCGTGGAAACAGATAGAGATCCAGAGTCAGAATTAAAGATAATTAAGTCCAAATTGCCAGAAATTAATGAAGTTCTGGATAAGTATCCCAGCAGTTTTAAAAAATTTAACCGCGCCAGGGCTTTGGCTTTCCATCTATTTCATCGTTTGGGTAGGATATCTTATCCAACCGAGCTTGAAGCCGATTACGCAGCCGTTGATAAGCAACTTAGCAGTTTCTTAGCAAGAATTGATTCGGTCAACACGAGCTTCCACCAATCCTTTACTTCCGCCGAGGAGGCACCGGAGGTGCTGTCTAATTTGCAGACGAAAGACGTCATCATTTCCTGCAAAAAAGACACAGTCAAAAGCCTAGGTGTAAAATTTAATGGGACAGGTTGCGTGAAAGCGTTCATTGAGCGTCTCGAGGAGCTCTGCGAGGCCAGAGGTATCGACGAGTCTTCCTTGCATCAGTCAGCTCTGGACATTTTCTCTGACGGAGCTTTATTATGGTACCGTGGCATTAAAGCGGTGGTTAGTGATTGGCCGGAACTGAAAAAGCAGTTACTTGCAGATTTCGCTCCACCTGATTACGACATGCGTCTCATGTCGGAAATCTCAAACAGAACACAGGGGTCGACGGAGCAGTCTTGTATTTTTATAGCGGTTATGGAGAACATGTTCAATAGGCTTTCTTTTAGGGTTCCAGAGCACGATCGGTTGGCACGGATTAAGTACAACATGAGACCAGAATACACTTCGGGGTTGTGTTTATTCACCATCAATACGCTCCGCGAGTTGAAGGAGAAGTGCAGGCAACTGGAGTCGGGCTTTCACAGCAAGGCTCAGTTCCATGAGCCGCCCAAACCAACGTCTTCCTTCGTCGCAGCTGACTTAGCTTACCAATCCCCGAAGGGTTCAAGGGTTGAAGCCGTGCAAACAGATTCAGGTTCGTTGTTTTGTGTTCGTTGTAGGGTTAAGGGGCACTCGTTATCGAATTGTACTTCAAAGGAAATCGTTTGTTACCGTTGCGGCAAGAAGGGCGTACGTGCACCATCGTGCCCTACGTGCAATAAAAAGCAGAAGGAGGTTCAGTCCTGTCCAACCTGCATTTCAAAAAACTAAATGTCCGGAACTACAGTCAAAATTTTGATAAGTCCGATTGGGACAACCATTTAAAATTTTTAAAATTATTTTTTAGTACATTAAGGGTGAATACAGTACATTATAAGACTTCGGACGATAGTCGTCCACATTTAACTATATCTATATACGATGAGCAGTATTACGGATTACTCGACTCGGGTTCTTGCATTTCGGTATTGGGTTCCGATGTTGGTCAGCACTTTATAAGGGCTGGTGCAACTGTGCACGCCGATAAACAGTTGGGCAGCATAGTAACTGCCAATGATTCGCGAGCATCCGTGGAGGGTTATTTATTTTTACCAGTATCTCTCATGGGAGTAACTAAGGTGATTAAATTTTATATTATTCCAGATATTACCACACCGTTAATTTTAGGTGTTGATTTTTGGAAGGCCTTTAATTTGGCACCAAAAATTTTTAATACTTTACCATTTCAATATTTTAAACGTAAAAGAGGTCATACTTGCGTCTCGGAGGTTAGGCATCTACAGCCGTTTGATGAGTTAACACCGGATCAAAAGATTGAAGCGGAGTTAATAATTAAAGATTTTGAAAAGGTCTCCTTTGAGGTAAAAGGATTAGGTCGTACCCATCTGCTGCGCCATAAAATAGACACGGGAGATGTTCCTCCTATTAAACAGCGTTATTACCCTTTGTCGCCTGAACGCCTCAAGGAACTCAACCGTCAGCTGGATGAGATGTTAGAGATGGGAGTGGTGGAACCTAGCAACAGCGCGTGGAATAATCCGGTTCTGTTGGCTCCAAAACAAAACGGAGAATGGAGATTTTGCTTGGACAGCCGAAAACTGAATGCGGTCAGTAAGCATGACGCGTATCCACTACCCTACATCTCTCGCATCTTAGACCAGTTGCGTGACGCGCGTTATCTTTCGTCCATTGACCTAAAATCGGCCTTTTGGCAAATAGAACTGGACTCTGTTTCGTCCAAAGAAAAAACCGCGTTCACAGTCCCCGGTCGAGGTTTGTTCCAGTTTAAAGTTATGTGCTTTGGGTTGACTGGAGCCCCAGCCACCCAACAGCGATTAATGGACAGACTTTTCGGTCCGGAGTTCGAAAATAAGGTCTTCGTATATTTGGATGACTTAATTATTTGCTCATCAACCTTCGAGGAGCACACTTTGCTTCTAAAACGGGTTTTAGATAAGTTAACGCAGGCTAATTTGACAATTAATTTACCTAAGTGCTGTTTCTTTCGACGCGAACTTAAATATCTAGGCTACATAGTAGACGAGCGAGGCTTACACACTGATCCGTCGAAAATTCAGTCAATTGTCGATTTTCCAACTCCTACAACACGTAAGCAAGTGAAAATGTTTCTTGGAACGGCCTCATATTATAGACGTTTTATTAAAAACTTTAGCTCCATAGCGGCCCCTTTGAATGCGCTAACCAGTACTAGCAAAAAGGCGCCGCCTTTCAAGTGGACGGCTGAGACCGAATCCGCGTTCTCAACCTTGAAAGAGGCATTGGTGTCAGCTCCAGTATTAGCTTGCCCAGATTTCTCTCAACCTTTTGAGATTCATTGTGACGCATCCAGTTTTGGGATAGCGGGCACTCTGACTCAGGTTGTTAATGGGGAGGAGCACCCAATCGCCTACTGCAGTCGTTCGCTTAATCCGGCGGAACGCAATTATTCAGCGACGGAGCGTGAGGCACTAGCGGTGGTCTTCGCCGTAGAACACTTTCGTCCTTACGTTGAAGGCGGTCCTGAATTTAAAGTGGTAACCGACCACTCAAGTTTAAAATGGTTCTTTAATTTAACCAATCCATCTGGGCGGTTGGCCCGTTGGGGTTGTCGGTTATCACCTTACAATTTTACCATTGAGCACCGCAAAGGTAAGGACAATGTGGTTCCAGATGCCTTATCGCGTGGCGTTCCGGTGCTGGAAATTAAAGCGTCCGACACTGACACTTGGTTTAAGGGGGTGTGGGATAAATGCGTCAGTACACCTAGGTCGTGCCCTAACTATATTATTAAAGGGGATAAACTTTACCGCTATTCTAAAAATAAATTCGGTGTAGCTAGCGACAATGATTGGAAGCAGGTAGTACCGGAGAGCAATCGTGAAGAACTGCTTAGGAGTCACCACAGTGGCGAATTAGCACCACACTTTGGAGTGTTTAAAACTTATAAAAGACTCGCTCTCCGATACTACTGGCCAAACATGTACAAAGATGTGGTTAGCTACGTCGGTAAATGTGATAAATGCGCAGCATACAAACACTCACAACAGCCTCCTTCCGGTCTCTTAGGCGATGCGAAAGACTGTTCCAAACCTTTCGAAACTATAAGCATCGACTTAGTAGGTCCGTTACCACGGTCAAGAGCGGGATTCACGTATCTGTTTGTTGTCGTGTGCTGTTTCACGAAGTATTGTCTGCTGTTTCCTTTACGTAGAGCTGTTGGTAAGGCTATAGCACAGAAACTAGAAGACGGCGTTTTCCTGGTACACGGTATACCCCGTACGGTGATAGCAGACAACGGGACGCAATTCACGGGCAACGAGATTCGATCACTACTACAGAGGTACAAAATACCTCAAGTTCACTTCACACCTCGTTATTGCCCAAGCGTGAACACCGTTGAACGCTATAACCGTACCATAATGACCGCGGTATCAATACTCGTGGAGGATGATCATCGATCTTGGGACGTAAACATTTCCAAGATCCAATTTGCTATGAACACCTCCACGAATGAAGTTACTCGTTTCACCCCGTTCTTTCTAGTACATGGCAGAGAAGCAGTTAGTAGTGGTGATGTCTTCGGCAATGATACCGTTGGACAGCTCACTCTAGCTTGCTCTCCGCGCAGTTCATATGCAGACCAGCTAGGAACGTTACGTGGTATCTGCGATAAAGTAAAGGAAGCGCTCATAAAATCACATACTCGTAGTGCTCGTTATTATAATAAAAGTAGGAGGCAGGCGGAGTTTGAGGTAGGCGACACTGTGTGGAAGAAAACTTATCCCCAGAGTGACGCCTCCAAATTCTTTATGGCCAAATTAGCACCTAAGTACGAAAAATGTATTATTAGGAAAAAACTTTCACCCTTAGTGTATGAATTGGAAGGCTGTAGTTCCGGCAAAAATCTGGGCACATGGCATATTAAGGATATGAAACCACCATGTGGCCATGATTAATTCTTTTTTTTTAAATTTAATTCCTATTTAAAATAAATATTTTACTTTTTGCATGTCGTAGTTGGTCGCAGTAACCATTGAGGGCTGTATATGCCTTGAGGTTGCTGGTTTTTATTTTAGCTTTGTGGGATTTTATTTCCACGGCGCTATATTACAGTTGGATTTAAGTATTTTCCACTGTTTTTACGGTTTGTAGTGGTACACAGGTTTCTACTGTGTCCACGTTTGTTAACCATATTTGGGAGTGGTTGTTGCATGTTTAACAACCCTGTTGGGAGTCTAAAACTCCGGATTGCTGGTAAGGCAGCAAAATGATAGTCCTGAGATTGGAGGCCATAATGGCGGGCGTGTAGGCTGCATTGATGGAATACGTTTAAGATGGTATTTTTTTTAATTAGGGGCGAAAACCGTTACTTTCCATTTTGGGAAGACGGTTAGCCAATTTTCATTCGTTTGTAGAATTTAATTTTTTCCAGTTTTATTTGGGTACCAGCCAGCATTACTGTTGGTAGTCTATTGGTTTAAGATGTGAATGGTGGTGTACGATAGAATAGGTAGGTCTGTCTTACATAGATGTAGTAAGTCAGACTGGGATAGTTCGTCGGGAGTTATTTTCAAAATTTTGTTTAATCCCTTTGGAGCTTGTCTTTTACATGTTCGTAAATGGATTAGACTCGCTCCAGGAGAAATTTTTGTAAACAATCGTACACCAGCTTCCATAACATCTTTTTCTCTTCGGTTCGTTCTCCATTCCTCGTTTCAGGCTTGGACGTTGTGGATTTTTGTAGGCGTGTTAGGTCCTTTGGAGTCTGCTTCAACGCTGGGGGGCCAGCGTCGAGATTTGCCCTAGTGGGTCAAATCTCTGGTGGTTGGGGAGGTACTGTTACGTTGTTTTTTTGTACCTGGCTGTTTACCTGACAACATATAGCGAGTCCATTACGGAGTTTCTTAGGTTATCACTTTTTCACAACAATTCACTTTTATATTAAACCTTTTAAACAGTTTTACAACATTAATTAAATCAAAACAAAAGTTTACTTGTTTACTTTTCACTTGACATTACATCAGACGTCAATTATGACAGTTCAAGGCGCCATCTGGCGATTCGCTGATTAACGATTATAAAATAATCGATATTTTTAACTAATAGTTTGCAAATCATAGAAAATATAAAATACCTGATTTAGCAAACCTAAATAATTCTAAGATAACGGAAATAAAAAATATTAATAAAATGAAATATCCGTAAACGGAAGTGATTTAGTTTTTTCAATATGGACTTTTTTCTCGAACATTCTAAGGCCGCGAAACATTTATTATCTGTGAAGTTTTTGCGTGAATTGTCTGTGACAGAATGTTGTCACAGAAAAATGTCAATTTTGCCTAATTAATATTCAGGGGTAATTGTTATTGTTAATTACGAGGAATTATAAATTGGACAACGGAATTGTATGGATTTAATTAAGTGAAATGGCTTTAGGCTTAATACGTGACGTTGGACAGTTTTTTGTGAGTTTGGTGTATTTTTGAGGAATTGAGTGTTTTCCTTGGAGTGTTTGTAATTGGTAACCAAGAAGGATTCTCCCTGGACTTGGGGAAAGTGAATTTCTTGGGCACCCGAATTCTGCCTTGATTTCCGGCCGACGCGCCAGTGATGGTTAGTCGTCACATTCTGCCCGAGCCGGCTTCCAGTCAGCATCAAACTTATTTACTTTTTGGCGAAGGATTCTTAATTGCGGGACTTTGTGGCGCCGACCCGTGACCAACGGCCACAGCATTCCATCATAGCATTCCACCGCAGCCGCCGCCGACGAGTCTTCTTTCAGAGTGAACTGAAGGCAGCTTGAGAAGCTCGTCCCGCCGCCAGGATCCAGCAGGCCGTTGGGGCCTGGACGCGGGACCCGTTGCTCGGGCTCGCCTGAAGCCACCTGCGGAGCCAGCGGCACAGCGAGCGGCACGGTTGCGAAGCCCGCAGGCGGTCGCGCCGTGCGAGACGGTTTTTTTTTTTTAACTCCTTTTTTTTTACTCCTTATTTTTTTTATATTTTAATCCGGCTCCCGTTGTAAACCGGAGCCTGTAAACCGGTCTATATTATACCGGGTCTGGATGTCGGTGTTCCACCGATTTTCAAATTGAGGATCTTGGGCTAGTTCTTCATTCACCCGGATGTAGGGTGAACATCTTCAGCTTCAGGATCCGGGACTCTCCCAGTCCCTGGCGCCCATTTGTTAATTTTAATTTGAATTTAAATGGAACGTTCTAGTTTGGATATAATTTAACTTTTAACTTTTTCTCGGAACAGTACTCGGCAGGTTTATCTCCAACTCCCCACGCCCATAGCTCTTTCCGTTAAAGTATAAACTGGCTAGCCACCTTTAGTTAAAACTAAGATCTTAATTTAATTTTCTCGACCTACTTGTCATAGCTACTAAACAATAAATGTCACATCAAATTTATTATGTATAATATTAAACCAGTTTTTATATAATTTGTTGTTTCCTTATAGTTGTTTCCCCAACCGAGAGGGAGAAAATATTTTATGTAACAGTACTCATGGCTTCCCACGACTGAGCTCTCGTAAAAGCTCTAGGGCACTGAATTATGTCAAGGTGGGTACCTACAGTTACACCGCCGGCTATTCTCTCGTAATAGCTCTTTCTTGGCAGGTGTTGAGTACTCATGGCTTCCCATGGCTTACATCTCGTAAAAGCTTTAGGGACACTGAATTGAATATTAAGGTAGGTGCAGCCACACTGCCGGCTAACCTCTCGTGTTAGCTCTCTTGGCAAGTGTTGAGTAAGTACTCATGGCTTCCCACGGCTGAGCTCTCGTAAAAGCTCTAGGGCACTGAATTATGTCAAGGTGGGTACCTACAGTTACACCGCCGGCTATCCTCTCGTAATAGCTCTGTATTGGCAGGTGTTGAGTACTCTACGTACATATAATGAACACATTAACTTTATTGTTTTGCCGGTTAATTTACATATCCGAATAATGGACTCGCCCATAGTCTAGTTAATTGCATTAACAATTATTATACCCATGATTAGCCTCTCGTGATAATTCTAGGGTTAATTTGCCGTTAATTCCGATGCTTAATACGTTTAAGCAATTTTAGCTTGTTTTGCCGGTTAATTTACATATCCGAATAATGGACTCGCCCATAGTCTAGTGAATTGCATTAACAATTATTATACCCATGATTAGCCTCTCGTGATAATTCTAGGGTTAATTTGCCGTTAATTCCGATGCTTAATACGTTTAAGCAGATTTTAGCTAGATCAAACGCTTTGTACGACTTACCGGAACAGCGGCACTTGCGACTTCGCTCAATTCCTTTTTTGAGTCTATTTAGTTCTTTATGGAGTCTTTCGATGGAGAATTTGTAGTCACTGGGTCGTCGTTGACCCTTTCTTATATCCATTACTAACAATTTTCACTTATTATAATATATATTTCGAGAAAACTTTGGATTGACGTGACAACGCAACGCACAAAAAAGTACAATGACAGATAAAGTTGGAGCACTAGGGTTGTTACCGTGAAATAGAGATGGGAGCATTTCGTTTTAAGAAAACACCCATCTGTTAATAATGTGGCAACGCAGCAAGCAAGGACTGCTTACTACTTGTATCAAATCATCAGGACGAGATTACGGAACATAATCCCGTCCATAACAAACATACTTACCTTCAGGTTTGATTTTAACCCAAATAAAACCTTTTGAATAAAGAACAAAGTGCAATTTCCATTAGACATTTGGCTTAAGAATAGCGGCCACATTTATTCGACCTCGCTCGTCTCGTAGGTCATGCCCATGACCTGTTGAAACGGCAAACCTGTCGAAAGGCGCCCGCTCTGCCGCTTTGCCGCTCGTCGCTTTACAGCCGACAGACAGCTTCTATGTGTAAGCTCCGTTAAGCCTCAACACCTGCCCTGGGATCTGGAGGCGACTGCCCTCCAGCGCGTCTACGAATGGCGCGTGGAGGCGCAGCGCCGGGGCGAATCCCCGCTGCCTCGACAGGTCGAGGCGCGGCGGGAAGAGCTCCGGCGCGATCTCAGGGCAGTATGGAGGGGGCGACTGTCGCAACCGAGGTCCGGGCACGCCGCAATCGCGGCGGTAAGACCCCTCTTTGAGGAGTGGCTGGATAGGCGTCACGGCGTCCTTACCTTCCGCATGACGCAGGTCCTCACCGGACACGGAAGTTTCGGGAGGTTCCTGTGTCTGATAAGGAGGGAGGAAACGCCTGGGTGTCACCACTGCGAGGACCGTCCTGAGGACACGGTGGAGCATACGGTGCAGGGCTGCCCCGCTTGGGCAGAGCACCGCCGTGTCCTCACGACGGCGATAGGCGGAGACCTCTCGCGCCCGGCATTGGTCGAGGCCATGCTGCGGGGCGAGACGGAGTGGGAAGCGGTCGCCTCCTTCTGCGAAGCAGTCATGCTCGCGAAGGAGGAGGCGTGCCGCGTGAGGGAGAGAACAGTGTCCTCCCTCCGACCCACCCGCAGTGGTAGATGCCCACGGCGACGGACGTCGCCAGACGATCTCCGGCCACCGTAGGCGCGGGCATGCGGGCAGCGAGTAATGGGCGACTCGCTGCCCGACCATGGACCATGCCCGGGTCGACGGCGCGTTGTGTTCCACGCGTGCCTCAAGGAGTGTCAGCAAACTGACGGGGCCTGTAGAGGGCCAGAGCCTGCCGGGATCGCGGGTCTTACCCATCACCGTAACCCCGGTACGTAAAGGGCTCGTGAAGGACACCGTGGATTTTAGTCAGTACAAGTCTGACAGTCCCTCCCGCCCTGCCCTGGGTGGGAGGACTCATTTGATGATTTTACCACGCAAAAAAAAAAAAAAAGCCTCAACACCTGTTGAAATTGAAATGAATAATTAGCTGGGGCATTGACAAATGGAGTACATGCGTGCGTTTCAGTGATTTCAGGACCTTGTTAAAGAAGACACATGTTGTTTTCAAGATTTTTTGTTGTTTTGTGTTACAATTTTTAAGATACAAACTCAATTTCATGATGAAAGATCTGAAAATTATACCAGTTAACAGACTTTTAAATACAAATAAAAAAACATGTTTCTGTGTTTTTTTTTAAATGAGCCTTTGACCCCTTAAATAAGGGGATAAAAGTATATTACATGAAAATATTTTTGTTTGGATTTCTTTCCGACAAAAAATAGTAGGAAGTAATTAATCAGTAATTTAGCCATTCAATTGAAATCTTGTCTTGAGAGCTTCGTGCCGAACACATGAAGTTATTCAAGCCAATAACCCTTATAAACAACTTGTTTTTCTTGTGTATAAGATTAATGGAATCTAAAATATCCTTCGTATTTCTTGTTGGTACACAGGTGAATACATCTCATCCATCTCCTTGATCACTCTGTTGCCTTAGTAGTTGAGACAGCCTGTCTGAACATGTTGGAGTAGGTTGTATCTAAACTGTATCACGGAAAATATGGGTCACCTTGTGTCTTGTAAATTTTAAAGGAAAATCAGATTAATGTTAGTAATTTTAGATGGATAATACGAATCGTGTACGTTTTTCGATTATTCATAGTTATATTTTTGATATAAATGTCATGTTTCGTAAGATTTGTTTACAAAAATTCGTTTCCATTCCATTTCGCCGCAATGTAATTTGATCTTCAAAGTAACCGAAAAATACAAATACTATTTTAGTGGAGGTTCATAACAACAAATCTGTGTTTAGATTCGACGATAGGCCTTAGAAAGCCTACGGGCCGATTAGACTATAACGACAATTCCGGAAATAGAGACTAGCCAAATATTTCTTTGTCAATATGAGTCTTTAGTCTGCCAAACTCATCCGTAATGGACCCGCAGGATCACTCGACCCCGTAACATTTTGGATGGGTCTACTGGACCCACTTCCCAATTTCATTATCAGTACAGTTACGGAGTAAAGCCGAATCTTTTTGTTTTGTGATTTCACGTGTATTGAGAATATTGAATTGCGTTTTGATGGATCCGTATCGGAAGGGTAAAGCGGGACCCTATTACAAAGACTCGGTTTTTCATCTGTCTGTCTGTCCGTCTATCTATCTGTCGGTCTTAGACAATTGAAATTTTTAGGAGTGTTGTATTTGTGTTGCCGTTTTAACAATAAATATTAAAATATCAGAATAAAATAGGTATTGAAGGGGGCTCCCATACAGCAGACATGGTTTTTTTGCCGTTTTTTATTTTCTAACCAATTTTGCGCTCGAAACAGTGACATCATTCATTTCACAGAAATTCCTCGGCAAAAATGTTGCTAAACCCAGTAAATATTACCGTATTTACCAGAAAAAAGTGGTGTACCTCATCGGCATACATAAAGCGCGCCACACACAGCTAAGATACGATCATAATTTATCTTAAGATACCAAAATATGAAATATATATTATCTTCGTCATGTGTGATGGTCCATTGAATTGTATGGCGAGTGTTATGGTATCTTAAGATAAAATATTATAGTATCTTAGCCGTGTGTGGCGCGCTTAATTGAGTGAAATGTTTTGTATGTGAAAGGGATTTCTTTTAGCGACTTGAATTGATGATTTTGTTATTCGTGACGCGATGTTATTCTTTTTATAATATGGAGCACAGATTAATTCAGAAATTTAGATACATTTTTTGAGGTCTATGTTAGGCTAGTAAGTTTTCTTGACGGTTTATAAATATTGACGATACTACGGTTGTGCCTGGTAATTCGAAACATTCTATATTTTTCTCTCACC
This sequence comes from Agrotis puta, assembly GCA_943136025.2. NCBI lineage: Eukaryota > Metazoa > Arthropoda > Insecta > Lepidoptera > Noctuidae > Agrotis > Agrotis puta. The sequence continues at coordinate 17,179,775 of OW964169.2, read as the reverse complement.
ACATAAAACATCGATTAAGGCCACAGAGCCCACACTACAAATATCCGTGCAAACAATTTTCGTTACATAACAGCTATTTCCTTGACAAGAAAAATAATAAACTCATTTTTCCACACATATTGTATCTAACTTCTTAATATTACGAAATTGGCGGCCTGCCCCAATCCTCTGTCCTCGGATCCGTACCAGCCTCACCTACGGCTCGGCTGCGAATTCCGCCTCAAATGCAATAACAAACTACTTGTGTTGAAATGTACTATATCCAATTTGGTGCAGTTTTTTTAAATCAAGGTGCGTATTTGCGCGCCGAGTAATGGGCGACTCGCTGTCCGATCATGGACGATGCCCGGGTCGACGGCGCGTCATGTTCCACGTGCGCCTCAAAGAGCTGTCAGTAATATAACGGTCCAAAGCTTGCTGGGGTCGCGGGAGGGACTATCGGGTAACCGTGGCCCCGGAACGTAAAGAGCTATTGAAGAAGACCGTGGATTTTAGTCATTACAAGTCTGACAATATCCCGTCCTTCCTTGGGTGGGAGGACTCATTTGATGATTTTATCACAAAAAAAAAGGTGCGTTATTGCGTACATACAGATTTAAGCGAGAGATGGAATGATTTATCTTCTGAAGTACCTTCAACTTGTATTTTATTATATTAATAGCTAGATGGAAGATGTCTTGGCACTATTCGAGTTATATCTAATTAGATTTCTTGATGTATTAGATTTGTGATGATATTGCAAGAATATAATAAATTGAAGAGATGTTGTGAAGGGCTGTAATAGTTCTTGTGTTTATCGTTGTGTTATTAATTCTTATTTGAAAGAGAGGGTCTAGAAATTGAAGTGCTGATGATTTATGCTGGGGCCATGACCTAACCAAAGTGCTGGTGTATCAAAAAGGAGATGGCACGGTTTGGCGCAGTGGCTGAGCGATCAAGCTGCGCAATGTGTAGCGGGTTCGCACCTGCACGGAACAAATATTTTTGTGCTCTAAAAGTAGTTCTTTCGGGTCTGGTCGTTTGTATATGTGAGTTTTTCTAATCCTAATTCATCTCAATTTTCTTTGTAAGTTAGTTACATAGTGTTTGTGTAACGTTAATCTTTTACTAACAAACTTCGGATATCTTTCGATCTAGTTAGTATATTATTGGGTCGAAAGTTTCCCTAACCTCTTTCTACCAGAGATGTTGCTAAGCTACGGGATTGTGCGTCTTATATAGCTTTTCTCGCGGCTTTGTCAGCAAGGAGGGGCGGGATTTATTCCATTCAAACCGATGTTCCATAGTCATGGTCTATCCAGGATCCAAGGTCCGAAACAGTACGAAAGATTGATATAGTGAATTATTTTCATTGTCGCAATATGGATTTCCACCAGAGGTAAGAAGACTGAATTCAATATTTATGTTAATATATTCATTCATTCATTATTCAAACTGATTTTCATCCGTGCACTCACCATGTAGGCTCAGTTGAAAACCAGGGGTACCAGTTGTCATTTGCTGAACTGGGCCTATTTTGAGCAGCCGTGAGTGACACAGTATTTAATGTTTAGTTGTAAGATTTCTTGCTTTCTTCGTTTTTTTTCCTACTCCTCCACTATTCTTTTCTGATTAATTTCGTTGCAGGATCCAAGGCAGGTAAATTCATTCTCTGCGACACGGCGACCTTCATTGTCTCTGCGATTATCTGGTGGTTGCCACTGTCGATTCTGGCTTTCAGGAGCTGCAGTGGTTTGGGAATAGTGTGGTGGGTTTTTCTTTGTTTTTGTAGTGTGTACTTATTTGCAAGTGTCAGTGAACGTTTTTTCTTTCTTACTTTTGATGATATTAAATAGAAAAGCCGGAAAAAGATTGCTTTGTTTCTCAGTTTCTTTGAATCTGTGTCATGAGGGTTACTTGATGCTATAAAAAACGAATGATCCTGGTGACGATCATCGATTGAACGATCATCCACGCATGTTTATCCCCTTTCCTTTTCTCCTGCCGGAGCGAAAGGCTATCAGACTTGACCGAATAAAATCCACCCTATTCCTTCTGATACACATCAACTAGAAATGCCATTTACCTTTCGCGCTACTAGATTTTATGTGCTGTTCGTATAAACGTCCATCGATAATTAACGGCATAGTTTGGCCCCAGCATTAGACATCCCGTGTATCAGAGTTTAGTCCTGTCGGGCCCCACCAGACCCTTCATGCTTCTATCCGCAAACTAACTTAACCATTTCTTTGATAGTAAGACAGCCTCATTGTTTGTAACTTTATAAGTACTTCAAAAAGGCAGAAATATTAGACGAAGTTGCAAAGCATCAAGAAGTTGGTTTGAGAAAGTTGTTTTGTTATAATTTTGATCGGTAAACAGTTGTTGTTCTGTTGATCGACACGATGTTTTAAGTGGTTTAAGTTTACTCAAAGGGGGGGAAATAACAAATAGTGAGTTTGTATCTTCTTGACTATTTACTAGACTGTAGGTACTACAAGTTGGAGTTGGTGTGGACAGCGTTAATAGTTGCCCTACTTATGCGCTTATTGGTTTTTATTGAGGCTCCTGTAATTACCTACCTTCACTGCATACTAGCGTCCCGCCTTGGATTCGCATTTTTACCTTCCCCCCTGTGAGAAAAAGAACTCACGCTTTCGTCCCATGGGGGTTAGGTACCATCCGGATGGATTTTCCGAAAACTTTCTAATGTACAAACCTTGTCCAATCAATAACGAATACATCTTGAAGTTATACAAACATTTCAGCTATCCGTTTATATTTATATTGATAATGCTGGTCGATTTAATTTCTGTAGGTAAGGATTCTTGACAAAGGAAATTAATCTATACTAATACTCGTAATCTATAAATAAGAAATGACAGGTAAAGTTTGTAAACTCGTGAGTTTGTTTGTGGCATGTAATTTCTGGAATTACTAAACCGATTTTGAAAATTCATTCACCCGTATAAACTTAAATTTTTAATGAGTGACCTAGGCTATGTTCTACTTTCAAATTGTACGTGTGTAACTAGGGCCGAGGGTTAGTTCTTAATAAAAATATTATTTTGATTGAAATAGTTTCTCCACTTTTTACAGAATCCCCACAGTAACCAAGTTTAAATACTTCTTGACAGTCAAATACCCAAAACTTTAAGCTAAGGTATTTTAAAAAACTTGTATAACAAACAACCAATGTTAATAGTACTGAAATTGTTTAAATAATCACTAAAGTTTCTTGGTTTTATTTGGACAGGTTTGAACCCAAAGCGAAGTTTCCATCTAAGAAGAAAATTCTCGAACAAATACAACAATCTTATTTGGTACTTTGTGAAGTAACTTTCCGATACAAACTTGGGAGCAGATGAGTTTTTTTTCAGTTCATTTCACAGAACATATAAAGGAGGTTAGAAGGGCCTTGTGGGCGGGGCACGCGCGCCGCGGTTATGAGCAAATGCTCAATGTCAACCGAAATTTACTTTACCGGCCAGCAAACGCGCTCCTGTTTTGACAGCGTACGTAAGCTTCGCAAAAATATTAAATTATGCCGTCTTGCGCTATTATAACGTGTCGGAAAAGAAGTCAGGTGTGTAGTGTAGCACGAGAAGGGATTTCTTTTCACCGTTAAGTCCAAAATCATTAAAATACTTCTGATATTTGTAATTTTAACATTTGCATTATGAAGTTTGTAGACAAAAACGATATAATCGCAAGCAGACGAATAGTAATACATTGCTTGTAAGGCTCGACCGAGATGGGTTTTTCGTTCTCGGCCGAGACCGAGACCGAGACCGAGAATATAATACTATCTCGGCCGAGACCGAGAGCCGAGACCGAGAATAGACGTAGCGTGAAAAAAAAAAATTTTTAATACAGCACTAAATATTAAACACATTAAATCGAAACAAAACTGAAAAAAAGCACCTGGTAAGTTTGTTGTTTAAACAGAAATAGGTACCTACTTAGGTCGTCAACTTTTATCAAAAACAATCTCGGTTAATTTTAATAAGAAATTAGGTACTTAACCTACGTACCCAACGTAGGTATTTGATTTTAGCAAAAACCTTTGCAATTGCTGTAGGTACCTATCGACAAACGAAACATGTTTGTTTATTATCTTAATTGTACCTTACGTATTATCAGCACGGGCACGCCGCAATCGCGGCGGTAAGACCCCTCTTTGAGGAGTGGCTGGATAGGCGTCACGGCGTCCTGACCTACCGCATGACGCAGGTCCTCACCGGACACGGAAGTTTCGGGAGGTTCCTGTGTCTGATAGAGAGGGAAGAAACGCCTGGGTGTCACCACTGCGAGGTTCGTCCGGAGAACACGGTGGAGCATACGGTGCAGGACTGCCTCGCTTGGGCAGAGCATCGCCGTGTCCTCACGACGGCGATAGGCGGAGACCTCTCGCGCCCGGCATTGGTCGAGGCCATGCTGCGGGGCGAGACGGAGTGGGAAGCGGTCGCCTCCTTCTGCGAAGCAGTCATGCTCGTGACGGAGGAGGCGGGCCGCCTGAGGGAGAGGACAGCGTCCTCCCTCCACCCCAGCCGCAGTGGTAGATGCCCACGGCGTCGGACGTCGCAAGACGATCTCCGGCCACCGTAGGCGCGGGCATGCGGGCAGCGAGTAATGGGCGACTCGCTGTCCGACCGTGGACCATGCCCGGGTCGACGGCGCGTTGTGTTCCACGCGCGCCTCAAAGAGTGTCAGCATAGTGACGGGGCCTGTAGAGGGCCAAAGCCTGCCGGGGTCGCGGGACCAAGGGATTACCGTGACCCCGGAAAGTAAAGGGCTATTGAAGGACACCGTGGATTTTAGTCAGTACAAGTCTGACAGTCCCTCCCGCCCTGCCCTGGGTGGGAGGACTCATTTGATGATTTTACCACGATAAAAAAAAATACGTATTATCAGCAAAATACATACGCATAAAGTCACAAAACCCTATCAATCTGTAAAATATATTTATTTAATTTACGTATATTTATCCTAAAACCACTTACCTACTTTATATTCCACCGCAAAACTATAAATAGGTAGGTAGGTAGTAAGTAATGATCTTGCTTTCACCAAACCAATGTAATTAATCAATTTACAAGTATCAACAACAAGAAATCACAGCAACTAACAACACAATTCTTAAAATAGAACTTATTTTAATTTAATGCATTAACAAACTTTCATCATGTTACTATTGTAAACATAAACAACAAATTATTAATTCGAATACTGCACGAACGGAGCGAAGGCGGTCGGCCGCAGTTCGGCAACCGAGACTTCAACCAATCACAATTTAGCTCTCTCACGCACTTACACCAATCGACTTCGCGGAGGCCGCTGCCGCTGCGGCGCGTGGCCGCGCGCGGCAAAATTTGAATGCCGATCCGAACAAAGTTACAATCTCGGCCATGACCGAGAATCTCGGCCATAACTAGCCGAGAACCGAAACAAATTTCTCGGTTGGATTCGTAGCCGAGAATGCCGAGACCGAGACCGAGACCGAGATCTCGGTCGAGCCTTAATTGCTTGCAATAGATGGTTACTATTTTGCACTACGTAAGCGATCGCGCAGTGTATTACGTTCACTGCGAGAGTCCCGAGTACCGAACTAAAGGTTCAATTCCACGAAATCTAGACATATCGATAGTGCTGTGCCAACTTGTAAACAATGTCGATAATTAATATGACACAGTTGATTATTATCAATAGTACACTTTATAACTAAAATAATATTATTTATTACGACCATAATTTTTCAGTTGAAACTGACATTTATTATGATTTAATATGTTTTAGGTTTCCAACAGATCCAGGTATAAGAAAACTGTGGATTGAGACAACTGGCAGAATTGACTGGATCCCTACTAAATGTAGCACAATTTGTTCGCAGCATTTCGATGATGATAATTACATAACAACAAAGTCAGGGAAAAGAAACTCAAATCCTAAAGAAACTTAAACTTAAGTCCATGTTAAATCCTAATGTTAAAAATTAAATTAGTTTTTAATTCAGTTATGTATTTTTTATTTGTTTCACTTTTATTTACTTGTTTCTATATTCGCATGAATACATGCTTACAACATGCATTACAGAAGTCCACATAGTCCACAATACTTGTAAAGTAAGAAGCAAGATACATTTTACAAGGAAACATCAAATACACAAAATTGGACTTAGAAATGCGAATGACATACAGCTATATACACCACGCACCAATTATGATGTACGTAGGTGCCTAATTGTATAAAAGACTACCAAATACCATAAAAAATGCAAAATCCATGTCTATATTAAAAATAAACTTAAAATCACATATTTTAAACAAAAACAAAGCGAGCGCACCTTAGTACATTACATACCACATCCAGTTGCGCGTGTTCCGTGTATGTTTATTTTTGATATGCGAAATTTCGAGCGTCTACCCTACATTTTTAAGTATTTTTGATATGTTTGATTTTTGAGTTTATGATTTTGTCTTTTAGAATGTTTTGTTTTGCGAAAACTGTACGTCTGTCGACAATAATGCTTTTTAGTTATAAATATTTCTCATGTAAGTGATAATTTCTAATGGGAAATAAGGATATCTCAAATCCGAAGATTACATTAATTTTATCGATATCAATAATCGACCGTTTAGTCGCCCTACCATACGTGAGCTTTTACGTGTGTATGAGTGTACGTCAAATGCAGAGATTGCATTAGTGTGACAACCAATAGCAAACTCACGATCTAAGTGCGTGTTGTTTATTTGTGTGCGTAATCCGCGTAGACACTGGTCTCTTGCTTGTAGTAAAGTTAAAGAGTGGGAGACAAACGGCGACAAGCGTTCTGATGCAAATCAGGAACTATTTCCTTTCTAACCTCCTTTATATGTTCTGTGGTTCATTTCAGTCGTAAAAGAGGAGGTATATTTTATTAGGGATTTCTTCTGAAAACAGATTTTTTGATTTGATTGGTCGGTTTAAAAATGAAAATACGAGTATAGGTATTAAATTTATTTTTTCAAGCTGCTGCTAAAACCCCATCCTATTCTTTCAAATGCCGTGTGTGTTCCAGGACTACGGTAACCTGGTTAGACAGCGGAACGTAAAGGGCTATTGAAGGACACAATGGATTTTAGCCAGCACGAGTCTGACAGTCCCTCCCGCTTTCCCCTGGGTGGGAGGACTCATTTATAGATTTTACCACGTAAAAAAAAGACAGTAACAAAATTGACCCTCCCAGGCAAACCAGCTTACCATACAATTTAAGATTTCACTGGCGATAAAGTAGCGACAACATGATAACAGCGTGTTCCTCGCATACAGCCTGTTATCAGGTGCAGTCGACCGGAAGTCGCAACTTTTGTCAGCTGACATCCGGCGGCGCCGGCGCTGCCTCGGGGTATTGTGTTTGCGATTAAGTATCAGCTGTTCGTGGTGGAAATGTGCAGTGTTAGTTCATCTGCAGAGAGTACAGGAAACTTAAATAATAATATAAACGCGAAACTGAACTTGTTTATTCCTGTTTGTTAAGCTTTCACTACTCATCATCTTGGGTCGAAGGCGCGTTGTGTTAGGCCGCGTTTCCACTGACGCGGAGCTGGGCGGAGAGGAGCGGAGAAGAGCGGTGAAAAGTGGTCAGTGTTTCCACTGAAGCGGAGCTGGGCGGAGAGGAGCGGAGCTGGGCGGAGAGGAGCGGAGCTGGGCGGAGAGGAGCGGAGCTGGGCGGAGAGGAGCGGAGCTGGGCGGAGAGGAGCGGAGCTGGGCGGAGAGGAGCGGAGAGGAGCGGAGCTAGGCGGAGAAGAGCGATGAAGAGCGATAAACTTCTCATCCATTTTGATGCACCTAGTGACGTAACGAAGACAACTGACACACTGCACGCAAGTCACGCATCGCCCCGCTCCGCACCGCCCCGCTCCGTACCGCCCCGCTGTCCTCCGCTCTGCACCCCAATTCTCGCTGTCCTCCGCACTGCACCGCCTCGATGTATGAATATCCGCTCAGCTCTGCTCCACCCCGCTCGTACTGTTTCCATTGAAGCGGAGCGGAGATTTCAAGCATAGTCATTGGTCAATTTGTACACCGCTAAGCTCCTCTCCGCCCAGCTCCGCGTCAGTGGAAACGCGGCTTACACGCGCGCCTCAAAGACTGTCAGCAAAATGACGGGGCCAAAGCCCGACGAGGTCGCGGGACTCACAAATTACAGTGACTCCGGAACGTAAAGGGCTATTGAAGTACACCGTGGATTTTAGTCAGTACGAGTCTGACAGTCCCTCCCGTTCTGCCCTGGGGGGAGGACGCATTTGATGATTTTACCACGATAAAATTAAAAAATTACCCCACCCTCTCCCCAACATATTTATCTTGATCGCCATTTTACAATAAGCAGCCACAATAAAGGGAATTTCCCATTTTGTGGGAATAACGACACTTGGCAAACCCTAATAATTTTTCATTATTCATCTACGCCACAGAATTATAGACTCTATATCATTGTGATAAGATACAATGTCACTCTAATAGTCTTCTTTGGTGATTAGGTACATCAAATCGCCCATGAATGGAAGAAACGTTTACTTTGAGATATTTTGTAAGCTTAGCTACCTTTGAATTTTCAGAAGTGTTTATAATAAAATATTGTTAAATAATCTTCTAGTAATTTTATGTGATGGCGAGTCTATTACATAGCCTCGCAAGGTAGCAGAATTTAATTTATTAACTACTTGGTATATTTTGCCCGTTCTAACCTAATAAAGATTGTGATGACTGTAAAAGCTTACCTATCTATTTAATTTTTGAGTTAATGAGGTAATGTTTAAATTGACTTATCTCCTGTCCATTCATAGTGTCTTAGAAGCAGATGAACTTCTTGGTACATCAGTTTAGCAGTTATCATAAAATGTTGCCAGTATCTCTAGTAACGGGCGACTCGTTGTCCGACCATGGACCATGCCCGGGTCGACAGCGCGTTGTGTTTCACGCGCGCCTCAAGGAGTGTCAGTATCGCCTCGGACTCGCTTCGCTTTCGCCTGTCTGTTTGACAAAGGCATTAGGCCTTCTTTTCGTCCCACAATCCGCCACTTGCATCCATCGGTTAACCGCGACTCTCACGATGTCTTCGGTGGACCTAGTGAGATGCCTGTCTAGGCATCCCACTAGGTCCACGCTTCCTGTTCGCGGTTGCCACTCAAGAACTTTTCTTCTCCTTCGGTAAGTAGTTCTACAAAGGATGTGACCTGATTACAAATAACTATCATTCTAGATGAGATACTTTTTTTTAATCGTGGTAAAATCATCAAATGAGTCCTCCCACCCAGGGCAGGGCGGGAGGGACTGTCAGACTTGACTGACTAAAATCCACGGTGCCCTTCAATAGCCCTTTACGTACCGGGGTCACGGTAATTCCTGAGTCCCGCGACCCCGGCAGGCTTTGGCCCTCTAGAGGGGGGCCCCGTCAGGGAGAAATGTCTTAAAAAATAAGCAGTACCCTTGTACTACAGTTTTAAATTTGCGTTATTTCATGTTGTGTTTTGTATGTACATAAATTGTTCAATAAATAAATAAATGAATCGTTATCAGACCTGATCTTGAAAGTAATCGCCAATCACTGCTTTGAAAATAATTCAATTATATTTTTGTTGGTGATATCAACGTAATTTGATTTCAATTTTAAACTTTTGATTGAATTTCTTTGAAGTCACAGCAGACTGAAATGAGATGACTGAAATAGAGGATCCATTTCAAGATTAAATTTCTCGTTTTAAAGACTTAAAACTGAAATAGAGAATTTAAACGGTTCGTTAAAATCTTAGATTTGTGACAAACTTCGTTAAACGTCTATACAAAATAAATTGGTTTTTAGGTGAACAAACATATACAGGGTGAATTTTCAGGGTGGTTTCGCCCGCCATCCTTACGATATCAAGTTTTATGAAAACTTAAGTATACTTATCGCCTCCAAGAAAATAAATGTAGCTACAAGCCTAAAAGTACACTAGTACCACAGCTAGTACTATAAGTTAAGGATAAGCAGAATATCAAAATTTCACCGCTTTCCTTATGCAAAAGTTCGTTACAATCGTGCAGCTGTGTCGGGCACTCCTGCGCACCACCTGTTGCGCGTGTGTCGATGTGCAGCCAACCGTGTCGGAACTCGCTTGTGAGCTCCCCAAGTGCTATAGCTAAGTGAGGTTTAAAAGACCGTTAAGTACACACATACATACATCAAAATTCACATGTGTTTAAGGCGAAAATACCAACATTCAGCTTAATTTTTTGTAAAAGACTACTGTTTTACACTATTTAGTGAAATTTGGAATCAGCGTCATCATCTGCCTAAACATTACCAATCAAGTAGGGATCGGCTTCCAGTCCGTCAGTTCAAGTCGGATACTGCTAAACACAACTTTACATGGACCGACTGTCTATCTGACCTTCATAACCCAGTAAATGGTACAGAAAGTGGTAGCTACAGATACTACTGAGCAATAAGAGTGGCCCTAAAATCGATCCTTGTGGAAGCCCCTCACGTAACTTGGAAATAGTGAATCCCACAATCTTGCGTAACCGATGAAAACGATTGTAAACGATATTCAAAATAATAACAGCTATCAGAAATATCAGAATAGTATTGTATTCCACAAAAAAACTGTATAATGAAGATAGTTGTGTGTTTAGTGTCACTCAAGTTCATATCTATCAAACCTTTGCTAAGATCTTTTTTATTGAATAAGTTATTTTTCTCAAAGCCATCGCAATTTAATAGCAGAATCTTATTCCCGACAGGTTCCTATCCTCTCAAGTTCCCATACTTGTTTATCAACGCCATATCGGTCTATTACTTCACTTCAGGTCACCATTGACTCCACACTTAATTCGAACACGAATCCTCCATCCCTGTCTTTCACTACAAGTAAGAGAGAGACGGAAGTACTTTTCAAATCGATGCTGACCCTTATACCAGGGAAAGGTGCGGTGTCCGTTGTTTCGCTTCCTTGCGCAGGAGTCGTTTTTTTGTTCGATTTAGTATTATGTCCATGATCGTGGTCGGGTTAGTACTTAGTTGGGTTTCTTTTAGGAATAGTGTTTCAGTAGTTATTTAATTAATGTATAAAATTGTATTGGTTTTATTTAAATGTGAAGTGAGGATGAATTACTTGAGATTGGAGGAAGACAGGTGAGTTTGGCTTTTAAATTGGGTTCTGAAGGGAATTAGTTAACGAAGTGATTAATTGATTTATGTAAAAGACACACGTTTTTTCTACACATATGTAGAAGAAGTATCATAGTACAAATTGACAATCACTGTATAGTTTTTCATTTTATGAATTTTATCGTAATTCATGTTATATATTTTGTGGCTTGTTTAGAATTTATTTAAGTTCTTCGCTGCGGCTATATTTTAAATATTTGGTTTAAGTCAGTACAAGTGGTTAGTAAAATCCATGGAAGGCATAGAAGGAATGATGAGAAGTTCGGTTAAGCTTTAAATACCTTAGTGGAACAGTGTATAAGACAGGGACGCGAGGTATGATGGGAAATCACGCACTGAAGGCAAACTTAACACAATACTAACGTCAATTTGACGTCCTGATGGCGCTTACGCTACGTTAGTGTTGTGTAAAGTATGACTTTTGAAAAATGAGTCCGCCCACCCAAGGCAGGGCGGGAGGGACTGTCAGACTTGTACTGACTAAAATCCACGGTGTCCTTCAATAGCCCTTTACGTACCGAGGTCACGGTAATTCGTGAGTCCCGCGACCGTGTTAAGTATGCCTAAAGAGTGTATGTTCCCATTATACCTCGCGTCCCCGTCTTATACACTGCTCCCCTATTCACTTAGCAACAATAGGCAGACAAAGAAAAAAGAACATGTTTAATGTCTGTAATTTAACTACTGAAGCTTTATAATTCCTTAACATGTAGTTAAAGGTTTTATTTTACAACTGAAAACCAATTCTTTTACATTTGAAATCATTAAACTTTCCCTTTTTATTTATATTTCGTTAAACAGCGTACAAATGAAACGTTTTTCTCGTACAAAATAATATATTAAAGGTTTTCCTTACTGAAAAATCGTTTTAATGTATCGTATATTTCTTTTTCCCCCATATTTCTGTCATTGCGTTCCTTTTTTTGACATTTCTTCGGATTAAAAGCTTTAATCCTCTCGTTATTTTTGATAAACTTTTGGAACGTGCGAATACTGACATTTCGATTTAATATTCATTTTTTTATAAGTTAAAAATCCTGTAAATTTTCTAACGAATGGTTAAAAATGAAAATTACTTCACTTTTAACAAATGACTTCTATTTACAGCGTACTTGAAGTATTAAAGCCTTTGTCAAACAGACAGGCGTGGCGAATGCGAAGTGTTACGTTTTTATTTATAATGTATGGAATTGTTTGAATCCAGTCACATAGAAAAGCGAAAGCGATCCGATAGCGTGACAGAACTATCGGACTGACGTCTCGATTCGGAAATGCTTCGCTTTCGCCTGTCTGTTTGACAAAGGCATTATTGTATGAAAAAATGGAACAGCGCCTCTATTGTACGGAGAAGGAACAAATGTTTCCTTGAAATTAATGTCAAAGTTCAGGTTTATGTTTTGGAAAACAATACCTACGGTTCCACAGTAAATTTTGCCTTCTATTTTAAAATCAACATAATAAGGATATCTCTTCCCCTTTTCATAACCATTTTAACATCTAACGGTACATCAGCATTACTCATAACAGTTAAGATAAACTATAGTTAACTTCTAGTTAAGTTAAACTCGATGGGTGAAGACATAAGTCTTCCGGATTACCGCTTGTTAGAATATAATCTGCATATTGAGTGCTTCGTAATACCTGTTATCTTATTTTCTAGTAATCTCCTCAGTGTTTAGTTTCTATGGAAATTAATGTAAGGAAATTACGGTGTTTTAATCAGAGGAATAGATTTAAAGATTTTTACCATCTATAAGAAAGGGTGTTCTTAATAAGACTGTTTAACCAGTGGTTAACAAATCAGATTAAAAGATTTCATTATGGCACGGTTAGCGCAGTGGCTGAGCGATTGGAATGCTGCGCTGCGTGTCGCGGGTACGATTCCCGCACGGAGCAAATATTTGTATGATCTACGATCTAAGTAGTAGTTCCGGGTCTGGGCATTTGTGTATGTGAGTTTATGTTTGTAAACGCACCGAGGGAAAATCTTAGTGTGGGGCAACGTTTTTTAGATTAAAGAAAAAAATATTTAAAAAATAAATATTAAATCTGAAATGGAAATGAAACCAAATGAAAAGTATTTCTCATTTTTTGGCTGGTAAAATCATCAAATGGATCCTGGGTGGAGCGGTAAAAACTGTCAGACCGTTCCTGACTAAAATTCCACCTGATTCACATGCCCTTTGCGTTCTAGGGCCATGGTGCCCTTTTAAGTCAGTCGCACGTCAAACTGTTTACTTTTTCATTGCTAAACTTATAGATTTATGAACAGACTGAAACTTGGCGTTGCTGCCCTGGAACTAAAAGTTCATGCTCTAACCAATAGGTACACAATATCAATAAATACTCTAGATAATGTGTAATTTCTGTTTTTCTATTTCCATTGAAAAGAAGCTCTGAGTGTATGTGTATATAAATTTAGTTTACACAGTACATTTAATTCTAATACCACGTGAGCTGATCGTCCCTGAACCTCAGAACTTACGCAGTATCAAATTTCTCAATAGACAGGAGAACCCCTTACCAGCAAAGATCTCCATATGCAGAACCACGTAGGTGTTCAATTTGCATTAATTATGTAGGATTAGATCGATAGATAGATTAAATAGAGGCCAAAGCCTGCCCGGGTCGCGGGACTCACGAATTACCGTGACCCCGGAACGTAAAGGGCTATTGAAGGACACCGTGGATTACAGTCAGTACGAGTCTGACAGTCCCTCCCGCTCTGCCCTGGGTGGGAGGACTCATTTGATGATTTTACCACTTAAAAAAAAAACCAATAGAGCTGATCTTCCCTGAACCTCGGATAAATATCTCAGAACTTACGCAGTATCTAATTTCTTAATAGACAGAAGAACCCCGTATCAGCAAAGATCTCCATATGCAGAACCACGTAGGTGTTCAATTTGCATTAATTATGTAGGATTCATACATTATATTTCCGGATCAATATGCTAATGTCGCTGTTGATAACAATCTTTGTTCTATGTTCTTATCTGATCTGTGCCTATTCAGCTGTTGGTATATGTGGCATAGCCTACTTACAATATGAAAGGAATGAGCTGAATTGTGAAATAGTCGTATCTATCTATACAAACAAATATTATAAAGCTGAAAAGTGTGTGTTAAGTTTTTTTTTAATTATTTGATAGTCCATTTATCTAGGAAAGCTATTATAGCCCTTTTTTTACGCCGTAAAATCATCAAAGGACTCCTCCCAACCCAGGGCAGAGCTGGGAGGACTCATTTGATGATTTTACCACGCTAAAAAAGTGTAATACGGTGAGCCTATTGCCACGTTTGCCACCAACCGGGCATAATAAATCCAAACTCCGTGTGTGGTGCTGATAAATTCTTTATGGAAAAACCCAATAAAAAAGCGCGTTGGTCAAACATCTGGAATCCGTTATTAGATAGATTGAGGAGTTAATGATAACTTACATACCTAATAACTGACAGTCTCGCCCTGGGCGGGAGGACGGATTTGATGATTTTAACATGATTATTTTGACGATAAATCTCGTTCGTATTTCGAACCAAAATTTAGCAGTAGGTACTACTAACTAAAGAAATGGTGTAAATAAAATAACTCCAGAGTCCACTACCAGCGTTGTCACTTCATTATTAACTCTTGATTGGCATATAATGACACGTTACGTCTGACAGATCCCAGACAAGTAATGGCCCTAGACCTTAGATCAGGAACAGAGTGCTGGCGTCAAATTATAGCCCCGTAGCCCTGAGTAACGGATAAGTCATATGTGGACGATGGGCCGAGGCATAAGAGAGAGCGATTTGTAATCTCGCTCTTGAAATTTCTCCTAAATTGTGGGTACGTTTACAAACATATATATAAACTGACATATATTATACAAACATTCTACCCGTAAAAGCTAAAAACTAATGTATGTCCCGTTCGGGAATGGAACCCGCGCCACGCAGTGCAGTGTCAATCAATCAGACACGTGTTATTATCAAACATCATAAAATAACGCTTCTTTTGTCCGGGGGTTATTAAGAAGTGATAAAAGTGTAGGACACCAATTTTTTATTTTTCATATTTGATTTCATGAAATACGGGTGAGTCCGAAGGTTGCACTGAAACATTCCCGATAGCCAAAAACTGCTTTTTCTGGTATAGAAACTAACTTTGCCTTTGTCATAAAGACCGGCGAAAGCGAAGCGTTTCCGAAGCGATACCGAACCGAAGCGAGACGTCAGTCCGATAGTTCTGTCATGCTATCGGATCGCTTTCGCGTTTCTATGTGACTGGATTCAAACAATTCCATACATTACAAATAAAAACGTCACGCTTCGCATTCGCCGCCCGACAAAGGCTTTGGGCTCGGGGTAGATTGCTGGAAAGTGTATCCCATCATCCCACCCCATACTAAGATCGTTAATATTATGGTCCTATGGAGAAATATCGACATTTCAATGCGGACGCTTTTAATTATATTTGACGACAACAAACGCTTGCCTCTCAACCCTTGTTCGTCTGATGTGCGCCCACTTACCGTATCGCTGGCTTGGTAACGTTGCTTATAAATATTTCACGTAATACTCGTGGAAAGGCCCGCGTAGCCCAGCTGAGAGCTTGCTGAGTGTTTACTTGTATATAGAATACGGAAGAAAATCTCTTATGTATCGAAATGACATAGTTACGAGTATTATAGATCCGAAGCTACCAAGCTTCCTTTATTTATTTTTAGACCAAGAAACTCTCTTAATCTCTCTTTTTGGTGCGTAACACTATTATTTAACTATGAGTTTGACGCTTAATTCCTGTTTTATGAAGAGTTCAGGGTCACAGTGGTCATAGTATCACGCGTCCGCTTGATGTTTTACACTCTAGATAATATACGATAGTCATTCTAACATCAATTTACACTCACACAAAGTTGATATTGTTTAAGTGAAAACAACATCGATTGGAAACAATGATTGAAACAGACTTTAGATGGTATTCAACATTGAAACTACAGTATTATAAATTATTCATCACACTTCGGCTAGATTTACATATTATACAAACATTTACTATGTATATAACCATGTACAACTAACATTACTAATGTGGAATTCGTGTAGCTCTATTATAAATGCATTAATATTTCGTATGTCTAACGAGAATATTCTATTCAAAATGGAGACATGTTTTCCTTTGATATATCTTGTTCATTTGTGGGGTTTTCATTAGAGGTATTCCTTTGTTTAATTTAGAAATTACAGGTGAAATTTACATTTTACATGATATCTTTCTTACAAGCGTGGTAGTCACTGTAATTTCCACATAAAGTTCAGTAATGCCTTTGTCCAACAGACAGGCGAAAGCGAAGCGTTTCCGAAACGATACCGAACCGAAGCGAGACGTCAGTCCGATAGTTCTGTCACGCTATCGGATCGCTTTCGCTTTTCTATGTGACTGTATTCAAACAATTCCATACATTACAAATAAAAACGCCTCGCTTCGCATTCGTCACGCCAGTCTGACAAAGGCTTAAATGACGATCATCTAGGGGTATCAAGAGGTGAGTGTCTTTTTTACTGTCAACTTGGTTTAGTTCTTGCTAGAGTCGCGAGACTGTATCATTAAGTTATCGTGACCCCGGAACGTCAAGGGCTATTGAAGAATCATTGTGGATTTTAGTCAGTAAGAGTGTCAGAGAGAAGAAAATTAGTGTAGATTACCGAATAATAGTATAAATCAAAGTCTGAAATTGTACATTGAACTGAAACGAAAATGAAATACCTGACTGAAATTGAAAAATGGGTTTTATTCATAATGTAACGTAACAGCTTGTAAACGTCTGAAACTGAAGGATTATAATGAATTATGTGATGTGATGTAAGAACATGAGGTGTGAAAGAAATACGTAATACCTATATAATAGGTACACTAAAAATTATACGTGTTTGTTATAATTTTACGCGCCGGTGGTTCGTACCGGCTATTCAGAAAATATGTATAGTTTAGTTATACTTTGAAAACTCGTAGTGAAACTGAAATAGTGTTTTATTTTACTCTCAATTATTTTCTGAGCATAATAATATGGTTGTACCAGTTTATACGTAATGCTGAGGGACCTATCCTGCCGAGGTCTGTATTAAAAGAACATCGCGGTCCTCGAATGCAAAGTACAACTGATTAAACGGGTAGGTTTTTAGTCGATCAAGTCTGACAATTCTATCTGCTCCAGCCAAAGCGGACTCATTTAATAACTCAGACCTAAAAGGTTATAAACTTAAAGTATAGCTTAAAACCCACCACACTATTCCCAAACCACTGCAACTCCTGAAAGCCAGAATCAACAGTGGCAACCAACAGGAAAACGTATCCTGGAGAATGAATTTACCTGTCTTGGATCCTGCAACGAAATTAATCAGAAAAGAATAGTGGAAGAGTAGGAAAAAAATATGTTTCCACTTAAAGTATAGCTTCAATAGCTTGTCAAATGTGTTATTAACAAAGTTACAATAACTTGAGTCACACGAGTGGGCTTACTAAAAATCAATGGATCGGCAAAAATCACGTCCCATTCAACAATTTCCAGTAAACAATATGAAGGAAACAAGAATGAAAGGAGTTTTACTCGTTTCTCTTCCGCAATTTAGATAAATCGATTTGCGCTTATGATTTAGGGTCATAGCACACATACTCGTATAAGCACTGCAAAGACAGACCGTTTACATGTAGTTTTAGAGAAATGTTATCACATGTACAGATGTGATAAAGGACATCAAACTGAACATTATAGTACAGGGAAATACCTAACTGAGATTTGCACATACTAAAGGAGAATGAGTACAAAAACATTTATTTTAGTACAGACACACAATTACAATCATATAAAAAAGAATAAGAATAGATAATTAAAAAAAGAAAAACAAAAAAAGAATGTGTTGAGCATATCCAACACCGAAAAATGAGCATTAGTTGGGGGAAAGAGACCCAGCGCCGCTACTAGTGAAGTATGACATAAAAGAGACAAAACTTTTACTCAGCGTAACGTGGAACAAAGCTGGCAATGTTGATGATAAAACACCGAATTAACATAAGATCAAATTAACTGAACTGATTCTGATTTGGGGCGATGTCGTTAAAATGCTAACATAGCCCAGAACTTCACCACTTCCACGCTGTCATCAGTGGCTGTAAAGTGTCACCTTCACTGCATGGGCAAAATATTGGATGGATATGTGGCATTATATGGATTGGTGCGTGTTTTGTAGTATGTTACTCCATAGAAAGCACCATTCTTTATATGGAGTGACATATTGCAAAACGGCTCGAGTATTCACGACAATGCCCAGTTTATACGTGTGCGTTGAACTTAAGTTTCGTGCATGAGCAAGCAAGGGAATACTGAAAAATGTTCATGATTTACTGTGTATTTACACAAGAGATTTATTAAGAATTGGAAATGAAAAGAGAAAATACTTTTGTTTAGAAAGTACTTCAGTCAAAATCAGTATTGAGATAAGTAGCAACTTGCGACTCAATTGTTTTTATTAAAGTCTGGGATCTGGGTCTGAGTGCCGTAATCGACATTACATTTTTCTCAAGTTTATCACTACAAGACGGAGTAGGCAGTTTTTCCGTTGGAATTTGAACTCTTTGTGCTGGAAAATAAGAATGCGTTTTTTGTGAAGCATTTCATCATTTCATTCCATCTATGAGTGCTTTCACAAAAGACACGACACTGGCATATAGTCCTCTCTCGCTCATTTTCCCTACAAATGTATGAAACGACCAATCCCACCGATATCGTGTCGTTACCGCTATCGTCTAATGTGAAAGCGCCCATTGATTTACAAATCAAAATACCTGACATTATTTTAATTATAAACAATGACTATTTTACAAAAGCTTACCCTTAATGTTAAAAAGAGATCAGCTTATGCTACATCAAGTATTTTGAACAAAACAGCCTTAATTTTAAACCTATGTTAACAATCATAAAAAGCAATAACACACTGAAAACAAATCCTCTCCCGAACTGAAATGGAAGCTATTAAAATAATCACAGTTTTCCAATTATTACAGTCCATACGGGGAATTAATATGTAAATCCTTTCAATGAAATGTTCGAAGCTTTCCATTGCAAACACAATATTTATCCAAGCATTGTATACTCTGTGTTTTCACTAGGGAATAGGGTTACCATCTGTTCGGATGTCCCAGGTTTTTTTTTATTCACTATCTGGACCGAGCTTGTCCGAGCTTCTCGACTATCGGAATCCCCTTTGGGATTAGGATTACAAGGAAAATAAAAGAGTTGGTTGAAAAGAAAGGTTTAAATGACAAATTCTCGGTTTTTGTAAATGTTTTTTCAAATGGGGATGTAGTTATATTGTCTGTCCAAAGTCCACCATTTTTTTTAATGTTCAAAGTTGTGTTCACGCATTGGACTTATTTTAATAAGTAGAAATCGGTCAAGTATTGCTGGAGAAGATTTTGGCTTGGATAGTTTATATCAGTAAGTTCAAACATTAAGCTTTGTCTCATACACAGATATTTATTTGTATGTTAGTTATTGCATACATATAAGTTTTATGCAAGGTTGATAAAATCTGGAAATTAATTCTAACTAGGACAACTCATCGTCTCGAAAACGTGACCCTTTTAGAAATTCATGTCACTTAATACTTGTTGGTATTGATACTAGCTATCGATAAGAAGAGAGAGAGAAGCTTTAAAGAAAATGGTGTAGGTAAGGAAAGCGAGGCTTCAAGATTATCATGAGACAATAGCGTGACCGAAAAAGTTTGGTTGAAGTAAATCAAGACAGGCTTCATACTTCAAGCCCTTTCGGAATGGTTACCCTACTCTGGAACAGATTTCAAAGTAATATCAAGTTAACATTTGTCAATTGAACAGTGTGGTCGATGGCAGTTTGCAACAGGCGCGATTGCATGACCTACTTTACTCTGTAAATATTAACTATCGCCATTTTCAGTATTGAATAAATAATTTTCATGAGAATAAAGGTGCGTTAATATGAGGAAAGTTTTTTGCCTGGAAACGACGGGGATTACAGAGATATGCATCATCTGCCTAGCCTTTTCCCAATTATATTGGGATCGGCTTCTAGTCAAACCAGATGCAGCTGGATTTCAGTATTTTACATGGAGCGACTGCCTATCGGACCTCCACAACCCAGTTACTGGATAATATGATACCTTATGGTAAGACTGGTTGTCAGAATTTAGAGCTTCTGACTAACAGTAACTACTGTCAAAGATCTACAAATGACAGCCGGGACCAACGGCTTTACGTGCTCTACAGACCCCTGAGAGCCTGAGACAAGCCAGAAATGTCATCCAACTGTTGCCAATCACACTGCTGATTTGCTTTATCTAGCATGAAAGCTTTCTAAGCGGGACTGTCGTAAATGGGCACTGGACTCTTGGACCCCAAAAAGGCAAATAAAGGAACAGTTGGGCCCTGCCGGGGACGCGGGACTGTCTTGTGACGTAACCGTGGCTCCGGAACGTAAAGAGCTATTGAAGGACACCGTGGATTTCTGTCTGACAATCCCTCCCGTCCTGCCCTGGGTTCCACAATCTTCTGGTAGTGCCAGCTGAAGAAGAGGTATAGTTGCACATGCCGAAATGTCATAAAAATCGGTCCACAATTATTGGCGGAGTAATCGCGTAACAAACACACAAATAAAACATACCGTCGAATTGATAATTCCTCCTTTTTTGAAGTCGGTTAAAAATAAACTCGCATGGCCGCTCTAGACTCTCGATGGGCGAAAAATCTTCCACGTCTAAACGAGCTTTTCAGCTGATTTTATGATGACTGTAAACAACTGTAAAATGATACTTTACACGGACCGCAGCCATTTCGTGCACAGTTAATTAAACGAAGTTCCCTGTGTTTGTGATGTGATTGCGTATGTTAATATGCTACGACACTCTTTGTTTATTTGATGTATACACGGTTAAATTTTGATCGTTTTAATCCCTTGGACCGGTGGTTTAACTAACAAAATACTACTCATTACAAGCTTGTACTGCGATGTAACATAAAAAATAAATAAATTGGCAAATGATAAGATTATACTCGCAAAATGTATGAAACCAATAGTTGCGCCACGCGTATCGGGCAGTGTAGGTACCTACACGGCCCGATCAAGCATAAGGTTATTGACTCGCTCAGCTGATATTTGCGTAGGTAAACAAATTGATTCCAAATTTTCCTTCATACTTTTACGGGCTTAGGACCGACATAACTGTTTTGTGCATAAGACATACCAGCGGTAGGTAGGCCTGCTAGTTATACCGTATTTAAAAATGTGGAATCAAATTATGTACAATGATTTAAAAAGAATCAAAATTATTTACAACGATTTAGAAAGAGCTATGCTAATAATGGTTGGTACCTAGGTAGTTAAATTTCACGATAACGTAATAATTGTTCAAAATGCAAACCATTCCTTTCGATACACAGTCTTGCACGTTTAATGAGATTGTCTTTTAATTTTACTAATGTGTCCCTGTCACTTTTTATCACATCGAAGGCGTCCACTATCGCACTTTTCATTTGTTCACGAGTTTGATGCTCGTTTTTGTACACTAAACGTTTTACTTCACTCCACAAATAAAAATCCAGCGGGGTAAGGTCCGGACTCCTTGCTGGCCAAGCAATTGGACCACCCCGTTTGGTTCACTGTAAAGGCGTCGAGCCGCCTGCGCATCAAAACCCGCGATTGCGTAAAACTGCACCATAGCAACGAACTCAAGGTTGGAATACGCGTAATTCCGAGACGTCATTATTCGCGAGATAACACAATGCACTTCGATGACGTCTTAGAGAAACTGACCCGGGGAAACTCCCATGACGTGTCACTGTCGCGCGGGGTGCGCGGGGTGCGCGGGGTGAGAGGGGCGCGGGGTGCGCGGGGTGAGAGGGGCGCGGGGTGAGAGGGGCGCGCGCGCCGTATTCCTTGCCAAAAACCCTGTTTGATTGGCAAGGTATACGGCGCGCGCGCCCGGGGGCGGGACTTGGTCTAGGATTGGCTATTTTTTGCGAGTCCACGTTGACCAGCGACCGCGTCAATGTTGTTACTGATAAGAATGCTGCCTACTAACGGTTCGCATTATTTATTCACTCATGCGAGAATTGATTCGAGTTATTAAAAAAAAAGTACATTATTTTTTAATTTTATCTTTACAAATCGATAGTGTTTCATGGACCAGTTCGACCCTCCAAGGGATTAAAACGATCAAAATGTAACCGTGTATATGTAAAGTATGTGGGACATATAGAAAGAGCGATAATCGTTCCTATGCAGTAGCTGATTGAAATCATCTAATGTTTCAATAGTGGCTGTTCGTATGTTTTACCAATTTGATCGAACATTAACCTTCCATTATTGTGATAAGGATGAAAATCTATTTAAAAAATTGACAGATTGAGGTAGGTTGATGTGCTGGCGTCTGTACTTTGGTTTTATGGCGAAGTTGCCATTCAATCTTTATAAGTAATTTTACATTCGCATTTTGATTGGTTCATCACTAGCTTTTTTATCGTGGTAAAATCATAAAATGAGTCCTCGCACCCAGGGCAGAGCAGGAGGGACTGTCAGACTCGTACTGACTAAAATCCACGGTATCCTTCAATAGCCCTTAACGTCCGCGGTCATGGTAATTCGTAAGTCCCGCGACCCCGGCAGGCTTTGGCCCTCTAGAGGGGGCCCCGTCATTTACTGACACTCTTTGTGACGCGCGTGGAACACAACGCGCCGTCGACCCGGGCATGGTCCATGGTCGGACAGCGAGTTGCCCATTACTTGCCTGCATGTCCGCGCCTACGGTGGCCGGAGATCGTCTGCCAACTTCCGTCGCCGTGGGCGTCTACCACTCCCTCGCGCGGCCCGCCTCCTCCTTCGCGAGCATGACTGCTTCGCAGAAGAAAGCGACCTTTTCACTTTTCACTTCGTCTTGCCCCGAAGCATCGCCTCGACCAATGGTTCATCATTAGCTTAGGATTTATTCAAATATCTTTATTGTACCATTACTAACATCTTTTTTATTAATATGTAAGTTTAATTTATACAAAATATATACATAATCTATTCATTATATTTTATCTAAAAACATCTGCATTACCAACATACGTGAAACACCTCGGTACCTCTAAACTACTTTCTAAATTAAGATAGTTCTTCTAATTGATCTAAAAGCTAATTTATTTCCTCCCAATTCCCCCATTGTTCGAAAATCGCGTTAAGCAAACACGGGCCTAAACAAAATACCTTAGTAATGAATGCTAAGTACAAAGTTAGCGCTTTTCTCCAACTTTTAATGTATGCCTACCTACCTGTACTTTGTCGGTACCTATTGACAAAGGTATCAAAGTACCTTGTTACCTCCCTTTGACCGTTTTTTGTGTGGTCGAAATTTTTAATGAATATCGTGATTTTTCTTTAGTTCTGGGTGTCTAAAAAGGTTATTCTAGCAGAATCATAGTAATATGTATTGCAATATTTAAGGTCATTAAGGTCAGATAGGTGCGTCCACCGAAATATTTTTAGCTTTAAGTCTGACAACCAGTCTTACCATGGGGTATCGTATTACCTAGTTACTGGGTTGTGGAGGTCCAATGGGCAGTCGCTCCATGTTAAATACCGATATTCACCTGCATCTGGTTTGACTGGAAGCCGACCCCAATATAGTTAGGAAAAGGCTAGGCAGATGATTAAAATTGATGAAGATACGTCGCTTAAATCACAATAATTCACGCCTGCGCCCTGATACAATTTTGAGTGCGTTCTGAAGTCACGAGACCTTCCGAGTTTTGATACGTTGTACCTTTTTCGATATTAAACGAAAAAAAAAACAAATGTGTATCTACATCCATTCGTCTAGACGAACTGACGGACTAAATAGATTTGCAATATTCTGATGCTGGAAATTAGTCTATTTTACAAATTTCACCCTGACCGTTGTGGATTTAAAATTGTAAAACTTACAAAATTATCGCAGATTTCAGTGAATTTCCAACGCGTTCTAAAACGTCACGATCATAAAACCCACGTAAGTATTTGGGTTAATACTGCAGTCGTAACCCAATTGCTACAAGATTCGTACGTACTCTTATAGAACTTTACAACGGCTGTAATAATTTTGCAGTTTTCCTATTTTGTGGAGCAGTCTACATATAAATCTGTTAGCCCCGTCGTACACGCGACGCAAGTCTCGGATACTTTACGACTTTTGGTATCCATTGACGCGTGCCTGTGTACGAACCTCTATGGATTTGTATTGCGATAGTCACCTCGATACCAATGCTATAAGGAATCGGAGACTTGCCTCGCCTATTAGTGTACAAAAGGGCTTAGGTTTGGAACTAAACCAGTCCATCTTATTCCTAATAGATGAACATTTTATGTTCAAGCATAGGTATCAAAATAAATGCTCAGCTTCTCTTGTACCTCCTCTTTATTAACCACTGATCTGTCATCATTAAGAGTGAAGATGTCACATTTATTCTCATATCTTCAACTATTTACATTATAATCATTAACGAATTGTCTTCTCCTTTGTCCATAGCCGGAGTGAGTCGGCTCTGAACAGCCCAACGGAGCCTGACGTATCGCTTGCGGCATCCCTCACCGACCCTCTGGAGGCGCACACCTTAGATGAAGCCAGGAGGAGCATCAGGTACAGTACTCTAGTTAATCGGGGTTAAATGAAGGAAAATTGCACACTTGCTACATTCTCATTTGATTATTTTCATCAGACTGCTATTTGTGTCAAATAAGTGACAATGAAAACACGAGTAGTGAACGAAAAATCTTTCTATTATCTTTGATGTATCAACTCATATAATAGAGACTTTGACCTTCTAAAAGTCTCATACAAAAGTTTTCTGCGAAAATAAGTTAGGAACAACATTCGATATTTATTGTATCGGTCGATTTGCGACACGAATAAAGACTTGCCGAAGTAATCTCTGGAGGATATGTGTCGCAATAAAGTGGTTCTGTTGGGGATCTTGACAGCTTAATAGATATTGGCGATTGATATAGTGTTTCAGTTACTTAAAGGCCCCCAGAATATCACTAGGACGGATTTCTTAACTAACTCTTTGGACATTTTGAATTTTGGCTCTAATCTTCATTTCTCTGGTGTTACAGAGATCTTCGGATGAAGTATCGTGCTCAAGCTCACCAGCTCCTAACATGGCGTCGCGCGCACCGCACGCAAGAGGAACTAGTCACTCGCCTGCAGAAAGAGAAGGCGGAACAGCTCAAATCCCTCTCCAGCCAACTTCTCCTCTTCGAGTCGCGCCTCGTACGCAAACAGAAGGAAATCAGCAGTATGCTCGCGGTACGAGAAACAATAATCATGAAACAGCAGAAAGTTATAGAATCTCTCCAAGCCAAACTTCTCGAAAATGGTATCGAGTCACAAAACATCCCTGATTTCAGAGACATGTTACAAGATTCCCACATCACAGGAGACTTCGATTCACTCAATGATTCAGATTCTGCGGTCATCATGGAAGACGTTGACTTCGACAGCAGTAACACCCCCAATGTGCCAAGATTCAGGTCGACGAACCCCGACAGCGTCACCATTGTCCGATCAATATCGGACGCCATAGACCCCAACTTAAAATACAACGTTGTGCGGCGGTCGAATGGCTTTCTCCGAAGACCAGAGATTCTGGAAACTGTGTACAGCGTAGAAGAAGAAGTTGATGGAGACTCCACTAAAGGTCTCAGTGCGCAGAACAGCACAGAGAAGGAGCTCAACGATGCCAACAAAACTGACGAAGAGAAGTACAAGGAAACAAGCCTCCTCGCTCAAAGGCGGGATAACTTTCGAATGAGGAGCGTAGTCCTGACCGCTGAGGTCAAGAGCATAGACAATGATAAGGAGCTAAAACCGAAGAACGGTAAAGAGGTGTGGTCTTATACTTATGTGCCAAAGAGGATGACGCCGGCGGCTGAGTCTGATGATGATGAAGGCACGTCGAATGCCGAGAGCGACGAGGAGCCAGAGCCGAAGTCCAACCACGTGGTGACGTACAACCGGGTGATGTCCAACCACAGGAACGTCACCAAACCTAAGGACGTGAAGTACAAAAGGATAAATAAGGCCAAGTCGAAGAGTTTGGAGGAGCTGCGAGGGAGGCTAAAGAACTGGGTGGACAAGGGGAACAAGCTATCAAACATACCTTTAGAACACGCGCAAAGTTACGCCTAAAGTGAGAGTTCCTTTTAATTAAGTGTTAATTCTGCGTGATTCGCTTCTCAAGTAAACGGGGATTTACTGTACATCACTGATAAGTAGATCACAATTAATGGTAGGATCCAAGTACCTTTTAATATAAGGGTTGTAACCAGCTTTACGACGGAGGCAAATCTATTGAAAATATTCTTGATACTCAGACTATTGTAAATAAATATTTCTTGTATGTTAAATAGATATTGTGCAACATTAAATTAGGGTAAGTTAGTTGTTTGTTTTCGAGTTTTCTATTGTTTATGAACTTAGTGTCTAACACTAATATTTAAACTAAAAAAAAAACATTTATTTACGAAGATAAAGTATAATAGTAATAAAGTATATTAATAGTAGTAATTGTTATACGGAATAAATACAGTTTTATGTATACCATGTACTCTTTTTAAATTATCTCAATGTGTCAGATTTAAATTGATGGCCTAGAAAATATATTCTTAAAAATAGAGTCAAATAACTTACATTTACAATTTTTGAGCTTATCAATGGACCTTGTTATATCAATATTTAACAACATTTTTAAAATAATAGATATCATTTTCTTCATTCCATCTGCTTGCCCTGAAGGGTTTTCGTAAATAAATAAAAATGCAAGTATTCATTATCTCATTAAAAAAGAAACATTTAATAATAGTACAAATAGGTTTTCAAGTTAATGTTCCATAAACAATAGAAAACTTAGAAAAAAAAAGTATATTTTCGCGCGCACGACTGATTTTGAGTATTTCATTTCTAAAATATATAAAAATTTGTATAAAAAATCGCTTGATTGGAATTGAAAATTTCCTGTGATTTTGTGAGAGTCTCGTCAAATTGTTTTTTTTTGCCAATTCGTTGTTACGTAAGGTAATAAATATTAAAAGCGGAATAATAATAATTATTCTGGAGATTTATAATAATTTAGATATTTATTGTCTCGGTGCCAATTATTAAAATAATTTTTCTCTTGGTAATAAATAGTTAATATTTTTTCTATATACAGGCTGGTCGCTTATGTTTAAACCTACGCATAAGTGATTAAAAACTTATACTATCCTAATAACATTATAAAATCCTTCCATTATAAAATCAATATACTTATATATTATAACTTTGAGAACAAACATTAAAATTAATAGATAATAAACAAAGTGTTGCCCTTCATATATTTAACTTGCTCCAATCTCAAAAACTAATTAATCCTATCAAAGAGGTTCATCAAATTAAACAAGTAAAAGTCTAATATTTTAAGAAACATGACCTTAGCTGATAAAAATAATAAATTACACTCTATTTTTTTGATAAAAAGAACCAAATTAGCTTAAGACTCTCTCTCAAATTGAGTTAGTAGTATAACTTTGGCAACGCAACACTAATTACTAGTACTAAGTACAGGCGTGTGCTTCGTTTGCACGTGTTTAGTTCTAGTAATTAGTAGATATGAGCGCACGTGTCCATTTGCTCTTTAGTTCATTGTAACACGTGTTTTTGTTGCTTTCACGTAATTATTCAACGTGTTTCATTTGAACAGAATTTGGGAACTTTTAATGATCTTTGTTGAGATTTGAAATACATTTTCATTTGTTTCAAATTGAGGCTCGAGGTTTTGTTTTTTTTTATTTGTTGACTAGGCTTTAGTCCTGTTATATATTTCCATTTTGTATAAATACCTATTTATTTGTAAATGATTCATCAAACGTTTCGTTTTAAATGCTGTGGACATACTTAAAAATGATTTTATTTCTGGACACAGTAACGTTGATATAAACCAAAATCAGCTTTTAAAACTTTGACCACGATGACTTTTTATAAATGACCAATAATATCTCACGGTATTGGTATTTACTTACCAATTTTTTTTTTAAGAAATAGATTTTTATGACTATTTAAAAAAAAACTCATACCCATCAAGCAAGGAGGTTTTAAATCACTACTTAAACAACCCAACTTTGCCAATATACGCATTGTGCCCCAAAAAAATCGCCAATCCATATTATAATATTTTTAATAAGCGACCAGCCTGTATATACCCTACATATCACTTTCCGCTGTAAAATGGACGATAGCTTTGGAAATATATTTTAATATAATAACTGTGTACACCGCATTCCTAATAATAGTCAAACACTGATATTGAATTGAAAATAAATATATCAATAAACAGTTTTTGATTGGTTTTATTTTCAACAATCAGACCTGAAATTAGCTGAAATATAAATGAAGGAGAAAATCGAGTAAGTATAACTATATTTTTGTAACTAAGTTTTCACTTCTGCCGGCACTCCCAGAGTGCAACCCGTCGTTTTTTTTAAATGTTATCCCACACTAGGAATTTATCATGTGTCGTCGGTGCGTCTACAAACATATAAACTCACATACACAAACGCCCAGACCCGGAACAAATACTTGTGGATCATAAAAAAATATTTCTGTTCCGCGCGGGAATCGAACCCGCGACACGCAACGCCATGCCGTCAATTAAAAAAAAAGACGGGTCGCAATCTGGGAGTGCAGGCAGAAGTGAAAACTTCAATAGTAATAAACACACACGAACATTCGCGCAAGCGCCCTGCGCCGTCTTACGAATTTTCGATCAGGTCACTTGTCCTGATGCGAGTTTAACATTTTTTACCCATACTTATGGCATCTCAAAGGTACAATATGCCGTACAGCATACAACAAATCAGCAAGTAAACGAATATTTACGGTAAACATAAGATTTAACGATCGGCTCAATATCGGCCGCTGTAACTTACCTCAGGTTTATGACCCCTGTGTTCTCTCCAGCGCAGTAAAACTGTGAAATGTTTACTATCTCACGTTTTATGTTCTAATGTGCCAGTCTTGGTCAATATCTTTTGACTGCGAAGTAGGTCCCCTAAGTCCTACCTGGTGGTCGCGGGACTTACGACTTACCGTGACCCCGGAACGTAAAAGGCTATTGAAGGACACCGTGGATTTTACTCAGTACGAGTCTTGACAGTTCTTCCCGCTCTGCCCTGGGTGGGAGGACTCATTGGGGCAACGTATAAAAAATTAATATTTTCATTGAACCGTGTAGACGCGTAATTCAAAGGAAATGTTTATGAAGCTTGTAAGAAACGCTATAATGTGGCAGTAAATAGCCGAGATTTATTAAATCTATCAAAAAAATAATCTGCCATCTTAAAACACAATGTCGACAAATAAATAGCTTATTGTTCAAGACAATCTTTACAAGAATAAGACACAAATAAATTCATTCATCAAAACGAAAAAGAAATGATTCGCTTAACTAAACAATTTGCACAAAATTGGATCAACAATTTGCTCGTCTCACAAAGCGCTAAAGTACCTAATCATGGCCGGTGGGGTGATTGGTACACCCCCACCCCTAGTGTCTTAGTACCCAAGTACCCCTTAACACCCCCTAATAGAATTACTTTGACTGAATATCGCGAATTCGCGCCAATTCTTCGTCTCGGTTCAAAAGCGTTGATTAGATGTTTGATGTCAATAAGACCTTTTTGAAAAGATATTTTGTCATTGAATTTAAATTGAGACTGTAGATACGTTTTTATTGGTTTCAAAAGATTTCTATGGAATAGTCTGGTCAAATTAGACATGAATATAGTGATCATATAAGAAAAACTCCGCCACAGCAGAATTTTGAATGCTTGAGTACACTGGTAGAATTAGGCTGCTTTTCCACCAGAGATGCACATATGCTACGTTGCTGCGGATGAGTTTGATATCCACCAATCATATTCATTGGTTTACATAGCACACAACTGGTAGAAACGGATTCAACTAAGATGTGTTGTTTATATGAAAGGATGCGTGCTATAGATGCGTGCTATGGGTCGTCTTCCCTACTATCGATACATCGCATAGCTCGAGCTGCGCATCTTCCTAGCGCAGCTACTTTGTGGCGGCGCACCTTCATAGCACATCTTACAAGTACAGCTACACAGCGTATCATCAGTGGAAACGGTCACACAGTTTCGTAGCTCAACTTTTACATCCTCGTAGCAGAGCTACATAGCACATCTCTGGTGAAAAGGTACCCTTATGCCTTTGTCAAACAGACAGGCGAGTCCGAAGCGATAACGAACCGATACGAGACGTCAGTCCGATAGTTCGGTCACGCTATCGGATCGCTTTCGCTTTTCTACGTGACTGGATTCAAACAATTCTATACATTACAAATGAAAATGTCACGCTTCGCAATCGCCACGCCTGTCTGTTTGACAAAGGCTTTATGGTGCCAAAAGTCCCCGCTATTTGTGCTACAAAAGTTATTTACAATCAAAAATCGTAAATTGAAATTGAAATTAAAGTAAATTGAAATGATTGTAAATTGTAAATAACTTCATAAAATTAAATTACTAGATACTGTTTTGATGTCCAAACTCCTTCGTACACTAGGCGACGTAAGTTTCCAATACCTTACGACTACGAAGGGGCTCATTTGACCGGCAGTATAAAATTGTTTTCGTCCTTTACGTCACCATCTAATGTATTTAATTTTGGGTGCACATAAAAAATTAATTAAAATGAATAATGGAGTTTGAAATAAAAAAAAAGAAAAATAACTTCAAGAATGCGCAAGGAATTAGTTAAATAAATTTTGACATAAATAACACTTAAGTGCCTCATATTTCTAAAAAAATAAATTAATGAATCTTCAGAAACCACAAAAGACGACTTATAACAAAACAAAGAAGAAAAGTTGTTTCAATTTGGTTACAACAACAGGCTACTTAATTTCTACAAATGCAAGCAAAAAGTATGTATACTAAATAAACTAAAAGAGAGCAGCGAGTTTGAAATAGATAAACTCAAAAACTATTCTCTACTGCTAGCTCTTACTCTGGAAACAGTTATGGACTTAGACGGACGGACGGACGGACCTAAAGTAATAAAAATGACTACTTATCAGTATCCTCAATGTCACTATCATCGGCATCTCCAAGGTTTTGGCATCTCCGTGGAAGGATTGTGATATTTTCTAAATTCATCAACAATACTACCTACACAAAAACATAGAGTTGTCTTTCTTATTATTCTGTAATTATTCACCTTAATGCCTTTGTCAAACAGACAGGCGAAAGCGAAGCGTTTCTGAAGCGATACCGAACCGAAGCGAGACGTCAGTCCGATAGTTCTGTCACGCTATCGGATCGCTTTCGCGTTTCTATGTGACTGGATTCAAACAATTCCATACATTACAAAATAAAAACGTCACGCTTCGCATTCGCCACGCCAGTCTGTTTGACAAAGGCTTAAATCCGAAGAGAAGAATTCATAACACCTTTGAAGCTATGCTATAGGAACTCTAAAATTCTAATAAACTAAAATTAAATTTTACCTTCCAAAATCAGATTTCCCGGGAGACGACATCGGGTTGGAAGCGAGACGATACCGCTGACGTTTCTAATTAGTATCGGCACTGGTATCTGAATAGCGCTACGACGACTATTATTTGATTACGAAATAACCTTAAACTGCAATCGAGGGTTATTGGATTTAAAAATGTTAGTTGGAAATAGCAATTAAGTTATTATATTTTAACTGTTTGCAGTTTTTCGAAAAATATTTTCAGTGTCAGTGAATTATATTACATGACCAGAACCCAGTATTAAAAACAAAACTGTATAAAAATATAAATAAATAAAATAATAAATAAATATTCCACAACTATCACACAACGCCATCTAGTCCCAAGCTAAGCAGAGCTTGTGTTATGGGTACTAGACAACTGATAAACATACTTAAATATTTCTAAATACATACACATTATAGATAAATTACACCCAGATATATGCTCCCACTGCTTGGAGATAAGCCGTCTGTATGTGAGACGGAGTGGAGTTAAATCGGTACGTATTATGTGATGCCACATACTTCGGCGCCAGAAAGAGCTGTTTTTAAAACTGAAGATTCTTCAAATAAAAAAGTCAAGCCCAATCTAAATATTTCTTCACAATCTTCACAAAATTAATTTAAAAATAAAATAATTGAATCTCTCACAACTTTTCACATTGCTCATTACTTTAAATATTCTTTTTAATAGACAATCTTCTATAATCCTGTGTCTACTTCGAGAGCATGAAACTTTCCTAATTAAAATGTCGGATCGATCTCAAAGTTCGAGAATAATTAGAAGCTAAGTTGAGTCGAGCTCAACTTGAAGTGTGCTGTGTTGCGCTCGGCTTGACGATCCAGGTTCAATTAGATCTACTTTGTGCAGCTTAGCTCAAGGAGAACTTCGAGTTTCTGGAGGCGTGTGATTCGTGTATCTTATTAGAACAACGACTTGTTGTATACGTTTATTTATTTAATGGAGAGATTATGAAATTGTCACAGTACACTTAATATGACAGTTGTAAATAGAAATTTATGTAAGTACTTAGTCTATTAATTCGTATTTACTGTAATCTTAGTTCACGCCTCCTTCTGCGAAGCAGTCATGCTCGCGAAGGAGGAGGCGGGCCGCGTGAGGGAAAGGACAACGGTCTCCCTCCACCCCAGTCGCAGTGGTAGACGCCCACGGCGACGGACGTCGCAAGACGATATCATGCGAGCGGCGAGTAATGGGCGACTCGCTGTCCGACCATGCCTGGGTCGACGGCGCGCTGTGTTCCACGCGCGCCTCAAGGAGTGTCAGCATAGTGACGGGGCCTGTAGAAGTACAAAGCCTGCCGGGGTCGCGGGACTCACAAATTACCGTAACCCCGGTACGTAAAGGGCTACTGAAGGACACCATGGATTTTAGTCAGTACAAGTCTGACAGTCCCTCCCGCCCTGCCCTGGGTGGGAGGACTCATTTGATGACTTTACCACGAAAAAAATCTTAGTTCATAATATTTGTAATTATTACAATTCTCAATGTGGCCCGAGAGCTAAGTGCAATTTTTGGGAAAGTGAAATAATGCAGGCTAAGAACTTGTCCAATACTTCATTAATTAATCCTTAATCCAGAAATACAGACCTGGCTGGGAAGTAGTGGAACTGAGGTATTCCCGTGTGAAAAACTATTTTAAGGGCACCTACGTTAAGAGCAACTATTGTATTCCCGATTGAGCACCTATTAAAATATTTGACGAATTGCTCAATCTGGAACAGAAATATAATTAAAATCTATTTCCATTAGAAATAGATTATGTTTGTTCTCACAAATAAAACGATTTTTCTTTCTTTACAAAAGTGGATTAATTAACAAGCCAGATCGTTTAGTCGAGATTTCTTTTATTTATGTTACGTTAGATGTCAATTTTACCTTTGATTTACATTTTCATCCAACATACTTTTGCGTGGGACGAAACAAACAGACGTCATGAACGAAACACAGAACGACAAACCTTTCCTGCAAATAAATAGCGAAAGCCTATTTTTACCTCCTAGTCACACTTGTGTGATTAAAGACTTCTAGATAGCAATTATCGGAAAACACAGACCCCGGCGGGAGGTAAAAACACGTTGGTTACACCTACACTGAAAAGTTAAAAAGAAAAGAGATTTTGAGAAATATAAAATTATATACAGAAAAACAACAAAGGAAACAAAGTTATAAAAGAAAAATAACAAAAGGAAAAACCAAATAATAAACAATTTAGTCATTTGACGGCACGGTTGGCGCAGTGGCTGAGCGATTGGACTGCTGCGCTGCGTGTCGCGGGTTCGATTCCGCACGGAGCAAATATTTGTATGATCTGCAAGTAGTTTTTCCAGGTCTGTGTGTTTGTGAGTTTCTATGTTTGTAAACGCACCCACGATACAGGAGAAATTGCTAGTGTGGGGCAACATTTTATATAAAAAATAATGCGAGGCCAAAAGGCTCCTATCTCAGCATTACATTTTACATTTTTAAATTGTCTCAGCGCTGGTTTTCTTATAGGACCTAAAGTGATGTCACGACGGGTTTTAATCAGGTTGAATCTGACAGTCGCTTCTGCTCCACATGGTGCGGGATAACATAAAAAAAAAGGATTGAAGTTGGTGGCAATTTGTTGCTCCTATCTACTCCCTTGAATGCGTGAATGTGTGTTTTGATTTGATTAAACACACCAGACAGATTCACAATGTTTCAAAACTACATTGAAATTACGAGATAAGCACACTAGTTTAACACTCCTGTATCCGTAACTACACTGTTGTAGTTACGGATACAGGAGTGTCGTTTCGAGTAGAGATGGGCCGAATAAGACTTTAGCCGACTGACTGAGTAGACGGCTTCATAAAAGCCTACTAGTCGGCCAAGCGCATACTTCTTGTCGCGGGGTTACTACTCTAGTTATGTCAGTGTCATTAAACACACAATTGCATTGATCATCAGCATCTAATTATAGTAATTACAAAATGCATTCAATCACGGATGTTTCAAATACCTACTTAAGAATAAAGAAAAAAAAACCTTAAATAAAATTAAAATATTGAGTACCAAAGAGGTTAATAAATTAACAGGACGGCTGATAATAATTAAAATACCTACCAACAATAAAGGTCATGAATTGAGTCGGCTAGTAGGCACTTTAGTCTGACTATTCGCCGACTGCTGGCCGACTGCAAAATTTAATAGGGCCTAGTAGTTAGTACATCTCTAGTTTCAAGTATTGTTGTTGGTTTCCCACCCTCATAGTTTCAAAATTTTCACAGACAATACAACTAACTTTGATCTACATTAGCACTTGGTCTCCTAACTATGCCACACAAAATAGTTTTAATGCCTCAAGAACGTTAGAATCTGTACTATCATACAGAATAGGGTTACCATTTAACAGCTTGTTTTTCAAAATCCAGAGGCCTTATCAGAAGATTTCTGTTTTTTATTTAAAACAAGGAACAATTTTTTCCATCAAATTAACGTCAAGTTCCCGTCTACTTAAAAACGTGAAAAATCATGCTAGGCCTTTTTTTACCGTGGTAAAATCATCAAATAAGTCCTCCCACCCAGGGCACAGCGAGAGGGCCTGTCAGACTCATACTGACTAAAATCCTCGGTGTCCTTCAATAGCCCTTTACGTTCCGGGGTCACGTATTCGTAAGTCTCGCGACCTCGGCAGGCTTTGGCCCACGAAAGGGAGGCCCCGTTATTATGCTGACACTCTTTAAGGCGCGCGTGGAACGCAACGCACCGTCGACCTGGACTTGGTCCATGGTCAGACAGCGAATCGCCCATTACTCGCCGCACGCTGCCCGCGCCTACGGTGGAGATTGGAGATACAAACTGGACCATATTATATTTTTCTTTATTAGTAGAAGTTTATGTTTAGAGGGTTAAGTATCTGAAATGAAGAAACCGAAGCCCTAAGGATCTCTTCGTTTTCCGTCTGTACGTCTATCAAGACCCTTTGTCTCAAGAAAGTGTGAGATGTCAAGCTCAGTACTCAAGTTTACAATCCCTTAGAACAAAGAATACATAAAACTCCTATCATTCAAGTTCCCATAAAATCTGAATGAGTGGCAGGACATGTCTGGACAAACTCAGACGAATGGTCACTTTAATCCTGACCCAAATCTATGTACATACTATTAATTTAATACTCGCAAACTTACAACCGTTCGCAGACGATTTTATAGATCCTACTACAAGTGTATGAAACTTCAATACAACAGCGATAAAACAATATTAAATTCTATCATTTTTAATAGTTTGGCAAAAATAACCTTCCAACTTTGTAGTTTCTCTCGAGGGAGTGGCAGAGAACTGAATAATTTAAACATTTGTTGAGGAACAAAGGGAATCAAATCGGGAAGTTTTGAGTTCACGTTGCTAGATGACTGAACGATTGACAATCATCAAAAGAACTGATTTATTTTAGTACGGTAAAAAGACCCCAACATCTGACAACCAGTCTTACCATGGGGTATCGTATTACCCAGTTACTGGGTTGTGGAGGTCCGACAGGCAGTCGCTCTGATGCAATAAGAACAAAGGCGTTTATATAATTTATACTATGTATTTAACGAGTAACTAATTATATCGGTATGACAGTACACAATGTATGCAGACGAGAGTAAAGAGCCTAGAGAATTGACAAGTACAAGTTCGGTACATAAAGAGGTTTGTTATCTATTTAGCGTAGGCGTCCACACTTCTAACATCCTCTCCTGGACGCAGACGCTTTAAATGTAGACCCATAGATGCGGTGAAGTTTTCATGCTTCGGTCGAGGGAGTCCTTTCGTCAATTTGTCGGCGACCATCTCTCCAGTGCATCTGTATTTGACTAGGATTTCTTTGGCGGCAATCTTCTCTCGCACAAAGTGATACCGGACGTCTATGTCTTCAAGGCTTTGTGGATCACTGTTCAGTAAATTCATTGTTGTTCAACATTCTGACACATTAGTGAAGACGGGTTCTGATAAGTGTCATTATCTTCTGACCTTAATCTATGTTGCAGCGGTCTCAAAGTTATATTGGATAACGGTGGAGAGTCTATCGTATTATCAGGTATGTATGTTTCATCATTAACATCCTCAAATTGATCAGATTCATCTGAAATACAAGTACTTTGAGATACATCCTGTATTCCGTCTCTTTCAAGTGTCTCATCATCAATGTTTCTTTCCACAGGTTCTTCAGGTTCATCACACAGAGGTAAATAAATAGTTTTCTTTTCTTTGTGTTCATTATTCATTTTACTATCTTCATGTTTATTTTCGGCTTTATTTTCCGCTATATCCATGTTATTTTTAACAATTTCTTTTTCTTTTTCAGGTACTTCATCCACCTTATTTTTTTTAATCGCAGCTTCGAGGAACACTACATCTCTACTAACAATTCCTTTCTTTGTTTCAGGATCTATGAATTTGTAGCCTTTTGTACCGTCGCTGTAGCCAACAAATATTAATTTTCGCGACTTTACATCCAACTTACTTCTGTTTTCTTTAGGAATATGCACCATCGCAGGACATCCGAATATTCTCATATGACTCAAATTTGGTTTTTTTCCAGTCCATACCTCATATGGCGTTGCATCTGATAAGCTGCGGGTGGGAGAACGGTTCACTATGTAAGCTGCTGTAGTGACGGCTTCTGCCCAAAAATCTTTCTGTAAACCAGAGTTTAACAACATACATTTAGCACGCTCAATAAGGGTACGGTTCATTCGTTCGCTCAACCCGTTTTGTTCCCGTGGATTTGATGTCTGGTGCAAAATTCCATGTTTTTTCAGGTAAGTCTCAAAATTATTATTTTTATATTCAGTTCCGTTGTCAGATCTAAGAATTTTTATTGTTTTATTTAATTCATTCTCCACTCTATTCTTAAACTCAAGGAACTTTTCAAAAACTTCACTTTTGTTTTTTATTGGATATACGTATACTCGGCGAGAAAAATCATCAGTAAAGGTTACAAAATACCTTGCTCCTCCTATTGATATCTGCTGCATCGGTCCACACACATCACTGTGGATAAGTTCTAGCAAACTGGTTGCTCGGGAACCTTCAGCAGGGAACGGTTTTCTCGTTTGCTTGCCTTTGAGACAGATAACACAGATGGAATTTTCCATTCCTGTTGACAGCTTGACTCCTTCTGTACAGTAAGGTATTTTATTAATACTTGTAAAATTCAAATGTCCCATCCTTTGGTGCCACAGATAAGTATCATCATCAGCCTTGGCTATCATGACTTGCATTTCTTGGCAAGTATTCAACAGGTATGTTGCATTCATTAATCTAGCCTGTGCTACTAATTTGTTGCTAGGATTGAAAATTTGACAACCAGATTCATTAAACATTACTTTGCATCCATTTTGAATTATTTTGCTGACTGATAACAAATTTGTTTTTAATTCTGGTACAAGTAAAACATTCCTCACCTGTATTGAATCGGTGCTGCCATCACGTGCCTTTACCTTAATGCATACATTCCCGCAGCATTCAACTTTTAATTCTTTGTTGTTAGCAATCCTTATGCTCGGTACAGGTGAAGCGGTGATATCAGTGAGCCAGTCCCGGTGCATCGTCATGTGCATGGATACTCCTGAGTCAACATGCCAAGAATTGGAGTCATTTGCTGTGGATGCTGAAAAAGCGGCAACATAACCTGTGTCTTTATCCGTTTCTTTATTATTGTTTGTCTTCTTATGCCAACAATTTTCGCTGAGATGTCCGTACTTATTACAATTAAAACATCTAGGACCTTTTTTGTCACTTTTGGGCGCATTTTTTCTTGTGTTTGTATAAAGTGCGGTAGTGTCTGACATTTTCACTTCCTGTAGTAATTTATTTTTCACTAAGTCAGCACTAATCTTCATACCGGAACTCTCCAAGCCCATAATCATGGGCTTATACATTTCTGGTAGCCCTGCCAGCATTAATGTGCCCAACCACTCATCGTCCACATGAAAATTTATATTTCTTAATTTGTGCGCGGCTGTCATAATTTTATTCACATAGTCTTCCACTGACAAGCTGCTTTCTAAATTAGTGTTAATTAATTCTTTTAATAAGCCAACTTTCCGTGTCAGTCCTTGGTCTTCAAATGCCTTTGTCAAATTGTCCCACACCTGTTTTGCATTCTGTGCATCCTGTATATGCACATATAAAATTGGGTCGACCAACAATATCAACTTTGATTTTGCTTTGGTGTCTTGTTTAACTGCGTTGGGATCGGAAGCATTTGGTGCTTTCAAAATGCAGCTATACAACTCTTCATGTTGTAAGTATGCCTTGACTGCAAAACTCCAATTTGCCCAATTGTCGCGACCCGTCAACTTCTCAATCGACATCATAGTGTTAGTTCCAGCCATATTTATAACATATAATCAATCGTACATCTAAAAATAGCTGAAAAGAAAATCACTCGCGAGCCGGTAACAAAAAGTGAGGTTATACCCGTCAGATTTTACTTTTACTCTATCTTTGTAAGTACTGAATAAAACTTGGAAATAACGCTAAACGGCAGGCTTGACTGGGCCCATAACCTGATGCAATAAGAACAAAGGCGTTTATATAATTTATACTATGTATTTAACGAGTAACTAATTATATCGGTATGACAGTACACAATGTATGCAGACGAGAGTAAAGAGCCTAGAGAATTGACAAGTACAAGTTCGGTACATAAAGAGGTTTGTTATCTATTTAGCGTAGGCGTCCACACTTCTAACACGCTCTATGTAAAATAATGATATCCAGCTGCATCTGGTTTGACTATAAGCCGACCTCAATATAGTTGGGAAAAGGGTAGGCAGATGATGAGTATGATGAAAAAGACACCAATACAACACATAATGACCTTAAAGTATAATTATTTGCGAAACGGCTAAGCAGAAGATAATGGATTGCTTTACCTAAAAACATTGATAGAAAAACAACAAATACGATTTAATGTTTTCTACATCAAAAGTTATCTACAATTGTGTCTCTTTCAAAAAAGAGAACCTACTGAAATTAAAGTATCGGTAACTGTTATTTCGGAGTTTCGTGTGAGTGATACAAAAACCCTCTTTAACCAAGGATGGTGTTTCTCAATTTAAGCTTCCTTTGAAAAGAATTTTGGGTCAACCTTCGGTGAATAAAGCTTTTCATTCGCTTAAAATCCTCGCATTCGGGGTCATGTAAGACCCCATTAATGCTTTTCTCATTTTGAAAGGATAAAGACGCCCATTTTTTTGGAATTTTCCATTTTCTACGGCATGTTAATGTTTCTGCCACAGAGATGAGAATTCATGTGTTTCTACTGGATACTTGTATTAATTGTGGAATTCATTAAATAAATAGTGTACCTTTTTTTTAATGAAATGAAATTAAGCAGTGGAACCAGATGTCATAAAATTATAGCAAGATTTCGGTCGACTTAGCTATGCGGCGAATGTCCCCGTGTAAATCCCCCATTCTACATGTACATACCTAAGTAGTCACATGACGAAAGTACAGTAGAGCATTAGAGGGATGATACACTATTGAAGCTCATTAAGTGTCAAAAGTACTACTTTCAAAGTCGCTCTTGCGAATACGCCTTGACAAACTGACATTAGTACTTTTGATACTTGACAAAATATTTGTTGACCTACTAGTAGTTGTTCCGGGTCTGGGTGTTTGCGTATGTGAGTTTCTATGTTTGTAAACGCACTCACGACACAGGAGAAATTCCTAGTGTGGGGCAACGTTTTTTATTTAAAAAAAAAACAAGAGAGGTTCCGCTTGTAGCCACAATAAACGAAAAAGATGTGTGTAGACACATTTAAGGTCATAATTTTGTTTTACCAATTTTGTTTTACCAGCTGTACAGTAACGAACAAAAGTTAAAAAGCCATGCTCATTGACCTTGATAACGAGAGCAAAAAGTAGCTTTGGCATGTCGCAAGAAAAACATTGCAATTTTTCAGGAAGAGATTAAAATAAAGGAGATGCCTGTTAAGAAAATAAAATCTCGTACATGGCCAAGGTAATGACATGTCACCACTATGTTTATAGCACTGCTGCGGGTGTAGTGACGCTATAATATTTCCTGAGCCTGATTTATAGCTAGTTGCAAGTATTTTATTTAATATGCCTTGTTCTTTTAAAATATGAGGAATGAGGGATTTTAGTCAAGTGTGAAATTATAAATCTACACTTAAGCCTGCCGGGGTCGCGGGACTGTACGAATTACCGTGACCCCGGAACATAAAGGGCTATTGAAGGACACCGTGGATTTTAGTCAGTACGAGTCTGACAGTCCCTCCCGCTCTGCCCTGGGTGGGAGGACTCGACGAGATATCAATAAAGTTTTCATCTTAGCAGTATCTCATTTCTTATAATCTTGAACGGGATTCGCAAAGATTCTAACGTTTCTTTTGTAATCTATAAAACACGTGAATCTACATACTAAGGTCAAAGTTTTTATGAAGAAATAGTTATTAAATAGCAAAACGTGTCACTAAAAAAAACTAATAAATAAACGTGACATTTTACTAAATACAGTTATCGCTTGAGTAACCGACGATACCTAGTAATTTTATTTACGCAACTTTCTTTTGAAATATTGATAGTTTTTAGAGTTCCGTTGTGGATCTTAGAAAGCCGTATGTAGAGGAAGATTGGTTTAGTACGCGGCTTTGCCTGCGTTTATCTTGGCAGGTAATGCATCTTGTTTAGATTTTTTAATTCCTGGTTGCGCAATCTTTTTATTGAAATGGCATTTTGTTTTTTAATTTTACTAAATCGCTTCAGCAATTTCTCGTTTTCGGGGGCGTATTTATAAACATTTCAATTCTATACCTTTAAGCCATTTTTTTTTGCTATGTCT
Source organism: Agrotis puta (assembly GCA_943136025.2). Taxonomy (NCBI): domain Eukaryota; kingdom Metazoa; phylum Arthropoda; class Insecta; order Lepidoptera; family Noctuidae; genus Agrotis; species Agrotis puta. The sequence continues at coordinate 17,138,141 of OW964169.2, read as the reverse complement.
GTGCCTCTGCGCCAACCGTGCAGTCGCCTTTAGAAGACAGATCCTTGCGCAGGCTCACTGTAGAATCTTTACCAAGGTAAAACTGGGTTTACCATAACACTGACCCAATGGAAATGACTTAAACTCAGTTGTTGTATTTCGGTTTATTTACACAAGTGTCAATGACCCGCAAACACTTGTCTTGTAAAAGTAACAAAAAAAAAATGAAAAAGAGTTACTCAGTCGTATTTTTCGTCAATAAATCTTCATAAAGTGCGAATGAATGTGTATAGTAGGCGTTCGTCTGGATACAGTAGGTCAAAGAGGTTAACACGGGTCGTATCCCTTAAGCTCCACCTCCGTTACCCTGACACATCTGTCAATCAAGAGAAAAGGGGTGATCATTAGACATTTATCATTCATTTGTTCAGCTGCGGGTATGAAAATAAATAGGTATTCATTTATACATTTTTGGCTTTTTTTTACGTGGTAAAATCATCAAATGAGGCCTCCCACCTAGGGCAGAGCGGGAGGGATTGTCAGACTCGTACTGACTAAAATCCACGGTGTCCTTCAATAGCCCGTTCCGGGGTCACGGTAATTCGTACAGCCCCGCGACCATACATTTTTGGCTTAGAAAACTTACAGAGTGAATTTTACAACGGGGCGTGGATGGCTACAAGTATCCGAAAATATGACGAATATCGAAAAATAGTGAAAGTAGTCTCGAGGACGATTTCGATGAAAACGAAATCTGCATCATTGAATTTTTGAAAAATCTATGATACTGGCCATGATAATGTTAATTGAACCTGTTGATTTTGGAAAAAAAAAATCACACCCTGTATTTTTCCCCAAAATTTACAGCATTCGATATTGTCGTTACTAAGAATCCAATTATTTAAAGTAATGAAATACGGCAAACTTATGGAAATAGCAGATTTTTACCAATTTTTCATTTTTTCTATCTAACGTTACTTCTATTGAGCCGTATCTATTCGAAATAATAACATGTCTTCGAGGTTAAACCGCGTTTCCTGAGGTTGGTCTATGGATGGGTGATCATCTATCATAGTGAGTTTCCTTCGTGTCTCGGTGAGCTCGTAAAGATAAGAAAAGCAGATAAGCAGTTGATCCTGTAAAATACTATTAATAATATTCAGCTGCATCTGGTTTGACAAGAAGTCGACTCCAACCATCAAGGCAGACGATGAGAGACTGCTCTCAAAATATTTTCATGCTACTCCAATTTTATTATTTTGACTATACAACAAATAACTTAATTTAGTTTTAGAGCTTACAAAACTGTAAGGAGCTTATATTGCCTTGTCCTGACTAATAAATTTTAATCTCCTTTAATAAAATAGATGACTTAAATTAATTTAGTACAAAGTTGGGATTTCAACTTATCAACTAAGTTGATCTTTAATTTTAAGAAGCTAAAAATGCATTTTTTTTTTGAGCCGTTTTGGTTTGAAACTGTAGGGCCATGGGGTCCGAGTGCTCACAGCCTCTACAAAGGCATTTCTAAAAGACTTGTTCACGCTTCCCGTGACCCAAAAGCTGGCTTTTACCTTGGCCAGAGGCTAAGTATTGTCATACAAAGAGGCAACGCCGCTAGTCTCTTGGGCACATTACCAGCTGACAGCGTTGAGGATATATTTTTCGATGCTCTATAATAGTTTAGTTTAGTAAAAATGTAATAGCTTTAATTATTTTATATAAAACAAATTATTTACAATATCTACGGAACCCTCGCACTAGACACGCACCTGACATCGCATTACTTACCTATTTATATAAGTGCACGTGAATTATTTATAGTTAAATAGACCACATCGTGGGAACTAGGTTTTCAAGTTGTTTGTCTATATGTGTGCAACAATAAAATAACCATGAGGAATTTAGTGATTTTCGTATTTGTCCTGTATTTGTGCCAGGTAAGGTTTATTTTGAAATAACACTGTTTATTTAATAAATTATATTTTTGTTGTACTGTTATTCAAATTATGGCGTTAATTTAATGGGCCTTTTTTTTTTTTTTTGCTTGGTAAAATCATCAAATGAGTCCTCCCACCCAGGGCAGGGCGGGAGGGACTGTCAGACTTGTACTGACTAAAATCCACGGTGTCCTTCACGAGCCCTTTACGTACCGGGATTTAATGGGCCTGTGCAATTTTTAGTTTTTTTTGTAATAAAGCAATTTTTGTTTTTATTTTTTTGTTTTTGATAGATAAATTATCATATTTCAATGGAATCCAGTCTATAATAATTATAGAGGTCGATCATTTAATAGCATAAAAGCAAAGTAATATTATATTCGCAAAACATTATATTTACAGTAAAACATGACTTTCGTTCGTCAATGATGGTATCCTCAAGCCACAAAATCAGAAAATCATGTTGTCACTAATATTTGCTGTTGACTGTACTTGTATTTGTGTGTAGAAAACTTTTGTTATTTTTGGTCCGTAACTGAAGGCTTTTCAGTAAAAAAGATTCGGTTAATTGGTTATTTGACAGTAGCTATAAATTACAAATATAATTAGTCCGTCATTTTGAGTTTAAAAAAATAACGGACACGTATTTTTACTTTTGTAAAATCAATGAATATTCACCAAAATACAACGCATCAAAACTCGAGAGTTGGGGCTCGTGACGTCAGAATTCAATAGAAATTGTACTAAATTGTGACGTATTGCCAATTTTGAAAGCATCGTATCTCCGTCAATTTTGGTTTACGAAACAAAAGAAAAAATACGGGTCGAATATTTTTTGATAATCTAAGTAACGGACTAATTACAATTTTCCAGTCAAATAGCCAATTCCAGCAAATTCCCCTACCTACATATAACTTTCAGACTGCAACAGCCTACTGCTGTTTCCGAGATCCCTACATGCTGCCAACAACACCCTGCACCAATTTGTGCGGCAGCTCCTGCACCAACACTGCCACCGCCTGCAGTTGTGGCGTGCCCTGCAACTGCGGCTGCAAATGCTTCAGAGACCCGGCCAACATTTGCAATGTTTGTGAAACACCAACACCAGTGTGCCAATGTATGGACAAGTGTGACTGTGATGGGCTAAAGTACCCCATTTATTTCCCCGAAGTGGAGTATCCCATGACTATCATGGAGATAAAGCCGGCCTTTTATAGATCTTGTTTTTGTGATTAAATGTTGGCTGAATAAAAGTTTGATGGTTTATTTTTATTGTGATTTTAGTTTTAACTCAAAATTAGTGTGTATTTGACTAAGAACACGTTTGAACAGTAGAACTTATAAAGTATTTTTTGCTAGTCAAAACTTCCGAATGATCGAAGGATTAAACACATCCTCAGTTTTTCGAAGTTACTTTTCGTGTAGCAATTTGAATTTTTTACGAATTTATTTATAGACAAAAATTGATAATCAAACTTGCACCCACCCTATTTGCATAACCTTATTTGACGGCACGGTTAGCGCAGTGGCTGAGCGATTGGATTGCTGCGCTGCGTGTCGCAGGTTCGATTCCCGCAAGGAGGAAGTATTGTGACTTTATATGTTTTTAAACGCACCCACGACATAGGAGAAATTCCTAGAGTGGGGCAACGTTTTTTTTTTAATAAATAACACTTCTCCGTAAAAGTTGATCTTTCGTAAAAGTTTTGGGATTGTACTAAAGGTACAATACCAAAACTTTTACGGGAGATTCATTATGTTGCGTACGGAAACATCATCGATCAGCAATGCAAGTCCCACAGCTGGGCCTTCTCTCTGTGAGAAAGATGGGTCCATGATACATCATACAGACGTGACACGTCTTTGAATTTTTATAATTTACTTGGACGGTTTTCTCGCCCTGTTTTCCTTCACCATTTCAATCGACTTAAAAAAAAGGTGGTTTTCATTTTACGACTAATCAAAAAAGCCTTATGATCAAAATAAAAGGCATTTTAATTCCGTAACGGAATTATCCCGTAAACTATTAAAGCAAGGAGGAGTATCCATGACCAAGATATTCCGGTCAAGGATCGCAAATTACTTTAAGACGCGTCTAAGTTATTGTGAGCCAATTGGAATTTACGGCTTAGCGGGATTAAGCGGTGCTACCCAACTTAATAAGTTATAACTTGGGGTAAGTGAACCTGGGGGTGTCTCGCTGGTAGTTGGCTATTGTTATGAGATATTAATCACAACGTAAAATTATCATCGAGTAACTTAGGCAATTTTTTTTATTAATAAAATTACATTTGCACCTGTGCGCAGTTAGGGCGAATCGCTATTTGGTTATAAAGAACAAAATAAGCTTAGTCAGTAAACCATCAAGAAAATTTTAGTACTTACCCGAATATTACTCAGAAATTAATTCAAAAATACCCGCAAGAAAATTATGTGCCGTGAAATATTCCAGCGACCATTAAGTCTTAATTATTCAGAGCCTAAATTACTTTTTGGCGCGAAATGCCCGCCATATTTAATTTTGTTGTGAGCATTTGTGTACGAGAATATTAAGTTGATTTAATTAATTTTGTCTCTTAATCTGGTTAGAGAAATATTATATTTGTTTACAAGCTGCAATTTTAAATGTGCAATATAAGCAGAAATGCTAAGGTAAGAGTCTTAAACCGCTTGTTACTTGAATATTATTACCCGAAGCTTAAACCGGGAACAAAAGTATCCTATGTGCTAATCCAAGTTAAAATTTATCTCTATACCGAATTTCATCCAAATTCGTTCAGTAGTTTTTTTGTGAATGAGTAACAAACATCCGTCCATCCAAACATACTCTAATCTTGATTAGAGTGGTCGCGGGACTTATGATTTACCGTGACCCCGGTACGTAAAGGGCTATTGAAGGACACCGTGAATTTTAGTCAGTACGAGTCTGACAGTCCCTCCCGCTCTGCCCTGGGTGGGAGCAATCATTTGATGATTTTACCACGATAAAAAAAAACTTGATTATAGATTATATCTAGATATAGTATGGTTATTTGATTCAAAACTTGAACCAATAACATTAACTAGATAATAACGATTATAAACATTATTGGAACATATTTTTCGTTTTTATTTACTACTAGCTTCCGCCCGCGACTCCGTCCGCGCGGATGTCGGTCTTCGCGTGGATGGTTTATTTCTCCATTTTGAGTAACTCTGACAATGACATCTTATAAATATCTGTTGGACCCAAATACGGCTAAGTCTATTATAATTAAGGAGATTCGCGGTTCTGCAGAACAACGTCTATGAATAAAACTGAAAAATAAGTTTTTTTTTTTCTACGTATTTTTCCAGGATAAAAAGTATCCCATTTTATGCCCAGGATAATAAGGTATATTTACCAAGTTTCATCGAAATCGAACCGTTAGTTTTCACGTGATGCCTGCATATACAGACAGACAGACAGACAAAAAAATTTTTAATCACATATTTGGGTTTGGTATCGATCCAGCAACACCCCCCGCTATTTATTTTTTCAATATTTTCAATATACAGAATTGACCCTTCTACAGATTTATTATATGTATAGATCCGTATTCCAAAAATGACAACAGTTTACAGATACGGGTCATTGACGTTCCTTTTCTTATTTGAGTCGCATAGGTAATACCTCTTTATTTCCCTTCAGTTTAATGGCAACTCATTTTCATATTTCATCGATATCCTTTAGCTAGCGATAGTTCATTATTATCATCAATTTCCTGCCCTTATCTCAATTTATTTGAGGTCGGCGCAACATGTCTTCTTCCTCGGTTCCGCCTGTATTTGAAAGGCAATTAACAACAGATGTAACGTAACTTGAGTAATAGCGGTTTAATTGATAACTTGGAACTATTAATTTCAAGTAACGTTTAACTATCAAAAGTGACAACTGATGTCACACATTGTTGTCATTGGTTTAAGTTTTAATTTGTGATGTCAATCATACATTAATTATTGATAGGTTTAAGGGCAAAATTGGACCTACAGCAGCTAATTTCTATTTTAGTAATATAAAAAATGACCACTAGCGACGCCGTCATTGAAATGAGAAGGTAGTTTTTTTTTTGGAAACGTTGTCCGACACTAGAGATTTTTCCTGTATAATGGAAAAACAGCTAGATTGTTTCGACCTTCACTGTTGATTCCGCCCCATTTGATTTGATTTACCTCACTACTCAACTGCGAATAGATGAGCAGTGGGGATATTTCAAACTTACGTATCCCGACTTAACCTAGGCGATGTCTCCAGGGCATGCGAGCGGCGAGTAATGGGTGACTTGCTGTCCGACCATGGACCATGCCCGGGTCGACGGCGCGTTGTGTTCCACGCGCGCCTCAAGGAGTGTCAGCATAGTGACGGGGCCTGTAGAGGGCCAAAGCCTGCCGGGGTTGCGGGACTCACAAATTACCGTGGCCCTGGTACGTAAAGGGCTATTGAAGGACACCGTGGATTTTAGTCAGTCTAGTCAGACAGTCCCTCCCGCCCTGCTCTGGGTGGGAGGACTCATTTGACGATTTTACCACGATAAAAAAAAGGCGATGTCTCCAACAAATAGTAAATGCCAGTTTTGACGTGGTGACAGAGAGTGATAGATCTTATCATTAATATAGCTGATCAGGCCACCTTTCAAATATAAGTTGAGCAGTTTGTAGTTGAGCAGTGGGGAATGTAAACGGAACAACTCAGTTGAGCTGTATTATATAATTGAGCAGTGGGGAAACAGGGGTTGATTCGGTTTTGGCTTTCTGGAGCTGGAGGGTTAGGAAACGGCACGAGGATTTTTTAGCTTTTGTATATTAAAACGAATTAAAGATTTTCCTGTTATTAAAAATCAATTTTATTTGGCACTCGTACAAATAACAGTGTAATAATCATGAGAATTAAAAATAACTAAAGTGACTAATGTATTGGACAGTTAGATAAACATTGAATACCAACCTTCCCAATTAATCTTGCGTTCCAAATGTAAGTAACATTAGAAAGGGGTTCACCGCAACTGTTCCACTCACGACTCAAACTCACGACTTTACGATCAGAAACGGTAGGTTACTACATACTGAGCTATAGTAGACACTATAGTACGTACTATACGTAGGTTCACTGTATTTGGTCGTACTTATGACTGTTTACTTTAGAATATACCGGTAAACCGTATATGTTAAATCGGATAAAATAAGGGCCAAGAAAATAATGTGGCTCCCTCTGATAAATAAATAAGAATGCTAGAGATGAACGTTTTTATATGTCCTGCCTACCGGTAGGCAAATCCGTAGCTTTACTAACTTGTAAAAAAATTTTAAAGTAGTAACATGGCCACTTTATCTGCAATCTATACTTTTCTATTGATTTTGTACCCCTTTTAACGAAAATTATGCAAATCAAATCATTTATTTCAAGTAGGCCAGTTACAGGCACTTATGAATTGTCAAGATACAAAAGTAAAATAAAATAGTTTAAAAATAGTTACGGTGCTACAGTCCCAGTCACAAGGCATAAAAACTGTGAAAGTACCATTCCAAAGCGTAGATCTCTATGGGGAAGAACGGGCAAGAAACTCCATGGACACTCTTTTTTCAATCGCCAAAATTATAACAGAACCTTTGTTTCATCCATTCAACTTGAGATGGTGGTTTATGTGAGAACGATGCAGACGGAAAAGAAAACATAGGTAATTATGAAAGATACAGTTAAAGTTTACATGGAGAAGGAAAAAATGGAGTGCAAGCAGCAAGCATACAATGTAGATGAATTTTAATGATTGGGAGTCAAAAACAAATGTGCATCGGCCACGAAAGTAAACAAAATTCGCAGCTGCTTGCAGCGCTTCTTCGTAGCTTTGTAGATAGTTCACATACATTTGTTTTTCGCTTGGAGCGTCGATTTCGTGGCCCTCAGGTTAGAAGTACTTACTTTTTTTTTATCGTGGTAAAATCATCAAATGAGTCCTCCCACCCAGGGCAGGGCGGGAGGGAACGAATTGGATAGGTTTCTTTATTATCCAACATTGACAAACTACGAGTACAACTACAAAAAAGTTACTAAAAGAATTAGAAATCCCGGTCAAAAGATAGGTCCGGTAATTTAGAAGAAAATAACAATCGGGGTTCAATTATTGGAAACATTTGAGCTGGTTTAGAGTTTTCGCAATTTATATTTTAAAAAGCATACAAAATGGTTTCTATCAGTCCCTAATATTAATATTTAAACACTGCATATTTTAAGCTTTTACGGTTTAATACTAAAATACTGTCGCTTACGCTTGTCTTCCGTGATAGTTTATTATTTTGAGCACTCGATATTTCGATGCTGTTGAAAGCGCCATGATCGCGGGTTGACTGGAAAATGCAGGTTGATTGTAAAATAAAATAAACAGACAGACAAATCTGTCTACCCTCTTTCTTTGTCTGCTGCTACGCGTACTTCCGGAACTCGACACTAAAACTTCACACACAGCCATTTATCGCTACGAATGCCAACTCGCCACGAGTATCCGCTTTATTAATGTGACAGGATATTCGCCGCGAATAGTCGCCGAGGTTTGAATTGAGAATGTTCAATTTTACTCGCAGCGAATGCACTGGCAGCAGTTTTAATTCGCTGTGTGTGACTGACATTTAAGTCACTGTAAAACACACAATATCACCAGGTTTGGAGTCCGGTTGCTTCTCTTGAGCATAGTTTCTCATAATAGGCTATTTTACTGAAAAAAATATAATTAATCCGGAAGTTAAAGTGTCAAAAAATATTTGAACCGTAATTTTTTTTTTGTTTACGTTAACCAAAATTTACGAAGATACGTCAAGCGGTCGGTACATTTTTACAGGCGTTATGACGTCATAAGCACCCACTCTCGAATTTCTAAGTGTTTTATCTTTGTCAATATTCACTGATGAAAACAAAACGTGTCCATTACTCTCCAATACAATAAGTGACTGATTAAACAGATTTTCAATTTATTTATGCAGTAAAATACCCTATTGGATTCCACACTCTTCACAATTTTAAGCCATCCTCTCGATTGAATATTTCATTACATTTATTTAAAAAAAGTCAAATGTCGTCAACCCTATTTCGGGCGGGTGTTTAACCAAAGTAAAATATTAACGGTCGGCCACATTTGATAGAATTATTCATGGCCAATAAGCCTCTATACCGCTATACTGCGAATTTTCAAACATTTGTTCTGTGTTCACTATTTGGAAAGGATGAAAGGATTTAGACTGACCTTTGGTGGGTAGTTCGATACAAATAAAAAAAGATAGAAGAATAAAAAGGACGGAGAAAGTAAATGGTATTATTATTATGAACTGCCTCGTTTAGTGGTCCCGAGCGCGACTGCTAAGCAAGAGATTCCGCCCGGGTTCGACTCCAGGGTCGGACAGTGTGTTATTAGGTTTTTCTATCAGGAATTTCTCAGTACCAGAGACTGTATTTGTGCTCTATTGTTGGCATTAGGCTCGCACCCTTTTTTGTGTTTTTAAACGCCCACCAGGAATTTCTCCAACGTCGTGGGTGCGTTTACAAACATTTAAAGTCACAGCCAGACCCAGAACAACTAGTAGGTCATACAAATATTTGTTTCGTGCGGGAATCGAAACAACATCACGCAGCGCAGAAGTCAAGAGAGTTACTAAGCCACTATAAATGTTACTAAGCACAAACTTTGGCTAAGTATTTTCTGTTATTGTCTATAGTCTCTGCTGCAGTGTCAAACACAATACAAGTGCAAGGTAAACTCCGCATTTGTCTTAGCGAAATCACGTTTTCAGCAAATTATATACAGTTACGGAATAAGTTAAGAAAATCTTTCACGATCACTTTGCAGAAAGTAATACTAGAAACAGTCTATAAAATGTGCCTAATGAGAATTTGGAGTTTTATGAGCTTTTGCCATCGTAACGCACGTGTGAATAAGCTTTATACGTCTGTAATTGACACCGGTGCAATGACATGTCAATGATGAAACACAGGGAGGTATTCGAAGGTGGAAAGAAGGGTAAACGAATGAAAAACGTTTTTGCACAACTGCCCAAAATCGAGGGTTATGATAACCTGGTGATATAACAATATTCTGTGGCATATACCTACAAGTCGTAAATTATTTGCCTTTGTATCCTTTAGAATATTAAAAAAATGATTTAAAAAAAGCTACCAGTTTTAGAGGAAACGTTAAATAACAATTATTCATCAGAATTACGAAATCATCCAGTATTAAAGAAATAGACTTTTTAAAAAATGAAAAGAGGACAATGTCGTGACGAAAGCGGCGGTCTTACGCCTGCAGAAATAAACACAGCAATCACACACATAAGCGCACTTTGGCCTGTTTGAACTTGACATCTAGGCTGCTTAAAAGCTACATTTTGACGGGCCCGTGTCCAGGGTCAAGGAAGGGGGCGATGCCGCATAACAACAAGAAGTCAGCCCTTATAATATTGCCTTGCGTAAGTTAAGTGTTTGGGGTACCTACCGACGAGTAACGGGCGAAGACTAATATAAAATTAACGACCAACAATGGAGGTGGGTAGATCAAAATGTACGTTCTTATTTTGATTTTTTAATTCCTTTTTCGAACTGATAGGCAGTTGTTTAAGATCACGAAAGTTACTCTTTTCCAGTCCACTGATGGATATGGGCAAAAAACTAAATTCTTACAAAAATACACAGTTAGGAACCTTGGAATACTTAGTAAAATTTGGATGGGAAGGGAGCAGGTGTGATAAGGAACATGAGCATTTAGTAATTAATGCTGAAGTAGGAAAGGTAACCACTTACTTTATTGTCCATTATTCTAGGCGCTTCTCTAATTTATTGCTTTTCCTAAAGTCGCTTTTCGGTTGTTTATTTTAAAAGAGTAAAACTGCTATGACCCTTCTGGCTCCACATTCTTAAATCATGAGAGAGAATGAGAGGTGAGATATATCTCAGTACGAAAACAAGATTTTTTCGAAAGAAATGTTTTTATGTTTACCTATTAAATTTTTTTTTTAGTTTTAAATTTTAGTGACATTAACGTAATAAGACTTGTTTTTGAGTCCATTCCTGTCCAACATTAATAATTTATTCACTTTTGTAGGCTTTATGTACGATCATATCTTTACTAGAGCTGTAAAGCAGAGTATTTACTATTAATAGCATTAAGTAAGTCGTCAACTTTTTTGCATCAGCCTTCAAGAGACTTAAAACAAGTGACGGTCATCGATTTATTTTCATTAATCAGAATATAGAACATCAGATCCGGAAGCCCTAAGGGTTAAGGCAAAAATTTACGTTTCGCCAATAATGTTTATCATCATCCCAAGCTCTACGCTACACTATTTGTGGCCTTAAACCTGACGACTCATGTCGTCCAATATTTAAGAAACTTGGTTTGTTACCATTACCGTCACTTTACATTTACGAAATATGTATGTTTGTAGCTAAGAATAAACAATTATTTAAGACAGCAAAGGATGTTAATCCTAGGAACAGACGCGATCCATATAAATTAGTGCTTAATGACTTAACTAGACTAGCGAAATACAATAATAACTGCCTTGCAATGTGTGTGCGTATTTATAACAAGATACCCAGGCATTTCAAAACTTTGAATTTGAGATTGTTTAAAATAAAGTTTTATAAATGGTTACTTGAAACTAGTTTTTATAGTTTAAAGGAATTTTTGGATAAAAAAAACTTTGATGCTTTTGAAATGTGACTGGTCGAATAATGTGTTTTTGAATGTCTTCTTCACAAAACTTTATAATTTTGCATGCTATGTTTTTATACTAGCTAAACATGTTTGTGCCATATTTTGTATTTAACATCTTTTTATACCATGTTTTACGCAAATAAATATTTTATTATTTTATTATTATTACGTTTCTCATCCAGGATATACCGGCTGGCTGTGCCTAACAACGTCCATGTAATCGGGCTTTTTCATTTGTCCTTCGAGCCGGATGAATGGCTCGATAGGGACTTTAGTATTAAAAAGAGATAGATTATATGAATTAATAATTTATTTAAATTAATAATGCTTAAACGTATGGTCCAATGCAATCTATTCAACAAAACTCACAACACTTAGTCACCACATCTCATTCAGACCGTATCCTCCTGGGTGAACCCACCGAAATTACTTCCCTTGTCTCTGTAGAGTAGTGTGTTCAAAATTAAAGTCATCCCAGTGCTCCACTGTGTTTTGTTTCGAGCAAAACTTTCATCATTTCCCCATTCGAGTGTCTGTCTAGTGCCTAAGATGTGAGAATCAGGAGGATACATCAATTAGAGTTGTTTAAATACGAGCACATACAATATCGATGGAACACTATTTGATGTTGGCCTCAGGAAAAAAGTGTTCAGCTTTTATTTATTTTTACTTTAAATGGTATGCTTTTGGCATTAATTTAGTTTTTTTTTTTTAGATTGGTAATATCATCAAATGAGTTCTCCCACCCAGGGCAGGGCGGGAAGGACTGACAAACTTGTACCGACTAAAATCCACTGTGTCCTTCAATAGCCCTTTACGTTTCGGGTTCGCGGTATTCGTTAGTCCCGCGACCCCGGCAGGCTCTGGCCCTCTAAGGGGGCCCCGGGCCCCGTCATCGTGCTGACACTCTTTGAAGCGCGCGTGGAACACAACGCGCCGTCGACCCGGGCATGGTCCATGGTCGGACAGCGAGTCGCCCATTACTCGCCGCCCGCATGCTTCCGCCTACGGTGGCCGGAGATCGTCTTGCGACGTCGGTCGCCGTGGGTGTCTACCACTGCGGCTGGGCTATGCACACAGGGGCCCCGTAGAGGGCCATGAACCGCACGATACCGGCGTGGCCTTAATCTAGCTTAGAGGCAAAGATGAGACATAAGTTAGATCAAGCTCACCTTGAAAGAGCTACAACTCCTGAGCACCAACGAATGACTGTAAAACCTGTTTGACACCGGACTTCTACAGGACGATGGTCTCGAGGCGGCTTTGACGGTAGGTAGGAAAGGTAGCTTGTGGTGCCCGGGGTGGACGTTAAGAGATGGATCCCACCAACTATAAAAGTTTGATGTTAGATATAGTAGAAAACCCTAAAATTATATAATAAATAACAATAACTGTGGGGTCTATGTCACAACACTGAGAGCTTTAAGGGAGATTCACGCTGCACCGGCCCGGTATAGCGTGAATCATTCGTTATGGACCGATTCTATTCTTTAGCCTGAATAGTACGGGGTTGCGGGACTCACAAATTACCGTGACCCCGGTACGTAAAGGGCTATTGAAGGACACCGTGGATTTTAGTCAGTACGAGTCCGACGGTCCCTCCCGCTCTGCCCTGGAGACTCAATGGATAATTTTACCACGTAAAAAAAAATTGTTGTGTAACAATTTTGGTGTACAATAAAGTATATTCTATCTATCTACAAATTATAACAAGCCTACCTCTCACAATTTTCAACATACGTGGCGAACGTGTGTGTCATGCACTACCTATGAAAAGTTGCATAATATGAAACTAGCAAATGAGAAAAGTTCTGATTACAACACCGCTGTACGTCACTCTAATATATGGACGAGGTAAGTTGGAACGTGGGAAGTCAGCTTTATGTCACGACCTGACTCAGACCTAGCTAAAATAAACCTAGACTGTTTATTTACTTAACCTATATCAGCGATTCTTAGACCTAAATAGCATCCCAGTTTTATTTCAAGAGTCTGTAATTTCAGAGTTAGGTCCATAGTAAAATAATAAAGAGCAAAATAAACCTATTTTTCTATTAGGGTGGAAAATCATCAAATGAGTCCCTCTGTGGAGGGAAGGCGAAACTTGACAGAAGAATTTCGAAAGAAACTTACTTAATTTCCATTTTTTTTATTCACCTTGCCTTTGAGATTTTCTGATAAAAAGAAAGATGATAAAATAATGTATTGTTGGATCACAATCTTCTGTTTCATTATCGAGGTGTCTAACTATCCTTTGTTTGCATAAAGACATGTTAGCAGAAGTTCTAATTTTGCCCTTATACTTTTTATCCCGATAGAACGTTTAAGGAGGATAATTTTCGTCCTCCACCCGACAGTAAGGCAGAAACCTGGTCAAATTAAATATTGAAATCGTACAAACCAATTGTTTTAAATGTCATACGCCTAAAGGGTAGTGTTCGCTTTCACGTCATGCCCATTCGTTCCGAAACGCTTTGTTGTAATTGATATTGGAATATTTCGTGTAGTTCGCAGAAGGCATTTCGTTTGTACAACATGAGGACCGCAATCTGTTATATGAAGTATGTACTGAGGCGAGCTGTGCCGCGATTCACCAATCACATGGCTGATGCACATGGCTGACCGTCGGATCATGTGGATTTCAAGCCATGTGATTGGTGAATCGCGGCACAGCTCTGCTCTGCACCGCTCTACTCCGCCTCAGTGGAACCGCAGCCTTAAGCTTTTGTGACAACAAGTAGCTTTTTCCAACAAAAGTCCTGATTTTAGTCTTACTCGTAAAACGAGTACATCGGTTCAGTCGCCAGCACATCAACCTACCTCAATCTGTAAAATTTCTTTAATAGATTTTCAACCTTATCACAATAGTGGAAAGTTCGTCTTCGATTGGTAAAATTGACAGATTGGGATAGATTGACCTGCTGGCGTATGTACCTATAACTTGCCAAGTAGTATGTGCTTTCATGCTTTCATCGTATGCAGTTTCTATCACTAAGTTTTTCTTTTTTTTTCAATAATATGTATAGGTTTGTAGGTCACATGAAGATTTCCTCAATGAATAAACCGAGAAAAAAATACGAGTGTAAATAATACGAGTATATTCTTCAAAATCCACACCAATATTAAAGCTGTCTGTTCGTTTGTTACCCCTTCACGACTTGCTTTGGAATTCAGCACTAAAGAAGGTAAAATACAAACTGGGTTAGGCCATATTATATTCTCTTTATGACTATCAGGAGCTCGTGGAAAAGCTTGTAATAGATTTTCAACTTTATGCTCTAGACATTATAAAGTTGAAAATTCGACAAAAGAGAAACCGAAAAGTCAACGCTACCACGTTGTTAAGTCTTTAGACAATGGGACTAGAGTCCGCGCCACGACTCAAGTCCTTTTGACGCGACTCTAGTGTCTATGACATTACATTAAATTGAATTACAAAAATGTAGTACCTCGAATTTGGTCATGAGTGGTCTTCGATCAATAATAGTACTATTTTTTGATCGAAGTGAGTGGTGGCGCGAGCTCTATAGCACCTGTCACGTCTCTTTTATAGCCGGACCATACAGCATTTCCCGTCAAAATTAGCGATAATGGTCTTTAAATTTTCGTATAAACGTCTGGTTGGCGCAGTGGCCGTGCGAACGACTGCTGCGCAGCGTGTCACGGGTTCGATCCCCGTACGGATCAAATATTTGTATGATCGCAAATAGTTGTTCTGGTTATTTGTCTATGTGAGTTTTTATGTTTGTAAACGCACCCACGATACAGGAAGAAATTCCTAGCGTGGGGCAACGTTTAACCTCTCGGGCGATTTATAATTGAAAATGATAAAAATCAACGTCCAATGAGCGACTGTCTGTTATGTACAGACGTGTGTACGTAAGGCGCTGGGGCGTTTTCGCTTAAGTACACCCGGGTGTACGTAACGCGCCCGAGAGGTTAAAAAAAAATTAACGGCATTTCCCGTTACTGTGGCCCTGTTTAAAGAATTGAGATTCTTATTTCAAAATCCAATTTCGACTAAAGCGACATGACATGTTTGTGACATCCACAAACCCGCACGGTTAAAGCTTCATCAGTAATTTGAGTTCAAATAGTTGAATTTTGGGCTAAACACTTTTGAATTATTTGATCATCGGCAGGTCACGTTATCCGCTAAGATGATGATAATGACTTAATCCGTGTCACATAGCCGGGCCACACAAACGTGATTACCCGTTAGTTTAGTATAGCCCTAGTGCCACAGATAAGACCTGAGAACATTACGGTTTAATTATATTACGCACGTGGGCTAAGCCGTGTGGGCAATGCTTGTATTCAATACTCAGTCTACCTGTAGTTTCAGATTATCGCCGTTCACAGTGCATTTGCTATCCTTGAAGGCATTAGATTTTATTGTGGCTTTTCTGTACTTTTTAACCTATTTGGCTTATATTAAACATTATTTTTACAGTTTTAACTCTTTTTTTTTCATAATAATTATAACTAGAATATGTTTTTGACTATTAAACTGGAGAACAGGGCAATGGGAGCCTACTATCTTATTATTTTTAATTACTTAGGAACTCATATCGTGATTATTATTAAAGTATTCACAGTCGTAACCAGTTGCAGTTATTATAATAAGGAACAATAAAGATTTTAAGTTTGAAATGCAGCGTCATTGGTTGACCGGCTGTCAAATGAAGTTGGCGGACTGCGATAATCCGGGCATGGCGTACGGAAGTACAATCACTAGTAATCACTATCGATCCCATTACCCTCTCCTTCATTACCTGGCGTTGCTCTACGTGTTCGTATACGCGTTGTTATTGGATATTAAATTCGAGTTATTATATAATGGTTTTCCGTACGTACACCGGTCTGAATTCAACAACAGGCATTCAACGCCGCAATATAGAATTCGAATATTAGTACTTATGAGTTTTAGTAATGTTTTTCTTCTTTTCTTTATAATTTGATTATTACACATTTGTGTTAGTTTTAAACTACTTAAGTCATAATCTTTGTTTAAAATTTGCATGCCATGGTTATGGCAAAATGTGTCCTGCCCTAAAATATTATATAACACCTTTGTATCCCACATTTTATGCAAATAAATAATACTTACTTACTTACTAGAAAGCGACAGAAAATAGATTGTTTCGGGCGGCGCCCTAATTTTTTAACAACAACGCTTCATAAACAAGATAAAAATAATAAGTGTAAATACTTAAAATTATAAATTAGCTAGGGAATCCCCAAGATACCTTTTAGATACCAGGCCTTCTTTCACATTTTCTGTTTTTTACTTATTTAATAACTGCATTGCCGAATATGGAATCCAATTTTCGATATTTAATATACTCTGTGCACTGACGGTCAAAGCCAACGCTCTAAAGTTTCGCAGAGACCGTTATTGGATTTTGGAGGGAAAATTCAAAACACGTCGCCGTCAAAGGAGTGAGGACTGATGTATTTTCCTATAGCAGCTTTCAGAAAAACAAGTTTTTCCAGTGAAATGTTGAAATACAGGAACGAAAAGATTTTTCCAATAAAAGTAAACACGAGCTTTTTGATTTTGAAAAAAAAAAATACAAGCTTTTAGATTTTGAAATGGAAAAGCTATGTGTTGCTACGGTTTACTGAAGAGTTCTCCATACTTTTTTTTTTCATTTATCTTTAGGTCGTCATGGCATTTGAGCTTTTAGATCCAACCTTTTCGTTTTTGTATCTGATTATGGAAACAAACACTCATTTAGGCAAATATAGTCATCACCTTTTTTTTAGCGGGGTAATATTATCAGATGAGTCCTCCCACCCAGGGCAGAGTGGTAGGGACTATCAGACTCGTACTGACTAAAATCCACGGTGTCCTTCAATAGCCCTTTACGTTCCGGGGTCACGGTAATTCATAAGTCCCGCGACCCCGGCAGGCTTTGGCACTCTAGAGATCCCCCGTCATTTTTGCTGACACTCTTTGAGGCGCGCGTGGAACACAACGTGCCGTCGTTGATTATAAAATGTCCAGATTCCGTGTTCGAAACAAAACGAAACGTTTTAAATGAAGTCACTTTATTATAAATGTGTGAATGAGCGACACGCACATATTTAAATGTTTTCCTTGGAGATGTTCACTTGTTTTACGTAGGAATAGACCAACGCGGGAAATTTTTACCCCGTGTTTTTGGCTTCAATTTTCAGTGGTTTACTAATCAATGTGATAATTTTTAATCTAAGGTCATCACCTTCTCAGGTAGGTATATCAATTCATTTGGGACAGCATGCTTTCTTCCACACTTCTCTTTTACTAATTATCTCAGTGGATCGCCTTTCTACCCATATAATCATGTTTCACATAAAATGCTTAACAGATTATGTCTACACAAGTTTATGTTTGTAAGTAGTATAGTAGACAGATTTCCACTCGCTTTGAACATTTTTAACTGTTCCCTAAATCCCAAGTTTAAGCTTTAAATTGGTTCAATTTAATTTAATCTATTCATAATCACATTAAAAAGTGGCCACTTCGTCGAGGTGTGAAATCAAATGAATATTTCAACAGTTCGTTGCAGAAAAATTCTAAAGGTAAATGCGCGCCAATTTCGTGCGGCGGGAAAATTAAAATGGCCGTCACGTCATGCAATATGGCCGCCATTGCAGGCTTCCAGTTTTGTGTGAGTTCCCCGCAAATTAATATTGAATGAAACTGTGCTAGGAATATTGAAGTTATGCGTACATTTGAGAGAATACTATTTTAAAATTGTGAAATTATAGCCTTCTGTTTGTTTGAAAGTGGAACTAATCTTTCTATTTGTCTCTGTTCCTTTTAGTAGAATAATTAAAAATGTCATCTAGGGAGGATAAATACTAAATAGATAAGAAGGGATGAAGAAGAATTCCTATGTAGATCAAAGGTTGATGATGAAGAGACGAAAAATATAAAGTACCTAATTTATTTTATGGGCGGATAGCTGAACCAATGCGTACCAACAACATAGTTGAAACGTGCTTTTGTAAATATTATTTTTATTTATTTATTATGCTCCTGACCATGACTAGTCTAGGACAGAGGTGACATAGACAAAGTCTAACTTTCCTCCTTGGTTGGCCCCATTTAAAAAGTTGGTTACAATAATCACGCACTGTGAAAGTAAAACAGCGATTAACGAAAGCAGAGAAAAGTTTAAAAAGAGGGGCTTTATTTTTCGGCATCAGTAAACGGGATGTAGGTCGAACATGAAACTAGGAAACGTCAGTTCTTTACGAACGTGCCGCTGACATTTGTCCATTATTTTTTTCCGTACTACACTTGCCATACCAAAGCAGTGACAGAACGTAGCCACAACTAAAGATAAGATACTTTTAATAATAAAATAATACTGTCTAGTGTCTGGCTAGCCTTCCCTCAACGTGTTAAACACGCAAATGAGTTTAACCGAATAAAGTAGTTTACTGCATGAATAAAGTGAAAATCTGTTTAGTCCAACAGTTTTTTTTTAGCGTTTTAAATTCACCAAATAAGTCGGTGGCAAAAAAGACTATGAAATAAAAAAAAAAACAAAACCACCGACTTCCGAAAGAAAGTTATTTTGTAGGTTATTTTACCCATTTTGTTTGGTTTTTGAAGGCGGTTACATTTTTTTTGAAAAAGTTTTTTTTAATTCAACAATTTCTTTTAACAACTTGTGGCCCTGTAGATCTTTGTTAAAGAGTAAACGAAAGAAGTTTTAAACCTAAATTGAAATAGAGTAAAAAAAAGATAAACATTGTTAATGAGAAAGTAAATAAATTTTCCAGTCCTTTCAGTACTTGGAAAACAGAGAGCCTGAGGCATAATATGTGCAGTGAACATTGACTTTTTTTTTTTATCGTGGTAAAATCATCAAATGAGTCCTCCCACCCAGGGCAGGGCGGGAGGGACTGTCAGACTTGTACTGACTAAAATCCACGGTGTCCTTCACTAGCCCTTTACGTACCGGGGTTACGGTGATGGGTAAGTCCCGCGACCCCGGCAGGCTTTGGCCCTCTACAGGCCCTGTCAATGTGCTGACACTCCTTGAGGCGCGCGTGGAACACAACGCGCCGTCGACCCGGGCATGTTCCATGGTCGGGCTGCGAGTCGCCCATTACTCGCTGCCCGCATGCCCGCGCCTACGGTGGCCGGAGATCGTCTGGCGACGTCCGTCGCCGTGGGCGTCTACCACTGCGGCTGGGTCGGAGGGAGGACACTGTTCTCTCCCTAACGCGGCACGCCTCCTCCTTCGCGAGCATGACTGCTTCGCAGAAGGAGGCGACCGCTTCCCACTCCGTCTCGCCCCGCAGCATGGCCTCGACCAATGCCGGGCGCGAGAGGTCTCCGCCTATCGCCGTCGTGAGGACACGGCGGTGCTCTGCCCAAGCGGGGCAGTCCTGCACCGTATGCTCCACCGTGTCCTCCGGACGATCCTCGCAGTGGTGACACCCAGGCGTTTCCTCCTTCCTTATTCGACACAGGAACCTCCCGAAACTTCCGTGTCCGGTGAGGACCTGCGTCATGCGGAAGGTAAGGACGCCGTGACGCCTATCCAGCCACTCCTCAAAGAGGGGTCTTACCGCCGCGATTGCGGCGTGCCCGAGTGAACATTGGCTTTAGAAAAATATTGCTTTCAATTATGTACCCTACCTTTGTTATTTTGCTAAAGAAATATTTTACCTTGATATTTTCCGGGTAAACCAATCGTTTTACTTTGACTTGAATTTCAAACAAAGATTTCGCAGAACTTTTTGATTTCTTAAATAATAGAGGACTATAAACAAAATGAGATTTTTCTCCGTAAACTTTTTAAAAAAAGTTAGAAGGGTTCTATTATCGAAATGTGAGTTGCGCCGCGACTCTTTATTTTCTGCAGTGGTATTTTCTTTTTCTTAAAATATTTATTGAAGTGGATTTATTTTGTCATGTATATTGCCAACTGGTTCGATGTTTACAAACTCTCAAAAACGTTTTTGTAGACTGCCAATAGACTATTTTACTCAATTGAATTAGTCCGAAAGATTGTTTCTAAAAGATGCTAAAAGTCACAAAACTTCACTCGGTTGATATAATTTTACAGGCGTTATGACGTCACAAGCCCCCAGTCGAATTTCGAAGTGTTTTATCTTTGTCAATATTCATTGATTAAAAAAAACAAAAAAGTAGCTGTTCGTTATTTTTCAATATTCTAACTGTCGGACTAAACAGATTTTCAATTTATTTATGCAATAAACTACCGTATTTTTGAAAATGTTTATTTTTTTCCACAGCAATGAATTTACCAGAGACGTCCGCATGCATATCAAAAAGTTTTCCCCTCTGAATAGCACCCATTTGCGTCCAACTCAGCATGAATGCAATATTAAATTTGATATGTATGCAAGAGGAAATTTACGAACATGTCTGAGTGAGGTAATTAATTCTCTATTGTTTCATACCTTCCACGGACGTAACACACGAGGCAAATGTACCTAAGTATATGTAAATAGGTAACTGGTAACATAGGTACGCAAAAGTTGGCCAGACAATAATTGCTTTCTACGTGTTTTTTTGAAGTGAAAACTTCTTTAGCGGCGTGCTGCACTTTTTTTGATGTGGGTAAAAAATGTTAAACTCGCGTCAGGACACGTGACCTGATCGAAAATTCGTAAGACGGCGCAGGGCGCTTGCGCGAATGTTCGTGTGTATTTACTATTGAAGTTATCACTTCTGCCGGCACTCCCAGAGTGCAACCCGTCGTTTTTTTTTTAACCTCTTTCGGAAGGATCGATTTCGTTTTCCGAAGTAAACAATTCGTACGTTCTTTTTTCTGAGTATGTGTGATAAATGTTTGTAAACGGACGACCGAAACGTCATACAGGCGAAATTCTTAGTGTGAAGCAACGTTTATTTTTTCTAAACTCCACAATCTGGTTACTGGGTTACCCCTTTTTTTTTGGTGGTAAAATCATCACATGAGTCCTCCCACCCAGGGCAGACCGGGAGGGACTGTCAGACTCGTACTGACTAAAATCCACGGTGTCTTTCAATAGCCCTTTACGTACCGGGGTCACGGTAATTCGTGAACCCGCGACCGCTGGGTTACCCCTTGAAAAGATTTAAGTTTCTCATTGATGACTGAACTATTTACCTATATTAAAAGTTGGTACGGAATCCTCGATATGCGATTCCGAGTAGTACTTAACCGGTTTTTTCTTTCTCAAAGTCTGTTAACTAAGACCATCCAAAGAAAATAGTTCAAAAAGTAGGGCAGCTAAAAAACCGCAAGATAAGCCAGTAAATTCTGATGACTAAAGTTTTTAGGGCCTTTTTATATCACCCTGAGTCAGTTCTTCTCATTTATTGTAATAACAGAAACTGTTTGGGACTGTTGGGACATATTTGGAGGTTCCGTTACTTTACATAAAACATTTTTTTTTTATTAAAAAGAAATAAACCGACTTCAAAAACCCTAGAGGCACTAAAAAGATAATACTATAACCTAACTATAATAATAAACCTAACCCAACCTACGATTAACCTACGACTATCCTACGATTACCCTACTATTAACCTACAATTAACTTACGATTAACCTACACTAAATTTTTTTAATTTAATAAAGTTGGTGCCGAAGAAGTCAGTTATAAAAGGTTTGCTCCTGGTCTCATTAAATCACAGAAGCAATGATGTGGGTTAAGATGAAGCGAGCTCACCAGAAGAAGCTGGAACTATTGCGCACCGACGTATCACAGTTAAAACTTCGGCGCTGAACTCCGATATGATGATGGTAACAAGCCAAGTAGACCTGGTGACGCCTATAATGGCCATTGGGATGGCTCAGTCTTCACCGAAGGTTATAAGTAGACTGTAGTGCCGTTGCCCGGGGTGAACAGCCAGGAAGTAGATCCCACCTCTCCCAAAAAAATTTAGGAAAATCTTTGAAAAATAAAAGAAATGGTTACTCGCAATGATATTATAAGTAAAAAAGGTGTAGATACATTACAAGTGACGCGCTCAAATGTGGCTAATTGGCAAACCTTGACCACAGTGCGACGTTGCCAGCGTCAGCAGGTGCACTTTACGTGAACAGAGTGAATCAAAAGTAAAACTGACTCAAAACCACCGAAAATGCCGTCGTGTGTAATGAGATATTGTATAAATTATATAAGCAAGACTTCTAAAAGTCAACGAATCCCATATCATTGGTAAATATACTATTTATCTTAGTATTATCACACAATGATATTGTAAGTAAAAATATAATATCATTGGTTACTCGTATCAATTGTGATCGGAAACTCGTTTGACATGTGTCAAGATGGCGGATATGCTTAATGGAAATGTATAGAGCTTTGAAAAAAGCTTTTCCTTGTGAATGCTACTCATGACTGTCACATTGTTTTGAGGCCAAATCTTGAGGTAACAATCCATATGATGGCGGCTTCTTATTCTATTGAGACTAAAAGATCAAATAGTGTCACTTTTTTTTATCGTGGACTCATTTGATGATTTTACCATGATAAAAGAAAGTTGAATCATTTGAGGTTGCTAAGTGGTTGTTTTAGACCCTCTGATTACCTTTCTCACCCCTCCTCTCCCGTGGGAGGTCGCAATCCAATTTGCTTCCACTTCAAGACATTAGCCAAGGTTTGCAAGCGGCCGGCTAACGAGATTGCTCTCAGATATAAATGTTTTAACTGGCTTAAGTAGCGTTTAAGATAAGAAAGAAGGTATTTTTCTTAGATTTTCTTTAAAGAAAGAATGGTTTGAAGTGGAAGTTAAATAGTGATCTTTGTGAGGTTTTGAAGAGGGAAGAATTTATTTTAAATAGGTAATGCATATAATTATTTATCGTTTTGTTGGAAGGTGTCTTACAGAATAAGTACTTATAACATGTCCACTGATGGGATTTATGCCTCCTTTAGAGTACTTTCGTTCGGAAGACGGTGGCTTAAAGTCAAGGAAATAAGAAACAAAGTCACCGACCTCTGAATGAAAAGTTATTGTTTTTGAAAGTCGATTTAATTTTATTAAGTTTTTTTTTTGGTGTGGCGTATTTGTGAACTTTCAGAACTCTTACAATACTAAAAATCCACCCAGTTCCGTCAACAGGTTCATTTACCAATTCAAAATATTTAATAAGTAAGAAAGATAGTATTTCAAAAAATATTGGAGCCGTATTTTTTTTTTTGTTATGTAAACCAAAATTGAGGAAGATATAACGCTTCTTAAAATCACAAAACGTCACTTGGTCGGTATAATTTTACAGGCGCTATGTCACAAGACAGTGATTAAAAAAAACTAAAAATATTTATTCATTATTTTCAACTGCCCTCTTGCTGTTAACATTCCAAAGGCGACGGTTCCTCGAAACATTGATATCCTTTCCGACCTTAAAAACCAAACATGTGATGTTTCAGTAACAGTAAGAGAAAAACAAAGAAAATACTTTGTTGATAAACCAGGCTGAGAGACGCGTTTATATCACAGATTCTTAGTACAGTCACGACCATTCACAAAAAAATAGAAAGAAAATATCATTATTATTCGCAAATTCTACAGGCACACGCAAAATCAAAAGCCAAAATAATATTGTTTGTAAGGTACTAGGTTTAAGTTAATTTTCTCTATTCACTATGTTAAAATAAATAAGGATTTCACCAGTGTGATTTCGAACTGCATTTTTTTGAACATAAACGTATATAAAAGTGTGAAACCAGAAAATATTCTCGTCATAATTTGTTAAACAGACTTACTATGATAATGTGTATTTTTAGGGTAGTTATCAAGACGCTTCCAACGATACCACATAATATGTCAAGTTATGATCAGTAGTTCAGAAATAAGAGGGAACATATAAATATACATCCATGCCTACTTACATACTTACCTGTCAAAATCAAAACCCTACCGTGTTCTGGTAAAAATTAAGTCATTTATGCCCGTGACTGTACATGTGGATAACGTGTGAATTATTCAATTATGTGAAGAAAACTCGCACATTCTCCGATAACAAGGAATCCTTGTATTTTATATTCCGTATTTTACGACTTCTCGGTGAAGGCCGATTTATATTTTCATGTGTAAGATCTGCTGTGAATGAAGATATCGAAACAACATACCGCCGCTGCTACTTTTTAGGTAAGTTTTTTTTTATATTTGGAACTCTCATTTCTTCTCATTCGACAGAGCTGTCAGTGTCACTTGTCGATTCTGAGCATGGACTTATTAATTGTCCATGGTTCTGAGGTTTATGGGACATGACGTTGTCTGAATAGTCAGAGATCGGCTCTGTTCACAGAGTACTATAATATAAAAAGCTCTGTTGTTTAAGAAGAAGAAAAAAACAGTGTAATGATTACTAGAATTGGAAACAAACCAACATAGTTGGAAAATTATGACTATTGGTCCAGTTTCTAGATACCGAACACGATACTCCTTGGTTAGGCTAGTTCATGTTAAGCACTATAAATATTGTTTTAAGCCATTGAAGATGAAAATCACGGAGAAAACGGCAACAAGAAAATTGGAAGTTTAATAGCAGAGACGTTTTTTTTTAACACAA
The DNA here is from genome assembly GCA_943136025.2 of Agrotis puta. Classification (NCBI taxonomy): domain Eukaryota; kingdom Metazoa; phylum Arthropoda; class Insecta; order Lepidoptera; family Noctuidae; genus Agrotis; species Agrotis puta. The sequence goes on along the minus strand of OW964169.2, from coordinate 17,112,965 downwards.
TAAAATAACTAACAACAGAAATAAATGTACCTTCCGAATTGTTACACTATAATTCTGCTCTGCAAAAAAAAAGGTGATTTTAAGCCATCGGATATCTTGTTCATAGCATTTAAAAATATCCTTAAAATCAACTTTACTTTTTTTTTTCAGATACCGCTTCTGCCTTTCGTTGGGTAGAATTGTCAGGTTAACATTGGAAACCTATATACAAACAAACATTACGATATAACCTATAGTGTAAGGCCACTGTAGTTCCAGTAATTAATTTGCATCCAACACTAGTTATTTTAGCACAGATTATGTAAGAGGTAGATGATGCTTCATTTTATTTGAATAATGCTGTAGCAGTAAAAAAATATTTACCATTAAATTCTGTTTTTTATCAAAATATTTTTTTTTAATCAAGTTAAATCCTCTTTGGTCCATTACATTAAAAAACATAGCCATTAATTGCCAATAAAATTAGATGCCATTAAAATTTTCTTTGTTTTCTTTTCTACAGTAAATGGTTTTTTTAGATTTTTTCATGCAGTTGCCAGCATTTTAAGTGACGTTCTAAAAGAGGTTACCAACCTTCTTGTAAATTCAAATCGCCGCTTGGAATTTATCAAAGAAAATATTAATCGTTCTGAATCACCACGCACACATATTATTTGTGTAAGCTACAAGATGAAGGTTACTTACGAGTATATCAGTTCACTTATGTCTACATCTTTCTCGTGGTAAAATCATCAAATGAGTCCTCGCACCCAGGTTAGGGCAGGAGGAACTGTTAGACTTGTACTGACTAAAATTCATGGTGTCCTTCAAAAGTCCTTTACGTTTTAGGGTCACGATAACTCGTTAATCCCGCGACCATGCCTTTGGTGTAGGTTGTAAAAAAATATTCTACATTCAAACATCAATTTTGATACTATGTTCGTACCTGGTACATACATCCAAATGAGGCCTTTTCTTTTTTTTTTTTTAGGGTAAGAGTTAAAGGTCTTCTAAGAGAAGTGTTTACAAACATGATTAAGTTCCACGCTCCACTTAGAGCCCTCATTCAGCTAATATCAGCTTCACACGGTATCAAAGTGTCTACTTAATGAGATTGTGACTCTAGCGCTCACTAACGCCAACACCGCAGTGTTCAGGAAACTGTTTTACGGATGAAATGGTTTGTTAACAATTCATTAACAAAACAAACAACGGCACGGTTGGTGCAATGGCTGATTGATCGACTGTTGCGCAGCGTGTCGCGGTTTCGATCCCCACACGGAACAAATATTTGTATGATCTGCAAGTAGTTGTTCCGGTTCGGTGTTTGTGTATGTGAGTTTCTATGTTTGTGAACGCACCCACGATACAGGAGGAATTCCTAGTGTGGGGAAACGTTTAAAAAAAACCGTCTTACTACAAAAAGTTAAACATCTGCTGAACACCTGTTTAAAAAAAGTGTAACTGCTAAACGAGCTTTATATCAGGTCAAACGCCCTTTTGAAATTGACAGAATTTGTAGACTAGTGTTTAACCAGGATGGATAAAGTTTTGTAAAATTATAGACTTTTAAGCCTTTGTCAAACAAACAGGCGTAAAGAATGCGATGCATGACGTTTTTCTTTGTAATGTATGGAATTGTTTGAATCTAGTCACATAATAAAGCGAAAGCGATCCGATAGCATGACAGAACTATCGGTCTGACGTCTCGCTTCGGTTCGGTATCGCTTCGGAAACGCTTCGCTTTCGCCTTTCTGTTTGACAAAGGCATTAGGTCACGCAAGCGGTATACTGGTATAAACGATATCCTTAGTATATGATATTTTAATCTTACAGTTGCTGAACATAATTAATTTCATCAAGATCTGTTCAGCTATTTTGTTTTCGGTATGCTTATGTAATAAATGTATATTTATAAAAAAACTAGCGACCCGCCCCGGCTCCGCACGGGTGCAATCTCTACTATAATATCCGTGTTTTATACATATAAACCTTCCTCCGTTGCGTAGTTTTAAAGATCTAAGCATACATAGAGACAGACAGACAGACAGCGGGAAGCGACTTTGCTTTATACTATGTAGTGATAAAAAATGCTTAATTTTTTTCAATAACTTTTACACACCTTCCCGATTTTTGTAGCTCTAATAAAAAGATACGGTGAAACTTTTCTTTAATTAGTTAATAATTACTTTGATGATTGTACCTCTCCGACGTCGAAGTTGATAATTACCAAAATTTCTCGAATTACCCGGCCCTTCTTTATTGAGATTTTGTTACCTTAATTATTACAGTTATAAGGACTGCGTGAAACTTTCACAATAATTTCGTTACTTGGATTTTGGTGACTTTGTGAATAGGTCGCATATCATGTATCGTGCTATTCATGAGCGTACCCGTATGTACTTAGGCGACTCGCTGTCCGATCATGAACCATGCCAGTGTAGACGGCGTGTTGTGTTCCACGCGTTCCGCTAATAGTTGTCGTCAGCACAATGACAGGCCCCCCTTATTGGGCCAAAGCCTGCCGAGGTCGTGGGACGTTCGAGCTACCGTAAGCCCGGAACGTAAAAGGCTATTTAAGGGCACCGTGAATTTTAGTCAGTACAAGTCTGACAGTCCCGCCTGCCCTGCCCTGGGTGGGAGGACTCATTTGATGACTTTATTACGCTAAAAAATAAAAAACGGTACGTACTTGTACACACGGCTACACAATATACCCTGCAAAACCAGTTAATCTTGACCTCGCATTACTGAATCTTTTCACACAATGAACGTTGAGCTTATACTGGTTTTGTGTGACTTGCTGTGTAGACAGCCATGTGTATTATGTTATCAACTGAGTATGGACGATGCGAACGTTGACGGTAGGGTTGCCATTCGTCCGGGTTTCCCCGGATATGAGGGCATCTGGGGAGGGTCCGGGTAGTCCGGGTTTAAAAAATTTTAATATTGGGCCGCCCGCGATACACGCACACTTCACCGTCCCCCGAACCCCTCCCAACGCAGTTGCCATGGTACGCACTTTGACTAATGTGCGGGTTCTGGATTCTAAAGAAATTGTAAAGCACCTAAGGAATTGTACAGCTAATGCGGTCACAATATAGTTTTTTTTTATCGTGGTAAAATCATCAAATGAGTCCTCCCACCCAGGGCAGGGCGGGAGGGACTGTCAGACTTGTACTGACTACAATCCACGGTGTCCTTCAATAGCCCTTTACGTACCGGGGTCACGGTAATCCCTTGGTCCCGTGACCGGTCACAATATAGTACAGAAAAAGTCGGTACCTATCAAATGCCGTAGGTACCTATAAAGAAACATAGAGGATTGCCAAAAACAAAGCAGAACATATCAGTAACAAAACATAAAATAATACTCGTAACATATTGCTATGTTACGAGTATTATTTTATGTTTTGCAAACATTGATAAAACTGTAAGCACTTTTTAAACAACAACTACAACTTTAACTCCAGATAATCTAGTTAAACAAACGACGACCTCAAACTATAAACTACGCTTTAAACTAAAAAGTAGCGGTCTAGACTGAACAGGCAGACATATTGATACAGCTAGACAAACTAACTTGTGTAACTAGTTTCAAAATGGACGATTAAAACTGCAGGACAGCGGGTTTAGTTATAAACTTTGGATATTTGACTGTCGACTCGTGTTTGTCTTTACAGTTTTACATGATCCTAATGTAAAGTAAGTTTTGTTACCATTTCACGAAAGATCAAATTCGACTTTAATTTTTCTGCACAGTAAACCACTAAGTCATTCCTACAACCTAATACGTTAAAATTACATAGCCCAGCTTCCTAGAATTTCTTTCATTCTTTGTTATTTCATAAACGAATTCTTTTTAGAATAGATAGTTTGTATATCAACTGCTTATGAATGTGTTGCAGGAATTTCATAAACTGTGCGAATATGTGTAATTTTGGTTCTGTTTGTTAACAGAACCAAACCAGAATAACCTATTTGACATCTACACCATGTTTGGTGTAGATGTAAAACTGGTTATTCTATGATTTGACCTACTTACGTAGAATGGAATTTGAAACCCGAAAAATGACTAAAAAACAAAAAAAGGCGCCCAGTGCGAGCTTCTTTAACTGCGCCCTGGTTTGGCCCTGGTCGGGCCAGTTCTACGCCCCTTCAGGGTCTGCGCCCTGTGCCTGGGTCTTTGGCACACCCCTATTTTCGACACTGAACAAAACTGATATGAACTGATAAGCGATCAGTAAAGTGATGTGTCTGGAGGGCTTCAGGTCGTAAGTTGCTGTAGGGTTTTTCTATTATGTGCACTCTCCAGCAATATACCATGGGTACCTTAGTATGGGTAGTCTATTGTCCCGTGAACGTTTGAGTTAAGTAAGATGCGAAGACGCTAGACAGCGTCATTCTCGGTTCACACGATTTTATTTCTGTACTATCTATGGACTTCTACAGCCCACTGTACAACTCTATCCTACACCATACCGTTCCATACTACTGAAATTTTAGTAACGTTATTTATACGGTTATTTTGGTAGGAAATATTTAGATATTTCCACGTTGTAGCAGTTACACGATGTGTATGTACGGCAAAAGCGAGGTAACTACGCCTCCAATATTATGTTGACCCGTTCAGAGGCCGATGAAAATGTAAATGCGCTGTAATAAAATAATATCGTGCGGACAAGATAGACACGCGTATCAATAAATATTAAATGAATTAAATAAAAAAAAAACAGTCACTGTGAAACTTTTATTTTACCATTTACTCGTATTTAAGTTTTCTGGATCTACTGTTAATTCTAAAAATACTCTTACTTCGTTAGTCAGCTTCAAAATCAAATCATCCGAAAGTTGATTTATTTGTTCGGTTAAATCTTTGAGTAGCAGGCGCATATTTGGTCCCAAACGAGTACCTGTCCTCAACCATTCAAAAAAGCTGCTCAAGAACGCATGAAAAGGATCAACATCATTCCGTTTACTGTATGCATGATCCAGATCTGAAAGTATCCTATGTACTAACTCGACATCCCTCGCTTTAATCCTATGTGTCTTCGATTCTAGAGAAATCAGTCGATCCCCAACAGTATTTAGTATTGATAGTAATACTTCTCTCGTTGGAACACTATCAGAATACGCCATATCGTTCAGTATAATTTGGAATTCATTCGCAGTTACTTCGCTCAATTGTTCGTAAAACTTAGTTTGAAATATTGATTCTGATACAATACGAAGAAAGATTTTCATATTATCGTCTTCCATATCTTTAAAAGATTCCAATAAAGTGTGCAAAGCTTTTGTGCATTTATAATTATTGGCGCATATGTTGAACTCTGCGCAGAGCTTGCTTTCATAGCTTCCTTCAATTATTACAGAAGTCACGACAAATTTTTGCGTCAGTATCTTCCTAACTTCGTTTAAGTTGGACGGAGTGCCTTCTATTCTTTCAGCAGCAAACTCAATAGCTCTTGTCTGAAACATCACACTTATTTTTTTAATAATTTCAATCCACGAGTGCGCGTGGTTATTATCTTTTAATTTTAAGTTAATATTTCTCAATAATTTTCGTATTTCTTGCAAGCACATTTTAAGTTCTTCTTCGAATATGAATCTCGTGTCTTCTTCTTGTTCAGTTTCTTCGTAATTCAATGCGTTTGGATGCATAAATCCCTTGAGAATGCTTTCTATAGATTTAGTGTGCACCAGTATGTATTCGTTCAAGAATTTTTCTAAATAACCATCGCAGAAATACAGGTCTCTACATAAGTATGCAGATTGGACGATAAGAAATGGGACATCGGTGTGTTGATTCTGGCCTAGAGATCGTCGCCCAGACACGCCAGCGAAGTTTCTTCGCATATAATGTGAGAATGTTTCCATTACTTCTTTGCCCAAGCTAAGCGTTCCGTGCATGTCAACTTTGACTGCATCGTTTAGAGATAATAAAACTGAAAAGAGAGGTAGGGATAAAAATATTGATTAAAATAAATTTTAATCAAAGGATACTAATGTATTGTGTATTATCCATTTTACTTCTCGCTGAGGTAAGTCATTGTTGACTTTTTTAATCTACAAAGTTGTACCGTGGTTGTACCTAAGTATTTCAGTTTGTCTAGCTTAGCTAGTCTTATAACCACGTTTCAAAGAAAATTAATTAATAAAACCCTTACCTAAAACACCAAACAAAAACTTTTTGTAATCCATGTTCAATAAAAAATACATTTTTATAAAAAATAAATAACATTTTTGTTTTACGACCTATAAAACAGTTGACGCTTTCCTTAAAATAAATTTCAAAATGGAGTTGTGATTCAATTTGATGGTCGTAAACTGTAAAAGCGAAGTAAACAGGTTTAGTAGAAGACGGAAAATAAATAAAACATTTGTTTGAGAGGATACTAACAGTTGCTTTCAATTGAATTGTATGCGTATGACTCGAATTTGTGCTTTTGTTTAGGTACCTAATGGAATTCTATCTCAGAACACAGTACTCTGACGGTGGGTTATTTTGTGTGTCCAAATAAATCACAATTTTCCTTAAACATTAGCTTTATAGGTATTAGTATAGATTTCTATACTAATACCTATAAAGCTAATGTTTGCTTCGTCGAACGCGCTAATATCAGGAACTACGGGTTCGAATTGTTAAAATCTTTTTGTGTTGTATAGCCCATTTTTCGAGGAAAGCTATTAGGCTTCATACCATCACGCTCGGAGTAGAGCAGCCAATAAAACCCCGGAGAGCAGATTTCTGCTTGCTTTCTTAAAGGAAAAGAAGAATTAGATAAAAGTTTATAAAAAAGTGACATGAATAAATTATAATGACTTAATACTTGTTCGTTATGATATCATCATCATTTGAAAAAACACTAGGGAAAACACTAGGCCCGTATGGGCCTAGTGTTTTTCAGAAATGATGAGGGTGTTTCTAATACTACATAACGTCACTCAATACTCAAGGATTACTTAAAAGTAAATTCAAGCCATTTGATTAGTTGAAACTGGTTTTAAGTGACGCTTGAGTTCCGAGGTGCGTTCTGTAATACGGGCCTTAGTTTTTTTTATATGGAGAAAACGAATTTTCCCAGACATTTGACCTATCTAGATTGATTTTTCGCCCCTTTGAATTCCTATATTCCAAATTTCATCGAAATCGTTAGAGCCGTTTTCGAGAACTGGAAAATATATAAGTATGTATAGTATACAAATATTGCTCGTTTAATAAAATAGTAGGATACTTATAGAAAATAGCAAAGGATCGCGCAGAAAAAAAAATTTTTTTTTCGTCATTACTAACTTCAGCGTTCCAGATATTAATGCTGACGATATCCTTACTAATATTATAAATGTGAATGTTTAGATGGATGGATGTTTTTTTTTTTATTAAAAAAACGTTGCCCCACACTAGGAATTTCTCCTGTGTCGTGGGTGCGTTTACAAACATAGGAACTCACATACACAAACACCCAGACCCGGAACAACTACTTGTAGGTCATACAAATATCTGTTCCGTGCGGGAATCGAACCCGCGACACGCAGCGCCAATCGCTTAGCCACTGCGCTAACCGTGCACTAAAAATTAAGGTAGCTGTTATTTTTTTATAACAAACATAATTATTTGACTGTTGTTGGTAAGAAGACATGCAACGCTAATAATCAATCACTAATATTGGAGGGTTGGTACGTTAAAACTGTCAGATCGAGGATTGTAAACTTCGAGTTTTGCGGCGATAACGAGTAAGTAGGATCAGATTTATATTTCTATTGTTCAAAATAAGATATTTGTATTTCAATATATGTTTTAAGGAAGCATGTATCCCTGGCTATAAAATAAATATTGAATAAGAGGTTTGACACTTGTTTTGAAAAAAATACATGCTCTGATATACTACTGTACCTGATTGTGTACACCCCCCTCAAGGGGAGCCTAATCATGTTTTTTTTGTTTTTTTGTACTTTTGGTTTGTAAACAATATATAAATAATCATTTCATCAATATGTTATGGCTAATTTAATTTTGGCGGTTAATGGGATCACGACAAAAGAGATGAAAGTATCCGTATGGAATTTGGTAGATCTTTTAGTTTGGAATAACACGATTTCTTGACCAAATTTGTTAAAGGAAGCCTCTAGCAACAGCTAGTAAATAGAAATAATTGCGTGATGAAATACAAAGTTCACATTTTTGCCGCCTAAATTAGGCGGAAATCAATCTTTATAGCGGGTGCCAAAACTGCCAAACTCTATGGAAAAGCGTAGATATAGAGCATGGACTAAGCATTATACAACATAATTATTGTGCCTAAAATCATAGACTTGAAGTATGGACTGCGCAATAGCGGCCTAAAATTGACCTCACTCAACTAGAAAGAGAGGAATGGAAGAGCGCGTCCTATGATAGTTTATGTGGATTGGTCCTGTTTCGTAAATTTTAAATTGGTTCCGTTGTATAATTGGTGTTCCTGTGATGCTTATGAGAAACCTAGATCCACCAAGACTATATAACGGCATACGGTTACAAATAACCTATTTAGGACGGAATGTCATTAAAGCCGTTATTATGACTGGGATGGCAAAAGGCGAAACTTTCATTATTCCCCGCATTCCCATCATTCCAACTGATTTGCCATTCCAATTCAAAAGAGTTCAGTTTCCGCTGAAAACTGCGTTTGCAATGACCATAAATAAAGCCCAAGGGCAAACGCTAAAAGTTGCGGGGGTACATCTTGAAAAAGACTGTTTCTCCCATGGACAACTCTACGTTGCGTACTCAAGAGTTTCGAAACCACAAAACCTTTATATTGTTGCAAAGGATGGCAAAACTAAAAACGTATACAGAAATGTCTTGGTGTTAGAAACTTACATAATCTCTAAAGCCTAAAATAATAGAAAAATTGTCAAGGGAGAAACAGTCTTTTTTCGTTTTGAACTGAAATGTCAAATCAGTAGAATGATGGGAAAATAAGGGAAAAATAAAATTTTCTCCTTTTTCGATCGGCTTAACGGCTTAAATGCCCTAAGGGAGTATACATCTCTTAAATTCAAACGCAGAGCTCATTATGTTGATTTTTGAAGAGTTCCCTAGAATATCTTCCACATTTCATTTTTGAAGAGATCCCGCGAGATCGGGAACTATTTGGGTTCACTATTCCACGCGAACGAAGTCGCGGGCAAAAGCTAGTGCTTTAATAAAACAATGAGAAAATAGGATCCAAAAAAAAAATTGGATTTTCATAATAAATCATAATACCTATTACGTCAAAAATAATCAAGTCTTTGCATTTTAAATTTAGATATTTTAGAGGCTAAGTATTGCCATACAAAGAGGCAACGCCGCCAGTCTTTTGGGCTCATTACCAGCTGACAGCATTGAGGATGAATTGTTCGATGCTCTATAATAGTTTTGTTTTATTTTTATTTAGTATTTTTATATTTCTATAGTTTAATTTATATTAGCAAAATAAATAAATAATGGTCATAGATTACTAGATATTTTTGAATTTCAAGAGAAAAACTCTGCTTGTTACGATAAAAGGCAGTTAGTGGTAGCGGCATCCCGCGGAATTATCCCACACTTTAGTAGTCTCAAAAGACTAGATTCCATTTTTCAGGTAGCGAAGTAATTTGTGTTATCTGTAGCAAAATTTACTTTTGACGTTTCGAATAGATGTCAAATCTTTTTGGTTCGGCCATTTTCGCCGAACGTTTGGTGTACACTTTAGGTCACGTATCTTTTCGTGGCCTTTAGATCACTTGAATAAAACTCATTCAAGATGGTGCAGAAGAAGGTAAAAGCCATGTGCGTTTAGTAAATTATTATATTTTCGTTACACAAAGTGATTTTACCGTGAAGTTTACACCATAACATGTTAGTGGGACCGTCGTTGTTTTTGGCGTCGAAACTGTTTTATTTTGATAACTTCAGGTATTTCTGACAAGTCGTGCATTTTAATTCTTCATGTTTGAAATAATAGTGGCCCTCTTAATTTAAAGCATTGTAAAATCGTTGATTAACAGTAAATTATTTCAACATAACCTCAAATCAATACCATGATGTTAACATTCTAATGAGTGCTATGATTACCACCACATTATCACCAAGATCGCTGATGACAACGTGTTTTTCGTAGTTTACTCGTTAGCACGCGACTTTAGCTGACGAAGTTGTTGTAATTTCAGCCTAAGAAGAAGGTAGGAAAGAAAGTAGCGGCCGCACCTTTGGTCGTGAAAAAAGTTGAGCCCAAGAAGGTAGTCAACCCACTCTTCGAGAAGAGGACCAAGAACTTTGCTATTGGTGAGTTTACTTTTTTATTATTTTGTCTGATGCTACTGGCCTGTTATTATTATTTGTAACAAAGAGGCGGAAGTGTTTTTCATTGATTCAAGCAAGGAGGACGTTCATTCAGTGTTCTGTTTTTAAATAGTGAAGTAAGTTCCTGCAAAGTGAACTTATATGCCAAAGAATATTGGACTAAAATGATGTAAACCTTTATCTGAAATCACCATGTGGTTACAAAATATACGAGCTTTTTAACACTGATTAGTCCAAACTCCACACTGACAAGCATTATACATAACCTCAAATTTGAAGAACACCTTTTAGTACAAAACAAAGTCGTTTCCCGCTGTCTGTCCGTTTGCTGCTGCGCAACGGCTTTTGATGCGGTTTCTTTTAATAGATAGATTGATTCAAGAGGAAGGTTTATTTTACACCCGTGCAGAGCCGGGTCGGGTCGCTAGTAAATTATAATCTCCAAAAAAACTTGTCAATATTTTTATTTTCAAATTATATCACACTTCAAATCAGCAGAAAGACTTGCACTACGAGACAGGCTCTCTCAAGCCAACATTCTTTAGGTTTCGAATAGTCCCCAATAGTTATTAACCTATCCCAATTCTCCTAGGTCAGGATATCCAGCCCACAAGGGATCTGTCCCGCTTTGTGAGATGGCCCAAGTACATCCGCATCCAGCGCCAGAAGGCCGTGCTCCAGCGCAGGCTCAAGGTGCCTCCACCAATCAACCAGTTCACGCAGACACTTGACAAGACTACAGGTTTGTAAGCATTATTGTTGTCTTTGTAGAAACTTTAATTTGATTTTGTTAGGTTATTGTGGTTTATGATAGTCAATTTAAATTCTTTTTTTGGTGCAGTTTAAGAGTTACTCTCATCCTGGGTTGAATGGAAGGGACTGTCAGTCTTACTGACTAAAAAATACCACCCTGTCTTGGCCACATGCTCTTTGGGTTCTCATTTGATGAATTACTTTGGAGTTGTAGCTTAATCAATTTTTTCTACAAAATAATAATTAAAATAATGTTTCACTCAATAAAATATTTGAAAATAGTCTGAATCAATAAGTAATTTTTTTTTTTTTTTATCTTACAAATATCACAACCAACTTTTGCTAAAACATTTATGTAAACTACTGTCACAAATAATAATTTTTCATAAAATATATTTCTCACAAAGTTACTTAATGAAAAGGCAATATCTTATGAATCAAACCCTTCATCCCATGTTGTTACTTTATAGGTTAATTTTAGGTTTTACCATGATGATTACCAAATGCAACGATGAATCACTATGATTATCAAAATAATATACGAGCTTTTTAACTCTGAAAACCAATTAACAGTCAATAAATACCGAGTCTATCATTAAATAACATTTCAAAAAGGTTTCTTTGTGTTGCAGCCAAAGGATTGTTCAAGATCTTGGAGAAATACAGGCCAGAGACTGAAGCAGTCAGGAAAGAGCGCCTAAAGAAGGCTGCTGAAGCTAAGGTATGATCTAATTCTACCTTTTTGTTACTTGATAAGCACTGAACAATAATTCTGTTCATAAGATAACATTCTGTTATTTATAGTGTTTCAACACTATAACAGAATGTATTCTCAATGCAAATAATAAATTTTTGTGTAAAAGGCAAATTCAAATGCTAAGTACTAAAATTGTTAACATTTTTCAATTATAAAGTACTTGACTGTATCAGTACCAGAAAAAAATATTAGGAATATCTCGAAATGAAGAAAAACTCAAACTCTGAATGCCATGAGGACACTTACCACCAAGATCTCAGATCGAACATTCTAAAACAAAATACTGCCTCCTTCCTTTAGCACATTGTTTGACTACACAACCTCCTTTCAGGTCGCCAAGAAGGATGAGCCTCCACCAAAGAGGCCAAACACCCTCCGTGCTGGCACCAACACTGTCACCAAGCTGGTCGAGAAGAAGAAGGCACAGCTTGTTGTCATTGCTCATGATGTGGACCCCATTGAGGTTAGTATACTGTGCTTTGTATATTTTATTCATGATGGATAGATGTTTGCAAGAAATTATTTTGGCAAAAAGACAGTAGATTATTCACAGCAAGCAACCTGATGGACAGATTAATGTCAAGATGCACTGCCTCATTGGTCTAGTTGTTGCAAGCGTGATGGTTGAGCATGATGTCCTGGGTTAGACTTAATATTATTGGTTTTACTTCTCAGCTAACGAGTCTAGGTTTGTGACTGGTAGGCAACACGCTCACCCTTAATTTCTTCTGGTATTACTAGTGTATTATTAGGTACACCTCTGTCTAATCATTCAAGGAATACAGTAGTGATTTATGTTAAGCATTGTCATAGTTTTAATTTCTGTAGTATTTATTCCTGGCACATATCAAGCCAAGTGAGTAACATAGCAAGTTACTTGTAACAATGGCAAAGATTATTTATTTTTGTAGATTGCAATATTTATCAAAATAATAAAATAAAAATCATACTACTTATCTTTGAAAGTGTAGTGTAATCGGATTGCTATGATGTTAGAATTTCTTCACCTGAGGCTTTAAATATCAAAGAAATATTTTCAGCTGCATGAAGATTGTTGACTCTGAGCTTCTCCAACCACATCAATAAATCTGCTACTAAAATAAAAAGTCACTAATTGATAACATTGTCCACAGCTTGTACTATTCCTGCCCGCCCTCTGCCGTAAGATGGGTGTACCATACTGTATCGTAAAGGGCAAGTCCCGCCTGGGAGCCCTCGTCCACCGCAAGACATGCACCTGCGTTGCAATCACACATGTATGTATTATATTACTTATAAATGTATCATTTTTAGCTTTAAAATGATGATTTTGTTGTCTAGATGCGCATGTCATGATGATTTATTTGCTATCATACAGCCATGCTGACAAACCATCTACCACCAATAGATTTTATCTGAAGATGCCATCTATGACACAAAATGTTTTTAAAAATTGCAATGAAAATGTCAGTTAAACTTCTGAAATGTTATTTACAAATCAATAGATAATAGTACTGAAAAAAAAAAATTTAATAGTCCAGCAGTCATGGAAAAATATTTAACCCGTACTTATCCTTTTGTTACATTAACCCAGACGAAGACAATGATATTCATATAATTTTAGAGATTCTATGACTTTATGAGCCTCCACTCCTGAGTTGATGCATTTATCTTTGTAATTTTCATTGATTTATAAAAAAGGGGTCTTTTTATTCAATACTGTCCAACGGACTACAGATTTGCAATTTATTATTCACAAACAAATATAACAAACAATTGAATTGGACTTGAGTGAAGAGAACTATAATTTCTTAAAAATGGCATCAAGTTCTGATCTATACTTATCACTTCCTCTTTCCTCCACCAGGTTGAGGCTGGCGACCGTGCTTCCTTCTCCAAGGTGACAGAAGCCATCAAGACGAACTTCAACGAGCGCTACGAGGAGCTCCGCAAACACTGGGGCGGTGGCGTCCTCGGTAACAAGTCCAACGCGCGGATCGCTAAGCTCGAGAAGGCGAAGGCTCGTGAGATCGCGCAGAAACAAGGCTAAGCCTAATAAAGTTTAAGACCTAACTGTTGTTTTCTTTATCAATAGACCTTATTACGCCTCTTACAGGATGGCATAAACTTCTCTGACCAAGATACGAGCACTAACACTACCAAGCACAACACAGGTACTACTATTACACACTATACAAAAAAACCGTTTCCAGTCTTTCCAGTCCCTTCATTTTGACGGTCACAAAATCGTTCCGTAACAATAAATGAATTCAACCTTTAGGCCTCTGCCTCGAATCTTGCGGGCAGCGGGGCGGCGGCGGCGGCGGCGCGGGAGCGGCAGGATCTTAGGCATACATTCAAATGGACCGGCCCGCGGAAACAGCGGCGCGGCAGCGGGGCGGGCGCGAACTGCGAGCGCCGCCGCCGCCGCCGCCCCGCTGCCCGCAAAATTCGAGGCAGAGGCCTTAAGTTAGGCTCCAGGTATTTCATCTTCCGGAGTCGCGGGACTGTTTAAATAGGTAACCGCGAACGGTTCACGGTGAACCTGGAACGTAAAATACTACTGAAGGAACAACGTGGATTTTAGTACAAGTCTGACGATTCCTTTCGTTCCACCCAGGGACTTGGTTTTTTGTTGAATTTGTGAACAGACCAGATTCTGCCTTCTCTTGAAAAAGCGCCATCTAGTTTTTACTTTGACTACTATTAGAAGGAACACTACTACCATCTAGGTATTGTATAACATTACAATTCATTGTTGAATCTCACCCATCATAGATGGCGCTAGCAGTTTTAAAACTACAAGATATTCGTATCGTAAAGTGAGGTTTATCAACAGTGAATAATTATTGTTTCAAACCCAGGCATGGGTCTACATTTGTGATAACGATTATTTGGATACTGCAGCTGTTAAAAACTTTTTCTACCCTTTATATAGCTAAAAACATTTATAAGAAGAATTTCTACCGTCAATGGCGTGAAACCTGCTACTCGAGAAATGTCGGGGGTTGTGTAGGTACCGCTTAACGAGAAATTGGAGTCGAACTAACTACTTTGGCACTGCAATTTCCGCAACCCGAGTTCCCAAGGAGTCATTAGGCAGACACGGAATGACTACCGACCTGTTGCTAGTACAAATAATTATTTGTTTTCAGTGTGCAGGAATGTAGCCTTTGACTTGGAGCGCGTTGTTTTGCAGTTGATTGTTGGCGGTTATTTGTCACGCACTTATGTGTCCTGAAGAGGAAACATAACTAGGTATGGGTAATCATTAATTTAATCATTCTACAATATTTCCCAAAAGAGGTAGGGGAAAACTAGGTAATAGGGAAACCGTGTATGAGACGGGGACACGAGGTATATGGGGGACATACAGTCTTTAGGCATACTTAACACAACACTAACGTAACGCAAGCGCCATCAGAACGTCATTTGCAAGCGGCTATTAACAAATGGCGTCTTGTTGGCGCTTGCGCTACGTTGGTATTGTGTTAATTAAGTTTGCCTTAAGTGTGTGATTTCCCATCATACCTCGCGTCCCCGTCTTATACACTGTTCCCCTACCCCCTAGTGTCTCACTAACTAAATTATGTAGCGCCCGAATGCTAGAATGATGGGGCGTTTTGTCAAATACGTTATTATTATCACTGCAGGTATACTGATACTGCTAGCCTACATCATCCCACTGCTGGGCAAAGGCCTCTCCCCGTGACTTCCAGTTTTCACGTTCCAGGCCCAAAGTGGTCCACTGGTATCACTGCAGGTACCCTTTCTTTTTAAATGCTTCTCGATAGTATACGTCTCTCATCCGTCTTTTACCGTGCCCAATTTTATTTTTACTAAATACATATTTTCCTAATTCTCATACTTAGATAATTATAAAGAACAAGGATACCTTTACCTACCTATACCTTTTTCCTACTTAGCAAGCGAAGCCGCTACTACAAAGAACCGTAGCCGACTTCACTTCAATCCCATTTTTTGCCAATAAAATTAGCGCAAGGCTTTACGGAGATAATTTCCCTCTAATCTGCCGTGCCTACAGACAGAATGGGCCATCTGTTCCTCAATAGATAAGGACACAGTAAGAGCGCTATCACACTAAAGTATTACCAGCGTGTTTTTAGCGATTTTTGGACGTGCATGGCGCGTGTGAGTGGCGATCTAGCCATGATTACACGTAGTTTTCAGAATCGTGATATTGTTTATCTATCGCTCAATCTCTTGAATATTTATATGGATTAGCGTAATATGATGTATGTATGTAAATTTTGCTTAAATGGTATACAAGAGACTACCAGAAGAAGATATAGTTCTTTTCTATTTCCTCTTATTTATTCAACGGTTGTCTTGAAAATATCGCTATTAACGATAAGACCGCGCATCTTACAGGTTCTGTCTTGCGATTTCTGTAATTTGTATAACGTCCTTAATCAAGTTTTCTACCCATCTACACTCAATGATAGAAAGAGAGGAAGATACGTCATCATGCTATTATCAACTTGATTGCTTTTATCGCACAAACGTGCCGAAGACGTTACAAACACGTACCTTATTCGCTATGCACACGCTTTTGCACACGCAGCGCTAAACGATACCCACGTTAAAAACACGCTTATAATTCACCAGTGTGATTTGATCCTTAGCGGATGAGGCATCCCGTTCATTCAGCGCTGAAATCCTTTTGTGTTCAGATTCTTTACATCCACTGAAGAGAATCGCCCCTCGCAGCGGTTATTCTAAAATGATTACCTGAAACGCTAAGTGGGGGTTTCTTCAGGGGATTTAATGAAAGGTGTTATAAAAATGGTTTAAGTAGGTCCTATAAGTAATTTTGAAGAGATGATTTTTTAGGTATAAAATTTAGATACTAGGTACCTATAAATATTATCTTACAAACTACGTAAATACTAAAATGTAAAGACAAGTTCTATGTTTCACAGCTGAAATTAGATTTCCAAACAAATTAAACTGAGGCTTTCATAAACATTTGAAACCTTTGTGTTTTAATTTGTTAATAATGTTAGGTATTTATTATCTACTGATTTATTAAAATTAATAAGAACAGAAGCCTTATAAATTTCTAAGCGTTATCGAAAGTTAATGTATCAGTGGTTACGGACAAAATAATTGCTTATGTTAGTTCACTCGATCTCGACAGCTATTAAAGGCCTGTCCCTGTCCGATGTCCGCTGTCAATCCATACTTGTCCGTTCTAGTTTCACTGGTCCTAACGCCACGTTTAATATCAAACACAGCTAAAACTTTTGAGCATTTTCATCTCGCTGAAACGGCTGTAAAATAACAGGTTGGATATTTAGTCAGTTATGCCTTTGTCAAACAGACAAGCGAAAGCGAAGCGAGTCCGAGGCGATACCGAACCGAAGCAAGACGTTAGTCCGATAGTTTTGTCACGCTATCAGATCGCTTTCGCTCTTCTATGTGACGGGATTCAAACAATTCCATACATTACAAATAAAAACGTCACGCTTCGCATTCGCCACGCCAGTTTGTTTGACAAAGGCTTAAGAGTTTGACTGCCTCTTTCTCTCCACCTAGGACGGGACGACACATTTGAATATTTAACAACGAAAAAAATGGCAACTACCCAACATATCTTCGAACTGCATAACAATCACTTAACTTAAAACAGCTAGTAATTCATACTTAAGTGAATACCTGTAGAAAAAACAAATTGAAAAACAACAGATACCTCATCCTTCTTGTTTGCCCTCGTAAGTGGAGCTAAACGGTATTAATTCTTGGTGTTGGAGCTGTGCCAAGTCCGCAACCAGGTGCAGGCAGATAACGTATGGATTGGAAGTTGGTCCCGCGACTTCCGACAGCCGGGTCATAGGGGACCGTCGGTGGAAAGTGGAAAGTTCTCTTGTATCGCTGGATATTTTGAACGTTTAATTTCCGTGCTGAAATAAATATAGTTGTATAATAGTTGGGGTTCGATGTTTTTTTTTATAATTTATAATATTCCACAACTATCACACAACACCATCTAGTCCCAAGCTAAGCAGAGCTTGTGTTATGGGTACTAGACAAATGATAAACATACTTATATATTTCTAAATACATACATATTATAGATAAATTACACCCAGACACAGAACAAATGATCGTGCTCATCACACAAACATTTGTCCTGGGTGGGAATCGAACCCACGACCTCCGGCATAGCAGTCAGGGTCACTAACCACTAGACCAACAGGCCTGTGCTCAGAATGACTGATTAATATATTTACTGGAAAAATATCTTTTTTTGTCGTGTTAAAATTATCAAATGAGTCGTAACCCAGGGCGCGATGGGAGGCACTGTCAAATTTGTGCTGACTAAATTCCACGGTGATCCTTCAATAGCCTTTTACGTTCCAGGGTCACTGTTACCTGATGAGAAGTCCCGCTATACCGCTGGAACAATATCTAAGTTGGTTCTACCAACGATTCATTTAATTTTGTGTCCAGTCTGTCCTGCTGTCTCGTCGTTACATAAACTATAATTATGTCAGATTCTTGTCCAATTGTTAAACATCGTGTAAAATAACACATGAATGCAAAAATATTTTGAATTTTAATTTGATGCCATTGAAGGCGTTGAAGGTTACAAACACAGCCAAGTTCTGGGCTCACTTAATGAGCCATCACAAATCATTACAAATATTAAGAACTGACCTGACATAACTGCCTGTATTTGTTTTTGCATACTCCAAGACCTAAATGAGGCATTTATGCATCCTGGAGCATGCAGATAGTTACTTATTTAACAGCGACACGATAAGTAAGACAGACGGATACATGTTATATCATAATTGACTAAAACGAGACCTGTAAACTTGATGTTTCCTTCCAAAATCTAGTCTCATAAGCTCCCTAGTTTACCATCACAATGTGCTTTCATAGAGATTACTCTGTCGACACCGGACAATAAACACAGGTGTTAAAAGATTTCCTCGCTCCACGACAAAGAAGACATAATTCCTTTTCACACTTTGTTAACTGAAAGTGTCAATTTTAGGGAGCAACTGCTAACCGAAGCAGTTTATTTATAAGTGATGGCCGCTTAAGGCCAGTTGAAGCTATAAAATCCAATATTTTATTGCCCATTTACAAGCTTTAAAGCGTGGAATCAAACCACTTTAGAGGCTCCTTGAACTTGCATTATTTATAGCGTTTTTTATTTGTTAGTTTACGTCTATTTAGAACTGGTCCATGCATAACCTATTAAATATAAAGGCACGTGGGTACCTATATAAGAATTATTCATCTTAAGTGTGTAATTGCACGAGGTACCTTGGAAATAAGTCGACACGTCTTCGATCAGCAGCCTTATAATCAGGATTACAATAATAACTAAACTTAACACAGACGAAAATGGATTAAGATTCGGGACATAAGCGATCAGTCGTAACCGCCTAGTCCACGCTATCGTTCGATTCAAAGTGCACGAGTACGGTGGTTGTTTAAGAAAGAAAGAAAGAAAGAAAATAAGTTTATTTGACACGCCTTAGGCACGTTTATGACGTTCCGCCAGAGTGACAACACAGTTGTCACTCTCGTCCGCTCAATGTCATTCGATAAATCACACAATCACTTTCAAAATAGGGTCTTCAATCTCTGCTACTAGATAGCTCCAGAGACGCGCCTTCAAATACTATGGTATTTTTTTGAAGATCTACGCAATTTGATTCACTGGTTTTGCCAGTCGAGCGGTTGGAAGTGCGATTGGTGAGCATGCTTTTCCGCGGGTTCGACCAATAAGTCTGGCGAAAGTTATTTAGGTTCTTTTTCTTCAGTAGCAGTTATTCAGTAGCATTCTAGGGACTACATCCAGTTAACTCAGTTGATGATCATTCCTATGTTGATCACCTATTGCGTGCATAGGTTTTGAAAATCATTAATGGCGTGAAGTTGAACAATTCATCATAATAATAAACACAGCTCTATATATATATATATCTATCTTTTTTTTTTTTTATCGTGGTAAAATCATCAAATGAGTCCTCCCACCCAGGGCAGGGCGGGAGGGACTGTCAGACTTGTACTGACTAAAATCCACGGTGTCCTTCACTAGCCCTTTACGTACCGGGGTCACGGTAATCCCTTGGTCCCGCGACCCCAGCAGGCTTTGGCCCTCTACAGGCCCCGTCACTATGCTGACACTTTTTGAGGCATGGTCCATGGTCGGACAGCGAGTCGCCCATTACTCGCCGCCCGCATGCCCGCGCCTACGGTGGCCGGAGATCGTCTCGCGACGTCCGACGCCGTGGGCGTCTACCACTGCGGCTGGGGTGGAGGGAGGACGCTGTCCTCTCCCTCAGGCGGCCCGCCTCCTCCTTCACGAGCATGACTGCTTCGCAGAAGGAGGCGACCGCTTCCCACTCCGTCTCGCCCCGCAGCATGGCCTCGACCAATGCCGGGCGCGAGAGGTCTCCGCCTATCGCCGTCGTGAGGACACGGCGGTGCTCTGCCCAAGCGGGGCAGTCCTGCACCGTATGCTCCACCGTGTCCTCCGGACGATCCTCGCAGGACAGCTATCTATCTAATTCAGATATAATGTCATGTTTGAAGCGAGGAATAATTGTTTTTTTTAAGACCTTGTATATCCGCGCTATAAGTACCTATACCTATACCTAACATCTGGAAGTTACAGTACAGCCTTACTGTAACTTCCAGATGTTTTAAGCCTTTTTCATTAGTTACTAGCTTCCGCCCGCGACTCCGTCCGCGCGGATGTCGGTCTTCGCGTGGATGGTTTATTTCTCGATTTTGAGTAACTCTGACAATGACATCTTATAAATATCTATTGGACCCAGGTACGGCTAAGCCTATAATAATTAAGGAGATTCGCGGTTCTACAGAACAACGTCTATGAATAAAACTGAAAAATAAGATTTTTTTTTCTACGAATTTTTCCAGGATAAAAAGTAGCCTATTTTATGCCCAGGATAATAAGGTATAATTATACCAAGTTTCATCGAAATCGAACCGTTAGTTTTCACGTGATGCCTGCATATACAGACAGACAGACAGACAAAAATTTTTTTAATCACATATTTGGGTTTGGTATCGATCCAGCAACACCCCCCGCTATTTATTTTTTCAATATTTTCAATGTACAGAATTGACCCTTCTACAGATTTATTAGATATATGTATAGATTCTGGAATTGATCTAATACACAGTAACCTAAAGTTAATATTCGTTTGAGTCAACAAAACAAGAACTTGCTTTATGGGAGTCAACTAAATAGATTGAAATACCATCTCCAAGTAAAAAGATGTTTAAGCTGGATCAAACAGTGATTAATTACAGTCATCATTTAAAATTAAACTTACAACGAACAAATAATTTTGATGTTCTTGTTTGAGATTTCGTAATAACCGAGTCATTTTTTCTGATCCTTAAGTCAGAGGAATGTTTTTTTTATACTGACAGATCTTACAAACGCTTTCAAATGCGTTGACTACAATATAAGGTATTCATTTCATGAATGCTTCCTCGATATATTTTTGTTATATCTAGTTTGTTTCTGCTTTTTGGTCGCTACTAAACAGTACATACGATACGCAATTAATCGTAAAAGGATTATTAAGCCATGTTGAACTTAATTGTAAGGACTCCTCAAGGAGATATACTCAGCCCTCTCTTTTTGCCTTTAAATTTTGATTACTATTTATGTTCTTTGTTAACCACATATTTGGTTGATTACGTTATCTTATTATTTTTAATCCTCTAGAGTCTAGCCAGGATATACAGTTTCCCGAAGTACGCAATTTTGAAGATCATAACGATAAAACTTAATGTTTTTCAATAATTTGAATTCATTCTCTTTCAAGATTGCCAATGCGGGTAGGGGCTGAGCTTTAATCGATATACTATCAAAAGCTTATTTTGATCGAAGACAACGTCAGAGATTTCTGAATACCGCTATTTTTATATTGTAACTTATCTGTGAACATTCAATTTGTCCCAAAAATGATAGACTTCACACGCAGCTTTGTCAATCAAAGGGTAGGCCTCCGTGATTGACAAAGCGGCTTAACGAAGGAGAAAACAGATCCAGTCGTATCGAGTAAAAATAGAACAAGCGGAAATGGCGAATGACGCACTCAATCCAACTACGGTTCTAATTGCATCCTAACTAACAATCAAGAAATTGTCAACGGCTATTATGCAAACTTAATAATAAACGCCTCTGTTAATGGTTCCGTACTCGAACAGTAGTACGCAAGCGCCAAACCACCCGAAATGTAACAGGTACTATGAACTCTATGGACGCTTTCGCTCAGTCGCGAAATGACGGGAGAGTCGCGCAGGCGTGTCGCCTGTGCCCCATCAATTATTTCTACAACCTTATAATAAAAATAAAAAAGCGTCAAATAAACCCCGCCAATTGTGTATCGAATTTCAAAAATGGAATTTGATTTTTGTTGTCATGGGATTCTAAAATGGCGTGATTTAGTGAAGATGTTTCGTTTTGTAAGTGGCGTGTATTGACTTTTCGTGTTTTGTTTTGTGATAATTTGTGATAGCGATGCCAAGTGGATATGGGTGTGATAATGATAACTGTTTGTGGGATTGGATTGCTCAATGCATCGGACTCTATGGTAAGTTACATGCTTTAGAACTCCATTTATTTTAGCTACATTTACAGGTACGAAAGCAAGAAGGTAGACATACTTTATAGTAGTTTGGAATTCATTTAAATCTAACCGTCTGAAACGTTAAGACAATCTAATTAAGAAGTAATATAAACTTTAAGACAATTCGGCGAAAGGCTCAAACACAGTTAGAATTCAATTATTGGAAGATTCCAACAACGACAAATTCCTCAAAACATTGTAAGTAGATAGTATAACTTCTCGCTGTCTCGTAATAATTTAAACTTTCAATAAATTACTTATTCAAATTAATTTAATAGAGTGTTAATATTGAAGAAGAGCAAAAGTTACAGTTTTTATTTTATTTGAGTTATTTTAACTTGCACGACTATCCCATAAAAAGGAAAACAATCCAATATGAAAACAGATAATACTCGTACGAAAACAAATGAAGTAAATGCTACAATTACTATAACTGCATCAAAGGTTACTTAAGCTAATAAAATAAGCTTTAAATGCACAATTATTATAATCATCCAAGACAGCTCTGTACGTAGACGAAGAACAATTAGATTTAGATACTATGGTCTCTCCTATATGTTCCAGAATATATTTCGTTGTTATCAGCCGTCACGCTGACAAATGTTTCAGGACTGTAGGTCACGTAGTCCACTGAGACAGATGCGTACGGATTTCAACACTCTTCTAAATATTAATCAAGTAAATGCTTGTATGACTAGGTGGATGATCGTCTCTTATTTCTTCGTCGTGAGTGCTTGGGAGAGCGGTCGTGGTCATCATGTTCGATTTCTGTATGAGTAGATGGGATTTGGTTTGCAATTTAGTCACTTCTCCTTGCTGGCATTCCGCTCCCAACAGACAAAATTTTCTCATCTCCGTCTCATGGGGAAATGTCTTGGATATATGTCTCTGCAGTATTTGCCTCTTTGTGACACAAACACATTTGTGTTTGTTAATATCAATGCCTGGTCATACTCAGACAGCGTCATCATTGTCACTATTATGTAAATCCTTTTCTTAAAGATGAATGTTATTGACATGCGCTACGGATCTGTCAACTGCAAAGTGGTATCATTTTCCCCGGCCCCCGTGTCTTCCGATAACTCCGTTTCGGATAAAACTATTTTGTGATGCATCTTCAAAAGTTGGGTTAAATTGGCAGATGATATTAGTATCACAATTCACCATTCATTTCTGATCTTGATACAATTTTTTCAAGAAATAGGTTCGAATGATATATTACTGAAGTAAAATCTTAAGCAATATGTGAAAGTAAAATACGTTTTAGGTTCAATGCTGTAGTTACGTTAACCATGATTTTCTAGATCGAGATCGTAAACGATACCAACACGAACTCGGAGTCTAGTAGTAACTGACATTCGGGTTAAAATTAATGGTACAATTCCCCCTACTAGCTACTATATGGAACAATAATAAGATGGAGGCAACTACTAACTATGAGTAATAATTTTATATTTTGGACTAAACTGTACTTGATTTAGTTTATGACATTGAATTTGTTTGTACATTTTTTTTTCATCGGTCCCTTGGAACATAGTACTTTTAATTACGGTCGAATAGCCCGCGGGTGTATGTATCGGTTTGGGCCGTTAAAACTAAATACCCATAGTAAGGGTAAATGTCACTGAGATTAGCAACTTCATCGGACATGTTAAACAAAGATTTAACATGAATTTATTCAAAATAGATGATAATTAAAACAATCCAGCCGTTAAACTCTAGTACATTAGTCTTTGTTAGAAATATATACAATGGATGATATTCATATTCGACATAAATCAAGCTAAAATACTTAGTTAAATAACAAAATTATACAAACAGCTAGGTCTTAAACATGTCTCGTCAAAATTCAAACATCAAGCTGAAGACACACCCGTTATTTAGAAGATTACAGACAAAAGATTACTCCAATAACAATAAATTTCGGTATTACAGCTATTCTACAAAATGATGTTCAACGTATCGTTTAGAATAACCGCACATCAATTTGTTATTTGAGCGGTTTCTTTGTAAGGACTGGAACATACGATCGATTTTCGGTATTCAGCTGACTAGTAATGGATTCTTTTTAGTGGGATTGGTCTCCTGTCTTAGTAGTTGCGGATTTTAAGAGCTTAATAATGTTTGAATTTTACGACTTTGAGTATTAACATAAAGATATTAATGTCTGTTTTCCAATAAATGATATGCACCCTCTACAGAAACGGTTTTGTCGATAATCTGCACCTGTCAACTTGGATACAGGGATATTGTAGGATCAATAAATTTTACTACTAAAATGTGAAAGTATGTGAGGAAGGATGAATGTTTGTTACTGTCTCATGCAGAACTACAGAACGGATTTTAATGAGTTTTGGCACACATATAGTTTATAACCGGGATTAACACGTAGGATACTTTGTGTGTTTAGTATCACGGTACCACGTTTCCTTGCGATATTTACAGACTTCTACGCCAATGAAGCCGTTTGCAAAAGCCAGTAGAGTTTACGTTGTTAATAAATCATCTCTTTTTATTAAATCTGTAATGATTAAACCATTTAGAAGTCATAAATCTATCGGATCAGAGAAATATCAAAGTAAAGGTGAAAAATTGTCCTCAATCTCTCGCGAATTAAACAAATATGAGATGAATATTAAAAGAAATATGATAAATCTTCAAACTGCGTCAGCCCAGTGACCCGGTTTCCTATAATTCTTCCTTGGGAATATAACAGCTGATCTAGTTTCTCATAATAATCCGGAAATAACCATGAAATAACAAATAATAGACGTGTGTCTTCATTTTCCGTTCTTCGCCAATTACCTATAAATGGTGGAAAAACATCTGTTGTGTGTTCTTTTGAAGGAAATAAAGAAAACCTTGAAAAAGTCACAAATGGATGATTTGAGCACTATTTTCATTTTTGTCGATTATGTTTTGACAGAAATATGAATAGTTATAATCGTGAAACTGGGAAATTATGCCTTGGAAACGCAATACTTGGATAAACAATATCCCATGTAATGTTCCAGACTATACCATTCCGGAACTATCTCTAAGCTAAACATCAAGATACGTTTAGCTGTTGGATTAATAAACGTCCATTCAAACTTTTGCAGTTTTAATAGGTAGGTATTATAAGTTAGTTTGAAGAAAGAAACCTTTTTGTGTAAGTAGACTCAATATAACACATTTATCTGTATACTTGGAGACTTTGATCCAGTTCTTAATATTACAACACTTTAAAACTGTTTATGCCAGCGTAACACTTACATAAACATACAAAACCTTTTAGTTTATTTTGATGGGTCATCTAAAATTACGCACGATATCCTTCAGCGCTACTAATATTGGATTTTATTCCGGAAAGCATTAATTTCTAATACCATTAAACATTTGAGTCATAACAATCTGCTCTTCCGGCGATTTACAACTTTATGACTACAAACAAACAATTCCTTTTAATTCATATCGCATTCTGACTCGCGATTTACTGTAATAACGTTCATAAAGTTTGTTTTACAACTCAGGAGGAACGTATGAAGAATTTTTAAAGTAAACATTGTTCTTTCTGTGCGTGATAGTGATTCGAAAGCTCTTTGTAAAGCCGACGTAATTTCATTAAGTCGTGGCATCAAAGTCGGGTCTGACCTAGAAGGTTCATCTGTGTCGGTGTAGGACAAATCAATTCACTGGAAAGTTTCGAGATTTAATAGGATTCTTGTTTGTACTAAAATAAACTTAGTTAAATCTCTTTATACTGTGGGACACAAACTGTTTCTACTCTTGTGCCATCACATCTTCAAAGTTCATCGTGATGTGCTGGCGCTGAGTGCGGCTGGTGAGAACCTTGAGTGGCGTAAATATACTAACATAAAATAGTAAACTATATTTTTGAGCTGTTTGGGGTTGAAAGTTTAGAGTCATGGGGTCCGAGCACTCACAGCCGCTTCAAAGATGATGACTTGTTGACGATTCCCATGAAGGGCTAAGGGCTGGCTTACAGGGGAGCTGTGTATAAGACGGGGACTCGAGGTATAATGGGGACATACACTAGGCATACTTAACACAACACTAACGTAGTGCGTAGACGTTATTTGCAAGCGGCCATTAACGAATGGGGTCCTGTTGGCGCTTGCGCTACGTTAGTATTGTGTTAAGTTTGCCTTAACACAATACTAACGTAGCGCAAGCTAAGCCTTGTTAAGCCTTTGTTAAGCCAAGTTAAGCCTGTGTGTGATTTCCCGTCACACCTCGCGTCTCTGTCTTATACACAATTCCCCTACCTTAACCAGAGGTTACGCATTGCCATACGACGACGCAACGCCGCCATTCTCTTTGGCACATTATCCATTGACAGCGTTGAGGAGAAATTTTTCGAAGCTTTGTAATAGTTTTGGTTAATTATTTCAGTAATTATATTTTAGTCCTATTGTTCATTTTGTTTAAAGCAAATTGAATTAATATTGTATTGTAGATTCATTACGCTGTCGGTGCTATATTTTTATCTTTGTATTATAGGGAGTAGCAAGGTTGGACTTATAATTATGTTTTAATGAGTTTTTCTTTAATTTAATGTTGCTCTGTTTCATGTGGACGAGGTCGTTTTTCCTTAATAGATTTACTTTGTTACAAATAGCTGACACAGGTTTGCAAACTCACGTCTCAGCAAAAGATTTCTGTTTCATACGCCTGCTTATAATGCATTTTATCTTTTTTAAACATATTTGTCAAAGTCACAGATTTTATTATCCCATTAGTTTTACAATTTTCATATAACTCATTCATCCACATTCTATTTGGTCGTTCCAACAGGCGTAGTCATTCCACTCTTTGTTCCACAATGTTGATTTGGGCATGTTTTTGAGGACAGAGTTGTTTTTGCAAAATGTTCGTCAACATTAAGTGCTAGTATCTGACATCGGCCCTTTATTTATCAGTCGACTTCTCTCTGTTGTTCTCTATCCAACTCTACACCAATTGAGGGTTGCTACACCACTTATCTGTCATCAACATCATCGCCGACCCTTAATTTATCAGTCGACGTCTCTCCGTTGTGATTTCTCCACGTCTTCACACCAATTAAGTGTCGCGACCACTTAATATTTCCAAAATTCGTCCTACAAAAGTCTTCCCAGAACCCAGACGTGCTTTTTTTTTTTTTTTTTTTTTTTTTGCGTGGTAAAATCATCAAATGAGTCCTCCCACCCAGGGCAGGGCGGGAGGGACTGTCAGACTTGTACTGACTAAAATCCACGGTGTCCTTCACTAGCCCTTTACGTACCGGGGTCACGGTAATCCCTTGGTCCCGCGACCCCGGCAGGCTTTGGCCCTCTACAGGCCCCGTCAATATGCTGACACTCTTTGAGGCGCGCGTGGAACACAACGCGCCGTCGACCCGGGCATGGTCCATGGTCGGACAGCAAGTCGCCCATTACTCGCTGCCCGCATGCCCGCGCTTACGGTGGCCGGAGATCGTCCTGCGACGTCCGACGCCGTGGGCGTCTACCACTGCGGCTGGGGTGGAGGGAGGACGCTGTCCTCTCCCTAAGGCGGCCCGCCTCCTCCTTCACGAACATGACTGCTTCGCAGAAGGAGGCGACCGCTTCCCACTCCGTCTCGCCCCGCAGCATGGCCTCGACCAATGCCGGGCGCGAGAGGTCTCCGCCTATCGCCGTCGTGAGGACACGGCGGTGCTCTGCCCAAGCGGGGCAGTCCTGCACCGTATGCTCCACCGTGTCCTCCGGACGATCCTCGCAGTGGTGACACCCAGGCGTTTCTTCCCTCCCTATCAGACACAGGAACCTCCCGAAACTTCCGTGTCCGGTGAGGACCTGCGTCATGCGGTAGGTAAGGACGCCGTGACGCCTATCCAGCCACTCCTCAAAGAGGGGTCTTACCGCCGCGATTGCGGCGTGCCCGACCCAGACGTGCTGGAATGAAAATGACCCCGGATTCAGATTCGGCGACGCCAAAAACACATAGTACACATTTTGAGGCCCCAACGTCAGAAACTTCGTTATCGGGTTTAAGGGTTATGTTGGTAAGGGGTTATAAGGTCATGTAGTTATGGGACTATGGGTTAGTTATTTAAGCAAGAGGTCATCGAGCTACTGTAATATAGGATTATAAGGTTTTAAAGCCAGACATACGGTTAGCAGTTTAACCAAATATAGCAAATTTGAAGGTATATTTTGAGGTTATGGCCGAACCCCGATGTGCTGGAATAAAACTGATTCGGATTCAGCGACCCCAAAAACAAATCTAGTACACATATTGGGACGTCCAGGTCAATTTTTTTTTTTGTATGGCTGTGTTATCAATATTTTACTTGGCGACTGTATCTGTGACCTTCGCAAAATCGCAACCCAGTTGGCCTGTTAAATCAAATAATAATTGTGTGTACCACAATCCCAACACCGTTACGACTTCTCAAGATCATTTCTAGAGCGAAAATCTAATCCAATTACAAAGGCGGTATGAAATTTCTAGTTTCATTTAGGCATCCTGCGAAGCCCTGATGGCGGTTAGCTCATAATCTTATTATGTTATTAGTTTAGAAATCCCGCTTAACGTGTCGATTTCTTACCTTTAGAGGCTTTTCGAGTTTCCATGTTAATTTTGGAAGCACTTGAGGGTGAATCTTAATTGTAACTGGGTTTGTTTGTTGTTTGTGAACTATGATTGACTTGTTACTACGATCTGGAACGGGTTAAGTGCCAATTACGGGTCTACTTAGTTGTGTTGTCTCATATAGGTGTGTCTAGGTGTTCAGCTTATAATATTCCCACAGTTGGGACCCAGTTCTCTTTGTGGCAGGGAGTGGGGTGTAATCCACCACGTGGGCCCAGTGCGGGTTGGTAATTCTCACATGTCTTTGAAATTTTAGTTCTAGGTTTAGTTATGACGTCCCTTACCACTTTGAGAGCAGTGGTCTTGAAATAAATCACACATAGTAATGAGCCTTGCTGTGTTCGAACTTCGATCCCATGACCTTACAACTCATAGTCGGGGCTGTTACCATTGGGCCAACACTGCTGCAATGCTCCAATACTTATCCTAGTATATGTACGAATTACCGTGACTCCGGAACGTAAAGGGCTATTGAAGGAAACCGTGGATTTTAGTCAGTACGAGTCTGACAGTCCTTCCCGCTCAACCCTGGGTGGGAGGACTCGTTGGATGATTTTACCACGATTAAAAAACAAAAAAAAAGTATAGTTGGCAAAAGGTTAAGCAGATGATGATGATTTATGATGAGTAGCTTTAACTTTTATTCCAATCCATAAAAGTGAAAGGTTTATTTAAATAATACTTTGACTTTAAATTATAACATTCCAACAAAAGTTATTCTTCGAGAAAATCCCGAAATATTACTTTACATTCAATCTTCTCGATTAGAGTAAAAGTTTATCTCTAACTCTGGTTAAAGATATTTCTTTGAACGTTTATATCCGAAGATATAAGAAAAAATAATATCTTGATGTTATTTCTGTCGGTCTATAAACAAGGTTGGAGCTTCAAAACAATTTTTCTGAGTATATGAGAACGGTTATTTATAACATCGGAGGAGGGACTCGTGTCATGACACATGATATAAGATAAAGGGTCCAATAAAATAACCTTGTTCTTCCCTTGCTACCTTCTTACCTTTGGAAACGTGATAGTCTGGGCAAGTAGTAATTGGTTCCAAAGTCTTTTGTTTTCCTAGAACGACGAAGATTTTTGGCAGCAAATATCTTATCTAACTGGAACTATTCTGGCCTTTAGATGTCGTTGTAGGCCACCAGAGCGTGTCGCCACCTTTTTCTGTGGCGGGAACAGCGACACGCCAGCACTAGCGGTTACCAATTATTTGTCGAAGCAATCATATATTCACATGACATGTGTCGATATCTTAAAGCCTTTGTCAAACAGACAGGCGTGGCGAATGCGAAGCGAGGCGTTTTTATTTGTAATGTATGGAATTGTTTGAATCCAGTCACATAGAAAAGCGAAAGCGATCCGATAGCGAGACCGAACCGATGCGAAGGCGTATTTGCTCTGTTTGACGTCGTTCATAAAAAGTCAGCTAATACAACTGCCACGCCTCGGTTCGCTGCACCCAGTTTGACGTCTCGTATCGGTTCGTTATCCCTTCGGACTCGGTCCGTTTCGCTATCGCCTGTCTGTTTGACAAAGGCTTAAAGGCGCTCCCTCACCGCAAGTATCTGTAATGTAACGTTACAGATTGGAGCATTTCATCAGTGAGGGAGGAAAATCGAGCAGCACAATGTGCACCTTGTAATGATACAAAACGAGTTTCCATCAGTGAAGGAGGAGAACCGAGCATTACAATGCGCACCTTGTATCAAATCTATACTAAATGTACGCGAATACTCGTCAGTCAGTGAAGTAGTATTGTAATGTAATGCTCAAAGTCGAACCTATAATGTTACATTACACGCGAATGCTCCCGGTGAAGGAGCGCCTCACCCTAACTTTTTATTTAATTCTTGATATTTTGTGATAAATATATATTCTGTGCCGTAAATCATAATGACATGTTCTTGAAAAAAGACCTGAAAATCTCTGTTTTTCGAGAAAGTCATGAAAATCATACGGTCGTAAATGTTTATAAGGTTCAATATATAAATAAAAATCTATAACGACGTTGAAGTGAGTGTCCAGTTTACTGGCCACTTTGTATGAGCCGTCCTATAAAGGGTTAATAAGGTATGACAAACCTACGGATTCAGTCAAATTAGAGCCGTATTTTTTTTTTCAAATCGGCTTCGTTCATTATATCAGTGTCCGTTGCTGCGTCCTCAACTTATCCTTACCGATTTACTCAAACCGTTACGGTATTCCTTTTGCCCGTAATTCCCGGATTTACGGAACTCTAATTAATTCCATCGGTTACCAGGAACAGGCTTTGTCTTAGCAACGGTCGTTGCTAGGTAACATAACGAGGAAACAGTAAATAAATTACTTGATTAACTAAATGGCGTAAGGATGTGCGATATCGTGATTAATTGCTTTAATTGTTTTATTAATCGCTCCGTTGAATTTAATATGTGTGGGAAGATTTTCGGTTTGAAGATCATTATTTGTTTTAGCTCTTTCGGCTTATCAAATGAGCTATTGCCAGTAGCTTCGTCCGTATTTCACTGTAGATACCAGAATAAAATTATCCAGGTCGCGGGACTGTACGAATTACCGTGACCCCGGAACGTAAAAGGCTATTGAACGACACTGTGGATTTTAGTCAGTACGAGTCTGACAGTCCCTCCCGCTCTGCCCTGGGTGGGAGAACTCATTTGATGATCTTACCACGTAAAAAAAAAATGTGTTAATCCAGGTTATACCATCAACATCATCAGCCTATAAATGTTTGCACTGCTGGGACCCATTCCTCCTCTCTGTGAGAGGAAGTGGGCCATAATCCACCATGCGGGCCCAGTGCGGGTTGGTAGGTGTCACATGTCTTCGAATTTTTGGTTCTAGGACATGCCGGTTTCCTCACGATGTTTCCCTTCACCTTTATTTTGAGAGCAGTGGTGTTGAAATGAGTCCTATTGGAAATCTATAGGGGAGGGCTATTTCCAGCAGTGGACGTCCCACAGCTGAAGTGATGATGTTGAATGCACCTGTCTGGGTTGAAGACAGAATCTACAACTCGTAAGTCGGGGTTGATGCCTCTGGATCATCACTACGTTGCTATTTATACATTATGTTTAAGTAAAATAATCAGGTTATATGCGAAGGAGCAAATAATATCCATCCATCCTCACAAACGTACGCATTTATTAGTTAGATTAATAAGTTTTTTATAGTCTGTGGAACGTTTTATCTGTCTAAGCTATTAGAGAAATAGATTTTTAGTAAACGATTAGATATGCTCATAGATTTTAATACTTTTTCAAACAAATCGACATTTAAAGACTCAAAAGTAATTACAATTTGACAGTGAAAATCTGCAGAAGAAACTATAAATATTTAAACGGGTATTTTACTTTTTTTTATTAGGACTTATGTGAGTACTAGATTTTAACAATTTCCCACAATAACCGTAGATTTCCCCAGATAAATACTAGTCTATATGTTATTCCAGACTATAAAATGTACCTCTGTGCCATCAATTTACTACCTTGTGAGTAATAAACATCCATCCATTCAATTCCAAACTTTCGATTCCAAATTTCCGTGATCACCTGATCATGGCGCTTGTATGACACAAACTAATGCCTTTGTCAAACAGACAGGCGAAAGCGAAGCGAGTCCGAGTCGATACAGAACCGAAGCGAGATGTCAGTGCGAAAGTTTTGTCAAGCTATCAGATCGCTTTCGCTTTTCTGTGTGACTGGAGTCAATCAATTCCATACATTACAAATAAAAACGTCACGCTTCGCATTCGCCACGTCAGTCTGTTTGACAAAGGCTTTACGGCAAACTTAACACAATACTAACGTAGCGGGCATGCGGGCAGCGAGTAATGGGCGACTCGCTGTCCGACCATGGACCATGCCCGGGTCGACGGCGCGTTGTGTTCCACGCGCGCCTCAAAGAGTGTCAGCATAGTGACGGGGCCTGTAGAGGGCCAAAGCCTGCCGGGGTCGCGGGACCAAGGGATTACCGTTACCCCGGTACGTAAAGGGCTATTGAAGGACACCGTGGATTTTAGTCAGTACAAGTCTGACAGTCCCTGCCGCCCTGCCCTGGGTGGGAGGACTCATTTGATGATTTTACCACGATAAAAAAAAAAAAAAAAATACTAACGTAGCGCAAGTGTTACCAGGACGTTACGCGGCTATTCGGCGTCCTGTTGGCGGTTGCGGTACGTCAGTATTGTGTTAAGTTTGCCTTAAGTGTGTGATTTCCCGTCATACCTCGCGTCCCCGTCTTATACACTGTTCCCCTATGGGTCCAACCTAGAACCTACAACGCTAATGATGCATTATCGATAAATAAAATAATCTTTTTTGGAGTTTTCAAAGAATTTTCCTTTTTATCCTGCTTAGGTCATCTAAGTGATCTTTACATCTTAGTTTGTAAGTAAAATGTTGAAGTTTTAGCTTTCCTAATTTGTTATCTCTACTGTTACTTTCTTTCAGCACTTTGGAAAGTTTTCCCAACTTCTTAGTGACAAGATGAGTGATGTAGGTTCAAGAGATAAACTATTTAGCAGAGATGTGCGTGAGACTTATTTATTGAGATTAAACCTCTAACTTTAGGACATAGTTGAGTAATCTTCTAGTAAAAAAAAAACATACAATGAAATATGAATATTAAATGTTCAGTTTTTTAGCTGCAGAATCAAATTTAAAATCAGACTAGACATGCATGGTGGTCGCGGGACTGTACGAATTACCGTGACCCCGGAACGTAAAGGACTATTGAAGGACACCGTGGATTTTAGTCAGTACAAGTCTGACAGTCCCTCCCGCTCTGCCCTGGGTGGGAGGACACATTTGATGATTTTACCACGCTAAAAAAAAAGACATGCATGGTACACCTTATTCGTGTTGTAAAATCGTTAAAATCGTGTTGTAAAATCGTCGAATTCAAATGAGTCCTTCCATCCTGGGTAGCAGAAGGGACTGTCAAAACCCTTACTGACAAAAATCCACCCTGTTCTATTGCCCTTTGCGTTTCAGAGTCACAATTACCTTTCCAGGGTCAAGATAACCTGGTAAGCACCTACCTCAGTTAAAATAATCACGCAAACCATTACAGCGAGCCGTCACAGAATTGATCACATCAATCAGCTGTTCCCGTACACTTATAAAATCAATTCCGTTCAGTTCATAGGTTCAGGAATTCAATAGACATTCAGCTTCGTTCAAGTATTCAGACTGTGATGTTCCATATGTTATTGCGAAGGTTTATAGGACACGATTCGACTTCGATTAGTCGTTGTGTGATTGGATTAAGTCTGAAGCATCTGCATGATCTTGTAGGCTTGATGAGAATTGGGCATATATTCCTCAAAGGATTGGCGAAGTTTGCTCGCCGTCTGATAAGGATCAGACCCGAATTGACAGTGCGTTGTGGTCCACGATTGCCTCTAGGAGTTGCCAGCATAACTGACGGGACCCGATATCTGCCAAAGTTGCAAGAGGTTACTGCGACCCTGGAAAACAAAGAGTAATTGAAGGATCTGGGTGGATTTTAGTCAGTCTTAGAGCCCCTTACACTGCAGTTAGATGAAATATATTCGATTTTAGTCAGCCATCCAGTGTAGTTGTTGCTGAAGTGTCATAGGTCCGATCCATAAATTATCTATTCAGTAAACGGGGGCACACAGAGGCCTTATCTAGTCTACGGACTATTAGTGTGAAAATATTTATAAGTTAACCCACAGTTGAGCCCTGTCTTGGGAAACGAGACCTCAACCACATGTAATGCAGAAATACTTATTATGCTACCCTGACGCTGACGAACGAAATGTTATTACTTTTAAAAGAGCAGTGTTGATCCAGTGCTAATAGCCCCGAATTAAAAGCTGCAGGTCGTGGGTTAGAGACCCAGCCATTTGTGTAATTTATTTCATCACCACTGCTCCCAATACGGTGAAGGAAAACATCGTGTGAACCCCAGTATTTCCTAGATGATGGATGGACGGCTCCCAAGACTACCAACCCTAATTAATTGAAAAAAAAAACTGAGAATACATAAAGCCTTGATCTCTTTGCCATCTGGTCGTGTGATCTAAATCTCCTGATCTTTGAGAACAGCCATCTGTTTTCTATCGACGTTCTTCCTAATGACATTTCCGATGAAAATTAAGTTACCGTGCCCTGTCCATCGCTTGATATGTAGGTCGAGTTGTGTGTTGTTCTCTGCCAAATTGAGCAATGTAACGTGTGTTTTATGGCCTCTCGTAATGAGTGCCTACTTCGCCCGGTTTATTGTGAATGTTACATTATCGGCTTAGACTTTTCTCAAACCATGTTTAAGTCGACTTCCAGTTGAGCTGGATGCACTTGAATATCAATAGGTATTTCCCAAGGAGCCTGCCTATTCGATTTCAACAACATAATAAATGGGTAATACGCTACCCTTTTGTCAAGACTGGTTGCAGATTTTCGAGCTTCTAACTAACAGTAACGACTGTCAAAAATCTAAAAATGACAGCTGAGACTAATGGCTTTACGTGCTATCCGAGGCATTGAGCAAACTTGCTATGATAGATGGCCACTAATCCACAAATTAACCACGCCAAGCGTGGCTTAACCTTGAAGATGGACCATTCTGATTGCTACGAGCTCCTTATTTTTTTCTTTTGCCTGTACTGTCCCAATGCTAGGCAAAGGCCTCCCCCAAATCCTTCCATGAACTCCTTTTCCGGGCTGCTTCGAATCAGCCCTCGTAGTATGCGTCTGTGTAGTCTCGCCTCCTTTTCTGGGTCGGCCTCGGCGACCTCGCCCATCTACCGAGCTCCTTTTTCGAATGTTAAATTGTATGAATAACTTTGTATGTAGATATTACAAACTTCATCAGACTTGAGCTGTTGCTTCGGGCTATAAGGCTGTCTTGTAACTCTGATTTAAACTTTTATGAGCAAGTTAAGACAACGATGTTTCGTGTTATAATCAAAATGTGGGTTGTAAATGTAAAAGATGTTACAGACAGGGCCTACATTTCTTAGTAGTATAGCATACATACCTAGTAAAATTTAACTCCGCTATGATTAATATGGAGATTGAGACGATAGCTGAACTGTGTATTTGTGTAAGGGACGATTTGTATAGAAATGAGGAGACTGCTTGTAAAATAGATAAGGGTCAGCTCACACTGAAATGCGACGCGACGTGACGCGACGCGACGATAATGGTAATGTAACTATTCGTGTCGTAAATAAAGTAAGATTTTGAGTAGTTCTAGTGAAATCTGCACGCAGAATCGCGTTTCGGAGTGACCCCAATAGAGGAATATGGAAGAAGAAGACCTATTCAAAATTAATTGGGAGATAAGGACAGTACAATAAAAATAGAGAACATCCATTTTTGGTAAGAACATAGTATGACGTCAAGTACGTTTTTCTAATATATGCACGTTCTTATGTAAACAAATTTACCTGAAAACATTTTTTGAAGTGAAAACTTCTTTAGCGGCGTTGTGCACTTTTTTTGGAATGGGTGAAAAATGTTAAACTCGCGTCAGGACACTTGACCTGATCGAATGTTCCACTGCTGGGCAAAGGTCTCCCCCATAACTTTCCACTCTTATCTTAGTGAGGCTTTCTCCGGCCAATTTGTCATGAATGTGTCTCCCTTGAAAATAAATAATGCTGAACATATAATATCATCACGGATTATAACTTAAAATGTTACAATACAGTTTAAAAAGAAAACAAAATCTTTCAAATCAAAAAATCCCAGAAAATATTTTCATGAAAAGAAGCCTTCACTCATAATATTCAAGAACCTCAATCATATTTTTACCCATTGTCCATCTCAACATCGTCATCTCCAGTCCACTTCAACCTTACACTTTACAAGGCCTCTTATGCCACAATTATCCTGTCCTAATCATTCTAATTCCGTAACACAAAATAACTAGCTATTACCTACTCTAATTCTTCTCTTACCTCGTGGGTGGTTGTTATTTACGTCCCTAACAATATAAGGCTAAGCACGCATTGCGAAATTTATTCCCGCGATTTTTTCCGCAGGATACTATGACACCGGGGTCGCGGGACTGTACGAATTACCGTGACCCCGGAACGTAAAGGGCTATTGAAGGACACCGTGGATTTTAGTCAGTACGAGTCTGACAGTCCTTCCCGCTTTGCCCTGGGTGGGGACTCATTTGATGATTTTATCACGATAAAAAAAAGGATACTGTGACACATAAAGTAAGTGACGGTAAAAAAGTGCTTCACACTAGGATCTTTTCCTGTATCGACGTTGCCTTTACGGAGATTTAAACTCACGTACACAGACACCTAGAAACGAAATAAGTACTTGCAGATCATACAAATAATATTCTTCCATGCGGGAATCGACCCGCGACGAACCGCAGCAGTCAATAACTCAACAAAACGCGTGTCGACAAAAAAAAAAACAACCGTGCCAGAATAGTTAGTGTACCAGTACGTGACTTAAAATCTGCGGGTGGAAAACGCGCGAATATAATTCGCAGTGCGTGCTTGGCCTAAGGGATAAAACAAGGCTGTTGTGATTTATTACTGGGAGACTACATGCCTCGTACATATTATTTTTAGACGTCCTTGTGTCTTTTTTATCGTAAATTTTATTTTAGGGCACATTTTTAGAGTACCTAGTCTAGATTTTTATGACAGTAAGCTTTTAACGAAAACGCGAAACGTCAAGACGCAAAGCTAAAGTACAGTTAACATCAGTTATGGTTATGATGATCATAATGCATAGTATGTAAATTGAATAAGTCACCAGTCTAACTATGTATCTTACTTCAAAAATGTGAAGGTTTGTGGAGATGGATGTATGTATGTTTGTTACTCTGTCACGCAAAAACTATTGAACCGATTTGCATGTAACTTGGCACACAGATAGTTTATAACCTAGTTTTACGTGGGCTAGTTTTTATCCCAATTCAAAAATAATCTTTTCGTGTTGTAGCGGGCGAAGCCTACATAGCTTAGTTACATTTAAATGTAACTGAATACTAGTGTTATGTGGTCTAGGTTTGATTCCTTGGTGGTGAAAAGTGTTATTAAGCTTTTCTACCAGAAATTCTTCAGTAGCAGCCACGGAGTTTGGACTTGTGATCGCTTGATGGCAATCGGTTCGCCCCCTATTATGTAAGACTTAATGTGACGAAATGTGGGTATACATTTATTAGGTACCTACACCTTTGCCTAACCCAAATTCAATGCGGAGTGTTACGCTATGTATTTACAAGTACGATAACTTTAAACTATAGTTATGTTGGATCCAACCACCCGATCTACATCGGACATCAGTTGAGCAGCTGCCTCAGTTTATTCCCTAAACT
The DNA here is from genome assembly GCA_943136025.2 of Agrotis puta. Classification (NCBI taxonomy): domain Eukaryota; kingdom Metazoa; phylum Arthropoda; class Insecta; order Lepidoptera; family Noctuidae; genus Agrotis; species Agrotis puta. Next base: position 17,074,594 of record OW964169.2, on the reverse strand, counting down.
GTACTGAATAATTTATTCAAGAAAGCGAAGCGTGGATAATACCTAAGTATATTATTATAGTATTTCCCAAGAGTTTCTCTTCGCTTAGTGCTGCTATGAGTAAGAGCACTTTTTTTAACGAGAGACAGCAGAGTTTATCTAAATGTAAAAAAATTAGTGCGTCGACTCAGGGATGCACGGTCGGAGTTTTAACTAAGGGTCAGTGCACATCCAGACGCATCACGACGCGGCGAGACGCGAGGATACTAGAAATGTGTATATTCTCATGTAGTAAATTAAGTTAGATCTCGAGTCGGTTTATAGAAATGTGTGCGCAACGTCCCGTCTTGGTGTGTATAGATCCTAGCGTTAGCAATTCATTTTCTATCTCTATTTAAAACGCGGCGTTGCATGCCTATTTTCAAAATGGTGTTGGTACGGAAAAACGTTAGCCCATAGCTCGAAATCAATAGACAAAACTCTGAAAAGACTCATAACGTTCTCGGTGGTAGCTAACTCTCTGGTATGGAAGCAAATTGTTATTGGATTTTTCAGTTGTTGGTAAAAGCTTCAGCGGAACAAAGTTTGGAATGGCATCCTCTATGTAGAAAAGTTTATATGAGTACTATCATGAAAACAGTTTACCTAAATCGTGAGGTACCGAAGCTTTTGTCAGTAAAGTGCAGGTGCAATACGTAAAAGTTAACATCTAGCCGAATCATTGGGTCACTACAGTCATGTAGAACATCACGTTCTAGGTCTTACAAGATAGTTATTATCTGCCTAGCCTTTTCCCAATTATATTAGGGTCGGCTTCCAGTCAAACCAGATGCAGCTGGATATCAGTATTTTACATGGAGCGACTGCCTGTCGGACCTCCACTACCCAGTAACTGGGTAATACGATACCCCAGTGATATGTACCAAAATTAATGACTCTCTTAATCTTAATAATATATGAATCTTTAGGGAAACGAAAACATCGATTGTGGTCACTTGTGTTTGTTGTAAGTATTTAGCAAACGGCTGGGAAATCATTGGAAAAAGTAAAAAAGCAATGTTTTATTTCATCATCATCATTAGCTGGAAAAAGTCAACAACTGAACAAAGGCCTTATTTACACAGTATAAAACAAAGTCTGTCTGGCCCTCTGTATGCTTAAGGTTACATCACACCGTGAAGCGCCGAGACGCGCCGCGACGCGACGTTTCTGGAAGAGTCTAGTGATTTCGCACTCCGCAGCGCGCTGTGGAACGCATAACAACGAAATGTGTATCTTTTCGTGTAGTATATAAAGTTAGATTTTCAGTCTATTAAAATGTCCGCGCAGTGTCGCGTCGCGTCTCGGTGTGAATTGACCCTTAGATCTTTTGAAATACGCAACAGTGTCAATCAAAGTACAAGCATATTTGCACCCGTGCAAAGCCAGAGTGGGTCGATGGTGCATATATTATTGTATTCCTGTTTCTACACAGGTAAATCAGTAACTACATTAACGGATTTTGATATACTAGAGCCTCCCTACCATTATTTACAATGCCAGAAAAACATCTGGAAATTTATTTCCCCGGAGAGTTTATCTCTCGAACCGCTGTGACTTATAATGTCCTTGAAATGTCGAAGCAGTCTCAAGGACATTGTATACTAAGATGTGGGTACAGTTCAAGGTCATCGTGCTGATACCTATCGCCTATCGGTTTTTTTTCACGGCTGTCGTAAAATATAGGTTATACGTAAGTTATGATGAATTGCTGAAGTTCGCTGAAAGGGTAGATGGTAGTGCCTTTTGATATAAGAACACTGTCTCAATTGTTCCTTATTTTAGGCTCGTCGGTGGCAATATTAATTTAATAGCCGTTTACGTTGCGGGTTCACGGTAATTCGTAAGTCCCGCGACCTTACTTCTACGGCTTTGAAAAATACTAAAACCTGTTTTGGCTAATGACCCAAAACTGTCGTCACAATAAACCTGTTTTGATATATAAGATCATAATTATAATCCTCGTCCCTGAAGGTTCAGACTACAGACTACACGTAAAACTTAATACCTCATTATTTAGATGATGAATGCTAATAACTCTTGTTACGAAGGACGTTTTGAAACCGTTGCTTTAAATAGATATTTATTACTCAACTGTAATGAAAACGATGAGTCGAATTTATATTCTTCATTTACTCGCTTTATCCTAATTATTTGGGTGTGTTCTACTGTGATAAACTTTTACAAGTTATAGCTAGTGGTGAGAGGTATGCCCGGGTCGACGGCGCGTTGTGTTCCACGCGCGCCTCAAGGAGTGTCAGCATAGTGACAATGAGGGACTGTCAGTCAAGTCTAACAGTCCCTTTCCGCCCTGCCCTGGGTGGGAGGACTCATATTTGATGATTTCACCACGATAAAAAAAATGGTGAGAGGTGGAGCGCATGGAAAGCTGGAGCACGCCCAGCAGACTGTCCAGAACTTTGTGATGTGAAAAGTAGTTCGTATGCCAAGTTTTTGGGACAATTTCAACCATTCGCCACTGCTGACTCCTTGAAGATGGCTGGTAGTTGCTGCTAGAGGTGGCTTTGTCAATACTTTTCACATGAGCGACTGCCTGTCGGATCTCCACAACCCAGTAACTGGGTAATCAGAAGACTGGTTGTCAGACTTTAGAGCTACTGACTAACAGTTACGCCTGTCAAAGATCTACAAATGACAGCCGGGACCAACGACTTTACGAACTTTCCGAGACACGGAGGAAACTCGCTATGACAGATGGTCACCCATGCACAGACCAACCTCGGCAAGCGCGGCTTAACCCGGAAGATCGGCCTGTGCAGCTGTTTTTATTTAGCCACGATTTCCACCACTTTTCACATAAACCAAGATCAAACAAAGGCACTCCTATCTGGAAATAGGAGTGGGCTGGAATCTACCACGCGGTCCCATTGCGAGTTGGTAGATGTCGTATAATTGCGAATTTTCTGTTCAAGGACATGCCGTGATCCTTGATGTTTTCCTTTACCGGTTTGAGACCTGTCCTGTGTCCCAGTCGTGAGAATATTTTAGGCTAATTGAGTCACTTTGGTTTATTAATGTCGAAAGAAAACCCCGTACGGATCACCGTGTCAATATCTTCCATTAAAGTTTACAATACCATCAAGATAATTGGTCGCGGGACTGTACGAATTACCGTGACCCTGGAACGTAAAGGGGTATTGAAGGACACCGTGGTTTTTAATCAGTACAAGTCTGACAGTCCCTCCCGCTCTGCCCTGGGTGGGAGAACTCATTTGATGATTTTTCCACGCTAAAAAAAAAACCATCAAGATAATTACATAATCCTTTAAGATAAATAAAACAATCCATTTTGTAACATAACAGAATGTTTTTACGGGTACTTAAAATAATAACAGAGGCAGCTTAAAATCTATTTTTCAGAGAGAAAACTCCCAAAGCGTTGGAAAATTAAAAAGTAGCACTAGGAGTGCTAAACCCTGTCGGCACTACAATTTGTTTCAGTTTATTTTCTGTTGTTGATGAGAATGCCTTTTAATTGGACAAGTTGGGCCTGAAAGGAATAGTTACAGACAGTTTCATCTGAAAACAATCTGTTTTTAGAGCTAAGTATTTTTGTCAGATTGTTTGGATTTTTTTTTGTTCGGAATACGAATCTATACTTATAAAATTATAAGGCTGAAGAGTTTGTTTGTTTGAACGCACAAATCTCAGGAACTACTGGTTCGAATTGAAAATATATTATTGTGTTGGATAGTCCATTTATCTAGGAATGGTATAGGCTATATAACATCACGCTATGACCAATAGGAGCCGCGCAGTGGGGGTGAAACCACGGGGAGGAGCTAGTTAGTCATAAAAAATTGATACAGTCAGCTGCAGAGAAAAGGAACCATATTTCGCAAGGGGTTCCTTTTCTCTGCAGCTTACACTACATACAAGGGTAATGATAACTTTTTTTTTAGCGCGGTAAAATCTGCAAATGAGTCCTCCCACCCAGGGCAGGGCGGGACTGTCAGACTCGTACTGACTAAAATCCACGGTGTCCTTCAATAGCCCTTTACGTACCGGGGTCACGGTAATTCGTACAGTCCCGCGACCAGGGTAATGATACCTTGCTAGAAGATTCGATTAAAATAGTGTCAATATTACAATGACACGAGCATGAGTGCGATGGCCTAGTTGCAGGTTTGAGTCCTGTTTGCAATCAAAATGACTACTGTTATGTTATTATAATTATGTTTTTACTAGCTGTTGCCAGCGGTTTCACCCGCTACAAACTTGAAAACTATCCCACGGGAAAATCAGATAAAAACTATCCTATGTGTTAATACAGATGATAGACTATCTGTGTACCGAATTTCATCCAAATCCGTTCAGTAGTTTTTGTGTGAAAGAGTAACAAACATCCATCCTCACAAACTTTCGCATTTAAAATATTAGTAGGATATTCCTTTTAAGTCCTAGAAAGATACTGAGCTTTTTGGTGAAGTGCTTCAGAAAGGCCGCGTGCGTAGTGCTCGCAATCGGCGTGCTTGTATGACCAGATGCATGAATGTGGATGAAGCTAAAAGAGTACGTAAGGATCGTAGCAGGTGACGCTCTGTAGTTTCTGCCTGTCCCCATAGAAAAAGGGCGTAGTTTAGGTGATCCTTTTGTATTAAAAAACAAAGTATCATTTGATTTCCCAAGATACAGGTAAAACCTAGTTTGGGGATCACCGATCAAACAAACCAATGTTCTTTTAAATTAGTTACAGATGAAACAATGTTTAGATTTAAGGTTATCTTTGTACCTAACAGTTTTTTTTTATCGTGGTAAAATCATCAAATGAGTCCTCCCACCCAGGGCAGGGCGGGAGGGACTGTCAGACTCGTACTGACTAAAATCCACGGTGTGTTTACGTACCGGGGTCACAATAATCCCTTGGTCCCGCGACCCCGGCAGGCTCTGGCCCTCTACAGTCACTATGCTGACACTCTTTGAGGCGTGCGTGGAACACAATGCGCCGTCGACCCGGGCATGGTCCATGGTCGGACAGCGAGTCGCCCATTACTCGCTGCCCGCATGCCCGCGCCTACGGTGGTCGTAGATCGTCTTGCGACGTCCATCTTTGTAACAGTGAAATAAATTTATTATATTATTCTATTTTCCGCAAATAAAGGTACATTGATATGTACGTATTTCTGTAAATTCAAACAAGTATTTTTACGACTATAAATTACGATTTCACGTAGAGCTAGTTAACATCAACTACGACTGTCAAGACAGGCGCCATTATATCAGCTGCTGTCGCTCATCGTTACTCACAATTTCTTCCTCAAATGAGAATGGGCAAAAAATACAAAATCCTAAAGAGACATTTTTTTTTTTACAAATCAGAATAATTAAACGATTTGTATTTTATACGAAGTGAATGTGATTTCTGTTATTAAACGAAGATTGAATGAATAATAAGTTGTTCATCGGTTCATTCAGAGAGATTTATTTTCAAAGAATTAGAAAAAATAAGGAAAAAGAGAGTAAGTAGGTAATATTATTTCTAAAGACGTAATTTGTACGTAGGGAATTCACTGTAGGCAATTTTGAGAGACAAAGTTTTTTTTTAGAAGATATACATTGTTTTTTATCAATTCAGATTCTTCAGGCAGAGACTCCACGGGGACAAAATAGGTTCCCAGGAATTTAAGAGGTTGCTATGGCCTTGGAACGCGGTCGCGGGACTGTACGAATTACCGTGACCCCGGAACGTAACTAGCTATTGAAAGACACCGTGGATTTTAGTCAGTATGAGTCTGACAGTCCCTCCCGCTCTGCCCTGAGTGGGAGGACTTACTCAATGTCCTTCAATAGCCATTTACGTTCCGGGGTCACGGTAATTCGTACAGTCCCGCGACCACCAAGTACCCAATAGGTAATTCTTATTTATATTAATTAGGTACTGTTTTTTTTTTAATTCAAAAACTTGTAAACCAATGTGACGTCGTACTTTTAGGCTGGGCTTGCCTAATATAAACGGGCATTTACCTATGTGTTAGGTTTGTTTGCGTTACGGAATTTCTTGATTGGGTCACCGCGCTCAAAGCCCGCGATAAAAGCTATGCACTAGCTTAATTAGATTCACTTAAACTAAGCGAACAACAACAAAACTATAATTAAAAAAAGCACTTTACTTCATTAACTATACGTCTCAAAACCACTTAAAATCTCATAAACAATAGATACATAAATAACAAACCTTTAACTAACCTCAACCGATGGACAGAAAGCTACTAATTTTTCCTCTCAAACCTCATAATTCATATAATAAACATGCTTAGACATACAGACAAGATATAAAATACGTATAAATATTTATACGACACCCACCTGCGATGGTTACTTTAAAAAAAAACGTGTTAAATATTTTGAAAATAAACAAAACACAACATGATTTATATGAAACAACGTTAGTTTTAACAGGTTTGTGAAAAGTGTATATTTCATCGGTACATTCCTGGGTTTATTATAAAATCTAATAGCTGCTTGTCTGCTTGGCGAGACGGCCGGTCATGTTTTAACTTCTTTCAAAATCAAAATCAAATCATTTATTTCAAGTAGGCCAGTTACAGGCACTTTTGAATTGTCAAAAGACAAAAGTAAAATACTCGTAAAATAGTTTAAAAATAGTTACGGTGCTACAGTCCCAGTCACAAGACATGAAAACTGTGAAAGTATTATAGATCATCATCATCTGCCTAGCCTTTTCCCAACTATATTAGGGTCGGCTTCCAGTCAAATCAGATGCAGCTGGATATCAGTATTTTACATGGAGCGACTGCCTGTCGGACCTCCACAACCCAGTAACTTGGTAATACGATACCCCATGGCAAGACTGGTTGTCAGACTTTAGAGCTTCTGACTAACAGTAACGACTGACAAAGATCGACAAATGACAGCCGGGACCAACGTGCTTTCCGAGACACGGAGGAAACTCGCTATGACAGATGGTCACCCATGCACAGGCCAACCTCGGCAAGCGCGGCTTAATCCGGGAGATCCGCCTGTGCAGCTGTATTTTTTTAGCCACAAGCTCCTCTATTATAGATCTTTACTAATATTATTGGGATGTTTGTATGGATGGATGTGTACCTATTCTTAAGTACGTCAGAAACGCTGATCTTTGTAGTTTCAAATAATACGAACCGTTTGTCCCGCCTATCAATTTAATCAGGGATTACAAGTCATTTACTCTCACGGCAAGGAGACTTGTGTTCCAACACGAAGGACATTAATGAGTCCTCTCACTAAGGGCCGGAAGGGAGAGACTGTCAGACTCGTATTGAGTAAAATACACGGTATTCTTCAGTAGCCCTTTACGGTCCAGAGTCGTGGTTATGGTACGTGGTATGCCTTTGTCAAACAGACCGGCGAAAGCGAAGCGATACCGAACCGAAGCGAGACGTCAGTCCGATAGTTCGGTCACGCTATCGGATTGCTTTCGCGTTTCTATGTGAATGGATTCAAACAATTCCATACATTACAAATAAAATCGTCACGCTTCGCATTCGCCACGCCAGTCTGTTTGACAAAGGCTTTAAAGTTGGAAGCTGATCTCCATTCAGCTAGTATACTACTAATAATATAGAATATCCGACCTAATTTTAAATTGTAAACGTAGGAAGATTTTATCATGAAAATATATTTATTTTCAGAAATTTCAGGTTAATTATAATAATCCATGTAGTTGGAATTCAGGTTAATTAATTATATATTTATCTGTATTACCCTCGTCTGCTCCAATTTTAAACTTTGTAGTTATACTCAGAAGGATGCATATTGTGTACCAAATGGTGACATGTATGATATGTGCACACACCCTCACTATGACCACACCTTACAATTATGCTGTATAAAATATACATACAGTACTAGTCCCGCGACCCCGGATTTGGGGCCTCGTCACTCTGCTGACACTCTTTGAGGCGCGCGTGGAACACAACGCGCCGTCGGCGTCGACCCGGGCATGGTCCATGGTCGGAAAGCGAGTTGCCCATTACTCGCGCCGTGACGCCTATCCAGCCACTCCTCAAAGAGAGGTCTTACCGCCGCGACTGCGGCGTGTCCGAACCGACATGTCCTAGAACAAATCTGAAGACATGTGACATCTACCAACCTGGACTTAGCCAACGTGGTGGATTATAACCCACTCCTTCATACAGAAATGAGGCTTGTGTCCCTGCAGTAGAACATTATACAACATTATTTTTTGTATATACGAAACCTGAATACAGTTCAGTATTCAGAATCAGTAACTGAATTCCAATAATTTTTGCACCATGTTATATTTTTTTCCAAAAATATTTTAATTCATTTTATCACCAGTTAGTTACAATACAATCACTTTACGATTAGGTTCCTTTTGCCAAACTACATTGTCTACATATGACAGAGGAGGCGCGACTTGAGAGGGGGAATCGAGCTTCACCGCGAAATTAGTATATTTTTGAACGGACAACCAACCAGTTAACATAACAAGCTTAAACCTTTATGATTTTTCATGAAACAGATTTGAAATTTTTAAAATAGATTCTTTACACAAAAATACTAGGCAGGTGTATGGGGTTTCGCATAAACAAAAAATAATGTTGTAGATGATAATGAAGATGGTATTTTTATATCTTACATTCTGACCACTTTATTGAATTTCTTGCTAAAGAAAAACGTCATTAAATGAAATGATCCTTTCAATATAAACTAGAAAAGTTCAGTATAGATTGTATCTGTCTCATACAATTACATTCAGTAGAATGGTTAGTGAAAACATACGGCTGATAGAAAGGTCTCCAGACAGTTCAATCTTAAAAAAAAAAACTTTTAGAAAATCGTCCGTAAAGAAATGAGTTTTTTGTTTAATAATTATAATCATCGTTTTGGCCTCTGGGTGGAGTGAAAGCAACTTTAGCAAAACCCAAGGTTCCAGGGTCGCGATACCCTCTGTCTGGCACCATCAGAGTGCCAGACACTGCCGGGGTCGCGGGACTGTCTTATCAGATAGAACCTGGAACGCAAAAGGCTATTGAAGGATCACCATGGATTCTAGTAAGTACGAGTCTGACAGTCCCTGCCGTCCTACCCTGCGCGGAAGGACTCATTTGATGATTTTAACAAAATGAAATTAAAAAAAGGGTTGCGGTACCCTGGTTTGCGGCACTGCTTAAACAGGCTACTGTGACCCTGGAATGTAACGGGCAATTAAAGGAACGCGCTGGATTTTAGTCAGTACGACTCTGAGAGTTCCTTCAGTCCACATAGGGTGGGAAGACTCATTTGATGATATTATCACCTTAAAATAAGGCTGCGATACCCTGGTTAGACAATACCACGAAAGCATAGTTACACGCATTCATATTGAGATTGCATCCTATGTGAGAACTATGTAGCAATCATTATCATAAACATACTATGATACGTTTTGGATCTGAACATACAAGAATGAACCCTGAAACTTCTGAAGCCTGCATGATTTTACTTATTTTTAACACGTCCGTAGAAACATGTAGGTACGTGTGTTTTGTTTTTATAGCCGCAAACATGAAGGATGAGAGGAAAAAATGGAAATTGAGTACACACTGTGAGCCCTTGTGTAAACCAGACTTTGATGAAAGTGCGATGTGTCAGGATATTTTGTTTGTTGCTTTCGTAAATCCAAAATATTGTAGGATGTGGTCCTATGATAATGAACTAAAAACTCACTTTATATAAGACTAGCTGCTGCCAGCGGTTTCACCCGCTACAACTCAAAAATTATTTATACCACGGGAACATAAAATCGGGATAAAAACTATCCTATGTGTTAATCCAGATTATAAACTATCTGTGTACCAAATTTCATCTAAATCCGTTCAGTAGTTTTTGCGTGAAAGAGTAACAAACATCCATCCAAACAAACTTTCACATTTATAATATTACTAGCACTTTGCCCGCGACTTCGTCCGCGTGGGTAACGTACTTTCCTAATTTCCCCTTTTCACCCCCTTAAAGGTTATATTTCCAAAAACCCCTTCTTAGTGCTCCCCTACATTATAATAGGAAGCCGTGTGCAAAATTTCACATTCTTAGCCCCAGTAGTTTCGGCTGTACGTTGATATGTCAGTCAGTCAGTTCTCCTTTTATATATATAGATTAGTAGGATCAAATACAGTTAAACTTCAATTAGAAAGATAAACAGTACAACACGTGTAGCATGACACCGTAGACACGGGTTTTGTTGACGGAAGAATGAACAAAATAATTGAATATAAAAAGATTTCCTAAACAGGGCGATTTTAAAAATGTACAAATGTTTCTATAATAGGCTATTTTACTAAAAAAAAAATAGTACGAAAAAATGATTATAAAAAAAATTTGACCTGTATTTTTTTCTTTTATGTAAATCAAAATTGACGAAGATACACGAACATCACATCACTTGGTCGGTACAATTTTACAAGCATTATGACGTCACAAGCCCCACACTTCCGAATTTGGAAGCGTTTAAAAACCTTGCGTTCCCGTCCTAAAACTCATCACCGTATGTTTTCTGTTCGTCTTAATCGTGTATCCGATCACATAGCAACTTTCCGCATTTCAACTTGAGACGATGCCTGTCGACTCACACAACTAGGTACTATGTTGAGACTTGTTACGAGAACAGGGGATGATAGAAAACTAACTTTAATGTAGTTAATAGTTATATTGATAGCTAATCTTTAGACTTAGATACCTAATCCAAACATTTTTTTTATCGTTTTTAAGGTTTGCTCCACTATACGAATTTATCACGTATCTTGGGCGTGTTTTCAAACATTCGAATTCTCATACACAAACACCCAGACCCGGAATAATTACTTGTAGATCTTACATTTACATTCTATTATTTGTTCCGAATTTGTTTTATTTTGTATTTTACTGTAGTGATCCGTCGATCTGTCTTATCCTTAAAGGCTGAACAGATTAATATGAATATAGCGCAAGGATTATCCTGAAAAAAGGAAATTATATTTATTTGGTACAATAAGCCGTTTTTCCTTACACTTCACAGAAGTTCAATGAACATGCGCGATAGTGGTAGTGAGCCGTCAGAAGCAACTCTTGCCGAGGTCCATCTGTGGATGGGTCTATTGTCTAAAAACTAAGTCTTGTTGCTAAATAACAAGATGAGATATTGCATATCATATACGACTGCTATAGGCTTGCTCTATTTTATTACGAGTATTCGTAGCACTTATGAAATTTGACAAAAACCCATAAGCTTAAGTTTTTATTAAATAGTAAAAGTACGCATCAATGATTGGATTGTCCAAAACAAAATGTAAATCGAAATCCAATACAACAATGGCAATAATTTACGTACAGTAATAAAATTCTTTACTGCTAGATTATGGGACTTTCATATTCATGATACCCATAAACAAATGAAGACCGATATAAATACAAGACAAAAAATAATGGTTTTAGAAATAGGCCCTTGAAATATCACAGTTTTTTAGATGTCAAGGTAGAGAGACATAACTTTTTTATTTATGGTTCTACGACAAAAGTTATGAGACAAAGTTGTAAAGAATTGAATAAGCAACAAAAATTGTCTCCACTAATTTTCTGTGCAACCAATAGTTTGTCAGATAACTACTACAGTACCCCTTTTTGCAAGATGGCGATCGTGGCACAACTTTTTTTGCTGTATAGCATCTCGCAGGTCAACCTCTAGTAGGTTGTGTACTGCTCAATCGGACTTTTCTGTGGATGCCTTAAGATTTTAAGGCCTCCAGCCAGGGCAACAAACTTAGTTAAAAACTAAGCGACCACACGCTAAGGGCATCCCCTGTGGGGTACGGACCTCGGCTTAGGGCGTAGCTGGGGGGGGGCAGCAAGGGACAGGTTGGATCTCAATGGACACAAGGGTTACGAGTTACAACCCCATAAATAGAATTTAATTTAAATAAAACTGCGTCCTCTGACAAAAGCAACCTCCAACGGAACTTTTCAATGGACTAAAAGAAAGCAGTATATTACACCGTTCTATACCTTTTCTCATCTCGTGGTTGTTTACAGACCAACGTTTAGCTCGGAACAAATATCTGAAGCCGAGGCAAATGTTAGCCTAGATGAAATAGAATTTGCACAACAAAGACTTACATTTTATTTTATTCTGTAGTCTGATTTGCCCTAACTCTGATTGTTTCAGTCACTCTGAGTTTTTCAGCAAACCAAAATAAAAACTAATTCATATGTCAACAAAGATACGACTAGAACGACATCATGCAGGAACGAACTATCAAATCCTGCATTGCGCAATCAAAGTTACCGCGAGTTTAGAAGACATGGAATATTCTGACAATGAATATCGTGCAGAAAGCCCACCAGACACAACTTTCTAGTCGAAGATACCTTAAAATGGAAGGAATGGTATGTAAAGTCTTTTTCACTGGGGTTTCAAGGAATTATACACTCTGTTCCTCATGTCCCCAAAAACGAAAATTCTAAACTACAGATTCGATGCCGACTCCACTCCAACTCGACTTACCGTAAAACACCAAGCTTGTTTCTGTAACGTTTACTCCAAAAAAGTTTATGACATTTTAATGTGAACTGTATAGAATTCTCATTACGGTCGAATTTTAAACATTTATAACTCTTGAAAGAAATGTATAATGCTTGGCCCACGACCCAACCAATTTGTAACATATGTATCTGTAGCAAAGGAGCCAGCCTTTTGACGTAACTTATTCACAATCTGAAGTTACGAGGCCTGATTTATTAGCGTCATTACCGTCTTCTATGTATGACAAGGACTTTGGAAAATGCTCGTAAAATTATGTCAGGGGCTCAGGGAGCCCAAATGTTAGGGTTACTTGATAAAATACCGTTGTGTTTGATGAGTGGGCATCGTAAAGAGGTGTTGAACAGGAATTTGATAGTTAATGGGCTCGACTGTGGGTCGACCTAATTTTAGTGTTTTACCTACCTACCTTTTACGATGCACCCTTTTTGCTCCACCCTCACCTGATTTCTGCTACTGTTTGTTTATGTCTCACAACAGATGGGGACGAAAACATAATGGGTTAAATTACACTTTTTATAAACGTACACATGTATATTATAAGATAGAAAACTTACTCCGTATAATACACCTTATAAATTAGCATTTCCCACCTGATTAGTAATAAAAATGGGTGGTTTTAAAATACCGGTATCTTCATAGTCCTTTTCTGCTTTACCCTGAGTACCCATTTCTCTTTTCTTTTAGACTGCGATAGGCTAAGGTGAATTCTTAAAGAACGCAGAAAAAGCAGTCTCATTCGCAAAAAACGACTAATACAATTCTTCTTTGACCTTTACTCTTTAAATGTCATCCTCAATATTGAATTTATCTGCATCTACAATTCTACCAGAGAGAGCAAATCCATTTACAGTCAACGTATTTTCCGCTAAACAAGTTGCTTCTATTTTCTCGTCGTATAATGCAGTTCTTCCCATTTAATTGCCATCAGCATCCAATTGAATAATAATGGCGTCGCTCCGATTGTTACTGAGATTACTAGCAGTTGTTTAATGATGTTAAATGTTGCCTTCGTTTCTAGGAAATGAAGGCATTGATCTTTTTCTGGCGTCTTTGTTGGTATTTGGCACATTTTATCTTATTGATGATGTTGTTTAGGTGGATTTTGTGATCCTGTTTTTGCTGTATATGTTTAGTTTATAATAATGCTACTGCTCGTGGAGATTAAAAGAGTAAAGATTTGTTATTTTGTTTGTAATAAAAATAACACAAAACTGCTGGACCCATTGCAAAAAAACTTTCATCCATACAAAGTTTCAGTATCAACGAGTAATACGGCTACAGTATCCGTTGCTTTCATGTGAAGTCAGGGCGGGTCGCTAAATGACTATAAGCGTAATCAGCCTATAATGTTCTTATTTTCAGGACACAGACCTCTTCTCTATAAAAGCTCCTTTTGCGGGATTGTAGATGGTATTCGTAGACGATCTTTGATTTTTCCTTTGGTCTAAGACATTCCTGTTTCCTCACGATATCGTCGTGAGGAAACCGGAATAATCCTTCACCAATACGACATAAGTTACGCCAAGTAAGTGCCGCCCGCGACTTTATGGTAAACGCAAAGATATATTGAATTCCAAAGGATTGGACGTCTATGGCAAAGGAACGAAATATGCAAACATTTTTGAACGAAATAGTAAGTTGTCGAGTTATTTTTCCGATAAATCTGAGATGCAATTCAGCATTAAATGCCATATTCCTGAGCTTATAGAAATTTATTTATTCAAGAACTTTTATTGCAGACACAGCTATTTTTATTTAAGAAGCGGTTTTTGCAAAGGGTGTCAGACTGAAGACAGGGGTCTACAACGCCTAAGGCAATAGGGGAGATCGGCGCCGACTATCGATCCAATCGCCCTTGACTCTCCAGACCAGACTCTAGAAATATAAGGATGGGTATGATATACATATACTACTAGTGGAATCGTTTAATCGCTTTGTCTGGCTTTAAAATTATTTGTTTTTTACCAGATTATCTTTTCCACTGCAAAAAGTGGATATAACCAATGAAATGTAATACGATCGGCATATTTAATACAATGGAGCTCATAGCTTCAGTTTTATATTCCTTGTTATGCCATTGGTATCTTTTAAATATGTCTCATATTCAGTCAGATTGGAGAAATCCGTCCAAATTCACCTCGAATAAGCGAAAAGTAGACACATCGAGTCAGAACAATAACTGTCAATATTTGCCACATTCCAAATACCATCCATAACACACTAATTGTGTCACTACAAATATTAACCTTGAAGACGACACTCCAAGGAAATATCAGAAACTGGAGACAGTACCATAATATCAACTGTACAAATATTCCCAGACATTCCTGCTACTTCCAACAAAATACAGAGAGATGAAATTAAACCTTAAGTTCTCGCTTCTAAAGCAGAATTTGATTTAGAAGTAAATAATGACAAAACTGCCTTCAAATTCGCTCATATGTTGGTACGGATACAGTTTTCTTGAAAGATGTTGCGCAAATATTATTATGTTGGATGTTTTCTTTGTTGAAAAATGTTTGGAAAGTAGTATTGTGGGCTATTTACTCGTAGTTGTCGAGATTGGCCTGCCGAGGCTAATATAATGTTCTTCGAAGGCTTTTCTCAATTCTTTCTTTTAAAGAATCTGTGTCTTGAAACTGATGTGGGTCATAATTCAATGTTCCTTCATTAATTATATGAAATTCTTGCCTCTTGTTATTGGATACTTTATCATTGTTATTTACAAGACCATGTTTGCCAAGTTCTGACCGATTTAAAAACAAAGTCGCTTTAAAATACACGAGTACATGTCTCTTAATTTTTATTTCTCTTATATTGATTAATGTCTAGCCTTTGGTTTCTGATTTCGAATAATAGGAAGTTGGAAAACAAACATACAGTACCAACTCATATATCCAACGAGATTCCCGGATTACCAATCCAGCAAAATTAATTTCAAACGCAATTGCAATGGAAAAGGATTTCAATTTTCAAATGGATACTGTTCTGTGTCAGTATTTTGTTTAATAATTCCTCCCAGCGTTCCCACTCCAAATTGGTTTGCCAACGCAAACGAATTGAGTTTATCTCCCTCCTACCTGATGTAATCTACTTCGGGTACTCTAACACCTACAGGAGCAAATAAACGTGGTAGAGCGTCCGTAACAAGTTTACGAACTAGATCATTTTAAAACTGCCGTATTTTTATAGTTTTGAAGTTGTTATTCATTGAGATCTCTTGCCAAGAAATATTTTATTTTTTGATAAATAGATTCAATTTGAACGTAACAAGGACTTATGTCTCTTAAGTGAAACGAACGGAACGGATAAACCAGTCTAAAATTGTACTAATAATTAAAATGGCGGCATCAACCTTCTTTGTCTTGTTCTTCGAACATTCGACTTTCAATTTGAATCTAGCCGCAACAAATTTCAACAACCACCAAAATGCCCGAGGATTGTCCATTCGAAATTCAATTTTATTACCTGCCCAGCTTTGCTACCGAAAATTAATCCAGTCCTGATTCAAAGATTACATTCGGTTTGTTCGGATACAATCGATTCAATTCAACTGATACCCATGGATATGCTGCAGATTAGCTTTGCGGTACTCTGGTAAGGGTTCTTATGATTAATTGTGTGGGGAGAATGGACAGCATAATCAGGCTGGATTTATAAAATTGTGCTGACGGAAGCATGATTTTGCATTAATTGCTTAAAGGTTAGCTACCGTTGTAATTGCCTGTATAAAAGCAATGCTTATGTTAACAGTTTCATTATCATCATCATCAGCCTACATTTGTCCACTGCTGGACATAGACCTAACAGTTTCAGCGTCCTTAAAATATTGATGACTTTAAAGTATAATTTTCTTCGTATTATGCTAAACGTTCGTCTTGGCGAGTCTTTTGCATAAACAATTTAAAATATTCAATAAAGTTTTGGTCCAGACAAAGCTGTTTTTCGTAACGCGATAATGATCAAATCAAAATGTATTTTGTCCGGTTGTTGTTTATCTTTCTCTGGGTTTTTTACTTTTATTTTTGCTACTTCGCACTTTTCTTCTTCTTCGTCGTGCAAATGATTCTTCATTTAAATAAGTTGAGACGAGACTTCCGACGCATTGACACCATTGAAATGGTCTGAACATAGACTAGCATTCACAGAATTAAAAAAAGAGAAAAATAATTGCAGCACCATCTTTTTCTTTCCTGTATGACATAGTTAATGTTTGTGATAATGTTTAGGATAGATGTTTCTTTCCAGAGAGCATGGAAATTAAGGCAGATTATGTTTAGTCCATGCTATAAGTCTATGGTTCTGACTAACGTTAATTCTTTTTTTTTGTCTCTGTTACTTTTTCCAAAGCATGAAAGTCACCGATCATTTAATTAACCAATGAATTATTGAGCAACACGTGACCTGTAGAGGTCAAATGACACGAGGCTTTACCACAAATAGCCATCCTTATTTTAGGTGGTTATGTTTTACACAGATCGATACCGCAGCGGGGTGACATGGAAGTGAGTTGGGCCACGTGGCTGTTTGCAGTCACGTTGATGGGCTAAAGTGAATGATGGGCATCGATGCTTTTTTTAAAAACAGGGCTTTTTAGAAGAGTTTGCTCTTCTTCTTCTTTTTTGTTGTTGTTGTAAATTCATTTTGTTTCACAGGTAACATACTTATGGTGCTTGAAATTTTATTGAGCTATTTCTTGATCAAAAATTAAAAGTAGGAAGTGGTTTTACGTTCATCTATTTGTTTTAATAATTTCCCCACACTAAAGCCTTTGTCAAACAGACTGGCGTGGCGAATGGGAACCGTGACTTTTTTATTTGTAATGTATGGAATTGTTTGAATCCAGTCACATAGAACAGCGAAAGCGATCCGATAGCGTGATAGAATTATCGGACTGACGTCTCGCTTCGGTTGGGTATCGCTTCGGAAACGCTTCGCTTTTGCCAGTCTTCAGTCAGCCAGTCAAAGGCTTTAATACGACGTTCTTTTTCAACAATAAAACACCTTCCTATCTTGCTTAGATATTTCTTTATCACATAACCTTAGCACATATTTCAAACATCGGTGAAATATTCGAGCACGTATCTCCAGGTGGCAGCCTAGGGGCTGCTCCAGGTACAATATTCCAGGTGGTTACGCAACCAATATGGCCGCTTTTCATTGAAATATGAAGACATTTTATCTTGGATATATAAGGTTTATCTGCCTACGACTGTATCGGAATACTAATACTAGAGCTTTGGTTATATTTTGCGATTTAGTTTGAGCAATGGATTACGTGGCAATATCATTTATAGAAAGTTTTTGTCTTCTTAAATACATTTTTCTTTGGCCCTCTTAAGCCTTTGTCAAACTGACAGGCGATAACGAACCGGACCGAGTACAAAGCGATAACGAACCAATACGAGACGTCAGACTGGATGCAGCGAACCGAGGCGTGACAGTTGTATTAGCTGACTTTTTATGAATGACGTCAAACAGAGCAAATACGCCTTCGTCACGTCTTCGCATCGGTTCGGTCACGCTATCATATCGCTTTCGCTTTTCTATGTGACTGGATTCAAACAATTCCATACATTACAAATAAAAACGCCTCGCTTCATATTCGCCACGCCTGTCTGTTTGACAAAGGCTTTAAAGTTTGAACTTGTAGTTCTTTGCAGTAGTGGTAAGTCTTATGCTGTCTCATGTTCCTGAGTTATGTTCGGTTTTTTGAAATGCAATATAGCCATTGGGCGGGACACGTCAGCCGCATGAACATTGACCGCTGGGCGAAGGCCGTCACACAGTGGGTGCCTGGAGATGGACGGCGCCGCCGAGGCCGGCCCAGAAAGAGGTGGCGAGATGAGTTGGACTCGTACTGTGAGGGCTGGTTCGAAGAGGCGCTGGACAAGAATACATGGAAAACCTTGGGGGAGGCCTTTGCCCAGCAGTGGGACAGTGTAGGCTGATAAAAAAAAAAATGTAGCCATATACCTCGCGACCTCGTTACTTGTGCAATTTGCCCAAGTATCTCCCATCAAACTTCATGTATGGCTACCATTACGATACTCATACCTTGCCTATTGTACAATTACAACATGCAAGGTATAATATATTACGAGTCACATTTTTCTCTTACCAATGATACCCACTGGAGATTGGGCTGTGAAGGTTAAATAGACAGTCTCTCTAAATAAAATACTGGGACACAACATTGATAAGAAAAGGCCAAGCAGGTGATGGAACACTCAATTCTAAGCAGAAGTTTTTTTTTATATGGTAAAATCATCAAATGAGTCCTCCCACCCAGGGCAGAGCGGGAGGGACTGTCAGACTCGTACTGACTAAAAGCGAGTTGTAGCTGTCATCAGTCGCTGCCCGCATGCCCGCGCCTACGATGGAGATCGTCTGCCGACGTCCGTAGCCGTGGGCGTTAACCACTGCGGCCGGGGTGGAGGGAGGACGCTGTCCTCTTCCTCACGCGGCCCGCCTCCTCCTTCGCGAGCATGACTGCTTCGTAGATGGAGGCGATCGCTTCCCATTCCGTCTCGCCCCGCAGCATGGCCTCGACCAATGCCGGGCGCGAGAGGTCTCTGCCTATCGCCGTCGTGAGGACACGGCGGTGCTCTGCCCAAGCGGGACAGTCCTGCACCGTATGCTCCATCGTGGCCTCCGGACGATCCTCCCAGTGAAGCAGAGGCTTTAGAAACAGTTCTTAATAAAACCCTTCTTATCTCAAACTACCGTCTACCTACATTAATTCGAATAGAAAATCCGTATTTTACAAAACATCAGCCGTACCAAGCTTCTGTGAAATGGCTTGAACGAAAAAACTCTGTATGACCAAACTTTTTAGACGCCAAAGGAAAAACTTCGACTGCATGTTGTGTCCTAAAATTGAAGGGGCTTACGGGATCCGTAGGTAGCTCTTTAGCTAAGGGCTCCGGAAGAAAAAACCTTTTTAGGGGACATAAGGGATGATTGGTCGGGATAATTAATGATTCTTACAGAGTAGGTTAGAAGTGTACCGAAGTTAGTTAGGATTAGAAATGTACCGAATGCTGACGTTATTTTTTTTTCCGGGACACTTAACATTATAAATCTATACATATACTAAAAGAGTAGGATAGACAAAACTGTACACTGAATATTTTTTCAAAAGAATACTCGGGGTGTGATCTACAATCAATACCGAAGCCAAAAATATAGTTTTTAGAATTTTTGTCTGTTTGACTGTTTGTATGTGCCAGGATAAACTCAAAAAGTACTGCATGGATTTATTTCAAATTTGGAATTTAAATTGGCACGAATATTATTAAGAAGTCGCGTCAACATATAAGCTACATATTATCACGCTATCACCTACGGGGAACGAGCAGTGTACCTTTATTTCTTCAACGCATTCTGTAACAACGTTCACGCAGACGACGGCGACGACGTCGCGGGCAGCAGCTAGTGAAAATATAAAGTGCTAGGTATTCAGTACTGTGTGTCCACGATAAGGGTGAAGCTATGACGGCACCATATTGTGACGTCATGCATGCTTTAATAACACTTGCACGCTCTTAAATAAACAAAATCCATGTGAAAAATAAACGTTTCCCTATAAGAAAATAATGATAGTAATTATTTTTGTAAATTAATTTGCAAAAAGTATTTTTTCCTAACATAATTTTCAAGTGATTGACTGATCACACGTTATTATCATCCATCAGTGATCATCCTAAGGCTCAGAATACACTAAGACGCGACGCGAGCGATTAAGACAAATAAATGAATGCGTATATGGCTACACCGTACATGGCTACCGTGTTCAATTCGTTTCGCTCTTCCATTCGCATCAAAATTCGCTGCCAAATGTAGTCTCAGCCTTATTGCTGTTAAGTAAGATACATACGCTATGTTCTTTATGAGCTATGCATACGACATCACTGAATTGGCTATTTGACAGTAGCTATAAATTACAAATGTAATTAGTCCGTCATTTAGGGTTTAAAAAATTACGGACACGTATTTTTTCTTCTGTAAAATCAATGAATATTCACCAAAATACAACGCATCAAAACTCGAGAGGGGGGGCTCATGACGTCAGAATTCAATAGAAATTGTACTGAATTGTGACGTATTGTCAATTTTGAAAGCATCGTATCTCAGTCAATTTTGGTTTACGAAACAAAATAAAAAATATGGGTCGAATATTTTTTGATAATCTAAGAGACGGACTAATTATATTTTTTCAGTCAAATAGCCAATTATGGGATCACAATATTTCTCACAACCTCTTAAGTTTTTTTAAAACTCTTTGGGAAGAACAAGAACTCAACTACAAGCAACTAAGTTTTGAAAATAAACAGAACCTTATCAATATAATGTCAACAGTAATCAAGTCACCAGCAACTCGACATAAATCAAGTCAACGAAGTAACTTGTAAGTTAAACAAGTGATACCAACTTTTAGTCAAAATGTTCAGTACAGTTTGATTTATTATTACTTCAGTGTTATGTAATACTTAGTTGTATCAACATACTTAGTTGTAAATAGTTACATAATACCTATGTATTTCAGTATAACATATTCGTAATGGGCCTTATCATAATCATTTTTGGACATGTTATGTAGAACACTTAAGCCTTTGGCAAACAGACAGGCGTGACAAATGCGAAGCGTGACGTTTTTATTTGTAATGAATGGAATTGTTTGAATCCAGTCACATAAAAAAGCGAAAGCGATTCGATAGCGTGACCGAACTATCGGACTGACGTCTCGTATCGGTTCGTTATCGCTTCGCACTCGCCTGTCTATTTGACAAAGGCTTTACAGATAGATAAAGTAACTAAGCGATCTGTCAACTGTCACACGAAAACAAAGTTTTAGTAAAAAGTAGTAGTAAGTAGCAAAAATAAAAGTACAATAAAATTTTATTTGTTTATTTAAGAGAGCGCAAGTGTTAGAAAAGTGTGCATGACACCGCAATGTGGCGCAATGACAATTTCGTTCTGAGGTCTCAATAGTAGATCGTAAAGTTTAAAACCAATCTTAAAGGCTTGAGAGTTTTATTTCAAAGGTCATTAAGTCGTATTGTTGTCGCCATCTTGTCAACTTTAATTTGATTGAAACATGCACATTTTTTACGAAGCAACGTTTGTAAGAGTATTAAGATTTTCACATTGCAAAATTTTGATCGACAAAATTAACCTCGGTGTGATAGCACTTTAAAAATAACAAGTTACCAAAAAACTACTAATGTATATTAAATAATTACTTAATGTATATTAATTCTTAATAACTTTTTCCCAATCCTACTAAGTCGTTTCATAAATTCATCAAACGTTTCGCTCAGTTTAACCAATTAATTAACCGTTAACACCTAAATTAATTAAGTTAAAACGGCACTTTTAATCAAATTAATCTCTTTTGATTAGTCCCCAGTTCCGCGTCGATCTGTGATTTGGGAAATTAAATGGCTAGATTATAATTAATTAATGGGTGATAGGAAGGCTAATGCAATTTGTGATCGTGAAAATTCATTAAAAAGGGAGTTCTAGTTCCTTCTAGGTCATCTCGCTCCTTTTTAGCCCTCATCTTTGCGTCTGAGCTAGATTTTAGCTAAGAGCAAACATGTATAATTTAGTTTGCGATAGTAATGTGAGTAATGTATTTCAATAGCTTTAAAATTGAAAAAAGATACCGTTACAAACTAAGATGTTTTAGAACTAAAGATTCATAGACATGTGACGTCTATCAACCCGCATTGGAGATAGTATAAGGCTGATTACGTAATACGTATACTTATAACTCACATAAATCTCATGTTCCTGGTGTTGCCAGTTTTAAATCCTGAATACTTTAAATGCCAATCAATCATTATTTTTAACAGGAAATCAATTAAATAATGTCACAATCATTTTTTTTGTCAGCCTACGCTGTCCCACCGCTGGGCAAGGACCTCCCTCAGGTCTTTCCAAGAGTTCTTGTCCAGCGCCACTTCAAACCTAAAAAAATCATAAAACTTCTTAAATTAATCCGTTACATTTTTATGTGTTGACTTTTGAAATACGAGTAACAACATAGTTGAAAAAATGCTAGGCAGATGATGATTTCAGAAACTCGTGATACAAAAGTTGTTTATTGTTTTAATTAATTCAAACACAGCTGGCTGGAAATATGTATTTTATTCTAATTTCAAATGTAAAGTTTAAATTGTTGTTCTAAAACAGTCCTTAGTAAAAAGCCTCACTGCCAGGCCCGTAAGGTATGCTAAAAGGTATGTTGTGACGTCACGAGGGTTTCAAATGTCGGGTCAAAGTGTAGTTATGTTACACGGGTCGTTAAACTAACAACCCGTGTAACACGTGTTTAAACTTACACTATTGAAGGATAAGGTTGTGGTCCTTTGATAGCTAAGCGATAGTTGGGTTAATAAAGGTTTATTTTGTATTTTGCTACTGACTTGAATCTTCTGGTATATATTTTCGTCAGTGCAGACTGTATGTTTGTCAAAATACTGTTTATTAAAAAAAATGTGAGTTGTATGTGGAGCATGGCATTTATAATAAAATAAGGAAAATATTGCAGAATAGTAGAGAAAATGTGTTTACGTTCAAAAATAAACAAAAGACTTCAACGCGTGTTGAAAATTAGAATAGGTTTCGTTTAAAAATAAATATGTAATTAAATTACTTATTATTTAGTACCTACCTGTTCAGGACGGTTAGGTTTCCACAAGAACAAACATACACGTGCTTTATAACAATTATTTTATCTGATGTTCTAAAATTGTCACTTAGCAATATCCCACATGATTCACCTTCGTGAATGATCATCGCTTTGCCTGTAGTGTGACACTCCCCCTTAACCCCTACTTTTAACGTTCTTTCATTACGGTTCGCACTAGTAGCCGCGCCTAATTTATTTAGTGAAAAATTATTTAATTATTTTGCTTGTAAAACTTATGCAGTTGCCTAGGTAATTACAGACGTATGTCTTTGTTGCAAACAAATCAATTTTACGGAGGTACTGTAATAGCCGGGTCACACTAACGGCATTTCCCGTTGATTTTCGCGATATTAGTCCTTAAAAATCTTTTCTTTGGAAAGAAAAAGATCTCCGGATTCAGTACATCCGACGCTCTTTCCAACCGAGCCACCGAGGTTCACACCTACAGCGTCGAATTCTTCAATCCATTTCTAACGTCTCAAGGTGACGTTTCGCGCTCGCGGTTCGAATTTTTCTTGCCAAAGAAAAGCTTTGAAATGCGCGATAAGATTTATAAAATATTGTCCTTAAAAAAGTTTATATAAAATACGCGATAATTCACGGCATTTCCCGTTAGATTGGCCCTGGCGAAGTCTAGACATACTCATCATTATTAAAATGTTTAAAAATAATATTTTCTGTATGCAAATTTATACCGAACCAATCATAATGAAATATAAAAATTATAAGCAATTATAATATTTCAGTCTAGACTGTTGTAATTTGTGTATATTTTTAATGATATGTTTTGTGAGTGGAACTATTAGGATTTTTAAGCCAAGGCTAAATTTTCGTTATAATACAGGTATTTGGCTTTAAGCCGTAATTGCTAAAAAAATATTCTGCCGTAAAGATAATCTTAATGACAATGACAATAGGTGTATTTCTAAAATAACTGTGTTTACAAAACTGAGATAAGCTTTATAGCTTAAAAAACTCAACAAGTTCTGCACCGATTGAGCTGAAATTTTAGCATGATGTATAATCCGCATCAAGGATTGTTTTCATCTTTTTTTGCATCAGTCATATATCCGCGACCGCGAAAATACACTTTTTGTGCCACAGCGAAGCGTGGCAGGGAACAGCTAGTATAGAATAATATCACTTTATTTGTCTAGAGTCTTGCCTATTTATTTTAGTTTCCTTTAAAAAAAAAAACTTTGCCCCACACTAGGAATTTCTCTTGTGTCGTTGGATTGTTAATACAACCATACAAAATACACAAACACCCAGACCCGGAAGAAACCCCCTTTGAACTACCATTTTATTCGGATACTGTAACTAAGTATGGCAGGCCAGGGTCGCAGGACTGTCTTAAAGGCATCCCAGTCCTGGAACGCAAAGGGCATGTAAAGGAACAGGGTCGTTTTGAGTTAGACAGGTCCTCGCTCTCCACCCATGGCGGGAGCACTTATTTCATGAATTGCTTCTATTCTTTCTATTAATGTCCAAGTTTCCAACATTTTTTTCAGAAAAAAATTGTCTACGTGACTCCAAAGTCCAAAACATCCTCTCCTCTGAAATATACATGGTAAACAGTCCTCCGAATATTGCATTCACATGAAAATCAATTATTATGATGAGTGGGGGGTGAATATTGTCTATCCACGCACTTTTGTAACCCCAGTGCAGACAAACAGGAAATATATGAAGAAACTCACCCCTTACATATACAAATGAATGATTTATCAGTACATAGCAAGTTTTATGAGAGCATAGACTTGGTTTTGAAAATGTTTGTAGATTGAAAAAAGATTTTATTGTAATACTCATTTACAGAAATCTTCTTACAGACAAGATTTCTGTATTTTATTTACAGCGTACTTGAAGTATTTTTCACTGCGTAAATTGAACAGAAAAATTAAAAACCGCCTGTAGCGTACGAACGAGGAACTCATTTTTTACTTCAAATTATCGTCAAAGTTACAGTTCACTTTACTACGGGAAAAATCATGATAAGGCCTAAGAAAAGCTTTGAAATTTATAAATTGCGAAAAAAGTTCGAATTAGAAATAAAACCTTTTTTATTTTAAATAGATATCAACCTCTTTGGTAGCAAATATCTAATGATATTTTAGTGCAATACTGGCTGTTTGGGGTTCAAAAACCTGTCGTAATGCCATTAAATCTTTTTTTTCTTTTATTAATTTTCAAGACAAATAATGGCTTGTATTTGTTTTTCAACACAGAATGCCTGTATCTCAATTCAAAATACGCGCAACTAAACTCTTTTATAATTTTTTGGCTTTTTATAAAATTGAATATGGTTTGTTTCATCCTTATTTTCTTTATAAGTTTTTATTTCTGTTTACTAGGTAGGTTTTAACAACAAATTTTTCCTAGCTTAATAGGAAACTCGCGTCGACGGCGCGTTGTGTTCCACGCGCGCCTCAAACAGTGTCAGCAAAATGATGGGACCTCTAGAGGGCCAAAGCCTGCCGGGGTCGCGGGACTGTACGAATTACCGTGACCCCGGAACGTAAAGGGCTATTGAAGGAAACCGTGGATTTTAGTCAGTACGAGTCTGACAGTCCCTTCCGCTCTACCCTAGGTGGGAGGACTCATTTGATGATTTTACCACGTAAAAAAAAAATGCAATTTGTGTTCGTGAAAATTCATTAAAAATGGAGTTCTAGTTCCTTTTAGGTCCGCTGGCTCCTTTTTAGCCCTCATCTTTGCGTCTGGGCTAGATTTTAGCTAAGAGCAAACATGTAAATTTTAGTTTAAGATAGTAATGTATTTCAATAGCTTTAAAATTGAAAAAAGATACCTTTACTTTAGTAGGAACACCTTTTCACGTAATAGGCAAAGTCAGTGATTCATTCGTTATAGACAAAGATCCGAAGATGTCAACCGAGATAAATAATAAATTTCCAGCGTAATTCGGTTTTATTAGTATTTTTTTTACCAGCTTATAGACCTAGAAATTGAAATGTAAGTGCATTTGCTGTTCCGCAGTTCCCACTAAGGTAGACTGCGTTTTCCTTTGGCATCGCTCCAGTAATATGTCACCACTTACGACTGAACTATGGTTCAGCATTACAAGTTTTAAACCGGACTCGTTAGCACGTTGCCTTGTCATGTTCTTTTTATTACACCTCTCTCTTCTTTTGTCAAGGTAAAATCACCCTAGTTATACGTTTGCTTGACTTTTTTTATTAAGGAATTTCTTAACTAAAGTCTGGAGTCTGGGTCTACGCCTGGTTCTACATTACTTTAGATAGTGGCATCAGCTACATTGAGGATCTTTATTTGTTATTTATTTGTTAGTTAGTTATTAAATGGATACCTGTTTTTTTATCAGGGTAAAATCATCAAACGAGTCCTCCCACCCGAGCCAGACCGGAGGGACTGTCAGACTTGTACTGAGTAAATTCCACGGTGATCTTTCAATAGCCCTTTAAGTTCCAGGGTCACGGTTACCCGATGAAATCGTCCCGCGTCCCCAAACTGATACCTATAAAGCCTGTTCCAGTACTTTTTAAAAATCAGGTCATATCAATCAAGTCCATGATCGGACAGCGAGCATGATCGATCGACTGTCCGTGGATTGAAAAAAAAATGTATTTTTTCCAATAGGTCGATAATATCCAGTAAAAACTACAGAATTATCTAAATATCTACAAGATTTTCAACTGAATAAACACGAAATCGACCATTTTCTTTCAAGTTAGAAAGCAGTGTCCCATTGGCCTATTAATACTTGTTTAACCCTCCACTGCTCACTGATCGTGAGCTCACGTAATCTTGCATAACCCTCGCATGTTGCCCACACTTGACTGGCCACAGGTTGTAATTATATTAGAAACTACACCTATTAACAGCGTAAACGCTGTACGGCATTTCATAAAAATTTTAAGCCGTTATCGTTCGAATTAACTGAACTGATTTGAATGAAACATCATTCGCAAAAGCAGGATTTTTAGGTCTTATAAGTTATCATGAATCAATTTTATGTTATGTTTAAGTAACATAGGGGTGAGGCTATTGCCATCAACGGGGCCCAAAACGAGCCCCTTCTACTGGGAAATTCCAAATGGAAACCCAATAACACTTCCCCCTATTCGGGAATCGAACCTAGAAAGTCATTCTCAGCAATCGCGCTTACGATTACAACACCAACGAGGCAGTCAACCATCCCTTTTAACATTTTAATGTTACGAAATGTACTAACTGAAAAAGAAATGGTACTTCAAAAAATGTTACCAAAATATATCCGTAATTGGGTTTATTTATGCATCAAGGAGGTATTGAATCCCTTGAAAGGCAACGGTATTCTTTCATCTGCCTATTGAACCGAACCCGGCGGGTTTACCGGGATTAAATTAATTAGGAGGTCAAGTTTCCTTGAAAATGTTATTTATTGTGGTCAATATTTAGATTTTTCCAAGTACTTACACAATTATATTTACAACTAGCAGCCCGTCCCGGCTTCGCACGGGTGGACATTATCATTATATTACATAGCCAATGTTACTCAGGGTGGGTAGACGGAGCGTTGTGTTCCACGCGCGCTTTAAGGAGTGTCAGCATAGTGACGGGGCCCCCTGTAGAGGGCCAAAGACTGCCCGGGCCGCGGGACTCACGATTACCGTGACATCGGTACGTAAAGGGCTATTGAAGGACACCATGGATTTTAGTCAGTCTGACAGTCCCTCCCGCTCTGCCCTGGGTGGGAGGACTCATGTGATGATTTTAACACTTAAAAAAAATATGAAAAGAACATATAAGGCTGATTTAATTTAATAGCCAGAATCTCAGACCCATATTCATACATTAACACAGCACACGGTCATGTCGGTCATATAACCCCCTCTCGGCCATTAAGAGCCATAAGTAACCCTCTACTGCCCATAAACAGAAACTTCGTAACTAAGCTCGTATAAATATCATGTTGGGGTATTACAAACCCGATACGTTTCATATCAGTGTAGTTGGTTGGCTTTATGCGGAATATTATAGTTTTTTATTTCTGTATCCTTTTATGTTTAAGAAAATATAGTGCTTTGTGTGTGTGGGGTTAACTTTGATGTTATTGTTGTATGTTTGTTTGGTGGACTAATTGGTATCCTAATGCTAATTAATATTATACATTCGAAAGTGAGTTTGTTTGTTACGGTTCCACGTCTAAACCGCTGGACTGATTTTAGATTGTAAAGAGGGGGAAGAGGGCACAGGATTTTTACCTAATGCCTAAAATTGAACCGTCTAAAATTTCATTTTTCATAGTTGTTTCTAATTTTACTTTTAGAAAAGTTACACCCTATCATTACCAGCCTAGTTTACATAACAAATTAATTGTAAACTTGTCACTATAATCAAACTAAGTAAGCGAATATTAATTGCAAACTCTTAAACACACCTAGTTTGGAACTTACAAACTTAGTTCACGTGTTTGTTAAAGAGACAAAAGTTATTATCTCTAGTTGACACATGAGAAGTTTAAAGATGGCGGCGGTTATATTTTGACAGCTACTTTTGAAATGTCACTCGTGGGCGCCATGTTGAAATTTTAATGAAAGGCTTACTC
Source organism: Agrotis puta (assembly GCA_943136025.2). Classification (NCBI taxonomy): domain Eukaryota; kingdom Metazoa; phylum Arthropoda; class Insecta; order Lepidoptera; family Noctuidae; genus Agrotis; species Agrotis puta. The sequence goes on along the minus strand of OW964169.2, from coordinate 17,045,767 downwards.
GCAGTCCGTGGAGTTATATTTTTAGGTACGGCACGAGTGAGCATGAGTTAGCATCATTGATAATGACCTGAAATAACGTAATTGTTAGCAGCTGTGAGACGGAAATAAATTGTTTTATTATTGATTTATGGGTTCAAGTTGAAGGCTTTAATTCGATTGATGGATATGAGCGTGGGTTTTTAACCAGATATTCAATTAAAAGGAAAATTATAGGTTTAAATCAAAAACTTGTTATAGTCTTCTTTTTCTGAAACTTGTTATAATTTTTTATATTCAACTGCGAATGGGACTCGAACCGGTGTCTTTTGGATAAGTATTTAAGACTCCTTACCAAAAAGGCAACGTTCAAACAAGGGAATTAAAGATTCCACTTTTGTGGAGTTGCGCTAGCCTAATATGGTACAGAGGCCAGCACATCAACCTACCACAATCTGTAATTTTTTTATTGATTTTCAACCTTGGTTAATGTTCGATTGATAAAATTTTTACAGATTCGGGTAGGTTTACCTGCTAGCGTCTGTACAATGAGTTTATGTCTAATTAATTTGCCATAACATGGCAATAATTGAGAAAGATAGACTATTTTACTTTTTTTAATAAACGTTGGACCCACACTAGGAATTTCTCCTCTGTCGTGGGTGCGTTTACAAACGTATAAAGTCACATTCACAAACGTCCAGACCCGAAACAACTACTCGTAGATCATACAAATATTTGCTCCGTGCGGGGATTGAATCCGCGCCACACAGCGCAGCAGTCCAATCGCTCAGCCACTGCGCTAACCGTACCGTCATAATGGTTCATTGTTTGACTTATTTGAAGGATAAGGCGGTCTCAAATAGAAATAAACAACCATTCTGACGAAATGAGGACAAAAATCTCATTCCAAATGAGGAAGCTCTTAATACCGACACAAATAAATGAAACAGATAAATACATTAATCCTGCTAAAACTCAGTAATTCCCTCTCAATAATTCAGTGGGACCCTCGTCTAATCGGGAGAAAATGTAATGTACAATCAGCAAATAAGATCAGTATCCATACAGCAACTTTGGAACGGTTTTCCTGTATGCTGTGTGCATGCTAAAAGGAGGTTGATACACATTTAAATTGAAAACACAACATTGCGATACTACGCCTTCAGTAGTTTCACCCTTGTTGTTGTCACGGGCACGGTACTATAGCACCATAATTTTCTAGTTTTCTATAGCACCATAATATTCTAGTTACTTTATTTTATTTTTTGTCTTTTGACAATTAAAAAGCTGTCCTACTTTAGATAAATGTTTTGATTGGAAAACCGTTCAGAAATTGCTGCCTGGATACTAATCTCTTTTGTTGATTGTACTTTCGAACCGTTGCTACGGGGCAGTCGACACCTTTTATTTGACAACGACTACCAATTATCCTAATTATTACTTTACTTGGTGATAAATGGTGGATACAGTTTTTATGCCTGGTCCAGTTTGACCTAAATCTTGGTTAATTTTGTTGCATTTCGTGTGGCATATTCTTATTAAGCAACAGTTACTGCGAATTTCGAAAAAAACATATTTAAACTGTTGCTATAAGTTGATTCAGTAACATCAATTTTGGTGTGTCTAAAATCATACAGGTGCTGAATTCATAGTAAAAGTTTGTGCGTCAATGTCCCTTACTTTAAGGGATAAAGTGAGTGATTTCTGGACGCCGTAGGCCGGCGAGTAATGGGTCACTCGCCGGCCGAACATGGACCATGCTCGGGTCAACGGCGCGTCGTGTTCCATGTGCGCTTCAAAGAGCTGTCCTCAATATGACGTAGCACCCATTAACGGCCAAAGCCCGCCTAGATCACCGGGATGTCTTATCAGGCTATCGTAACCCTGAAACGCAAAGGGCTATTGAAGGAACATTACCACGTTAAAAAAGGGATTTTAGTTACTCAGTGTAACTTAGTAGGGGAACAGTGTATAAGACGAGGACGCGAGGTATGGTGGGAAATCACACACTTAAGGGCAAACCTAACACAATACTAACGTAGCGCAAGCGCCAACAGGACGCCATTTGTTAATGGCCGCTTGCAAATGACCTCCTGATGGCGCTTGTTCTACGTTAGTGTTGTATTAAGTATAATAAATAAATAATAATAAATATTCCACAACTATCACACAACCCTTGCCGGATTGCTGCCCTGGTATCTGGAGGCGACTGCCCTCCAGCGCGTCTACGAATGGCGCGTGGAGGCGCAGCGCCGGGGCGAATCCCCGCTGCCTCGACAGGTCGAGGCGCGGCGGGAAGAGCTCCGGCGCGATCTCAGGGCAGTATGGAGGGGGCGACTGCGGGCATGCCGCAATCACGGCGGTAAGACCCCTCTTTGAGGAGTGGCTGGATAGGCGTCACGGCGTCCTTACCTTCCGCATGACGCAGGTCCTCACCGGACACGGAAGTTTCGGGAGGTTCCTGTGTCTGATAAGGAGGGAGGAAACGCCTGGGTGTCACCACTGCGAGGACCGTCCGGAGGACACGGTGGAGCATACGGTGCAGGACTGCCCCGCTTGGGCAGAGCACCGCCGTGTCCTCACGACGGCGATAGGCGGAGACCTCTCGCGCCCGGCATTGGTCGAGGCCATGCTGCGGGGCGAGACGGAGTGGGAAGCGGTCGCCTCCTTCTGCGAAGCAGTCATGCTCGCGAAGGAGGAGGCGTGCCGCGTGAGGCAGAGAACAGTGTCCTCCCTCCGACCCACCCGCAGTGGTAGACGCCCACGGCGACAGACGTCGCCAGACGATCTCCGGCCACCGTAGGCGCGGGCATGCGGGCAGCGAGTAATGGGCGACTCGCTGCCCGACCATGGACCATGCCCGGGTCGACGGCGCGTTGTGTTCCACGTGCGCCTCAAGGAGTGTCAGCAAATTGACGGGGCCTGTAGAGGGCCAGAGCCTGCCGGGGTCGCGGGACTTACCCATCACCGTAACCCCGGTACGTAAAGGGCTCGTGAAGGACACCGTGGATTTTAGTCAGTACAAGTCTGACAGTCCCTCCCGCCCTGCCCTGGGTGGGAGGACTCATTTGATGATTTTACCACGCAAAAAAAAATAAAAATAAAAAAAACTATCACACAACGCCATCTAGTCCCAAGTTAAGCAGAGCTTGTGTTATGGGTACTAGACAACTGATAAACATACTTATATATTTCTAAATACATACATATTATAGATAAATTACACCCAGACACAGAACAAATGATCGTGCTCATCACACAAATATTTGTCCTGGGTGGGAATCGAACCCACGACCTCCGGCATAGCAGTCAGGGTCACTAACCACTAGACCAACAGGCCTGCCTTAAGAGTGTATGTCCCCATTATACATCGCGTCCCCGTCTTATACACTGTTCCCCTAAGTGATGCATAACACCTAACCCTAAGTTAGATAACCCGATCCCAAAACTAGTATGAGATAAAGGTGAATATTTCATCGACATCGCCGATACCGGTCGAGTTCCCGACGCAGTCAACCGAGATCCCAGCAATCCAATTAACACCAACGTGTGTACTATGTTTGTCTACCTGACCTTGATTGCGGAATATATGTTGTTTTACAATGTGATTGACAAGCTGGGAAGTTTAAATGTTACAGTGAGGAAACGAAAAATGCGAATAAATAAGTTTTCTGACAAACGTCCATAGGTTTGTAAACCTATATTAAGTCTTTTAATTCGTGTGTCTGTTTTAACGCCGTATTAATTTTGTGGTCGTAAAATATTTGAAGTGGCGCTGGACAAGAACACTTGGAAAAACCTGGGGAAGCTTTTGCCCAGCAGTGGGACAGTGTGGGGTAAAGAAAATCCTTCATACTTCTCTAGATACCCCATTACGCATAGTACACTCATCTGTTCTTTAATATTTCTTTATATTTCTGCAGTCATTGACTGACAACAGTAAAATATTATCTAAAGAGACATAATAAAATGGTGGGGAGGAAGGTCAAAACTGTACATTGATTTTTTTTTTTAATCAATGCTCGGGGTATCTACAATCGATACCGAAGCCAAAATTATAGTTTTTAGAATTTTTGTCTGTATGTATGTCCGGGATAAACTCAAAAAGTACTGCATGGATTTACTTTAAATTTGGCACGAATATTATTAAAAAGTCGGGTCAACATATAGGCTACATATTATCACGCTATCACCTACGCGGAACGAGCAGTGAACCTTTATTTCTTCAACGCATTCACGCAGACGACGTCGCGGGCAGCAGCTAGTGTATTCCTTATAGTGGGTGTAATTTATCTATAATATGTATGTATTTTGAAATATATAAGTATGTTTATCATTTGTCTAGTACCCATAACACAAGCTCTGCTTAGCTTGGGATTAGATGGCGTTGTGTGATAATTGTGGAATTTTTATTTATTTATTTATTATATCCAAGACTGATTTTCATATTACGACATTTCCCTGCGTTCCATTATTTTATGACATAATTGATGATGAGCGAACCTATGTCCTACTGCCATGAAAATCAGTCACCTAGTAATTGCTTCAGGTGACAAATGAACGGTCAAAGAGGAAATTGCCAAACTCACTGGAGTCACTGGCACAGAATATACACAAATGGAGAGCTCACTAAGCCTGACAAACTGTCAGAGAGCCAAGACAAACTGACAGTTATGCTAGATATGAAATGTAGTACTTTACATTATAAAAAGTATGAATGAAATGAATAACAAATGTGCCAAAATACGTATCGGTTTTTTTAATGTATTTAATTTTTATAATTTTAATTTTTTAAAAACTATAATTTTTTTTTTAAATTAATTTGTAAAACTATTATGGATCCTTTAGACATCTGAAATAAATGATTTTATTTATTATTTACGTTTCCGTACGTCCGAATGAAAAAACGAAACCCTCAAAAGATCGCTCGTGTGTCCTTCAATACGCCTTTTTTAATTTAAGATTGTTTGCTTGCAAAACTTTTTTACCGAATTTAGTTCGATTCAGTTATCGACATTTTGAACCTAAAACGACGGAGATGAAAGTTGATATTTGATTTATTTTTGAGCATTATCCAGTCCATTAGCCACACGTGTTTGATAGATAGAAAGGTAGGATGACTTAGCCTTATTTCTGCTGGAATTCGATCTCAAAGATAAATGAAGAATTCAAAGAATGCGGAATTTTCCACCTCCACACATTAGCGTAGCGCCCACGCTATAAAACTGGTTTGGTTTGTATGGGTATACATATTTACAAAATTGTGTTTATTTCATAAAACATTGAGGTAATAAAGCTTGCCATGTTAAATTGTATCGCGAATAAATTGCACTGGCAATTTTGAAAACATTTTCATTGAAGAATTTTATTTTTAAAGTTCCTGGACACATGTATTTAAATATAATGTGTTATCAATTATAGATGGGTGAATTATTTATTCACTATGTTATGGGGCCAATTTTTGCAATTTGAATGATTACAAAATAAATTTTAAAAAAAAGTTTGAATCAAGCGTCTATCCAAACTATTTTTTCATTCTATTAACTATCTTTTATGGATCTCAGAAAGCAACATGTTCACTTTCTGTCTCTCTCTCAAAAAAAGAAACAAATTAAAAGAAAAACAGCTGCAGTACTATATAATATTTTCCCAACACGATTATCTCGATTCATAAAAAAAGAAAAAATACAACACAAAACAGGGTTCATGATGGAATAGTAAAATAAATAGGTTCCGGTGTTTACTCGCCAATCTCCTTACTTTACGTGATATAATTCTTCATTTCGTGGGCCGCCATTTTTCTTTTGCTGTCATTCTCAACTGATAAAGACATAAAGGGCAACTTTACTCGCAAAATTACTTGTTTGTACGAAAAGTTCTGAAGCTAAAAACGCTAACTATTAGGCAAGAGGAGTTGAAAGCTACATTTTAGCTAAAAGTTGTGTTTTAAAATGTTGTGCTCCAACGTAGGGTCAAAAATTAAAAAAGAAAAAAAAAGTAATACAAACATAAAACATCTTGTACTGATATTTGCCGTTTTCCACTAAGTTTTATTCAAATAATCGTTATTAATTGGTCCGATAAGTAAATTAATATCATCGTATTATGTGCAGAAGTGCATTATCAACATTAAAGCCTTTGTCAAACAGACAGGCGTGGCGAATGCGAAGCGAGGCGTTTTTATTTGTAATGTATGGAATTTTTTGTATCCAGTCACATACAAAAGCGAAAGCGATAGCGTGACCGAACCGATGCGAAGATGTGGCGAAGGCGTATTTGCTCTGTTTGTCTGTTTTGTTCATAAAAAGCCAGTTAATACAACTGCCACGCCTCGGTTCGCTGCACCCAGTTTGATGTCTCGTATCGGTTCGTTATCGCTTCGGAATCGATTTGAAAGAAAAATTCAATTTTTCAAGTATGCCTATTGTGGCCCAGTATATAAGGCATCTGGTGGACTAAATTAGAAAGTTCCAGGTTCAAGTCCTGCTAGCAGGCGGCAATTTTACTTTCTACAAAAACAAAATATTAGTCTCCAATCATATATCTACAAAACCTGGACCAAATCAATTATCCTGCGCCATTACCAACGGCGGAGACCCACGAATCTCATTCTGTCAGTTCATAAGCCTTTATTACAAATACAATTTCAGGTAATCCCTTTGATATTTCGATGTACTTTTAAAACAAAGGCGCGCCGCGAACCATAATAAACCATTTTTCATCCACGTCAGTGTGGAATGGAAACGTGAAACTTAAATAAACCGCGGAATGATTCCTGAAACTAGTTTCATCTGGTTTTCAGTACGATATTACTCTGTTGTATTTGTTTGGAGTTTTTTGTTGTAGCACTGAAGTTTTTGTTGGTACTTTTAAGCGATTTAAAGGATTTATGCAAAATAGTTTGAACAATTCACTGAAACTCCAGTTTTGAATGATATTGAATAAAATTCCCATATATTTTATTTTGTTGTTGTTAGGTATTTATTAACACTAGATCACTAGAATACTTTTTGCTGCAGTTGGCTTTCTAAACTTCTTTGTACTATTTGGAAAACCTTCATTATTCCTTCTTGCTTTATCATCATCATCATCTCAGCCATAGAACGTCCACTGCTGAACAAAGGCCTCCCCTTTAGATCTCCACATGTACCGGTTGGAAGCGACCTGCATCCAGCGTCTTCCGGCGACCTTTATAAGTCCGTCTTGCCTGGACATGGCAAAAGGGACTATCAGATTTGGCTGACTAAAAACCAACCTGTTTATTATGTTTCCCTTAGCATTTCAAAGCCACAGTGGGTTAAGAGACTTGCACCCGTAGCCTATGCCCTCGAAATCTTTAATGACACTCTTAACGTTTATTTTTTCTATTTTACATATTCAAGCGATACTTTTTCCAGACTGTTGTACATACACTGTATCTCTTACTAAGCCACACACATGTATTTTTGAACTAAATCGGATACTACAAGCATTTTCTAAGGTGCTTATTGCTCTTACAAGCAGCTCAACGCTTACGTAGTCAGCTTACAGAGAGATTTAAAAACCTGTAAAGCGTTTCAAGATATTATTTTCTGCAAAAATATTTATTTCTTGGAAACCTGATCAACATCGATGTATAAGGTTTCTGGAGGTCTACTTTCTAAGTCTGTTTACGAAGACACGGGTAAGGATTCGGTGTTACGAACGTAAGTAACGTCAAATCAAATTGTCGGACGAACAAAACTTAGAGTTTGCAGCCCTAGTGTCTGTGTCATTACATCAAATTGTATAAAAAAATTGAGTACCACGAATTTCCGCAGATCATGAGTGGTGGCACAGGCTCTAAGGAGCTATCTCTGTCAAATCGTCGGGCTCGCTGTCAAAACGCCCGTAACTAAGGCCGAAATCACGGTTTTCGTGCTTAGAGATTAGACCTCCTAGATTAGTCACAACTTACTTCAAGTCTTCTTCTTTTCTCTTCGTGGGAGTCATAAATTGTGGAACTGCTATTATTCTAAATACATGAGCGGTGTAATCTTAATATTTTTGCAGTACCTACCTACCTACTTACATGCTATCAAATCTAAATAATGAGTCAGAACGCGCAACACGAACGATTTGTGTTAAGGGTCGTTCAACTTAAGGTCCAACGGGTGTTCTCCCGTAATGTACTCTACAATGTCCTGTCTTCGTAGAATGGTTATAACGGGACGCATGGTACTGTTGTGTCGGCGGTACTGAAGGACGCGACGTTTTTTTTTATTCAGCGTGTTATAATCATCAAATGTGTCCTCCCACCCAGGGCAGAGCGGTAGGAACTGTCAGACTCGTACTGACTTAAATCCACGGTGTCCTTCAATAGCCCTTTAATTTTCGGGGTCACGGTAATTAGTGAGTCCCGCGACCCCGGAAGGTCGCGACGTAGCTACACTTTAAAACCTCCCGGCGCGTCCCACATTTGATTTGATAGGTAGGCTTCCTCTTCCTTTTTAATATGTATACTACTTAATCTATGCTTTAGTATAAAAACGCTGTTTAGAACTTTGTGTTGCCTTGTATAAAAACTAAACTGTTTTTATGTTTTGAATCAAGCCGGCACGAAGCTAACCAAAATGGATGGATCCGATTTACCGGCCAATTTATAGCCACTTTGGTAGGTTCTTTTATCGCAACCTTCTTAAAATGTTTACCCAACTTAAAAAAAAACCATTAAATATACGGTCTGCCTAGTTCGCGGCTTCGCCCGCTTGGAATACAATGATTGTCCCTCAGGATCATACTACCTACCATTTTTTTTTTGGGTGCATATAGCGTCAAATGACTCTTACCGTCTAACTATTTTTTTTTTATCGTGGTAAAATCATCAAATGAGTCCTCCCACCCAGGGCAGAACCGGAAGGACTGTCAGACTCGTTCTGACTAAAATCCACGGTGTCCTTCAATAGCCTTTACGTTCCGGGGTCACGGTAATTCGTTCGGTCCCGCGACCCCGGCAGGCTTTGGCCCTCTAGTCCTAGGCCCCCGTCACTCTGCTGACACTCTTTGAGGCGCGCGTGGAACACAACGCGCCGTGCCCTCTTACTATAAAAAGTTAAACATCTGTTGAACACTTGTCTAAAAAAGTGTAACTGCAAAACGACCCTTATATCAACGTCAAATGTCGTTTTGAAGTTGACAGCTTTTTTAACCAACTGTTCAACAGATGTTATATTTTTGAAGTGAAAACTTCTTTAGCGGCGTTGTGCACTTTTTTTGGAATGGGTAAAAAATGTTAAACTCGCGTCAGGACACGTGACCTGATCGAAAATTCGTAAGACGGCGCAGGGCGCTTGCGCGAATGTTCGTGTGTGTTTATTATTATTCAAGTTTTCACTTCTGCCGGCACTCCCAGAGTGCAACCCGTCGTTTTTTTTTTGTAGTAAGACGGTAACCGACTAGAATTCATTATGTTTCTTCACATGCCCTTTTATTTGACAGGGTCTCAGTATCATACTTAAACGGTCCCGTGGTCTCGGGGTAATCTGCTGTCTCGTACCAATATGTTTTGTAGTTATAAATCTAAAAAGCACTTCATTGTAGTCATTACCTACATTTTAAACCGTAAACAACCGCTAAGTAAACAGAATAGAATGAAAAGCTCTTTATTAATTATGATCTCGCAGGTCATAACGATGTGGTAAAATGGCGCGCGGTGAAATGCCCAGCGGAGCGTTCTCCTTTATGCCCGGCTTATTGCGGTTTTCGCCCGGATACTGTTTATCTTACCAATTTGTCCATCGTTGTGTAGGTTATGGAACTAGGAAGTGGTAATTAGTTGCTTGTGTTCCGAAAATTGAACCCATTGATGTCATTGATGTAGTGTTAAACATATTTTTGACCTATGTTTCTATACTGCCGGACCAACGCCTCCAACACATTCCAGAAGTTCTTATAATGTACCTTCTTGAACTAGCTTTCGTGGTATTCGTCAAGGTTATCCATTAGCTCTCAAATTGATTTATTCCGTTTGGATCTTGATCCCCTCTCGTTTATTATTTTGTTTTGATTCCTGTGTGATCCACTGTAAACAATGTCATTCCTGTTAGATCTTACACTTTTTGACATGTAAGTACAGTTAGGAGAAAAATTGTTGATTATACCTACACAGTCTAAAACTTAAATATACCTTTGACCCTGTACATATTAAACTTTGTCAAACACAATGTCACCCATGGTGGCTCAGTTACTAAAATATTAAGATTGTTCCTCAACTCATGATATTTTGATTTGGATGTAGTAGTAATCTGAGGGTTTCATGTTCACGGACCATTTAAAGATATTATGCATCTTGTAGTTAAGTAAATACACTTCAGAACTAACCAACCTTTAAAAGCTATTTACGAACAGGATGCTGTGACAAAGTAAATAGCTGATGGCGAGTAATGTAGCCTGTCAACACACGACTATTTTAATGTTGATGAATGACTTCAAGTGCAAACTAAAAATATTTCAACCATCAATCAAAGCGACTTTAATTTGGTGACGGATTTTTAAATGCACACACACAAAAAATCGAAAACCGAACAAAACTAAACAACGGAACATTTTGTAGTAAAAATAAACACATAGTAAAATCTTCTTCCTTAGTAGACGGAGGGACATTTATATAAGTTAGTTTGTTCCCCAAAGGGCAGAGGGTGGCAGTCTCGGTCGATATCACCCCTTCAAACTCAAGGGGAACTTTCGGGCGCCGAAATGCGTTGTTTCAACGTCCATTGATGACTTTGTAAGAGCATTTTAATCGGTACTGGTTACAGACGGAGCAATGAATAGTGGAGTAGGGTAGGTTGGGCATGTAACGTTATAAATTCGTAAGGAGAACGTGTCTGTGCATTCCAGATGTTAGCGAATTACTTTTGGGGGGCAATTTTAATGAGTTTCCGTAAGAAAACTTTGTGTAAAGCTATTTATTCATTTATTTTTGGCAAATTGATGGAAATTTGCTAATTGACAACTGTACAATCACCCTGTGATTAATTATGTACCCAGCATTCCTTGAAAAATGAGCTGCAAGACCTAATTTGCAGGAATTACAACCCCGATAACTTGGAGCGCAAACTGGTTTTTGTTAGAGTACGAGAGTACTCACAGGTATAAGAACTTTACAGTTTTATCGAAAATATTCCACTTCTTCGACAGTTAATAAAAATTAGTCATGAAAACTTTCTTGTGTTTGTGTGCTTTCTAAAATGTTACCACAATACCCAATTTTGGTTAGTATGTGACCAGAAAATAGGACTAGTTAACTAACTTTTTTTTTTAAGTGGTAAAATCATCACATGGGGCCTCCCACGCAGGGCTGAGCAGGAGGGACTGTCGTCTGACAGTCCCTCCTGCTCGCACAGGTCGCCATGGGTATCAAATTATAGGGCTTGAGCATATTTGAAATATATATACATTATATAGCTTCTACTAGTTAGTTTGCCTGTTTCTAACAGTGTCAACATGGGTATCAAATGAAAAGGCTTTTTTTTTATCGTGGTAAAATCATCAAATGAGTCCTCCCACCCAGGGCAGAGCGGGAGGGACTGTCAGACTCGTACTGACTAAAATCCACGGTGTCCTTCAATAGCCCTTTACGTACCGGGGTCACGGCACGGTAATTCGTGAGTCCCGCGACCCCGGCAGGCGCCTACCTACCCTAGACCTATTATTATTTTGGTGACAATATCAATATCAGTTGATAAGGTAACATTTGAACAACATTTAGTTATCATATTTATTCGATCCCAGTCAGTGTTGTTAGCTTTTTGATTTCCCAATCACCCCGTCTAAAAGATGTTACCACACTATTGGCTATACGATTCTTATAACGCAAAACTTTTTATTGATATTTCTATTCTTTGACGATCACTGATTATCATCTCAAGGAACCACCCTCGAGCAATAACCATTATTTATCGGGCAATAAACACAATTATTAAAATCCCCTACACACGATACTGACAAAGTTTTTACGAGATCTCAAACAAAGTTAAGGGAACTTCGACTTTATTGTAATGCGATCCATTCGGGTAAAAGACAAGAATCTTTCTAGGAATCTGATAGCTTTTGTGTGTTGTCAATAGAGTTTGAATAAACAAGTAGTTTTGGTACATACGAGTACATATTCAACTCTGCTTCTTATTTATTGAAAGAGGTTTGTGTAAGCCTGCGTTCAGAATTGGATACGATTCTACATTTGTTGTCAATCTTTTTTTTCTCCAATATGAGTTTGAAAATAATTGCTTCAGTTTGTATAAGGAAGGCGTTCTGCCTCAGAATCGGGGTGTGTCAGGCTATGAGTTCATACCCGGGCAAGTACTAATGTATCTTTTTAATGCATATAGACTTTTAAGTTTGTAATGGCCATCATTAACATTATAATCAACATAAGTCTAAAGCTAGTCAGAGGAACACTTTTACCTTCGTCAAACAGACAGGTGAAAGCGAAGCGTTTCCGAAGCGATACCGAACTGAAGCGAGACGTCAGTCACGCTATCGGATCACTTTCGCTTTTCTATGTGACTGGATTCAAACAATTCCATACAATACAAATAAAACGCCTCGCTTCGCATTCGTCACGCCTGTCTGTTTGACAAAAGCTTTTTCTGTGTGCCAACCGCGCCTCTTCAAGAGCTGTGTACGTATAATGCGTTGCCATAAGTGAAAATCCCGAAGATTATACCTTCATCATACAAACTTTACCTTTTAATTATACTAACTGTTGCCAGCGGCTTCGCCCACTACAGGTCGAATGTTATGTTACGGGAAGATAAAATTGGGAGAAAAATTATCCAACTGTGTACCAAATTTCATACAAAATCGTTCAGTAATTTTTGCGTGTAACAAACCATCCATCAATCCTCACGAACTTCCCGATTAGATAAAATTGGGAGAAAAATTATCCATCTGTGTACCAAATTTCATACAAAATCGTTCAGTAATTTTTGCGTGTAACAAACCATCCATCTATCCACGAACTTCCTGATATATAATATTAGTCAGAGTAAGTTTATTATTAGATATACCTCAATCATAACTACATACCTCTTGCATAGTCTATCGACATTGGCATGCAGCGAACCGACCGCAATATTGGCGAATATCTTCCTGCCGGTAAGAATGAATGGAATCGAGAGCATTAGCATAAGGGAGGTGCGATTCACGAGAAGTAAGTATTTTTCACTCTTTGGAGGTATAATCAGCTTTTCACTCTATATAAGTTAACTTAGAACAATAAAAATATCAGGTTTGCAATCTCTGAAAAGATTTTTTCCCTATATTTTGCTTGTATCATTTAATCTATATTATCAATGGCACACATCTTGACTACAACCAGGTTTTTTAACTTTGCTCCACACTAGCAATGTCTAATCTGAAAAACTGCTGATAGGTCATTTAATTATTTTGTTCCGTGCAGGAATCGAACCTGCGACACGTAGCGAAGCAGTCAATTGCTAATCTTCTATGTCAACCGAGCCGATACTAAGATATTCTCAAAAAACACATTTAGAGCGTATACGCCTAATTACATATCTTTAGTTAGATCACTAGAACAGCGAGCGATAACTTTACATCTTAATTAGTTCCGCCTTTCATACAGCTTCTTCGTCGGTTACACTTTTTAGCCTTTGTCAAACAGACAGGCGTGGCGAATAGGAAGCGAGACGTTTTTATTTGTAATGTATGGAATTGTTTGAATCCAGTCACATAGAAAAGCGAAAGCGATCCGATAGCGTGACCGAACCGATGCGAAGACGTGGCGAAGGCACATTTGCTCTGTTTGACGTCGTTCATAAAAAGTCAGCTAATACAACTGTCACGCCTCGGTTCGCTGCACCCAGTTTGATGTCTCGTATCGCTTCGGACTCGGTCCGGTTCGCTATCGCCTGTCAGTTTGACAAAGGCTTTTACACATTCGTTTTCGATTTCATATTGTCTCTTTTTTCAAATTTCAATAAATTCAATAATATCATATAATCTTAACTCATCAATCTATCAAATTTAACACATCACCTAGGGACATACCTCAACAATTTATCTCACCCGCTTCAGGAGGCTGTAACATTCAATATAAAATACCTTTCGCATCATACGGAATGAAACATCTAATTTTTCTTTATGGGGGCTACATACGGTATCGTAATGGGTTTCTTCACATATTGGAATTGATTTAGCAATATCTTAGTTGATTATGATGACGTCATGATGGTGACCTTGCTGTTGTGAGTGCTGACTTAAGCCTTTGTCAAACAGACAGGCGAGTCCGAAGCGATAACGAACCGAAACGAGACGTCAGTCCGATAGTTCGGTCACGCTATCGGATCGCTTTCGCTTTTCTATGCGGATTATTTAATTCAAACAATTCCATAGATTGCAAATAAAATGTCTCGCTTCGCATTCGTCACGCCTGTCTGTTTGACAGAGGCTTTAGCCCGGGGCGGCGAGCGGTAAAATCAAATGTATAGAAGTGTTTGAATAACGCCACGAGGCGCCGCCAGTAGCAAATTCGCGTACTTCAAAGTAATTAATGTCTTATTCGCGCCGCCCGTTGCACCGGACACTGCTAAAACTTCGTAAACGGGCTGTTATTATTACTGTACATTTTAAAACTATGTTGGACAATACAGGTGAAAAACAAGAATACGGCCCGCCTGATGGAAAGCGGTGACCGTAGCCTATGGACGCCTGCCACACCAGAAGTATTGCGCTGAATCTGTTGAAAGAACTGGTTCACTCGCATCCGCGGACGAAACGCTGAAAAGTTACTGGTCGCTGTCGGTCCCTGAATTATTAAAGAAATTTGATAGATTGAGGTTATTTTGTCGCAATTTTCGAATCCGGAATGAGTCTAAATCGATATATCGGCGTGGCAGACAAGTCCAAGTTGCCATGGGTATGACGCCACTACGTCAGTTTAGGGACCCAATAGGTGACCATCACCACCTTCTACCCTGATTCACCCTTGAAGTGTGACCCAACCATGCAGACTTATCACCAAATTGCGAGTGTTTCTAAAGATTTTCGGCTTATCCCACACTGTAGGGCTTGCAAAGGCGAACGTTGGTGAAAAATGGAGAACATTACTTTGGTGTAGATTAAGGGTGTTCATCCTGCCAGGGTTTGCATGAGATATGTACGGATTTGAGTTACTTCTCCTGTTCACCTTTTATTTTATTCGTTACTTAGTTTAATCAGAAGCTTTATTAGAAGATTTCTGTATTTTATGTAAAGCGTATTTACTGCGTTTATTGTATGGAAAAATGAAAAAACCACCTCTAAAGTATTCGTACTATTTTTTTCTTTTAAATTAACGTCAAAGTTCCAGATTACTTACTGTCACAAAAACTAGTAAAGTAGAAATAGGGCCTCTGGAATAAAGTGTTCTCAGTAATCTATGTTAAAACTTCTTCAAGTAACTCAAGTTTAGTTGATGTCGGTTTACCCAAAAGACCGATTGACCTGGATAGAAAGACCGACACTAAACAACAAAAACCGAAAACTACAAAGACTTTTCTTTAGTAGAAACCGTTTGAACAAAGACATTGTTCCTTAGAAAGCTGAATTTATATCGATATATAAATAAACAGTGGCTTTTCCCCCGGTTTCCTTCGTTCCTCAATACGTCATTTCATCAATCGTTTTAGTATCGGATTTAAAAGCCGCGCGGTGTAAACAACGGATATTCCTGGCTACTCTCAAACTGAGGCAACGCAGACGGACATACAGACACACAGTAAACAGCGTGTCGCTTGTGAACGTCGCTATTTTCCAGGCCACACAATAGAAGCTTGATATAATTAATAATAACTACACTAGCGAGCAGAAGTTTGGAAACACTTATTGGAATTGATCCGTGATAACTCCTTAAGTAATTTTTATGAATTTGATATCAATTTAAAGTTAACAGTTAGACCTATAAAATTGTATCACTTTTATTTTTCCTACATAGTTATTAAGTACTCAACAAGGTCGCACGGAATCGGAGTAAGTGATTTAATACTTTTGCTCGCGAGTGTACATGCAGTGTCTGGTACAGTGCCACGCAACAGCCTTGCTTGATTGTCATACTTGATCTTGTGCAAATGCACTTAAATGCATGGAAGATGGCAGCAGTGTGCCATAAGTACCTCCCGCCCTTACGTACAAAGCGTTTTAAAAATAAATTCACTGTGTGAGCACAGCTAAGGAGTGGGTTCCCTGCCAGAGGCTGTTTCCTGATAGCTTTCAATATTGAGTCTATAAGTCAAGACTGAATAAATTACTTCCAGATAGCGTGCTTCACCATCGACCACATCATTACTTACCATCAGGCGAGATGGTGGTCAAACGCGGTGCTATCAAACGAAATAGATTTGTGATAGCGTTTGTCTGTTTATCTGCTTATAAAAGCCTAAAAGTAATTTGGGGATACAACCATCTTATAGACTAAATAATAAATAAAATAAATAAATAAATATTCCACAACTATCACACAACGCCATCAAGTCCCAAGCTAAGCAGAGCTTGTGTTATGGGTTTTAGACAACTGATAAACATACTTATATATTTCTAAATACATACATATTATAGATAAATTACACCCAGGCACAGAACAAATGATCGTGCTCATCACACAAACATTTGTCCTGGGTGGGAATCGAACCCACGACCTCCGGCATAGCAGTCAGGGTCGCTAACCACTAGACCAACAGGCCTGTCAAGCCGCACGCAAAATACGCGCATTTGACGTGGAGTTGCGGATACCAGCCCGTTATACAATACAATACAGGCCTGTCAAGACTGTTCCCTTAACATGGCCCCAGTTAGAACAAAGAATATGTACAGGACTCCATTTGTTAATAGCCGCTTGCAAATGACGTCCTGTTGACGCTTGCGCTGCCTAAAGAGTGTATGTCCCCATTATACCTCGCGTCTTATACACTGTTCCCCTATTTACGGGCGCTAAAATCCAAATTTATTCAGTACTTATGGCCTAAATCCCTACAATACAAATACTACAAATCCCTTCAATGGTTTCATAAGGTACTTATTATGTATTTAATTTTACCCCTTTTATTAGCTTGTTATATAATAATTTCATGTATGCCACGTAACGTTAAACCCATCATATTTATGACATAAGTAGTTTCAACCCGAGGAATGTTTTTAGCATAAGTAGCTCCATGCTAGTTCTTAGCGGTACTTTCACGCCATTAAACTGTAACTCGGCACTAACTTCAACTCATATACATAATGTTTATAATACTTGTTAATAATGTAGGAAGTACTCTATGTACTATCAACAAAAGAGATAAGTATACAATCAGCAAGACAGACAACATGCAAATACGCTGTGCGCGCGATGCTGCCTGCTAGTGACGACATTATTGGGGGCCATAATATTTGCCAATTCTTGCGAAACAGTTATTTTGATAAACAGTTTCGGCTTGTTTTTCTTTATAAAATAAATAAAACATAAATAGTACTTAAAAAGATTGTGCTTGTAGTTCATGTTAAGATACGTACTTCACTTCGTAGGTCACCCCCTTGATTCACATATCTGTCACATCGCGCGCGTTGCTATCAATTTGGTTGTCACCACCACCCACTTCGGACATAGCGTTTAGCATACAAGAAATCGTTTAAATCTTTCTGTTTGGATACATATCTCTTTTGATGACCGTACTTGATATGCAGAGCTCGTAGTGGTATTAATATGAGTTGTCTTTGATAGATTGCAGTCTAAGATAAATTGACGTTTGTGACCTATTTAAATTCTGTGTCAAATCGTGCGGGAACTTGGCAATAAGGGTATGTAGGGTGGTAGTTTGTACGTACATTAAACTACAGACTTATAGTATGGACTTTGTACAAAACTAATATAAAGAAGACATTCTCGCGATCAAGAAGTTTCGCTGTTTTATTGTAGGCTTTGGATAGGGGAACTTCATTATTCCGTAAATTTTACATTGATTGTAGTTTTTGTTCGATGAGTCCTAATTTTGATATATCTACTTATCGGTTAAAAGTTTCTTAGTTTTTTTTAATCTTTATTCAAAGAGTTTTTTCGCCAATGCGAATATGTATATGGTAGCCACAGTCACATGAAGCCTAAATCTTCTTTAAGCTTTAAAAAGTTATTGAATGCTGTAGTTTTAGTCAAAATCGACTAGAAAGCGTCATCATTTTCATCTTAATGGACTTTTCTAATGAAATTTCATCACTAACCACACATAGTATGGTAAAGGATTAATTTATGTTCGTAATATAATATTATGATTTCGAGGAAATAGTTTATAGAATGTTGGAAATAACATTAAGGCTGGGAGATCAAAGAAACGTTTATTAATATCTTTATTTGCCTGTCTTTACTAACTATCTTGGCGTCGTCGGCTCCAAATCTAACCAGCTGAATACCAAGCACTCGTAGAAACTAGTTTAATCGACAGAAGAATATACAATTAGAATTACAGAATTTAGAAAGATCGTTAGACAGAATCTGATATGTTTAAAATGTTGAAAAATATTCTACGTGTACGAGTCGTACCTTACTCGGGCAAAAAAGAATTCGTATCTGTTCATTCTTGCCTGTCTGACATCCACTGACTTAATCCGACACCTTTTGGTAAAACTGGTTGTCAGACTTTTGAGCGAGTAGCAGTCTACCTGTACCGACTGTGAAATATGCACAAATGACAACCGGAATTATTTTTTTTAAGTGGTAAAATCATCAAATCAGTCCTCCCACCCAGGGCAGAGCAGGAGGGACTGTCATACTCGTACTGACTTAAATCCACAGTGTCCTTCAATAGCCCTTTACGTTCCGGGGTCACGGTAATTCGTACAGTCCCGCGACCCCGGGACCGGAAACAATAGCAGAAAACATCCACGAGTTGACCTAGGTAAGTGCAGCTTAACTTTGAAAATCAAACTCGTCGGTATAAATAGATTAAATCATCCGTTCAGTTCTGTCATTCGTTCATTACATCAATTATAAAACTACTAAGAGTTCGCTATTAGTTCGTAAAAGTTATAATTAAAACCACACCGTAACAAATACTCCATTAAACTCAGTTCACCCCTTTCTATAAACTGTGTAGTTTGAGTTTATTACTCAAAGCTTCATTTTCCACAAGAACATTACTATAATTTGCACAAGTCCGGGCCGGACGCAAAACGTCTTCGCCTCAAATTACTTGCGATAAATTCATTAAGAAGAGCGGGGAAAACATTTTATGAAACAATATTAAAGAAAAACAAACAATATCCGACGTTGAGGAGCAGCAAACATTTTTACTTGAAGATACTTTAAGGTTTTAACAAAGATTCTCTAAGGTTTCATAGATATTTTTAAGAAAAATACGTTTTCTATGGTTTGATAGAGATTTTAAGAGATGATAAGAAAATCATAGTTTAATCGTGTTTGGAAAAATGCAAGTTACAATATCTATGACACTTTCTGATACAAGTTTTTTTTTTCTAGCGTGGTATAATCATCAAATGAGTCCTCCCACCCAGGGCAGGGCGGGAGGGACTGGCAGACTTGTACTGACTGAAATCCACGGTGTCCTTCAATAGCCCTTTACGTACGGGGGTCACGGTAATTCGTTAGTCCCGCGACCCCGGCAGGCTTTGGCCCTCTACAGGCCCCGTCACTATGCTGACACTCCTTGAGGCGCGCGTAGAACACAACGCGCCGTCGACCCGGGCATGATCCATGGTCGGACAGCGAGTCGCCCATTACTCGCCGCCCGTATGCCCGCGCCTAGATCGTCTTGCGACGTCCGACGCCTTGGGCGTCTACCACTTCTGATACATCTAGAAAGATTTTGAAGAGTGTATTACTCTTTTTTTATCGTGGTAAAATCATCAAATCAGTCCTCCCACCCAGGGCAGGGTGGGAGGGACGGTAAGACTTGTACTGACTAAAATCCACGGTGTCCTTCACTAGCCCTTTACGTACCGGGGTCACGGTAATTCGTTAGTCCCGCGACCCCGGCAGGCTTTGGCCCTCTACAGGCCCCGTCATAGAGTGTATTACTCTTCGAAATCTTTCTGTATGTATACATCTTCTCAAGGACAACTATGCTGCAAAATTGCATATGTTATGGTCAAAATGTAAGTTTTAAGTTATAACCACTGCAGTGTGTTGCGTTATTACCCCGCTCTTCCCGTTCGCTCTTCTCTTGCCTAATTTAAAAGCAAATTGGACGACATGATAAGTTGACAACTCCTTCCTCAAATTCCTAAGTTTTATGCAATTTGGTAGCTAGACACCCTGGGTATACAGGTTGCTCTATCCAAATTCAGCTAATTTGGATCAGCGATCATGCCTACATGCGTAAAATTGTAACAAACAAACTCACTTTCCATACCTTATATTATGGTAGACTTGCACGGGCACGCGGACGGTGAGTACTGTGTGACTCGCCGTCCGATCATGGACCATGCCCATGTCGACGGACGGTCTTGTTCCACGCGGGCTTTAAAGAGCTGTCAGCAATTTGACGGGGCCCCCCTTAGAGGGCCAAAGCCTGCCGGGGTCGCGTCATTGTATCATCAGGAAACCGTGACCCTGGAACGTTAAGTGCTATTGAAAGTTCACCGTGGATTTTAGTGAGTACAAGTCTGACAGTATGGATAGGGGGACTTGATAATTTTTACACGATAAAAAATAAATGGTAGGGTTGAGTTCGAATTTTACGAGTACGATGCTCGATTTCTAGCCCTTGTTTCAAAGTAATAGCCCTTTTCAACCAACGTTCACGAGCAGCAAGAAGTGTGATAAACTGTGCCACTTTCCTACATTTTATGTTTTAATTCACCGCTTTATCAACGCAGAAGAAAAATGAACAAAATGTTTTACAAACTCGTTTTATTCTTTGCAATGAAAGGACTCGCGTTTGTTTAGGTCCGGCAGTAAATATTTACTTAGTCCACTTCTTTGCTGACACTGACCGACCATAGTGTGCTTTTTCTTTTTTAAATGCTGGCTGGTTGTATTCAAGGTTTTCATAGCGTCAATGAGGAGGAAAACTTTGTTGTGTTTGCACGTTCCTGTTAAACAGGACTTCTTTGAAAAAAAAATACAGTTGACATACAGAGACAGCATATTAGAACCAGTTTTGGGAAGACCAATAGGACGATACTTATATACCTGGTTAATGTCAGCAGATTCTCTGCTTTTCCATTGAACTTAAAAAGCGTCTCCTACGTTCAAACTTTTTGTGTTTTCAGTTTTGTTTGACCAAAACTTAGCCCTCGAAATGTGAATGTAACCATATCTTTAAATACCCATGTATTGTTAGGTTACGACTGAAGATATGCATGGGTTATTTTCAGCATCTTTCCCGATCATTCAGCTGCCTATCTATCCGACCATATGAAACAGAAACAAAATGTCACCGTGACAAATCTGCTGTCGTTTGAAGAACGTGACCATTTTACTGTCCAATGCTCAGGGACAGTTTGAGACACTGACGGAGTGACGGGACGTGTTGTTAGGGTCGCTACACATCTGCGGAACGCGCCGAACGTTCGGTTAAATACGCTCGCAGTGTTTCTCAAGTTCTTTATCTCACGTCAGCCGAAATAACATTACATTCAACATGTGTAGCTGAGCATCGAAGATATTGACGATGTTTGTCGATGAAAGAAAAGACAAAATGACAGAACTTAGAATGAGTTTTACCGTTTTCTGCACGGCAATTAATATAGAAATAAAATGCTTCTATTATTCAATGATGTACGGATCTCGTCATATAATATAATGAGCGTGCCATAGAAATAATGAGGAAAAAACTTTGTCAATTCTTTATAGAATAGATAATAATATAATTGGTCAGGTTATGGATGATGATGTGTCTTATGGAACTTCAAAAAACTGCGAACGTATTCAACCGAACGTTCGGCGCGGTTCATTCCGCCGATGTGTCGCGATCCTTACAATGTGGATAATGCATACAAAGAAATAAAACAAATTGAATTCCTTGCGTGTTCTAAGAGAAATGGGTGCAAGTGATCTATGGATCCACTTAAGCTTTTAAACACGTCCTAGTGTGAAATGTTTGATGATCTGTCTAGCAATTGTTGTAGAAATATTGAATTATATTTTCAAAGAGGTGAGAATAACGTTTATAAAATTCTTTGAACTTGGATTGATCGTACAAGTTCTGTGACGTAAAGCGGCCATTTTGTTACACGTCACATAAGTCGTATGGCGAGTAACTATTAATGCATTGTTTTCATGGAAAAGGTTGGCAATGCCATCTCTCGACGATGCTCTTGGCGCAGTGGTTGACCATATCAACTGCTGCACTGCGTATCGTGGCTTTGATTTCCGAACGGAACAAATGTAATTTTATGAACTGCACGTAGTTGTTCTAGGTCTGGATGTTTGTGTGTGCAAATTTAAGAATTTATAAAGGTACTCAAAAATAGGGGAAATTCTTAGAGTGGAGCAAAAAACCTTTCTACCTTACAGACCCAATGTATGAGTGAAGCCAAAATATATGTCTAAATTGACAGGCGCCACAAAATATCAACCGTATCAAAAATTCATAAACACAAAACTTCAGCCTATAATCCAAGTTTTACCCCACACCTACATTAATTTAACTTTTCTCCTACATCGGCACCCTAGTGTATATTTATAGCAACAATATGCTTGCTCAATGATTGGCTCATTAAACTCGATTACATTGCCGATAAACTGATCCTGAGCTATCAAATAACTCCTCATTACTCTCTTTATCATAAACAACGTCATATTTTTAGATTAATCCGTTGTTTCATGTGTTATTTACTTCGTGGAGATTCGGTTTGTGTTCGTGATTTTTATTTTCTGTAGCTTGAGTTCTATTTGAAATTGGAATGTTTTATTTATGGTTGAGCTCTTTTCTGATACATTGGAGGGTTTTTGTTGCAATCTGTAATGCATTACTCGTATTTTTACATGATAGTTTTTTAGTATTTCTTATGTTATTTCTCTTTTTTGAGTAACAATATTGTTCATTATAAATGCTAGACGACATTTTGAACTCAAAAGAGCCAAAATACAAAATAGCGCAATTGCCTATTCTTGAGGATCCAATCCAAGGCGTTCTGCCATCTTCTCTTTGATGTGCTGGTACCGCGGTTAGCTCAAAGAGCTCTAGTTTTGCGACATTAAAGCTCAACTTAGCTTCACTTAACCTGAAATTTTCTAGAAACTCCGTCACACCTAAACAATAACGTCTTTATTCCTGGAATGTCTTTCAGGCTGAAGCGTCAAACTCGTGTAATCTATTACGTCGTAAAGATACCCACAATTGAAATTCTTTCTACGTACCTTTTAATTACATAACACACTAAAGCCTTGTTATGTCGCGGCATATTTAATCACACTGAAGGCCACATAAATCCGCATAATTTAGGAAATTCGGTGGGAAAAGGGGTTTCATTTACTCATAAAATTTTGAAAGTCGTTTTAACGACAGAAAGCTCTAAAAACAGCCTGAAAAGATTTTCATAAGTTATGAAGGTAAACAAAATTTTAAAGTCAAAGTCTGAACATTTATTTCAATGAGATGATTTACTTAAAGTTTTAAAACGTCAAAGAGTCGGACGATTACTAAGAAAATCGTCTGTTCCCTAATAAATGCAGATTCTTGTGAAGAAGAAGGGGTAAGAATCTCAACGATTCTGAAATTAAATTTCAAATAATATCTGTTACTGGAATCAACGGTCTATTTAATATTTGAAATAAATCCAATAGTACCTACAATTTCTTCTCGAATTCTCAATACTGTTTGAAACTTGAATTGCTGGGATAACTGGATAGCATAGTCAACCTTTATGCCTTTGTCAAACTGACAGGCGATAGCGAACCGGACCGAGTCCGAAGCGATACGTCAAACTGGGTGCAGCGAACCGAGGCGTGGCAGTTGTATTAGCTGAATTTTTATGAACGACGGCAAACAGAGCAAATGCGACTTTGCCACGTCTTCGCATCGGTTCGGTCACGCTATCGGATCACTTTCGCTTTTCTATGTGACTGGATTTAAACAATTCCATACATTACAAATAAAAACGTCACGCTTCGCATTCGCTACGCCTGTCTGTTTGACTAAGGCTTTAATGTTCGCATTGCTGGGACACGAGCGTCCACTTTCTGAGAGGGTGTGCTGCAATCTTAAGCCTGGTAATACCTGGATGATAAATTTATTATAATAGTATTTGACGACACGGTTGGCGCAGTGGCTGAGCGATCGACAGGTGCGAAGCGTGTCGCGGGTTCGATCCCCGCACGGAACAAATATTTGTATGATCTGCAAGTAGTTGTTTCGGGTCTGGGTGTTTGTGTATGTCAGTTTCTATGTTCGTAAACGCACCCACGACACAGGAAGAAATTCCTAGTGTGGGGCAACGTTTGTTTTTAAAAAAAAGTTTTTTTTTATAAAATCTACCCCATGCTGACCAATGGATGGGCTAACACCACCCCAAGTTTTACCCCTAGAGGTCTTGCCGGCCAGCTCGAACCAACCCTCACGGTAAGCACCCAGTTGATCCCGGAACACTTTTTCTGGGATTCAATATCTTTAAATGAATTTAAACTTTGTAGAACTAGACGGAAGAACATGTGTTGACTGACAAATACACAACAGATATTTTTAAACCCTTTCAACAAATTTTGCAACCCTAAACCTCAATTTATCCCCTAAACTTACGCTCCAAGTGCTTACGGAAGCATCCTCACAGCTCTTTGTTATAACGAGAGTAGAAAAGCAAAATGAAATAACAGAGCAGTGGGGAAAAATCGGACACAACTTGCGGAGATACGACTTTCGATGCGACATAATTATGACTCGATTTTTGTTGTGACTTGCAACGTTAACTTGAGACACGACTTTCAAAGCGACTATTGACGTGACTGACGAAATAGCTTGCGATTCGACTTGCGACTTGATTTTCATCCAGTGGTCGTGTATCTTTTATTTCGCAGTAGTCCGATCAATGAGGATGTTAGTTGTATGAAGACTTCTGAAAAATTCCTCCGGCACTGAAATTTGGCATATGATGAAAGTAGGCGATACAGATTATAGATGAATTTTTCGGGTCACAAAAGCCTCGTTGATTGAACTACAGTACTTCTGTGTCACCGTGAGGACCATCGCTCACCAATTCGCGTCTCAGTGACTCGTAGAATACTGCTTCTGACGATTTTGCTAAACAAATACCGTCAGTTATTTTTTTTTTACATTCACAGTTTTTTTTTAGTTATAAAAGCCTTGTCGCTTGAACGCGTGAGTCGTGGCCAATTCCTCAACTTTAGCAACTCTGGATGCACAGACTTTACCTGCCTTTACGTAGAATTAAATTTTAATCCTTTTGGCTTCACGTATAATTATAAAGGTGTTCTTTGTGAACGAGGGGTGATGTTTCTAAACGTTTATGTTGCTGTGGTGTGGGGAGAAAAGGGATGAAATACAATCTTATTATCTAACTAGCTTCCGCGCGCGACTCCGTACGCGCGGATGTCGGTCTTCGCGTGGATGGTTTATTTCTCCATTTTGAGTAACTCTGACAATGACATCTTATAAATATCTATTGGACCCAAATACGGCTAAATAATTAAGGAGATCCCTCTATTGAGCTATTGCTGTTGAGCTCGCGTTCTGTAGTAACTGAAAAATAAGTTTTTTTTTTTCTACGTATTTTTCCAAGATAAAAAGTATCCCATTTTATGCCCAGGATAATAAGGTATAATTATACCAAGTTTCATCGAAATCGAACCGTTACTTTTCACGTGATGCCTGCACATACAGACAGACAGACAAAAATTTTTTAATCACATATTTGGGTTTGGTATCGATCCAGCAACACCCCCCGCTATTTATTTTTTCAATATTTTCAATGTACAGAATTGACCCTTCTACAGATTTATTATATGTATAGATGGTTTAGGTATGTTTTGAAAAGTTGGTGATCTTGGATTGTAGTGTTTGATGTGTCTGTTGAAACAATTTGCGCTCTTCAATGAATTAATTCCGAATCCATAAATCGTATTGTATTTCTCATAAAATTTAAATATTTTAGTCAACTGATTCCACTTGAATTACCGTGACCCCAGAACGAATTACCGTGACCCCGGAACGTAAACGGCTATTGAAGGACACTGTGGATTTTAGTCAGTACGAGTCTGACAGTCTCTCCCGCTCTGCCCTGTGTGGGAGGAGTCATTTGACGATTTTACCACAATTAAAAAAAAACAGATTTCTATTTTTCTTTAATTCTGTTTCGTGTATCAGGTATTAATGGTGGTAAAAAAGGTCGAAAGCTACCGCACTTCCAACACTTAGTGGTATAGTGGCCAGACAATGAGCCAGGAACTGAGTACGTTATCAACAAAAACTTTTTTTTGGTGGTAAACTCATCAAAAAATGAGTTCTCTTGCCCTATATGGAGCTGTTCCTGGACAGTTTCGCGACCTGACTCAAGTCCTCTTGAAAGTCGTTCGATTTTTAAGAAGAAAAGTTTTTTGTCGTCCTTTCATGAACATTGAATTCAAGTTAAATTTGCGAGATTTCCTTAAAGAAATCCAACAACCTCCATTAAATCAAATCTACGGTCCCTGTAAACTGAATGTTTATTTGTCGTGCAAAGTAAAGTCGTATACCGTTGTATTATGAATCATTTTTATTTACAATCGCGTAAACAAGCCGAGTGGGTATTGTTTAAACTGAGCTAACTAAACATTTGAGCTTAGTGTTCATCAAATATTTTGATTTATAGCTTTGGAAATGCTGCTGAAGTTTGTATCTGGTTCTGTAAAAATATATACATTTTTAGCTACCTTTGCTTCAAAATTCAACAATAAAAGCTTTTTTTTTAGTTTAATTTTTCTTCCAAACTAGAGTTAGGACCTTTTAATATGTAATATTTAAAAGTCGCAGTCTGATTATCAAAATAATCATAATATAATCATTATTTTTATTTAATCATTTTTTTTACTTATTAAATACATTGTTTAATATTTTTACAAACACAAAACAAAAAAAAAAACATTTAAAAATAGAAATAACAATTATTATTCTTACCATTTCTGCATAGTAATCAAGTGGACGAAAAAAAAAACGTGTCGAAACTAGGAATTTATCCTGTAATCGTGGGTGCATTTACGGACAGCCATTCAGAAAAACTTGTAGGTCGTACAAATATTTGTTCGTGCGAGAATAGATCCCGCGACACGAAGCGCGGCAGTCAGTCTTCCATGACCTTTATGAATTTTATCCAAGATTTGTTCTGTATCTGTTAATTTAAAATCAAAAGCTTACCTATATCCCATTTTTTGTTTAAATGTGTGCGTCACCCCCAAACACACACACACACACAAAATAAGCGTGCGTGTTAAAAAGAAAACAAACCAGTAGGCATAGTTGCGAGTACTTGAGTCCCCGTCTAAGTGGCAGGAGGGCCCTCCGAGCCCTCCTCTCACGGCTATCGAGAGATCCACCTTTGTAGTCGAGAGGTCGCGAATCAGACGCCCCTTGTTTAGGCCACGACTAACTGTGGGTGTGTGTGTGTGAATGTGTGTGTGTGTAGGATGTAGCCGATTGAGGGACAATGAAAAATACTTGTTTTGTAATCGTATAAGAGCCGCAAGGAGGGAGCTAGTTTAGGCTTGAGAAGGGTATTTTTTTTAGCGTGGTGTTGGTGAGTCCTCCTTTCCAGGGCAGAGCGGGAAGGACTGTCACTGAGTCACTGTCAGACTCGTACTGATTAAAATCCACGGTGTCCTTCAATAGCTCTTTATGTTCCGGGGTGACGGTAATTCGTACAGTCCCGCGATCCTGGCAGACTTTGGCCGTCTAGAGGGGGGCTCCGTCACTTTGCTGACAACGCTCGTGGAACACAACGCGCCGTCGACCCGGGCATGGTCCATGGTCGGACAATGAGTTGCCCATTACTCGCTGCCCGCAGGCTCGAGAAGGGTATGGTACTTTTATTTGATTGTTGATTTTTGCTATATAAACAGAACAATTATACTGCTAGTGACAGTATCTAGATGGCTAGATCTTGAACCCTTAGAACCTGGCTATATTCCACCATACTTGTCTTTTTAATAAATTAAAGAAATAATTCTTACTTTTGTCCCTTCAAGGATGGATTTAAAATTGTAATGTTTAGAGGACTCGAACCTGTACCCTTCTGAAGAAGAAATCTCCAGTCACTTTAGCAACTGCAGGCAGGACTTCGAAAGCTTAGTTAAAAGAGCTTTACTATTCGCGACGGCAAGCGTTAATACGTGGTCGCAGGACTTACGAATTACCGTGACCCCGGAACGTAAAGGGCTATTGAAGGACACCGTGAATTTAAAAAAAAAAGATTAAAAAAGATTAAAAGATTTATTCAGTTCTTATAACATGGTACAATATTAGAAAAATTAGTAGCCAAAGAACAGTAATCCTTAACAGCTAGATATTTACATATTCCCTGGACACATTCCACACTAGGGTACCCTGTGTCGTGGAGTCCAGTCTCTTCCCATGCGTTTTAGTCAGTACGAGTCTGACAGTCCCTCCCGCTCTGCCCTGGGTGGGAGGACTCATTTGATGATATATAGTATAAAAAATATGTAATCATTATTGCGTTAGTAATATATATCGAAACAAAAAATAAATTGTCCTGAAACCAGTAATAAAAACAATGAGGATATTAAGGATTGTAGGAATAAGTAATGCAAAATGCCATCATAAAATAAAAAGATCAAAACTACTAAAAAAATAATATTTGCATCTTTATATTTCTTTTACGATAACGACTTTATTATGCCGCCTTAAGATTGGCCGAAAGGACGTCTTAAAGACGAAACTTTTGGAGTTAGTCGTATTTGCCCCGCGGCGTTCATCATTTTCAGTTAAATATTTCCGTTTATGTAATCCAGTTCGAATTGTTCGATCGAGATTTATTTGAGATAATGAGTAAAGTTTGATTCTTCGTGAGGATCGTAATGTAAGATCAATGAGACATCTTCGAAGAAGTAATAATAAACTAGCTTTTGCCAGTGGCTTCGACCGCTCTCAATTTCCGAAACTCCGAATAACTACATTCAGCGAATTCGTTGTGGCCTACACAAAATTCAACGCCAGAAAACCACATAAAATCATGTAAATCGCTAAAAAGATTTACAGTACAATTAAAAAATGTTACTATCGTCCTCTGTTTACACACAAACACAAAAACTGACAAATAAAAGAAGAATTAGAAGCTATGAACGTCGCGTGAATGCGGCGCACCTGTTACATTTATTTATTACTCTATGCATATATAAACTTATTTCGTACAAAACATGCGTGCTTTTAAATAATTATACGCTTCTTTTGACCCATTTAAAAATTAATCTATGGTGATGTTGCCACGCTAAAATTCCATAGATAAAATTATTCGACTTTCATTATTCGTGATTATTAGAATGACAAGTGTTAATTGAAAACAGACAATTTAGGCTATTATTCATGCTATCTAAGAATTTATTTCTGTAACTTTACACAGCTTCATTCATCAACAAACCCAAAGAAGGTTATTGTTATACAATTTTTTTAGAGATGGCAACATTTTCAAATTGTCAAATAAGTTGTCACTGACAAGAATCTTAAGTGGTACGTCACATAAGATTCTTAACCTCTTTTTTTTTCGCGGTAAAATCATCAAATGAGTCCTTCCACCCAGGGCAGAGCGGGAGGGACTGTCAGACTCGTACTGACTAAAAACCACGGTGTCCTTCAATAGCCCTTTACGTACCGGGGTCACGGTAAATCATAAGTCCCGCGACCAAAATTCTTGCCCTGACAATTTTTTGTTTGTTTGTAAACTTGAAACAAACTGAAAGTTTCAAAAAGTTTTATTACGAGTATTATTTATCTTATATGAAAGTAAAAGATAATAGAGATAGTTCTCATTTATACTACTAGATGCACGGGCAATTCAGCTATCTTCTAATATAATAAAAAAGATTGGTGAAATTTCCACCATTGGTGGGTTGCCACTGAAAAGTTTACTTATAAAAAAAATTGTAAATCTGATAGTGTTTCATAAGTATGTAAAATGCAGGCTTGGTTAAAAAGAAGTGCTTGTAAACAAATAATTATAATGTATTCGTGACTGTTGTATATAAGCACGGCCATATTAATACGGCAAACAGTTTATAGTTGTGTTAACTGTTTTATTTTTGATTGGAGTGATAATTGATTTAAATTTATTAGTTCTGTATTCACTACGCTATAATTTAATTTAATTTAAAAAAGTCTGTGGTGCGTTCCTAGACCAAGTTCGAAGAGAAAAGTGGTTTTTCTTGAATTTGTTTTAAAATTATTATATGTATAGATGTCTGCGTGGGCTACGTTGAACCGTGTGGTGTTCAAGCGAACATCCACCTTCTTCCTAGCAGGTGCCCTGGGCACTTTCTTCTTCGAAAGAACCTTTGATGTCATCTCAATAGACATCTTCGAGAGCATAAACAAGGGAAAACTATGGAAGAACATCAAGCACAAGTACGAGCAATAAGCAATAAAAACAACAGCTTCATGTAGATGATTTAATTTATTAGTTAATTTGTTATTAGTTAATCTTACTTGAATAAACTGATTATGTCAAGTTAAAAAAAAAAACATACATTGTAGTAGGTACAAATATGGTTCTACATATTTATGTCAAACTTAATTTTTTGTCACAATAGGCTATTTTACTTAAAAAAAAAGTACTCCGAAATAATTATAGATTATCAAAAAATATTTGACCCGTATTTATCTTTAAAACTGATGATGTTACAACGCTTCCAAAAATCACAAAACGTCACTCGGTCGGTATAAATTTACGGGCATAATGACGTCACAAGCCCCCACTCTCGAATTACGAAGCGTTTTATATTTGTATATTTACACATATAAAACGCTGTCTAAAGTAGTTTTTAAATCAATGATATAAAAAAAAACGTGTTCATTATTTTTCAATACTCCATCTGACGGATTAGACAGGTTTTCAATTTATGCAGTAAACTACCATTTCCTATTTACCAACTCCGAAAAAGAGTAATGCTCTTGAGAACGGAACGGTCATAGGGGAAATAGAAACGGTGAAAGACCATTGCCATAAAATAACTCCAGATAAAGACCTAGCAACACACTCGATGAAAAATGCCAAGCACACATACAAGTCCTAAAATCCTATAGAAAAACGGGTAAAAATAATTGACGTATATCCCTGGGCGAGTATAAAAAACAATGTGCTCACACAATAGGCCATTCAAGCAGACTGCTTTGTTCCCGGCGATATTAATAAATACAGCTATTGGACCATTTCTGACGAAAGCAAATTGGTATAGGCCTTTTATGGATAATAACTGGATAAGTCTGTTTAGCGATGATTGAGATGTGAAAGTTTCTGTTGATTGTTATTGCACATATATTTGCCCTTCATCGTTTAAAGGGTTTATTATATTGCTTAAGCGCGCCACACACGGCTAAGATACTATAATATTTTATCTTAAGATACCATATTTTATTTATTTATTACAAATGGCACTTCAACGACTTATTCACTAACACAGACACAAAAAATAATCATAGACAGTTTAGTTTAGTGAATATGTCACTTATAGAAGTGCACATCACTCACAAGCAAAAAAAAAATGAAAACCAATGAGAAAAAAAAACAATGTCAAGAATTAAAAGTTAATAATAAAATATCAATACCAAAAAATATAGGATAACTCAACAACATTGAAAATAAGCCAGGAATAATAATCATAATACATTAAAGGTTAATAATGAACAGTTTGTATAAGTTTTTATTAAATTTAATTGAAGGACACCGTGGATTTTAGTCAGTACAAGTCTGACAGTAAGGGGTGGGAGGACTCATTTGATGATTTTACCACGATAAAAAAAAAATAGGTTCGCGTTTAACCCTATCTCGCCTGATGGTAAGCGAAGATGTGGTCGATGGTGAACCTCAGAGCCTAGAAGTAACCTACTCACTCTTGACTTGAAAACCCCAAGGCTTTTGGGAAATACACTCCTTAGCTGTGCGCACAGTAAAAGAATTGGAAAAACGCTTTGTACGTACCAAAGGGATGCCACCATATATCGATTGTGGATGTCAAAATATCCGGGCATTCATATCAACATGAGCGTTAATTAAAATAATCCCTCAACTTTGTACACCATCATGCTTTGCCACACAGAACACAAACTCCTTCCCATAAAGAACAACTGCAATAAACTTGATAAGTTCGCGTGTGCAGTAAAGACGACCTATATTTCTGCTCCCAAAGGGAGTCCGTGTCTGAGTTCGTATCCCGTTGCAGCGTTTTAAAGACACGTGCGATGTTATTACCGGGTTCCTTACGGAATATGAAACAGAGTTATATGTACAGCTAGTGTAGGTTGAAAATCGTCCTGTGCTAAGATGGGCAGATTACGTTGTTGGTATCGAGGGAAATACTTGGATATTACTGGCACAGGAAAGTGGATATTGGCGTAGAGGATAGCTGATACGCACCAGTGGATGAATTGAGGGTGTGGATGATGAGGAAGAAAAGGTGGGAAACCTACATAAAGTAGGTACACCTCTTTTTACCCGACTTCATAAAATCTGGTGCTATGTTCGTATATTTAAGTTTGGCGACATAGATGGCGCAGTGGTCGGCGCAACAATCGACTGCCGTCCAGCGTGTCGCGGGTTCGATCCCCGCACGAAACAAATATTTGTATGATCTGCAAGTAGTTGTTCCGGATCTGGGTGTTTGTGTATGCGACTTTCTATATATTTGTTTAATGCACCCACGACAGAGGAGAAATTCCTAGTAAAATAATGTAAGGTTATAGTTACGGTGTTATCGTGTTATAATTTACTAGCAGCAGTTTTTTTTTAGGTTGAATGGTAATGAACAGAAAGCCTAAGTAAAGTGTTATTCTTATAGTATTATCTAGATCTAAAAATGTATTTCAAAGCCAAAGACAAAGAATAATTTAAAAAAATGAAGTTTATTCAACACCCATTTAAGAAACTATCGCATGAAGAGACACAGACAGAAACACCGCCGTTATTATTTTTATTTATTTGGTATAAGCTTACAAAAAGTTGTCGAAATGTTTGCCACTATCCTTTATCTAAAGCTAAACTTAGCACATTAAATGTAAAAATCGAAGGACAATTGGATAGATTACACTAGTTTTTTTAATTGGATTCTTTGCTAAAAACAACACGTGTTAATACGAATACAATACGTAGTTTTCTTACTAATCAACACTGAAGATTGTAAATCTCACGGCCTTGGAACTCGTTATTAAAGTTCTAAATATACCTACTTACGTTAATTTCAAAACGATAACTGAGTACACCAGACACACAATGTGCTAACAAACAATTCGTCATACTTTTCCATTATAACTAGTCATAAATACCATAGTTGCTATTAATAAAGAGGCTGATTCAGAAAACAGTACTTTTACACACGGCGCGTATTGTTAGAAGCTTCCTCTCGCGTGAGGGAGAGGACAGCGTCCATCTCACGACCCAGCCGCAGTGGGAGACGCCCAATGTCGCAGGACGATTTCCGGCTACCATAGGGGCGGGCATTGGGACGGCCAGTAATGGGCGATTCGCTGTCATACCTAGGTCGAGGGCGCGTCGTGATCCACGCGCGCATCAGTCAGCCCAAATGACGGGGCCATCATAGAAAGCCAAAGCCTGACGGGGTCGCGGGTCTAACGAGCTACCGTGGCCCCGGAACGTAAAGGGCTATTGAAGGACACCGTGGATTTTAGTCAGTACGAGTCTGACAGTCCCTCCCGCTCTGCCCTGGGTGGGAGGACCCATTTGATGATTTTACCACGTAAAAAAAAAGAAAAGAGTGTCATGGACTAAGTCCCTTCGTACACAGGGCAACGCTGTTCTCCGATACCTTACGGCTTTGGTATCCATTGACACGTGCCTGTGTACGAACCTCTATGGATTTGTATTGCGATAGTCGTGTGGAGGAGCTCGTGGCTAAATAATTACAGCCTCACAGGCCGATCTTCCGGGTTAAGCCGCGCTTGCCGTGGTTGGTCTGCGGATGGGTGACCATCTTTCATAGCGAGTTTCGTACGTGCCTCGGGTATAAAGCCGTTGGTCCCGGCTGTCATTTGTAGATCTTTGCAGTCGTTACTATTATACAGCAGCTTTAAGTCTGACATCCAGTCTTACCATGGGGTATAGTATTACCCAGTTAGTGGGTTGTGGAGGTCCGATAGGCATCACTCCATGTATAATACTGATATTCAGCTGCATCTGGTTCGACTGGAAGCCAACCCCAGTGTAGTTGGAACAAGGCTAGGCAGATGATGAGTCGTGTGGATAACAAAGTCGTAAGGTGTCGGAGACTTGTCTTTTGTACAAAGGGGCTATTCCGAGCGAAGCTTCGAGTAGTCTATCATAAAAAACACACCACTTTTACTACTTTTAAAATGAGATGTAAAATACAAATGTTCACGAGAAAGATTAATCCGCTCAATTCTGCTCACAAAAGAAAAAGTTGGCCTTTTGGCTCTAAAGTAGTTAAATTTGAACAATGGCCTGGAAATCCTCAGATTATCTAGACGAAGACTATTCAGATAGTTTTGTTCTTTGATTTATTTTTTTCGCTAGAAAATGTCTTAGTTTAGGCATTTTCCTTGTACTGTCTGGCCGTTGACATCAAAAAAGATGTTTCGATTTCTTCTTCTTTGCTGGTTTATCAATAAAGTGACAACAAATATAACTATTAATATTTTATTAAACTGTTTGTCATGTTTTATCATTTTGTAATTTTAACCTGACTTTCTACAGTACCAATTTATTTGGCTATATCAGACGCCTATGACGTTCCCAGAGGCGACTTAATGAACTAAGTGAGAAAATTTTACCACGCACATCAAGCTATTTTAAAACTATAATAAGTTGACATGGAAGGAAATTCAGGCCCGCATATGTTCCTGCCGACTGAAACAGTCGACGAAACACAACATTTCCAATTAATCAAGTATAATAAAACCATCACATTTTATAATACGATACATTCATGTAAATATCACACATCAACACACATCACAATGTCATCGGTTGATTTGTCACAAAGGGTAATGGGCAAATCATTATGGAATGTCACAATGCTGCAGCTACAAATGCTCATTATGCTCTGATAGCGATAACATTTGCTATTCATTACCATTTCGCATAACATGTGCATGAAATATTTGTAAACTTATTCTATACTGGAGAAATACGTAGAGTGGGAATAAAATGCGATATATGGGTACTTCCATAATACTATGTGAAACTAGCGACCCAGATTATCCGGTTTGATCTGCACCAAACCGGATTCCGGACTTCTGAAACGTGAGACTGTCTCATAAGGTAACCGTGACCATGGTACGTAAAGGGCTATTGCAGGATCACCGTACATTTTAGTC
This sequence comes from Agrotis puta, assembly GCA_943136025.2. Taxonomy (NCBI): domain Eukaryota; kingdom Metazoa; phylum Arthropoda; class Insecta; order Lepidoptera; family Noctuidae; genus Agrotis; species Agrotis puta. The sequence goes on along the minus strand of OW964169.2, from coordinate 17,010,335 downwards.
AGTACAAGTGTGACAGTCCCTCCCGCCCTGCGCTGGGTGGGAGAACTCATTTGATGATTTTACTACGTTAAGAAAAATGATGAGCGTGTAAGCAGATATAAACAACTCGTAAAGATTCTGGAATTATTTAAAAGTTGCGAAACAAAGCTATTCAACTAGACGGAGGTTTTATTTTATCATCCAATCCACATGTTACTTACTTCAATAAAGTTTATACAAATATACCCATTCTTATTTGTTGTCATCGCGATTATGCATTTCTTAGTTGAGTTAACAAACGAACGAGGAACGAGGAGCTTGGTTCCAGAAAAGAGGACCCATTCCCAAAAGTGGGCGACGTTGGAGTTCGGACTGGGATGATGGTAATTCTCATGGTTGGGCATTATTTACTCACAACAATATTTTATGATTTTTAAAGAATATAAAGGTACTAAATTGTGTGATAAAATCTTTTGGTCAGGGCAAAAACAACATTGTAAAAATTTTGTTTTTGACAAATTGGTTTTGGTCTTCGTGTACGGCATTTAAGTTGAAGGTTGCGGTATACAATTAAAATCTTATGTGTAAAAACTATAAAGGAAGTTAAGATTTATAAAAAATATAGGCAGATAAATGATATTAAAGTAAGGCGCCTAAAACATATTAAAAGTTTTAATATTATCCAGATAAAGTTTCTTAATACGTAATTATTTTCCGCTATCCGGATAAATTTAATACGCCAGCAATAAACGTTTCATCCCGTACTTTAATATACACTAGATGGTAATAAAACTGTCCTGAGAACAGTAAACTTAATGTACTAAATAAATAAAGTCAGTAAATTGGGACTGAACAAACTGTCTAACAGTTTTTTATGATCATATTTAACGGGAAAAACGAAATTTAAATAGGTAATAATATTTATTTAAATAATAATATAATGAATACTTCTTAAAAATGTAAATTTCCGGATTAACTTTAAAAATGCAACATTTTAACACTACTGTGCACTGTCGCCTTTTTGTATTGGAATAATAGTGAAGTCAGAAGTGCTAAAATGTAGCAGAGGTTAGTAAATAAAAACTTACCTATTAAATTATAATTGCTGTATCCTAAACCATGCCTAAACCCGTGTGCAGTGTCTACGTTTGCTACAAAATTATCCCTGCTGTGTTATCAAATTAGTAATGGCTCTTAATATGTAGGGCATCGACTAGATTTAATTAAAAAGTGCCGTCTTTTGATTAAAAAAAGAGAATGGAAACATTTAGGATTGTCAAATATGTCAAAAATGCGCGGACCACACTAACTGGAAATACCTTTAATTTTTGCTAAAATATACTTTAAAATCTTCGTATTAACATCCGTCAGTGTGGCAGCAGCATTATAAATTCATTATGACGTGTGCTAATTTGAATTTGACAGCTCTATATTTCCATCCCTTTCTGAGCATTGTGGTTGAAAAAAGACAGCATTTTATCACTGCAGTTTAGTTGATATCCTACAAAATGGACACCATTGTTTGTTTATTTTATTTGAGCCATGTTGTTAGTACCCCCTGAGATATGGTCATTTAATGAATGTTGACAGAAGCTTGTCAATCCATGACATGTAGCGCTTTCCCCTGCATTATATTTATTTTAATACCAGCTGTTGTTCCCACGAAAAAACCGGAATAAAAACTATCCTATGTATAAATCACAATTGTGTACCAAATTTCATCCAAATCTGTTCAGTATTTTTTGTGTGAAAGTGTAACAAACATACATCGAAACAAACTTTCATGTTTATAATATTAATAGGATAGTAGGATTAGAATTTTAATAAATCGTGTTAGAACCTTTTGTTTTTAAGGTATAAATAATGTTATTTGAGGGCACTTTATGAATTTATCAAATTTTTTTTTTTGTTAGTTGAAACAAGAATGTCTAAAAAAGGAGATCCTGATACACAACAGTAGGTCATTCCGGGTTGAAATGATATTTAAATCATTGTTTTTGAAAGTTTGCTATTTATAAAAAAGTAATGACACAGTGAAACTATTGATAAAATTGATAGATAGGAACTTAATTCTCTATTCTTTAAGTACACTCTATTTTAAATATATCAGATAAATGAAAAGAATTTCATTAAATTTGTAATGAAATATTTATTGCTATCTGCTTCTATACGATCTTATCGCTATCGATCAGAGGGCGTAGATTTTATCATCAAAGCAAAACATAATAATACAGGAAACAGTTCGGCTTTATTGTTTTCCATTGAAAATGTTACTTCATCGAAAAATCGCAACCTGACCTTCAAGTCAAGGTATTTCTAAAGCTGTGTATTTATTCATTCAGTATTTTCACCTCCGAATTGTAAATGTACCCCTCGCGGTCCAATTTCCATAATTATTTGCTTGGGATTATTTAAACAGCCTGTATTATTCCAGCTTTGTCCAAATACCCCATCCTGTTGATATAATACCGCTTTTTAAATTTCTTTTATCTCTTTTCAGGAAACAAATCATGGAGCGAAGTGTATGCCTGTATAGATCGAAAAAACATAAAATTAAGTGGAAGTGCGCGTAATTAAATATTCTTAGACCCGAAATTTAATTTGGTTTTTCCTAATTTGGTGATAAAATAATTAAGATGATCAAGTGATTAGTGATGAAATGTGAATAACTCGGCTGCTGTGATGGGGTGTGGCCAGAGTAAAATTAATCTCTATCCGAGGCGAAACAAAAATGGGGGCAAAGGAAACAGTGCCAAAAAGTCAGGTGAGCAAACAGAATTTAAAAAAAAGTAAATTTTCCTTTTTTTTCCGATCTTTGAATCTGTTTCAATTAGTTTTAGATGTTTGAACTTCTAATTACCATTTTAATATATTATACAAATATATTGTTATCATTGATTCTGTAATAACGTCTTCTTTTTTTCGCGACCAAAACCTTCTTTTATCATTGCGTGAATTATCATTGTGATTTGTGTTAATAATCTATTCAAATCAAACTAATTAATTAATGAAATAGCGTAGTTTAACAAAACACAATCCTTCAAAATACCCACACATTTTTCTCACCCGATTATGGCACGCACTGTAGACGACTGAAGTTCTTCTGTCATTATGTCTGTCTATTATCTTACGTCGAATAAACCCGTTTCTATCATGTCATGCTACGCGTTCTACTATTTTGACTTTTTTTGTTTCGGATGCCCTTTACGTTCCGGGGCCGCGGTATCTTGGATTAAGAAAAAAGCCGCGACCCCAACAGGCATTTGGCCCCGTAAGGGGCCCCGTCGGTGACGCGTGAAACACGACGCGCCACCGACCCGGGCTTGGTCCTTGGTCGGACGGCGAGCTTACCCATTACTCACCGTCCGCAAGCCCGCTCCGCCGCTGTGCCCTCTGCTGTTCAGAGGGACACGCGTTGGAGCATCCACCCGACAGGCTATTCGCATACGGGCAAAGAGACCCCTTAGGCACACAGTGCCTAAAAGAGTTTTTGCCCGCATCCGTGCATCGGCCCGAAAAACTGGTATTCCCCCCGGACGTATCCGAAGGGGAACTCCAGTCCACGGGCGCACGTGGAGGTTTCCTGTCTTAGCACCCCACTATTTTGACTGGGAAAAAGAAGTGGTGAAACAAACTCCCCAGCAACACATTTCTGAATTTAGTTCAGAAAAAACCTGATTTAATACATGCGTTATAAAATCACAATGTGCGATGATCTTCACAAAAAATATTGGTTACATAAGCCACATGCGAGCCTACGAATGACAACAACAACGGAGCTGAAGCATTCGCCTTGATTGAAATCGTCGGTTCTCATCATAAAATCAGTTTTTGCTGAACCGTTTTAAGCTCATTAAAAAAACTTGCATACTGCGGAGATTTGTCTTATTTTGTGTGTAAAAAAAACACCGTCAAAATTTGACTAAGACAACAGTGATCGCATCGCGCGGGCATGGGGGCGGCGAGTAATGGGCGACTCGCTGTCCGACCATGGACCATGCCCGGGTCGACGGGGCGTTGTGTTCCACGCGCGCCTCAAGGAGTGTCAGCATAGTGACGGGGCCTGTAGAGGGCCAAAGCCTGCCGGGGTTGCGGGTCTCACAAATTACCGTGACCCCGGTACGTAAAGGGCTATTGAAGGACACAGTGGATTTTAGTCACATAATAAGTCTGACAGTCCCTCCCGCCCTGCCCTGAGTGGGAGGACTCATTTGATGATTTTACCACGATAAAAAAAAAACAACAGTGATATCAATGATATTGAAGCAATCTCCTTTGGGAACTGATACCACCACCTAGACGCGCTCAAAGGTAAATTTACCTTCCAAAAGCGTGGCTGGAAGTTTTATTTTATATATTTGATAAGGCGAGGTATGCGGGGAGAGAACGGTAAAGGCAGCCGCCGACGTGCCCTAAATATTCATGAGTTGAAAGAGCTGCTACGGTTCGGCCACGACCTAGACGTTCAAGCGATTCCGCAACCGTTCTCCTAAGCGATCAAAACTTGCGCATACCAGCGCGGTGCTAACATGAGGGAAACAAGTGACACGCGTGTGTCGTTTGATGTTGGCGCTTGTGGCGTCGCCTGAGGTCGTGACTGAGTAAGACTGGAACACGGCGGAAGCGGGTGCGGTGAGGCCTTTTGACGCTGCGTGGAATTTCAGCATTAGTTATGAATTGATGTATATGTGAACCTAGGGATTAACTTAATGTATCTGTTAGTTTAGTGCTATTGATTACACCTTCAAGGGATTTCTGAAACAGTCTAAGTTTGTTTAAAGATTGCTTAGTAGTTGAGTTATCTCCATGTTTTTATTCATAACTGTACAGTTCATGTGGATTCTACTCATGTAACATTTGACAGTATGATATTTTTTTGGCCTTGAACTACAAAAAAAGTACGAGTATCAAAAGGACAATCCATTAATACCTACTCTTTTTTTAATGTAAATTAATAGAAGGATTTTTTTTACCACAGAATATTTTTAATACCCTTTGATATCCCACAGCTGGGCAAATGCCTCCTCCACATCCTTCCAAGAACAGTATTTCACAGACTAAATTTAATAAATACTTATTAATAAATTTAATTTTCCAATTCCACTTCACTTCCAAAGTAATATTTAACAACAGTCAAGTAATAAGTAAATTATTTCAAACGGACATTAATTTTCCAGCTCGCGTGTTCAGTCCCCATCGATCACGAAGAGCCTGATTAGTACCAACAAGTGGTTTAGGAATACTATTTATTTTATTTATAGAGTGGTACTTTTCCTTAATTTAATTTGTTTGTTGAAATGTTTTGGTAATGTGAACAAACAAAATATATCCAACTTAATAAAGTTTGTAAATGTTTTTAAACTAATCTTAGGACTGTGACAGTTGCTCGCAGGACTCACGAATTACCGTGACCCCGGTACGTAAAGGGCTTGTGAAGGACACCGTGGATTTTAGTCAGTACAAGTCTGACAGGCCCTCCTGCTCGGCTCTGGGTGGGAGGGCTCATTTGATAATTTTACCACGATAAAAAAAAATACAGTTGCTAATTTTGAACATTGACATCACAAACTAACTTACATAAGGATCATAGATTTGTCGTCCGTATTTGTTGCAGACTAACTTTTCAGCCAGCCGTTCAGGATCTATAATCCAAACCTGTTTCAAAAGTAATAACTGACAAAATACTATTTTGTCAAACATTTATCAAGTCTTTCAAACTAAATAAAATAAAAATAAATAAAATTCGTTTAGGTTTTTCAGGTGTCGACGGCCCATAGCGTGTTGGTAATCAGTACAAACTTAAAAACTATGTTAGAAGTAACACTTAAACACATGAGTGCGAAAATAAAAACACAATTATACAATAAAATACAGCAACGATTAGAGGAGGAAGATTTATCAAGTCCCATGTCTGACATGCAGCTTGATAAATCTATCCATTGTAGGCCCTTCTAGCCTATCTGCAAACACCTTCAGAATGCTATTGCTGCTTCCCCTCAAACTGCGTACCACTGATCCCACTTTTTTGCGCATGATCGCGAGATAATCGTCAGTGTGCGCATCCGTGAACATCCCTGACGCACTACAGTAAGGTGGAAGCCTCAACAGCGCCGTGAAAGCGTTATTAAAGCTCGTAAACTTTCCAGTCACACAAACTCGCTCACCTTGTGGTCCCGTTTAAAGAAAAGTCCAAAAATTGTCCGGAATAAGACAAACCATTGTTTCACGCAACAATTAATTAAGAACTCTAATTATATGGGACTTAGGCACAGTGTAATGTAATTGGATTTAATGCTTTATGAAGATCCCTCGTTTACATTAATTTTGTTTTTATATTCTGCTCTCGTCTGGGCGGACTACTAGAAATGGATAAGTATTTTGCTCTGGTATCTGTTTCAAAGGTTGCTTGATGGCTCAGAGTTGAGGAAGTCTATGAACAGCATTCTAATTCGCCTGTAATTCCACAAGGGTAAGACGGCCAGTCGCTGGACTGTACGAATAACCGTGACCCCGGAACGTAAAAGGCTATTGAAGGACACCGTGAATTTTAGTCAGTAGTGTATTTAGCCGTGTATTTAGTCAGAGTCTGACAATCCCCTCCCGCTCTGCCCTGGGTGGGAGGACTCATTTGATGATTTTACGACGATAAAGAAAAAAAAAAGGGTAAGACGGCCTCTCATAGTGAATGAAATCATCGTGAGGAATCTGGCATGTCTTAGAACCAAAAATTCAAAGATGTGACACCTAACAACTCGCACTGGGCCTGCGTGTTGGCTTATGGGCCACTCCCACTCACAGACAGGAGACCGTGTCCCATCAGTGAAAACATTTAAAAGGACATTGTAACCCTTTTTCCTCGACGTTCTAAAATCAAATGATGCCACCCTGGGAAGAGTGGAAAGGATTATCAGTCTTTCTTTTATACTTAAAATCAGATTATCGAATTCCTTTAATTACCCTTTTTCATTCGGTTACCATCATTATCTGCCTAGCCTTTTTCCAACTATATTGGGGTCGGCGTCCAGTCAAACCAGATTCAGTTGAATATCAGTATTTTACATGGAGCGACTGCCTGTCGGACCTCCACAACCCAGTAACTGGGTAATACGATACCCCATGGTAAGACTGGTTGTCAGACTTTAGAGCTTCTGACCGTTATTAACGACTGTCAAAGATCTACAAATGACAACCGGGGCTTTACGTGCTCTCCGAGGCACGGAGGAAACTCGCTATGACAGATGGTCACCCATCCACAGACCAACCTCGGCAAGCGCGGCTTAGCTCGGAAGATCGGCCTGTGCGGCTGTATTTATTTAGCCACGAGCTCTTCTTCATCCGGTTACCATGTAAAAATAAAAACTTGGCCATGAAGTTTTATTCAAATTGAAATGCCAAGCGTGAATAAATCTGTTAAAAGCTGGCCTTTCCTGATATTTATTATGTTTGTGTCCGACAGACTACGGCTCTAGGGTGCTACACATGTTACAACACTTATAATGTATTCAGTAACAACTTTTTGTGGCCTATTGTTTTCATACCACGATTTGAATTTAATGTTGCAGTTTGTTGTTTTTTCAATTTCCCAACATTTTACCAGCACTTTTTTTTCGTGTATTATAACATTTCTACGATGCGCACTTAAATAAGATATTGAGTTCGAGCTAGGAGCTGACGTTTTTTCTGTACCGTAACTAGTAAATAAATAATAAATAAAACAAAGATTTACCTGCACAGCCTGTTTCATAATTTCTGTCACTTTCTTGTTGTTATTTTTCGTTGTTTTCAAGGTCGGCTTAAACGTATTTTTCGAAGAATAAACAAAGTAATAAAATGTCGATAGATCTCTATAATCCTAAACACGGCGATATTTAAAACGTAGAAATGTTATGTTTCTATTCTTCACTTGTCAATTGTTGCATTTTATAGAAAGTTTGTCTATTCTTTGTAGAATAGTGTTCTATTAATGTTGAGTATGCCTGTTTTCCTTTTTTTTATTTTCTATTGTTTTCTGGTACAATAGATAAACATTAATTATAAGGCTCCTTTAAGAAATCAAGCTTTCATAATTTCCACGTTATTAGGAACTTGACCCCATATAAAAATCTATTGTTACACAATAAACCAATTATTTTTTCTTTTATTTAGACAAGAGCTTGATGGCAATTACAAAAGTTTCTGGAAGCCTTTTCAATTTGTTTCTTATTTTCCTTGTAAGTGGCAATTAATTTCAGTAATACTTTAGACCGCGGTTTGGCTTGTTTTTCCTCAAGTAAATGATCCTTTGAACTTTCTCTAAGTTGTTTCCCTTGTTAACTTTGCAAACTGTTAGTACTTATTCAAGTGGTTTGATTAAATCAAAATTTGGTTAAGAAAAGTATTTTTTTCTCTTCAGTCAACTGCCGTCTATTGCTGGACGTTAGCCTCCCCCAAAGAACGACATCATCCCAGTCCACATCCATCCACTCCCAACCTTCTTCAAAAAATCGATCCAGAAAAGTTACAAATTCTATTAAAAAAAAACCTTTTTTTCCAAAATTAAATAACGAATCATAAACAATTGTTAACTTACGAAATTCTTGTGATTTTAATTATTTTATTTTTATGTACATGCTGGCAGCATATAACAATTCTTCCATTTTTTAAAATCTGTTCAATAGCCAAGAGTGGCCACATAATAATGTTTAGTTGTGGTGTAATGAAAAACGTCTCCTGCAACCCAGTAACTGGGTTGTGAAGGTCGAATAGAAATGAAGGTAAAAGCAACTCCTCAGGGGGAAAATTCTTGAGAAAAGGCATCGCAAATTATTTCTGTAGTCGTGATACTAAAATTACATACATTCTGAAATAACTTTTTATATTCATTTGTAAAGATAATTTTTACATATCTATCAAAGTTGACACCATATTGTTTTACATTTTTAATAGACTTGCTAAATAGCGAAGTTGTAAATTACTCCGATTTTTATTGAAATAATTTAGGTGAAGGTTTCTTAAGCAAAATGTAAACACGGCTGAACTTTCTTATTCAACAAGAATGCATTTATGATTAACAAATTGACATAAAAACTCTGAAAAAACTTACTATTACTAACAATCAGCCCGGATTGAGAATTGAACACAATAAATACCTAACACTAGCAGCCTTTGCAACAATTTTGACCAAATTTTGTACAATACTTAACCCATAAAACGAACGCCGCCCATCTTTCTTCCATCCAATTACTACAACTAAAGTACCTACACTTGCAATAATTTTAGCCGAATTCAGTTCACCAGAGAGTTTATACAACTAGAGTTGGGTCGAGGGCAAAAACTTTTACGAACAAAATGGCCATAAACTTTGCATATTGGGCATAAATGAGTTTACGCCCAATTAAATGCCCGGTCACTGGGAATAAAACCTAACTTTGATTACTTGACTTTTTTATTTTGAATCCATAGACCATTAAACAGGTTGTCTGGAAGATTCCGCTATTAGCGATAAGACCGCCATTGTAACCTAATGATTAGCAATATTATAAAACACTTGTGTAAACATTTTAGTGTGCAATAAAATATATTCATCTCTATTAATAATAAAAAAATAAGTTAAAAATAACTTAAGTCCGACTACATAAAAATCCCGCACTGAAAAAAAAGTATAAAACAAGAACAATATTCATTTGACCGAGTAATAGCCGTGGTCGTGTGTCACCTGCGGTTTTTTCAGACAATCTTTATTCGCTAGGTGTAATCATTATTACTCGGTCAAGGGGACAACTGATACGCTTCTAACGACACCTCATTTGTTATATAATGATAAGTAGTTTAGAAGTTATGAGGGAACAAACAAACATACATACAAACATACATACCGGTCAAAATCATAACCCTCCTTTTGGCTTTGCCGCAGTCGGGTAAAAAATAAGCAAACACTTAACTGGACAAAAAGCCCAGGTAAAAGGATTCGGCTTTTACGACGGGCATATATTTAATGCCCGAAATGTCCGGAGCATAAACCCATCTCTAAACCCAACTAGGTTCTTTTAGTAATTACCATCTACGTGATACGGTCATATAAGCAATCACAAGCAAGTTTGGCGCTGGAACTAATTATATTATGTAAATGGCATGATAACCACTATGTGGTAAAGTATAACTTGGCACGGTTGTGTTATACAAGCTGACAGCATTATTGTCTATGTTTATACGTAACGAAGTGCTTTTTTTTATCGTGATAAAATCATCAAATGAGTCCTCCCACTAAGGGCAGGGCGGGAGGGACTGTCAGACTTGACTGACTAAATCCACGGTGTCGTTCAATAGCCCTTTACGTACCGGGGTCACGGTAATTTGTGAGTCCCGCAACCCCGACAGGCGTCGTAACGAAGTGCTAATCTCATATCTATTTTGACTTACGTTAGTGACGACGACGGTTAGTAGAACGTAGAAGAAATTCCTGGTTTATTATTTGTTTTCAGATTTAGAAACTGACCGCCTTACTACAAAAAAAAAGTCAAACATCGGTTGAGCACTTGTCTAAACAAAGTGTAACTGCAAAACGACTCTTTTATCAACGCCAAATGCCGTATTGCAGTTGACACTTTTTCACTTTAGACAAGTATTTAACTTTTGATGTTTAACTTTTTGTAGTAAAACAGTAAATCTACTCGAACAAAAAAAAACCAGGGGTTTCTTTATTATTCTGGGTGTGTTTAAAAAACAGAAATCCACACATACAAACAGTCAGACTAGGAAGAACTACCTGCAACTACAAGTATTTTTACCGGGCGGTAATCGAAACCGAGGCATGCAGTGCCCCAGTCAATTTCTATCAATCAATTTTCTGAACCACTTCTGTACCTGACCTCCCGACTACACTGTGTTGTCTTCGACAATCTGACCCAGCCACTTTTTCAAAGTCTTATTTCCTCCAACGTTTGTTCTTGGGTACGCCGCAATCGCGGCGGTAAGACCCCTGTTTGAGGAGTGGCTGGATAGGCGTCACGGCGTCCTGACCTACCGCATGACGCAGGTCCTCACCGGACACGGAAGTTTCGGGAGGTTCCTGTGTCTGATAGGGAGGGAAGAAACGCCTGGGTGTCACCACTGCGAGGATCGTCCTGAGGACACGGTGGAGCATACGGTGCAGGACTGCCCCGCTTGGGCAGAGCACCGCCGTGTCCTCACGACGGCGATAGGCGGAGACCTCTCGCGCCCGGCATTGACATTAAGGCTGAATAATTATTTGCTATTTGTTGTTATAACTGGCCTAACTTACATAATAACTCTTCATCAAATATTCATGTTAGTCTATTATCTGTTATCATTATCCATTAATAATGAGTTAACTTTAATAGATATTGTATCTGAAATTAACCGCTATTGTTAACGCTATTTTATGGAGTTTACCAAAGTTAAATTATGCAACAATACCTTCTATTTAATTATAATTATTAGTGCGAGCTTATAATTTGTGAAAGATTATATATATTACGATTGCGATAAGTGTTAAAACGCCATTGACCTCGAGCTGTCAACTTTCACCTGAAAAATACAGAAATCTTATTAATAATGTTATTTTCAAATGATTTTTGTTTAAGACTAAATCGAAATATAGTGACATCACAGCTAACTCTACCCTTCACAGTTACTGAAAAAATCTTAGTGGTATAACGCTATATTATATTTTTAACTCTTTACCCGACCCCAGAATTGAATCCAGGACCTGTGTTCAGCATAGGACGTTCCTGTCCTAGTCTTTAATAGATTTTTAACTTTAAGTTCGAAAGAAAAAAGTTAAAAATATGTTACTTACCCCGTAAAGGCTGGTGCGCTTGCAATTACCTTCGAACGATACTTCATGTAATAACTCATTTTAATTTGTTATTGTTTTACATGAATAAGAAACAAAATATTAATTGGTACCGTATGAAGAGAGATTAATTTCTAATGACATGCTTATCCTAGATATAAAAAAAATAAAAGTACCATAATGTAACATAATACCTAATTCCATTTTCCTGTGCGTCAATCTTCTTCGACAAGTGAATAATTAGGTAATATCGGATATCGCCGAAATTACTGTAATAAAATAATTAGAAGCGCCATAATTAGTAATAATTAGAACTTAAATCAATCTAAAAGACCTATAATAATAATTCTCCTGTTCCAATTTTATCGTACCAAGCATAAAATTATCATTAAAGTATTGGCCTATTGTAAAGGGTAGGTACTTTTAAGGTTATGATAATCAGTTTGTTTCTGAGCTATGTTACATGTATAATGGACACGGAGAAGCATACGCTGCAGGACTGCCCCGCTTGGGCAGAGCACCGCCTTGTCCTCACGACGGCGATAAGCGAAGACCTCTCGCGCCCGGCATTCGTCGAGGTCATGCTGCGGGGCAAGACGTAGTGCGAAGCGGTCGCCTCCATGCGGGCGGCGAGTAATGGGCGACTCGCTGTCCAACCATGGACCATGCCCGGGTCGACGAGGTGTTGTGTTCCACACGCGCCTCAAAGAGTGTCAGCATTATGATTCTTTAGAGGACGAAAGCCTGCTGGGGTCGCGGGACTTACGAATTACCGACCCCGCAATGTAAACGGCTATTGAAGGACACCGTGGATTTTACGAGTCTGACAGTCCCTCCCGCTCTGCCCTGGGTGGGAGGACTCATATGATGATTTTACCACGCTAAAAAAACTCTTACAAGTATAATGGAGTTTCTCATCCTTCTCCGAATTCTCTCACAAATGAGTGTAGAATCAATCCCATCCCATTTCCTTTCATTTATATATTCGACATTCAAAAGTGCCTCATTGATGGCCTAATTGAACTAACTAAATGATTTGATATGGACTAATATTATATGATGGATGGATGTTTAACTCTTTCACACAAAATCTTCTGAACTTTTTAACTGTCTGTATACCAAAGTTCATCCAAATCAATCCATCATTTGATACCGACAGTTTTTAAAAACTTTGAAACGAACCAGGATTATACAATCAAACAAATCACATTACACTTATCAATTAATACATAAAATTAACATCAAAGACTTGTTTAGACTACTTTAGCCAACTTGAAACGAAATTTTATCTCACCATACAAAATCTACATAACCTTTTTATTAAGTGTTTTCCAATACTCATCCTTTTGGTCCGAAAAAGGGTTCATGATACCAATACTTATCCCATTTGTCAAGTACGTATGGCCTTGGTGTCGGTACTTGTTTAGTTTCGTATGCATAAGGTCGGTACTTATGTTAAGGGTAAGTACAATATGTAAAATAAGCTGAGGGAGGAAGGACTTAGGTACATTCAGGGTTATGAAAATGTCAAGTAGAAAACATCGAGGTAAAAGGTTTTGCCATTTTTCTTCTGAAGATGTTAACCGCAATCTACGAGTATAATAATTTAGTTCAGAATTTGATTCTAGTTTGGCGTTTTCAATATTAATTTCGTCTATAAATTCATGTAATGAATAAAAAACGACATTTCTAACGTTTATTATGACAAAACGGGTGAAATAAAAATTAGTTCATGATGTTATGTCAGGAATAAGCCCTCTTGGGCCCCTCATTGGGACCTCTCGCGCCCGGCATTGGTTGAGGTCATGCTGCGGGGCGAGATGGAGTGGGAAGCGGTCGCCTCCCTTCGGCGGCGAGTAATAGGAAACTCGCTGTCCGACCATTGACCGCGCCTCAAAGAATGTCAGCAAAATAGCGGGGCCCCCCTTTAGAGGGCCAAAGCCTGCCGGGGTCGTGGGTCTCACGAATGACCGTGTCCCCAGAACGTAAAGGGCTATTGAAGGACACCGTGGATGGTAATTAGTATGAGTCTGACAGTCCCTTCTGCTCTGCCCTAGGTGGGAGGACTCATATGATGATTTTACCTAATAAAAAAAAAACTACCCAAGCCATGGTCTATCTGCCTGACTTTCACAAAAAAAAACATTTATCCGTTAAAAGCTAACTTACCGACAGACACAGTAATGGATTCAACGAACCACTCGCTACAAAATTATTAAAACTGAGTTCAACACAAATCGATACTTTCAGTTTCACCTCAACGCACACAGAACCTGAAATTCAGGAGTTGATACGTTGGTAATCCCCGTAGGCTGGCTTCATCCGTTTAATCTGGTATCTGGCAGGATAGGTCATGCGCGGTCTCAATTTTATACGTAGGTCGACATGTGGATAAGTCAGTGTTTTTTCTGACTGAACTGATGAGTACAAAAATTGAATACGTAGCATTTTTTAGCGTGGTAACATCGATCAAATGAGTTCTCCCACCCTGGGTAGTATGGTCGCGGGACTGTACGAATTACCGTGACCCCGGAACGTAAAGGGCTATTGAAGGACATCGTGGATTTTAGTCAGCGCGAGTCTATAGTCTCCTCAATTGTACTTTGTGTAACTCCACCTGCACCCTAAGGGAACTGTCCGAGGCCACCACCAACGCCGTGAATGTGGCAGAGTTTTGGTCGAAACATATGATTTAAAGGAATCATCGACACGACGAAGAAGAAGAAGCCCGAGTCTGACAGTCCCTCCCGCTCTGCCCTGGGTGGGAGGACACATTGATGATTTTACCACGATAAAAAAAGCCTTCAATAGCCTTTTACGTTGCAGGGTTACCACATGAGATAGTACCGCGACCCCAGCAGGATTTGGCCCTCTTGATACGGGTTTTTTTGAATGAAGGTTGGAAAAAGGAAGGTTTATATGTTGTAACATGTATAATATAGTAGAAATTGCACCCGTGCGGAACCGGGGCGGATCGCTAGTATTTTATAAACTCGAAAGTTAGTAAGGATGTACGAATGCTCTTTCGCAAAAAAACGACTGAACGGATTTCGATGAAATTCGGTACACAGGTAGTTGATAGGATAGGATAGTTTTTATTCCGATTTTATTTTCCCGTGGGACTATTTTCGAGTTGTAGCAGACAAAACCGCTGGCAACAGCTAGTTACAAATAAACATTATTGAAAAAACTGTTCTTATATTTTAGATTAATTGGTAATTATGTTCAAAGATTTTAGAAAAGTAGTAGATATCTCAATTATCACGATTTATTTAGGTAGGCAAGTTTTGCATAAACCCGACTCTAAGGTCCTATTAGTCAGATTTTTCTTTTAGTTTTGTCATCTCTCTCTACCTTATTCCAATTTATGTGAGGTCGACGCAGTATCTTCGGCTTTTTCCACTTCCTTCCTAGCTTAATTCACTTTATTCATCCATCTTTCTTTAGTACTACCTTAGCAAACCTACCTGCCAATTGAAAGTTAAGAATCTCATTTGTGCCTGCTCTGAGAATTTTCTTTTATTTTGACAATAACTTCTGCCCGCGGTTTCACTCGCGTTATGTTAGGCGCCCTATGGAGTAAGGAGGCCCTGACTGTTTCCTTGGGTTCTCCGTGGAAGACAACACGCCGTTGGTAGAGTTCTTTCCCTCACGTGTTCCGACTGCTCTCCATTCCCCTCGCCTGCCGCTTAATCCTTGAGGTACCTCCCGAAACAGCATGTCTGGTGAGGAATTGCGTCTGACAGAATGTGAGGACGCCGGAGCCGCCTCCAACCACTCTAAAGAATGATCTTAAAGTCTCAATTGGCCCATCATTATCTTGTTGCAGTATTATTTTGAAATTACGATATCTCCTAAGATAGGTCATGGCCAATTTTTTGATCATCAATGTCCCACTGCTGGACGAAGGCGTTCCACTTATCTTTTCAAGTACTTTCTTCTAGCTTTGCCTATGAACTCGACATCGCAGCCCCACCAACTCTTTCTGGGCAGGCCTCAGCGGTTTCGTCCATCATCAAGCTCCCATAGCGTGGAGATTCAAGATTCGGCTTATCCCACCTAGTTGAGACTCCTAAAAATAAAGAGATGAATATTTAAATAGCTTTACTAAATATTCGTGTTCGTTTTAGGAGTTTAACATAAAATAACATTTTGACGAAAATATCATTGTAAAAATCAATTTACAGATTATAAAACATATTTATTAATGTAATTCATCTCCCATCACAGATTTCATCCTATAATGTTTATTGTTTTCGAGTATTATTACTCGTATGTCTCCGTTTTTATTCGTAACTAGCTGGTCCGGCAAACTTCGAACCGCCTATAACTCACGTCACTCAATTGTTTTACGAATCTTTTGTATGGGAATAAAGAAAACTGTTGTTTTTAGACATTTTCAGGAAATTTTATATTTTTTTCCATCCTCGTACTTCAAGGAATATTATAAAAAAAGCGGCCAAGTGAGAGTTGGACTCGCCCATGAAGGGTTCCGTAGCAGCAGTTCTTTGTAAGTTTGTTCTATATTTAAGTTGATTGAATGAAAGGTAAATTACGGTTTACGATTATTGATCTCGTTCAAACCAATTTTCTCTCGAAGTTTGGATGGTAATGTACATCATATATTTTTTTTAGTTTTATCATTCTCTTATTTTAGAAGTTACACATTTTACCATTTTGGAAGTGTCTCTCGCGCAAACTGTTTAGTTTAGAAAAATGATAATAGTAACCTCAATATCATGTAAAAACCTATCCATAGATACCCCACAAGTATGGGTTTGGTAAAATATTTTTTTTAATTTCAATTCCAAGTATGGGGAACCCCCAGTTTCTTTTTTTATTTTTTGTGTGAAAATCCTAATGCGGTTACCAAGTTTCAACAGGATAGTTTTTATACTTTCGAAAGAAAGTGGCTGTGACATACGGACGGACAGACAGACATGACGAATTTATAAGAGTTCCGTTTTTTGCCATTTGGCTACGGAACCCTAAAAATAATTAGCGAAAACGGTTCAGCAGCTCTAGAGATTTGCGCTTTGCAACACATTCAGCAATTCATTTTTATATTAAAGATGTATTCAAACAAAAAAGAGGTATGTAGGTACTTACCATTGCAAACATTTTTCGGTATTCATAAAATTAAGTTTTGTACTAAGAATAAATTTATGTTTTCGTGGAATATTTAATTTTCATTTACAAATTAATTTGTGAAGCTTTGGGAATACGTAGTCGGTGAGCAAACTTAATATTAATGTCCCGTTTTTATGTAGGTACACAAAGAAAGAACAAATATTTGAAAAAATATTATACGAATGCACATAGAAATTATGATGACTTTCAGTCTTATTACAAAAACTAAATAAATCTTGGTTTAAACCTGGACTATCAAGTCCAAGCTTATCTGCAGAACCATAGTTTAAATTACTAAGTGTTACAAAATTTAGATAAAACGTGGGACCTTAGTACCGTCATTTGAACCATTGTCTAAACAATATATCCACCATATGTAATAACAATTAAATCTACCATATTAACATCCATTTTGTTTGAAAATAACACAATGAAAAAGTTGCTGTGAAAAACTTTGACACACCTTTGACAACTACGACTGTTAGACCATGGTTTATCGCAAAACCACGATTTGTAAAAACGTGTGTGTGATTTAAACCTGGGTTTTTAGTTTAACCCCATTTGTAATAAGACGGTTTATGTTTGTAAAATTTTTTAGACTAGCGACTCGCTCTGGTTTCGCTCAAATGGAATTTGAAAAAATCAAATGTCATTTATTCAAATTAGGTTGATTTATCAGCATTTTTTTAAGGTTTTTTACATAAGACAGTTCCGCAAAGCGCCCCCCCTTCGACACTTCCTAGTGTTTTGGCTGGGAAGAAGAAGAGGCGGAACAAACTCCCCAGCAACACATCTGTCTGTACGGTTAGAGGAACCAAGATTTTATACAATTTAATAGCACATTCACATAATACATCAATCCGAAATTACATCCCAACCATGACTTGAAGGCACAAAAGATAAACTAGGACCAACAAATGGAACATAGCTTAAGTTCAGTTTATATTATTTGACATAAATAACGTGTGTGTAATTCATGCCATGTTACGTCAAGCAAATTACTTAATTGCTTACTTAATTAACTACCAACTTAACTGTCATTCAAATTCACACCATAGCCGTCAGTTTTGATAGTCTGAGATTAATCATGTTTGTTTATTGATCGTGCCAGTTTTATGTGAAGCCGGGTAACTTACTCAGTGTTGACCAATTGAAATCCCTGCCAGGATATTTTAAATTACCTTAATATTTGTTTAATCCAACTCGAATCAACAAATTCAAAATAAGATTAAAATTGCCTTCAATACCCTCACTAGGGTGATTGACTTTAAATTCGGGACAAATTGTACTCAACTACACAACTACAATTGAAAAGGTATACTTTTCAACCAATTAGAACTGCAACTACAGTGACCATCTTCCCGGATTTATCTTGCTATATTCGGATTTTCGGAACGACACGACGAAAAGTATGGAAAAATTACACGGTCAGAAAACAAGCTCTGCTTCTTTCTTTCTTTCTTGTTTACAGAATTTGTTACTAGCAAGATATTTTTTGGAACGAAAATGACGTGCTAAATCGGCATTATTAGTTAAATAACTATGTTCTTTTGCAACAGTCAGCTTTTTCATCAGGACTTTTCTTTCAGAATGGTTACCCTAATTGCCGCACAGCACGTTCCTAGATCCATTTAGTATCGGAGCAGGGGTGCCAACAAAAATGAGGATTTGGGGACAACGGGTAGAATCCAATCAGGGTTTTAAAAGCTCGATGCGGGGTTGTGTTTCAGTGTTGCAACCTTTTTGTATAAATAGATGGATATAGTGCATTTGCGGAACAAATAGGGGTGCCACCACGATAACAGTAACATAAATTGTCATCATAGTAGTTAGGGCAGCTACTGCATTTGTCATTTAGTAGATAGGTTGTAATGATAACTAGGAATTTTCATGTGTCGGGGGTGCTTTTACAAACAGCTTGTAGATTATACAAATATTTGCTCCGTGCGGGAATCGAACCCGCGACACGCAGCGCTGCAATCGAATCGCTCAGTCACTGCGCTAACCGTGCCGTCAATGTTGTATTATTTAATTTTTCCTCGACCCAAAGAGTATTTATCAACATTATTTTATTATTACCTTCATTGCGACACCCCTGCCCCGCCCAGTAATGTGAAAGTACGTTGAAAGTTGATGCAATTTGCTGATTGGCGTGCACGAGGTGGCTCGAATGTTGTCGACACCACTCTAATGGTATTGAACCTTTCAGTGACTCTCTGTTTTAAAAGTTTTGCATACAAACAATGTGTCTATAAAATGGTTATTTTAACTTTGTTAAAGCGCTGGTATTTATTATTACGTAAAGCAATTTGTACCCCTTTTGTGATAATTACGCGGAGCGAGAAGTACGAAAGGTATAGATTCAAGTTTATACGTAGAAGGAATGCAGAAAACAATTTTTTTTTTACTCATGCCGTAATTTGACTATTGGGAAAGCACTAGTTTGTGTTTAAAATGGCTGAGTAATAACAATTTCAAAAGGCTAGACAATAGGTTCTCACACGACACCGCTCATCCGCGCGGACGGGCGGATGCCTCGACGGACTTTGAGACTTTAAGCTGCGCAGATATACAGTATTTTTCGTCCACTACACTCATGCAGTTATTTTCTTTTCCCACACTAAGTAAGTTTAACCTTACTACAGCAGTAATAAAGTTAATATCTAAAGGTGTCATCTCGGTACTAAGAAGTACAATCCCGTGGAACAATTACTAACACAACATGGGCGAAACCGGGAGCATAACTCAATAATAAATGCTATTTTCAAAACCTACTCCGCATCACTTAAATCTCACAGACAATTAAATAACGTGACTTATGAATGTCGCTAAATTAACAATTCCTTTATTTCACTTCGCTCTAACAGCTGTATAAATAAATATCAACAGACAATAGCAACTACCTACTTACACTAATAGCCTCGTCGGCTGTCGTCACAATTTAGACCTGGAAACTTATTTAGGTCTCTACTTAGGGCCTAAATCGTGTCTAGTGCTAGATTATCGCGACGATTTATATTTACTTTATTTTCTTCTGCTTTATTTGCTTGTGTATTATATTTTTGCTTGTATTATGTACTGTGGATTTTTGTACTAAGGCCGCTTGTATGGTCGCGGGACTTACGAATTACTGTGACCCCGGTACGTAAAGGGCTATTGAAGGACACAGTGGATTTTAGTCAGTCAAGTCTGACAGTCCCTCCCGCCCTGCTCTGGGTGGGAGGACTACTTTGATGATTTTACCAGGGATAAAAAAAAAGCGAAGAGGCTTGTATCCCAGCGGTAAGAATGTTTTAGGTAGACTATGCTAAGTTTATACATAATGTTTGAACTGTTCTTTATTAAAGTTAGTGAAGTTCCCGATGTTAAAAACTAAAAACTTTGTTCCAAAACTAACAATAAAACTTTTGCTTTAAAAATACCCAACATTCCTTTCTTTGTGGTAACCGATTTGTAAAACAAAGAAGTTTTACATTCATTCAGTGTTCATACAAACACATAGTAAATATACTAAACTTAATATATAGATAGAAATGTTATCTGTCTGCAAAGTTTTGTCGTAAATAGCATTAGAACTAGTTATGGGGCGTTTTTCAGCACATTTACTCGGTTTATTACGTTATTATTGTGAGACATCTTAGGACGCAGACAGGCACTTTACATTGTGTTATTTCACGCCCTTAAACTGGTTTGGAATGGTACGAGTTCATAAGCGCCCGCATACAGCAGCAGCAGACGACGTGACGTCACGACATGTCGCAGCGTTAATATCGTTGAAGTCATGAGTCCGATGCAGATGGTCGCTTCAGCGTCTGTGGGACTACTGATCTGCAGTCGTACGACTTATCGTCTGCGATCGTGCAAAGTGTTGTCCAACGACGTGTCGCTATCTGTGTAAGGTTTTACATAGAAATACATAGGAACTTATACTGTAGCAGCGACACATCGTCGCGCGTCAGTTGCTGCTGTCTGCAGCCCGCTAATACTTCGTGCCTTAAGAACATCCTGAAACTCCTACCTTAAAAACGTTTTATGAAAACCGTATGTCAGTTTCCTCGTGACGGGGCCTGTAGAGGGCCAAAGCCTGCCAGGGTCGCGGGACTAACGGATTACCGTGACCCCGGTACGTAAAGGGCTATTGAAGGACACCGTGGATTTTAGTCAGTACAAGTCTGACAGTCCCTCCCGCCCTGCCCTGGGTGGGAGGACTCATTTGATGATTATACCACGACCTGATAATGAAGTAGGCTTCTAACCCTTTCGGAGATTATAAGTAAAGTTTAAAAGTCACGTGTTGTCACATGATAATCTCTGAAATAATTTTGATAGTATATAAAATACAGCTTCACAACGAAATGTGGAATAGTTTTGACCACAAATGGACATGAAGAATAAATAAATGAATAGCCCATTATTGAGCAGGGTCAATAATAATATCAAATTGAAAATGGTAATATCTCGTTGTATTGGGATCGACCTATCATCACTGACAGGACTATTGTTGCCAATAAGCCTGACATTGTGGTGATAGATCGATCGGAGCGTCGCGCAATGATTGTTGGTATAACTGTCCCGCATGATGAGAACCTCGTGAAGGCAGAAAAAGATAAGCAATTCAAGTATCTTGATCTGGCTCGCGAGGTTGTTTACATGTGGGACGTGAATGCGACAGTCATTGTGCCGATAGTCGTGTCTGCCAATGGCTTAATCGCCAAGAGCCTCGAACAACATCTGAGGAGGCTCTCGCTTGGCAGCTGGATCAGGCGCCTGATTCAGAAGGCATTACTTCTGGACACGGCGCGTATTGTTAGGAGGTTCGTCTCTCAGGAGCCCTGAACACCGGCAGCCTGGACCCTGTTCCCGATGCTGGTGGACTGCTATTTTTTATATTTTTATATGTTTTTATTGCTTTTTTGTAAAAATATTTAAAAATTTATAAGTGTAAAAATGAATAAAGATATCAAATTGATATTTATTTACTCGTTGGTGAACTCATTAACTCTACACTATGCCTACCACTGTTTACCTGGCTAAATCATAATTATATTTTTATAATAATCTTGTACCAATGTTATCATAACTGTGATACGGAAAGCTAATCTCTGCGTGTTGTTTTAGGACACCGAATATTTTTCTTCGTAAAAGCTACCCGCGTATTTGATGGACTTTTAAGTACTAAAAAAAGCCATTAATGTCCACTGGTGAATTTTATGACAGATAGACAAATTAAACAGACTGTTTTAAAAATGGCTGTAAATGAAATAATTTACTCTGGATATCTTACGATCAATGAAACTACAAAAATGATCAATGAAACTGCAAAATCTGTCATCACTGAACTGGCACGGATTATAAGTTCCAACTGGAGTGGTCGCGGGACTTACGAATCACCGTAACCCTAGAACGTAAAGAGCTATTGAAGGACACCGAGGATTTAAGTCAGTACGAATCTTACAGTCCCTACCGCTCTGCCCTGGGTGGGAGGACTCATTTGATGAATGACAACTGGAGTTTTAAAGTAAATAAAACCTCAGTTTTTAAGATAAGATATTTTATACCAGTTTAGGGAGCTTACCCATGAAGCGATTCGTGCGATTTGCAATTTCTACTAACTAAAAATGTAAATCGTCCTTGCTACTACGGTATAAACTTGCAGTTCGATTGACTTGACGTCATTGTGGCGATCGTGTATTTATTTTTCATGTACCCGTGGACAACAGCATGTTTTATGTCATATTTATGTCGGGAAGCTCTTTTACAGTGACGACTGGTGTCGTGCTTCTACCTATTATTATACTACCCACACCCATCTTTTATTGTTTTAGTGTCTATTACCGGAATGAAACTGCCCTGTAATTATGTGAAATTTATATCTACGGTCGGTATCAACAGGCGTAGGTGTGATGACCTACAGTTAACTGACAGGCCTGATGGTCTAGTGGTTAGTGACCCTGACTGCTATGCCGGAGGTCGTGGGTTCGATTCCCACCCAGGACAAATGTTTGTGTGATGAGCACGATCATTTGTTCTGTGTCTGGGTGTAATTTATCTATAGTATGTATGTATTTAGAAATATATAAGTATGTTTATCAGTTGTCTAGTACCCATAACACAAGCTCTGCTTAGCTTGGGACTAGATGGCGTTGTGTGATAGTTGTGGAATATTTATTATTTTATTATTTATTAACTTATTTAAAGCACGTCAAATAATAATACAGTTTACGTTGCTGTGAATAGCTTATTTACAGAAAACAACTTACTAACAATTTATTTTTGGATTCATATTTTTAGAAACATAACTTATAATGGACGGTACGGTTAGCGCAGTAGCTGAGTGATTGAACTGCTGCGCTACGTGTCGCGAGTTCGATTCCCGAACGGATCAAATATTTGTATGATCTACAAGTAGTTGTTCCGGGTCTGGGCTTTTGTGTATGTGAGTTTGAAAACGCTCCCACAACACAGGAAAAAATCCTAGTGTGGGGCAATGATCTAAAAAAAATAAAAAATGTAAAAAATCATCACGAAAATTTTAGTAGGAAATTGAGGTTCGTAGCATACTTGCAACGTAGCAATCGTGGCATAGCATTCATTGCGTAGCACACGCCGCGTAGCTCACACAGCGTAGCACTTGTAGCGTAGCATTCGTCGCGTAGCAGTCGTAGCATACTCGTAGAACAGCACTCAAGATACGGAGACTCAATTAAACGCTAAGATTTCAATTGATGAATGATTCAATAAATAATGAAAATTGCTAAATTAAAGCCAATACAAGTGATTATGTCTTTTGTAAAATAAAACATCATTAAATTAATAAATGAATCATTAAAATTTACAAGACAAACCTAAGGAGACATAATTATCACCGACCAAAATTTACTTTTCTCGTTCCAGTGTCTTTGTTAAGGGCTGACTTTGAAAGGGCGCTCCCTTGACGGCCGTGTGCCCTCAAGAATGGGGTAAAACAAACGATAAGTAACACAAAGCCGTGGTTACCCCTCCCCTCACCACTATGGTGATCATCTGGACCAGATAAGGGTAATTAGACCTGTTTGTGGACTTTGTAAAAAAGCTGCAAAAGTGATTTTTTTCGTACTTGAATAATTGTGTTTGATACGAATACGAATAGGGTTTATTGTTTTTTTTCTGTTGTTGTACGACCAGGGAATATTTTAAGTGTGTTGTTATACCGCATTTTATACTGAATAAGTGCAGTGGTATTTTAACTGTCTCATTTCTTAGTCAGTTTCAGTCTTTATTGCATTAATACCTACCTTTGAAAATAAATTGACATTTTGAACCACTCCTTTCATTGGTTCAGTAAACTTAATTATGAGCAAATCTAAGTTAAAAAAGCTAAGGTTTCCATCCGATTTCCTACTTTATACAATAATTTTGGGTTTGTCTCAAAAGTGGCATGTGAAGGAACGGGGTGGTTTTTTGTCAGTAGGAGACTGATATTTAAAAGGCTACTTATAACATCATAATTTTCTATGAATGTTTGTGTAATTGTAAATATTATGTCTCGGACAATTGTCCAAGGTTGTCTCCGTCGGTTCTCAAATTCAATGCCAGCAGACAGACAACCTTTTTCCATGGAGATTCCAGACGGATAGCCTCAAGCTATAATTTGAGTAATTTCTCGTCTGCCGAGATAATAACAGTATTTATATATAATACCTTACAATTTTCAGACACGTAATTATCATTACTAAACCTTTTCATGATATTTTAGTTATCATACAGGAACTCCGGGGTCGCGGGACCAAGGGATTACCGTGACCCCGGTACGTAAAGGGCTATTGAAGGACACCGTGGATTTTAGTCAGTACAAGTCTGACAGTCCCTCCCGCCCTGCCCTGGGTGGGAGGACTCATTTGATGATTATACCACGATAAAAAAAAAAAAAAAAAACATACAGGAACTCAAAACGTAAGGGGCACGTTTGTTTTAGTGGCTGAACAATTGGACTGCTGCGCTGCGTGTCGCGGGTTCGATTCCCGCACGGAACAAATATTTGTACGATCTACAAGTAGTTGTTTCGGGTCTGGGCGTTTATGTATGTGAGTTTATATGTTTTGTAAACGCACCCACGGCACAGGAGAAATTCCTATTGTGGGGCAACGTTTTTTAAAAACAAAACTATAATGAAAAGGGTCGAAATGTACTGACAGTCCCTTCCGGTCCACCCAAGAACGGAGGTCTCATCGGTTTATTCCCGTCCAATAACACCCTACTTTCACACTGATATTGTTTTTTTTTTATCGTGGTAAAATCATCAAATGAGTTATCCCACCAAGGGCAGAGCGGGAGGGACTGACAGACTCTTACTGACTAAAATCCACGGTGTCCTTCAATAGCCCTTTACGTTCCGGGGTCACGATAATTCGTAAGTCCCTCGACCCCGGCAAGCTTTGGCCCTCTAGAGGGGAGCCCCGTCATTTTGCTGACACTCTTTGAGGCGCGCGTGGAACACAACGCGCCGTCGACCCGGGCATGGTCCATGGTCGGACAGCGAGTTGCCCATTACTCGCCGCCCGCATGAGACACTGTTACTGGTTAGCAAAAATATTCGTCTTAACCAGTAACAGTGTCACTGTGAGGGGTGTTACTGATCAGGAATTACGATTTTAACAACCAAACTAATAGGATCTCGAGTATGTATTATTCTATAACACACACAGGCGCACTGGTTAAGTGATTAACTGCTACGCTATGTGTTGCGAGTTCGATTATCGCTCAGAACAAATATTTGTATGACCATGACCTACAAGTAGTTGTTCCAGCTCTGAATGTTTGTGTATGTGAGTTTAAATGTTTGTAAACGCACCCACGGTACAGGAGGAATTTCTAGTGTGACTAGGCTTTTTAAAGATAATTTACAGTCTGGTGAGATTTTATCATAAGAAAAAAACGAACTTCCGTTTGAATTCTCGTCCGCTCCTAAATTAATTTAATGAATACCTTTCAAAAATCCTTCATTAGTGCTCACTTCCGATTTCAAATTCTGAAGTAAAAATTCATGCTTCTAGATCTGGCAGAATTTGAGATTATTAAGTCGTCAGTGACTCCACCGATTGTTGCCGACTTTAAGCTTTTGTCAAACAGACAGGCGAGTCCGAAGCGATAACGAACCGATACGAGACGTCATTCAGTCCGATAGTTTGGTCACGCTATCGGATCGCTTTCGCTTTTCTATGTGACTGAATTCAAACAATTCCATACATTACAAATAAAAACGCCTCGCTTAACATTCGTCAAGCCTATCTGCTTGACTAAGGCTTTATTGATAATATGAGTGGAGGGGAAAACAAATTAAAGACGCAGACCCATAAAACAATAGTTAATGTTGATATTTTATTTTCTAGCCTAATCTGTTCCACTCCATAGCAAAGGAAACTCCACTTCTCGCGAACCCGCACTTCCTCTGATAAGCTGGATAGGTTCCGCCAGAACTGGAAGAAGGAATTCTAAGTCCAAAATTTAATAAACTTCAGAATTAAATGTATCAAAAACTTTTTCAAGAACGGACTCAAACAGCTGTTATCTTTTTTTATCGTAGTAAAACCATCAAATAAGTCTTCCCACCCAGCCGGGGCGAGACAGATCAGGCTTTATCAGACACGATGATCCTTCTTACATTCCAGGTTCACGGTAACCTGATCAGAAAGTCTAACGAACCCAGCTGTCATCATTATGAGGAGCCCTATTTACCTTCTGTGGTAGTCACGACAAACAGATAAGGGATTGTATCAGGTGCCCGGGTAGCGACACCCGCTTAAATATAGATAGGTGGCGGCATAGACACTCTACCCCTGAATATATATATATATTATATATATATATATTCCGGAGTATTATTAAACTGCTCGAGTATTCTTGGGCCTGTTTGAAGGAAACTGTATCAAAATGTAGCATAATAGCATAATTAAATGTTAATTTGGTAGACTCAATTTAGCCAAAGAGGAGGCGGGCCGCGTGAGGGAGAGGACAGCGTCGTCCCTCCACCCCAGCCGCAGTGGTAGACGCCCACGGCGACAGACGTCAGCAGACGATCTCCGGCCACCGTAGACGCGGGCATGCGGGCAACTCGCTGTCCGACCATGGACCATGCGCACATGCCCGGGTAACCGGCGCGTTTCGAATTTTACAAAGATAAAAAAAGGTTCAATTTAACCTGAGTAGACACAGGCAATGGTTGAGGGATTGACTACTGCGCTAAGTGATTAGGGTTCGATTCCCGCATGAAACAAATATTTATATGGGCTAGAGTTTGATCACCGTTTCGCCTGATGGTAAGCAATGATGTGGTCGACGGAATATTGGTATGGTTGAATCTGTATGATTTAGTTAAACTTTACTATTGTACGATTTTTAATGTGAATTTAATGCCTTTTTCAAACAGACAGGCGAAAGCGCAGCGTTTCCGAAGCGATACCGAACCGAAGCGAGACGTCAGTCCGATAGTTCTGTCACGCTATCGGATCGCTTTCGCTTTTCTATGTGACTGGATTCAAACAATTCCATACATTACAAAAAAAACGTCACGCTTCGCATTCGTCACGCCTGTCTCATTGACAAAGGCTTAAATGTTTGTTAACACACCCACGACACAGGAGAAATTCATAGAGTGGAACAAACATTTTTTTTTTAAGTAGAAAGAAAATTCTCCACAGTTTAGGGACGGATCACATAGGTTTGAGAGCGGCGCAGCTGCTGCCTAAAAACAATGACACACTCTGTATGTACAAAAACAAAAACCGAGAGATATGGCATAAAAAGGGGGAGGCCTATACCCAGCAGTTGGTGATCCCGGACTGATGTGATGATGATGATGTACAAATATGTACACACCTTTTGAACATTTTTTTTATTACATCTGGATATGGGCCTCATTATGTCTTCCTCGAGACAGTCAAAGAGTTTCCTCGTTGGCATGTCTAGTAAGTCGTCTAGTAGTGATTAGTCAAGCGTCTGACTACCCACACAAAAATATACCCATACTTTTTGCAAAACTCATGTATAACATAGAAAATTGACACCTAACGTTGCCTCTAACAGTCTATTTTCCTTGTCTCTCTAAGCCATTAAAAATAAAAACATACAAACTTCTATCTACCAAAAACTGTCCAAGAGATTTTAAAGTAAAGCAAAAACTACATTAACTAACCAGTTCCGCGACCCAGTGTAAACTTCCCGGGGGCCAATTTGTCAGTAAACTCGCGTGGGTCCCTGAGGCTAGCAACTACTACTCGTATAATGTAGACCGCCATGTTTGGATTGACTCGCGTGGACCCCTCAAAGGATATTCTGTTCATTACTTTTGCGGAACCATGTTACAAGTTAAAGTTCTGGTGTGATCTTTGGAGAATTTGTATTGCATATGTTTTTTTTATTTTTATTTTATGTATGTTTCTTTTGTTGTGTGAGAGATTTTGTGTGAAGAAAAATCACATGTTTAGAATAGATATTTTCTGAAAAATGGTTTAAATTAATAACTGTGACATAGTTTGTTAGGTAAATAATGAAAAAGAAACAACGAAATTGCACAGACAGGCTGAAAAGAAGCTTTATTTTATAACAGGTAAAGTACAAAATTAAATATGTCGAATTACCGCCAACTTATCTGTGTCCTTATATTATACCGCTAGGCATTCACATAATTAATGCAATGGTAATAGATAGATTATTGCTTCAGCCAGTGCATTACCGCAGAATCACTATATTATTAAAGCCATCAATAATGCCATCAGTAGACCTGGCTCTTCAAAGGGACTTAGCGGTCTACAATGGTAAGTGGTAGTAAAGGTCTACCACCAACACTATAAGGCTACGCTATACAGGCGCGATTTGAGGCGACACACAGCGTCTTCATACACACTATCAAATGAGCCTTCCCATCCTAGATGGAGTGAAAAGACTGCCAGACTTGACTGATAAAAAAACCGAGGTGTACCTTTATCTTCAGTTCTTAATTAAGCCCTTTGTAGTTCTAAGGTCGTGGTAAACTTTTTAGACTGTTCCGCGACCCAGACGAGATATGGGTCGTGCCCCCGGTTGCTGTAAACTAATGTACCTAATTCAATCAGTTGAAAAACTTGGGTTGTCCTCTTATGATAAAATTCGTTGTTTGTTAATCTTTCAATAACCGGGTGTTAAACATTTTGCGGATAACAATACGAAGGGAAAGGCGTCATACGGTATAACTGAAAATTAATTTCAAATAGAGTAGACTTATAGCTATCAGAGGCACACATCTTGAGTCTGGGCTACTACTATGATATTGTTTCAAATAGCTTGCATCATCTCACTGTTGAGGGCTATTGAAGGACCCCGTGAATTTTAGTCAGTACAAGTCTGACAGTCCCTCGTGTCCTGCCCTGTGTGGGAGGACTCATTCGATGATTTTACCACGTAAAAAAAATGGTCATCCTTTCGTCTACCTCGTCGCGCCATTTTCTACGAACCTACTTTTAAAATTCGGATAAAAACGCTCACAACACTGCATGACATGGAATATCGGAACCCAACAGATTTTTATTAAAGAGCAATATACTTTTTGATTCTATATAACAAACAAGTGTCACAAAACGCGTCGCGCCTGTGCAGTCCAGCCTTTAGTTACGTCGCTAATTGATATGCGATATTACTATTGGATTATGTGGGCGGATCAACTTGCTTACGTAAGTGAAACCACTGAAGTAATACATAATTTGTAATACTAAGATCAATTTTAAAGAAGTAGGAGTGATTAGAGCGAAGTGAGGAATCGGAGCTACTTTTGAATACTTTTAAATTAGTCGTAGTTGATAGGGCAATTGAAGACCACGATTCAATAGGAATTCGTTTGGAGAGTCTTAACCAGTGAAAGAATATCAATTTCGCAAGAATTTTGTTGTATTATGGAAAACTTCCAATCGCTTTAGCTTGACTGCGCCTGCAAGTTTCGCCGTTCGCTCCGCTGCTGGTCGGCGCTAAACGTAGCTTAGAACATTTTTCATTTGTTTTAAGTCACCAGACACCTCGCCCATCGCACTGCACCGTCAAAGCACAAACACCTCTTCAATGTTGTATGCCAGCTATACACGATGTAGTTTACCGTCAAGCAAACTTGTCATGCAAACTGATTACCATACAATGTCAAGTTTACCGGACACATCTTCCAGCGCGCTGCATACTTGACGGTAAACTGAAGCTTGTATAGATAGCATTATACTACTTACACAATAGGAAACACAGAATGAAATTTTAGGAATCTAGGCATAATTTACAACAACTTCCTACCAAAAAGGGTAACGTCATTCTCAGGATGTTCAAAGAAGCGCTATTCACAACTACCCTACAAAAGAAAAGTTATAAAATTCACTCAAAGCGTCCATTAGTAAAACTCAGACTGTGGGTACTTTTAAATCCTTTTGACCTGTCTTACCTTGCCTCGGGTAAGTGTTTCTTTGTGAAATCTTTTACATTTTTAGACAAATTAATTAAATAACGTTTCCAGTTTTCGGGAGCTAAAATGATGAAGAAATTTTCTATTAGTCATAGCTGTTTCTTACTAAGCTTGATACTGGCCTCTGACCATTGGGTTTTCAACTTCCCAATCTATTGTTTCATGCTTTATTCGTCTCCTCCACAACGTAAATATCGCATTGAATTGTAAAATCTGTTGAAATAAAACTGACTAAATAAAAGGCAAAGACAAATGAACCTGTGGTACCTAATTATCACAAAGGTTTCAATTTTTACATTACATGTTACAGTACAATATCTAAACTTTTGTTAGTAAGATATGAAATGGGCAACTCGTTGTCCGACCATGGACCATGCCCGGGTCGACGGCGCGTTGTGTTCCACGCGCGCCTCAAAGAGTGTCAGCCAAATGACGGGGCCCCCCTCTAGAGGGCCAAAGCCTGCTAGGGTCGCGGGTCTGTACGAATTACCGTGACCCCTGAACGTAAATGGCTATTGAACGACACCGTGGATTTTAGTCAGTACGAGTCTGACAGTCCCTCCCGCTGTGCCCTGGGTGTGAGGACTCATTGATGCTTAAAAAAAAATGTAAGATGGGTAAAGAGCACCACATCATCAATTTAGCTCAGCAATGGGCGCTGTCACATTAGACGATAACGACACGATATCGGTAGGATTGGTAGTTTCATACGTTTGTAAGTAAAAGGAGCGAGTAAGCACGATTTACCGGTGTCGTGTCGTTACCGTTTTATCGTCGTAGAACCACAAAATCAAAATCAAGCAGGTAGAACGTAATACAAAAATCGATTTTTCCATAATTTTAGCTCATCACAGTACGGTGCTCAAATTGCCTTTCTGTCAACTGATCCTTCCGTCTCACCTGCGTCCCTGTAGCTTATCTGCCTCCCGAAATTCGATCCAAGGACGTATGTACTTACGATTGTGTGAACAAATGCGAAATGATTTATGTTTTGTGCCAATTTTGTGAGTACTGAATAAGAAAAATCCTTTGATCATGTCTTTTTTTTTTATTTATTTATAGAATCTATTATGGATGAAAATTGAAAACAAAGGTCAAAGTCAAAATGTCAGTAGAATCCCTTTGGCAAGATATAAGATCAAATTTTCAATTTCATGTAAAATATAAACCTTTTTCAAAAGATTTAAAACAAAAAAAAAGGTTTTTAATTAAATTACCTACTATTCTTACGGAACCCTTATAAAATAATGATGACCTAAAATTGAGTTTATTAGCTCAATTATGTCTCGAAATTCAGAAGATATATTAAAAAAAGTTCTCGAGCAGACAGATATTAACAATTGTCATAAAAATACGTCAATTTAGGCTGTTACAGATGCTCAACGGGCGCCCCTAAATATTAATTCGGTGAAAGATTTCCCGTAGTGATACGAAAATCCCGGAATTACGGGAATGATTAAAAATTAAGATCCCGTCCCGAGATTTCCTCTCGAGACGAAATGGACTTGTGTTGTTTCGTTTATTGTTTATTTGATAAATTGCTTTGTGATGAGATTGAAATTAATATAATGTTCAGTGGTTTCATAAATTGTATCTTTTCATTTAATGTGAATTTGGGAAAGGTTACATCTATTATTTTGTTAATAATTAATTAATTTTAAGTTTCTAAAGACGATTTTGTATGACTTTTGTGTAGGACTAAAAATTACCGCTTTTACCAACAGTCTCAAGTAATACGAAACTTCACAGAGATATAATTACTTAATACAATTAGCTACTATCAGCTGTATGTCTTTGTCAATCGATACCGAACCGATACGAGACGTCAGTCCGATAGTTCTGTCACGCTATCGGATCGCTTTCGCTTTTCTATGTGACTGGATTCAAACAATTCCATACATTAGAAATAGTGAAAGGAACTATCAAGTTCTTACTTACTAGAAGTTCACTGTGTTCCTTCGGTTGCCCTTTGCCTTCTAGGGCCACAGTTTAGTAACCAAATACCTGGTTACTTGCTGTAAGACATAATAGCCACACTAGGAGGCGACAAACAAAGGCACCAAGCGCGCAGTACGGCCAGATGCATAAAATCTCTTTAAACAATTTTACCTGGCCGATCAGTACCGACCCGTACCGAGCTACTTTCAGGTAGCTAAGTGTCAAAAACATAACCGCATCGTTTTATCTACACTAATATTATAAAGAGGAAAGATTTGTATTTTTGTATGTGTGTATGTTTGTAATGAATAAACTCAAAAAGTACTGTGCCAATTAAAAAAACTTTTTCACCCTGAAAAAGCTACATTTACTCTGAGTAACACAGGCCACCCACGAAGCCGGGACGGATCGCTAGTTTTATATTTTTACCCACATCTAGGTGAAGGAATATTTAGAAAACGACTGTCTACATATTCCTATGTTCTACACACTGTACATGAATCAAAATTGATAAAATTAATTTATATTTTCCTGAGAATCGAAATAACTCTCTGCCTTGATTAAATAAGACTACATTTTGGCTGACACGTGCCATACAGATAAAGCGAGCCACACACGGCTAAGATACTAAAATATTTTATCTTAATATACCAAATCGCTCGCCATACAATTTCTATCTTAAGATACCAAAATATGAAAGATATATTATCTTCGTCGTGTGTGATGGTCCATTGAATTGTATGGCGAGCGATATGGTATCTTAAGATAAAATATTATAGTATCTTAGCCGTGTGAGGCGCGCTTATAGGATTTGATTTTACTATTTAAGGCCAGGATAGCTACGAAATCAGGCAATCAGAGCTACCAAGGGATATTGTGTCAGCTAATCATTAAGTTGCGGAGGTAAGTCAAACAGTTCAGGCGTGCAAAGTTCGGTGAAATACATTTTAGTATTTACGTCTTTTTATTTTTTAAGTTTTTAAGTCTTTACTTTTCATGAGGAGTGATGAAACTCTTTACAAAATACTACACAAATATTGAAAAAGCTCGACTAATGTGCATGATATAGGTAAATTAAATTTATACATTTTTTTGGGTGCGTTTACAAACATAAAAACGTGCGGAAATCGAACCCACGACACGCAGCGCAGCAGTCCCATCGCTTAGCCACTGCGCTAACCGTGCCGTCGTGCTGAACATATATGCATTGCACTCGAGAATAATTTAGCTTCCTGCTAAAACAAAAACTAAATTAACTACCGAAATAAAATATCATAAAGAGGTATGTAAACTAATTAGTATGGAAGTATAAATAAAGGCAGGAATATCTTGAAGATGATGAAGCAAAAATACCAAAGTAAAAGAAGTCTGATAGCCTCATCTCCGTTTCCAATCCAGTGTCTACAAAATTAATAAAGTTATTTAATAAAGGCTCGGTACGACCACTAAATGCCACGGATCCCGATATAGTCATATTTGAAACAAGCTTCCGCCCGCGACTTCGTCCGCGCGGATGTCGGTCTTCGCATGGATGGTAGGTTTTTTTTTCTACGTATTTTTCCAGGATAAAAAGTATCCCATTTTATGCCCAGGATATTAAGGTATAATTATACCAAGTTTCATTGAAATCGCACCGTTAGTTTTCACGTGATGCCTGCACATACAGACAGACAGACAAATTTTTTTTTAATCACTTATTTGGGTCTGGTATCGATCCAGCAACACCCCCCGCTATTTATTTTTTCAATATTTTCAATGTACAGAATTTACCCTTCTACAGATTTATTATATGGGTATGCCCGGGGAACATCGGGCGGACTTAATTAAATGGGAATGTTATATTGCATTGCATTGCAACTAGGTCAGCATACAATGGTTACACGCGTTCAACATCTTGATGTGAGAAGATTGAATGCGATGTATGTAGGGATGTATACGTATGGGTATCTGATAAGATAATCTTATTGGATAGATGTTTTGTTGTGATCCATGATTGGTTTTGATCTGCTAAATTTAAAGAGGTTACTATTATTAAGTAATATCTTTTTATTGCATACTGTAATCATCTAATCAATGGTTTTTCAGTAAAGGCTGCCTTTATGCCTTTGTTAAATAGACCGGCGAAAGCGAAGCGTTTCCGAAGCGATACCGACCCGAAGCGAGACATCAGTCCGACAGTTCGGTCACGCTATAGGATCGCTTTCGCTTTTCTATGTGACTGGATTCAGACAATTCCATACATTACAAATAAAAACGCCACGCTTCGCATTCGCCACGCCTGTCTGTTTGACAAAGGCTTTAAGCCCTTGTCGAACTGACAGGCGATAGCGAACCGGACCGAGTCCGAAGCTATACGAGACAACAAATTGGGTTCAACGAACCGAGACGTGGCAGTTGTATTAGCTGGCTTTTTATGAACGACGAAACAGAACAAATACACACCACGTCGCCACGTCTTCGCATCGGTTCGGTCACGCTATCGGATCGCTTTCGCTTTACTATGTAACTGGATTGATTCAAACAATTCCATACATTACAAATAAAAACGCCGAGCGCGTCGCTCGTCCATCTATACGCCTGGCGCTAGCGTGGCCTTTTTTGTTTGACGACTTAATATTTTCATAGTAAGTAAGCACGCCAAGAACACGTCACGCTAGCGGCGTAAAGACCCCTCTTTGAGGAGTGGCTGGATAGCCGTCACGGCGTCCTGACCTACCACATGACGCAGGTCCTCACCGGACACAGAAGTTTCGGGAGGTTCCTGTGACTGATAGGGAGGGAAAAAACGCCTGGGTGTCACCACTGCGAGGATCGCCCGGAGGACACGGTGGAGCATACTGTGCCGGAATGCCCCGCTTGGGCAGGGCACCGCCGTGTCCTCACGACGGCGATAGGCGGAGACCTCTCGCGCCCGGCATTGGTCGAGGCCATGCTGCGGGGCGAGACGGAGTGGGAAGCGGTCCTCCTTCTGCGAAGCAGTCATGCTCGCGAAGGAGGAGGCGGGCCGCGTGAGGGAGAGGACAGCGTCCTCCCTCCACCACAGCCGCAGTGGTA
Organism: Agrotis puta; assembly: GCA_943136025.2. Classification (NCBI taxonomy): domain Eukaryota; kingdom Metazoa; phylum Arthropoda; class Insecta; order Lepidoptera; family Noctuidae; genus Agrotis; species Agrotis puta. The sequence continues at coordinate 16,974,990 of OW964169.2, read as the reverse complement.
GACGCCCACGGCGACCGACGTCGGCAGACGATCTCCGACCACCGTAGGCGCGGGCATGCAGGCGGCGAATAATGGGCGACTCGCTATTCGACCATGGACCAAGCCCGGGTCGACGGCGCGTTGTGTTTGGGGTCTACGGGGCCCCCTGTAGAGGACCAAACCCTGCCAGGGTCGCGGGACTCACAAATTACCGTGACCCCGGTACGTGAAGGGCTATTGAAGGACACCGTGGATTTTAGTCAGTACGAGTCTGAAAATTCCACCCGCTCTGCCCTGATGATTTTTATTTGATGATTTATTTTACGTTAAAAAAAAGAAGGTATAACACAGTACTTCTACGTTTTACTCAGACTGAAGGATTCTTGAGGACTCATTTGATGTTTTTAACACGATAAAAAAAAGGGTCAAGCCAAGCCAAGCTCGCTATTCGGGAAAGCCTTAAGGAAACAGATTTTCAGCTTAATTTAAATAAATTACTTATATGTTTGCTGAATACTTACTTATGATGTCTGCCTCGACCCCGAACTATTACTAAGAAAAAATATACTCGAGGAAAACCGATGCAGCTTCATTTATTCGTATTGTAAACATTACCGCCATGTTTCTTCATACACGCAATTTCAATTTGTTCTGCTGAATGCATATTGAATATTGTTTTTATAGCTGGACATTCCGCGAAATATTTTATTGAAATATATGCCATTGTACAATGAATCTGTCGCGGGACCAAGGGATTACCGTGACCCCAGTACGTAAAGGGCTAGTGAAGGACACCGTGGATTTTAGTCAGTACAAGTCTGACAGTCCCTCCCGCCCTGCCCTGGGTGGGAGGACTCATTTGATGATTTTACCACGATAAAAAAAAAAAAAAAAAAAATTGTACAATGAATCGGGTCAATCAATACAGAATACTGTTAAAACGTAATACATGTTCTAGAATTTTCAGCCAGTCTATTCAGCGGGTCAATGAACTGTGTCGTGGGTCGAAAAACTTGTGTGCACTGTAGTCTTGAAAAACATAGACACAGAAACTCGATGTGCTTATTCGGTTAGACTATTTCCCGAGAAAACTAGTCATCATTAATATTATAAAACCAGTGAACCGATCATCCTGTTTTCACACGTTGTCAGGTATACAGAGACGGACAAAGGATATCTTTCGTCCCAAAAAAGGACTGTTCCCGCGAAAAACAACAATAACGTTCAGATGATTACGGATAGCGCCACATGTACGATCCGAATTGTCAAATTCTAAATTAAGCCTTTGTCAAACAGACTGGCGTGGCGAATGCGAAGCATGACTTTTTTATTTGTAATGTATGGAATTGTTTGAATACAGTCACATAGAAAAGCGAAAGAGATCCGATGGCGTGACAGAACTATCGGACGGACGTCTCGCTTAGGTTCAGTATCGCTTCGGAAACGCTTCGCTTTCCTCTGTCTGTTTGACAAAGGCATTAACACGAGCGAAACCGCGGGCAACAGCTAGTTTACCTACTTCACACTCAGAGCAGACGATTAACAAAAGAATATTCCTCCCTCAAAAGATAATTCTTTAAGCTACGCCGAATTTACCCTGTGAAGCGAAACGCAACGATTGTTTGCATTACAAAGCGTGGAGATCGACAATAGGGGTGATGATTGCAATGTTCCGGGACTCACATTCAGCACTTCTGAACATTCAATTTAAGTCGGGGGATATTAATTGTTAAGTAAATCAGCATATTACGTCAAATTGCCTTTTCAGAAATCTGGTCAACCGATCATTTTTACCGTGGCATGACAATGTTGAAAATTTAGCATAAAAATAATGTTGCCATGCTTCAATAGAGTACGGATCTTGCCATAATCGTGAAAAAAAAACAGTCACATTGTATAGTCTGTCTATTCTTCGTATAACAGAGATGTAATTGATCACGCAACGCGTCTTGCCGAACATTTCGAAGAAATAAAGGCAATATTTTATCATTATGATGTTTGACAACACGGTTAGAGCAGTAGCTGAGCGATTGGACTGCTGCGCTGTTGGTCGCGGGTTCGATTCCTGCACGGAACAAATATTTGTATGATCTACAAGTAGTTGTTTCGGGTCTGGGCGTTTGTGTATGTGAGTTTATATGTTTGTAAACGCACCCACGACACAGGAGTAATTCCTAGTGTGGGGCAACTTTTTTTTTTTTTAATAAAAGATGTTTGTGTGTACTTTTACATATGGACGGGTAAAACTAAGTTTCTAATTACCCGACTACGGCAAACCCAAAACGAGGGTTATGATTTTTTTGTCATTTCATATGGAGAAGAACCATCAAAAAACCCCACGGACTACTTTAATCCCGTCAATATCTCCAGTGCAGTCACACCTAATTCCCTTGTAATAGTCGTATTAAAACTAAGCTTACTGCAGTCAACGTCTGGACGTTAGCCAAGCTGTAGTTGTGTTGCTCGACATGATTTATGAACCGTGCGACCAGCACGTTTGTGCCGATGTCATCGTTACTTAACTTGTCAACACAGGGGTTAGTAGCTGTTAGATTGTTGCATCATTATTAGAAGGTGCATTTATACGAGACGCACTGGACTTGCGTGGTGGATTACAGCCCACTTTCTCTGACAAAGATGGATCTTCAGCCTGTATCGACATTAACCTTTCCGATACATTCCATCCCAGTGTTGTTTGGATGGACTTTTACAATGTATATAATATTGAAACATTTGTGTGACAATTTTGGTATAAGATAAAGTATCGTCATCATCATCAGTCTATAAAATGTTCCCACTGCTGGGACACTGTCCTCCTCTTTGTAAGAGCGAGTGAGCCATAACCACGTAGGACCAGTGCAGGTTAAGATAAAGTATATTCTATGCTATTTAAATAAAATGATGTCGATTCTAACACGACAATCCTCGTCTGCACAGTCGGACAGTACATCCGATCTCACTCTTGGCTTGCATGAAATGTGACACTCACCGCCTTTCCGTGCGGATAAGCGACGGTTACCGTCTTTCCACGCGGATAAGCTACGCTCTCGGCCACTCCGCGCGGTGCAACGCTAGAGAATCACCGCCGCCGCCACCACCGTCCGACCGAATCGCCTATAAGCGGATAATCCTGTAGCTAAAATATTAAAGCCTTTGATGACTGACAAACAAGCAAGCGATCCCAATATGCAACAGACACCTGCAATATCGGAACCGACGCATGCAATGAATGCGCTCGATAGACAAAGCTGAACTTGACAACAAAGGGGTTACTGTTGCTGGGTGTCCAGATTTTCAGGGATTTTGATTGGAACACTAAATGTCCGGAGTATTTGAACCTTACGTTCAAAAGTATAACACACCGGTCCTGACAACAATAAGGGGCATAGAGGGGATGGTGTACTTATATTATCTTTTATCGTCTGGACGTTGCCGACCTTGCAACTTTTGCACGCCCTAGAGGTGCGAAGAAAATAGGAAAGAGTGTTGTGCTGACAGTTAAAAGAACAATATTTTCGATGAAATATGTTTACACCGTAGTTCCTTCAGCTTTTGACACAACAATCCTTCAAGAACAACTAACTCACCCGCATCTGAAGACGATACGTAGACGAGCTACTTGGCACCGAACTTATGCGAGGGGAGGGGTCGCCTTTCAGTCTAATCCAGAAGTGGTGCTTACCACAAAGCAATAATCTACGTCATAATCTAAATTTTATCATAAGTTAAAAATGTCGTTGGACTTCCAACCGATATTGATTCAAGGCTATTAGAAGTTTAAACCACGCTCAAGCAAACCTCAAGCGGGATAATGTTGGATTTATACCAAACCGATAATTTGTTGCGCCAGCGGAATCCGAAAGTTCGGACCAAAAGGATGGAACTTATCCCAAGGAACGAGGAAGCCTTTGAACTGACTACGCTGAGTAAATAATGCATAACTTGCTCAGAAATGTTTCGAATTGTACAAGACATTTCCGCTTTTGGTGTAGTTAGAGTTATTTTGTTTTTTTTTTCTGCAAGTCTTTATGAAGATTAAAGGTTTGTGGGTTAAATTTAGGAGATTTTGTTGTTTGTACTTATCAATGTTGTTTAACATAATTTCAATGTTAATTTTAACATATTTTTTACAATTCATACTCTCATAAAAAAATATTTTGGGATCACTAGCATGAGCTAGTGACAGGCCTGTTGGTCTAGTGATTAGTGACCCTGACTGCTTTGCCGGAGGTCGTGGGTTCGATTCCCACCCAGGACAAATGTTTGTGTGATGAGCACGATCATTTGTTCTGTGTCTGGGTATAATTTATCTATAATATGTATGTATTTAGAAATATATAAGTATGTTTATCAGTTGTCTAGTACCCATAACACAAGCTCTGCTTAGCTTGGGACTAGATGGCGTTGTGTGATAGTTGTGGAATATTTATTTTTATTTAGCTGATATTTTTTTTTAAATTGAAGTATCTCAAGAAAAAATCTTTGTGATATTTTTTGGGGTGGTAAAATCATCAAATGAGCGGAAGGACTGTCAGACTCTTAACGCTCTGTCTGACTAAAAAGCACCCCTGTTTAATCAGTACCTGGATTAATGCAAGAAGCAGATACCGTTTGGAGACTCCTATGTATGACGGTAGTTAGCAGACACTTATTAGTTCTAAAACCTTTCTATGTAACTATCATTGATTTCCTTTGCTTCTCTTAGTTCAAAGAAGGTTTTGTGCAACTCTATTTTGCAGCATTCTTGATGACGTACGAAACAAACTGCGTTCAACAAATGAAAACGGACAGAAACGACACATTCTTACACTGTAGCACAAAGTTCCATTTACTGTAACACCTACGTTCACACCACTGACCCATTTCTCTTAGAAATTGCGGGAAATAAGGTGCATTTTCCTTTGAAGGCTTCCCGGAATACAATGTTATTGTTAAGGAATCTTGACAAAGTCCTTGCGCGATTATTTGCCACATACGTTCTACAAGGAATGCGAGGATACAAATATTGTTAAATAAGGTATATGTTGGTCAGAATGTATGTATTAGCTCTTTGTACTGTTGGGTATTGCAAAATATTTTTAAGCGAAGATTTCTAGAGTATTTTTTATTGCAAATGTTTATCAGTAAAGCCTTTTGGGTAGCCGTTTTGATCTATTTCTTTTTTATCTGGTCCGATCGAGACTTCACCATCAATCATATAATAATTTAGTAGCTACTCGTATAATTATTAAGTCTCTATGAGCCTGTCTTACTAAGGGGTATTTTCTACCCAGTTACTGGATTATCAGGGTCAGATGGGCCGAGCCACTGATTTTAATTTTTGAGGCCAGGCCCAGCTTTGGCTACCAATAGTTTTATTTCTCACTAGCTTCCGCCCGCGACTCCGTCCGCGCGGATGTCGGTCTTCGCGTGGATGGTTTATTTCTCCATTTTGAGTAACTCTGACAATGACATCTTATAAATATTACGGCGCTGAATCCACTGCGGGTAATGCAACGTGTGTTCGCGGTTCTACAGAACAACGTCTATGAATAAAACTGAAAAATAAGATTTTTTTTTTCTACGTATTTTTCCAGGAAAAAAATGTAATGTAAAAAAAATGTAACCGCCTTCAAAAAGAACCACAAAAAAGGGTAAAATAATCAACAAAATAACTTTTATTTCGGAAGTCGATGGCTTTGTTATTTTTTTATTTCATTGTTTATTTTTTGCCACCGACTTCCGAAATAAAAGTTATTTTGTAGATTATTTTACCCTTTTTTGTGGTTCTTTTTGAAGGCGGTTACATTTTTTTTTGAAAAAGTTTTTTATTTTCCTCTTTTTAGTTTAAATATTCAACCCAAATTCTTGCCAAATACATATAATATAATCCGTAGCACTGGTAATAACATCCCTCATGTACACAATAAGCTAATAAAATTCCCTATCTCAAAAACTACTGAACCGATTTTGATGAAACTTTCAGTATTCCCTAAGTGGAATGATACCTAGCACAAAAAAAAATAATTATTTAAATCGGATGTGTAGTTCCGGAGATATGCGAACAATGAATCGGTCGATGCCTACTCCTTACTGTTAAGGAGTTGTACCTTCCATCATCAGCTCAGCTACATAAGATGATGATTACCATACGCAAGTACTTGAATTACTTCATAAGATTTACGAAAAACGATGCGTGGGCCTATAAAATTTGAGGGTTGCCCTCGATTTCTCCAAGAACCAATCATCAGATCCTGATTTGGTGACAATGGGACCACACGGGAAGCACCAGCTTTCAAACAAAAAAGAATCATGAAAATCGGTTCACGAAGTCGGTCGTTATGCGGTAACAAACTACTGTTAAGGAGTTGTACCTTCCATCATCAGCTCAGCTACATAAGATCATGATTCCCATACGCAAGTACTTAAATTACTTCATAAGATTTACGAAAAACGATGGGTGAGCCTATAAAAGAGGGTTGCCCTCGATTTCTCCAAGATCCAATCATCAGATCCTGATTTGGTGACAATGGGACCACACGGGAAGTACCAGCTTTCAAACAAAAAAAGAATCATGAAAATCGGTTCACCCAGTCGGTCGTTATGCGGTAACAAAATTAAAAAAAAGATAACCTCCTCCTTTTTTGAAGTCGGTTAAAAAGTATCCTATGTTATGCCCAGGATAATAAGGAATAATTATACCAAGTTTCATCGAAATCGAACCGTTAGTTTTCACGTGATGCCTGCACAAACAGACAGACAGACAGACAGACAGACAGACAGACAGACAGACAGACAAAAATTTTTTTAATCATATATTTGGGTTTGGTATCGATCCAGCAACACCCCCCGCTATTTATTTTTTCAATATTTTCAATGTACAGAATTGACCCTTCTACAGATTTATTATATAGTATAGATATAGATATAGATATAGATGACATTACACGAAAAATGCACATATTTCTCTCTATACTTGGCGTTTGTGTACGTCAATTTATATGTTTATAAACGCACCCACAACACAGGAGAAATTCCTAGTGGGAGGCAAAGTTTTTTAAAAAAAACGCCGTGTTTCACTCTGGGAGTGCCGGCAGAAGTGAAAACTTCAATAGTAATAAACACATACGAACATTCGCGCAAGCGCCCTGCGCCGTCTTACGAATTTTCGATCAGGTCACGTATCCTGACCCGAGTTTAACGTTTTTTACCCATTCCATAAAAAGTGCACGACGCCGCTAAAGAAGTTTTCACTTCAAAAAACTTACTTAAATGTGTAAGCGAAACCATTGTAATTTTCTAGTTATCATCACATTTGACGTAAGCTCCTCCTACTTACATACATAATAATATGAATGAAATCATACACAAACAAATCATTCCCAGCTTCATAATTTCACGATTTCATGAATGGGGGAACACTCCAACAATAATTTAACAATAATCTTTGATCTTGCCAACTTTATGGGAACAGTAACAATATCATCAATTGTGAAACAATATCTTTACTATCATATAAAGTACAGAAGACAGGAAGAAGTAAGCAAACGTTAAACAGATGGCGCTCGGGTCGTTAGCGCCACAAACACATCGAGTTTATTGTCTAGACTTCATTGTTAGGCATTGTGTTTAACTGGCGCGGGTATTTATAACTCACCACGTGGCTTGGATGAGCATCAAAATAAGCATCCTGTCGATATATATCAGATCCGGGCAGATTTGTAATCATCGCCTTCTCTATTCGACAAGAATTGATGAGCTTTAAAGTATCGATTTTGAGTGATACTACATTGATCTGCTCCAGAGACGGGCGAAGTTGCCACATCATAAAGCAAAGCTTAGCATCCAGCAAGGTCAAACCCAGTCCGTGGGTCACGGGAAGCGTCAAGAAAGACCAGACCCCACGACTGAATGTCTGGGGTTTCAACCTCAAACGGATTAAAAATGTAATAACATAACCATATAATAACCAAATAACGTAACGTAAAAAAAAAAATAACCATAACCAATAAATAACCATATATAAAAATATACCCCTCAGCAAATTAAATATCTGTATTTGTCTAACTGTTGGAATACAGGTCTACTGTCTATGAGAGAAAATACTATAGTCAACCACGCTGGCTTAGGGCGGATTGGTAACTGTCGCATCATTACATGGCTTCAAATTTTTGGTTTTATAACATGCCAGTTTCTTCACGATGTTTTCCTGCACTGTGTTGAGCAACTTAAATGAAATCTCAGTGTCAAATGAAACCTCAGTGTCAAATGAAATCTCAGTGTCAAATGAAATCTCAGTGTCAAATGAAATCTCAGTGTCAAATGAAATCTCAGTGAACTAGACAATCCGAGTTTTAATTGCGAATTCCATTACTTACGACAACAAAAAAGAATTGAGTCACGAATTCAAATAATATTTTACATTTAATTCAAACTAAAAGTGGCGAAATGTTTGGCTTTAATTAACAAACAGTGCGAATTTATCGGTCGTTTTAGTAAAACGAGCTCTATTGCTGAAAACTTTTGCTTTATTTTACAACAAAACGGCTATGTTCATCGCAATATTCTGAAATATATTGCTCCCTTGTTTGGATATTAAGTATTCGGGTTCGCAGAAATACTGTTAAATTTTAGAATTTTATAAGGTTTATTTGAGATTGTGTTTATTAAGAATAGCGTTATTTGCATAGAGTATTTTTTAGTCTACATAAAATCATATTTATATAAATATCTTACCTCTAAATATCATGTCATCATCATCATATAAGCCATAGAACGACCACTATTGAACATAGCCTCCCGTAGATAGATTAAATACATTAGATTTCCCATAGGACCGGTTGGTAGCGGCTTGCATCCAACCGTCCTATGGTCTTAGTATGCAGTGATTCATACAAAATGTACGAAAGTAAGTTTTTTCCTTTTTTGAAGTGAAAAATTCTTTAGCGGCGTTGTGCACTTTTTTGGAATGGGTAAAAAATGTTAAACTCGCGTCAGGACACGTGACCTGATCGAAAGTTCGTAAGACGGCGCAGGGCGCTTGCGCAAAAGTTCGTGTGTGTTTATTACTATGCAACCCGTCCTTTTTTTTTTAACCGTTTCCCCACACTAGGACTTTCTCCTGTGTCGTGGGTGCGTTTACAAACATTTAAACTCACATACACAAACACCCAGACCCGGACCAACTACTTGTAGGTCATATAAATATTTGACACGTGCGGGGATCGTAGGCGTTAGACGTTAGGCGTAGTAGCAGCGATCGATTGCTGTGTGTGTGTCGGGTTTTCGATTACCGCACGTAGCAAATATTTCTATGGCTTAAAGATACTCCAAGGGCCGTATTATGACGTCTTAAAACCAGGCTTGTTCCACTGAGTGAACGAGGTGGCGCTAGACGACTTGTATAGCTCTGTCTCTTTCACTCACTGGAACAAGCCTGGTTTTTAAGACGTCATAATACGGCCGTTGGTCTGGCTTTTGGTGCACTTCCACGATACATGAGATGTAGTTAGAGTTAACTTCCAAAAAGCTTTATTTTTATAGGCGTTCCTGAAAAACGGTAATGTTAAAAGCTTAGGACACATCCACAAAAATATGAAAATTAGGTGATTCTCCTCCCTACCTGCTATGTTCACTGAATTAATTTTATCTCTCGATTAATCCGACGTTTTGGACTGGGTTACAAAAAATATTAGAGAGTACATTTATATGCTTAACTAGCACTCCGCCCGCGACTTCGTCAGCGCGTGTTTCTAACTTCGAACTCGAAATATTATTGTGGACAAACTGATTTTCCGATGTTCGCCCGCTAGGTTGATTTTTGAAATATAGATAATTACGCATCCTTTATTCGATTGGGGAAACTACACACATCAAAAGTGTCTAGGGATCAAGCATTTTTATGCGGATTTCTAGAGATTGAGATGTGGCTTTGTAATAAATTTATGATTTTATAAATTTATATGGATCCTTTTTGGTGCATTTCATAATTTGAATCAGGAACTGTGAATCAAATTCGAGTAAAAGATGAAAATCAGCTGTCAATATTTTCCCTATAAAAACATACAACGCATTGAAGACATTATTAGTGCTACTGTTTCCCTACTACTGATTAAAACCAACGTTATTATGGAGCGGCGACGTCATTTAAGCAGGGAAGAAATGCTCAGAGCCGTGGGAATGATAGAAGCTGGTTCCCGGCAACGTACTGTGGCTTTAGCTCTGAATACAAGTCAGAGTATTATCAGTCGACTTTGGACACGTTACCGAAGCACTGGTACCGTGGCTGAGCGCCATGGAGGACGGTATCGCTGCACCACACGGAGACAAGACCGATACATTCAAATCTTAACTCGAAGAGCTCCAACAATAACCGCCATGATGTTAGCCGTGAGGCTTCATCACTCTTCAGGGAACTTAATTAGCGACCAAACAGTCAGAAACCGCTTGCATGAAGTGAACCTTCATTCCCGAAGACCGCTACGGGTACCACCTATAGCAATGCACAATCGTAGGATTCGATATCAATGGGCTCTTGAACACAGAAATTGGGCAGAAGAACAATGGCGTTTCGTGTGCTTTTCTGATGAGTCTCGTTTTGGTATGAGACCGGATACAAGACGTATACGACACTGGAGAAGCCCTGGACGCCAACAGCGATTAAAATCCTGCCAGGAAGTCCATCCTTATAGTGGTGGAACCATCATGGTATGGGCGGGTATTTGGATCGGCGGAAGAACTGAGTTGATTTGGATCAGAGGCAACCTCAACGCTCAAATTTATGCTGAGACGATTGTATCAGACGTCATCGTTCCTCTACAAGTGCAAATCGGTCCCTTATTTCAGTTAATGCATGATAATGCACGACCGCACACCGCAAGAGTTGTAAGACAGACTCTCGCCGCAGCTAACATCAATGTCCTGCCCTGGCCTGCTCAGTCGCCAGACTTGAATCCGATTGAGCATGCATGGGATATGCTACAGAGAAGAGCTCTGCCGCATATGGAGGGTATCCAGTCGCAAGAAGACCTTTTTTTGTTGTTGCAACGAACATGGGCGGCCATTCCACAGCGTGATTTGGATGAACTCATTTTGAGTATGCCAAACCGATGTTCTTGTGTTGTTAGTGTTCGCGGTAGAAACACGGATTATTAATTGTTTAAGTTACCCAATAAAATTTTAAAGAAAACTGTTATTTCAGTCTTTTTTTCGAACTTTTGTGTTAGTGGTTCAAATGTCAAAAATCCCTTTATTAGGAAAATGGCAAATTTCTTTATTAATGCAAAGGTGACTTGGTTTATCGTTACTGTGACAAACGAAAACACTTTATTTGATGAATCCTTAAAAAAAAAATTAATTAATATCAATCAGGAGAAAAGTTATTGCAAAAATATATGTTGATCCCTAGACACTTTTGATGTGTGTATTTATGTAAAGTTTTGAGTTTATCGAAGCAAGCAGTCTTCCCTTAAAACTTAATCACCCCTTTTCACCAACTTAGGGGGTGATTTTCGAAAAATCCAAAAACACGCACTTGTTTATTTTTGATCTAATTTCTATATACTGAGTTTCAAGTCCATCAGTTAACGCGTCATGATTTTCCCATACAAACTTTAACAACGTCTAGATTACCAGAGGAGGGTAGTTTAAAAAAAGTAATAATGCCAATCTTTTTTATTTACTTACCTTCGCATTCCTGCCAAGTTCCAAATTTATAAACCCAAGGCATAAGATTTTACAAACAAAGGTTTTCACCCCTTTTCACCCCCTTAGAGGTGGATATTCGCAAAAACCCTTCTTAATTCTCACCTACATAATTAACAGCAACTACCATCCAAAAGTCAGCTTTCTACGTTTAGCGTTTAATATCCATACCTTAAAACTTGAATATCCCTTTTCATCAACTTGGGGGGTGATTTTTTAAATATCCAAACACACGTGTTTAATTATTTTTGATCTAGTATTTAAATACTGAGTTCCAAATTCATCGGTTCGCGCGTTATGATTTTCCCATACAAACTTTAACATCGTCTAGATTACCAATGGAGGGTAGTTTAAAAAAAGTAATAGTGCCAATCCTTTTTATTTACTTATACTCATATTCGTACCAAGTTTCAAGTTTATAAACCCAAGGAATAAGATTTTTCATACAACAGTTTTCACCCCTTTTCACCCCCTTAGAGGAGGACTTTCGCAAAATCCCATCTTATTGCCCCCCTACATGGTAGACTGCAACTGCTGTGCAAAATTCAAGTATCTGCGTTTAGCGGTTTCGGCTGTAGTCGAGTCTTAATAAAAAACTCTGTTCTTTTATATATATAGATAATGAAGATTTCTATGTGAAATACGCTTGTAGAATATTAAGTAGGTAGATTTTCCTGTTTTATATGTTTACCTACGTTTTTAAATTAGTCTTTGTTAATTTCCTTTGGTGACATTTGTAGTTCATTCACATTTTATGAATCAAAATTAAGTGTCGTTTTTCATGTTTTTTTTTTAAATGTTGCCCACACTGAATTTATCCTGTGTACGTTTAATAACATTTTTTTACGCAGTAAAATCATCAAATGAGTCCTGAGAATGAGGGCAGGGCGAGAGGGACTGTCAGAATTGTACTGACTAAAATCCACGGTGAACTTCAATAGCCGTTTACGTTCCGGGACCACGGTAGCTCGTTAGTTGCGCGACCCCGGCAGGCTATGGCCCTCTAAGGGGAGCCCCGTCATAACGTTTACAAAACATTTAAGCAAACATACACAAAACGACATACTCGGAAGAACTGCTTGTAGTTTATATTGTAATCATATTTATTCCGTGTCGGAATCGAACCCGCGACACGCAAGGCGGCAGTCGATCGCTAAGCCACAGTGCCAAAATTGTAAGTATTAATGGGAAACTATATTACTGGTCTGGGTCTATAACCAAACGGCAATCGATATTCGTTAACGCTCAGTAGTCGCTAATACATTTTCAACTCTATATCCCAGCATATAATGTTAAAAATCTAATGAAGACTGCTGAGCGGTAGCGGACGAAACAAACGAAAACGCTCTGTCATTTTTAATATGCGGGGTAAACGATATTTATTCGATCAAAACACGAGTGTAGACGCAGTAAAAAGGCTAGTATAGAAACATAGAAATACTTATAACCTCTATATTACTTAATTAACGATACCGTAAACCCATCATACATTAATTAATTAATATTGACCGTAGTCTATTAAAAACTGCTCTGAAAATTTTAATGGACATTGCCATTATCATAAATTGATTTCATCGCATGATATTAAAATTGTGGTAAGCCGCGTGTAATGAAAATCGTGTGTAATGGACAAATTGGTTCATTTGATAACTTTGTTATAGGTATTATAATTATGTATTAATTAAAGATGTACGTAGGTAGTTAGTAACAGTCATGGCCCCGTGGTGTCGGCCACGACTTACAAGGCATAGGACGTGGGTTCGAACCCGGCCAGGACCATTACTTTGTGTTATTTATTTCATCACCACTGCTCTCAAAACGTCGAAAGAGAACAGCAGATCGTGAGGAAACCGGCATGTTCTAGAACCAAAAATTCGAAGAAAGACATCTACCAATCTGCACTGGGCCAGCGTGGTGGATTATGGCCCACTCCCTCTAACAGAGGGGAGGTCTGTGTCCCAGCATTGGTGACATTTATTGGCTGATGATGATCATGATGATGTATTTAGGTCGTAGGCTCAAACCCAACCCTCAAACCTCAAAATTATTTTCGTGTTAATTATATCGTCATCGCTACATCGTTGTAATGGTGAAATGGCTTGTGTTCAAACGCGAAACAATAAGTAAATCAAAAAAAAATAGCAACTGTGGTATCTATAAACCCGCACTGATCCTGCATCATGGAACACAGATCCTTCTCTCCCTTTGATGGAGTTGATTCCTGTGTCATCATCTGCCTAGCCTTTTCCCAACTATATTGGGTTCGGCTTCCAGTCAAACCGGATGCAGCTGAATATCAGTATTTTACATGGAGCGACTGCCTATCGGACCTCCACAACCCAGATACTGGGTACCACGATACCCCATGGTAAGACTGGTAGTCAGAATTTCGAGCTTCTGACTGTGATTATCGACTGTCAAAGATCTACAAATAACAGCCGGGACCAATTCAGCTTTACGTGTTTTCCGAGGCACGGACGAAACTCGCTATGACAGATGGTCACCCACGGACCAAACTCGGCAAACGCGGCTTAACCTGGAAGATCAGCCTATGCGGCTGTAAGTATTTAGCCACGAGCTCCTCACGGAGTAATAATACTTGTCCTTATGCACTAGAATTGTACAGAAGGGCATTTTATGGTGCTATAACTAAAATTATATTGTTTGGTGACTTTGCTATTATTTTATCTGTCTCTATTCTATCCGTCAATTCTAGTGCGGGAGCCTGCAACTAAATACTGCATAGTTCGATCGAGGTTAAGCTTCGCTTACCAACGTATGTGGATGAGTGATCTCATTCATCACAAACTGAAAGACACTTCCTTGCTTTGGAAAGCACTTTAAGCTATTGACCTCAGCTGCCATTGGTAGATCTTTAATCTTAAACTTAATACAAAGTGGATTAACACATTTTTTTTAGCGTGGTAAAATCATCAAAAGACCTCCCACCCAGGGCAGGGCGGGAGGGTCTGTCAGACTTGACTGACTAAAATCCACGGTGTCCTTCAATAGCCCTTTACGTTCCGAGGTTACGGTAATTCGTGAGTGCCGCGACCCCGGCAGGCTTTGGCCCTCTAAAGTAGGGCCCAGTTATAATGCTGACACTCTTTGAGGCGCACGTGGGACACAATGCGCCGTCGACCCGAGCATGGTCCCATGGTCGGACAGCGAGTCGGCCATTACTCGCCGCCCGCATGCCCGCGCCTGCGGTGGCCGGAGATTGCCGTCTAGCGACGTCTGTCGCCGTGGGCACCTACCACTGCGGCTGGGTTGAAGGGAGGACGAGTGAGACAGTTCCTTCCGCTCCACCCGGGACGGCGATTCATTTGACGATTTTACAACCTAAAAAAGGTAATAAAGTATTGAAATATTTCAGTCAAAATTATCGTCTTGAACATGGTTATTAAATTATGTCTATTGAAGAAAACAATTACACGTTAGGACGAAGTTAGGAATGCCCAAGTTACAACGGGGAGTTGCCTCAAACTACTTGGTTCCTGGGCGATATTTGCGAAGCAACCCATGAGATTATTCAATTGAAATGTATCTTAGGTAAAACAAATTTATCGTAGATTGGGGATGTATATTTTTATTGTTCTTGTTTAATATTCAAAAGCCTTTGTCTAACAGACTGGCGTAGCGAATGCGAAGCGTGACGTTTTTATTTGTAATGTATGGAATTGTTTGAATCCAGTCACATAGAAAAGCGAAAGCGATCCGATAGCGTGACAGAACTATCGGACTGACGTCTCGCTTCGGTTCGGTATCGACTCGGACTCGCTTCGCTTTCGCCTGTCTGTTTGACAAAGGCAAAAGGGTCGTACACGTTAACCTTTTAGGATAATTTATTTTAATGATGTAAATGTTCATGTATCACATCACGGTATAGTCACGAAAAGTGACTCTAATTTATATTACGTTGTAATTTATAATACCTAGTGACATTATCAAAGTCTAACTTTAACTAAGACCTATAAATCACTATTATAAGTATTCTCACCGAAAGATAACGTTATAAAATTATATCAAATACTTCGGAAACTAAAATACGAAATCTTGAAATCCAAAGCTTTTGCCTATCAGCAGATTTATCTAAAGCGAGCGAGATTTAACTTTAAATCCCTCGTAACAGAGTAGAAAATCGTAAAGATTTATCAAATGAAACTGCCTATAAAGTCAATAACGTTAAAAGAGATCAGTTTCGAAAGATATTTTGTTAAAAGACTTTGTAATCTTTAGGTAAGCATCCTTGAATGTTTTTGAACATCGTTTAACATAAAACTCTTTGAAAAACTTTATTTTTTTGTGGTAAAATAAAATTTAAAGGGTTATAAAAATTGTTTCAGGAATTTGTAACTCTGTTATGAGTATAAATAGCTAGTTAGATTTTCAGCACAATGTTTCTCTTTTTTTTATGTGGTAAAATCATCCAATGAGTCCTCCCACCCAGGACGGGAAGGACTGTCAGACTTGTAGTGACTAAAATCCACGGTGTCCTGCGACCCCGGTAGGCTTTGGCCCTTTATTTTGCAGACAGATCTTTAAGGCGCGCGTGCAACACAGCGCACCGTCTACCCGGGCATGGTCCATGATCGGACAGCGAGTCGCCCATTACTCACCGTCCGCATGCCTAGTGATATTTACCCTATACCTTAAAGTACACCTAAGTATACTTACTAATGCTTGCGGCAGTCATCAACTACTGCTTTAAGCTGCGACTTCTAACACATAGCTGGGTAGTCAACATTTCCGCGGTTCGCAAGCATCGTTCACAAAGACACATGCTAATATCACTTATCAAATATAAAGCCAACAAAAAATGATATTACAAGCACAAACAACGAATGGTCTACAATACCCACGTCGCGCGTCGGTCGCAACTTTTCAATGGCCTCCATAATTCATATGCGTCTATTTGTCCCCCATTTGTCCCGTGAATAGGGAATGTGCCCGTCATATGGCGAGCCGGAACCATGGGGCCTTTTGTGGGACAACACAATGGGGTGGAAGTCTGAATGGAAGTCGGACTGGACAGTTAACAGGGTCAGATTGAAGTCGAGTGAGCACTGGTTTCACAAAGTGAGGTTTTGTGTTGTATAATCATCTCTCGACAGGTAATTAATCAATAAGAGAGTAATTTTAAGAAATTGTTTTTTTTTTCATGCCAGCGATACATTTACGACACGTTGACGGTGGCTGAGCGATTGGACTGCTGCGCTGCGTGTCGCGGGTTCGATTCCCGCACGGAGCAAATATTTATACGATCTACAAGTAGTTGCTTCGGATCTGGACGTTTGTGTATGTTTATATGTTTGTAAACGTACCCACGACGCAGGAGAAATTCCTAGAGTGGAGCAACGTATAGTATTGTTTATTTCTTCCTTCAAGTTCATTCGAAGACTCTTACGAAAATTTGTTCTACTCTGATTTGCCTGTAGTTTGTAAGTTGTTTGTTAAGTTGTTGTTGATCCTAATAAAGATTATTCCAAAAATACATACAAATTTAATTTAATCGGTCCGTATAAAACGTGGGTGATACGTTTTTGTTAAAATTTGAATTTTATGAATGAAAGCTAGACCAGGCTTTCGAAGCACTTTGTATTTCTGGAAAAACATTAAAATATAATTGACGTACTATTTTCAATAGCATTAACAATCTAAAAGTGAGCTAATAGAAACTCACTAAAGGGTGCCAGCAGGAAGCAGATCGGTACAAGACGGTACCGATCGGTACAGGTAAATCTTGTATGAAGAAACCGGCAAATATACCAAGTCTAACATGGGTCTATTTTGCCAGCACAAACTACTGACCTGCCTGTATCGACAACCAACTTCTTCATAAAAGCACCCTTAGTAGCTACAGCTGTTCTGAATTATGTATTGCAATAAACACAGGCGCGTGCCCTTCATAGAGGCATTTAGGCACAGCCTACCCTGCCATAACAACGCAAAAATAATACAAATGCATTTATTGGAAATATGTAATAAAACAAAACAAATACATTAATAAAGTGAAAACTCCTAATAAAAAGTTTATAGCAAACTTTCACAGCCGCCGTTTGACAAGAATTTTACTCTACTCCGCTGGACAGAATTTGCCTAAACGCCATTGATAAATCACGCGAGTGTGGGTGCGTGGCCGTGTATATGAACTGCACAAATGTGAAGATGTGCGTAAAATATCGTAAAATATGGGCGCGGCTTAGGCTTGGCCTAAAACGTGCCATTGGCTAGCTGAAAGTATGAATGAATGCCAGGGTGGCAATTTTGTTGAAAATTCCCTTTCTTTTATTTTAATGGTAAAAAAACCAGGGTGATATTGACATTTTTACACTTACTAAAAAAGTTTAAGTAACAAAATGTAAATAAAAACTGCATGTTTTATTTTTTACTTTATTGTTTATCCAAGGATTTTTTTCTATTTGAATTCTTTGAAATGTCGCTTTTATTTTAGGGGAATTTAGAAAATTTATATTGGCAACTCACAACCGTACTGTCAGTAATAACCCGGCAGATTATTAGATATTTTATTTTGGAAGTTTTAATGTTTGTTTACAATACAAGTCGTACGAAATGAAAGCTAAAAAGTTTTTGAAACTAAAGTAGTGTGAATATATTAGTTAATGGTTTATTTTTGCATGAATGTTTAAGTTTACTTTCAAAATTAGTGAGGTTAAGTGTTTTGTTTGTGTTCTTAAAACTTTGGTAATAATGTGTGTGTACGAAGATAAAAACAGTAAATATTCAAAATTTTCGTTTAATGATAAAATTGAAGCTAGAATAACGCGGAAATATGATAATACATCTTATAAAAACATGCGGATCGTGTGAAATAGGGCCAAATCGTCGAATCTTTGTTTTATTAACAATGAACATCGTGATAAGCTTAGAAGTTTGGTGAGTTCTTGCATTTATATTTTTGTTTTCTTTGTCTTATACTAAACTTTTACTTACTTTTTTATCCTTATACATTAATCGAACAATACCTATCTGTCTAAATATATTTATTTCAAGCGCTGATAGCTGCTATATTTATGATCGCGGGAGGGATCAATCTCTAACTTATTATTAAAATCTTTTTGTCCGTTGTTTTTAAGGGATTTATATTTTTTTTTGTTTATTAGCGTTTTTGTATCGCATTGTTTTTTTCGTCAGTATGTATGTATTATGTGTGGCCTACCTTGTGCTGTAATCCACCGCACGCTACTGAATAAACACGCATTTTATCTGAATTTTATATCTGTCAAAATAATGGCTCTTCATTATAACCTGCCCTATTCCCTATTTATAAGTAGACATCACAACACCGTATTTTATCCAAGGTCCTTAAAATTTTAACATCTTTTAAATGGATTCATAAAGCGTTTCACATGGACCCTTACAATTTCATTGAGCCATAAAATAAGACGTAATAACTAAATACAATGCTAACTACACAACATTGCCTATTCATTCAGTGCCCTTTCAACAAGAGGGGGTATGAACAAATAGGTTCACACCTGCGCGGGCACATAAAACGTAGCTCAAAACGATTCAGACGCCATTAAAGTGCGTAGTACGTGTTTATTATGGCGGTAACCCATCTTACGACGAATAAAAGACATCCGGGAATGTCTTGATCAATGAATGAATGTTTGATGACTTGCTTTTCGAACATAATGTCTGTATTGGAGGGAAGTTTTAGAGGTTTGCTACTGGTTTTTTTTTGGGTTGGAATCAAATGAGTCCTACAGACCTGTGTGGGGCAGAAGGGAATTTTTTTTTTTTTTTTTGTGTATGGCATCTCGCAGGTCAACCTAGAGGAGGTTGTGAGCTGCTTAACCGGACTTTTCTGTAGAGATGCCTTAAATTACTTTAAGGCCTCCAGCCAGAGCTTACAAACTAAATAAAAACTACAAACTAAGTGACCGCACGCTAAGGGCACCCCCTGTGGGGTTCGGACCTCGGCTTAGGGCGTCACTGAGAGAGGACAGCAAGGGACAGGCTGGATCACAATGGTTCATTATTTAGGGACTGATTTTTAACTCTACGGCTCAGCATCGCGGGCTGGCTCTTGCGAGGGACGGGGAGGGCAATGATTCTGACGTCGCGACGGTCGTCCTCGGCGGCGAGGACGGAATGACGGGATCGATCTGTGTTTGTGTTGGGCAGAAGGGAAAGTCCTTAATGGGTCATTTATACGGGTCGAGGTACATCATAGGTACATCTGTTTGATGTTCGTTTGTTATACTGTGTGTTTCTGAAGGTTTTACTTATAAAGATGACCCTTCGCTACTGTTGTTTGTTGTTATTGGCTATATTAATGGCTGTTATAATGCATTTCTAATTTTTAATTGAGAAGGAATTATTGAACTTCAAAAGCTCTTGACACTTAAGAATGACATTTTTTTAAAACTCACCTACCAGCCAGGTCCACTTTGTATAATTCACTGAATAATTCACTCTAAACGGTGAAGGAAAATGTCGAGAAAACCGTCGTCTCCCAAAACCGATAAATCGATGACAAATATTATGTAAATATGTATTGTGATAAAAAGTAAAAAACCCAAGCCAAGTGCGAGTCGGACTCGCCTTCAAAGGGTTCCGTAGCAGCAAGTAACATTATATGAAAGTTGGTTGTAACTTTGAAAGATAAATTGCGGTTTACGATTTATGACGTATTAAAAAAAAAATGTAAGTTGGTACGCACAATATTGAGTGATTTACCATGTTATTTTAATATCATGGACTTCTTATAGGTTTTCCTATAATCTATAAGGAGAAAACTAATTTCTGTATTTTTTTCAAAATTTTAGGTTCAGTAGTTTCGGAGATAAGGGGGGGGGGAATGGTCAATTTTCGTCTATTTTCTTGAATAACTTGGAAACTATTTATTTTAAAATTACAAAAAAATGCATTTAAGATCTTCTCAACAAGACCTTTCATTTGATATGCCACACGATGCAGTTTTCAGAATTTTTTTTTTTAATTTTCCCCTTCCCCCCCAAAAATGACCCCCCATATACAGATTTCATCTGCTCACGTCACACCTCTGTGTTTGGGTCACAGGAATTGATATGTGTACCAAATTTCAACTTAATCGGTCTAATAGATTCGGAGATAATTGACTGTAAGCGACGGACGGACAGACACACGAGTGATCCTATAAGGGTTCCGTTTTTGTATTCAGACGTACGGAACCCTAAAAACACAAAACATCTGATAGGGAATCAAACATTAGCTAAAGCTGACATACCTATATGATTCATTTCTTCAACAATACGATATTGAATTCGTAAAACCAACTTCTAAGAACAATAAATATAGCAAAGCAATAAACGAAAATTCTTTGGCAAATTAAGAAGAACAAGTCGAAATATTGCGGTATCGATAGGTATAATTTCTACAAATAGATGTGATTCACATAGAACAGCCAAATGATTTCAGTTGAAGTTTTGTTTTAATTACTTTATACGAATCACGGGGCACTAGACAAAGAGACAATCTGATCGATACGAAGTTTATTGGATTGATTATACTCGTAGCTACTGAGTTTATTCATCATCTTGATAAAAGTCGTTGTAGATATATGGAACATTTTGAAAGATAGCTTTACCGCCGCGATTGCGGCGTGCCCGTAAGACCCCTAGTCCTTACCTACCGCCTGACGCAGGTCCTCACCGGACACGGAAGTTTCGGGAGGTACCTGTGTCTGATACGCAAGGAAGAAACGCCTGGGTGTCACCACTGCGAGTATCGCCCGGAGGACACGGTGGAGCAGGACTGCCCCGCTTGGACAGAGCACTGTCCTCACGACGGCGATAGGCGGAGACCTCTCGCGCCCGGCATTGTTCGAGGTCATGCTACGGGGCGAGATGGAGTGGGAAGCGGTCGCCTCCTTCTGCGAAGCAGTCATTCTCGCGAAGGAGGAGGCGGGCCGCGTGAGTGAGAGGACGTCGTCCTCCCTCCACCCCAGCCGCAGTAGTAGACGCCCACGGCGACGGACGTCGGCAGACGATCTCCGGCCACTGTAGGCGCGGGTGTGTGGGCAGCGAGAAATGGGCAACTCGCTGTCCGACCATGGACCATGCCCGGGTCGACGGCGCGTCTCAAAGAGTGTCAGCAAAATGACGGGGCCCCCCGTTAGTAAGCTTTTGCTGACTTAAGCTAGAAGGAAAATTGCTCAGTATGGTGGGCAGAATTATGCCATTCACTGATATAATTGTCGTAATCGCCATAAATTAAAAATAGTTTAAGCCTTGTTACTCCAACTGCCACTAACCTTTAGTGCCCTATTTCTTTGACTTGTGTAATTCTTACCCAGATTTAACCTGCGTTTTACTAAATATTCCCCGCTGATCTTGCCACTCGTCGGCCACCACTTTTTCTACCGCCATTCGATTCTCTTCTCTTCTCTGACTGTCGTTATCTTCATTTTGTTTTCTCATTGTGCAGGCGCAGCAGACAAGGAAGCGGACGAAGAGGAGGGCCCAGCAGGAGGTGCGCCGCCCGGTGAGGATCACGAAGAGGAACAGGAGCAGACCAAGCACATCCTGCCTCTCACCAACCATCAGCCTGTCGTGTAAGTACATACTATACCAGAGGAGAGGACATACTATATAGAAAGAGGAAATACAAGGGAATATCGAGAACAATAGAATAAGTGGAATCTTTGTTGCAGTGAGGTGTCAGCCAGTCAGCAAGATTTTTTTAAGATGCTGGACGAGAAAATTGAGAAGGTAACTTATGCTAGCTATTATCTAATAAATAATAGTAAACACAGCTAAGTATTCGGTGGTGATTAACTCTGTTATTTGCCCACAGGGCAGAGACTACGATTCCTCGAGCGAAACAGAAATAAGAATAGAGCACGAGCGGCGAAAGATACTAATAGATCAATGGCGGTCAGCGTCCATATCCACACATTCCTCACCATCGCAGCCTAGTCCACCCACGCCGGCCAGAAGACGGGTCCCAAGGCCGATGCCACCTCCCCCAGAGAGGCAGAACAGCCCAGGATCGGGCAGACGGTGCTACAGACAGCAACATGTACCCGATGGCATGTCACCACCACCGAGAAGATCACACAGCGCGCAATCTCACCATCCACCCGACCCTAGACAAATCAATGGAGACAACTGGCATGACCCCACGAAATCTCCAGTCAAAAGACCACAGAGCGCTGGAGCTAACTGGAAAAACAATCCCAAAGTAGCACCTTATAATCAAAAGCCTAGAAAAAACGAAAATGAATACAGAGGTAACCACAATAACCAGGAAGGCCAAGGGCCAGGTCAAGATATGTCCCAGATTACATTCAACCCTACATTCCAAACACACAGTCCAGCACACTCGGCTAAGTCGCAGCAGCCGTACATAGCGCAGATCATAAGCTACCCGATGTCACAGCAGGTGACGCCACCATCACCTCCCAAATACATCGCACCTCCAGAAGAATATCAGGATCCTCAAAACAACGTTGTAGATAATAGCAAACTTAACAATCAGAGACAGTCACCGGTTACTCAAGTGAACCCTCAACCACATATCTACTACATACATGGCAACACAACGGCGGCGATGGCCCAGGACATCGCTCAGCAGAGGCAGCAGACCGCCATGCACCTACAGCAGTACGTCGCCATGAAACAAGCTCAGCAGCAAATGTTCACATATCTACAGAGAAGTCCACACACCGTGTTCCCGAATGTTGAGTACGCGCAGAATCCTCCTCCAAACACAATGTATGAGGGACAAGAGTTTGTGGGTCAGTATGCACATCCTGCGATGAGACCGCACAGCGCACCCACTCCTGTCGGTGTTGTGAGACCAATGCCGGTCGCTCCTGGGTTCAGTCCTATGGCAGATGGTACCCACATGGTCCAAATGCCAATGTGGACGCATATGCCTCCTGTAGTCTCTACAATGGGTCCGTGGGTGCAAGGTCAGGCTCCAGCAGAAATGCAATACTATCCACAGTCGCAGTTCATACCAATGTACCGGCCAAACTCAGCAGGCTCCGCCGGCACCCTGACGAGATACCAGAAGAAGGAGCCGGGTGACGGTGAAGCGAAGAATAACGTGTGCCAAAGCATAAATCTAGTCAGGCAGAAGCCGATAGGTCAGATAGTGTCCCTCCCTGGTCAGGAGCTAACGGTGTGTAATAACGTGAGTGACAGTCCGAGCCCCGCGTCCGTCAGTACGGACAGTGGGGTCTCGCCGGGGAACAGTGTGCCTGGATCCAAAAACTCAGTCTTCAGCACGCCCCCCTCGAGCACCAGTGACACCTTCAGTTTAGATAATAAGAATAAAAAAAATAAGCCTGTACCACAAACTAGATCTCTGAAAAATTCAAAAAGTCTAGATTCTTAGTGAAAATGTTTGTAATTATGTAGATTTTCTAAGTGTATGTAGAAATTAGTTGTAATGGCTATGTAAAGTATAGATATTAGATTCCAAAGTGCTTATATTAAGGCGCGACTCAGGTTATTTCCTGCCTGAAACATTAATGTAATCAAGCAAATAAATAAGGTCCCCGAAGTACCCATGATGTAAAAACCGGTGCTGATTTTTCCGATACATATAAATCAAAAGTTACATTAAATGTACCGAACTAAATAATAATGTATCTCAGAAATTGAATACTCAGTTAATATTAAAGATATAGGCCTTATCTGATTCTGTTCAAGCAGAAAATAACTCGAGAAGCAAAAGTAAATTATTGTATTTATTGTGATTCTAATGAAAACATTTTTTAAGATCGATGTTAAAAGTATCAAAGTAGATAATGATAAAGTAAAAGATGTCACTGCTTACCTTCTGCCATGGTTATTACAGAGTGCTCACTGCCCAATAACGATCTCAAACGAAACCTTATAAGACCGGCCTTAGACCTCTTCTTCACACACGGTTTCTTGTTCGAACCGGGTACGTATGCGACTTAGAAAATACCCGTGAGCTTGTTTACGATATAGCAAACCACCAGATTCATATAACAACGAAATGTCGTTGTTATAATTTATGCACGGTGAATTAGCCCGTTTACGTACGTTGCACGCCCCTTTGACTTACTGTATCAGTGTTTACGCCTAAAGAACGGTCTGTATTGTCTACGCCAATTAAACCGACCTTTAAAACATAATAGATAAGTTGAAAATATTTATTCGTCACATTTTCTATCAAAATATAGTGAGCACTCTGTACATAATTCTCTGTCGCTCTTTCAAAAATCAACTATCCGAATTAATTAAAATCAGGTTTTGTTTAAAACATAGATATTGTAAATTATTAGGATTCTATGTTGTTTTACAATGCCTTTTTAAATGTGAAAAGCGTTCATCTCGAGACTCGGTTTTAACATTTCATCAAAATATAACTTTCATTTGAATGACTCGTCGAAGTTAAAAGATAAATCCGACATTTTGATCTAAATTTCATTACCATGGTTTGTTTCTGTTCATTGTGAAATATGATAACAAACCAATTTCGTATTTAATAAACTAGAGTTTGATTTTTACACGATTGTGTGAATTTATGAAAGTCCGAATTATTATAATCAATTCTTTTTTAATTTTCCCAATTTTTGCAAAACACATATTGTTTAAATATTACATAAAGAACGGAGTCATTACTGTACAAAAATATATTAATTTATTTTAGCATAATAATTTATTTTGTAACTTTTTACTTTTAAATGAGCTGTTATAATTTATTTTTATATTTCCAAAACGGGTATAATTTTATTATTATGCAAATTAAACGAATCTTTACGAATCTAAATGTATGTTTAGATAAAGACATGTAAATGGTACCTTTTGGTGCTGAAATGCATTTTAAATTATCCAATAATAACGGTAACGAACTTAACATTTGTTTTATTTTAACCCATTTACTGCTAGGGCGAGTAGATCTCATATCAAGGGCTGTTTTTCTCAAGATAGTTAAGTCATAATACTCTTGTTCTCCTGTTTGGTGTTACACGTTGTGATTAAGAGGGATGACAAAAAGGCAATCAATGTAAAATATAGGCGTAGGTCTGGACAATTATAGGAAAACTAAATAGTGAAATTAAAGGGCTTGTGTATAAACGCCTTTTTTTTGTACGTGGTAAAATCATCAAATGAGTCCTCCCACCCAAGGTAGGGCGGGAGGGACTGTCAGACTCGTACTGACTAAAATCCACGGTGTCCTTCAATAACCCTTAACGTTCCGGGGTCACGATAATTCGTACAGTCCCGCGACCCCGACAGGCTTTGGCCCTCTAGAGGGGGGCCCCGTCATTTTGCTGAAACTCTTTGAGGCACGCGTGGAACACAACGCGCCGTTGACCCGGGCATGGTCAATGGTCGGAAAGCGAGTTGCCCATTACTCGCTGACCGCATGCCCGTGCCTACGGTGGCCGGAGATCGTCTGGCGACGTCCGTCGCCGTAGGCGTCTACCACTTCGGCTGGGGTAGAGGGAGGACGCTGTCCTCTGCCACAGAAGAAGCTTCGCAGAAGGAGGCGACTGCTTCCCACTCCCGCTCGCCCCGCAGCATGGCCTCGACCAATGCCAGGCGCAGGAAAACGTGTTTACGAAAATTTATCTTTACTCTTTTCGTGGTAAACATATATACTTCGTCAGAAGAGATTTCAAAAAAAAATCTGTACCCGTTGTGGTTTTTAAGTAATGGCGTTTGACAAGCCTTTTTTCCTTTGTTGGTAGAATTATCAAATGACCACTTCCTCCCGGAAAGGGCTGTCAGATTCTTGAAGCGGATTGTCAGACTCAAAATTCTGTTTCCACAGTCGCCATGTGCGTTCCAGATATCCTTTACAGTCGTATGAGAGGCCTTAGATTAGACCCAAAAAACCTAAGCACCACAAATTTACTCAGTTATTCAATACAATCAAGTCATAATAAACAATGTTTACCAAAAACATTATGATTACCCTCCAATTTGGTCCGTAAGGTAAATATTTGACCGTTATACACCACACGTCACCGGAAAGAACGGTACCGGACGAATCGATATATACAACCCAACAGTCCACAGGTAATTTATACATATTTAAATTGTTAACGTTTGTCTGCGCTATTTTAGGATTGAAATGCCCTTTAACCTATTGATTTGTCTGTTTTTTTTAAACGTTTCCCCACACTAGGAATTTCTGTGTCGTGGGTGCATTTACAAACATATGTTTAAAGTGACATGCACAAACGCCCAGACCCGAAACAATTACTTGTAGATCAAACAAATATTAGCTCATACGGGAATCGAACCCGCGACACGTAGCGCAGCAGTCCAATCGCTCTGCGCTAACCATTGCCTTAACGTTTGGGCAGAATGAAAATGGAAATTAAATGAACTATTACATCTAGTGAAAACTGTTCGCTCTGGAGACATGTCTTTTCCTAAAACCTTTGTCAAACAGACAGGCGATAGCGAACCGGACCGAGTCTGAATCGATAACGAACCGAGGCGTGGCAGTTGTATTAGCTGGCTTTTTATGAACGATGTCAAACAGAGCAAATACGCCTTCGCCACGTCTTTCTTCGCATCGGTTCGGTCACGCTATCGGATCGCTTTCGCTTTTCTATGTGACTGTATTCAAACAATTCCATACATTACAAATAAAAACGCCTCGCTTCGCATTCGCCACGCCTGTCTGTTTGACAAAGGCTTTACTGTGCTCGGGTCGACTTCCAGTCGAACCTAATACAGCTGAATATCGATATTTTATACGCAGCGATTGCCTACCTGACCTCCACAACTGAATAACGATAGCCCTTGGTAAAATTGGTTGTCAGACATTTGAGCTTCTGGCAAAAGTGACTATTAGAGCAACTACGACTGGTCCTACTCCTCCACTATTCTTTTCTGATTAATCTCGTTGCAGGATCCAAAACAGATAAAGTTATTTTCCGGTACACGTCGAACTTCATGGTCTCGGCGCTTTTCTGGTTGCCACTATTGATTCTGGCTTTTAGGATTTGCAGTGGTCTGAGAATAGTGCGATGAGATTAGCACAATGAAAAGAAGGGACCCATGGCTTTACCTGCTTTCTGAAGTACCTACGGAACAAACTGTTGTTATTTATTAGCGGTATAAACGGTTATTCCGGATTTTAACCTATATCCTAGCCTCATCGAGATACGTTCAGCCATTCTCAGCCGACGTTAGTTTGTAGGTGGATGACCAGACTTTTGCTGTTATTACCTAAGATCCGCGATTATTTAGCCACGATTTTAATATATTACTTTAATAACTACGTTTCCTAATCACAAAATACCTTTATAACATTAAATTACCAACACATTATTCCAGCAATAATTGTGCGAAGCAAGACATCGTAACTACAAGACAAGCAATACACTAGGGGGGCATTAATTTACGTTATCTACACGCATTTATTACTTTACTACATTACAGAGAAACTGTTACAAATGGTCCTTGTAATAGACTAGGAGACTATGTGCTGTTATTTATTTGTAGGTGTTTATGTCTTATTAAAGGCCCTGATAATGAATTACTGTTACCTATATTTCCATTTCCCATTATGCAATAAACAGCTTTTTTTTTACGTGGTAAAATCATCAAATGAGTCCTCCTACCCAGGGAAGAGCGGGAGGGACTGTCAGACTTGTACTGACTAAAATCCACGGTGTCCTTTAATAGCCCTTTACGTACCGGGGTCACGGTAATTCGTCGAGTCCCGCGACCATGCAAGAAACAGCTAAAAGACTTTTGGCTTTTGAAATGGCCACCTGTTCATTAAGTCGACATTCATTTTTTTATGTTCACATCGTCCCTAAAATCAATCATGCCCCATAAACATAATAACACCTTAATGACAGTAAACTATCATAATGTTTACACAATAATTTAACCTTTCTTCAGCCGAAAACACGATGAAATTATGACGTCACTATATAAGCCCTATCATTATTTCTCACAACATCATTTACGTGCGTATTATAAAAACATTAAACAAACATAAAGCTAAAGTATCATGGCGGTATAAATAACTAAAAGGTAGTTTTATGAATATTAATAGTTTTAGTTAAAAAAGAACCTAACATGTAAACATTGTAATGTTTATGTATTGTAAACAGTCAAGTAGCCAGTTTAAAAAAAAAATCTCTGTACTTGCATCTCGTGTTTTCTATATCCTTCAAATTAACAGAGCTGAGGTGGTCGCGGGACTGTACGAATTACGTAAAGGGCTATTGAAGAACACCGTGGATTTTAGTCAGTACGAGTCTGACAGTCCCTCCCGCTCTGCCCTGGGTGGGAGGACTCATTTGATGATAGTACCACGTAAAAAAAAACAGAGCTGAGGTGAGGGATATACATTTTCAAGCTCACTTCGCTCGCTCTTACATGAAAAATAATTCTCAAAACTTTCCTCAAAAGCTTGCGACGAATGAATAGGTACTATTGAGTAATAGAAATCGATTGCGAATGACCCGCCTTGGTATGCAACGTCGGTCTTGCCAAGGACAAGATAATAATATAACATCTACATGTTTTCAAGTGTAACTCGTGTTCGTACTTTGTTCTATCAGGAAGTTTAGCTCCTTCTGACTTACATGAAATCTATACATATAATAAATCTGTAGAAGGGTCAATTCTGTACATTGAAAATATTGAAAAAATAAATAGCGGGGGGTGTTGCTGGATCGATACCAAACCCAAATATATGATTAAAAAATTTTTTGTCTGTCTGTCTGTTTGTGCAGGCATCACGTGAAAACTAACGGTTCGATTTCGATGAAACTTGGTATAATTATTCCTTATTATCCTGGACATAACATAGGATACTTTTTATCCCGGAAAAATACGTAGAAAAAAAATCTTATTTTTCAGTTTTATTCATAGACGTTGTTCTGTAGAACCGCGAACACACGTTGCATTACCCGCAGTGGATTCAGCGCCGTAATATTTATAAGATGTCATTGTCAGAGTTACTCAAAATAAACCATCCACGCGAAGACCGACATCCGAGCGGACGGAGTCGCGGGCGGAAGCTAGTTTCGAATAATCTTGTCACCATATACAGAAAGCCGGTGGTCTACAAAAATCGTTCATCATCTGTATCATCTGCCTAGCCTTTTCCCAACTATATTGAGTTCGGCTTCCAGTCAAACCAGATGCAGCTGGATATCAGTATTTTACATGGAGCGACTGCCTGTCGGACCTCCACCGCCCAGTAACTGGGTAATACGATACCCCATGGTAAGACTGGTCAACAAAAAATTGTTACTATTTGTAAACCTGGTTATGGTTTACAATAACCCTCCTAGCGTAGTCGGGCAAAAAGTAATGACTTTTTGTAGACCTCATTGTTATTATCTGATGGTAAAAAAATGACGTATTCACCACAAAAATATTATCTGAAGAAAGTTTTTATTTCCTAATAAAATATTTGCGCAAATGACACATAATAACAAGTGGAGCAGTGAGTTAGGCGCTTACAATAAGGGCTGAATATTAATAAATACAACACGGGGAAACAGTTCTTGAAAGGACTTGGAGGAAGCCTTCTCCTCAAGTAATAACTCAAAAAAAAAACTAGTACTGAAATAATTAAATACGATAAGTTTCATAAAACAATAACTGAAGTATTTATTTATTCTACAGAAGAGATGACCCAGCTATTTCAGATCGTTGCTCGAAGTTAAGCTCAAGTCAAAGTTTGCAGCTAGCATAAATAGTTAAAGTAGTAAGTACTTTGTGAGTTATACACCGCTTCTGCATGTAAAATTCTGGTTCAAATGATTTACGAACAGCTATGAGCTTGTTGTAGTGGTTCCTTCTAGGATTTAAAGTTTAATATGACTTCGATAACAAAGAATTCGTGTTGTAAATGTTTGTAATACTTACTATCAAGTTTGTTGAAGTGCGCAAACAATATTTGAAGCTTTATCCTCATCATCAGCTTTTACGTATTTAAACCCCTTGTCTTCGGATTGCCAAGAATAAGATTAACTTCAAAATGAATTCAGCACACAATATAAAAACAAAACGAGTTTTCAAAAGTTCTTTTTACTGTTATCTCAAACTAATTAGACGAAGAATTAGGTTCCGAAAGATTTTTCCGAGAACTTTTTTCCCTTGAAAATAACAAGATATAAAATAGTAAGAAGTGCGCTACGATAAAATTAGCAAAGTTATTGTGAAGGAAAATTCTGAAAATACAAAAAAAATAACGCCATAATCGGTGGACCCGTTCTCAATAAATGTCCCACCATAAATTTTTTTTAGAAACTTCGCTCCACTCTAGAAATTTTTCCTGCGTCTTGGGTGCGCTTACAAACATATAAACTCACATACACAAACACCCAGACCCGAAACAACTACTTGTAGGTCATACAAATATGTTCCGTGCGGGATCGATCCCCTGACACGCTGCGCAGCAATCTAATCGCTCAGCCACTGCGCTAACCGTGCCAACTAATTTATGGAGCAACATTACTCTTTCAACAGTAACATATTTAAACCCATCATTATTCCTGTATATACTGCCATCCTTCCTTCACCACATTCCTCATTAAAATTATAGACATAACACATTATAAACTACAACATAAACAAATTCATTGACGGACCTGAAGTTTTCACAGCATAACTTTCAGAATCCCCGCAAATTGTAACAATATTTGGGTGATGAACTGAATGATGGCCACACGTTAGCGCCTCATCAACTGTTTATTTTAATATTACCATCTGTTCACCATCAATTGGTATTCAAGGTTTTATTTATATACTCTTCAAAATCTGCAATATATGGCTGAGATAATTTGAGCGAAAGTAAATAATTGATAAATTAAGGTCTGCAACAGGGTATGCGGACGGCGAGTAATGGCTAGCTCGCCGCTCGGGATAGGGATCATGCCAGTGTCGATGGCGCGTCGTGTTCCCGTCTCTAAGAGCTGTCAGCAATATGACGGGGCCCCCATAGGGGTTCAAACGCCTAGACTGTCTAAACAAGTAACCGTGATCCTGGCCTGTAAAGGGCTATTGAAGGATTTTCGCCAGTACGAGTCTGACAGTCTCTTCCGCTCCACACAGGGCTGAAAGACTGATTTCAGGATTTTACTACCAAAAAAAAAAGTATGCAACAATTCTGCATTCGTAATGTTTTAATTTTAACGGCTTTTGCTCGCAGCTTCGCCCGAGTGGAAGTAAATATTTGTCATGGATATTTCATAGAGGTCTTAAGTAATAATCCAATCACAAGTAATAATAAACATTCATTCATCCATCCTTCTAAACGATGCTTTTCTGACTGTACAGAATTATGTAGTTTATTTCCGTGCGGAAATCCTCAAGAATCCTTCAGTCTATGTAAAACTTAGGAATACTGTGTTATACCTAGTAAGTCTTACAACCAGTCATAACAAGGGGTTTCATAGTTAAAACTGGGTTTTTGGGGTCTCTTAGATAATAAGATTCTTCAGTACCATCACAAAGCTTTGTCGGTCAAGATTCAGAAAACCTGAATGAAAAAATATCATACTTGCTACATTTTTAGTTAGGTATCACAGCATATTTATCACAACTACGAAACCGGATTACAAAGAGTCTAAAAGTAAATTCACGCCAATATAAAACCTATCAAATTCCATACAAACCGAATGTTTGATATTTCACTGAATTTTTTTTCGTTCAACGTTGTAAACCGCAACGCAGCTGCTCTTAAAACCGCGTTGCGGTTTATAAAGTCTACGTCACATATATACAGCGAAGCGATAACACGCGATCGAACTCAAGAGAGAGCGCCTGTGCTTACATCAAGTTTTAAAATAAGGAACCGATAGATAATCGTGATAACCATCAACGTAAAGGCCATCGACAAGTGATTTGACAATCACATGGTTAACTGATAAGCACAGCATAGCATCATCAGCCTATAATGTCCCACTACTGGGAGATAGGCCTCCTCTCTGAGTAAGAGAGTGGACTGTAATCCACTTAAATTGATAAGCAAAGAAGGTTTTCCATTTTATGGTGACATTACAAGAGTCCCGTATGATTGTCGTATTCTTTAGGTCGAAAAGATGATAAATATGTGAAGAAGATAAGGTACAAAATTACTTAACAGTTAGGTTTTCGTGTAACACTACCCATTTGAACAAACTGCGGAGTATACCTAAACACTTACGTTCGTCCACTACAGGTTGTAGCGTATCTCTCATTTACAGGTTGTAAGAACTCGTTTACAAGTTTGACAACGTTGCGGTATTTTATTTTTTCAACTGAATTCATTGTACGCCAACAGGTCAACCTACCCCTTCTGTCAAATTTTACCCATCGAACATTAACCTTCCACTATTGTACTAAAGTTGAAAATCTTTTAAAGAAGTTTAACATATTGAGGTAGGTTGTTGTGCTGATGTCTGTACATTATTATACCTAGTCCACAATGTATGTCCCGCATGTAACTTACATGTAATTACTTGCATCGTTTAAATGACGCTTTCTCAGGTAAGTATCGCTTTCGCCTAGCTGTCAGTATAACACAAGCTAGGTGCTAACAAGCGGTGTGCCATGTAGTTCAGTCTACGTGACATAACTTGTGAATCGTGGTCTCCTGTTCTGGCCACAAATATGTCCTATGAAGAGATATCAATGATATAGGTCGGTGACCTAGATAGCCTCGTTTCAGGAATGTTAACGATAGGTTAGAACCTGGAGGCTGTTAATTGTAGAGACCTGGAGGCTATTTTGTATTAATTTCAACTTGAAACCTCCTTGCATTTCTGAGAAAATGGATCTTGACAGACGAACAGGCAGACAAACTAAAACGTGTTCCTATGGCATGCGGGCAGCAAGTAATGGACAACTCGCTGTTCGACAATGGACCATGCCCGGGTCGACGGAGCATTGTGTTCCTCGCGCGCCTCAAAGAGTGTCAGCATAGTGACGGGGCCTCCCTCTGGAGGGCCAAAGCCTGCCGGGGTCGCGGGACTGTACGAATTACCATGACCCCGGAACGTAAAGGGCTACTGAAGGATACCGTGGATTTTAGTCAGTACGAGTCTGACAGTCCCTCCCGCTCTGCCCTGGGTGGGAGGACTCATTTGATGATTATACCACGATAAAAAAAACAGACGCCAGCACATCAATCTACCTTAATCTGTCAAATGTCTTTAATAGATTTTCAAACTTATCACAATAGTGGAATGTTAATGTTCCATTCGCAAAATTTTACTGATTGGGTTAACCTGCTGGCGATACAGATACAACACCCTAAAAACCCCGAGTATATATTAAAAGCAAAGTCCGTTATTACCTATCTTTATATACTCATTTTTAGTTATTGGACTTAGACTTTCTTCATCAAACTACAGGCACAGTAAGCCTTTACTGCAGATTATTAATTAGAAGGTCTTACTCCATCTTATACCGTTGAATCCTGTAAAAACTAAGCTTGACCACCAAATCTGACATTAATGAGAATCCTTGTAACTGTGCAGACTCTGCCTAAGGTAGACATTTAATAAATCCTCTTGGTCCCTCCTCCCGTTTGCAAAGAGAGGTTTTATATCTAGACTGCTGTCCCAGTCATAGCATTAATCTAGACTATTTGCGAATTGTCTAGCCGTGTCTTAATGTAGTGGAATAATTTATTTAAAAATATGCAAGTCTTCTATTTGACATGATGTTCTTCAATTTTACAATGTTTCTTTATTCTTTTTAAGTTTATAAGGTTTTGTTATTTTTAACACGCTTTTATTAGCTTGACTTGTATGTATGTATGTATGTATGTATGTATGTATGTAACGGAATCTTTTAACTTCATTTTCGCCTACTTCCAGCAGTCTGATTAACTTGAATTTTTGCACAGCGGTCAAGGGCCGATGACAATACAATAATATCATAAATTTTATATTAAAATCCCCCTCTAAGGGGATGAAAAGGGGTGAAAATGTTTGTATGAAAAATCTTATTCCTTAAGTTTATACACTTGAAACTTAGTACGAATATGAGTATAAGTAAATAAAAAAAGATGGACATTAATAGTTTTTTAAAACTACCCTCCATTGGTAACCTACACGATGTTAAAGTTTGTATGGGAAAATCATAAAGCGCTAACTGATGAATTTAAAACTCAGTATATATTTATATATATAAAAGACGTGTTTGATTATTTTTGATCTAATTTATTAGATCAAAAATAATTAAACACGTGTTTTTGGGTTTTTCGAAAATCATCCCTCAAGTTAGTAAAAAGGGGTATTCAATTTTAAAGGGAAGGATCTAAAATCGCTAAACGTAGAATCTGAATTTTGGACGGTAGGTGCGATTCATTATGTAGGTGATCACTAAGAAGGGATTTTGCGAAAATCTACCTATAAGGGGGTGAAAAGGGGTAAAAACCTTTGTATGTAAAATCTTTTCCGTTAGGTTTATAAACTTGAAACTTGGTACGAATATGAGTAAAAGTAAATAAAAAAGATGGAAATTATTCGTTTGTTAAAACTACCCTCCTTTGGTAATATAGACAATGTTAAAGTATGTGTGGGAAAATCATAACGCGCTAACCGATAAATTTTAAACTCAGTATATAAAAATTAGATAAAAAATAATCAAACACGTGTTTTTGGGGTTTTCGAAAATCACCCGCTAAGTTGGTGAAAAAGGGTGATTAAGTTTTAAGGGAAGGCTGCTTGCTTCGACAAACCCAAAACTTGGCATAAATAGTTTCCCAATCGAATAAAGGATGCGTAATTATCTATATTTCAAAAATCAACCCCTAGCGGGCGAACATTGTAAAATCAGTTTGTCGTTTTTTTTTGCGTGGTAAAATCATCAAATGAGTCCTCCCACCCAGGGCAGGGCGGGAGGGACTGTCAGACTTGTACTGACTAAAATCCACGGTGTACTTCACTAGCCCTTTACGTACAGGGGTTACGGTGATGGGTAAGTCCCGCGACCCCGGCAGGCTTTGGCCCTCCACAGGCCCCGTCAATATGCTGACACTCCTTGAGGCGCGCGTGGAACACAACGCGCCGTCGACCCGGGCATGGTCCATGGTCGGGCTGCGAGTCGCCCATTACTCGCCGCCCGCATGCCCGCGCCTACGGTGGCCGGAGTACGTCTTGCGACGTCCGACGCCGTGGGCGTCTACCACTGCGGCTGGGGTGGAGTGAGGTCGCTGTTCTCTCCCTCACGCGGCACGCCTCCTCCTTCGCGAGCTCCTGCTTCGCAGAAGGAGGCGACCGCTTCCCACTCCGTCTCGCCCCGCAGCATGGCCTCGACCAATGCCGGACGCGAGAGGTCTCCGCCTATCGCCGTCGTGAGGAGACGGAGGTGCTCTGCCCAAGCGGGGCAGTCCTGCACCGTATGCTCCACCGTGTCCTCCGGACGATCCTCGCAGTGGTGACACCCAGGCGTTTCCTCCTTCCTTATCCGACACAGGAACCTCCCGAATTTCCGTGTCCGGTGAGGACCTGCGTCATGCAGAAGGTAAGGACGCCGTGACGCCTATCCAGCCACTCCTCAAAGAGGGATCTTACCGCCGCGATTGCGGCGTGCACGAAATCAGTTTGTCTTCAATAATATTTCGGGTTCGAAGTTAGAAACACGCGCTGACGAAGTCGCGGGCGGAGTGATAGTAAAAAATATATTTAGATTAGTGAGCATGTTATCGCCGATGAAAATGTCATTCTCTGTCTTTTGCTGCCGATTGGCTCTCTGCTGCATACGGCCTGTTCCTCTCTCTGGCTTCTCCCACTTTCAAAAGACAAATTTCCTTATTGGTCGCTGCTGACGATTGCTGCGCGATCATCCGTTCTCAATCCTCGAATTTTATAATTAGTCACTGCTACCGAAATAGTGCGCGCGCATCCGCGCTTGCGTATTTTAATTTCTTTATTTCTTTTATTGTCGTCTTGAGACTAAAAATTCAGAAAATAAATTATAGTTTAAAAAAACTAAAAAAACACGCTTTAATAGCAATCGAACTAAAAAGTAGAAAATAATTTTTAAGTATAAGAGAGTTTGTGTTACTGCAATATAAAATCCAACAATCAATTATCATAATTAACTTAGAATAAGATTAATATAAATATTAAGATATTAACAAACATTCAAATAAAGTAAAAAAGCGTGGGGTGCTCAATAATATATTTATAATTCTGATATTGCAAACAGTAACTAATAAAATGATCATCACATTCGATATCAAGCACCCCACGCTTTTTCACTTTATTTGAATGTTTGTTAATATCTTAATATTTATATTAATCTTATTCTAAGTTAATTATGATAATTGATTGTTGGATTTTATATTGCAGTAACACAAACTCTCTTATACTTAAAAATTATTTTCTACTTTTTAGTTCGATTGCTATTAAAGCGTGTTTTTTTTCTTTTTTAAGTGTATATGAAGCTTTTAAAATAGTTATAGTGGTATTTTAATAAGATATGTTTCTTTCAAAATTCTAAACAAAAATAACTTTCAGTAAAAAAACAAAAATCTAAAATAACATCTTACATCTACACTTATATTTAGAGGAAAGATAATTGATTGTTTGTTTGTATTGAATAGGCTCCGAAACTACTGGACCGATTTTAAAAATTCTTTCACCAGTTGAAAGCTGCTTTGGTCCTGAGTGACAAAAGCAATAAGAGGGGAGGGGGGTGAGCGGGCAAAACCGCTGACAAAAGCTAGTGAGTAGATAAAATTGGTAACCTTTGAACTAACGCCATATTTAAGACTAACTTACACCCGTGACAATGCCCTCGTAAAATTCGGTAATTATCTCTCTGAAACGTCATATCAGGCTGAAAAATATCCTATATGTTAAACCAGGTTATGTATCATCCAATTCAGTTTATGTGTGAAAGAGAAACAAATATCAATCCATCCACATCCATCCATCCTCACAAACTTTCGCATTCATTACGTTATTAAAAAAGACATTTTTAAAAACGTCTGTATTTCCGTACTGTCAGCAACACGTACCTGCTCACATAAACAGGATGTTACAAAATTGACGGCGGAAATAATGAACAGATGTACGGAACATATTCTACTTATTAATCTTTTGAAGTTCATCTCAAAGACGTTTCCTTTGCGCGGAACATGGATATTGAAATGTTGAGATTAAATTCTAAGAATAAAACATATGAGCATGATGAACTAGATTTTTATATTTATTCTGGAAAGAAATAAGGACTGTTTTTGAATGTAAGCAAGGTTTTTGATTTGAGTATTTTCGACATAGCGCGCGTGAAAATTCATGAAATCTATTGTATTTTTTCTTACTTTAGCTCTTAGCTGATCATCTTCACTGATAGTCAATTGTTTTATTTAAGATTTTGACACTCAAACAGAATAAAGCCGATTACTACTTATGTATGTAATTAGTCGTTTTTCAGAGGAAAAAAAAACTTCAAGTACAGACACCAGCACATCAACCTACCTCAATCAGTAATTTTAATGAATTTTCAACCTTATCACAATAGTGATATGTTCTATTAGTCAAAATTTGACAGATTGGGGTAGATTGATCTATTGGCGTCTGTACCTAAACCATTCATTTGAGTGAAATGTATGTTA
Source organism: Agrotis puta (assembly GCA_943136025.2). NCBI lineage: Eukaryota > Metazoa > Arthropoda > Insecta > Lepidoptera > Noctuidae > Agrotis > Agrotis puta. The sequence continues at coordinate 16,936,797 of OW964169.2, read as the reverse complement.
CGATATCATAATGTACTTTATTTTTATCATTGTAAAATCATCAAATGAGTCCTCCCACCCAGGGCGGGCTGTCTTTGGCCCTCTAGAGGGAGGCCCCGTCACTATACTGACACTCCTAGAGGCGCGCATGGAACACAACTCGCCGTCGACCCGGGCATGGTCCATGGTCGGACAGCGAGTCGCCCATTACTCGCCGCCCGCATGCCCGCGCGTCATAATTTACCTAAAGTGATTTTTGGATTAATTACATCATGTCTAGACAACCGAGTGCGTTGTCACATTGACAGCAATAGGGACCCAAACACGGTGCGCCAAAACTCAAATTGAATAGTTACATTTATAATAAAAAAAATAAAACATTATATCTAGAAAATATCAAAAATTCAGCATCAATTTTTTCCAGATCTGACTACTGATATACAACCTCAAGGTACGTACGCGATCCTGAACATTTCAAATCTAAAGGAACATGCCCAAATATCGAACAAACATTTTTCCAACAAATAAACAGAAAATAAAATCTATTGGATTACGACTACATCATATCTAGGCAGACTCATCCAATATCCAGTCTAAATTTCTGAAGTCGACAGCAAAAATAGACAGACAGGACTATTCTGATATCTCGTAGATCGCGACGGTTCATTGGAAATTTCTCTTATTGCTTTTATTTTTTTATCCATTTCAATTTTTCTAGACGAAGTGGGTACTCGTATATGAAGCAATATTTATTCTTCTTTTGTTTTTCAATTCTTTCATTTGTAATAGAGATGTTTTATTTTGTCTGTTCGTTTGTAAATTGTGAGTCGGTTTGTGTAAAATACTGGTATTTATCTATATATATTGTTAGACTGCACGCTCAGTATCGGACTAACCATAATTAAGATGGCGTTTTCCAGCCGTAAGTTAGCTAATTGCCGCAAGTCAGGAGATGGGTAGAATCGGGGGCCGCGCAGGCTTGGTTTCAGCTCATGCGACCTAAATATAAATAAGATCAGATAATTCGTTTATACCATCAGGGAGAAGTGAATATAAAAAATAGAAAAATGATTGAACTAGTTTTAAAATCAGGGGGTCTACTTACTACATCAACGAACGAAGAAACGAGTACGGATACGGACGAACGTAAAGAACTAACGTCAAAGTTGCGGACGGATAACACCGCCACGACTGAAGTCCTTTTGTCGCGGCGCTAGTGTCTATGTCATTACATCAAAATGCATTTAAAAAATGTAGTAGCACGAATTTTCCGCGGGTCATGAATGGTGACGCTGACTCTAAGGAGCTATCTGTAAAATTTTTAATTCGAGCTCGTTGACAAAACGCCCGTAACTAAGGTTCTACCCACGGGTTTCGTGGTTAGAGATTAGACCCCCTGAATCTGTTCATACGCATATCAATATCAGACGTTCTAAAGAACATCACCAATATGTGTCCTTCTGGAGCATTTTCCTCCTGACATTTTCACGATCATCTACATAAAATAAATATGCTTAACAATAAATAAATAAATTACCTAGCCCATAGACTAAAGTTCACAAACCGATACTCTAATTACCACAACCAATTCCAGAACCTTTTAAAATAAAACGATTTTCCATTGACGCTACATCTATTATGGATTTCTGGTTAAACTTTCAGCTCTTTAAATATGTATGTTAATTGACCATGACTAAAAGGAGTACACTTTAATAGCTCACGGAGGATTTCTACCCATGACCTTTTCGTTAGCAGTGTAATAGTTGTTGGTAATAGCATTTTAAATCAATTCTATAAGGTATAAGAAATTACAGCTAAAAAAAAATGAAGAAGTCATTGCAATTAATTATGAATAACTTTTATTATTCAGGGAGGAGGAGCTCGTAGCTAAATAATTACAGCCGCATAGGCCGATCTTACGGGTTAAGCCGCGCTTGCCGAGGTTGGTCTGTGGATGTGTGACCATGTCATAGCGAGTTTCGTCCGTGCGTCGGAAAGCAGGTAAAGCCGTTGGTCCCGGCTGTCATTTGTAGATCTTTAACAGTCGTTGCTGTTAGTCAGAAACTCTAAAGTCTGACAACCAGTCTTACCATGGGGTATCGTATTACCCAGTTACTGGGCTGTGGAGGTCTGATAGGCAGTCGCTCCATGTAAAATACTGATATCCAGCTGCATCTGGTTCGACTGGAAGCCGACCCCAATATAGTTGGGAAAAGGCTAGGTAGATGATGAACTTTTATTCAGGGACCAGTCCAAAAATTGTGAGCTATCTGTAACATCATTTTCTATTATTTTACTAGAGGTCGGCGCAGCACGTTTTTTTATTCTGTTCTCCAATGTCAGAAGCATAATTTACTCCTTTTTTTACATTATTTTCATTCCTCACACAATCCATCCATCCTTTCTTTGGCCTTCCTCTTCTTCCCCATCCATCAACATTCATATACATCACTCTCTTACAATTACTTATCTGCGACACAAGCTCAAAATTATTTCAGCTTCACCGTTTCAAACTTTTGAATTAAGCACAATTGAAGGAATAGAGGTTTCAGCACAAGATTTTCGATATTTTATCTATAGCGCACTTGAAGTATTTACGGCGTTTAAGCGTTTGTCAGACAGGCGTGACGAATGCGAAGCGTGACGTTTTTATTTGTAATGTATGGAATTGTTTGAATCCAATCACATAGAAAAGCGAAAGCGATCCGATAGCGTGACAGAACTAACGGACTGACGCTTCGGTTCGGTATCGCTTCGGAAACGCTTCGCTTTCGCCTGTCTGTTTGACAAAGGCATTATTTTATGGAAAATGGAAAAGCTCATCTAGTGTACGAACAAGAAACTATTTTTATCGTCAAATAACGTCAAAATTCTCGTTTATTTTATATCACAAGAACGTGAACTGTCCCTTCTACTCCTGAACGGGAAGACTCGTTTGATGTTTTTCCACACCATAAAATAAAAAAAAGCATATTTTCTTGTGAAACCACTGTAAGTGCCTATTCCAAAGCTCTAATCACACATACTTTAGGTATAAAAAAGGGATATAAATAAATGACCTACATTCAAAGATAGTCTGCCCCTATTTGTTGAGCATACACGATAGGTACCTAACCAACCAAAGAGTAAATGAGCATTAACAACTTTTTTCTTCTCTCATACATTATGAAACCAAATCTATTGTTTTCTTTACAATGTGTCCAGTTTCTGTCTGTACATACCTCCCATAATTAAGCACGCCAAGAACACGCCACGCTAGCGCCGAGCCCCGCCAAACTCAATACTTGGCAAAGCCTTTAGTATCTTTTTTTCTCAACGTAATTTTGAATTGTTGATGCCTTATCATGATTACTTATTACAAACTGGCACAAAAGTGAAAATGAGTTATCATCCAAACTATTAAAAGAAAACGTTTATTATCCTTTTGTTTCTAGAACATTTTGAGTGATGGACGGTTATGGACAGACTATTAGTACTAATGAATAATGGACAAAACATTAAAAAGCGATGAACATGCAGAAAAAAGTACTGAAAAAAATACCTAAAAGGGTGGATTTCACCGAGTTAATGCCAATATTCACTGGAAGTCATGGGGAGAGGTCTTTGCCCAACAGTGGGATGATGTAGGCTAGCAGTATCAGTATCAGTATTTTGCCAATAACCGAGGTTATCACTGTCACTGTCATCATCGTGGTGTTTTTTTAATATCATCATCATATCAGCCGTGAGACGTCCACTGCTGAACTGTCCCCCATAGATTTACAAAAGGACCGGATAATGGTTTTTTTTATAAATATATACATTTTTATTTATTTAAAAAAAAAAAGAAAATAAACCACATTTAAAGGGCGTCAAAGAATACGTTCACATCGCTGTCAACGGGAACAGTGCCCAGAACGCTGGCAGCACTGCCACGTTTTATGGCAATGCTGATTCGTTGGCCTAGCAATAGCCCTCCGGTCATCTTTTTTTTGTACATACTCGTATTACTAATAAGTTTTATTTATAGTTTGTATATAATTTTAGTACTTTAGAATAAATATTAGTTATAATCCCTGTATACAATTTTTTTTATTTTTTTATCTTTAGTTTTACAAATCATTTTCAATTTGACGTAAATCGAGATCAGAAAATTTGTATAAGCAGAATTTGATTCGTGAAAACGGGTTTTACATAATATATGAAAATCAGTGAAATCCACCTTATAAAACCTTTGATAAATCGTGTTTTGAATACAGATGAGTTTTATAATTAAAGTAGGAATTATTACATGTTATATTACTGTATGTCTGTCCGGCTCTAGCGTGGCTCTGTCTCACACGAAGGGGCGCGTTTGATCTAGACAGCTACTTGTACGAGTCTACTTGAGCCAGTCGACTGGCTTGTACAACTGGGTTGCCAAAATACTTTCTTAGAAAAAACATCGTGGCTGTAATTTTTTGAATTTCACCATTACCTAACACATTTTTAAAGGAAAAATACTGTTGGTTTTTGTCACAAGTTTTTTGATTAACAAAAATTTTTAAAATGGTAGGTATGTTTTTGCTCTAATTGAATCAAAATTCCATTTAATTCGATTAGATTATGGAAGATACTCTTATTCCAATCTATGTCGATTGGAATAAGAGTATCTTCGATATTCTTTTTTTTTTTTATCGTGGTAAAATCATCAAATGAGTCCTCCAACCCAGGGCAGGGCGGGAGGGACTGTCAGACTTGTACTGACTAAAATCCACGGTGTCCTTCAATAGCCCTTTACGTACTAGGGTCACGGTAATCCCTTGGTCCCGCGACCCCAGCAGGCTTTGGCCCTCTACAGGCCCCGTCACTATGCAGACACTCTTTGAGGCGCGCGTGGAACACACAATCGTCTTTGTAAAATAAATTTAATCACCTTTCTACATACTTCAAAGAGCTTAACTTCTTATTTCACTAAATAAAACCCGTTGGTTGTTAATGGTTACTTTTCTTCGTACTCGTACGTATCTGTAATTTGTATGTAAACGGAACGCTAGCTCAAAAACTTCTAACTGGCATAACTCTCTCAGGGTGTTTTTCCATCAGAAATATGCTATGTAGCTGTGCTGCGAGAATGTAAAAGCTAAGCTACGAAACTGTGTGACCGTTTTCACTGATGCTACGCTATGTAGCGGTGCGAGTAAGATGTGCTATGCCTATAGATATGCCTCTATGATATGCCTCGCGCAGCTTGAGCTATGCGATGTATCGATGGTAGGGAAGACGACCCATAGCACGCAGCCATAGCACGCAGCCATAGCATGCAGCCATAGCATGCATCCTTCCATATAAGAAAGACATCTTAGTTAGATTCGTTTCCACCAGTGCTGTACTATGTGTAAACCAATGAATATGATTGGTGGATATCAAACGCATCCACAGCAATGTAGCATAGCACATCTCTAGTGGAAAAGCAGCCCTAAGCGTCGGTTCCACAGGCTGGCTCGTAAACACTGGCATAAAGAAAAACTCCACAAATACAGGCCCGTTACTTTAAAAAGTTTATTTTCAGTTCTGTTCAGTTCATGACTACAGGTATTCTTTATTCAATAATGGTTGCAGGTGATTTTTTCTCTATATATTTTTTTCATAAATCGCTTGTTTATTTTAAATAAAATGAAATTTATGTATTTGGCTACAATAAAGAACAAACACACATCAAAAAATTTGCGATCACTTAAAATATCTAAATCTTTTTTATTACGGTAGACTATAGTATGTTTTCTTCTTTTTTTTTAGATCCTTTATTTAAAGATATAGATTCAGAGTATCAAATAACAAAATAGTTCAATTATTTTTCCATAAAATTAAAAAATAAATATCAGCTTATGCTTGGTTTGTGATTGCTACACAAACTTTAAAATAAATATTGTATATAAATAATTAAGGATATGGTACATAATTTTGTGTCCTGCCATGATGGTACGAATGTATTCCACTCGTAAATATTAAAATGTCTTTGATATTCACAAATCAGACAGCAGGCTAGAATAAAATGGTTGAATTTTTAGATTTCACAAGTTGGAAAAATAATAATTGTATTTCACAAAACCACATTTGAATTCAAGAAAATAACTGCTTATCTTTTACTTGTGTCATCATTTATTCTTCTTGTAATTGGTGGGGTGAAGTAAATTTTAGGGTGAATCATTGCAATTTGGTTCCAACGACTCGAGGGTGCGTTAAATCTGCTCTTGACAGGTACGGTTAGCATTAAAAGTCGATTCATAGATACCCACTTATTACCTAACGGCACGAGTTAATACACTGTATTAAAAAAAATCGGAAACATAACCATTGATACATCACTGGTTAGTAGAGCTACCGTCGCTATTTTACCGTAGACAATATTTTTCTGCAAGTCTTCCATGCGCAGCAGAAATCATATGGCTGAGCTATGAGGGCTTTCACTGGAAAGTGTTCAAATGCCATGAAAACGGTTATATTACCGAATATTTACATATAGTCCGGAAGTTTAGTACTTAGCTGCTCATGCATGGGGTTGCGAATTCAATCTCGGGCAAGTATCAATGTGTTTTTTTCAATACTAATGCACTTTCGAAGTTTACCTTTAACATCACTGACGAAAGAAAACATCATGAGGAACGCTGGACTTATCAAGCCATGCCAGAGACCTGTGGTTCTCCCAAAGGCGGCTTAATTAACTAACCTAACCTAACCAGAACCCTTTGGTGTCGTGTCGCATCCTCACAAGAAAAAGAAATAAAGACCGATATTTGAAAATATTAAGACTTTTCAAGCTAACCATACAAACCACAAAAGGTCTTGGACAGTCTGAATGCTTTATCAGATAACATGGCGACCGCGGAGTGCACGGAACTGCAGTCAAAAGATACGTTTATTTAAAGTCCAACCGGCACTGAACAATGAAAGTTGGGTGTTTACAGGGCGAGTAAAGTTTACGCCCAGTTCACGACCTGAGGCCCATAGAGGTGCAAAGTCTGCGGGGTCGGGGGTCTGTCTTATACTAAATAAAATATTCCACAACTATCACACAATTAGGTAGCCGTGATCCTGTAACGTGAAGGGTTATTGAAGAAACACCTTAGATTTTAGTCAGTACGAGTCTGACAGTTCGTCCCGTCACACCCTGGGCAGGAAAACTCATTTGATGATCACTTCACGCGTGATCTACGTATCATGCCACTGTAATAGGGCTCCGGCTCCCAGTCTAGCCGGATGCAGTTGAATATTTTACATGTAGTGACTGCATAAGCAGTAAAAATTGGACTGTGGAGGTCAGCTATCTGACCTTCACAGTCCAATTTTTAGTGAGTTTTGGAGGTCAGACGTGAAAATGACAATATTTTCCGCTCAAGTGTTAATAGAGTTTTAAAACGAAGGGAATGTTTGGCCACCAAACAATATTTATTTAATCTTTCCGTTATAGACAACGACAAAAACCTCAAGTTTTACATATAAGATAATGTTTTTGGAGACAAATAACCTTTCGAAATAATAATGTATTCAAAAGAAATGGAGTGTGAAATTATATATTCACTGGAATAATAAAATTGGATAGACCAAATATGTTTTGTAAGTTATTGTTTCAGTTAATTTATTTATTCAAGAACCAGACGGGTTTTTGCCGAAAACGATGAATTTAGTTCCTTACATCGCCTATTAAAATTAATTTAATAAAACATATGAGTGTGTCGATCCAGGAATGATTGGGTGGACTTTAAAACACTGTGAATTGACCGCACCCAAGGCAGAAGTAATTTGATGACTTCGCGTTAAAAAAAAGAGGTATCTTCACACATTCATCACGCCTGGTATTTTCGAAGGGTTAGGCAAAGGTCTAGAACCGGAATCAAACCCCGGTCAGCGGTCGCTCTTGCGACCACGACACCAAAGAGTCCTGTCCAGACCAGGTATTATTTGTTTTAATGTTAATTAACGCTCTTATCTTTCAGACTACATTATTATAATTAAAACATGGCCGCTCGTTTGTTGTCAAACAAATAATTTTCTGTTCGCCTTTGTCCCGGACATTTAAGTTATTTAATTGGAGCCAGCCGCACTTATCGGGAACTGCTTATTATTTATTGAAGGCCTGAGGTCAGAGGTCATCCGGCCCTGTTTGGGTAGACCCCGGCTAATTATCAAGGTCAACTCGCGGCCAGTCTGGTTAAAAGGTGGATTTATGTTTTTTAGGTAGGTAGGTAATGTGGTATGATAGTGGTAACAGATCATTCACGACTTTGGTGTTAGCGGTAAGCGGAGCGACGGGCGGCGAACATGGAAGTACGCGAATTCACCACAAGTGGCGCCCCGTGGTGTGATTCAAACATTTCCAGACATTTGATCTTACCGCTCGCCGCTCCGCGATAAAGCCTTTGTCAAACAGACAGGCGTGACGAATGTGAAGCGAGGCATTTTTATTTGTAATGTATGGAATTGTTTTAATTCAGTCAAAAAGAAAAGCGAAAGCGATCCGAGAGCGTGACCGAACCGATGCGAAGACGTGGCGATGGCGTATTTGCTCTGTTTGACGTCGTTCATAAAAAGCCAGCTAATACAACTGCCACGCCTCAGTTCGCTGCACCCAGTCTGACGTCTCGTATCGGTTCGTTATCGCCTCGGATTCGGTCCAACAGCAACAGGACAATTCGCACGTAGCGAAAATTCACACAGTACTAATGGCGCAGCACATTTTTAACCGTACCAATCAAAGAAATGCCATTCTGAAACATAAGTACTACTTTTCGTCACAGGTGCTGTCTAAACAGGGAACCGCGGCCTTGGAATGCAAAGGGTAAGTGAAGGAACGGGGTGGTTTTTATTTCAGTAGCAAGTCTGAAAGTCCCTTTCGGTCCACCCTGGGCCGAAGGGAATCATTATTTTACGCTCATAAAAAGTACTTTTCCATTGGACATTACATAAAATAAAGACATAAATGTCAGTGGATTTGTGAGAATCTAATTTAGAAACGTACAATAAATATTGAAAAGAATAGCGGTAATAATTGTTAGCGCAGTGGCTGAGCGATTGGACTGCTGCGCTGCGTGTCGCGGGTTCGATTCCCACACGGAGCAAATATTTGTATGATCTACAAGTAGTTGCTTCGGGTCTGGGCGTTTGTGTATGTGAGTTTATATGTTTGTAAACGCACCCCCGACACAGGAGAAATTCCTAGTGTGGGGAAACGTTTATTAAAAAAAAAATAGTTGCAATATAATTTGAGCTTCATTGTTGCGCAAAAATAATTGTAGTTAATTTTAATAAAAACCTGCAAATGGAATCACTATATTATAATTGTATTTGGCATAAACAAGTTTATTCAAACTTATTCATCCTTTTTGCCTGCATTTTCTTAGCGTTTAGTTATGTAAAAAATATTTATTTACTCTATGTTACGCTGATCGGGCTGCGAGTAATAGGCAACTCGCTGTCCGACCATGGACCATGACAGGGTCGACGGCGCGTTGTGTACCACGCGCGCCTCAAAGAGTGTCAACAAAGTGACGGGGCCCCCCTTTAGAGGGCCAAAGCCTGCCGGGGTCGCGAGACTATACGAATTACCGTGACCCCGGAACGTAAATGGCTATTGAAGGACATCGTGAATTTTAGGCAGTACGAGTCTGACAGTCCCTCCCACCCAGGGTCACCAAGTCCACCCAACCACGACAAAAAAAAAATGTTACGCTGATGAGCTCTGTTTCTAATAGTGACGCTAGGAAATGTATTTTCATTCTGTAAGCCTTTAACCAGCATTGGACGTCTTCTAACTAATGATGGTGATGATGATTCTATATTTTTATGAGGGACTGTGATAAAACTAACTGCGAGTACTGCTAGCTTAAAATTTTAGAGGTTACCGCGGCCCTAGAACGGTGGTTTGTTGTCAGTCAAGTCTGACAGTCCCTTCCTTTGCACCTAAAGCGCGGAATGCGTGGTAAATCATCGTATGATATTCCGACCAAAAAAAATACGAAGATTATTTTACAGAAACATTTGGAACCCACTACGACCTCATCGAAATCCTTTAAAATAACGACACAGTATTTTTCTATCACAGTAGCTAAGTTATTAACAGCAATAATGCCAACTGTAAGGACACATTAACTGGATGGAGGACAAGACAAATGCATTAGCTGTGTACGAACAAAAGATACACTCACACATGTACGGGGAATGAGAGTATTAGACTCATATGTAGGACCTGAATAGACAACGTCACAGTGGAAGTTTAGAACAGTATCTCAACTTTTTGTAATGCTCGATTTACCAGCTGATCGCCATTTTCATGTAGCTACCTCCTGTCAAAGTATAATTATAAAGATCGGACTAACTTACCAAGTGACGTCCGATCCTCAATTATGTGAAGTAATCTCGTCCTGATGATTTGATACAAGTAGTAAGCAGTCCTTGCTTGCTGCGTTGCCACATTATTAACAGATGGGTGTTTTCTTAAAACGAAATGCTCCCATCTCTATTTCACGGTAACAACCCTAGTGCTCCAACTTTATCTGTCATTGTTTCAAAGAATTCACAACTTTCATGCAGGGTTAGAATCTGAAACATATTCTGGGTAGGGTCGGGAATAGGATCAGGACGAGATTACTTCACATAATTGAGGATCGGACGTCACTTGGTAAGTTAGTCCGATCTTTATAATTATGTTCCGTAATCTCGTCCTGATGATTTGATACAAGTAGATGTTTAAAGAAGAAAGTTGTGATAACACGTTCAAATTATTTAACCACCCTTTCATAATTTGAAGACTATTATAATTAGTCAACATAAAATTTGCCTTCTACATGTTGGCTAAACATTTAAATTCTTGTAATCAGTCTTTTGTGAAATATAATTTAAATCGTCCGATAACCGCTTAATTTTTTCGTTAAGATCTAGTACAGTTTGGCTGGTATTTAATGATGTGTTTGGCAGACTCATCATAGTCGCATCAAATAATGTCGAACTGTCTTTGCTGATATCATTTAGAGAACTGGTTCTTTGTATTTTACGGTATGTAATATTATTGCTTTCTTCCATTATAATAATATGCCAAAATAGTAATATCAAATATTGCAATTTAAATCTATGTGAAATGGAACGTCGTCCCAAAATGCTGATACTCAATACAATACAGTTAGATTTCCGAACGAAGAGAAATATGTCAGATTACAGCCAACTTTGACAACAACCTAAACAATGTGAAGAATGTTACAATCAGTCAACATAAAATTTGACTTGTCTATGTTCTACATTGAAATACTTATAATCAATCTTTTCATTTTACACCATAACATCTGAATCATCATTAAGGCCACACCAAGCAAAATAGTTTGGATCACTTATGATTAGCCTTTTACAAAATATAGTAGATATTGAGTTGTTGTCCCAACCTGCTGATTTTTTAATCTTAATATTAACACCTGAATCAGAAGCTCTTGGAGTGGCTGTATGCGTAAGGCATGAGCTGCATCTGCTATGAGCAGCATATTTAGTGACATCTAAACCACTAACAGATAGTGTTTGTTTAATCCATTTACTAATAGATGTTGATGAAGCTGAATGACAAGGTTTCTTAATTAATGTTGGTAATAATATAATTATGGTAATATTATTAATTATCACAATTGTTAATTCTTATGTTTTTAGTTGCATCTAAGTAGGGTAACAATATTGTTTGATAGGACAACAGAACAGTCATTTGTTTTCTTTTTTTTTTTAAATAAATAAATTATAATGGTAAAAGACATCTGAATTACAGTCATATGTCTTAACAGAGGTTAGAATCTTAATATTAACAATTCCTTCATTTATATGAATGTTCTCTATCCTTATAAATGGCAGGGTTTGCACTCAGTGAGCAGTAAAGTTTTGATTGACATCATCCTTTGGAAATATTCCTTCTATCATTAACTTCTATATGTGTTCCTATAACCAGTTGTTGCTACAATGTTGATCTTATGGAATTGAAAAGACTATAGTACAATGTAATTCCTCTCCTCATGAAAGCTTCCCTGATAATACAGTTGCTGTATAAGTATCAAGTGGGATGTGGAACTCTGGAAGGATATTGCAAGTCTGGTGAGATGCAAGGACAACATTCACAGATGTAACTATAGATTCAAAAGGTGGGTACAAGGTTGTGACAACCACCACACTAGGTACATACTACTACACCCCCCCCCCTCTCTTTTTATTTGAAGGGACCTACTTAACGCGTTGACGGACAGTACTGCCTGTAGGCGTCAAGCCAGTCAGAAGTAATACGACAGTACGCCCTTCGACGTCGATCTTTTGACTAGTTTAAACACAGTACGCCATAAGGCGTAAAATTTTACCGGCATTCATAAGGAAGGGCATGTTGTACTGTCACTGAAGATATATTTTAGACTTTTTACTGTCACCACACAATGTTTACGTCTTATGGCGTACTGTGTTTAAACCAGTCAAAAGATCGACGTCGAAGGGCTTACTGTCGTATTACTCCTGACTGGCTTGAAGCCTACAGGCAGTACTGTCCGTCAACGCGTTAATAGGGCAAACAGGGGAAATGTATTAAAGAATATTGCATCTCACTTGATGATTAAATCATCAATGGATAAGGTATCTGGTCCGAGTACCATGAAACATGATTCTGGTACTTAGCATTAACTCAACTGGCAAATAAGTCAACTTAAAGGCTACCTAACTTTTCAACAATTGTATTAATTTATTTTTTGTATTTATATTTTTAAGACATTGCCCCACACTAGGAATTTCTCCTGTGTCGTGGGTGCGTTTACAAATATAGAACTCATATACACAACTCCGGGTCTGGGTGTACCCGGAACAACTACTTGTAGGTCATACAAATATTTGTTCCGTGCGGGAATCGAACCCGCGACACATTGCACAGCAGTCCAATCGCTCAGCCACTGAGCTAACCGTACAATGGGTTTGTATGCTTTAAAAGAAGTTTCTTCAAAGCTAATAGAACATGTTAATCTAGACTATAAGATGGGGCGCTGTGTTCCACCTATCTTATTGACATGATATGGCTGTAATGTTGTCTATCCTCAGCAATATTTCACAATTAGATAGATTTGACGCAATGTTTTCAAGTCTATAAAAAACTGTAATCAATTCAAGGTAATTGATGTGATACATTGTGTCATGGTCTGTCCAGTACTCCATGACTCTTCATGTCATTACAACCAAGACCACAGTCAGTTAGCAAGGAATCAGAGGAAATCTGTGATATAAAGTAGAACTCTTTTAGTGAGAAAGTAGGATGTCCACCGTTGTAAATCCTTTATGCCTTTGCTGTCTAGGTAACAGTTTGCAAAATTGTTAAACAAGGCTATTGTTTTATTTCTTTCAAGAACTTTTGTATATAACCAACCATATTCCGCTGCTGGGCATGCTGTAATAAGTAATCCAAGTAATTCTGCAATATAGTTTTACACTTGAGATCTAATTTTATATTTTTCGGATGTTTCTGTAATTGTTTCATTTTCAGTCTCAGGAAGTGATATAGAAAGCAAGGTGGCACCTAAGAATTTATATTTTTGCTTGGGTTGTAAACACCTTTTCTCCCCATTTATTATGAAACCTAAGTTTTTCAGTAACTGTACAGTAATCTCTAAATTTGACATATTTACTATCAAAACTTATATATTATCATCTAGAATAATCTAGGTGAAAAACTGGCTTAGGTCTTTGGGACCACAAGTAGGACATAATATTAATTTAGTGAAAACATATGATGCTATACTAAGGCTAAGGAGAAGAGAAGTAATTTCACATATCACAATATGAATTTTAACCCTTAAATATTCCTTGAATGTTTTTCCACAGATAATGAGCAATATGCATTTTTAAGATCCATGTTTGTCATAAAACCATTTAGACTTATCAGTCTGGTGGCCATTCTTATGTCCTAATTTAAATGTGTGTGTATTAATACTTATGTATTGATATTAAGTTATTAAGCTTAAAACGCCATGTCTCCTCTGCTTTAGGATGAAAAAAAAAAATACTAGAAGGAACTGGTTTTATATGGTTTTACAGCAACACTACTTCCTTTTTGGAAAAATTATAGATTAGCCTTTGTGAAATTTGAGTGTTCACATTCAAATGCGATTTTATATCTTGGTCACAAGTAGTGGGACTAGTGTTGATACTATCCCAATGACAAAGAAATGGTTCTACGGTGTGTCTGGTAGTGCTGTTGATGTCTCAGTAGAGAATGCCCACTCAATAGGCAATGGTAGTCATTGAGAGCCCGGGAAGCTTAAAATATTGTTAAACTTGAGTCTTAATGGTTTTGATTTTAGCAGCAGACTTCTTTACTGTTTGACAGACAGCCAGCTTATCTTGTAATTTGTCCTCAGATTAATTCAGAAATTATTGAATTTTCCATAATTCTTTTAGTTCTTTGTTTAGACCTAGGGGGGTTAGTGACCTTCTAGTTAGGGTGTCACTGTGTAAGATGTTACTCACACTATTTCCCTCATGTTCTGTTGAGATAGTATATATTAACTATTTAACAGTTGCCCGATTGCAGACAGTAGCGGTCAAGATGACTTCTTTGACACTTAGTCTCTTGTTTAAGCCCACTGTGAGTCATGGCTTCAGCTAATTCTTCAGTATTCATCAACAATCATTTAGGATGTCATATTCCTTCCATAAAAAAGGGGAAAGAAGAGATTGAGGAGGCTTTAACCCTTGGGTACAACATATGAGGAAAAAAGCTTAATAATATTTTTTTCCTTTACAAAATCTTGCGTTTCCTTTAATTTAGCCTGTAATTTAAGTATTCTCCTTTCTTTCCCAGTACTAGACCTTCCTTTTTCAGGATCTTGCAGATTTCTTCAGTCTCCGGCATTAACATATGTACACATGAATGGTTGTTGGATCCACCGTGGCTCCGAGCGTGTGTAGGGCTCCAGGTACGTGAACTGAATTGAATATTAAGGTAGGTACAGCCACACTGCCGGCTAACCTCTCGTGTTAGCTCTCTTGGCAAGTGTTGAGTAAGTACTCATGGCTTCCCACGACTGAGCTCTCGTAAAAGCTCTAGGGCACTGAATTATGTCAAGGTGGGTACCTACAGTTACACCGCCGGCTATTCTCTCGTAATAGCTCTTTCTTGGCAGGTGTTGAGTACTCATGGCTTCCCATGGCTTACATCTCGTAAAAGCTTTAGGGACACTGAATTGAATATTAAGGTAGGTGCAGCCACACTGCCGGCTAACCTCTCGTGTTAGCTCTCTTGGCAAGTGTTGAGTAAGTACTCATGGCTTCCCACGGCTGAGCTCTCGTAAAAGCTCTAGGGCACTGAATTATGTCAAGGTGGGTACCTACAGTTACACCGCCGGCTATCCTCTCGTAATAGCTCTGTATTGGCAGGTGTTGAGTACTCTACGTACATATAATGAACACATTAACTTTATTGTTTTGCCGGTTAATTTACATATCCGAATAATGGACTCGCCCATAGTCTAGTTAATTGCATTAACAATTATTATACCCATGATTAGCCTCTCGTGATAATTCTAGGGTTAATTTGCCGTTAATTCCGATGCTTAATACGTTTAAGCAATTTTAGCTTGTTTTGCCGGTTAATTTACATATCCGAATAATGGACTCGCCCATAGTCTAGTGAATTGCATTAACAATTATTATACCCATGATTAGCCTCTCGTGATAATTCTAGGGTTAATTTGCCGTTAATTCCGATGCTTAATACGTTTAAGCAGATTTTAGCTAGATCAAACGCTTTGTACGACTTACCGGAACAGCGGCACTTGCGACTTCGCTCAATTCCTTTTTTGAGTCTATTTAGTTCTTTATGGAGTCTTTCGATGGAGAATTTGTAGTCACTGGGTCGTCGTTGACCCTTTCTTATATCCATTACTAACAATTTTCACTTATTATAATATATATTTCGAGAAAACTTTGGATTGACGTGACAACGCAACGCACAAAAAAGTACAATGACAGATAAAGTTGGAGCACTAGGGTTGTTACCGTGAAATAGAGATGGGAGCATTTCGTTTTAAGAAAACACCCATCTGTTAATAATGTGGCAACGCAGCAAGCAAGGACTGCTTACTACTTGTATCAAATCATCAGGACGAGATTACGGAACATAATCAACTATTCACACACAGCCTTTGTCAAACAGACAGGCATCGCGAATGCGAAGCGTGACATTTTTATTTGTAATGTATGGAATTGTTTGAATCCAGTCACATAGAACAGCGAAAGCGATCCGATAGCGTGACAGAACTATCGGACTGATGTCTCGCTTCGGTTCGGTATCGCTTCGGAAACGCTTCGTTTTCGCCAGTCTGTTGGACAAAGGCATGATTGATAACAAGTACAAAACTGTTTTGAATCCGTCATCTAGTTTTTTTCAGATCCAGATGGACAACTAGCGTCAAGCTTTTTGATGCAGCTGATATGCACACATTCTCCTATTTATTTTGCAGAGCACATGGTGTCATAACTGTTCTTAATAAATGTATTTTACTTTTATTTCATATAATCCATTAATTATTTTTATTGATATTCGCTACTTACCTAATCTTACAGTTAATAAAACACGTACAGACTTAAACTTTCCTCATAGCATCCCTTTTTTATCAACAAGAAAGTACCTATAAGAGAGTGCTATTAGAGTTTCTCTTTGTTGTTTTACTGTTTATTCGTGTACTGTGATACAGTGTAACTCAATCGGAAAGTTTCAGAGTTGCGATATGCAAGGTCGGTGCGTCCCTATCTGGGATCTGTCTGGTCGTAACCAAAATGGTATATTATTGAAAGCATTATTTGGAGAAACTTCTTGTGATTCCATAAAGTTGACATAGAATGTGATAGAAAATAATAAAAAAACATTAATATTACGAATATAAAAGCAACTTATTGATTTAAGAGATGACCTGCATCTTCTGATGCTTGGTGGCATTCGCAAAGACTACTTACAAAGTTATAAGCCAGGCCACCCGTGGGACATTACAGGTTCATAAAAAAAAAATTAAACAAAAAAAATACAATCATCCAGAAACATTTAGAACCTCACAAAGAAAAACAGAAACATGAAAATACAACGGATAGGGTATCCTATACAATAATTCGACCGTAATCCAAAACTTAACAAGGTCGCGTTTCCCGGGATCCTCGGCTGTTCACGATCATGTTCTGACCTACAAAGCCTTATATCTGACCTAGTTCTACGAGACTCGGCTCTTATGTGGTGCTGTTTATGGCTTTTTTAAGATAGTTTCCTGTTAAGTAGATAGTTACTTGGTTATGGGAGGCTGTGAAACATGTAAGTGGAATTTGTGAGGTAAATTGCGACGATCTTACGTGTATAATGGAATTTAGTCATAATGGCGGCCCGGAGTCTGGATTCGATTAAGAAAAGCGAAGTAGTGTTAGTATAGATTGTGCATATATTTATAATAACTGATTGTCATATTCGCATTCGTGCAAAAACTCGTTGAGTAAAGATTCAATTATTGATTTTATTGGGTTGTCTTACATTCGTCACAATGTTAATTCATCACAAAGTTAATTCGTCAGATTTTGTAAACTCGTCACATGCATTATTATTATTAGTTAGCCTTTACTATCCCACTTCTGGGCAAAGGCTCTCCAATCCTTCCAACGTTCACGGCTTTGCGCCACCGTCACATTCACCAGACCGAGTCCGGAGCGATACGAGACGTCAAACTAGGTACAGCGAACCGAGGCGTGACAGTTGTATTAGCTGACTTTTTATGAACGTCGTCAGACAGAGCAAACACGCCTTCGCCACGTCTTCGCATCGGTTCGGTCACGCTTCGGAAACGCTTCGCTTTCGCCTGTCTGTTTGACAAAGGCATAAGAACTCAACTTGTTATCTCTTTCCATAGAATAAATACGTACTCCATTAAATCATTGCAAGTATATTTGTCTCGAAAGAGCTTTCAGCTTTGTACAAAGTTTTAACAATATCCTGTTAAATATAAACTTTAGAACGAGTCCACGTCGAAGCCATTTCTCAAAGTCCTAAAACGAACTGAGGCCATTACAAATTCTTCTCTAGTTACGAATTTATGGTATTTGTACCCGAAATTCTCAAATGTTTTGAGAATCGAAACAATTAACAATTGTAGCAGAACTTTATAATTGCAGTTTAAATGAAATCAATTAGAAAAGCTCTTTGTGTTAAATTTTTAATAACAAATTCTAGGAATAAAAATCTGTTTCAATAATAATAATTACAAATACTTTAATACTTTGTTAAGTCTCATATCAAATCTGGATGTCAAGACCTGGTTGAGAATTCGCGGAAACAAAGCCGGCTCGGTTATATTCCTGGAATTTATACAATTTTCAACAGAATTATTTCTTGGTAGCAGCCACGGTCTGTCATCGCGAAATAAAAATATAACGTAAACATTTTTAATACGCGAACTTCCAACATTTTCTCTAATTAGGAGCAAATGTGCTTGTTTTAAACCAACAAGTCGGTTACTTTTAATGTGGATTATGGTTTTCAACATGAGATGCCTACGTATAAATAAGTCTGTAATTTTTAATTTGGATAAATATGCTTACTTTTCTTGGCGAAATGTGGGTAATTTTAAAAGGAAACCGTCCTTCCTTATATGTGATATCAGTATTTTACATGGAGCGACTGCCTGTCGGACCTCCACAAGCCAGTAACTGGAACTGTAACCTAAAATAAATAATAGATAAAATAAAATTAAGTTGTTTAGTTCAGACTACTTCATGTCCATATTTTGTTAATTAGTAACAATTTATCTTTAACAATATGTTGGTAGCAAATTATACATTTAACTTGATCTAATGAAATAATTAAAGAGAAAAGGAATGAATAATATTAAAATTAGATAATAAAAAAAAAACTTTTTTTTAACCCTTTAACCGCCTGAGTCGTATATATCCGACAAACATTTCCGTGCCCCTATCGCCTGTGTCGTTTTTATCCGACAGAGAATATTCACGATTTTTGTTGTTTTGTTCGATTTTATTGCATCTATTCTATATCTCTCTATTTATGTAGATAGACAGATATAATACTTTTTATTGTACACCATGATATTTTACAAATCGGAGCTTAAAAGGCGCAGAAAGAGAGGAGAAGAGGAAAGCACGATTCGTAGCCGGGCGCTAGGGGCACGGCAATTGATATTTAGCCAAGCGCTTAAAGGGTTAATAATCTAACTGATGTAGCAGTCTAATTAGTTTTTTTTTACTCATATACTATTAATAATAGATTATTATCAGCCTAATTTGAAAATTACTTCGATTTTACTTTATCTACTTCTATCTACTCGTGGTTTCATTACTCATGGTTGTACAGTCGCGACCAGTGGTAAGTAGCCGGCACAAATTCAATTTCTTCGCCAGCGTATCAGCGATCCTCCCTGGAATTACGGTGCAGTGGATAAGAAATAGGCTAAGTAATTGGATCACAGTCTGGTTTTATTACTGTACTAGCTTTTGCCCGTTGCTACCCTCGTGTTTATGCCACGTGTACTTTATTTTAATTTCTTAAAATTCGTTTGCTCTTGGGATCAATTTAACTCAGAAGTAACGATCAGACCTAAGATGGAGATTACCGGGCATACGGACGGTGAGTAAAGGGTGACTCGCCGTCCGATCATGGATCATGCCCAGGTCGACGGCGCGTCGTGTTCCACCCGTGCCTCAAAGAGCTTTCTGACGGGGCCCCCCTTAAAAGGGCAAATGCCTGCCGGGGTCGCGGGCTGTCTCATCAGAAAACTATGACCCTGACCCTGGCACTTAAGGGCTGATCACCGTGGATTTTAGTCAGTACAAGTCTTTCAGTCCCTCCCGTCCCAATGCACTACTATTCGTATGGATGTTTAAAGAATTTAATTAGATTTAGTTCATATAATTAAAGGATTACTTCTATTTATTGTCTCAGATTCGTTTTAAACGATAAATAAATATTAAGATTAATTATGCTATATACTTACAGGTATACACAGAATATAGCATAAATACGTCACTGTTGTTGTTTCGTAATTATTAAAAATTCGACATCAATCAATCGATTTTCAAACGCACCTTCTTTAAAAAAAGTAAAAATGACACATTTCGATTGATGACAGTTCATAATTTCAAAGGCTGCTTCATATACTGTTTAGGACATAAATTATTATCATCTTTTAAAGCCTGGTTTAATTATTTTTGCCTTAGAAACATTTTTCTTTTCATGAACAACTTAGTAATTTAGTTATATTTTTTATTTGTTTAAAAATGACGCGGTCTGTACATACGCCTTGAACGAGTTTACTTAATTTAAAAAGTATGTCGTGTCCAGTGTAGGTATGTAAGTTTTATCGAGTACCTACGACTTGCTCTTTGACTTTTCTTCCATATTTTTAAACAGCAGAAAATATATGAATATTTGCTTTATTATTTAGACTTGGCTGTGGATGATCTAATTGGTGGAGCGTCGGGACGCCGGAAGTAATCGTCTCCGACGCGCCGCCGTCGTATGCGCTGTTTCCGGCTGCTATCTGAAGGGTTGTGTAGGGCGCTGCCGCTATTTTGTTTATGTTGCTTAAGAAATTTAAATCAGACTAAAACTTGTCTAGTTATTAAAACTACCAGCATAAATTAAAGTTTAAATAAACAAAAGAAAAATATGATAATATTTTCATTCGACTTTGTAATATATTTGTTACTTACACTTTTTTTCTTAAATATTGGCTTTTTCACCGTTAAACTTGGTTACACATTGTGCATTTGTAGCCATAATTTTATTCGCGAATATCATATTTTTATTAAAATTACTAAAATACAACTAAATTGGTAAACTGTGGAACCTACTATCAAAAAGAGGGTTCCTAATTACTGGCATAAAACTTTTTTATGAATCATGAACCAAAGAGTTTCTTATACAATTATTGATCTCGTAATAAACCTTTGTTTGACCCAAATGAAATGAGGTTACAATCAAATGAGGTAGAATATAATTACGAATTAACGGGTAATTGCTGTAATTTTCCCCACTTTAGTACGGTCAACAATTTTTTTCGTAATATTTTTTTTTCCAAACATGGGACAAATGGGGAACTTTCTAATTTTACTTACATTTATATTTTGAACGATTTTCAGCTTAATATAATGAAGCTTATTTTAATTTAGCTTATTTTTTCTACAGTAACCAGGTATTTAGGGGAACAGTGTATAAGACGGGGACGCGAGAAAGATGGGAAATCACACACTTAAGAAAACTTAACACAATACTAACGTAGCGCAAGCGCCAACAGGACGTCATTTGTTAAGGGCCGCTTGCAAATGACGTCCTGATGGCGCTTGTGCTACGTTACCCACTCACCCAGGATTTTTCAGTAGTAGCCATGAACTATGGCAGCTACCAATGACAATATAGCCACTTGACCGCTCATACGGGCGACTCAGGCTCACGACACATCAATGGAATAGCACTTATATGAGATCCCGATACGAATGAACGTTTTAGTACTGACCAGTTGTTGGATCTGTGCACATTCCTTAATTTTGGAACCTAAAAAACATTTATCGAATAAAACCGAAGCAAAAATGAGTACCTGTGCAATTAAATGGTGCGGGAAATCATCTAAAACATCTAGTTGTAAAAAAGATGGTATAAGTTTTCATCGGTAAGTAAAATATGTGTATATTTATTTACATTATTGGTAATCAGAGGGCTCAAGCTAAACTGGTTGGTTACGAAAAAAGGATTACGCGTTGATGTCTTTTGGGATACCGCGTTGATGTCTTTTGAAAAGTCCTTTACTTTCACTAGAATATTAGATAAGTCTATCTCTTTCTATCCATAAGTACTTTGTGCTGTGTGCTGAAGTGATGTGACAACTTAAAACATTGTTGATAAATTATTTAATCGATAATTTCTAATGGTAAATAAAAAATAATTTTATTTTTTACGTTTACATTTTAGATTTCCAAATATTCCGGAAGTTAAAGAAAAGTGGATTAATGCCACTAACAGGGAAAATTGGTTTCCAAAATATTATAGCGTCATTTGTTCAAGGCATTTCACTGCTGAGGGGCCGTTCAAGTATTACGTAAGCAGTTTTATTACAATTATTTACCCCCCCGTCCCCCTTGTCAGCAAAAGTAAGCAAAGCACTTACCCCCTCCCCCCATGCTTACGTAAACAATTTTCAATTTATGTATTATTTACATATGCATTATTTGCGAGAATCCCGAAAATGCGTTTCGTTTTCAACCAAAGACAATGTGAGTGTTGCCATTCGTGTAAAAAAGTAAAAAATTACCGATGACGTAATCATCATCTAGACTCCCCTACCCCCCATGTCATCCAAAATATGCAAAGCAAAGACCCCCCCCACCCCCCCATAGTGCTTACGTAATACTTGAACGGCCCCTGATTGCTTTGAAGCTTTAAAGGACCGACGCCGTTTGTTTAGTTTATTATTATTTTCGTTTAATCTTCATTTATTTCTCTACATACAAATCAACATTGAAAAAAAGCAAAAGAAGACTTAATTGCCATCGATTTTATCGATATCGATGTTATTGTTGCTGGATTTACTTGTTATCACTATTCTTACTGACATTGTTGCATCGGCCAATCACAACTACCGCGGGTCGAGGAACGGGGGAAGACGCAATCCCCCGGTCCCCGGCCCGCACTGGTGAATCGTGTGCCTAGGCGAAATCGCTCTATGAGCTCTCAAGTGGTTTTAATTCTCTTTGGCAGCTACTGAAAAAATCCTGATGGATCAACAACGGGAAATAAGATTTTTACCACTTACGTCATTCTGATATTACGTAGGTACCTACTTATCTCTTAATAATGGATACCAAAATTATATTAACGCGTTGCTAATTTAATTTATGTTTTTAAACACTTGGAAATTAACTCTGTTCCGAATCCGTTTATTTGTTAAAAAATAATTAATAATTCTTTCTCAAAGTTTTTTAATAATTCAAAACATTATTAAAACAGCCGCACAGGTGAAGCAGTGCTTGTCGAGGTCCGTTTATGGATCGGAGATCATCTATTAAATTATAACTAATAAACTGAGTCCAGAAATAGATAAAGGTACCTAGTTGTAGTTTGGTTGTATGCCCTACATAAGAGATTCTGAGGAACTAATGATACAACTCATTTTTTTAGTAAGGTGGGTGGACCATGGAAGGCCACTCTAACGAGTAAACGCTTTTTATTCGTTTATTAACTGGATAAATGAAAAAAACAAATTATCAAATAATACTTTGTTTTATTGTGTACCATTTAAATCACTTTTTTTTAACCTAGCTTTAATCAGTATTCATTAAACTTAGGTTTTGTTAAGCTCTTCCAAATGGCCTTGCTAGGAACAAGGCTCCTTAGAAGGCCATTATAATAAATCAGTCATTTAACACTAAAAGTTAATAAATAGCGATTAAATCTACAATAAAAAGAAGTGGTTTATATATTACGGAATAAAACAAAGTATTACTTAAATATTTGTTAGTTTCATTTATCCAGTAAATAAACGAATAATAACTGTTTATTTATTAGAGTGGCCTTCTATGGTACACCACCTTATTTTAACGTCGCCGATTTCCGATATCAATGAAGCCAGGGGCCGTACTGCCAAAATAGTGGCGCGAGCGATTCGCCGCCGCGTCTGTGATTTCTAGTTCGATGGATGTTTATGTAGATAGAAGGAATTTGTCATCACATGGCAATAACTACGAAATTTTAATAACTGGCCTTCGAAGGAGCATGGCCTTTCATGGTCCACCCACCTTAGGAAATTATATATTCCTGAGTGCTATAGGCTATAAATTATATTTGTATCATGCATTTTAGTCGAGCTATCACAATTTTCGTCTATCAAATCGAAAAAAATTAAAGCGCGCTGGGATGCGACGCGGTGGGTCGGGGACCAAAACTTTACTCAAACATAGTCGCGGTTAGAAGTTAGTCATTCATGGATGTTATACAGTTGTTACGCCTGAGTTGTAGGAATTTTTAAAACAGCCACGGAACGCACAGGGCAATCTTAACAACAGACTGAGTGAGTTTTAGTCAATAAGTACTATATTCGCGGGCAAGACTATAGAATCACTTACTTGGAATTGATCAGGAATAGCTCCTTAAATAATGGCGTGATAGAATGGTACAATTTCTAAGTTATTCCATACTTTTGTTCGCCTGTGTAGTTCCACACACCCTTCAGCTTTACCAGGATCAGAAAATCCCAAAAAGACAGTCGGGAGTCCCGTATTTTCTGGCAGTATCTGGCTTCAAGCAGAAGACGGAACAAAACAAGATCAAAAGGCCCAAAGAGACATTTACATCTGGGGCATACCGAGTTGTCTAGCACCACGGATAAAAATACCTGCCCAATACCTGGGTTGTGGAGGTCAGAGCAGTCATTCAGATAAGCAACACTGTTTGCGCAGTGGCAATTTTGCTACGACGACTCAGGAGAAATACCTATTGTGTGGCAGAAACGTTTACGGCTTTACTACAACAAAGTTAAACATCGGTTAAACACATCTCTAATACAAAAGTGTCACTGCAAAACGGCATTTTACGTTGACATAAGGGTCGTTTGCAGTGACACGTTTTTTAGACAAGTGTTCATGACATGATTAACTGTTTTGTAGTAAGACAATTACTTTTTAAACTCTGCCTAGTTTGAAAGTTTAAAAACCTTTGGTTTTATAAATAACATACAAGTAATAATAAAGAACAAGCCAACGGTATTTCTAAATTACGGTATAAATATCGATCAATCATATTTCAATTTACTGACCAAAACCTCCTTTCACTGGGTAAGCATATTTTAATTATTTTACTTATAGTTTTTAGCTTTCTGTCTCCAGGATAACCTCCTTTGAAAGTATATGAGTAGATTAGTTATACTTATATCTATATGTATAACTAATCTACTCCATTAAACTAAACAATATATTTACAGATATAAAATGTGGCACTTAATACCCACAATCCTTTACTTGACCTATAGTGAAGCCCATCACCCTCGAGTGGTCTATCCGGAAGTACTCCGCAACAATGACCGCTTGAGTATACCTGCAATTCTCTACCAACCCGTACCACAACTTGATGTGCACAATGTCCCTGGCAGGGATAATCTAGCTCAAAAATCCTATGCACCATACCAGAGATCTGATGACCCTTATTTCGATTACAATAAGAACATTCACAACCCAGTGAGTCCATACTCCTATTCCCCGGACCACTACAATTTACGTCAGGCCCAATCTCAGGTCAGACTGTCGAGAGAGGGCGTCTTCTATAATGAGGGCCATCCGTTTAAGTTTGACCACAGCTCAAGCACAGAAACGAATACGGATTCCAAGAGCATCTTTGATCAACATTCATACTTTGAAGATCTAGAACTCGTTGAGAGTTTTGGGAAGTATTTGAAGAAACGCACGTAAGTAGACAAAATATGCACTATCTTTTTCGAGAGTGATATGAAGATTCGAATGACGCTATTGCGACGCACGCTATTTCGAATAAAAATAAGAGTAATACGCCAGTTTGAAAACACATTAAGTCGAAAACCGGTATATCAAATGACGTTGTCGCGAACACGTTAATACGAAAGCTAAATTCTCATGGGAATATGCTATTCACAACAGTGAATTTCGATACCAAGACTTTTGTACTAGCGTACCATTCAAACAGTTTTTCGAATCAGCGTGTTGGCGACAACGCCATTCCATACAGCGGTTTTTGACTTAATGTGTTTTCGAACTGGCGTACCACTCTTAATTTTTTTTGAAATAGCGTGCGTCGCAATAACGTCATTCGAATTTTCATATCACTCCCATATTTTTAACCTTCTAGCGCCACCACCCCAGGCAATAGCACCAAAGGCTATCTGTAACCTGTCTTATGGTGACAGTTAAGCGATCCCACTGACGGTAAGCGTTACTAAGGCCGCTTAGCTCACGACCTTCGTCACCCTGGCGGAGTCCGGCACCGAACAGTTTTGACTGTGTTCCGTCGGTGCGCAGGAATCCCACTGCCATATTAGTTCTCATTTTTGATTCTGTATTAGACCGAGACCTTTAAAAAAAAATACCATGACTCGGCCACGAAATTCTATCTTCTCCGCCACTATGAAATTTCTGATGAATATGTCGCAAGAATCTTGTCAGACCTTGTAACCGAAGACAAAATATCATGGTCATGCAAGTAGAACTCGTAGAAATAGTACCTGCATCGACTAGACCAACAATCACAATATTACAGGTGTAATCACGAGTAGGTACTAGATGCCTGTACATATAGGCATTACATTAAAATTATTTTTTTCAGGCAGTTGGACGGATCTTCCTCGATAAACGACCCCGCGCACCAATATGATGCTCTTTTAGCAGTTCTTGTCGCTTTGGCGACAGTCATCAGGAATTCCTGCAACGAGTAAGTAGAACTTCCACCTTTACAAAAACACCAGTTTTAGTTTCGTAAAATGATCTCTGTCCAAAAGGTGCGGTCGATGTGCATTATTATTTTATTGCTGGTACCTGTATGATTATACAGTGTCCCTGAAAGAATGGATCTTATCAAATAGGGTCATGAGCGAAGTCATTTCCAATCTTTTTACATCTGAGCTTAGATTATAGAATATCCAGATTCCTAATAGTCCACTGAGATGAAGCCAAAAAAAATGAAGTAAAAATATACCCTTCATTCGATTCCTACGTAAAAAAAACTGAACATATGTGTGTGTGGCGCTCACTCACACATTTATAAAAAAGTAGTTTCACAAAAAAAGTTACGTTTTGTTTTGAACATGGAATCTGGACATTTTATAATCTAAGTTTATCGTGTTCCTCGCGAGCCTCAAGGAGCTGTCAGCAATCTGACGGGCCCCCCTTAGAGGGCCAAAGCCTGCCGGGGTCGCGGAACTGTCTCATCAGGTAAATGCCGTGACCCTGGAACGTAAAGGGCTATTGAAGGATCACCGTGGATTTTAGTCAGTACAAATCTGACAGTCCCTCCCGCCACGCCCTGGGTAGGAGGATCATTTGATGATTTTATAACAATAAAAAAAGCCTCTGAGAAAGACGGTGCATATTTACGATTCAAAATTTATGACCTTTAAGTATTGATCTAATAATTTCATCGGCAGTTTCGACCAAGTCTACGACCAGGTATACTTACAAACCGTCGAAACCTACTATAAATATAGTCTGAACAATGCGGATAAGGTGGCTGGCATGATTGATAACTACATAAAGAAAGGACAGTCGCACATAACCAAAGTAAGTCTAATACTATGAAAAATTTCAATGATCTTTGTTTTTTTTACTACTCATTATCTGTTTATCCTTTTTAGTTAGTTTCATACTTCTATATGCTTTAATAAAACTCTTCCTTTTAGTTTAGAAAAAAATATATTCAAATTGGTTGCCTTTTAGCATATAGTTTTATAAGCAAATGCAGCATACGTCGTGAAATTGATTGGTGTTCTTCGTCGAAGTTTTCCACTTTTTAGGTGTTACCTTTGATTCGTTTATAGTATAGCACTAGCTTCTGCCCGCGGTTTCACCCGCGTCATGTTAGGCGTTTGGCCCTATGGTCCCGTCCCGGTCAGTTCCCTTGAGGAGCACGTGGAACACGACGCACCGTGGCTCGGGCCTTGTCCTTTGTCGCACGGCGAGCTACGCATTACTCCCCGTCCGCAAGCGGCTGGAATATGCCCCGCGATTTGTTGAACTTGAGGCTGAGGACGCCGTAGCGCATCTCCAACCACTTCTCAAAGATGATCTTACGACCGCTATTATGACTTGCCCAGGAAGTCATTATTTTATTGTAAGTAGTATTATTTTGAAACTATGATATCTCCTTACATATTCATTAAAATCAAACGATGTCAAGGGCAATTTTGTTCAAAATCAAACGTTGTGATGATTAACGTATTTATTTGGATAAGGATTGATATCATGTTAATGAAAATACCTTCGCAAATAATGAAGCTCTTTAAAATCAAATTTGATTTCCACAAAAAAGGTTATAGTGACTTAACCTTAAAAGATAGATATATGCTCTCGCGGACTTTATTTTAGAACTTTTCATGAGAAATAATTCCGTAGTACATAATTTTTGCGTATCTTTAACCGTTTCCGCAGCGCACGCAACGGAAGCTGTCGAAAAGGAATTCATCTTCCCGATTTTGAAACATTTCTCACTGCTGCTCCGCTCCTTTTAGTGATAGCGTGATTTTATATAGCATATAGCCTTCCTCGATAAATGGACTACCCAACACCGAAAGAATCATTCAAATCGGACCAGTAGTTCCAGAGATTAGCGCGTTCAAACAAACAAACAAACTCTGCAGCTTTATAATATTAGTATAGATATACAGTATAGATTAGAATAGGGAAATATATACAAAATGTTTTCCTACATCTTTGAGAAAGCCAAAACAGTTGACGGCACGGAGCTTGTAGTGGTTGAGCGATTCGCTGCTGCGCTGTTGTTATTGTTCCGGGTCTGGGTGTTCGTGTACGTGAGTTTATAATGTTTGCAAACGCACCCACGACACAGGAGAAATTTCTAGTTTGGAGAACCGTTTAAAAAAAAAAAGGTAAAAAAAAGAAGATATAAAAGAAATTGATAGTATGATACTAGACTTTTTCTTTTCAAGCACTCATAGTTTCATTGCAGCGCTTTTCTGGTGGTCACTATTCTGGTTCTGCCTTTATACTATTAGGGAGCAGTAGGTACGTGAAGCCATAAATGAACCATTCCTTTTCTTTTCAGCTAAAGAAATTGAAACAAGAAACTTGCGAGATAGAACTCTTCTGCTCTGTGGCCGTTGAAAACAAAATCAAGAACTCCCCTCTCATGTACGTGAAAGAACTAGAGACCCTCGAAGCCTTGACTCATCTGGCCCGGAGCTACTACCAGTACATCGATGAGTTCAACCAGGCCGCGAAGACTGGCGGCGTACTTCTTTACCTACAGAATAGCAAGGATAGATTAAAGGAATATGTGATGCATATCGTGAACAGCGTTGAACATATATCTGATGATGTTGTCAGGTGCCCGTAAACCTTTGTCATGAAATACTTACATATGAAAATATGATTTATTTCGTTGTTTTTTTTTTATTTAGACTAAGCTTGTGACGGGGCCGCCTGTAGAGGGCCAAAGCCTGCCGGGATCACGGGACTCACAAATTACCGTGACCCCGGTACGTAAAGGGCTATTGAAGGACACCGTGGATTTTAGTCAGTACAAGTCTGACAGTCCCTCCCGCCCTGCCCTGGGTGAGAGGACTCATTTGATGATTTTACCACGATAAAAAAAAAAAACTGTAGGGACACAAGCCTCCTCTCTGTGAGAGGGAGTGGGCCATAATCCACCACGCAGGCCCAATGCCAGTTGGTAGATATCAGTCATGTCTTCGAATTTTATTGGTTCTAGGACATGTCGGTTTTCTCACGATGTTTTCCTTTATCGTTTTGAGAACAGAAGTGATGAAATAAATTACACAAAGTATCTAACGCGCCTGGTTGGGTTCGTCGGGGTCGATACCACTAGGCTACCACTGCTTTATTATCTGCTATGGGGCCGTTCAAGTATTACGTAAGCAGATTTATTACAATTATTTACTCCCCCGTCCCCCTTGTCAGCAAAAGTTAGCAAAGCTCTTACCCCCTCCCCCCATGCTTACGTAAACATTTTTCAATTAATGTATTGTTTTTGCCTAAACGTATGCATTATTTGCGGGAATCCCCGAAAATGCGTTTCGTTTTCAAGCAAAGACAATGTGAGGGTTGCCGTTCGTGTAAAAAAGTAAATTACTACTGATGACGTTATCATCATCTAGACTCCCCTACCCCCGATGTCATCCAAAATAAGCAAAGCAAAGACCCCCCCGCCCCCCCATAGTGCTTACGTAATACTTGAATGGCCCCTATTTAGATAACCTTCTTTAAAACTTAAAAGCTCAAATGAGATTGCCACGGAATATTGTGTCATTATGAAACAGACTAGAAAAGCCGAAAAACATGTCGCGCATCTTCTGGAGAATTCTCACACATTCTGGGGATATTTCGCAGTTAGAATCTCTTGTCTACTTTTTAATTTTCACAATAGGCTATTTAACTCAATAAAAATTATTAGTCCGAAAAATAGATTATCAAAAAAAATTTGAGACGTATTTTTTCGTTTGTCACATAAACAAAAATCGACGAAAATCGACGCTTCTAAAAATCGCGAAACGTCACTCGGTCGGTATAAATTTACAGGCGTTATGGAGTCACAATGCGATTCCCTAATTTCGAAGCATTTTATCTTAGTCAATATTCACTGAAAAAGATCGTGTCCATTATTTTTCATCATTACTAACGGACTAAACAAATTTTAAATTTATCTATACAATAAAATACCCTATTGATGTTACGTTCATAATGCTGTAACAGTCTAAAGGTAGGGACCAATAAAACTCATAAATATACAGCACACAATCAAACATTTTAATTATCTAAAATACATATTAAAAATTAACAACATAAAATGGATACGTCAGTCTATACAAGTTTAATATATTATTCACTCTCTATTTTATATAAATAACTCTTTTCTCTATAAATAGTAGTTGGCTACTAACTCTTAAGATACTACTTTTAATATTTAATATACAAGGAATTTCACAAGAATGTTCTGATATTAGATTTGTTACGAAGAAGATAGTTTATTACTGATACTATTACTTTATTAATTACTTCTAAATGTATGTATTGAGATTAATAATATGTATTTTTGCGTATAGTCTAAGAGATAAGAACGTTAAAGTCATACATTAATTATCATTTAATTGAATTTACGTTAACTTACATGAGTATAATTCAAAAGCTTGTAAAAGGAATGTATACTATAATAGAAATAACTGAAATCGACTGATATGTCCCAACGTTGTTGTCTCTTGAACTATGTATAGGTATAACCACATAATATTGTCAGTTATTATGTCACATTAGACAGAATAATTAAAACAGTGCACTATTATAGTTCGATCGAACCGTCCCGGACAAATTGCAAACGAGGCACTGATCCGGACATGAAGACTTACATAAACATTACTAAATTATCTGTCAGTGTCAATAAAAATTATTGAACAATTGTCCCGACTTCCGATATGTTGTCAGAACTTGAATTTAAAACTAATGGGGAGCAGTTTCACCCAAAAGTTTCGAGTAGTTTCGTACAGGCCCATGGCTTCGTTGACGAACTAAGAAAGTAGACCGATATTCCAATCTAGAGCTGGATGCTATATTCCAATCTAGAGCTGGATTACTGCACGCTGCACTGGATTGAAACATGTTTACATTATTCCAGTACCATCGCTGGAATCCAGTGACACTGGACCCCGTTTCCGGATCAATGTAAGACAGCCTTTATTATCTTCATATGCCGTAAGACCGAACTTCACACGGCGAGTAAATTATACTGTGCAATATGACATTAGAACAGCTGACAATTTTAAAACAATAGCAGTACACAATGAACAGAAAAAACGCATCTGACGGATAACTGATTCATACAATCACAATCAATTTTTTTAATAACACAACGTTAATTTAGAACAAAAATGTTAACTTTTTGGTTCCTAATCCTTTTTGGAACATAATTCATTTAAAAGCAGTAATCTATGGTAGCGAGACGATACAATGGAAAGAGTTTTATTGCAAAACGTATGCACTTCCTGGTTCCCTTAAGATTGATCCAAGTATCTGAACAAGTAATCCACGTTAACAAGCAGAATTGAGATATGACAGTAGCTTTGCCGATCAGAGATTAAGTTGG
Organism: Agrotis puta; assembly: GCA_943136025.2. Lineage (NCBI taxonomy): Eukaryota > Metazoa > Arthropoda > Insecta > Lepidoptera > Noctuidae > Agrotis > Agrotis puta. The sequence continues at coordinate 16,904,975 of OW964169.2, read as the reverse complement.
ATACTTTTGGGTACCAGAGGGAGACCTAGAAAACTAGCAACCGATAAACAAAAACGCTCTGTAGTCTTTAATAGATTTCCAACTTTAGTCACTAAAGAATAAAGTTGAAAATGTATTAATGACTACAGAGTTTTTTGCTTTACCGTTTGCTACTTGTCTAGCGACTCTCATCAATTTTCTTTACACATTATAGTTTTAAAGATCACGAAGTGTATCAAAAACCACGCTCTGCAACGAAAACTCCCGATCACTCCCAGTTCAGCTTTTACGCAAACAAGAATCGAAATCGCAAATAACAACTCGATTACAAAGTATCAAGTATCACTTCCCTAGAACACTCCCAAAATCGATTGAAACACCTTTTTAGTTATAATAATCTTAGTCACACTCATTTATATACACAATACAATTTATAAACTACATTGCACGCGTCAAATAAATCTTATATTTATATGTTTACACACCTAATAGGACATTGAAAACTTTTAAATATAAATACAGGGAAATAGAGGATGCCTCGGAAAAATATTTGTAACTTGCTTGTCTTCGTTTGTCCATTTTTCACAAGAAATCGTCACATGCGACATATTCTTTGAAACAATACACTGGCAACACAGAGTTGGTGTTGCCAGTCTATTTAGGCATCTATTTAGGCGGAACGGAGCAGAGCGAGAGCGATTCACCAATAACATGGCTTGAAATCCACTCGAGCCGTATGATTGGTGAATCGCTCTCTTCTCTGCTCCGCTCCGCTTCAGTGGAACCGCAGCCTAAATAGCGACTTAACGGCACACGAGTTACAATGAAATAAATAAACTACTCTGAAGAAAACATTAAATAACGTAAAGAAGAAAAAGTTATAAAAAAGTGTTGCCATAATCAAGATCGTAGGATTGTTAATGAGATCATAATTGAGGCACCTCCGCTACTTTCTATATAGACTTAAAATTTACATTACTAATTAATAAATGCGATTTCATTTATTTTTTTATCTATTAGAAACTAACATAATATAGGTTTAGCTGAAAGCCTTTTAACTCGTTCTAAACATTTCTCCTTGTCTCCGCCTAAATAAAACCTCGAACTATTTTCGACTTAAGCTCATTTGAGAGAACGATATTTTTTCTACAAAATATCTTTCTATCAACTGATAAAAGTCGAAACAAAAAAAGCTGGAACAGAAAAACGTAACCATTAGTTAATCAAACGAAAAATGCTTAACCAAATCAAGTTTTGACAAACGTAATTTTCTCATAGAAATAAAGTTTTTCTAAAAGTTATTTCTCATTTCATTATCTGTATAAGGGTTATGTCAAAATTTAAGTAGAGGATGGAGAGAATGAACTGTGTTTTTTTATATGAAGACCATGTTTATATTTGCTGACTACCGGCCTCATAAACAAACACATTGGAAGATGTCATGGAAAAAAATTGCTTCATGTTACAGTTTGGTCATCGTAAACGCGACCCTATGCTTTGGTTATCAAGGTCCAATTACGTAAAACAGCAAACATTATAGGAACGATTACACGTTCCCCTCCCATGCACGGCTTACCTTATAAGGCCGCGTTTATAGCCCTCTAACTATAGAAAATGCACTAAGCATTTAACCTCGGTTACGTAAACCAATCACAAGTACAGACAACGTCATAGGCTCGTCTGATTGGTCAATCGCATAGTGCATTATCTGAGGGCCTAGACAACTAGCAAGCAAACGAAAACGGCCTGTAGTCTTTAATGTATTTTCGACTTTGTATTCTAGAACATAAGAATGAAAATAGCATGTCAAAGCCTTTTGTCTTGTACAGCACATTTTCCGTAGACTGATTAGTCCATTCTCTCTATCGTCTAGTCTTTCAAAACAGAATGCAAACTTAAGACAAGTAGCTCCTGCCCAGCAGTATGGTTTTTCACCTTTTTATTGGACAAATTAGCGGAACAGTGTATAAGACGGGGACGCGAGGTATGATGAGAAATCACACACTTAAGGCAAACATAACACAATACTAACGTCGCGCAAGCGCCAACAGGACGCCATTGTTAATGGCCGCTTGCAAATAACCTCTTCATGGCGCTTGCGCTACGTTAGTGTTGTGTTAAGTATGCCTAAAGAGTGTATGTCCCCCTATACCTCGCGTCCCCGTCTTATACACTGTTCCCCAAAGAACTTTGTTGTATATTTAATGTTGAACTAAGAAATATAATTATGAAATTATATTGAAAAGAAATACAAATAAATGTTATTTCATTTCAATATCATTTCATTCCATATTTATATTTTACCCTGTTTAGGTAAATAGATATTGAATGTATTTGGAGCGAAATAGCTCGCTTTTGTGATAATAATCGCATTTTTATATATATTTTTTTTGCGTATCATTAATAATAATTGCGTAATATTTTAATCGACTTTGTCCTTTGTCTGCATCCAGTTTTGATAAATACATAGGAAATATATAAGCAATGCAACACAGTTCTATCAAAGAACTGCAGATTATCGCATAAATTTGTACAGAAATCTATGTACATCAGAAGTCTAAACAAATATACATGGTTACAGTATATGTATAACTTATACACAAATTAGTGTACATAATGTATAAAATAATGATTTGGTACAGTACGGTGATTTATTTTAAACTTTTATAATAAACCAATAAGGACCAAAAGCTAAAGTGGAACTTTGTGGAAGAGGGACAGCACTACCGTTTATAGTGCCATCTCTATCACACAGTGTTGCCACTTCGAAAAAAAACTATTTTCTAAACACAAAACAAACCACCAATACCAAACGAACACGAGTTACAAACGACCTAATAGTCCAGCTTAATTAACACCCAAAAATACTTCGAAACACCTTATGGGTTAAAGTTCTATAAATAAATAAAGCTAGTATATACAAAAGTTCTATATATCTATGATATAAGTTTATCTGAGTGCCGTGTAGAGGTTCAGAACGCTCTTGTTTTCTTTATGTGAGGGCGTTTTAGAGAAGACGTTCCAGAAGCGAAGCGTTTCGTCGCCTGCGCCGGTGACTATCGCCTCGCCGTCGGGTGATAAGGCGAGGTACAGGACGCGGTATGAATGGCCTGTTAGTTTCGCCACCTAAGAAGAAAAGACTAATAAGCAAAACTTAGCTCTAGATTTTAAAACACCAAACAGAAAAACACATTCTGTAGTACAGAACGTCAAATACCGTAGTTACAAACTATTGGCATAGATATGCTGTTGTGTGCTCTATGGTCTTTTTCAACACATAACTTTTTAAGAATTACAGCCCAGCTGACGTATTATGACGTCTTAAAACCAGGCTTGTTCCAGTGAGTGAAAGAGACAGAACTATTCAAGTCGTCTGACGCCACCTCGTTTACTCACTGGAACAAGCCAGGTTTTAAGACGTCATAATACGGCCCCTGGTGGCCTACTATGCTGCTTAAAGCGTGAGTCTGTAGGCTGTGAGAAAGAGACTGAGCTATAGAAGTCGTTTATCGCCATCTCGTTCCGAGCGAAACTTCGCAGTCGAAGACGTCATGGTCCTGATCTGATCTTCTAATCTTTCTTAGCATCTAACAAAAGATTTTCTTCTCTTCGTTAAGGGATATTGTTCTCATTATTTATACTAAAGCAGTTTAAAACAGAGAAGTTCGGGTACAAACCTGCGTCAGCGACGGGTACTTCCAGACGAGGATCTGGTTCTGTGAGTAGCCGTGTGTTGACACCAGCTCGCTGGAGTGCTTGGACCACGCCAGGTTGCATACTTGTGATCCTGCAGAAGAAAGAAGTAGGATACATGAAACAAAAGTCACATCATCATCTGCCTAGCCGTTTCCCAACTATATTGGGGTCGGCTTCCAGTCAAACCAGATGCAGCTGAATATCAGTATATAGTAACATGGAGCGACTGCCTGTCGGACCTCCACAACCCAGTAACTGGGTAATACGATACCACATGGTAAGACTGGTTGTCAGACTTTAGAGCTTCTGACTAACAGTAACGACTGTCAAAGATCTACAAATGACAGCCGGGGCCAACGGTTTTACGTACTTTCCGAGGCACGGAGGAAACTCGCTATGACAGATATGAACCCATCCATAGACCAATCTCGGCAAGCGCGGTTTAACCCGGAAGATCGGCCTGTGCGGCTGTATCTATTTAGCCACAAGCTCCTCGTGAACCAAAAGTCACAGCTGAATAATATTACTTTACAAAGAGCGAATGACTTTCACATCCCAGTAACTGGGCTCCTTGGTAAATTGGTTGACCTTCTGACTTGCCTTGCCCGAATTAACGGGCCTTACAAAAGACCTTACAACTGTAAGGACTCTTGAAGTTGCTGTTAAAACTGAAAATCTTTTAACAGATATAGAATAACAGTATTTTTTTTACTTGGTAAAATCATCAATGAGTTTCTCCCAATGGTAAATCGACCTGTTCAGCATGTTTAACATACCAGTATCCACACACTGCATCGGCTGCGACGTGAGCGTGTTCCAGAACCGAATGCACCTGTCGGCGGTCCCTCCGCCGGACGCCAGCAGGCCGTGCTGGTGAGGAGACCACGCGATGGCCTTCACAGCCGCCACGTGCGCAGAGTACGTCTGCACTGGAGATGTTGAATGCTGCAATAGAAGAACAATTTGGTTAAGAGTTAGTAAGGAATTAAATAAGGTATTTGACTTAAAAGTCACGTCACGTCACAAGCAAGTACAGTTTTTACTTGCTTCTGACGTCACGAGCGCTCACTCTCAAATTATGATGCGTTATGTCTTTGTTAAAAAGCATTGAAGTACCAAAAGAAACAATACGTGTCTATTATTTTTAAATCTAGCTAATGCACTAATTAGATTTACAATTTATTGAGGTTGTCAACTGAGTAGGGAGTGGAATTCTCCGAGGAAATTATTCGTTGTAATTACGCGAGTATCATTAGATACATTCATATTTTTAAACGTCATGGTTGATGAAGTGGCTGAGCGATCGGCTACTTCACTGGGTGTCGCAGGGTCGATCTCCGCAAGGAACAAATACTTGTATGATCTGCACGTAGTTGTTCCGGTTCTGGATGTTTGTGTATGTGAGTTTCTATGTTTGTAAACTCACCCACGATAGCGGAGTAATTCCTTTAATTTTGGTTTTTATTTAAAAAGCATTTGAAAGAAAAAAAAATGGGGTTTTGGCCGTCATATTGCGGGTTTCGATATTTTTTTTCCTAAATCCGTCGATTGTGTTATCGGAATTAATCATTTTATTAATTAATTTAGTTTAAATTGTGTCCTTACCTCTGTGTCTATTTTTATGTATACTTAACAAGTTCTAGATATAATAAAATCTATTTACTTTACAATCGCAATATGGGGCAATTAACCTACCTCATTTCCATAATTATAATCAAGCGGAAACATTTACCACTATTTTTATCGCAGTGTTTTATGTTAAATTTTGCGTGTTACCGCAACTGTTATCTAAGTTTTATTCCCACGAAAACTATGGATTACTGAGGTAAAAGGTTGAAATATTAATATTATATTAGATTCGCGTTTTATATAGATGTGTTAAAAAATTGTTTGAAAGCCTACAAGGTTTAAAGAAAATCGAACGACATAATAAGAAGCTTCATACAAATCTTTCCATCGCCCTTATCTCTCTACCTTAAAATTATATGCAAAAAAAAGAAGTCTATAACTGTATCCAGGGTTTTATCTATCTCTGTACCAAAAATACATTAAAATTGGTTCAGATATTTAGGAGTCTTCGCCTAAAAGCTATTAATAGTTCTCACGATAACACGTTTGCCATTCTCCTTTTGGCGTCATTGTTAATATTAAGTTTAATTAGTACAAAAGCTATCAAATTATTATTTAATTCTAAATCGTGTTTAGCTACTGTTGATCCCCACCATACGAAATTTGTTAGTCACCTTTTGGCTTCATTGCTAATTTTAACATTAATTAGTAGTACTCAACATTTGGAAATGAAGAATTTTTAACTCTATTCTATAGGTCACAAAGTTCCTAGTCGCGTGGCGAATTGTAACAGGCGAATTACGTCAACCGCTTCATTGACCTACCTTTTAGGCAATTTTCATCATTCTGCTAAACGTAAATGGGCCAAAGTAACTATAGAACAAGTGAACAATGGAGTCATCAACTATTATTACTACATATTATTACCTATAGTCAGTATTTATAGTACCACCGTTGGACAAGGCTTTCAAAACTCCCAGTACTGTCTTTATGAATAACAAAAGACAATAAACAAGCATAAATGGATGTCACACACACTTTTTATAGTGTAGAGTATCATGAAACGTGTTCTCCCGCCCTGAGTGAAGTGGAGGGTCAACTCAGATTTGATGACTGACTAAAAACCAACCCGTTCCTGCAGTTATTTGCCCTGCGTTCGTGGATGCCTTTTTAAGACAGTACCGTGAGTGCTGATAAGACTTTCGAGCTCCTTTTCTTCTGCTTTGCATCCCACATTCCCCAATTCCGTATTCATGCCAATTCCAAGGGGAAGCGTCTAAGTTGTATAGGCATGTCCCTCGTGGCCGATATAATGGGCCAAACATACAAAACCACACGCACATTTTACATTTTCCCAAGGGGTTAGGTTGTAGGGAGAAAGAGCAGAACGCGACCCTGTTATGATTCTTAAACCTTTCGCCTCATCATACGTCTGGTCTGAGCTACTCGTATACCTACAAATTTTTAATTGACACCAAAAAAGGAGTTTTTGATTCCAACCAGTAATATCCTCAACTAAACGTTGCATACATCCTTACAAAAACAATTTAATAGACAATATCCGTAATTAACAACTTTTTTGCGACACTTACCATAGACCAAACGAAGAGTTTATTGTCGTTGCCTCCGGACGCCAGAGATTGTCCGTCCGGCGACCATTTGAGTCCGCACACCTCTTGTCTATGGCCTTGAAGCACACGGGCAGGTTGCAACGCTGGAAATGAACAAAATATTACGTTTAGCATGAGTCATTAAAGGTTAATAACCCAGTAAAGTGTAGTGCAATTTGTCAACTGACTAATCTTTAAATGACCTTGTCCGGGACATGTCATGAGTATTGAGGTACCTCCGGCAATTTTGTCGGTAGTGAAATCGTGGCTTGGTAGCTATAAAAAGCCTGTTTAAATTTTATATAAAATTATCGTTACGTGAATGATACAATTCGATACGAATCAGAATAGGTTTCAAAAGCGTATCACAACTCCCATCTTATGAAATCTTTTTCATGACCTAACTGTATTAAATTTGAAGTATTTTATAAAATAACTTAAAACGCTATCAAAATGTTGTCATCAGCATCAAATTTTAACATTTTTTTTCATTGTTGCTGTTGTTATTGTTTACTAATTCCTAGTAAAGTTACTACCTAATTTAATTCCTCAAACCCTACAAAACCAGTCTTAACAATTCTAACAACCATAAACAACTAGTAATACTGTTAAAATCTTCCCAAACCCATCTGTGAACATGTATTTACTAACAAGGACAAGCCAGCATGGCGCACGCTACATGGGCCAGCATGGGCCAACAAGGACAAGTTATCTAGATGCACCGTAAGTGCATGCGAAGAGAGGTAACTGTACGAAGTATTATATTACGGAAGGTAGTTGGTACTAGCTAGTTCTTGTTAGGTAAGAAGACTGGTTATACTTGCAGTACCTTTAATATAGGAGCGCAAATGTGAAGGGTTTACTACCTACGCAATTTTATATGATTCGAGGCTTTGAACTTTTGAGTGGGTAGCTACTATTTATATTTTTTTCTAGCTAATGCTGGCTGGTTGCGGGACTGTACGAATTGCCGTGACCCCGGAACATAAAGGGCTATTGAAGGACACCGTGGATTTTAGTCAGTACGAGTCTGACAGTCCCTCCCGCTCTGCCCTGGATGGGAGGACTCATTTGATGATTTTACCACGTAAAAAATAAAAAAAAGCTAATGCTGGCTGGTTAATGAAATATTCCAGGTTTTTTTTAAGACTTCTACGGGTCATACACATACATAAATGTCTCCCACATAAACAATAAACTCATCATACATATACAATATCAATCTCCACCACTTAATTCGCTCTAAGTTTTGGATACCCACCCACCCGCGCTATAACTTTTTCCGACTTGTAACACAATTATGAAAGCTAATATGATTGTATGTTATAAATTTAATTTATAGCCCATGGCACGGATTACACTGGACTACAAGCATTTTGTTTCGTTTTACGCTAATCTTTCAGTATGTATTCACCGCAAACATAAGAAAATCTGCACAATGTTAACATAACATCTGGACGTACTAGCCGTAATGAAATAGTAATTTATACTTTAACGATGTCATTGTAATAATGACTTTTGGGAACAAGGCAGAAAAATATTTAAAATGAGGATAGTAGATAAACTAGAGCAGGGGCCGTATTATGACGTCTTAAAACCAGGCTTGTTCCAGTGAGTGAACGAGGTGGCGCTAGACGACTTGTATAGCTCTGTCTCTTTCACTCAATGGAACAAGTCTGGTTTTAAGATGTCATAATACCCCGCTGATGTGTTAAAATGACGTTTGTCAATATATTGTATATTACATATTTTATCGATCACGGATACAAATGAGTTGTACAAAAAAAAATCATTTTGGAGGACTGTGTTATTGGATCATAAGTTCTGGAAATCTATACTAATATTATAAAGCTGAAGAGTTTGTATGGTTGAACACCTTATCTCAGGAACTACTGGTTCGATTTTAAATAATCACTTTGTGTGTATTTACCGAAGGAGGCTATATAACATCACGCTATAGCCAATATGTGCTTAGCAGTCGAGGTGAAACCACGGGAAGCAGTTAGTACATAGTAAAAATCTTAGAAAGACAGAAAAAATCTTATAGATTATTATTTACGTATAATATTTCACTCATCAAAGTTATGGTCGATTAAAGTCAATTATCTCACAATTCATAAGACACAAAAACAGTTAAGTTAATTAATCAAATACTGCCGAAAAAAAATCTTCAAGTATTTTCATTGCAGCAAAACATTTTGCTCTCACATAAGCACATTATACCTTTTATGATAAGATCATTGTTCAAGTTAAAACAATTAATAATGAACTCTTTAGTTGATGGATAAAGTGCATAATGCAATGACAGTTCTCATGACTCTTTCCAAACGAATGTTTGAGTTTAAAGTGAATATTTACTAACAAGATCATTGTACGATTTATCTCGATGCACCGTAAGTGCACGCGTAGTGAGTACGTGTCAAAAATATCTACATAGAGTACTACAGAGTAAATTACAATAGTAAGCTTAATAACGATTATGTATGTACCCAGAGACAAAATCAGAAAAAAAAAATTGTCTATGATGTATTCTGTATTAAGGTAGCAGATTTAATAAACAAATCATTTTAGTTCTATTTTTATTGAAATCTTATTTTTATCGCTTTAAAATCAATAAATTCTTGAGTAATACAGTAAAGCTTTTAGACAGCTCATAAAATACACATATGTGAGTTTATTGCTGTCAACTACCCTTTATACCTTCCTTCATTACGTAACTTAAAGTAAATAGTTTAGAGTTTTAGAGCAATTGCGCTTGCGCACCACCACATTTTTTTTTAAAAAAAACGTCGTTTACGTCTGTCTCTTATTTTCTGGTCATGACTGTGCATGTCAAAGTACCCACAGAGAGTACTAAGTATAACACCGCCGCATAATTGCATTGTCGTTGAACTCACAAGTCGTGCGCGCAGCCTTTGAGTTGCAGTCCAACGGGGCTTCGGAAACGTTTCTCAAACTTGGAAACTAATTGCGTTCCCGTACGATATGAAAATACCAGCCGGTAATTTTGTCATTGCAGGGCAAAAGCCTTATATTAAACAAGTTAAAAGTTGTTTCACATTCAGAACCAAAAAAAAATTTAATCAGTTTTGAATTCGGGAAAAATTATTTGAAATCCCGCTCTTTAAAATGACAGGCAATTAAGTTTTTTAATGGTGAGGAAAACGTTACCTATATAAATGTAAAAGCTGACCCATGTTCATTTCGCTGGGCGTCAAATATTATTTAAAAAAATGTGTGGTGGGGTAGGAGAGTGAAAAATACTTTACGACCTATTTTCATACTTACCAAATATACAAAGGAAAAAATTATAAAAATGAAAAACCCGACTGCCTAAAAACTAAAAAGACGTAAGTGAACAAGATTGGGTGTAATTTATCTATAATATGTATGTATTTAGAAATATATAAGTATGTTTATCAGTCGTCTAGTACCCATAACACAAGCTCTGCTTAGCTTGGGACTAGATGGCGTTGTGTGATAGTTGTGGAATATTTATTTAATTATTTTATTATATTTAAGATAAGTCCTACAATTCTTTAAAATATCATAAAAAATTACCCTGCAGGTATATTACATTTCCAACTTCTGGAAAAACGTCATGTTTCGGATAAGCACAGAACAGTATGGCTAAATTAAGACTTACTCTAAACTTTGACATCCGCAGTTCTAATCGCAAGTTACTAACCGGGCGGGTACTTTTGAGGCGTCCAACCCTTTGTTTGGACCGTCTGTCTCTAGCTAAACCTTTGTAAGCTGGCGCTACAGTAAAATTTAACTATCGCGGTTGAACATTATAGGTGTCCCGCACAAAGCTTTAAATGAACCGCTGAAATTGCTTCTAGCTTCATTAAAGTCATATTTTGAGCTCTGCTTAGATGATTATTCATTCATAATTATATTTTGGATGCGAAAATAGATTTATCATTAAGTAGCTGTTCCTGCCTGCCGGGTCGCGGGACTCAAAAATTACCGTGACCCCGGTACGTAAAGGGCTATTGAAGGACACCGTGGGTTTTAGTCAGTCAAGTCTGACAGTCCCTCCCGCCTTGCCCTGGGTGGGAGGACTCATTTGATGATTTTACCACGACAAAAAAAAGTAGCTGTTCCTTGTGCTTCACTCCCGCTACTCGGCTCCTATTGTTCGTAGCGTAATGTTATAGCCTATAGTCGTTCTCGATAAACCATACAATGCAAAAAGATTTTTTCGATTCAAGCAGTTCCAGAGATTGAACGCACTAGCGTTCAACTTTATCTATTCCTTAGCTCCGTCTTAACAAGGAGGAGGCGGGCCGCGTGAGGGAGAGGACAGCGTCCTTCCTCCACCCCAACCGCAATGGTAGACGCCCACGGCGACGGACGTCGGCAGACGATCTCCGGCCACCGTAGGCGCGGGCATGCGGGCGGTGAGTAATGGGCGACTCGCTGTCCGACCATGGACCATGCCCGGGTCGACGGCGCGTTGTGTTCCACGCGCGCCTCAAGGACTGTGAGCATAGTGACGGGGTCGCGGGACTCTCGAATTACCGTGACCCCGGTACGTAAAGGGCTATTGAAGGACACCGTGGATTTTGGAGTGGAGAACCGTGAAGTACGAGTCTGACAGTCCCTCCCGCTCTGCCCTGGGTGGGAGGATTCATGTGATGATTTTACCACGTAAAAAAAAAGCTCCGTTTTACCGTCTGAACGGTACTGGATGTCTGGCTCAGGAATAGAATACCACGTGGTTATGTAAGACGATATTTTTTTACCCCAATAGAAAGTTTTCTTGGTATAACTCCCGACATAGACACAGGAACCAGAAGAATACCCTTCTTTCCACTGTCTACTAAATACAAGAAGACTAACTTAAAACTATAAATACTACTTACGTGGTGTCCTCGTATCCCTCTGTCGTATATGTCTATCTCTGGAGCCGGAACTGAGGATGTCTCCGTTCCACGCCAGGGCACCCACTCTAGCGATGTGCCCTTGAAGTTTTGTCACCTGAGAAAACAAGGAATTATCAGTTACAAGTTTAAGACTTGTGTCATTTGGGAGGAGAGGAAGTCAAATCAATTTAAGTGTTTACTAGTAATTTTCAAAAATTTAAGTGAGAAAAACACTAAAACCATGCTTGATTTGAAGACGAAGTGTCACGTGGCTGTCCAAACAGAGCACCACGGCTCTAGAACACTAACGGCAACAGATTGAACAGGGTGGTTTTATTCAGTATATGATTCACAGTGCCCTCCGGTTTCACCAAGGCGAGAGGACTCATTTGATGTTTCTACACCCAAAAAAAAAAACGTGACAAGTGAATAGACAACAGGAATTTTATACTATTTTATCTATATTGTCCCACTGCTAGGCAAAGCTCTCCCTTGAGGGCCAAAGACTGCCGGGGTCGCGGGACTGTACGAATTATCGTGACCCCAGAACGTAAAGGCTATTGAAGGACACCGTGGATTTTAGTCAGTCCGAGTCTGATAGTCTCTCCCGCTCTGCCCTGCGTAGGACTCATTTGATAATTTTACCACGATAAAAAAAGCAAATCTCTCCCCATAGCCTTTCATACCTTCCTATTTATAGTAATATACTTTTAGTCTTGATAAAATCTTTAATCCCTGAAAGACTACATGGCCTGTTATAAATAGTGATCTTACCAACTATCCTTGAAAGATCTAAAGCTCGACTCTAATAAATCCATGCGACATTGATGAATGAACCCGTCAGTCAGGACAATTTAACATTACTGTAGGAGAATACCCAACTATTCAGTCATGAGTAACTTTGCCTGTAAAATGGTGACATCAGAAGTGGGATTATGTTACTCCACCTTTTTTTGGTGGTACAAACGTGGGAAGGGACTGTCGAAGATTCTTACTGACAAAACGTCCACCCTGGTCCTTCGGTTGCAAAGAGACCGTTTAAGTAATACGTAAGAACTATAGGTGGGCGGGGGTGTATGCTTTACGTATTTTTGATGACATGGGGGGTAGGGTGATGTTAATGGTCGTAAACGTCAGCTGTAATTATTTTCTTTTCACATTATTTTTAAGGCAACCCACACATTGCCTTTGCTTAAAAACGAAACGCGTATTCGGGGATTTCCTCAAATTGTTAAAAAATCATATAATAGAGCTTTGCTTACTTTTGCTGACAAGAGGAAGGAGGGGGGTAAATGTTTTAAATCTTCTTAAGTAGGAAGTCGTCCAAGTACAACGACCGCAAAGAGGAGACTTCTGTCTAAACTGTAGGAACATTAGGCTTATAAATTACGAACTTCGTCGTCTTCCTTTTCAATCGGAAATACATTTATGACTGTTAAAAGGAATGGAGGGAGGTCTTTGCCTAGCAGTCGTTCAATACAGACTAGTTAATTATAAAGATAAATAAATAACACGGGAAATAGTAAGATCAGAAGCCAGATATTTCTCCTAGAAAATTAATCAAGATACAAATAGCGCCGGGGGCGTAGGCAATATTCTTATAAAACTTATGCATCCGTGTCTCAAGTCTAGTAAGACGGATGCATAATTTATTGAACAAGTCCAAACTGGTTAGTTCTACTGATTGCAGACTAGTCATTCCGCTATAAAGACCATAATTTTACCAATTTACTATAGTCACACCTGAATACACATAACAATTTATTGCAACGCTACCTAATGATCTTTAAATTATAAAAGACAAATTCTCGAATAAATTCTTCTGAAATGTTTACAATAAATATGCTATTAATTTTATTCTGTCTCGTCTAATTGAAATGTCTTAGTAAATAAAGAATAAAGTTCATTTCTTGTTGACGCTCCTGCATGCCACTGTTGGTTTTCGAGGCACGGCCCTAGAAAGTATTGTTGATCGAAGTCCTAAGGGCATAGAGTGCATTCGTGCGGTGTCTTCAATAGAAACGTGTAAGTAATAATATTGATTTAATGATAATTTCTGACGTTCTGATAGCTGATTGCTTACTTTGTATTGACACGATGATAATGGCAACTTGCACGAATTGCAATATTATCACAACAGCGATAGTGTTCTAGATTCCTGCCCTAACAACCTGCTAAAAAGGCGCTGATAAATCTATCCAACTCACTTGCGGGATTTAGCGACACAAATTCTTCTAGTGTTGTACTTGTTTTATCATACTATGATAAAAACCCTAGATTCGTAGGTGATGGGCAGACGATTGACTATTGATTCGCGGGGAAAAATGACCCCGAAAAAGAATACTGACCACCGTTTGCCGAGTTTCTTATCATTTGGCTGTCTCAAATCTTGCGCGTCTATAATTTTTACAAATGGGTTTTGCAAATCTTACCTCCTTATTAACAGCAACGTCCCAAACGCTGATATGTCCCTTCTGCGTCCCGACAGCAACCAAATGCCCCCGCTCACTCCATGCCACCGACGTCACAGCATTGCCTTCAGAGGACAGGTCGCAGAGCCGCGTCACCTGACAAACACAGGTACTTGATAACACACGAGGAGAATGGACAGCAAATATTTGCACACTAAACGGGTTAATGCCTTGGTAAGTAGTTTTAAGAAGCAGTAAAAAATTAAGTCGTCAAGAGTGCAAATATGCATGGCATGATAAAAATAAAATGTGGAAACCCAACCTACGTAAGGTAAAATATTTTACATGTTGATGCTGGCAATACCCTATCCAGTCAGTAATATCTGCCAGACGCCTCTGAAGCTACCTATACGGTTGCCAAATTAAACTGTATAATGTAATACCTACACAAAGAAAATGGGAGAATTTGTTACTCCATCAGCTTACAATTTTGTTAATAATTCATAATTCTATCGAGTTGTACTCGAGCGATCTCGTGCACGAAATCATAAGCCCTTTAGGAATTACTGAGTAAGGTAACAAATGAGCCAGTCAAAGTACTATATACCGGAGGCATCAACCTACAGATTGTGGTAACGCCGCGAGGTTCACGGGCATTCGTATCTTAATCTAGCGAAACACGAGCATATGATTATATGTTAGCTGCATGCAATCCAAAACACGTCTCTTTTGTACAGAATTATCATTTAATTTCCACATTAGAAGTCGCTTATTTTCCTTATTAAACATAATTTACATTAATGACTGTTTGCTATGCTTCTTTCTCAACAAATACCTGAGAAGCGTTTAGATTTTTTGTGACAGTCTTTACTTCTTCAAAATTTCGAAAAAAAACGCTGCAGAAAAAAAGCAAATATTCGTATAACATGAAAAAAATCGCCATCTATTACAGACTGATTCTAGTTTTTGTAGAATTTTAAAATAGTTTTTCTTAGAGTGCACCTAGATTGTGACCTGTCGAAGACATCGTAAAATCCGTGACATATGATACCTAACACACGGTGACTTTATTGGAAACGATCGATATCGACAGGTCGAGTTAGATCGACCGCAGTCTGCTTGCACATTTACCTATCATAAGCTACACACTTTTCGGGACGGCACATACCATTCGGCATTATTTGTTAAACAACAAAGCAAGCTATGCAAATAACACGAAAAATCAGCACGTGCCGATCGGCATCCACCTGCGAAGGCTGTTCGAGCAGGCTTGACAACTGAGTGCGTCAAACCGAGCGACTTTTTTCCAGAGTTTAATTACTTTTATTCGAACCGGATGCGCCGACTCGTGCCGAGCCAAACACGTGCCACTTTTAAAATAAATTTTGTCTAAAAATTTATTTAAAAACGCTACCATTTATGTATTTTTTAGATAGGGGCGATTTGAAAAAAAAAACTTTATTATTGCCAGAAGCTCTAAAGTCTGACAACCAGTCTTACTGGTTACTTACCCCATTACTGGGTTGTAAAAGCTAGATAGGCAGTTGCTCCATGTAAAATACTGATATTAAGCTGCATCCAGTTCGACTGGAATCCGATCCCAACATAGTTGGGAAAAGGTTAGGTAGATGATGAATATCTTTAAGCTAGAATTTATTTCTCTCCTCACCTGACTAGTACAAGCACTCCACAAATACACGCAGCTCCCGAGACCCACACTGAGCACATTCTGCGCAGACCAGTCCACCAGGTTCAGATAGAAGTCGTCCTGCAACTCAGGCGCATCTAGCACCTTGAACGGGATCCTCGATATCTTCCGTGTGGCTTTCCTGGGTGATCGCAGCAGCTTCTCTGACTTTGCTGATATTGGGGATAAGCTATATGGCGATGGGTCTATGTTCTCCTGTAAAAGAAATGAGGTTTTAAAGATATTGTAAGAGTATACATGAAGGCTTCTTAAGATTAGCGCAATGGGTCAAAGGTACATAAAAAATCAAATCGTCTATTTTCCTTATTAATAAAAGCGTATGAAAACTGGTCGCCAAGCTTTCTTACTTAAGAAAAAGATATAACGTCAAAAAGGCAGTAAAAACACACTATTACTTAATTCTCAGAAGAACTAAACATAAAATACATTTACAAGTACTTGCAACTTTTAATATGCGAATAAATGAGCAATCCCATGTGGCAAAACCTGTTCATTGTAACCATGTGGAATTAAATTCCGAAAAAATAAAAAAAAACGCAGAGCTAGACAAAAACTGAGGAAACTTACGAAAAGATGCAATATCCAACTGGTTAATAATTATTATAATCGTTTTCTAATAACACGTTTGATTCTAAGCAATAATAACTAAATACAGATAAAGTTTTTATGAGGTGGTATCAACATTACAATGAACGGTAGTCAATAAACAGCCATTACGAAAAGCTGTCTATCTTGACAATCTCATTACAAATGTTATAAAAAACCTCATTACAGATCCAACTACAGTAACAATAGATAAAGATTTCTGCACAAACCCTCAAAAAAATTACAAGTCATTTCAAGTTAAGTAATAATTAAACTGCCAACTAAACTTGGCCAGAGAACAAAGATAAAAAAAGAACTTATTTGTAAAAAGAATAAAAATATTAGACGGTGTTAAAGTTATAAATGTTGCTGCAGTCATTAACCATACAACAGTCGTAAAACAGAAACATGCGAGCACTATAGATGATGATGATTATACAAAAACTATTGACAAATTGAATCTGCTAATTTCAACACTACATGCTAGTGGCAAACAATATATTTTGATGAATCCTAATCTATATAAAAAAATAATAAAATACAAGACTCATGCACACGAAACAATCGCCACGAGAGGTAAAAGATCTGTAAATTAAACATGACGAAACTTGCAAAAAAAGCTTATGACCTAGCAATAAAAAACCTACCTAGACTTTATTACTACTATTTTAAGGAATGCAAAAATATTCAAATCGGTTTATGCAAAACTGCTTTTGGGCCGTCTGGAAATGTAGATAAACGAGCCGATTAGGATAGTTTGTGAAAAAGTTAAAGCTCTCTTACAAGGAAACAAATTGCAAGCTCCTGAAGCGTAACGCAGGCCTTGAAAGTTCGCCCACCTAAAGCCTTTTGTCAGAAACGAGCGAATAAAAAGATGCTGAAAAAAAACGCAATAAACTTAACGTGTATCTGTCTGATAGCGTCTCGATTTGTCAGCGATTTTTTTACGGCCCGCTTTCAATTAATCATTAGAATAATTCCTACACAGCGCATTTTGATTGGACTTATTGACGACCGGAATTAGTACCACCTGATGATATATCTGCCACTGCTACCATTCGTCTATCGAACATAACGAACGCGCCTGGAGATCTATATCGCTACGTATCTACGCTTACACTTATATAATAGCAAACACAGTAATTCGTCAAGACCGTCTGTTTGAGAGGAACAATTATTTACAGAGATATAAAACTTGCATTTATTTTGTTTATTGCCGTCTGAAATGACAAGTATGTTGACATTATTAATGTGAATTTTCGCACCGACAAACGTCGCGTGAAATTCTAAGTATTTTACTGCAAAAAAGTGCAGAATTTCGTTAAACTCACGGCAGTTCAGTGTCCGTGAACCCGCTTTTATTACGGACTCCTAAGTAATCTAGATGAATAACACCTTCATAAAGAGACTCAAATTTCCTGAGACATAACGTGGGTCGCCATTACCATATGTGTATTTTGGGGCTGATAATAATCCTTTTATTGTTGCAGCATAGAATTTGGCCGCGTGGGTAGAAGATATTGGTAGTTTCTCGGGCGAAACGAAGCCATATTTAAGTTAAAGGAAACAACAACAAAAGGATGTGTCGCGTCCACTTCGGACATTTTACTGTAATGTAATTCAGATGGGAACACAACTGGCTGTGACGCCTACGTCAACGAAAAACATAAGGTGTACAAACGCACAGGGACAATAAACATGAATGTTTAAAGTCAAGCGCACCCAATAAATCGCTGATAAAGGGAAGATTTACATGTAATACTACGAGATAACGCATACGACACCGTTGCGTCGCCACGATTTTGGTTTTCAATCAATGATATACTGTAAGAGAATGGCAGCAGAGCTAAGACAACAAATCTTTTCACGTGCGGCGGGACCATGAATGAATCAAAATACTAACGGAACAGTTGGAGTAAGATTGAAAGTGCATCAAGACATGCACGATGATTAATTCGCAAGTGCCACTTAAGGAGATATTGACTTAATGGATGCCCCGCCCCCGAATGGTCATCGACTTAATGACCTTGGTGTACCAAATTAGATGCATATAATCGTATTACATAAGATGTAAATCTTAACAGGTTGCAACATGTTTCTTGATGCAAAAAACAGGTGTGTCAGCTGTGTATGTGTGGTATATGGTAGTATGAAAAGTAGCAATGTTGCTCAGTTGATATGAGTGCGATGCGACTGGCATGGGAAAAGATAGGGTATTTTTAGAATTTCTGCGTTGACATCACGTTTGGTCTAGACTAGACTGCATGTTAGATAGGAATCGTGTACCAACGACCTCGCTACCGACGCATCAACTCCTAACGCAGTTACCAGATGTACCTATTGCACTGCGGATAAATGTTCTAGCATACACATACACAAGATTCTATTTCAGAAGTTTAACTAATTCCGTGATGAAGATGCGAACGAATTTGTTTTTTGTTTCTAATAAAACCTGAATTGTATAAATTAACTACCTATCTTCACTATTGACAGAAGAAAAATCAAAGCTATTAAAGATCAATCTCTTTGAATCAATTGTACTTTGATTGGGTTAATGGAAGCCTCTTACGGAGATCGAGTAACGGCAATAATTATCTACAATTTAAACAGTGCGTGACTAAAGTATCGAAACATTAGAATTACCTTTTCTTTCAACAAAGAGCAAACGTTTTTTAACAACTTCAACTTCACTAATGCCATTTTGATTACGCGAATTACTGGTATTTTTTAAGCAATCAGAAACCAAATTGTCGGCGATACTAGTGGTCACGTCATGCCTTAATAAATAGACGTTTACTTAACTACCTAAGCTACATGTTTTGTAAGTCAACAACACCTCAAGTGGCTACTTAATGTGGCATAAAAAATATTTAAAGTGTACTTAACATCCTTCACGCACCAACTGCCAACTAACTAAGGAACGTTAAGTAATTATAAAGGCGAGAAAATTTTAGGTAGCGTGAGTTGGTGCTCTGTAAGTAACTTGTAAGTGATCCCAAATCGTCCACTTCCTCCATCCACAATTGGCTTATTCAAAGCAAACTGACAAAAACATCGTAACAATGGATCAACAATTGTCCACAATAGACGTCTGTCTGGTCTAGCTCAAGATTATAAAAGACATAACATCGACGTAGCTAATCGAATTGGAACTGCAAAAAGCGCAGCATCCAATCGCAAATTGAAAAAAACAGATATGTACACTAATCTAGGCGAGCGAAACTAAATTGTATTAGATACTAATGATACAGGAGCCGGTGTACAGGTAAATGAAAAATTTCAATCTAGCCTAAACCACAATGATGTAAGATGAATGAGCAATCAGAAACGCAAGTTTGTTAACCTCAGACATCAGACGCATAAAAAGCTAGAAATCCAGCAGTGACTAGATCGTAGATAGCAGATTGATTGGTTCTACAAATGAAGTACAATTGTGACCCGTGGCAGTTCCGTAGGCGGGTCACGTCGTACGCACTGCAATAAAATAAAATAAACCACTGCAAAAGCAAGATGAATGTGTAGATCTTCAGCGAAGTCAAAATCATAAGAGGAGAATACAAATTAAAAATTCGCAACTAATTTGATACAGGAAACCTGATTTCAAACACGAGCCGTAAAAAGATTGACGTATTTTTCCAACAATTATTCCAAGACTTTCTGATTTTATCAAGCTTTATACTGACAAAGAAATCTTATAAAAAGGTGAACTCTTTGTTTCCCGATATTGCGTAATCTCAACTCGGCTCATCAAGTGCACCAGGAATGCGAATAAAAAACCGCCAAAGCTCCGGTGCGGTTACGCTACTGCTTTCTATTCTATTTTTCACGGTTGCAGCGAAGGTTCAAAGACACTATTCCTCTACCGTTGAACAGAAACGTTCTATTTTAGAAACATATTTATAACTCCGGAACCAATCAGGTTAATGTAGGGATAATAAGTAATCCCCAGATGGTAATAAACATACGGGAGTTCGTCCGCAACACATATCGGAGTCAGTTCATAAATAGATTCATTAAACGATGTACAGATACCATGGATCTCAAGAAACTCATCGTTGGATCGATTGATTTAGCACTGTGAACACGAGCAACCCTACCGGGCCTCGATCGCAAAAAGCCTCTGTTTACTCAAGTCCTTATGTCAATATGTAGTTTGGAAAAAAATTAAGGCCAAGTAGAGGCCTCACGCGAAATTCCCTCGCGTAGGTACCAGTAGACTTTGTTGTTTCTGTAAACAAACCAATAAGAGAACACGGATGGCCACTTCTGGTGACCGGTTCAAAGGCTGATGAGGGCACGGGAGCCGCTTGCGCGCATACGCACCATTGGATAGACAAACACTGGCCTTTTTAGAATAATGCTAGAGATCTTTGTTGAAAATTGTTTTTCCAGTTTAGTAACTCTTGAATTTTCGGCTGCAATAAAATAATAAATCAGGTTATGACGTTATTTTTTTCTAGTTGATGCTCAGCTAACAATAGCTGCAAACGAACCTATAATATCAAAGGCCAAACCTAGGCATAGACCGAAGCGAACATAATACACAATACCTAGAGCAAGCCAATAATGGCAGCATCACATTCTATTGTAATGATACATCGTTCGAGTCGTGTGATGTGTCAGACAGCAGTGCTGTCGCATTTGGAAACAAAACTTGTCCCGTATCAGATAACTATTTGGACATCTGCATTATGATTAGCATGTTGTTAGTGTCAATCAGTGCTTTCGTATCAATGCTCGATGACAAAAAAATGGGTACGGTAGGTGCCGGCAACCAACTCGGATTCAAGGTTGCCAGTATCTATATCTTCGGGCTGATCATAAAAAATAATTCTGATGTAATTAACGAGAAATTCGTATCGAGATGTCTCGAAAATTAAAAGAGCACCCACACAATGATCCCGAAACGTGACTGTGCAGCAATTCGGGAGGACAATCTCAGACATGATCTAGATTGTAACAACACTACGGCAGCCGACAGACGTGTGTCCAAAAACAACTACAAAGAAATCGATTTCATGCAGTTGGATAAAAAATTAAAAGAAAAAAATGCATTCATACAAACTGATTTAGCAAAACTTACGATTCATCCCCTGCCAATGACCTCGAGTCTAGACCAAACTTTGTATCTAATCAGACTTGGTCTCTGTTGAAAAAACTGTATAATAACGATTTGATGAGCAAATGCGCAATCCTCATAGCATATTACTTAGAAATGTTTTTATAGCTGACCATTTTAAACTATTACTTTGCAAATACTAACTCTAATGTACCTAAGCGTTTTAAATAATTACTAGCGTGCATCAATCGTGCGGCTCAAACTAATTGATTTCACATTAGTTTTTATTACTAAGTAATAGTGAAGATCATAGATCGAAACTTCACTTTATAGGAGTTTCATATTTATACGTATTTGCCACTTCCGTGACCGTGTTTAATTCAAACTTATCAATCTTTCTTAGTTACAAGGATAGACAAATCGATTATTTTTAGCGTGAACTAATAGAATTAATAACATTTCTATTTTTTGTTGTTGTTGTGCTAAAAACTTAGCATCAAATTGATGTGCGCCGCAGCTACTTTTTGCATTGCTGCAAAAATACGTCACGAGGACGTGTGCTCGAACTTTGAGCGTTGGTAATTTTGATCACGGACTTGTTTTAAGACATTTTGATGACAGAAAAGAGATGTCGTGATACTATCGGATCGACGAACCTACTAAGGTTCACACGCATCATTGAAATGCACAAGCACAAAATCTGTAAATTGCAAAGTGTCTAGACTATTATCTATTTGTTCAAGGACTTGGTAACAAAAAGCATAAGATGAGACGAAGAGGTTGCGACTTGCGATTAGTCGCGCCTGTGAATCACGTAACATATCGATTGTTCCGATATAATTGCAATCGCTATAGAAGTAGGCGCGGGATTTAGACCAGCGTGAGTCGCACACATAGTGTGTGATTGATTGAACTGTTGTTCTGATGAGTCAGCAGAGAAAAATAGTAAAATTTTACGTTTCTGGAGAACGGTGATATCAGTGATATTTATAGTAATAAATTAGTATATTATACTAATGTCTAACATGTCAAGACACGGGCGTCTGTGATTACGACTGTCGATCTTCATTTCGAATGATTGATTATTGACTACTGGTCAATAATATGATGCGGCAGGTATCTATTGACGAACAAAATCTTCCAGTTGCCACAAAATTCATGTTAGACAAGTTTTTAGTCATCAAAAATCACTTTAATGTTTGTTGTGAAAACATTACACTAGAATTAAAAAATATTTATCGTAACGATTACAAACAGAAACGTGTAGCTTCAAAAGTCGTGACTTGACGACAGGTCTAACAGTGGAGTTCAAGATAATGACGAAGATCATCGTTTCTTTATAAAGAAATGATGGATGCATCTTTGTTTATTGTTATAGACAGTAAAACGATCTTAACTTTGAACTTAGATCTTTAGACAATCTAGACAAGAATGACATACGCACTAAATAATAAATCAATTTAGAATTTACGGAAACAAACGATTGCCATTTTAAGGGATTTTGATTGGGCATCCTCAAAATTTTTACATCTGGAAAATTCTGATGATGGAATTAGACGCAATAAAATTACAGACCGAAACGTAATAACGACACACTCTAATCTAGTTTTAAAGCTTTGGCATATTCTTGCAAAACATAGTCACAGGTATCCTAAAATCGCGTGTAACTAAACCATTCGTGTTTTTGCATTTATGGACAAGTGTGAAATTTCTAGCTCCGTCAAAAAATAATTTCTCATGAAACGTAATAAGGCATGAAAATCATTGACCAGACTTTGGTATGCGATGAGAATTGCACATGGTTTTAGGCTGGTCAAAAATCTATTAGGAGAAGGCCTTCGGCAGACGATCTCCGGCCACCGTAGGCGCGGGCATGCGGGAAGCGAGTAATGGGCAACTCACTGTCCGACCATGGACCACGGCCGACGGCGCTTTGTGTTCCACGCGCGCCTCAAAGAGTGTCAGCAAAATGACGGGGCCTCCCTCTAGAGGGCCAAAGCCTGCCGGGGTAGCGGGACTCACGAATTACCGTGACCCCGGAACGTAAAGGCTATTGAAGGACATCGTGGATTTTAGTCAGTACGAGTCTGACAGTCCCTCCCGCTCTGCCCTGGGTGGGAGGACTCATTTGATGATTTTACCACGTAAAAAAAAAGGAGAAGGCCTTTGTTCAGCAGTGGAAGTCTTCCGCCTGGTGATGTTTAATTGCAAAATATGCTACCATTTAATATTTTATGAATAAGTTGATTTTTTTTCTCTAGTGTCCAAATACTTTTACAAAAATCAGGGAATAAACCAACAGTTCTTCCATATTGTTCAGACATGCATAACAATCAAAATTGCAAATAGACATTAGCTAAGACTGGCAAGCTTGAATTTTTAAAGAGCTTATTTGTTATTCGCCGTCTTCACCAAACTCAACATGTGCAGAGCGGCCAAAAATTTATATGGGGACGCATCAAGAATTGAATCAAAATAACAATGCATTTTTTATGTAAGACATTTGTATTCAGTGCATAATGCAAGGATAATACTGTGGGAGGGTACCGCCAGACCGATTTAGAATTTCATGCGAGGTTTTAATGTGTTTTTTCTGTGATCTATGGTCAACATAGACAATCATTTTGAACACCTTCACCTGAATGGGCATTAAGTTCTTTCAATTTTGACCACGTGCCGATTTTGAGGAACGCCGAATTTCACTAATAAGATGCACGACTGTGCACGGCGTCTGACGAAATCACACGATGAATAATTAATTTTGTTCTCTTAATCAAATAAAAACCCACTTATCTATTTTGTCACGAAAAAGCGATAATCTGTAATAAAATAGAATTAAGTGACTCTATAACTTTATTTATACCAAAAAGTATTTTTGTCGTTTCTTTTTTTTTTAATCCATCCTGTTGACAGCGGGGTTGCGCGCGCAGCAACCAGGTCGTGCAAGACCATCATCACTTCGTAAGAACTGACAAGCCACTAATGCATGCGGATAAAAACTGTTTACACGATTCCTTTTTTTTCTGTTGGATTAAGATAGCTTAATAGAAATTGTTTATTTAGCAAAACGTGGAATGAGAGTTTTTTCAAGTGCTAAGCTAAGTTTTTTGCTCTGGCACGGACCGTCTTGACAAGTTGAACTAAACATGCAGTCAACTTTTCTGTGTTAAGTTATGCTTTGGATAAATTGAGAATTTTGACAACTTGCAACTGTTTGGAATTTAATAAATTCATAATAATGTAATTCCTATTCAAATCACGGTGATATATCGATGATAACAAAGACCTGCATTCTGCGGTCCGTCATAATCAAGCGTGCATTTGTCGTGAATATGACACGTCACTTGGAATTAGCTTCTATTTCCATATAAAGAGGTTCATTGTGACTTGACAACGATAATGTGACGTTTTTATTTTTTTTTAAATGTCATATTTATCTAAATGACACCTAAAACGAAATCTGTCTACAGAAATTTAAACGTCTGGCTGTTGTTATATTTCAATAAATTATTATTTTGGTTCGTTGTCACTGAGTGATGTCAGACAGACAGACCAATGATTGGACAAAAACAAAAATAGTTGCACACACAAAAAAAAACAATGGCATTGTATCGCTAATGTAATGGCCGTAAAAAAACGATGCAGAAGGATAAATATTTAAAAAAGTCACTAAATATCATTTACATGGTAGAAAGAGAATAAAAAATGCGCAAAAAGTTGGGTGCTGTGCTGATTAGCATATCCTCGTTGTCACTCATACGCTAAACGTCCACTCCGTGATAATTGACACACAAAGACACACTCCTGCGCACTTTAACTTGTTTCAGCAAAGATACTGAGTACTTTCGCCTTTCTGTTACTACGCCAAGTCTTTATTGAAAAAGCTATTTACAAAAAATAAAAATGTAGGTATTGCATTTATCAGTAACCTGTCCGTCAGTCATCTTGTTTCGTTAGGCAATAGAAAAAATATCTAAAGTACTTGTTTTTTTTTATAAATGGCAGTAAGCATGTTAGAAGTCCAAAAACAGCATGAAAGAATTCACGGGTAGATGAATAAAACTAATTAATATTGCTGGCTGCAAAAAAATGTACAACACTCTTGTCGAGTCAAAGATTAAAGTGCAGTCCTTTTTTTGTGGTTTCTTCAGATTTAATAACAATATTCTTACATACATTGGAAATATTTATTACATATTAAATCATCACATCATCATCGCAGGTCCGCTTTGGCCCTAGATCGTGAAAACTTGAAGTCATGGGGAGAGGCCTTTGCCCAGGAGTGGGATGATGTAGGCTAGCAGTAGTAGTATCATCACGTAACATTTATAAGTTACAGTTAATTTATAGTTGACTGATTGATTCAGTGGTCTAGCGGTAGCAAGACTTACTGCTGCGCACGAGTTCCTGGATTTAAATAACGGGTCAGGCAGTGTTATTGGGTTTTTTCATCAGGAATTTCTCAGTAGCAATCAAGAGCCTGGATTTGTGACCGGCTACTGGCAATAGGTGACTCCAATATATTACATCCATGGGTAGGATAACTGATCGCGGAACTCAATGGTCACGGGACTTACAAATTACCGTGACCCCGGAACGTAAAGGGCTATTGAAGGACACCGTGGATTTTAGTCAGTACGAGTCTGACAGTCCCTCCCGCTCTGCCCTGGGTGGGAGGACTCGTTTGATGATTTTACTAGGTTTTTTTTTTTACAAAAAAAAAATGGTTAGGTTTACTGGTGGAACCTCTGTACAACCAATCAGAGATTATAGGTGTAACGTTAAGTTTTATAATAAAATATGTATACCTGACACAAGTGCTTGAGTAGTGCGAGCACACATGCCACAACACTTTACAAGAATTGCATGACATTCGATATGATCGTCTTGTTACAAAGATACCGCTGCGATTCAGCGATATGTGTTTGTCAGTACATCGAATAAGTACAACAGTAGCTAATTTATCGTTCTTTATTTACATTATGATTGAAGGTTAATCATGCAGAGCTACAATTTTTATAAGTAACACTCATAAAACTATACATGACACATCAAAACAGTTTCTAAGTAATGTTTTAAGCTTTTAACACCTTTTTTCTTGACAAAAACCTTTAAAACATAATTTAGACGCTTTGTATTGAAGAGTCTCGACACTTTGGGGCTTTTCAAGAGATCATCATCAAACGTCAATCAATCATTGGTGGATCAATAGTTTTGAAATGTAATGAGTTTGCACATTTTCAGGTCCATTTGCACCACTAATCGTGTTTAGTTTAAAACAACATTTTGTCTTTGTGGTGCGCTGTACGTCTTTTTAACTTTCAAGTCTTTTTTCGAAATGAGAACATTTCCGTAAAATAACGTTTCGGCTGAATTGGACCGATTTTGAACATTTCATAAAAAAGAGATGTGCAATTGCCTTTTATTTAATGAGTCATTTCGAATACGTTGTCTGATAACTTTTTGGATCTACGTATCTTGGTTATGCGTACCTATGAAGTTTATTAAAATTGGTTGTCATTTCCAAAAATAAAGTCTTGAATGTTTGTATGAAATGCCGGTCGGCGTACATGCTTTTAACCACTTCAAATGAATTTCAACAGAACGATGTTTTTCTTTTAAACGTAGTGTTAAAGGTGTTTTGCAATTTCTGGTGCAAATGGACTTTAGTACACTGTCATTAAGCCACAGATTAGACAAGACTAAACAAAGTTTTGTTTAGCTAAGCTACGTTTACGACCACTAGCTAAGCAATGTTTATGACCTGTTTACCTTTGTTGCAGACAATCTAGGATTATGCCGTACTAAAGGTTGCCACCATGCCTCCAGATTTTTACGGACATTTCCTGTTTTTTTTTATTGTATGTATTTTCTCACTTTGTTCGATCCCGGGTATTTTTATTTTCCAAAATATAAATTCTACTTAAAAAATACCTCTTATCGCATTTCCGTAATCGAGAAAGATTTATCATTCAAAGACAGTCCGTCCTTATCACTTCTTTGGTAAAAAAAAATCTACTCTTGCGCTTGTTGTCCAATGTTTTCAAATTTCAAAATGGTAAACCTAGTTGCAATGTAAGCTAGATAGGCTAGCGAAACCGGATTCTAGCCATCAATTGAATAGATCTTGCTGCCTATAGACTTACAGAGTACTTTAATCTATCTAGGCAGGTAGATAGATATTAACATGAACGAGGAAGTAAAACTCCTTGAACTGATTGGAAGCTCCAATCATAATCATGCATCATGTTTATCCTATTGACAACATTCAGATAGTCTTGGCGAAGTACTCCTGAGACTCAAGTACTTTTGTATGGAAGTGCAGTTTAGAACTTAAAGAAAAAAAAATCGGATAGTGTTATTTTTTCATTTCAATGTTAATGGCATTAACATGTGGATCCGACACGGTCTCTTACAATCAAAAACCAAAAATCTTGATAACTTGAATCGTGCAACACATTAAACCCTGGGCGCTAATGTGATTGTATCTTATTGATATTATATGAAATTCGAGCAAAAATCGATAAAACCAATAAAAATACATTTCTTAAAGTATCGATTCTTGCATTTTCGTAACATAAACGAGAATTCCATCCGATCGGGCGTCGATGCAACGTCACTTAACCCTATAATAAAAATCGATATCCGTTGATTTTTAATAAAGTTTATATTTTAAATCGGTACTTTCGAACGAAGATACTGTCACAACAGTGTTTGGCTCACATTAGATGAGGTACTTTACGCGACATTATGAGCAGATATTGGCCAAATTTAATTTGGCGCAGCCGGGGGTTAAATGTTTAGGTCAGAACAATTATGTTTATTTTTAAAAGTGTAATTTTTCCGGGTGGTATGGGGCTTTTAAATTTGTGTAATACTAATAACTGTTTAAAACTCGTGAGATTAAGGGTTTTATGTGACATCCTTGAAAAATAAGTATTTTTATCTTATATTAGTTAAAAAAAAAACTGCAAGAGACTTTTCGATGCCCCAAAACTTTTTGTCACCATCAAATAGGGATTTTTGATTTGCCAATAAATTTGCGCAGGATATTTTTGATTTGCCAATAAATTCAAAATCAAATTAAAAACTCACATTTATTGAGCAATAAACCAAATGCATTTTGACAATACGCCAATCGCCGTCTAAATAACTCACCGAATCAAGAAATGTTCAAATACATCACTGTGACGTGTCCATAAATTTTGTCAGGACATAAAAGGCTCAATCCAGGCAGACCTCTACATATTTATTTTTTAACACAATAATCAAGCTAATTTTATAAAGAGAAAAGTTTTTATTCATTTTTTACATGAGCACAAAAATACACCTCGATGCGAATGTTTTGTTCATGACTTGATGGACACAGTACTTATGATGTTTAGTCATGGATATATTTCTGCCTGGGAAATATCTAGATGGGTAGCCAGAGAAACAAAGGATGACCAAAAATTGCACAAAAAACAAAGCGAATTACCGATTACGCTTACATTTTACGAAAACGCGTTTTATGGGCGAATAAAATATTCGGTGCAATTAGACACAGGCGAAACATGTAGACATATCGCATATCGATTCATTTTATGCACACTGAGATAAAATATACTAATAAGACATGCATTTTTTTACATTGTTAAGCATTCGATGTGAGACCTCAGTTTAGTGCACGAAGATTTTATTGTTATTCGTTTTTTATGAAGGTAACATACATGATATTTGCATACATGGTATTCGTTGACTAAGGAATTGAAAATGATTTTCTAAAGACACAAATTAAAGATGTTAGGTATGATTACATGTACGTGTTGTTTATAGGCGCATTTACAGATCACAACTAAAACAAGAACAAAAATAAACTACCCGAATTGATCCAAAAGCAGCCTTGTAAACCTACCCGACCATGAATACTACAAAATAACCAAAGAACGAACATTTTCCAGCCAACCAAGCTGACCTATTTCCCACGCATCTTCCCAGTTCATCCGCAAAAGAGGACGATTCGTGGCTCTTTCTTTCCCAGATCAGCACATAAATAAATTGCATCTACAAAGATTGGAAAATATCGTGAGACAGCATTTCTCAGCACTCTGACCGTTTTGTTACGTTACGCATTAAATAAACTCACGCTTCAACGAACAATTGTAACAATCACTAATTTCAAGACGAAGCTTGAAAACGCCACGTCTTGGACGAACTGAATCAGAATTTTATAGAAAAAGGGAGTGACAACAATCATATTTGTACGAACAGTTATTCGTATAATTCACCTGTATTCTTTAAAGTGAACGAACACAAGGAAGTACAAAATAAAAAAAAAAATAGATAAAAATGTCGTCGAAGATGATAAGCTCAAGAAACTTACAATTTCTGATAATTTAGAACTGAGATTGAATTCAGTCAATAACCTGTTACCTACCTACTTGCGTTTTGGCTTCTATCCAAATCTACAGAGGCAATTTATTTGAAACAATAGAAAATCAAAGCCGAAGCACAAGCTTATTTCCATGATAATCTCACTCAATAATGACATCTTTTCTATATGCAGAAAAAGCTATTTCGCCGTGACACGTGACCAGCTGTTAAGCAAATTCCTCGTATCGGAACGAGCCCAGAATGTACTAGAATCAGCATTAAAATACGTCAACACACTCTATTTGGCACAAGGCGAGCGCTAGTACTACCTTATGTAGATAGATTTTATGTCTTGCTTGTTTCTGTCTGACAGTTAAACGGGACGGTGTCAAACCGCGGAAGACGCAAGCAGCTTTAGAAGTTAGAATTAGCATAAAATTATGAGAAGCCGATTAAAACCTAGGATCATATTACTGATGAACTAAACTAAGGCATTCGACTAAACACAAGAAGCGAACCATCTACATGCCGCAAGAAAATCGTAAAACACTTCGCTTAGCCAAAATGAGAAATCAAACACTTACCACAGCATTATGACTTTGGGCATTAAATCTGTAGACTGGGAGATACGCTTGCGATGATTTTGGGGTCTGTGCCGTGCCTAAACTGGCCTTCGTCCCTTCTGCACATGATGCTGAAGGGCCTCGGACCTCCTCTATCTGGGCACCAAGGAGTTCATTTTGAAGGAGGCAGTTGTAGGCGTGTTGGTCCCGTGCTCCTGTGCCATTGTCCCCTGCGCCGTCTCCTCTGGCTTTCTTTGTAGGCTGGTTTTCTGTTCCTCTGTGTATTGCTGTAAAAAAAGAAAATGGTTTTGGTAAGTTTTTAACTATTAAAGGGACTAGAAAAGAGAATCCTGTATTATCTTGCACTTTTAACCAAAAATAATATGAGTTTAAGCAATTAAGATGCATATTTTGAACATTTTTCCTGTATTAACATTTATTATTAACATTTTAATAACAAAACAAACCAAGAAATACAATTTTCAAAACAAGGTAAAAATATGACACATAACCAGTTCAGTGAAAAATCTTGTGTTTAATAATAGTCCTAAATGCCTAAGTACGGATAATGAGTGAGTCTTCAGCCCATAGGGAAAATATTCAAATGGAGGAAAAATATGTTAGTACTACAGACCAAAATGTACCATTTATTTTCTGCAATAAATTAATATAAAAGAGGTATTTTCAGTAAATATGCATTGGTTAAAATCTATGTCTATGTGGTTACACTGATAGCCATTTTTAATAATAATAAAATACTGTTATGTAACTAAAAGTTACACAATATTAATAAAAATATTGTAAAATAAACAATAATTTATTACTATTTAATTGCACTTTTAATGGTAATTACGTCATCGTTAAGACATAAACATCTAATAAAAATACTATATTTCTTTAAAATCATTAAAAAAATGTTGCAAGAATAATTCAAAGACGCCATTAAAAGATATGCAAGTAAATAAATCATGCTTTATAAAATCAAATATTAAAAGCAGGTGACTGTATAATTTATAATTCGTCGCTAGTCAGTTTACTGCCTGTCTCGACCATATGCGATGCGCAAGCGCACGTGCCACGTGACTCACGCGCAGAAAAAAGTTCCTCGTCTAAGTTGTTAGCAAAACTGTCAATATCTCAAAAATACAGCGCATCGCGCAAATTAATTATAATGTTGAACAGTCTTTAGATTAATTATACAGAATCCGAACAAGCATGTTTTTGCTGCTTGTAAATCTTTAAAAGAATACTAATTTAGTCACGTCTGGTTTCGGGAAAAAAGAGTACTAATAACTCTAGATGCGAAATAAAACGTAACGAAAGTTGATACTGTAACTTCTATGTATTTATGTAAAACAATATTGACGAATATTCTGAACGAAAAGATAAATCAATCAACGACCCGTCTGGTCATATTAGTCAAAAAACATTCAAATTAATTAAGGTAGCTAAGTAATAAATCTTTTATTTTAAGAAATGGATCATATATTAATAATACTCACTAAACTTTTTTTAGGCAGCGATTTCCAACATTGCTAATGACCAAATTACCTTTAATTATACCATCAAAAAACACATGGCGGAATTCGACTGACATTTTAGCAACGACTTGGGGGATATCGCCAAAAATACAATTTGCACACCGTACCTACTACTACTTGGTCTTTTATATAGAAGGTGATTCACTTAACACAAATATAATGCACTTGACGACAATGATTCATGGCGATCCTTAGAACCACTAAATAACCACAATTATAACGCCTGCATTTTATAAGACTAGTTTCAAAAATACATAATTTTTAATGTTTTTAGATAAAAACTGCATAATATTACCATAAATTCTTGTATTGTGAAATTTTATATTGCAAGAAAATTAAATAAAGAAGTAAATAAACACTATATTTAACATTTTATTGACAAATTATAACATTTATCGAATTAATAAAATTGATTTTGACTTGAAACAGATCGTAATTATTAGTACATTTACGATATGGCATTAAGACACAAATTACGACGACTACGTCTAGGTTTTTATAGTCAGAATGTTTTATACAGACTGCATTTAAATCATCGACTTAAAATTCTAGCTTTACACTTGTGTTTATAGTTCTAACGTCTGGCTACGAATAATCGACTTAACATTCAACTTTGTTTGATGTCCAAAGAACATTTGCGAAGCGTGGTCGATGCACTTCCCAAATAACAAACGGCCGTCGGAAGCACGTTCCTAAATTGCATTTCAATAGTAACGTAATGAATAAAAACATCGATTGTTCCCATGTGGCTCACTCACGCTCGGGTTCACTCACACCTCTTCCTTCCTGGGGCACCTCCATACAAGGTTGAAGTCGTTATATCTGCAACTATATTTGGTTAGCTACGTGACAGACCATCGGCACAGGCATAATTAATTCGGAACCTCGCCAAATTTGTCAACATCCGTCCAGGACGCGAATCCGTGCTGAATTATTAAAGGTATAGAGTCTATTTTTCCTAGGTGAGAATAGAACTAATTGTCTAAGCGTAACGTCTTTTGCAAGGCCTCCACCTACGTGGTGTCTGCCCACATCCAATTGCCCTGGACACGGAGTACGGTCACAAATTGGCCCCAATTTCTGGTCGTAACCACGACTCAATAGAATTGTTCTAGTAAATATTATCTGTAAATAAATTGTTGGGAATTTTGTGTTTTGTACACAAAAGAGTCATTACCGGTGAATGAACCAATGGAAGAACTGATGATAACGTTGGAAATGGCATGTTTGAAGAATGTTCAATAAAAACTAAGAGTCGGTCGTAGAAAACTAAGGTGTCTCGCCCAGATAGCTGTTATCGAAATCGATATTCACTAAAAGTGTGTCATACACCCCAGAATGTATGTTATCGGGAGACGGTAGCAGGTTGGAAAAAAATCCTGATACAAAACTTGTACAATGTTAACTTATCTAGGTATGCGACTGTGGGTTTGACGCGCCTACACTTGAGTCAGATTTATAAAGATTCAATAGAAATAGGTGACGTCAATAAACGAATACCTATCATAGAAAATGTGTCCACAATTATTTGGACATAACTAAACAAAGTACTACCTAAAGTGTGTTATGGTACCAGATGTACCGGTCTTATGGTACCAGGAATACTTACGAAACCAGGATATTTATTTTGGGATTTGAATAATTAACTTTTAATCTGAAAATTTCATGAATGATGGTGAAAACCTAAGAGAAAGTCACTTTGTGGCACCAACATCTAACATTTTGCTCATAACAACTCCCGCGGACAACACATTATGCTGAGAGAAGCCAGCTCAGACCTATTTGGTTAACAAATGATTGTGATTCGTTCCACGTAAGTCTACAACCCGTAACTAACGACTAATTACGCCAGGAGTGTTACTGTAGGCAAGTAGGCGCAGGTGCAGCACCAGAAGTCGATAACATGACCTAGATTCTGCGATAACCGATAGTATACGGGTACGCCTATGCCTAGTTAGATTGTGAAGGCCGATGATTCCATGAGAAAGCTAATGGACACAATCCCAATTTAAACGAATATAATTATGAAACAAGAAAGCGAGATCCTCTAACAATAAAAGACGGCACGTGTTGAAGCTAATGGCGTCAAATAAATTCACTGCACAGTAGCCAAAGCGACAACCTGTTTCAAACTCTGACAGGTTACCAATAAAAACTACTGGTGCACTAATTTAAAATACTTCGACATAAGTGGCACGTGCTTTAGAAATATGTTAGCAGCATATAATAAAACAACTTTTTTTTTAAAGAAAAAGTACGAAGCAATGACAAAAAACTATAATCCAAGTTAGAAGTAGCTAGAAAAAACCGCACAGCACGTTTCCTATGAATAATATTCAAGTGTTAACGTCATTGTAAGAACATTGCGTAACGAGCAACTCCTACAGTCATACCTGTTGAAATGTACAAATAAATGGGAAATAGTTTACAGTTTACTCATATACCAATAACCTACAATTGCTGTGCTATAAACGTTTCTAACGGAACGCGAAATAACTGCAGCAATATCCTATTTCATAGAAAGAGATTGTTTTGCAAATGCAATTGGCTGCACCTTGAGAACGCCGCTATATATTCCTTGGGAGAATTCTAGGCTCGTCGCGTATATAAGCAAGTACTTGGCTCTAGTACCTAGTAGAGTCAGGTCAATAACGGGATCCAACGCAGCGAGTGCATCGCAAGCAGCTCTAATGCATCTGCGCCTGGGCCGCCGCGCTTTCACAACCAGATAGAGACAAGTTCCTTAACCTTAGTAACTTTATCAGCTATTAGGACCACAAACAACGGAGTTCTATTGAAAAGTTATCGTACAGTAGCGGTGTTGTACTTTCTTAATGCACCGTTTATCAGCTCTTTCTACTTTATCGGGTGACCCGGCCAACAATTGTTTTACTATATTATGCCACAGGCACTTGATGCATTGAAACATTATTCTGAAAAAGTTGATTCACATTTCTGTTACAAATTAGTTCGGTATCAATAGTTTAGAGACGTGTTCCAGTTCCAGGAGCTGGAAG
The DNA here is from genome assembly GCA_943136025.2 of Agrotis puta. Classification (NCBI taxonomy): domain Eukaryota; kingdom Metazoa; phylum Arthropoda; class Insecta; order Lepidoptera; family Noctuidae; genus Agrotis; species Agrotis puta. The sequence continues at coordinate 16,870,014 of OW964169.2, read as the reverse complement.
TGAATTGCAAAATTATTTGACGGATGACATCAATTAGCATCTCTTAGCTTTGCCAAAGTGCCACACATGTCATAGAAGGCATGATTTTTCCAATAAGGTACAGTTGCCTTTCAATTTAATTTGCATTTCAAAATAGTGTGCGTAATTTTGCCAGCTCAACAGCTGAGTTCATAGAATAAAAATATCAAGAGTTTCCTTAAAATAAATACAAGTTGCGACTTGTGCACAGTAACGGTGCCGACCGCTCTCTCACTGCTATGTCCGTGAAGTTAAGCTCAAATCCGTCGGTAGCTACACCTGACAGACTGACGCAACTCAGAACGGTGGAAAACGGAAAATTAGCTGTGAACCCAATTGCGGTGCGTTGAACTGCACGCAATTGTCTGCCTTAACCAATGAAAATGGCTTCAATAGAGCAGCACCCACCCACGTGTACTATATCAAATTGAATGTGGGATACAGATACAACATATTAATAAATAGGATCCTGCATTCGTAATGCATTAAGCACCAACCATAAAATTATAAAGCCAATCATTCCTAGATAGTTATTTAGTTCAAGAAAATCGTGCACATGATGCAAATAATGTGTTTAATATAAATGAATTGATAATTATAGCATTTGATATTCAGTAAAATAAAGATTCGTGAGTGCATTGAACCAAAAACGTGGTTCATTACTTAACACATAGCTGTGGTCGTGAGCGATTCTGCTTTTTGCATGCAAAAGCTTTTTTGTCCAATTTTTACCTAATACCAATAGAATATGTTGACGTTTTTGCTAAGCATTTCATTGCTAACAGCAATTATAATGATCTTGAAAAATCAATATTTTTAGTTCGCAAAAAATATACAACCGCATTGGCAGTATTAAATTCAAATACATCTTCGTATTATCTAGACATAATCGAGCTAAAACATGTCTAAGATCATCAGACTTAGCTATAGATGATGATGTCAGACAGACAAATCTCGAAACGTCAATTGATCACCAAGCATTGTATGGCTTCGGCCTAAATTCAACACTTTGACAACTGATTTATACTCCAGCTCAGGTGTCAAGAGCGGAGACATTACAAAAAACTGTAGCAATTACATACAGAGAAACAACAATACATGCTAATGTCTAGGACATTAATCATCCGGTTTTAAGCTTTAAATAATACCATGTGACAATGTTAGAAAATAGATGGACATCCAACTGGATCTAAAACAATCGCCTAGGTACGTACGTGTGCAGAATCTCGTAATAATAATTCAACATCAACGAATGAAGAGAAGAAAAAAAATACCTGCTGCTGACAATATTTGTTCAGAGAATCATTTGTTAGTAGTTACCATGTGTCACTGGAAACTACGACCGATTATCCAGTCATCACACCTCAAATGCTAGTTACTTATTATTAGAGCTACTGTTCAATTTGTTTTTTGTTGCAACCTGTATATTTTTCTGCTCAATGTAAGCTCGGGCTTGTAAAAGGCGCCCCAATGAGGCCATAACTATTGGCATAAGTGGGCAAACAATGTAACAGGCAGTGTTTACTTTTGTAGTAACGGCTCACGGACGGTAGAACAACGCGAGATTTAGAATGTCGTCAGGAACCAAGCCTTCATTTGAGTACCGCTAAGCTAAACACGGTGCACATTCATGCACTCGCTATATCAGAAAATATGGCTTTCGTTTGTGAATTGTGGTGTTATATTACACAACGTGCAGTTACAGTGGTGCGCTGTATACACGCTTCAGTGCTTTTCCTAAGCGGCTGCGTTTCTCCAACCTACTTTCAAATTGTACTTGTCGAGGTACCTATACTTCCTATATAAATCATTGAACCAACAGTTACTTGGCGTTGGCACGAACGGGCTCTGAAAATATTGCTAACTAGAGAAGAGATGCAGAAGAGATGCTAGCCGATTGCTTGATTATGTAAAATCATATAATATGAGCAATTATCATGCATAAATTAAAGATACATTGACAGTATAAATCAAAACATGCATCAATCAACATTTTATTGAATCATCGTCTAAAAACTTGCATCTAATTCCGTGATAAGGTTAGGCACCGCTGAACAAGTCTATAAAAATATAGCCCAAAAAAACTCGACTAAATCCTCGTGTTGATGACGTGAATGATGAATGTTAAACAATGTGTATTTGTCGTCTTAGTAGATACCTAACACAGCATCACAGCTGATCTCTGACAGCGGGGAGGGCATTCAACATGTCTAGACTTGTCGAAGTAGACAAAAAAGGATATTTTTAAGATTGTCGTCAATACATGAAATCACAATGGATATTTAATAGAGGTGCAAACAGATGATATCATTTGTGACCGAATCGATATAAGAGATGCACGAACGAACATTTGGAATGACGACAAGCAATTTATCGAGCAGAGGAAATAAAATTTGTATTGGGTAAATAAAAGAAAAATTTAACCAATGTCCACTTATTCCTTACTAAACGTGATTCCAAGCCAAAATACTGGACACTTTTGTAACTTTGGCGCCATTTTATTGTCCGTAACATGCAAAGGGAAAAATCAAAGGTAGTTGACTCAGCTGATCGGTACAATGAACTTCTGAGAACAACTAATACATTTGGAATACTGAAAGTCCAACTATGGCATACGATCACGAATTCTGAATCACAGTCAGCTGACTCGAAAAATATTCAACAAAAAAAAAATGTTTATTTTAGTGCCCAAAACAGATTTTGGACACATAAATTACGCGATTGTAGTAAAATCACGTCAAATAGCAAAATTTATGCAGCAAAACAAATATTGAATACATAATAGCAACTCTAGATGATATCACCAATTCAGCTGATCGCAAGTTGAAGGCTGGTCATCACTAAATTATTAATATAGGTGTGCAAAATCTTGCGCATGTCATGCACCTTGCCTATGGACCTGTCTAAATGTCAATCTCCTATTAAAATGGACATAAAAATAAATTCTGCAGTCACAATATTAGAGAAGATCGAATTATTTTACTGACTTACCTACACGACAATGCAATAAAAATGACATTTCATTAGTCTGAATTCGACCATAAATCATTACTAAACATTAAAGATAAGCTAAAAGCATAGCAATATCAGAACACGAATGATGTATCAAGATTTATTTATTCAACTCAATGCATGCGGCTAAGATTTACGAGAAATATGGAGCTGTTACTTGATGTGGCCGAAAGTGTTAATTTGTTGGTTAAAAATTTGCAAATATGCATTCGCCCACCCAAAAGTGACAGGATCGTGTAAAGTTTACACAGGTGCAAGAATGATCTCCATCGCGTCATGTGCAATTATTTGCTATCAACTTTTTTGGATCTGGCGCTTGATTAAAGTTTGCGAGAAAACTTTTATAATTTGTGAAATTCGATTATCTTGATTAGATTTTTTGAGTCGGCACCTCCTTTTAAAGGAAGAACATATCTTCTGAATGACAGTAAGCTTTTAAATACCTATTGCTCCATGTAACAATGAAGTATTTAGCATATATTTTGTAGGGAATTTGAATAATCCGAATAAAATATACTTGTGTGATTCATCATTCTGTACTGTTTAGCCAACCTAAAATATATTAGTGAGGGGAAGACGACAAGGACTGATTGTACAACTTAAGATTTTTTAGGAAAAGATCTTGCTGCAGTCACGAAAGATCGTGGAGATAACAACGTGAAGCAATGATTAATTAGCTGAATAGAAAAAAAGACGATGCTAAGAATAATATCACTTCGGGTGTTGATACGCAATTCCATGCACATAGCAATGGAAGATAAGGTGCCTTATCAAAAGTCAAGCAATTTGATCTCGATGTTAGTGGGACAATTTGTTGGGAGGTGCATAAACGCGCGTTTTGTCGCGAAAAATGTTCCTACCTTACGAAGGAGAATTACGTGGCCTTAGTGAACCCAGATTTCCACAATTATTAAGAATCTTTATTGGGGAAATCTGGGAAAGTCTTTTGAAAAATAAAAAGAATTTCCCAAATATCCGCAAAGGGCCTAGTAGTCTGCCCTTTCGCTATAGATTTCGATGACGCATACACTTCTCCTTTGCGAACAGGATTCAGTGATTCATCAAGGAATGTAAAGTAAAATGTTGTCTGTAAAATAGGTCCACCCTCTTAATATCTAAGGAATATTACGTGCCTTTCATCAGTGGCAAGACTTTGAATATCTGCGACAGTTCAAACAGGGGAACCGTCGCAAGGCACATGTGTTTGTATACAAAGCAGCTTATGAAAAATTTATCGCCATCACAGGTTGCAAAAGCTATCGCAATATAGTGCATTTTATGACTGTCCAGAACCTGATAAGAAAAAATGAGATAATTTCGGGAATAATATAGCACTTTTAAAGCGTAAATAAAGTTACTAGAGGTCAGTCATATTTTTTTCGTATGCTCCTGCTATCATTTGTGCAATAAATGCAAACTGATAAAAAAGTAATTAAGTCTTACCTAATTAATCGAATGTGCCTAAAGTGGTGCACCAAATCACCTTGAATAAAAATAAACAGTTATCTGAAAAAATATTTTAATAATAAAGAAATAGAGTCAGTAATAACCTACCTCACTTAGTCACTACATAATGTCTGAGAGAAACGCTAAAGAAAAGCTACACATTCACATCATTGTGAAAGCACCGTTGCAAGAACCATCATAAACAAAAAGAAACCTTAAAATTATATAACTAAAGCCTCAAATCTAACAATAAAACTAAATGTGAATACAAAGTTTTATAACACATCTAGTAAGTATGCTCTTAGAACAAATTACCGACACAATACATGAAAACGTGCTAAACAAATTTCAAAAAATTCTTAAGTAGATTTTACCTACGGCTTGGGACGGAAAATTAACTGCCTATAATTGACTCCAATGGCCTCTGACCCTGGATTCCTGTGATTGGTATAATGGGCCCTTAATTACCATGCTAATGGCGGGATATTGTTGTTACATCCGTCTGGCCAACTGCTAACTTGAATTGGAGACTTTAAAAGCGATGAAGAATGGAAGATAGCGAAACCTGAAGTATCTATAGTTTTTATCCAATAATCAATAAAGCAATGCAGAATATCCTGCATAAATGTTAGGGTAGATACCTATAAGCTCAGATCAAAACAAAGCAAATAAACACTATCCCGCTCCTTCCATGGCCCGTGGGTGTTTAAGGCGAATAAACGTTTATAACAAGACGAATGGGCACTACCTCCGTATACTCATAAAGAACATACTGCGATCACTCCATTAGCCGAGCCTAATGCATTACAATTCTCCTTTGCCAATGCAATTATCAAGCTATGTTCACTAGCAGATTGGTGCGGTGAAATGCAAAACTAGATCATTTGCACGACCAAGTTTTTACGCCTAGTAACTACTCATTAATTTACCTGCCGTAAAAGGCAACCAATTACAACCAAATCGAGCCTAAACTATCTGATGATACAGTATCCTACGATTATATTTCAAGCGTGACTCTGGTGCTGATTAAAAGCGCTCAAATGGCCCAAACGAAGCCTCCCGTCACGGTCGAGAGCTCACGCTATTCGCAACAGTAGGCAAAAATATCCATGCCGACATAATCCGATACGGATGAGAAGTCATCAGGAACTAGTATTAGCTAAAGATAAGGGCATCGTCCTTTATCACAGGTCTTGGTGCTTCATGCTTCAGCGGTGAAACGGAAAAAATCTGTGCGGAATTGTTCAAGCGAAGGCTGGCATGGGGAGGATACAAAGGGGATTATTACAAGAGTTTTTCAAAATAATTATGTGGCATTAATTGAAAAATACATATTAAAGGAATGTTTCATGCAGCAATGACCAAACAATTATGCTGAATTTTGCAATTTATCAATTATATTTTGTGTTTTTCATAACTAAAAAACATTCCCAGTTGGTAATCTCGGTGATGGGCGCAAGAATTGCGTAATGGTCTTGCCCGAGTGATTTTAATGCCCTAACTAATTCACGGTAATGAACTATCATACGCCTGAGTGTGAACGCCCTGCACCTCTCATTGCTCTGGCACGCGATAGGATTAGGGCTGGTAACTACACCTTTTTATATTTCTTGTATACTATTATTAAACATGTTATCTCCTGCTTAAGTGGTTTCAGCGGGATTCAATTCAATTCAAAAGATTTTATGAAGTGGCTACCATCTACATTTTATAAATAACTACCGCCACATGTACGACCGGTTGTCGAAGTGTGCCGGAAAAGATAACGTCCTGTAAGTTTACAGCCAATAGGTGTTAAAATTATAATATCTTAGAAACATGACGAGCATGATCTAAGTAAAATATTAAATATAAATGCGTGGGCATTTAAGCTAGACGCATAAATCTATGTAAATTTTGAGTTTAAAGACCGCTAAAGTGCACGAAGTGACTCATCAATGACTAGTACCGCACATCCTATACCTTCAATAGACTTTAAGATGGCGACGCAACACACCTTTTTGTTATGCAGGCCTTATAGGGATCTGCTACAGATAGTGTCCATGATGGGCAGTGAAGAGACGGAGTTACAAACAAAAACCAACAAAAACCAAGATAGGCCGATATTGCACAATGGCTGTATGGTGGTTTGGTGAGTCAAAGACTTGGCATTTAGCAAAACGGAGTGCAGAAGTCTTCTGTGTTACTAATGAGGTTAATCACCTTTTGCTCAAGCCCTTTGGGACAGCCCTAACTAGGACCAGTCCTCACACGATAACTTCACGCTCGATATACCAAACCCTAGACTCATTTATTCCATAATCATATCATATAGCACATTGATATTAAACATGGAAAGACAAGAAAGGTTTTAATTAGGATGAAATATGAAAACGACGTTAAGTGCTAGAACACATAAGAAGCTTTGTTTCTTTACCTTGGGACTGGAATTAATGAACTCGGTTTAATTAGCCTTGCGTTTAAACTGTAGTTAACTAACTTGCAATACAAAGTTCAACCCATCTTTGCTTAAGCCATTTTGAATGTGGTAGATAATCATTACTTTGAATCTAGTAAAATGTGGTAGCCATTTGAATTGATAACTGATCCTTTGTTTATTTCCACAAATCCTAATACCCATGGGAAACCCATAACAAAAAGCGAGATGTAATCTAAAACAATACATCTACGCGCTTTGCGGTAGTACTTTCCGTATCTCGTAACTAGCACGTGCAGGATGCGCAAGAGTGACCGAACTTGTCCTTAAGAAGGACGAGGCGAAACGAATCCCCCACTCGCATCGGTTTTACATGACCATTAACACGTGTCGATCACAGAGAGGTCCAGCCACGTGCTTTCATAAAAGAAAAGTACCCTTTACATCATTTCAAATAAAACAGATTACATTAAATTACACGCTAATTAAGGACTCCTATACCCCTTAATTTACATTTTGTCTAGGCAAGTCAAACAATGACTTGTAAACTTTCTCTTGTTCATACATTTACAATAGCGTCCAGGCAGCCAACCGCGAACCATTATGAATTATAAATAAACCACCATTGTTCATGGTGCCATGATTTAGTCGCATTTTTAATTTTGCTAGGAAACATAAAAAGAGTTTTAATTACGTGAGAAGTTACGAAGGGCCGTTCACCTTGGTCACTAATTAGCTCACAGTAAAGATGATAATTAGCTGGTACAGTAGCCCGATGGTGAGCTTTGAGATAAGTTATAAAAGTTAATTGTGGCACAGACACCGACGACGATGTTGATGATATTCAAAACTGTTGCTTACGAAAAGTAATTAAAAGCCAAACAATAACAAATTATTGGGACGGATTTGATGGCAATTTGTCGTAAGCGTCAAGTTTCCGTGATAGCATTTAATTTTTGGAAATTTCCGACAACACGGATACGACTTAATGGATTCAAAGTGATCAAAGTCTAGACTGATCCGTATAGCTATTGAGGTATCTCTTTCATTTATTAGCGCATTCATTAAGTGCGAGTTAGACAACGAAGATTTTATCGCTGCTATAGGTATTTTACCAGTGCAGGTTTAATTGAATTGCAAAAAGTCGGTATATTACCTGTGCGTCGTGTTTACTGAAATAATTAGAGTTGTAAAAGTCGGTGCTCGTAAGGTTCCAATAGATTTTTTGCTCTAGATTTGATCAATTTTGGTTCAGATAATACAGGTGGCACCGTTAGGCCCAGTTTCAATTACTGCTGGTCAGCAGAAAGTAACAAAATAAAGCGTTCGTGGTAGCTCAGCCGACAACCTATCATTATGGTAAGATATGAAATTTTGACCGAATCATTGTCATTACGGTGTATTAGGCAGTAGCTAGCAAAAAGACAATAAGTTTAGAGTATTGACTTTTGATTGGTACAGCACTTAATACTTGCTTTTTTGTGGTGCTGAACATTTATTATTAGATACAGATAGGTACACTTAGACAGTAAGCAAAAATATATCAAGGCTTGGATGAGAAAAACTTCAGACGATGCTACCGACTTTATGAGTACTTAATAGCATACCTATTGCTACTGCGAGCTGAAAGACAATACTTTAAACCATTATCGGCATTATCAATTAGTAGTTCTTCGCAGAATAAAAACTACTAAATTACAGTGACTAAGATAATAAAAACTCTTTAATTTGCAGCAGTAGTATCTTCTACATCGGCTTGCGTTCCAAACGAATTTAATTAGCTGAATCGGTTACGATCGCCAGCGTACCTTATTCCGCTAATACGGAAGAAAATTGTCTAACGGCTAACATTAATCGTCATGGAGGCCTGGAGGCACTTGTAATCTGCTGGCTAAATTGCAGACTAGAATTTCCGTCGCATAATAAGCTAGAAACCTTTTCCTCGCGGAGCTAAATTAAATTATAATGCTGTGCGATTATGCTTTGAGTGGCGCTGTACCTAGGCTAAACTAAAATGACCTGTTCATGACAACAGAAAAATTGCAACATTACCTTGTTTTTTTTTTTTAATTCAAATTATGGCTTTGACTGAGTCGAGAAGCGCTGTATAGAATCAAAGGCATATATTGCTTTAAGGTTACACACAATTGATGTTATACCAACTTTTGGCAACGTTTGGGCCAAGTTAGCGTATCTTGTAAACGCAAAAACATATCATAACTTTATTATATCATAATCATAACTTGCTATAAAATGCGTTCCTTGTTTTAAAAAATACGGAGAAATGTACAATTGAAATAAATTGCGGACAATATGATGTCATTTGGTAATAATTTATAACAAAATTGCATTATACCTAATAAGCGGTTGATATAGACGGGTTGACATGTGGCTGTAACGGTGTAACCTTATACGTCAGTTGGTGTAGTGTTCCAACCACCCACACCTTTACCTTAGTCTGTGAGCCATGTGGGCCTTTTCATTCTCCTAATCATAAAGATATTATAGTTCTTAAAAGGTTAATTTAAGCGCTGGTTAAATAAAGCTGTTACTTGTGCCACATTTTCCTTGAAATAGAAAGATACCAAGCCATAAAGGTATTTAGCAATATGTGCCACTTTCTTAATGATGCCTGTACATCATAAAGCACTTTATGGGCTCCAGAAAACGCGGTAAATTTCTTTTCAGATCTTACACAAAAGCGATCGCAAACTTGCACCTAGGCTGGACCCAGATATAATCCCCAAGAAGAAATCCTTTCAGACTCACTGAAATCTTGAATCATTTCACTGAAATCTTGAATCATTTCATTGAAATCTTGAATCATTACACTGAAATTTTGAAACTCTATGGAAGCCTGCTTCAACAGCGTAAATTCGTGCAAAATTGGCCTTGAGAAACCTGTGGAAGTTTGTTCACATCACAGATCCCTGAAGCGTGACCAAATTGAGCTACGAGCAAATTTTTTGCCTAGACCAAAAGTAATAGGCATTGTTATTACTAGATATAAGAAGCCAAGCATAGAGAATCAGAATTATTACATTATTCAATGTTTGCCACCAGGTACTGGGAATAACTATTTGATATGCCGATACTCTTTCTAATTTACTGTTACAATAGTTTGACGATTAATAAGAGAGAAGTCGCAACTGTGGCTGAAAGGACTTATAATAGTTTTTGGGCTTTTTTTGGGGCAGAGATAGCAAAAATACGAAGTTTGCCAACGCCTTCACCACGGCGCTCTATTTATATCCCGAGGGAATTTTAAAACCATCCAGCGCATCATTGGTGCTCTATCGAAAATAGGGCGATAAAATGTGTAACTCAATGTCAGTCAGGACTTTTCTTTCAGAAAATGTATTGGTAGGTCATTTGACTAAGTAGTTAACCCTGAAAAGTTTCCTATTGAGAGGTAATTGCGCTAAACTTGTATTTCCTAACACTTTAAGTGTTAGGTGGAGTATCTGTCGTATCCAAGTTTCGTACTTCACTGTATTTCAGATAATTAGTATGCGATTCATCTCACGATTTCTCTAGTAGTTAACTGCGGCGAACTTTACTCAAGCGGAGACGCTGGAAACTTACGTCAATTGTCTAATAATTTATGTAAATCATGAACCTATATGTACCTACTTACATAGGTCATCAGTGGGGAAATCATATTCTTAGACATGGAAAAAACATAGAACATAGTCTATGTCGATGTTGCAATAAGGTCAATGAACTAGCACAAATGGCTTTTGAACAATTGAGAGGGATGTATCTCTAGCGTATATCAAGTTCCGGATACCGTGCGTTCCAGATACCACTGGAGAATAGCCGAGGTTGCTGAGTGGTTGATGGTTGCTGGGCGGTTTGCTGGGTGTAACCTGTAGTTACCCGTAATTGACATTAATTATAAAAATTGTTTCCCTTCTTGGTAATCCTAAAATAAAAAACAATCTTCCTTCTCCAAAATAACCCCTAACGTTTTCAGATTTATAGAAAGGATAAATTTAAGTTGATATCAATTTGTTTTACTGACTGCACAATCAACCAAGTTGTGGTGGATGGCCAGCAAATAGATATAACTATCAATAAAACCTTCATAATAATTATTTATATCCTTCCAGATTATGGTTACATAAATTGCAGTACATGCCATACATACATAAGTTTAGTAATATAATAAAATCACAACAGAATATATATACTTACATATTTTCCCTACTTACTAATTCCAATAGGATTTCCCAAACACTATGTCAAATGTTTTTTCCTTATTTTCGGATATTCATTGTATCTAATTTTACCTATCTATTCATATATTTGATTAGCTCAAATTGAATGCCTATCAATTGGATAATGCCTTTTGGTGTCAAGTTAGCCTCGTAATTGTAAAGTTAAAGTTTTTTGCTTTGCTTCTGCCCATGACTTCGTTTGCCTGATGTTTTGGCCACCAACCCACTGCATAACGTGTGAGACAAAGATTGTGATATAGCTTTTTTTTTTTTTAAATTTAAATATAATTTCTTGCCTAATACTGACCCGATTGGGCTTCACCCGGGTTCTACTTTTCGACCTACCCGGTGGAGATATTGAAAACTTCCTTACATATAAATTAACTAGCACTTTGCCCGCGACTTCGTCCGCGTGGGTTTCGTACTTTCTTAATTCCCCCTTTTCACCCCCTTAAAGGTTAAATTTCCAAAAACCCCTTCTTAGTGCTCCCCTACATTATAATAGGAAGCCGTGTGCAAAATTTCACATTCCTAGCCCCAGTAGTTTCGGCTGCACGTTGATATGTCAGTCAGTCAGTTCTCCTTTTATATATACAGATTCCATCATAATAATACAGGACACAACAAAAAAAATGAGTAGTTTGGTGCAGTCAGAAGATATGTATGTACAGACAGATTTAAGCAAATTTTACCTGTTATTAAATATTACACCAGGTTAAAATAATATAAATTATAGATATAGAAGTATCCTTGTTTTCAATACTTACAAATAATTGTATGCATTCTGTTGCACCAAACATGTATAGATAAACACAATATTTTGTTTGAAAATAATATAGAATAATATATAATACATAACGAAATAAGAAATAATTAGTAGGTATTTAAGGAAAACTCGATTCCAATATTCCATTAGCATTTGTAACAATAATTACTTAATTACAGTCTTCGATCAATAACAGTACAGTACACTGACTGTACACAGATACCCAAAACATCACCATAAAGGGGTATGCAATTTTTAATATGGAGCTTGGCATCAATTTTTTTTTCTTTCGCCAGTGATAAAATTTTGGGCACAATAAGACTACTATCTAAGAAGTCCATAGAAAAAAATAATAAGTTTCTAAACCATAACCAACCAGAGATATGCCGGTTTTCATTTTGTTCTAATCAGGAGTTATTTTGTGTAGGAATCCACAGATTTATTGATGTACTAGCTTTAGCCCGCGGCTTCGCCCACCCCAACAGCCTTGATGTATAGCCTATAACCGTCTCTAGAGTCCCATCTATCTCTGTACCAAAATTCATCAACATCGGTTCATCCGTTATGACGTAAAAACGGAACATAGCAAAATACTTATTTTGGTGTTTGTAATACTAGTAGGTTAACGAGGAATAATGAGTGGTTTGTTTATAAAAATGTTAAATTCTTTTTAACCGACTTCAAGAAAGGAGGAGGTTCAGAACTCGTCGTAACATTTTTTATGTATGTCCCAGATTTCTCAATAACGCCTGGACCGATTTGGGAAATTCTTTTGTTTGAAAGGGTATCTTAACACATGGATGGGCCCATGTGTGTTTACTTGGTCAGGATCTTGACCACAATCTTTTTTTCTTTTTTTTATCGTGGTAAAATCATCAAATGAGTCCTCCTATCCAGGGCAGAGCGGGAGGGACTGTCAGACGCGTACTGACTAAAATCCACGGTGTCCTACAATAGCCCTTTACGTTCCGGGACCACGGTTACCTGATAAGACGGTCCCGCGACTTCGCCAGGCTTTGGCCCTCTAAGGGGGCCTCCGTCAGATTGCTGATAGCTCTTTGAGGCGTGTGTGGATCACGACCCGGCATGGCCATCCTACAGTGGCCGAAAGTCGCTTCGCAACGTCCGATGCCGTGCGGCTGGGTTGTGAGGTTGAGACTTTCCTGTTCCTCACGGCGCCCGCCTCTTCCTTCGCTAGCATGACTGCGGAAAGAAGGAGGCGACCGCTTCCCATTTAGTCTCGCCCTGCAATAAAGCCGGGCGCAAGAGGTCGCCGTCTATCGCTTCCGTGAGGACACGACGGTGCTCAAGCGGGGAAGACCTGCACCGCATGCTCCACCGTGTCCTCTAGGGGATTCCCACAATGGTGACACCCAGACGTTTCTTCCTTCCTTATAAGACACAGGAACCCCCCGGAACTTCAGTGTCCGGTGTGGACCTGGTCTTACCGCCGCGATTTCAGCGTACCCAAACCTCGGTTATGACAGTCGCTGTCGTGATTAGCTTACAATGTTAGAAACAAGACGTCTTTTTATCCTTTTTGTGGATACAGGCGTAATATTATGTATTTGCGTAAGAAATGCATAGATATGTTCCCTCGATTTCTCCAAGGCTCCGTCATGAGATCCTGACCTAGTAACCATGGGACCATCTGTTAAGATACCCTTTCAAACAAAAAAAGAATTTCCCAATTCGGTCCAGGCGTTATTGAGAAATAAGGGGCATACATATAAAAAAGTTCTGACGAATTGTGAACCTCCTCCTTTTTTGAAGTCGGTTAAAAAGATCTTCTTAACATTGTTATAAACAAACCAATCATTATCCCTCGTAAACCTACTAGTATTTCAAATATAAAAATATGTATTTAGGTATGTTCCGTTTTTACGTCGAAACGGCTGAATAGATGTTGATGAATTTTGATACAGAGATAGATGGGCCTCTAGAGACGGTTATAGGCTATACATAAAGGCGGTTGGGGTGGGCAAAGCCGCGGGCAAAAGCTAGCACATCAATAAATCTATACATTCCTACAAAAAATTACTCCTGATTAGAACAAAATAAAAACCGGCATATCTCTGGTTGGTTACGGTTTAGAATTTTTTTATTATTTTTTACGAAGTTCTTAGGTTGCAGTCTTCTAATTGACCAACATTTCATTACTGGCGAAAGAAAAAAAAAAGTGATGCCAATAAGTTGCATACCCCTTTGTGTCTGAGGGGCCGTTCAAGTATTACGTAAGCACTATGGGGGGGCGGGGGGTCTTTGCTATGCTTATTTTGGATGACATGAGGGATGGGGGATTCAAGATGATGATTACGTCATCGGTAGTTATTTACTTTTTCACACGAATGGCAACCCTAACATTGCCTTTGCTTGAAAACGAAACGCATTTTCGGATTCCCGCAAATAATGCATACAGTTAGGCAAAAACAATACATTAATTGAAAAATGTTTGCATGGGAGGGGGGGGGGGGTAAGAGCTTTGCTTACTTTTGCTGATAAGGGGGACGGTGGCAGGTAAATAATTGTAATAAATCTGATTACGTAATACTTGAATGGCCCCTGACGGTTGTAAAATAAATTATATTTTTTCGCATTTGACCACTATCTCACCTGATGGTGAGTGAAGATGTGGTCAACGGTTAAGTGAATCGTAAAATTCTACCCTTATCTAACTGTATGAATAAAAGTTTTAGACAAAAAGGTATCAACCAACAAGTTATTTAAAAAAATGCAAGCCTCTTATCAGCTGATAGTCTTAACATGATATTGCTAGCCCAGGGCAACATAGCGATAAACATTGGTTATACCCTTTTTAATGTTATTTAAATTTTGCTTCTCTGAGTATCAGTAGTCTATCACTATATTTTTTTAAATTAATGTTTCTATTAAATAAAAGACAATAACAACTTTATTGCATGGAAAATTCTCATACTACTAAAAATGTATTGTTGCATTATGCTATCAAACAACATGCTATCAAAAACTGGTGTACATCTTTACACTACTTTTGAACAATATTGTCTATAATTTGTATTATAAATTATTTCATAAAATATTTAACAATTCAAATTATAAAAAAAGTAAAATTTGTTAAATTAAAAAATTAGTTTTCATTTGCCATTTTGAATACCTGTCTTGGATCACTGTTTGCTGCACTATAAAGAAATTAGCTTTTTTTGATTACTTTTATTTGTCCTGTAAAAATTTATTTTTGATATTACCGCTTTGTTGCCCAGGGCCAGCCATATATATCATTTTTGAAGGGTAATTAGTAACATTTTTAATTTTTTTTGTTTACTCATTGGAGTATGGAGTATCATAAAAAATAAAATGTAACTTTGTATTATAAATACATCTGAAATTATTTACTAATGATAGATGGAACAGAAAAAAATTCAGACCCATACTGACTAAAATCCACCCTGTTCCAATCCAATCCATTTAGTTTCCCCTCCCCCAATAACAAGAAATTGAAAATGAGATTTAAAATTTCTTCTAATAAAATGATGTGAGGTGCTCAATTTTTAAATCAGACAGTAAATATTCATGTACCCACAATAATAGACGACCCACATACAGGTACCAAAAACAATAAGAAAAAAAGAAAGAAATCATTATAATTTTTAATATAAAATAATACTTAATGACTCCTCTTAAATTAATTCCCAAAATAATTAAATGAAGAGAATATAGATTAGTTATGGCCATATGACAGACCAAGGTAATATTATAAAAATAACTTTAAAAAAAAACCACCCACATAGATTTCATGCGGTTTAGATTCTCTCCATTAGCACCTACATAAAATTGGTAGCTAAAATAGCCCGTTGCATAAACATGAAATTGTTTAAAATAACTGATTACTACTGCATTCATATAATTTATTGTTTTGTTATGTATAAAACCAAGATAAGACACAAAATAATATTGGTGAATAATTGTAATAGAAACATATTAATAACGCTCGACCTCCAATGATTTCCCAATGAAAGGGAACCGAATTTATAAGACTCGCTCCAGTTACCAATATAAAATCATAGTTATTTACATTACTTTATCTAAATTGCCCTAATTGATTATCACTTATTGTGTAAGTACATTTTGAATTAAGAACCAACATTATAAATGTTGTAACCTCAACCTTAGATATGTTCCAATTATGAAATCAGGCTTGCTTTATTTACTGTTTAAATTTTCAATAAATACAATAGTACTGCAAGGTTTAGCATAAAAATTACCTTGGAATGCTGTCTGCCAATTGTTCCCAGCTCGACATGGTGTAAATCTGTCTCCATTTGTGTGTTCAGCTGGGAATCTAATGCACTGCTTCTTGCTCAAGGGGCTGCACTGCTGCATCAGCCTCGTCTCGTAGTGTTTACTGAACATTTTCACGTAACCAGTCCAGACAAAGTCTCACACACTAACTGAACAATATTCAAATAGTCTAAAACACAAAAAACTTGAGGGTATATGGAAGAAGGTAGACTAGAATATTTAGGTATGTCCTCAATCGAGCATCTTCTGTCGATGATAGTTTCCGATCACAATGTTTACTTCAGTGGCCAGAGTCAAAACAAACAACATTGGACGCAGGAGCGCTCTCATTGACTGCTGTGAGCCATTTGACCACATTCGACATGCTCCAGAGCGCAACTGAACTCATCCTTCAAAGCACTGAAAGATAACGCACATAACGAAATTGATTCACAAATATTTGTAAACTGATATTATATAGTTCCGCAGACACAATTTATAGATTTCAGTCTTTATTTTACTCTTTAAATTGGTACAATTCTGTAAAAAAGCGATAAAATAATTCTTTCGCGGACTATGTCACAGCATAAATAAAAAAAGTATTGCCATACAACAAAAAAGTATAAATCTTTGAATGCAACGGTTCTTATGTCACGTAAACGCATGAGTTAAACGTGAACGAAGATAAACAATGGCGCTAGCTGTCTGCTCAAAAATTAAGGTTTTGTATTTCCTCTGTTTTTTTTTTACACTAATCGTTTGACAAAATTATTTATTTATTTAAGGAGAACCCACAGCTATAATAAACGGATAACAGTAGTAACATATAACACAGAGCCAATATCAAGTTCCCACGGATAAAAATAGAAAAAGTAGTAGAAAACTTAGGATCTAAAAAGCACGTAAAGTTTAAAAATAAGTTTAACTAAGATAGTATAAGAATAAGAGCTATACTGACAGAATAAACTGAGCAATAGCTACCTAGAATTGACGAGACAGAAAGAGAGATGAAAACTTTTTAAAAAAAGGAACCGACTTCAAAAACAAGCACAAAAAAGTTTAAAATAACTTTTCATTCGGAAGTCGCTTTTCGCTTTGTCTTTTTATTTCATTGACTAGTTATTTTTAACTTTTTGTGCTTGTTTTTGAAGTCGGTTCCTTTTTTCATAAGTTTTTATTTTACCCTTTTTAAGTTCAGATATTCAACAAAAATCTGAATCGGCGTCTTTGAAAATCTAAAATCCAAGTAAGCAACAAAAACGGATCTGTGCGTAATATTACTATAAATTAAATTTTTCTCCAGAATGTAACGAACCGATTTTGCATCAAAATTGGTTCAGTCAAACGCGAGATAAACGCGGACAAACGTACAACCGACTTTAAAAATCTTCAATCCAAGTTAGCAGACCATTCCCTATCTCAAAAAATACTGAACGGATTTTGATGAAACTTGGAGTATTCCCTAAGATAAACCCTAGTACAACCTTCGTGGTATCGAGTTTCGAGTTTCAACGTTTCTGGACTTTAAAAGAGACTGTTGACCTCTGAGTTTGTGTCGGCTGTTTCTTCTCAGAGTAATCAGGTACGAAACACCGCCCCCCTCCCCCCTAATTTTATAAAAAAAACGTGTAAAAGTGTTGATATAAACTTCTTGCATAAATAAACATCATTTCACATTTCAAAAAAAAAGGAAATAAAAAAAAGGAAATCGGACTTATCGTTCCAGAGATATACGAACACAAACATAAAAACATACATACGTACACTTTTGAAAGGCACATTTGTTCAGACGCTGATATAGACTAACATATACGAAAACTGGGCAGTTCTGGTTGGTTAAAAAACAATTATTTGCTCTTAGTAGTAGTCTATGCAAACCTGTACACCTGACAATGTTTTAGTCAAATCCGCGGGAACCTATAATGGCGAATTTATATCCTATCCTACACTATTAAACGAGCAATATTATTCTGTATATTATATTTTCCAGTTCTCGAAAACGGCTCTAATGATTTCTACTATAATTGATCGAAGGCGAGAACCGTTATTTAAGTAACCCGGGTTCAAACTCCAGTTTTTTTTCCGTTAATCATTTGTTTTTTCGAAAAACAAATGTTTTTTTCAAATTGTTAGTTTTTTATAAAAGTCTTAGACGGCGATACAACTTACAAAAATATGAGCACTAAACGTCTCATATCAGCGTTATCTCGGTCTTGTGCAGTCCACATCCATCCGCTGCCAGCCACCATCTTCAAATCATCGATTAATCTTGCCGCAGGGTGTTCTAAATACTACGTTTGCCCAAACGCAGTCTCCACTCTAATATTAAGTCTCTTTCATCGACCGTCTGTCCGTCTGCAGATATGGCCTTCTCACTTCCACTTGAGCATACTGATTGAACGCGCAATGTCTGGTCAACTTACTCAAGTCATCGACCTCTGACAAATGCAAATGACTTCGCTGCGAATTCTTCCGTTTGAGAAAGCCCTAGGATTGCTCTCTCCATAACATTCTGAGCAATCTTTTTGTGAAACTTTAAAAACATATTAAAAAAAAATACGAAAAAATTAAAACGGTGGATTCATGAAGGTAGATTGTGATATAGATTCAGCCCTATGGTCTTATTCTAGAAGGAGTGCCACTACCTATCTCTTTCCTGTAACAGAAATATAGGACCTTTTATTCCTCTCTTTCTAGTTGAGTGGGGTCATTGGGTCAATTTTCGGCAGCTTTTGCGCAGTCCATACTGAATTCTATGAAATTACCCCATAGAGGGATTTTGAGTCTACTATCTGTGGTTCATTTTTTTTGACATCACCGATTACCCGATTACGTCGGCGGAACCATGTTGGAATTGAAAAACAATACATTGGATTGCTTTGCTTGTTGCGAACTTATTTATCAAATTAATGTATGATAATTATATTGATTAATTATTACTATCGCATTCAATTTTATCTGTCTACAAATTGTTTGTGAAATCAGGAATCTGGCACCGCCAGTCGCCTCAAGTTTTCTTGAATTGTTTTGTAATTAGACAGAATTGAAAATGCAGGACAAGAACTCTGTAGACTCGCCACCTCATTCGAGGTTATTTATTGTTTGTGAACGAAGATTTACGGAAGATGATTTTCGTGATGCTTTCTCAAAGTTCGGTCATATCGAGGACGTAAGATTGCCTCGCGACCACCAAACAGGACAACCGAAAGGAGTTGCATACATAAAGTTCTCCAAAACTTCAGAAGCGGCTGCCGCTGTGGAGGAAATGAATCAGAAATCACTTAAGGGTTCCAGTCGTGTGTTGAAAGTGATGGTGGCTTGTAATCGATCCGAAATCCAGTCTGAAGATAACCATGACGACAAATTCAAACGGCTATTCATAACTATCCCTTACGTAACTACTGAGGAGGATATACGTGATGCTTTTAGCAAGTTCGGTCAAATTGAGTCAGTAGTCATTCAAACAGACCGACACACAGGTGACCCAAGAGGTTTTGCCTATGTCACTTTCAAAAAGTTCTCTGCAGCCGCACACGCTTTTGAAGAATGTGACAGAAAGTATCGTGCTATATTTGCCATGCCAAAAGGAGTAAGGCCGAAGCGTCCTTCAACAACTTTTGAGTCTAGTATTAATGACTTAGCCAACACCCCTTCTAGTAATAGTACTGCTCTCATGTCTTTAATGAACACTCCTCCCAGAGGTTACACTAGAGTAAACTTCATGTGTTGTCCTAACTTAACCCGAATGCATGTAGAAGGTTTATTTGATATAGTCCCGGGGCTGATTGATTGCAAGTTCTACGTTGATTTGGTTCGACATTGTGGCAAAGGTGTTGCATCATATTCAAATCCAATCTCTGCAGCATATGCAGTTGACAAGTTGAATGAATTTGAGTATCCTCCTGGGATGAAAATATTTGTTAAACCAGACATGTGTACAATTGATATGCATAACCAATCTTTTAATAACTTGTCAAATGTAACACATAATTTGAGGAATGCAATGAAGGCTGCAAATTCTCAGAATACACCAGATTTAGTCCAGCTCACTGCAGCTATAGCGGAAGCTTCTAAGCTCATTAAGATGGCTACAAAAGGTGTAGCGGAAGATCATACCCCTGACATTAATGACTTAAATTATTGCAGTGTAAAACTACCTCCTCCAAAGCCACTAGCAGACATTGACACTATTGTTGCCAAGAGGTGTTTCTTAGTCTGTAAGCCCCAACCTCCCCCACTGACAGTTTTACGTGATATTTTCTGTAGGTTTGGGGACCTTATAAATGTTTACACACTACCCAATAAGACAGTAGGCTATGCTCGTTATGCATCTGCAAAAGCAGCAGAAGAAGCCATGCGTGTGTTGCATGGAGCGGAGGTTTGTGGTGTCCGCATGAAAGTGTTAGAAGCTGAGGATGAAGCGCCTCCTAAGAAAAGGAGAATTGACTGACTGGACAGGGTCACCCATTTCCCAAGACAAGGACAACAATGGACAACTGTTATTTTGAAACTTAGCTTGACCAATAAACATGATTATAATGCTATAGACATTATTGTTTGCAGAAATTTATAAAATGACTTACTGATGATAAATGTTATTTTATAATTTTTTTTCCCTTATGAGCCCAAAGATGACATTAATGAGGATTTTGTTGTATGAAAAACCATAGCTCAGCAGACTTTATTTATTTTAAAAAGGCATCTAGACATGACAACTTAATCCAATTTATTGCACACGCAGACTTGTGACTTATAAAATAATTGACAATTATCAGTGTTAAGGTCACTTTAATATCTAATCTGACAATTATTACATTGCTGCATCACTGTATTGACAAGTAGCTGTGCTGCTATTAACAATAACAATATACTTATCACTAATATTTCTTCTTGCTATGTAACACTAAAAATGTCTGTTAATAGTCCAGGTCCAAAGGCATTAAAAACATGAATAACTTGGATTGCCATTACAATGAATTAAGTTTTATGATTTTAAGTGTTTAGCTTAAAATATGTATAATAAAGATTACCAACTTATAAATAGTGGAAAAATGGTAACTCAAGATCACAACAGTTTTTAAATAGGTAAACTTTAATGTATCTAAACGCACAGCAGTCGCAGGCCAAGTTCCAGCAACAGGCTGCGCGCATGCCGTACACTAATTACACGAACCGTTTCGACCCACTTTCGATCCCCCTGTTGCTCAGTACAGAAGTAAACTTGATGTTCATCAGGATTGAGGATCTTATTACATTTTTGAAGATTTTGCAGCAATTGTGCATATAACCATCTAAAAATTTGGCTACTGTAGCGCTAAAATTAAACCGCCGCGGTTGCGGCGTGCCCGGATTGAGGAAATCCGGGCACGCCGCAACCGCGGCGGTAAGAGCCCGCTTTGAGGAGTGGCTGGACAGGCGCATGACGCAGGTCCTCACCGGATACAGATGTTTCGGGAGGTTCCTGTGTCGGATGAGGAAGGAAGAAAGGTCTGGGTGTCACCACTGCGAGGATCGACCGGCGGACACAGTGGAGCATACGGTGCAGGACTGCCCCGCTTGGGCAGGGCACCGCCGTGGCCTCACGACGGCGATAGACAGAGACCTCTCGCGCCCGGCATTGATCGAGGCCATGCTGCGGGGCGAGACGGAGTGGGAAGCGCGCCGCGTGAGGGAGAGGACAGCGTCCTCCCTGCACCCCAGCCGCAGTGGTAGGCGCCCACGGCGACAGACGTCGGCAGACGATCTCTGGCCACCGTAGGCGCGGGCATACGGGCGGCGAGTAATGGGCGACTCGCTGTCCGACCATGGACCATGCCCGGTTCGCCGGAGTGTCAGCATAGTGACGGACCCCTCCTGTAGAGGGCCAAAGCCTGCCGGGGTCGCGGGACTCACGAACTACCGTGACCGAACGTAAAGAGCTATTGAAGGACACAGTGGATTTTGGTCAGTACGAGTCTGACAGTCCCTCCGACTATGCCCTGGGTGAGAGGACCATTTGATGATTTTATTACGCTAAAAAAATGGCTCCTCAATCTACCACCCAAGAGGTGAATTTCTATTGGATGTGTGCGATCAATTAATATATTCGACATAATGATCATTTAGCAGGTGTTGTGCTTGTTCTTGCAGTATAAGAATAAAATAGTAAAAGTTTTAGATGAACGCATTTTCTTTGGCTTCTCAATCCTAACGTTCTAATTGTATACTTTTGACTGTAGCCACCTGAGACCTCAACGCAATTTAAAGCCAGATATACTAACATTTAGCAGAAATGTCTGCTAAATATATCTTCACAATTCAGCAATGTACATATTTTGGATTCTGAGAAAATAATACTTAACTATTTTCTTGTAAATTCAGTGTGAAGGGCCAAGAAAAGAAGGCAAAGTTCCTATCGGCTAATAGTTCGCCTAAAAAAGGGTTGAAATCCAATCCAATGCCAATTTTACGGTTCATCTGGCCGAAATGCATCAAATTTTAAAGTGCATATAAACGATAGGAACTTGGCCCCCTTTTTTAACAGGTATGTTTTTGGTGGGATATATTATAAGCTAAACATTCCACTTTCAATTGTTAAATTCCATTCACTGTAATGTAAATCCGAGGACAAATCACTAGGAACTGTACCATAAAATAAAAAGAAACCACTAATATATTACTAGGATGTACCTACTCATCATTCTGGTTTTGGTAACATTTTATACTTTTGCACACTCTAATAATAATTGTGCTTGAGAGCCTTGATTTGAGTAAATACGCATTATAATATCACTACTTAGAGCTAAAACCTTTTTAACCTCTCGGGCGATTTATAATTGAAAATGATAAAAAATCAACGTCCAATGAGCGACTGTCTGTTATGTACAGACGTGTGTACGTAAGGCGCAGGGGCGTTTTCGCTTATGTACACCCGGGTGTACGTAACGCGCCCGAGAGGTTAATTCAAAAAAGAGGTATCCTCACTTAATCCGAATACCATTGGAAATAATTAACTAAGGGTACGAGTTTATAGCCGACCGCAAACAGCAGCAGCAGACGACATTATGTGGCAGCGTCGTGTCGTAGTCATGATTCCGAACACATGATGCTCCAGCGTCTCGGTGTTACTACGCTTCATTTCTACCTTCCCCAATTTATTTTACCCATTTGTCACCACTGGTGGCAACTGGGAACAAAAAAATGGCCATTCCCAATTGTTACCACTGGTGACGTCATCACTGGTGGCAAATGGGACATTTTATGGAAAGGAATCCCATTTGTCACCAGTGGTGGCGTTGACAGTGGGGACAACTGGGAATAACCGCGGATTTGCGATCGTGAGATGTCGCTAGCTAGGGGTAGGTATTTCATAAAAAAATAATAGGAACCAGTAGTTTCACAGCGACACTTCGCTTGCTGTTACTGTTTCTTCTCCATAGAGATATCCGCTTTGAAATGGGCACCTACAGTACTTTCACAGTTTTTATGTCTTGTGACTGTAGCGCCGTAACTATTTTTTTAACTATTTTATTTTACTTTTGTCTTTTGACAATTCAAAAGTGCCTGTAACTGGCCTACTTGAAATAAATGATTTGATTTTAATTTTGTTTGCGGTCGGCGACGAACTTGTACCTTAATAATCATCTATATTTCACTACTGTAGATTTGTAACTTTCATATTGCTTTTTCGTTTCACAAAAGTATACCTATGGTATATCACATTACATACTAAAATGACCCATATCTACAGGCACTAAAATTCAGGATTCCATGATTGCTTGTTGTAATAAAGGCATTAATTGTTCCTTGTAAAGAGGATGTCTGTCCCCGTGTGTCATTTTTATTATCTTTTCTGCATTTTTTAGCTGTACTAACGCTTTTTCAACTTCCATTTTGTAAAGCAGGATCTTTCCGTACTTCAAGTAAAGAAGTCCGAGTAATGGATTTCTATCGCCGTAGTAAAACCTGGAATTAAATATTTTGTATTCAATAAAAGAGATGAAGAAATTACATTTTTTGCGTCGGTTTTGGGTACATTTTAAATATTTTGTATTCAATAAAAGAGATGAAGAAAAAAACATTTTCGGCGTCGTTTTTGGGTTCAAAATCATAGGTTTCAACTTGAGCCCATCTGAAAAACAGATGGTGAAATTAAATGCTTATCTGTATGAAAAGAGAAGATTAGACTGCCTGGTCTGAGCGTGACTTAAGCATGTTCCAGATGGTTGTAAACCATAATGGCTTAACCACTTGATAATAAAGTTTATTTTCCTGCCGGGTTTGCGGGACTCACAAATTACCGTGACCCCGGTACCTAAAGGGCTATTGAAGGACACCGTGGATTTTAGTCAGTACAAGTCTGACAGTCCCTCCCGCCCTGCCCTGGGTGGGGGAGGACTCATGATGATTTTACCACGCTAAAAAAAAGGTACTATACCTAAAGCAAGGAATGAGTTTTTCAGCGTATACACAGGTCTTCTCCCACAGTTGCACTTGTATGAGCGCGTCGAACGCTTGGTCCAGTGTCTGAGCGTGCATCACGTTGAGTGGGTGTAGCACTTCCTCTTGTCTGTCCAGGCAGTACTGACATACGTCCACATCTGGGCGGTGAGTTATGGATTTATGTATTAAACTGACAGACTGACTGACTTTAGACTAGACTTTTGGATTGTCAAAACGTTGCTTTTATTATTAGCGGCCCGCCCCGGCTTCGGACATTCAAATTCTCGGTGGATTTTCGCGAAACTTTCTTACATACAAACCTTGTCCTGACAAAAACGAGCACGACAAAAAAGAAGAATTATCAAATTAGGTGCAGTCATCCAGAAGTTATGTGCACATAAACAGCAGTCCATTTTTATTTATATATATATAAAAGTAGATTAGCAAAGAATATGAAATCAAAATACGTCTTCTTGTCTAAGAAATAGACAAATTAGAATAGATCCATCTGCTCATAAAAAACTATGGGCATAAATATTGGTAAATCTTATTGATTTGGCAATTTTTTGGCTTTTATCAAACCTGTTAGAATAGAATAATATTTTATGAAAAAAAAGGATACAAGCCACAGAAGCCCTCTCCATATTTTGTAAATGCAAATGAGTGAACTCCATGGTCTTTACAAACACGTCTGCATGCTTCTCAGTATATTTTGTTCCACATGCTTTGCAATGCAACGCATCTTTGCTATCAACGCCTTTTTGTGGCACTTCCTTCGATATTTCTTCATCCTTCTCCGTTTTTGATTGCTCTTGTTTTTCTTCACCTTTCTCAGTTTTTGTTTCTTCATTTTCTTCTGCTTTTTTCTCTGGTTTTCTGACTAATTGGCAGTCTTCTTTCCAAGGAATGCTGACTGGTTCATCACATTGTTTGTTAAGGCATATTGCTCCATGCAAATATTTCAGTCGATTCTCATCTGTAAAGCATTAATTGTATGTTTATTTCGTGAAATATGTGATGATCTAGTATAGCATGCGTTGCAATGCAGTAGAAAGAAAGATTAATGCTAATAGTTTCAAAGTATGAAATTGCTATCAAAGACGGTGATATAAATATAGGGGAATATTACATTTCAAGGTCTGTTAAGACAAATCTGAGGGAGCAACGAAGCTGAGTTTACAAACAGCCAGGAGAAGGATGTTGTATTCTAAATTGTCTAAAGTCGCCATTGTCGCCAATCAAAATTAGGCTTTGAGTCAGCATTTATTGAATGACAAATAATCCCCCAAAACACCTTTTATAATATCACGTTACACTTGATGATTAAGTTCAGAAGTAGAAATCGCGAAACGCCTCAGCAACTCTTTAGAACGTGGAGTTCTGCAGTTTCTCCCTACCCTCTTACACTTATGAGAAAGAATTTATTTATTCGGTTATTTGGTATTCCAGTGAAGATTAAGCTATATGAATACAATTTCCATGACTTATGGGCAACAAAAAAGGGGCAGCAAAACTGTCAAACACAAAAGGATTGAAAACCTAGTTATAAGAATGTATAATCTGTTTCTACTCTCATTTCCCATCCTGGCGACCTCATACGAAGAGAGATAGAGCATGCCAAAGAAGAATAATATATTAGTAGGCACATCTAAAGCATTTACCCATGCACCTGTCACACTGGCACAAGAAGTAGTAGTTCTGCAACAGCTCCGACTGCCTGTCGTATGGAGTCTTCATCAGGTCGATGTACGATATGCGAATCTGAAAGGGTTGGGAAAAATGCGTAAAATGTCTTTTTGATATTCACTGTTTTTTTTGCATTCTTCCGTGTTCAATCAGAATAGAATAGAAGTAGAATCAACCAGAGGTTGCTTGTCTTGTCAGAAATAGTATTTGTTTCCTCTACATGAACCCTTTAACCGCCAGAGTCGTATATATGCGACAAACATTTCCGTGCCCTTCTCGCCCGTGTCGTATTTATCCGACAGAAAATATTCACGATTTTAGTTGTTTTGTTCGATTTTATTGCATCTATTCTATATCTCCCTATTTACGTAGATAGACAGATAGAATACTTTTTATTGTACACCATGATATTTTACAAATCGGAGCTTAAAAGGAGCAGAAAGAGAGGAGAAGAGGAAAGCACGATTCGTAGCCGGGCGCAAGGGGCACGGCAATTGATATTTAGCCAAGCGCATAAAAGGTTAAAGTGATTCGTTGATTGAGTACCAAAAGGAATTCTAAAAATATCAGGTAATATTTTTTAAGACGTAGGCTGTCCTTCAGCACATTGACGGGGCCTGTAGAGGGCCAAAGCCTGCCGGGGTCGCGGGACTTACCCATCACCGTAACCCCGGTACGTAAAAGGCTAGTGAAGGAAACCGTGGATTTTAGTCAGTACAAGTCTGACAGTCCCTCCCGCCCTGCCCTGGGTGGGAGGACTCATTTGATGATTTTACCACGCAAAAAAAAAAAAAAAAAGACGTAGGCTGTCCTGCTGGCTCCAATAAATACTCTGACACGCTACTAGCGATGGTGGCATGACTTTAAATTACTTTCCAGGAAGTTGACGTAGTCAATCGAAGTTTACTACTGGACATAGACATGGCGTAGCTCTTAAACTGCACCACAACGACTTCGCATTCCTCACTAGTCCTACTCAGCCACATTCAGACCATCATCATCAGTCGGAAGACACCCACTACTGCACAATGGCCTCCCCCTTAGACCAGGGTTTCTTAAAGTGGGGTCCATGGACCCCTTGGGGGTCCGTGGCATGTGCACCAGGGGTCCGCAGTTGGTCAGGTAACTCTTAACTTCTTGATTGATTTTTCAATATAAATATGACTTTTTTGTTTCCTCAAAATATTCTTTGACAGGGGTCCGTGGAATTATTTATATTGTGAAAGTGGTCCGTGACTGCAAAAAGTTTATGAAACCCTGCCTTAGACCATCACATCGAACAAAAATCCGTCATTTGCCCGCGACTTTCACGATGTCCATCCACCTATTACCTAGGATGCCTGTCTACGCTTACTAAGGTCGATTTTCACATTCAGATTTTGAACTGCAAATTACCTGATTCCAATCTAAGCATGACATGTCCTTAATGGCTCTGATGTTGATAGTCTTGCCGTCGAATGTAGCGACCGCGTTCGGATCGCAGCTGTGGTCCAGAATAGACGATGCCAGGTAGATGCCCGTCCCGATCGAGTTCATATCGATGTCCAGGATCATGAAACTGTTTATAACCATCTGAAAATAAAAATACGTTATTTCTTTTAGGTTTTTGTTCGAACTTTCGTTTTCATAATATACAAAGAAAATCTTGAGCATTCGCTGGGTGCGAAATACAAGGTGGGGGTATCAGAATCGATTACAGGGCTCATGGTGGCAAAAAGTAGAAATAATGACTAATGACGGCTCTGCCTCAGTGTACATTCAGTTCTGTCAATTTCGAATCAATCTGTTAGACTTATGTAAACGTAATTTTATATAATCGCATTATTCCGCGATTTACATTAAAAAACATGTCACTATTCATTGGTATATAAAAACTTTTATATATCAATGTCACTATTTTTCGGTTGTTGTGTTGTAAACTGCAAGAATAGTAGCAGAAATAGTAAATTTAATTTTTACCGATTTTGGGAATCGGTAAAAAATTAAATTCGCTTGTAGTGTCGATTTTTTTTTCGATTGCTATTGACTTTGAAGGGTACCTGACAAGAATTTTTAAAATTTGAATTAGGAATGGGTATCTCTTCAAACACAACTTACTCGCAACTTTATAATCGTTGGCCTATTTGCATCAGGATGGTAAGCACGGGTGGTCCTGGTAGGTCCCATGTATTGTGACACTTTCAGGAAAATTACGGTCGCTAAATATACGGCAAAATTTATTACATTAGATACTCACTCTTCCATACAATCCCATAAGTTCCACAGTGTTAGGCAGTGATATGTCTTTTAGGAACTCGTACAGTACAACGCACAGCGACGTGAAATGATCCATCCGTTTCTTATCCGCCTTCAAATCTGAGTAATCTGCAAAATAAATTGAAATTATTTCGTATTCAGCTTCTAGAATGTGATACACTTTTTCAGCAAGAGCCATTCGATTCGGCAGTATTTGTTGGCCTGAAGCAACTGCAAACTGAATATTGATTCAGTTTGCGCCAATAGGTAAGCCTCCGTTTGATGAAGGCCATACACGTAAGGGTTTGCATGATGTGTTTTTTAACCTTGCATGCATAGCCGACAGGCAAGCCCTAGCGTGTATGTGTTAAAACTGTTGTCATCGGTACATTTGTATGTTCGGTTATACATCATGCAAATCTTAACATGTATAGCATCCATAAAGCTACAATCGTGATCGACCCTGCACGGGATACTTCCGAGTTAGGCCAAGCAAATTAGTTTTTTCCATATCTAGATTAATTCTATTCCATACTATCCTATCGGAGTCCACCGCCAAATAGTTTTTACTACATGTTCTACCGTGCGCAGGAGTTCCGGTTAAAGGGTGAGCTCGCTCCATCTACGACCTCATCTTTGCTTCTGGGCTAAGGCGAAAGCCAACGAAGAAAATCAATTTCAGTACACGAAAAAGAAAAACCACAACTTCCTTTTTAAACTTTGGAATTTTATCGACTCGAATCAAATTTATTTTTACATTCGAATGGTTTTTACTATCTCGGCAAATGGAAACGATCAGGAAGTCATAACGTCTCAAATAAATCATCAATAGTATTGCAAAGTCTGTTTGTTATTTCGTCCAATGACGCAGGGCCAGGTGAACGGAAATATGGAAAGTTGGCTCGAACTCTATCTTTTACACGTACTACTTGAATGATGAATAGCCGACATGTCTTCGGTCACGAGTTTCAGGCTATTCAAGAAACTACACATCAGTCGTTTTTTTTTCGTGATATAAGCATCATTATCTGAATTCTCCCATCCTGTGTGGAGCGGAAGGGACTTTGCGTTCCAAGACCACGGTCTGTTTTTAAAGGTTTTTTCGTGGTAAAATCATCAAATATGTCTTCCCACCTTGAGCGGGACGGGAAGGACTTTTTTTTTTGTTTAGGACAAACCCACCACACTATTCCCAAACCACTGCAACTCCTGAAAGCCAGAATCAACAGTGGCAACCACCAGAAAAGCGCCGAGACAATGAAGCTCGACGTGTCCCGGATAATGAATTTACCTGTCTTGGATCCTGCAACGAAATTAATCAGAAAAGAATAAGACGGGAGGGACTGCCGAACTCGTACTGAATAAAATTCACGGTGTCCTTCAATAGCCGTTAACGTTCCAGGAATGATCTGATGACACAGTCCCGTGACCCCGGCAGGCGTTCTATTAAAAGTAAGGTACAGTCTAAACCTTACAGAGAAAAAGCTAGGTAATAAATAATTACACATAATTCAGTTATAATAGCTATGTAAGAGCACAGGTACGTAAATAATCGTGGAGAACGCTGCCGATAGTCGACACCCGCTACCTATTACACGTATGTACATATTCAGCCGCGCCTAATTTAATTAGTCTGAAAGCATGTCTCATCATGCTTGAATAATTGCAAACATTAGCTATACACACAAAGATTCCGTCAATGTAAGCAATTAGGCGCCATATAATTGATCATAAAGCTGTAATTTACGCTACAGATGTAACAACATTTTATTTTATTCCATCGTGACTGTTTTCATCAAAGAGGTGTATTAAATGTTGAGTACAGAGTTAAATTTGACGGCGCAGCTGTTGAGGAAACCACTGCTGCGCAGCGCGTCGCAGCTTCGATTGCCGCACGGAAGAAATATTTGTATGACTTACAATTTTTTCCGGGTCTGACTGTTTATGACGGGGCCCCCCTCTAGAAGGCCAAAGCCTGCCGGGGTCGCGGGACTTACGAATTACCGTGACCCCGGAACGTAAAGGGCTATTAAAGGACGCCGTAGATTTTAGTACGAGTCTGATAGTCCCTCCCGCTCTACCCTGGGTGGGAGACTCATTTGATGATTCTACCACGATAAAAAAAAAGGGTCTGGCTGTTTGTGTGCAGCGCACTCACAGTACAGGACCAATTACTAGTATGAGACAACGTTTTTTTCTAAACCAAGTGGATACAGTTAGACACCCACAATAGCTTTGAATTGCAACCAGGGGGCTAATTTCGGGATCCCAAAATCAATTTACTAAAAATTTAAAACAAAAACTCACGTGACATCAAATCCTTCCACATTCTGAACGAGGTCCCGGAGTAGAATGACCGGAAGGAGTGACCGTCACCTCTGTACAGACGGTTGATGATCTTGGCCAGCATGCGCGCTCCATCCGGCAGGACCTTCGGAGCCACACGCTTGAAGTTGGCGCATTCCCACTGGAAATTAAGAAAGCTCAGTTTCAACTTACAGAATGTTGGTTTTGGGGTTGCACTCAGAAATTCTGAAATCCAAGGGTCGGAATCCGAATCCTCCTAATGTAAACTCGGATCCCAGAAGAAGTAGACGAATACTGTGCCTGCGTAAACCATGAACTACTGTGTTGGTACAGCTAGTCTTACTCATCATGACAGTAAATGGCAAGCATCGTAATGGGTACCTTTAAATAATAACTTGCCTGTCTATAGTAGAATCAGTTTTGTTTTTAGTTAACTGCTAAAAGACTCATAAGTATATTATTATGTATTCAAGTTTAGCGTACGGTTCTTCCGAATTGCACAACAACTTCCTGAATTAAACCTTCCGCATTGATTTGGCCCAGCCATGCACCTTCGATCAGCCCAACCCAGCGATTTTCCTCATTTATCTGTTTGGTGTAAAACAAGTAATCTAATTTTAACCACCAAACCAATCAAGAACCCAGGTTATGATAACTCTTAGGAATAAATTTATCAAATTGTTCGACGCTCAGATGTTATGAGTAACGGTCCATTTGTTTTATGTAACCATAATCCATTTAATTTTACACCGCTGAAAAATATCAAGCGCTGATTTAAAATAATATCATAATCATCGCGGTTCCAAAATAATTTCAGGAGCGCTTCGGATTTAAAATAATTTCATGAATTTCGTCTTTTAAAATTATCATGATATTAATATCGCGAATTTTAAAAGCATCAATTGGAATAGATATAGATTTTGTAGGCGAACGAATTTAAAAAAAGTGACAGCTCAATAGTATTAGAATGGCAGCAAGCCATGAAATATCTGTTTCGCATCACAGCGTACGCAAATAAAACCTTTGACAGGCAATTAAAAGAGTCAATCATTGGACGGAAATATTCTGAAATGAGGACAACGTGGTGAAGAATTTTTGAGTAAGAATTACAGAAACAAAAGAAACGATGGAGGTGATGAAAGGACGTGACTGCTAAGATAACGAGTATGGAAGCAGATATGCTACGCCGAATTCAAATGAATTGGGATAAAAGCAGGAGAATGGTGATAAGTACACATTAGGAGGTTATAGGTAAGGCCTACTTTGGAGCAACTCAAACACGTGTACTTTGGAAGACCGTATCTTGGTAATGGACGGTAAAAGGAACTTTAGAATTTTAGTGCATATTGGCTTTGAATGTTGCGCCAATTATACAGAAGAATCTATACTTAATATTATAACGCTGAAGAGTTTGTTTCGTTGACCGCACTATTATCAGAAATTACTGGTTGGAATCGAAAAACTATTATTGTAGTATTGGTTAGTCCCTTTATCGAGGAAGGCTATAACATCACGCTTCGGCAAAAAGGAGTTAAGCAGCTGGGATGAAACCACGGAGAAAAGCTAGTAATAATATAAGTTATTAATCAATGGAGATGGAATGGAACACTAAAGAAACTATTGATGGATTGTTTGAGGAATGATATGAAAAAGGAGTAAACGACAGCGTGACAATTGAGACGGAGAAATTAAGAAAAAAAACGGGTTGCTTCGAAACCAAAGTAACTACCTGGTGCGTGTCTACTTTTATCGAAGTTCTTGCTATAAATACTAAGAAGTAGGTAGTCCTGTGGCCCAGTTGGCAATCATTCCGAGATTTATTCGAAAGTTTTTGAAGAAGATTAATTTCGTAACGCCAAAGTCACGCTGACTTTTTTTTTTTTTTTTTTTTTTTTATCGTGGTAAAATCATCAAATGAGTCCTCCCACCCAGGGCAGGGCGGCAGGGACTGTCAGACTTGTACTGACTAAAATCCACGGTGTCCTTCACGAGCCCTTTACGTACCGGGGTTACGGTGATGGGTAAGTCCCGCGACCCCGGCAGGCTCTGGCCCTCTACAGGCCCCGTCAATTTGCTGACACTCTTTGAGGCGCGCGTGGAACACAACGCGCCGTCGACCCGGGCATGGTCCATGGTCGGACAGCAAGTCGCCCATTACTCGCTGCCCGCATGCCCGCGCCTACGGTGGCCGGAGATCGTCCTGTGACGTCCGACGCCGTGGGCGTCTACCACTGCGGCTGGGATGGAGGGAGGACGCTGTCCTCTCCCTCAGGCGGCCCGCCTCCTCCTTCACGAGCATGACTGCTTCGCAGAAGGAGGCGACCGCTTCCCACTCCGTCTCGCCCCGCAGCATGGCCTCGACCAATGCCGGGCGCGAGAGGTCTCCGCCTATCGCCGTCGTGAGGACACGGCGGTGCTCTGCCCAAGCGGGGCAGTCCTGCACCGTATGCTCCACCGTGTCCTCCGGACGATCCTCGCAGTGGTGACACCCAGGCGTTTCTTCCCTCCCTATCAGACACAGGAACCTCCCGAAACTTCCGTGTCCGGTGAGGACCTGCGCCATGCGGAAGGTAAGGACGCCGTGACGCCTATCCAGCCACTCCTCAAAGAGGGGTCTTACCGCCGCGATTGCGGCGTGCCCGAAGTCACGCTGACTTGCGCCAAAAGCGTCAACGAACCCAGAATTAAGACGAATTTACAGCAGGTGACTGTCGTACTTATTTCAGTAACATCTACCCACTCTGTTAATCGATTTTAAAAGCCGGCGTTACACAACGCCTTACGTCAAGGGTCGTTTGACGTCTTCGTGCGTCTGCGGAGGTATCCGGATATCTGAGGTCGACATTTATCGGGCATTTAGTTTGCGAAAATAAAATACAAAACGTTAGACAGAGCTGCCAAGTCGACCATTACGTGCTAACCATGTCATAATGTTTGTGTATCGTACTGGGTAGCGAGCCGCGTTTCATAAATATTTATTTAACGAATTTTTGTTTTAGAAATAAAGACGTTTGATGATAAAGTTGCAACATTTGGCTGTCACGGCCGACCGCGTTATTACGAGTAATTTATTACAAACTTAATTTGAGCAAACCGCCCACGATTTTGATGCATGTTATTGATGCGGTTTTATTATACAATACTAGCTTTTGCCTGCGACTTCGTTCGCGTGGAATAGTGACTTCCGGCAGATTTTTGTTTTTTTTTTTATTTCATTTTTTTTGTATTTTTTTCCTTTCTCAAGTTCCAAACTATGTCTGTACCAAATTTCACACAAATCGACAGACAGACAGAGTTACTTTCGCATTTATAATATTAGTATGGATTTCTTCATTTAGACCTAGAAACACAGAAAAAAATAATGCAGTTTCGATGGCATGGATAGGGAGGGGTCAACATCTCGACAATCTAGAGCCGGCCCAGAAGAAGGTATTTGGCAGTGGCTGGATGAAAAGGCTAGGACATCATTTGCTGTGACGCTCCTTGGGCTTCCACAAGGAGCGCCACTATGACCCGCAGTGGAGAAATGATGATGAGAGCTAGCTTACGGCAGGCAGACTGTTTAGAAACTTTAATTATAAAGAGTATGAAGGCAAGTTAACCTTCTAGGCTTGCATGATCAAAGTACTGAAACAGACTGTATAGATCCAAAACCCACTTTCTTGTCTCCTGTAAAATAGGTACTATAAGGGTATAATACCACCTGCAACCACTCGTAATTTTGGTTTTGCCATATTCTACACCAAACTGTTTTATTATAGAACAGCTTAGTGATGAATAGTATAAAACTGCCTGTCAAGTAGCAAAATCGATTTTATTATGGAAAAAGCATAGACATTTTTTATTTCAGTTTTTTTCTGTACTTTGAGGTCTCTGTAAAATCTTCAAATATTTGAATGAAAGTGCTTTAAAGTTCACATGACTTTAAAAATAGTTTTCTTGTATGCGTAAGTAAGCTATTTTTAATGACCTTTCTAACATTACTGTGTTACAATAGCTCAGAGACATACCTTATGATCGCCCCACGCATCTCTCTGGCACGAGCGGCCGCAGTAGTAGACAAACTGGCATCCTGAACATTTCAGCACTTTGCCCCTGAAATGCAGCAGAACACGGTCATTGGGTGACACAATACCTCTGATGCATGTTTATGTTTAGAAATACAGGAACAATACCTGTGCAAAATGATTAGTAGTATAGTATTTAATAAAAGAAGCAGTTTTTGTAGATGTTTTTATGTAAATTAATTGCTTTTAGTTGTTATTATGTCATACTAAGAAAAATTTTAGTATACTTTTTCTTTTTACAACATGAAATCGCTACTGTCAGTTTATTACAAATCAATAAAATAGATTTAAAAAAAAACTAAAACACTACAACAATTTATTAACTTTAAATTATGTATTTAGTTTATATTTAGAACAAAATTGATAAGAAACTGCCTACATAAAAAATAATTTCTTGATTTTTAGCACACAAAAAACTTATAATAAAACTATACAAAAAATGATTTTTATTTAAATATTAGTTCTAGCCCGAGTCATCTGTTATCTTGGCATGAACATTCCATAAAACCTTATTATAATCAGAGAAGCTGTAAATGAAAGAATTTTCTCATTTATTGAGAATAATGTTCAACACTATTATTCAGAGAGGAAGAAGATATGATAAAATAAAATAAGTATATAATATTCTTTTTATGATAAGTGTAACAACCTCGTAACTGGGTATGATGGTCATTTTACTGATCTATAAGTCTTATACATATATTTTTTTACTTACTTTTCGAGACAACTATCGCACCTGCTCCCTTGCTCTTTAGAGGACAATACAAAAGCAAAAGGTTGTTCAGTTAGGATCAAATCTCCAGCTTTAATTGACGAATCCGTGTTTCTATATTTATTCTTCATATTTAAAATATTAAGTTATTTTAAGTTATAACGTGGGACTAAAGCGTACGTGTTCGATAGAGAATGTATTAGGAATGTCAACGTTCTAAACTCGACGAGTTACGAAGCGAGGTGTTCTAGCGTAAGACGAAAATATGATTTGGCCCCGCTACCTGCCCGTCCAAATTTAACACTACTCAATACCGGTTACATTATTTTTAGTGAAGACGCGACTACAGCCGGCATATCAAAACAAAAAACAAACAAAAACGAGCACTATTATTAGATCAACATTTCGTCATGAACAGCAAAATGAAGAAGGGAAAGCAAATGAACTGGTGTTCGAAGCAAAATATTATTATGAACTGTCCTGCGAGCGAGCCCTTGTTTACCTTTTTTTGACAGCAGGATAGAAATATTAAAATCGCATCTAGGGAAAAAGAGATAGAAAATAAGTTTTGATACGTGTAACAGGGAATTTTGTTTTTTTTTTGACATTTGTTAAATGGATTACAGATATTCTCGTCTGGTATTTTATAAGCACAGATATAAAAGATGGACTGAACGATGAAGCCTAAATGGACCATCATCTTAGTCTTTGCTTTCACAATAAATTACCATTCACAATGAATTTTTGAAGTGAAAACTTCTTCATTATCGTACAAAATTTAATTTGGGAGAAAATGAGATAGAAAGCTCATTAACTTGAAGTCATTGAAGGTATCATTTCTACTACATAATTTTATTGATAATTTACTGAAACAATTTTATCAATAATGAATTTACTCAATGACTGTTTTATAAGGGTTTGGTTTTACAGTTTTTTTGGTTGTTGGATCGAAATACTGGAACCCATCCGTTTCCTTTGTCAAAACTCAAATTGACAAAGACCTAAAGGTCTTAGTTACCAGGTCATAAAATCCAAAAAAAAAACAAATTGACAACAGAATTGACAGTAAGCAGTGAGAAAAAAAGGAAAATAAATACAACAACGTGTGTTGTGTTAATTTTTAATTTAGTACCTTAAATAAGTAAGAAAATGTCGCTTGTCATGACTAAAGCTGCGCTAGCTCTTAAAAACCCTGAGAGCAACTTTACAGTCGTTAAATTTGAAGCGCACAAAGCTAAAAAAAAGCCATCTGCTGAAAACAGTGATAAAATTGAATTACGACCTGAAACTCGACATTCTAGCAAAGATTTAGACCTTAAGAAGATACGGCATGAAGTTGTGAAGTTTGGAATGTCTGGCTTCGATCCGTCAAAGAAGGAAGAAGCAAGAATTGCTCTGGCTGTTAGTTTAGGTTAGTTTTTACCTTGCAATTATGATAATATCACTGAATTTTGTTTTCATCGTCATTGCCGGCCTTACAAAGCATAGGCCTTTTTCCTATATGGTCCATGCCTCTCTTGTCTGCTCAAGTCTCAGTAACTATGTGACCATAAATAATTGCTTGTGTACTACTTAGATGTAATAATGAGTGTTTACTGAACCTTCTTACCTTCTCTTTATCTTACAGGGCTCATACCAGACCCTGCACTAGTCTCACTCTATTTTGACAAACTCGTGTTGCCAGCACATGCCTTAACCCTTTATAGGGCGGCTCATACAAAGTGGCCAGTAAACTGGACACTCACTTCAAGGTCGTTATCTCGTAGATTTTTATTTATATATTGAACCTTATAAACATTTACGACCCGCAGTTTACTGGCCGTATGATTTTCATGACTTTCTCGAAAAACAGAGATTTTCAGGTCTTTTTTCAAGAACATGTCATTATGATTTACGGCACAGAATATATATTTATCACAAAATATTAAGAATTAAAAAAAAAGTTAGGGTGTGCGTTAAAGGGTTAAAGTTTTGTGATATAGGTTTTTTAATTTCTTCTATTTTTATTTGGATCATACAGTCTCGTTTCATATTACCTTGTAATCATTTGTTACTGAATAAGGATCCTCATATTGTCTATGCTACTTATCTTCAACTGCCTTATTTATTTACTAGCTTCCACCCGCGACTCCGTCCGCGCGGATGTCGGTCTTCGTGTGGATTTCCCCATTTTGAGTAACTCTGACAAGGACATCTTATAAATATTACGGTGCTGAATCCATTGCAGGTATTGCAACATGTGTTCGCGGTTCTACAGAACAACGTCTATGAATAAAACTGAAAAATAAGATTTTTTTTCTACATATTTTTCCAGGATAAAAAGTATCCTATGTTATGCCCAGGATAATAAGGAATAATTATACCAAGTTTCATCGTAATCGAACCGTTAGTTTTCACGTGATGCCTGCACAAACAGACAGACAGACAAAAATTTTTTTAATCATATATTTGGGTTTGGTATTGATCCAGCAACACCCCCTGCTATTTATTTTTTCAATATTTTCAATGTACAGAATTGACCCTTCTACAGATTTATTATATGTATAGATTTTAAATGTAACAGACAGCTGTCCCCTTTTGTAATTGAAAATTTGATTTTATTTTATTTGCAAATTATGAATATCTGTTAGAATTAGCTAAATATCAATTTTAAATCACATTTCAGGTGCTAAACCTCCCAAGAAAGAGTATATAAACTACAAAGAACTAATGCAGAAGAGAAAACAGGAGAAAATAAAAGAAATTGAAGAAAAACAGCAGATGAGGTCTAAGAGTGTATTACAGACCGGTGGCAAGAAGAAGAAGAAGGGGGCTAATAATGATGTTGGCCATTTCCTTAGTAGTTATGGAAAGGTAACAATAGACAAGTTTTTTAACTTTTTGCAACCTCTTCGCTGGTGACTGATTTAGGAATGACCATGAACAGTATATTTTTAGGGAAGTGATAACGATACAATGCTTTTAAAGTTTACAATGTGTTATGTTGTGGTATACTGTTTTTTAGTGTATCCTCACTTACGTCATGAGTGGTTTTCTAGGTTTTGATGCATTTAATCTTTGTCAATAGTAGATTAGGTATAATATTGTGAAATACCTACTCTAACTGTCTTACTAAGTAGATTTGCAATTTATTGATCATAGCAACCAGACTATTCCTTGAGACAAATTAATTTTTCTGGTCTACCTACATTAATTATATATATTTTACAGATTAATATTGAAGAAAAGAATAAAATGATATTAATTATGGTGTTGATAGGATTAATGTGCACTCTCATCATTGGATATTATGTGTTGTCATTCGTTTATGATTGTTTGATGTGAATAGTCAAGAAGTTATACTACATACTAGTATTAAAAACGTTTTCTTTTTTCTGATTATTTAAAGTTGTTGGATACAGTTTTGTGTCAAGCAAAGTTTAATACACTTTTACAGGATAGCTGTACTTGGAAAAAGATAAATAAGAAAGTTCGTGATTTTATTTCAATATTCTCAATTATTATTTTTTTGCTAGTAATTCTGAGGGTAGAAAAAATCTAATAATATTATATTAAATGTTGCATATTTACATTGTAGTAGTATAGATAGATTTTTTTTTTATACACACTAGTATGTATCTGATGAGTAGTTCTATATAAGAAGATGCCTTTTTTTTTGTTTTTGTTTTCATGGTAAAATCATCAAATGAGTCCTCCCACCCAGGGCAGGGCAGGAGGGAGTGTCAGACTTGTACTGATTAAAATCCACGGTGTTCTTCAATAGCCCTTTACGTACCGGGGTTACGGTAATTTGTGAGTCCCGCGACCCCGGCGGGCTTTGGCCCTCTACAGTACTACTACTGACACTCCTTGAGGCGCGCGTAGAACACAACGCGCCGTCGACCCACAGACCTTGTCCAGAAGAAGCGAATTCGTCGCGAAACTTTTCGCGCGTATTCATTCGCGCGCTATTGAGATACTAGGCACGAATACATCGCGTCCACAAGCTTCGCGCGAATTCAAAATACGCGCGTAAATCGCGTGCATAACGCCAGACCCTCGACTCGCGCGTAATTCGCTTCTTCTGGACAAGGTCTAAGTAGATGCCTTTAGAAAAGTTAGTTTTCTTGAAATATAGGGCTGCACTTATTTTATAATACAATACTTTTCCTTCTTTTCAGGTAAATAAGAAAGATTTATTGAAAAAAGATGATAAGGGCTCAAAGAAGAAGAAGAAGAAAAGTAAAATTATTTAATGAATAAATTATAAATTTAAACAAATACATGTTGATTTCATTCCACATATCATCCATCCATCCATCACCAAAAACTTTGAAAAAATTTCTCACACTAAAGTAAAGATTAAAAAAGGTACTTGGTAGCCTAATCAGCATTTTTATTTTCTAATGACAGCCTTGCGCGCAGCATTAACTACAGCCTGCAGTGCTATTCTCAATTGACACAGTCTTGTGACCGCGCGGCCGCAGCGCTCACGCCACGTGACCAAACCAAACGTGCGGCACGAACGCTCGCGCTTCGCAATCTCAAAGTCGAAGAGCACTCTTATTGTGTATAGCATAGCTGTCCCCAATAGATTTTCAACTTTATGCTTAGATAATCCATTAAAGACAGGCTGTGGATTCGAAGCAGCGTGCACAGAATAATCTGGGCGTTCATGTTTGTGAGTTTATATGTTTGTAAACGCACCTACAACACAGGAGAAAATCCTAGTGTGGGGAAACGTTTTTTTAAAAAAAGAGTCCTATAAAGAATAGCATTTTAGATCGCAATAACATATGAGTGCTGATAATAAATATGTATTATATAATCAGTTATTATTGCAAATAAACAAGGAGATTAATAGAAGAGAAACAATGTATTTTAAAAAACAATAATTTATTTAAAATAAGTTAATACTGGGTACAACAATTATTCACACAGTTTGTCATACAAACATAGAGGAAAATATTTTATGACTGAGATTATTTACTACTAAATTAAATAAATAATAAAAAAATAAAGTGACAGATGAAAAAAAGAATAGTAGAGAAGAGATAATGGAAATTTTAAATTATAAAATATTTAAAAGCTTAATAATTATACAATGTTTTTTATATACAATTAAAATAAAGAACTTAAAACTAAAATAACAAAAAAAATCTTATCCCTAAAGCACCCTCTTGCACTTCTTATCAATATACGACTTCGCACTATCTTTAAACAGTCTAAATATATTCCGCTCTTTGCTCCTTCCTAACCCTGAATCCAGGGCCACAGTTGAACCTCCTTCAAGCTGCCTTTCATATGCATCAAAGTCTCCTTCAATGTTTCTATCCAGGTCAATTGAATATTCAGTTGCTCTAGAACTAGGTCTTCCTTCATAAAAGGATAACTCTTCAAGATCGGACACTGAAGGTATTCTTGCACATGAAATGTCACAAAAAGAGTCGTTCACTTTCACATTTTCCCTCCTTCTGTTTTCTACTTGGCGTGAGTACGGCTTTTGTCTCCTTCTTGTGATCAGATATTCCTCTGAAGAGAACGTTGTTGTTGGTCTGTCAACCACAGCAGGAACACATGTTGAGAGGTCATCAGGAGTGTCCAAGTCAATGGGCTTTCCCCACTTGCGATCCAAAGC
This sequence comes from Agrotis puta, assembly GCA_943136025.2. Taxonomy (NCBI): domain Eukaryota; kingdom Metazoa; phylum Arthropoda; class Insecta; order Lepidoptera; family Noctuidae; genus Agrotis; species Agrotis puta. Next base: position 16,828,834 of record OW964169.2, on the reverse strand, counting down.
ACGGAAGGCAACTGTCAAATGCAGATGAAGTTCCATTTTTTTGAAAAGATAATTTATAATGTTACTCGTTTGCAATTTGATGGATTAATGTTGAAATTAACGATTTGTAGGCCTTTTTATATGTATTTGTACCCCCATCCCTTAGTGATTAATTTATCAGTATCAATTAGACCCTGTCGATTATGAGCTAATCCTTTCACATCATGCAATTAATTAATTATAACTCTATAGTTAAAAGGAATGGTGTGATTAATTAATCGTTCAATTGGGAGCTTACTTACTAATAACTGTGTGCTTATCATTTCACTCCTGTTAATTAAGTATTGTTAGGTAACTGTATGATTATTACGTAGAATTATAATTAGGTACTAGCATTTGTAGCACCATCAAGCCTCTTCGCAACGAAGGTATAAGCATTTTTTTTCGTGCTAACATCGTCAAATGAGTCCTCCCACCCAGTCCCTGCGGGACGGGATGGGCTGCCAGACTCGTACTGACTAAATCCATGGTGTTCCTTTAATAGCCCTTTTCGTTCTAGGGTCACGGTTACCTGATGAGAGTCCCGCGACCCCGGGCAGGCTTTGGCTAAGGAGATCACCGTCAGGTTGTTGGCAGCTCTTTGAGAAGCATAAGTTATTATACTTTTTACCCGACTACGGCAAAGCCAAAAGGAGGGTTATGATTTTGACCGGTATGTATGTTTGTTTGTATGTATGTATGTATGTTTGTATGTATGTATGTTTGTATGTATGTATGTATGTATGTATGTTTGTTTGTTCCCTCATAACTTCTAAACTACTTATCATTACATGACAAATGAGGTCTCGTTAGAAGCGTCCCAGTTGTCCGCTGGTTATAGGGTAGGTGGACAGTAAGCTAAACTGGAGCAGCCATCTTGACAACAAGCTAAACAGGGCCTGCATCACCTTCTGGCAATGCAGGAGGATGATAGGTAAGAGATGGGGCCTATCCCCCAAAATCATACTATGGATCTACTGTACAGTTATTAGACCCATGATCACCTACGGAGCCGTGGTCTGGTGGCCTCGCACCAGGTTAGCCACCGCTTCAAACAAACTACAACGAATACAAAGACTGGCCTGCATGGCGACAACAGGCTGTATGAGGACTACGCCTACTGCAGCTCTAGAAGCAATGCTGGGCCTCCCTCCTCTCCACCTGTTCATACAGCAAGAAGCGACACTGGCGGCGGTCCGTCTCGAAACAATACAACTCTGGGGTAAGAGAGAATCACAACACACCTCGGTATTACAGGGACTTTATGAGGAATTTCCCATGGCAAAGGCCGTAAAAGACCGGGTACCCAAACAATTTATCTTCGATAAGAAATACAAAATCCAGCTCCATGAGGACCACCGATGTGAGGGTCTGACCCCGGCGGAACTACGGATCTTCACGGACGGATCTAAAACAGGTAGCGGCACGGGTGCTGGAGTCTTCTCAGAAGACCTCAACATCCGTATTGCCAGATCATTGGGGGTCCACAACACAGTCTTCCAGGCAGAATGCATGGGTATCATCCTGGCGGCGGCAGCGGTTGCAGCCAGAGGGGTGAAGGACCACTCAATTCGTATACTATCAGACAGCATGGCCGTTTTGCTGGCGCTTGATAGCCACACGGTTAACTCTGGTCTAATATACGAGTGCCACCAGAACCTAAATCAGGTAGGTGAGCATAACAACATAACCATTCAGTGGATCAAAGGACACAGCGACTCCCGTGGCAACGATGCAGCGGATGAACTCGCTCGAAGGGGATCTAGCGTAACGGCGGTGGGACCTGAACCTATAGTGCCACTCCCCTTCGGTTACATACGTACTCTGGTCAGGGAACGCACAGGTAACTTACATCGCTGCCTGTGGCAGGATCAGGAGGAGTGCAGACAGGCCAAAGAGGCGCTACCCGCCATCAACAGCCGCTTCACTAAACTCGTGCTCAGGTTAACCAAACAGCAGTTACGAACAATCACAGCCGCCCTGACAGGACACGGCTCCTTTAATAAACACCTCTTTGTCCTAGGTATCACAGACAGCCCCCTGTGCAGAGCCTGTATGGCGGCGGACGAGACAGCAGGTCATGTGCTCCTACACTGCCCTGAAATTGCTTCATACAGGGCAAAGTACTTCGGTAACCCAGGTACTCTCCGCGAGATGGTCGGCAACACGAAGGCGCTGCTGGCTTTCCTCGGGGAGCTGGGGTGGATCGAATAATTTATTTCCCACCCGTACGCAAAATACGCGCATTTGACGTGGAGTTGCGGATACCAGCCCGTTATACAATACAATACAATACAATAGGGTAGGTGACGTGTCACCAAATCCAGAATGGCGCCCTCTAGGGGATGAGAAGTCGATAACGAAAAAAAAATTTTTTTCGCACAGTATCGACATGGGTATCAAATTAAAGGGCTTGATGAGCACATTTGAAATATATATACATTATATAGCTTTTATAAGCTAATTTTCTGTTTCTAACCTTGTCAACATGGATATCAAATGATAAATCTTAAATTCACAACTCAGAAACTATACACATAACAGAAATTACTTACTTCAAATAATATAACCCCAAAATTGTGTAAATAAAAAATAAGTTAAAAATAACTAAAACCCGACTACGAAAATATCGCGCACTGAAAAGTATAAAACAAGAACAAGCCGTGGTCGTATGCCACCTAGCCAATAAAGATTGTGTGAAATAACCGCAGGTGGCATACGACCACGGCTTGTTCTTGTTTTATACTTTTCAGTGCGCGATATTTTCGTAGTCGGGTTTTAGTTATTTTTAACTTATTTTTTTATATAAAATTTTGAGCAGGATATTTATTTAATTGTGAGCAGGACTTGAACCTGCGACCTTCTGATTTAGTACACCGCTTTAACAACAAGCTATCACAAAAAGCTTTATAATGGCAGGTGGCAGTGCGTTCAAAATCTTCTTCTATCTTCTATACTATAATAAATCTGTAGAAGGGTCAATTCTGTACATTGAAAATATTGAAAAAATAAATAGCGGGGGTGTTGCTGGATCGATACCAAACCCAAATATATATTTAAAAAAAAATTTTGTCTGTCTGTCTGTCTGTCTGTTTGTGCAGGCATCACGTGAAAACTAACGGTTCGATTTCGATGAAACTTGGTATAATTATTCCTTATTATCCTGGGCATAACATAGGATACTTTTTATCCTGGAAAAATACGTAGAAAAAAAATCTTATTTTTCAGTTTTATTCATAGACGTTGTTCTGTAGAACCGCGAACACACGTTGCATTACCCGCAGTGGATTCAGCGCCGTAATATTTATAAGATGTCATTGTCAGAGTTACTCAAAATGGGGAAATAAACCATCCACGCGAAGACCGACATCCGCGCGGACGGAGTCGCGGGCGGAAGCTAGTATTTAAATATATTTACTCAGCAGTAGTTGCATTTAGGACTGAAACCAATGACACGCACCAATACATAATTTCTGCTCTTATTGAGAAGTTCCTATTTAAAATACTCAGTAACAATTTGCCTGACAGCCGGATGTGAATCGCAAACCTAATATTCCGCACGCAACAGTCGTGTACCAAGAGGAAGAGGAATAATAGAGGAGTTAGGATCTGATCACACCGAAATGCGACGTGACGTGACGATACTAGAAATATGTATCTTTTTGTATACTAAATAAGATAAGTTATCACAAAATCAGAATGATCACACGAGATCATGTGATGAAAGAACGCCTACAAGATTCTTATCATGTTCGAACTATGATATTTTTTGTAGGCGCTTTGGCTTTCTTTTTACACTTTGAGAATAAAAAAACGACACCTCAGATTTGCATTTAAATTAATTCCACAAGTATTCAATATTATGGATTTATTTAGAGAACATTTATAACGAGTTAGCTTGTCATTAAGGCTCGCCTTTTAAGGGAAATTATATTAGCAGAATTTTAGTACATTTTCTTAATTACTTTAATTAATAATGTTACATTTTGCGTGCAATTTCTTCGTCGAATAATTAGTAGGTGCCCAAATATTAATCGGGCACTTTACTATATCCGAATAATTAATCACGTAATGACTATTAACTGACGTTGAAAGGGTTCACCTAATTATTGATAAGACCCTAATTATATTAAGCCCTGGATCTACGATTTTTTTGGAACCAGCGGGCAAAATTATGGTGGCGCCCCTCACAAGTAAAATTATTGTAAAAAAAACCCTTGATTTTTTTTTATTTGATCTTTTCTATTGATTTTTGTTGTAATTGTCTTGTGAACGAGGCAGGAGTTCAAAGTCGGGAGGGGGGAATACCGTTTTGACACTGCAACAGCGACCGAAGCGAGCTGGAATTTTTTGCATCCCTCTCCGACATTTCAGATTTTTATATGCAAGCAAGCGATCATGTTTATGATTTTGGCGCCCCCGGAAGCTGGAGCCCGGGCACGTGGCCCGCTTTTCCCCCTAGATCCAGCACTGATTATATTAACCAATAAATTATTAATTAAATACGTAGAGGTACTGTTGCGCTGATCTCGTGATTGCAAGCAGTATTTCTGAGGATTTCCAGGTCGGTCAAGTGCTATCGAGTTTCTCCATCAGGAATTCGTCAGTATCAGCGTGGAATCTGCAGTGCCATTCTCTAAGAACGTAGAGCGTACGCAGCGTTGAAACTGAAGTCTGTCTTTAGTGGATTTTCAATTATATACTCTGAGCATAAAGTTGAAAATCTATTGAGAACAGGCTCTGGGTTCAATGCTGCGCACGCGCATCTTCGATTCTCGACCGGCTATGTGGCAAATTGTGAGTGGGTTTTGCAAATAGAAATGTCTCCGTTGCAAAACATGCCTCGTCACAGTGGAGCTAGATAATAACAGCCGCACAGAGGTTGGTCTTTAGATGGTGACACCGAGGTTGGTCTGTAGTTGGTTGACCTTTTATTTATTCATTAGAATTTTATGCACAAGTTACCAAAACCAATAGGTACATCGGCCTTAGGGTGATGCACAGCCAAAGACAAAGTCGGTGCAACATACTAGACAATTACAAACAATATATACACAGAGAAATAAAGTGGAATGTTACAACCAGTTAATTCTGACATAAATCTGCCAGCTTATTACTAAATATGGTCGCGGGACTCTCGAATTACCGTGACCCCGGTACGTAAAGGGCTATTGAAGGACACCGTGGATTTTAGTCAGTACGAGTCTGACAGTCCCTCCCGCTCTGCCCTGGGTGGGAGGACTCATGTGATGATTTTACCACGTAAAAAAAAAGTTTTATAGTAATATACTCATGAGCTTTCAACTTGAAAGTGAACCGTCTGGATACCGTCCTTATATTCCGAGGAAGTGCATTCTATAGGAAAACTGCCTGAATAGAGAAAGAAGGTTTAAGAAAGCCAGAACGGTGAGAGGGACATGGTAGGAGACGATTATTACAAGAACGAAGATTTTTGCTACGCGCAGAGCATAAATATTGGAAGTGAGTAGTCAGATAAGACGGAGAAGTGGGTTTGTCAAGAAGAGAAAAAAGAGTAGTCAAGGCCCTTACCGCTCTGCGCTGGCGATATGGGCAAATAACAAAAAGTGACCGGTGACCGGAAGCACCGGAAGAGACCTTTTATCATAGCTAGTTTCTTCCGCGCCTCGGAAAGTCCGTAAAGGTAAAGCCGTTGGTCCCGGCTATTATTTGCAGATCTTTCAGTCGTTACAGAAGCTCTAAAGTCTGACAAGAAATCTTCCCTAGGGGTATCGTTTTCCCCAGTTATTGGGTTTAGGTTAGATAGGCAGTCGCTCCATCTGAACATTGAGATTATCAGTGTTTTACATGAATATTATTCAGCTGCATTCGGTTCGAATGGAAGCCGACCCTTACATAGTTAGGGATAGGCTAGGCAGATGGTGAAATATGAGTTACAGCCCTATAAAATGCAGCTACAAAAAAAATGGATAAAATATTTTTTTACCAATATTTTGTAGGTACAGTTCGTAATATTAATTACCAGTGTGAAATGATTACACATAACTATTAGTAAGATCCAAATTTTGAACGATTAATTAATCACACACCTGTTAATAGGCTAGTAAAATTACTTAATTACAAGATGTGAAAGGATTGACACCTAATCATTAACCACAGAGCTTAATTTAATGATATAAGTATGAATCACTTACGGGTGGGGGTCCAAATTCATATAAAAGGGCCCACAAATAATTAATTTCTACATTAATCCTTTAACTTGCAAACGAGTTACATTTATCTTTTCGAAAATGGAACTTCATCTGCATTTGACAGTTGCCTTCCGTGCTTTGGATCGCAAGTGGGGGAAGCCTATTGACTTGGACACTCCTGAGGACCTCTCAACGTGTGTTCCTGCTGTGGTTGACAGGCCAACAACTACGTTCTCTTCAGAGGAATATCTGATCACAAGAAGGAGACAAAAGCCGTACTCACGTCAAGAAGAAAACAGAAGGAGGGAAAATGTGAAAGTGAACGACTCTTTTTGTGACATTTCATGTGCAAGAATACCTTCAGTGTCTGATCTTGAAGAGTTATCCAGTTATGAAGAAAGACCTTGTTCTAGAACAACTGAATATTCAATTGACCTGGATAGAAACATTGAAGGAGACTTTGATGCATATGAAAGGCAGCTTGAAGGAGGTTCAATGGTGATCCTGGATTCAGGGTTAGGAAGGAGCAAAGAGCGGAATATATTTAGACTGTTTAAAGATAGTGCGAAGTCGTATATTGACAAAAGGTGCAAGAAGGCGCTTTTAAGATAAGATTGTAAAGAAAATAACTATATTATTTAGTTTTAAGTTATTTAACTGTACATAGAATTTTTCTGTTTCTTCTTTACTTTTCTTCTTTTCATCTGTCTCTAAATAATTTTTCTTAATTTATTTTAGTAGTAGTTAAGTAAGTTCCTCTACAGTTTGTAAATATAAAATATTTAAATTATTGTCATACCCAGTTTTAAGTTATTTAAAATAAATTATTGTTGATAAATTACACTGTCTTTCACTTCTATTTTACTTGCTCCTCTTTTACAATTCCTCTACATCATCAGCTTACACCATTACACAGCTTTTACCTATACAAAAACTTTGACTTTTTTCTTCGCAACTATCTGACTATGCAAGTACTACGAGTACCATTAGTGTTTATAGTAGATTTCCCTTTTCCACGTCCTAAAAAACTACTTTTTTTAAATTAGCTTTTTCTGTACCATCACTGGAGTTAAACTTTCCCATCCCTTTTCATCTCCATGTATGTAGTCTTAAGCATGCCAATGTGTGTAGTATTTGCTGCATAAGTACGTTATTAGGTATATTTGTAGGGTTCAAAATTAAACAACTTCATAAATGTTAAATATTTTATAATTGAAAATAACTAGTTATAATAATTATAATATTTACAAAAACATAAATACATTAGTACATAGTATTACGCCGGCAAGTTCATTTTTTACAATAAATAGTTTTAAGCATTTCATTACAAATAAAATACACAATAACTAACAATTAGTTTACACGTAGGGCTCGAAATATTTAATAGCAGTCGTCATAGGTTTTTCGTTGATTTTGTTCGTTGTAATATTATTCTTCACGCGCATTTTGATATCTCTTGGCTTCAACACACTCTTGTGGTTGGCACTCGGCGGTCTCATTCCCAAGTAGTGCTTGCTTGGCGTGAAAATAGACTTAGAACTAAGACCAGACGTCTCTAAGAAGAAATCGAAGGTTCCCTTTGTTTTGGGTGCATTTATCTCTGGATTGTTATTCAGCACCATCCTAGGCTCACACTTCACAGTATTGTAAGAGCCACTGTTGCTACCAGACGAATTACTGGACTCAATATCAGAGTTCCTTACAGATTCAGTCTCTAAATTCTCTATATTAGAAAGGAGATCAGGCTTATTAGACAACTTAGCGTTCTTTGACAAGCTCTTGTTCAAGGCACTCTCGTTATTCTCAAGAAAATTATCAGCGTTTCCATTGTCATCCTTATTAGTAGTATTATGCTGTTTATCTTTATCAGGTACATTGGTAAGATGTTCGGTTACAACATCAGACATGGAACCGTCACTGCTACCAGAGCTGATGCGGTATTCCTCTGCAACTATGCTGCCGAGTTCATCGTCTATCTTAAATTCTTCAAAATTCTGGGACAAATCGAATTTGTCCATGTCGTCGAAATATTCTGCTTTGTGCATTTCTGCACTGATCGATTGATTTTTCTCGGGTCCATGACTGAACTGGTTATCTAGTTCTGTCAAATTAATCTGCTTGTTGCCTCCCTTGCCACCTTTATTGATCTCAGATAGAATAGAAGACACTGTGTTGCCCATTTGTATGGAAGCACGAGGGTCCAATTTCGGTTGCAGAGGATGCATAGCAAAGTTAGTCAAGTAACTGTCAGTAGTTTGCTGGAAGGAGCGGCTTTGTTCATCGTTCGACTTCTCATCTTCATCTGGAATGATGATCTCAGTGACATGAGGAAGTTTAGGAATGTCTTTATCACTGATCTTGTTCTGGATCCTTGGCAAAGATACCACTTTAGCAACGCTGTTTCTTGGACTGACGGCGTGCACCGGGTACTGCTCGTTATGGATCTCGACCGTTGGCTGTGTGAGTAGCAACTCCCTCTTACCATTGCTGACTACTGGAACATTTATCTCTGAAATGGAGCAGTAGTCAGGCTCTATACTGTTGACAGTTGCTACTTGTCCCACTTTTCTCGTCTTAACATCTGCAACCCGTTGGTTTGCCGCAACGGCTTCAGAGTCTAACTGCTCTGTCATTTGTTTGACAGTGTTTTCAGCTTTCCATTTAGCCGAAAGGTTCTTTGGCTTTGGCGGCAGGGCGGGAGGAGTTCTTGGTACTTTTCTCTTATTAAATATCTTCATAGACCCGAGATCATTATCAATTTTTCTTTCAACGACATTAACGTTACGGTTTTCTAAGTTCGCAGCCATGTTTTTCACTATAGAGCCTCTTATTTTAGGAACAGCTGGTTTGTCAGTGGCTTGAATTGTACGTGGAATTGGCGCTGGTTTAGAATCGTTGGCTTTCGTAATGATGGGCTCATACTCATTGCTGTACAAGCTTTGTATCTCATACTGGAAGCCTTGCGCTGTGTTTGGCACTTCATAACTGTGTTCAGATGCGGTCTCCAAGCTGAATTTGACGATTTTATTTGCTCTCTTATCTGATCTAGGTAGTGTGTTGCTGGAGTTATTGGATCTTACTTTCTCATCGTAGGAGATGCTATTAAGAGTAGAGAACTGTACTCGCTTTGTTGATGCTTTGGGGCTGGGTGCCTCACTAGACTTAGAATTGTCATTACTGCTATCATCTAAAGAATTTTGAAGCAATATTTGGTTGACGCACTCCAGTACCGGATTGTTTTTGTAAATCTCATTAGTCGGGTTTTCATCTGCGTCACTAGTGCTAGCATACCAATTTTCGTTAACTTCAGCATTAGCCGATTGTTTGTTTAAGTTTGATTCCACATTATTGTTCTTATCATCAAACCTGGAACTGAACCTTTCATTGTTGTTCATTATGTTATTGCACAATACTTCATTTTTAGCGGCTACTACTCCAGTATCAAGTATCCCACTGTTGTAGCCCAACAGGTCATCTGTTGATTTTGATTTATTACTTAATGGTCGCTGATCTAAACTGTCTCCTTCCTGTTCTGGATCACTAACATTACAATACCAGGGCTTCTCATTACCCTCTTCACTGAGTACATTATTAAGGAAGAGTTGTCTGTTTGCTTTGATTTCATCTGATGCTTGCCGTTTGATTCCGTGTAATCTCTCCATTTTTGTAGAATACGTTTTTTCGGAATCACTGGCAGTATTTTCTTGTTCTTTTTTGGCAGCTTCACCAATAAGCTGGTCAATTTTCATAGAAGCTTTTCTGATATCATTAGCTATTTGGTTCGCGGTGAGTTCATCATCGTGATTTACTTGGTAGCTCATACCAATACACTCTTCAGCGCTACTGCTGTTGTTTACTTGGTTATTGTAACCCTTCTGCATGTTGTCAACATACTTACTGTTGTTCTTTCTTCCCGAGTATTTCCGCGACCTTCTGAAGACATCTCGTCTTACAAATGCTTGTTTGTTTTTGATAAAAGTGCCCTTGCTACCGACACTGGCGGTGTTCCCCTCTTCACTGGAACTCGTGTTGCCATAAACAATTTCACTCTTCGGCAACTGGTACTGAAAGCTCTTACTTAACCTAGTATTTTTTTGAAATACCGGTGGAGAATTTCTTTCACGATAACTACAGCTTCTAACGAACGTATTTTGGAATCTGGAATCCGTGCTTTCTAAGCTCTGGAATTCCGGATCTGTTTCAATATTGGTCTGTTCGCTGGTGAACCCGAGCAGTTGCTGGCAATTACTGCAGTACGATTTCCGTGCTTTCAGTTTTGCGATTTCCTCCTGTTGTGTTTTGATGATTTTCTCTTTTTGGTGAAGAGCAACGTGTATTTGTTTCTTTTCTCTTGTGAGGCGGGATTCTAGGAGGACTAGTGATCGTAGTACGAGGGCTAATTGGTCTTGTCTTAGACGCCTCTCCTGCGCCGCCTTCTTGTCCCTGGCGGCGAGGGCGTGTCCCGCCTCCACCAGCTGGTGCCGTTGCTTCAGCACCGACTCGGACTGCTGCTGCAGCGCGTTGCGCACCGCGTCCAGCTCCCGCCGCAACTCCATCGCTTCTGAGCTGCTATCCATCTGTAAAGAGAGAGAAGGATTCGTCAGTAAACAGTTAAGTTCATACTCGTAACTATTATTGCAATAACAACGACATTTAACTTCATAAAAGGTTTGTACGGTCTATTAAGAAGATCAATTCGATAGCGGTGAAATGTCAAGTACGATTGATACACGATTCCTTATACGGCTGGAAGAAATTAATGTCGTCTAATGACGGTGCGTCTTTGATCATCGCACAGACTCTGTAATGATGGTTGTCTTGCGTGGCGATGCAACTGGCGGTCAGAGTCCACCACGCAATAATAAGTTAACGAGGTCACTGGCCAAGAAATTACGTCTTATATGTATACAAAAGTAATCAAACGCGGAATATTTTATAATTAATTTAATTATGAATATTTGTTGGTAGAGTTCGGTGAATTCTCAGTTCTGTTACGTGACAATAAAGTTTAAAATGCACAACAGGTATTCGGTCGCTGCTTTTAATGTTTGATAAGAAGAAAATCAGAGCATAACTGAGCTTATCGTGTGCGCGGGCGCAGATAAGACGTTCAAACGCGGGAGAATAATGTTTTTCGTAGTTTTATCATAGCCGTAATCTTATGCTTCCTTGTTATTTTTAAGTTTGATAATGTAGGTATGTATAACGTGTGATAAATGTAAGGCCACGACTCCGCGACATAGTGACTCACAAGTCATACATAAGTCAGGTCCGATAATGTCAATGGCAATTTTTGCATATTGATTCTTATCTATTGTATAGCAAAAAAGTTTAAATTAGGTACTGCTAAGTACAAAAAGGTATACGAGACACTCCGAAGTAGGTTACTGTCAAACTCTTATTAAATCAAAATCGAAGATAATCCAAACAAAGAGGCTAAAAAAACCAAATTCTCTTTAAATTCATACGATCTTTCTTTCTCTTGTGAAGATGAGGTCACCTTCTTATGTCAGAATTAATGAAGCCGGCTCTGGGAACCCCGTAAGCCTCTACATCGCTTTTTTAACGTGGTAAAATCATCCAATGAGTCCATTCACTCTGGGTGGAACGGAGGGGACTGTCAGACTTGTACTGACTAAAATCTTCGGTGTTCTTTCAATAGCCCTTTACGTTCCAGGTTCACGGATACTTGTTAAGACAGTCCCGCGACCACCTCTGACATGGCTTAAAATCTGAATCCATAATACTAAATCGTCGTCACACGACATTTCTCTTCGCCATTCACATACGAAGGTAAAACTACAAAGAATGTGGTATGTATTCTAATTCTTTAATCATGTTAGAGGCAAGGTAAAAGTCGTGTCAATGGCGACTGCACAATGTCCAAGTGTACTTAACCTCTATGAAAAGTGTGCTACAGCATTGACGAAAGTTTAAGCTGTCTAGCCTGCGGGTTTGTGACTAGTTGCTAGACAAATCAGGGTTAAAACTACACCCGATTTAAATATCTATATAAATAAAAGGAGAACTGACTGACTGACATATCAACGTACAGCCGAAACTACTAGGGCTAGGAATGTGAAATTTTGCACATGGCTTCCTATTATAATGTAGGGGAGCACTAAGAAGGGGTTTTTGGAAATTTAACCTTTAAGGGGGTGAAAAGGGGGAATTAGGAAAGTACGTAACCCACGCGGACGAACTCGCGGGAAAAGTGCTAGTGTACTATAATTCAACTTCATGTAAAAACAATGTATATTTTCGGATAAGTTATTTTAAAGTCGTAAAGGCTTTGTTTTGGGTTTTCTATGGTCAACGAGGAAAGAGATTTGAAATATTTTACGTATATTTCAAAATACATGTAACTGGAGAAATGTAAGTAACTATACACAAGGGATTACCGTGACCCCGGTACGTAAAGGGCTATTGAAGGACACCGTGGATTTTAGTCAGTACAAGTCTGACAGTCCCTCCCGCCCTGCCTTGGGTGGGAGGACTCATTTGATGATTTTACCACGAAAAAAAAAAAATCCCTTCCAAGATCCTAGTATTATATTATCTGTGCAAGATCTAGAGAGTGTCTGAGCAGGTTTATTATATGTTACAAATTCAGAGTTCACTTAGCAAAGCCGAATCTCCAAATAAATATAGGAAACAAAAACAAAAAACAATGGCGCTAATGTCTGTTTGTCTGCACGCACGTAACTTCCGAATGACTGCACAAATTTAGATTCTTTTTTGTTTTGTTCGTTATTTCGAAGATTTGAACCTGTACAAAGCTGGGGCGAGTTACTAGTATTTTATAAATTCCATATCACTTTCGGGGCACACTTTCTGTTATCAAATATACTTACATGAGGGATGTGCATATTTCAGTTGGTATTTTTTTTAGTTTTTAAAATTTTTGTCATTAACTGAATATTTTAGGTTTCAGAGCTCTAAAACAAGCTGTTCCCGCGTCGAGATCTCGAATAAACTGGTCAGGAATCCTAATGCACGTGTGTGGGCGGTAAACACTCTGTCACAATAAACAATTAATTGAAATAAACAATTTCACCTACAAACCAAAGGTCGCTCTTAACGCTCCATTGGACTTCGGTCCAAACGATTGTTTATATTAATTAAGTGTCGATGTTCGTAATTAAAATGTCAACAACCGTCAATTTCTAAACTGATCAGCAGAATTTATGATTTATAATCATATTAGGCCTGAAAATACCTAGAAGATTGGCGCCCACGTTTTGGCGCCGTACTAATTTTACGGCGTAGTAGAAAAAGATGATAGATTTTTTTCTTTGTGTTTTAATGTGAAGTTAGCATAGAGGCCCGTATGTAACAGGATAATCAGTCTATAGTCGTTGAAATTGGGACACAGACCTCCTATTGTTATGAGATTCAGAATGCCATGATAGGTACCCCCGGGGCATAACGCATTTTTTTAATAGTCCGTTTAGGTCTTCTATGCAAAGGCTTCTTTTTCCTTCCAAACATCTCTATTTTGGGTAACTTCTGTTGGCCCTAAATATTAAAGTAGTAATACACCTTCTGTTTTTACAAGAAAAAGACTAGTTCGCTGTCTAATTTACCTTTGTTTTTTACCTTTTTTGTTTTTTTTTTTACGTGGTAAAATCATCAAATGAGTCCTCCCACACAGGGCAGAGCGGAAGAGACTGTCAGACTCGTACTGACTACACTCCACGGTGTCCTTCAATAGCCCTTTACGTTCCGGGGTCACGGTAGTTCGTACAGTCCCAAACGTTGTTTGGTCGCGGTGTTGTTTTGTGGCTGTTTCAACAAAAAACAGTGGATGGTTTTGGAGGAGACCTTCCAAAGCTTTCCACTCTTTCGTTTATCTGGGTCTCCTACGGCAACGACGCCCGCATTCCGGCGCCATCTGCGTGATGACAGTGGCCCATCTTGTGGTTCTTCAAAAACATAAGCAAAATAGACTGTATAGTGCGGTTCAGCTAAGAATGATAGTGTCTATGGTCAAAAGTCACTTGAAAATAACGTTTAGCAATAAAATGCTCTGCGATAATTAATTTTTAATAGTGTATATTATCTTTATACGTTAGACTTATTTTCAAATGAAAATTGTTTATTTAAAAACTTACAAGTGTTTAAAAGGAGTCCATGACGTCACAATTTGGCGACATCAACTGCCCTTAGTTGAAACGTATTATATCCATGAAGCTATATGTCGCCATTTCCAATAAAGGTAAATCACCTTAATTTGCATTATCAAGGTTAAAACCTAAACCACACTAATTACGTAATTACTACTAATTAATTTAAATGAACTCCTCGAAACAACTACTTAATTATATTGACGCGTAATTCTTTTTACCATTGATCTCATTACCATAGACAATGCGAATTTGTTGCGTTTGTTTGTCATTCATAAACGTTTATAAACTCCTGAGTGTACTGTTTCAGTTTGTAATGGCGATCTTTGCTGACTCAGTGAGAATTTATAAAATGTAATTTAATCTTCACTGTCAGCGGTTTGTGTCTTTTTTAAGTAGGTATAAGAAGAGAAATTATTATAAAGAAAACCCTAATATTCTCGTATTTTTTTGTTTGTAATAAATAAATTCGAAAACGGACCTACTGTCAAAATTCTTTCACCATTACTACATTGTTATCAGCTGTGATGTATAGGATATATGTAATTTATTTTCAACTACTCGAAGTCAGGGAGGAATTAAAGTATACTTAAAATTAAAAAGTAAATTCTTTAACGATAAAACTTGCTTTCCCAGTCAAAAAACGCCAATGTTATGCTGAAAAAAGTCAACAGTGACTTGGTTTACTATATCAGGTTTTTGATTTTAAAAGTAGGTACTTTGAAAATCTTAGGTACTTAAATGTAAGAATTTTACTTCTAAAACTTTCGGAAAATACTAAACCAATAATTAGGAGACCGCAACAGACATACCTACACTTGTACCTAGCGGAAATTTCTAGTCAATAATTTAGCTAGGAAAATGGTAGAAAACATATCCATACATCCCATACAGTTTGTATGTAATTTCATCCATTAACAAACGTTATTAATGAAACAAAACTCGCTAACATCCGCTACCATAACCGCCATAG
This sequence comes from Agrotis puta, assembly GCA_943136025.2. Lineage (NCBI taxonomy): Eukaryota > Metazoa > Arthropoda > Insecta > Lepidoptera > Noctuidae > Agrotis > Agrotis puta. The sequence continues at coordinate 16,813,547 of OW964169.2, read as the reverse complement.
TCACCAGTCAAAGGAAGTCGCTTGTTACGTGTATATGCGCTTGCGCACCATTGCTGCACAAGTGCGCAAACCTGTAGGTTATTTCCACGGGAAATTCTAAGGATATCGCAGAAACTGTTACCTGTATGTTTAATTGCTAGATAAATCTTAATTTGATCACTACATAGTATAAAACAAAGTCGCTTCCCGCTGTCTGTCTGTCTGTCCGTCCCTATGTATGCTTAGATCTTTAAAACTACGTGGATTAACAGATAGAGTGATTCAAGAGGAAGGTTTATATGTATATGACATGTAATTAAAGAAAGTTTTTACACCATTAACGAGTTTCTAAAAAAATACTCATCGCATTCCTATCATTTTAAAAATGCATTGTGAGATTTCGAATTTAATGTAAAATTTTATGATTGTAAATTTTATGTTATTCCTTGGTTTATAAAAGTATAGTTTATTTTAAATTGTTTGGTCGTTTTCAATTTTATTTTGTTTTAAGATTTTATGTATAATGGTGTCCTTAAAGACTAGTGTTGTTTCTATTATAATTTTACTATTTTATTTTATTTCGTTAAATGTTTTGATGTCTCTATGGTGTGTATGCATTTCATACCATTGTTTGTTCGTTGTTAAAATTTACGAGTATGTACCTTTGTTTCTATGTGATTTAGTTTATTTTACTCTTTTTTTGTAATTTGGTTTGTTTAATTCATATTAATATTCGTTTTAAACTACTTAGTTCCTAATCATTTTGCATGCTATTGTTATGGCAGAATGTGTCCTGCACTTAAATATTATGTAACACCTTTTGTATACCACATTTTATGCAAATAAAGAATACTTACTACTTACTTACTTTTTTGTAAAATATAGTAGAGATTGCACCCGTGCGGAGCCGGGGCGGGTCGCTAGTATAATTATAAATGAGGTATTCGGCGAAGTAACAAGGTCGGAATGATTCAGTTTGTGTTTTAAAGCACTAGCCTTTACTGGGATTTGGCCGATTTGATATATTTATATATAGATTCTTTGATATATTTTTTTGGTGTGATGTGGTTATCCTCTGTTCTCTGAGTTAATTTTAAGACTTCTAGGAACCTCACTGAAGACTGATATGGCTTTTTAGACTTAGGTATAATGATTATAATATCGAATCGAATCGAATGAAGATTTTCACGATATTTTCCTTCACCGGTCTCAGTGATGTCCAACCGAGGTTTACTGGGCAAACAGACACATGATGATGATGATAATGAATTATAATGTTCTATCTTTGGTACCTGATGCTTCATTGTAGGTGAATTTAGTTGTGAAGACTTTTCAAGACTGATAATAATAAATCTTGTATGTATATTAAGTCCCTAAAGACTTCATTATCAATGCCACTTTTATCTTATTAGATAACGTATTTAAATTGCACAATACCTCGTAAGTTGACTAATAGAAACATTACAATCATTAACATAAAGGATCACCATTAAAAATGGCTAATGACTTTTATGTCAACGACTGCCGAAAAAGAGTTAGTTTGCAAACTTTTTTTTTTATGGTCGGTCCATGCTCCATGTCTATGGTACGAAAGGTCATCGTATTCTGACGCGACAAATCGAATGATTCAAATCTTTATTTTGCAACACCTTTCCAAACACTTGCTGAATGAAAATATGATTTATTTACAATTAAACTTATTTGTTAAACATGTTATTGACTTATATTTTTATAAAGAAATGTTTGTTCAAACCTGGCTCCTATTGACACACGTGCCACAGATATTGATAACACAAGTTTACAGTAAGTAGTGCCTTCTGTACCTATAGTTGACTGACATTCGATAAGGGCATACTGTAGTTCTAATAAATACTTAGCTACCTTATCAAGGACTTGTGAATCGTACAAACATATCTATTGTCAATACTAGACGAATGTTTACCTGTCACGTATTTGTTTAAGTGGGTGTTCTATTAACTATGTTTTTGATTTAGTTTCCGAACATGAAAACAAGTGTTGTTATTGAGAAAACAATCTTTAAAACGTCGCATAAAGTTCAGTTAGTTAAAACCGTGTATGAACTGTTTTCATTGAAATTTTCTTTTGTTTTGAAATGACGGAACCTATTTAAATAAAACTACACAGGATAAATAGGTCTAAAAGTTATTATACACTATACAGCATGTACCTATCTAAAGATTGTGGTCGTTTTTCGGTGACGAAGACCGTTTAAAAGATTTGTTTCTGTATCTGTGGCACACTAAAATAAAACCTGTTATCTACTGGTTTTTTAAGAATAGTGACTACCTACTTTTCTTTAGGAACATCTGTTTTAGCAGAGTTTAATGACATTTATTGATCTGCATAATCAACCATCTTCTAATGTCTAGCTTATCCCAACTATGTTGTGGTCGGCTTCCAATCTAACCGGATGCAGCTGTATTTTACATGGAGCGACTACCTTTTTATCCTCCACAGACGAAATAGTACTGCTTATTAAGATACTCCTTGGTAAGACTGGTTGCCAAGTCTTCGGTTGGGTAGTAGCCTACTGCCTAACCATAAAGGTTGTCCAAACAGATTTGTGAATCGTGTGATTGACACCCGGTACCAAGGATTTATTGTCTGTGTTTCCGAACGCATAAAACCCTAATCAGGGGTCTCTCTAATCGGGGTTCTGGGTTACCTGACTCCATCGTAGACTTTGTCTTTATCACCTCTGAACTAGATTAGAGTGAAGAGCAATACTATCTCAAATAGAAAATAACGAGCTTTTCCTAGGCTAGAAAACTGAGTAGATAGGTAGTAAATAACTAATAGATTGTTACCCATGTCCAGACCGACCTAGTCTAATACAGTTAAGTATATTGAAAATGAGAGCGGCTCTTATTATTTAGTTACATAATCAACCATTTATCTAAAAAGTTTCCACGAGAAACTCTAGTTAGGAAATACAGCCTAAAATTATGGCCACATGTAACCCCATTATCCAAGGTGAACTCTCAGACATTTCGCCTCACACCATCGAAGAAGATTGCGCACCGATAACCATAAATTATAATACATACTCATTGGTAAGTAATTAGTAATTAAATATGTAACGCTCGCCTTGAGTGGTCGCAGGAAGTCACGGCCATTGACTCGCGATAAATAGGAGCGGGCATTCAAAGTTGTAGCTTTGAAACAAAACATTTATGCTTATAATATTAAATATGCGAAAATAAATAAATAATAATAATAAATAAATATTCCACAACTATCACACAACGCCATCTAGTCCCAAGCTAAGCAGTGCTTGTGTTATGGGTACTAGACAACTGATAAACATACTTATATATTTCTAAATACATACATATTATAGATAAATTACACCCAGACACAGAACAAATGATCGTGCTCATCACACAAATATTTGTCCTGGGTGGGAATCGAACCCACGACCTCCGGCATAGCAGTCAGGGTCACTAACCACTAGACCAACAGGCCTGTCAAAAAATAAAAATATATATAATTAATGTATATAATTAATGTATTATGTATGTCCGTCTTGGTCGCTGTTTGCGACTAAATTACAGTACAGATTTTGTAGGGAAATTAACTATGAAGTGGAACTTGTAAAAAAAGATAGAGGATGATTTTCGTTTTGGGTTTTAACGGATTTACATCTAAACATGGATGAATTTATTTTAGCCAGATCGTGCTACGAGTAAACAAGTATGCATCCAGGACACTGATTTTTTTACACTTTTCATTGTTGACAATGGCGTGAGAAAATGTTTACAAAACAAGATGAACAGATCATGATAATTGATTACTTTCGGGAAGTGTAAAAGTTTTTTTTTCTATTTTTAAAGAAGACTGGGCAATTCAAATACACTGTAGAGCTGATGTTTTTGGGATTAAAAAGAAGTCATGGCCGACAGTCTGTTTTGATATTTTACTCTCTTCATTTGTGTTCGAGAATAAGGACATATTTTTTTATTTACTGTCCTAACGGGATATTTACTGTTAGGTGCAGAAGAAATGAATATGTGTATGTATTAATAATACTTTTTGTTCGCAACTTGCGTGTTAAGCAAGTGTCAGAAAAAAATGTGTGCCAATGTTCGTCAGTTGAACTATACCGTATAATTTCACTGTCAGACCTTTGTAGAAACTTGAATAAAATTAAGGTGTTTGGCTCCGTGATATCCTAGTGATCTTTGAAGGACAATTACTCATCTTTACCGTTTTAATGATCGGGCAAACTGTCAAACGGTGTTTTAGAACGAAAAGTTTACCCAAGACAATAATTTTTCAGTTGTTCTTTTTTTTACAGAACGTTGGCATACTCTTTGAATTTATCCTGTATCGTGGGAGCTTTTAAAATCACATACACAAACAGCCAGACCCTGAACAACTAATTGTAGGTCATACAAATATTTGTTACATGCGGGAATCTAACTCGCGACATACAGGCGAAGCAGTCAATCGCTAAACCACTGCGCCAATCGTAAAGTAGGAAGGTAATTAGAATTATAGCAAGATTTTACATACCAGTAGTTTACATAATATACTTAATATAAGAAAGTAAATACTTCCTCGACAACATAATACCAATCAACACAAATTACTTCCTTTGACACAATTCTCAAGCACACACGCATTCAATCAAATAAAAACTCTCAAAAGCATTCCAAATTCAAAATCAAAACAAACCACAGACTAAAAACATTCTAAATACAAATTACACATGCCAGCACTGGCCACGCATTGAAATCGTGAAACTTCGGGAAATCGAAAGTGGCCGAGAATGGCCCATTGTCTGTTATGATAAGTTCAAAGAATTTATTAGCACCGTGTAAACGGGTTATGGGAAATGGCGGCCATTTTCTTACTTAGTTACCTACTAAAAAATATTGTTTAGAAGTTCAATAGTGTGTGGTTAGGTACATAAAAGAAATGTTTTTATTAAATTAGCATATCATAAAATAAATAATCAGTTTATAACGCTCCTGCTAGTGATGGTCAAAGAGGGTTTGAGAATTAGAGTGGGCCAGCATAAAATTAAGCCTTTAAACTTCCCACAACTGGGATACAATCCTTCGTAAGAGTGAGTGGGTTCATCAAATATCCACCCAACGATTCCAGTGTAGATTATTAAAATAGGTGGTTAGCACAAATATCTATCTCTTATATTAAGTCTAAATATAATTTATATCTTCAATCGTTTTCAGTTTCTACAACAACGGCCGTATTATGACGTCTTAAAACCAAGCTTGTTCCAGTGAGTGAAAGAGACAGAGCTATACAAGTCGTCTAGCGCCACTTCGTTCACTCACTGGAACAAGTCTGGTTTTAAGACGTCATAATACGTCCCCAGGCCAGTTTTCTCACCAGTTGGAGAAATGCGTAGGTATCTAAGATAAAATATACTTAATTCAAAGTATTTTAATAAGACCTACTCTTGTCCTTTAATCGCTTCCCTACTAACCCTAAACTGCACATGATCAGACATTTTTAGCCATAAAAATTGAAAAGGAGATACAAGTTTCACAAGCTTAATAGTAGCAGCTACAACATTCTATCTAGGTTTGTTTATAGACCTAAATCCAGGCTAAACTATGTTAACAGACCTAGAATAGCAAGTCAAGTCTAGTTTTTCATAAATCTCATATAAAATACAGTTCCGTGTTGACGCTGGGTTAAAAACAGTGTCATAAAGAATAACGGGTCTCTAGGGCTTAGCTGAGACAACGTTATATCTCATAAAAAAAGCTTTGAATATTTAAATACAACCTTATTCACACAAAAAATAGGTCGATTTTTAATAAAATTATACTCTTCAGACCTTTAAATCATATCTTCTCAAGTTCAAATCCTACCTTATCATTTACCACGAAAGTTTATTTTTGAGTGACTGCATATTCACGCAGTAGCATCTTTTAGCAGTCAGATTCTGGCAGTTAACTCGTTAATGCATGTGTTATTAACATTAGTTAAGTGTGTAAAAATGCGACTCTCACGCCTCGAACAGATTGGTGACCGCGATATCATTAAAAAGGTTAATATCAGTAAAATTTTGTACTTTGTGTTTATTTGGGACAGTCACGTTGACTCGTCGGTATTACCGTTTGGCCGTTAGGGTTAAAAGTGTTTAAACGTGCGAGAAAATTACGTGTTCTTGAAAAACAGTAAATTACACGAGGTTATACAAGATTACAAGCAAAAGATAAAACAGCACAAATATCGTTCGAACTTTACTGATTTCAAAAAGGAAGTAATAGAAAGGTGTGTCTATAAAAAAGACGTATCTATATCTTCTGAGCAGTCCAATTCACTGAATCTATGAAATTATAAAAAAAATATTTAATGAATATATAGGTACCTATTTACCTAATTATATGACAAAATAGAACAAAATTATGTATTTTATGAAAATTAAACAAAAATTGTTGATTCATCATCATGAAATTGAATACTAGCCGTCATCCCACAAAACAGTTTAACATCTCTTGAACACGTCTTGTCTAAAAAAACTGGCAACGTCAAAACGACATTTCACGTTGATATAAAGGTCGTTTTGTACTTTTTTTAGACAAACGTTCAACAGATGTATCTTTTTGTGGTAAGCTCTACACTACCTCAAGGAGTGTCAGCATAGTGATGGGGCCTGTAGAGGGCCAAAGCCAGCCGGGGTCGCGGGACTTACGAATTACCGTGACCTCGGTACGTAAAGGGCTAGTGAAGGACACCGTGGATTTTAGTCAGTACAAGTCTGACAGTCCCTCCCGCCCTGCCCTGGGTGGGAGGAATCATTTGATGATTTTACCACGAAAAAAAAAGCTGGTAGTTGTTAAAACGAGGTATTCCTCGTAGCGCTCCCGTTTTGAAGCGCTCCCATCTAAGCGCTCCCGTTTTGTTCCTCCAAGCGCTCCCAAAAGGAGCGCTTCAAGGAACGATTAAAAATATTAAAATTTATTTCCTCGAAGCGCTCCCACGTTTAAAAATAGGGAAAAGCATGAAGTAAACGTAATGAATTATATCGATAATGATTGCGATAGCAACAAAACGCAATTTTACGTAAACAAAAGTTCAGGCAATGCTCGGCTGGGTTCGTGTGAATTCGGTAAACGCGACTTTCTAGGATTTAGGAGGAGGCGGGGTTACGGTTTGTATGTGTATGTGCAGGACTCACGCGCCACGCGCGCCGCATCTTTAACTCTTAGTTAAGAAGTTAGTATCGCTATTTTTGGCAAAAATTAATTATAAAATTGTTTTAACCATTTTATCAATCGCATAGGTAGCATCACCGTTGAGCGCAATACGTTACTGGGTCCCGGCTCAGAGCAGGTGATTTTAGTCAGTATGTGGTTTTAGTCAGTAAGAGTCTGACACTCTCTCACCCCGCCTAGGACAAGGAAAGTCATTTCTACCATTGACATAAACGATAGACACCTCATTGCCTTATTCCTACGAAAAACTTCAGACAAAACATTGAGGTGTGCGGGGAGGGGGGTAGTAATGGGAAACATAATGGAGAGAAATCATAAGCTTTCTAAACAACGAAAAATATGATTAGGTGCATATGTGCGCGGGCATGCGGGCTGCGAGTAATGGGCGACTCGCTGTCCGACCATGGACCATTCCCGGGTCGACGGCGCGTTGTGTTCCACGCGCGCCTCAAAGAGTGTCAGCATAGTGACGGGGCCTGTAGAGGGCCAAAGCCTGCCGGGGTCGCGGGACTAACGAATTACTGTGACCCCGGTACGTAAAGTGCTAGTGAAGGACACCGTGGATTTTAGTCAGTACGAGTCTGACAGTATGGGTGTGAGGACTCATTTGATGATTTTACCACGAAAAAAAAATAGGTGCATATGTCGGAAGATTATATTCATCTATTTGGTGGACTAAAGGATTTACAATAAAACAAAAAATAAAATAATATTACCAAACCCGTGCGAAGCTGGGACGGGCCGCTAGTTGTATATTATAACAATGTGTTCTACTTATTACCTACCTAGTTATTATCGATAATTTCAGTTAGTATAGTCCCATCTCTATCCGAAAGTTAATCATGGGAGCGCTTAGAGGAAATAAATTTTAATATTTTTAATCGTTCCTCCAAGCGCTCCTTTTGGGAGCGCTTCGAGGAACAAAACGGGAGCGCTTAGATGGGAGCGTTTCAAAACGGGAGCGCTACGAGGAATACCTCGTTAAAACTCCCAAAGGTTAATTAACAATAAAATCAGGGCCAGAATCTGAATGAATAAAAACAAATAACTTTATGAAGTATATTACAATATAGACAACAACTTGTTTTTCTGATAGTTTTATATGACTGTGAAATCGGATAATGCATCCGCGTTCGTCATATATAATTGTTACCTATATATCTTTGATATAATTATTATATTTATTGAACACAAACTAGGTTTCTTCAAGGATCTTTGTGGTTAGGTCTCTCTTTACGTGTGGTAAGGAAACTCTATATACCTTCGATTTCCGTTGAAATAGAAAACGATATTAGGTACTATTTGTTCTGTGTTACCAGCAAATGAAATTCTTTACAAAATCAATTGGTGATTTCATCTGATTTTTAAGATTACATAATAATTGATTATTGGTTATTGCTGCTTTAAAATATTCATAAATAAGCCTTACATAAATTCTATTCATATTTTTCACCTTGTGAAAAGTATGTAAGTAAAGAATTATAATATTATGCTCGTTTTCTCGATGTCCAATTTGAAAATCAATTTAGCTTAATTTTAAAGTAAGTTTGACTATACGTCTGAACATTTCAAAGCGTTAGTAAATATTCAGTGTTTTTAAAGTTTAATAGTGAAAATCTAAGAGTTTTGTAGTAGTCAAAACCAAATAAAAATGTTTTTTTACAGTCTTTATTTTTTCAGTCAATAAATTACAGTCTGAACGCTAAATAGGTTACTGTGCCTCTTTCTTTAGGTTACATACCTACATATTATGTATAATTTTTATATACAATTACGTCCGTAAGTACCTACCTTAAACCTAACACCGCACACACGAGGAATGCCATTGTTCTTTAGAAGTTTTAAACTCGGTCTAATATTGAATCCGGCTCGAATTTTCTTTCAAAAAAAGCTGGCACATATTTGTATATATGAGTCGGTTTCAAGGCTCTTATTAAGGATGAAGCGAAAGATTAAGATAATCAAAGAAATATAATTGACAAAGACAAAAAAAAAATCTTTAACTTTCGCCAGAAACAGACAAGATAACAACAATTGTTAAGAGCGCGTATTCTGAAAGTTGGCAACGTCGCAAATATTAACAAGTTTTAATTTGGCAATGTTGATGTATGGAAATAAGAAATGTAGCTCTGTAGTGTACTAAAAAAAAATGATTAGGGAATGTAATAGTTAATATCGTAACATCGAATAAATAGTTTTAGATGTAAAAAAAGTATTTGTAAACTTTCCAAATGCTTTTTTTTACACCTGAAACGGTTACAACATCAAATTCAGTGTTTTATTTGCATTCTTATATCATTTTTTAGTGCACTACAGAGCCATATTTCTTATTTTCATACAGTAAAATTACCAAAACAATGAAAACTTGTAAATATTTGACGCTAATAGCGACGTTGCTAACTTTCTGGTTACGCGCCCTTAAGGAGAGTCCGGATCTTCCAGTCTGCTAAGTGGAACCTGACATTTAACCAGCAAACGTGGCAATCCAATAAACCCTAGCACTTTCTACTTAACCTTAAGCTTTATTCAAAAACATTGCTCGTTTCGAAATAAACAAGTGAAAACATAAAGCGATAAATAAATTAACCGCGAAGACTAATCCGGCACGTCTTGAAGTGTTTCTTTTAATAGTTTACTTGATCCTGCAGATGGAAGATTGCAAAGATGTAATTAAAATAAATTTTGATAGGATTAGACGGCGGTGGCTGCTGCACTAATAGTATTTTTACGAGATGAATATAGACTACTACTGGCGAATTTCTTCACAACTTTTTAGAATACCGAATTCGCATAATGACAAGGTACTCGTCAAAATTGCGCCTTTTTTCCTCTTCACCAGATTTTTTTTTAGGTACTGCCCTCTTTTTTGGCATTTTTTTTTGTTTAATTTTAATAACGAACGTAACCAACGTAACATAGTATTAAGTATGATGGAATACTCAAACAACATGAATTAAATACACCCACAGGTTCCACATTAAACCGTTTCCAAGGTGAGCTTGTTAGCACAACAATACACTCGACTTATGCCATAAAACGGTCCATAACTCCCGATACGTGGCTATGACGTCATTAGCTAGTAGAATGTTGTTACAATTACGGATGAGAAAAAGCTTGAATGATTGTTTTTAGAATTTTGACTCTTAGAGTCCGAGCTGAGGGTTGAAAATCCATTTGTGAGATTTTATTTAAGTTCCTAATTATTTTGAAGTGTCGTTTGGTATTTTTTTACTGATCCAACTCGGTTGGGAAGAGCGTCTGGTGTACTAAATCAGAAACCTACCTTATCTATTTATACTTTCCACAAAAATCATTTCACGACGGATATTTTTGAATAAATATTCATTATTATTATATATATAATTTTTATCTGATGACCATGAAAACGGGTATTATATATCATCTGTCATACATTATTTTCGAGCAGTGACATTGACCTCTCGCCAATAATAAAATTATCATAAAAGAAATTCAAGATAATGCATTCGATTCATTAAAAAGACAAAACCTAAAAGCTTTTTTAACAAAAAACTTGCTTTTCCAGTATTTATGTCTACAAAAACAAGTCAATTAATTCAAATTATAACAAAAGCTGATGCCTAACGGTTTTGTCTGATCAAGGTAATGAAAACTTAATTGGCTTAAGCGAGGTGCACATCAAGGCATCAATAAAGGGCTATTGTATGAATTGACATAGGGCCGACATTTGTAGGTCGCGTAGAAAGCGGCGAAGGACAGACAGACGGACAATCATGTGTCAGATAAGATTCTATGGAAAATGGTACGACTTTCGATTCGAGAAAATTTAAAAAGCATACTTTTTATGAGTTGCTAGTATATTGATAGACTGCCAAATTGAAAAATTAAAAAAAAATCGTTTTCATTTACTCCCACTTTTAGTTTCTTCATTTTAAGCGTGTTTGAGTAACATTACTGCTCAAGTGGTTAGAGAGAAATAGTTTAAAATTCTGTTGCAATATTTAAATTATACGTTTGCTTACTAACAAGGCAAGTTAATTAAAAGCATGTAAAAAAATTAAGGATAAACCTATTGATGAAGATATTCGTTCATCCAAATCGTAATAATATGTTCTCGTGAATACCATTCTCCAGACAGGCGAAGCCACGGGTAATAGCTAGTAACTAGTAAAAATATCAACTTATGACTCAAGAGGCACTGTTCAATGTCGTGACATCTGACCAATCGCATTGTTTTCTCTGACCGACAAAATTGTTAATAGTTAACAAACTTTCACTCGGTCTCAGAGACTCTTTACAGCGGCCATCTTCTCGTTGCATCACAATTCACAATGGCTGACTTTTTGACAAAAATTAATTGTCAAACTTAATTTTTGTTACGACTTTTAAAAGGTGTCAAAAGCACGCGATTTTGTCTTTAGAATTAAGTAATATTTTGCCATTGTTTGTTGTTTTCATTCATTACTTTTTTGAAGAAGACTTTCCCTTGAATCTTTTTTTATCTTTACGTTGGATTGTAGTTGGTATAGTATCTTTATTTGTTAGGCGAAGCATCACTCACTGTCAATAGTAGTCAATACTGTTGAAGACACTGAATACAGGTTTGTTAACTTTACTTAGGTACTACGATACTTTTTATCTCAGTAACCCGTCAAATAATAGGTAATAATAACACCGCACTTCAACTAAGAATATCATGACTTTGGCGCAATATTGTGAACACAAAAATGTTTAATTTCAAAAATATAATTATTTATTTACGTCTTAACTAGTTTTTAAATAACCTCTTGACCCCACCTGAACTATAAATCTTTAATATATGTACATTTATCTATGTAATTAGTCTTCGCAATTTTTTTTACAACTGGCAACACAAAATAGCCGTCAAAGCTCATAATATAGGCAGTAGGAAGTAATCAATTGCATCATTACTCTTCGTTCTTACAGTGTAAGGCCGGCTTTCATAAAACTCCATACAAGTCGTATGAAATCATAGCGTCCATCATTGAGTCATCATCATTGAAACCCGGTCAGGGTCAGTGTCAACACGTCATCTGTCTTGCACTTGATTTATCGAAGGTCACCGATATCAGGAAGGCAGTTTTTGAGATAAGGAAAATAAATGGCCTTATTTGGGTACTAGGAAGCTTAAACATGGCCTAGGTATATAGGAGCGTCCATTGTTTACAAATCACCAGTCGAATGTCCAGTCTTTAATGTATTCAGACTTCCTTTCAATGTAAAATATAAGTATGGTAGACCATATAAGTGGTATAGGTATTATTAAAATAAGAAAGCTTCAATCAACCTTGAACGTAGCTTTCGCAACTCCTACGGGGAGACCGGTTCAAATAAGGAACTTAAAAAGCAGCGCGTGCGCAGTGTTCGAACTTGCGCTGGCAACATTCCACTGTAACTATAGCAATCGTAAGTAAATTTGACTATTCCGGAAAGTGATATTAAATTTCGTTTCGATTTCCACAGCCCGGCTAGCTCAGTCGGTAGAGCATGAGACTCTTAATCTCAGGGTCGTGGGTTCGAGCCCCACGTTGGGCGAAACTTTTTGCCTTTTCCTGTTTTTATTATGATTTATTTTTTATTTTATATACAGAAACATATAATGGAAATAAATGATGTCAAATACACACAGTCATGTTTAAATAAAAATTGCATTACTGATCTTTCGAGAAGATGATCTTCCGCAAGATTATCTATGTAAAAATCATAGTAAACAAGCGACGTTTATAGCCATCACTTAGACAATTTTATTACTAACAACATTGGCCCAGATTTCATTTAAAAAGAAATTTCTTTCATGATCAAACATTATCATAAAATGTGTAGCAATTTTTAATAATGACTCACGAATCAAGCAATGATGGAAAGTGCCCGATAATCGACTAATGATAGCGACCTGGTTTTGCTCGACATTAATGAATAAGATTAGTATCAAGTGACAGATGTAACGCTTATTATTTCCGATGTTGACATTGAGAATTATAATTGATAATTTCTTTAGTACTTTCTACAGATTTTATTGGCCATTTCTCCGGCACTGGCGTGCAACATAATTCTTGAGATGAAAATAAGTTTTGGTCATTTTCTGATTGAATTGATATCTATGAATAGTTTATATAGGAAACATGTTTTATTATAATAAATTACAGTATTATTTCTGTAATAATTGGTATCAACATGCTTTTTTTTCTTTTTCGAAAAACTCTGACGCGGGAGGACCACGTTTCGAACCCGCGACACGCTCAGCCACTGCGTCGACCGTGCTATCAATTCCGTCAATACCTTCTTCTTTTGTGTTGAAATTGAAAACATATCAAAGAAATTTGACAGATTTCGGTAGCTTGATGCACTGGCGTGCCCTTAAAGTTTCTATTTCCATCTATCTTAAAGAGGATCGTTATAGAAACCAGAAATACAAAACGTTTTAAAACGATATCCACTTGTCTCTGCCCGTTTTCTGAAAGGTTCATAAACCAAAGTCATAAACCAACGATAACACTAAATCTTGAATGCCATTTATTGTTTATTATACAATATCAATTTCATAACAGTACTCGCTGATCTATTTGACATTTTCTACTAAAATTGGCCGCAGCGGGGGGCAAAACGATGCACTATGAAATGGCATCGTTGAGGCGGCCATTTTGTTTTACGTAATAGTTCATGATTTAGGCATTGTTTATACTCTGTGTACACTAGCTGAGACAATCCTAGAGTGCGAGAGTGTATAAAACCAGAGGCGTAGCTACCGCCGTATCAGCCGTATCAATTATACGGGGCCCCCAAGTGTCAAGGGCCCCCGACGATTGGAATAAAAACATAAAATGTTGCTTTTAAATGGATACTTATCGCGGCGGTAAAGCTCCAATTATTGAACTCTATTTTCAAAAAGGCTATATTTTGTTTTGAATGAGCTAATGAACTAAAAATGAGCTACTATCAGTCAGTAATAGGATTAGTTACACGAGTCAGGATGCTATTGTCTTTGTTCTACTAAACTTAGATTAGAAGGGCCCCAAACAAGTTTTGATACGGGGCCCCTTCTGGCCTAGCTACGCCACTGTATAAAACCCTTGTCTTTGTTTGCCAGAAACTTCAAAAGGGGTTATCAATCTATAACTTGGACTATGAGAACGAGTCCGAAATCGCCAAAAATAAAATTAGGCAGGTATTACCCACAAAAAAAATGCGTTGTTACAGTCTTTCTCATAGTAAAATCTGCCTACAAATTAACGATCGGCTTATTCTGGCTATGCAGCATGATTAATAACCTTAATTATGAGACAATATTGTTATTTGTCAATTTAAAGCTGTGTTTCTTATTGTTATGTAATGTTTACAGAAAAAAAAAATCAGTTGACGTATAAAGGATGTCCGTTGTAATCTTTAATTGACCTTAATCCGGTTGTTGGATCCATTCAGAGAGGATTTGGAGTAATCCGGTCTTAGATTAACTTCCTATCTTTATTTTTAACTGTGATTACTTTTGTTACAATATAAGCTGTAATAGGATTAATTACTACATACTGCTTACGGACATTTTATAGTGATTTTGCCGTTCTTGATTGCCTTTTATTTCTATATATGTATTAGCAATTTTTTTTTGTCGTGGTAAAATCATCAAATGAGTCCTTCCACCCAGGGCAGGGTGGGAGGGACTGTCAGACTTGACTGACTAAAATCCTCGGTGTCCTTCAATAGCCCTTCACGTACCGGTGTCACGGTAATGTGTGTAATTGTGAGTCCCGCGACCCCGGCAGGCAGCAGATTGGCTTTAAGAATTAATTTCAGCAATTGTGTTGTATTGTGCATCCACGTCAACCGCCACCTTAAAAAACTTTCCTACGATCCTGAATTAATCATTATCTCCGTATAATTATTTACTAACACGGCAGAAACAAATGACAGCTCCCAGTTCTTGTGAACCTTCAACATGGCTGACACGGCTGCAGTATTCCGCTTGGCGCCGCTAGAAACATCGGAATGTTAATTAAATAAATCCCGCAGCGCTGTATCGATGCAAAAAATAAAAGGTCGAGGAGCCATGCGCACGAGCACACCCAACGGACGAACACGTCAAAGGGTTCTGTTTTTCTAGCCATGCAGCGAAGAAAAACAGCTAAGACTTGTTTTATAGATAAAGCTGAATAATCATGAAGCGCTTTTTTTGCTGGATTGCCTGTCGTAACGACTGCTCGCGACCGTGACCGATTAGCAGCTGAAATGGCGGGAAATGCTGTTAATAAAACGTTTTGTAGTTCGTTTCGAAATAAATGTTGAAGAAGCATGGAAATAGTACCTTGAGGTTCTAAGAATAGTTCTTTTAGTAGTATTTTTAATGAATTAAGAAAATAATTCAGCAAATCATCTTTTTAATAGAGAAATATCGAAGAACATGCTGTGCTGACCCTAGTGAAATAGGATAAGGACAAGTGAATGTTGACAATGAAGACATCATCAGTTGTATCTAATTTAGTTAATGACGATCATTTATCATCACTCGTCATCACTCCTTCCTTTTCCACCGTATTTACACTGTTCCATACTTTTCTCACCTTACCGTAATTTACTTTCAAACTAGACTTTTGACCATTGCCACTATTCTCACTTCATCATACATTTGTGCCACTTCCAAAACTTTACACTTATTAGGAGAAAGTTTTGCTGTCCAAAATTGGTAATTCATTAAAATATCACCGACTTTACTGAATCTATTGACAGCTTATTTACCAAATATAGTTAAGTAGTCTGGGTCAACACTTACTAATTCTAAAGATGATGATTTATTTTTTAGAAACTTTTCTTTCTTGTCTTTACTGGTTTTTTTTCTTTTTTTTATTATCAAATCATCAAATGAGTCCTCCCACCCAGGGCAGGGCGGGAGGGACTGTCAGACTCGTACTGACTAAAATCTACGGTGTCCTTCACTAGCCCTTTACGTACCGTGGTCACGGTAATTCGTAAGTCCCGCGACCCCGGCAGGCTTTGGCCCTCTACAGCTCTACTGCTTAGTGTAGAGGCTACTGTATACCAAAGTGTTACTGTGTGTTATCATTAGAATAGATCAGTAGCAGAACGGAGCTAAGAATTGTTCTCCACTGAAGGGTATTAATAGGAGAGGCCTATGATTAGCAGTAGACGGCCTACGGCTGATAGATATGAATGAGATGATGATGAGAAAAACTTTGCTTCTATTAAACACAACTCAAACACTATAAAGGAACCACTGTGCCTTTCTAGAAATACAGACGTCATGTAATGTTCCTTATTTTCTCTAATGGCTCTATTATTTTCTTCGTTATCCGTGTCTCCAAACCATTTATCCTTATAACCTAATTACTATTCCCTACCCAACCCATTAATTAAAACAAACTGCTAATAAGGTAGCAATTCGATGGTTGCCTAGTAACTGGTACCACAACACATCGGATGTTGATAGTCAAGCGTATGCAGCCGTAATTATGTTATGGCTGCATACGCGACCATGACTCATACAGCTGCAATCATTGCAAGTTATGAGAGGTACTTATTAGAATCGGTCTCCTGTGAAATGCAAAGTTAAATAACATTCAACTTTGCATTTTTTAATATTTCCGTTCTGGGTTTTAGAATTCTCTCTTTTGTCAGCCTTTTGCAATTTTTAAATTATTTCATCTTTAGTTTCTTTTTCTGATGTTACGACATAAAAAAATGGGGTTGGCTCTAATTGCACCTTTGGCTACATCATTAATTTGTGTCCTGAACTTGGACTTCGGACTCTAAGTTCACCATAAATAGGTAAATAAAATGATATATCAACGAATTTTAACATAGCTGGGAAAAGGCTTGGTAGATTATAATGATGGTCATGGAACGTGGTCAACTGTATTACCCAAAACACCTACAGCAAAGCTATTTATAACTACAAAACATTAATTTAACGTAGAATACAGTACGAAACAAGAACCTAGTTAAACTGATACACATCGTTCTTACACCACAGACGGAGAAGGCGGCCCGAGCGATATTTACGGTGTTGAACACAGAACACGCCAGTTTTGCGCAAACAGACCGACAGACACACAGATATAATATATGATGCAGGAAATTACAGCGACAACACGAAGCTAAATGATAATCAAGTAAATTGAGTCTAAAATAGAAACTTTGGCCATTTAGCAGTGGTCAATGAATATTTGTATTAAGTGGAAATAGCAGCTGCTAGCCATAATTTAGATGTTAATGCAGAATAGAATGTTTTAAGCGAAGATATAAATCGAAATAGTGCAAGGTGAAACGAGAATGAATTTCTACAAACGTTTGGAGGTTTTGAATTAACAAAATCTTCACAAAAAGCAACAGCTACAACATGAAAACTATTAAATCTACTAGCTGTACCCTGCCCCGCTTCGCTGTGGCACAAAAAACGGTTTAAAAAAAAGTTGATAAAAACAATCCTTTATGCGGATTATATATCATGCTAAAATTTCAGCTCAATCGGTGCAGAACTCTTTGAGTTTTTAAAGCATACACAAACCAACATAACATTTTTATATATATAGATTGCCAAATATTTCTGTTGAAGTTTTAAACAAGAGATAAAAACATAAATATGCTTACATATTTAACTACACTCTTGAACGTCATAAACCGAACATTTACTCAAAAACTGCAGCGATGATGAGTTGTAACGAAAACTACTTATCATTTCGTTAAGAAACGTTTATGTAATCTTTAGCAACGCAATTAACGAATGACAGAAAAGATTAACTACAGACTGATGATGGCCCATCTTTTGTATGAGATGCAGGAATGTGGATGTGAGCATGTAATGACAAGGTAAAACGGATTTAACATGTAAAAAGTGAGTCGCAGGAGTTGAAGCGTGACTCAAATCTTTGAACCTAATTGATGAATAGAGCAATATGTCAAAGCTAGTCCTGAAACTAGCTTGTTGTAGAACATAAACAATAATGTAAAAGATTCCTCAGGACGACAGGAACTCAACTCATGCGCAGAATGTTGAAACTCCAGACAACAACATTTTTCGCAATTTACAAACATTAAATTAGATCGTTAATGACGTTCAACGTTACGTTTGCTTACATCAAACCTTCTATAAATCAACGTTATCAGTGTCATGAGGAAGTCGAAGATATATTGGCCTCAATGATAGCAGCTAACAAAGGACCGGCAGTAATTACTTCGGTTCCAAGCAAGAAAAAGATTTAAAAAAAATACAATGAAGTTAGTATATGAACTCATCTGTAAAATAGAAATTGTTTATTGTTGAGGTAAAATAATAAGCAGATAGAAGAATTAAACGCAACTGTTAAGGTCTAATTTAACAGGCAACCACTGTTTCTATATCATTTTAAAGTATTAAAGTTATGCAGAAGGCCAAAGGGAAATTTCTAATCCATTACTTTATTTAATACTCCTGTCTAGGAATGTGACATTGAGATACTAGAAATGTCAAATATAATGAACAGTTACTTTAACCAATAGCCACTTTAAGAAGAGAACAAAAGGCTTGTGACAACAACATCACTATTAATACAAGAAGAATGAAGCTTAGAAGATTAACTGACAAGCGATCTGTGTCAAATTAAATATTTCATCGATTTAGCTCTAGTTTCTTTTGCACTATGGAGTATGCGGATTGTAAAGGCTTAAAATCGTCTACATGATGATTTAAGTACAGTTGTCTTGCAGGATTTACTACCAGAAATAATAATACATCGTATTTTATTCCATTGTCAATGATAGAATCGTAACGTCCTATAATGTGTGGCTCAAATAATTTTGCATGCCCTTCGTTGCAAACTGTGTCTGAGCCTCTTTCATCATCATCTTCATCGATATTCATATACATAATATTCTTTATTTGAATATTCATACTATCCAGTTTTCTATTTTTTGATTTCTCTGTTTTAATAACAGGTATTTTATTATGGCATCAGACTGATTGATTACTGTTTTCATTTTTTTTTTTTTTTTTTTTTTTTAAAAAAAAAAAAAAAAAAAAATTAGATACATCTTAGAAAATATTGTGTAACGTGATGAAAGAAACGATAATTTTATTCATAATTAGGAGTCCTGATTGTCAGTCATTAAGACTGAGCTGTTAGTTAATCACAATGTGTCATGGACGGTAGAATATGGCTTTTTCGAACTGTTTTATAAACAACTAAGATAAATCCATATTCATGAGCAAATTAAATATCTAAGCAATTAATATCACATAAAATATCTATAAATCAATATTACGAAATCGAGTAACAAAATCAAATCAATCGCATAGCTGAGAGAGAAATTTTGAAAATCTGGATCCATAAATCTCACTCATCACAGAATCTTAATGATTTGGAGAAAGACGTAATAGATTATGATAGCGATGATAATGATCTGATTATGTCATGAACTTGACATGCTAATGGAGAAATGAAGAAAGCAGAAGAATCTTTCAAAACAAGTTATACAGCAGAAACAATTGACGGATACAAATACTTGAGACTTATACCATGACAACACTAATCTATTGGAATCTTAAAACCAGTAGGAACGTTGCTACACGTGTTTCCAAGTGGTTCAATCCATGTTCGGAATCTGGATGCATTTTAAGTGGCGGTGAAAGGAAAAAAAAATCAAGTGGTGGGTGAAATAAGTAGTTGTAGCAATCCATTAAGTAAAGTAGAACAGTGTTGCTGAAACTACAAAACCAGACGAAAGTAAAAAGTCAAATGAAAACGATATGAACATGTTGGTTAATTTTGGTCATGGAATTTTCTTCAACCTTCATTATTTGAATAAGAAATCGATCCATCAGTTTTACTGCCCTATCTTCCCACGAAACGACAGTTTTTTAACAATGTTTAGAAAATATTTGACGCATGCAACATTAGACCGCTCCACATATTTATATGGAGAAATTTCTATAGTGTTCCGTTTCTCGGCGGCTATTTAAAATCTAACTTTCTCAAAAATAAGTATGTTAACAAGATAGGTGTCATATGCACGGGCCTTGTCACCAGTATCTTGGTTTATTTGTGAATCTTCATAGTTGATAATGAGGCTAATAACTTTACAATGATAAAGCATTGTGAGAGTGATAATTATTTATGTTTTATTGCCGGATCAGTATGGCTGGCCTTGATTTTCTATGGGTCTGAGCCCGTTTTCTCTTGCAAGGCGAAGTAGCTCTAGCATGGTATAAATTAATCCCACTATTCCCATTTTGTTATTGGATACAAGGCCGCTAGGTGCAAAAAGATTTGTTGTATAAACAGGCAGGCTAGAAAATAGAACGTGGTTTTCTTCTGTATTGATAACCTCCTTTATGCTGTCTGTATCATCAAGGCCAATTATTTATCAGTCCATTATAATTCATTTAAAACCAAATTTTACTTGCATTTATGTTATCTTTAAGTCAAACCTGAATTAAATCAATGTTACTAGCAGATTATGCATTATCAGCTAAGACGTGCCGTCCCCAATTTTTGGAGGAAAAGTTTATCAATATAATAACTAACCTAATGTCTTCTGAAGCGTAAATATGTATTAGAGTCGAAGTCAATCGATCTTTAATACAGACAATCGCATGTTTTATACAAGTTAATTACGATTGCACCATTGTTTAAACAGTACAACAACAAGAATATTAACGCCATAACAGATAAAAACGTTCATTGACATAGTTTGAATGTATTAATTGCTTGACTTTGTAAAAACGTAGTGTAGTAGTCACACTTTTGTTATAGTAAGATTTGTTGTTCATAAGATTGTTGTAACTGCAACACTGCACATGTTTTAGGCTATCGAAGTGCCCGCAGCAACTTTTCACCAGAGTCTGTAGTATTCTTAAGTTTAAAAGCCTACTTTTATTGATGTGTATGTAAGTAGCTACCAACTGTTACGGCTTCAAGGGAAAATACACTACTGTTTTTAGTATGAATATTATTAATTGTGGTTTAATAGTCTTCATTTATAATATAAGTAACTTTCTTGTTATCTTGGGCTGTTCTTCGTATGTTCTTTTCTTTGGCAGTTTAATTTCCCTCAAATATCTACCTCACCCCTTACCATCACGTGGTGTTTTACGATTACTAGATGGAAAGGTTTTTACCCTAAAAAAAAAAATTGGTTGCCTGTAAAGTCGGTATACGGGCGAAAGTTTTACGTGACAACGACTTTGAGTGGTAAAATAATTTTAGGCTAACCATGCCCGAGTGAAAGGGACGCGTGCCTCTCACTCGCTCTCATTGAGAGCGCATAACGCGAGCGGAGCGTAACGCAGTTTCTTGAAGTGTCACCCGGCAAACCAATTTATAAGACGTTGTCACGTCAAAAAATCTACAACACGCAAGTTAAGGGATCGAGGGGAATACCAAAACGTCTTTAAAATTCACAGTAACACATAAATATTGTGTTTGTAATAGTTTATTGTACTTTGTACTGCCTGCAGACATGACAAAACATCGGCTTTCATTGTCCTTTCTGGTTTTATTATTGAAGTCCCTTTGTGATTCTTACCTATGAAATAATGTTGGTGTTTGTTATTTATTGTCAGTGTTGTGAGATTTTTAAATATGGTTATGTCTTTATCCTTGACAAGTGTTTGAATGAAGAAGTAATTGATAGATTGTCGCAATTTGAATTTAGTAGCAGGTTCTTTATTTACATCTTTATCTTCACTGGGCACTTCTACACGTATGTTCGTAGGTATAATTCCAGTACCTCCTTTGTTGAAAGGAATGACTCAACCAAAGTCATCAATATGCACGAATGGAACATTTAGGGCTTAAATTAAATCATTTATCGTTACCTCAACCGGCTACATTGCTACAAGTTCTATTCCATTGATTCAATTAGAACCGCTTCACTTGTTCTTTAGAAATCTATTCTACGAAAAAATTAACCGGTATGAATGTTTAGCATAAAAAGTTTATACAATATGTAAGGCTTGTTAGGCTAGTAACTTGTGAGGCTTCCAAGTGAGTGGATCCGTTTAAAACTATCGATCTCTATTCCGTACTGGGTTGCCTTGTTATGTAAAACTTTTTTATTACTTTCTTTGCCCTTTTATTTTGCTGTACAATCAATGTCTTCATTCTGTGTTTTATTCAAATCTTTTTTGTCTGCCTCGAAGTTTTTTTTTATATTCTCACTTATGTTTGTTGGAAAGAAACATTCATGTTCTTAATATCTATCTCTAATTACCTTGTTCAGACACTCATGCACACCTCGCTTCCATGAATCATCTAAATAACATTAACCACAATTATTAATTTAACCATTTCAAAAAACTTTGTTACATACGTTTAGTCTTGTCCTGTTAAACACTGACCGCGAACCAGAATGAGTAATTTGTAATTCTAATTTCTACGGCAATCACTTTTAAAACATGATTGTGTGTCGTGAACTCGTGACAAAACCCAGGCTCGAAAAAAAAACATGGAGTAGTAAAGAATTGGAGCACTCACAGCAGTCGCTAAAAAGAAACTCACTCCCTATGAAGCAATGCAAGATGTCCAATCTCAGACGCATCTTTTCACTCGTACACTTAACATGAGCATGCTTATACGCACTTCATTTACATCAATTTCCATGGTATCAAAGCAAGTTTCTCGGGCGGAAAATTAGATGGGCATACAAACGATACAATCTATTTTATTAGGTCACACGACGATCTGTACGTATGCAAATCTCCGTGAAATTGCAATGAAATAAGAACGAACGTTCAACTAGAATGATTGAGAAATTCGCTGTCATTTCTGGTATAGCTTCGTCCTACATTCGCTTCTTGTAGTACTCCTTGTGTAGGGTTTACGACCTTACTGGTTAGTATTCAGTGCTATCAATGTCTAATTAAGTGTAAATAAATTATTATCGTTAATTTGATGTGGAGAAAGGTGCATAAAATTACGATTCTATTCATTTTCTTAAAGATATTGTAGCAGCTGCAGATTATTTTTAGCATAGACTTGATCTGCTGGTTTTTAATTCAGTACTTATTGGAAGTTCCGTTAATCTTTCAAACTTTGTTCTTGTTTTTAGAACAGCGGTTTCCACCTCGTTTAGAGTTTGTTCTTATTTTTCGTTCAGCGTTACTTAGGCTAATCTTGAACCATCTATTTCTTCACTAAACCATTGTGAATTACGGAGCGCGGCACGTTGTGAAATGTAACAGAAGAAAATGTTGAAAGATTCTGCCGTCACTAGAACCAAGTGCGTGAAGATGGGAGATATTATCTCAGATAGTCAGGTCTAAGTGAAGCGTATTATTGCACGATTTAAACCCGTCAATGATCTAATTGAACATGAAAATGAAATAAATTTTATTGACAGACTTGCTGTTATTAATCAATGTATAAATACATAGTATGTTGCAATTTTCGACCAAAATAACTTTAATAACAAAAACACATGGATAGAGTAAACAATCATACTGTTTGATAGGTCAGCAGAATTAACCGTTATTATATAGGTAGTAAACAATAAGTAGAAATAGTTGAAATGTTTTTATACAATTTGGAGACTACACAATTTTACACAATTTTTGACGAAAACAACAACACAAACAATGAATCTCGTTATTTAGAAAATGGTAATGACGAGTAAACAAATATTAATGCTGACACTAAACACTCTACCCCCATCCTCACTACAGTTACTTCAACTAAGAAACACAGCACCAAATGTAAGTTTACTTATTTCTAAATACATTTCCGTGAACATCTGCAGCGTGCCGGAAAGGCCACATTTGCAAATGAATGTCTTACAATAGGGGTAACAGCGTAACGAAACACCGTGATATACGGGCGCTTCCTAACGCAACGTTAAAGAACATGTGATTAGGAGATACCAAGACGTATTGTACAAGCGAGGGTTACATGTAATGTAAGAGTTGTTGACAGGGCGTGAAAGGGTTCTATTTGAAAGCGAATAACTTTGAACAAGGAAATTAGATCAATTCAACATTGGTTCTCTTCGATGTTCATTGGGAACTACATGGTTGTTCTCAGTTTCTTAAACGTCGGAAATAGTCGGTGTTAGGATTTTACTCGTGGATTATTCAAACTGACAATTATTGGCGGAATGGACGAAATATTATGGAAGAAAGAAGAAAATGAACGAGAAAAAGATGTTGTGCACCGACATCTATACAATTGCCGTGGGGGCATGATGTAAATGTATATAACTGTAGCATTGACAGTCATCGTAAGAAGGTACTTAATTAAATCTAAGGTTGCCTTTTAAATACGTTATATTTTAGGGAGGCCTAACGAAAATCTATTTAAAAGTCAACCTTAGTTTTTCTTCACCAGAATCCTCGGAAGTTTTATTTGCACATGCTTTGCGCCAAAAACATACTTAAGAACAACACGCTTGATTATGCAAATGAATAAATAGCATTTGATACAGATATAAGTAGTACGTGTACAAAGAAACTAAAAAAAAAATGCTAAATTGTTCGATATAAGTAAGGTGTATAATACTCGTAATATTATTACTGGTTCTTTCTTATTACTCGTAGATGTTGACGTAAAATATTGCGTGACATAATTTAGCTTTTAAATACTGTCTATGAAAACGGTTGTCAAACGAAGAGTTTTTTCTAAAAGCTCTCAAAGTTTTTAGCAGTCGTAAGAAAACCGTTGACAGCCGAATCAATAGCACATAACTGGATATAAAGAAGTTGGAACGGCAATTTTTTATAGCCATGCTCAAAATGCTATAAAATACAAGCATGTCTAACAATATAAATCCGTATTTATTACGAGTTCTTCTTTTTCAATGTTCCTACATTCGCGTAAAAGTTAGAAATCATAGATAACTTAAGTCTTTTTTTATGTTACACTGACAGCTACAATACCTGTTCTTTTTTCAAAGATTTCTAAAAGAGATTTTAATCATATTACTTTCTTACTCGTCGACTTGTTTGTCAATAGGCACGTGATCTAGATTGTTTATGAAAACGAATTCATTTTTACTATGATATTGTTATTAACTTAAATTGGCTAATTAAGTTATTAGATCGTGTTATTTCTTCACGTCAGTTCTTTTAGTAATCATTTAAACGTGTAATAATTCTATTTCGTTGGCAGCATTCGTGGAATAACTATAACTACGAAGATTTATTATAGCATTATAGTTAATGCCTATAATAGTCACGATATATCTATAATTTAGCAGAAATTACTATAATTATTTCAATAGAAAGTTTTGTTCAGCTAAGTAGGTAGGAATCATTTAAAAACTTCGGCGCAAATATTAATCTGATTATAGAGATCTAATGGTCAAAGATGTAGAATTTGTCTACGAATGTACGAATGAAGTATTCACTGCAATTGTTAAGTAATGTAACATACTTTAGTATGCGCTTATGCTTCATGGCATCTCTTTTTGTTACAGGTTTGAGTTCTGTTGACCCTGTAGAAAAGAATAGATCCCGTGGTTTTGGTTGTCACAACTAAAGCAAGTAACTTGTAATAGTTATGTTGTTACAAATAAAAAAGTACATATTACAGAGACGTGCCTACAGTACAAAGAAGCCATATAACATGCAAACGACATTCTAGACAGACTTAATGAATGTAGAGCAACAGAAGACCAGGACTTGCATACAAAACACTTTACAAATACAAAGAATTTCTTTTTCAGAGAAAGCCATGTATAAATGTAAATGTTGACGACACACAACACATAATCGTGCTAAGATAAACTCATAACATGTGCAATGAACAACAGAACAAGGCAAACAGTATAATGAGCTCTCGTGAGGTCACACTAGATGAAAGTATTGATAGCTAAGTTTAACAAGCCGTGAAAATAGCAAACATGGCCATCACAATAGACACTAAACAAACTAGTCTCGGGCCACAGGACAAACGTGATACTACTGAACTCGTTGACCCGATCTAGAAAATGTTCATACAAGCAAAAATATAGCAACTAAACAGATAAGCACTATCTAAATTCTTAGAAAAGAAACCACACTTTTTAAGCTTACTACGTTTCCCACGTGAGACAATGGCAGAAAAATCTTTTACTAGAAGAATTTCTCGGTATTTCCAATACACTATGGTAACGATCTCACAAGTTGATGTAACTAGCGTCTGTTAGAAAAAGAATCGTGCAATTGTGCACGCTTCACTCAAGGACGATCACGCGACGCCACGCCACTGTTATTACAGCACTGAAAAGCTTATTAAAATAATGGGCCGATAGCTATGGAATTAGAGATTACAATGAGGAATGCGAACATTCCTGTTCTTGTTGCCAGGTGCGAGCGGATTCCGATGCGAATGGAAGTCGATCGTTTAAGGAAATTATGTGCTCCTGTGAGAGAAAAATGCCTAGTTGTCCTCACGGTTCGCCCGTAGGAATCTTAACTATTATGTATTTACTCCTGATACATTATAAAATAATGTAGAAAACATTAATCTACTTTATAAAAACTAAAAACACGATCACATAACTATGCTATCGGAAGTAATCACAATGGTTGATAAGACAAGCGTTATCAATAAATCGATATCTATTGTTTGGCGACTTGTAGGACTCGCACCGTAGACAATAGTCAACAAGACTCTGCACAAAGAGGTGGACCCGACTGCGTTAAATGAATTCGTATCAGATCACTATAAAATAAAAGGAGCGTAAATATACACTCCGATAAACAAGCAGAACGAAGTTAAGGTCGTCAGATGAAAGCTGTTGGAAATACTTATAAATTGGGGTTTTCGTAGCAAATAATGTCAATTTGTGTCAATTAATTTCACAGTTGCTTTCCTGCATGGAATGTGCACAATTCTGATAAGTAGGTAAGTAATTGGAGGCGAATACACAGCATAGTAAGAAAGACGATAATAATACAGTCAAAAAAGCTCGTATACTATAATAATTTTTGTAAGAAGCAGTAACTGCGTGGATGTCGCCATAGGTAACGTGTAGCGTAACTTCTCGGGTTCAATGGACACGATAGTGTAATGACAGGTTGCTGGTCTTTCGAGTATGAGCACAATAATAGAGGCCTGTTTGTAATAGTTCGTAAGAAACGATAACGCATCGAAATGCGGACTAGATTTTGTAGAAGCTTAGTGTTTACAGACATGTACGGGAAGATAAAACAGGAAATCAGAGACAAGAAGCCGAAAAAGGACACTTCCGACAAAGTAGGCATAAATACACTTTCCAAAGTTCATAATGTTAGTCATCGCGTTTGGTTAGCGGGTTGGTGACAGCAGGACCCTTTCAAATCTAGTCACAACATGTTTTTCGCTGACGTCATAATCTTAGGCTTGGTAAAGTTATAACCGACGTGATACACAGCTGTTATTGCAATTTGCTATGCGACATGTTTTATGCACCAATGTTGGTCGAAGGCCGAGATAACGTTACATTATACAAGCAAAGCTTTTCCCATAAATAAGAGACAAGCGCAAAATAAATATTGTTGTAGTGCTCTTTATTCACACTATTTGGTAAACAGTGTCAATTGAAAACAAGGAAACTGCTAAAAAGCTAATTAATTTTGCAGAACGAGAAACTGCGATTTAGATTTAACCAAGAATTAATACGCTATATGCTTTGTCTTATCACGTGGTATCTCACTATGTCTCTTTGTAAAGGTCAAGATTGTAACCCCTGACCACTTCTACGGGTCACAGTCGTGCAACCACTATCGTGACAGTTGTGTAATGCTGCAGGCGATTTCACCAACACTCCACAAAAATAGTGACGTCAGTTAGACAAACACGCAACCGAGCAATAAACAATACAAACTGACCATCAATAAACATCAAGTCGATGACAACGATAACGTCCATTACAAGCGATCACTTCTCTAAAGTCACTCATTAAAACATACTTTCTTTTCATCCAGTAAAAGTTCATTAGCCGCTAAGAGAACAATAGGCGATGAATAAATACCAGATAAAAGTTCTGATACGATGATTGAACACCCACGCGCTGACGGCGAAAGTGATGGCTGGGTGTCGTATGAGGTAATTGAAATCTTGACCACTGTATTACGTCCAGAAGATAATCTACTTAATAGAAAAAAAGTGCAACGTAAGATTGGTTTGTTAAGAGGCATTATCGCCGTAACAGATGGAAATGATATTAAAGTTACATTCGATATCATTTCAGATTAGTTAGACGTGTAAGCTACACTAAATAATAATTTCGAAAGTTGATTGAACGACAGTTTCTACGCAA
This sequence comes from Agrotis puta, assembly GCA_943136025.2. Classification (NCBI taxonomy): domain Eukaryota; kingdom Metazoa; phylum Arthropoda; class Insecta; order Lepidoptera; family Noctuidae; genus Agrotis; species Agrotis puta. The sequence goes on along the minus strand of OW964169.2, from coordinate 16,785,156 downwards.
CAGAACAGACAGAAGATTGTGAAGTAAATCGACCTGATAGAGGCGTGGAAACAAAGTGTAATAACGTTTCGTATGTGGTATTTAAGACAATAGAGACCTTGAGACGATGCCATGAATATATTTCGATGGTCCGGACGCGTGTATCGAAATAAGCAACAACAATAACGATATATTGCCCAATATACAACCATTTTGAGATGAAACAGTCATTAATCAAAGGTTTATTGTAAATCTTCTGAATGTCGAATTTCAAGAACATGATTCAGATGGCTTTTGTGGTCTAGAAGGTGAATCACTACCGAATAAAACTCGGAGTAATTCAAGGTTGGCGAGAAGTAATAATAATATGTAAACAAATAACTTAATAGTTCAATATCGATAACGATTGTCGCGTCAGCAAAGTTATGTTACATGTAATTGCTTGATGCGTGAATTGTAAGATTTGTTCATGAATCGTGAATTCATAATTTAGGTATTGCTTAAAATGATAAAAAAATGCCAGAAATAAAGAATTTGCGAATTAATTAGGTAGTAAAAGTTGCAAGGCCAGCGTTTAAAATTTAAATAAGAACTTATTGATGCAGAGCCATAAAAGAACTGAGGCATCGAATAGGGTTGAACACAATGAAAAAAAAAATATTCAAGGTGTTGCAAAACTTTGGAGCCAGTGACCAGGTGGCTCGCGACTCGCTGTGCCAGAGATGACATGCTACTTTCTCTCGGCTGGACCAAACGCACCGAACTCTCCAACCCGGACGCACGGCTTTTTGCATTGTTTTTGTTAATGCGATATTATTATTATCGTTGTCCGAAATTGAAAGTTTTAATGTACTATACTTGGCTGTGGAAAATCGAAAGCAAATTGGCGAGATGCTTGGGTCTCCCATAACATTAAGGTTGCATTACCTTTATCGGTGAACACTTTCATTTTTTGGCCGTATAGCCGATTATATCTACAATTTAAGCTAGTATTGGAGATGGCCATATTTTATAGTACCACTTACGCCTACGGCTTTAAAATTTTCAAATTGTAGAAGTGTTTGAGTGAACTCACCCTTTCACAAGGCTGCGGCATAGTTGGTGCATCGACCTCAGTGTAGATGCACAGAGTAGACTTCCTTGACAGCGAATCGCTGGCAAGACTGCTCGAACTGGAGCCAGTTGAGAACTTCATGGTGCCACCTCATCCAGGAGCGCTGGAGAATCAGGTGACGTCTACCTGCACATCAATGTGATGTTGCCGGCACATCACACGGGTGCGAGTCACCTGGGCTCCACCTTCTTCGGTTCTCAATCAAGCTCGACTTTCGTATCGGGTCGTAGGTGAACTGCCTGCGCAAGTGACAGCTCGGTACTGTGTGTTCAAAGTCAACTGCGGACTACCAAGGTCTTCCGTTGCCAATGCAGACGGAATTTGCGATGACTGTTAGCCTGCAAATAAAGAAAAAACATGATTCAGCTGTGCTATATTAGGTAAAACCACATTTTGCGGACCATATTCAAAACTGTTAAAATATGTATGAGGTTTCATGTTCGTAAAATAAAGTTCAGTTTCATAGTATCGTAAAATGCTAAAAATAGATTCACAATAATGAGATTTTCTATACCATTATCTTATGAGTATATCGACATTAAACAGCAATAATGTCAGAAAGATGGTATGGTCATCACGCTATATCGATTTGTAATCGACGGATACGCAGTGTAAAAATTTATTGCTATATTAGAAACTATGATCTTACGTAAGTTTGCACAGAGTTGTTTTTGTATCTCATTGATTCTCGCTGCCTTTTTTGCATTGCTCCATTTTAAAATGGTGTGTTGAAACTGTCCAAGGACTTGGATAATTTAGATAAGTGGTGTCGATACGTAGATCGACGATCGACGGATCGAATCAATTAAGTGTAGATCGTATGATCGATACTGATGGCATTGTATGCAATAGTTGCAAGCATCGTAAAGGTGAAGTGCTATGTAGATGATTTCATTGTGTTGTGTATTTTAATATAGTTCGATTGAATCAAGATAAAGTTTATTATTAAAACCGGCCGTTCTATTTAAAGAACGTCCTTGTTGGACTACTTAACAGCATTTTCGTTTAACGGCAGTTAACAAAGCGTTACATTGACCTGCTATTTGAACTAGCGATTACAGACTTTTACAATATCTGAATTCTATAGACCTTAATCCGATATAATATTCTGTAATAGATCTTCATCTGTTTCCTTATTGACACCAGCTATATGTATATCAGTTAGCAAGTCTTAGTTATTTCACCATTCTATAAATATACTACTAACATATAATATTTCGTCAATTTTATCACGTCTCTTCAAAAGGAGGCTGATAATAATTTTTGAAACGATAAGATTATTCCAGTTTTCCTTGTCAATAAGATTAGAAATTGAAGTCTCTTTCGTCACTGAGGTGAACAAACGCATGATCACTTGATTGAACCAGGTCATCGAAAAACATTAATTTAGTTTAAGTGAAATTTGATTCTGCACAAATATTATTAAAACGTTTATTTGCATTATCATTTCCTTCGTTGATTATTGTAATAAGGTGCTTATTTATGATTTTGCCGGTATCAATATCGTTTTTTTATATCGTTAATGGCTGATTTTATTGGTAGATAATTTTAATTATCCGTCTGTATCTATCATTGTGGTTAACGAAATAACCAAAACATTAAAACACGCTGCCGTAGTAGTGATGGCTTCTCTGATAAAATAAAAAAATGTCAGAAGTTTGTCCCCAAAAACCCCTATGGACAACGGCGAAGACTAAAAACAGCAGAATAAATAAATGACAGTACCCGAAAATCATTTTAATCCTAATTTAATCTAAGCCATTGAGCAACTAACTAATCTTGATCAATACGTTACTCTTGATAATCCGCGCCGTATTTGGAAAGTTCAGACAAACGAAGTGGAGCATTGTACAAATAACTACAGTCATGTCATTGTGTGAAACCACCGAGTTGAACTATTACACCGTTAAGCTAAGGTACAAAGTTCTCAGGCTGCAATTGAGTCATTTTCATATGAATTGTCGTGTCTATATTTGGATGCGAAACTATTCTTGTATAAGTTCATGTGAAGGGCTGTGTGTGAATGAAGTTTAGAAGGTTACTGAGCAACCTTATATTTCGGATTATGCATGGATCAAAGAATAAGAGATAGATAGATACTATAGTCCTTTAAATATACAGTAAAAGTGGTGGTGGTGGTTGAAGAAGGTGGAGCTGTCACGAATATTTCAGACAAAGTAGACTTTGACAAGGAAAATTCTAAAGTGAACAATAAGCCTATAGAAATGAATGCATACAAGTATGCGCTCGCGCACGACCGCCATATAAAACAGTCTTTACCGTAAATACGCCAGTTTCGAATTTCGAACGGTTTAAGGAATTTTAAATAGAGCTTACTGCATGATTCACATTTTCGATAAGACTCTTTGTGTTATACCATTTTGAATCTTAACGCTATTTGTTTAAGGATAGTTGAAAGTCTATGGTGGTCTTGTCAAAATTGTGGTAAGGAATAAAAACAGTTATGTAAAATAGGCTTAAACGCGAGCATGATGAATCAAAGCTACCGGGCGATGACCATGGTTACCTAATGGACATTGAATAAGAAACTTGGTGAAGTGAGTTCAAGCTATACGGAGGGTTCAGCACAAGAACTCAAGATTATTGAACAGAATGTATAAGCTATTTACGAAATGGCTTCTATTATTGAAGCGAAGCGATATTTTTAAAGATATCTACTTTTTGTTAGATAATGAAAAAGACGTAGGCGTAGTTGAAACAGCAATACGATTACGACAAAGACTTACTTAGCAGTCAAGGAACTCCAAAGAAACTCATTGTTATGATGAGAATTCATTAGATAGTGAATCGCGTTTACTATCACCCGACAAAACTCGTTGTAAATCTCAATCGTGGTATACCTTTCTAATTTGAATTCTTTGATTGCTTTCCTTCCACTCAAGACGGCATATCTTTGAATAATAATCTTATCTTTAACACTATTTGCCCACTTGCATGTAAACTAACTTGTTAATGTTGTGAAAATTGAAAGAAAACCTATACGTATACAAGATGGTAATTTAATGTGAGTCGTAAAAGTCAAATGAATGGAACGGAATGTTGATGCTGCTATGACAGACTTGTGATATATTACAACTTGTGGTGCATTTTTTATAGGTATTTAATGGGCTATAATATGGTTACACTCACTTAGTGAATCTTATTAAGTTGCGTGTTTCACAGCAGACCTAGTAGCCGATGGTGGAAGTCGGTGGTAGGAGCTTGATATTTTTTTTTTTATCGTAGTAAATTCATGAAATGAGTCCTCCCAACCAGTTCAGGGCAGGAGAGACTCACTTTTAGTCAGACTTGTACTGACTAAAATCCTTGGTGTCCTACAATAGCCCTTTACGTTCCAGGGTCACGGTAGGTTAGTCGCTTGAACACAGAATATTTAATAGTACGCGACCAAGGAGCTTGACTCTTACTTAAAAATACTGCTTGGTACTAGATTAGCAATAATAGAGATAGAAGAAAGAAGACCAGCACTAGGTCTAGGTCAATAAAATAAATAAGAAACTATGTCCAATATAGGCGAAAGTAAAGACTAAACTGTTGTAGAAAATAATAATGATAGCACTATATTCAAAGAATAATGATCAAAGGAAAATAAAGATTGATAGAGTACGATTAAATCACTGCACAAGTAGGAAAACATGAGAACAACTATGTAAATTCAAACTAGAAATAGCTGAATGAAATAGAAGAAACAGAACTTAAAAATACAATGAAACCTAACTGCAGTAAATGCTAACCTCCGTCCTTCACATAGTAAAGAAACCCGTGCGTCAAACAATGCTCTACGTATCGTATGAGAACTTGAGAACGTTGCGCCTGCGACCACAATTAAACGAACTATATTGACTGCATATTGTGCTGCGTGGGATTTGTAGGCAAATAAATGGGTTAGCACGGCCATTTGTGCTCGAACATGGGTTGATTTTGGAAACACGAAAAATTTCTCGTAGTTATCATACTGGATTGCATTTGTTTAGTATCCAATACTAATGAAAGATTTTGGAAAACAGATAAATTGACAGGAAGTAATCGAATCAAATTTTCTACAAAAGCAATGAAGAAGCTGAGAATATGTACGTAAGTATATTTGTTACATGATTTATATTAACATGTTTACTAAAGTTGGAATGCTATTGTTTCAAAAGATTAGGAAGAAGTATGTTTGCTAGAAACTACTACTACAAGTGAAGTTGAAATATTGCTCTCGATAAGTCGATACGTTATCGCAGAACGCAACTGTAAGGATTTGTACATACCACGTGTACCGTTTAAACGAATTATACAATAAGGTAAGAAACTGCAATAAACCTACATTCGTTATGGAAGTAATTATACATTCCTTTCATTACATAGGAAGTTCGTGTTTCGGAATAAACGACAAGGAAAAAAGAAAGCATACAACCTAAGTGCATCCCAGTAACTTGTAGAAAGAGCTTGATCAGATCATATTGCAAGAATAAAGAACTTAAAAAGAATTATTTAAAAAGTTGTTTAACAGGCCAGTTACATGCAACTCACTCAGATCTAGATAATGTCAATTCATAAATACCCGAACAGGATATCCCTTCACCACAAAACCACTCAAGTTTTTCACTAGAATATAATATACCTAATTACGCAGAATAAGCACACACTAACACTTCCGAATCTTCATTTCTACATTTCCCTTTTACTGAGTCTGGAAAAACACACACGCGGTCACGATTTCACGAACTGAACTGAGTCCTAACCACCGTACACTTCATATAAATATGATAATGTCCCACTTTTTCAGGAAACTGAAGCGCACACGCAAGCCCGTAAACTGCATATGCATATTGATTCAATGATTAGTGATTAGCAAGGCGAAGCGACAGGAAATGTGCGTAGAAGAAATAGTAAAGAAATCGTCAGAAAATGTGCGTAGTGACGATTTCTTTACTATTACGTAGGGAGATGTCGATCTGCATAGGCGAAAAATTGAAGGAAACGATCCATATTAAGATAAATGGCGGAACTCTTATATCAATACCGAGAAAACGCTAAATATTAGTTGCAATTGAAGGAAGGAAAAATACGAATAAAAATGGCAAAAATGTGACACTTTAAACCCCCAAACTAAATCAATTTCAAAGTAACGAATCGCGAATTAATAAAAACAACAATACGGTAGCTAATTTGGTAGCAAATTAGCTGACAAAAGAAAGTTCAAACGTCCCAAATACCGACGCATCTACCGTAAACATTAACTAACTGGATATGCAGATGAGCGTAGGTATTCCTTCTGAGGCTGTGGGTCCACTCGGGCCAGCGAGCGGCGGGCGCAACCAATCGGCTGGAACAGCACGCAACAACAACAAATTAATGCTAGTGAAACACGCAATACACGCAAGAAAATCAAAATTTGTAGCTTAACGGTGTCTTGCAGTACTAACTTGTAACATCTCAGAAATTAAAACCATCAACATAAAGTCCAAACTCCCAAAGCTTAAAAGGATGAACCGTTCGATTCGTAAATTGGTATCATCAAGTCCATTAACTGCATCTCCATGAGAGGGAGATGTCAATGTAACCATATAAACTTGTGTTCTTTTATAATAAAGGGCAGTATAGCAACAGCATTCGTTGTATCACTTACTCCTAATATCACGCATCCGTACATGGCGACCGTGACAGCGTAAACGCTAGCAGCGTATGTTTACATTTCTTTGACCAAAACGGGTGTCGCAATGTATTGTAACGAGACCAATCTCGTACTGGGACTTAGCGTGGTCACTATTCTATTTTGTGAATATTTACCACGACAATCACAAAATGGGTACAACTAATACGAAGGAAGAAGTTATAGTTCCACAAAACGCAGCAGGTGGAAGTAACAGCGCTGACATCACGCAGCTGACGATACATGCCAGCACAACAAACATCATTTTAATCGTGTTACTTCTTATAGCATCGTTGGCGTTTTTGTATGGTATCTTCAGAATCTACAAGAATTGCCATCAGAAATGGATGGGTAATGAGATCAGGAAGGACAGATTACGATGTTCTATATGGAGACGTAGAGCTGACGCAGAGGAAATGCGGACGAATGCCAGAGGCTACAAGAAGGACACTGAGGACGTCATCTGAAGAGTTAAAAACCCAGGGTTTACGAAGAAAAGTGCGCGAAAGTTGTATTCGTTATGTGTCAGTGCGTGGTTATATATAAGGTGTTGTCTATTCTCTATTAGTAGTAAACGTGTAATAGCATAAAATATACATGACATTATTTTAGAGGACTAAAATAAGTGACAAATGAAAAAAAAAATATGAACGCTGGAGTGTATGCAGTATAAAATAATGGTATGTAATTCAGTACCTACTAAGAAAATAGAAATAAGTATTTATGTTAAATGGCAGAAAACTTAAAAACATTGTACGACAAGTTAATTGAAATCAGAAAATATTTGATAAAGATAGGTCCAGATAGAAGAAAAGGTAACATTATAGTCGTAAAATTAGCAGAGGCAGACAACTTAGTAAAAGAGTACAACTTATTTTTAGAATATTATTCAAAATCGAAAAGCACCGTATGTGAGAGTGAATGTTCGCATATTCAAGAGCTTTGCGCAAATTTTGATCATTTATATGAACAAATATTAGAATTGTGCTCACAGAAACCTAGTACGGCAGATAAAATGGCAACTACTTGTAAATTTGATTTAAAAGTTGCTTTAAGTTTATTACCAGTTTGTACAGACGATGAGGCTAGCGTAAAGCAACTTATAGATGGCATAGAGTATTACAAAACAGAGTTAGACGAAAATTCACAAGGAAAACTGTTAAATTTCGTATTAAAAAATAGACTGTCACAGACCGCAAAATTGAAATTAGCGACTTCATATGTCAATATTGACGACTTTATAGCTGACTTGAAGATTCAGTTATTGCCTAAAAAATCGGCTACAGCAATTCAACGAAAGCTGCAAAGTCTTAGGCAAAACGATTTATCAATCGATGATTTCGGCAAAAAAATTACGGAATTGTTTGTTGATTTGACGATCTCTCAATCGGGGGCCAACGAGGCCAGTTTGAAAGTTTTAAAGCCAATTAATGAGAAGCAAGCTATCAAATGTTTCTCAGATGGATTGAGAAATCGACGACTTAGTACAATAATTTCAGCCAGAAATTTTACATCATTGAAAGATGCAGTACAGGCGGCCATCGATGAAGATATAACAAGTCCATCAACATCTTCCGATATTTTAACGATGAATTATAGAGGGAGATCGTCTTATAACTGGTCACAGCGGAGAGGCCGCTTCTCATACGCAGGTAGAGGACGCGCACGTGGCAATCAACAGGTTATCCAAAACCAAGACGAACAGCAGGATCAGGTTCGGAGAGGATCGCAGGCAAGCTGGCGCCGGTCCACCCGACCATTTCATGGAAACAGAGGTAGGTCCAATTATAGCACCTCCAGGGATCAACACATACATACATTGGATGACTCAGAAACGCAGGAAAATACAGAAACAGAACAGCGGAATGAGGACCAGTTTTTTCGGGACTAAAAATATAATTTTATCATGCAATAACGTAGGCTACGTAAATATAAAATCGCATAACCATTATTCATACCAATTATTAGTAGACACCGGTGCATCCATATCTGTCATAAAGTATAAACAAATTCTCGACCAAAACATTCCAATCCATATCGAGAAGACACTTGTAAACGGCATCGGGGGCAAAGTACAGGCTATAGGATATGCTTATTTGCGCCTAGTTATTGGAAATCAGACCCTACAACATAAGTTCTATGTTTTTAAAACATTGCCTTGTAAAGGTAGTGGCATACTGGGACAAGACTTTTTAAGCAAGTATAAAGCAGTATTAAATTACGGTAACCAAACTTTGTTACTATGGAATAACAACTCAAAGGTATCATTACCATTAATAATGACAAACAATCATTTTAATATACCGGCATGATCAGAGTCTATTCACTTTATTCGAACATGTGAGATAGAAGAATGTGTAGTTAATGGAACAGAACTGCAAAAGGGGATCTTTGTCGCAAATACTTTAGTTAAGCCCACGAATGGGAAAATACCAATTAGGATTTTAAACACCACGGAGACAGATTTAGTCTTGACAACAATTAGTCCAACACTTTACAAAGCAAGCGAGTATGATGTATGTTCATTTCAAGAAACCAATAATAATGCTGATCGTGTCAGAAAGGTATTCGCTTCGCTATCGCTGAAACATTTAAATAAAGAGGAGCAATTGTCCATAGAGTCCATTTGCGCAAAATATGCAGATATTTTCTTCCTACCGGGTGATAAATTAGGAACAACTAAATTATATGAACACTCAATAACATTGAAACCAAACGTGGCACCAGTGTACGTTAAGCCCTACAGAATGCCGCATTCACAGAAAGCCGAATTAAAAAAACAAGTGGACAACTTATTGGAACAAGAAATTATTGAACCTTGTTCCAGTGAGTGGTCCAGCCCAGTACTCCTAGTGCCTAAAAAATCAGACGCAAACGGGGAAAAAAAATGGCGGTTAGTTATAGATTACCGTAAGCTCAACACTTGTATTCAGGATGATAAGTTTCCACTGCCAAACATCACGGATATACTAGATTCCTTGTGTGGATGTATTTATTTCACACATTTAGATTTAAACCAAGGATTTTTTAACGTAGCGTTAAACAAACACAGTAGGAAATATACTTCATTTAGTGCAGACGGTGGTCAGTATCAAATGACAAGAATGCCTATGGGACTCAAAACTAGTCCCAGCTCATTTTCGCGTATGATGACCATGGCAATGACCGGGCTATCCTACGACAAGTGCTTAGTGTACCTAGACGATCTTATTTGTATGGGACGGAACTTAACTGACCATAACAAAAATTTAATAGAAGTATTCGAAAAGTTGCGCAGTGCCAACTTAAAATTAAATCCCACTAAATGCGATTTCCTTAAGAAAGAGATGCTTTATTTAGGCCACGTGGTGACAGGCAATGGTATATTGCCGGACCCAGATAAGATTAAAATAATTAAAGAGTATCCAGTTCCTAAAAGTACGGACGAAGTGAAACGCTTCGTTGCTTTTGCAAACTACTATAGAAAATTTATAGACCACTTTGCCGACAAAGCCTATCATTTAAACCTTTTAAGTAAGAAAAACACTAAATTCAACTGGGATAGCAACTGTCAAACGTCATTTGAAACTCTAAAACAGAGTATGATGTCACCGCCAATCCTACAGTACCCAGATTTCTCAGAACTAAATCAATTCATAGTACAAACCGATGCATCTGGGTACGCAATTGGGGCAGTACTATCAAATTCAAATGGCAGACCAATAGCTTACGCTAGTAGGAGCCTTAACAAAGCGGAAAAGAACTATCCCACTATAGAGAAAGAACTCTTAGCTGTAGTTTGGGCTGTCAAATATTTCAGACCCTATTTATACGGTCGTACATTTAAAATACTAACCGACCACAAACCCCTTGTATACTTATTTAATTTAAAAGACCCATCTAGCAGGCTCTTTAAATTTAGACTAGCTCTAGAAGAATACAATTACGAAATAGAATACGTAAAAGGGAGTGAGAACTGCGTTGCAGACGCATTATCTAGAATAAAAATTACGTCAAAAGAACTTAAAGAAATGAATGAGTGTCTGTGTGCAGTAATGACTCGCGCTCAAAAACGAAAATTAGATGCTGTCGCCCCGGCAGATGAGTTGCCCACCGACAACTTGCCAGTTCAACCACATGTAGTGGAAACTCATATCAAACCAAGAGGCGCAGTAGAGTTAAGATTTGCACCCAGTAGCAGTCTTAAGAAGTTAAAGAGCGATAGCTCAGTAGTGTTACAAACACACATAATATTATTGTATAATGCCCAAATGAAAACTATATTCATAAACTCGGCATCTCAATCACAAACTACGCGAGCCGAGTTTGCGAGAGAGCTGAGTGATCTATGTAACAAGCTAAATATAGAAGAAGTATACTTCATTAAAAATTCGAATAATAAAATTTTTGTAGAGAAATTAACTAGTGAGATAAGAAAACAAAGCAACTGGAAAGGGCCCAGATTATGTATATTAAAAGATGTCGAAAGAATAGAGGACAAAGATGATAGGAAAGTGATACTCAACGACTTTCATCTTTTGCCCACTAGTGGGCACGCGGGCATGAGAAGAATGCTGACTAATATAAAAAAATACTATTTTTGGCCAGGCTTAGAAAGTGATGTCAAAAATTATGTCAAAAAATGTGTTCAATGTCAGAAGCATAAGTATACAGTTCAGGTGAAAGAGCCAATGGCAATCACCACAACTGCTCATTCGGCTTTCGATAAAATCTTCTTAGACTTGGTAGGACCATTAGACAAAGACAGCAACAATTTTTCTTATATATTGACATTGCAATGCGAGCTGTCCAAGTATGTATGTGCGTATCCCCTCGTCACTAAAACCTCTACAGAAGTAGCACGCACCTTCGTGGATAACTTCATACTTCAACATGGCATCCCGAGGGACATAGCTACCGACAGAGGCACAGAGTTCATGTCCGAGACCGTGACACAGGTTTGTGAATTACTACATATTAAAAAGTTAAACTCAACTGCGTATCATCACCAAAGCATCGGAGCGCTAGAGAACTCGCATAAAAATCTAGGTGCATTTTTGCGAATCCAAGCAGAAGGAAAACCCGAATTATGGAGTACTTGGTTACCATTCTGGTGCTTTGCTTATAATACGACAGTTCACTCGTCAACAAAATTTACACCATTCGAACTCGTATACGGTAGAAAGTGTAACTTGCCCAATAATTTGGAAAAGTGTGTAGAGCCTCTATATAATTACGACAGTTACCCGCTTGAACTTAAGTACCGCCTACAGGTTTCTCAAACCGAAGCGCGGGAAAATTTGATAGCCAATAAAATAGGCAGAAAAAGTAGATACGACCAGCATGTAAATCCAATACGCTACAAGCCAAACGATCAAGTTTTAATTAAAAATGAAACTGGCAATAAACTTCAACAATTATATTCTGGACCTTACAAGGTGATTAGAGATTTGTCACCAAATGTTGAGGTCAATTATAAGGGAAAACCCGACATTATTCACAAAAACAGAACGAAACCGTATCATGTTTAAGATAAAAACAATAAGACAATTAATTACCAATGCTATAAGCACTTAACAATAGCTATTATACAGGTCAGCAGAAAACGGAGACGAATAATAAGCGCCAGCTGTGCGCTCATAGGTACTCAGGGATTGATTGTTATTATAAGTATGTAACTACTTATTATTGTATAACTTTGTATACCAAACATAACGAACATATGTACTACGATTATGTTATAACTATATTTTATACGTGTTAGCCTAAGAGTATCAATGTTTAATTTGTGCTTATATTGTATCCATGCAATAAAATAAAAGTAAACTTTTATTTTATTTTAGTTTCAGGGAGGAGATGAGAGGGAGATGTCAATGTAACCATATAAACTTGTGTTCTTTTATAATAAAGGGCAGTATAGCAACAGCATTCGTTGTATCACTTACTCCTAATATCACGCATCCGTACAAGCTGGTCTTTGACTGCTGGCGTTTCAGAGAGACTAAGAGTCACTCGACGAGCAATGGAAAGAGCTATGCTCGGAGTTTCTTTGCGGGATATAATCCAGATGGATATTCGGCGAAGAACCAGAGTCGCCGACGATATCGTGAGAGTCGCGGGCTACCAATAGATGCAAGTCGAAAATTGTCGTTCGGCGTGGCGGTCTAAGGTGGAGGCTTATATTCAGCAGTGGACGTCTTCAGGCTGATGATGATGATCATGATGAAGTCCATTAAACAAGTAAACCATCCCGAATCGGGAAGACTTTATAAAGATATTTACTTCAAGTCTTGGGACAAACATTAGCAAATGGGAACTAAAAATAAAACCACGTCAGTGCTGATAAGCGAAACTGCTTATTAAAGCCATAATGTCCGTGTTACATAAAGAGAGAAATGAAATCATTCTCATATGAAATCATTGCATACTGGAACTGCAACGGCAACAAACACGGCAGCTGACCAACATTTTGACGAGGCCCTTTTATTAACAAGATGGTTTCTGAACACGCAATCTCTGAGTAGATCGGGAGCAATTTTCTGGTTAGCTTATTTCTTTCTCCAATGATGCAAAGTGATTGACTGGTCATTTCCTTTGAGAACACGCGGCAGCGCGTGACGCAGCGCCGTTCAGTCTACGTGATATTTTCGTCAAGCCTTAAGCTTCAAGTTCAATGACCACGGAGGTCAGGTGCGAGATAAAAAAATATCCAGCAGTTTCCGCAATATCTAATTTTCGGTCGTAAATGTTAATTGCGCTTATTAAAGTGCTCGTGTTCGGCTCCGTTTGCGAACTGGATGTAGTGCTTACTGCTTGTGATATTTTCGAACTTATTGCGCGGAATTTTAATGGCGGTTGAAATTAAAAGGAATATAGTTGGATTTCTTATGTAATGTAACGTGTACACTTCTTATCTGATTATCTGTTTCCGAACTGTTTGACTTGTCAACACGGCATCTCATTATCGCTGCTCTCATAACTGCGTTACATATACTAGTTCCGCAATGAGATCCGTCTCGGCGGACAACTTGGCGGCATTACTTGACGAGCAAAAAACCGCGCCCACGCCTTTTGATCCGCGTGAATGCTCCGTGTAATCTCAAAGGGACTGCATTCCTCTGCTGTTGTATTTCAAATTTTACACCCACATTTATTTTCACAAGGTCCACTGGTAACCACACCCGCACCGTTATCACAAAGTACACCTTTATCATACCCGTATAGCTTTAAGTTAAACTAAGTTTTATTAATGTTGCCCGTATCTCTCTATGGGCACGGGGTACATTGCGCATAATAATGTTCCATTCCCTGCATCGTGTGCGGTCTACCATCTATGTAGATAAATATCTGGCAAAAAAAACTGTGACATTTAAGATAGACCACATTTCACCAGTGATTTATGTTGACTGCAGCAAAAAGTTGGACTGGCGACAAATATATTTGACCTGTCTGTCTGATCAACTTGATGACGTTCGAGGCTGCATTACTTGCGATTGAAAAGCAAATGCCTAGGTCACGATCGGCACGTCTAAAGAAACTTTACTGCATATGTGTTGTTACCCTTGAAGATTTTTAAGTCCAGGACGTTGTCAAAAATGGCTGTCCATTCGATTTTGTTAGGTACACCTTGAACACAAATAGGCCAGTCACGACTTTTGCCATAGTAAGATTTATCGGGCACTTTGTTACTTGATTTGTTGTTTTATTGTGGTAACAACCATACACATTTAATCCGGATTCGGTTTGAATTAAACGGTCACCTATTCAATTTAGGACCTTTTGGTTTTGACAAGTGAGTTGTTGCATAATATTTACGTTCGCTGAAATGGCAATTGAAAACTTACATATTATGTGCTCTCTCCGTTGAGAGAGTCAATTAAGGAAATCCTTAGCACGTAATCATTAAATGATTTCATAAGTGACAACTGTAACAAAAAAAATGTTAGCACCAATAAAAGCTGTAACTACTAGTGCAATAAAAGAGAAGCACGTGCCAAAACTGTGAATAACAAAGGTGATGAACTCATAATTCACCCAAAACACGATAACGATGTCACAGATGTCCACAATTTCAACCCTAATTAAACGCCAAGACAGCTATTAAGAGTCGCCATAACTTTAATGGCAGTTTAACTAATAAATTAGGAGGATTGTGGATAAAAAAAGGTTTGGGGAGTAACCTGTTTGATGGCCCGTGGTCTTCCCGGTTACCTGGGCCGTGACTTGGGCATTCCACACATATTTCCGATGCCCCTTTGTAAGGTACTCTGGTATATAATATTGCATTTTGTCGCGCAAAATTGGAAGTAACAAGTTAAATAAAAAAAAATAAGGTGGTTGGAGACACATAATTTGAAAGGGATGTACAAATATTGCTACCTGTTAAGACTGATAGATCCATTACATGATGGACATCCTCTATTATTATGGCACTGTGGGAGGCACATCTTAGTCCAAAAAGGTTTAATTGTGAACGAAACAGGTTAGTTTTACCTCGATAGGTAGAGCAAATAACTCGTATGTGTTGAAGGAAAACAATACAAATCCAGAACAATCTGAGCTTGGATCCATAAAAATTGAGATAACAGACATATGAACGACAAAGCTACATAGAGCCGATGACGATGTTATGTACGATAGTATTTAACTCAATTCACACCATAATGTTAACGGAATATTTCTAAAGAAAATACAGTGAAAGCATTCATACGATACAAAAGTAATGTAGTATGACGAAGAGAATCAATATGGACACTTCAATATAAGTTGTAATTAATAAAGCATTAAAAGTAGATTATAAAAAACAGCAACGTAAAAGACTAGACGTAAAGACTACAAGACATGAATGCAATAATAAAACATGGCAGTTCTAACGAGTCCTAGTTGAGAAAGACAAGTTTTTACAACTTGTAGAAAGGATTTGTACTAATTAGTTGACAGTTATGTTTAACATGCTTAGAAGTAACAGGTTGATTGTTTATGATGCTTATGCTTCCAAGAAATGATACCCACAAGCTTAAGTAGAGACTTATTTAAGAATAGTAATGTTATTATGATTTATTTCATTTCTTTCAATATCAAGTAAAATAAAAATGTTTCAACTTGATTGAATGTTTACTAGAAAAATGTCGGTCCGGACCTTCCGGGACAGATTAGCAATGAAAGAAAACGGAACAATTTGGTTTACTCTCAATAAAGCGAATAATTTTAAACTGTTTCCGTCACAAAATTACAATCTAATTGAAATGGTTTCGAGCTAAAAGAAACAAGTCCATAGATGTCGCGTTGACCGTTGATAACGATCTCAAATGCGATTTTAATAGGTTATAAAATACAACAATGACGCTTTTAGTTCGTTCTGTTCCACATTCCTGCATTGAGTTTTAGTTTGTATTTAAATTCTAACATGATTTTGCACAATTTACCATTTCATGTTTTACATACGTTTGCGATAACTTACTTCAGTTTCAATGTGGAAACATACAGTTGATCGTAAAAAGCAGTCGTTATAGTTTCTTCAACAATAAAACCAAGTAAATTATAATTCAAGTCGAAATCGGTATCGTTAAAACCCTTTACTTTCTATGTAACATAATCTTGGATACCGTTATTCATGACAAATTGCAGTATGTCCACTTTGATATTAGTGTTACGTGGAGGCTCTTTTTAACTTCGAAGATTAGTGTCTGGTCGTTATAAAAGAATGCGTTCGGTACTCCTTTCCTATTTATCATTAAAATGCACCCATTATTCTTGTCCATAAGCTAACCGGATATCCATACATGTGAAAACGGGTCATGCGTTGTGGCCTTTATGGTGGGCTTCGCTGGCATTCCGACTCTCGAACACCATTACGGATTCTATGAGCATTGAACATCGCCTAGTTTCCATAGTGCGATTAGTTAGCAGTACTTCTACGATCGGAAAAGGGCTTCGGCCATTTCTTTTTAGGTATTAGAATCGTTAAAGCGTTCAAGTAATGTTAATTTGAAATACGTAATTTTATCATTTCTTGGATTAGTTTTTTTTCTGTAGCTTGTAAATCTTCGTATGTATGTTAGCAGTTAGCTACATTATTGTCTTTGTGCTATATGTTAATTTAAATGCGCATGACGGCATGTAATGAGAATCTGCCAGACGTTTTCAGGTCTTTATTTTTGTTTCGAACGAGGCAAAAAACTGGAATGTTAACAAAGGCATTAAAGTAAATCTTTACCTACATTTGAACACCTACATTTTCCTTCATGCAGTCAGACTGTTGGTAATGCAAAAGCCAAGTTTGCACAGCTGTGTTGACGTCATGAACCAGAAAAATGGACTGGCCTTTATGATTTCAACTCTGTTATGAGTATAATGTCTTGAATAAATAAACGTTTACACGAAGATCCTCGCTGTAAGGGTGACGCAAATATAATGGGGCTATTAGGCAAATATTTTGATGTTACGTTATACAATGGTATCTTCTAAAAGTTTCATTGAAATAATGTCTGTATACGTAGTCACGACAATCTAATTATAAAAAAATCTTAATTTTAGTTCTGTTTACGTAAATGTTTTGTTTTTTGTTTTGTATTTCAAAAATCCAAGAATGTATTTGCGTAGCTTCACGAGGCATACGCAAATTAGATTTGTGTTCTAGTTAGTCGTAGACCAAGTTCCCTTGAACTGCTCACGGTTATTTTGTAAGCCAATAAAGATAGAATGCGGCCTTTTTACGACAATACTCGCATTGTACGGGGCAAAGGAACAGAAGATTCCGATTCGTCCATATTGAGAACATCGTGAAATTATGAATCATTTCTTTGTCTATACTTGGGATAGCGATAACATCTTTATTCTCGCTTTTAATAAAGCTTTTTATCTCTTACATCGAGTAAAACGTTCTAATAACTAATAAGTAAGGTCTATTAACGCTTATCTTAATTGCAACTAGATTAATACTGCGTATAAACAATTTCAATCTGCATTAATTGCTATGGAACAGTCTTGTTAGCGTGAAACCCAGTTAGTACTTTGTTTATTAGTTAGAAAATTGGTGTAACAAGCAACTGGGTGATTGCGACCAATAAATCTAACGAACTACTGTATGAGGTAATCATTTTTAGTGTAATATTGATAATGTGTTAAGTAACTATTGTTAAGAATACACAAAATAAAATTCACGTTAACTTTTGCCAGTATAAAACCATGACCACGTTTCTTCATATTATCTATTAAATAAGGGTAATAAGAACTTATCGTTTTATCCACAACGGTAAAGGCAACTATAAATAATTTAGTATTAAGTTCACAGGTGGATGCAGATGCTTGTCTGATAATACCTGTCATAATTACATGGTTGGCTCTCGAGTCTCCCGTGGGAATATCAGCCATTACCTTATTCTTACTTTCGCAGAATCGCCTGCAGCTGGAATTAGGATTGGTTTTGGACTTTATTCCTAATTCTGTCAGACTTAACAATAGTGCTGATGCAAATTACAGTTCAAGTCAAGATTATAATAAGTACGAGGAAAACGACAATATCAAAAATTCTCAGAAAGACCACAAAGATGACCTGTTTTAAATTGTTGGATCCAAGAAGTTTGTGGTCAAAGATAGACCAGCCAGACATAAACAATTTTATCAAGCTGTAACGATCAAAATCGATTTAAATTATGATGTCTTCATTTATAAGATAGTGATTGAACTATCAGAAGACGATGTTTGATCGTAAGATAGTTCTGATGGGAGAATCAATTAACATGTTAATGTAAGAAACGTTATTAGAGGCGCAAATCAATCCGAATTGAATTTTACGGTTCGTGTTGACCTCATTAAGGATGACTAACGTTCATTAATTAGGGTGTAAATGGGTATTTTAGATGCAGTTACTTTAATTACAGTGTAGTTCGATGACAGTATGAATGATGCTTTTTAGAGTCATACAGCGGTTTTAGTAGCACTTATGTACAACGGCACTAATTCATAAAATCTACAAGATTTTGGAACAGCAGTTTATTATTCAGCATGATTATGAATAAAAATGTTTGTAACAAAGTGTTAGCTAATAGTTTGCAATGTTATATGTCAATGAGCTTATCAAATGACTTGTCAGGTGCACGATTTTATTTGTTACTAAGGAAAATTCTTACATGTCTTTCCGTCTGTCCGCTTTTCCAGTGTTGGTACTAGCAAGAGGATTATTACCTTCACAATTGTGTGCAGCTAACAGATAACAACGAGATGTAAGCTGTGATAAGTTCGTGATAGCACTATTTAGATTATAATTTGCTTGGAATGTCTTTTGAAACACTTCTTTGTCTTCGTAACGTTGTCTCTTGTTATTACATGGTTACAAAAATATGATGATTGATCGTAAAAACAACTGAAAAGTACATTTCCATTACGCGAGCATTAAAATTATCTTTGGCATATTAATTCGGAGATAAGATAAATTATTAATACAGATAAATAATGTTTCGCGTACCTTTTAGCGGTGACTAATCCTTAGGACTTCTACAATCGTATATTGAATCTAGACCATTAATCATTGTAAACTATGTATATGAAAATGAAGTCTGATGTGTATTGTTAGAAAGATCAAAACAGACTTGCTACATATTAATGCGTGGTTCATGAATACGGCCAGTATTTCGCAAGACAGGTCGTGATCGATCAGACCATGAGATGTACTTGCAGCATGCCTGATATTCACAACACAAGACACATGTCTCTGGCATTCTTGTATTTATCGAACTTGAGTAGGGTTGAAAGCAGGTAATTTAATTTTATTATTCATTTTCCAAATGATTTTAAACCAGAGACATCAACGAGAGAGTCACACGTTGAAGTAGATATTAATATTATAAAAATACTAGCTTCCGCCCGCGACTCCGTCCGCGCGGATGTCGGTCTTCGCGTGGATGGTTTATTTCTCCATTTTGAGTAACTCTGACAATGACATCTTATAAATATCTATTGGACCCAAATACGTCCAAGCCTATAATAATTAAGAAGATCGCGGTTCAGAACAACGTCTATGAATAAAACTAAAAAATAAGATTTTTTTTTCTAAGTATTTTTCCAGGATTTCGCCTCCTTCTGCGAAGCAGTCATGCTCGTGAAGGAGGAGGCGGGCCGCCTGAGGGAGAGGACAGCGTCCTCCCTCCATCCCAGCCGCAGTGGTAGACGCCCACGGCGTCGGACGTCACAGGACGATCTCCGGCCACCGTAGGCGCGGGCATGCGGGCAGCGAGTAATGGGCGACTTGCTGTCCGACCATGGACCATGCCCGGGTCGACGGCGCGTTGTGTTCCACGCGCGCCTCAAAGAGTGTCAGCAAATTGACGGGGCCTGTAGAGGGCCAGAGCCTGCCGGGGTCGCGGGACTTACCCATCACCGTAACCCCGGTACGTAAAGGGCTCGTGAAGGACACCGTGGATTTTAGTCAGTACAAGTCTGACAGTCCCTGCCGCCCTGCCCTGGGTGGGAGGACTCATTTGATGATTTTACCACGATAAAAAAAAAAAAAAAAAAAAAAAAAAAAAAGTATTTTTCCAGGATGAAAAGTATCCCATTTTATGCCAAGGGTAATAAGGTATAATTATACCAAGTTTCATCGAAATTGAACCGTTAGTTTTCACGTGATGCCTGCACATACAGACAGACAGACAGACAAAAATTTTTTTAATCACATATTTGGGTTTGGTATCGATCCAGCAACACCCCCCGCTATTTATTTTTCAATATACAGAATTGACCCTTCTACAGATTTATTATATGTATAGATATTTTAGGTTGCCACAGGGAGCTATTGATTTTGAATGACAATTTAACCACAGCTGTGGTGAACTAAACACGGAAGGCCGTTTATCAATAGTGGTGTCACAACTTGAGGTCTATGACCATCTGTGAACTGTCATAGACAGAGTTGATTGATTGATTGAACATGAAAAAGTCAGGTGGCAGTCTAATGACAAAGTAAATGAAAAGCCTTTAGATGATCATGCATTTAAAATAACCGTTACCATGCATTATTCGGTGCGATGTTACGCAATAATAAAACAAATATAAGCGATACTCTTATGAATCGTTAAAATACTATAAAACTGTGGAATTCCTTAAACTATTAAAACTTATCGCTTTGTTTATAGCCTTTTACATAACCAGGCTCGAATTTCTTAAGATTTTTGGTAGTTTTGGATGCTAGATAACCCTAATCTGTGCTTTAACAAGTGAGCATTTCGAACAAAGTGTTTCTCGCATAAATTCCGATGTAACTCGACACCGATCGGCCTTGCTTTTGTTATTATTGATACTTTGGTTGCACAATAAGTGTTATGGACGGGATTTCTGATGTATTTGTGCTGAGTATGGAAGCGTGACGTGGAATGCGTAGGAGTGCGTACGGTAATCGGACTGTTCGTGCGTTAGATTCAGTTTTATCGTTAGGGATTCTGAGCAAACTGGATAGTTAGTTATCACCACATATGAATTTAATCGTTTCTTTTGTCGAAAACAGACAAATCTAGACACGCGGCAGAGTGTCGAGCATTTAGTGAAACAAAATGGCGGCACAGTCGTCGTGTATTTCAAACCTATTCTAAAGTAATAGATACATGAAATTGAATAGCCAATTCAAGATAATTACGATTTTGATAGACAAAATATAAGGATTTTCTACAGAACTGGGCCATTTAGATCTCAGTTGTTCATGCATATTTTTATTGATATTGAACTTGGCTCCCATTTTCACATTGATATGGGATCAATCTGCCAGTTAGAAATCAAGGCAATCTAACAAATATTTCAAAACAACATAACAAAAGAGCCAAAAGCAAAAATAATAATGTAAATTGCCATAATGTTCAGTCGACTTGCAACACTCTCTCGTCCCTAATTGCAACACTGTAATTATACAGAGACCACCTCGTGTAATAAGTAAGACTATATGAATGAAGCACTTTGCGACGTTGCTTCATAACTTCGCGCTGTTGATGCCCATGCGCATCTAAGAACGAAATTAAAGCATATGGAGAAGAGAATGAATCAGCTGTGTAGCGTAAGTCGAAAATCAAAAGAGAAATCATTTGTTTTATCTTGTTCATGATGAAGTAGCATCTTTAAATTATGTAAGTAAACAGATCTGCAATAATTCGAGAGCATCGAAGCGAAACAGATGCGTGTTTCAAGACTTCGGATTTTCCTGACACTTATGTTACTCATGATTAATTTGGTCATGTTTTCTTTTATCGTCATTTAAGTCTTTTATCTCTTTCTTCCATTCAATTCCCATCAAGTCGAAGTCTTCAGACATGTAACAACCGGACGTATTTAAGGATATTTAAATACTATCTAAATGAACATTCTCATTATCACCGATAGATAAGAAGCAGAGAAATTTTACACGTATTCAATAGGTTTTAATGAAATTCCAAGAAAGGTAAAACCTGAGATAAGACAGCCATTGTGGAGACAAGATGTTACTTGTTTTAACCAAGACAATGACGGTGTCCTGTATCTTTGAGCAAGACCATTCAGGTCTTTTGAGAATATCCCATTAATAATGTATTGTTTAGTTTACAGATTTTAGACACCTTTACTAGGGCAATTTGCACCATACCTTGGAATGTTACCAACTGTTTTTGCTTCGACTAACATTTATCTTGCGATCTGATAATGATCATTTAGAAAAAAACTACTAAAGTTAAATGTTTTTCATGTTACACTTGGCCAGACAATTGCCTGTACATGTTATTGAACTTTTTTAATGGTAATACCACACACCTGAAAGTCATGAGGCGTGTCCGAAGAAAATCTGCATAATAATAATCATCTGAGTCATAGTTGCTAACTTTACTCAGCTTAGCAATCCATATGATGTTCACCACATAATGATTGAATGCTGAAGTAACCGATATTGTTTTTGTGAATTCCATAGCCATGTTACTTAAAGTTATTTCTCAAAGTGATGTCAGAAACTCGTCACCATGTCGATAATTGTCCGTCAACGAGTCGAGACGAATTTAAATAACGATTTCTATTTGGAATCTTTATAATTGATTGACCAAAACGCTTCTCGAATACTTTGCGGTATAACCATTCGTGTTAACACACCATTTTTACGAACGAAAGTACGGACAAATGGTTACGTGGCTAATTGTTTCTCGCTCACTGGACTAGTTTTTATATGATTCTCACCATTAACGTCTCTAATGATCGCAGGATGTTTAAAAACGCAAGGCAGCACGCGTTTTATTTTGCATCATAATGGTGGTTCTTTCCTGTGAAAAGGAATGTCGGAATGTTAGGTTTTAGGGGTCAATGATATTAAAATTTGTCATCTTTTGATTTAGGTGCCCGACGCGACGTCTTTGGTCTAGAATGTCGTTCTCAAAACCTACTTAATTAAAGCAAGAGTTGTACTGTCTCTTTCATCCTAGACGCCTTGACACCTCAAGAGGTGACTTATTTGGTGTCACATTGTTTTTAAATATCGTATGAGTGCGACTTCTGAGACGGTACTGTAATTAGTGGCAATTTTTCATGAGATTTTTTGCGCCCTGTTTTCTTGGGTGAAAGTGTATCTTTAGCAAATCATTATATGATTCGCGAATTATAAATTCGCATGTTAGTTGTGCACCTGCAGACGGTCTTCAGTGAAATGTCTGGCAGCGACTGGGCGCGTCACACATGGGAGAAAGTGTACTACAAAAGCGTACCTGCGACTGGTCCCCAATTGGGTTGCGACCTCGAATATCAGCCGACACGGGTCTTCTTTTTAGAGTTCCGTACCCAAGATCTTAATTTATTGACTGTTGTGACCAGTATCTCTATCTATGTTATTAGAAGATCCCTTTATAAAAAATCAATAAGTCTTGGCTGAATTCAGTGTCTTGGTCTAAAAGCCTCTTGCTGTATCAAACAGCCTTGAATCATTCTTTAACACCATTTTATCGAAGACATAAAAGGCACAACTTTGAACTTAGCCAGTTTTTTGACATCACAAACCGCCATTCCGCGTCTTCGTCTAAACCGGTCTCCGAAACTTGCCGGGGACGCGGAACACTATTTCTGAACGATTATGTGCTCTATTCTTTAGGAAAAAACGTGACCTATGTTAATTCAGATATCAACATCATCAGTAATTGAGTTTCGTTATTAACAGATAATTTGAATTAAACGAACTTGAATACTTTCCGTTTTTATCTTAAAGCAATCTATTTGGGAGATAAAAGTTGGAGCTGACTTTTTAAATGCTGGTTGATGGTTGGAAAGCGGTTCGGACAACCGTTCAGTAGTTATTTACAGCTTACAGATGTCTAATAACAAAAACAAAGAGGCGTCTAGTTTCTAGAATGGGATTTGCAGGCATTTTATCAATATTTTCGTATAGATCTTGTGCTCTATGTGGAGGATGGTAAGGTTGAAATATGCTTGTTGGTGGAGGTCGCCCATGTTTGAACGACGACGTCGCCACGATGTCGTCGCGGGGTTTTGTTTCTCCCGGCCAGGCCGCCACCAAACAGGATTCCTTTGAAACGTTTTACTTGAGACTGAATGGGCGCCCGCTTCATTGTTTGGAAACGTGTTATCTTTTATTGGGAGGGTAACGGCGATTTTATGTAAAGAACGGAAGGACTTTATCTTGAATATCAAAGGATTTGACTATACGTCAAAGTACGGCCTTTCTTCTCCTCTTATTATTTACTTTATTATTTCCTGTTCATCTCAAGTCGGTGGCTTCTAATAAAGAGCTTGAAGTGATTGGCAGAACTAGTTGATCAAATCAATTCGCAATTTTGCACTTAATTGATTCATTTTTCGGAAAAAATGTATTGAGTTCAATGTCATGTTACTTTCCGTAATGAGAAACATGGGGGCACTGTGGACTCGATTCATAATATTAATTTGCATCCATGATGTCAATACTAAGAACTTTTTCTTAAATGCAGATAACGCGGGTGAATAAAACTGGAACGGACAGGAGAAACCTGAAATGTTTCTGGCGGCGATGGTTCTGAAAGTAACCTGGCTCATATATGAAAAGGTTAGAAATACTATAATACTGAGTAAAAAAGAGTTGTTGACGACATTGGCCTTAATAAGATAGAAATAATGCATCCAAATATATGGAGATTTATGAATTTGAGGTGTTCCCATTCCCAACTGTTCTCAATATTTGATTTACATAAGCCTTCTTAGACAAGTAAACACCAAGAATCTCAAGTACTTTTTCTAAACACGGCTAGGTAAGAATGCAGTCATATCTTAAGTTAATGATGTATTAGTATCGTTACGTTCTATCTAACAACTACTAATTAGTTTACAAACAAATGCAATCAAAAACGGAATAACAACGAATTTAAAGAATTTGATATTGCCTAAAAATTTTTGGGTCAATTTTTGTTAAAATGATGTTACAAACTCGCATTCCATCTGAATTGGAGGACATCATCAATTGTGATGAAATTGATTGGCGATACGTAACCCAGATATAATATCATCGGTTAAAGTGACTTTATCTATGACGTCTTTATCTTCGAGAATATCGCAAATAACTTCAAGATTTTCCGTTTTGACTGTTTCATCTTTTTAGACTTGTGGTGTTACTTTACAGTTGGATGAATTTTTAACATTAAATGTTATTATAATTCGTGTTTCTTTATTTCCCAAATTGCGAACTATTTCAGGGCATGTTTCAAAAGAATCTTTAAATAAATTATCATTGTTTGTGACCAATCCATTTCAAAATCTTTTTTGAACCTTTTATAATTCCTTACTTAGCTTGTTGGATTTTAGAAGAGGTATGAGATGTGTCCCTCTCATAAAGAGGAAGCATGCGCCACAGCAGTTAGATATAACACGCTGACTATTAGTAATATACTTAAGGTATGTTATGTCTAGTAATATGGAAAGTCTATGCCCAAAAGTCCTTCGATAGATAAAATATGTCTGAGTCTGATCTATGGGTCCAAAATATGTATGTATTTACATGTGTTCTTTCTTTTGGATATGAATCTAATCTTCGTAAATGTCCACAATTCCAAAAATAAGTTCTCCATGAATATTTTCCATATGTATTAAGTTTAACTGATTGCAATCAAGCTGATTTAAATAAAAATTGAGGTTCTTATGTGACCGGTAAAAACAGGTAGTGATTTATTTAAGAGAGGTTTATAGCTGTAACGTTTTACCATCGTATAATTCAAGTTATTTATTGACGATCTTTGGGTGTGTCCACTGTACTGGGTGTATCCAAGTAATTGGGTAAGTAAACACACAGGTGAAGTGAAATTTTTTAATGTGTAAAGTAGGTCAATAGGTTCAAAAGTGCAACCTCATAAGTATCCGATGAATGATTTGCATATTGGTAAGTATAATGATTTGTTCTGGTATCTGCCCAGCAGAAATTTGAAATGAGACGAAAAGAGATGCTGTTGATTTCATTATGATTGCGCGGTAAACGCTTTTTGTGAATCTCTTCTTTATCTGAAAAGTTCATTCAATTCATGATTATTGCATTATTTTGACAATCTTACCTTGAATGTTTCGGCAATCCCTAATCAGCTTTTATAGTTAACTTTGATAACACAGTCTAATTAACACATAACACTACAAATAATGTATTTTTGATTATATAATGTTTTTATACAAAACCATAGTTCACGGCGAATGAATTACAAAAAAAATATACTTGATAAGAATCAAAATGTACACCGAACGAAAAAAAATATAAAAGTTCAACAGTCTCGATGGAATGCATGCATTTCAAGTCGCTGGATCAGTTATAAATAACGAAACTATATTCAATATTAGTAAATATATGAGAACACTTCACAGTTTATTGGAATTGTAGGATTGAAGAAGCACTTAGTAGCACAAAGTTTTTGAAAGTTATGATTTCATCGTTATCTGACTGTCACTGCGCGGAGCGCCACCGTACACACCCGACCGCTGCGGCGGTTACATTCAATATGGCGGCCGATTAACTGAACGAAAGAACGAAGTCCGAGCGAACGAATTGCGAAAGAACATGAACGGAGACCGATGAAGTCCGAACTGAATGCGAAGCCTGCGCAGGCACAGCAACGTTCAATATGTTTTGTTTTGAAAACAATCCGTTTCGGTGGGCCTGGCTCTTAGGTCGCTATGATGAAGTTAGGCTATCTTCTATTGAGGTGTATTGATTAAATATTTTCCCTAGTTAGGTATAATAGTTTATTGTTTCCTTGTTATTATTTTGATTAAATGACCGTCTACTTGACTATTGTTATTATTTCCTTGCCTATATGGTAGCCAGTTATCATAGCCCACAATAGTCTTTTTTTTAAAGGTAAAATCATCAAATGTGTCCTCCCACCCAGGGCAGGGCGGGAGCGACACGTCAGACACGTACTGACTAAAATCCACGGTGTCCTTCACTAGCCCTTTACGTACCGGGCTCACGGTAATTCGTAAGTCCCGCGACCCCGGCAGGCTTTGGCCCTCTACAGGCCCCGTCACTATGCTGACACTCCTTGAGGTCCACAATAGTCTTACCGTAAAGAAATCTGGTATTCAGATAAACAAACTTTGAAAATGTAATACTAAACTGGCCATATTATGAATCGGTACATCAATAAGAAAATTAAAACAACAATGCCAATCATATTGTCAAAATTACACGTCAAACCTTGTCAAACTACCAAAATCTACAAATGTTTATGTTAAATAAATTCTAGTGTCAGGAACAATTATCAGATTTTTATAATATATATTTTTGGAAATTATGAGTTGATCCTTTTCCGGCAAAGCAAGAAATAGCACAACATGGCGTTGGACTTAGTCAGTATAGCCCAGCCACATTACATACCAGGGTTAGTGTAGCTATGCAGTCTTTGGGAAGCCCACTGTGGTGACGAAATCTTGTAATGCCCTTCTCTTTGCATAAGCGTTTTCATCAAAGTTAGTTGCAGTTCTTAGCATTCTAGAGCAGTTAGGACTCGCGTTACCTCGTTAGGGATGTCTCATAGTCATAACTTGATAAATGATAGTCCAGTTTAGAGATAGTTAGTTGCAATGCAATAATCGATTGATGTGCATATCTGCGGCATTCCTTTCCAAAAGTATGCTTGTAGGTACTCCCTTGCATAGCAACTTTAAACATAGGTAGCCAAAGATGCTTATTCAAAAATTTCCGCAACTTTTAGTCGCCAAGACAAGAATTTAATGTCTCATGTCCATATTAAAATGTTTTAATTTACGATTGCACTTTGTACATTCCTTTTAAAAGATTAAAGTACCCAAAAAGGGCTTGCGTCGCCGAGAATAAACTGCGTTGCATTTGCGTATGATGAAATTTAACTAAGCGAGACCGTATGGCCATTTTCATCAGTAAAATTGCGATTGTTGCCAAATTGGCGCCAGTTATGTAACGATTCTGGTTTACTTTTGACTCCACATATTTCACCTTGTCAAGAGTGCGTTACAAATATATTTTATTGATGAACTGAGCGTCCGTTTACACGAATTTAAATACTTAAAAGGATCGTTAGGTAATTCTTGGTGTTGTTTCTTGTTGACAATGTATTTAGGGCGTTGCGTTGGTCGTGTCGCGTGTCCAAATATGATAAATGATCTCGTTCATAATGTATTTCTGGCGCGTGTTTGAAGTTTTCGTAAACGATCGTTTTCTTCATTTGAAGTGAGTCGAAATTTTATGTAGGGCCAGTAGGTAATGTTACATTCAGTTAATTAACTGGTTTAACCGTGCTATGTGGTATGAAATCGATGGGAACCTACAAACCTAGTTGGGTCACTTCAAATACATGGTTCTGAGTGTTTTTCTCAACAGGAGCAATATCTGGAATGTTATCAATGAGGTATTAATGATTTCATTTGTTTGCAGGTACACAGGTCACTGTCCCGAGTACAAGTATCGAATAGGCGACACATATGGCTCGACCACTCACAAGATCCTGCTGGACCCCAGTGTGCAGCACTCAGAGAGACTTGTACTGTCAGATCGAACGGCTGATGACTTTCAGGTTGGTAACTTTAAAGATTTATTATCTTTAAAGTACATAGGTACAGGTTTTTGGTAACGTAAATCTTAAGTCATAAGAAAAAGAGCCGGATTTCAATTTTCCAGCTTTTAGAGCTATTGCTGGAGTTACTGAAGTAGCTTGCGGAGTTACTACTGGTGATATAAACTGATATACCTCAATGATGAAAATTTAAACAAAGTGCTCAAGCGCGATGCAACAAACTATGTAAATAGTCAGTTGCGAATGATTCATTAAGACTACGGGTGATAAAATAATAGGTATTCAGGTACGGCACTTATCACAAGAACTTAAGTAACAATTTTCCTGAAGTGCTCAGAATAGTACGTATTTCTAGTTAATGTTTTTCCCCGCCCTATAGACCTATAGATCTACATTATGTACATATGTAGATAAACTGTACGGTACTCCTTGAGCAGTTGCTTCCAATCAATCAAGTACACAAAAAAAAACGATTTCGTAAAAAAATAAAATAAAAGAAATTGTTAATAATTAAGTAGGTACCTACTTATTTACAATTAAAAATGGAAGACTGAAAAAGATTAATTTAATTGAAATCAAAAGGGGAGAGCCTCTATAAACACAGACTTGTAATAACGTAGCCACGGCGCTCACGCCACTGCAGTTTGCAGTAAGCTACTGACAGCATCGCTAGCGTGCACCGCTGGCACTGCACGATCGGTAGATCTCAAAGTCGCCTCGTCGAAGACCACATCGTAGAGTCCAGCGATGTAATTTCTTTTGAGAATAGATGGACTGTCCCCCGTTTTTATTTTTCAGAGTAGTAATATAACGAACTTCGTATGACTGTTTTCAATAGTTAATCAGTTTTTTATTCTAAATCCCACTTCATTTATATTAAGCATACAGTTCACATTCGTTTTAATGAAAATAACATACTTAGCTACATTGAACTTATAGTAGATGCTTAAAGTAGTGTAGGTTCAGGCTGTCATTTAATATTCAGGTGCATACAACAACACGTAGGCATGACGTCTTCTGATAAACCGTCCCACAACACGTGGGTACTCACGTGCTGATTCTATTAACCCTATTTTAATCTTTTATCATTTTATTTACTGAGGCTATTCAAAGTGGGTGTATCTAATCTACTTATTTATTTACCTGATATAAGGTCATATAGATACTATAGGTATAGTCCACAAAAGAGATACCTAAGTATCCAGGCAGCAAGTTTTATAAAGACTAAGTTTTGCACTGAATGCTCCACCGTGTCCTCCGGGCGATCCTCGCAGTGGTGACACCCTTCCATCAAGACATAGTGAAACTTGAGAGACATTACCTAGGCCAGTATACTGAAAGCATAATGGGAGTTTCCCAGATATAGTTTTACGACCCGCGACCCTCTCCGGCTTCGCACGGGTGCAATCTCTACTATATTATGCATGTTGTGTACTTACTTATAAACCTTCTTCTTGTATCACTTTATATATTTAAAAAAACCGCATCCAAACCTGTTGCGGAGTTTTAAAGATTTAAGCAAAGTTACATAGGGACAGACAGACAGATAGCGGGAATCAACTTTGTTTTATACTATGACTTGTACTGAAAATGACAGGAAAACTGAAACTTAATTTTTTAAATATTTAATTTTATGTTAGACCTTGTGTTATAAAAAGAACATAAATGGATGTTCGGTTTCTCTATGTAAATTTTGATATATTTTCATTGACTTTAATTTTCCAATTTTTTACACATAAAAGCTTTAGAACATTTTTGTTCTTATTCTTATTTCTATATATAAAAACAATAAAAATAAACTACACACATCAAAAGTGTCTAGGGATCAAGCATTTTTATGCGGATTTCTTGAGATTGAGATGTGGCTTTGTAATCAATTTATGATTTTATAAATTTATATGGATCCTTTTTGGTGCATTTCATAATTTGAATCAGGAACTGTGAATCAAATTCGAGTAAAAGATGAAAATCAGCTGTCAATATTTTCCCTATAAAAACATACAACGCATTGAAGACATTATTAGTGCTACTGTTTCCCTACTACTGATTAAAACCAACGTTATTATGGAGCGGCGACGTCATTTAAGCAGGGAAGAAATGCTCAGAGCCGTGGGAATGATAGAAGCTGGTTCCCGGCAACGTACTGTGGCTTTAGCTCTGAATACAAGTCAGAGTATTATCAGTCGACTTTGGACACGTTACCGAAGCACTGGTACCGTGGCTGAGCGCCATGGAGGACGGTATCGCTGCACCACACGGAGACAAGACCGATACATTCAAATCTTAACTCGAAGAGCTCCAACAATAACCGCCATGATGTTAGCCGTGAGGCTTCATCACTCTTCAGGGAACTTAATTAGCGACCAAACAGTCAGAAACCGCTTGCATGAAGTGAACCTTCATTCCCGAAGACCGCTACGGGTACCACCTATAGCAATGCACAATCGTAGGATTCGATATCAATGGGCTCTTGAACACAGAAATTGGGCAGAAGAACAATGGCGTTTCGTGTGCTTTTCTGATGAGTCTCGTTTTGGTATGAGACCGGATACAAGACGTATACGACACTGGAGAAGCCCTGGACGCCAACAGCGATTAAAATCCTGCCAGGAAGTCCATCCTTATAGTGGTGGAACCATCATGGTATGGGCGGGTATTTGGATCGGCGGAAGAACTGAGTTGATTTGGATCAGAGGCAACCTCAACGCTCAAATTTATGCTGAGACGATTGTATCAGACGTCATCGTTCCTCTACAAGTGCAAATCGGTCCCTTATTTCAGTTAATGCATGATAATGCACGACCGCACACCGCAAGAGTTGTAAGACAGACTCTCGCCGCAGCTAACATCAATGTCCTGCCCTGGCCTGCTCAGTCGCCAGACTTGAATCCGATTGAGCATGCATGGGATATGCTACAGAGAAGAGCTCTGCCGAATATGGAGGGTATCCAGTCGCAAGAAGACCTTTTTTTGTTGTTGCAACGAACATGGGCGGCCATTCCACAGCGTGATTTGGATGAACTCATTTTGAGTATGCCAAACCGATGTTCTTGTGTTGTTAGTGTTCGCGGTAGAAACAAGGATTATTAATTGTTTAAGTTACCCAATAAAATTTTAAAGAAAACTGTTATTTCAGTCTTTTTTTCGAACTTTTGTGTTAGTGGTTCAAATGTCAAAAATCCCTTTATTAGGAAAATGGCAAATTTCTTTATTAATGCAAAGGTGACTTGGTTTATCGTTACTGTGACAAACGAAAACACTTTATTTGATGAATCCTTAAAAACATTTTTAATTAATATCAATCAGGAGAAAAGTTATTGCAAAAATATATGTTGATCCCTAGACACTTTTGATGTGTGTATGTAGAACCCGTGCGCAAAAATGCTGTAGACCGGTGTTATCTCTGTTGTTGACTGTACCTTAATGGTTATTCAAGTACCTTATCTCGTGGAAAGCTTTGTAAATCAATATTGTTTATAGATATTTTTTTTTTATTGATTCACAGCGGATCAATTAATCTGGATTGTTATCATAGTTGGTTAGTTAACGGTATAATAATAAAATAACTGCCTACTCCTCTGGTCACAAATAATGAAAATCCCGCGTGGAATATATCCAGAAGCATAGAATAGACATGTTTTTCTGGTAATTCTTTATTTTGCAAAATTTTATACATATATCCTAGCGGGTGTGTGTAGTCATATATTTACTGGTAGAACCACATCTGTTGAGGAATCAATAAAGAGTAGAGGAACGATCATGAAAATTACAAAATAAACCAACCCCAAGAAATATTTTAATTAGCAGGTATTCATTATCATCTTCAACAGTTTTCATTCACCCAGTTCTGGGCGAGTGAAACCCAGCATTTTTGTGCCCAAGCCAGTTTTGGTTTGTAATTGTAAAGAGACAGAGCTATACTAGTCGTCTAGCGCCAGCTCGTTCACTCACTGGAACAAGCCTGGTTTTAAGACGTCTTAATACGGTCCCTGCACTTATTTTCTCAGTTTCTACAAAAAAAATAATTATTGCAGTTTTATTACAGATCTATCGGCCACCACAAACAGACATCGATGTGGTAAACGCAAGATTTCGGAATGGAGATCCTGTGTACAAACATCCTATGATACCTGGTTATGAAGGTATGTTACAATGTTCTTTTACTTTCTAGGAAACCAAGTATTTTTTTAGTCTTTATTTTTTTATGCAGTTATCTTCTATCAATATTGATCGAACGACATTATTTATACGAGTTCCAATTTAATTACGAGTACCTATTGACATTCCTGCTTCTACATTTGTTTCTCCTATTCGAATCACTTTCTCCCTTTTTAATTTAATCCTAATTTAAATTAACGGTAAATTTTTATTTGTACTCAAAATTTAATCACGTTATGGAATGTCAAAAATCTCACTGAACACGTTCTTCAAATAAAAAAACTAGCATAAACTAAGTGAAATCTCAAAGAATTTGTCGCGAATTAACTCGATTTCGATGAATCAGTTCGGTATGAGTCATTTTGGACCGGTCCGAGCCTCCGAGGCATGCCACAGTTTCCTGGGAACTTAAAGGTCCACAGATGTTTACATTGGCTATCACTGTTAGTACACGTTTCAAATTAAACTGTAAAATTTCAATAAAGAGAATTGAAGGGAAATCTATTAATGCGGTGCTGTTTGTGGGTGTAGCAAAAAAGTTTGTAATTTTGTACACCGTTTTTGATGTGCGGTCGGTTACAGTTAAACTCTAATGGGTATTTGTTTTGGTTGTGATGACATTTTTTCTCCTAAAGGACAGAGAAAATCTCTTTGCTCAGCAACAGTCAAAAGATTGGGACGGAGAGTTTTTCTATTATCCTTTAAGTATGCCGCACTGCTGAGCAAATACCAAAGACCTTCTCGTTTTCTTCAAAAGCTCTCTATTTTGAGCAATTCTCGAACTTGTTACTCCGAGAATATGATCGGGAGACGGTCACAGCACCTGCGCTGCCGTTGATATCGACGGTAAGATCGTGTCTCAGGAGTCCAGTAACTGACAATCTGATATGTGATACAACAGGTACTTAACCATCCTACAGCGTCCTAGTATAGAGTCAAGAAATGTGTCCAGAAACAAATACTTTGTTTATCATTCTACTTCGGCCCAGATTACTTTGGCTGGTCATTACTTAAACATGTTTGAAAATCTAGAAATCATATATAACTATCATGGCGTCGACTTTGTCACTTAGTTTATGACAAACGGCGGTGTTCGTCTAAACGTTCACTTATTGCTCTTACTCTCGGGACATGGTTACTTGACCATTGTCTGTGGGTGTGAATAATTGTTTTAAATCTACAGTTCAAAGCCTGCAGTATTCACACTATTCACGTAGGCAGCTGGTAGTGCCTATTAATTTCTCAAGGATTTGCATATACAGTCATTGTCTGACAGCAATATTTATTGCTAGCTGACTGTTAGATTGTTTGAGCCTTGATTAGATACCAGAAGTATATTCTGGACAACAAATTAACAATGAAATACTCGGGCGTATTATGGTCGATTAAAATGCGCGGGCTCAAAGTCATTAAAGACATCTTTCAAAACATGAATAACAGAATCAGTCTGTTCAGTTTGAACGATGTGTCCTTTCAAGCGGCTTCAAAAAGGAACTGGAGATTACAAAGCGTGAACTCTACGTTGAAAATATTTCCTAGTGAATCAATACTTTATCAACTCCGGTCCAAAGTGCCAGTAAATCATTGAAAACTGAACTGGATTTCCTACATTTACGATAACCGCAATAAAATTTCCGCTGAATCTGATCTATTCCACAAGACTACTGTCTTACTTATCAAGATTAATGTACCGAACAGATGTCTGTTGACCTCAAAATCCCTCTTGGATCAATGCCCATGTTTTAGAGCTTATAGATTGGCTCATAATATTATGGAAATGGCGTAGTTCCATTGGCTAGACATTTTTTCCATCGTCCTTTATTGAGGGTCGAGGTAAACATCATGGGACACACACATGAGAGTGAATGAATGCTCACAAATCAAATAATTACTGTAGTTACAGCAGGATTGGATATACACAAGCACAAATAGTGCACACTAGCAAATAAGGTAAGGCATATAAGTCAACACGATCAACGATTTTCTTGAAACGGAAAACGTTCCCAGTGTTGACTCCTGTGTGTCATATTATAAAGTCTAAGGCCTTTTTTTTTTTTTTTTTTTTGCGTGGTAAAATCATCAAATGAGTCCTCCCACCCAGGGCAGGGCGGGAGGGACTGTCAGACTTGTACTGACTAAAATCCACGGTGTCCTTCACGAGCCCTTTACGTACCGGGGTTACGGTGATGGGTAAGTCCCGCGACCCCGGCAGGCTCTGGCCCTCTACAGGCCCCGTCAATTTGCTGACACTCTTTGAGGCGCGCGTGGAACACAACGCGCCGTCGACCCGGGCATGGTCCATGGTCGGACAGCAAGTCGCCCATTACTCGCTGCCCGCAAAGTCTAAGGCCTACAAAATATGTGCATAATCTTCGAATAAAACGGTACTCGTTCTTTATCAATGGTTGGTCTAGTTATGTCATGGGTATCAGATGGCCAGCAGTTGTTTAGTGAGCAAGGTTCGTGAAACTAACGGGTCTTGTTTTATTTAGCGTTTGTTGTACAGCTATCGTGGATCGGAACTTGGTTGTAATAACCTCATATAACTTTACGCTTAGCCCTTTTCGTACATAGATAAATAATCTCAGTAACCACAAGTAGCCCGTGCTAAAAGCCCAAAGGGTGTAACTCCGTAGTTGCAGTGCGAAAAGATGATTTTGTAAAGGAGAATTGAAAGTGTTCTAGACAGATCCCAGTTTACTAAAATGATCTAAAAAAATATAGGTTTTCTCCCTCGATTGAACAATCAATTTGGTCAGCGATACACGGTGGCCGCAACAGAAGCCCTATCAGAGTTCCAAAGGGTGCAACTAAACCAGAGAGCAGCAAGAAACCAGTTAGAAAGAGTCGTCGACTTACAAGCCGGGAAAGGACAACCTTGGGATTTGGTTGACAGATTCGTAAGTCTACAGAAATATTTTGAAAATATGAAATGAGACTGTGATTCCTGAACCTTAAAATTAATGTAAATGAATAGAGTTACACCAAGAATAGATTCAGTAAAAATGGAGATGGATGAAGAAAGAAGAGTGGAAGGAGATGAGAAAGAACTTTAAACTAGACCTTGATGAAGATGGTGTTTCTGATGCTGCGCCAGTAAACCACCGCTTTTCATATTCACAGTCCGCGACAGCCGAGTTCAAGCTTCCATTGGTCACAGTCAGACCAGAATGTGCAGGAATTTTACGAGACGTTCCCATGGACGAACCAAAGCTATCACCTGCAACACATTCTGTTAGCCCATTCTTCATGGAGAACAGTCATCCTGACAAATACATTAAGAAAGGTGAGAATAATGAGGAAGAAACACGAATATAGCTTTATATTGGGATAAAAAAAACCTATAACTTTTTCCTCTTTTGTGAAACCTTTTTGCGTTGAAGACTTTGAAGTATTGACAACGCAGAATCTACGTGGTGTCACACGCTGTCAGTTTAACGTTTATTGTAAAATTTATTTCGGCGGGTTACGTAATATTTTTCATACTAGATGTCCTACGGAAAACTACATAGTTCTTTTGTGCGAACTCAAATATGGGGGTTTAATCCGTCGCAATCAGTGCGTGAGTTCGATAAACTGATGTCAACTGTTGCAGGCTGTAATGAACGATAAGTGTTGAATGTTTAATAAACCGTGTATGTTTGTTTTTAGGTTTTACGGGTCATGTTCCATACGGGTTCCAAAGATTCGGCGAGTCGTCTAAGAAACTCACAAACTCTGCGCTTTGTGACTTTTCTTCTAACTACAGACGAAGACAGAGTACTGAATGGGCACCAGTGAATGTAGTCAAGTAAGTTTCAAACGATAACGTAAGTTCATGATATTAACGTGAATTTATTTTGTAAGAATAATGATTTATATTTGTGCATAAAACAATAGCTGTGTTTTTGACCACAAAGTTATTATTTCTGGACGACTTCCGAAATGTCATTAACATTGTTGTCACTGTCAATGATGACGTAATATTGTGGATGT
This sequence comes from Agrotis puta, assembly GCA_943136025.2. Classification (NCBI taxonomy): domain Eukaryota; kingdom Metazoa; phylum Arthropoda; class Insecta; order Lepidoptera; family Noctuidae; genus Agrotis; species Agrotis puta. The sequence continues at coordinate 16,748,285 of OW964169.2, read as the reverse complement.
GAAGAGGTTACACACGCAGTTTATTTATTTTCGTAATATCTTGGTAAATAAGCTACAAAATGGCGAAAAAGAAACTTATGCCGAACCTCTCTAAAGAAGAGAAAATGGTGATGGTGATATCTGAGATAATACAAGAGTTATTGGTGGCCCATCGTCAGAGTAAAGATGTTAACCTCAACAAGATGAAGACGAGGATTTCCTCGAAGTATGGACTGGGAACGTCTCCGAGACTAGTGGATATCATCGCGGCAGTGCCTGCTGATGCTAAAAAGATACTTCTACCTAAGTTGAAGGCTAAGCCTATTCGTACAGCTTCGGGTATTGCTGTCGTCGCCGTGATGTGCAAGCCACACAGATGCCCGCACATAAATTTCACTGGTAACATCTGTGTGTACTGCCCCGGAGGCCCGGACTCGGACTTCGAGTACTCCACTCAGAGCTACACGGGTTACGAGCCAACGTCTATGAGAGCTATCAGAGCGCGCTACAACCCGTACCTTCAGACGCGCCACAGAGTAGAACAGTTGAAACAACTCGGTCACAGTGTCGATAAGGTTGAATTTATTGTGATGGGTGGCACTTTTATGAGTCTTCCTGAAGATTACAGAGACTATTTTATAAGGTAAGTTGTTATTTATGATTTTTTAATCCAATTATTATATTAGTTTTTCATAGCAATTACAGTTTTAAGGCTTAAAATGAATGCATTTTCCAGTCAATGGGCACATCTTCATACATAATTAATTAAAACATATTATGCTACTAAAGTATTGAACATGATGAAATCAGTGTATCATCCTAATTTCAGGAATCTCCATGATGCCCTCTCAGGCCACACTTCAAGCAGTGTGGCGGAAGCTGTTAAGTTCTCGGAGAAGGCTAAGACCAAGTGCATTGGTATCACAATTGAGACCCGGCCAGATTACTGTCTGCAGAGACACATGAGCGATATGCTCAACTATGGATGTACCAGGTTAGTGTTGCTTCATAATTAATGCAACAATTCCCTGATACTTTGATACCTGTACAAAATAATATTTACAACTATGCTAACAACTGCTTTACTTAAACTGGTGAATGTAAGATATTTAGCAGACACACATTTTCCTACGTTCCTAGAGTTGACAATAAAGCTTAAAGCATTTAAAGCTATTGCTTCATATTACTACTAATCAGTTTAATAGATTTCAGCAGTTGTTCTCAATATGTAACTATATCAAAAATATTTCCATAGAATAAATCAAGAATATCTGGTCAAAAGTCAATAAGCATTTTACATACTGGATAAAGTTGTGTCCTTTTAAATTTAATAAGTTATTGTTATATTGCAGGCTTGAAATTGGAGTACAATCAGTATATGAGGACATTGCCAGAGACACAAACAGAGGACACACAGTGAAGGCTGTCTGTGAAAACTTTAATTTAGCTAAGGATGCTGGATATAAGGTACTATTACTGATTATATTGTCTGTGTATTTGCCATGGTTTAAAAATCACATGATTCATGTTGAAAAATGTTCCTCTCTACTTTCATTTGATACTAGCGGCCTGTCCTGGCTTTGCACAGGTGGACATGATATATAACGTATGTTACTCAGGGTGATTGTAGCGTTCTAATGTTGAAAAAAAAATTGTAATCGACACAGTACTTTTTGAGTTTATTCATTACAAACATACACACACGCTCACGAAAATACAAATCTTTCCTCTTTATCATATTTTAAAACACTCAATAAACATTTTTTAAATTGCTGCCAACTGACATTTGCCTGTGGTGTGGCTCTAGTTTAGATTAAGTGTTTTTTTTTTATCGTGGTAAAATCATCAATAAGTCCTCCCACCCAGGGCAGAGCAGGAGGGACTGTCAGACTCGTACTGACTAAAAGCCACGGTGTCCTTCAATAGCCCTTTACATTCCGGGGTCATGGTAATTCGTACAGTCCCGCGACCGAGATTAAAAGTGATAGAGTGAACTTATCCAGAAAAGGCTTTTTCACTCTTTGAATAGTTACAGGATATACACGTTCGGGAACACAGATACACATTTAGTCCTCCTTGGAAATGTTAAAATAAAAGGGTAAAATACAACAAATACTAATTAACAATAAAAAATCCTTTTCCAGATTGTAGCACACATGATGCCAGACCTACCAAATGTAGACTTTGAGAGAGATGTAGAACAGTTCATAGAGTTCTTCGAGAACCCTGCGTTCAGGGCTGATGGTCTCAAGATATACCCCACTCTCGTGATCAGAGGAACTGGTCTGTATGAGCTGTGGAAGACTGGGAGGTACCGGAGTTACCCTCCATCTACACTTGTGGATCTGATTGCTAAGATATTGGCTTTAATACCCCCTTGGACGAGGGTTTACAGGTAAGCTAAAAATTTGATATTCACCATAAATATAGCATAACTAGCGTAATGAACCCAGTGCTGGGATACAGACCATGTTTCAGATATTTAAACTGGTAAAATCATGATTCTGTAAGCACATTGATGGCATTACAATCAACAACATAATAGTATTATTATCTAATACTCGCATTAGCAACATCTATGGAATAAATGATGAACTAAGATCCCATCAAGATTAGAACATAATTATTAAAACCAATCTAGAATTAGAAAATTTTCGGCCTAACTCGAATAGACCCATGAGGAACCACTGCCCTGGAACACAAAGGACATGTGAAGCAATGGCAACCCTGTTTCTCAGGGAAAGACTAATTTGATAATTTTCGTGTACCAAAATGAAAAATGATAATAAAATGATACCATAATGAAATTCTTCCAATTCAATAAATAATCCAAGGCGTTCGGCCATCTTTTCTATCTGTCATCATAGCATGCGAATTGCCTTTTCAGAGTACAAAGAGACATTCCCATGCCCCTTGTGTCATCAGGAGTGGAACATGGTAACTTGAGAGAGCTGGCCCTCGCTCGCATGGCAGACCTGGGCACTGACTGTAGGGACGTCAGGACTAGGGAGGTCGGCATACAGGAGATACATAATAGGGTCAGGCCTTATGAGGTTAGTTTGAATCAGATTTTTTTTTTTCTACTGATTAACCAAACAAATTATATTTCGCTTGCCTTGATCACCTTGAATGAAAAACGACTCGATTACTAACTTAATCAGACACTCAGCGCCAGCCCGTGGCGTAATTCACAGTATGGAAGTCTGTGGCATCCAAATATAAACAAGAAATAATTAGCGGAACAAAGTATTTTCCGTCATTTGATCAATTGGATGAGGTGAAGTTTCAAATTTTTCTGCACTCCTTATGAATGAGCGTATGTAGAAAAAATACTAAAGTGGAAGCCTAGTAGCTTTGTGGGGGCTCACACCTAGCTCAGTTAGTTGCATTTATTTGAAATTAAACCTTACTAGCGACCCGCCCCGGCTCCGCACGGGTGCAATGTCTAATATATTATGCATGTATGATACATATAAACCTTCCTCTTGAATCACTCTATCTATTAAAAAAAACTGCATCAAAATCCGTTGCGTAGTTTTAAAGATCTAAATATACATAGGGACAGACAGACAGACAGCGGGAAGCGACTTTGTTTTATACTATGTAGTGATTAAAATGATATTAAGGCGAGGTTTTCCTGAGCACCGCAGGCATTCAACGCTTACCGCAGCGCCCGCAAGGACTAGCGGATACGTAATGAATTACGATGCGCGATGACACGCGCGCCAAAACTTGCGAAGTCTAGGTAGTAGTTACAGAGTAGAGCAAAGCAGTAAATCAACTTGAATTGATTACTATAGGCACGTTTGTATGTATAATTTTTTTTTGTTGCGGTATTATTTTGGCAATTTTGTTCAAAATGAAATACTTATGACGATTAACGTATTTATTTGGAAATATGGATTAATATAATGTAAAACTACCTTCGCATATATTGCATTATTTTTGAACATACGTAAATATAAAAATACATATGTAAACATACATACATAAAATATAAAAAATCTAGGTAATTTTAAAGCGTGGAGGTGAATCAGGGGTCACGGCAGTTAATAACTAATATTTTTGTAGGAAATGATCATACTGTGTACACTTCCACACTATGACCACTACCTATTTCACATTTGGAGACAGTAAACCATTATAATAAGTGCGTTCACGGTGGCTTTATGAACTATGACATAGGGTCTAAATTTAACCGTCTTAAATATTTGATGCGGTTGGTAAATCCGCTAGAAAAATAAACCATTATATTATATTCTGTGGTTATAGTCTAGGAGCCACTGAAACATCCCACCCGTTCTCCACAAAACTAGATTTTTTAAAATTGTATTATTGAAAAGTAACGTTGTAGCAGGCATCTATGTGGTTGCATTATCATTCCTCAAAACGGAGACAAAGTTATTTTGTTTTTGCTCTCACAGTATGACTATAATTTTTTAATTCTAACTTTGTGGAAAACAGGTAAGTCGGATGGTTCAGTAGCTCTCCTACTATTAGTAAAGAGAAATAAATATGCAAAGGAGGTTTTAATAATTTTTCCAATGCATCCTTACCTTTTTTGTTTATTCAGCCTTCAAAGAGCCAGCGATGACAACTTCTTACTTTTTCTGCCCATTTGTTTACAAAATTATAACCTTATAAAATGAACAATATTACAAGTATTTTGAAAATTAATATATATACAGGTATTATTATTTAAAATAAATGTTTGTCTCTGTCAGTAATAGAACTAAGCGTGGTGGTGGGTTTGCAAAAAAATTGACGTACATCCGACCTCCGACACGGTCCAAGACCGACTAAATGCCACGGGTCGAGTGTATGAAAAGATGAAATCACCTAATTCTGGACTTACTGGTATGGTTTCTCATCCTTTCACAATAATACTGCTAAATTCTATCTCATTTTTTATGCTCTTTAAGATGGTATAAGTTTTATTATTCAAAGCCTAGTATAACTCAAATAAAATGGTATCCAAACCATGAGTTAGACCTGTTTTTGCGATTTAATTGAATGCAGTAAAGTGCAAGCAATCGTGTATCGAAGAGCAGAAACCTGTAGACCGAAGACTGAAATATGTACTATGTTTTTTTCAAAATTTAAATCCCTTTTATTAAGGAATAATACACAATACAAAATGACGGTTTTGCGTCTCACATCGCCTTAATATGCATATTCAAGCTAATCCTATGAATAAAAGCATAACATTTATCCAAATAAGGTTGATTGTTGGATGAAGCACTCAGTTAGTTACCAGAAAATCAAAATGTACAACAGTTTCCAAATTCTTTTCTACATTTTTTTTATTTTATTTATTTAATGCACATCACAACACAAACACAAACATGGTTATTTTTCATTTTGAGGTCTTATTGTAGTGTTAGTGTCAATAATAGACGTGCACAACACTTACATAAGAATTAAAACTCACATATAAAAGTAATATTCTGAATTAAGACAGGAAAAACAAGATACAATATCAATAAATTAAATATTTTGTATGACTAATTTCAGGTAGAACTTATAAGACGTGACTACACAGCCAACGGTGGCTGGGAGACGTTCCTAGCTTACGAAGACCCTGACCAGGACATATTGGTGGGTCTACTGAGGCTCAGGAAGTGTGCCTCGGATACATACAGGCCTGAGCTGAAGCCAGGCCCCAATGCCAACTTCAAACAGTGCAGTATTGTACGAGAACTTCATGTTTATGGATCTGTTGTGCCGGTAAGTTTGAAATGTGAGAATTTTGACTTTTTTAAACTTAGAATGTTTTCAAGACAATATAGATTTGCGTCCAGTGAGTAGTCTGGTGTGCGCAGTTTCTGAGCAAACGGCAGCTGCGCTGCGTGTCGATTCACAGATGTAAAATATATTTTTATGATCTACATGCTGTTCATGTATGTGAGTTTAAATGTTTGTAAACTGACCCATGGTACAGGAGCAATTTCGAGTATGGGTCAAAGTTTTTTAAATAGACACACCATTTATTAACAGCAATGTTGGCGCAGTGGCTCAACGATTGGCTGCTGCCCTGAGTGTTGCGGGTTTTATTATCACTTATAAAAAATACATTTGTATAGCCTCAGGTTCTGGGTCTAACTGTTTGTTTTGTTTGTTACGTAGTGTGTAACAACTACTACCTCTATATCAGCCTATTACTTAGGGAATTCATTCGGGTATTTTAATAGACAATAAAACTAAATTAACACGTTTACCAAAACAATTGTATTTTCTTTTTAGGTTAACGCCAGAGACCCCACAAAATTCCAGCACCAAGGTTTCGGTATGTTACTCATGGAGGAAGCCGAGAGGATCGCTAAGGAGGAGCATGGCTCTGATAAGATAGCTGTCATATCAGGGGTCGGCACCAGGAATTACTATGCCAAGATTGGCTACCATCTAGAAGGGCCTTACATGGTCAAGATGCTTGTGTGACAATAAAAGTTATTTGTTACGATAACGTGTTTCACTTTTTATTATCACTTATTAAGTTTACAGCGACATTAGCGGACACAATTCGATAGTAAAAGGAACACTAGCGACATCTGTGTGAGTAAATGAGGAACGAAATTCAAATGTCCTGCAGCGTCGTGAGAAAAAGACAAAAACTGTCGGGCGTTAGCTTACCAGAAACGACACCTACCTCGACGGAGAATACTCCCTTTTTCATTGGAAAGTCGAAGAACTGAGCACCCTCTTATTACTTTTCGTAGTGGTAGATGGAGCCACTGCAAAATTGACGTCACAATACTAAATATATATGTGCATGTAAATCTGGTTCTATCAAAGGATTGTTCAAGAACCATCTCCAAGATTTGGTTCTAAATGTCCCATCAATTTTGAGAACTAAAAATTGCATCCTAAGCTGATACTGTCATGAAGGCAATCATTATCGTTTGATTGACCTTTTGGTGGGCTACCAGTCCAACGAAATGCAGCTGAATATTAGTATTTTACTGTTTTGAAAACAATATTGTAGTAATCAATTTTCTTTACCATTTTCGACATACATCAAGAAAAGTTTGTGATCATTAGCAGTGAAGAAAAATTCTTTTATGGTGTGTTTTCTTTAGATATAAATACCCATAATAATAATCTAAAAAGAAGAAGAAATCATAATATAATCTACAGAAAAAAAAGTTGATTTTTATTTTTAACGTGGTTAAATCATCAAATGAGTCCTCCCACCCAGAGCAGAGCGGGAGGGACTGCCAGACTCGTACTGACTAAAATCCACGATGTCCTTCAATAGCCCTTTACGTACTGGGGTCACGGTAAATCGACAGGCTTTGGCCCTCTTTGAGGCGCGCGTGGAACACAACGCGTCGTCGACCCGGGCATGGGCCATGGTCGGACAGCGAGTTGCCCATTACTCGCTGCCCGCATGCCCGCGCCTACGGTGACTGGAGATCGTCTGCCAACGTCCGTGGCCGTGGGCGTCTACCACTGCGGCAGACAAAAAAGATTTAGATTTTTTAAAGTGACCAACTTGTGATGTACGTTCGCATTAGCTCCTCCCCTCCCCGTTGCTCAATTGCCCACCCATCCTTTACCTCACTTTACAGACCGGACCCGCCGCTGTCCATCAACCCGACCGAGATCTACCATAAGCACGTCGGTATGCTGCCCAACTATGCGGGCCACGTTCCTGGATGCATGTTCAGGTAAAATATAACATTATTTCAATCAATGGTATCCATCTTATCAAGTTATCTGCCCACCTAGTTAAATGCAAACGAAAACGTTCTGTAGTCTATAATAGAATTTCAACCTTATAGATTACGACACGCCCCAGCTCCGCACAGGTGCAATCTCTACTATATTATGCATGTTTTATACATTTAACCTTCCTCTTGAATCACTCTATCTATTAAAAAACCGTATCTAAATCCGTTGCGTAGTTTTAAAGATCTAAGTATGCATAGGGACAAACAGACGGACAACAGGAAGCGACTTTGTTTTATAATAAGTAGTGATTATTAAGTTGAAAATTTATCAAAGACCAACGATAACGCTCTGTAAACTTTAATGTATTTTCAAATTAATATCCCAAAGTTTAAAGTACAAATTCTAATAACGACTGGAATGTCTAGGCCCCCTGGGGCCAAAAGGTGGCCAAAGACACTGAGGTGGTGTTGTTCCGCCATTTTTTCCCAGTTAAAAGATGAAGTGGTGTATGGTAGGCGTTAGGCCCCCTGGGGCCAAAAGGTGGCCAAAGACACTGAGGTAGTGTTGTTCCGCCATTTTTTCCCAGTAAAAGATGAAGTGGTGTATGGTGGGCGTTAGGCCCCCTGGGGCCAAAAGGTGGCCAAAGAAACTGAGGTAGTGTTGTACCGCCATTTTTTCCCAGTTAAAAGATGAAGTGGTGAATGGTGGGCGTTCAGCATATTTTGTATTTTTATTTAATATTATTTTGAAGATAATGTATTAAGTTGAGTAGTGATTTTTGTTTATAGGTGTTGTCTGTATCAGGTTAATCACGTACACAAAGCCGTACCGCTGGTGCAGGTACGGTCTTAACAATATTTAGCTTTAGGTTCTCCCTCAATAGCTTCGCCAGTAACGTAACAATATATTTTGAGCACTACGTCACAAGAACAGTGGTGGCCGAGTATTAACGGCACCGAATTACGAGTAAAAGGTCGTGGGTTCGAATCCAGCTAGGCGCATTACTTTGTGATTCATCACTACTGCTCTCAAACCGGTGAAGGAAAACATCCTAGAATCAAAAATTCGAAGACTTGTGACATCTACCAATCCGTACAGGGACCGCGTGGTGGATTACGGCCCACTCCCTCTCCCAGAGAGGAGAGCAGAGAGAGCAGAGAGAGCAGAGAGGAGAGGAGAGGAGGCCTGTGATGGTGTGCCGTATCGGCATCAAAGTGTCCACGTTTGCGTAACCTTAGTACTTATTAGTACCTACAAGCGTGGCGTGAGCGCTACTAACTTACTATTCTCTATTATTCTTTCTTACAGGTTTGGGAAAACGTACGGTAATGACACAAGAGATGCTAAACGCTGGTTGCGCGGAGATTTCACCTCATAAACTCCATATGGTTCCACCGTTTGACGGACAAGCAATGTTGATACGTATTGTTAAAATAATACGGTCCAAATCGAAAGTGATACTATTTTGATTAAATAAATTATGACTTTTTATTTTGGGATTGATATTTTGAAATAAAACAACTTGAATCGGTAGTTTGATTTTTTATTTCTATAGAAATGTCCTATTGAATAAAACTTTATCAACTAAATGCAAAATAAAAGATACATTGGATACATAGGTTGGGTAGTGAATAAAGTTATGTCTATTAAAATGTGCGCGCAACGTCGCGTCAGTCAGATAATAATGTTACAACCATGTCGCTCCGGAACTGTTGGTACCTCACAGTTTATACAGGGAAGGTGTCTTCTATGGGCTGCTACAGAATAGAGATGAGAAAATGATAAACGACGGCACATTTGGCGCAGTGCCCGAACGATCGACTGTTGCGATGCGTGTAGCGGGTTCTATTCTTGCGTACATCGGCCTAAAATTTATCTCAATGGCCTAAAAGTAGTTGATCCGGGTCTGTGTATGTGAGTTTAAAGGTAAACGCACCCTCAACCAATGGCGTAGTGAGAGCTAATTAAGGGGGGGCAAAAGGCATCAGTGAGGCTCTTTACATTCAGGTTCAGGACCCCGGACACAACGAATACTCAAAGTTTTTAGCTTTCTTGTTTCGCTACATCTCACTCGTGTTTGTGGTGGATGCGTACACAAGCCGTCACCGATCCGTTGCCGGTATCGTGACGTGACTGATGTGTGAGAATGCACCTTTAACTGTGTGGGAAGTCTAAGCTCTTTTCCTTATTGACTTTTCAAAAATAAAATCCATAGAGATATTGGGATTGGGGTCGCGGGACCAAGGGATTACCGTGACCCCGGTACGTAAAGGGCTAGTGAAGGACACCGTGGATTTTAGTCAGTACAAGTCTGACAGTCCCTCCCGCCCTGCCCTGGGTGGGAGGACTCATTTGATGATTTTACCACGATAAAAAAAAAAAGAGATATTGGGATACGTTGGGTTAAATGGATACCAAATTCGTAAGGTATCGGAGACATGCGTCGCCTTGTGTAGGTACGAAGGGGCTAACGCTTTGTCAGACATCGCCCACACAGACAAAGTTAGCATGAGTACGCGTTAGACCCATTCGAGGTGTTATTATTAATTATTACCGATTCACACGGTAGCATCCGTAACGTAACGAACGAACGTAAAGGGCTTTTGCAGGAACACCGTGGATTTTAGTCGGTACGAGTATGACAATCTCTCCTGCCTCGCTCTGGGCACGACGACTCACTTGATGACTTTACCACGATAAAAAAGACTCCAGTTATACTAACCTTTGCTCCACCTTGTGAGTGTGGACCCATCGCTAAAAGATCAACCCGACAAAAGTATCAACAGCATGCTGCCCAACTACGCTGGACACTGAATGTATGTTTAGATAAATAGAACTGTATTCTTTGCGGTGACGGCTAAGTGATTCCACAGGCGGTTTTAGGCGTCACCAGGTGGTCTATCATGACGTCAAAGCGTGAGTAGTTCTGCTCAGGGAACGAGATGGCGCTATACGACTTGTATAGCTCTGTCTCTTTCCCACAGCCTAAACCACTCACTCTTTAAGACGTCATGGTATCTACCAGGGCCACTCCATCATGTCCTGCGGCACTGTCGCCGGTGCGTCATTGCCGGACTTCGCTCGATTGAAACATCGGTACGGACAGAAGCATGATGTCTGATATGTGAAGCGAAATCGCCCGGCATCGCTTGACAGTCGTCGACACGCTGTGGGTAGTATATCCCTGTCTTAACCAACCCGCTCTGGGGCCACGTGCTGGATATTCCCTTTCATACAGAGGCATGATTCCCATCAGTGGGAAACATAGATTACAAGGTATACTTATGTTTTTTTTTACGTAGTAAAATCATCACATGTCCATGTGACCCCGGACTCAGGGCAGAGCAGGAGTGACTGTTAGACTCGTACTGACTAAAATCGCAATTCGTGAGTTCCGCGACCGAGGTATACTTATGCTAAATTTTATTTTGGAATTGAAATAAAACAACGTAAATCGCGAGCGTTCCTTTTTTATAATAAAAAAAAAACTGAATTAACTGATACAATAATTGCAATTTTTAAGTCTTTAGTTGGTTTGGATCCAGCCAAATAAAATTATCAACATAAAATGCAGCATATATAAAAAAACGTGCTTAATTAACAAAGGGCCGATAATATAACAATAACAATGTATAAAAATATATCAATTTATATCACAACTAGCGACCCGCCCCGGCTTCGCACGGGTGGACATTTATTTTTTAAGCTCTCTGAAAAAAAAAAATCCGGGATAAAATATAGCCTATACGGATTCGGAAGAATCCCTCTAAGTAATGGTAAAAGAAATTTTGAAATCGGTCCAGTAGTTTTTGAGCCTATTCAATACAAACATACAAAAATACAAAGGTTTCCTCTTTATAATATTAGTATAGATAGGTATTTAAATAATTTAACAAGTTTGTGTTGCATTCTTCGCATTCCATTCCTTCATTAGTTTGCTGGCTAGACTCAAGTTTTCGTCTTTCTGTAAATATAAGAACATAATTTGACAACACAATATATTTAACACAATATTAAAAACATAATTTCACGAAAAAACAGTGTTCAGTTTAAACCATACTTAAAGGACATTGGGCAAAACTGTATGGGACCCAGATCTATATTTTAGCCTAACTTGTACTACTATAATGGTAGCATAAATAATAAATTTTTGTTCAAAAACCAAGTTACTATATTATGGCTTACCTTGATGAAGCAGAACCTTGCAAAGTTCTCTCCGAGTTTCTTGTGATCTTCAGAGTAGAAGGCGGTCGGTGGAATGGTCAGCACTCCGGTCTCTTTGGCGAATTTCTTCGTAAACTTGTAGTCTTTGTATTTATCGTTCTCCGATGATAAATCAATCTTGTCCGCTGGAGGGAAAAAGAAAAAAAAAAGTTTTTGAATGAATATTTGGAATTATCGAGTAATTAAACATCATTCTTATTACCTTCAGCATTATGCTCAAATCAGTTAAATCAGCCCCTCTAGCCAAGTCACAACAAGTCGCAAACGATAATCGTAAACGTTCGGTACTCCCCAATAGATTTTCAACTTTGAGCCTAGAGCCTAAAGTTGAAAATCTATTTAAGATTACTGAGCGTTAGCGACAGGAAATATCGAAAACGATTAGCAATCTTCACTAGATCTTCAACGTAATACCCAAGCAAATAAAGTTGAAAATCTATTAAAGCTTACTCAGCGCTTGATTCGGCTACTGTTATCAGAATTACCTTCACTGATTCTTAACATCAAGTAATGACTTACCCAACTTAGTCCAGTCCGCGATAATGAAGTACCCAGCTTCAGGCACGGTGGGGTTGAAACCGTTCTCTCTTAGGGTTTTCACCAGAAAGTCTCTTTTGGGAAGCAGTTCCCGAGCCAAGGATTTGAAGTAACAGTCGGGGGAGTCTCGACGGGCCAGCTCGTATTCGAAAGAGCGGGCTATCGCCTCCTGTAGACGAAGAAAGAAGTTCAACACTTGATGGGTGAACTTGGATGGGGCAATGATAGCAAGCAAGCTAGTTGAACGGGTTGGGTGTAATTTATCTATAATATGTATGTATTTAGAAATATATAAGTATGTTTATCAGTTGTCTAGTACCCATAACACAAGCTCTGCTTAGCTTGGGACTAGATGGCGTTGTGTGATAGTTGTGTAATATTAAAAAAAAAAAAAACTAGTTGAACGAGTATCATTCCTAGAATGTCAGCCCATCAACCTACCCGAATCTGCCAATCGAACGTGAACCTTCTTGTTTTGTAATAAAGTTAAAAAATTATTACAGTTCGACAGGCTGTGGTAGCTCGATGTGCGTCTGTACATTACACTAGTAATTTCTTCTGTATCGTGTATAACTAAATCCTATTAGGCCTCTCTACGCACATTTTCATGTAAACCTACCAGTTTTGTAATTAAGTAACTTGATCGGTTTGCGGGTATTTAGCTTTTCCGAGACGATTATAAGAGCTGTCTACTTTAGGCTAGATTTGCAGGGATTTTAGTGACCCTGACTGCTATGCCGGAGGTCGTGGGTTCGATTCCCACCCAGGATAAATGTTTGTTTGATGTGCACGATCACTTGTTCTGTGTCTGGGTGTAATTTATCTACAATATGTATGTATTTAGAAATATATATAAGTATGTTTATCAGCTGTCTAGTACCCATAACACAAGCTCTGCTTAGCTTGGGACTAGATGGCGTTGTGTGATAGTTGTGGAATATTTATATTTATTTTTTATTTATTTCCGTTCAACCTGGACCAGTTCTAACCTGGATAGGTGTGCAGCAAGTGTACACACAGTTCTGATGCACCACTTGCAGGTTCTTCATAAGAGCAGCAGGTCCGTATGCCCAGCCTGTCTTCCAGCCCGTCACTGAGAACGTCTTGCCCGCTGAACCGACGGTGATTGTTCGTTCCCACATTCCGGGTAATGTTGCTGTAGAAATAATATTACGTTTAAATATTAACTATAATAACTATGCTTGATTTAAGCCGGTTTAATAACATATATATTTTTTAAGACTGCAACCAGGTGGTCTCAAACGTATGTAACAAGCCTGTCTTAGATTCAGTCGTCAGATATAAATCGGAAAAACATAATTTCTTTATCTTCTGCTAGAAGGGCTATATTTCACCGGGACACCATGGCGGCGTAACCAGTTGCGCCACCGTGGTGTCCGTAAGCTACCAAACTAGACTCCATACAGGCACCAGTCGCCACACCACACTGAGACAGTATCAAAATGGACCTTGAAGAGACAGCATAGTGCTGTCTGGCGGCCGGACTGGCAGCCGAGTGAGTGAGACACCATACAGCGCTATAGTAATTAGTGGTGGCGCGACCAATGTGTCGGCGCAACCAGTAACATTCTGTGCACGCGTCCGAGCTGGTCGCGCCGCCAAATTGGTTCCGCAACCAAACGGACACCAGGTGAGTAACTCTCTATAGAGCTGTATATATTTTGTTGGTAGCGGAGACTGGCTGCGCCGCCATGGTGTCCCGGTGAAATATAGCCCGAAGTGGTATGACATCGATAACTAAAAACATCTACTGGTTCGAGAAGACCGGGCTATAACAGGAGCGCCAAGAACTTACCAATCCTAATATGCTTCACGGGTTCAAAGGCCATCCATTCATAAACCTCGTCCGACAGACACAGCACGTTGTGCTTCTTACACAAGTTGGCGATCAGCTCCAGCTCATCCTTGGTGAACACCTTGCCTAACGGGTTGTGGGGGGTGTTAAGAATGATCATCTTCGTACGATCATTGAAGAGGGATGTCAGTTCTTTCTCGTCCAATACCCAATCCGCTGAAGTTATTGTGCCTGTTGTTTTTGTCTGAAAAGGACATTGGACATAATTGAAGAAGGTAGCACACTCACTAAATCATAGACGTATTTAATTTTATGCATTCTTATTAATGCAAGATATCTAGGAGTACTTCTGATGTTGAAAAGTTTATAGTTACGGGTAACGTTAGAAAGATAAGATAGTTTCGGCTTCTTAAAGCCTTTTCTCTGTCATACACTGCCATGTGACATTTGTCGCTGGTTTTGATGTTCTTTGCGGTTAGTTAGGGCTTCGTGCGATAAAGATTACTTCTAAAAAGCTGAAACTACCTTATCTCTTTAAAATATTGATGTGGATACTCTATGGTGTCTGAATGAGTTCGCATGACTGGCAATAAATTGAAATGACACTTGAACATAGATAGGTAGAACTGTGAGCTATTATGGTATTATTAATCAAATGTTTAGTATGAATAATTAGTCTAGATTTGGGTGAAGGATAATCAAATCAAAGGTAAGGAAAATACTTACAGGATTAAGGGCAATGAATTTAGGGATGCCTCCTGCCGATTTGATCATGAAATCATAGCAATCGAAGAAAGGTTCAATTACTATCACTTCATCACCCTCTTCCACATGACCTGGAATTATAAATTAAAAGATAAAACCTCTTTCTTGTTTAATTTGACAGACAATTTTCGGGTGTGGCTGGATAGCCGTCACGGCGTCCTGACCTACCGCATGACGCAGGTCCACACTTGACACGGGTGTTTCGGGAGGTACCTGTGTCTGATAAGGAGGGAAGAAACGCCTGGGTGTCACTACTGCGAGGATCGTCCGGAGGACACGGTGGAACATACGGTGCAGGACTGCCCCTTTGGGCAAAGCACCACCGTGTCCTCACGACGGCGATAGGCGGAGACCTCTCGAGCTCGGCATTGGTCGAGGCCATGCTGCGGTGCGAGATTGTGTGGGAAGCGGTCGCCTCCTTCTGCGAAGCAGTCATGCTCGCGAAGGAGGTGGCGGGCCACGTGGGGGAGAGGACAGCGTTCTCCCTCCACCCCAGCCGCAGTGGTAGACGCCCACGGCGACGGACGTCGGCAGACGATCTCCGGCTACCGTAGGCGCGGGCATGCGGCAGTGAGTAATAGGCAACTCGCTGTCCGCTGTCCGTTTACTGGGAAATCGTAAGATTTACCGTATTTCGGGCTTTTACAGTAGGTAACATAATAATACAAACATGAAAGTTTGTAACAATGGATGTTTATTACTGTTTCATACAAAGACTACAGATTAAGATAAAAAATAAAAGTAATATAATTAAAGATTATAAAATAAAACTATAAAGATTTACGCTTACGAAGCCTTGGGCGGCAGCTAGTGTTTGTTAAGTACGCGACTGCTCTCGTTTTTACAACGATGACAACGACAAAATCTTGATAACCCCAACATTTAGTATTTGCAAGATAAAAGAATTATAGTAAGAATATAATTATTAACTTATGAATAAATAATATGTCAATGTCAATTCGTCAGGATGGTGTGATGTGTGCTTTTATAGTTCATCATTTGAGCCTCAAACGATTACGAGGTTATCGCGGCCCTGGAACGCCAAGAGCAATTGATGGAAAAGGGTGATTACGAGTTTTGACAGTTTCTTCCCTTCCATTAAGGGCGAGACGAGACATTTGATTACTTTACATCCTCCAAAAGGTCCTGAATCATTGACGGCTGGGTTTAGAGCACTCGTTTCTTTTATCATACTCCTCCTCTTTAGTTACTGATTAATAATAATTGGTTTTTTATCATCCATAAAAAGATGGGTGGTCTTATCTCCACCGGGTCAGAGAAGCATGGCGTACATACTGATAAACATTATAATGCGATGATGGTGTTTTTTTAATGGTAATTCATGTAGTTTATCATGGTACATAAAGGGTTACAGATCAAGTTGATGTAATTTCTGAATTTATCATCACATTTGTCTTATTTTAAATAAAGTCCAAATTGGCACTTATGACAAAGTAATACGATAAAATATATATATAAAAAACAATATGACCATAAACGTTTTATATGTATATGGTCATATTGTAGTAATAAAAAATAGAAACAAGTTAGTTGTAATAGTTATCGAAAGATAAGACAGAAAACGACCTTGTTTAAAACATGACATTTTCTAACATACCTACAAACAGGTTTTTGTAAAATTTTCATGATAAACCAGCAAGACACTAATTGCGATTACTGGTTCTATTAGTAAAATAAAAATGACTTGTGTAAAATAAATTTTACAAAAGTCATTGAATAAGTACCCAGATGTCATAGAAAATTGCTCAAGGTCCTTTGGGTTGGGTTAAAAATATTTTGCCATGTTAAATTCTGTTAAAAAATAACTTAAATTCAGGTAACTAAAAACTGACATCAATCCAGTATATTATTATGTTTGTACTGACAAGACCAAGTCTCCTAGACAAACATAATGTCGAGAAGATAACATAATTTTAGTATAGTCATTGAAGATAAGAGATGTTCTAATACAGTGAAATCCGTTTAAGTATAATATTGATAAACCATATAATATGAAGTAATAACAGTGCAAGTTTGTTTTAATATAATATTCTTTATAACAATGATTCACATAATATAGTTATATCTGGGTTCGATTCCCGCCCAGGACAAATGTTTGTGTGATGAGCACAATCATTTGTTCTGTGTCTGGGTGTAATTGATCTATAATATGTATGTATTTAAAAATATACAAGTATGTTTATCAGTTGTCTAGTACCCATAACACAAGCTCTGCTTAGTTTGGGACTAGATGGCGTTGTGTGATAGTTGTGGAATATTTATTATTTATTTATTTATCTTGTTATAGTGACTGACCTAATACAAAAAATTATATAATGTTATGCAATTTTTATGAAGTGTGTTTTATGTCAGATCATTTTATTTAAAAAGAAACAAAAGAATATTGCAATTGTGTATAGCATACAATATCATAAACTTTACAGTAATAGTTAGATTTTATATTCTTAGATTATACTTTATATGATGTTTTTGTCACTTCCTTTCAATGTGAGTATATTCAATACTTTTAATATAATAAAAAAAATAGTTTTCTTACCTAAAATAGATGAATACAGAGCCTCATAAGCACCATATGTGACTAGGATCTCATTCTGTGGGTCTATGGTCCTGCCTATTAGTGGCGAGTACACTTTTGATAAGTTTTGTATAAGTGTTGGGTGGCCCTGTAAATGAAAGTTCAACAATAAATCTCAGCTCTCAACAGTTGAAAACAAATAAGTGACTAGGAAACATATTTTGTTTTGTTTATTATCTATGTGTTGCCTCTCCAAGACGAGACCTAAGACGGAGCAAGCTCAACCAGAAGCAACTGGTTCTTTTGGACCAATGGAGCCTAGTAGAAACTGTTTGGTACTGGACTCTGTCAGTATTTAGACATCTAAGAACATTTTTTAACCTTCTCAGAATTTAGATCTTATCTCATTTGCCTAGTGTTTTCTCAAACTATGTTGGGGTTGACTTTTACCAAACCAGTATCTTACATGAAGTGACTCCTTATCTGACTTCCACAACCCAGTAATTGAGAAATATTGATGACTAGCCATTTCCAGAGGGTGCACCCGCTTCAACTCGAAAATCATCCCAAAGGAACACAAAATCGGGATAAAAACTATCCTATGTGGTAATCCAGGTTATAAACTACCTGTGTGTTGAATTTCAACCAAATCTGTTCAGTGGTTTTTGTGTGATAGAGGAACAAACATCCATCCAAGCAAACTTTCACATTTTTAATATTAGTAGGATATTCCTTGGACAGGCTGGTTGTCAGATTCTGAAGTGGTCAATCTTATAGTAAGCTTCCTTTTAACATTTATGATTTGTCATGAATGATACTGAATGATACTTACAAATCCCCTAGTGTATTGATTCAGTAGTGGGTTCTCACTGGTAGCAATTTCCCCCAAGGCTTTTGTGACATGTTTGGGTGCATGGTAGTCAGGGAAGCCTTGGCCTAGGTTGACAGCCGGCTTGTATTCAGCGGCCAGTTGGATGTATTCCACCCTAAAATTTAGCCATGATTGAATTGGAAGTCTTGTAGTGGTTTTAAGGAGCAATAAATTGTTCACCTAACTTTGTATTGCAAATTCTAGTATAGTAATTTTTTACACCTATCAATATTTTATTTTAGAAATTATAATATTTCTTGGGTATTGATTTTAGCACAAAATCTCTGACTTTGCTTTTCTGTAATGTAGATTGTAGTCTATAAAATTATAATTATAAACACAATGGCAACCTACTCAGACATAATAATGAGTCTCATTTTTATACATAGTATAAACATGATAATAATTATGTCATTAAATGATTGATACATCCTATTGATGCTCTCTTAGATAATATACAATGTTACTCAAGTAGGTTATATCATTATGTATAATCTAGAGGAACAATTATGTAAATGTTTGATAACTTGTTTACATAATTACATGAACTGCTTTTTAACACCGCTTACATAACAAGAATGAAACATTCCAACTATAATTACTGATTATTAAACAAGACACATAAAATGAGAGATAAATAATGCAAATATTCTGTATATTCCACTCACCAAACACTTTTTTCGCCCGCTCCATACCTCGCAGGTAACTTGAATTTGTTTTCCATTTGGCTAGTCGTAGAAAACTGATTTTTAAATACGAAATTTAAATTCTTTAGCTCCACAACACCGCTCTGGCACCGCACAGCCGTGAACCACGAGTGTCCCAACCTAAACATTACCAATGATAAAACAGATAAACGAGAAACAGTAAACTTAACCTATTACGTTAAATGTCCGCTAAAACGCTAGGGATTGTCAAGTCATGAAACACAAACTGATAACAAATTCGGACGTAAACTTACTGGATTTTTATTGGTGCACCACGGGAAGCTAATGAACTAATCAGTAATGGGATGGGAGGTTCAAATACACAATCAAAATCAGTTGTTCGAAAATGCTACCATTTTATGAAGTCTAGTTTTCTTCATAAAATGTTTAGGATTCACCATCAACGCAAATTAATCGGCAAATAGCATAAAAAGTTGATGTCTGTCAAGATTGACAGTAAGATTGACAGCTTTTACTGACTCTAATTTATATTTCAATTATTTGTTTCCGTATTAATACGATTTTCCTTTAAGTGAATTCGTTTGGAATGTATGACTGACATCTGACTGTTGTCTTACAATAATAATTATATTTAACTTGATAGTTTTTGAGGATTGACAGAATCAGATAGGCATACATTTGGGTCATTTGCGGTTGAATTAATGAACTCCCAACGGTTAGAACGAAGTGCTAGGAATGAAATGTGGATAGATCCAGAATTAAAAATTAAAAAAAAAAAACGACGGGTTGCACTCTGGGAGTGCCGGCAGAAGTGAAAACTTGAATAGTAATTGTTGGAAATATCTTGTGAACAGATTTTAGTAAAACTCGCAAAAATGGTTGACTTTTTATTTCAATAATTTTCCAATGTGACGTACATCTTTTATAAACAATGTTACCTAGCAACGAATGTCACACGAACATTCACGCAAGCGCCCTGCGCCGTCCTACGCTTTTTCGGTCAGGGTCACGTGTCCTGACGCGAGTTTAAGATTTTATACCCATTACAGAAAAAGTGCTCAACGCCGCTAAAGAAGTTTTCACTTCAAAAATCGGGTACGAATGTTAGTCGCACAATCGATTAATCGAGTATTGGCATTTAAAATTGATTTTGTTTGGTTTGTGTTGAAATTGAAATCACTAATGTCACTTGATTGTGACACTGTCATTGTCAAGCGCGTTTTCAAGTGACAACAAAACTTTTCGTTTAGTTTCTTTACAAGCATCATATCTCTTAAAAATATTTAGATAAATCTTCCACCGCTCAGTATAATTTCTTTTCGCTCTCTTTTTTGTAAAATTATGTAACGTAATTTTAATACAAAAAAAAAATTGGTAAAAATTACAGATTCGGGTAGGTTGAGCCGCTGGCAAAATGGCAAAATTTTCCCAATCGAATATTAACCTTCCAGTATTGTGATAGGGTTGTAAATCTATTAAAGAAATTTGACAGATAAAGGTAGTTTGACGTGCTTGCGTCTGTAGCAGACTGTGCAGACTACCCAACGCATTTAATTTACAACAATTTTTTCAATTGAAACAAACCTTTCTGGGATCGTGACAAAGTTGAAAATCGATTAAAGACATTTGACAGGCTTGATAATGCTGTTGTCTGTATTAGTTACATTCGTTCAATTGTATTATAAATATTTACTAAGTATTTAGTTTGATGCCGTTGTAACTGTGGCTGCGTAGAAACGGAAACTCCGTTCATACCCACTAGTTCGATTCATTAGTTCGATCGTCGAACTAGTGAGAATTTTTTTTCTCATTGGTCGACCGTCGAACTCAGGTGGCGGCGTAAAATAATAGAAACTAGGTATAGGTTAAAACTCCGAGGCCGCGGGATCTGACTGAGTGCCTTATTAAAAATAAATATTCGACAAACGCAAGAAAAATGATCTAGGAAAACAATGACTGACTTATGCTATACGAACGAAAAAAAAACTTTCAATTACCGTAACATTAATGCTACTCGTAGCTATAGCAAGCCCTAACAAAGGAAGATGCTCTACCTATAAAGATTTATTGTTTCCGATTAATTCAGCTCAGGGAGTCTTCACGAGGGGCATTAAACGAGGTTGGATGCCAACGTTCTTTAGTTATAAGTACATCCTATTTATGTGGATTAATAGAAGTAGGAGATGATTTTGTAGCGACAACATAGGATAAAATGAGAATAGCAGACGCGCGACACGTCTTGGCGGGTGTCGTTGACGTTCGCCTAGAAACGCGGGCGCAATTCCGTAACGTTCCCGAGCTGACATCGTTAAAGTGAGCGCACACAGATTCTGAACGAATTAATAAAGAAATTATCTAAACATTACGTCCGAAATTGGAACTCGGTGTCTCGTTGAGAACCCGAAACGATTTTCTTATAAAAAAAATGATTTCGATTGTGCTCCCAAGTCAGGTGAAGCGAGCTTGTAAACGTTACGGTGGCACTACTGTGTCTGAAAAAACTACGCTACGCTCAATAACTATTACTTTCATTGTGGGTTTCATTGATATTCGCCATTCCCGCACATGCTTTCGCCACATCTCTTCTGTGTAAACCACTAAACCGTGTCTAACATAGATAAAAAAATAAAAGGCTATCGTGTTTATTTACTTTATTTTGCCTTTACTTTTCCATAATATTATATCCTTAGAGCAGAAAATGTGTTTAGGATCTTCGTTCTATACTAATCTCGTGTCCTGATACCGGTCTCGCCATGAACTCATACGTCATCTTCAACTTGCTCATGTCTGCTGTCACTCGGTACTGTCGGATGAAGTGCGCCAGAGTCACTTTCATTGATATCATGGCGTATGTTCTGCCTGGAAGAGATAACGAATTTTACAGTATAGTCGCCCACTAGTTAAGTATTGTAACCTTATTATAGACTCAGATATCTCCCCGAGAAAGTTAATGAGACGTAGAGAGAAAGTTATTCACGCTTCTCAGCTGTTCTTGGGGTTTCACGCCGTGAACCTGTTGTAGGCTTTAAGCATATAATAATATAAAGAATTATTTTTCCAACGAATTTTGGAAAAACCGATGTTCTTGACCAGGAACTGAACCCGTTGATTTTGGAAGAATTACACCATTCGATATACATCTACTACACCACTAGTCTACTTTAAATAAGTTTAACTCCTACGTGAAAAGGTGTGAGTCTAAATTGCCTATTGTCTATTCTTATTGCTTGTGTATTCGCACGGGAATAAATAAAGACAACACAGAAGATACCCATGGAGGGTAGCCATGGAGTCTATCTATCTCGTATTTAAAATATACTGAAGGACGAACAACACTTCAATTTAAAAATTAATTATTATAGGTTTTCAATTAAATATTCGTATAATCTACAGTAGTGGGTATGTGAGTTTAAATGCTTTGAAATGCACCCACGACACAAGAGAATGGCACAGTTTTTTTTTTAATTTTTGCCTAATCTATGCGTTGAACTCAAAATCTCTGGCAATCAAACTAATAACGACTACACGTGTGTGTATGTTTATTTTCCTTCGGTTTAATATTAAATTAGCTAATTTGTGAAAACTCTTTTAATTGGCGATATTGTTGTTATTGTCTATGTTATCTGTAAGACTTCAAAAAAAAAAAAAAATCTGAAAAAAATAAAATTGATTAAAAAAGTTTTGTTTACCTATACAAGCTCGCCTGCCTAATCCAAATGATGCAAATTCCTTGTTTGTAAATTCCCCACCCAGCCATCTCTCCGGTATAAACTGATCACTGTCAGGTCCCCAAAATGAGTCAAGATGAGCAGCTAGTGGCATAATTATGCAGTAACTGCCAGCTCGCACTGTGTAGTTTTCTGAAAATTATAAAAATAACAACCTAACTGCTATGAACTTATACATGGTTATTTTTAATTTATTAACAACCATATCAAAAATAAAACTTAAACACTTCATTGCTCTAACATATTATTTTAATTCTGTATTTTGCTATAATAACCCTGTCTTTTTTTTGTCATTGTCTCACAAAAATCGTTGCTGGGAAAAGACTTTTAGGTGACTACTATAATCATGATTTTTACAATCATAGATTTATTAGTCATAACTAGCGACCGGCCCCGGCTTCGCACGGGTGGATATTTATTTTTTAAGCTCTCTGAAAAAAATTTTTTCCGGGATAAAATATAGCCTATACGGATTCGGAAGAATCCCTCTAAGTAATGGTAAAAGAAATTTTGAAATCGGTCCAGTAGTTTTTGAGCCTATTCAATACAAACATACAAAAATACAAAGGTTTCCTCTTTATAATATTAGTATAGATAGATACCACAATGTATTATGGTATTAACTGCACAAATAAATTGAAAATCTGTTTAGTCCGTCAGTTACTATATTGAAAAATATTCGGTACGTATTTTTTTTTTAATCTATGAATATCGACAAAGATAAAAAAGTTTCCAAATTCGGGAGTGGGGTCTTGTGACGTCATATCGCTCGTAAAATTGTACCGACCGAGTGACGTTTTGTGGTTTTTAGAAGCGTTGTCATCTTCTGGCAAGCCTTTTCCCAACTATATTGGGGTCGGCTTCCAGTCAAATCGGATGCAGCTGGATATCAGTATTTTACATGGAGCGACTGCCTATCGGACCTCCACAACCCAGTTACTGGGTAATACGATACCTTATGGTAAGACTGGTTGTCAGACTTTAGAGCTTCTGACTAACAGTAACTACTGTCAAAGATTTACAAATGACAGCCGGGACCAACGGCTTTGCGTGCTTTCCGAGGCATGGAGGAATCTCCCTATAACAGATGGTCACCTATCCACAAACCAACCTCGGTAAGCGCGGCTTACCCCGGAAGATCGGCCTGTGCGGCTGTAAATATTTAGCCACGAGCTCCTCCTTTAGAAGCGTTATATCTTCGCCAATTTTGGTTTACGTAACAAAAGAAAAAAATACGGGTCTAATATTTTTTATAATCCATATTTCGGACTAATAAACTTTTGAGTAAAATAGCCTATTAAGGTATTTTCGTTTATTTAAACCAAAAAGGATTAAGAGAAAATCTATAATACTTATACAAAACAAACTAATCCTCGTAAGATGCAATAGCAACGCGAGCTTGAAATATTAAGCATTCTGCTTCGGATAGATTTGTACAAATCTATCCGAAGCAGAATGCTTGTATGAATGTACCCTAAAACCCACAGCCTTTTTAGCTAGAATATTTGTATTCGGTCCGGTCTACGGTGCCTCCTGAGACGTGATGCACTCACGAAGCAATTGCTTAACATGGTTAGAGTAAAACTAAGTAATACATTCTAGTTGACAAAACGCCCCGTCATTCTAACACTCAAACTTGTTGTACGGAACCACACGCGAGTGTGGCCGCTGTTGCCGTATAATATATAGCCGAGGTCGAGTCATACGCCCTAGTTTCGCCCATGGGTTAATCTGGAACTGACTTTCAGTCCTCTAATTGACGTACGAAATAGATTTGCAATATATTGATACTGGCTAGTTAGCCTATTATGAGGCAAAGACAATTATGGTAAGTTCGTGTTTTGCTGTGCTTTTTTTTAGTACTTACTGAGCTCGATATCCTTATCCGCGTATTTAAATAAACCAGGAACTGTAGGCAGCGATCTAAGAGATTCCATAATCACTGCGTTTGTATAAACTAATTTGTTTAAATCTTCCTTATCTACGTTTCTTTCTGGACCCAGTACTTGCATAAATCTGGAAATAGATAAAATTAATAATTACCAATTCATTTTGTTTTAACATTTTTACTGTGTTCCTTCGGTGCCGGGATATCTTACGAACTCGAACGCGAAAACAGCCGAACGCGATACGAAACCGATCGTGGGGGTCGAACAGTTGAGGAATTCTCATCATTAGTGAGAGTTAAAAAATAAATTTTATAACCAACAATAGAAATTAAAACAGTTCAAGCAAGTAAGAATATGAGTATTTTGACAAAATCTCTGTTGTCGGTAACTTAGTAATTTTGTCGGAGGTCCAGTATTTCTATTCAGAAGCTTAGTTTTTTTTTTATCAAACATCCAGTTTTTTTTAGAAGAAAATGTAATTTGAACATGCTCTTATTTGTTTGTTAAATTCGATATTTTTTTCGTTTATGTTTTAAATTTTTTGTCGGTAATTCATTATAACGCTGGTTAACTAGAATAATAGTCGGGCTCAGATCGCTGGAGATTAATTTGTTTTTCGGAACCATTATTATTTCCCTTTATTAAATTTACCAAAAATAAGGTGTAATTATTAATAATAATAATGCGTATAAGTAAATAATTCATGACTTTTACTTTCAATTTTTGTAATTATTAAATTTTCAATTAATTACACTAACCGTAAAAAATATAAGTATTTTTTATCTTATAGTGACGATAGTGATGTTAAAGCTTGGCTCTAATAAGAGATCAGATAGACAAGTCAGCAACTAACGTCACAAAAGTAGTGAGTGACTGAAAGCAAGGTCCGGAAACCGAACCTTGAGTCTATATGTATAGTCTATGAGTATATTTTGTTTCTGAATTGTCTTTTTTTATATTTTTCTGTGGAAACTTTTAACTTGCTACATCGTTCTCACATAATGTACCATCTTAAAATGAATGATGTAACAAAGGTTTTGTAATAATTTTGGCGATCTAAAAAGAGTGTCCATGGAGTTTCTTGCCCGTTGTTCTCCATAGAGATCTACTCCTTGGAATGGACAATTACGGTACTTTCACAGTTTTCATGTCTTGTGATTGAGACTATAGCACCATTATGTTATAGTTTTTAATAATATTTTTTATGTCTTTGACAATTCAAAAGTGCCTGTAACTGGTCGACTTGAAATAAATGCTTTTGATTTGATTTGATACAGTCCAATCAAATAGTTCTTTACAAAAGCAGATTTGCATTCTTCCGCGTCACGATGTGTACCTTTTTTTTTTTTTTTGCGTGGTAAAATCATCAAATGAGTCCTCCCACCCAGGGCAGGGCGGGAGGGACTGTCAGACTTGACTGACTAAAATCTACGGTGTCCTTCAATAGCCCTTTACGTACCGGGGTCACGGTAATTCGTAAGTCCCGCGACCCCGGCAGGTTTTGGCCCTCTAAAATAATGAGCACTTAGAAAGGAATTCAGATAATTCCACCCTCAAGAGATTCCCTCTAAATATTAGGTATAGGTGTTCAAAGATTTGTACTCTGAAATGTACTCTCAAACCGCACAATCACGTTAGAATAATAATTGGTCAGTGGGTAGCCTTAGAAAAATCTTTATACACACCTGAATTTTCATAGTCATTGTTTTTGTTCACAACTTCGTCTTTAATTATGTCAGCTTTTTTCTTCTGCAAGACCTGTAACATTTCATTTCATGTTAGCTGATAAAGTTGAGCATTCACTTGTAATAAGCATTTTTTCGAATATTACATTACAGAAGAACAAACGAGAGCGTTTTTTTCGACTGTCAAGTTTGACAGCTGGATGAAAAATAGTAGATTATTAACCAAGGGGATAAAGCAGTGTCTTCTGTCGCGGGTGACGATTTAAATCGCGAGCGTAACGAAGGACTCCAGGTTTACTCCCGAGCGTAGTGAGGGTGTTAAAAACTTAAATCACGAGCGAAGCGAGGGATTTAAGACGAGTCCTGAGTGTAGCGAGGGATTTAAGTTCACCCAAGACTAAGACAGTTTTATCACCGAGGAAAATACTCTACTTTTCGTACCATTTGCGAAAAAATGAACTCAATAATAATATGAGATAAGCATTTATTGAAAATAATGACAATTAAAAGTAAAAATTAACATTCGAAACATTGGTCCAATTATATTGATAGAGAGAGTTACATTTTTGTTTGGTACATTTATTGTCGATGAGTTAATTTGAGTATATCTCTGTTCTTGCGTCTGAGGAACTTGCGTTTCATTTGATTTAACATCGTTACGCATTTTTAGAACATTAACTTATTTATAAAAATAAAATAAATTCCTAGACTAAATTTTTTTTGTCGGAAAAGCAAAGGCATCAAGCTCATACGGCCTCTTCGGTTTTCGTAATTTTGTTTAATAATCATAACTGCATAATAAATACGTATTCCTTTTTCAAAAAAATGTGTAATACTTTATATACAAACTCAATGGTGTAAACACAGATGTAGTTCAGTATAAATTTCGGTAAGTATTCCAAATTTAAATCACATTCTCTCCCTAGAGGATGAATGAAATTCAGTACAACATTCTCTCCCTGTTTTTAACAGATTAAAAATGACTATCGTTATGTTCGATTTTTAAAGCATAGAATGTCACTTTTTTGAGCAAGTGGTACGAAAAAACTTTTTGACGACCCTCGAATAGAGTCTTCCCTAAAAATTCGTGATTAATGAATGCTCAAGCCTATCAGCACCTTACTAAACGGTTGGTGTAAAAAAAAACATGAACGAGGTTGTTCATTTAATTAAAGTCAAAATAATTAAAGTTATTCTCCCATTAATTGTTGTTACCTACCCTATCCTTCGCATACTTACTGTATTACTCATTGAATGTAAAATCTCCACTAGTTTGTCTTCCCTCTTCTGTAGTCCAGCCAGTCTGTATATCAAGTCATTCTGTAGCCAAAACTTTATTACCCTGCTGAATGCAATGTGTATCATTTCAGCGATTGATTCCATGTATCTTTGTGTAAACTCCAAGTCATTAATAGCTTCAATTCCAAAAGTACCGGCTGAAAAGAAAAAAATATCAGTTTTATCAATTAAATCTTCTTTGTATTCACAGTCCCTTGAGTTTGTCTGTACGGCCAGCGGCCGTATTATGACGTCTTAAAACCAGACTTGTTCCAGTGAGTATAAGAGACAGAGCTATACAAGTCGTCTAGCGCCACCTCGTTCACTCACTGGAACAAGCCTGGTTTTAAGACGTCATAATACTGCCCCCGGACACTTAAATTAAGCATCCGATATATTCAGTGTAGTTTCAACTCAAGAAATTACATGTTTTTGAGCACTTTCATGGCGTTCGCTGGCTTAACCCTAAGAGACCAAATAAAAGTAGTTCTTTGCCGAATCAGCCCATCACTTACCACAAAGCGTTTGAAAAGCATTAATTTGTAAACATGGAAGATGATTGAATGGTCCTTTTCCAACATGGTGTTCCACAGAACTTGTCAGCTTCCTGGACTGGCTGTTAAACACATCGAGGAACCCGTGGATCACTGGCAGAGAGAACGCAGGATTCAGCAACTTGCGGTGACGCTTCCAAATGTCTCCTGCAAAAAAAGAATTGGGTATCACAATCGTTTTTTCAATTGTGTAAGTGTAGTTTATTTTAATAGTGGCGTATTCCATATTCGTCTTTACTTTTCGCGGTAAGATATCCCCGCAAATCCCAATATAACTTCGTTCAATAGTTTTGCCACCGAATCAAAATCAAAATCAAATCATTTATTTCAAGTAGGCCATTTACAGGCACTTTTGAATTGTCAAGAGACAAAAGTAAAATAAAATAGTTTAAAAATAGTTACGGTGCTACAGTCCCAGTCACAAGACATAAAAACTTGTGAAAGTACTGTAGATGCCCATTCCAAAGCGTAGATCTCTATGGAGAAGAACGGGCAAGAAACTCCATGGACACTCTTTTTCAATCGCCAAAATTATAACAGAACCTTTGTTACATCATTCATCTTGAGATGGCACATTATGTGAGAACGATGTAGCAAGTAAAGTGTCCATAGGAAATTCATGTGTTGTAGAAATGTTTCGCCACCATAGTTTGTAAGGCCGTATACAGAATGAAAGCTGGCAGCCTAACAGCGCTTATAGGAATCGGTCCATGCAGGTATCCGGCGCAGGCTTTTATATAAAGAACAAGCGCCGAACGTCGTCGACAAGTGCCGATCGACATGCGCCGGTCAGCGCTGGCGCGACCCGCCGTTTTAAATTACTGAACAACTCTGCTTCAATCTGCTTGCTTTATGTAACTGTTACCAGAATAGGCCAGCGCCGATAAGCGCTGGTAGGTCGGCGCCGGCTACTAGCTTTCTTTCTGTATACGGCCTAAGAGCCGTAATTATAAATAAAATTTTTATATACCTGACGCTCTCATGAGGCCATCACCTATCCAAGGTTTCATATAGTCAAACGCATAATGTTTCTGAGAACATGAATTTGCCGCATTCAAAGCATCTTGAGGATCGTGAATCACTGAAAAATACAATAAACTTTCCAAATAACAATCAACATACATTTAAAAACTTTTGTCTTTCCAATTTGTACACCGATAACTTGGGGCTCAGGCTGGGTTGTTTTGTAGGTAATACGTAGGTAATTCAGTTTTAAAGTTTATTATGAACGACTGAATCCACTGCACTGAATAATATCAAATAATATAATCACTCAGTCACTGTGTTGATCCTGATTCTACCTAAATTGAAGAATATAAATGCTTCACTACATAGTAGTATGAATAAAACAAAGTCGCTTCCCGCTGTCTGTCTGTCTGTCCCTATGTATGCTTAGATCTCTAAAATTACGCAACGGATTTTGATGCGGTTTTTTTTTATTAGATAGAGTGATTCAAGAAGAAGGTTTATAAGTATACAACATGCTAGATAGGTTAAAATACAACAGACACAGATCGATTTTGCCTCATTTGGTCGACCTGCTATGCTATTTTTTGTAAGAAATTTCATCGCTGAACCCTACGCTGTGCTCTTCGACGGTGAGGCTTTGAAATCAACTGGTCATGCTGCGCGAGCGGTGAATGCTAGTGTCAGTAGCTTAGTGAATAGCAAACTTTAGTCGGATCTCACCGTGGTGTGAGCTCTGCGGCTCTGCTGTCACAAGTCTGTGTTTATAGAGAACTAAAAAACAGTATTTTCGCGGTTTTTGCATCAGTCACATATGACTGATGCAAAAAATTGATAAAAACCATCCTTGATGCGGATTATATATCATGCTAAAATTTCAGCTCAATCGGTGTAGAACTTTTTGAGTTTTTGAAGCATACACAAACCAACATAACATTTTTTTATATATAGAAGAAGAAGATAGAAGATAGATAGTTAGCGCTGCAGGACTTTTTTAATGACTTCAGTCGTTCGTAAAGATCTCATAACAGTATTAAGTTAAGCGTCCTGGATGAATTTCGTAAAATATTCACGTTAAGCAATTAATGGGGGTGAGGTGGAAAATTTTGTAAAAATCTTAAAACTTTCATTACTTCAAAACAGCCGAGTTTGGACCCAAACATTAAAATTTACATTTTAGACTTCCTCAGAGTAAGCCAAATGTTTACTCTGTGGAAGTCTAAAATTTAAGTTTTAATATTTGTGTGACAATGAAGTGCCTCAAATCTATCTATATCTATATATATAAAAATGTTATGTTGGTTTGTGTATGCTTCAAAAACTCAAAAAGTTCTGCACCGATTGAGCTGAAATTTTTGCATGATATATAATCCGCATCAAGGATGGTTTTTATCTTTTTTTTTTTTTTTGAAAAAACAATTTTTTGTGCCACAGCGAAACGGGGCAGGGAACAGCTAGTAATTTCATAAAGAAGCAAGTTGTCGGTACAGACAGACAGAGTACGGATCGGTGCTGGTCGATGAAGCTTAGAGGCAAAATAGACCCGTTTTATCTATACTTGCACATTAGACAAAGGTTTAGATGCTTGGCAGATTCTTCATACAAGTTTTACCAACACGATCCGTATCCACCTGTCTGTACTGAAAAGTTGCTTCCTTTCTTGCGCCCTGTGTTTGTGCTTTTACTTACAATAATATAATTCTTTTCCGAAACTGAAATAAGTCGTTCCTCCTTGCTTTACGCAGTCTTGACTTAGATTTCCCACTAATTCAATGAGATCTGTTAACAAAATATTGCATTTTCATCCATAATTTTACAAATTATTAAATAATTAAGGTAAAACAGCAAAATACATACTTGTGCGGTATTTGAGAAGTTGGTATGAAAACCCAATAACCGGTAGCATTCCTGGCACAGCCGGTGGTAATGCGTGCGAGCTGGACCTCAGACGACCATACTTGAACCAGATATATAGAACACACAGCGCACACACTAGTAACACTAAGCCCAACATTTTGCGAAAGGAGGTGATTCCCATAGCGTGAACGATTTAAATACTAAAACGGCCTACCTACTAATATTTGAATAATGTGTATATTTATGTCGTTAGTTAAAACAAGAAAATTTGGTTCATTAAATTAACCTGCGGCATAAAATATTTATTTATGTTAAACTTAGTAATTTTTAATTCACTTTGATAGGCGAGGCGATAGCACGAGTGAGTGGTGTAAACGTAATGTAAATACTTCGATTTATTATTGAAAAAACTCAAAAATTAATATTGTCTTGTTTTTCTTACCCGTTCTTTTGATGGTCTGGGCAGATCCCACCTTAGGCATCTTCTCAATTTCTTATCCCATAAAGGCAATTTTATTCTGCATTAATAAAATATTATGTATGTAAACTATTTATGTACCAAAGGCCCATGCAACTTTTAGTATGGACATTGGCATCATTTTTTTTTCTTTTCGCCTGTCATTAAATTTTGGCCACAATTAGACTACTACCTAAGAAGTCCATTAAAAAAAAAGTTTCTAAACCGTAACCAACCAGAGATATAACGGATTTTATTTTGTTCTAATCGAGAGTAAATCACTCTTTATTAGAACAAAATTAAACCGCCATATCTCTGGTTGGTTACGGTTTTATTACTGGCGAAAGGAAAAAAAAAAATTGATGCCAAAAAGTTGAATACCCCTTTCATTCAAATCTGATCAAAAAGTTGCATACCCCTTACATTCAAATCTTCCATGAATCCGATCTGTGGTTTTTGCAAAAAGTAACAAACATCCATCCATCCAAACAAACTTTCACTTTTCGCGCGTGTCTGGGGCGCGGATGCGCTCGTGTGCTCTCGGACACTGTGCAGGGCATCAATCAATGCTGATATAAATAGGATAGGACAGTAGGAAGTAGGATAGGATAGGATAGTAGGGAGTAGAACAGTATAGTAGGATTAATAGGATTATGTAAGAGTAGGTAAGATATCAGATAGTAATAAGTAAGAGGATTATGTAGTAAGCTTTATTCTTTTTCAGAATCAGAATACCTATGTTTTACAAATAAATCTGTTCTGATTCCTTCACCGTTTTGGTGCTGAAATAAATTACACAAAGTAATGCGCCTAGCTGGGTTCGAATCCACGACCTACAACTCGTATGTCAGAGCCGATACCACTGGGCCACCACTGCTCTGTGTTCTATGTACGATAAATAAATAATAATATACTTATTTTTTAAAATTGAATATGAGGGGGATATTTAACTGCCCTGGAATCTGAAGGCGACGGTCCTCCAGCGCGTCCATGACAGGCGCGTGGAGGCGTATCGCCGGGGCGAAGACAGGCAACTGCACGTCGGCAGGTGATCTCCGGCTACTGTACGCGCGGGCATGCGGGCGGCGAGTAATGGGCGACTCGCTATTCGACCATGGACCATGCCCGGGTCGACGGCGCGTTGTGTCCTACGCGCGCCTCAAAGAGTGTCAGTCAGCGCAATGCCGGAGCCCCCCTTTAGAGGACCAAAGTCTGCCGGCGTCGCGGGACTAACAAATTACCGTGACCCCGGAACTTAAAGGGCTATTGAAGGACACCTTGGATTTTAGACAGTACAAGTCTGACAGTCCCTACTGCCCTGCCGTGGGTGGGAGGACTCATTTGATGATTTTACCATGATAAAATAAAAATAAAAGGGGATATTTATTACCTATTTTAACAAAAAATAAACAAAATACAAGAGGATTCTTGTATTTTTTATTAAAATAACGGCGTAGATATTTATTTAAGCCGCGTGATCGCGTTTAATGACCCTGATCATAATAATAATAGTGGGAAAAACGTAAGTTTTAATTAGCCATAAAAGCTATAAATTTGAATGTCAAATTAATTTTTTTCTTATAGTTAGGCGTTTTCTTAAATATTTTTTTTCGTTTCTTAATGTCTTTGACATTCAACTCAGATGATTTTTTTATCATTATTTGGACGAAAACCAACACATTTTTTCTTGAGGTAGTCTTTCAGGTTGTCAGCATACTGGTTTGTACGATGCTCTTTCGAGCCTATACCTCTTAATTTTACCACATAACGATTTAGGATGTTTGATACACAAATAGTTTTAAATCTGGATTAAAATATATAGGATAGCTTTAATCCCTGTTTTATCTTCCCGTGGGATAATTGTAGAGCTGCAGCGAGCGAAGCCATAGCAATAGTTAGTGAACAAAGATAATATCAAAAATTCAGACAACATTAAGTACCTAACATAATAAAGATAACGTTATTAAGTACCAGCTGTTGCCCGCGACTTCGTCCGCGTTGTATTTGGCATTTTTTTTATTTGTTAACCGATTCTCACCAAACAAACACTAAAAACTGCGCCTACTTTAGCAAAACACATTATTGAAAACCGCAATCAAATCCTTTCAGCCGTTTCGGAGTTTATCGCGAACAGACAGACAAAAATGTCAAAAATCTCTTTTTTACAAGCTTTTATTTAACTTGCAATGTTTGTATGTTTGTTTAGATCAAATCTTGCAAGTCAAATTAGAATCACTTTTAATTACTCAATCGATCTGAAACTTGGTATTAATATGGAACCCCGATGACAATGCAATAATATGGTGACAGCGACCTGGTGGTGCAGCCAGGATCGTCTGCTCACGAGAGAACTCCTCAATGGTTAATAGTACACAAATAAAACTTGAAATATATATGGAAACCCGGTAACAATGCAATAATATGATAAGTGCAATCTGGTGGTGCAGCCAGGATCGTCTGCTCACAAGAGAACTCCTCAATGGTTAATAGTACACAACTAAAACTTGAAATATATATGGAAACCCGGTAACAATGCAATAATATGATAAGTGCGATCTGGTGGTGGAGCCAGGATCGTCTGCTCACGAGAGAACTCCTCAATGGTTAATAGTACACAACTAAAACTTGAAATATATATGGAAACCCGATAACAATGCTATAATATGATAAGTGCGATCTGGTAGTGCAGCCAGGATCGTCTGCTCACGAGAGAACTCCTCAAAGATTAATAGTACACAACTAAAACTTGAAATATATATGGAAACCCGGTAACAATGCAATAATATGATGATAACAACCTGTTGGTGCAGCCAGGGACATCTGCTTACGAGAGAACTCCTCAATGGTTAATAGTACCGAGCTATTACATTGAACATAATATATGGCAACCCAAATAATAATACAATAATATGGTGACAGTGTCTTGGTCGTGCAGCCAGGATCAGCTGCTCCCGATAGAATATGGTCACAACGACAATGAAATCTATTTAGGCTATTAATAAAATTAATGATTATATTAATCTATTTTGTTGTGCCCTGGGATCTGGAGGCGACTGCCCTTCAGCGCGTCTATGAGTGGCGCGTGGAGGCGCAGCGTCGGGGCGAATCCCCGCTGCCTCGACAAGTCGAGGCGCGGCGGGAAGAGCTCCGGCGTGATCTCAGGGCAGTATGGAGGGAGCGACTGTCGCAACCGAGGTCCGGGCACGCCGCAATCGCGGCGTTAAGACCCCTCTTTGAGGAGTGGCTGGATAGGCATCACGGCGTCCTGAGCTACCGCATGACGCAGGTCCTCACCGGACACGGAAGTTTCGGGAGGTTCCTGTGTCTGATAGGGAGGGAAGAAACGCCTGGGTGTCACCACTGCGAGGATCGTACGGAGGACACGGTGGAGCATACGGTGCAGGACTGCCCCGCTTGGACAGAGCACCGCCGTGTCCTCACGACGGCGATAGGCGGAGACCTCTCGCGCCCGGCATTGGTCGAGGCCATGCTGCGGGGCGAGACGGAGTGGGAAGCGGTCGCCTCCTTCTGCGAAGCAGTAATGCTAGTGAAGGAGGAGTCGGGCCGCGTGAGGCAGAGGACAGCGTCCTCCCTCCACCCCAGCCGCAGTGGTAGACGGCCACGGCGTCGGACGTCGCCAGACGATCTCCGGCCACCGTAGGCGCGGGCATGCGGGCAGCGAGTAATGGGCGACTCGCTGTCCAACCATGGACCATGCCCGGGTCTACGGCGCGTTGTGTTCCACGCGCGCTTCAAAGAGGTTCAGCATAGTGACGGGGCCTGTAGAGGGCCATAGCCTGCCGGGGTCGCGGGACTAACGGATTACCGTGACCCCGGTACGTAAAGGGCTATTGAAGGACACCGTGGATTTTAGTCAGTACAAGTCTGACAGTCCCTCCCGCCCTGCCCTTACTCATTTGATGATTATAGCACGATAAAAACTATTTTGTCGTCTATTTAGGCTCAAAGCTCTTCGCTGCTGGCCAATTATACGTGGCCTTAAGTAGAGTCAAATCGCTAGAAGGTCTCCTTATTGAAGAACTTGACTGTACGAAATTAACAGGTAAACGACCATGCAACAATGACGCACTAAATTAAATGGAAAGACTGCGAAATATGTCCAACGAAACCTACAAATTTAAAAATAAAATAACAGTAAAAAAACAATTTTAAAAACAAGCTTTTATTTAAATGCTCTAAAAAGGACAAAATAAACTTTAAATTAAATCAAACATATAACTTAAGCATAATATAAAAGCTTGTCGCGAGATTTACTTGTCACAAACAAAACAAACAAATAATTCAATGACAAAATGTATCTATCATAACATACTTTACACAGGTAAATCTCGCGACAAACTTTTATATTATACTTAAGTTATATGTTTGATTTAATTTAAAGTTTATTTTGTCCTTTTTAGAGCATTTAAA
Organism: Agrotis puta; assembly: GCA_943136025.2. NCBI lineage: Eukaryota > Metazoa > Arthropoda > Insecta > Lepidoptera > Noctuidae > Agrotis > Agrotis puta. The sequence goes on along the minus strand of OW964169.2, from coordinate 16,712,373 downwards.
TAAAAGCTTGTTTTTAAAATTGTTTTTTTACTGTTATTTTTTGTGTTTGTACGATGCTCTTTCGAGCCTATACCTCTTGTGTGCTCTTCTTTGATCGCCCCCATTATTGAAGTGACAACTTCTTTAGCGCGTTGGGCACTTTTTTTGGAATGGGTAAAAAATGTTAAACTCGCGTCAGGACACGTGACCTGATCAAAAATTCGTAAGACGGCGCAGGGCGCTTGCGCGAATGTTCGTGTGTGTTTATTACTATTCAAGTTTTCACTTCTGCCGGCACTCCCAGAGTGCAACCCGTCGTTTATTTTTTCTAAATATCCTATGTACAGACACTCGGTTTCTACTATTTTATTACATGTATAGATTAAAAAATAATTTGCACAGGTTTTGTTGTAAAATTCTAAATTAATGGGACCAGAATGTTTTCCTTGTATAGTAACCTTGAACTAGCATAATTGATAGAAACATGTTGATTTCGTCTTCCGTAATACTAGATGGCACGGTTGGCGCAATGGCTGAGCGATTTCCTGCTCCGCTATGTGTCGCGGGGTCGATCCCCGCACGGAACAAATATTTGTATGATCTACAAGTAGTTGTTGCGGGTGTGGGTGTTTGTGTATGTGAGTTTCAACATTTGTAAATGTACCCACGATACAGGAGAAATTCTATGTGCAAGGTAATTTTATTAAAAGAAAAAAAAGATATACAAAGCATCTTTTCCAAAGTAATCTATAATCGACTGCAGATTGATAGGTCCCTGTAAATTGAAAGTACCTACGGCACCTTACGTTAGAAATAATAATTTATAATTATATTATCTTTTCTACCTATTATTGTTATATTTTTAAACATTTCATCTTACAAAAACAAAAAATAAATATTATTTAAAATATTTGAAACGCTAGGCTTTATCACCTCATCGATATCATAATCATAACGTCACATTCGTCACCCGAGTCGTGATGTGCCTCCGCCGCCGCCATCAACGCTCTGGCAAGTTTTATACTCGTAAATATAAAATAAAACTTTTTAACAATTTGTAACGCCTGTGCGGTTGTGCGCCTGATTTAGATATCACACGGGCGCCACAAGTTGCTATTAGAATATTCGTAGGAATATGATTTTTTAGAAAAAAAAAATCGAGGTGTAAACCGCTAAATGATCTGGCTTATTAATTTCTCCACTCTTCAAATAGTCTTTTTTAAAGGTATAAAGGTTTCGAGATACTTTTTTGGGACCAAAAAATTGCATCTATAAAAATGGCTAGCTAGGTTCAATCTCGCTACTATGTAGCCAGGTCTATTTATGTGCTTAGGGAAAATTGAAGAAGTATAAGACAAGTTTTCAGCGAGCCTGAAACACTTTCTCCAAATTTGCTCGTAGCTCTTGGGCTATTTATAATCACGACCCATCCATCGCGGGAGACGCCCACGGCATCAGACGTCGCGCGGCGATTTTCGACCACCGTACGCGCCGGCATCGGGAAATTAAGTAATGGGTGACTCACCGTGCGATCATGGACCATGCCCGGGTCGAAGAAAGAGCTTTCAGCAATCTGGGCCTTTGTTAGAGGTCCAAAGCCTACGGGGGTCGCGGGACTGTCTCATAAGGAAACCGTGACCCTGGAACGTAAAGGGCTGTTGAAGGATCATCGTGGATTTTGTCAGTACAAGTTTAACTGTAGTGGGTGGGAGGTCGCGTTTGATAATTTTGTCACATAAAAAAAAAGCTCGTGGGCCATGTTGGATTTTCTTTATTAGGTATTTAAATACAGAAATCTTTTTGAGGTGTAAATATTTTTTATTTTTATTGTTTAATAACGTGACAAGTTAGCGCTGAAATAATTTTATGTTAACACGAACAGGGGCCGTATTATGACGTCTTAAAACCAGGCTTCGTCCAATGAGTGAACGAGGTGGCGCTAGACGACTTGTATAGCTCTGTCTCTTTCACTCACTGGAACAAGCCTGGTTTTAAGACGTCCTAATACGGTCGCAGGTCGAAACATCTCACAGAATGGCGTGATGTGTCACTGCTAGCGAGAGCCGTGCTACGCCGCTGTCGTCAGTAAGCGTAGGCTTTAAAAGTCTAAGTACCATGAAAATGAAATTATGAATATCGTCGAACTATAGCTATTACTTTCTTCGTTCTATACTAATCTCGTGTCCTGATACGGGTCTTGTTACGAACTCATACGTCATCTTCAACTTGCTCATGTCTGCTGTCACTCGGTACTGTCGTATGAAGTGCGCCAGAGTCACTTTCATTGATATCATGGCGTATGTTCTACCTGGAAGATTATTATAACATATTATTTCATTGCTTTCTTAACAACATGAAGCCCACGTCACGAATGTTATGCTTTCTTGCCCGTTTTTCGGGGCGGCATTCTCGCTAGCGGCGCAAGCGCTTGGCATTGTCTTTACACAGCGTGCAGAGCAACGCCGCGCACACCGCGTGCCATCGTGGGCCCTAATAGCCTAGTCGGTACCATTTAATAACGAAACTAGTAGACAGTAGAGCCATTTTAATTTTTGTGAAACTTTTGCATGAAGGTTTCTAATACTGTGGCCACACTAACGGGAAATCCCGTTAATCATCGTGTTAATGGACGTTTATATGATATTTACAGACTGTTATCGCGAAAATCAACGGGAAATGCCGTCAGTGTGGTCCAACTATAAGTATTTTTTTAAAATTGTTTTTGGTTTAATACCTATACAAGATCGCTTGCCCAATGCAAATGCTGGTAATTCCTTGTTGTTCCTTAAGTTACCATCCAGCCATCTCTCCGGTATAAACTGATCACTGTCACGTCCCCAAGACGAGTCAAGATGAGTTGCCAGTAGAAAAATAAAACAAGAATTGCCAGCTCGCATCGTACAGTTTTCTGAAAAGGATAATAATAATTAGTCAGGGCCTGATTCAGAAGACAGTTCTCCTCGATACGTCTCGCATTCTGAAGAGGTTCCTGTCTCTGAGCTAACTACCGGTAGCTTGGACCGTGCTCCCACACCGGCGATCTACTATTTTATATTTTTAAATGTTTTTAATTTATTTTATTTTAAGATCTATCAAAAAAAAAAATGGATAAAGAGAAAATCATTTTCGAGGCTTTCAAACACACCACCATTTCAAATAAAAAATATATTGTTAAGTTTGTGGTATGTGAAAAACAACCCTTACACTAGGGCTACACTAACGGGAAATAACGGCATTTCCCGTTAGTGTGTAAAAGACGTTTATACGAACATTTAAAAACTGTTATCGGGAATATCGCGAATACTTATAATATAAAATTGTGGCCCTACTCTTATTACTGCTATTTCCAATTTACATTATGAAAAACACAAATTAACCTACCCACCACGCAAATTACCTACTGATCCGATCGTCCTGAAATTATGCATATAAGTTGTCAGGAGTACAGACACTAAAATAGGGTATATTTAATCCCTCACACCGAAGAGAGCTGTTGCCGAGAACAGTAACTTTCATATTCCAGATGGCGCCACTTACACGATCCGAATTGTTTCTCAAATTAGAAATTAACGCAAGCGTAAATTAGATCAAATAAAGCACTTACTCAGTTTGACATCCTTATCCACGTATCTGACTATCAATGGAACTGTTGGAAACGTTCGAAGAGACTCCATTATCACTGCATTTGTGTAAACTAATTTATTCACATCATCCTTTCCTACATCTCTGTCTGCACCTAGTACGTCTAATAACCTAGAAAAACAATGTACATAAAAAAGAGGTTGTGAATAACGAATTATTACCAAATAGATACTTATAGTCCAGTCCATGGGTAGTTTAGGCGGAGACCTCTCGCGCCCGGAATTGGTCCAGGCCATGCTGCGAGGCCAGACGGAGTGGGAAGCGGTCGCCTCCTTCTGCGAAGCAGTCATGCTCGCGAAGGAGGAGGCGGGCCGCGTGAGGGAGAGGACAGCGTCCTCCCTCCACTCCAGTCGCAGTGGTAGACGCCCACGGCGACTGACGTCGGCAGATGATCTCCGGCCACCGTAGGCGCGGGCATGCGGGTGGCGAGTAATGGGCGACTCGCTGTCCGACCATGGACCATGCCCGGGTCGACGGTGCGTTGTGTTCCACGCGCACCTCAAGGAGTGTCAGCATAGTGACGGGGCCCCCTGTAGAGGGCCGAAGCCTGCCGGGGTCGCGGGAGTCACAAATTACCGTGCCCCCGGTACGTAAAGGGCTATTGAAGGACACCGTGAATTTTAGTCAGTACGAGTCTGACAGTCTCTCCCGCTCTGCCCTGGGTGGGAGGACTCATGTGATGATTTTACCACGTAAAACAAAAAAAAGTTTACGGGTGGTTTTGCCATAGAAAAGGTGGTGTAGTTTTTTTTTAATTTATGTTGCTTAAGTAGGATATGCTCCTCATGAAAACTGTAAGTTTTCGACCTCGAGGAGTGTCTGTGTTAGCTGCCATCTTGGATGGAAGGGGCCCAAATAAGTTCCTTTTCACATAATGCTTCAACAGTTGACTTTAAGTATGACAAAAATGTCTCAGAGAAGTTTAAAGACAATACAATACGATAACAAATGGTATTTATACTTATTCTGTACGTCTTATAGATAATTTATAACAAGCCTCGACTTAAAGTTGTAGGTCGTGGGTTCGAATCCAGGCATTTTACTTTGAGTAATTTATTTCATCACCACTGCTCTCAAAACGGTGAAGGAAAACATCGTGAGGTAACTGGCATGTCCTAGAACCAAAAATTCGAAGACATATCACATCTGCCAACCCGCACTGGGCTCGCATGGTGGATTATGACCCACTCCATCTCATAGAGAGGATGCCTGTGTCCCAACAGAGGGAACACTTATAGGCTGATGATGAGACAAGGATACGGTGTTAAAAGATAAGAGGCCGTCTCCACGAGAGAGATTAATTTGCCACGTCCGCGTATTTATGTTCATATTTATCTAATTTATAGTTCTGTAGGCCCCATCAAAATAGAATGAAAACTAAAAAACTAGAGGTGAAAATTAGAGGTAACTTTGTGATCGTTTTTTATCGATAATTTTTTTCTTTTTATATTTTTTGTTAGACACCGCCCTCGCATATGTAATGAAGTTTCCTAACATGTACTTTTTTCCCGAATTAAACGTGATTTAGTACTCTAAAAATCCAATAGAAAATTTAGCTTTGGGCACACTCTTAAAAAAATCACATAATGCTAGAAATGCGACTCACTCTTCATATACCTTCTGTTGAACTTCAGGATGTGCTCCAAGCTGCAGCAGAATGTATGTCAGTTGATTAGACGTCGTCTCAAATCCCGCTAATATAATTGTGTCCAATTCTTCTCTAACCTCCGTATCCGTCAAGGCACCGTTTTTTGATAAGTCAAGAATTAAATCTAGGAATAGTTTGGATTTGTTGCCTGAAAAAATATATCACTGTATCGATCAACATATTAGCTGTAAGACGTCGACTAAAACGGTTGGAAGTGGCTTCCATCCAGCGTGATCCTGCGGTCTTCATAAGATCGTCTGACGTCTATCTACGTCGTGGGTGGACGTCCTTCGCTGCGCTTGCGCTGTGTGGTCTCCATTCGAGAGCCTTTTGTCGGCGGCGATTCATTCTTGTGCACCTTATGTACGTTTACTGATTTTATCATTATAACTTATAGACATCACCCCAATTTTTACCGCATTCCTGTCATCCAAGAACGTGCCCAGAAGACTGGCGTTTCTGGAGATCAGGTTATGGTGTCCGAGGCGAGTCGACAGCTCCTCCACAGCAACATCGACGCTGAGCAAGACAAGGTGCAACTAAGCGTAGACTATTATTAAAAAAAGCGATAAAACAGTTTTGTTTAGGAATACCTGATGTTTCAGTTTCAATAGTTTTGTTCAAAGCGTCGTTTCTTAAGTCTGCTTTTTTCTTCTTCAAAACCTGTTAATGTATATTTTTTAAATAATGTCTGTTTTTCGGTTTTATAAAATCATAAAAGGAAGGAACTGTCAGAGTCTTTATTTTATTTTATTTTTATCGTGGTAAAATCATCAAATCAGTCCTCTCACCCTAGGGCAGAGCGGGAGGGACTGTCAGACTCGTACTGACTAAAATCCACGGTGTCCTTCAACAGCCCTTTACGTACCGGGGTCACGGTAAATCATAAGTCCCGCGACCCCGACAGGCTTAGGCCCCCCTAGAACTGTCAGAGTCTTAGCGACTAAAAATTCGACTCGGCCATGGTATTTAATCATATTACTGGCCATCCACAAGACCGCTGCGTGACATCTGACGCCCTGGACCTTTCTTGTGGTGGCTGGATCGTGAGTGAGGTGGAGGCCCTGTCCCTCAAGCGTCACAGTATTACTGCCTCGCAGAAGGAGCTAACTGCTTCTCATTCCCCCTCGCCCCGCAGCATGGCTTTAAGTGCCTGGCTCTATAGTTGACCGGCGCTTATCACCTTCGTGAGGACACGGAGGTACTCCGCCCAAGCGGGGCCATCTACATTTTCATTCATAATGCCTGTGTTACCATAAAAATACACCATAATAAACCAACCTTACTCTGTTGAGCAAAACTGCGATAGCTTGGTTGGAAAATGCGTATCTAATCTTCAGTCGTTTTTTTCTTTCCAAGAAAAAGCTTTAAATATGAAACAGCTCATGATGATTGATGTCCTTCATCTCATACTTACTGCATTACTCATTGAATGTAAAATCTCCACTACTTTGTCCTCCTTCTTCTTTAGTCCTACCAGTCTGTATATTATGTCACTCTGCAGCCAAAACTTTACAACCCTGCTGATTGTAATGTGTATCATTTCAATGATTGATTCCTTGTATTTTTGTATAAACTCCAAGTCATTTATAGGGTCTATGCCAAATGTGGCGACTGAAACAAAAATGTAATATATTCATGATTGACTAGCTTCTGCCCGCGATGTCGTTTGTGTGAAGCTTGAAATGTTAGTAGATTATTTAACAGGAAATAAGTCAGTGACTAAGGATTCCCAGGGTGAAGGCTTCACTATAGTGAATATCTGACAGATTAATAATCAGAAGGTCAAAGTTTGGCAGTCATCGTTTAAAAGAGCGGCGCCGGCGTATATCTAATAGGAATTCATACCAAATTGAAGAAACAGATAAGCTCTATAACATTATTTAAATTTGTAAACACACTCATTCGTTAATAAAAGAATCTAAATATATCAATTTGTATAAATTAAATAAGTTATTAGGCAATCTTGTAAAACTTGTTCCTACCTAACCGAAATAGTAATAGTATAGTAGACGTATTCTATAGAAACTTCGAGAGTTTAACCGTTTATTACATCCGTTCCCGCGGTAATGAGATCGTTATACATGATTTGTATCTTAGTATGTTGTCTTTAAATGTAATTTTTTTAAACCCCACTTACCACAAAGCGTTTCCAGAGAAATATTTTGTAAATATGGAAGATGATCGAATAGTCCTTTTCCAGCATGGTGTTCCACAGAACTTGTCAGCTTCCTGGACTGGCTGTTAAACACATCGAGGAGCCCGTGAATCACTGGCAGAGAGAACGCAGGAGTCAGCAACTTGCGATGATGCTTCCAAGTATCTCCTGCGACAAATATGTAGTGTTGAGGAGTTGATTCATGAGGAATCGCAATCTACATACCAAGAGAAGAGTTTTTAAACTCAGATGCAAATGTTTCAATTACCTGACGCTAACCCTAATCCATTACCCATCCAAGGTTTTGCAAAATCATAGACATAATGTTTTTTTAAACATGAGTTTGCTGCAGTCAAGGCATCTTCATGATCAACTATAACTGAAAAATAAAAACAAATGGTGAGATAAAATCGAATAGAATACACTGTTTTGTGCACCAACATTTTAAAACTATTGCTTTACAATATTGCTTAATCTATGGTTATAATGGCGGTCTTATCGCTAATAGCGATATCTTCCAGAAAACCTTTGGTTGGACTGTATGAACTAAGAAAAGAGGTCTTTGTTATTCATCTTCAAATATTTCAGTAACATGTATTTCATAGCCATCGTCATGTCGTACTTATAATCAGAATGTGTATAATAACTTACAATAGCATATTTCACTGCCTAAAGTTGCATATGCAACCCCTCCTTGCTGTCTACAGTCTTCACTTGCAAAATTCAAGAACTCCAATAAATCTGTTAAAAAACGCACATTTGCAGTAATTTATTTTCTGGGACAGCGCGGGAAATGCCGCCGGCTATGATCTCGTAATTGTGAGTAGTCAGTCAGTAGCTATTAGAAATATATTTATTTAATAAAAAACAATATTACACACATTATCTACCATAAGTTTGATTGAAAATGAAGTAAAAGATTCTTTAACTAAGACCATATGTAAGAGCGTGACATTCCCTTGCACTCTACCATGGGACTACCTATTTCTTTTATAATTCTTTGCAATCCCTTTATAGGCTTTGTAAACCTATATATATAGGTACAATTTAATTTAGAAAAGGTCAGAAAGAGGAATAATATGGTAATTGATTAGGTTATTTATTTAAGTATTTAAATAAATGTAAGTAATATTCACGTAATGTAATAGTTGAAACCAAATTAAATTAACTTCTAAATTCTTTTGATATTGTGATTATATCATGTGACATAAAAAAGTGGTTTTGGGTATGTTTTGATAATAAAGTAAAATAAAACTTTCGATCATAAAAAAGTAGCCTAAGAGTTTGTTAACTATGAGGTAACAAACATAAAAATACATTAGTAAAATACATACAGTGGAATATTCTTCTTTTTTGAAATCGGCAAAAAAATAGGCAATTTATTGGAAGGACTAATTTGATGGACCACCCATAAAACGATAGATAGCATGATACATACTTGTGCGGCATTTAAGTAGTCTGTAGGGAAATCCAATAATCGGTAGCATTCCTGACATAGCAGGTGGTAGTCCGTGCGAGTTGGACTTCAGACGACCATACTTGGACAACAGATACGCAGCACTCAGCACACACACTACTAACACTAAGCTCATCATTGTGCTAAAGACGGTATTTGCTAGAGTGTGAACAATTTATACTAAAACGGCCCACCTACTAATAATTAACTAAACAAGCACTCCGCCCGCGATTTTGTCAGCGATGTTTTAGTACGTTTGCTTCTAAACTTTAAAATTTAACTTACATCGAACAAAATTTTAGACAATGTTCCTTTACATAAAGCTAATAGAGCTTTATTGTGGGACATTCATACTTACACAACAAACACGCAATTATCTCTCTCGATGTTAGTCTCTGTTGTATCTCTAATCTGCGGTCAGCCTTAAGACAGCGTTAATGTCATCCCCGCATTCGTTCTCAAAAGTAAGTAAGGCCAAACCATTATTGGCGTGAACATAAAGCCATTAGGCGTTTTTCATTAGTCGGCCTGGCACCGACATGGCGTCGGCGCCGGTGCCGGTGACGGGGAGCAAAAATGAATGGGCAGGACTCAACGCCGGGTCGGCGCCGGCGCCGGTAAGTGCAAAAGCGAGCCATACATCGGGCGTTTTTCCATTAGCCAGTGTCGATGCCGGTGAGCGGTGTACCGACATGGACTTCAGCATGACCATACGTAAAGTACAACGTGTAGGTAGATATAACAATGTTTTCATCAAGCCGTCGACTATATTTGTTTTATCTTTTATATCTACAAAGCCAATACCAACGCAGAGACGTCGAATTATGGATTCATCGAAACGAACCACAAACCAAATACAAGTCTCTCTCACTCTGTTCCGTATCCTCCTACCCGCCCGCGCACTAACTCATACACGGCTACAATTCATATACAATACACATGCAGATTTGCCGGTCCGGCACCGACTGGGAAGCTTGCTACCCTGGCGACCGCGACGGCGCCGGAAGGACTAAATGTATGTGCAAAAGCGAGTCATACATTCTCTTACATTTTTGCTTCCCCGGCACGGCACCGGCGCCGGCGTCGGTGTCGGTGCCGGGCCGGCGAATGGTGTAAAAACTCCCATTTACGAAGATAATTATCTTATATTTTTTAACGAAAACCATGTAGTTATTTGACGCATTTGTCCTTTTAGTTTTGGCTTTGTATTCAATAGAAGTTAGTTTTAATAATTAATCGTTGTTAAATTATATTGTTACCATGAAAAAGATCATTAAAATCATTGTAACCCTGGGAAAAAAATCTTTTAAATGCGTAGTATAGAGGAAAAAAGATAATGATTTTTAAAGCTTCACATGGTTTTTCTAATAACAACTGAACATTATCTTGAATAAATAAATACTCTTTTTGTGAACTTTAGAAAAGAAACTACTGATTCCTCAATTAGCAAGAGGAAAAAATACATCTGCCTACATAATGAAAGAATTCATTTAATTTTATTCTTAATTTTTTTTCCCTTTTAAAACGTTGCCCAACACTAGGAATTTCTCCTCCTTGCGTTTACAAACATAAACTCACATACACCAACGCCCAGACCCGGAACAACTACTTGTATATTATACAAATATTTACTCCGTGCGGGAATCGAACCCGCGACACGCAGCGCAGCAGTCTAATCGCTCAGTCACTGCTCCAACCGTGCCGCCTATTTGAAATGCTTAAACTAATATACATACATAAATATTAATTAAACTATAGAAATACAACAATAACAAATTAAAATAGTTTTTTTTTTAATATTTTTATAAGTAATTGTGTTAACCCAGAAGACATAATTTAATCTACAGACTTGTCGCATCCAATAAGGTTTACTTCATTTAAAAGTGGGGAGTTACATTTTCCGCGGGATGCAATTTTGTGTAGTTGTGTGTGTTGTTTTGTTGATGTTAAGGGTTTTTTTTTATGCGTGGTAAAATCATCAAATGAGTCCTCCCACCCAGGGCTGGGCGGGAGGGACTGTCAGACTTGTACTGACTAAAATCCACGGTGTCCTTCACGAGCCCTTTACGTACCGGGGTCACGGTAATGGGTAAGTCCCGCGACCCCGGCAGGCTTTGGCCCTCTCCAGGCCCCGTCACTATGCTGACACTCTTTGAGGCGCGCGTGGAACACAACGCGCCGTCGACCCGGGCATGGTCCATGGTCGGGCTGCGAGTCGCCCATTACTCGCCGCCCGCATGCCCGCGCCTACGGTGGCCGGAGATCGTCTTGTGACGTCCGACGCCGTGGGCGTCTACCACTGCGGCTGGGGTGGAGGGAGGTCGATGTTCTCTCCCTCACGCGTCCCGCCTCCTCCTTCGCGAGCATGACTGCTTCGCAGAAGGAGGCGACCGCTTCCCACTCCGTCTCGCCCCGCAGCATGGCCTCGACCAATGCCGAGCGTGAGAAGTCGCTGCCTATCGCCATCGTTAGGACACGGCGGCGCTCTGCCCAAGCGGGGCAGTCCTGCACCGTATGCAACACCGTATCCTCCGGACGATACTCGTAGTGGTGACACCCGAAGCTTCCGTGTCCGGTGAGGACCTACGTCAGGCGGTAGGTCAGGACGCCGTGACGCCTATGCAGCCTCTCCTCAAAGAGGGGTCTAACCGCCGTGATAGCGGCGTGCCCGTTGTTTGAAACACTTATAGGTTTTTAAATTTTTCAGGGACGTTTCATATTCAAAGTTGTTTATGTTGTAATCATAAGTACTTTCAGCCCATAAAAGGTTGTTAACGTTTTACAAATAACCCTGTATACATTATACATTAAGATTGTAGTTAAAAATTAAATTAATCAATTTGAATGTTGAAATGAAATATTAATAACTTTGTCTAATCTACTTAACCTTAAGGGCAATCGTCCTCAATTAAGTTTTTCTCACAATCATAATTAGAGGCTCTAATACAAGTGCGCGGTGTATGTGTGTCCATACGCCTTTTTTTTAAATAAAAAATACAACTATCCCATAGAATTTTGTTATTTTTTGAAGAACAACACTATAGGTATCCCTCATAATATACATCAGTTCATTTTCAAGTAGTACGGATGAGTAAAAAATGCACAATAGGCTTTTTTACACAACAAATTTTATTAGTCAAAAAGATAGATTCTCAAAAAAATTTGACTCGTATTTTTGACGAAGATACAACGCTTCTAAAATTCACAAAACGTCACTCGGTCGGTACAATTTTACAAGCGTTATGACTTCACAAACCCCCCACTCCCGAATTTGGAAGCGTTTTATCTTTGTCAATATTCACTGTGTTAAAAAAAAGCAAAAAATACGTGTCCATTATTTTTCAATTTTACTAACTGACGGACTAAACAGATTTTCAATGTATTTATGCAGTAAAATACCTTATATAACTGTTAAAGAGTAAAAAAGCAAATATTTAAAAAATCATAAAAGATCGTCAGGAATATTTTTACTAAATAAAAGGGTTGTTTTGAATAAACGCCCTTAAAAAGGTGGATGAGAGGTGTTTTAAATCCATAAGGAAAAGTACGAAATCTCCGGACGACGACGTCGCGGTCGTAGTACTAGTTTAAATAGACACGTTTGTATATAAATAGGTACAAGGTAGACCGTTTAAGTATAAATCGTTGACACTTAAGTCATCACCTCCTATCGCACAATGTTGAGCTTAGTGTTAGCAGTATGTGTGCTGTGTGCTGCGTATCTGTGGTCGAAGTATGGTCCTCTGAAGTCCAGCTCGCACGCATTACCACCGGCTGTATCAGGAAAGCTACCAGTTATTGGACATGCGTTTGAACTTCTAAAATTTCGCACAAGTATGTATTGCTATGTTACCGTTTTATTTTGTCCTTCCTTTGTTGTATTTTATCCTAAATAATTAAAGTAATAACTATTTCTAACGTCTTCTCAACAAAATTGTATGAAAGTAAGTTAAAAAAAACATACCACTTTTTATTTTAAATTTCTTAATAGCTGCCACGTATTTCTCCCGTATTAATTGATTGTTGACAAAAAGAGATAGGTAAGTGTTTTATCCAATCACAATAGGCTTTTTTACTAAAAAAATATTTTTAGTTCGAAATATAGAAAATAAAAAAATATAGACCAGTATGTTTTCTTTTGTAACGTAAACCAAAATTGACGAAGATACAATTCTTTTAAAAATCACAAAACGTCACTCGGTCGTTACAATTTAAGAAGCGTTATGACGTCACAAGCCACTCCCGAATTTAGAAGCGTTTTATCTTTGTCAATATTCATTGATTTAGAAAAATATGTGTTCATTATTTTTCAATATTCTGACGGACTAAACAAATTTTTGATTTATTTATGCGGTAAAATGTATATTATTATTATTAATAATATTAATCTCGACACCAATTACTCCAGGGACTTGATTACATGCACAATCTTATGTGGGGGCCACACTAACGGGAAATGTCGATAATTTTTGCGATAAGGGACTTTAAATGTTCGTATAAGCGTCCTTTGTCGCGATAATTAACGGCATTTCTCGTTAGTGTGACCTCAGTGTATTAAAAAGTTGTCTGAAGTTACCTCTGCGATATGAGGAGGGCGGCGGGACCGTCTGCTAAAGGGCACCGTGACCCTGGAATATAAAGGGCATATGAAGTACAGAATTGTGAAGGAACAGTGTAGGTTTTAGTCGGGAAGAGTCTGACTGTCCCTTCCGCTCCACCAAGGGTGGAAGGACTTATGATTTTACAGCAGCAGAATTAAACATAGGTCAGAAAATGAGAAAAGAAAATATGACTGTGATTTTTTTAACAGATTTATTGGAGCTTTTGAATTTTGCAAGTGAAGACTGTGCGAAGAAAGGAGGAGTGACTTATTCAACTTTGGGCGGAGAAATATTTTATTGTAAGTAACATTATCATGTACAGTCCACAACAGCAGAAGTAGATGATCAAAATCAGAAATTCAATACTAATGAACGGAGTTCGCGTCACAACTGTGTGGCGTCGAAGTGATTCAAAAGTATGTCATTGTAATTTACCAAACTTTTACTACTAGTTTATCTACGCAGTTCTAATGCTAACTCCGTTCGTTAGTATTGAAATTCTGATTTAGATCATCTACTTTTGTTGTTGACTGTACTAATATCAAAAATATTTTAAGCACGTGATACTATCCGCCTTATTACAAAAAGGGGTTTAACTAAAAACCCAGGTTTAATCTTGTAAAACTACGGTTTGAACAAAGATTATTACAAATCGTGGTTTTGCGATAAACCATGGTCTAACAGTAGTAGCTGTCAAAGGTATGTCAAAGTTTCTCATAGCAAATTTTTCATTGTGTTGTAGTTTTTGTGTTATTTTCACCCAAAATGGATTGAAACAAGGTAGATTTAATTGTTATTACTCATTGTGGATTTAATTGTATAGACAATCGTTCAAATGGCGGTACTAAAGTCGACGTTTTATCTTAGTTTTGTAATACGGACAAATTTAAACCATGGCTCTGCAGATAAGCCTGGACTTGATAGACCAGGTTTAAACCAAGGTTTATTTAGTTTTTGTAATAAGGCCGTATGAGTCTTTGACCAGCTGGACTCGCTCATTTCTAGACCCACGAGTTCACTTGAACATAATAATGTATGTATTTTCTTTATTTTTATTGGTCAATTGGGCTTACATTCAAATTAAAAAAATAAACTTTAAGCTACCAGTGGAACTCAAGGAGTGTCAGCATAGTGACGAGGCCTGAAGAGGGCCAAAGCCTGCCGGGGTCTCGGGACTCACGAATTACCGTGACCCCGGTACGTAAAGGACACCGTGGATTTTAGTCAGTACGAGTCTGACAGTCCCTCCCGGCCTGCCCTGGGTGGGAGGACTCATTTAAAGGACACCGTGGATTTTAGTCAGTACGAGTCTGACAGTCCCTCCCGGCCTGCCCTGGGTGAGAGGACTCATTTGATAAATTTACCACGGAAAAAAAAACTAAAAAAAAGCTACCAGTGGAAAGAGATATAGTCTAGCCCAAAATTGGTTAGTCAAAATATTATAATAATTAAATTAGGTTTAAACGTTTATTCTCAATAAACGTGAAATCACGAAACTATTATAACCTATTCCAAATGTGTTTCAGTTGAGTGATCCCCTTAGTCCATTGTTGACCAAAGACTCGTAGACAACGATGGCTAAGGAAATAATAATTGTTGCAGAAATAGTTAAAACTGGCTGACAAAGATCACACAACTTGTTTTTATTTTTCAGTGATAGTTGATCATGAAGATGCATTGACTGCAGCAAACTCATGTTTAAGGAAACCTTACGTTTATGATTTTGCAAAATCTTGGCTGGGTGATGGCCTAGGAACAGCGTCAGGTAATGTTTATAAACTCTTCTTTCGGTATGTGGATTGCAAAAACCGATTCCTGATGGATCAACTCGTCAACACAAAATATTTGTCGCAGGAGATACTTGGAAGCGTCACCGCAGGTTGCTGAATCCTGCGTTCTCTCTGCCAGTGATTCACGGGTTCCTCGATGTGTTTAACAGCCAGTCCAGGAAGCTGACAAGTTCTGTGGAACACCATGTTGGAAAAGGACTATTCAATCATCTTCCATATTTACAAAGTAATTCGCTGGAAACGCTTTGTGGTAAGTGGGTCACATAACAATACGATTGATGGTCTCTAAAAGATCTTTTAATCTAGTATTTTTTATGTTGTTGGTTTGGCCTTGTATTTGAAGTGAATGCTTGTCTGACGTTTGGTATAGCCCTTTTAAATGGTGACTGCTTAATCTTATCAGATATATGTACTAGTGAAAGCCGACTAACGGCTTACATTTTAACGAACCATCGCCACATCTGGTAGTACAGTGTGTGAAAAGTGGCCAGCATTGCTAGCCTTTGTGTTGTGGTCTTTAACTGACATTATTAAGAGCCATCTATACTCATATAGAGATCAAAGTTTGTTAGAAGGCTCTCTAATATTTCCATTTCGCATGTCCTGATGTTGTGCTATAGGGTATAATTTATATAATTTTTAGCCATGCTGAACAATTATACAGATTGTATTTTTGTTTCAGGTGCCACGTTTGGTATAGACTCTATAGATGACTTAGAGTTTACGAAAAGATACCAGGCGTCAGTATCCGAATTGTTCGATATTATTTTGAGCAGGTTTATAAAGTTTTGGCTGCAGAGTGACTTTATATATAGAATGGTAGGACTAAAGAAGAAGGAAGAAAAAGTGGTGGAGATTTTACATTCAATGGGTAATACGGTAAGTGTGAGATTAAATACACCAATTATCATGCCAGTCTTCTGGAAAATTTTATATAATTTTTATTGTACTTCTTACGATTTTATATTGTTATCTTTGCGACTTTGTTGCACTTATTTGCATGCATGTTTCGCCAACTTTAATTTGCATATTATTATAATCCAGTCTCTAGTGACAAGATAGGTTAGTAAAGCCAGATGTAAAAAAATCTAATCCTCTTTT
This sequence comes from Agrotis puta, assembly GCA_943136025.2. Taxonomy (NCBI): domain Eukaryota; kingdom Metazoa; phylum Arthropoda; class Insecta; order Lepidoptera; family Noctuidae; genus Agrotis; species Agrotis puta. The sequence continues at coordinate 16,695,998 of OW964169.2, read as the reverse complement.
ATACGAACCAAAAAATGTATGATTTACAGGTATTGCAAAAGAAAAAAGCTGATTTAAGAGATGAGGAACAAAAGAACCAAACGATTGAATCTGAAACTTCAGGTATATGTAATAAACATGTATTTTTTTCAGTGATGGCTTTTTTTGACATAGTTTAACTAATAAATCAGTATAAATGCGATTTATAAGTTCAGAGGACCTTTTTTTTTGTTTTTGTACGCTTTTGTGACGTCAAGTATTCTGGAACTTTGTCGTCAATTTGACGGGAAAAAATATTTCCTCGTCGTACACTAGAGGCGCTTTTTTCCATTGTCCATACAATAGAAGCACTAAATACTTCAAGTATGCTTTACACTTCAAATACAGAAATCTTGTGATAAATTCTCTAGTGTATTTTTTTTACAATCAATACAATTTCCTTACAGGGATTAGATACAAACCATTCCTGGATTTACTACTAGAGCTATCAAAAAACGGTGCACTGACAGACAGCGACATCAAAAATCACTTGCACACAATTGTAGTAGCAGGATTTGACACGACATCAATGCAGCTGACATACATCCTGCTGCAGCTCGGAGCACATCCTGAGGTTCAAGAGAAGATGTATGAAGAGTAAGTTGCGTTTCAATTATAAAGCGCAGGCCAGACAGAAGAGACGTAAGACGAGAACGCGTCGCGGACAGGCACAAACCGACCTGACTCTTTTGTATGTTTTACGTCGCGTCGCTTCTATACATTTTGTATGAAAGGGACGCTGTAGAGACAAATGTCCGCACCCCATTTGCGTCTTACGTCTTTTCTGTGTCCAGCGCCATACGTGATTTTTTGAATTGGGTCTGTCAAATTCGAAACTATGAGGAATAGCGAACAGTAATTTTGAAAAACTAAAATTTCATCATTGGATTTTAGAAAAATAACATTCCGGGAATTAACTTCAAGATTTTTTGAAAAACACGAACTGTAGGTATTAATAAAACCATTCAATGGTGTCGCTCATAAAGATCCACATCACATTGGGTAAATGAAACTGTGAAGGGTTACTATGCGAGATCCGGTATCCACTTGTTTATTTGAATCAACTTGTTTGAAGATTATGCGACCATGATAAGGTGGGCTACCGTGTCGTCTGAAAGCGAGAGAAGTTCCACTGTGGGAACGAGATGGCGCTAGACGACTTGTATAACTCTGTCTCTTTCCCACCGTTGAACTAATCTCTTTTTAGGACGTCATAGTATGGCCCCAGAGTGAAATTGTGACAGCGCCATATTGTGACGTTATATTTTTTAATTTTATTTTGTTATTATTAATTAACGAATGCGAATATTAATTCGTCAAAAGTATATTTTGCTAAACATCATTATTTCCAAACAGATGTCTGACGGGTGTTATTATATATGTGGGTGCCACACTAAAGGGAAATGAAAGGAAATGACGTTAAATTTCACAATAATGGATTTTAAAATTTTCGTATAAAGATCCGTCATCGCGATAATTAACGGCATTTCCCGTTAGTGTAGTCCCTGCATTAGCCATTGCTTGGTCCCTTAGTAATTTATGTGTGTAGTATTTACAATATGCATAAAACATTCTAACAACACAATATGTAATAATTTTATTTGGAAAAAAATCCTTATGTACACCATTTTTTTTTTGTCAAACTTTTTTTTTTAGATTATTAGATGTACTGGGTGCAGACAGAGATGTAGGAAAGGATGATGTGAATAAATTAGTTTATACAAATGCAGTGATAATGGAGTCTCTGCGAACTATTACACCTCTGCCACTTATAGCTAGATACGTGGATAAGGATGTCAAACTGAGTAAGTCTAATTTAATTTCATCAAAAAACTAGCGACCCGCCCCGGTTCCACTCGTGAGCATTTAGACCAAAAGAGAAGTGAGTGCGCTTAGTTTCACCACCTAATTATTTTATCATGACATTTCATAGTAAATGGCTGAATCGACTTTAATGAAACTTCATACTCATAAGCAGGGTACGTGCCTCTGAAAATATGCTGAATCGCCTTACGTAATAAATTAAGGGTCAGAGCCCATTCGTACCCTAAGATTCGCACCCTGTGCCCACTCGTACCCTGGAACTTTTGAGGGGCCCATTCGTCCCCTGAAGAATATTTATTTTTATTCATTCCTCTAATATAAGTACATGTATATGTGTATACTGCAGCTTGGTAGTCCTGGTACAGTCGCGCAGAAAAGGGTAAAATAAAGTAGATGGTGGCGCCATCTATTTATTTGTGGCGTAACTTATTGATGCAACTATCAGAACGGGCGATTAGAGCGCCCTCATTCCCCACCTCTTAACGCACGCCTACGGGATCATCGAATAGTCCAGAAAGAATCGTGCTCCCGGAAGGTCGCGCGCGCATCGCTCCGCGCACGCGCCGCCAACGTACCGCGCCGCAAAGTTACTGCTTATTCCTGAATATTGGATAGCGTAACATCAAAAACTGTTGTGAAGCCACCCGCGGGTGTGATCGTGTGATTGTGAGCAAGGAACTCTGCAAATCCTGTGCTGCAGCGTGAAAAGGCGCCAACGGTCGCCATCTTATGCCAGCCCGGCGCAAAGAGAAGAAATAAGCCAGGTAAGGCGTGCTTCCCTTCTGTTTCCAACCCACCAATCGCCCGTTCATCATCAGCCCGTGGTTTCTTGGCGATTGCCAGCCATCCTTTCGTAATTATACAGTCCACTTAAAATTAAACTTTCGCAAATCGCCGCACATGGTGTTCTATGCACCATTTTTTGGTCCTTTTCGAGCGGATTATATCCATTTCTTGCTCTAATCGAGCGGAATAAATCCATATTCTCGATTATTCGCGTAGGTATCTTCTAGAAGTGCCTACCTAGGTAGTTGTAGAACCTAGCTACACTCCTAGATCATAAAATATACTTACCCAATACGTGGTTACCTCCCGCATCTCAGTAGGTAATATACTCTTACGTAGCTACCTACTACAAATCAATTATTAATTAATTGAACTATAACAGTCGTCTTGTAAATTCCATATTTCAAGCGCCTTTTAGTTCCACCGCCTTTAAAGTTGTTGCCTAATTAGAAATAACTACCGCATAGCCGCATAAATACTTAATTTAGTTTTGTACGGTTTTATTAATATACCTACAAACATGTCGAATAAAAATAAGCAATGTATTTCGGAGAATAGCGAATTGACAATCTTAGAAGCTAAACGTAATATTTTATTTGAGCGTATTCAAGACATTTACGAGCGTTCAAAGACTGCGAATTCTACCGAAGTTAGCAGGGAATCATTTCTTAGTTATTGTGTGACTGTAGATAATATTCGATCTGACTTTCATACTTTATTGGACGATTATAACGCAAAATTACTTTCTATCAATCCTGATTCCCAGCCGAATTATCAGGCGTACACCTCATTTGAAGATTTATATTGTATCATTAAACGCATACAGTCACAGTTAGAGGGTAGACAGTCCGCACAAACCAGTGCTGGTTGCCTGGCCGTTCGTGCGCCAAAACTGCCTGCAATCGAACTCGTGTCATTCGATGGCGATATACGGAACTGGCCATTATTTTATGCAAGTTTCAAATCAACAGTGCACGATAATGGCTCTTTGACAGATGCTGACAGGTTGTACTATTTATTAGGTAAGCTGTCGCCGAAAGCGCAATCCGTATTCGCAGGTGTCACACCCAGTGCTGAGAATTATCAGGTCATATTCCAGTCGCTCCTTGATAGGTATCAGGATACTCGTGTCCTCGCAAGTACGTACTTGGATCAAGCTCTAAATCTTAAATTGTCAGGTCCCGCGTCATTATCAAATTTCCAGTTGTTCATTGATAACTTTGTAACAGCAGTCAATTCCCTTAAAAATTTAAAATTAAAAAACCTTTCCGACTTTATGTTATTACAATTCGCATTGAAAAAGTTCGACACGGAAACCATTCGTGCTTTCGAGATGACGGAACGTAGTCATGAAATACCCACACTAGATAGTTTTATTTCCTTCATCAAAGATCAGTGCCGAATATTTAATATGACGCAGCCTAGTCCATCTAGCTCGTCAAGTAATAATAATAGTAAACAAAAGTCGACTAAATCGCGAAATAATAACTCGGTCCCTAATCCGCAATCTTACGTAGCATGTTCGGAATCTAATAATAATAATCCGCACAAGTGTCTGTGCAATAATATTGTACATGAACACTTTTATAAATGTTCCGCTTTTAACAATTTAAACCCGACTGCTCGTTTTAAGTGTATAAAAGAAAATAAAGCTTGTGTTAATTGTTTAAGTATAAAACATAAATCAAGCGATTGTTCAAGTAAAACCAAGTGTCGCTCATGCAATCAGCGCCATCATACGTTATTGCATTTCGATAAAAAACCTTCAGTATCTGATGAACCCGGTAACCTTGACCTAGTTCCTAGCCCACCTGTTTCGACGTCATCACCGCAGGGACAAGCCGCCCGTGCCGCGGCACCTACCCCTCCCGCGTCTCAGCCCGAAGTTTCTTTGTGTACTACATCTGTAGCGCTCGCAGGCGGGCAGCGCTCACGCACCTCATAGATTAATATACTATTATAGATGGGTAACTTCGGCTTCGCTCGAGGTCGCGAAAGTGCTGCCGTGTAGTGGTTGCTTCATGAACTAAAGCCACTGCACTACATAGATACATATAGATATAGTGCAGCCTTACTAGGGTACCCAGCTTTTATAGATATTATTGTTATTGCATTGTTTTCATAAATTTGTGATTTCAGGGTAACACAAATCATGAAAACAGTGCATGACATTTTTCTTAAAGGGAAAAAGAAACAATATGATAGGTTATTAGTTTTTATTTCTGGTTTTATGTGTTACATAATAATTATGAGCTGCCACTTTCATCTCATCACTTTCATCAAAAAACGTGGTTTTTCCAGATATTATCTGGTTCATATCCTTGCACCAATTATTTAGGAAGAACAAAATTAGTTTTTTTATCATAAATTTTATAGATAAATTTCTATGATTGTTGCATGTTATAAAATTGTAGTTGATATTTATTGTTAACACAAGTTCTAAATAAGCTTTTATATTTTTGCTATGACATTTTGTCTTTAGGACTTCTGTAACAATATTTTCCGAATTAAAAAAAAATGAAAATGCTTCACGACTTGGGTAAGAAAGCCAAGTTTTTGTGCTATCATATTCTTTAATTTTAATATATTTATGATAGTCTTGGATTTCTTCAGACTCGAAATCATGTCTGCAGGTTTGACAATCCATAAAAATATTTTTTTTTAAAAGATAGATGAGCCACCCGCTACAGTATGCTACTGCTGCACATTTTTCTTTGTTTTCGGGATTTGATAATAAATTTTCTACATCTGCGTCCCCTATGCATAAGTGCTCCTCCGCTATTTCATAGTTAACATTAATTTTATCTGGTTGAGGCTGGTTTTCAGTTAAAATTTTCTTTAATGAATGTAACAATTCAAAATTGTCTTCTTCACAATTTGCCCCAACCGATTTGTATGATGTAATATTACATATCAGTAACGATTTATAAGCGTTAATAAAAGCGTAAGCACTTGGCATATTATTGCGGAGACCATGTGCTCTTATTGCCCCAAAGAAATTTTCTAAGGGGTCTTGATTAATATGGCGCAGCAGTATCGATTTCAAACCTGCAGAATGCAAATCCTTTGTCAAGGCGAGAAAAGCTTCGATAGTTTTTACCCAACTCGTTAAAGACGGCACAGTTGCTCTGTGACCAGTTTTTGTGATGAACGTCATGGATTTCAATATTGGTAAACTTCTATACCACAATCTGTGATGTGGAGATTGCCGAGTTACAGCACATCTATAAATTTTTCCTATGTCAGGTCTATGGAAATTGCCATTGACTGAATCAAACAATTTATCAAAAAATAGGATGAGATCGGCTGTGTCCATACTTTTTTTCGGGAGTCTCCCTTCATCTGAAAAGAAAAAGTTTTTAATTAACTTTGATTTTTTCCATCAATAATGAAAGATTCACTAACGATTTGGCCAGACTAAGGTTTAACATACATACATAAACTCACGCCTATTTCCCATAGGGATAGGCAGAAACCACAGAGCGCCACCTAAACCAGTATGGTTTAATTAACGTATCACTAACGCAGAGCCTACTACTGAAGCTACAAATGATTATATTTTTTTTACAGTAAGTTCCTTTACTATCAAAGCAGACACTAAAAATATTTTTTGGAAATTCCACCTCCCAAAACCTATGTTTAGTATTCTCACTTAAAACACCAAAAAAGCTTGATAAAATTATCACAGAATTTAAGTCAAATACTGTTAGTAAAAATGTTCAATGTTACAAACCTGCCATGTACCCCATAGTCAGGCCAACTGTATTGCTAAACACTTGTGTGCAGTGTTTGACTCTCATTTTTGGTATTAGCTGTGGATATACATGCTGAGCTGTTAACTTTTGCATAAGCTTGACTCCTCTGTATCTTGGTCCTCGTTTATATAAAGCTTCTATGTGTGACCAGGAAGCTAACTTTATTTTACCATCTTCTTTGAATTTTAAATCTTTGGTAAGCAGGTTATTTCTAACGCCCTTCATGAGATGAGGTGGGTCATAAATTGGGTATATTTTTTTTGAATCTATCTCAAAAAAGCCTCCAGGATAATTTTTGCCACACCTTAAATAGTCTCCTTCAGTTGCCTTCATCAAAAGGTTAAGTGCAGCCATATTGGTGGCTCCTTGGTCACACACTGTAGCAACCACATTTAACCCAATTTCATTTAAAGAATGAATAATATGTTTAATTTGCTTGCATAAATCTGCCGTTTTAGTGCTTCCTTTGCAGAATGAAAATGATATGGGTTGTTTGTATTTTTTACAAATACCCCTTATCATGAAAACACACACATGGTCACAGAATGTCTTTGATCTCTCTTCACCATTATCAAGAAAACCGTGGATAATATCAGTGGTCTTGTCATAGTATAAATTAGGTGCTATGGCCATTTCGTCAAAAATCAGGCAGCAATATTTGTGACGGGCGGGCATTTTTTCTACTTTTTTTTTTAAATGTTGATATATTATTTCGTTGAATCCTGGCTCTAGATTTATTTTGCAAAGCAATTTCTCCAAAGTTTTTCGCTTGGGAAGTATGCACATTTGACTTAGTATTCGGTATGCTCTAGGGGAAGGCTTGTATAAAGATAAACAGAGAACTTTCTCATCTAGAGTAAAACGCCTCCCTGCAGGTTTCTTTGCAAACTGCTTGATCTGCATTGCGAAAAATGTCTGAGCTGCTGGTGTCATTTTTTCTTTCACCATTTGATAGGCAGATGATTTCATAATTTTTTCTGCCATCATTATTTCCATTTTTAGCTTTTTGTTTGTATTACGAGCTTTGCGCAATTTTGATTTGACTTCAGATATTATGTCTTTCAGCTTCTTTTCTGTTGCAGTCAAAGGTATGGAAATCTTATAACGACCTGAAAAATAAAAACAAAGTTATGCATTGGGTATTAACTATAATATTATATTGGTAAAATTTGCTTGTTTGTTTGTATGTAGGGGTAATCTCTGGAACAAATTATTCAATTCCAAATATGTTTTCTTCTGGTAGGAAGCTACAATATTCCTGACTGCTATAGGCTATAAATTAAATTTATTACATCATGTTTATTAACTGAGCTATCACATTTTTGTCCGGGCGGTGGGATGCGACGCGGTTGGTCGAGGCCTAAACATCACGCAAACGAGAACGAAAAATTTGCGGGTAGAAGCTAGTGTACATAACATCACGCCTGTAATCCCCGGAGGGTTAGGCAGAGGTGTAAGTACCTAATAGTACACCCACATTTCGCGAGTTATGTTTATGTCCCATGTATTAGGAGGCGAACCTATTGCCATCAACTGGGCACAAATCCAGACTCCGTGGCTGCTACTGAGAAATTCCTTTAGAAAAACCCAATAACACTTTGCCCGATCTGGGAATCGAACCTGGGACCTAATGCTCAGCAGTCGCGCTTGCTACTAGATAAATGAGGCATTCTACTTATAGTATTTTAATAATTATTTTGTTTTTTATTTACCTGGATTTGAAGATACTTCTGTGTCCATTTGAACTGGTCTGGTAGAGGCCATCTCCATTTGAAGTAAAGCAGATGGCATTTCAATATTCATTACTGTAATCACAATAGCAAAACCAAATTAAAAAATTGTATTTTTTATCGATTACCAACTGCAAAAAATCTATCAGCAAAATTGGTCGACACTATCTTTGGACTACTGTATAATATTTACCTGGCCTCGAAGATATATCTGTGTCCATTTGAACTGGTCTGGCTGAGGCTGTCTGTATTTGAACTGAAGTAGATGGTAGTTCAATATTCATGACTGTAAGAACATAATAAACATAAATTAACATTGGGTTGTTTATTAATTATTAAAGAAAAGTGCGAGTCGGAGTCAGACACGAAGGGTTCTGTACCACTGTAAAATATTTAACTAATTATTTATATATTTAACTAGCTGTTCCCCGCGGTGTCACCCGCTGCTCAGCCCCTAAAGGTCGTACCGTGATGTTATATAGCCTATAGCCTTCCTCGATAAATGGACTATCCAGCATAAAAATAATTTTTCATTTCGATCCAGTAGTTCCTGAGATTAGCGTGTTCAACCAAACAAACAAACTCTTCAGCTTTTAATATAAGTATAATTTAAAGAAAAAAACCGGCAAGTGCGTATTAGACAATGCATAATGAAGCGTTCCATAGTTGGGGTGAATTTATTTCAAGAACAAACATAACATAGTAGTTGATGAAAACATGTTGATTGGAGATTTACCATGTTATTTTAAGACCATAGATTTGTTATAAATTTACCTGTAATCTATAGGTATAGAACTATTTTTGTATTGTTTTCTTTTTGACTGCTCTAGCCAAGCGCAACATTTCATACTCACAGATACAGTCAACATTAGCATGTCAGTGGCAGTGAAGCAAATATAATATAATAGGTAAGATTTACCCCTGCCAAAAATCGCTAAACTCGCCTAAACCTTTATATTTCACAAATAATATTAAGTATTCTATTAAAATTATAAAAACCCTCACAATAATTTCACTTAGGAAGCCTTGATGCTTTCTGTTATTATAAATTTCCATTAAACGTTTACGTAGTGAATCATTTACCTGGCCTCGAAGATAAATCTGTGTTGATGGGAATGGGTCTGGAAGAGGAGGTTGTCGTCATTTGAATTGCCGTAGATGGCAGTTCAATATGCCTGTGCTCACCAACATGTACACCTGAAATTTATAGAGTTATTATTAATAGGGATGAACACAACCTTTTGGGATAAAACGATTTATTCATAGAAAGCCGTTATCATCATCAATCAAAATTTAAAGACCATACATCTACTTTTATGAAAATTTAATATTTTCAGACACAATTTCTAATAATAAGACTGCGTAATATTAATCTGCTTAAAAAACTTCTTCATGAAGTAAGTTTCAATTTTTAAATTGCTTAGTATTTCACAAAACAAGACATTGTTACATTATTTACCATTACTTTTTTCCATCAATAAAAAGAGTAGGTATAGTGTTTTAAAAATTAACAAATTTTACCTGGAATTTCAAGTGTTGGAATTGCCAGTGCAGTTAGTTTCATATTTGGAAATGTGTAAACTTCTTCAAAATGTTTATGACACACTTTTCTGTTCTTATATATAAATTCATTATTTTCTCCAATAATATCTCCTCCAATTTTCATTACCCAAGTGCGAAAACGTTCTATTTGAGCAGGATTATTTGGATTTGGAAACCGATGCAACGGCATTCCTAAAACATGATAATTAAGAACTTGTTACAAGATGTTCATCAAACATAAAAAAGAAAAGAAAATGTAACATAACACTCAAATTATAATTTTAAACTTGAACATTTAACTGTTTTTTGTTCCATTATAAAATAAACTTGTATCTTGGTTTAGTAAAAATAATGAGTGGTCTGGAATCAAACACATAACACTACTGACATAATTATATTATGTTTAGATATTTGTTACTCAACCACACTTCAACAGCTGAATAGGTTCGGGCGAACACAGGTAATGAAATGAAATGAAATGAAATGACACCATGACCTGGATTAACTTAAAGGACACTTTTAATCCAGGAAACAGGTTTCCATGGAGTAATCTCCCATCACTAAGCAGACGAAGAATAATAAGAATGTGAGAATTGGCTAAGTAGTATGTTTGTTGTTCAATTACATACTAGCTTATGCCCGTGTGAAGTTGGGTAATTATCCCACGGGAACGTCATACTGGGATAAAAAGTATCCTGTTTTAATCACGGTTATAAACTATCTGGGTATCAAATTACATCCAAATCCGTTCAGCAGTTTTTGCTTGATTGAGTAACAAACATCCAAAAATCCAAACACCCACACTTTCACATTTATAATAATAATAGTAGGAATAAATCGGTAAGAATTACAAGTACATAGGTGGGTAATTTCAGCAATAAAAGTAGTAACTTTGAACTAATACAACTTTTAAGTAGGTACCAGTTACTTAATTCGTAAGGAATAATGTTATTCTAAGCCGGAAAACGGGAATTCTATAAAATGTCGAAATTCTACACATTGCCGGTGATACGAATAAAAAATATACTCAGACTGAGACAACTTACCGCCTCCAAGTTTCATGGAACAGCCGGGAACACAACAGGACCTTTGAGCCATCTTAAACTTATCGGGTAAAGTAAAGCCGGAGGAACAAAGTTCAACTACACGTACTCTAGGAAAACAAAAGCGAGAAAACACGAAAATACAAGAAAATTAACAGCATAGGCGCATACACACCAACCGAAAACAATCTTGTGAAAAATTCAAAACAGTGTCAATGTCAAATCAAGTCAAATGTCAACGTCATTATAGTGTCATCGTTATTTCATAGTGCCATCTAGTAATAATCCTTATAAAAAATTACAAGCAGCCTTTCTTTTCTTGAAGCGGCTAATAGATGGCAGTGCTTACAGCGTACCGTGCCGTTTGTTCTAAGATACCACGGCATGACGCACCTCTCGCGTTCAGCGCGAAGCCAAGCAGCAATTTACGGCGTCTAATACGATATTGCTAGCAACTGCGCAGGTCATTATTTACGATGTAAATAATACTCCGTGCGTGGTCCGTTGTTTGCTTGATAGTGCATCACAGAGTAGTTTTATTACTTCGGATTGTTTTAAACGTCTTGGACTGTGGAATAACTTGAAAAATACTAACTTAGTAGTTAAGGGAATCGGTGGTTCAGAAAAATCATGTAAGGGTTCCGTAGATATTAAAATACATTCGCGTTTTAATAGACATATTAATTTTAACGTTTCCTCGCTTATCGTGGATCGCATTACGGACACATTACCAAACGATCATGTGGACGTGTCCTTACTTACGCACCTCGAGTCTTTGCCACTCGCAGATGCTGACTTTGGTCAGCCGGGGAACATCGATTTTTTAATCGGGGCTTCAGTATTTCCGCACTTATTACTACCTAATGTTGTACGTAATAAACTATTTAATTTACCTCCCGCTATTGAGACGGTATTTGGGTATGTGATTATGGGTACCGTACCTACATCACATACTTCTCATTATACTACGTCTTGTTGTTCTGTTCTTCAAGAAAATAATATTGATTCTCTTCTCAAGCGATTCTGGGAGCTTGAAGAGATATCCGCACCGCCCTCGCTGAGCCGTAAGGATCTCGAGTGTGAAGAACATTTCCGCGCTACCACTGTTCGTGACGACGGTGGCAGATATACTGTGGCGTTGCCATTCTGTGGCGACCCTTATTCGCTAGGCGACTCGTACGCTGCTGCGCTTAGACGGTTTTACTGTTTAGAACGCAAACTTGATGCATCGCTTAAATTGCGCGGCGCCTACAATGACGTCATGCGTGATTACATAAATAAAGGTTTTTTGAGTCCGGTGGTTAACAGCGAAGACAATTCTCTTCCTTCGTATTATATCCCGCATCACGGTGTAGTTCGCGAAGATAAGACTACCACTAAACTTCGTGTGGTTTTAGACGCTAGTTGTCGAACTACATCAGGTCAATCGATCAATGATATTTTGCATGCCGGCCCGAATCTACAGGGTGACTTATTTAACATCATTATTAATTTTCGTCTTTTCCAAATTGCTCTCTCAGCTGATTGCCGCCAAATGTTTCTCAGTATCGGTGTTCGAGAATCTGACCGTAGATTTCAACGAATCTTTTATCGTTTTGACAATAATGAACCTTTAGCCGTGTATCAGTTTAATCGTGTTTGTTTTGGCATCAAGTCCAGTCCATATCACGCGTTACGAGTTGTCCGCCAGTTGATCGCTGATGAAGGCGACAACTTCCCCGCTGCAGCAGCTGCTGCTTCTTCCGCTTTATATATGGATGATATCGCCTGTAGCGTCATATCCGCTCCGCAAGCAATTTCGCTTTGTGAAGAGCTTATTCAGCTTTTCAAGCGAGGCCAATTTGATCTTGTCAAATGGACAAGCAATTCTAAAGAGGTTCTCTCGCACATACCTGATTCTCATAAAGCTTCTCCAGACATTGAGTTTGAGAAGTCAATACCGCATAAGGTTCTTGGCTTACGCTGGGATAAATCCTGTGATAGTTTTCGGTTTGACGTCGCACCACCAGACGACAAGTGCACCAAACGCACTATGCTGTCCACAGTAGCTCGACTATGGGATATTATGGGTTTTGTGGCTCCCACAATTTTGTACGCCAAGCTCTTGATCAAAGAGCTTTGGTTATCAAAGTGTGAGTGGGACGACGCACCTCCCGACCATATTGTCGCCGCGTGGAAGCAATTTTGCATTAAGCTTTCTGTGCTCAACCAAATTGCTATACCGCGTCATCTGGGTTTGGTGGATGGATGTACCGTTAATTTAATAGGTTTCGCTGACGCAAGCGAACGCGCTTACGGTGGAGTCGTATATTTACAGGTCCGCATTGGTTCTAACTACTCCGTGCAGTTAGTATGTGCCAAGTCCAAGGTCTCGCCTGTCAAAACCATTTCGGTTGCGAGACTGGAGTTGTGCGCGGCCCTTCTGTTGTCTCAGTTGCTTCGCAAGGTTCAAGACACAGTTTCGCCCCACTACCCCATTAATAAAATATACGCTTTTACTGACTCCAAGGTAGTGCTCGCTTGGATTTATTCTTCTCCTCACCGCTGGCAGACTTTTGTCGCCAATCGCGTTACTAAATTAATTGAACTCATTCCGGCTGCTTGTTTCAATCACGTCGCAGGTATTGAAAATCCCGCTGATTGCCTGTCTCGTGGTGTTACTCCAGTTAAACTTCTGCAGCATGACCTGTGGTATCGTGGACCTTCTTGGATTTCCCATGATCCGTCAGAATGGCCGATTCGTTCCTTTGACCATAGTGCAGAGGACGAAAACGTACCCGAACGGAAGTCTGTCTCTCATCCCGTGATTGCTGAGGTTGCCGAATCTCCGATTTATGCACTCGCACTACGCATGTCGTCATGGTCTAAGTTACTGCGCACCATAGTTTATGTCTGTAGGTTTCTAAGGCAACTACCCAACAGGACTTCTGTTTCAGGCTCTGATCTTGAAGTCGCAGAGTTTAGATTATTGCGAGCTGTGCAAGCTGTTCATTTTAGTAATGACATTCAAAATTTAAAAAATAATGTACCTTGCTCTCCCACTCTTCTTAAGCTCAAGCCGTTCCTCGATGAGCACGGCCTCATACGTGTTGGTGGTCGTCTGTCAAATTCGGACGAACCTTACAACTACAAGTATCCTTGTATCTTACCGCGTCAAGACCATGTGGTAGATCTTCTTGTTGATTTTTATCACAAGAAATATCTCCATGCTGGTCCAGAGTTGCTTATGTCCTTACTCAGGCATAAATATTGGATTTTAGCTGCACGGCGAATAATTCGCCACAGAATACATAAATGTAATATCTGTTTTAAATTCCGTCCGCGTCCAGTCTTTCCTCTCATGGCAGATCTTCCTAGCCAGCGTGTAAATCAGGTAGATAAGGCGTTTACACATACCGGTTGTGATTACGCAGGACCACTGCAATACACACCAGTTCGTGGTCGAGGTGTTAAAAGTCGTAAAGCTTGGTTATGTATTTTCACATGCTTAACAACACGCGCTACGCACATTGAAGTTGCGACAGATTTAAGCACTGTGTCATTTCTGGCAGCTCTTAAACGATTTCTTTCGCGACGCGGGCCTATACAGTGTTTGTATACGGATAACGGCACTTGTTTCGTGGGTGCAAGTTCATACTTACGCGATCTCTATAAATTTCTCAATAAGGAATATCGTACACATCTACAGGAAGAACTTTCCATTAATCACATTGATTGGAAGTTTATTCCGCCTGCTTCACCACATTTCGGCGGTTGTTGGGAAAGCATGGTTAAGGTAATTAAAACGCATCTCTTCAAGGTAATAGGTCAACAAATCCTATCTTATGAAGAGCTTTTAACTGTCCTTGCTCAAGTCGAGGCACTGGTTAACTCGCGTCCGCTCACAGCACTGAGTAGTGACCCTGCTGAACCATCCGCGTTAACTCCTGCGCATTTCTTGAACACAGCGCCATTGTCGTCACTTCCCGCTCCTGAAGCAGACTCTTCTAGCTTGCTTCAGAGACATACTTTGCTTGATAAACTCGTGCAGACGTTCTGGCAGCGCTGGCGTTCAGAATACCTTCACCAACTTCAGGCTAGATCTAAATGGAATAGTCCTGCATCCCCTATACAGGAGGGTACGTTAGTCATTATCATAAATGATAATTCACAGCCACTTTCATGGCCATTAGGCATTGTTGAGAAATTACATACATCTAAAGACGGTACAACTCGCGTTGTTACCGTGAAAACCGCGAAGGGTAGCTACGTGCGCCCTGTTGTACGTCTCTGTCCGCTACCGACTCAGTGAGATCTATCTTGAAGTTGGATCTCCTTCCTAGTTTAGGTGTTTTAGTTATAATTGTTCCGCTATAATTTAAATTAATTTAAGTTTTATAACGCAGTCTTAGCATATGGATAGGTTATGCGGTAGTAATACTTTATATAGCTAAGTTCTATTTCTTTCTTAAAGGCAACCCTTTAAGGCCGGGGGAAATGGTGGCGCCATCTATTTATTTGTGGCGTAACTTATTGATGCAACTATCAGAACGGGCGATTAGAGCGCCCTCATTCCCCACCTCTTAACGCACGCCTACGGGATCATCGAATAGTCCAGAAAGAATCGTGCTCCCGGAAGGTCGCGCGCGCATCGCTCCGCGCACGCGCCGCCAACGTACCGCGCCGCAAAGTTACTGCTTATTCCTGAATATTGGATAGCGTAACATCAAAAACTGTTGTGAAGCCACCCGCGGGTGTGATCGTGTGATTGTGAGCAAGGAACTCTGCAAATCCTGTGCTGCAGCGTGAAAAGGCGCCAACGGTCGCCATCTTATGCCAGCCCGGCGCAAAGAGAAGAAATAAGCCAGGTAAGGCGTGCTTCCCTTCTGTTTCCAACCCACCAATCGCCCGTTCATCATCAGCCCGTGGTTTCTTGGCGATTGCCAGCCATCCTTTCGTAATTATACAGTCCACTTAAAATTAAACTTTCGCAAATCGCCGCACATGGTGTTCTATGCACCAGTAGATATCATGTTTATCACTACATAGTATAAAACAAAGTCGCTTTCTCTGTCCCTATGTCCCTTTGTATGCTTAAATCTTTGAAACTACGCAACGGATTTTGATGCGGTTTTTTTTAATAGATAGAGTGATTCAAGAGGAAGGTTTAAATGTATAATAACATCCATTAAATAGTGGAGAAGTACTGCTATTTTTGTGGTTTCTAATGTGATGTCGTAAATAATTAATTTTTTTCCGCTTACACTGCAAACGCAGGCTGAACCCTACGAGTTTTATCAAAATAATGTACTAAGTATTGTACACATTAAAAAGGTCTACAGAAAAGTCCGTGATGGTATATGTCTATCTCTTATGGATAACCCACAATAACTTTTTTTTGTCATTTACATTTTACGACAAATAATGGCTAATTTTCGAAGCGATTTTAACCAATACAGCATTAATCCTTAACCAATTAAATACCTTGAATACATTGTTCATTTAATAAAGATATATATGGCCCTTTACACCGTATGATTTAAGTGAATATTTTCGAAGATATTACAGATTTAAAAATTGCGGGTCGTAGCGTTTGCGGCGGTACAAGAGCGTAGAACGTTGTTTATAAAGACATTCTGTAATATGTTGTAAAAATAAAATAAATAGTTAAAAATTTAAAAAGTAAATAAGTAAAAATGTAGTGTATAAATTTAGATATTCCAAAGATAGCAGGAAATCTTCATGGTATAGGGAAAGGGGGATTGTTTTGCTCCAGATTTAACGCGTGTGGGCCACGGGCAGTAATGAAGCCCTTTACGTACCGGGGTAACGATAATCCCTTGGTCCCGCGACCCCGAACAATGATTTATTTGGAGTAATTTTGCTTAAATAGGATAGCGAGATGTTAAAACTTTGGCTGTAAATTTACATTTAAAATGCGGGTTTAATTTTGATGATCATTTACTATTTTTGTCTGTTAATTGTTAATATATATGGTCGTAAGTTAAACATAAGCCTAATATTAACAGTACTGTTTATTTCGTTAGACGAACTTCATTTAATAAAAGACCAAAAACACATTGAACAGTCTCGTATTCGCAGTCACTTTCAAGAACCAATATGTCACCGAGGCAGGCAGCCACAACATACAAACAAAACACCTTATCTATTTTATAACCCTTTTTTTTTAACAGGCCATTCGTAAAGAGACAATATTACATCGTAAGCCTATTGACAGGTTATATTATTATCATGACGGATTATCATTGATCAAAGCTCTTTTTTCAATGATCTGTTATGATTTATTTCTTTTACATTTATAACTGTTCACAAGTGTACTATGTTAACCGTTTCTTATGTAAAATATAGCTAATTTTATCTCAGGGGACGGATAGGCACCTGAATAGGTGCCGAATCTTTAACTTATATTGTATATATATTAGAGGGTACGAATGGGTACCTTAAAAATAATATTTTTTATTAAAATATTAACTGGTCCCCTACCAGGAGACCAATGGGCACCTATATAGGGGCCGAATCCACAACTTTTATGCTGGGGGACGAATTTTAGGGTACGAATGGGCTCTGACCCTAAATTAATGGCCCCTTATCGAGATAAAAACGGCATTTCCCGTTAGTGTGGCTCTTGTGTTAAGAGATAGACTTTGTTATCGCGCACTTATCTATATTTTTTAAAGAACTTTATCTCGGAGTAGCTAATTTTAATTTGCAATTGTCTCACATTATGTATTAGGGGTTGTTTCACACGTACCACAAACACAAAATGGGTGGGCGCATATTTTGTATTAAAAAGTGGTAGTATAATGGAGAGTGTAGCATTTAAGAAGCCTCAAAATTATTTTTATTTCAGAAAATTACACAATGCGAGCTGGCAGTTCTTGTTTTATTTGTCCACTGGCACCTCGTGTCGACCCAGCTTGGGGACCCAAGAGTGACCAGTTCATACCAGAAAGATGGCTGGATGGTGACTTAAGGAACAACAAGGAATTTGCAGCATTCGCATTGGGCAAGCGAGCTTGTATAGGTAAACCAATAAATAATTATAACATAAATATACGATAATTTTATAAACAATAGTCGTTCGGTTATACAATTTAATTGTTAACTTATTTAATTGTTAACAATAGTCGTTCGGTTATACAACTTAATTGTTAAGTTAGTTAGGACCGGCACACACTGACATCGTGCCATGCTGTCGCATGCTAAGCACATTTATTAGCGTGGTAATCATCAAATGAGTCCTCCCACCCAGGGCAGAGCGGGAGGTACTGTTAGACTCGTACTGACTAAAATCCACGGTGTCTTTCAATAGCCCCTTACTATCCGGGGTCACGGTAATTCGTGAGTCTCGCGATCCCGACAGGCTTTGGCCCTCTAGAGGGCGGTCAAAAAGCATGTTAAGAAGGCAATAAAACAATGTTTCTCTTCCAGGTAGAACATACGCCATGATATCAATGAAAGTGACTCTAGCGCACTTCATAAGACAGTACCGAGTGGCAGCAGACATGAGCAAGTTGAAGATGACGTATGAGTTCATGACGAGACCGGTATCAGGACACGAGATTAGTATAGAACGGAGAAAGTAACAGTTTTATCATGACGATATTCATAATATCATTTTCATGGTACTTCAAATATTGACAACGCCCACTGATCAGGACGACATGGCATGACACGGCGTGCCACGGCTTGCGCTACCCGCTAAGATTACTGCCCCGAACACAACGGACCAGATGAATTTTATTTCAAGTTCCTGGCACTCACATTTCTTTAACAAACTGAAGTAACCTATGCGCCTCACATGATGCAGCGGCGTGCCGTGGCATGCATGACAGATGAGGGTTGAAAATTATTGTCCACTATAAATATTTTGCCACGCAGTAGCCGCTAAAATATCAAATATTCCTCGCTGTCTCACAATAAACTATGCCAAAAAAAAAATGTAATTTCGTAATTACAAGTTTTTACTTTCATCAGTAATTTCGTATGGGTTTATATTCAATAAAGATATTCTCTTTCTTAATAAATAAGGATAACAATTTATATTATGCATTAAATAACTTCTTTTAGACATAGGGTTTGATAGTGGTTTTTTTTTTCAGTATTAAAATATTGTTAAGTTTTTCCGCGGAAAGAAAAATTTGGCTGTGAGCAGGACTCGAATTGTTTGGTTGAATAATCCAGACCAAACTATCGTAGTTCTGTTCCGAAAGGGTGAATTTTTCATTCCGTTATTTTTTAGTGACTTTTAATTAATACAGTGTTATTGAATCAATAAACGTTTAAAGATATTGTTTTATATTTTATTCTTAAAACTTTTTTATTGTTTAAAAATTTGTATTAATTGTAAATAATACATTTTTTTATTTTGTTGTCTCTTGGCGCGTATACCTGTTATGTTGAATATATTTTCTTTTGTTTTTCTTTAATATTTTGCCCCTCACCAAGAATTTCTCCTGTGTCGTGGCTGCTTTTACAAATAAGGAAACTCATATACACAAACACCCAGACCCGAAACAACTACAAGGTCATACAAATACTTGTTACGTGCTTTTGGTGTACTTAATAAATAATTCTAAAGCTAAAAAAAATATTATATATTACGCAATAAGCTTTTCGCTCATAAAATAAATAAAAACGACTGAATCAAACTGAAAAAAAATGTGACAAACCAAATGACAGATAAATCTAATGCATCGAACAAAAAAAGAATCATCAAAATCGGTTCATCCAGTCTTTTTTATGAGGTAACAAACATAAAAAAATAGTCGAGTTGAGAACTTCCGCCATATTTTATACTAGCTTCTGCCCGCGGCTTCGTACGCGGATCCTGTTGCTTATGCCAGCGACAACGGGGTCGTCAAAATCGAAGATCTGAAACGTCTGATGCCCAATTCCAATTTGATATACATCAACAGAGAGTGCTCATTAGGCTGAACAACTCTTGCTAAGACGCCATTCCTGTATGTGTTTTAGTGTAGCTGTGCTCTTTGAGTTCCACATCAATTATTCCAGATTTTCAAATTTTTTCTCTCAGCAGAAAATGCTCATCACGTCGTACAATTTTTGCTATGGCACCATTTCATATCTCTTATTGTTTAGCTGGTCTGCTGAGGTTCTGCACCAGGTATTCAAGTTTCCAAGATAAATTATAGCCTATATGTTGGCCAGACTTAATAGCTATATAATAAAAAAAATATCATACAAATCCGTCAAATACTTTTTGAGTTTATCCAGGACATACATACAGACAAACAGAAAACTATATTTTTGACTTCGGTATCAATTGTAGATCACACCTCAAGTATTCTATAAAAAATATATTGAATGTACAGTTTTGACTTTCCTACTATTATATTATATGTATATAGATTATTATATGTATAGATAGGTTTATTATACATATATCTATACTAATATTATAAAGAGGAAACCTTTGTATTTTTGTATGTTTGTATTAAATAGGCTCAAAAACTACCGGACCGATTTCAAAATTTCTTTTACCATTAGTTAGAGGGATTCTTCCGAATCCGTATAGGCTATATTTTATCCCGGAAAATAGATAGGATTTTTCGTGGTAGTGAAAATTGTGGAGTAAGGCATTGAAAAAACTGCCGTAAGTTAACGATTCTCGCGAACGCTGCCTAAATGGTTAGAGATGTATGGTTGACTCCTATAGAAAAGTTGTAGAACTCAATAACGCCTACAAAAAAGTCCGCGATAGTATAAACCAAACATTTATATTTTAGCCATTATAACCACTTTTCCATAGAATAAAAGTAATTAAAATTATTAGCCTATGTTTATTGATCATATTATCGTCAAATACTAATCCTTATCCAAATAAACTATTTATTGAGCAAGATTGTTTCAATAGCTATAAATTACTTATTTTATTCCAATCGGACAATCCATTCAAAAGATATTACGAATTTAAAATTGTAAGAGTGCTTAAAAAATAAATGTCCACCCGTGCGAAGCCGGGGCGGGTCGCTAGTAGAAGATAAAGAAGATTGAAGTCGGTTAAAAAATAAAAAATTAACAGTTTAATGTAGCCCTTTAACATGTTCTATCCGGTAAACATTTACTCCTGGATTAAGTTCCGGAGTGGCTTATGTTTGTATTTTACACATATCACGATACATGCGTGGGCTGAGGACTACACGTGTAACTCTATATCTACTAAGTTACGTAAGGTACATCGCACAAAACGTTTTCAGCCGGGATATTCCATTTCAGGCTCATTTCAATAAACTACGTCGAGTAGGGCTGCCAGGAGCTCATGCAATTTTGTAACTGTCACCGCCTGTACTTATTTATACTTATTCGTATTTCAAAGATGTAAAGTTTAATTTCTAAAATATTTTTACTAGTAGTCTTCGATCCTTGTCTAGTATTTTTTAACGTGTTAAAGTCATCAAACGAGTCCTCCCGTCCAAGGCGGGACGGGAGGAACTGTCAGACTCGTTCTGACTAAAATCCATGGTGAATCTTCAATAGCTCTACGTTCCAGGGTCACGATTACCTGATGGGGTCGCGGGACTGTCTGTCCTGCGACCCCGGCAGGCTTTGGCCCTATCGGACGCCCGTTTTTTTTCTGAATCACGGTGCACATCAAAAGTATTTAGATAGAGGACACTTAGACGAACAAAAATAAAGTGTCAAAAGGGTATGCAACTCTTAGTATGGACCTTGGCATCAATTTTTTTTTTCTTTCGCCAGAAATTAAATTTTGGGCACAATTAGACTACTACTTAAGAAATTCATAGAAAAAAAAAAGTTTCTAAACCGTAACCAACCAGAGATATGGCGGTTTTTATTTGTTCTAATCAGGAGTTATTTTTTGTAGGAAACCGTAGATTTATTGATTTACTCCTGATTAGAACAAGATACAAGATATTTATTTTGTAAAACATGAGTGCAGAATTATACAGGTCTTAAAAATAATAAGAGGTAGCTACATAAAATCCGTTATATCTCTGGTGGGTTACGGTTTGGATTTTTTTTATTAGTTCTTAGGTTGCGGTCTACTAATGACCAACATTATTTTCATTAGTGGCGCAAGACAAAAAATATTGATGCCAAAAAGTTGCATACCCCCAGAGTTATTTGCTTAAATATAAGTCGAAAACTGAACCCTGGAAAAACAACTTTTTTGCCTTTTTTCTCCCTGCAGGTATTTTTATATTGTATTATGGCAACATAATCACAGAGTGTGTGTCACGAAAGGAGAGTTTTTCTGATAGTTTCTTATAGTATGCGATTGCGCTTTAGCTCCATTAATGTATGCCTTCTACCCTCAATTTTGGTGAAGTGTCAGCGATGAGCAGCCATCTTGGAATTGCATTGAGTCGACATTCGACTACCGAAAGGGAAGCAGGGTCGCGTGCCTGCTTTTTCATCTTCTATTGTGATATAGTGCCTATGACCGTTTTAGAACAATATTAGACAATTATAATTAATTTGTGTGTGCCTACTGTTCGGATCTCGAAAGACTTCCAAGAAGCCCATAGTGACGTCACACCCCACCACGTGACAGTGAGCTGCATCAACAAGCTTGATCCAAGCTAGGACAAGGGTGGTGCTGAAGGTTAGTGGAGTCAAATTGCCAATTAACCATGATTATTTATATTATTAGACTAGCTTACGCCCGCGACTCCGTCCGCGCGGATGTCGGTCTTCGCGTGGATGGTTTATTTCTCCATTTTGAGTAACTCTGACAATGACATCTTATAAATATCTATTGGACCCAAATACGGCTAAGCCTATAATAATTAAGGAGATCCCTCTATTGAGCTACTGCTGTTGATCTCGCGTTCTGTAGATAAAACAGTTTTTTTTTTCTACGTATTTACCAGGAAAAAAAGTATCCCATTTAATGCCCAGGATAATAAGGTATAATTATACCAAGTTTCATCGAAATTGAACCGTTAGTTTTCACGTGATGCCTGCATATACAGACAGACAGACAGTCAATTTTTTTTTAATCACCTGTTTGGGTTTGGTATCGATCCAGCAACACCCCCCGCTATTTATTTTTTCAATATTTTCAATGTACAGAATTGACCCTTCTGCAGATTTATTATATGTATAGATAACTCTAAAATCCGCTATAGTTCTCATACAGTACACTAAAGAACCTCGTGCCATATAGCTAGTGTCGTTGGATGTTAAATCGATGTGTTAATTAATTTGTGGAGACATTCACATTTCGACGGCTGTAATGGGCACACACGGCCACACTAACGGGAAATGCCGTTGATTATCACGTTAATGGACGTTTATACGAACATTTACTGACTATCATCAACGGGAAATGCCGTTAGTGTTCATTGTCATGTAATGGAAACGTCCGAACTCCGATATGAGTCCAATTATTTCTGATAATTCAACATAATGAGAAAAAAACTCCCTAAAGCTTGAATTCTTGCTTGGCTGTGTCGGTCGCGTACGTCGATCGCGCGTACGAATTTACATTGAGTTCAATATAGACCAACATGCTGCGATGCGTACGTCAGCGGCGCGTACTTCTCAATAAAATACGCGACCGACCGTACGCGACCAACGTCAGCAGAACAGGAAGCTCCGAAGATGGAACCTAGCCTACCTCTGTAGAAGATTTACATTATTCACCCTCACGTTGACCTGTAGGTTCGTTAACGCATACACAAGGTCTCGGTACATAATACGGTACACCTATAGTATGTCTCGGTACTTTGAAGCTTCGCAATTTCCGTCTGAATGCAATTCCCGCATCACTTGGTCGGAGCACGTGGATTTATAGACGCAGTCTGGTTATTAATTATTCTGTTAATAGGTCTCGGCTATTTCTGTTTCAGTAACTAATGCATTTCTCTTAGTAATCTTAAGGTTATTTTATCAATTGGCCAAGTTACTTGCGTGTTGCGATCAGCGGTATCGTCCGAATGCTTATTGCAAGTATTTATTTGATCCGGTGACTTTTTGTTACCCATTCGAGTGCTGTTGCGGGACTGTACGAATTACCGGAAACCCGGAACGTAAAGAGCTATTGAAGGACACCGTGGATTTTAGTCAGTACGAGTCTGACAGTCCCTCCCGCTCTGCCCTGGGTTGGAGGACTCATTTGATGATTTTACCACGTAAAAAAAAACCCATTCGAGTGTTACGAAGATACGAGTATGTTATGGAAGTGCGGTGATTATGTTGACGTGATAATAAGGTAACAAATAATTCGGGCAATAACTGTCACCCTACTTGTACAAGTTCACCTGTAAAGATAACTTCAAAAAACTACGCCTTAACAACTCACTAAATCGTTGAAAAAAGAAAAAAGTAACAAAAAGAAAAGCATTATTTTGTAAAGAAAGTGACTTTTCGTCGCCAACAATGTTACAATATCGCCGTCTGCCTCCCAGTCACGTTTCCCATTTCCGTTTAATATCTTATTTTACGATGAAAACTACTCTTATAAATTCGTTGAAAGAATCAAATATGCGCGTATGTCGGTGGCAGCGTTGAAATTTTTTTGTTGAATATAGGTACAGGTACAGGTAATGTTGTGGCTAATTTATTTAAAAAAGAATCGGCCAACTTCTCTGGCTCACCCAGAAATCTTGAAAAAACTTCGTACCCAGGTTGACCGAAACGGCCGTTTTTGGCTTGTAAAATCAGGCGCAAACGTTAGACATTTTTGTGTCTTGTCAAGTTACCGATGAATATTTCATTGTTATAAAACCAGTATGAAATCTTACACTCCCTGCGCATACTTAATCATGATTAAAAGTGCTCCTCCGTCCTGCCCGTGCCGACTAAATCTAGAGTCGAAGGTTGTGAGGATGGATTGTTGCTGGGGAGTTTGTTCCGCCACTTCTTCTTCCCAGCCAAAACACTAGGAAGTGTCGAATGGGGGGCGCTTTGGGGGACTGTCTTATGTAAAAATTGACCTTCAAAAAGTGCTGATAAATCAGCCTAATTTGAATAAATGACTTTTGATTTTGATTTTGATGGGCGCATGCCTGGATGTTTACTTACTCATTCATACAAAACCTTCTGAACGTATTTGCTGAAACATGGTACCTACACAATTTATAACCGGTGAGAAGTTTCCGTAGGATAATATTCGAACTTCTCGGAGACCATAGCTTATTATTAGCCCAGATAGTATTTTTGACTTTTTTGCCAAGAGCCTCGACCAACATCTATGGAGGCTCTCGTTAGGCAGCTGGGTCAAGGGCCTGATTCAGAAAGCAGTTCTTCTGGACACGGCGCGCATTGTCAGGAAGATCCTTTCTCTGGAGCCCTGACCGCCGTTAGCATGGACCCTGTTCCCGAAACCGATGGGTATCGGGAACAGGGTACATATTTTGTAAGAAAAAAAAAACATTTAAAAATATATTTTAAATAAATAAATAAAATAAATAAATATTCCACAACTATCACACAACGCCGTCTAGTCCCAAGCTAAGCAGAGCTTGTGTTATGGGTACTAGACAACTGATAAACATACTTATATATTTCTAAATACATACATATTATAGATAAATTACACCCAGACACAGAACAAATGATCGTGCTCATCACACAAACATTTGGCCTGGGTGGGAATCGAACCCACGACCTCCGGCATAGCAGTCAGGGTCACTAACCACCAACAGGCCTGTCATGTTTGTGAACAAATGTTTTTTTTTTTCTTATAAAAATAATTAAAAGTTTACAGAATAAGGAAAAATAATTAATAAAAGAGATAATAAAAAATCTATAACAGAAATTCATTCATCATAATTATAAAAATATGTCCTAGATCTACACACGTTCCTTCTCATTTAATTTTGTTATTGGACGTTTCCCATTCTGGATAGAAGAATTTAATCAAAAAGGGATCTCGTATTTCCATGTAGTATTTATTTTGCCAAACATACCTTCTCGATTTGTTCCACTGCCTAAACATTGATGTACTGATTTGCTTTGTAAAAGAGACCTATCCTTTAATTGGAATTTTTCCATTACAAAAATGCTCTGTAAGGTTTTTTCCTATATATTTTTTACCGGAGGATGTTCTTAATTCATCGGATATCTTTTTTTCTAATATATATACCCCGATTTCCTAAAAATGCCTGAAAGTGGGGCACTTGTAAAACTTCGACATATTGACAATTGCTGCTATTGTATGCATTTTGCATTATAACTAGATTATGCATTAATAACTAATTTGTTGCATTATTAACAAATTTATTGCATTATTAACTAATTTATTGCATTATTAACTAGTTTGTTGCATTATTAACTAGAGTTTGGATTTCTAGCCGATTGGTGGTAATCGCTTGCCCCTTGTTACATGATACTAAACATAACTAAAGAAATGTAGGTATTGCAGGCCTTCAGGGATTACAGGCGTTTCAGTTTATGAAATTTCCTGAAAAACTGTTGCTACCGGGCGTAAGTTTACATCGCGTGATAGATAAATTGGATTTCGCGCCCGAAACTGTAAACGAAGCAAAGTGGAAACTAACTAATTTATAAAGGCATAAAGTATTTTATACCTTACGATTGTGACACGATTTTTTTTTTCAGAAGTGCATTTTTGGCTATTGTAAAAATTTAATAGAATTCTTGACTCTAGAGATTGCAAGCGCTACTGTCAGTGTTGATGGCCTGTCTGGGCCGCGGGACTGTCTTATCGGGTAACCGTGGTCCTGGAACGTAAAGAGCGATTTTAGTCAGACAAAGACATTTATTCGTTGAATATGGTAGGGACAGAGATGTTACAATAATTTGGATAAGCATATCCACCGCACAAAGCGGCATACGAATATTTACAAGCACAAGTCTGACCGTCCCTCTTCTCCTGCCTTAGGTTGAGGACTCATTGGATGATTTTATCACGAAAAAAAAGAGTGATGATGGCCTGGCTGCGATTCCCAGGTCAATCAAAGTGATATTGGATATTCCAACAAGAATTTCCGTACAAGCCACAAAGTGTGGACTTTGTTCCGTTGATGGCTATAATCCCTACTACATTTTTTTTACGTTGTAAAAGATCAAATGAGTCCTCTCACCCAGGGCAAGGCGGGAGGGACTGTTAGACTTGTACTGAATAAAATCCACGGTGTCCTTCAATAGCCCATTACGTTCCGGGATCACGGTTACTCGATAGCCCCGCGACCCGCCGGGGTCGCGTCCTTACTACATGACATTTTACATTTTAGCTGGCGAAATGTGGGTTATTTATCAGATACACTTCTTCCTAACTTTTTTGGCTAGAAGAGTGACGTTACGATATGCGAAAGTAACTAACTAGTTACCTGTAACTTTGATTTACTCATACTTATAAATACTGCCGTTAAAAGCTCAAAACAACTAAACTCAAGTCGTATCCTATAAAAAGTATCGTTCTGTTGATATGACGTCTCACAGGCCCTCTTTTAACAGGTAGCGATTCCCAACGCTATAAAGTTAATATTCAAACCAACACGGCAACGTAATCAGGAAAACTCAGCCTTTTTACATAATCGAATTTCTAAAGCGAGCATGTGGAAAGTTAGCTTGAAAAGTTACTGTGGACAAAGTCACCAATCATCATCTTCCTAGCCACTTCCCTACTATATAGGGATCACCTTGGGTCGCGGGACTGACGTATCAGTTAATCGTGATCCTGGAACGTAAAGAGCTATTGAAGGATCACCGTGGATTTTAGTCAGTACAAGTCTGACAGACCCTCCCAACCCGCCCAGGGTAGGAGGAATCATTTCAATTTTTATTTTACATAGAGCGACTGCCTATCTAACCTATACAAACCAGTAACTGGATAATACCATACCGCTTGGTAAGACTGGTTATCAGACATTCGAGCTTCTGACTAACAGTTACGACTGCCAAAGATCTGCAAATGAGGACTTTGACCAACAGCTTCATGATACAATTTAGATTTTCATCGATACGCTAACTCGATGCGGCAATCATGAAGTCTGGATCTATACCCGGTTGATGATGGTTTGCGTTTTATTAGGTACTTACTTACATGGGACTAAACATAAAGGTAGCGAAATCTGATTAGATACGCTTTACCCTTTTTTATTGTGGTAAAGTTATTAATTCAGTCCTCCCGCCTAGGATAGTCTGTCAGATTTGTACTGACTAAAATCTACGGTGTTCCTTTAATAGGCTTTTACGTTTCAAGGTCACGGTCATAATAAGACAGTCCCGCGACCCCGGCAGGTTTTGGCCCTCTATGGCGTTCCCGTCAGATTGCTGATAGCTCTTTGGTACGCGTGGAATACGACTCGCCGTCGACCTGTGACTCGACCCCCATGGTCCATGATTGCATTCCCATCGTCTACTGTGGCCGCCACGCGACGTCCGCTGCCGTGGGCGTTTTCCGCGGCGATTGGGTCATGAGTTGGAATCTGTCCTCTCACTCACGCATTCCGCTTTCTCCTTCGCTAGCATGACTGCTTCGCAGAAGAAGGTGACTTCTTCCCGCAGCATGACCTCGACCAATGCCGAGGGCGAGAGGTCGCCGCCGCCTATAGCCTTCGTGACGATGTTCTATTCTTCGGGGATTACAGGCGTCATACGATGTGTTGTATTCTAAATATAGCTGCGATGGTTTTAATTACGTAGGTAGATAGTTCCTTTCAAATCAGTTCTGTCTTCTGAAGCGGCAAATATGATCTGATGCTTTTAAATATTTTATTATTCAAATATGATATTCATGACGTGTCTGTGTTTATTGTTATTTAGTTCATGAATATTGTAATTAACAGTATAAATTTAACATCACGTATGTTATTTCAGAAGGAGTTGGTAGATCCAGACTCAATAATGTTCTTCCCATTACTTTTAAACTGCGTCTTTGTTACCCCCGCAGTCCTTCATAAAGTTATTGTATAGTACTTATATACTAACGAGGCCAAATGTTCAAAGTAATTGAATGAGAAGCCTAATGAAAAGGTAAAAATTTAGTCCAACTCAAGTTAAATGAAGAAGTTATATTGTAAGTTCCTAAAATCTGGTTATGGTAAATTTAGATGAAAATTATTTGAATACTTCATTTTGTGAATTAAACTCCTTAAAGGATCTTATTAGAAAATTAAATGGTACGACCATGTTGGACGATTAATACGAGCAATACATAAACATTAATGCCTTTGTCAAACAGACAGGCGAAAGCGAAGCGAGTCCGAGACGATACCGAACCGAAGCGAGACGTCAGTCCAATAGTTCTGTCACGCTATCAGATCGTTTTCGCTTTTCTATGTGACTGGATTCAAACAATTCCATACATTACAAATAAAAACGTCACGCTTCGCATTCGCCACGCCAGTATGTTTGATAAAGGCTTAAAAGATATTACTGTGTAACTTACTTTTTCATATCGTAGCTACCTTCCAGGCCCGGGTCGACGGCAAGTTGTGTTCTACGCGCGCTTCAGAGAGTGTCAGCACAATGACGGGGCCACCCTTAGAGGCCAAAGCCTGCCACGGTCGCGGGACCACCAAGCTACCGTGACCCCGGAACGTAAAGGGCTTTTGAAGGACACCGTGGATTTTAGTCAGCACAAGCCTTGCCCTGGGATGGAGGACTCATTTGATGATGATACCACGCTATCACCAAAAAATAAAATCCTACCTTTTTCTCTTTCCGTAACAAGGTCTTCCAGAAACTTATTATTAGATCAAAACTTTTAATTCTCAAAGGATCCCGGAACCATCCAACTTCGGACGCATTCAGAAATTTTGCTTTTACGTAATATCATCTTATATCACTTTCCACTAGAAGACGCTAGTTTCAACGTACTTTTTAAATATACCTACTGTCGAAACTTTTCGTGTACAAGGACCTCAGAACATGTAAGGACATACTCGAAGGTAATATTCGTGCATATCGGCAGACGATCTCTTCAATAGCCCTTTACGTTCCGGGGTCACGATAATTCATGAGTCCCGCAACCTCGGCAGGCTTTGGCTCTCTAGAGAGGGGTTCTGTCATTTTTTGCTGACACTCTTTGAGGCGCGCGTGGAACACAACGCGCCGTCGACCCGGGCATGTTCCATGGTCGGACAGCGAGTTGCCCATTACTCGCTGGCCGCATGCCCGCGCCTACGGTGGCCTTTCAGGGGATACAGGGTAGTACTAATACTGTTTGACGCATTACTTGGTACTTTTTATACGTAAGAACTGGCTTGTGGGACTGTGGTAATCATCCGTTACCTATGTTCTTGGGTCATGATGGCCGAAACGGACTTTAGAGGATCATTTTGGACATCACTGTCAATGGTGATGGAAAATATCGTAAGGAAACCCTTAAGGAAGCCTTAATCTACGTCAGAGGCCTATGGGGCTCCCAGACGTACGTCAGAGGTAGCCTCATTCGAGGAGGCGAAATGTGCGAGGGAGAGGACAGCCTCCTACTCACGGTCGACCAGTGCAACGGACGTCTAGAGGCGAGTAATGGGTCGGTCATTGTATCAATGACCGTCTGAATTTTTTTAACATGGTAAAATCATCAAATGTGTCCTCCCACCCAGGGCAGAGCGGGAGGGACTGTCAGACTCGTACTGACTAAAATCCACGGTGTCCTCCAATAGCCCTTTACGTTCCGGGATGACGATAATTCGTGAATCCCGCGGCCACGTCCGTCTGAAATAGGAAAAATATCCAATATCCTTTTGAAATATTGTTTCAATTCGAACCAGTAATTCCTCAGATTAGCTCGTTCAACCATACAAACAAACAAATTCTTCAGCTTTATAATATTAGTATAGATAATTATGTATATTCAGAACAATACCAGTTCGCTCTCTGAGACGTCATGCAGAACAATATTATACCTTCGTGCCGTCATGTTCCCGTTTATAGCATCGACTAATATTGTACTAGCTATGTGGGTAGCTACGTAGTGAAGCCAGGTACATCATGACTTTGATTTACCTGCATAAGTCAGGGCGCGTTTAAACTTAATCTAAGTTTTTGACGCCTTTTAATTCTTCTCTGCTTAAAACTTTTAACTTTTTATCTAGGTACATATTTTTATGATTAGACAATTGTTTTTTTTCCACACAAACAGCAAGACCCGATAGAATTACTTAAAGATCATACAAAAATATTTGTTCAGTGCGGGAATCAAACTCGCGACACGTACCACAGGAGTCGATAGCTCACGTTTTCTAATTTGATTAGTATCTATTGAAATAACTAGTCATCAAAGAGGCACTTTCGAACAAAACCCTATACTTTACTGAGTTGGGGCAGGTCCTGGTTCGATTTCTAGGTCGTATAATATAGTAATTTAGTTTTCCATGACATATTCCTCAGTAGCAGCCACGGATTCTGGATTTGTACCTGGTTGATGGCAATAACGCTCGCCGTATTGCATGGGTGACAAACATAACTTGCGAAATGTGGGTGTACCTTATAAGGTCAACCCGTTAATGACCCTTTTGGGAACAGGATTACAGGCCTGGTCGTGACCTTGACCCTTTTAGATGTGACCTTGCTTCAGTAGTAAAACATGCGCGAATTATATTATTTTAGTTTGTAATCTACCTGACTAATGTAGAACTGCCCTAATAAAGTTTTGCGTGGGTGTTGTGCCCCGAGCCTAATTAACGCGCTAAAATTAGAATTTAAAGCTAATTTTAACCGATAAAGTGGTTTCTTTGTCGTCTATGTTGACTGTTAAATATTTTTAGAAGGTAAACTAATTGCTTGAATTTTGTATTATATGCACGATGTGCAGATTGGACGGTATAGGCTTGTACTTATATTAAAATATTATTAGTCCTTCAGATAGGTTTTCAAATAAAGTCGTTAATGAGATAAAATAGAATTTTTACGCAAATGAAAATTGACCAAGATAGATATCATTTATCAATCTATAATATTTTTATTAATCTAAAATACGTCACGTTTTATCTTTGTCGATTTTCACTGATGCCTTTGTCAAACAGACAGGCGAGTCCAAAGCGATAACGAACCGATAAGAGACGTCAGTCCGATAGTTCTGTCGCGCTATCGGATCGCTTTCGCTTTTCTATGTGACTGGATTCAAACAATTCCATACATTACAAATAAAAACTTCACGCTTCGCATTCGCCACGCCTATCTGTTTGACAAAGGCTTGAGTGAAAGAAAAACGTTTTCATTATTTTTCTGTACCATAAGTAACACGCTGTCATCATGGCTATTCACAAGTCTCACAAAACCTCCATAATTTATTATTCTACTGTGTTCCAACCAGGCGAACATTTATGTTCCAATTCCTTTTCTTTACTCTCTCCCTCAATTGCAACGAATCACCTGAAACCCTATTAACACGGCGATCTACATATTTTGTGAACAGTCACGTATCTGCCTCTCATGCGTAGTTGCGAGTGCGACTTGACCTTATCCACAGCTTCGGACGATGCAACTTGCGACGCATCTTTTGGGTACTGACGCGTCCTCTGACATAATGACGTATCAAGTAACTTACGAACAGTTTCAAGACTTATGATTGCAACAAGTCTTGCGATTTGCCCACAGTCTAACAACTTGTGAAGTCTTTCGACTTGCAACGGGTCTTGCGTCTTTTTATCTTTGTGTCGTGTCGCAAATGATATATTAGAAAATTGTATACCTACCTTGCTTCTCCTTTTACTTCAGATCGATATGACCGCCCAATGTGTCACCCTATTAATAAAATCTACTTTGTAAATTCCTTTGGACTGTACGAATTACCCCGTGACCCCGGAACGTAAAGGGCTATTGAAGGACACCGTGGATTTTAGTCAGTACGAGTCTGACAGTCCCTCCCGCTCTGCCCTGGGTGGAAGGACTCATTAGATTTGAAGACTTTACCACGGTAAAAAAATAAAAATGGTGTGCAGAAGAAAGTTTATTGCAACTTTTTCCATTCCTTTCCTGTACAGTCGTCGTCGCAAAACATATATCTCGTGGCCTAGAGGTTACACAGGGGTTACGCATTGTTACGAGCACGACTTACGACGCTCCGACTCTCAGAAGCACTTACAGCCAAATTAAATTCCTCGATCGGGCTCCTCCATTAGACGGGGTGGATTCGACATGCAGGTACTTAGTTTCGGAGCTATTTTTAGATTATGTTGTGCGTGTGCTTCTAAAGGTTGGACCACTACCCGGTAGGTAGGGTTATTCGGGTTTTCTTTGTAGATGCGCAAATGAGTGTGAAAAAACAGCTCTTACCGAAAAACCGGCACAGGTTTTTCGGTAAGAGCTGTTTGTAATTGATTGCTTAGTTTATTCGTACATAGTACACGTTTTGAAAGTGCGAAAAGATTTCCTAAATATTTAAAACTAGCTGTGGCTAGCGCTTTCACCCGCGACAACTCGAAAATTATCCAACGGGATGATAAAAACCGGGATAAAAACTGTCTTATGTGTTAATCTAGGTTATAAACTATTTACTACATACAATTTCATCCAAATCAGTTCAGTAGTTTTTGTGTGAAAGAGTAACAAACATCCATCCATCCAAACAAACTTTCACGTTTTAGTATTAGTAGAATAGGATAAGGTAGAATAGGGCGGTCTTTTCTTGTCGTGTTCCAAACTGTGAAATGATCCATTATTTATTGAGCACAAATCGAGAATAATTTGGTAACTATTTTATAGCGGTTCTTTTACGTGATGCAATGAAGGTTTTATTAGCAGTAGGACAGTTACTCAAAGGTAGCCATTGTTAGGGTTAGAGTCTGTGAATTTGTGTTCATTTGTAATTAGTTTGTAAGTGACCTTAAATTTAGTTATGGTGTATGTTATAATTTAAAATTTTAAATATATATCAGCATCACTTTTATGTTTCTTTTTGTTTAATACATTCTAAAGTCACCTGCGCCAAAATCTTCGGGAGAATCAATCAGGCATATTTATGAAAAGTTTTACATAGCGATTTGAACATCAATAAAATTAGAATTGAAGAAGTAAAAAAATGATATTTATATAATGAAAGGGAATTTGCTCCTTGAAAGCGACGAAACAAATTGAAGCAGTGCGTGGGCGCAAATGTTATCAACTAGTCACGGTTGGTTCGAGAGAATTGCGAGGAACCTTGACTATTTAATAAGCCTTTGTCAAACAGACTGGCGTGGCGAATGCGAAGCGTAACGTTTTTATTTGTAATGTATGGAATTGTTTGATTCCAGTCACATAGAAAAGCGAAAGCTATCCGATAGCGTGACAGAACTATCGGACTGACGACTCGCTTCGGTTCGGTATCGCTTCGGAAACGCTTCGCTTTCACCTGTCATGCTTTTGTCAAACAGACAGTGAGACGTCAGTCCGATAGTTCTGTCACGCTATCGGATCGCATTCGCTTTTCTATGTGACTGGATTCAAACAATTCCATACATTACAAATAAAAACGTCACGCTTTACATTCGCCACGCCAGTCTGTTTGACAGAGGCTTTAAGGTCGTTAAAAAAGAAAGAGGTGAAAACTAATAAAAGGAAGGTCTACTAGGAAAGAAGAAGACTTGTTGGTTTTTGTTATTCGTCTTTAGGAAGTTCTTGCATACACACTTACGCAGATTATAAAAAGAAAAAGAAGGTGAGGTACCTTCAGGGTCGTTGTAAGGAAATTCACCAGGACCTTCTTTACTCGCCAATTTACCAATAGTGATCAAAGTGTCGAGGTCTTTAAATTCAAGAATATTTCATTCAAATAACTCTAGTAGTCCAGATTTCCTCGTAAAAACTTGTTTTTAATAAATATTTGGTAGTTTTTGCAGAAACCAATGATTGCTTTTGTAAAGCGGTTTGGCCCCTTACAATAACCGATAATGGCGTATTTGTACGGATTTGTATAGTAGGTATCAATTACCCTAAAAATATGAACTGGGCCGATTATTTACTTCCTTACAATACTTCCTATATATTTAATTAAATGGTCTCTCAATCATGAAACAGTTTGGTTCCCTCGTGTCCCATAATAGCTATATTAAGGACCATAAGTGGAAAGAATTTTGGGACAAATATGGTCTCTGTGGATTTGGTTGATTTAATGGCTTTTTATTAGGACACTTTAAGACATTAGATCCTCGAGTGATGGCCTCGTAAGTATGTATCTACTTACCCTAATTTGTGAAAGGGTTACCCTATTTTTAGGGTTATGTGTGGGAGGGTTTTATGCATGAAAATATGTTTTTGGCGTGATAGGTGAGGGACGAAAGTGAATATTAATGGTATGACGTAGTTTCTTAAGGTATTAGTTAGGTTAGGTTAGGTTTCTAGACGACATAACTTTGGTGTGTAAATGCCATATAATTGGCTATTTTACTCAAAAAATTGTATTAGTCCGAAAAATAGATTATCAAAAAATATTTGACCGGTATTTTTTAATTTGTTACGTAAATCAAAATTGGCGAAGATACGAGTACAAGAACGCTTCTAAAAATCACAAAACGTCACTCGGTCGGAAATACGGAATTTTAAAAGCGTTATGGCGTCACAAGCCCTACTCACGAATTTCTTAATGTTTCATCTTTGTCAATATTGAATGATTAAAAAAAAAATGTGTACATTATTTTTTAATTCTCTAACTGACGGACTAAACAGATTTTCAATTTATTTATGCAGTAAACTAATTGTAATTGTGAACGTTGTCTTGCGAGATAGTTCGAAAATTCAGTAAGAGTCTAGGCTGACACCTTCCGCTCCTCTTAGTTATGAGGATTTCTAAGACTAAGACTTTAAATAACCTGCGCTGACGGCTGAACACCCCTAATGGCGGTGGTAAGCCTCACCAGAGCCGTCTAGCTCGCGACCACCAGTTTTTATTGTGTTCCGTCGGTGCGCAGGAGTTCCGGCTCCTTGTGACTCTTATCTCTGTGCTAGATTACGGCCAAAAGCAAATTTATATACTAATATATAGAAGCTGAAGAGTTTGTTTGTTTGAACGCGCTAATCTCAGGAACTACTGGTTCGAATTGTATATAATCCATGTATCGAGGAAGGCTTTATATAGCCTATAACATCATGCTGCGACCAATAGCAGTCGAGCAGCGGGTGTGAAACTACGAGGGCTCACTAGACCTTAATAAAAAAAAAATCCTTTGGCTACAGAGTGATTTCTTACAAAGAATTACATTAATAATCTCTTCCAAAGTCACAAACCTAACCTTTTGCAGTTCAAACACAAACCATATTTACCATTTTAACATCAAACTAACATTTAAATTGCGTTTTCCATCTCTCCTTGCCAGTAACTAGAGTTAATAGTGTTCTATTTCTATCATATGTTTGTTCTCACAAAGCTACAAATTGGTTGAATTTTGAGAACCATCTCAAAGCCAGCGGTTTGAGTAATTATACAGCACACAGTATTGAGTCGCATATGGAACCACAAGGTGCAAGGACATAGACTAAAATTTGATGTAGTTTTTTATGTTTTATTCGATTTGCGCTGTAGCAGGTCGTTTTTGATTGTGTTTACGAATACATGTAAATGAAATCAACTTATTAGCCGATCAATTTGAATAAATTAATTTGCCAACATGAGATTGTCCAGTATTTACTTAAACGTTAGTCTTTGAACCTTTATCCAATTTCTAATTAAGATTACCGTCTAATTGATAGCTAACAGCGTTAACCTTTTGCACTCGATGTTTGCCTCTGTGAAGACATCCGTAATTAGGCATTTTATCGGCAAGTCATTGTTTTCTTGTTTAACAACAATTAAGATCTTTGCTTTCTCCAGTTGCATTTGTGTATCTTAATTTGGTAGGAATTCAGGATTACTTAGAAATTCAGTATTTACGTATTTCAAATATGCTTTGATATCTCCTTTTTGTTGTGATATTGTATGTCATACATATATGTTTTTTGATAACTGTTCGCCAGCACGACTGCTAAAGTGCTGAGCGCAAGGTATTATGTTCATTTCCCGGGTCAAGCAAATGATACGGTTTTTCTCTCTGGTCTACCGCCCCATCGAATTAAAAGCGAATGGAACATAGTCTGGTAGTCCGTTATATCTTGTAGGCACGGCGCGTTGTGTTCCACGCGCGCCTCAAGGAGTGTCAGCATAGTGACGGGGCCTGCAGAGGGCCAAAGCCTGCCGGGGTCGCGGGACTTACGAATTACCGTGACCCCGGTACGTAAAGGGCTAGTGAAGGACACCGTGGATTTTAGTCAGAACGAGTCTGACAGTTCCTACCGCCCTGCCCTGGGTGGGAGGATTCATTCGAGGATTTGGCAGTTTCAGCTTAAGAACAAGACGAGAACCAAAATAAAACAAGAAAAACTAAGTAAATAATATTTTATTGACTATTATTAAGAACAATATGAACTTACGAGTATAAATATTGACTAAGTATAAGAACTTAATACAGTCGGGTTAGAAAGTTAGATCATCATGACACTATTGTTTTTGTTTTCAAGTTTTTAAAAACTAACAAAACGTTTTTCACAGTTTATTGGTCAATTGTATCGTCATTGAAAGGGTTTGCATCTTAACGTTCTTTAAAAATGATGCAATGAATGCAATAATTAAAATCGTAACACCGAATAAATAGTTTTAGATGTAATAAAAGTATTTGGAAACTTTCCAAATGCTTTCTTTACACTTTAAATGGTTACAAAATCAAATTCAGTGTTTTAATGGCATTCCTATAAACATTTTTTAATGTTATGTTTCTTATTTTCATACAGTAAATTTGCCAAATTAATTAAAAGTTGTAAATATTTGACAGCTATTTGAGACGTTGCCAACTTTCAGAATACGCGCTCTTAAGACGTCATAGTAACCCTGCTGTACTCAAGACTTCGTCTAAGTTTACTGTGTCTGTTTTTGGCTTAAGTTGTTTATAAGGGTATGAGGATGGTGTCAAGTTTATCCGAGGATCCTCCCAAGGTTTATTTGTCTTGTGGTCTATTTTCGGATAGTTGTTGAGAGATTTTTTCTATATCTTTAAGCCTTTGTCAAACAGACAGGCGATAGCGAACCGGACCGAGTCCGAAGCGATAACGAACCGATACGAGACGTCAAACAGGGTGTAGCGAACCGAGGCGTGGCAGTTGTATTAGCTGGCTTTTTATGAACGACGTCAAACAGACCAAATACGCCTTCGCCACGTCTTCGCATCGGTTTAGTCACGCTATCGGATCGTTTTTGAATCGCCTCGCATTT
Source organism: Agrotis puta (assembly GCA_943136025.2). NCBI lineage: Eukaryota > Metazoa > Arthropoda > Insecta > Lepidoptera > Noctuidae > Agrotis > Agrotis puta. The sequence continues at coordinate 16,658,176 of OW964169.2, read as the reverse complement.
GGCACGCCTGTCAGTTTCATAAAGGCTTTAGAACTTAATAAGAATAATTAATATTTGTGTCATTTGAGGTGCTTTTCTGCAAATTTTCATTTATGTTGCTAAAATATAATATGAGTCAGTGTAAATGTGAAGTCATAATGTTAAAAGAAAGTGTTAAAGTGGCCAAAAAAATTTTGTAAGTTGTGTTTTTGCCTATATCACGATGATCAAACCCGACAAAAATTACGCCTGATTCGCTTACTGAGTATTACTTTAGTTTCAAGGCAGTATTTTACACTTAACTTTAATCACTTAATTAATTACCTGACTAATTATTATAAAAACAATGAAGTATAAATTACTTCTAATGGAGAAGAGAGTACAATGGTGGGAAAGACTTTCAGGACGAAAAGAGAAGAAGAATTTTGGAACGAGGAAGTTTCTGGAAGGTTCTAGGTAGACTTAATTTCTAGATTGTTGCCTTTGGCGGCCTTGCTCCTGGTATTCGCCGTTATTTGGCCGCTTGTGTTGATTTTGACCCTAGAACAGAAAAATCAGAGATTTTAGTATTTCAAAATTACACATTAACAGACGCCGCAGCATTTTGACGATAACTAAACCTGACCTTTGACATTAATTTTGTGGATAAAATTAGTTTCTCGTTCGTACGCTAGAGGCGCTTATTCAATTCATTGCCATATGATTTACGTCGTACATACTTCAAGTAACGTACGTAGTACGTTCGAATACGTAGAATTCATGCTAGGGCCTCAGATTTCTTATCAAAATAATAATTTACAGCACAAAGTCTTAGTCACGTCTAAGTTTATGCTAAGTTCCGATCTTCCGGCAGACGATCTCCGGCCACCGTAGGCGCGGGCATGCAGGCAGCGAGTAATGGGCAACTCGCTGTCCGACCATGGACAATGCCCGGGTCGACGGCGCGTTGTGTTCCACGCGCGCCACAAAGAGTGTCAGCATAGTGACGGGGCCTGTAGAGGGCCAAAGCCTGCCGGGTCGCGGGACTCACGAATTACCGTGACCCCGGAACGTAAAGGGCTATTGAAGGATACCGTGGATTTTAGTCAGTACGAGCCTGACAGTCCCTCCCGCTCTGCCCTGGGTGGGAGGACTCATTTCATGATTTTACCACGCTAAAAAAAAAGTTCCTATCTTCAGTTAATTAGATGTTCTAACCACAGTCGTTACAAAATAATCAAGACATTTGCAAAAGTAAATGTTTCTCTAACTTTACTGACCCGAATTGTAGACTTCCATTTAAGTACAAATAGCTCAATATATTGAATCAATCGAGCAAGACCCGCGTTAGGCAGATAAATGGAAAAGATCAACTATAAGTCTATAACGAACAATATTTACGTCATTAATTTACGAACTGCAGTATCGATGTTGTATGTAAGGTGTAGACTTTATTATAAATAACTAGCTGTTCCCTGCCACGCTTCGCTGTGGCACAAAAAAAAACTCTGTTTTCGCGGTCGCGGATATGTGACTGATGCAAAAAAAAAGATAAAAACAATCCTTGATGCGGATTATATATCATGCTAAAATTTCAGCTCAATCGGTGCAGAACTTTTTGAGTTTTTGAAGCGTACACAAACCAACATAACATTTATACATAGAATACAGGATATATATAGAAACACCGGAGAATTAATGTGAAAACCAATGTTCTAGAACCAAAAATTCGAAGACATGTGACATCTACCAACCCGCACTGGGCCCGCGTGGTGGATTACGGCCCACTCCCTCTCACAGATAGGAGGCCTGTGTCCCACTAGTGGGAACATTTATAAAATATAAAAATACTAAATTTAAATTCGAAATTTTGTTTTAAGCAAGTTGAACATTTTTTTCTTCTTTATCCTAATTCCTAGTAATATTATGAATGCCAAATTTGTTTGTATGTATGTTTCTTTTCGCGTTAACCGATTATATTTTTTTTGTATAATCACGCTTTAGCACTTACTACAGTTACAGTACTTTCACATTTATTCATTCTTGTGACTCGGACTCATCATCTGCCTAGCCTTTTCCCAACTATATTGGGGTCGGCTTCCAGTCAAACCAGATTGAAATCAGTATTTTACATGGAGCGACTGCATGTCGGACCTCCACGACCCAGTAACTGGGTAATACGATACCCCATGGTAATACTGGTTGTCAGACTTTAGAGCTTCTGACTAACAGTAACGACTGTCAAAGATCTAAAATTACAGCCGGGACCAACGGCTTTCCGAAGCACGGAGGGAACTTGCTATGTCAGATGGTCACCCATGCACAGACCAACCTCGGCAAGCGCGGCTTAACCCGGAATATCGGCCTGTGCGGCTGTATTTATTTAGCCACGAGCTCCTCTTTTTATTATATTTTATTCTTGTGACTGGGAGCTGCAGCTCCATTATTTGACTTTTGTTTGTGTGTTTTCACAATTCAAAAGTGCCTGTAACTGGCCTACTCTTGAAGGAAATTGATGATTGATGAATTTTCCAGTTTTCAGTTCTAGTTTTTTATTTTTTTTTGCCCCACACTAGGAATTTCTCCAGTGTCGTCCGCGTTTACAAGCATATAAACTCACAGCCACAAACGCCCAGACCCGGAACAACTACTTTTAGATCATACAAATATTTGCTCCGTGCGGGAATCGAACCTGCGACACGCAGCGCAGCAGTCCAATCGCTCAGCCACTGCGCTAACCGTGCCGTCAAAATACCTATTTCTATAGTTCTATACCTTCTGTCCATTTATTTTTCATGTACTAAATCGTCTAGCCAAGACCCACAAACTTCGGGCGTGAATCAATAGGCAATTCGATTTGCCAGTCGATTTAATTAAGATCAATATTCTAGATGTTGGCATTTCGAAGGTCTTGTCCGATTGCTTGGGAATGCTCCTTTACCTGCGTTTAATGGCTGAGATTGGCGTGTTAATGAGTTTAGTGATTCAGGTATCCGAGAGGAACCTTCTTTTTTTAACGTGTTAGAATCAACAAATGAGTCCTCCCTCCCAGGGCAGAGCGGGAGGGACTGTCAGACTCGTACTGACTAAAATCCACGGTGTCCTTCAATAGCCCTTTACGTACATCCGGGGTCGCGGGACTTACGAATTACCGTGATCCCGGATCACGGTAATTCGTAAGTCCCGCGACCCCGGATCTGAGAGAAACCTAAGGCATTTTTTGAGTCCTCTCGCCCTTGGGAAGGACTATCAAACTATTACTGACTAAATATCCGCCTGGCCTGCCATGACGTCTTTCCAGTGTGGGAACGAGGTGGCGTTAGACGACTTGTATAGCTCTGTCTCATTCCCACACTGGAATTACTCTCGAAGACGACATGGTCGGACACCTGTTCCCTCAACTGCTCTTTACATTCATATCATTCATTATTTTGCCAGAACGTTTAGGCTGTTAGAAACCTAATAAAAGTTTTCTTTAGAAATCCGGATTATAGGGATGTCCATATACAAAAAACCACCTTGTTAAAGCTCAGTTTTAAACTCCAGGTAACGTACAGACAGGCTGTCAATCCTAATCGGTTTAGGTAAAACCGAAATGTCATTTGGCATTTCGGTTTCCATTTATAGAGAAATATTCGGGTGTCAGTCACGCGTCTAAATCCGATATTGGGAAATCTCGCAACGAGCAATTTTAATTTTAAAATTTTTGGCAGCTTGACTGATTGGAAAACGTTCTGTGCTGGAGATCCGGATGAAATCTAACTACAAAAAGGATTTTTATATTACGAAATTAAAATAGTTTTTTTTTTATAGATTATTATTTAGTTAAATCGCTATCAGCAGTAAGATTATCATTATAAACAAAGAATTATGTTTCTTAGCAATCAAAAAAGGTATTTATTTTAGCACTGAAAGCCTTATTCAATTAATTTTTATGATTCACATTCGTAACCTTAATTCACCGTTTTTATACTTTGAGATCGTACATAGCAATTTTTTTAATTTCCGTTTTTTTTAATCTTTTTGTATTTCGCATCAACCTTTAAAAGTTCCGCAGCTAAAAAAGGAATTCAATAAAATGCTGTTGGATTCAAACCCGTGGACGAGCAAAACACAGGTTGTTGCTTTTTCAGTAACGACTTTTAAAGATCTACAAATGACAGACGGGACCAACGGTTTTACTTTATTATGTGCTACTATTTATATCACTTTTAAATATCACTGTCTTATCAACCATACTATCAATTCCTCCTCACCTGTCTTAACTCCTGTTGATCTACTTCTTCTGGTGGCGGCGCGGTAGTGGTGGGGATGTCGCACTCCTCAGTGGGTGGTACCACACATCTTAGCGACCTCCTGTCGAAGACCAGCATGGCGGGGCACCTCTGCAGACGAGGGTACCCTCCCTGGCACTGCCAGTAGCGGTTGCAGGACTTGCCTAGGGGGACGTTGCCGTTGGGGTCGTCGTTGCAGAGAGCTGGAAGAGAAAAAAAATGTTTTAGTTATTTTTAATTCGTACAAATACTTTTCGTCACGACGATAAGTAAAAAGTGAAAATATTTCAGAAAGTGGTTCTGTCATGAGTACGGGATGTTGCCAACCTGATTTTTTTAAATTTTGAAATCCGTCAAGACCCTATTAATTTAGTACTTATAATGGCTAAAACCTCAAGAAACCGTTACTAAACCACTTAAGTACCAGTCCATTACACCATTACATGTTAATTAGAGATGTGCCGACAGTCCGCCAACAATCGTAGGCTAGTCGGCCAAAATAGCCGACTACTGGGCTGCTGGCGTAGTTTATTTAAAATAGTAAGCATTATTACGCGACTGCGCCAGAAGAAGCGTTATATTTTTGTTAAAATTATACTTATAATCGGACTTTCTGTTTAAACAAAATGATGAAACTGCTCCTTCCTTTGGTACTCAATAATTTATTCCAGAGTAATATAATTTCACCATTAAAAAAAAAAATGCTTTTCTCAAAGCGCGTGCTAAAGAGTGTGTTTTATAATATACACGATGCGAGCGACTGGGCTAAAGAAGAATACGCCACTGACATTTTAAGCCCCTTCGTACACAAAGCGTCGCAAGTCTCCGATACCTTACGACTTTAATATCCAGGCGACTTACGCATTACAAATCCGTAGAGGTTCGTACACAGCCACGCGTCAATGAATGCCAAAGTCGAAAGGTATCAGAAACATGCGCAGTCCTAAAATAACGGTCGCGGGACTCACGAATTACCGTGACCTCAGAACGTAAAGAGCTATTGAAGGACACTGTGAATTTTAGTCAGTACGAGTCTGACAGTCCCTCCCGCTCTGCCCTGGGTGGGCCGACTCATTTGATGATTTTACCACGATAAAAATAAAGTCCTAAAAATCCACTGACAAGAACGTTCGGCTTGGCCGTATCCGACTAGTCGGCTAGTTAGCCAGTAGGCCAAAGTCAAAGAAGAGATGGGCTTCTCTAATATTCATAAATAATAAACTCCTCGAACTCCAAAGTGAGCTCTTGCATTAATAACAAGAGATCGGTCGCCGACTGGAACTTTGTTCATCTCATTAGTATTGTTCTAACTTCTTAGAGCAATAGGCAGTATATAAGTCTGATAAAGCCACTTGTTTACTTTGCTAAGTCCTTGTAAGTTGGGTACAATAATAAAGTTCTTATAAGTTTTATTTGTGTCTAATTCAGTATAACTATCACTACTTTCTTGAGTACCTATTAGTTAGGCTAATACTAGTTAATGATAAAAAAAAAACTTTTTTTTAAGTATTTACTAAAAACTAAATATCTATAAACAGAAATAATATTTATATTCATATTGTTTTTTTTTTTGCTACTCATGTATTACAGACGTTAAACAACAGGCATAAGTTCTTTAAACTTTAGTGAAAACCGTATCGAAATAGTCCTTTTATAGGCCAGGTAATAGGCTAAAGGACCTGGGGCCGTACTATGACGTCTTAAAACCAGTCTTGTTCCAGTGAGTGAACGAGGTGGTGCTAGATGACTTGTATAACTCTCTCTCTTTCACTCACTGGAACAAGCCTGGTTTTAAGACGTCTTAGTACGGCCGCTGTTCGATGAAACCCTCTGTTGAAAATATTTCGATTCGTCATCATAAAGATGACCTTTTGATATATATCTATCGATCACACGACACCTACAATCTAACCCATCTACATACCTATAAGGAAAATAGTCGACTTAATACAAGAAAAAATGAACGTTAAAAGCTTCTGTCAAGTTTATCCGTGTTTCCGAGAATCTACGAGTAGAACAATAGGTACTCGAATCGTGTCCGGCAATGCGGTACTGGCTATCGATTCGATGCATCGATTGAATCCTAATCCCAACTAACAATATAAATACGAAAATGGGTTTGTTTGTTTGTTATACTTTTGCAGGATCCAAGACAGGTAAATTCATTCTCCGGGACACGTCGAGCTTCATTGTCTATGAGATTTTCTGGTGGTTGCCACTGTTGATTCTGGCTTTCAGGAGTTGCAGTGGTTTGGGAATAGAGGTTTAGAATAGGGTTGTCTCAATAAAAAAATGCTTTTACGTCAAAGTAGCTGAACCGATTTTGAATTTTGGAAAACTATGATGGTACGAGTATTTCTTGGCTCGTGTTATACATAGCGTTTTGCCAATACTTTTATTGTGCACAGCTAAGTAGTGGAATTCACTGCTGTAGTCTGTGTTTTCTGATAACTACAACTTTGGACTCTTCAAGTCAAGAGTGAATAAGTTTCTTCTAGGCACGTGTACTTCACCGTCGACTACATCTTTATTTACTATCAGGCGAGATAGTGATAAAACGCAAGCTTAGCGCTAAATTGATAAAAAAAAATGGACTACTCCGTATGTGTAATTTTTATAAAAGTATTTGGTACCTATAGCTAAAGTTTATATGGAGTAAGAGTCCAACAGCTTTTTTTTTTTATTTGGCCACTAGTACCAATAGATCGACAGCTAGAATTAGCACTAGCAAGCGATGCCGCGGGCAAATCCTGGTTATTTATAAACACTAAGATAGCCCGCCATATTGCTCGTGATCGACAAACGTGAAATGTTTATTTTATAAAGCTTTTAAGACCTTTTGTTTAGGTTTCATTGTCTGTTCTCTCGTGGTTTATGAGCACTCATTTTTGAAGCGTTAAGGGTAATGTTTACTGGCGGGAAAGATTTCCTTTCCTTTTTCAAATTGTTTTTGTTTTTTAAAAGAAAAAAAAGGCTGGTTTGAAAAATGTTTTTGGAAAACGACCTCCTTTAAATATCTCTTATTGTTGACCTTATATTTTCAAGGTAAGCGAAGCTTATTGAAGGTATACTGTTTTGATGGTTTGTGTTTACAGTATGATAGGCAATGACCTTCTTCAATGTTTGACTCCTAGTCTGCAGAAGTTTTTGTAATTTCCTTAATCTATTTTATTTGGTTATTTTTACAGTCTATTTGAAGCTGTATGTTCTAAACTTAAAATTCACAGTACAATTAATACATGGTATGGTATACAAATGATAATATTAAAATTCATTTAGATGATTTACTTTTTTGAGAATTAGGTTTTATTAGAGTATTCGCCATTTTGAAAACTTATCCTTTTGAGACTTAATTGCCATTTTGAGAATTAGTCCTTTTGTGCTTTTAAACCAAATAAAGCTGAAAAGTAAAGGGGACTCTTGAGTTATTCCTGAGAAATAATTCAGGTTACTAGGGTAAGCGAGGTCAACTCCCAATTTTCTAATTTTTCTTTCAAACTAACTCCTTTTCAACCAGTCTCACGCCTTGATTTCCTATTCAGACGGCGATCGTGAACACTAGTACTCTCCGGCCATATGATACTTTTAATTATCAGATAGCCTGAGAACTAAGATCTGTTTATAGGTCACTTCTGTCCCACGCACGCCTAAGTTCACGACTTTACCAATGTCAGTTGGCCATTACTTTATGATATTCTCACAGATGGACTGAGAAATATGATGGTGTATTTCATTTTGTGTACAATGTCGTTAATCAATGTCGTCGGAATGAGGGCTAGAAAGAATTGTAAGGCGTGTGGAAGATGGTTTTCCTGTTATGGGAGCTGCAGTTGAGATGAGATGTTGCGTAGGGCATAAGAGAAATGGATCTTTGATTAATTGGAAATTTATTGGATTAATTATCTGTTTAGTTCAACAGTAGAGTATTGAAAAATAATGAAAACTAATTTTTGTTTTTTATTTAATCAACCAATATTGACAAACATGAAACGCTTCGAAAGTGGGGGCTTGTCAGTGGAGGGCTTGTGACGTCATAACGCCTGTAAAATTATACCGACCGAGAGACGTTTTGTGATTTTTAGAAGAGTTGTATCTTCGTCAATTTTGGTTTACGTAACAAACGAAAAAATCGGGTCATTATGGCAGATTTATTAAGAAACATGACAGCGTGGAATAGCGGCTTTACGTACATTCCGAGGCACAGAAGATACTCGCTATGATACCTATACACAGACCAATCTCGCTAAGCGCTTCTTAACTTTGAAAATTATGTAGAAACGGGCGATGTCCTATCTATGCAATGGAAGTTTATCATTCATTTATGTAAATTCATGCAATTTTTTTTTTACGTGGTATAATCATCACATGAATCCTCCCACCCTGGGCAGAGCGGGAGGGACTGTCAGACTCGTACTGACTAAAATACACGGTGTCCTTCAATAGCCCTTTACGTACCGGGGTCACGGTAATTCGTGAGTGCCGAGACCAAATAGTAGTAGAGCAGATATTGATAGCTCTAATACTGGAGATAATAAACTTTATTCTATTCTTAATCCCAAAGTCGGATTTTTGACTTCACTTCGCAATATTGATAAGTATAAAGTTACACACCTTTATCGGGTACTCTACATCAATATGTGCGACTAGAACATTCTACAGTTACTTGCGTGGGTTGGCAGCACCGTTATATTGGTTCTACAATAAATGGTTACATTACCATTCTGATTGGCACGGAAATGAACACCAGCCTCCAAGGTATCTGCTGTAAATCATGTAAATTAGACCACGGAGGCATAGCCTACTCCGAACGAGGTATGTTACGGTTTAATAATGCCATTTCAGTTTGACAGTTGACGAATTTACGGTGTACATAAATGTTCATGGATGAAGAGGAAGATCATAGTTATATTATCGTGGTGAAATCCTGCCGGGATCGCGGGACCTAGGGATTACCGTGACCCCGGTACGTAAAGGGCTGTTGAAGGACACCGTGGATTTTAGTCAGTACAAGTCTGACAGTCCCTCCCGCTCTGCCCTGGGTGGGAGGACTCATTTGATGATTTTACCACGATAAAAAAAAAAAAAAATCGTGGTGAAATCATCAAATGAGACCACCCAGGTCTCATTTGATGATTTTACCGCACAAAAAAATAGTGTGTATATACAGCAATAAGTAATCCTTCTAGGATTATTTTTAAAGGTTCAACTAACAGGTTATTCGTACTAGCATTTGAACGCTGCTTAACTAGCGTTAATTTAGGGTTTGACAATCATTCAAGACACGATCTACTATCGCAAGTACGTTGTTGTTTGCGGGTGGCAAGTAATGGGCGACTCGCTGTCCGACCATGGACCATGCCCGGGTCGACGGCGCGTTGTGTGCCACGCCTCAAAGAGTGTCTGCAAAATGGCGCCCCCCGTCTAGAGGGCCAAAGCCTGCCGGGGTCGCAGGACTTACGAATTACTTTGACCCCGGAACGTAAAGGGCTATTGAAGGACACCGTGGAGTTTAGTCAGTCCCTCGCGCTCTGCCCTGGGCGGGAGGACTGATCTGATGATTTTACCACGTTAAACAGAAGGCAGAGCGGGAGGGACTGTCAGACTCGTACTGACTAATTTCCACGGTGTTCTTCAATAGCTCTTTACGTTCCGGGGTCACGGTAATTCGTACAGTCCCGTGACCTGTATGTACACATAGATAGAAATAAAAAGCCAATTTAGCCTGCTAACTAGTATTTATAAATACGCTAACATTATCTACTATTAATTATAGACAATTCCTAGCTATGATTCGACGTCGTATTGTTTTCAGAATTAAATTCATACAACTGTACAATGAACAATTGTTGTATGTATTGAAAAGATTTCCCATACAGCTTACTTATCGTAAATACCTACTTTTATACGTACGTTCAACAACTGGGTTAAAACTAATGACCCTATGCACCAAACCTGTCATTTGTCTATGCAAAACCATCACTCAATACATACTTTCGATTTCGTTAAAGTCGATGGCCCGATCAACGATTACTGTAGAATCATTACTGGGTTACATAAGGAAGGCAACGCACCTATTATGCTATTATACGCTTTATTAAACGAAGCAATTAGTGTGAAAGTTGCGTGATTGATCGGTGAAACGGTTTCTGTTCATTCACTAGTATTTACTGTACGCTTGGGATACAAGTTTTAATTAGAATTTTCCAATTTACTTGTAGTTTTATTTATTTAAACCTACTGGCTGACTTTGAGCCTTCGTGTTTTGTACTCATTTGTTACCTTTCAGGGGTGAATGGCCTCTTGAATATGAACTAGTTTCATGAACTTTCATAAACTGAAGAATTTTTCCCATGGGGGTAGACAGAAACCACAGAAAATCAACCTACTAAGATCTTAATAAGATCTCTGCATGTGTTTTAGAGGGCTGTCCCTGACAGTATACGAGTACATCGAATAGAAGCATAGAAAAGTTAATTTCCAATGATTTTACCTTTGAGACATATGGTACTTTTATATGGTTTAAAAGTTATGACCCCTTTTTGTGTGAAAGGCAACAAATGCCTAAAGATTGCAATTTAATTCTCTTACTTTAAAATTAATTAGTTCCGATTTATTATCCGATATCCATACTTCCAGGAACACAGTGTTGCCGATCTTTAGCCGTACGCTTGGATCTTAAAAAGTACGTAAACGGATTCAAATGCAGTTTTCAACAGTAGACACAGTTATTAAAGAGGAATGTTTAAATACATTTATACTGAACCCATGAGATGTCCCGGGGTGAATCGCTAGTTATTAAAATTAAAATGAAATAACATCCATTAAACCTTGCAAACTTTACCTCTTTATACTATTTCTTAGTAAAGATAATAAAAATAATTCAAATTCATGTTTCTTTTAGCGTTCACTTTTCTTTAAGAAAAATAACTCCACAGCATTTTCCAGACTTCCAAGAAAACATAATAAAATATACCTCGTTGCTTGTCAGCCAGGAAATGTAACATTTTATGTAGTACTGAATAGGGAAGTGAGTTTTAAAACGTGGCATAAAAAGAAGTGCTCTTCAAAAACTCGAGATATGAAATGTTGATGTCGCGCGGGGTTCATGAAAGAAATTCGTTTGTATTTTGTTTTGTTGTTGGTGTTCAACAAAATGAGGGTAATATTATTATTGTGAGGGTTGTGGAATATTTATGAAAGACTTATTCTAAATTAAGATAGATTCTCTTGACTTTGGGTCAAATTCTTTTATGCTACACCTTGTTAAAAAGTTATTTTAAAACTTTTATATTAAGAATACCTGTTAGTGTTAGGAAATGACAGAGAAAATAGAATGATACGGCTTTTATCTTTAGTGGGTTAGCCAAAAGTTTACGTAATTATAACCATGTTGTCTTGTCCAGAGGTTTCCATTCCATTTAGCCGCTTCTGGAAACCCTAGAGACCTCTTCTACAGTTTTAGACTTATATTTATGATACAAGTCCAGGTTTCCCCACGATTCTTTCAACTATTTTCGATAATAAACAACGACTATTGGTGATAAACTAAGAAAGTACAATCGACAAAGTTGAATCATGACCAACCATAAGCTTATATTCTTACATACATTCGAATACAATTAGGTCTACATTCGCGTAAACATATATATCCATGGTAACGACTTTGATCTTTGTCAATTTGACGGATTTATTGTCAAAACGGGTCATGATTCAACTTTGTCGATTGTACATTGAATCGAAAAGTTAATCTCATGATGACTATTTTTAAGTACTAAGAAATTCCTAATGGAAAAATCTCATTTATAAAGGGTAATAAGACCCGACTAGAAAATACTTCAGTAACCTTCAGACAACGTACGACAGAAAATAATGTCCCCAATAATTTTAATGACGCAAATACAACAAGATCTAGGACTACTCAAGCACTACATAGATTCGCACTTTTATGACCATCAGCTTACAACAAACACTTGCGTAGGCGCCAGTACACAATTGCGTATGTTGTTTGTGAATAACGTACATTATTTATATGGGCTTTTCATGTCACCGCTGTAAGTCGTGTTATTAAACGCATTATTGTTATGAGCCACATTGTGTGAGCGATGACAAATTACTATTCTAAATATGGAAATTTGTGAGTGACTGTACGTCTGTGAATTATGGTTAATGTGAAATAGGTAATCTTCAGTATGAATCTAAGGATAGATTAACTTTTCTTTGGCTAAAACGAAGTCTACAAAATAAAATAAAAATCTCTTTATTTGGTATCTCTTCACTGAATTTCATAGAATTGTTATAAGGTTTGTATTACATTTATGAAAGCGACGCGTTTCCGAAACGATACCGAACCAAAGCGAGACGTCAGTGCGATAGTTCTGTCACGCTATCGGATCGCTTTCGCTTTTCTATGTGACTGGATTCAAACAATTCCATACATTACAAATAAAAACGTCACGCTTCGTATTCGTCACGCCTGTCTGTTTGACAAAGGCTTTATTGATCGTTTTTGGTCTTTGAGCCTTATATTGATACACTCCGTGTACCATGTACTTGGAAATCTCGAAACTGGTGATGATACGGGCCTAAGTCAAGTGATTTAACAGAAGGAATAGATGAAGTGAGTGTGGTCTTGCGAAGGATGGAAGATTGCGTTTTTGGGTTTTGATGTAGGTTTTCTGATATTGCAAAAACTTTCTAACCAGTCTGTTAATATTATTGTTACATTTATTTAATTATACATATTTACATATTTTTTGCAACAGATAAATTCAATAGTTTTATACTCCATTTGGTGTTAATGGCTTTTTAAGATGTACTAAATGTATTAAATAAATAAATAAAATATGCCACTGCTTTTGCTCTGAGAGTAGTTTCAAACAAAAACTTGTGATCAGTTTAGGGGGCTTTCGTACAAAATAAACTTAACATGATCCGTCGTACCACAAAAAGTTAAATATCTGTTAAACACACAAGTGTTCACACAAGTAGTAACACTTTTTAGACAACTAAAAAAAGTGTAACTACAAAACAACCCCTTCAATGTCAAATTCCGTTTTGCAGTTGCCGGTTTTTTCAGACAAGTGTTCAACAGATGTTTAACTTTTTTGTAGTAAGACGGGATGTACTACAGATTGATGAGAAAGGTAATAAATACATGGAGATGAGAAGAAAGGACCCAGAACGTTTTACTAACAAACATACTATTTAACACAACAGTTGCCTTGTCTTTGACTAATCAGTGTGGAAGTGCGAGAGCGTCTTACACGGAGTAAATTAATTAATTCTCCGCTCTATTGTCTATGTTCGTGGCTCCTCATTCCCGTGTCTGTTCTCATTTGGTTTGTTAATGTTATTATTTGTGTTTAGGAAATAGGGTGGAAAGACTTGATGCGAGGGACGGGGGAAGACATTGCAGGGAATGTGTCTCCTTGTTATTTATTAAAGTACGAGTAGTAATATTTTTTTATACCTTGCCCCACACTAGGCATTTCTCCTGTGTCGTGGGTGCGTTTACAAACATATAAACTCACATACACAAACGCCCCGACCTGGAACAACTACTTGTAGATTATACAAATATTTGCTCCGTGCGGGGATCGAACCCGCGATACGCAGCACAGCAGTCCGATCGTTGAGCCACTGCGCTAACCGTGCCGTCCGGTACTAATGAAAACCTGCCTAAATCATTGAGAAATGACAACACGTAGATTTGTAAATCTTTCTACTAGTATTTATTAATGCGAGTTTCCGAGGATGGATGGATCAATATTTAGTTTCTAAGGTGTCAAATTGTAGTCCATTTCGGAGTCAACTCAATTTAGACTGCCATTGACGCGATATTTAGTGGAGCCTCCACCTGTTCATATTTTATTTTTACCGGGGGAAACCTTCTGAAGGGTACCGGTCTTTGGGGATAAGACCGGGCTGTGTGGTATTTTTACCTCACTAAAACGATTTATTCCCTTTATGTCGAGTCCCGTTATGTCGAGCCTGGAAGTCTATTGTTCTCCAAAGTATTGATATTTTACGCTTTCTATTACCTTTATGTCGAGTTTGGTGAACAGGTACAGTCAGGGATGTAAATTAAAAGCCAATGGCATAAAAACATTGTTTTATTATTTGTTCTATTACTTATTTTCATATATAGGTATATCTAATCTTAATCTAAATAAATCACAGTATAATCATCACTATTGTTGCAAATGTTAAACAGCATGTCGACGGAGCCCCGCTTCGCGGGGCTCCTACTTCTGGGTGGTTTAAAAAAAAATAACCACGAAGAGGATGGCGGGGTCTTTCAGACCCCGCCATCCTCTTCTAACCTAAATTGTCCGAGTCGGGGTGCCAGCAAGTCCCGAGCTGTCATGTGCATTTCATTGGACGTGACTGTACTTCTAAAATATGATATTATTAAACTCGACATAAAGGTAATTAAAGCGTGGTAAAGTAATAGAAGCGAGACAAGGTTTTCGGCTCGACATAACGGGACTCGACATAAAGGGAATATAGCACTAAAACCACCCTGGTGGTCACCATCAGTACATGGGAGGAGGCTACGTTTTCTCTTAAAAGGCCTGAACGCGCCCCCCTCTATGCAACGCCTGTAAGGGACATCCCTAAGAAGCCTACACCTGTTCTAGAAAACACACATAAAGAATAAAATAAAAGAAAAAACTTACGATGTTTCTGACACCCATCAACATTCTCGGGCCAGTCGCAGGAGTGAGCGTTCTCGTTGTACAGCAGACCTCCGATACACAGCTGTTCCGTGGCGGTTCCATTCCAGCAAGTCCAGTACCTGGTGCAGGAAGTCTCGTGGCCGAAGATGCCGTACAGCCAGTCGCAGTGCTCCGAGCCGATAGGGGGGTCTGGTGGTGGAAACATGGCGTTGAGCATACATAGACATGGGCAGCAGGTTTATAGGTTGCATTTTTTGAAGTTGTGAAAAATCTATTTTTCATTAATCATCTCCGAAACATAACCTTACCCAACTAATTTCAATGAAATATGGAAAGGTGCGGATGGCTTCAGCTCAAATTGTAAAGGATTACTTTGGATCCAATAGGTGCTGTTCAAAGCATGGACCGGACTATTTTGTCTGTTTTTATTTAATTTTGTCCTCAGAAATGATTTATCTGTCATTTCTGAGGACATAATTATCACGTTCTAGCCTTTCCGCCATAAATCTCTAATATGTAAACTGATGATATAATCTTGTCGATTTCGTATAAAAAATGTCTTAAAGATTTATGTTTGGTTTAAAATTCTTGCCTATTGCGAATTTTTAAACTTAGCCAAAGTATCTCAATCAAATTATCCAATTTGTTCAACAAGGTAGATTTTTTACTGCACAGCGTACAATTAATCTATGTATCGTTCCAAAAGACACGTATTCCACCTTTCTTTGTACTCTGGTAAGTATTTATTCAACCTCATTTGTACAGGAGTTCCTTCTAAATACACAGACATAACGAGAAGATACGTTTGTGTTGTTACGTTTCAAATAAGAGCGCGAGATTTCTTTCGTTTTTTTTTTCAAGTTGAGTTCCTATTATTGTTCAGGATGATTTGTAGGAACGAATGAAAATTTTGTCTGGTATTTTGATACTAAAATTGATATGTAATTCAAATATCGGACAAACTACGGACGAATCACTTAAGCCTTTGTCAAACTGACAGGCGATAACGAACCGGGCCGAGTCCGAAGCGATACCGAACCGATACGAAACGTCAAACTGGATGCAGCGAACCGAAGCGTGACACAACTGTCACGCCTCGGTGACTCCTTGTATAGTACAACTACTAGCTGACTTTTCATGAACGACGTCAAACAGAGTAAATACGCCTTCGCCACGTCTTCGCATCGGTTCGGTCAAGCTATTGGATCGCTATCGCTTTTCTATGTGACTGGATTCAAACAATTCAAAAAATGCCTCGCTTCGTATTCGCCACGCTTGTCTGTTTGACAAAGGCTTTACTCCGATTCCGAGTTATCTTGAGTACTAACTAGTTAAGAATAAGAAATAAAAATGGTACCATTTGAAAGGTTTAACTGTAAACTTTAAATTGATACCAATTTCAAATTCATTCAAATCACGCCATTATTTAAGGACTAACACGGATCTATTCCAAATAACTGATTCCATACCATGGTGATTCTTCTATTCCGTAGTGATTCTTTTGTTCGCTAGTGTAGTACGGACAAATTGAGGAAGCGGGTTTAAACATGGAAACCTTACCTTTGCATGATTAAGTTTAAGATTGTCTTAGTCCGAAGCTGTTACAAATTGGAGTTAATGTAATGGTACAAAACTGCCACGAGCAATTTTTATAACAAAATTGCGATACAATTCGTAAAATGAAATATTCTATGCTATAGATAATTCATAAAGAACAAATTGCAACATTGCTATAGTGGCGATTTTATATCAGATGTATTGAAAAACTGTACTTTTTTATCCATTTGATTGTTTTTACTTTTCGTCAAGAATGTACATGTAACATGTACCTATACTTCGAGCAATGCATGGCTTTCTTATTGCGTTGCGTGTACAGGGCCGTCTCCACGAGCGAGAGAATCGCGGCGATGTCATCGTCGTGTCACGTATTTCGATCTTCTCTCTATGAACTCGTCTCCACTCTCGCTCGTGGAGAATGGCACCTTAATATTAATTATGTAGGAAAGAACTTAATCTACAAACAACCTTGAAGCTACTTACTGATCTGCACTTTAGGATATTCGCAGTAGTTCGACCTCCATGGATAATCACATCCTTCCGTCACACCCCGATGCTTGCCAGCAAAGACCAGACCATTAGGACAGTCGTACTGGATCGACTGGCCGTTGTCGCACTCCCAGTATTTGTCGCAGTACTTGTCGTCCGCGACCACTCGCGCCTTGGTCTTGCAGGGGTCTTCCACTTGGCCGCATGATGCGAAGCTCACTGCCAGCAGCACTGGAAAGATGGAAAAAGAGGTTAGATGGTTCAAATAGAAAACTTTGTGAAGATCTGGTTTAAAATAGGATGGTTCATGGAGATGACTGATTGTGGACTCGCACTGCCCTATTTGCACGCTTTTATCGCTGGTCTAGTCTTTTTGACCGCCACAGTCGCGTAAAGACGATAAGCCAAAAAGTGCCCAGTAGGCCAACGTCGCGACTACACGACAGTCTTTTAAACGTGAATATAGATTATTAAACACTGTCAAAACTCGCTACTGTTATTTATTTAAGTAACTCGGAAATCAGTAATGTCGCTACTTATTTCTACCTAAGTCTGTTTTTAAACGCGGGCATGCGGGCGGCGAGTAATGGGCGACTCGCTGTCCGACCATGGACCATGCCTGGGTCGACGGCGCGTTGTGTTCCACGCGCGTCTCAAGGATTGTTAGCATAGTGACGGGGCCTGTAGAGGGCCAAAGCCTGCCGGGGTTGCGGGACTCACTAATTACCGTAACCCTGGTACGTAAAGAACTATTGAAGGACACCGTGGATTTTAGTCAGTACGAGTCTGACAGTCCCTCCCGCTCTGCCCTGGGTGGGAGGAATCATTTGATGATTTTACCACGAAAAAAAAAACTCGCTACTGTTTTGTATGTCTGTATTTATTTTTCTTAGCATGCTCGCTGAGGGCACGTCTTTGCTTTTTTCATGTGGCGGTCAAAAGGTTAGTATAGTTTTCAAGGTTCATCATATTTCAATCATAAAAAGATGACCTTGAGACTTGAAGATATTTTCACCCTACCTTCAAGTTAAATGTCAACAACCCTTGAAAAGGAACCTGTCTCGCTGTTTCAGCACAATTTCACCACCCCAGGAAGTCTTTGAGCACAGCAACGAGTCTCTACAGTTGGTACTTTAATTACTAACCCCTATAACTGTGGTATAAGGTTTAAAATTCTGGAGCGATGTTGCTTGTGGCAAAGAATATTACTGAGAATGTAAGTCTGAATATTTCTTTTATTATCTGGCTGGTATTTTTAATGCCTTTATGATGGAAATACTTGTACATTTACATTCACAGCAAGTCTGCTTGTATTGTTTTCATATTTTTGTATTTGTATGTATATATTTTTTTCATTTCATATTTGGATTTCTTTATTGAATCGAATGTTATTTCATCATATTTATGAATTACAGCTCACCTGTGTTTTGAGTTACAAAAATACACGCAAGTTTATTTTAGAGTCAAATTTAGTGCTATAGAACTTGTTGTACGTACCCCAAGTAATGGGATAAGGACAAAAGATGATGATAAAATTCAGTGCTAGAACCAACATATTATGTTTCTTTTATTCGTTAATTAATTCCGTAAGTAAGATTTTTTTTTCTTATTAAAAAAAAAGATTATTGCATTACAAATACATTTTGTTACATTTCAATATATATAAAAAAAGTGTGGCACTCGGGGACTGCCGCGGTCGTTGCTCTATGGTAAGTTACTCTACTAATTAGGCTATGGTCAGCCACGCCAATCAAGTCAAGAAAAAATTCATTCATTCAAATTTTATTAATTCACGTTGACATGACTGATGTGACAGTGGCAGCGTTAGGTTTATTTTCGTTATGGAATTTTCTGATTCGGTCGCTGCGCTCAAAGTCCGCGATAAAAGCTATGCAACACCTTAAAAAAGAAACATAATACACATGAGGTGAAGCCAAAAATAGCTACAATGAGTCCTCATACAACTAGAAGACCTCGCAGCAGACCTCGTAGAAGACGATAGTAGATAGACAGACAGTGGTCCACATTGGTCGTAGGTCCGAACAGCTAAGAACTCTTAAGCCTTTGTCAAACAGACAGGCGTCGCGAATGCGAAGCGTGACGTTTTTATTTGTAATGTATGGAATTGTTTGAATCCAGTCACATAGAACAGCGAAAGCGATCTGATAGCGTGACAGAACTATCGGACTGACGTCTCGCTTCGGTTCGGTATCGCTTCGGAAACGCTTCGCTTTCGCCAATCTGTTTGACAAAGGCATTAAGGCCATTGACTCGGATGGCGCAGATAGTAATTAAAAAACTCTTTTACCTTAATGAACTTAGTACTAGCAGTTTGAATAATTTATGGACCCCTATAACAAAGGTCCTGGATTACCTAGGCACGTGTTTCATTACCTAAATGTTCACCCTTAATATTTTATTGAACACGTAGTGTTCGCCTTTGATGAGTGTAATCAAAGGTTTTACGAGAATTTGTTAGTGATACTCTAGTTAAAACCTCTGCTCATTAATCCTGCTTAAGAGTCAGAACCTGGAATTTTCGAAAAAAAAAATTGTCCTATTTGCTCATTTTTTTAACTGTAAAACATTGCCCCACACTAGATATTTCTCCTATATTTTGTGAGTCCCTCGAACCCGGCAGGCTTTGGCCCTGTAGAGGGGGGCCCCGTCATTTTGCTGATACTCTTTGAGGTGCGCGTGGAACACAACGCGCCGTCGACCCGGGCATGGTCCATGGTCGGACAGCGAGTTGCCCATTACTCGCTGCCCGCATGCCCGCGCCTACGGTGGCCGGAGACCATCTGCCGACGTCCGTCGCCGTGGGCGTCTACCACTGCGGCTAGGGTGGAGGGAGGACGCTGTCCTCTCCCTCACGCGGTCCGCCTCCTCCTTGCGTAGAAAATGCTTACAATAATTACTGGAATTTCCTTTCATGCATTTGAAATGTAATTCAGTGAAATAAATCCGTCCGTACAAAATACTAATATCGGAGATTGAAGTTCAATGTGGAATGGGACTCAAAAATATCCAATATGGCAGGGTTTTTTAAACTTTTTGCAGTCACGGACCACCGGAAATTATTTACATTGTGAACAATGTAAATAATTCCACGGACCCCTGTCAAAGAATGTTTTGAGGAAAGAAAAAAAGCCATATTTATATAGAAAAATCAATTTTAAGTCAAATATTTAACAACTGTGCTGCTAAGAAACCCTGCCCTAGAAGTTTAGTCTTTGTTCAATTAACTCATGTTTTGTGACTGACGATACGTTGTCGTCGCGGCGAGTTTTTGGCTTAACCTAGGCCTAGACGAGATTATTACACTATGTCCTAGTAAATAGGTTAAAAGTTAGCTGACCTACTGCGGACCCCTGGTGCACATGTCACGGACCCCCAAGGGGTTCGTGGACCCCACTTTAAGAAACTTTGCAATATGGTCTTATTGTTTTAAAAGCTCATTCGACGAAGCAGTTGTGATGGAAGCAGCTGGATGAACTCTCATCTTCTACCACTACGTACGGCTACTCAACCTATGTCCAACTAAATGTTGATGATGATGAAATGGTTCGATCTTGTTTGTAGAGCGAATTATCTCACAAAAAAGAGATGCTAAGCCGTACATAAGGCTAAACCTCTGTTTTTTGTGCGATTTTACGCTCATATTCGCACTGCCAACAACATTGAAATCAGTAATAACCTCATAGGACTTCCTTGTCAGCCCAGAAATGATGGGGGGCCTGGAGTTCTATAGTACAGGCCTAGGCTTAGTTTAGACTCCAGATCTCCCATAAATTACATTTACGAAATAGTCAACCTGTATATTTAACTTTAAGATTGTCCTCGTACATAATGTGTAATTTGTGGAGATGAATAAAAACATTTTTATTTTTATTTTATTTAATACAAAATTAGCTTACACACATTTTTCGTTCCAGAATAATATAAAAAACGTTTGAAGTCTTCAAGAGCTCTGCAAAATTAGGTTAACGAGCTATTGACGACTTTCTAAGTGATGCATTTGCTGTCTGTCCCAACTTCATGCATTTTCATAACGGCAACACGACCAACATAAACGTAATAAGGAAAAGTCATTTAACAGTTGAACTTAGACTGTCAATAAAACCTCTTTTGTCTGGAAACCTAGTTTATAGTTTGAAAGTAGACATATTAATGGTTTAGCACGTTTTGATCGCTTGTGGCCGACATTATTGACGTGACAGCGCATAACTTACGTCTTTGGCATTAATAAGTTTATTTGGTAATATCGACAAATTGATTGGTAGTGTGGTTGCAGGGAAGGTGTAGAAGGTTCAGTCATGAGAAAGATGAAAAACACTTAATCAAGATGGAGATGGTGGCCTACTAGGTAATTCCACTGTGGGAATGAGATAGAGTTATACAAGTCGTCTAGCGCCATCTCGTTCCCACACTGGAAACACTCTAGCTTTAAGACATGGTAGGCCAGCAGGTGTCGTCAATGAGTTTTTTTTGCGTCTACGTCACGAGGAGAATGGAGTGTCAGACTTGTTCATACTAAAACCCACCCTGTTTCTTTGTGTCCCAGAGTCTCAATAACAGTTTTGAGAATTCTCGGAAAAATATTATCTCTTTCTTCTAGGGTCGGTAAATCATCAAATCAGTACTTCCACCCTGGATGAAGTAGTATGAACTGCTGCCAGAATAAAAGTGATTGTGTTTCTTTGGTTGCCCTGTTTTACTGGCCACGATCCTGCATAGGCAGTCTTGCGATCCAAAGCTACTCGTATTATCTAATCAGAATAAAGGCTTCATAAAAATATTAGCAAGCAGATACAAATCCTCCCGGGGTCGCGGTTCTAACGAATTACCGTGACCCCGGAACGTAAAGGGCTATTGAAGGACACCGTGGATTTAAGGCAGTACAAGTGCAAGTCCCTCCTGCCCTGCTCTGGGTGGGAGGAGGTTTGATGATTTTACCACGCTAAAAAAAAGCAGATACAAATACAAAACAAAGCAGTTGCCATCACATAGAGTTAGTCACGTGGTGGTTTTTCTTTACCAAAGAAATTCTACTACAGTATCTTAGTAGAAATTCTGAAATAATATTTCCAGCTACCAACAATAATATTTCGTAAGGCCTTTACAAATGGAGTTGTTAATTGTTTCTGTGTATGTTGTACTTATCGGTCGTGTATGCTCCTACGCACGTTTGCAACTTAACAACAAGTTGTATAAGTTGTATTGTTGTACTTCTGTTGTTGTTTGAACGGAATTGAGTAAGCCCACGTTTGTTGGCCAGCTAAATTAATGGAATATAATATGGAGTACTGGGAAATTCAGTTGAATGGGGGTGTAATTATGTTCTGTTTATTAAAAAGATGTTTGAGCAATTTTGAAATGACATCGTTACATGGTGGTCCTCCGGTACGTACAAAGCGTTTTGCCAATACTTTTATTGTGCGCACAACTAAGGAGTGGAATTCCCTACCGAGGTCTGAATTTTCTGATAGCTATAACCTTGGGGTCTTCAAGTCAAGAGTGAATAGGTTACTAGGCTAGGCAGGCGTGCTTCACCGTCGACCACATCTTCGCTTACCATCAGGCGTGACAGTGGTCAAACGCGAACATCGTTAAAAAAACCCTAAGCAGATTTCTAGAAGTAATTCCGAAAATAAGTGATTATTAAGGAAATAGTCGGCAATTCCATCAATATCTGAAATTATTCCACTGTCACACATGAAGTGTCTTCGCGATTATTGCACAAGGAGCGCTTTCACTGCGTTTGCGCATCTGACGTAACTCGCGTAACATCGGCCAACTTCGGTCAACTTCGTGAAATAATACAACGCGGTCACGCCGGTTTGTTCAACAAATATTGTTTTATGTTAGGTTAACTGTGTTTACATAAATGTATTTGTTAAAAGTGATGACAGGAGACAGAAATAGGGCAAGAATTTCCATGCGTGCGTGAATAATTGTGAAATTCGTTTTTATGTTTGTATGCATCACTAGTCAATACTCATAAAGTTTAAAACAAAGCCACCTGGCTGCATCTGTCTATCTGTTTGAAAGCAATAAACGTAAGGGTTTTTCATACGGTTTTTACCAATGGAAATAAAATTACCTTGTCCATGCGCGAGAAAGGTTTTGGTTTTTGTGTGACAATGTGTCGAGGATGTCGAAAAAAAATCATGCCAACTGTGAGCCTTACTGGCTTTCGTCGAGCAACATCATCAGTCCAAAATATTCCCACTCCTGGGACACACTCTGCCAGACGGAGGGTGTCTCTGTGGTACATCACAGGATTTCAGTGTGGGTTGGTGCTTCGTGCAAATCAGTTCAATTTTAAAATACAAATGAATCTTCTTCAAAATAAATATTAAACTGTCTACTTCTAAAAATAACCGGGCACACTCATATATGCTCTGGACAGTGGGACGGTCTTAAAAGGGCACCGTGACGATGGAACGCAAAGGAACTTTTTTGTTTTTACGTGAAATCATCAAATGAGTCCATGTAAAAACAAAAAAGTTCGCAAAGGAACTTTTTTGTTTTTACGTGAAATCATCAAATGAGTCCTCCCACCCAGGGCAGAGCGGGTGGGACTGTCAGACTCGTACTGACTAAAATCCACGGTGTCCTTTAATAGCCCTTCACGGTCCGGCGTCACGGTAATTCGTACAGTCCCGCGACCCCGGCAGGCTAACGTAAAGGAACTGGATGGATTTTTGTCAGAAAGAGTATGTCAGTTCAGTACCTACCGCTGCACCCTTGGCTCCGACTAATTTGATGATTTTACCACACCCAATAGACCCTTGCTCGACAAGCCAGCTCGCGAAGCTGAGCAAGTAGCTTTAAATTCCCCTAATAATAATTCGACCCAGCCTGACCCTTGCTGCCCCCCCCTCAATGACGTACTAAGCCTAGGCCCGAACCCCGCAGGGGGTGCCCTTAGTGACGTTCATTTAATTGAACTTTAGTTGTAAGCCCTGGCTGGGGGCCTTAAAGTAATTTTTGGCCACCGCAGGATTGTCCGGTTAAGCAGCATCAACCTTCTAGAGTTGTTGTGCTACGAGAGGCCATATCAAAAAAAAAAAAAACCCAAAAAACAATGTGCTCTGCTATCCGAGCGAAGCTGGGGTGAGTTGCCAGTATTAAACACATACCGGTTGGCTGTACAAGTTTCTAGTATTCATGTTAATTCATCCAACCAAACTAACGATGTTTTGAATATTTTAGTTCGTGGCAATGCAATTTGGAGTTAATTAACATACACGTAATATTGCGTTTTGTGGAAATGTGATGGTTTATTAAAATTACAATTATGCTTTACGAGTGTCTGGCAAACAGCTTTTTGGTCCTAGTACTATTAAAAGTTTATTTACTTAAGTTTCTATATTCGGCACAGAATTCTATGGCGATTACACAGGCTTATGATGGCCATACACGTTAGGGTTTGCATGATGGGTTTAACCTTGCATGCATAAACGACATCGGCTACTAAACCTTATCGGCGCATGTATAGGTTATGCCTGCACGGTTAAAACCATCATGCAAAATGTATGGCCTCAATTACAGATCACCTTATTCAATTATTTTTATTTAATATTTTGATCCCGACTTCTCGATGGACAATGCTCTCAGAAGTGAAATACTAAAAATAAATATGGCGTCAAGGTCATCCTTTTCTAAGTTGATGAGCATAGTAGGTATTCCCTACTCAATTTATTCAACTATCAAAGGACTATTGACATAAAAAATAAATAAAACTACTACGACCTGTATAAAATCTAGTCAAATCTAATTCCGCAAATAAAATTGATGACGAATACGAATATAAATCGAGCCTAATCGAGGGCTTCTGACCTTTGACCTTGAATCCATCATACATGACATTTTGATAGCGTGACCGTTTGCAGTATTAATTGAAATATCCAATCGCGGTCTATTAACATGGAATATATTGGATTGGGGCTGCAAATGATAAGTTCTGACAGTTTGATGAAGGTAACTTGTTTGGCGTTAGTTTTGATCTGACATTTCAGTAAGTGGTTGTAACTTTAAAGTGAAGCCCACAACAGAGGCTGCACAGTGTACTTGAAGTACTTATATTTATTATGTTAATTGTACGGGGTAAATTAAAAAGCACATTAAAGCCTTTGTCAAACAGACAGGCGTGGCGAATACGAAGCGAGGCGTTTTTATTTGTAATGTATGGAATTGTTTGAATCCAGTCACATTGAAAAGCGAAAGCGATCCGATAGCATGACCGAACCGATGCGAAGACGTGGCGAAGGCGTATTTGCTCTGTTTGACGTAGTTCATAAAAAGTTAGCTAATACAACTGTCACACCTCGGTTCGCTGCACCCAGTTTGACGTCTTGTATCGCTTCAGACTCGGTCCGGTCGGTCCGTTTTTATTTGTAATGTATGGAATTGTTTGAATAGACATAGAAAAGCGAAAGCGATCCGATAGCGTGACAGAACTGTCGGACTGACGTCTCGCTTCGGTTCAGTATCGCTTCGGAAACGCTTCGCTTTCGCCTGTCTGTTTGACAAAGGTATTAATGTACGAAAGAGGAACTAATTTTTTCCATCCAATTAACGTCAAAGTTCCAGTTAGCGTCACAATAACGTGAAAACTCCTGATAGGGGTCGCTGTACAGCCAGTGTCAGGATGTGGTTATCCTTATCACTCTTAAAGTGCGCTGACTGTACAATAACCTACCAACTTTGTTGAATAATTACGGACTGATCTACTTATAATAAGTAATTTATCATAAATAATTTTATTTTTGTTTGCATGTGTCGGGTAATCTTCGGTACAACTGATCTGAATTTGAAAATTCTGGCATTATTAGAAAGCTACATCTTAAATGTGGATTACGCAAGCCAAATTGTAGGCAGAAGCTAGTCTTTCTTAATTAGATATTTGTCAGATTTGCCCAATCGAAAATGAACCTTCTTCTATCGTGATACATTTGAAAATAAAATAATAAAGAAAGACCGATTGGGGTAGGTTATGATGTTCTGACTTATCTAGGTAGGTATTATTGAATCAGGCACATTCGAAAATATTTTGGTTAAAGCAACAACTTAAGGCATCGTCTCGCTTATTTAAATACCACTAGGACCAACACTAACTTCGTAAACTTACACACATTCTCGCCTCTAGATGATCGAGAAACTCGACCCGTGTTAACACGCCTAAACAATTCACAAAGTCACTAATTCGAGCCACGAAGTCCTTTATCACAAGCTTATTATGTAGAAATTCTACATACCAATGTTGGGGTTGGTATTTTCAACCCCAAATATGTTAGATCAAAGTCCAGGGCTCTGTCAGCCGCTGACCGAGGATTGGGGCGAGAAATAATTGATAAATGCTATTTGGGACTTATGACCAGACGTTTTGTGGTCAAGATGTCAAAGACAAAGTGACATTGTTTTAATCTATCATTTTTATTTATTTACAATGGGTTTGCTCTTGGTCTCAATCTCGCCGCAAAGATAAGACCTAAGATGCGAGCTCATTCAGAAAGAATTTGGACTCCTGAGAACTACTACTTAGTTAAAGAGTAAATAGGTTATCTAGGCAAGCGTGCTTCACCGTCGACCACATCTTCGCTTACCATCAGGCAAGATAGTGGTCAAACGTCTACCTATCGTTAAATAAAAAAAAACGACGGGTTGCACTCTGGGAGTGCCGACAGAAGGGAAAACTTCTTTAACGGCGTTATGCACTTTTTTGGAAAGGGTAAAAAATGTTAAACTCGCGTCAGAACACGTGACCTGATCGAAAATTCGTAAGACGGCGCAGGGCGCTTGCGCGAATGTTCGTCTGTGTTTATTACTATTCAAGTTTTCACTTCTGCCGGCACTCCCAGAGTGCAATCCGTCGTTTGTTTTATCTAGTCATACTATGTGTTTAACCTGTAACTGTTAAACAACATTAAAAATTACGTTTTCTTGTAAAAATTCTAATGAAAATGTTTGATCTGCACTCAAATTTCTAAAACAATGATTTACGAGGTTTTTGCTCCCAACAACTTCATTGTTTGACTAATTAATTAGAATTTATAGCGAAATCGGGAAATTGCTGCAGATAATTATAGTAATGCTTGCAATTAATAAACACGGAGTTTGCATGTTTACTTTGATTTACAACTAAATTATCGTGCAGAAATGCGTTGGATTGGCTTAGTTAGGATTTAAATATCTATGTTTTATTTAGCCTGAATGTATAGTTAGAAAGTAGCTCTAGTACAATAAGTACTCAACGTTGATGAAAAAAGAAAACGACATAACTAATACCTACGACAAAATAGTTCTTTTACATATAATATAATATATTCAATAATTTTATCAATATCATTCAAGACAAAAATATCATTATATCCAAGCCAAATATCAGTCTAATTAAATTCCCGCAATCGTTTGAAAAAATGGCAAAAATCTATTTTTTTTTACTTCTATTGCATGTTTTACCAAAAGGTAAAACATGCAATAGAAGTAAAAAAAAACAGTTTTGTTAAAATTTTTCAAAAAAGTTTTTATCTCCGATTAGGGTAACATTTGGTAGTTCCTATTTTAAATTTAAATTCTTTATTTAAAAAAAAAATAACTGGACAGTCCACAAACGAAACAAAAATAGAACAACAATGAAAGCAAAACACTAATTCAAATAATTCGTAATACGTGTCTGCACGCTATAACGCACAAACTATGCAAATCTGAGGCGATTCAATAAAGGTTAAACGCTCATTAGAGTGAGTGCGTAGTGTTAATGGCAGCAAACGACCAGCATTGAGAAATTAATAGGATGCTGTTACTACATAAGTAGGAACGGTATGTAGGCTAGGCTTCTATGTTGGTTAGGTCTTGATGCAAGCGATAAGCGGATTGCTTTGA
This sequence comes from Agrotis puta, assembly GCA_943136025.2. Taxonomy (NCBI): domain Eukaryota; kingdom Metazoa; phylum Arthropoda; class Insecta; order Lepidoptera; family Noctuidae; genus Agrotis; species Agrotis puta. The sequence continues at coordinate 16,630,329 of OW964169.2, read as the reverse complement.
GATGAAATTAAGTTGATTACGCTAGAGTCTATGTTTTTGTAGAAAGGTTGTGAGGACGGTGGTGCCCTACGTATAAAAAAATTTGAATTTTGACCGGACGCAGTGCCAATTTTTTAAATTTTGTTTTTTTTAGTCAATACGTACTGTGAACACTATATTATAAAAAGTCATTGATTAAACAACATAAAAAAAATATTACTTAATATAATATTATATCAGATTATATTAATCTATTTACCTTACTCAAAGTACTAAATGCGTTATGAAGCTTCGCATAAAAAAAAACAAAATCATTGGGATCGGCTTCGCCTGCTATAATTTTAAATAAGGTATCCCACGGGAAGATAAAATGAGGATAAAAATTATCATCCAGATCCGTTGAGTTGTTTTAGCGTGAACAAACCAACATCCATCCATTTATCCTTACAAACTTTTGCATTTATATTATTAGTTAGAAAATATAGTTACATAAAATAGTCGTGGTTGAAGATACATAAATGCAAATGCAATAAGTATGTAGGTAGTCTATAACTTAGACACATCCACCACATAAGTGATTACACGTAATCACCTATGTGGTGGAAGTGTCTACGAGTTCATTCGAGATCAAAAATGTAGTGTGACAGGATGCATTCACTGACATTTTTATGTTAATTCTGTTACATATGCGCTAGATGTGTAGGTAGTGATCTAATCGGCTTACGTTGATGAGTCCTGAGCTTGCAATAGCGAGATTTAAATCGCAGACATTGATTACTGATGAGCCCGTATACTATGTGAGAATATTTTATAAAATAAGCTCGAAAAAAGGACGATTTTTACATCCATAAGTAAGTAAATTCAATCTTAATTACTAGCAACTTACTTACTTAATTACCAGGAATTAGGTAGAGTTATTCATGTACTTACACTGATTTCATACAGCGAAAGAATAAAGTGGATATGCCCCAAATCCCGCAATTACTCTTAAAGAGCCGAAAAATCCCGTGATTTATTAAATAAAGAAAATATTTACTTTTACATAATTTAAACCACTGCACGCGCGACGTTGAACGTGAATTAAATACTTATAAAAGGAGACAATTTTTTTTGGGCCCACTGTAAAACGGTAACGTTTATTAATCATATTGCACATGAAAAAAGTAATCATCTTATTATAATTAACGGACCAGAAATTATATAGAAATGTAACCGGAATAATGAAATAATAGTAAAAATGTGTTACGACAAAAAATGCGTGTTTAGGAGCGTTTTTAGGTTTATTTTAACGTGAAAACAAATGTTACTACGGTGCGCAGCGGTAATAACATCGTCTTTAAATACGTTTAAATAGGTAATAATTAATTGGTACAGTGAACTTGTTTTTAATGCTGTTATTAACGGTTATCACGTTATAAAATATCAATTAACGTACTTTAAAAATCACCGTGGAACGAAACGTAATTATTAGCCCGTTGCAGATACTCTGTGGTCCAGTTTCAAACAGTTTGACAGACAACCTAAAACGTAGGTACTCTTTGGACAATTTCCTGCAATAGTTTAGTTCTTCTGTTCTTTTCATATTTTTATTCGAAAGATTTTATGAAAATGGCATCTGTAGATACAGTGCATAATCCACAAAGCCGTTGTATCAATTGTGCAGTTCGGTTTCAACGGAATGTGCGATAACAGTTACTGTCCGAGGCAGCTGCAGACGTGCGCCAACTTGTGTGTATGTGGATTTCTCGCGAGGTGAGTGTTTATGTCACCCACCCAGCCATTTCTGGGAGGAACACATTCCAATGCCGCACGTTGAGCTCTCCATACTATTTATGCTTGTTGTGAGTTTAAGTCTGACCCCACATCCACCTCTTTCACCAATGTAACTTGCTTACCTTTTTTTTTCAGTTACACCCACTAGATGCCGTTTGTGAAAACTGCTTCATGATATTGCAAGAATGTATTCAAACTGGCCATTCAGTGAGAAGATTCGGACATAGGAATATTTGCATCTCATGTGGTTCTTCAATTTTAAGAGCACACCAAACACATGCTGTTCATGTTGACACTGCAGAAAGGAATATTATTTTACAGTGGATACCGTTGCACCAGGTAATATTAAAATTGTAATTTTAAAATACCTAATATAATATAGTTAAATATGTACTTATATAATATTTCATTTCAAATACCTATTTATTATATTTGGTTACCTATCTGAACTTTCTGCATTTTTTTAACTAACTCCTACCATGCCTTTGCCCAAGTATGGATCTGGTCTGTCACTAAAATAGTAAAGAAAAAACAAACACACTTAAACACTACATTAGCACAACACTGCAATAAAGATTTCTATTAACAAAATATATTAAGATAGACTTTATTTGCAATACTAATGATCTATTTTTTCAGGTGGAACGTTTAGAACAAGTCTGTATGGCTTGTTGGCTGAGAGCTTCCCGCTGAGAGCTGTGCGTAGAAACAGGCAACAGGATGAAATCAGGGATATGGAAATACAGCCATTGGATATTGAAAACAGCAGTAACATCCCACAACCACCTCCTATGCCTACGGCTGTTACTACACCTGCTATATACAGAGGAGTACCAACAATAACTATGTCTAATTACAAGCGTGCTGCTTCTACTTCCCGCCACTGTATATTTAGGTTATGTGAAAATACATCTAGCTTCTACCTATGCTGTTAAAGGAAAGATTACTGATTGATCACTCATTTTATGTGCCCCGTTGTGCTCGTATTTGTGAATACCATTTGAATGAATCTCATAATGATTGGAATAATTTATACACAATCAGTAACTTTTCAGATTTCACTGCATCCCAAATGGACGACTTATGTTCACTACTTAAAAGTAGTGCAATTCGAAATTACGATATTGAAAACATCATTCAACATAATGCAACATTATGCAAATATTGGTTAGGCTTTACTCACTATCAATTTGAACGGTTATTAATTGAAATTCCATCTATCAGTGAAAGGGTTACATCTCCTAAAAGATTCATCAGAAGATCAGATTTGTTACAGTTTGTAAGACATTATAGAATTAACCCAGCTTTTATAGCTTTCTTTTTTGTGTAGATTCTTTCTTACTCTTTGTTTGTGAATGTGAGAACATTGTAAGTCGTGTGTATATATATATATATATTTCTTCTTTTGTAGCACTAATTTTAGTTAGGACTTCCCCCTTGTTACCAGGCCTACGTTTTTCTCACATATCTAAGCATCGAAAAATTGTAACAATCTGTTTGTAAAACTATACCATATTTTAAAAGAGTAACCATGGAGTTTCTTGCCGGTTCTTCTCCGTGGAATCGACCAACCCGAACCGTGCACCTGCTGTCAACGTTTTATAAGTGCCCTCATGGGCCTATGTGAAATAAAAACTTTTGATTTTGATTATATTTGGTTACCTATCTGAACTTTCTGCATTTTTTTAACTAACTCCTACCATGCCTTTGCCCAAGTATGGATCTGGTCTGTCACTAAAATAGTAAAGAAAAAACAAACACACTTAAACACTACATTAGCACAACACTGCAATAAAGATTTCTATTAACAAAATATATTAAGATAGACTTTATTTGCAATACTAATGATCTATTTTTTCAGGTGGAACTTTTAGAACAAGTCTGTATGGCTTGTTGGCTGAGAGCTAGCTGAGTAATAAATACCTCTTGTGACGTACCTATAATGTGTTTTTTTTTCTCCTTACACAACCAGCTTATAACACATCACCTTATTATTGTAAATCTACAGTATTGGCCGGCAAAAGCCGCGCTATTTCGAAATGAATACCTACATCTAATCCATTTTCATGAATAAGTTTATGAAATCGTGTAAATCACATCAAAATCTATCACGTAGTACAGACGTGACTTTGTTTTATACTTTACTACCTATATATTATTGAAAAGTGCACTATTTTGACTTATAATACCAAGGAGACCTATCCACTCATTAGACAATAGCTCTTGTGAGATTTTAGGTTACCTATTACGAGAGTCATGTTTTGACTGTAGTATTCACAGTATTCCGGTTACATAAAGTTTTGCTCATATTACCACTGTAATCTAGAGATTATAAGGAATAAACCAACGTGCATTTCATTGCTATACGCCACAATCTGTGGTGGGCCTATTCCCCAAACAAAAAAAATTGTCTCCTTTACATGTTAAATATCTTTGCTTTATTTGTTTACTCTATCTATGAAGTTTTTATTATTCTTTATTTGAAATACTGTTGGCCACACGAGATTGATCCATATTAATATCAACATTTCGATGCAAGAACTAAAATAACTCCACATAATTCCGACCGCTGTTTATTGCTTATTTACCTATGGATGTGTAAATCGATCTTTATTAAACGGAGTTAATAAGAAGGGCTTGCGGAAGGCCAGTAACGCGTAGCTTGCCGTCTGATCAAGGGTCGACAACGAGTTGTGTTCCACGTGCGGTAATCTATCAGCAAACTGATGGAGTCTGACTGTTCCAAATTCCTGCTAAGGAAAAGGTTGGTTTTTTGTCAGTCAAGTCTGATGGTTCATCACACTCTGGGTGGAATGGTAGGGATCCACTCCTCCCAGAGTGTGATGAATTACTAGATGATTTTCAAATCAACGAAAAATGGAGTAAAAATGGGCACAGTTTTCCAACTGTAGTGCAAAAAATAGAAACTGCAGTTTTATATCTTCATCTACTTACTTAATCATCATCATCATGTCAGCCCGGGATCACCCACTGCTGGGTATAGGACTCCTCCTTTTTATGCCAGATCTCTCGGTTCTGTACGTGTCTTATCTCTTACTTACTTAACCGTATAGTTCGGTACCGGGTCCTAAAGGACCCGAACACATAGACCTACGCCGGCTCAGTAGCGGGTCCTAAAGGGGCAGACTTTGTAGTCATACGACATCCTCATTTTAAATTAAAAAATAATAACATTCTGAGCGTTAAATCCTATGAGTGCGCATTAATTAAGAATGTTAAATAAAAATCTGATTTGTTCACGCCATTAAAACTTCTACATTTAGCGCGCATTTTCTTAATTTACCATAACAAAATCCAGAAGTCTAAATACGATCGTCGCCATTTTGATGGCAGTGCTGGGTTGGGCTAAAAATCATAAAAAATGTGGTTTCGGGACATCTAAGGGATCATTATAGGAGGGATGAATAACTCGTCATTTAGTATTGTAACGAATTCATACATAATTCAACATAAATTAGCAGTGGTAATGAAGAATTTGATATCTGAAGTCGAAGTTTCGCGTCACTCGTGTTTGTTTACATTTTTATTTTTCACTTGGATCACACACATGCGTTTATACTCAATAACAATTACGATAAATATCATGTCAAATATTATAAATAACGTAAAAAAGCCCAGATCTTAGCGTAATTCTATAATACAGAGCTAATAACACGTATTTTTCATTACCACTACTCAATTTGTATTCATAATCGACAACCATGCTTATTTTTTTTAATCGTAAAGATGTGTGAAAGCGAATATTCTAATCGATTCCATAATTGAATTTTTCGTCAACTCGAAATAAAAAATAAGGAATTGAAGAAAACGATTAATAAAAATTAAAATAAATTTGTTTTAAGCTTAAAATAGAATTATTAATTGTTGTAATATTTTTTAAAGCTTTTATAATAATTTTACGTACATTATAATTCCCAAAAAGCAATAATAGACAAAAGAACAATGTCAGTAATAAATGTTTGAATGCGCGCCAATTATTAATTCCAAAAATTGGATTTGGAATGCGCTCGCTGTGGTACTCGCTATTCAAAATAATAAATTTTAATTTATTAGCTAATTTTTAATGTACATTTTGTTTTGTACAATAATATAATTAAGGTTGAATGAATATGGAATGCCTTGGATCTTGATAGGCTTATTAGAAAATGAGTTTGTTTCCCACCAAATAAAAGATAGATAAGTAAATTATTATATTCTCAAAATTGTTTCGTAACATTGGTTTGGCCATGTTAAGTATAGACGCTAGCACATCAACCTACCTCAATCTGTAAAATTTCTTCAATCGATTTTCAACCTTATCACAATAGTGGAAGGTTAATGTTCGATTGGTAAATTTTGACAGATTTGGGTAGGTTGATCTACTGCCGCGCGTACAGATATTTAATCGTCAGTATTGACACCAGTATAATAATACTTTTATATAGGTATTTGTTAAGGATACTTTAGTTGTGATGCAGTTCGCGACTTAACTCCAGTAATACACACTGTTATAAGTTAAAAAACCTTTAAATGATTCTCTCCCTGGGTGGAGCGGAAGGAGATGTCAGACTATTACTTACTTAAAACCACCCTGTTCCTTCATATGCCTTTTGCGTTCTAGGACCGCAGTACCCTTTTAATGATTTTAATACAATTCCGTTAGCCCCGGCACGCGTTTGGCACTATTTTGGCCTCGTCAGTTCGCTGATAGTTCCTTAAAGCCCGCTTGGAACACGACGCGCATTCATCTCGGGCCTAGTCCTTGATCGGACGGTGAGTTACCCTATACTCGCCGTTCGCAAGCCCGCACCTACATTCGCAAAAATTAAGTCTGCGTCTATAGATTTTTGCTGGTCATGAATAGAGCTTGTAAATGAAAAAAAAAAAGAACGTGCTATATTTTTACACTATTTCATAGTGTCGCTGTTAAGGATCAAATTCGTAATGATATACGACAAACTACAGTAAAGTGATATTAATTTGGTAAAACATGAACTAATATTATACAAACAATAATTTAGTCATCGTACGCAGATCAAAATCAAATTTCGCGCCAATTCACTCAAAGTTCGAATTTCAAAAATTTCGTTATTGGATTGAGAACACGATGTTGTGAACATGTAGTGAGCTACGGCCATTGACTAAAGTTTGAATCGATATAATAAAGAAAACCTTTTACTTTATGTTTGTCGCATGTAATTACTTTACTTCACAGAACATTAATGGTTTGATTACTATTGGAAATTGATATTTCAAAAATTTAATTTTATGCAACGTAATTTACATTTTTTATCAAAATCGGCCACGAGACTACTCTCAGTATTTTTCGCTATTCCTCATAGTTTCGAATTTAGCCATCCACGGCGCGTTGGTAATTTAAATTGTTTATTACTGCAGGGAATCATTTGGAAGTACTCCCATATCTCTCCCTCCAGCAATTTGATCCGAACCCGGTGTTTGTCTTTTTTTACGTTGTTTAGATTCGTTTTATAAAGTGAAATAATCAGATAAATTGAAATTAAATAAAGAAGACACAATATGGGTAAAACTATATGGTTGAATTTAAATTTAAAATACACACACGTTTGGCCTCCAATGAAACACCAATATTTATTTCTATCCCAATCATTAAATTAAAAAATTAAATTATTTATTGCGTACCTAATAAAAAACTTATTTTCGAAACGAAATAATACTTGAAATATTATACCAAAGAGTCTACAGATTCCGTTCCATAGATTTATTGCATGGAGTAAACCTTCTCTAGTCAAATAAGCAGATAAATCGGTCCATGTCTTTGTACTACTTTTTTTTCCATGTTCGATTATATTGCGAGTATCGATTAGGCTGAATGAACCTTTTCAATCGTTATATGAACATTGGGATTGCGGTCAGCACTAAGAAGTGTCATGTTGTAACATAGTTTTTGGTAATTTTTATCAAGTCTTTGATCGTTATTATTTATGAAATTATGTATGCACACTGGCAAATCTAATAATGCATGTAGTAAGTTACTTCATTTATTTCACTGTTTAACCATTTTTTATCACGTGAGAAGCTTGTTTATGTACATATTTTCAGCACATCTAAATTACATAGTTTTTGGAACGACATAGCATTTTGTATGTTACACACATTTTACAGTGGAAAGACGCAGTTTTAGTGACCTCAACACGTTCTTGGAGATATTGCTCACAAACTTATCGTATGAAATAACTGTAGTAACATATTTTTGATAAAAAAATCGAATGCTGAAAATTGACAAAAATCTTCAATATTATCTCAAATTTCGAATCACCCGGTCGACTCAGCTGATGTGTCATGTGTCAAAATGTTGTCGTGCAGAGTGGTTAATACGCACACTAAAACGGTCAGTGCTTAAAATGAAACCCATATATCTCGGAAATCTGGCTTATAACAAAAAGAATAGCGTAAAAAATTTACAAGGATCAACAAAATAAGTGCCAGAGTCCAATAAGAAAAAAATGTATCAACAAAGAATCATAATGCAAACAATAAACCCAAAGGATAAGATTTTGCACTTTACAATTCTTGGGATCTTTCCAGAACTTGTACCAAGATCAATGACATTGGTAAATGGGAAATAAAGTGGTTTTAAAACAAATTCAGACTCTAAAATAAATTGTGCGCTGTACCAAAGTTAAATATACTAAACTTCGCCTTTTTCGTCGAAAATAAGACCCCACTGCCAATTTATGAGGCTCGTGTTTTGGCTCGAGAAAAGTTTTATTTTTTTGACTGTATAAATCTCGGTATTTTGTGTTATTTTTTCGGCTAAAACTTGATATGTAGACATTTCGTGTGAAATGAGAAGGGGGTGTTAATGTATTAGAAAAACGGTTGAAGTTATAATTTAGTTGGTTACTAAATTTTAGTTTTTTTGCGTTTCTAAGAGTTAGTAGTAAGTTTCTAAGACTTACTTTACTAAATTATTATTTACAGCAGTGACTTTAGGTTATAAGATTCAATGGCCTAGTGGGTTCGAATCCAAGTAGGAACTATTTGTAATTATTGTTATTTTATAAAAAAAACCGCTATAAAAGTCGGTAAACTAAAAAAATATCGTTAGAAAATCTGCCTGCCTAGAACCAACGCGAAAAAGCACCAACGCGATTAAGGATTAGTAGACCCTAGTTAGGTTAATAGTAGTTTTTGTTGCCTCACTCGGGCCACACCGTAATGGTGTTGCCACTGCAAATCACCATAATTTACCATAATGACCACTTCTCCATGCTACAGATTACCCTTAGACCTTTCCCATCAACAAATAAAGATAACAATATCAACTGTCCGTGAACTATAAAAGGTAATTAGTCATTTATAGCGTGTATGCAATAATAATTACTAAGGTCGTTATAATATGATGTAAGATGCTGTGGCCTGATGTTCGGTTATGTTGTAATGGCCGCAGGGAGTGGTGATGAAACTGAGATATGAATGGAAAGTTCGATGGGCTTCGAGATTGTGCGATCTTGATAAACTTGGTAGATCTGGATATCTTGTAATCGGTATTGTCATTTTTTTTACGTGGTAAAATCATCAAATGAGTCCTCCCACCAAGGGCAGAGCGGGAGGGACTGTCAGACTCTGAATAAAATCCACGGTATCCTTCAACAGCCCTTTAAGTTCCGGGGTCACGGTAACTCGTACAGTCCCGCGACCGTAATAGAACCATACTGTGAACACAGTTGTAGTTGCCACAGTTGAATGACAAAATCCTTTTAAACGAAATATACTTTTCTCTTAGATGGCCCTCACTGTCTACTAGTAAAATGGCTACAACTAACACTACACACTAGCGCAGTGGCTGAGCGATCGATCGCGTGTCGAGGATTCGATTCCCGCACGGAGCTAAAATGTTTATGATCTACAAGTAGTTGTTACGGGTCTGGGTGTTTGTGAATGTGAGACTAAATGTTTGAAAACACGCCCTCGATACAAGAGAAATTCATGAAAGTCTTTTTAATAGTAAATAAAAATGGCAAGAAAATAATATCGTACGAAAACATAGTAGCCTCAAAATAAAACCAGTTGCACCAACCAGTTTCCTATCTCAACGGACGCAGGAGATGCGTTGACCCTGACCCCCCCAGCCGTAAGGTAACACGCTGCGCCTGCGCACCTAACCTCAGCATTGATCCTTGCCTTGACACTAGACATACAATACTTCAACAAGTGATCGTTTTAGAACAATCTAAGTATTGTTTAGTAACGGAAACTGTGATTTATACGTCCTTGTGAAAAGAATGGAATTGTTTGTTATATTGTTATTTCTGATACCTAGAAATGTCCGGAACCTAGGTTTATATAATTATACCCAAGTATAAGTAAGAAGTGACTGATATTATTTAGTACATATTGGTGCGGGCGGCGAGTAATGGGCGACTCGCTGTACGATCATGGACCATACCCGGGTCGACGGCGCGTTGTGTTCCACGCGCGCCTTAAGGAGCGTCAGCATAGTGACGCCAAAGCCTGCCAGGGTCGCGGGACTCACGAATTGCCGTGACCCCGGTACGTAAAGAGCTATTAAAGGACACCATAGATTTTAGTCAGTCAAGTCTGACAGTCCCTTCCGCCCTGCCCTGGGTGGAAGGACTCATGTGATGATTTTACCACGATAAAAAAGTACATATTGGTGAAAATCGTTGTATCGTTTGAAATATTTATTTAGGCTTATAATCTTTCTATGATTGGCCTTCAGGGATTTGAACCAATCGAAATTCTTCCTTTTTTGAAGTCGGTTTAAAGTGTCATGCATCACGCTTTTCATTGCCCAAGGCTTTGGCAGAGATGTATTTGTTTTTTGCTGCAGAAGTTTTCGTCTTTTTACGTTTAAGAACAGCGTAATAGACCTAATGTCATCAAGGCGCAGATGTTCTGACTCCGTCGCTTATGAGAGTTCCTTATGAAATGATACAATGGCACTTTGCACGACCTGGGAACCGAATGTCATTGACCTATTACCATTACCGCGCAGATATTCAGTCCCCGTTGTTGTTAATAAGGAAATTTCTGGAATGAAATAGACCAAAGGACACTTTTTACGACCTGCTATTCGAAACTAAACTCCCATGCGATCATCTAAATAGGTATTTACTCCTACGTTACCGATTTTTGAATAAACAGGATCCACCATTGCCAGCGAAACAGTACGAAACGTATATCAGTGTTAATCCAACTTAAGAATCGTTCTCGAAAGATCTGTCTCTTTCGTCATTGGCCTCTGATAGCTCTGATTACGATAATATCAAAAGAAATAAACCAGGATATTAGATAACAATGACAGTTCACGTCGAAAGCCCACGCTTTCCACTTTCTTGTCGATAGCCATCTTATTGTTAAGTCGTGCGACGACGGCCGTGCGACTATCGTGCGACCACATTGTCGTTATTAGGAGATTTGTCGTGTATGAAGTGATCCTGTGATGTGGTGCGGTTGAGCAATGAAATGGTGCGTAGAGAAAGGTTATTATCATGATGGATTTATGGTAACTGATTATTTTATTAGTTTCTCTTTTTATTAAACACAAGAACAGAACTTGAACAGATAAATTTTGAAATCAGGTGTTACTTTGCGGACATTCCTGTGTCGAGTCAGATGCAGCCTGGATTTTTGTCTTGCGAAACTAAAACTAAATATAGTTTTCATAAAATTTAAATGATGAAGAACCTTTTTTTATAGTATTAAAATCATCAAAGGAGTCCTTCCACACATGGTGGGACGGACCATTAACAGCTCTTTACGTTCCAGGGTTTACCACCGCCCGCAAGTGAAATCGCGTAGCCGCCACCGCAGATGACAGGTAGCTTCATTATTTTGTCTCAAATACAAAAATCTCAATATTATCTCCAAAATCTTCAAAACGGTCGCGGGAATCTACGAATTACCGTGACCCCGGAACGTAAAGGGCTATTGAAGGACACCGTGGATTTTGGGCAGTACGAGTCTGACAGTCCCTCCCGCTCTGCCCTGGGCTGGGTGGGAGGACTCGTTTGATGATTTTACTACGATAACTTTAAAACAACACATACAACTGCATCAACCACATTTCTTCACATCAACAGGAAATGTTCCCGAATAACCCCGCGATATTTCCCGGCGGGAGATTAACGCAATAACTGCGAGCTAGGTGCCTCGAGCTATTTGTGGCTAAAAGTTCCTTACATATAAAAAAGCTCTGTATTGGTGTTCCTAGACGGGGTTTAAGAGACTTAGTACGTTTGTACCACATTCCTATCAGGCTTGGAAAAGGGTTGTGTAAAGATTGTTGGAATTAGATACAAATGTGTGTTACCTATTGAGGTTTTCTTTGACTTGTGAAGATATTTTGCTAAAGAAAGACGGTGGTACGAACAAGTTAGGTTTATCAAAGTCCGAATACATAGATAATCAACCTACATTAATGTTCTTATGGACACAGGCCTCTCTGTGAGGGGGTGTGGGCTGTTATCCACCACGAGGGTCCAGTACGGGTTGGAAGAAACCATATGTTTGCGAAGTTTCTGTTCTAGGATATAACGGTTTCCTCACGATGTTTTCTGTCTACACTTTTGGAGCTGTTGTGATGAAATAAATTACACAAAATAATACGCCGGGTTGCGTTCGAACTCCAGACGCACAGACGACGAAAGGCAGGTACCGCTGTGCCACTCCCTTCTGTGGTTAACTTACTTAGCTAACGTACTTTTAATTACATCAAGACATGGTGTAATTAAAAGTATCTAAGCTCTTATAACATAGGTATGAATTTTCTATGTAAAGACTACGGTCGGTTAAATTGTCATTGTTTTTCAATGTAGACAATATACTCGTAGTTGAATACTAAGAGAGTGTTGAGAATGACTGTTGATGGATGAAGAGGAAGAGGAAGGTCAAAGAAAAGATGGATGTATTGGCTAAGGAATGATATGGAAGAAAAAGGAGTAAATGATTCTGTGACGTCTGATAGAGGAGAATGGAAGAAAAAAACGTGTTGCGCCGACCCCAAGTAAAATGGGATAAGAGCAAAAAGATGATGATGATGACAAAAGATAAACCCTTGTCGAATAATCGCATATCCGTATTATTCAGGTTATTATTGGATATTCATTTTAAGAGCTAATAATGGAAAGAATACAAAAGAAAAGACAACAATAGCAAAAGAGAACACTCATCGACACCACATCGATTCAGTGAACCGTTTTCCCATTCATTCACGGAACGCTAAAAACCCTGCCATTGTCTCACGGATGAGAGTTCATCTTTTGTCTATTTTCATTCTTTGATTTCGGGATTTTCTTTCCTAGTTTTTCTTTACATTACTAATTCAGAGAACGGGGTGAGATGAAAGTTTTAATTGAATGATAAATTGTGGAACAGTGTTTTCTTTTGGTGTTGTAAATCAGTTTTATGCCTTTGTCAAACAGACCGGCGAAAGCGAAGCGTTTCCGAAGCGAGACGTCAGCTAGACGTCAGTGCGATAGTTCTGTCACGCTATCGGATCGCGTTTCTATGTGACTGGATTCAAACAATTCCATACATTACAAATAAAAACGTCACGCTTCGCATTCGACACCCCAGTCTGTTTGACAAAGGCTTTAAAGCGGACAGGTACTGCTAAATGGGGTGAAATAACTTTTTGTTTTACTGCGGTGGTTAACTTGCTTTTGCGAGCGTAGTATTAAAGTTATTATGGTTGATAAGATTTTGATTCGTATTACTTAGGTTTTGTAAGCATAAAAAAAATTCAGACACATTCCAAAATTTGTTGTTCTGTGGAAGGGACAGCTTAGATGCTTGGGGATCGCGACGCTGTGGGTTCGCTTCGGTCCCTGTTTTCTTAATAACTTTAACAAGCGCCATCAAGACGTCATTTTCAAGCGGCCATTTTATATGGCGTCCTATTGGCGCTTGCGCTACGTTAGTGTTGTGTTAAAGTGTGTGATTTCCCATCATACCTTGCGTCCCGGTCTTATACACTGTTCCCCTACGGTCACGATATTATTTTAACAGGGTAATGCAGCCCTGAAATAGCAATAGAAGGAACATAATGTGTTTTAGTCACTGACTGTTTCTTTCACTCCAGCTAGAGTGGGAGGACTCATTTGATGGTTTAAAAAAGGCTAGCACTATTAACGTTTGACTTCTTGCTCTCTCTCAAATTAATTGAAATAATAACTCAGCAATTTAATTAGTGCTTAATTTAAGAAAAGCAAAACCACGTTATATTCTCATAAGGAGTCTACTTGTTCAATCAATTACGAAGATAAATAATCTCTTCGCTAACAGACTAATTAATAATCTTTTTTTTTTTTAATAAAGCAGCAATTTAATAACAAATAACGTAGGTGGTAGTTATTGCCCAAGTTTACGAAAATCAAAACACGAAAGTTTTCTTAAACCTTATTAAAATTGTGGTAGAAAGGGTTTTGTTCTGGCTTTATTATTTTTACTAGATGTTACCAGCGGCTTTGCGGCATATAAAATCATCAACTCTCAAATTGCATTGTAATATTAGTTAGATAGTGTTTCAATAGTACAGATAAGATGAAAGGTTTATATTAAAGGTTTAGGGTAAATTTGAGCTTTATTATATTCAAAATGTAGTCTAGAAATCGATCGCGCTAATCTCCGAAACCACTCGATCGATTTCAAGGAAATTTTCATAATATAAATGGCTCTCACGGATTACCGTGACCCCGGAACGTAAAGGGCTATTGAAGGACACCGTGGATTTCGGACAGTCCCTCCCGCTCTGCCCTGGGTGGGAGGATTCATTTGATGAGTTTACCATGTGAAAAAAATATATTTAATGGCTGATTTTCTTTTGAAAGTTAGATTATATATTTCTACGTACCTAATTGTGAACCTAACAAGTGGCGCTGTTGTTTCAAAATAACGTATTTAAATATGTGCAGACGAAATCCCAGCCTAAGTTACTACCTAGTCTACTTATTCGTTTTAGATGTCAATTCAACCTCACACCTAAGTTGACATGATTGATAACCCAAGTCAGTAGTTACAAGCGTAGCCTACATACAGCACTTGCAAGTCACACACAATTCGCATGCGGTGTTTAAATAGATAAATGAATTAAGCATTCACTAGGCTCAGCTCAAGGTCGTGAGAACGCAACGACATGGGTACTGCACACAGTGCAGGTTAAGCTAAGTAGGTACGATGCGATATCCAGCAAAGCTCGGTGTAGGGCGTTGAGTAAAGCCCAACCCAAGTACAAAACGTGACGTAAATCTCCCTTACCTAACCTTATGACTTTGGCATCCATTGCCGCATGCCTGTGTAAAAACCTTTATGGATTTATATTGCGATAGTCACCTCGATACCAAATAAACGTAATTCTTAAGAATAAAGTGCTTCTTTCTTAAATCGTAGCTTGAAGGAACCCATTTAGATGCACGCCTAGCAAGGTAATATTTTTAATGCGTAAATAGAGTATTCTGTAATTAATAACAAAGCTTCACAGTTCACATATTATCGCGTATCTATCAGTCATTGAAATCCTACAACCTGACACCCACCAGACATTGTTAAACAAACAATTGCGAGCTTCTGTCGGCTCTGACAATTTTGCCCATTCTATTGGGCAATGTTGCACATCCTACGCATGCATTGTCAGGTTGGCATATGATATGAGGAAAATTAATTAACAATTAGTTGTATTGTCTATGTTATTTGTTTATTGACAACTAGCACTCCGCCCGCGACTTCGTCTGCGCGTGTTTTAACTTCGAATTTAGTAAATTAAAATTCCCGGTCACACTCCTTATTGGATACTTTTGGAAACGCGCCACGTTACCGTAAAACGTTCTTTGGCGGCGAGTAATGGGCAACTCGCTGTCCGACCATGGACCATGCCCGGGTCGACGGCGCGTTGTGTTCCACGCGCGCCTCAACGAGTGTCAGCATAGTGACGGGGCCTGTAGAGGGCCAAAACTTGCCGGGGTTGCGGGACTCACAAATTACCGTGACCCCGGTACGTAAAGGGCTATTGAAGGACACCGTGGATTTTAGTCAGTCAAGTCTGACAGTCCCTCCCGCCCTGCCCTGGGTGGGAGGACTCATTTGATGATTTTACCACTTGAGGAAATAGAAGATTCATCTTCTGAGTGAGAGTTGCGGTAGCCTAATTGGTAAGGCGTCCGGAGTATCCAGAAGACGTGGGTTCAAATCCCACTTGTAGCTGAATTTTTCTTTCCACAATATGCATTTTTAAGATTGTTTATTCTATTGTGCAATGTTGTACACCTTACGAATGCATTGTGAGTAGGAAAATTCATTAGTAATTAGTTATATTGCCTATTATGTGTTTCTTGGAATAATGTTGATGAATTGTCTATTCTTTGAGATAATTGTTTATGGTAAAGTTGATTCTTGTGTATGATTTTGGTTAGGTATTTCTAATTTCTTAAGTTAGCGTTTGAAACTCTTATACTGTCTTATTCTCTACGATGATGTTTTTGACGGTATTTTTTTGTGTATTGTATTTTTGTAGGGATTATTTTTGATACACTCTAAAAATGAAGTACTCGTAGTAATACTTTAAAGAATTCAATATGATCCACCAAAATCTCTAAATTCCGAAGTATTTAGTAACAAAATGTCATTAATCTCGTAGATGTCATACAACACAACACGTCTGCAAAGTTTAGGGTCGAAGTATGTACGAATTTATAAATACATACATGCTTGAAAAGGTAGCCCTGTCAACTGTATGAAACCTGTCAAAGGCTTTACATGTTAATTGTACGTATCAATACAAATTCCTTTGAAAACTTTAGTCCCTTTTTCAACCACTATATTCCAAATGCCCTTACTAGTTTATAAACGTGAACTTTTTTGAAGCTTGACGTAGGTATGGACAATCTTTTTTTCTTCAATTTTCTTATTTTACTTAACCCTTTAAATATGAGCTGTAGATCATGTAACGCCAATGAGAAGATCTTTAACCGGAGACAATAATTTTGAATTAAAAATACTGTTGTGTTCCACGCTCAACTCTACGAACTGTCAGCATAAGGCTGCGGTTTGACTGAGGCGGAGCGGAGCAGAGCGGAGACGAGCTGTGCCGCGATTCACCAATCACATGGTTGGCCACGTAACACATGTGTATTAAAAAAATCGTCTAAACTCTCAAGTCCATTCTATCGATACAATGTTAAATTTATATCTCAGATTATACAGATTGAAACTTCAGGAATAAAAATAAAAACTTTTTTACTGTGTTTTTCCATTTGCTTGATTAGTTTTAGACTGAACGTGCTTTGGGTATATTAATAATTGTCTGAAGTGATTGACGATGTGGATTAGTCGAAAAAGTCGTAAAAAGTCGAATTAACTTTTGGAAGTCGGTGACTTCGTTTCCTTGACTTTTTTGTCACTTGAAACTTGAGACTTGAAACTTGAAAATAATAGGAAGGTTACATTCAAAAATCAAAACGAAATTATTATTCATGTTCTAAAACAATGGAAAAGAAATGGCACGGTTCGCGTTGGTCGTTTCCATCGAGAAGAACCGGCGAGATACTCCATGATTACTCTTTTAAAAATATTTGTTTTTACAATTTTATTGTAACAGTTTAGTATTTAATACGATAGCCGAATTGAATTGTAAACGTGGTTGAATGAATCAACTTTTCCCAGCCAGAAAATTCCTCTACATTCTTTTATTTAATCCTATGGCCGTTTTTCATTTTGTGGTAGATTTATTAATACAAATTCTAGAATTAAGGGAAACAAACACGAGTATTGGTAAAAGCAGTGGCTTGCTAACTTTCCCGACTAGGTAATTAATCATTCCGCACAACATTTCATTTCCCGCGCCAAGGAAATGAAATGAAATGAATTAATTTAGTACGTGGTTAATTTACTATGAAATGAGCGACTTGTTTATTCATTATAAATGCTAATTTAACTTTATCTTATCTTATTACATACTTAATCTCACTTCTATGGTAATTAAACTGATGAAAATCTAAATAAATTCATTAAAAAATATGACTAAAAACCTTATTTTTTTGGCTTTATTATAAATCAGGTGTTACCAGCGGCTCTGCCTGCGTGAAATTCGAAAACTCCACGGAATCTTAATACCGGGATTAATAGTATTTAATTATATCACATATCCATTCCAGACTTTGGACTCGATATCTGAGCCTCATCAAGGACTGTTAAGCCGTTCTGGCGTGTTTGAGTAACAAACATCCAGCCATCCAGACTTTCGCCTTTTTTTTAGGTATAGGTACAGTCAGCATCGGAGAAACTCACCGCCTTTGGTAGTGATGGCACGAACAAACAGGATGAGTTTGCTCTGAAGCATACCGTACTAGTTCTTTGCGTCATTTCTCAAGTTGCACAAACAAAAATTGGCAAAATGTAATAAAAATAATATTGAACTTAAATTGTTATTAATAGTTGGTCAATCGCAGATTCTTTTAGAAGTGTCAGTTTAGTGACGGGGCCTGTAGAGGGCCAAAGCCTGCCGGGGTCGCGGGACTAACGAATTACCGTGACCCCGGTACGTAAAGGGCTATTGAAGGACACCGTGGATTTTAGTCAGTACAAGTCCCTGCACTGGGTGGGAGGACTCATTTGATGATTTAACTACGCTAAAAAAAAGTGATGCCAATCGGGGTGTTCTCTGACGCCGAATATTACACCAATAACGTGATAAATACAATCATTTGATTTCAACTTTTTTCGATTACTTAGCATTAGACAATAAAGCTTACTAAATATTTAGTTGGTCGAATGGCCGCTCAAGTCACGTTGTAATCGCAATTAATGGTTTTGCCCAATTCATTAAAAGATTCTAGTTGTTATGATTGCCAAAGTTATTTCGAACAATTTTGAAATATAAAATAATAATGAGTTCATCTAAAGCTACACCAATTTTATAAATGTCTAGTGGTCGCAAGCGTGTCTGCTTACATGAGAATCCAGGTCGGATTCCCAGGTTTGGCAAAATGTTAATGGATTTTTCAAATAGGAATTTCCAAGTATCACCCCTTTTTTTTCATGGAGAAATCATCAAATGAATCCTCCCACCTAGTGCAGGACGGGAGGCTCACAGACTTGTACTGACTAAAATCGGTGATCCTTAAATATCCTTTTACGTTCCAGGGTCACGGTTACCCGATGATATAGTCCCGCGACCCCTGAAGGCTTTGGCCCTCTAAGGGGGGCCCCGTCAGATTGCTGACAGCTCTTTGAGGCGCGCGTGGAACACGACTTGCTGTCGATCTGGGCATGGTCCATGATCGGACGGCGAGTCACCCAATAGTTCGCCATCCGCATGCTCGCGCAAGTAGCAGCCATGAGGTCTAGATCTGTACACAGTTGATGGCAAAAGGTTCGCCCCTTAACTGGGACTTAAATATAACTGGTAAAATAAATAAATAATAAATATTCCACAACTATCACACAACGCCATCTAGTCCCAAGCTAAGCAGAGCTTGTGTTATGGGTACTAGACAACTGATAAACATACTTATATATTTCTACATACATACATATTATAGATAAATTACACCCAGACTCGAACAAATGATCGTGCTCATCACACAAACATTTGTTCTAGGTGGGAATCGAACCCACGACCTCCGGCATAGCAGTCAGGGTCACTAACCACTAGACCAACAGGCCTGTCAAAAATGTGGGTGTACTATCATGTACACCTCTGTCTAACCCTTTGGGAGTCATACAAGTGTGGTTCTATGTTATCTTTGAAGTTTATTTTCAGAAACAAACTTTATGTAAGATAATAAAACTTGTCAGAAAACGATAGACTTTAAGACACTTTTCATCTCTGAGAATGTTCAAGTTCTACGTGGGCGTAACCTGGGACAACAAGTTTAAAATGAGACTGAGAATGTAATTGTGCGTAAAACCGGGGTCGTAAACTTTCATGAAGGGTAATATGTTAGGTTAAACTTTCGAGGTTCTCTCATGTTGGGCCCAACTGACGAGGAATGTCATAATTTATCGCAATCATTTGTACGAACCTCAACCGTCTTTTTTTTTTTTTTTTGCGTGGTAAAATCATCAAATGAGTCCTCCCACCCAGGGCAGGGCGGGAGGGACTGTCAGACTTGTACTGACTAAAATCCACGGTGTCCTTCACGAGCCCTTTACGTACCGGGGTTACGGTGATGGGTAAGACCCGCGACCCCGGCAGGCTCTGGCCCTCTACAGGCCCCGTCAGTTTGCTGACACTCCTTGAGGCGCGCGTGGAACACAACGCGCCGTCGACCCGGGCATGGTCCATGGTCGGGCAGCGAGTCGCCCATTACTCGCTGCCCGCATGCCCGCGCCTACGGTGGCCGGAGATCGTCTGGCGACGTCCGTCGCCGTGGGCGTCTACCACTGCGGGTGGGTCGGAGGGAGGACACTGTTCTCTCCCTCACGCGGCACGCCTCCTCCTTCGCGAGCATGACTGCTTCGCAGAAGGAGGCGACCGCTTCCCACTCCGTCTCGCCCCGCAGCATGGCCTCGACCAATGCCGGGCGCGAGAGGTCTCCGCCTATCGCCGTCGTGAGGACACGGCGGTGCTCTGCCCAAGCGGGGCAGTCCTGCACCGTATGCTCCACCGTGTCCTCAGGACGGTCCTCGCAGTGGTGACACCCAGGCGTTTCCTCCCTCCTTATCAGACACAGGAACCTCCCGAAACTTCCGTGTCCGGTGAGGACCTGCGTCATGCGGAAGGTAAGGACGCCGTGACGCCTATCCAGCCACTCCTCAAAGAGGGGTCTTACCGCCGCGATTGCGGCGTGCCCGGACCTCAACCGTCTTAATACAATAAAGTTAAGTATCTGTTTAACACTTTTCTAAAAAAAAACTATCAGCTGCAAAATAGCATTTGACCATATCAATATAAAGTTAGTATATTCCTTTCTCATTTAACGGCATTCCCCTTTTGGCCCCAGTATTAAAGCACCTCGAAAATTTAACCTAACATTTTTAACCCTTTATGCAAGTTAACGATCCCCAAGGCACAATTATTATTACCGAATAAAAGGTACCCCAAAAAAAGGACACAAGCAGCGGGTGAAACCGCGGGGAAGACATAGTTTTTATATTATATGGCGAGAACGCTTTGGTTTCATCGATGAAAAATCTACGAATGATAGCCGGAACCAACATTATGGGAAGGATGAGTATAGGAATTTTTAACCAGAAAAAAAAATAACTAGTACTCTCTGAAAATTACTTTTCCACAAAAACTTTATCACTTCTATAAAAGTTCATTGTGAAAATTTCGACCCAAGTAATCAAGGAATAGGTATTATTTTCGTGCCACAATTTTCAGGCGAGCTAATGAAATCAAACTTTAGTAGCAATTTCCCGTTGTTGGACAAATTCAAAGAAAGCTTAATATTAGAATGACTGATGTTTTTACCGACTTCAAAAAGGAGGAGGTTCCCGATTCGTTTGTTTTTTTTATGATTATTCAGAGGACCTATTTCAGTGATTCTTTTTTTATCGATGCTGTTTACGTGTTGTCTTTAGGTCCCATAAAAAATCATCCAACTTGATTTAGTTGTTAACTTACCTTTTTTTTATCGTGGTAATATCATGAAATGAGTCCTCCTATCTCAGGGCAGGGCGGGAGGGACTGTCAGACTCGTACTGACTAAAATCCACGGTGTCCTTCGTTGTGTTCCACGCGCGCCTCAAAGAGTGTCAACAAAATGACGGGGCACCCCTCTAGAGGGCCAAAGCCTGTCGGAGTCTCGGGACTTACGAATTACCGAGACCCCGAAACGTAAAGGGCTATTGAAGTACACCGTGGATTTAAGTCAGTACGAGTCTCGCAGTCCCTCCCGTCCTGCTTTGCGCAGGAAGATTCATTTTATGATTTCATCATCATAAAAAAAAGCATTGCCACATTGATGACAATTTTTGTTCGAGTCTTTGATGAAAAATAGGCCAGTCACTCAACTTGGTCAATTTGTCCATGTATGGTTCGCCATAACAAGATTAGGATGCAACCAGGTAGAAAATAACCTAGCTGTCTGGGTCCTACGGGTGAAACCGCAGGCAAAAGCTAATATCATCAAACCAGAAATAAAAAAAAAAATAATTAACAAACACTACAAAGTTATACACTCAGATGATTCTGTTTAAAGTTACTCGTAGTCCTTAATTTTACAAAAGCAATCATTTTCTCGTTACCCGGACTTTAATTAAGAAATCTTAATTAAGAATAATCTCACTTATTTGCATCTTTCAAAATACAAAGAGATTTTAATCATGTTTTCACAAGCATATCCTAATTTAAGTTTTTGAACAATACAATAGTTTCACAAGCATAGTGTTCGCTAAATGTGTAAAGTTGTCACTACATAATTAAATAAAATCCCCGCTGCGTTTGTCTGTCTGTCTGAACGCGATAAACTCAAAAACTAGAGAGTAAATTTTCGTACGAAAACTTCACTGAAAAGTGTGATTCTTGAGGAAGATTTTAGTGTATAGTTTTGATAAAATTAATGTTTGTGGACTATGAGTTTTAATGCTTATCTAAAGAAAAGGGCAATACGTAAAAAAGAACGGAAATATAATGATAATTTTTGAAGATGTTGAAAAAAAATATGCTAAGTGAAAACTTTACATTATTATAATCCATATAATCCACATAATCCAATAGAGATCTTTCTAAAATAATAATGATGTTATGGAATTATCCTTTAAAAATACCCGGGTGAAGCCGCATGTAGATGTTAGTTTAATTAAACTCCAAACTTTTGTTGACTTTGTAAGTAAGTATTCTGATCAAAACTTAGGTTCTGGTTTCGGCTTTATTTTTTTTATATTATAAATCGATTATAATGTAAAAGTAATTATGAAGTTCTGGTTTTGTTATAAGTTTAAATTGAGCGGAAGATGTTAGATAATTGAATAAGGAAGCAGTACACATATAAATACATTTGTGAGTATGCTATGAAACATAGGAGCTCAAATGTTTCGTCAGTAATTGTAAAGAAATAGGTACTACAATATTTTTTAACAATTTCAACTCTGTAGTACCCGTATTATGCTTTTTAATTTAGTGTGCACGAAGTGACAATATGGCGCAACGTTCATCCTATTCTGAGTTGAAACGTATGATACGGATTTCACCACCTTAACCTACCCCAATCTATAAATTTCCCAATCGAACATCTTGTGTCTACTGTAATCAAACAATGTTCTTTATATGACGTGTTTACAAAGCTTATATTTTTAAGAAGTTACTAATAATAACCAATAGTGCTAATGCGAAAAACTTGTAGTGTTTTTAATTCGTCTGATTTTCGAGACATCTACATGGTAATTCGATTACCCAATCAATACTTTATCAAAATCGATTCCTTTATAATCTCCTTCAAAAAAAAAACGCCGAGAAATTCATATTCATTTTATCGCACGATACGTATATAATATACGTATCTCCAAAGAGGCTACATTACTGCATTTATAATGCAGAGGACTTGAAATTTAAAGCAAAATAACTTCAAGAGATAATTTTGCTTAAACTTCGAAGTATTTCATAAAAGTCCGTCTTACATAAAATATGTCACAAACAGAATTTTTAGTGTTCAAACGCCTAACCCCAGCTTTACTGATCAATTTTTAACCTACCGGGTTGATTTTTCAAAAAATATTATCTAGGTATTTATGAGTACCTTGTCACTGACAACACAAGAAATAAGAATTATCCGTGTACGGTGAAGTTATTCGCAAGTTATGTGTTACTATAGCGAACATAGACTGATATATGTTAGCATTTTGATGTAGATATATTTCACTAGATGATGGTTTTATACTTATATGCTTACTCAAATGAGTGTCTATAAATTGTAAATTCTCCCACGATACACGAGTAATTCCCAGCGTGGGGCAACATTTTTTAAAAACTAAAAAAAGAACTTAGACGATTTAAATCAGACCTTCTGACTGTACGTACAATATATGGACATTTCTGTAGAATTATTAAATGGACTTACCGATGAGTGCCGTCCAATGATGCCTGGTTAACATGTTCAGGTCGTGATTCCAATAAGCACTGCAACAAATGATAGGACAGGTTACTGACAGTAATACAACACAATGGTTAAAACTAGTTTACACACCAGAAATTTCTCTTAAATTATGATCAGTTGAACTGCCCGATTTTGCAAGCGTATTTTTAGTATTATGCAGTATAGAACAGTAGAATATATAATAGTCAAACGCTTGCCGGGGTCGCTGGATTCTCTAAGCAGGATAGCCAGACAGTCTGACAGTCCCCTCCGCGCCACCCAACACACATTATTATGATGATTTTCTAATGAAAGTATAACGTTTCCAAACGTCTTTTATAATGCGGACAGCGAAGGAGTGGAACTCTCTGCCTGCGTCTGTGTTTCCGAACGCATACAACCCTAATCTCTTCAAAGTTACAGTGAACAGGCTTCTACTGGGTAAGCTCGCTCCATCGTCGACCTTGTCTTAGTCACTCCTGGTCTAGCCTAAGGTCAAGAGCAAACCCATTGCACATAAGAAAAAAAACTTCAATTTAAGTTTTTTTATTTAAATTTAGGTTAAGCCCTTTTTATCGTGTTCAAATCATCAAATGAAGGCGAGCCAGCCCACGGCGAGACGGGAAGGTTTTGTCCTTCAATAACCCTTTACGTTCCTGGGCCACGGTTACTTGATAAGCCAGTTTTACTCAATGCTTTCTTTTATCGTGATGAAATCATCAAATGAATCTTCCTGCGCAAAGCAGGACGGGAGGGACTGTCAGACTCGTACGGACTAAAATTCACGGTGTCCTTCAATAGCCCTTTACGTTACGGGGTCACGATCCCGCGACCTGCATTTTACCCGAGAACAAGAAAGTGGAAAAACTGAAGGGCGATGATTACAACTCTAAACTAAGTTCATCTTCTGAAATTCCGTTCTGTTGACTGAAATAGGAATCCCAATCAGACATTGTAATTGCATTTCATTTGCTGTCCACACAGGCATTGATCACGAACTGCCGTGATGATACCTTTGTTGTTGTGTGCAGTCATAATAAACCTTTACATGTTTGTCATAAAGTCGAAAATTGTACACTAAGTCCCTGAAGTGTGAGACCTCTGAAAAGATCATTTTAGGTACTTTGTTGACAGGCCTGTTGGTCTAGTGGTTAGTGACCCTGACTTCTATGCCGGAGGTCGTGGGTTCGATTCCCACCAAGGACAAATGTTTGTGTGATGAGCACGATCATTTGTTCTGTATCTGGGTGTAATTTATGTATAATATGTATGTATTTAGAAATATATAAGTATGTTTATCAGTTGTCTAGTACCCATAACACAAGCTCTGCTTAGCTTGGGACTAGATGGCGTTGTGTGATAGTTGTGGAATATTTATTTATTTATATTTGTTATAAGGTTGAAAATTGAATGAACTAGGACTGGAAGTTGCTGAAATGGATTCTCAGAGACATGAAATGTACATTTCGACGATATTGTCGTCGAATGACCACATGGATATTTGTATATGTTAGTTCTATGTTAAATTTCTAGTGAGGGGTAAAAAAAAGGTATAAACATAAATCATCTTTAAGCGCAGTCGAGTAACAAAGTCGTTGATTGTAGTGCCTTTTTTATAGTAGTAAAATCATCAAATGGGTTCTCCGCCCAGGGCGGGACGGCAGGGACTCTGAGATTCGTATTGACTAAAATTTACGGTGATCATTCAATAGCCCTTTACGTTCCAGGGTCACGGTTACTTGATGAGATAGTCCCGCGACCCCGGCAGGTGATTGTAGTGTCTAAGCTACCTGTTTTAGACTAAAATTCGTAGTCGCCATGTTTTATTAAAAAAAAACGAAATAAAATTTTGTTTGTCGTAAGGAAAATTAAGTAAGTAATTACGCTGGATTGAAGATTTAACTTTCCTGAAACATAATTAAACAAAAATGGCTTAAAATGCTAATTCTGTTTTGCCTAAACAGTTTTGCAAAGAGTTTTTAAATACTTCCCCGAAATGATTAGCGTTTTAATTTTTTTTGGTACCCTTCATTTAACTTTCGTTTTGAAATAACTGAATTAGCTTTAAGGCAGGTACTCGCCAGTGTTACCGGGCGTAATTAACGTTACAAAGCGAGCGTTCGTGTAATCTGACTCCCTAGATTGGCGGCAAGCGATAAACGTAAACGCACAGTCGAGGCCCCTTCGTAAACAAGGCGACACAAGTCTCCGATACCTTACGACTTTGGCATCCATTGACGCGGCTTATGCGCTAGGGCACAAAAATAAATAAAAAAAGACCGAAACGAATGAAAACGCTTTGTAATATCTCACTAATCTCTATAGGATAAAGATGAAAAATCGATCGAAGATATTTGACAAATTACGGCCCGCAACATCGGTTAGTTTATGTACCACCTTTATACAAAAATAAACTTAATTATAATAAGTCCCTTTCGTTATATATATTATAGAGCACCTGCTGTCGACGTTTTATAAGTGCCCTCATGGGCCTATGTGAAATAAAAACTTTTGATTTTGATTTTGTTTTTGATCTTTTTCCTTTATCTTACAGCAGAAATATTAATCATTTTCAATTATCAGAATAAAGTGCAATCTCATTCTTCAATAATCCCAATTCATTCTTTTCTCCCGGACAGAAAGCAATCGAGTTTCTCATTATAACAAACCACCACAATAGAAACGGAAGGGAATATTAATCCAGGTAATTAAGTGAAAAGTCTTTGTGGAAGTTAATTAATGAATGTAGGTAATTGAAGAGAAATTCACTCCGTCAATATTTATTTATCAATAGTATCCTTAGTTGAAACTACTCGTATGTTACCGAGGCGTAAATGAGTCCTTCCACCCAGGACAGAGTCCCGCGACCCCGGCAGGCTTCGGCTCCGTCATTTTCACTAGTTCTCAATAAATCTGGTCGCGGGACCAAGGGATTACCGTGACCCTAGTACGTAAAGGGCTATTGAAGGACACCGTGGATTTTAGTCAGTACAAGTCTGACAGTCCCTCCCGCCCTGCCCTGGGTGGGAGGACTCATTTGATGATTTTACCACGATAAAAAAAAAAAAGTTCTCAATAAATCTAATAGGCCAAATCTCATAGAAAGAAAAACCTTCGTCGAGAAATCGCTTTTGATTTTTACTATATGTTGGTAGGGAGTTTCGTATGTGTATGTGGGTATTGTGGGTCCATAGGTACCTATTGTAAGCATGCTAGGCTGTAAGCATTTCGGTGATACGAGATCTAAAGTGCTCTCGTAATGAAAGGGACGGTTGCTTTCAGCCTAATTGGCATTCATGCCTGGCTGTATTGACTGATAGGGCGAGCCTAATGTAGGTTGCTTTCTAGTACCTATTTCATTGATAATTTTGGGTTTTATATCTGGAGATTCTAGAATAGTTTTGATCTGGTGTTTTACTTCAAACTACGAGGCTTGGCGTCGGAGGCTCGTTGATGAGAAAGTGCTGAAAATATTAATTATAAAGAAAGAAAGAAAAGAGATTTATTGGCACACACAGGACAGAACAACAAAATTACATGAATAAAAACAATAAGGGAAACTAAACATATAAAAGAGAAACGACAAAAGGTAAAAACAATTTGGTCCTGTGCGAGGCCAAAAGGCTCCTATCTCAGCATGGGCTGCGACATTTTTAAAATTGTCACAGCGCTGGATGTTATACCAACATTCCAACAACTACCTCTTTTATTTAAAGTCCTACTATTATATGAGTCCACCCTTCTTGGTGCGGAAGGACAAACACAGTACAGTTTTCCTTCAATTTCCCTTTATATTCAAGGTCATGGTTACCCGATGGACAGGTCATCGACCCCACGAAGCGTTTGGCACTTTAAAAACCATCCCATATACACAATGTTTAAATCTTAATAAAGTGATGTTTCCTATAGAATAAATACAAAGCCTTTCAGCAATGAACATTCGACTATATTCTTTTTATTTTCTTTGTACACTAATTAAATAACTTAATTAACTTTATCTGCACTTAATTAACGGCTTCTTTCAGGAAATTATATAACAGCTGACATTTTACACTACTACCTACACCTTGTTAGCATGTGTACAGTGCAAATGTAATTAATTAAGAAGCCCATCAAATAAATACTTCAGTTATAAAGGAAAGAGTTTCTAATTTACACTTAAACATAAAATTTCAGTAATATGTATACTAACTTAATTACTTTACATGAAACTAGTTTTTGAACGCGATTTCTCGCGATGCCTTGCTTTGCGGCCATATTTTAAAGGTCTATGACTTCCACGATCCAGAGATCGGTGTTATGATGATACAGATATCAAAGTCCATCAAAATCGGTTCACTAATTAAGGAACGGAAGCGTAACGTAAATTCACTTTAATATTTATAGTATTAAATAGGGTAATTTACTGCTTAAATAAATTGAAAATAAGTCCGCAAGTAATAGTATTGGAAAATAGAGGACAGGTGTTTTTTATATCATCAAATGAGTCCCCTCCTACCCAGGGCAGGGCGGGAGGGGTTGTCAGACTTGACTGACTGAAATCCACGTTGTCCTTCAATAGCTCTTTACGTATGTACCGGAGTCGTGGTAATTTGTGAGTCCCGCTGCCGCGGCATTCGGACGGAAAATATAAAAGTAAGTTAGCTTGAAGTCGTTCGCAACTAAATGCTAAAACAAAATAGAAAGTACTAACACTGACGCTAGTCTAGAATGTGTCTAGAAAACTGCGTCCATGCAACTCATTAATTATGTTTGTCTGCATACCGTATATTTAATTTAGATTATATCAAGCTAAGCAAAAGATGTTGAGAATATTTTTAGACTGGTGGAAAAGACAGGTATTAAAAAGGTTAACTGAAATAATGTAGGTATTTATTTCAGAATAGGTTTTGCCCTCGACCTCGTAAGTGTTGAATTTAGATCGAGCATTATTACTATCATCGATTGATTGATGTGTTTACAAACATACAGAAAGTCAGACAAAAATCCAAGGACTGTAAGGTTGTACCAGATACGAAAAGCTTGATAATGTAAGTATATGTAGATAAATACATGAGCCATAAAATAAAGGTACAAAGTACACAATATGGGCTAAAATTCACACCGGTTGTACTAAAGCTATTAACTATTATAATACATAGTTTAATAGCCCTTGTACCAACATGAATCTACAATCTAAAACAAATCTTAACGACTGACCCGCACATTTTCAACACACATCAAATTAATATTTACGAGAACAATTGCAACATACATAAACGCCACTAAACCATACAAAATCACCCATTCATCACACAGAAACAATAAAAACCATCATTACATCACTCAGATAGGTTCACATTGTCGTAACACTGTCGCACATGCGATTCGCACGCGATCGTTGCATCAGAAGATATTCCCCCGACCTCGACAAAAAATGACGCAGTTGTCGCAAGAAGTTCGCAGGTGAAAGCACACAATTAGCGCGAATTACGCAAGGGATCGTACGGCGACGTCCGAATTTGGCGAGTTGTCGTGAAGTATGCAGCCGGCTGATTCCGAGAAAATGCTTAGCTTTTTAGGCTAGATTTCCACGGTGCGTGATATTGCGGACGGACGCGGCCCAGCCCGCACTGACGCACCATGAGTAGGGTATAAGTTGATCGAATTAAAAGAGCTATGCGTGTAATCGTAGTTTTCACTTTATACGTATTTTTCTACTCCTCCACTATTCACAGTTAGTATTCAACTGTTATTCAACAAAAACATTTAATCAATTATGGACCCTATCGGGCACAGGAATAAATATGTAGCTAATTGAAAATAGGAGAGAGGATGTTTTTCATTCTTCGGGGCCCGTATCTTCATTATTCCAGCGCTTTTCTGGTGGTCACCCGTATTGATTCTGGCCTTCAGAAGTTGCAGTGTTTTGGAAATAGTGCGGTGGGATTGTCCGAAGTCGTTGGCCGTCCGTCCGGAATATCACGCATCGTGGGATTGAAACTTTAGATACGGTTAGATTGGTCACTTAGTTTGATGTGTTCATACTTAGTTATTGGGTCAGTGGAATTTTCCGAGGATTGGTGTACTTCATTTGGATTGGAATCTTTTAGAGCAGCGGATGGCACTTTACGGCAAATATGGCAAAGATTCGCGTTTATTTTAAATTCTGATGAGGAGGGCTTCTTACTAACTTGACAGGTAAATAATTGAATCGCAATTGATATTAGGTACTAGATATAATAGGTTAGTTAACGTAGATCAAGTACCGTCGATAAATCTGAAGAATAAGAAGACATTAGAAACGGCTTTTGTCGACGTAAGGATAGAACGTAATAACAGAATTCAGAAAGAATTATATTCATTCATATACTGGCCGTGCCAAATTCGGACAAATATAAGATAGATGGATAAGATTACTTTTAAGAGATCTAGATAACACAAAGTTTCGTAGTTCCTTCACGTACTTTTCGGTGCATTGGGGTCAATGACCGAAAGTTACTGGTACCTGGTAATAAAATTGAAGGTTTCAGTTCTAGATCACTTAGTCAAGTATAATTTCATGGAATGCCATCATAATCGAATAGGAATAATTTCATTTCATTTTTTTTGTCGTCAGTTGTGACAAATGGGAATAGACGATCTTTTCCGTCCTGCAGCTGAACATAAGGTGTATGTATAAAGGTATGTAAATGCCGTAAATACATCCACCTAAAGGTGAAATTGAAACGGAAGTTGAACAGGATTGGTCAAATAAAATAGAGCGCGCGGATTATACGCTTTCCCAAAAATACAGTTAATATCTAAAATATCTTACCTATTGTTTTTGTCATAATCACCCGGGTGTGTACATTTTATTAGTTATGAAATAGCCTCATTATCATACATTCTTGTCTAGGTTATAAGCGCGGCCTTAGAATCTAGACGAACTGGTTTGTAAGGTGTCTACCATTGTATAAATGCATACACATATTTGTGTATAGTTTCTTGTATTTATAGGTACATGTTAGTTCAAGTACACTGATGAAGTTACTATGCCGGGTAGAAAGTACTGTTTTTTGTCCCTCCCACTGCTGGGATACAGAAATTTTCTTTACGGGGGTTACTGGGAGTCACCATGCGTAGTGTGCGGGCTGATGCATTTTTTTTAACGTGGTAAAATTATCAAATCAGTCCTCCCACCCAGGGCAAAGCGGGAGTGACTATCAGACTCGAACTGACTAAAATCCACGGTGTCCTTCAATAGCCCTTTACGTTCCGGGGTCACGGTAATTCGTACAGTCATGCGACCCCGGCAGGCTTTGACCCTCGAGAGGGGGGCCCCGTCATTTTGCTGACACTCTTTGAGGCGCGCGTGGAACACAACCGTAACGCCACTGGTGCCGGCTGTCATTTGTAGATGTTTGACAGTTGTTACTGTTAGTCAGAAGCTCTAAAGTCTGACAACCAGTCTTACCATGGGGTATCGTATTACCCAGTTACTGGGTTGTGGAGGTCCGACAGGCAGCCGCTCCATGTAAAATACTGATATCCAGCTGCATCTGGTTTGACTGGAAGCGGACCCCAATATAGTTAGGAAAAGGCAGGCAGATGATGATGACGATGAGTGAGTGACTTTTGCATGGAATACCGAAAGAGTGGAATCCAAATGAACACGAAGGATATTTTTAACCCCAACAATAATCAAACTCCGCACGTGCAAAGCCGCGGTATTTAACTAGTATTAAAATAAAGAAGATTAAACAGATACTATCCGGGATTAAACAGATATTGCTCACTTGTTTACGAAATTAATCCGCCGTCATAATTGGTAGTAAACCTTTAGGCTGCGGTTTCACTGAAGTGGAGCGGAGAGCGATTCACCAATCACATGGCTTGAGTGGAGAAGAGATGTGGATTGCAAGCTATGTGATTGGTGAATCGCTCTGCGCTCTGCTCGCTCCACCTCAGTGGAACCGCAGCCTTAAAGCCTTTAGCAGATATTTATTAAGATTAAAAAGCCAAATGGGCTTAAGATTTTAATTAAACCTTCCACTGGATTAGTTTTAGGCGATTGAGTCTAACTGACCTTTTTGAATATACAAGAAGGTACTATGTAGGTTTCGACACAATTAGGTTTTTTTCCTACATATTAACTGCTTTTTATTTTACGTGGTATAATCATCACATGTGTCCTCCCACCTAGGGCAGAGCGGGAGGGACTGTCAGACTCGTACTGACTAAAATCCACGGTGTCCTTCAATAGCCCTTTACATACCGGGGTCACAGTAATTCGTGAGTCCCGCGAGAGAAGTGATCAAACCATATGAATCAGAGGTACTAATAAAAGCTGAGGAGTTTATTTGGTTGAGCGTGCTAATCTCAGGAACTGCTTGTCTAAATTGATTTTTTTTATGAAGCGTATAGTCTATTTATCGAGGAAGGCTATAGGTTATATAACATCCCGCTACGACCAAAAGGAGCCGAGCAGCGGGTGAAACCGTGGGGAATAGGTAGTATTAATAAGAATATTGAGTTAATTAAATTGTATCTCAGCCCTCTAACTCTCTCCTAATTTTTGCGTGCCCGACAGGGTCCATATTTGATCTTGTACCTTTTAATTTTTTACCATCTTTGTAACATATGGAATGCAATAAAGAATTGTGTATCAGGCCCCCGTGAACAAGTCGGTAGATTATGGCCAAGATATAGATAACGCAGCCACGCGCCTATAAAAAGCCTCCAAGGTTTAAAAGGAGCCTAATATTAGCACATTCATAGAATTAATAAATCTAAAAGAAGAAGATCAAATAATTTAAACATTTCATTCCTTTAAATAAATACTAATTTGAATATCATAAATTGTAATACTGTTCACAAAGGTCCATTTAAGCGTGAATGATGATATTAAATTAAATATTCGAAACCTACATAATTTTCTGTATAAATTTTATTGATAATCGCTCAGAGCAAATATTAAATATTCATTATGCATATAACCCAAATCATATACAGAACCTGTTGGACTTATCTGAATATTATCGGGAATCAATTATAAGTTATAAATATGTACATGACAAAGGTAAGTATAAATACTCATATCTGCGTATCTATGTAACTGATTGACAGCTTCCCAGGATGATCTGAGGCTGAGGCTACACTAGGTCGCGACGCGAAAAGTCCTGTCCTGTCTTACAAAAAGTCCTGTCTTATAAAAAGTCAGTATGGACATCGCCTGTTATTAAAAAAATAAACACAAGAGGAATGAAAGTTATAAAATTCGTCCTGCTAAACGGTGCTGGCTTTTTTTTAGCGTTGTAAAATCATCAAATGAGTCCTCCCACCCAGGGCAGACCATGAGGGACTGTCGGACGCGTACTGACTAAAATCCATGGTTTCCTTCAATAGCCGTTTATGTACCGGGGTCACGGTAATTCATAAGGCGACCAAACGGTGCTGGCTTGGTGCGTTACAAGCACGCAAACAACACGCCACGCTACCGTCGCGCCACGCGACCGTCGCGCCGCGCTACCGTCGCGCTATGCTACCGTTGCGCCACGTCGAACTCGCTGATTGGAAAAGCTTTAAAACTAATACACTAAAATGTCGATTCCACTTTGCAAACAAATCTGTTCAATCTTTAGTCTCATTCAAGAGCAACTTCATTTTATCGATAAGTCTAGATAATGTCGATATTTTCCACTACAAGAATACTCTGTTAAAGGAAATTTCGCGGAGTGAGCTCAAAGGCACCTTTGTGCACCGACTTGGCAAGACTTGGCAGCTTGTCGGCTCGTCCAAGCAATAATCTGAAGGGTGTACTCTGTCAATAGAATGTTATTTTAAACTTGGCCTCTGTATTTTAGACTTGGCAAGAGTTTACTTTGATTACACGAGTTAAATGAATATTATACATCATATTCATGAATAAGCACATAAACTCTTTAAAATTGGGGCCATTGGGAACAATAGATAAATTAGTATTTTATTTAAACAAAACATTCAGAATTTTACTGTTTTCATTTACTATCACTGAAATTTATCACTTGATTGAAGCGAAATAAACCATGATTAATTAACTTTATGAACTCGTGGCCGAATATACTTACTAAATTGATTTCAGTTATCTGAAATGAAGTGGTCAACTTCAATCCCAAATAATCAAAAATAATAGTTGAATAATGTTATGAAATGCACCACCAATTCAGATCTTAATTAGTTTGAAACTGGGAAATATATCCTTGTTTTTCCGAACAAATTCTGATTACTAATAATACATTGTAAGTTGATCGATTTATCTAAGATAATTTATTCCATTATTTTTTGTTCCAATTTATTTTCAAATGCCTATTTACGCTATTTCTCCTAAACCAATCAAAATGACTCAGTAAGAACATTCTCATTTCTGTCATACGCTGACCTGCTATTTTGACCTCTCTATACCAATTACGTAAAGTCGGGATTCGCATACAAATATATGGTGTAATGATTTTCTACATGGTCAGCGTGCACGCATTCGTACTAGTACAGTCAAACAAACTGATGACATAACAATATGTTACGCTTGGTAAATGAAGTGCGCAGGCGCTGGTATTACTTTTATCCTCCTTGCAAAAAAAGGATGTTACCTTTAACTCACGTATTCATTATCCAATTTTTCAAAACCCAATGTTTGCTTATCCGCTTTAACGGTGCTTGTCTTTTGTGTGTCTTATAGGTTTGAAGCATAGGCATAGGTTTTTCTTCTTACCCCTAAATTTACCTTTTCTGCACTCGTAGCATGGCATCGTAGAAAAGGGGTTTTGTCGACGGAAGAAAAGAAAAAATCACAGAACGTAACGAAGATTTTTACCGTGCACGGCAATGCTTAAAATGTGGAAAAAAAATTTTTCATTTCTTCAATGGCATTCGATATAATATATTGATTGAATTGCATAGAAATAAATGAAACAACTTTGTCTTTCCTTGGTAGAATAATGTTAGTAGATGTTTGTCTCATAACCTCCTCCTCTTCTTTTAACCTACACACCTTAATCTTTTGCCAACTGTACCTACCCAAGTCTATTAATGTGCATTGTGACAATCATTATTGTGCGTGTGTGTGTGTTCGTGCACATAAGTAAGTGTAGTTGTATCTTCACGTTACGCTGTCTAATAAATAATGTAAAGTGAAACGTACGAAACAGTTGGTCGCGTTATTTCACGGTTGGAATCAAATGGCGGTCTCACAACATTTTTGTTGAATATGTGTAGTTTTAATACAGGACTGCAATGATATTTTGGCGCTTACATGACATCGATACGAGCTTGAAAGATTATGAAGAAGTGGGTTTTTTTCATTTTATTTATAATACCATTAATTTGGAAATAGACCTACGAGTCTGACAGTCCCTCCCGCTCTGCCCTGGGTGGGAGGACTCATTTGATGATTTTACTACGATAAAAAAAAGACCTAAATCTATTGATACCATACTGTACCACTGCAGCTTTACCCAAGCTTTCTTGCCCTACGCAATCTTGTACCAGCATTCACGTAGTCACGATATGGATCCAGATCGTATCGAGACCTTTTTCTGGGTAGGTATTATTTAAAACTAATATATATTAACACTTTCAGCTAAGCATCTGGGTATTCAAATGTTTGTTGCGCGTCGCACTATTTTCTCTGAATGTATGCGTAATTAGAATGTATGTGTGCGAGTATCCTTATAAAGTGCACAAAAAAACTAACCTGGAGGCTATTAGCAGTCCCATAATTTAAAGTGATACGGCGCGATGAAGTAGCTTGAAGGAATTTGTATAAGCCTCAGCCGTTTATACACGTTCTTTCAAGAAAGAAAAATTTTTTACTGACGTGATTAAACGTTGTGTCAAATAGCGTTTATCAAATGTTACGTATTATAACGTCGCTTAGCTCAGTGTTAAATGTAAAATAATAAATAAATCTTAAAAAGTCACAAAGCTCTGAGCAAAATATGAAAAAAATATATAGATAGAAAATCTTTTATTTTATTTATTTTAGGGATAACAACAGCTTCAAACTATTAACTGGTTAACTAAGATTACTTGAGTAGCCAATAATAGTAATCCACGGCAGATAAGATCCTTCTATCCAGGACTTATTCGCCATCTTGGATTTAGTTCCGTTTTTGGCCACGCGCCAAAAGAGCTTCATACTTTGTATTCAAGTGTTGTGATTGTGTTGCCATTTTTTTTTGGCGGTCGTTAACATGTGTGTTGTTTTTTAAAATGATATAACGGGAACTGTTTAGTGTAACTGCATGGCATATATTGGTAGTTTTTAAAAAGTCCTATTGTCAAGGGACTTTTGAACGTTTTGCAAGCAAAACTGCTGAACTTTTCTTTATTCTTGTTTAAAGATAGTCGCGTCGCGTTTGTCCACTATCTCGCCTAATGGTAAGTAATGATGTTCACTTTTGACTTGAAGACGCCATATTTCGCAAAGTCTCACGTAATAGGGGCCAAACTATTACTGAGGAATTCTTGATGAAAATTAATCAATTATATGATGTCCCACCTGGGTAACGAACCAAAGACCTCATGCTCAGCAGCCGCCCTAGCGACCGCAAACCAACAACCTAATAAAACTGAGTATAATAAAATAATGTAGAAGCAGAATTAAGTGGAACTCAAAATCATTTGCCTTAAGTTAAACAAGCCCTTATTTAACTAGTCTCGTTGATTATTGAACGGCCATTTGTAACTGTATTTCAAACAACACAAAGACAACATTTCTCCATAATCAACCATCAATCTTCAACAATTCTAATTTCGATCACGATCAAGAATCAAACGAGTGACGGCTTCATTCATTCTACTCGACCTCTTACATAACCAGGTAACCAGTACGCTGACCGACTTGCGACTTTATAACCAACATCAATATTCTGACACCATCGACGAGGCCGTAAGACATTTAAGACAATGCCATAATGGACATTGAACATAAAACGCGATGTACATCAATGGCTAAATTTAGTACGTGTTATGTAATGATTGCGAGGTGTCAGAACGATTATGCGAAGAATATTAAGTTTGTTAACTGATCAACCTTGGGTAGGCCTGTTGGTCGTTATGTGCTAAAAGTTTTTATTTTAACGTTGACTAGCTTCCAACAGCGGTATCGCCCGTGTAAAGTTTAGTGATTGTTCCACAGGACCGTACTCTCCGGACAAAATTATCCTATGAGTTACAACTTTTAAATTTTATATCCAATGGCTTTATCTTGGCTTCAAATTAGCCCAGAAGCAAAAATGAGACCTACGAAGCAAGTTCTTCAGTATAAAAGAACTGAAAGTTCGGCAACGGAACACATATACTGTTCATGCCGTATTCCGAACACGTTGTTGGTCGCAAGCCCTTGGAGGAAGCACCTGGTGAGGGCTACCACCGCCAATGGGATCGATGACCAAGGTGAATACCACTCTCCCCAAAATTCTATGTAGTAGTAGTAGATTCCAAACTTACCTACATCTTAGCACGTAAAGATCATAGTATGTCTGCCTATCCCCAAAATGACAGGGCCCCCTTAGAGAGCCAAAGCCTTCCGAGATCACGGGCCTAACGAGTAACCTAGCTATTGAAAATCAAAGCTATTGAAGGACACCGTGGATTTTAGTAGTGTACAAGTCTGACAGTCCCTCCTGTCCTGCCCAGGGTGGGAACTCATTCGATGATTTTACAAAGTAAAAAAAAAACTCGTGGAGTAAATGTATAAGTTTTTATGTATGTATGTGCCATCTAAATCCGAAAGAGTAACTGACACCACTCACAAAATTATCACAATTGTACTCGGTGACCTTTTAGATAGCCATCATCAAATTAGGGAATTAGTGTCTGCGATCAGACGGGGATTGAGGTTTTTGAGGGGTCTCCTGAGGCGCCGGGTTGGTTTTAGCCAAGTGAAGTTGTGTTAAGTTTGTTGTTTTAGGTTCAGACGGATTTTGTCAAAAACCTGCTCTGGCTAAGGAAAGACAACATTTAGCTTGACCAAGATTTTTTTTCGAGGTCAACTTTATCTTTCACCCATTTTCCATCTATTACCTACATTACATTTCCGTATTAGCCGCGTCGTCGTGCTATAATAATTTACAAGAGAAAAACAAACAAGTAACTTTTAAGTTTCTAATAACGGAGTTTCTTCTTACAAACTTCATAATAAAATACACTGGCGTCTAGATTTATTACACAACAAAATAAAACTATAAAATATATAGTCATGAAAATAAACTGCAGTTACACAATAAAACTAATATTTACGTACATAACACATAAATTATGTAGCGTGTACAATCGTTTTTATTTGTGTAATCAAATCATTGGATTCACAATTGGTAACGACCATTTTTATACTTTCGCCAAGTTTTTTTTATGACTGCCAAATGAATTGCTGTCATTTCTGGCGCGAATTAAGAACGTACGAGTATTAATTTACATAAATGTTTATGTGCGATTGTTTACACAATATGAGTTTACGTTGGCATTTCAGACGTTTTAATCTGAAATTCTGACGTCATTGTGTAGCACGCTAGTAACGAAGAAATGAAAGGCCAAAACAAATAAATGTGAAAAATAAGCTATTCATTTTAAGAAGGAAGAGCGTGCTTATAAAGTAACGAAAGTTACCTAATGATGAATAATTATTAATTATAATTGTGCATGCTATTAAATAATTAAGTTGTTTTTGTTTTAAGTGTGCATTAAATATCTATTACTTCCTATTTGTGCTACGCATACTGACTATCGTAATGCTAAAGTCTTACAACTAGTCTGAATTACCCATAATTAACTAAGTTGTGGAGGTCATAACCCATCGCTCCATGTCAAATACTGGTATTAAGCTGCATCCGGTTAGACTGACAGACACCAACATAGTTGAGGAAAGGCCTAGACAGATGCAGATAGTGGCTAGTCATCTCATCAATTGATAGTTACCTGACTTGGCGGAAGAGTGAAAACAAGGTTTAGTTTATTGGTGGTAATAAGTTATTGCTTAGGATAAATGAACGTTAAAGTTATTGGTTAAATATTTATTGGTTGTGAAATGAAGTAACGCTTATTGATATGCTTAGATAACGAAGTTTAAGTAATTATTTTTGATTATTTCCTACAACGTGTAATATTTAGATATTCATATCTTATTAATAGAAAAAAAAAAAAATAAGCCTTCTTAGAAACAGAAAATGTAATAAAAACTAAACGGATTGAGTAAAATTCGACAGAAAAAAGAACGAAGAAAATAACTTGGCAATCGTTTAAGAATCATGGCATTTTATAATTGAAAAAAATATATATATTCCTAAATCTCACAAAAGTATTTCTCGTTTATTGAAAAATAAATTCCACCCAAGACATTTAAAAATGGAAATATGCGTGGTTTTTAATATAGCGACAAAATCCTGGGTCGGTGTCCGAACCCTTTCCTGACCTTTGTTCGTAGAAACTAAGTATAAAAGTAACATACTTGTCAACAACCTTAACAGGAGATAAGGATGCATGACCTTGCAAAGTTGGAAAATTATAATGATTTTCGCCCTTAAAGACCTTAGTATAGATTTCATGGGCATGCGGGCAGCGAGTAATGGGCAACTCGCTGTCCGACCATACCCGGGTCGACGGCCCATTGTGTTACACGCGTGCCTCAAAGAGTGTCAGCAAAAATGACGGGGGCCCCCTCTAGAGAGCCAAAGCCTGTCGGGCTCGCGGGACTTATGGTTTGCCGTGACCCCGGTACGTAAAGGGCTATTTAAGGACACCGTGGATTTTAGTCAGTACGAGTCTAGCAGTCTCTGCCCTGGGTGGGAGGACTCATTTGATGAGTATACCGTACGGTAAAAAAAATAAGTGTAGATTTCATATAAATTGGTTTAGAAAATGAAATAGCTAGTAATAAAATAGCTAGCATTAATATATTATTGATAAACATATATTCATTCTTAAAAAAACGTGTAAACGTTTTTTTAAGAATGAATTTATGTTTTTCATATCAAAATAATTTACTTAAGTGTTTTTTTTTGTAGCTCGGTCTTGAAAATATTCACATTGATAAATAATAATGAATGAGGATTTAGACACAATTTTTTTTTTGATTTAAAAATAGAAAAGGGTTTCCACTCGAGTTAACTAATATTATGGTAAATATGTAGACACTGTTTTCGGCTTAAAATGACTTGTAAAATAATAATTGGTAAACTTAGTATTTGTTTTGAAACAATTTTCAGAAACAATTACACTTTTCGTGTAAGACTGAGTGAAAACGGAAATGTTCTAAATTACAAAACTTAC
Organism: Agrotis puta; assembly: GCA_943136025.2. NCBI lineage: Eukaryota > Metazoa > Arthropoda > Insecta > Lepidoptera > Noctuidae > Agrotis > Agrotis puta. The sequence continues at coordinate 16,590,295 of OW964169.2, read as the reverse complement.
TTTGTTAGTTTTGAGTAATTATTCCAAAATGTTAATGTGTAGATTACTTTTAATATTAAACTTTACTCACGTGGAATGGTGGTATGTAAGAACGTCGGTGTAGGGGGCGGTTCGCTAGTAATTTATAGCTAAATGTCACAATATTTTTTCCACACACTGTAATTAGGTATCAAGCATAATTTTAGAATACTTAAAAGCGACATGCGCAACCAAGTATTCGCGCATTTCCCTTAGGCGATTGCATTCGAGTCAACATTACTTAACGCACTGGACTTGGCTAAATATTGCCAAGTCTGATGAACCGGTCGATATTTCCTCATACGTGATGTTGGAATATGTGATTCTGAATAGACAGTTGAAGTGATCTTGGAGGCACTTAGGTGATTCGCAGTATTAACTTGTCAACTTGACAAGTTAGAAGAATATTATGGCCAAGAATATTAAAGCTCTTGGCTTTACCAGGATTACACAGAAAATCGAGAGTGTGTTTTAACTAATGGAAACTCGAATGGAGACGGAAGGACATTCTCATGAAACTTGTCGCCTGTTAAGTTAGAATTAAGTAAAGCCGCGTTATTTCGGGTCAAGTTGGGGTCTGTTCGAGGCCTCAGTGTGGCCAAAGCTTATTCCCGGCAGTTTTTTAAAGGGTTACATTAAACATACATTCACAATAGTTAAATATATATAAATCGACATCTCCACTCAAGCCATGTGATTGGTGAATCGCTTTCCGCTCCGCCTCAGTGGAACCGCAGACTAATGGAAGCTATCCATATACTGCTCTGCATGTTTTTATGATGTTTCTTAAGCTTATAATTATCACGCATCTACTCATCCAGTTGTTCTTGAATTGCAAAAATAGCGTCAAAACAGGTACGGGAATTTTTTATTAACAATTCAAGTTTGATATCGTTCCGAAATTGATAATAATCATTTACATAACAGCTATATATTGTGGCCTTCCATAGTTATTACTTTTTTTATTATACAAGCAAAAATAACCTTGTCTCTGTTTTTTTTTACATTTCGTATAGATTTGGATGTTAATAAGGTTGCTTTTGGCCATGACTGATTTAATAAACTATGACCTGGGACCTAGACCTCCTTTTGATCTAAGCAGTATGTTGAACTGAGGGTAGGCTAATAAAGTACATTAAATCTACAACTTCAATCAAAATTAACAATAGGAATTTACTGTACCTACTAAAATAAAATAAAACTAAACTAAAGTATTAGAAAGCATCGAAAAATTGCATGCACAAGAGACAGGCGGTGTTGCCTCTTTGTAGCTTTATGTTATGTATGTATGTTGTGGTATGTTTCAGTATTATAATTACCTATTTGACTGAAAAAATATAATTAGTCCGTCACTTAGATTATCAAAAAATATTCGACCCGTATTTTTTTTTGTTTCGTAAACCAAAATTGACGAAGATACGATGCTTTCAAAATTGGCGATACGTCACAGTGTAGTACAATTTCTATTGAATTCTGACGTCACGAGCCCCCACTCTCGAGTTTTGGAGCGTTGTATTTTGGTGAATATTCATTGATTTTACAAAAGAAAAAATACGTGTCCGTTATTTTTTTAAACTCGAAATGACGGATTAATTGTATTTGTAATTTATAGCTACTGTCAAATAGCCAATTTCTCAGCTACACGCTCCACCCTATGTGGGGCGGATGGGATTCTCAGACTTTTACTAAACTAAACTAAATTAAACTAGAAACCTTCCAATAATCCTGTTTTCAATACTAAAGATAATGTTTGTAACTAATAATAAACCTAATCTTGTGGGTAAATTTATCAAGTTTCTTTTATCATTTGAGCAAAGTATAAGTACTAGATATATTCTATACAGTTTCTATACCATCTGTTAGAAAGATAAGTTTCACACTCAAATAAGTGCCGTTATAGAATGTTCCATAAAGTTATCGATCTTTAAACTTATACTTTGAATTTCATGATATAAGTTAAGGAATAAAATCTGCACTGTAGTTACAAAAAATATTAAAAAGGATAAAAAATTCTCATTGGGCGATATCAGAATTTAATAGCTTGTTTTCATCGATTTTTTTTTCAGAGGTTTTAAGTGTTAAATGTTAAAGTATTCTAATTTCTTATTTTTTAAAATAGTGTACACCCTGCCTGTGGCTGTTTACCATGTTGTCATTGCCTATATTGTTTTCTGTGTGTGTGGTAACACTAGAACTGATTCCATGTTCCTCCGCCCTGTTTCTGTTTCTGCTATATTAAAAATCTCAACAGGTTATGGGCCCAGATGCCTCCTGTTGCAAAACAGTTTGTACAAATAAAATAAAAATAAAAAGGGTCCTTGTGATTCGATCCGATATAATTAAGTCGCCGTGTTTCCAGTGGTCCGTAAGTAAAAATGGCTACGTCTACGACCGAGGAACTTAAAAACATAGAAAAGCTCAGCGATATCGAGACGTATCAGCTGTGGCGTTTTCAGATTGATATAATCTTTCAAGCCAAGGGGCTGTCAGATATAATAAAGGACGACATAAAAATGGAAGATTCGGACAAGCCCGAACTCAAGGCCGATTACAGTAAAAAGGACGCGTTAGCAAAGTACATAATAATACAGACGGTGGACAAAAGGTTAATTACTATGTTATTCCAATGCACATCAGCAAGTGCCATGTACAAAAAACTTTGTGATATGTTCGGCGGTACAGAAGAACGGCATAAAAATAAAATCATGCAAGATTTTTTCAACTTTAAGTACGACAAGAGCAAAGACATGATACAAAATTTATCTCAGTTGGACAATCTTGTTTTTAGACTGCAACAGCTAAAAATCTCCATGGATGACAGCTTAATTGAGTCAAAAATACTAACGTTTTTATCTGCAGAATATGAAAATTTTGTAACAGCATGGGAATCAACCTCCAAAGAAGATAAAACCCTAACCAACTTAAAACTAAGATTGATCAAAGAACATGAAAAACGTAGCAGTATATCAAATGAGAACGAAGTAGTATTTCAAGCATCTAAATCATCCAGGAAAACGGAGAAACAGGAATCACAATCTACAAGTAAAGTCGGTAACGATTCTCACTCTAATTATAAAAATAAAATACGTTGTTTTGGTTGCAATAAAACAGGTCATGTAAAAAAGGATTGTAAGAAAGTATGTTCTATTTGTAAGAAAAATAATCACAAAGAGAGTAACTGTTTCTTTAGAAATAATAAAAATTCTGTTTCATTTTTGAGCTATAGAAATAAAAATAAACAAACATATAATTCCCAGGACTTTATAGTAGATTCAGGTTGTACATCACATATGGTAAATAATATAAACTTGTTAAGTAATGTGGAGTGTAATGAGACCTCTATATGTTTGGCAAAGAAAAATGAAAAAATGTTATCTGTACAAAAAGGCACTTTTGAAGGTGAAAATTGTGTCTTAAATAATACTTTGTGTGTTCCAGATCTTTGTAAAAATCTGTTTTCAGTCTCAGCTGCTACAGAAAATGGTGCTGTAGTAACTTTTAAAAATAATGATGTGGAAATTACATCTAACTGTGGCACAAAAATATTTGGTAAAAAGGAGGAGTCAACAGGTCTGTATCATTTAAAATTAAAACTAGGTAGTAGTGAAGTGTCATTGTTAGCCAATAAAAAGAGTAGTGTTTATGATTGGCATATTAAAATGGGTCACCCAAGTAATGAGATACTGGGTAAATTGGTGGACGCTGCCACGGGTGTCACATTCAGCAAGTCAGATATATCACAAATGCAGGATTTATGTGAAATTTGTGTTAAAGCTAAGCAGGTCAGGAAACCATTTAATAAAACTAGGGAACGTGCTACTAGGGTACTTGAAATAATACATAGTGATGTATGTGGTCCTATAGAAACTATAAGCTTTGATGGCAAAAGGTACATTCTCACAGTGTTAGATGACTTTAGTCATTTTACTAAAATTTACTTGTTAACCAACAAAAGTGAAGTTAGTTACCATTTAAAACATTACATTAGGGAAACGGAGAGAGAGATGAATGCTAAAGTTTCGGTATTACGCTGTGACAATGGAGGTGAGTACTCTAGCAGTGAATTTAAAGCATGGTGTTATAAAAACGGTATAAAATTAGATTATAGTATTCCGTATAGCCCACAACTAAACGGTAAAGCCGAGCGTTTAAATAGAAGCTTGATGGAAAAGGCTAGGGCATTGTTGTTAAATTCAAATCTTAATAAGAAATTATGGGGAGAAGCTATGTACTCAGCTACATACTTACTCAACAGGTTGCCATGTTCTGTGATAGATTTTAAAACCCCATATGAAGTATGGTATAATAAAAAGCCGGATATATCTAACATAAAAGAATTTGGTTGTGAAGCATTAGTAAAAGAATTAAAACCTGTAAAAAAACTTAGTTCAAGGTCACAGAAATTAATACTTATGGGTTATTCTAAAAATGGGTATAGGCTATTTGATGAAAATAATAATAAAATTGTATTTGCTCGAGACATTGTCTTTAAAACAAGAAGTAATAGCACGGTACAGGAGAATGAACAACAGCTGCAAAGCATAAAATTAGATGAAAATGGTGGTGATCTGGGTGGTCATCTTTTAACAGACAACAATCAGTGTGAGTCTCCAATGTGTTCAGAAGAGAGCAGCATAAAACCTGAAAAGGAAACATTAATACATGAATATAAAGAAATAGAAGAGGAAGGTAATATGAGTGATGAGGAAGTATCAACAAAGAGAGTAAGAAAACTTCCACAAAAGTTCAATGATTATGTTCTACTTACTTACCATGAAGCCATGACGTCACCTGAAAAAGAAAAATGGAAGACAGCTATTAGTGATGAAATAAAATCATTACAGAAAAACCAAGTGTGGGAACTAGTGGAAGAAAAAGATGTCAAAGATGCTAAGATTCTAACCAACAAGTGGGTTTTTCGAGTAAAAGAAGATGGGTCATACAAAGCCAGGATTGTTGTGAGGGGTTTCGAACAAAAGGATATAGATTATGATGAAATTTTTAGCCCTGTAGCATGTCAATCTGCATTAAGAATCATTTTCTCTATAGCTGCGATTAATAAATACCATCTTATGATATTTGATGTCAAGACAGCGTTTCTCAATGGAAACTTGAAAGAAGGGGAAGTAATTTATATGAAAGTACCTCAAGGCTTTGAAAAATGTCATGGAAAAGTGTGTAAACTTCGAAAATCCCTATATGGGTTAAAACAGGCGCCTAAAAGATGGAATGAAGAATTTATTAAGATAATGAAAACTTTAGAGTTTGAACAAGTTAAAAATGAGCCATGTGTGCTAAGGAACAAAGAGGCTACGGTTATTATAGGTATTTATGTTGATGATGGGATTTTAATTTGCAAAAATAAAGAAGAAGGTAGCAAAGTACTTGATAAAATAAATAAAATAATAGAAATAAAAATATATGAAAAACCAAAGACATTTCTAGGTTTACAAATTACTTTTAAAAATGATGGCATTTTACTGTCTCAAGAAAACTATACCAGAAATATGCTAGAAAAATACAATATGTTAGATTGCAAAGCTGTCGACACACCTTGTGTGAGTCAAGAAGGAACTGTTCTGGAAGAAAATAGTAAAAATCTTTTTCCATATAGAGAGGCTGTTGGAAGCTTACTGTATCTCTCGACCAGGACAAGACCTGATATTGCATATGCGGTAGGGTTAGCTAGTCGCAAAGTAGAAAAACCTACTAGGCAAGATGTAGTGCAAATAAAACGAATCTTTAAATATTTAAAAGGTACTATTAATGATGGGTTGTTCTACAAAAATTCAGGTAATATAAAAGACTTACACTTGTACTGTGATGCTGACTATGCTGGTGATTGTGAGACTCGTAGAAGTACCACAGGGTACATTATCATGTTGGCAGGGTGTCCCATTGCTTGGTGCTCAAGAAGGCAATCTATAATTGCACTTTCATCCACAGAGGCAGAATTTATATCTGCTGCAGAGTGTTGTAAAGACGCAATATTCATAAAATCATTGTTAAAAGAACTTAAAATTGATATTCAGATGCTTCAATTTTATATAGATAATCAAAGTGCCATTCATTTAATAAAAACAGGCATATTTAATAAAAGGTCCAAGCATATAGATGTTAGGTTTCATTACATTCACGAATTATATATAAACAAAAATTTAAGTATAACATACTGTCCTACAGAATTACAACCTGCTGATGTAATGACTAAAGCTTTGAATAAACTTAAATTTGTAAAACATAAGAACACTATAATGTATAACAATGAAAAGTTGTCTGATATTTCAGATTTAAAAAACTAAAATAAGATATTTGCTCAATCTGTATTTAATTAAGATTAACAAGTGCCTAAGAGATCATATTGTATAATATGAGTCAGGTGTTTGTAATATGAAAGTTTTTTATTTTAACTTTAATAAGTCTTTGTGGTCTTGTACCGATCCCAGTCATGTTAGCTTGTAAGGAATGTGTCAGAGTTTGTTTGTTTTTCTTTTGATTTTTAAAGATTGTAGACTTATAAAATATTTGTTTGTAAAAATGATACCATGGTAAATAAAAAGCCTTGCGTTTAAAAAATTGCAAGCTGTAGTGTTTGAAAAATTAAGAAATTAAGGGAGGGTGTTAAATGTTAAAGTATTCTAATTTCTTATTTTTTAAAATAGTGTACACCCTGCCTGTGGCTGTTTACCATGTTGTCATTGCCTATATTGTTTTCTGTGTGTGTGGTAACACTAGAACTGATTCCATGTTCCTCCGCCCTGTTTCTGTTTCTGCTATATTAAAAATCTCAACATTAAGATCACCAGAAACAAGGTTAATTACCTCCGACATTAGAGTATAGTCTCATCCACAAACGAAAACAAACACTTAAAAATATAAATCATTTTTGCATGTGACCAGATGTATGTCTTTAGTACAAGCTGCATGTGAATGTACGTGCACCACCGAGGATCTCAAATTATGGACGCAAAATGAGCTGTAGTCTTATATTCGATTAGATCTCTCCAGACTGTATTCACGAGGATTTCTCAAGTCCACAAAAAGGGGTCGATCTCATAAACATATACATACAGCAGAGCAGTTTTTCAGCAATCAATTGGAGCATTTTTTGTCTAATTATAGCCATCGTCAGCATAAATAATAGTCCACTGACACGGACATAGGATTCTCCAATCGCACGCCATTTCACTCGATCACCGGCTACTCTCATCCAGCTGTTCTCGGCCACCTTGCGAAGGTCGTCGCTCCACCTTGCCTGAGGACGTCCCACCCTATGTTTGATAATTCGAGGTCTCCATTCGAGAACACGAACCAGTCTTACTATCGACTTAGGAGCTCGTGGCTAAATAAATACAGCTGCACAGGCCGATCTTCCGGGTTAAGCCGCGCTTGCCGAGATTGGTCTGTGGATGGGTGACCATCTGTAAAGCGAGTTTTCTCCGTGCCTCGGAAAGCACGTAAAGCCGTTGGTCCCGGCTGTCATTTGTAGATCTTTGACAGTCGTTACTGTTAGTCAGAAGCTCTAAAGTCTGACAACCAGTCTTACCATGGGGTATCATATTACCCAGTTACTGGGTTGTGAAGGTCCGACAGGCAGTTGCTCTATGTAAAATACTGATATCCAGCTGCATCTGGGTTGACTGGAAGCCGATCCCAATATAGTTGGGAAAAGGCTAGGCAGATGATGACTCGAGAACACGTACCCTAACGGTCATTGCCAGTTCAGCTTGCTTGTTCTATGGGCTATGCAGATCACATTCATTCCTCATCGGATCACCTCATATAACCTCATAGAAAATTACAATATAAAACCGATAAAATGCGAGTCGGAATCGTGAACGCAGGGTACGGAACCATTTTCTAAAAAACGGCAAACGACGTTTGTTATATGGGAGCCCGCTTATTTTTTTTTCTTTCTTGTTAAAGCGGCAATAGATTACAATTGTCGTAATGTATTAATATCAGCTGTGAAATTTTCAACGGTCTTAATATCACAGGTCATAAGAAACAGTAGTGACTGACGGACAGACAGACACACAGACTGACAGCGGGGTCTTAGTAATAGGGTTCCGTTTTCACCTAATGGTACGGAACCCTAAAAATCAATTAAGTTATGCCCAACCATGTGATCATTAATTAATTACTAACCCAAAAATTCAAGTTCAAATATTTATAAAGCAATAACTTTTACGTCTCACATACCTACAGTCTACACTGTCGTGCAAAAAAACCAGCACAACATAACAGCAGTCATAAGTTCGTAACACATTAGATAATAACGTGTGTGTAAATGAACATAAGTGTACAAGTAATAAGGAAACTCGGTGCTCTCAGTCAAAGTTCCCCTCATCCTCTGCGCATGGGCAACGCTTGCTTCACTTTCACTCACTATGAGCTAAGTTACCTAGGCGTGACATAACGTGTGATACCAGTAATACTACCTTTTTGTGCTCATATGACGGCTTATTACATGTTGGCCGGTAATTCTGGCCCGAAGTATACTTTCTTTTTGAGTAAAATGGTTAAAACACGAAATTGAAATTAATTCAAAAGGGTTATTTTATACTTTAAGGTAAGAACAAGTTTGATGTAATCGATTTAAAATCATAGAACTAGTTTTAAAATTGATGCAGATTTTTTTGCCTACCCACTTTATGTTTTTTTTTGCATAATTATGTGAGTTGCACCGGTTCAAATTACAGCAACATTATTGATACTAAACATTATTGATTTTATGTTTATTTTTATTGTATCATAGTGTTCACATCTCCATACCAACTTGGTCAGAAACCGGCCCTACTTAATGTTTTTTCTTTCTATTCTAGATACAGAAGGAAAAATACGCTAAAATATTATAAAATGGCTTGTAATAGGCGAATTGCTAGCACTGGTACAATTTATATATAAAAAAACGTATTGCTTTGGGACAATTTCTCTTAAAAAAACTCAAACAACCTATTTAGTCAAACAAAAACAAAAAAAAATATTGGCACGAAAGAAAAAAAAAGCAATAAATACTCACGCGTAAAAAGATCCGTCACCGTTGACAACACACACTTAGAAAAAAAAAAGAAGTTCGAATTACAAAATAAAAGCGTTCCAAAGATAGCGTCTGTTTGCGGCGCGTTCGCGAGATACAACTGCGGAATCGTTGCGGGCGCAGGTGAATGTGCACGTCACACCACCACTGTTGATTCGCTTACTTATTAACCATGTTCAAATGCACCTTCCCTTCTTTAATAGTCTAGTCATGAACGGCCTTCTTCATTTACCAGGCCTATACCACTTGTTATGTACATTGAACTTTGCCTATTTGAATGGACGATTGTTTCTTGCGATGCGTCTCCCATTTTTATTAGGCTTTATTTTATGCACTTAAGTTCTTTCATTGTTGTTACTAACTGTGCGATTACCGAGAAATAAAAAGGTTTTAAAATTCGTGGAATAATAAACAAATATTTGTACTTTTAAAGTAGGTATCATTTAGATTACCCAACGTTTAAGAATTAACCTGAATATAGGCCTCTTCTACAGATTTCCAATACGACCGGTTGGAAGCGCTTTACATCCAACGCGATCTTAAAATCTTCATCAGATCGTCTATCCAAACTGACATTTACATTTACTTCGAAAGAAAAACAAACATGATTGAAATTGAAACTATCTTAAAATATGAACATTAATTTTAAGAAATGTTTAACAAAAGAATATTAAAATCAACCCCAAAAGCTCTTATTTCACCTGGCATAAAGCGAATATCAAAATTCAGCTACTCATCACTTGAATATTAACAAGAATGATAACACTCTTATCTTTTACGTAAGCAACGTTTACTACAGACAGCAGCTACCTAATCAGCTGGTGGTTCATGAAAAGCGTCGTCAAAATTAATTTAAAAAAGGAAAATAAAGTCAAGAGTTTTTTTTTTCGAAAATCTATGGCTATTCTGCCAGGCCAGTGTCAAATACGAATTTCGAATACGAAGTAATTAATGTTTGCATTACACAAAAACTTCACGATTCATAACTAAGATGATGAATGACAAAGTATGTTTGCCTTCGCGACTGCACTCCAGTTAATCATGTCTTGTGAAATTATTTAGATTACTATTTCAACATTGAAAGAAAGAAATCTCTTGGGTTTAGTGCGTTGACCTAACTTATTTTATACTAGCTGTAATCTAGGATTTCACCTACCATTTTTCTTTTTGGCTCGCTTCGTAGGGTCTGTAGTCGATTCGAACCACCGTTGCGAATCGCCCAAGTATTGTTTCTAAATGAGACCATCCGCACCAAATTGGTTGGAGACGCGCCCAATGGGTCCATTCGAACCACGGGGTGAAACAAACCCTACATTGGATCGTTTCGCACGTTAGTAGTTTTTTTTATCTATAAAGAATAATAAAGGGCATTGCACAGTCTTCAAAGAAGACTCGGCCCAGAACCCAACAATGATGAACTATGTATCAGTAAAAAGGAAAACAATTATAGAATTCAATTGTATAATTTTTTTTCAGAAGAAGTACACCGTAAAAAATGATTGTATAGAGTTGACCTCTCAATACTTTAACGTTAACATAAAAGAAACTTTTAAATGATTAATTAAATTAATGATCTTTTGCATATTATTCTCAAATTATTATGTTTTATTGTTTTATGTTATGAATTATCTTTAATATAGAAATTCTGTTGGACACAAAAAAAAAATGTATGTGTATAAAGGGGAATGACATGAATCGGGGCGATTATTGTCATTCCCCTTTATACTTATACATTTTTTTTTTCGGTCCAACAGAATTTCTTTTAATTCTAATGAGAATAGATTTAAAATTCTTAGTATCATATCAAATTGACCCCTTTTCTTTGATTGCAATCCCAAATGACCGAATTTAAAAACAGAAAAAGAACCGCTTTCTACTGAAGCAACATTAGTACTCGTAGTAATGTCGAATCTAAAAATGGTCCAAAATAAATTTCCTCAAGCTACAATACTGGTATTGAAGACATGAAGTTTATTTGTAATTAATTTACACAACCAGTTCAACTAGTATTTCAAGAGCACGGAAATAAATAAATATGTTAATTAACCTTTTCCCTTGTCTACACTTATGGCAGTTTGGACTCGTCAGCAGCTTGCCTGGAATGTGGAATAGCCTTTAGGAGCCTGTCCACTTAACGGCATTTCATACAAAAGTCTACGTCCTTTTTTTCGATATGACTAAACCGATTGTAACGAAACTTCATCCGTGTAAGCAGGATACAGAATTTTTTTTTCGAAATTATTGCCCCACAATAGGAATTTCTCGTATGCCCTGGATGAAACATAAAAACTCACATACATTAACACCCAGACGTCAAAAAAGTAATCAGGGAACATTTTGGATATATCTTATTTAAAAAAAATCTCTTTTTTTAAGTTTAAAATGCGTTAATTTTGCCGTAACACTATTCCAGTAAATGATTTTGTTTGTCGTTGTAAAATTTTTGAATGAGTCTTTTTGCCCAGGGTGGCATAGGAGGCACTGTTAGACTCGTACTGACTAAAATCCACGGTGTTCCTTCAATAGCCACAGAGTAATCTATACATATAATAAATCTGTAGAAGGGTCAATTCTGTACATTGAAAATATTGAAAAAATAAATAACGGGGGGTGTTGCTGGATCGATACCAAACCCAAATATATGATTAAATTTTTTTTTGTCTGTCTGTATATCGCATCACGTGAAAACTAACGGTTCGATTTCGACTTGGTATAATTATACCTTATTATCCTGGGCATAAAATGGGATACTTTTTATCCTGGAAAAATACGTAGGAAAAAAAATCTTATTTTTCAGTTACTAAAGAACGCGAGCTCAACAGCAGTAAGTAGCTCAATAGAGGGATCTCCTTAATTATTATAGGCTTAGCCGTATTTGGGTCACATTGATATTTATAAGATGTCATTGTCAGAGTTACTCAAAATGGAGAAATAAACCATCCACGAAGCGAAAGCTAAAGAAGTGAAGACCGACATCTGCGCGGACGGAGTCGCGGGCGGAAGCTAGTTTATACATAAGAACTTAGGGCACGGTTACCATAAGACAAACACGCGACCTCAAAAATGTTCTCTGATAAGTTTTTAGATAGGTGTATCCTGCGTATGCCTATGACATTTCGGTGAAATCGATTCATTTCTAAAAATAAGGACATGAGAATTTGTATGAAAGTGCCATTCGGCGTACAAGCTCTTAGTTCGAAGACAATAAAAGAAGCTTGGCAAGTCAGTCACCGAATGACCGACCTTCACACGGCAGATGATCGCCAAGGTCCACACAACAGTTACTGTTGTACTGAGCAATTATTGTGGGCCTTGAAAGAATTTGCAATAATTGTGTTCAAATTATTGTATACTAGCGGCCCGTCCCGCCTTCACACGGAAACATAGTTTATGTTACTCAGGGTGAATGTAGCTTTCCAATGGTGAAAGAATTTTTGCAATCGGCGCAGTAGTTTTTAAGTTTATTCATTATAAACATACACACACAATCTTTCCTCTTAATCTTTCTTCTTAGTGTAGATTTGGTTGTTGAAAAGTGGGTTTATTTGCTACAAAGGTCTATTGTAATTTTTAAGACGAATCTAGAAGACATCGTAAAGACAGCTTTGTAAATAATTGTCGGGCGGAAAGAGCATCGGATGTTCTAAATCCGAAGTTCGCTTCAAATCCCGCTCGCTGTTAAAATTTTTCTTTCCACAGAAAATCTTTGAATTAGTTTACATTCAATTCTTTAGTTTATTTTGGGTTACTGTTCACATAGGTGCTTATAAAAGAAGATTATCTCGTTGTAATGAAACCCTCAGCGCAAAACAACAAATGTAGTTAGATATCTATAATTTGATTTTGTTTTGTGAACCTGTAAAAGTGCTCATTTGATGCTTAATTTCGAAGTGAAAAGTAGCATTATTTACTTAACACAAATTATATTAGTTATTCAACCCTAGTGCAACATTAGTTTTAATATCAAAGTTACTCATTACAATTAGAAATAATGCCTAAAGTTGAAGCCGAAACATTGTCAATTTAATTACCCAAATTATAATTGTTGACATAATATTATTTGATGGGTCGTTGGTCCCGGCTGTCATGTGTAGATCTTTGCTAGAAAGTCGACATTCTGATTGATATAATTATTGTTTTACCAAGGGCCCCAATCGCCCAGTTATGGGTTGTGGTGTTCAGATAGGTAGTCGCTCCGTGTAAAATACTGATATTAAGCTGCATTCGATAGACTTGAACCCGCCAAGATAGTTGTAAAAAGACTTGGCAGTCTACCTAAAATTATTTGCTTTTAGTTCTGTCACATGTTTTTAGAAACTTTTGCTTTTAAGAATGGATTGTGAAAAATAAGAGTTTTTATCGTGTCAGTGTCTATTTACTCTTTACTATTTAATCTTAGTTTCGGCTTTAAAAGAGTGTCCATTAAGTTTTTAAAACAATTCTTCTCCTCCGATTGAGCGTCTACGGTCAAATACGTACCTGCGGTTCACAATTTATTATTATGTCTTGTGATTGGGATTGTCGCTTATTTATTAGGGTTCCGCGTCCGAAGGGAAACCAGTTAGACCGGTTGGGAATTTCGACATTGTTTGTATTAGGTATGTTTATTTTCACACTAATTATGGCTAACTAGGTTCATTGAAACAATCATTCTTATCGGATCTGAAGCGGTCACCTTTAGGCTACGGTTTGACTGAGGCGGAGCGGAGCAGAGTGGAGACGAACTGACCAATCACATGGCTTGAAATCCACATGTCTTCTTCATTTAAGCCATTTGATTGGTCAGCTCGTCTCCGCTCTGTTCGCAGCCGTATTCTATGGACGGTCAGACAGACCCTGAAAGGGTGCCTACCACCAAGCTATTTTCGTACCATTCATCCATTCAGTTAAACTGAAATAATACCCCAGAGAGATTCTCAGAAAATTGTGAAATGTTCGTGAAATGAAAGAAAGTATTTTATTAGACAAACTAGCGGGCGCCCGCGGCTCCGCCCGCGTGAATGTCGGTTACCGCTGCAAAAAGCCTACTCAGGAAAGACACGGTCAGCAACATGATTCCCAGGTCTATTCACAGACACCGACACTAACATCGACGACGCAGTCATCACAAACGCTCGACATAGATAGACATAGTGTGTCGCAGACTTTTTTGGAGATTTTAATTATAAGATCAACAATTAATTAGAACATTTTATGGTTCTATATTTTATAGTTTAGGTAGCGTACGCAGAATAAGTAACTTTTCTGGTTGATTCTTTACACCTTGTGGCCGAAAAACCCAAATATCTTTCGGAACCCTATTTTTCTCCAAAATATAATATAGCGTATGTTACTCGTGGATAATGTAGCTTTCGAATGGTGAAAGAATTTTTAAAATCGGTACAGTAGTTTTTGAGCCTATTCATTACAATCAAACAAACAAATAAAGTTTTCCTCTTTATAATATTAGTGTAGACTACCAAAATAACTAATTTCGTACCTACTATTGCTTCAACTTTAAAGAAATAAAATGTAAACTATTAATATATTTAAACACCACCAAAACCTTTAATACCTATTTCATAAAATAATAACAAAACAAATCTAAAAATAAACTATTCAAAGACTAAAAGTAAAAAAGGGTACGGCGGTAAGACCCCTCTTTGAGGAGTGGCTGGATAGGCGTCACGGCGTCCTGACCTATCGCATGACGCAGGTCCTCACCGGACACGGAAGTTTCATAAGGTACCTGTGTCTGATAGGGAGGGAAGAAATGCCTAGGTGTCACCACTGCAAGGATCGTCCGGAGGACACGGTGGAGCATACGGTGCAGGACTGCCCCGCTTGGGCAGAGCACCGCCGTGTCCTCACGCACGAAGCAGTCATGCTCGCGAAGGAGGAGGCGGGCCGCGTGAGGAAGAGGATAGCGTCCTCCCTCCACCCCAGCCGCAGTGGTAGACGTCGATAGACGATCTCCGGACACCGTGGGCGCGGGCATGCGGGCGGCGAGTAATGGGCGACTCGCTGGCCAAAGCCTGCCGGGGTTGCAGGACTCACAAATTACCGTGACCCCGGTACATAAAGGGCTATTGAAGGACACCGTGGATTTTAGTCAGTCAAGTCTGATAGTCCCTCCCGACAGAACGTCTATTCGCCTCAGCAGCCAACTATTGTATGAAGCACGCGCGCTTTTTTGTGTATGGCATCTCGCAGGTCAACCTCTAGTAGGTTGTGTACTGCTCACAGGGTCTTTTCTGTGGATGCCTTAAGATTTTAAGGCCTCCAGGCGCGCGGACCCCCCCGCCTTTTTATATCTATCGCCGCGAAGCGCGTGGATCGCGGCAACCGCTACACAAAAATAATCCTTATAGCATGATTCTGTATTCACGCGCGATGACCGATTAGCGTATTTCATGTATAACTTTGGTGTTTCTACACCGATTTACATGATTTTTCTTTTATTGAATAGGTAATCATGTTAAATTTTTTAATTAGGGATGAGTGAGAGTGTTGTAAACGTAAGAGTAGACAAATATAATCAGAAAACTCCGAATTGCTAAGCTATCGGGAGTTTCACGTATTATTGTGAGTCAACCATAAAAGATAGACATACGCTGTCAAGGAATATTTTTATACAATTTTAAGGAGAACATTTACGTCGTACATGATTTCTATGTAGCTTTAACCATTAAACTGCACACGCGACGGAAGCTTAAAAAATGGAGTAACTTCTCCCGTTTTCCCAATATTTCCCTTCACTGCTCTGCTCCTATTGATCGTAGCGTAATGAAAAGTATACTATAACCTGCCCAGGACTATGAAGAATAATTGTGCCAAATTTCGTTAAAATCCGTCGAGTAGTTTTTGTTTCTATAACGAACATACAGACAGACAGACAGACAGACAGACAGACAGACAAAAATTTTACTAATTTTATTTTTTGCATCAGTAGCGATCCCTAATCACCCCTTGATAGTTATTTTTTAAATATATTTCATGTACAGAATTGGCCTTTCTACAGATTTATTATAAGTATAGATGACACAGATTTAATTTGGTCGTGTCACTTCGCTTTGTCATGTAGGTATTACGGTTTTATTGGGGCTGAAAATATAACATTACTTTATGCAAAATTATACACAGGAAAATCGCTCTTAAACTTTGTTATATAAGGTTGGATTTTTAATGGTAAAAGGATTATCATAAGATAATACAGATAGCACGTATACGTACGTATATACCTTTATCTACTATCATGCTATTAATCCTCTATAAAAGAACCTATAACAATTAGCTTATTGCCATCATTAAAACACTCAATGCTATAATGATCATTATATCATCCAAACGCGTGTTATAATGAATTTCAAAAAAAGAACATTCTCATGCAATGACATTTTTACCACCAGATCGCTAACATTTTGAAAAAAGAACAATAAATTGTAGACTAATTCGTAATTTCGGATTCTCGTCTTATCGTGTTATTTCCCGCCATCTTGAATTCACATAGTTCTGTACAACACCCTATGGTATGAAAATCTTTTATAAAGAATTCACATTATGATTGTAGATAAAGTCTTGTATGCAACTGTTATAATTAGGTATTAAAACACTCATGTGATACTATTATCACACTCGGCTACGCCTCGTGTGATAAAACCACATTCGTGTTTTAATACCCCTGATTATACAACAGTTGCATAAATAACTATTGTGTATATAGTGACGTGTTTCATTTGATGATGAGACGGTGAAAGTATTCAGATTTTATAGGAGATTTTGAAAAAAAAAATGTCTGTTACTAATTAAAGTGATTTGAATTTTGACGGTTTATATTTAAATATAATTTTGGGTTTAACAAAAACCCAGCAATTATTAGCAGCACACTTTTTACTTCACTTAGATTTTGAAATCGAGGACGTAAGATCACTTGTGCACTCTTTGCAATAATTTCTGGGTATATTGTATCACAAAAAGGGTAAAAAAACACCGTTCTGAAACCGACATGGCGGACACTGATATGTCGTAAAACCTAAATATTTGAAAACATTTAAAATCTATCAACGCTTGCTGGGCCCGCATGGTGGATAACAGCTTATTTCCTAATAGGCTAAAACATAGAGGAGGTTCGGTTCCAACAGTGGGTAACATGCATTTTATGTTACGCTAGTTCTCTCTGATTTTCTTTCAAAATAAATAGTTATTTGTTATGCAAGGCTGCAAAGTTGTTTTTTGGCGCGAGTATTTGAATTGAAAACTGAGCGAGCGAAGGATTCTAAGATTCAAATATAGAATCCTGAGCGTAACGAAGTTTTAAAGTACGAGACCAGAATAACTTTGCTGCCGAGTGCAACACACAACTTTTCACCTCACTACAGCGAGGAAATGCAGTGGGGCCGGCTCGCCTGTCAGTGTAGAAAATAATTGAATAGAAGACGTGTTCGAATTTTGAAAATCAAAAATCGAGTTTTGCACTCAGATTGTGAATGAGAAATATAATATTTCCGAGCGTGTGAGGTGAAAATACTATTAAATTTCCTAATCCAAATCAGAGGATATTATTGAAACATTGTACAGCTGATTGTAGTCTAAACAATGAGTTAAATTACAAAAACTACGCTTCTAAAACACTTGTCTAAGTTTCAACACCAATTCAACCATCCACCCAGTTTAGGGTTACGAAAGACAAAGCATGGACGCACTAAGAATCTGTTTATTTACATACGTACTAACTATGACACAGTGTAACGATATCCAGTAATAGAACTTGGCTTTTTGTGAATTTTGATGCGGCTAATGGTTGTTGTTACACTATTGATTGTTAGTTCTTCGAAGTGTATTGTAAGTTATATCTATGTAGTGTAAATTATATATGTGTAGTATAAGTTATATATATTTTGCAAAAGTCTTGTTCTTGGTTAGTGTTCAGTTACCTATTTTTTTTAAAATATTATATGCATTAATGTCTGCATCGCCATTGCAATTCTCTTTTTGTGAAACAAAAAAAAAATAGGATTGCGATGGCTTAGTGACTAAATTTCTGGGGTACTGAGCTTCGATCAATTACTGAGTCAGAAAGTTGCCAATTCTAGTCCTGTTTGCAATTGTTTTTCTTTACACGAAAAAGCTGGACCTAACTTGTTGTATGTTGCTCTACACCCAAAAAGTATAACTACTTGTCTAGATGTGACAACTTAGATCTTCCAGCATGACCAGGACGTCTACTTTCTAAGCATGGTTCTCATAGTTTCGGAGTTACTGCTACGTATCACCTACGGAAATAAGATTAGTTCGGGGGTCCGAATAAATTAATGAATGACAACATGATTGAGAGTTTGTCTTTATTCCCAAAGTGTTTTAAAAACTCATTAAACCAAAATTATCTCATATCATCCCAGTGTTCCAATTTTGGACCCTTGAATTTTTGAACTACTTTTGATGAGCCCGTATCTTCGTTATCAAAGAGTTGGTAAGTAGATCCCCAGGTACCGAAATGAATTCTGATTACGTTCCTTTGTTCCTAGTTGAAATACTGTAAGTTGGTAATGTATACTGTGATCATGGCCCTGATGCAATATGCAAGCGCGAATGATTTAACAGAACGTGCAAAAATTTAGGTATGGAGCGATAAATGCACGTCAATTTTGACACTTCAACGTTTATTGAGATTTCGTAAGAATCTAAAAATGTAGAGGAATTTCGAGAACAAACATCAGCTTAAAGCCAGTGTATTGTTGTTTTTTTTTGTTTTGAGTTTACCTTATTTGTTGTAAAAATTCCAACATAAAATGCAGTGTAATTATTTTGCAGCAGAATGTTACGCAAAAATCGGGGGGCATTCATATTTCAGGCAATTATAATATTGTTGCATCATGTCAGTTTTCAATTTGCAATGTACAATCGGCAAAGTTGAATCATGACCCATTTTGACTATAAATCATTTGAATCCGTCAAAATAAGGTCGTTACCATGCATATGTATGTTTACGCGAATGTGAACTTAATTGTATTTGAATGTCTGTAAGGAAATAAGCTTATGATGGGTCATGATTCAACTTTGTCGATTGTACATAACTGGAAATTCTGCTATTACAAATACATGTTGCATTTATAAAAATTAAAACCAGTATCAGTGACTCGTTTTCCGATCATGGACCATGCCCGGGTGCAGGGCGAGTCGTGTTCCACGCGCGCCTCAAAGAATTGTCAGCAGTAGAGGGCCAAAGTCTTCCGGAGTCACGGGACTCATATTAGGTAACCGTGACCCCGAATCATAAAGAGCATTTGAAGGCACTCCATGGATTTAAGTCAGCACGAGTCTGACAGTCCCTCCGGTTCCGCCCTGGGAGGACTCATTTGATGATGAAAAGAGCATCATAACATCACGACTGTGTTCCCCAAAGTGTTAGTCAGAGGTTTTTCTCTGGTATACAAATATAAGCCTTCAAAACCATTGACATTTTAACTCCAAAACTACTCGAAACAATCAAAGTTAGAGGCAACAGAGACCATCTGTGTGTCCGACGTTTTAAATCAATTCAAAAAATCGTGAAAATTTTCATTAAGTATTAACAATAATACTGTTCTTGGATCTTGGTATATTAATTAAATCGGTATCTTAAGTATTTCTATGAATATTCATTAAAGTCTGTTTCAATTGGACAGAAAGTCTTCTTAATGTATTTGTAAGGCGATTCCTACACGAAACCGCTCGAACCCGCGGTTATGCGGAGACTGTGACGCCGATGTATTGGTGGTGTGCCTTACAGAAAGGTAGTGAGCGCCACAGAAACATTGATAATGGACTGGGCAATTTCTGGGGATCTTGAACCTTTAGTAGACTCATAATACGAATTGTGCCAAAATTTGCAAAATAATTTCATGGAAATTATGAATCTGCTAAAGTTACCTTTATGAGTGACTTCGACTATCTATATTTTTTGGCTGTATTGTCTTTACAGGTGGATAGGAAATTCTCAGTCCATTGCCTATGTTAGTGATCAGCAACGACGAATTTCAAAAAAGGCCTTTCATGCAAGACGTGAGATGAAGAAATGTGCGTTACATCGTCAAATCGCGCGGTAAAGCGATTTCGTGTGAGAAGCACCTTACTGAAAATAAGCTTGAAAGTTATTTTTGTTTGTTGATACATAATTTAACTTAATGTGGTGAGGGGTAGAATTCCTTATTATGTCTGCCCGGGAGTTCGAAAACCTAATTAGATTTAATGGAATATTCGTGTTTAACTTAAAAGGAACGTTAATGTAAGAGCACTTATACTGCATTTCAGTTTTTTGATGTCTCTTAGTTTCTGTTAGTTCTTGAGTCATGTAGCGAGATGATATGGTATTTTTGGGTTTTTTGTGGACAGAAAACCCTCTGATCAAATCAAATGCTCTCACCAAATAAGCCATCGTAGTCATGCTCACAGGGTTGAGTTACTCGTAGTTATTCCATTCTTAACGTGTTATTTAAACTTGGCCATCACTAGCAATTTCTCCTGTATAGTGGGTGCATTAACAAACATTAAAACCCACATACACAAACACCCAAACCCAAAACACCTACTTGTAGATCAAACAAATATTTGTTCCTTCAGGGAATCGAAACTACGCCAACCATGCCTTTAAACTAGTTATGAAACTACATGTTGGCATTAGAATCAAACAGTGTTGTAATACGTATGTAGATTTAACTAATCATTTGTTAACTAACCAAGCCCCTGCTCAGTGGATAGGCAAAGGGATCAAAGTTGGTCGCGGGACTGTACGAATTACCGTGACCCCGGAACGTAAAGGGCTATTGAAGGACACCGTGGATTTTAGTCAGTACGAGTCTGACAGTCCCTCCCGCTCTGCCCTGGGTGGGAGGACTCATTTGATGATTTTACGGGTTGCACTCTGGGAGTGCCGGCAGAAGTGAAAACTTCAATAGTAATAAACACACACGAAGATTCGAGCAAGCGCCCTGCGCCGTCTTACGAATTTTCGATCAGGTCACGTCCTGACGCGAGTTAACATTTTTTACCCATTCCAAAAAAAGTAAACAACGCCGCTAAAGAAGTTTTCACTTCAAAAAAGGGGATCAAAGTTGTAAATCAGGGGCATGCGTGTGTCACGGCCACCACATGAAAGAATGTTCATGTAAGTAAATCATAAAGGTCTGACAGGTTAACGCCATAGCAGTGGATTATCCTCAAGTTGATGAGAACCACTCATAGTGTTCGTGTGCGGAAAGAAAAATAAGACTTAGTTATTTTTTGTTCGGACTCTTTCCATTTTACGTTGGTCTTTAACAAGTTTGCTGATAAGGAACGACATATTTGGTGGTTTTTTAGTTAATTTTTTGTATACTGGAAAATCAAAGACGCTAAGATAGTTTTTAAAAGAACTATTAAAGTTAGAAAAAGTATCTAAAACACTGAAATTTTCAATACAATAAACACCCCTGTAATGTCATCCAAAATATTCATTAAACTCAATGTTTGTTTTGTTGTGATCATTGTATCATTTAAAAAAATAAGGACTTGAGAGATTTTCTTTTGAAATGGTATCCGACGCATACGCTCAAGTTTCTCTGATCAAATCAATACAGACCCTTCTAGTCTAAATTCTTACAAGTACACCAACAAAATAATTGGTACCTACCTACCCAATAAAATGAAGTAATAATCAATTTGTTGAAGTTAGTCAACTTTCAAAATGCCCTCGTTTCGGAAACGGAGCAGTCAAAACAAGGTCCGTCGGTTCCTTCCTTTCTAAATACGAGATAGTCCCATCGCAAGGTCGACTCATATGTCCACTCAGCTTTGAGCTGGTGGCGCAAGTTATAAGCGAAAAGAATTTTCAGAGCAGTGGTGACCAAGTAGTATTGGCCCCGACTTGTTTGAAAATGATCGATACAGGAATTCTGTCCGATTATTTTAATGGGAGACTAGCTTTTCCCGCGACTTTATTTATTCAAGTAAAGTTTAGGCCCCCGACCAACCTCGTCGCATCTCATTTCCCAAAAGCGCTATTTCTTTTGCCGATATGCTAAAAGAAATGGTGATTCTCAGAATTAGAATTAAAATAGTGCTCTTCCGCTTTCCGCTCACTCCTTAAACCCACCACAAAACCACAACCCATCAAAGCGCTCGCAGAAATAGTATAATATAAGCGCGGTCGCTTGGGAGGTTCTCACCATTGTGGACGCAAACGAGCCATTGTGTAGCCCACCTTGGCCCAATCTGGCCAAGCTGGTGATCACTATGATCAGCAGCTATGCTATCCACCAGCCATGGTCTCGGGAAGTCGGATTCTTTGGTAATTAACGGATTTTTGTACTTCAAGGGACGATTGTGAGTGATAAAGAACGATTTTTTTAAATACATTCTTTTGTAAATCTTAGTAATACCTACGTATAAATTACACAGCCACACAAAAAAAATGTTTTGACCTGAAGATCTCACTATGTGTATTATATGTTTTTGGGGTCGCTGAATCCGAATCGGTCAGTTTTATTCCAGCACATCTGGGTTCGGTCATAACCTCAAAATATTTTTTTGTGTGGCTGTGTTATTTAAAGAATTGTTTTTTTTTTAAGTTTCATTTTAAACCTGTATAATTGTCGTAATGGCCTAGAGGTTTAGTACCTCGCTCCTCATGCCTGAGTTGGCGAGTTCCAACCCAGACAACTACCAATGTATCACTGATATCGGTGACGGAAAACATCGTGAGGAAACCTGGACTTATGTAATAAATATACTAAGTCCAAACCCATGTCTGATACCTGCAGTGTTTCCAGAAGCGGCATAATTAACTCTTACAATAGAGGATGGCCACATCCTCACACGAAAAAGCTAATTATATGAACGACTTTGATGCTTATTTTCTCTTTAGATATAAAAGTTAACGAGAGAAACGGTTAAGGAATTAATTTGTGTCTACCGACCACTGAAAGGATAATTTTCAGTAGTCCGTTTTTCGAATACTTTTTGTTGCTACTCACCAAGTTCGTACAGTCCAACATGATTCGGCAAAAACTGACAACAAAACATAAATAGGGCGCCGGCCTGTGCTGATCCACAGCAACCCAAACGTGACTGTGTGAACAAATTGAATAATCATGATGGATCGAAAATGAGACGAATGGGCGCTTGCCCATTACGCGCAACGTTTTGTTTTAAAACTGCTAAGCAATTTTATAAGAGCTAATCTGACTGATAGCTTAAAGGCATCACGAATTAAACTTCACAGAAAATGGTATTAACGGTCAATGATCCATCCAGATTGGGCATGGATCGGGAGAGGCAGAAATCATGAAGGAGCGAAGACCTGCGAAAGGCAACCGGCAGAGACTGGAGGAGGAAAGCTCAGATGGCCAGAGAGACGATGGTGAGAGTAATTCCAGTGTGGGAACAAGATGGCGCTAGACGACTTGTATAGCTCTGTCTCCTTCCCACAGTGGAATCACTCGCTTTAAGACGTCATGGTAGGCTACCAAGACAGATCTCAGAGGCCTAAATTAGGAGAGGCCTGTTTCCAGGAATGGACGAATACAGGCTGATGATGATGGTGACGATGATTTGTCTAATGCATAGAAATACAGAAAGTAACCTTTTTTTACGTTAAATATAAATTGTTATTAGGACAAAACATGTAATCTGAAGGTGCTGATAAATTTGAATAGTCACTTGTGATGAGCATTCTTGGGAATGTTACATTACAGAAAAACAAACGAGAGCTTTTTAGCGAGCATTCTAACGAGTTCTGGTGAGCTTTTTGCCGAGCCGGACAACTCCATGAAGAAAATTTTTTTACGACTATCGCGTCCGCTAGAAATATCGTCAAAAAGTTCGTAGCGATGTTTGGCTTCTTTGGTTGTTCAGTTCGACAAAATTAATAACGCGGCGAATGCTCGATGTTCTAAAACAAGTGGATTTTCAAATCGCATCTTTACAGATGTCTCTATTAAACAGAATAGTTCCTTAAAAAACCCCTAAGTGAATATGAGCTGGTAAGAGATACTTGTCCTTTACGACCTAGTTAACTGCAGCAATATCAGCTAAGAGGCCATTTTGCCAAGAATCCAGACAATGTCCCACGGTATTAACATTACAGTTTTAATTTTTCTTACGTCTATTAATGGAGCTGACCCGGTTTTGCTTTTATATTTGTTTTTTTTTTTTCTACTTTAATAAGCTTGCTGTATTTTGAAAAGAATATGTTTTTAAATCTTTACACTTAATTTTTTTTTTGAAGTGAAAACTTCTTTAGCGGCGTTGTGTACTTTTTTTTGGAATGGGTAGAAAATGTTAAACTCGCGTCAGGACACGTGACCTGATCGAAAATTCGTAAGACGGCGCAGGGCGGTTGCGCGAATGTTCGTGTGTGTTGTATTGTATTGTATAACGGGCTGGTATCCGCAACTCCACGTCAAATGCGCGTATTTTGCGTGCGGGTGGGAAAGAAATTATTCGATCCACCCCAGCTCACCGAGGAAAGCCAGCAGCGCCTTCGTGTTGCCGACCATCTCGCGGAGAGTACCTGGGTTACCGAAGTACTTTGCCCTGTATGAAGCAATTTCAGGGCAGTGTAGGAGCACATGACCTGCTGTCTCGTCCGCCGCCATACAGGCTCTGCACAGGGGGCTGTCTGTGATACCTAGGACAAAGAGGTGTTTATTAAAGGAGCCGTGTCCTGTCAGGGCGGCTGTGATTGTTCGTAACTGCTGTTTGGTTAACCTGAGCACGAGTTTAGTGAAGCGGCTGTTGATGGCGGGTAGCGCCTCTTTGGCCTGTCTGCACTCCTCCTGATCCTGCCACAGGCAGCGATGTAAGTTACCTGTGCGTTCCCTGACCAGAGTACGTATGTAACCGAAGGGGAGTGGCACTATTGGTTCAGGTCCCACCGCCGTTAAGCTAGATCCCCTTCGAGCGAGTTCATCCGCTGCATCGTTGCCACGGGAGTCGCTGTGTCCTTTGATCCACTGAATGGTTATGTTGTTATGCTCACCTACCTGGTTTAGGTTCTGGTGGCACTCGTATATTAGACCAGAGTTAACCGTGTGGCTATCAAGCGCCAGCAAAACGGCTATGCTGTCTGATAGTATACGAATTGAGTGGTCCTTCACCCCTCTGGCTGCAACCGCTGCCGCCGCCAGGATGATACCCATGCATTCTGCCTGGAAGACTGTGTTGTGGACCCCCAATGATCTGGCAATGCGGATGTTGAGGTCTTCTGAGAAGACTCCAGCACCCGTGCCGCTACCTGTTTTAGATCCGTCCGTGAAGATCCGTAGTTCCGCCGGGGTCAGACCCTCGCATCGGTGGTCCTCATGGAGCTGGATTTTGTATTTCTTATCGAAGATAAATTGTTTGGGTACCCGGTCTTTTACGGCCTTTGCCATGGGAAATTCCTCATCGTGTGTGTTTATTACTATTGAAGTTTTCACTTCTGCCGGCACTCCCAGAGTGCTACCCGTCGTTTTTTTTGGTCGATATGAGTGGAATGCCGTATTTGGTCAGACTCTATCTAAGAACCACTACATTCTTCAAATGCCCGTTGTGTTATAATAGTTTGTATGTAATTATTTGATGATGAATCCGAACAAGAACACGGTTTGTTTTCTTGAACGAAACGAATTTGATATGAAATTAATTTAATTAATGGCAAACAAAAATTGTTTAGACAAAAATCAATCTGGCACTACTTGATTAACTGATTGATTTTGAGTATCATTTTCACTGTAATACAGTATAACAAAACTTATGTACAATGCAAAAAGGATTTTTGAATACCTTCCCGGTATAAATTCATGGAATATGGTATCGACTATCGGATTTTACTCTAGTTCGCGGAATTTCCATGAAAGCTTTCGGATAGATTTTCAGTATATCGCCGTATTGCTTGGTATTTTATAATCCGCTTTGAAACTTGTAACCCTGGAGGCATTTCCGAATATTCGAAACGCACTCTAAAAAATTCACGAACTGGCTATCTTCTATTTTGTTTCAGAGGAATTTGAGTGAACTTGTGTGTCTTTGTCAAACAGACAGGCGTGACGAATGCGAAGCGAGGTGTTTTTATTTGTAATGTATGGAATTGTTTGAATCCAGTCACATAGAAAAGCGAAAGCGATCCAATAGCGTGTCAGAACTATTGGACCGACGTCTCGCTTCGCTTTCGCTTATCTGTTTGACAAAGGCATTAAACAACACAAAAACTATTTGTCTAAAGTCCTTTATTTCGGAAGTAGAAGACCTTGGTTTTTAATTGACTTGTGCCACCTACTTTCGAAAGAAAAGTATTTTACACTTTTTTGTCATTTTAAAATACACTTGTATATATTTTTTAAAACAAATCTTTTCATACATTAAGCCTAATTGCACCACAATCACTAAACGGGTTTAGCGCTAAACTGCCTTAGAATATCACTGTATCCCCGTCAAATTGTTTGAAGTTGACAAAGACAGAACGATGTTTTAAATCAGTTTAGCGCTAAAATTGTTTAGTGATTGTGGTGCAAGTGGGCTTAAATGTATGAAAAGATTTGTTTTAAAAAATATATACAAGTGTAGTTAACCTTTATAGTGGAAATAGACATGCCTATTATGTTCTGCGATTACGTAAACACAGATATGCGATAGCAGCAACTTTGACCCTCGCTTTTTTCAGGAACCCTGTACCAAATCTTAACCTAATGTTCACGGGACCACCTGGGAAACGAAAGAAGAATTTTCCAAATCGGCCCAGATGTCTTTTTTATGTTACGTGGTAAAGTCATCACATGAGTTCTCCCACCCAGGGCAAAGCGGGAGGGACTGTCAGACTCGTACTGACTGAAATCCACGGTGTCCTTCAATAACCCTTAACGTACCGGGGTCATGGTAATTCGTGAGTCCTTTGAGTAAGTGACGGAGGGAAATACATTTAAAACAAAAAGAGAAAATAATTGAGTATTTTTTTTTAAATCGGTTAAAAAGAGGAAAATAGAGGCTATTAGTATCATTCATCTTTTGATGACGAACTGAAAAGATTACGGTAATAAGTGGTCCATTAACGCTTTATTGGCAACATTATATCGTATACCAGATATAATTTTGGTGTTTTGTAGAAACGATTATGAAGATAAGATAATATTTACGGGTGCTTATTTTTTACGGTTATTATTTGATCATATTGTTAGTTTTGTATTAAAAATATCTGAAAAAGGGCTATGGAGCCCAAGATCTTTTTTTCTGGATGGTCTCCCACCCTGGGTGGGGCGGAAAGGAATGTCAGGACTATTACTAACTAAAAATTACCCTTTAGTTGCCCTTTGCGTGCCTGGCTCACGGTTGCCTTCACAGACGGTCCGACGATCATGGCAAGTAGAGCGCAGTATCTTAGTTGATATTATACATTATATAAGCCAATTATGTTCACAAACTGTACTGCGCTCGAGAGTTTAAAATACAGTAAGCGATTGATTCCATAATTGATAAGAATTTATGGTAAGAGTTTGTTTTTTTAATTTTAATGGATGGGTACAAATTCGTGAAGATACCAACTATAACTACATTAATTCCACAACCAAAGATATCATTTAATTTAAACCATGATAGCGAACTGATTACTCATTCAGTTTGAGACCGTACACTCGGACAACTTGGGTCCTAGACATGCTCCCTGGGGCACGCCAATCAGATTTGTTCAAACCAAGACTGGTACCCCAAAATTTAATCGGATTAGTTCACAAACATTTGTAAGTTGGTCAATGTTTGATAAATTATTTACCTATATTCGATGAATATGCGCATTTATGCTCATATTCAGTAATATAAGTTGAACAAGAAAGCTCATTGGATGCCATTGCTACACATATTTGGCTGTATTTGGCAAGAGGAGATCGTTAAACTGATTTTGGAATTTAAGAACCCAAAGTAACGTTCAAATTAGATTGGCACTAATCGTTCAAGCTTTTCTAGCCTTTTTCTAAGACTACGAGTATTTCAACCGAAGGTTTTTCAGTTCGTTACGCCTCAAAGCCTTCTGGCTTTGCATTGAAATATGTTGTGCGGTACGAACTGCGAAACTTCTTCTTACAAACGTAGAAGACATCGCAACATCACAGAACGATCCTGAATTCCTTAGATTTGCAACCCACCATTTGAATGCTTTTGCAAATCTAATAAAGCAGACCATGCCACCAGCTAATATAAACTGACCATGTCAAACATAAAATGTTAATTTAAATTCGTCTCACAATTATTACGGGTACCTTTAAGAACTTGGAACATTTTATAGCACAAAAACAAAAACGTCAACTATTTCGATTTTAAACCATCCCATTCCGTTATGCTATAAAATATGTAGGAGGAACATGACGTTTATGTAAAAAACTTATTAGAGAATCCTTGCAAAAACGTCAAAGAGACGGAATATAATCATTGTGGGTGTACCTATTAATTTATTCAGGATAACGTATAAAATTAAATTATTGAAAAAGAAAGTAAAAACCTTCCCACATTCCTTTGCCGATTAAAAATTGTACTATGAATGTGGAACAGGAGCAGAGGATCTTAGAAACTAACAGTCACTAACTTTAATATGCAAAGCATTAATGCCTGGGAGAATAAGGTGGAACGCGTTAAGAAGAAGCGAATCCTCCTCTTCACGCCCAAGCCTCAACGGGAGATCTTGTGTCGGGGGTTATGGTTAGACCTCCGAGCACCGCAGGCGTAAGCTTGTGTATTTTGAACAATAGCTATCGGACTAAGTGGTCCATATCGGACAATAAGTTACCTAGCTTCGATCCGAGTCAACGGCGCGTCGAGTTACACGGGCGCTTCAAAGAACAGTCTGCATAACTGACGGGCCCCGAGTAGGCCAAATGTCTGCCAAGTTTGCTGGTATGGTGAAAATAGTAACTGCGGTCCTGGAGCAATTGAAGGAATAGAGCGGGCTTTAGCCATTACGAGTACATCCCTTCCGCTCCAAACATTGCTGATTTCAAATCCCAAAAAAAAATGTGTTCCATGTTACTCGGGGTTGGCTCAGCACTTTTTTCCTCTGATACCAACTAAATGAATAAATCCCTAAAAGTTAATAACCTAGCCTTCCATAAAGATTTCTCATAAAAATAAGCATCTGATTTATACAGGCCATCAGAACAGACTCTCAATTTACCAGATTATGAGTTACGATTAGTAGTTTTATCGTCAAAAATTGGCCATAATCTGTCCTGGTCCGTTAATAAATGGGTCCGTAACCTTTTGACCGCCAGTGTCATGTATAGATGACAAGCCAAAAAGTGCTCAGCACGCCACAGTCGCGCGTCGCGACTACACGAAAGACTTTTAAACGTCAATATATGTAGCTTATTAAAATATCTCTAAATTCACTACTGTTTTTTATGTACTTATGTATTTATTTTGCTTAGCTTAGCGCTGAGAGCACGTTCTTGTTTTTTTGACGTGGCGGTCAAAGGGCTAGAAAGGTATAGGAAAAACTCTGATGGAACATTTTGACACTGGGTATAAGGCTGACCATATCTGTCAAAGGACAGACGTAGGAGAAGTAAGACGACGACAGACGTAATGTATGATGTCTCATATCTAGATAGATCATCATCATCTTCCCACATATAGGTATCCCAATTTACTTTGGGGTGGTTTTCATTCTTCCTGTCAGACGTCATGGCACTATTTACGCTTAATTTTTATTCCCTCTCCTATATTCTAATATTTTTCTTTTAATTCCCATCACCACTAAAAAACTGAATGCAAAATCTTATCAAAAGCTGTTCGTGTTAATATTTTACATTAATTTAAGAGCATCAACACTGACAGCTCTTTAACGCCGTTTAGATCTATTGACCCACTCTCTAAAACTTGACAAGGACAAAAACATTTATCTACAGTTATAAACTATTATATCTTCATACTAAATCACAGGTTTCCCTATTTAAGATTTCAAATGATAATTTGAAGATCCATTAAATCCTAATTTCAATGTCAGCTGGGCATGAAAATTGCCCACATCAATAAAATTGGGCATGTTCTACGGAAACAATACATATCCTGTAAAACAGACGCGTCTGGAATTTGATACATTGCCTCCAGCGAGGAAACAATATGTTGATTAACTTTTACTGTTTCCATTAAATTGATTAAGGATGTAATTAGTTTAATTTGTACTGAACCAATTATACTGATTACAAAGAAATTGCGTGCGTACGGAAACTTGATATTATAAATAACTCCGATTTCCTAGCAATCCGGTATTATGGGACGGTGTTGTGGAATATTCCACATTGCCCCATCAATTTGTTCCAGAAGTGGGATAACGTGGAATGGTACAATTTTTTATGTTTTTTGTCATATTTATCCATTTTGGTGTATTAATGGATTCTAAATGATTGAAGACTAGACAAGCAATATTTTCTGGTGTAAAGCACTAAAGAACAAATTACATAATAAGCTATACGTACCAAAGTTATTAAACTATTTTAGTTTTCACTTATTCGTTAGATTTTTAAAAGCAAAAAAAAAAACATTTAAAATTATAATACAGTAGTGGCCCATCGGTGTCGAGAACAGGGTCCAAGTTACCGGCGGCGGTGGTCAGGACTCCAGAGGAATATCTCCTAACAATGCGCGCCATGGCCAAAAAACTGCTTTCTGAATCAGGCAATTGATCAGCCGCTTAACGAGAGCCTCCTTAGATGTTAGTCGAGACTCTTGGCAATTAAGCCATGGTCATGTCAGTCATAGTTCTTAGTCAGTAGTACATTAGAGATGAATTTTCTTAAATAAACTTTACCAAACCCTTATTTACTCATCATTTACAACGTTTTTTTTTATCGTGGTAAAATCATCAAATGAGTCCTCCCAAAAACATTTAACTTAAACATAAACTTTTATTTTGCCCACCCAGGGCAGGGCGGGAGGGACTGTCAGACTTGACTGACTAAAATCCAAAGTGTCCTTCAATAGCCCTTTACGTACCGGGATCACGGTAATTCGTGAGTCTACAGGCCCCGTCACTATGCTGACACTCCTTGAGGCGCGCGTGGAACACAGCGCCCGCATGCTCGTGCCTACGGTGGCCGGAGATCGTCTTGCGATGTCCGTCGCCGTGGGCGTCTACCACTGCGGCTGGGGTGGAGGGAGGACGCTGTCCTCTCCCTCACGCGGCCCGCCTCCTCCTTCGCGAGCATGACTGCTTCGCAGAAGGAGGCGATCATTTACATCGCTTGGTAAAAAAACGGTTGACATATTATTTTTAACACCTCCTACTGTTGTTGACAACTGGTGGAACAAAGTGGAAAAAATACTTATTGTTATTGAATTAATATTGATGTTACTACAAAAAAGGATTAATTAAGCAAATACATTTGCTTGTATATAAAATGGATTGCCATCAACGCAATGGACGCATTTTTTTTATTTATTTGTATTTTTATAGTCGTGTGTATTAAGTGTTATGTCTACTAAATTAATATACTACCCGATATACTCTATCAGGTGATACTAAATAGCGACCTTCGGTTATAACATAGTAATATGGCATTGTGGCATTCTTTCTTGACCATAGGTAGCACCAACATACTTTTTTATTGGTTAATCATCTAATGAGTCCTCCCGTCCCTGTGTGGAGCGGAAAGGACTGTCGGACTCATAACTGAAAACCGAAATGTTCTTTTAGTTGCCCTTTGCATTCCGATACCACAAAACCGGACAGTCCAGAAAAGACTTTACAAACTTATCACTTTCATAACTTATCTCATGGCATGATCTAAAAGTATGCCTAGCTTTTTCCCAATATTGAGGTCGGCTTCTAGTCGAACTAACGAACGAAATATCAGTATTGAATATGGACCGAATGCCTATAGGTCCTCCACAACTCAGTTATAGAGCAATACGATACCCATGGTAAGACTAGTTGTCAGACTTTAGAGCTTCTGACTAATATTAACGACTGTCAAAGATCTATAAATGGCAGCCGAGACCTACCGCTTTACGTGCTTTCTGAGGCACAGAGGAAACTTGCTATGACAGATAGTCACCATGGGCTATCCACAGATCAACCTTGACAAGCGCGGCTTAAACCGTAAGAAAAAGTATAACAAAGTAATTCATTTTCTCCTATATTTTTTTCCAAATAGCATTGAAAACTTGAACAAGGCCGTTGCATATTAACAAAGTTCAAGCTGCTATCAGGATAAAATACTTATAAGTTGAAGTATGCGTTCTATAAGTTCTCGACGAAGTTGATAAATCAACTTCGTCGAGAACTTATAGAACGCATACTTCATAGTTCGATCTCTCATAAAAGTATCTAACGCAAAGTTCTGGATTATTAGCAAAGAATTTGTCTATAAAGTTTTTAAAGTTCTGTAGAGCTATTTATCTTAGAAAATTTACTCTGATAATTCATTTGACTGATGCAAAAAATAGATAAAAACTGTTTGTAAAAAGTTCAGCACCGATTGAGCTGAAATTTTAGCATGATATATCATCCGCATAATCCTTGATGCAGAATATATATTTAGCTTTTTGAGTTTTTGAAGCGTACACAAACCAACATAACATTTATAAATATATTCGGTACACAGCTAGTTTGTAACCAGAATTAACACAACATACTCGTATAGTACATACCGTTATCACGTTCCCTTATGTTATAAAGCTGTACATAAAAAACACGCATATATTAACCAAAGCTTAGATAAGAACATGCAACAAGAAATATTAACATAATATAGGGTTCCGACGAAATGTTATCAGGTTTTTCATGTGTATAAAAACGTTGAAATAAACCACGTAAGCGCCTGCATGCATAATGGCGGCAATTTTTCACTCGCTGGCGTTATTGCGTTTTGCAATTTTTAGGCGGCAGGCGCTTTGCTCCTTCTGAGGTGATGACAAGTAAATACAGTATAAATTGTGTAAATATAATATGATTTCGTGCTTTTTTTAAGCTTCAATTGCGAATTAGAATCAACATACTTTATTTTTTACTTTAATTAATCAAAAATATTTGCTGAAATATTTATTTCGCTTAAAAACTAACAAGTAAAAGATTTTTAGCTCATAAATCTTTTTAGTTCAAAGGCTATATGAAAGAATTCATTTGATGTTTACATTCACGATAGGGACCTTTGTGAGTCTGTGTTAGTAGGTCGAAGGACATTCCCCAATGGCTATCGATTTTTTGATAACAATACGTAATAACCTAGGGTTCGACAGCGACGTTGAATGCCTCTGCTTTTGGTCATAATACCTATTATGTTGCCTGCTTTTTATTCAAAATGTTTTATGTAAAATTGATGGTTTTCATAAAACGTATAGTGGAGGCTTTTTTTAGCGTGGTAAAATCATCAAATGAGTCCTTCCACCCAGGGCAGAGCGGGAGTGATTGTCAGACTCGTACTGGCTAAAATCCACGGTGTCCTTCAATAGCCCTTTACGTACCGGGGTCACGAAAAAACTACTGAAAGAATTTTGGATCAAATTTGGTACACAGATAGTTTATAACCGGATTAACATAAAGGATAGTTCTTATCTGAATTTTATGTTCTTTCTAAGAAATAATAATTATATTATTACTCAGACAATAGATTTTTTAACAACATTTAACATCAGAAGATGTTATTAAAATAGTGAAACCATTATTTTATTATCTTAAATTCGATCAGTTTTATATAAAAATTAAAAATCTTTTGTGAAAGCTCAGTCTCGGACTCGCGGGACTCGCGAATTACCTTGACCCCGGTACGTAAAGGGCTATTGAAGGACACCGTGGATTTTAGTCAGTACGAGTCTGAGAGTCCCTCCCGGTCTGCCCTGGGTAGGAGGACTCATATGATGATTTTAACACGTAAAAAAAAATATCATTTTACTCATTTAAAAACTGATCAATAGAATCCTACTTCTTACAAATACTGGGAAAATTCTCATCTAGTTTTAAGAAGTTTAAAATGCAAGTAAGTAACCTAAAGCGTTAAAAGACATTTCTTCAAACATAACCCTGCACATCACTTCCCTATATTACCTGTCAGGTCTTTTATACCTGACCTCATAAATATAATAACCACCGTCAGTCGTCAGTCACACTCCTCTGTAATGTGGCACTCGGCTACTGGGGTCGTTTCGACCCTGACACTTACACTGATGGGCCTTTTACGTATATTTTCCCGGTCTTTCTTATTTTTATTAATATTATCATTTGGAGGGTTGAGTACAGTTTTTATTTTTTTGTAAATAAACTGTGTCTTGTGGATTAAAGTAAACAAAAAAGTACGGGACCGTTTGTAAAGGGAACCGCGGCTCTAGAACGTAAAGGGCACTTGAAGAAATAGAGTGAGTTGATAGTCCCTTCCGCTCCTCACAAGGCACGGATGGAAGGACTCATTTGGTGATTATTAAACACCAAAAAAAACCTTTCATACCCAACTTCTCTCGCGTGAAACAATATTTAATAAATATTGTACGAGTAACTACACTTGAATATCGTGTAAAAATACAATAGCTACTGATACGTAGGTAGGTATTTATTAAAGAATTTATATTGTCGACTGAATTATCTTTGAGCAATGAATTCAGTTTTCCTACCTTACTTTGAAAATCTACCAACGCAAAACAGAAATAAAAATTGAAAAAACTGTGAAATTGAAGAAACTTTATTATCTGATTTACAAAAAGTTACACCCTAACTTACTTTAATAAAAGCGAAAGTAAGATTGTTTAAAAAAGAAAAAGCGTTTATATATTGGTGTTAGAAGTGTAAGAGTAGTTTTGTTTTTTATTTCTCTTTAATTTTAATTCTTAGCACAGTCGTGATAGTAAACAAGGCATAGACATGCGATAGCAGGGATTTGCTGTATTTTTTTTAAGAATTCCTTCGATATCTCCAAGATCACCATCATCAGATCCTGACCTGAAGATCATAGAACCACCTCAATAAAAAACCAGAATTTTCCATATCGGTCCAGGCGTCTCTGAGAAATATAGTAACAAACATACAAAAAAAAACGACGGGTTGCACTCTGGGAGTGCCAGCAGAAGTGAAAACTTGAATAGTAATAAACACACACGAACATTCGCGCAAGCGCCCTGAGCCGTCTTACGAATTTTCGATCAAGTCACGTGTCCTGACGCGAGTTTAACATTTTTTACCCATTCCAAAAAAAGTGTACAACGCCGCTAAAGAAGTTTTCACTTCAAAAAATACAGATGATATGAAAATCTCCTCCTTTTTGAAGTCGGTTAAAAATGAGCTGAGAGCAAGTACTAACAAGTAATTTTTCCACCAAACATGGCAATTTTATGTAACTGTCTACCAGATACCCCATTAGTTGAACGTTCAAACCGTTAGTATTGAAATATGTCTCTAGTCTAGACGATATCAATGTTCAATAGTCCCACATGACGTTCCTTTGTGGCAAACTATAATAACACACGAAAAAATAATATTTTATCAAAGGGGTTCGTGTATGTCGTGACTTAAAAGGTTTCATGCAGACGAGCGTTAGTTTTGTCGGCAAATATTACTGCTGCCGCCGAAGCGTTGCCTCTCTGCCGGCTGCAGCCGATGGTTGGTTGGGCTGAATGGGGCTGATATATGCGTCATGTTCGTGAACGGGCGCTGTCAGTTGGGACTGGTCATCTCTTAGCTGCCCCGGTCTATTTTAATTTAAAGTAACTTTATTTTTGAATTGTCTTTTTTATATTTACTATGGACACTATTAACCTGCCACATAGTTCTCACATAATGTACCATCTGATGATGAATGATGCAACAAAAGTTCTGTAATAATTTTGGCGATTGAAAAAGAGTGTCCATGGAGTTTTTTGCTCATTCTTCTCCATAGAGATCTACGCTTTGGAATGAGCACCTACGGTACTTTCACAGTTTTTATGTCTTGTGACTGGGACTGTAGCACCATAACTATTTTTGTACTATTTTTATTTTATGTCTTTTGACAATTCAAAAGTGCTTGTAATTGGCCTAGTTGAAATAAATGATTTGATTTGATTTGATGCGTTTTCACGTGGACTTATTACATTTTGTCGCCTGCCCCCAACTCTTTGACGGCTGCCACTGAGACGCACTGCCAGCTCCACCCGACGCGTTGACGGCTGCCGCGTTGGATCCGACAAGAGGCCGCTCGTGTGTATAAAGCCTAATAGTTTATACCTAAAGGTGAGTTTTCTTTGAAATCCAGACATACAAATTACCTAGAAAGGAGACTAACAAGAATCGATCAATCCCTGGAACGATAGAAATCTAGAATTTGTCATGTCAGCTTCGCGAATTAATTTTACAGATTCCTTTTATCTATGCTATAAGTTTAGTGGAAACACACACTACTTTTTGTAAAAGTTAGGGACAGTTGCGGAATACACTCAGTTCGACACAATAAAGGGACTGTTAGACTTTATGCCTTGTTTGACAAGTACGAGCTAGCAGCTAGCGTGCGAGTCGGCCTACCGAGTAACTGCATTGCAGTAACTCACACTCTTTGTATGTAATTTACGAGTGACTTGTAGGTGCGAGTTGGACGGTAGCTCGCTCTGAGTCACTTTAACAACATCACTTGCCTGTTTGCCCGGCAGCAATTCGCACATGGCAGCAGCTCGGTCAATACTTGCATCATTTGGACGCGGTCGGCAGTAGGTTGCCAGTGCCAGCCGGATTGTAAATTATGAGCGGAGCCTGAGTTTTATATGTGCTAGTAGCGTATATCATCACGACATCTTCCAAGACTGGGCAGCAGCTACCATGAGTCGTGTGAGCGGGAATGGCGAGCCGAAACCACTGGCGTACGAGTAGACAAGCCGAGTAGCTGTCTACTGTTAGGCAGAAGTTCGCACTGTGTAAACCAGCCATTACTGACTAAACATTAAGAAGTATCTAAGTATCTTTTGAGGTGGTTGAATTTTATTTTTATAATTACTTACGACAAACTTGTCTAACATTATTATCCAGTAAAATGACATCTGATCGGATATGGGTGAATTGTATACAGAATGGCACATTTTGGCAATACCACGCTCACTTATCAGGTGTCATCTGCATGGAAACACGTATCTACCAATTGGATTGAGAAATAAATCGAAACTTCGATGAGATCAATTCAAGAACGAAAATTGTTCAACGAAATACATTAGGTACTTTCATTGTAATGAAATTAAAAATAACGGCCATGTGCGAGCTAAACTCGCACAAGAAAGGTTTCGTACCATTATCTATGAAACGGCAAAAAGTACGTTTGTTATGTATTCCTTAAATATGTTTTATTCTGTTTTTTTTTGGATTTTTTTTTTCACAGCAACAACAGAAATGCATCATCTGCGATTTCAACTGTCTAATCGCGGTTCATCAGATACAGTGAAGTCTTAGCAATAGAGTCCCGGTTTACTTTGGGTACAGAACCCTAAAAAGGTTGGAGTTACATTGTTTACTTACTTTGAGTAAATGTTAAGAGTTCCGAGACGTCATAAACGTCTTAATGCCTTTGTCAAACAGACCGGCGAAAGCGAAGCGTTTCCGAACCGAAGCGAGACGTCAATCCAATAGTTTTATCACGCTTTCGCGTCTCTATGTGACTGGATTCAAACAATTCCATACATTACAAATAAAAGGTTCGGTATCGCTTCGGAAACGCTTCGCTTTCGCCAGTCTGTTTGACAAAGGCTTAATAGTTTGTTATTACAAAGTTTTATGTTGCTTGTTCAAGGTCGTATTTTAAAGGTCAGAAAGTAACTTCTTAAGTTAATATAAAATAAACATTTGTTTACAGAAACTTTCAGTTAGTTTCCAAATACCTACCTATTCCGAAGGTTTTCAAAGCATCTGTCAATTACTTTAGTTATTTGATTTATTGAATCGTAGGATCTGATGGTAGGACGATCGTTAGGACTACGTCGCACTTCATTTCTAACGTCGTCGTCTACTAAAGTATAAATGTTCCAAAATAGAAGTATATTTATATTACTGAATGAGAGGCTAAAAATACATATATATAAAAATACAAAATTAAAATAAAACTAAACTAAACTACATATTATAGAGCATCGAAAAATTCATCCTCAACGCTCAGCTGGTAATGTGCCCAAGAGACTGGCGGCGTTGCCTCTCTGCATGGCAATACTTAGCCTCTAGCCAAGGTAAAAGCCAGCTCTTGGGTCACGGGAAGCGTCAATAAGTCTTTTAGACATTTCTTTGTAGAGGCTGTGAGCACTCTGACCCCATGGCCCTATAGTTTCAACCCTAAACAGCTCAAAAATATAGTTACTACTAAGGTTGCTATATTTACGCCCCTTGAGGTTCTCAGCAACCGTAGCAGCAGCGCCAGCAGAGCACGATGAAAGTATAAATTGACCTACTAATATTTTAAAAAACAAACTTTGTAGTATCTACCTATTCCTTTTGGTTTACTAAAATAGAACTGGCGAAATGAGGGTATAATACTATTAGATACTTTACCAAACGCTTCGGGGACAAGACGCTCAATTTATGTTATTTTATTCCTATTTCTAATCCAGTGTCCATATCTGGTCGCGGGACTCACGAATAACCGTGACCCCGGTACGTAAAGGGCTATTGAAGGACACCGTGGATTTTAGTCAGTCAAGTCTGACAGTCCCTCCAGCCCTGCCCTGGGTGGGAGGACTCAGTTGATTATTTTACCGCGATAAAAAAAAAAGTGTCCATATCTCACGAAAAAAAACTCAAATGATAATTTCCCTAGGCTCTCGCTCCCCTATTTTGATACTCATTTAAAATCCAACCAGCCAAAATAGTTAATCTACAAAGTGAACCAAAATGTAATAAAACACAACTCAACAGAATATTAAAACCTTCAAAAGCATTTAAAACGTAGAAGCAAATTATGAAATGCAATGCAATAACACAGTGAAAAGCGGAGCCGAGCTTTGCGAAGCCCACATGTAGTTATCATATATACAAGTACATAAATATATGTACTTGTTGCATGTACTGAGAAGTTTCAGTCTGTGTCGATTCTGTTCAGTAGTGCTCGAATGTTTGTGGTGAGCGAACGCGCCTGTCTGTTGTGCGACGCGGTTCCGCGATTCGAAGTACACGTTCTGTAATAATCTGTTCTTTTTTTGAATGCAAGATTTTCAAAAAAAGAAATGGAATGATTTGTAAACTTTTTTTATGAGCGTTTGGAGATTTTCAGATTGAATTTTGGTGTTTTTTTTTTCAATTCTGAACTTGATAATAAGTTTAAATAATATTTAAATTATAGTGTCGTTTATAAGTTATTTGATGGATTAATAAATAACTAAGTAGTGTTCGGATTTAATAAAGTAGCTAATTTATGTACAATTACTTTTTCTTAACTCATAAATAAATTAAAAATAGTAATGTGTTTTTGTGAAAATGTTGTAGCCTATGATGGCTTAGTGAACTTTTAAATGTAACTAAGTGACTACAACAGTGAATTAAGTGAGACTTCAGAGAAACTTGAAAAAGCATTTATTCTGCGAAAAGGTAAATATTTTTATGAGATTATCTTTTCATAGTTTTAAAGTTATATTTTTATGAATTTCGTAAGAAATATTCTACAGAAAC
This sequence comes from Agrotis puta, assembly GCA_943136025.2. Lineage (NCBI taxonomy): Eukaryota > Metazoa > Arthropoda > Insecta > Lepidoptera > Noctuidae > Agrotis > Agrotis puta. Next base: position 16,550,690 of record OW964169.2, on the reverse strand, counting down.
ATTAACAAACAAAATAGTCGTCTACCATGTTCTGTCTATACGCCGTAATTATAATTACAACAATGTTATTTTTCATTATCAAAATATGATATCTTTTTATCGGATACCTGATCCAATAGATAATCCCATCACGGTTTATGGGTGTTCCAAGTCGTGATTTAGAGATACGACACTTCAGGAAAAAAATACGTTTGTTCTCCACAATTCCATTTTACTTGGGGTCGGCGTAACGTTTTCTTTTTCCATTCTCCACTCTCAGACGCGACGGTGTCCTTCTTCTTTCATATTTATTCAAACTTAATATCATAAACATAGATTAAAAAATGTTTAGACGTGTTCGAAACGAAACGAAACGTTTTAAATGAAGCCAGTTTTTTATAAATGTGTGATTGAGCGCCACGCACACATTTAAATGTTTTCCTTGGAGATTTTCACTTGTTTTACGTAGGAATGGAGTGACGGGGTAGATTTTTACCCCGTCTTTTTGGCTTCAATTCTACTACATTTTTTAATCAAAGATCATAAATACATACAGCCCCTTTTAAATTAATAACAGTCGATATTTATCAACACTTTTAAGACACTATCAGCCTAAATAGTTCTCAAAGGTAGCGGTCATGGAAAATCTATGCTGTGATAAAAAAATCGTTTGGACATCTTCGTCTTTCAATTATAATCACGACATTATGACGACAGTATGCGTAGCATGACCTTAAAGGGCCAAAGCCTGCCGGGACCGCGGAACTAACTACCATGACCCCGGAACGTAAAGAGCTATTGAGGGACACCGTGAATTTTAGTCAGTACAAGTCTGTACAATCCCTCCTGCCGTGTCCTAGGTTGAGAGGACTCATTTGATGATTTTACCACGATAAAAAAAATTACATGACACTTAAACATAGACTTACAAATATTTTGGCACTGTTACGGAGTACTGTCCTGTGTACTCCATAACAAACGATTCTTCCCAGCACAGGTAGCGACGACTGACTGCGTAACGATACCACCCTAGAAACAGGTTTTGTTTACGGAAAAATGGACATAATCACACAAAAACGAAAGATTCCTATCGTCTTAAGCATAGTGAATTTTAAAATTTGGAAAAAAAAACGTTTTTTCAGCCCTTTTCGGATCGTTCTCGGGCAAAAACATTTTAGGTAATCTATTCCTCGTAGAATAGAGATGGGTCATGCTACGCATATTATAAAGCAAGTCGTGACAAACAGCAATAAATATTTTTCCAATAGCTCTCATTCTGGAACACTAATTATCACCAAGGTCATTATTTATTGTCCTCAGAGAGGCCAGTCCTCACCGTGCCTCCTTTGAGGTCAAAGTTAAGGAGGAGTGCTACGACCTCAAGAATTTCGGCCTCAGTGAACAATGGCGATCACTGAAGTTGATTTCAGCCGAATTTTAATGGACTATAAAGATTTTGAAGCGGTTTTACTTGCGTTGTAAAGAAGCTTTTAATCTTTTCTGTGAAAATAATCATAATTTTGTTTTTTAGTGATATTTTATGGGCTAGAAAAGATTCAATATTCCAAATTACGCAATTCATTACAAAAGTTAATTGCGCAATTTGTAATATGTAATAAAAGTAGGTACAGGCTATGAACCGATTTACTGGCTTATTGCTCTAGTGGCCGCAAGTGCGACTGCTGAACATGAGGTCCCGTGTTCGATTTCCAGGATGGTCAAAGTGTTATTGGTTTTTTTCAGGATGAATTACTCAGTAGCAGCCACGGAGTATAGATTTGAGTTTAGGTGTTCGGTTGATGGACATAGGGTCGCCCCATGTTTAGGGAATGCAATCTCATTCTCGCGAGATATCGACCTTTTTTTACCGAGATTGATCTCCGACGAAATAAGAGCGAGATCTCGCGAACTTAAGGGTGCGCCTAAAGCAAAATCTTCAATTTTCGATTAGATTTTTAGAGTACTAAATCATGTTCAATTCGGGAAAAAAGTATATGCTAGGAAACTTCACTATATTTTCGAGGGCGGTGTCCGACGAAAAACATAAAAAGACAAAATTTTCTCGATAGAAAACGATCACAAAGTTACCTCTAATTTTCACGTTTTTTCGCTATCATTCTATTTTGGTGCGTCCTACAGAACTACAAATTAGATAAATATGAACACAAATACGTAATCGAGGGACGCTAGCGGCGCTTTTTTGAAATATTGTTTATAATAAAAGTTATCATTGTTCATAGCATTCGGCGCTTACGACAGTTTAAAACCGTGTAAAATGCTATTTTCCATTTCGCGTGACATTAGACTCCGCGTCACGAGTGAAGTTCTGCGGAAAATTCGTGGTACTAAATTTTTTTAATGCAATTTGATGTAATGACATAGACACTAGCGCCACGTCAAAACGACTTCAGTCGCGGCGCGGGCTTTAGCTTCAGGCATCACTTTGTTTCACTCGTCAGTCGGCGCCGCTCTATTGAGACGGGAGGTCTATGACAGTTTGTTCCGCGCTTGGCGGCTATTAAAATAATAATAATTTTGTTGATATAATAAGAGAAACAACACATAATACAACCAAAATACGAAAACTAACATATTTTAAGACTAAAATAATTTCAAATAGCCGAAAACCATTTTTCTGAAATTTCTTTTACCACAGTGCACGCAAAATAAACAGTTAATCAGTTGTACTGTTAAGGGTCAAGTTTTTTCACCACTATGTAATGAGGTCCGTTTGTTCAGGATATTCTGTTAATTTTTATAGATCTGTTCATGTTACGTACTTAAAAAAAAAACCGTAGTGAGGTACCGAATATTATTGTGCTAGTGCCGGAATTAAATATGGAATCTGAACAAAAGTACTAGGAGAACAGGATCATGAAGATTTTTGCTGCTTTTTTTTATGTATGTTCTTGTCTTCTACTAAAAAAATTGGCTGAAAACAATTTTGTTCTTTTTTTTTCAGTGATCTTTTCTTCTACGATGTTGTGGACTTTTATCACCCGCGTCAAGCGAACAAAAGCAAAAAAAAAAGCAGGCAACTAAATATTTATTGAAGTCATAGTCATGCTAGGGCTTCTGAAGCCTAAGCCTCAGAGCCCTAGCATGATTTTTCACGTTTTAAATCTTGTGATGAGTTACAAGATATTTGATGATTCGATTTGTGAGTGCGTTATGTATTTTTATTTTAAAGAATATTGTTTTTTAAGTTCTGTAAATATTCAGTTGACTGCTTTTTTTTAAAAAAAGAACAACAATGTCTTCAGACAACATTTTTAGTAGAAGATAAGATTTTTTTTTAACGTGGTATAATCATGAGTCCTCCTCACCCAGGGCAGAGCGGAAGGGACTGTCAGACTTCATCATCATCATCATCTCAGCCATAGGACGTCCACTGCTGAACAACAACTCGCCTTTAGATCTCCACATGTACCGGTTGGAAGCGACCTGCATCCAGCGTCTTCCGGCGACCTTTATAAGGTCGTCTGTCCATCTTGTTGGTGGACGTCCTACGCTGCGCTTGCTAGTCCAAGGTCTCCACTCTAGTACCTTTCGACCCGATCGGCCATCTGCTCTGCGAGCAATATGGCCTGTCCATTGCACTGACCATTTACTTGTACTGACTAAAATCCACAGTGTTATTCAATAGACCTTTACGTTCCGGGGTCACGGTAATTCGTGACTCCCGCGACCCCGACAGCCTTTGGCCCTATACAGGGGAAGCCCGTCACTATGCTGATATTCCGTAAGGCGCGCGTGGAACACAACGGGCATAGTCCATGGTCGGACAGCGAGTCGCCCAATACTCGCCGCCCGCATGCCCGCGCCTACGGTGGCCGGAAATCGTCTGCTGATGAGGGCGCCAACCACTGCGGCTGGGTTGGAGGACGTGAGGGAGAGGACAGAGTCCTCTCTGTCCTCTCCCTCACGTGGCGCGCCACCTCCTTCGCTAACATAACTGCTTCGCAGAAGGAGGCGACCGCCTCCCACTCCGTCCCGCCCCACAGCATGGCCTCGACCAATGCCGGGCGCGAGAGGTCTCGTCTATCGCCGTCGTGAGGACACGGCGGTCCTCTGCCCAAGCAGGGTAGTCCTGCACCTTATGCTCCACCGTATCTTCCAGGCGATCCTCGCAGTGGTGACACCCAGACGTTTCTTCCTTCCTCATCAGACACAGGTACCTTCCGAAACATCCGTGTCCGATGAGGACCTGCGTCATTCGGAAGGTACAGGACGCCGTGACGCCTGTCCAGCCACTCCTCAAAGAGGGGTCTTAGCGCCGCGATTGCGGCGTGCCCAAGAAGATAAGAACATCCAAAAAAAATTTTTCATGATCCTGTTCTCCTAGTACTTTTGTTCAGATTCCTTATTGAATTCCGGCACTAACACCTTTTTAGGGTTCCGTAGCTAAATGGCCAGTAACGGAACCCTTATAGATTCGTCATGTCTGTCTGTCAGTCTGTCTGTTTGTCTGTCTGTCTGTCCATCCGTATGTCACAAACACTTTTCTTCTAAAGTATAAGAGCTATCCTGTTTAAACTTGGTAAGTAGATGTATTATGTGAACTGCATTAGGATTCTCACACAAAAAAAAAAACAAAAATTGTGGTTCCGCATACATAGAATTGAAATTCAATTTTTTTTTCTCCAGACTTATACTTGTGGGGTGTCTATGGATAGGTCTTTAAAAATGATACCGAGGTTCCTATTTTTTTTTTTCTGAACTGAACTGTTAACGCGGGAGAAACGTGGTCAAATGTATCCCCCCTGTAACTTCTGAAATAAGAGAATGATAAAACTAAAAAAAAAATCAAACTACCAGCAAAAATTGGTTGAAATGAAATTGGAAGTGAAAGCGGTCGCCTCCTTCTGCGAAGCAGTCATGCTAGCGAAGGAGGAGGCGGGACGTGTAATTTTACCACGATAAAAAAAGTCCAAAGTTGAAAATATCTCAGAATCAGAGCGTTTTCATTAAATGTTTGCCACGTGTCTAGGGAAGCAGGCTTTCCATTTAAATTGACCGACGACATCGTGAGAGAGAGCAGGCATCCGATAGACCTGGATGCAAGTAGTAATCTAAGCCCACTGTAATATCCTGTTTACACCATGAAGGCCTACCGGAGAAATTATTTATAAATATAAATAATAGTTGCCCACCGGTATCGGGAACAGTGTCCAAGCTCCGAGTGCCGACGCTCAGGGCTTTTATTTGTAAGGAATACATGACATATACTATAAACGGCATTGTCACAATAATAATAATTATGATACAGTATTGTGTTTTCGAACATGAAACATTTCGGAACGCGTGTTAAATAAAATGTTTATTCAATTTGGCATTGGCAATCTGTAATTATGGACTTAATTTAATTTTCTTTTTCGTGTGAAGATGTGGCCACTTTCTTTAGTAGCAAAGTTAATGAAGTCGCATCTGGGAACACCACAGGCTTCTGACATTTATTGGACTGATATTTAATACATAAGTCCAGGTTTCAGGTAGCGCACATGCGATAAATTAGTTGATTATAATGCCGTTTGCAGAGTACAAAGGTAGAGCAAAACACGCAACATGTATTTTTATTGAACACTTCCTACATCATTCACAATAAATGTAATTTTAAAACAAAAAACATAATATTTACAATCACGAAACTACGAAGAAACTCAACTAATTGAATGAAATTAAAATGCTGCCCTACCACCTGCGAAGGTATCGCGCGGGTGTACTCACTTATTTCATGAACAGAGGCCGAATCACACACGTACATAATATTATACTGTGGTACTGCAGTTGTTTTGTTTTTAGCACGAAGTTTTGTAGTGCGAGTCGTCACGCCGCCCGTGGTTGTTATCGGTACTAGAGCAGGGGTGCGGGTGAAATCTGATTTTTTTCTGGCATAATGCCCAGTCTTAACGAGATTGCATTCGAGCATAAAAACGTCTTATTCGAAGCGCGGACTGAGTTGCGGTCTGTCGGTTTCGTAGATGACTGGTTGTTTCTTTAATTTGTTATTTGATAGATACGTACGACGCACGCTACGTTGTATTACTTAGAAGTTTATTAAAAAATTACAGACAGATACGTTAAAAATTTTTGATGCAAAAAGTCTATTGAAAAAAATCGTTAAAATAAATGCTTATTTATCTTATAATACTTGTAACTTTTTCCTAATTTATTGAAATATTGTGATTATTTGCAATAATAACACACAAAAAACTGCCAATCTCGCCAGTTCTCGAAATTGGCGAGATCTCGCGGTAGTGTTTTTTATATAAATTCGCGAGATCTCTTTTGAGCCTCAATCTCGCGAAGTTTGTATTACCTACCAATATTACATTAAAACATGATTGGCGAAATGTGTATAGATAGATTATCAGAGTATAAACAAATGTTTTACCGTCGTATCCAGAAGGTTTATAATAATTGATTTTATGTTTCTACTCATTAGTGTTACTTGTTTCATTTACAAAGCACCACTTGTTTACGAAATATAAAATCATTTATGTAAATGAGTGTATCTACTTAAATATGGCCGTGCCCTCACGTAATTATGAGTCTTTGGCGTGGTGGATTATGGCCCACTCCATCTCCTAGTTAAAAGCCCCATAAGCCGACCCTGGATATATAGGCTTATTATATTAATACCATATTTATATAAATAAATATAATTGAACGAAGCATCATTAAAAATATTATATTTACCTTACATAGGTAATATTCAACCTTGTGCCTTTGAAAAAGAAACAACTGAATTACTAGGTAAATGGAGATTCCATCCATACTTATTATATCAAACAATTTATTCACAAAGTTATCCCTAATTTTCGTTGAGAATGTAAAAAAATTCAGAGAGCCATTATGTTTTATTCAGTAGAAAGTTTAACATAAATACGTTGTTAATATTAATCGGGATTTTGTTTTCGGTAAATATAATGTACTTACCTACATAATTACCAATTCGTTAATTAAGTAGTAATTTAATGTAAGTAGTAAGTTAATGTAAGTAGTTTTCATCAAAATTGTTTTTGGAAAAAAAATTGATGTTTATTTTTTTTAAACGTTGCCCTACACTAGGATTTTCTTACTGTATTGCGGGTGGTTTTACAAACATAGAAACTCACATACACAAACACCCAGACCCGGAACAACTACTTGCAGATCATACAAATATTTCCGTGCAGGGATCGAACCCGCGACTCGCTGTACAGAAGTCAATCGCTCCGCCACTGCGTCAACTATGCCGTCAAATAATACGCCTGTGCATTACTATAATAAAAAACTTATCTTTATATCCACAACACTGCCTTACTATAAATCATTCCCGGATATCCGAAACCGGATAGACCTTGTTCACTAAAACATTCTTCCAATTCCCCGGATCCGTTTAAGACAAAAGGTGCTCTGTATAATCAAATCCTGATCCGACAGAAACGGGCCGCAGGGACCGGGATACAATCTGATTTCGACTTCAGTTACTAACTGCGGGGGATGTTAAAGCATTGATTTTGGGGGTAGTTCTATGTTTTTGTCATTGGTGATAAGATTTGTTGGGTTATTTGTGGGGATTGGCGGGTTATTGGGTAATTGGGTTTGGGTGATTGGGACCATTTAGTATTTGATATTGATTGGACCAGGACAGTAAGGATGGCTTTTATAGTTATGTAGCTCTTTATGAAGTTTCTACAATGCTTTTATTATTTATCTCTCATGATTATTAAACACAAAATATATTAGGTAATAAATTTAAGTGTTTACAATAAAGTGTTGGACATAGTTGTCCGAATTTTTTTTAAACTGGTACTAGAGGTGTGCAGTTTAGGTACTTATGGCATGAGCTGTCTTTTTTTTTCGTTTGAACTTATTTCACAGAAAAGACGGTCGGAAGTCTTACGGCCTACCGCATGCCGTGAGATGAATACCGACCGATGAAATGACAATTCGACTAGTTTTTTTCTACAAATTGTTGTATGAGATGCTATTACTTACGGACTAGTTAGTTGAAAGGTTAGCCGCTCGGCTAGTTATCAATGATATTGACCGAAAAATCGACTCTTACAAATGCCCCATTATGGCATGTAAATGCTCCCTAAAGCCTTTGTCAAACAGACTGGCGTGGCGAATGCGAAGCGTGACGTTTTTATTTGTAATGTTTGAATCCAGTCACATAGAAAAGCGAAAGCGATCCGATAGCGTGACAGAACTATCGGACTGACATCTCGCTTCGGTTCGGTATGGCTTCGGAAACGCTTCGCTTTCGCCTGTCTGTTTGACAAAGGCATCAATGCCATATTCTATCGGAACAACTGACAATCGTCTTCCAATAGAGCACAATTGACATGAATTTCTCAGTAACTCGTCGAATGTCAGTCCAACACATTTTTGACTATTTCACTTTTCCATCATCGTTATATCAATAAAATATCACTTCCTCCCTCTACTCACGTCTAGATGAAATGATATAGGTATTGTTAATGTGACAGTCGCAAAGCCCTTATTTCATATTTTAGTGACAGCCCAGCACAATGGAGAGTAGGACAAGTTTTAAGAGTACGTGACAAGATGGGAACACTATTCTTGCCGCTATTGAAGCGGCAAGAATGTCGGTACCTTATGTATGCGTATTTGGAATTTCTTAATGGTATGGTTATGGTAGTCTATTGTTAGAGTGAATCATTTCATATCAGTCCTTAAGCGTTTGCTGTGTGTGTTCCTGGAATTCTTCTACCCATTTGAAATAGAAAGGAGGTTCTAGAATGTTGTGGCTTCACCTAACAGGCTGGCTGAGTAATAATCTGAAACAAGACGTCAACCACAATTAGTTGTAGTGAGATTGTTTTTCTTCTTGGTATGTTTAAGAGCAGCTACATTTTGGACGCTTCCAATTACGCGATTTAATAACGCGCCTTTTGAGAAACAGAAGGTGATATTGAGGTCACATGCAAGCACGCGCTTCCTCTTGGTTGTAAGAAGAGGAAGCGCGTGCGTTTGGAAGTGCTTAACATTTTTCGACTTTTAAGTGCACTGTTAAAACATTGATATCGAGGGAACTTATTGACTTATATGGGAGTTGTAGGGTAATTTGTGTGTGTGTGTGTGGGGTGACTGAATACTTATCTATCGAACCTCTAAGTCTTAATATTTCTGCACGCATCTCCAAGCGTTACTTAAAACTAGTTTCAACCAATCTAATGGCTTGAATTTAGTTTTAAGTATTGCTTGAGTATTGAGTGACGTTCTGTAATACGGACGTAAGACTTGATATTTGTAAGAACCGTGGGTTATAGTAAGAGTCCAATATAACCATCCGTTCTCCCCAGACAATACACCAACGGGCCTCCACCAACCTAAATAGAAAAAGGTCAGATAAATGCTATCTTTATTTCTAAATAAATATATATTTTATTCCAAATTGTATTGCTGCGATTCGGGACAGCGTATCTAACACTGAAATAACATACAGGTCTTATTCAGACTTAACACCAGGTGTAAAGCCTCTGCCTCGATTTAGGCGGGGAGCGGAGCGGCGGCCGTGGCGGTTTCGGAGCGGCAAGATTAGATCTCGACCGCCCCATTGCTGCGCCTCTATTTTCGACGACAGGTCCATTGGATTTTATGCATAAAACCCTCCCGTTGTCGCCCCGCTTTCCGCTAAATTCGAGGCAGAGGCCTAATAGCGGTCAAACAAAAGCCTATATCTACCAATAAAAAGAAAGGTCCACTTTTATCTCATTTAATACCTCGTATTGTTACATCAAACGCCAAGGCTGTCTGCCTGAGATTGCTGATTGCGATAAGCCCTTTGTAATTTGTTTTTATTAACTTTTCTGTGATATCGTAAATGGCGTCGTTTGTGTGACGTTTTTCCGTTAGTGAAAAACAAATCTGACGAAGTACTGGGCACGTAGATTAGGTGATACCTTAATTAATTTTTTTATTTCATATTTGCGTTATTTGGGCATCCATTTTTTCGATTATTGTGATAACGGAGACTTTGTATTGCTCCTTAACTTATTATTTTGATATGAATTAGCTTTTATTTAATAAATTGCCAGGAACAATTGATCACTACATAGAATAAAACAAAGTCGCTTCCAGCTGTCTGTCTGTCCCTATGTATGCTTAGATCTTTAAAAATACGCAATGGATTTTAATGCGGTTTTTTAATGGATAGTGTGATTCGAGAGGAAGATTTATATGTATATAACATGCATAATATATTAGAGATTTCACCCTTGCGGAGCCGGGGCGGGTCGCTAGTGAATAATAATTACCTCAAGAAAAAAGTCGAGATATAAATTAAAGGCCACAAATGGGAATTGATTCCAGTGTGATGGAAATGGAAATTGATTTCACGACTCACAATTTTTTTTTAAACATTTCATCACTCTAGGAACTTAGTTCGTTCGTTTGTGCATTTACCTAGTTGTACATACCTAGTTTTGTTATGCCTATTTCTTTTTGTTCCATATAAAAGTTTAATAAAGATACTTACTTCTTTAATAATTACTACTTCTTTGATAAAGTACAGTACAAGTACCTATCCACTAGCTTCCTGCTTAAAAGCTAGCAATAACCACGCAACCATAATAAAGTACGAACAAGAATGTGCATGTTCAAATTAAAAGAATGTCACCTAGTTACAAGTGTGATTACATTATGACACGCTTAAACCCTACCACGAAACCATAAAGCCTATGTCAAACTGATAGGCGAAAGCGAAGCGAGTCCGAAGCGATACCAAACCGAAACAAGTCGTCAGTCCAATAGTTCTGTCACGCTATCGGATTGCTTTCGCTTTTCTATGTGACTACATTCAAACAATTCCATACATTACAAATAAAAATGCCTCGCTTCGTATTCGACACGCCTGTCTGTTTGAAAAAGGCTTCCTAGATCAGAGGTAACCAATCTTTTTGGTAAGAAACTTTTAGAAATAAAGTAATTGAAACAAATGCTGGAAAAGGCGACTAGTGGATTACGTAGGTACGTCAGAAAGATTAGAGGAAAAGCGTGTTATTGTCGCTGGAAACGACAAACTCAGATATAATTCAATACCTGTATTTTATTAGTTTTAGAAAAAGGAAACTACAGAATAAAATACTTCTGCAAAAGATATTTTATTTAATAATGTGTTTCAATTATTTTACTGCAATGATTGGTTGTGAAAAGTTCTTTTTGGTTGAACGCGCTTATCTCAGGAACTGGTTCAAATTGAAAATATATTTTTGTGTTGAATAGTTTGTTTATCGAGGAAGGCTATGAAGTATATAACATCACGCTAAGACTAAAAGAAGCTCAGCAGCGGTAAAAAAAACCGGTAGAAAGCTAGTCTACACTAATCTATATATATAAAAATGTTATGTTGGTTTGTGTATGCTTTAAAAACTCAAAAAGTTCTGCACTGATTGAGCTAAAATTTAGCATGAGATATAATCCACATCAAGGATTATTTTTATCTATTTTTTGCATCAGTCTAAATAAACAAACTATAAAAAAAAACAGTTTTTTTGTGCCACAGCGAAGCGTGGCAGGGTACAACTAGTATTATATACGTATAATTCACCCTGAGTAACATAAGTTATATATATATTTTTAAATTTAATTATCATGTCCACCCTTGCGAAACCGTGACGGGCCGCTGGTAAATACAAAAACACATGTCTTTTTCTCCATAGGACAGGCATAAACAACAGAAGGCCACCTGCAACGACCCCTACATACTCCTTTCGCTTCGTCCACTTACATTTGTTGTAACATCACAAATTAGTACTATAGTAAGCATCTACACCACTATTGATTGTCTATGAAATATATCTGTAGTCGTTGGATCCGGTCGCACTGTCCGTCACTGCACTGTCTGTGTACTACTGTGTCTGCCTGAAATTAAACTTTGTCCATCAAGCAAGTATCTTTTATTCACCACCAACATAACAACATACATCTGGTTATGACCAGATTTATGCAAGTTGGTTTCGAGTACTACGCATCCGACTTTTCTGAAGAATGACAGACCTTCGTCTGTGTAGAACTTCTTTTGGGTATCATTCATTCATTTGAGTATGAAATTGTTTGATTTCATTCAAATAATTCAAGGAAAGTTTCCTGACATAGCTATTTGATACTTTTAAGTAGAGCAGAAAAAAAAAGTTTTCATTTCCAAATTCAAAAAATAATTCCGTCTTTTAAACCGATGTCAGACTTTTCACACAAATGAACGATTCACTTGAGTGAACATTCATTGTGTCCACTGTGATTCATTTTGTGCTCAGACGTTTCACTTCAGGTGAAAGATGAATGAATCAATGAACACACCAAAGTAACTTTTGAAGAATCATAAAATATCTATAAATTGCGATAATGTTCATACATAGGTACTTTTTTTACGTGGTAAAATCCTCAAATGATTCCTCCCACCCAGGGCAGAGCGGGAGGAGTCCCTCCCGCTCCGTCTGACAGTCGTCTGACTCGTACTAAAGAAAACCCACCACCCATCGTGCTGGTTCTAGGCAGTACGCAGCCATCTACTACCAGCCAATGTCTTCAAGTATCGATCGAAATTAATACTATGCACGATCTCTATGACAATCTCTATAAACAATTACGAATTTTATCACAATTCTTACTAGCATTCCATTCTTTATTATTATTATTTTTACAAATTATATACATTAAAAATATTTTATAAAAAACAATAAAAAACATTTAAAAATATAAATAATAATGACCTACCGGTATCAGGAACAGAGTCCAAGCTACGGTCAGGCGGTCAGGGCCCCAGAGAAAGGAACCTCCTAACAATGCGCGCCGTATCCAGAAGAACTGCTTTCTGAATCAGGCCCTTGATCCAGCTGCCTAACGAGAGCCTCCTTAGATGTTGGTCGCATATCATCTAGCATCCCATTTTTATCTCTTTATTCATTTTTCACTTATTAATTACATTTTAAAATATTTTTACAAAAAAGCAATAAAAAACATTTCAAAACATAAAAAATAGCAGTCCACCAGCATCGGGAACAGGGTCCGAGCTGCCGGTGGTCAGGGCTCCTGAGAAAGGAATCTCCTAACAATGCGCGCCGTGTCCAGAAAAACTGCTTTCTGAATCAGGCGCCTGATTTCATTATGCTGAAGTAGCCTTTTTACGCCTCCAGATAGTGAAATCTTTGACCATAAACCAAATGTTCGTCACCCCTACACCCCATTACCGTGATAGCCAATTGATAAGCATCTTTACAGCTGAGGTAAAAAAGCTCGCTTTTGTTCCACCCCTGTTAATTACTCTGCCCCACATAGTTATGCGCACCTTTACGACTTAGGTTTGTATACAAAGGAAGACTGTATTGCCAACTAGGGCGCGATATTGGAGTATGTTTTTCGTATTTTGCCGAGATTTTTATCAAAGTAGTATTTTAAAGAAAATTTTAACGAATGATTTTAATTATTTTGTAATGGTATGTGACATACTGTAAGCATGACAGTTGTAAAGTTATTATTTGTTAAAATTTATATGGGTTAAAGACCAGAAATAAAATGAATTATTATTATAAAGAACAACTTTGAGATAAATTACATTCTACAAAATTTGGCCAAATAATATTGACCAATATATATATATATTTTTTTTTTTTTTTTATCGTGGTAAAATCATCAAATGAGTCCTCCCACCCAGGGCAGGGCGGGAGGGACTGTCAGACTTGTACTGACTAAAATCCACGGTGTCCTTCACTAGCCCTTTACGTACCGGGGTCACGGTAATCCCTTGGTCCCGCGACCCCGGCAGGCTTTGGCCCTCTACAGGCCCCGTCACTATGCTGACACTCTTTGAGGCGCGCGTGGAACACAACGCGCCGTCGACCCGGGCATGGTCCATGGTCGGACAGCGAGTCGCCCATTACTCGCTGCCCGCATGCCCGCGCCTACGGTGGCCGGAGATCGTCTCGCGACGTCCGACGCCGTGGGCGTCTACCACTGCGGCTGGGGTGGAGGGAGGACGCTGTCCTCTCCCTCAGGCGGCCCGCCTCCTCCTTCACGAGCATGACTGCTTCGCAGAAGGAGGCGACCGCCTCCCACTCCGTCTCGCCCCGCAGCATGGCCTCGACCAATGCCGGGCGCGAGACCAATATAATTTAGCGAAATTTTGCAGAATGTAATCAATTAATTTATTTATTAGTGTAATGTAGCTAGCTAAAAAAAAACAAACGTTAAGTTTAATAGCCCATTCTGTGCCCCATTGCTGAGTAAAGTTCTCCTCTTTTCCTTCCAAACCTCACTACTTTGGGCAACTTCTGGGCATGTTTGCTCCGCGAACATGACCAGATCGCCACACCACCTCCACCGCGGTCGACCTTGACGGCGATGTCCTCCTTCAGGCGTTCAGTGAGCGACGATCTTTGATCTTTTCGTGGTAAAATCGTCAACATCCTATTTATCACTAAACAAGGAACTGCAAAAAACGTAAACGAATCGATAGCATCTGTCATCAGAAACATATCGCATGTCACTCAATCATCGGAATCACATCAATCCCTGTCTACGGTTATAAGCCTAGTCATTAATCATGCATAGCTTCCTATGTAAAGTCTCGATATGTTTTTTTTTTTTAAATTATAGACATTGTGCCGAATCATACCGATCTAAATATTATCTGAATAGCACCTCAAAGCCTTTTGTTCATAAGAATTTATTCGCTTATCAATAGATGAAAAGATCCAACAATTCATGATCGTTCCTATTGTTCTGCTTATAACATAGCATTCATGCATGAAAAATAGGATATCTCATCTCTCATTTAAAGCGAATTGTGCAATTTTTCACAGAAAACAAATATACGAGCCTTCTCCGAATATTTAATAGGTGCTCGTATATACTAAAATGTTTTAGACATAAACTGGAACAATGTCAAAGGCTTCAAAAACACCTTTGTCCGGCTTCAGAACTACTTTTAATTAAAATCCACCCAGACTTAAATCAAAAGTTTTTGAATTCCTCCTAGTAACTGGAATACAAGTCATTTATTAACAACACTGCACCTTTAAGCCTTTGTCACACAGACAGGCGTGAGGAATGCGAAACGTGACGTTTTTATTTGTAACGACCGGCCCCGGCTTCGCACGGGTGGACATTTATTTTTTAAGCTCTCTGAAAAAAAAAAATCCGGGATAAAATATAGCCTATACGGATTCGGAAGAATTCCTCTAAGTAATGGTAAAAGAAATTTTGAAATCGGTCCAGTAGTTTTTGAGCCTATTCAATACAAACATACAAAAATACAAAGGTTTCCTCTTTATAATATTAGTATAGATGTATGGAATGATCCGATAGCGTGACAGAACTAACGGACTGACGTCTCGCATCGATTCGGTATCGCTTCGGAAACGCTTCGCTTTCGCCTGTCTGTTTGACAAATGCATTAGTGAATTCCTGCAGATGGCGCTGTTGCCACGGTAAACATCGACTCCGTAACAAATTATTTCAAAAAATAGCAAAAGTAACTTATTCTACAATTTTAACTTAGAATTTCGTCGACAAATAAGTAACTTACGACATATAATGTTGGTGATATGAAACGATCAAGTTTTCGTGAAGAAATAAACAGGAAATATAGTGGAACCATTCCAACAAAGTCAGTGAAGTTTTTGGAAATATAATGATACCAAAGTGCATCGGTAAACTAGTGAAAGAGGCTACACCAAAAAGTCAAAGGATTCTATGAAAACAAGTGAGTGAATTTTTAAATATTGCACAAAAGCAAACCGTTAAACAAAACTCACATTCATCACGTTTGCTTTGACGAAAACTGACCTTTGAACTATACAAGTCGTTTAACAAAATAACTCAATCTTTGAAATATCAACCACTCGCCTATTTCACTTGACTAGTAAGAGCGACAGCTGGCCTCGCGGCTACGGCTGGCGCTTCCCGTGTCAAGTGGTGTGAGATCGATTCCAGCCAGCGAAGATTGTTTTTGGATTTTAAAATTGTTGTTTACCGATTGTCACTTGAGGAGAAACGAAAAGTACAACGTTCCAGTACCAAATTATCTGCATAACGAGTTTTTAAGCATATTTTTTTTTATTTTTTTTTATTTTGCACTTTATTTATCATGTCATCTCCTGACTACCAACATAGTCGCTCTGCGCATGTTGATACAGAGCCTGATGCGAACACCGGCAGCGTTACAAATCGCAGCAGCAAGAGGTCCAAGCGTAGGCTGTCCGGTGACGTAACGGATGAATGCAGCTTATCCCTGGAAGACTTACGTAATACAATTAGAAGTGAAATTAAGGCCGCGTTCAGCACTGAAATTACCCGAATGGTCGACGATCACCTTAAGAACTTGAACGAGAAGATCGCCGGTTTTGACGCTGCCTTATCATTCAACAACACCCTCCTAGAAGAAATGAAAAACAGGCTTGATGAAAAGGTATCTATCATAGAAAAACTTGAAAAAGAAAATATAGATCTTCGGTCGACGGTGCATGGTCTCTCAGAAAGGCTAAATTCGGTTGAGCAAAATCTGAGGGAAACTAATATCGAGATCAATGGGCTACCTGAGCATCGGTCTGAAAATCTTCTGAACGTAGTCCTGCAATTGGGAAAAATCGTCGAATGCCCTATTAACAACCAAGACATACAATACGCTACAAGAGTTGCCAAGCTAAACAAAGACAGCGATCGTCCCAGATCAGTAGTTGTGAAACTATGTAAACGAGCAACCCGCGACCACCTTATAGCTGCTGTTACCAACTACAACAAATGTCACAAGGACGACAAACTCTCTACGCGACACCTCGGTCTTGGTGGTAAGCGTGAACCTGTTTATGTATCTGAACACTTGAGTCCCCACAATAAGCATCTACACGCTGCAACGAGACAAAAGGCCAAGGCAGCGCAATTTAAATTCATTTGGGTTCGTGACGGTCGGATATATGCCAAAAAAAACGAAACAACTCCTGGAATACATATCCGTAGCTTTGACAGTCTAGCATTAATCAAGTAGAATAATTATATTATGACACAATGCTCATTGATGTTCAGACTAAAATTCAATCAACTTAACATATATTACCAAAATGTTCGAGGTATCCGCACAAAAACAACGGAAGTGTTCAACAGCATCCTACAATGCAGCTACTCTGTCTTGGCGCTGACTGAGACCTGGCTCAACTCTAATATTTCCGATAGCGAAGTTGTAGATAACCGATACTTAGTTTACCGTAGGGATCGTGACATTTCACGTAGTTCAAAAACTGACGGAGGAGGGGTTTTAATAGCCGTGTCAAAACTTATTCCTTCACGTCGAATGTACGCCTGGGAAAGTGAGTGTGAGGATATCTGGATCACATTGGATGTAGTTATAAATAAAAAACGTAAAAAAATTGCAGTATGTGTAGTCTACCTGCCTCCTCCTGTCAAACTCGAACTCTTGAATAGGTTTCTGGATAATGTTAGTAGGCTTTCTGATTGCGTGGATGCAGTTGTGGTGGTGGGTGATTTCAACTTGGGTTTCATCAATTGGACCCCTGAATCCAACCTGACGCATATGAATCCCCACAACCATGGTAACTCTAATGCCGATAATAGTAATTGCCGACTGGGATTTGCTCTCACTGATTTTATCGCTTTGTCTGGGTTACAACAAAAGAACTCAATAACTAATCAAAAAAATAAAATCTTGGACTTGGTCTTAACAGGTGAAAACTGTGTAATTTTAAGGGCCGACGCCATCAGTAAAATCGACCCTTATCATCCACCGCTCGAAATCATGTTTGAAGTCAAACCTCAGTCGACACTTAAATGTGCCTCTCGCATTGACTACAACTTCTACAAGGCCAACTATAGCGCTATCTTTTCCGAACTGGGTGCAGTGAAGTGGTCTGAATGTTTTGATGGTCCAATAGACGTTGACCAAATGGTCTCTAATTTTTACAATAAATTAAATTCAATAATTAATGAACATGTACCTATACGCAGGCCCCGCAATGATCGATATCCCACATGGTTCACACGTGACCTAATACGTGTTTTGAGGGAGAAAGACAAGTTGCGGCATAGATATCGCAAGTATAATAATCCTCGAGACAAGCTCGAATACAAATCAGTCAGACGACAATGTGATAAACTGTTGCGTGACTGTTATGCTAACTATATGGATACCATTGAAAATAGCCTCAAAACAAATCCCAAGACTTTCTGGACATTTATTAAAAATAAAAGATCGACATCAAACTCGCTACCTTCAGTAATGCACAACAATAACGAAAACCCTTGTTCGAGTGGTCCTGATATTACCAATTTGTTCGCATCACATTTCGGTTCGGTTTACTCAAATACGGCCTCTGCAGCATCCTCTCTCTGTGGCACCTGCCCGCCCACTGATTCGTACAATAGCAAACTCACGTACCTCAGCATAACTGAAAAGGACATTATCTTAAAATTAAAGATGTTAGACACTAATAAAGGAGCAGGGCCCGATGGGATTCCTCCACTCTTCATCAAAAGATGTGCGTCGCTTTTGTCGTATCCGTTAAAACAAATTTTCAATAAATCTCTTACAAGCGGCACCTTCCCTACTGCGTGGAAGCGAGCACGGATAGTTCCGGTCCTAAAGAAGGGAGGCAACGATAACGTGAGAAATTATAGACCCATCTCAATACTGTCGTGCTTTTCTAAAGTATTTGAAAGTATCGTCTGTCCAATACTAACAAGACATACTAAACCTCTTATACGGGTGGAACAGCACGGCTTTCAGGAAAACAAATCTGTTCTTACCAACCTTGTCACATACGTCACGCCTATTATGGACGGAATCGATGGGAACCAGCAAGTCGATTCGGTCTATACTGACTTTGCTAGTGCTTTCGACTGTGTTGACCACAAGCTCCTAATAAGTAAATTGCAGAGTCAGTTCGGTGTTTGCGGAATGATGCTGAGTTGGTTTGGATCATACCTCGGAGATCGGGAGCAGGTGGTAGTATTGGCTGGATACGAGTCAAATAAATACTTTGCCACATGTGGAGTACCACAGGGGTCCCACCTGGGCCCAATACTGTTCTTACTCTTTATTAACGACATCGTGGCCGAAATCCACCACTGCCGGTGCTCCCTTTTTGCCGACGATATGAAAATCTCGCTACAAATCAGCTCGGTAGATGACGCGGACTTAATACAGGCTGACCTAGACCGGGTTTATGCATGGTGTTGCGTCAATAAAATGAAGCTTAATGCCTCAAAATGCCAGCATATTCGTTTCACACGGAAAAGGAAAGTGATCGAAACAGCCGTTCACATAAACAATGAGGAAATCGCTGTTGTAACGGAAGTCAGGGACTTAGGCGTAATTCTTGATTCCAAACTAAATTTTATCCCTCATTACAGCAGCATAATAAAAAAGGGAGCGAAAATGTTGGGTTTTATCAGACGCAATACCAAAGACTTCAAGCATACTGCCTCTCGTATAGTGTTGTTCAATGCTTTGGTTCGGAGTGTGCTTGAATTCGGCAGTGTCGTTTGGAACCCACATTATGCAGTTCACTCCGATCGTATCGAGGCTCTTCAACGGTCCTTCACTAGGCATCTGGCTTTTGTCACCCCTGGCGTCAGCATGAGGTGTTCGTACGATGAGAGGCTGACTCATTTCGGACTTCATACTCTGCTGCATCGCAGACGTATGCTGGACTTGCTCTTTTTCCAAAAAATTGTGCGATGTCATGCGTCATGCGAAGGTCTTTTGGAACGCGTTGCATTATGCGTCCCTAAAATAAATGCGCGAAGAAAATGTAGCAATTTGTTTAGTATCCCCCGGTACAAATCGAATCTAGGGTTGAATTCCCCAATTGCAAGGCTGCCATCAGTTTATAACGCTTGGTGTAATATTCTTCACCTGGACATTTTTCATGACCACCCCACTCAGCTCAAACGAAAGTTGTTGGAAAGGAAAGGGAAACCTAAACTTGATTGTAATTTGTAATTTATCTGTTGTGTATCTTGTCACCATTGTACATAAATCCAATTTATTTATTCATTAATTCTCAATCATTATTACATTATTGATTATTGATTATATATTATTGATTATTACATTATTTTCTCTTTTTTTTTGTTTGCCATCTCATATTTAATTTATTGATATTGTATCTTGTTTTTCCTGTCTTCATTCAGAATATTACTTTTATATGTGAGTTTTAATTCTTATGTAAATGTTGTGCACGTCTATTATTGACACTAACACTAGAATAAGACCTCAAAATGTAAATTAACCTTGTTTGTGTTTGTGTTGTTGATGTGCCTTAAATAAATAAATAAATAAATAAATAAATTCCTCAGAGATCTCCCTTAGATTAAGGTCATCATATTTCAAGTCCATATTTTGACATACAAAGTCATTCGACGATGGGACCCCCTGTGTCACATTGCAGTGACACCTTGTAATTATTCAGTGTCATGTTAAGTGTCGTGTGTGACCTCGTTTGTAACCGGACAGCAACTTGATGAGATGTCGTTTATGAAAATTGGGCCGCCATTTTGAAAAGGAACAGATTAGTTTCTTTTTTTTTGTGTTTTTCGGCAGTGTTTTTAAGAGAGAGGTCAGAATGGCAATCATAGGGCCATGAATTCAAAAATAAAGATGGCTTCGTGAATTGTGATAATAGTCAAACGTTATTTTACTAAACCTATAATAATCCCATAATAATATATTTGCTAGAACATGAAACACTAGTTTTAACTCCCCGAGACGTAATGCCGTAAAATTTTCTCGAGGAGGAGAAAGGAGTCATCTCCTTCCACCTTACGCGACACTGTGCGTCCTCCTTCCAGTCCGGACGGGACCTTACAATCCAAAATGAAATACTGACAGTTAATCCGAGCTTAAATGTCACAACTGCGTAGGAGGTCGATGTAAATAAGTAATTATTATTTTAATTGCTTCTGCTTTGCGAGTCTGATTGGTAATTGTTGTAGGATAATCTGTTTTCTACATTACTAAGTGGATCACTCGTTTGAAGTTATTAAATTACTACAGTTAAATATGTTGATACTAAAATCATTTTGCATGTGGTGTTTACCTGTAATTGGTTGTACAGTTAGATTTAAGACATCAATACTTTTAAGTTCCTATCTGTATTATATCTGTAACAACTGTTGGTAAACCTAAATAAATAAAAAAAATTGACTGTGATATTAAGTACTACTGTACTTAATTGAATGTTCCCAAGGATTTCACTCGCTGCTCGGCTCCTAATGGTCGAAGCGTGATGTTATGTAGCGAGCATTCGTTGATCCGGGTCGACGGCGCGTTATGTTCCACGCGCGCCTCAAAGAGTGTCAGCAAAATGACGGGGGCCCTCTAGAGGGCCAAAGCCTCCCGGGGTCTCGGGACTCATGAATTACCGTGACCCATAACGTAAAGGGGTATTGAAGGACACCGTGGATTTTAGTCAGTACGAGTCTGACAGCCCCTCCCGCTCTGCCCTGGGTGGATGGGAGGTGACTAGACTCGTTTGATGATTTTACCACGATAAATAAAAAGAAAAATGCTTGATAATTAGACTATTCAACACAAAAATATTTTTCCAGTTGGAACCAGGAGTTCCTGAGATTAGTGCGTTTAACCAAACAAACTCTTCTTAAGCTTTATAATATTAGTATCTATTGATTTACCTAACGTACCTATTGACGAATTTTGGATTGTTGGATGGATGAATTTTTGTTACTTAATCAGTCAAAAGGGCTGGAGGAATCTTGATGACTGGCTCAAAGATAAGTTGTAGTCTGAAATAACGGTTTATTAGTTCCCGTGGGTTATCCGCTGGCAATAGCTGGATACTACATAACTATACTTTAATGACGAAACGGTTGTTGCGCTGCGTGTCGCGTGTTCGATTCCCGCACGGAGCAAATATTTGTATGATCTACGTATACAAGTAGTTGCTTCGGGTCTGGGCGTTTGTGTATGTGAGTTTTATATGTTTGTAATCGCACCCACGACACGGGAGAAATTCCTAGTGTGGGGCAATGTTTATTTTAACAAAAAAAAAAAGAATTTAAGCAATATTTCAATAACCCTTTCTGCCTTTGGTTTCTTCGTCGCCCTAAATATTTTTTGAAATATGAGAATCTCAAATTTCAGTTACTTCTAAACATCGTGTTTTCTTTCGCTCAGACTGTTTTTCCTTTGTTTAGTACAAAGGCATTGTTTTTTCTACAAAACCAGATATTGGTAGTTCGGTTTATTTGCACGGCTTTCAAAGATGGAATAATAGATGGAATACTTGATTTATAAATCGTTGTGATTCATATTTTATAGAATGGTCAAAAGGTCGACAACAAACTTGGATAGAAATGCCATTCGATTAGTAATTTATGGGTGGTGGTCGCGGGACTGTACGAATTACCGTGACCCCGGAACGTAAAGGGCTATTGAAGGACACCGTGGATTTTAGTCAGTACAAGTCTGACAGTCCCTCCCGCTCTGCCCTGGACTCATTTGATGATTTCACCGCGATATAAAAAAAAAATTTTGATTTAGTCTGACTATTCAGATTTTATAGACCGATAACCTTCTGCATCAATCTGCAAATCTATTTCACGGTTTTCTACCTTTATTCCAGTTATTTGTTGATAGACTTAAAACAGAACCGATCAGCTTTATGATCAATGACGATGTAAACATGGATTGAGTCATACAACGCTGGCTATCCTCGAACTAACTCCTGTGCGCGTCTGTTTTGTTTCTTAGCAAAATAAACAGGGCAGCCACAACCAAGCTTTTTTTTTAATTTGTGATGAGATTGCTCTTGACTCCAATCGAGGTCAGAGGTCACAGACAATGGAGTGAGCTTAACCAGAAGAAACCTGATCACTTTAACGTGAAAACTTCTTTAGTGTGAAAGAGTAACAAGCGTCCATCTATTCATCATCATCCTCACCATCTTTCGTGTTCATAATACTTAGTAGTAAGATATCATGACTGGCAAAACTTTATGGCCATGTCTGGCAAAACTTAAGTACTGAAGTCGATATTTTAACAACAGTAAATACTACTTGCGTGTTTAAATTTTTAAATTATAAGTTTTTTTTTATTATAAGTTCAGCGAGCGATGTGTCATTCGTAGCGAGCATATTACGTTACACAGTGTTCTAAAAACCGTATTTTAAACTTTTTCATGTTGCTCGTTGCGAGCGCGTTGTTTCCGTACTCATTGGACGAACGCTCGCTCTGTAACACGCATTACACCCTGTAACGTCGGTCAGTACCTGCCTTTATAGGTGTAACTTAGTAAGTTAGTTATTTTAGGTGTGTGTTAGTGAAACGGACTGTAAAACTTAGTATACTTAAGATAAAACTTAATAGCCGTAAGAGACAGTTAAGTTGGACGTTACAAACGACCCCAAGTTGCTACGCCTTAACGATCGTGTACTATGTGCACATAACTTTGTTATTTTTGTTTTCTTTGGGTAAATGGTTAATTGCTTTGTTTAGGTACTAAAAGAGTAATATATACTGAACCTTTATCTATGTAGCAACGGTAGACGAGGTTGGTGAATGATTGACTGCTGCGCTGAGTGTTACGGGTTCGATTTGGCACGGAACAAATAAATATTTGTATGGTCTGCAGACAGTCCCGGGTATAGTTTTTTTGGCGGTCTGAGCACGCCTTTGAAATTTCTATCCATGACTTTTTAGCGGAGGTGGCTTGTGGGCCATTGGCCTGGATGGCCTCGGCAGAGAGGACTATAGCCATAGGGCTATGGGGGCGGCTTGGCTGCTGCGAGGTGCTAACATTTGCCTGGGTGGGGGAGGGGATCATCAAAATTGACCACGAAACTCCTTGAAGTAGTAGTTCCAGTTTCTGATTTATTCCTTTATATTCACCTAATTACCTATCTCCATGCCAAATTTGAACTTTCCAGGTCATCTGGAACTGGGTTAGAGTTTTGATCAAAATCAGTGATAAATATGACGATTTTTGACGTTAATATCTAAATTAACTTTTGACATGTGTTTATACAATTTGGAGCACATATATATCTCGCAAATCTCAACATATGAGCCTTTGAAAAGTTTATATAAAAGAGTTTTTGAGTTATGAAGGGGTCGAAAGTGGCTCCAAATGGTTCGTGCGCGCCAGAACTTGGCTTAACACGCTACCGCGTATCTTGATTTGGTTACTATCGGTGAGTTAGATTTACCCTGTATTAATTAGTTGGGTTTTTTTTTATCGTGGTAAAATCATCAAATGAGTCCTCCCACCCAGGGCAGGGCGGGAGGGACTGTCAGACTTGTACTGACTAAAATCCACGGTGTCCTTCAATAGCCCTTTACGTACCGGGGTCACGTTAATCCGTTAGTCCCGCGACCCCGGCAGGCTTTGGCCCTCTACTGGTAATAAAATTCATCAATATTTCGTCAATTGTATTTGATTGTAACGTTCAAACAACTGATCGGTTAGGTAAAATATAGGTTCTATGTGATCACAATGTTACAAAATATGGGTCCTCGTTGACCTAAATCGATGTGGAATCCCTCAGGGACCCATTGTGAGGCCTGAAAGGGGCCTTAATACCTTTTTACAGGACGTAAGTACTTATAGCATACGTTTTATATAAATAAGGGAGGTACTAAAAAAGAAATGGCTTCGAAGGAAAAATATACAAGTACTTTTATATATACATATTTTTTAAAGGACCCGGGCAAGTATCAATGCGTCTCTTCAATGCATAAGTACCTACTTTTTAAGTTGTACTAAAAATCACCCTGTTCTTTTAGTGTCACGCCTTTGTGTTCGAGAGACCCGGCAGCCAACCGAGATCGCCCAAACTCGGAACCCAAAGGGCACGTAAAGAGTTTTTAGTCAGTCAGAGTCGGACAGTCCGTTCCGCTCCACCCAGCGCGGGAGGACCCATTTGATGACTTTTAAACCCCAAAAAGAAAAGGGCCGCGGTAACCACTAATGATATTCCAGCTTTCATCATCAACATCATCAGCCTATAATTTGCCCACTGCTGGTACACAATCCCACTTCTCTGTGAGAGTGAGTGGGCTACAATCCCACAAGCGGGCCCAGTGCGGGTTGATACATACATAACTTTCATTAATCCGTTAACATAAATATTATGACACTAATTTCAGCATACTTTTTTTATCGTGGTAAAATCATCAAATGAGTCCTCCCACCCAGGGCAGGGCGGGAGGGACTGTCAGACTTGTACTGACTAAAATCCACGGTGTCCTTCAATACCCCTTTACGTTCCGGAGTCACGGTAATTCGTGAGTCCCGCAACCCCGGCAGGCTTTGGCCCTCTACAGGCCCCGTCACTATACTGACACTCCTTGAGGCGCGCGTGGAACACAACGCGCCGTCGACCCGGGCATGGTCCATGGTCGGACAGCGAGTCGCCCATTACTCGCTGCCCGCGCAATTTCAGCATACTAGATATTTATAACCCTAGTGTAATGTAGCTTACATTGCCAAGAAGCTAGACAGAGGTAGAAAATGATTCCTAAGCAAAAACTGACAAAAATAATCACATCTTTTTCCCGTACCGTGGCGTGGGCATGTGACAACTATGTAGATTCAGTCTCCCAAGTTTATTGGCAATTATTGCACCTACAATGACATACTCAAATGAATATTGTTATAGTTTTCATGGTACCAAGTGATTTACTTAAATCACCTATTGTTGTTCATCTTCATTACGTTCATTTTATTCATGTCTACAGAATGGATATTTAAAATGATTCTTCTACAAGTACTTTACGATCAGAACTTATAAAAATCCATTGTTGTTCTAACCAATTGCCACAGAATATAATTTATTATATGGGTTTTTTATGACTTACATCCTAATGGAAATAGTTGACAAGTTTCCTTGTTTCTAACACACTAACAATCAATAATGTTTCTCAAAATGGATTGCTTAAATATTGCTCTTGTTGTTAACCGTAATATATATATTTTTTGCTCCGTATTATGACACCTGTATACATAAGTTACAGGATTATTTAATTTTGTTAGTCGTGAGGATCACTAGTGGTTGACAAAGTCTGGATGTCAATCTATATTAATTAATATTTGAAAGGAAAACTATGTGCCGTTTTGAAAATTATCGAACTGTGGAGTGTCGGCACATTTCAAAAAAGATGTAGAAAAGAGAATGAATGTGTGACAATTAAAATAGTGGTAAAACGGCTGTTTGTGGAATGCTATTTGATTAGTTGATGAATCGGGATGTAGCCAGTTTTATTTAATACACCTTATAAATACATTAATTAAAAAAAAAGAAGAGGCACTTTTTTTTTCGTGGTAAAATCATCAAATGAGTCCTCCCACCCAGGGCAGGGCGGGAGGAAGTGTCAGATTTGACTGACTAAAATACACGGTGTCCTTCAATAGCCCTTTATGTACCGGGGTTACGGTTATTTGTGAGTCAAATATCAAATGTCAAATATCGTACTGGTATTAAATGTCATTAAAAAGTAAGGTAGTATTTGCCGTTAGTAAGGTTCTATTACCTTAATTGGGGTCAAATTTCGGTCACTAGACGATCTCTAGTTTGAATAATTGATCAATTTTACTTCAAGTAATGGCAGATCAACGAAATATTTAACAGAATTCAAACTCAATTTTCAGAATAACTTTGTGGACTTTAAAAAAAGGTTTTTTAAAAAGTCGTCTGGTTATTTTAAACCACTGGTTACCTAACAACAACCTTTCTATCTACCTACACTAATTTATTTTCGGTAAGGTCCATATTTTACACTCGGCCAGTGTGTACTATATTATTAATGAACTTTTCGGGAGGTGAGGTCAAAGGTGAGAATATCACGCAGTGAACCAAATTGTAAGGCAGTGTTGTATATATTGGGGAGAGTTCGGTGCCTGGACTATGAATAAGGTAACGCGAGAAGCTCCTGGCTAAATGTTAACAGCCACACAGGTCTATCTTCAAGGTTAAGCCGCGCTTGCCGAGGTTGGTCTGTGAATGGGTAACCTTCTATCATAACGAATTTCCTCTGTGTCTCGGAAAGCACGTATAGTTGTTGGTCCCGGTTGTCATTTGTAAATATTTGGCATTTATTGTTGTTGGAAGCTCGAAAAGCCGATAACCAATCTTAGCGAATCGGATTACCTAGTAACTGCTGGGTTTTTTTTACCGCACAAAAGGTTCGGATTGCGGTGCGAATCGTCCAAGAGCTCTTTCTGAATGGGTAAATTCGGATCACGATGCGCATCGCTTTTTTTTTACGTGGTAAAATCATCACATGAGTTCCCGCGACGGATGCGCATCGCTTATGATTTTTTTTTAATGATGATGGGTCAATTTACGGCGCGTATAGGACTTCTAATAAGTTCAAAATTAAAGTGAGAAACGTTTTTAATTATTTTCTTAGTAACGGAAAAAGGTCGTAAAGAATTACGTAAAATAATTTAGTAAAATAAATAGAAAATTATGACCGGTTGAATAAAAATGTTAAATTGATTTCGATTTTCCTAAATGGCTGTGAACGAATGTGTTTGATCTTTCCCTGACTAATGAGAAAAGGTCTCAAAGAGTGATCGTATTTTTATGTTTAATTTATAATATCACTGATGGGGTTCCAAAACTTTTTTCGCCATGTTGCCTACCTACAATAATTACGAAAAAAAAACCGTGGATGGATAAAACCTAATAGGGAATCGTTGTATTTTCCCTCTGCCCGGAAACAAGAAGAAATATATTTTGAAATACTTTTAATGAAATCCTAGTTAGAACGAATAACGTGAATCTTACTCGTATAAACGCACTCGTAAGCGGAGGCTACGTTGGCAGCGATTTGCGATGCGACGGAAATCGCGAACGTAAGAGCGAAACGAGTTACTCATGATATCGCTGATGTAAGGTGTGGCCATAAACATAAGTATTCATTTATTTGTTTTAATCGCTCTTGTGTTCATCGCGTCGCGTCCTAGTGTAGTGTAGCCTTATAATACGGAAATTGAAATATGGGTGTCCTACTTACTTACTTTAGTTTAACCGCAAGTGATATACCACCCCATAAGTGTTTGTAAGGCGAAACGCTGCCGCCGCCATTCACACCAATAACGTTGGCACGTCAAGCCGGGTCTAGACTGGTGTATCGCGTAATGTAATCCACCATGTAATGTTACGCGAATTCTACGTGTGGACGGCGGCACTGCGAGCGTTATATGTAATGCTAGTGTAGCGCGTAATGTATTCCACCGTGTATACAGCCTGTTAGTGTAATCAGTCTTAAACTTGAAACCAGTGGTTTGGTATCACTTACAGAACGTAAATTCAATAAAAAATAAAAACTTTTTTTTTTCAATAAAGTCTCCATTTTTCCCCAAAATTATTTCACCCTATTACGCAAAGGTAAGATCAAATACGCCGCGAAATAGCGCGCCGGGCTATTAAACCCGGCGGGCTGCCGGGCGGATTAAATCAACTACCTATGGTTTCAAGGTTAAGACTGATTACACTAACAGGCTGTATGTAGGTCGCGGGACCAAGGGATTACCGTGACCCCGGTACGTAAAGGGCTCGTGAAGGACACCGTGGATTTTAGTCAGTACAAGTCTGACAGTCCCTCCCGCCCTGCCCTGGGTGGGAGGACTCATTTGATGATTTTACCACGATAAAAAAAAAAACCGTGTATATGTAACGCGAATTCTACGTGCGGACGGCACTGCGAGCGTTACATGTAATGCTCGTAGTGCCTTCCCCACTTCTAAAGCTTCTAAGGCTTCATAAGTACACGAGATAAAATATTCAAAGATCAGTGGACCTTAATCACCTTGAAAGAAAGAAAGAAAGACAATTTTCTTTTTTTATCACCTTCACCTTTAGAAAAACTAATTGAGAGAATCCCTTCGAGGTATACAGGCATGTTGTTGTTATGTTATTTATTACCAATAAGATTCGTAAACGAACCATGACTATTGCCACCCCATTGTGAGTCAAGGGATGATATCATTTGCAAGGGTTTTCCGCCCGAGGGGGGAAACAGTATTGACTGTTATCAATACTTATCAGTATTCGGTTAGCATTTGAGTATTAATCGTGATTTGTGGGGTTTGATCAGGGGAATCGGTGTTTATGAGGGGTTGAAGTGAGAATAATGGGGCTGTTGATCTTGTAAGAGTTATTTTTGTGGTACCTTCTGAATACAAAAATCCTTGCCATTGTTCTTTCGTTTTTTTTTTAGGTGGTAAAATCATCCACCAACCCTGGTTGGAGCGGAAAATATTAAATTCCATTGAGTTACTTCAATTGCACTTTACGTTCTAGGGTCGCGGTAACGTGCTTAGACAGACCCGCGACCCTGGCAGACGTTTGGTCCTATGTTTCGCTCGTCAGTTTGGTGAGAGCTCCTTGAGGCACGAGTGGAACACAACGCGCTGTCGAGCCACGCACAGTCCTTGATCGGATCGGACGGCGAGCTACCCATTACTCGCCGTCACCAAGTCAGCGCCTATATCCTTCGCCTGTACTGTTCGTCTGTTTATCGCATTTTTTACAGTCCTATTTGACTGAGAGTGAGGGAAGAATTAGTGTTTATCTAATTCTATAGATGTTGATTGTTATCAACATGAAAGATGAACTTTCTAATTACACTTTAAAAACATACTCATACAAATAAAATGAGCTGATACGCTAAAAGATTGCACTACTGAATCTGATAGCAAAGTGCACGACACGTGAGATTTGTGTCCAACATGTAATATATGAGAAATTCTACCGTAGAGTAATGATTTCTCTGAAAAGACAGGATAGTCTACTACTACAGAGTAATCTCTTAAAACACATGTTGCACGACGTGTGAAAAAGGTATCTCAGTGTATTCTTAATGCGTTTAGGGTTAACATTTCGAAAGAAAATGGTTTCCACTTTTAACAGTTGACTAACTATTTTTTTTATCTCTGACTTCAAGTTTGGGGCAACAGCTGAACTATCCACTGCTTCGCTACCACGCTACAAGATACATTCTTTGTTTAAAAAAATGTAGAGAAGTAAAACTGTATTTACTAGTACTACTATAATTCATCTCAAATTTTAGTAACACTTAGGTCGATGCTCTTAATCTTTACTAAATACTTGTAATTATCAACAGTATTTTTTTTAACGTGGTAAAATCATCATATGAGTCCTCCCACCCTGGGCAGAGCGGGAGAGACTGTCAGACTTGTACTGATTAAATCCACGGTGTCCTTCAATAGTCCTTTACGTTCCGGAGCAACGGTACTAAAAAAGAAAACAAAATATATTATACTCTCTTTTTTATCGGTTTTATGGAACAAAAACGCACTCCATTCTTTAAAAAAACTGAACTTCATTTCTCTGTTTTCATATTTCCTCTGACAAAAACATGTTCTAGTTGGAACAGAGTCTTTTGGGAATAGCTACCAGTCTTATTGTTCCAAAGAATATTATCTGCGAGTTTTCACGTAATATTAATGTGAAAAAATGTATGTTTTCAGTTAGAAGGAACGTAACTTTTACTCGGAAAACAGAACGAATTTTCTAGTTTTTTTTTTAATTCACGAGTTTTTACGTTTTTGTGACGGTAAGTAAACGTTACTTTGATGTTTTTGATATTGATTTGACGGCCAAATATGTAAAATGTACTGGCAATGGATAACATATGTAAGACTTCCTCGAAATGCTATAACCTCTAAAAATCTATTTCTTCAACAAGCTTTGACACCACAAATCAATTGAAGTACTTTTTACGAGCTGTCAAAACGCGACTCTCCCATAGATTTATTTGGCAATAGCAAACTGTGGCCATATTGCTCGCAGAGCAGATGGCTACCAACAAGGTGGACAAACGACCTTATAAAGGTCGCCGGAAGACTCTGGATGCAGGTCGCTTCCAACCGGTATTTGTGGAGATCTAAAGGGGATTGCTATGTTCAGCAGTGGACGTCGTATGGCTGAGATGATGATGATGATGATGAATCTGTAACGTCACTTATTAGTAAACTCAACGATCTTACTTTTCATTGATTTCTGAGCTAACAATAACCTAAAAATTTGAAAGTTACTCAGGGTCCATAATAAGCTATTTTAAAGTACCTCGTTAAACTATCTTGCAACAGAAACATTTTCAATACGTAACGCAGGCTTACTAAAGACTTATCCTGTCTTATTAATCCAAGAGCTTCCGTCCAGAGGGAAATGGTCAAATTAATCTAGCCTTGAGTGACATTTCCTTATGTAACCCACATTTACACAAGGATAGACCGAGGTCAAGGAATAGTAGGAAAAACATATAGCTTTTTCCCATTTGTAAGACTTAGAAAGAGATAAAATAAAAGCTTTTTAAACATCCCTGCAATTTATTTGAAGAAGGTAATGAGATGAAAACTGTAAAAGAACTAAAAACTTCATTTTTTAGAGTAAGAATTGAATTACTGAAACGGAAAATTCATAGTTGAACAATTCTCAATATTTTCTGAATAGATTCTAAAGGATTTGATTGCAGTGATTTTTAAGTTCTTAATTTACTTATTCATAGAGTTTTGACGCTCAATTAGTCCGAATATTAAATTTTAGTTTATTTTTGTGTTAATTACATTCTACTTTTCGTATAAATGAAAAAGTTTGCGAGGACGGACACCTAGATGGAGGGATGTTTGTTACTCTTTCACACTAATACTACTGAACGGATTTATATACATAAAAATAACGTGAATAAACAATTTTTTTTATACTTTATAAAGTCTTGAAATGAGTCCTCTCACCCAGGGCAGACTGTCACAGTAGTACTGACTAAAATCTGTGTCCTTCAATAGCCTTTTACGTACAAGGGTCACGGTAATTCGTGAGACCCGCGACCCCGGCAAGCTTTGGCCCTCTAGCTAGAGGGAGGTCCCGTCATTTTGCTGACATTCTTTGAGGCGTGCGTGGAACACAACACGCCGTCGACCCGGGCATGGTCCATGTTCGAACAGCGAGTTGCCCATTACTCGCTGCCCGCATGCGTACATAGGATACTTTTTTATCCCGATATAATGTTCTAATGGAGTTAGTACTAAACCTCATGAACGCAACGCCGCGCTGCCGCCCGCAAGTATAAGCTAGTATTTTTTTTATACTTGATGGAAATCGCTGCACTGTAAGTCATTATACAAAACTCTTTGATATATTCAAAAGTACAGTAACTGTACGATTCTAGAACTATCAACAATCGGTATTTTCACAACTTGTGGAAAAGTTAAATACTAAAATCATTATTGTACTGTCTAAGAATCTAAGACTTTTTTGTCAATATTAACGATACAATGTCCCCTCATTTTATTAAAAGGGTTTGTTATACCTACTCATAAAGTATAACAAACGTTATACAAAAAAATACTAAAATATCGTATAAAACTGGTTAAACATTTACTTTGTTCCAGTTAATAGACTTGCTATATTTACCGCAGACTATGTCAATATTTTACACTGTAATAACACAATGTTGCTGTCACACCTACAATGTATGTCAACAGTTTTGAAAGATATTTGGCAAGAGAATGTACGGTCTGGGCAAAATATATGGAAATAATTGACGCAGATGGAACTGTTCAAGAGTCATTTGTTTACTAATGATTGTTTGTAGTAAGAAGAGCTCGTGGCTAAATAATTACAGCCGCACAGGTCGATCTTCCGAATTTAAGCCGTGTTTTTTTTTGGGACAAACCCACCACACTATTTTCAAACCACTGCAACTCTTGACAGCCAGAATCAACAGTGGCAACCACCAGAAAAGCGCCGAGGCAATGAAGCCTGCCTTGGATCGAAATTAATCAGAAATGAATAGTGGAGGAGTAGGAAAAAATATGTTTCCACTTCGTTAAGCCGCGTTTGCCGAGGTTGGTCTTTGTATAAGTAAGTGACCATCTGTCATAGCGAGTTTTCTCCTTGCCTCGGAAAGCACGTAAAGCCATTGGTCCCGGCTGTCATTTGTAGGTCTTTGACAGTCAAAGAGTGTCAGCAAAATGACGGGCCCCCTCTCTAGAGAGCCAAAGCCTGCCGGGGTCGCGGGACTGTACGAATTACCGTGACCCCGGAACATAAAGGGCTATTGAAGGACACCGTGGATTTTAGTCAGTACGAGTCCGACAGTCCCGCTCTGCCCTGGGTGGGAGGACTCATTTGATGATTTTACCACGTACTTATAAAAAAAAACAAGGTCTTTGCCAGTCTTACCATGGGGTATCGTATTGCCCAGTTACTGGGATGTGGAGGTCGAAATGACTTCCAGTCCAACCAGATGCAGCTGAATGTCCGTCCAATTAAGTTTTATTTTTTTAAGCGTTGCCCTATTCTGGTAATTTCTCCTCTGGCCTTTTGTGTTTCTCCTATTTGTGAATCGAACCCGCGACACGCAGCGCAGCAGTCCAATCGCTTAGCCACAACGCTAACCGTGCCGTCTTGTTGGGAAAAGACTAGGCAGATGATGATATTGTCTGTACTATGTCCGCTAACGCTGGAAATCAATAATCGAACTCGGTTGCTATCTGATTTGGATCTTTGTCTGTAACCAATTTTCGACCGAATTTTCTTATCTTTGAAAGGAAATGGATTTAGATTGAGTTTTGATATTATTTTTAGGCGTGTACTACATACATAGTTTTGTAAATTATATAATCTTGTTTTGGAAAAATATACTTTACTTAAAAGATACATAAACTTCAATCTAGCGGGAGCGTGTCAGAGCCAAGTTCTGTGCGCACCGTGTTTCATTTACAAGTAAAAGCTTTTTCATATTTCCATAGTACTAGTCATTTCATATCAACGTAATTAACAAAGACAAAGTTCATGTAGACATAACATCCAATGAAAATAAAAGATTTCGCAGCTTTTTCATTTGTACAAGCAAGAAAAAAAGTTCTAATGTTTAGTCTAAATAAAAATGCATTTAGAAATTAATGTTGTTTATAATTTGGACCGGGATGCATGCCAACACTGTTATTTAATACTTCAATACGTATAAGCTTCGCTGTTATTGATGGCATGGTTGTCGCAATGGATGAGTGATCAACTGCTACGCAATGTGTCGCGGGTTTGATCCCAGCGCGGAACAAATATTTGTATGGCCTGCAGGTAGTTGTTCCGGGGGTGGGTGTTCTATGTTTGTAAACGCACCCACGACATAGGAGAAATTATTAGTGTGGGGCTACGTTTAAAAATAAATAAATTAAGAAATGGTGAAAGACGTGAAGTAGTAGACACAATTTCGTAAAAAAAAATTCATTGGCAGGTGACCACAAAAAAGGCCATTTATCCAAAAAAAAAACTGTTCCCGAGGAAAAAACAGTAACGTTCAGATCATTTACACTCAAATTCTAAATTGATGTGAACGAAGCCGCGTGAAAAAGCTAGTAAGAAAGTAAAACACGGCAATTCGCAGAAAAACAAAAATAAAAAACATTTAGAAACTATTTCCTACAAATAAAGTGCAATATCAGAGAACATCGTCTTATACTAATTCAGTTCCCAGTTATAAAACAGTGCCTGCTTTTTTTTATTTTCTAGAGCTTTCTTCTTTGTAGATGTTTTGTATAGTGTTTTTCTGAATAAACAAACCTTGAAAATAATGGGTGGTAACTTTTAGATTATCTAGATTCTGGGTCATGATTCATCTTTTGTTTTTATAGTTACAGTTGGCTAGATTGTTCAATCGTTTACCCTAAAGCTCGCTTCTCACGGAGTGTGATATCGCGAGTCACGGCGCGCCTGTTTGCGGATGTCATGTGATATAGGCTTGGCCCGACTTGGGCTGAGCGTCCGATCTATAAATGTCGGACAACTTCAAGGCGCGACTCGTGATATCATGCATCGTGAGAAGCCAGCTTAATAACAAAACAAACAAATAAAACTTAATACACGTAACAAGTCTCCAAGAAGAAGAACAACAAGACATAATTCATGAAGTTGTAGTAATTTCTGTTGGCAGACCACTTAAATACATTATTTGGCAAAGACTTTGGTACAAATGTGGTAATTGACGTATCAAGATTATATGCTTTTTTTTCAGCCTGGTAAAGTCATCAAATGAGTCCTTCCACCCAGGGCAGAGCGGGAAGGACTGTCAGACTCGTACTGACTAAAATTAAAGGTATCCTTCAATAGCCCTTTGCGTTTCGGGGTCATGGTAATTCGTGAGTCCCGCGACCCCGGCAGGCTTTGGCGCTCTTGAGGGGGGCCCCGTCATTTTGCTGACACTCTTTGAGGCGCGCGTGGAACACGACGCGCCGTCGACCCGGGCATGGTCCATGGTCGGACAACGAGTTGCCTATTACTCGCTGCCCGCATGCCCAAGATAATATACTAGTAATTTGTTATTGAATAGCTTTCTCTATGTTGAAGCATTTGGTTAGTCAGGAAACTGGAAAGAGGTTCCTAGACATTGAAAATAGAACCTTTACTAAATGTGTCAGATGAGATAGTGATTCCAAAGCTTTTATTTCAAAATATATATTTGTGTATTTGATATAAGTATGTGGTGTGAATTGAGTAATATCATATTTAATGGCGAAGTGAAATCGACAGAAACTTCATTCAATCCTTTATAGTTGAACAAGTGACTTGGCTGATCGAGTACTGATCTTTACAGGTACTTTTTATGTAGAGAATGTTCCAGAACAATATTTAACAATTTTTCAACACCACAGCTCCCTATATGTACAGGTTTAATAACTAGATAGCAGACGTTTCAAACCCGAGGCTTGTTAGCGGTTAATTACAGCCCCTAGTCACATCAATAGAACAAAGGGGTGCCAACCCTGCAACTAGTCCCCAATGGTATCGAACAATGCTATCAAATTGTAGCGCCTGCAAACTCCCCGCTGGCCATACGTTACGACGAACGGAGCACCTTTGCATACAAATGTAGTATTTGCATGAAAATTTACTCCAATAGCATTGCGTGTGTGGATAGCAGATAAGATCAGCTTGTAATCCTGACTTTATTGACTTTTAACAGATCAACTCGTTAACAGTTCGATTGAAAAGTACCTTCGGCTAATTGAAAAGCGCAAACGATAGTAGCAATGATTTTTGGGAAGTAAAAAAATGTTAAAATGGTAGAGAGAGTCTAATATTGTATGTCTAGTCTTTTCTCAACCTTGTTGGTTGAATTCGAGACTGACCAGACGCAGCTTAATACCAGAATTTTACATGGATGACTGCCTAACTGACCTCCACAACTCATTTAGTATAAGGTTGTAAGATACTCTTTAGAACTGCTTGTCAGACTTGCAGCGTATTTTGTTTCAAATGAAAAGTGAGTCTGCAAAAATTAAATACTTTTGCAATGTGAAAATAAATGAATACTTTAGTGAGAGTTGTTATAGTTGAAGAGAATGTCGATTCTCAATTCAAAAGAATCTAAAAATAAAACGTTTATGCGAAGTGAAAATGGAAAAGAAATAGTAGAGTTGCATTTTACAATTTTGCGCTCGACAAGACACGAAACTATTTTCAAAAACAAAAAGCTTTAACAGAATCCGTTTAGGAATTTTCTACCTGAACTAACGGGTGCTATTGAATTTTCTTTTCACTCAAAGTAAAAATTGTTTTACTGAATCTATTTTTGTAAATATTTTTCAATAAATGGTTTTAGATACATTTTTAAGTCCTTGTAGGCGTAGAAAGTAATATAAATCTATTCATCAGATACCTTTAGGATTTTTCTTAGACGGGACAAATAGATGAGATCATTCAGCCAAACTTTTAAGTTATGTAAGACCGTGAGCTCGTGTCTAATGGGCCATTATTGATAGAAACATTTTTGGACATAAAAAGAATCGGGCTTCCATTATGTGAGAAAACAAGCTGAGAAGACACACTACACTTTTCAATAGAAAATAGATAGGTACTTGATTTCACTTCTGTTGATGAAACTAAAAGCTTTTTAATAGTACTAGTTAAAGCATGTATTATTATGACTAACAAAAGGACTTATCAGATCATTAATCAAAATGAAAGAGGTTACGGTTAACGTCTTAATATAAAAAGCAACAAAACAAAAGAGAGTAATTTTTTATAGGTTTCAATTGGTCCCACGTTGGGCGCCAGTTTGTAGGGGATGTTGTTATCGTCTCCAGCACGTATAAGAAATTAGCTTCTTAGACAAGGATTGATTTTTCACAGACGTACAATATAAACGGTGATAATTTCTGTAAAGATTGTCTTTATATTAATTTTATACTCTTTTTTTATATCTTGGTAAAATCAAATTCAATTGAGTCCTCCCACCCAGGGCAGGGCGGGAGGGACTGTCAGACTTGTACTGACTAAAATCCACAGTGTCTTTCAATAGCCCTTTACGTACCGGGGTCACGGTAATCTGTGAGTCCCGCGACCCCGGCAGGCTTTGGCCCTCTACAGGCCCCGTCTCTATGCTGACACTCCTTGAGGCGCGCGTGGAACACAACGCGCCGTCGACCCGGGCATGGTCCATGGTCGGACAGCGAGTCGCCCATTACTCGCTGCCCGCATGCCCGCGCCTACGGTGGCCGGAGATCGTCTTGCGACGTCCGTCGCCGTGGGCGTCTACCACTGCGGCTGGGGTGGAGGGAGGACGCTGTCCTCTCCCTCACGCGGCCCGCCTCCTCCTTCGCGAGCATGACTGCTTCGCAGAAGGAGGCGACCGCTTCCCACTCCATCTCGCCCCGCAGCATGGCCTCGACCAATGCCGGGCGCGAGAGGTCTCCGCCTATCGCCGTCGTGAGGACACGGCGGTGCTCTGCCCAAGCGGGGCAGTCCTGCACCGTATGCTCCACCGTGTCCTCCGGACGATCCTCGCAGTGGTGACACCCAGGCGTTTCTTCCCTCCTTATCAGACACAGGAACCTCCCGAAACTTCCGTGTCCGGTGAGGACCTGCGTCATGCGGTAGGTCAGGACGCCGTGACGCCTATCCAGCCACTCCTCAAAGAGGGGTCTTACCGCCGCGATTGCGACGTGCCCGACTATAATCACCTACAATGTTTTTTTTTATACGTGGTAAAATCATCAAATAAAGGACTCATTTCATTCACCCAATGACTGAATGTCAGACTCGTACTGACTAAAATCCACGGTGTCTTTCAATAGCCCTTTAGTTTATTAGTTAGTTCCGGGTCACGGTAATTCGTAAGTCCCGCGATACCGGAAGGCTTTGGCCCTCTAGAGGGCGGCCTACCATGATAACGTGGAAACAACACGAAAGCAATGTAATCAATGGAAACTCGAACGGTAAGCTAGTAAGTAATCAGTCAACGTCAAGGACAGAAGGTTTAGGCGCATTGCACTTGATTCACAAGTAAGCCCTGCTCAATTTTGGCTAAACACCAATCTGATCTCCTGATTTATTTGCCTTAGTGGTTTTCACGTGTCGAGTGAACTAAATAAGTAAGGTTTTAATTCAGCTTAAGCTTCGGAGTAAATCGTGTGTAGTTTTTCTGTCGCACGGTTTAATCAATCAACTTGACAAAACATGTAGATTTCTTAACATTACATAACATTGTATTTTTTTGTAATTCTGGTTAAAAATGCATCAAAAACACTTTCAAACTTTTGAAGTACAATGTGGTGTTGACTAAAAATAACCATTATTTAATTTAAAAATTACCCATTAAAAAAAAAACTGCCGCTTCTCTCTGTCGTGTGCTTCTTCACGCCAATTCTCGACGAAGTCACGGTTCTGTCTAAACAGAGTACTGCTGCCCTGCGCACAAAGGGCTTCCGAAGAAAGAGGGTGGTTTTCAGTCAGTTTAAGTCTTATATTCCGTTCCATCCAGGGCTCAGGACTCTTTGGATGATCTCAACCCAAGAAAACCATCCAAAGCGTCTCTTTTCTCTCGCCTGGTCTCAACGCTCTTCCGTTATTCCATCTGGCTGTCTAAAGGAACATATTACTATCATTAGATATGGATGTTTTTTTCTCGTGCGTCTGAAGTTTCCTATTTGCATTATCAATGTGCGCACTCAATCTGACCTTGTTGTTTTTCTTTGACATGAAGCAAAAATCATAATCACATTTCCTTTCATCTCACTGCTTTCACCCCCGACACTCTCAGGAAGACCTTCTTCAGAACGTATGTTTTTTTCGAAAACAGATTGTGAAATATCAGCTTTTACAAGTTTCTTGCTCAGAATTTTCAGTTATCTGAGATATCATTAGAATTTATTACAAGCGATAAAATCTTTACGACCATATTTTATTACTTACTGAGCTTAGACAACATTTCGGATCTTCCATTACCAATGATTTAAATTCTAAGATTCACTTTTCACAATATTGCATCGAAACATGATCACTTGTCTGTTTCGTCGGCAAAGGCACTTGAAAATATTGTCTTGTTCAGTTATACTAGAAATTATATCTGTTAAATTCTTTTGCCACAAGTTTAGTGCAGTATGGTCACTAACAAACGTACATTCGTATATTCATGAGTGTAGGCAGAACGCCACACTATTGATTCTGTGACACCACCTGCTACCATTCTCACCCAGTATTTTCGGCTTCTCTTCATTCATATACTATACATCTGACTTTTCTGAAGAACCTTACCAATAAGATCCTCTTGTACACACATCAAAAAAAGTTTGCGATCACTTTTATATTACGGTATACGGTACGATCACTTTTTTTTATGTGTCTTTCATCTGCTATCAGTTTGTCAACACGATCAAGAAATGATCTAGCACACTTTTAGGGCTCTTCTAAGGATTTAAATTTTTGTCATTTTCTTTCGGCAAAAAACTTTTTCGGCATTACGAAAATACATTTTATATTAGGTCTATTTTGGTAAGTTTGCTTTGTAGAAAGTCTTGATTAAATAACCTTAAGTTGGTTTATATACTTTTGTAACCGTTTCGCATTAGTTTCTGTTTGTATTTCTAAGCGTTCCTAAATAAATACGATGTGGCAAATGGATATCTCTTCGTGCTGTATTTTGTTTTTGTTTTGTGAAAGTCGACGTTTCTGTCTATTTATATGTTTTAGGGACATTATTTTGATAAAAAAGAAAGTCTTTTACAAGGTCAAACTCAATTATTACATTAAACGTGACGATAATCGATGCAAAACGCGATCAACCAAAAATTTCTGAAGCTCTGGACATTTATCATTTTATAATTTAAATACACTTTAACGTAAAGTTCATCTATAACGATTTCATCAAGCATCTGCAAAGGCTTCTACACTCAACTCAGTTATATTCGCTTGATTGATGAGAACACTAATTACACTAATTACAATTTGAAGACAAACTTGAAATGCTCCAAGTTCTATTGAATCAATTATGGGCAACGAAGTCTCCAGACAAAACCCATTCATTTTTATTCTGATAGCAAAAGTATGCTTCTCGAAAACTGACATCTCTGAATACTTCCATCGATCTCTTCAAATTTTAACTTTAAAGCCTTCTAATAAAATTTAAATCTGCTCGCAGACTTTGTTGGCAAGTAAGGAACATTTTGAAGCACACTTATCATAACCATAATCTTGCAACTTGACGTTTTGAAAGGCTCGTTAAAATATGCCAGTTCTTGACTTTTTAATGTTCTTGGAATCGGAAAACTTTTTAGTATTGGTGTTTCTTTTTAGGCACTTAATTTTAGTCTTTTTGTAATTTACGTGTTTTGTTAACGAAAGCATAATGAATCTAGAATGTACCCACTGCTATAATCTACTTAACGGGCTCAGTATTTACAATCAGCAAAGTTGAATCATGACCCATTTTGACAATAAATCGTTTGAATCGGTCAAAATAACAAAGATCAAAGGTCGTTACTACGGATATGTATGTTTACACGAATGTGGACTTGATTGTATTTGAATGTCTGTAAGAAAATAAGCTTATAGTGGGTCATGATTCAACTTTGTCGATTGTACTATGGTCAGATGTGGTATATGTCAGATGTGTTGAATGCCCAGATGTGGTGTATGCCATATGTGTTTGTATTTTGTACTTAAGTATTTTCACTATCGGGCACGCCGCAATCGCGGCGGTAAGACCCCTCTTTGAGGAGTGGCTGGATAGGCGTCACGGCGTCCTGACCTACCGCATGACGCAGGTCCTCACCGGACACGGAAGTTTCGGGAGGTTCCTGTGTCTGATAGGGAGGGAAGAAACGCCTGGGTGTCACCACTGCGAGGATCGTCCGGAGGACACGGTGGAGCATACGGTGCAGGACTGCCCCGCTTGGGCAGAGCACCGCCGTGTCCTCACGACGGCGATAGGCGGAGACCTCTCGCGCCCGGCATTGGTCGAGGCCATGCTGCGGGGCGAGACGGAGTGGGAAGCGGTCGCCTCCTTCTGCGAAGCAGTCATGCTCGTGAAGGAGGAGGCGGGCCGCCTGAGGGAGAGGACAGCGTCCTCCCTCCACCCCAGCCGCAGTGGTAGACGCCCACGGCGTCGGACGTCGCAAGACGATCTCCGGCCACCGTAGGCGCGGGCATGCGGGCAGCGAGTAATGGGCGACTTGCTGTCCGACCATGGACCATGCCCGGGTCGACGGCGCGTTGTGTTCCACGCGCGCCTCAAAGAGTGTCAGCATAGTGACGGGGCCTGTAGAGGGCCAAAGCCTGCCGGGGTCGCGGGACCAAGGGATTACCGTGACCCCGGTACGTAAAGGGATATTGAAGGACACCGTGGATTTTAGTCAGTACAAGTCTGACAGTCCCTCCCGCCCTGCCCTGGGTGGGAGGACTCATTTGATGATTTTACCACGATAAAAAAAAAAAAAAAAGTATTTTCATTATAAATTCTTGCCTTTATTAGATGTTCTTTGTATTCTAAATATAACCCACGTTTACAGAATATCGTTGAAAACAAACCTAAGCACTAATCAGGACTGAATTTACTAACAAACATGTCAATAAGGACTTCAAACACTCGTTATTCCACTTCAGTAGATCTTGAAGACAAAGGTCCTTGAGACAACTTAGTGCAACCACATCAAAACACTGAGATGAACACAATTGTGTCGAGTCGGGGCGATGAGTTCTAACCATTGTGTGGGGCGCCAGCAACCACGTTGTTATCTTAATTGGCCATGCTGGCCTAAGATGTCTTTGACCTATGATTTTTTAGGATCAATAATTTTTCCCAATTATTAGGTACTACCTACATAGTTTCTAAAAAATCTTATTTTCTTATACATAATAAAGAACTTACTAAATTCGTGAAGTAAGGCCTTGGTTAAAAAATCAATCTATGATTCTATTTTGGATGATATTAGATTTTCTCAGTATTTCAGGACATTTCTTTCAATACGAAGAACCTAAACAAATATCAAAGGGAAAATTTGGCACAAAGCCTTAAGATGGAGTCGCGCCACGTCGCTGTCAGTAGCTTATTGAAAATCGAACTGTAGTTTCGATACTTTAATAGCGCTGCACACAAAGCTATTTCCTTTAAGAATAGCACCGCAAATTCTAAGATGGAATGTCAATTGAGTCGCATTGGGGGCGTTGAGGGTAGTATCATAACCATTGTGTGGGGAGTCGGCTACCTCATTCTAATCTTTTTTTAAATTTATTTAATTACTAGCTTCCGCCCGCGACTCCGTCCGCGCGGATGTCGGTCTTCGCGTGGATGGTTTATTTCTCCATTATGATTAACTCTGACAATGACATCTTATAAATATCTATTGGACCCAAATACGGCTAAGCCTATAATAATTAAGGAGATTCGCGGTTCTATAGAACAACGTCTATGAATAAAACTGAAAAATAAGTTTTATTTCTAAGTATTTTTCCAGGATAAAAGTATCCCATTTTATGTCCAGGATAATAAGGTATAATTATACCAAGTTTCATCGAAATCGAACCGTTAGTTTTCACGTGATGCCTGCATATACAGCCAGACAGACAAAAATTTTTTTAATCACTTATTTGGGTTTGGTATCGATCCAGCAACACCCCCCGCTATTTATTTTTTCAATATTTTCAATGTACAGAATTTACCCTTCTACAGATTTATTATATGTATAGATTATCTTAATTGGCCGTGTCGGCTTATTGTTCGATATAATGATGATCACATCAAAATAGTAATTGCTACTTAGGTACTCGAAGTTGTATTGGGATTTTATTTTTAGTATAAGATTTTTTAACAAGCTCGAAATTGGAATAACTTTTTTCAAAATGTAGTTTTAGGAGCAATAATAAATTCATTATTTGGAATTTTAACTCATTTTTAATCATATTATAGAATTCGACGCATGCCGGCCGGAATAGGATTATGAGTGACCGTTTTTTCGTATCGACACCAATCTCAATATAGGTATGAAACGCTTTGCAGAAAGAGACAGAAAATAGATCGAC
The DNA here is from genome assembly GCA_943136025.2 of Agrotis puta. Lineage (NCBI taxonomy): Eukaryota > Metazoa > Arthropoda > Insecta > Lepidoptera > Noctuidae > Agrotis > Agrotis puta. The sequence goes on along the minus strand of OW964169.2, from coordinate 16,507,406 downwards.
ATCGCAGAGTTAAAACACAATCATTGTTTTTAATAAAAAAAAAATTGTCATCTATACATATAATAAATCTGTAGAAGGGTCAATTCTGTACATTGAAAATATTGAAAAAATAAATAGCGGGGGGTGTTGCTGGATCGATACCAAACCCAAATATATGATTAAAAAAAATTTTGTCTGTCTGTCTGTCTGTCTGTTTGTGCAGGTATCACGTGAAAACTAACGGTACGATTTCGATGAAACTTGGTATAATTATTCCTTATTATCCTGAGCATAACATAGGATACTTTTTATCCTGGAAAAATACGTAGAAAAAAAATCTTATTTTTCAGTTTTATTCATAGACGTTGTTCTGTAGAACCGCGAACACACGTTGCATTACCCGCAGTGGATTCAGCGCCGTAATATTTATAAGATGTCATTGTCAGAGTTACTCAAAATGGGGAAATAAACCATCCACGCGAAGACCGACATCCGCGCGGACGGAGTCGCGGGCGGAAGCTAGTAATTTATAAAACTGTCTTATTTCCTATAATAAGGTTGACCTTAATACATTCCTGAATCTACCTTTTCATTGCAAAGCTTAATAAAAAATCAATCTAAGAAAAACGGGGCAATATTATTCCAGTATTACTTTCCATTCAATGAGTAAGAACCTAATAAAATATCAAAAAGAGAATTTATAGGCAGGTAACTAGGGCACGCTAGACTATCTTAAAGTGGCACCGAGGCCTTGAAACGCAAAGGGCAACTGAAGAAACAGTCAGTTTTTAGTCTGTTAAGACTACAGTACGTTTCGCTCCATCCATGAGCAAACATCGTGAGAAAACTTTATTTTTATATACCCTGCCCTTTACACTAGGAATTTCGTCTTGTATCGTGGGTGCGTTTACAAACATATAAACTCACATACACATGTTATTGGTGTCAGGTAAAAATATACACAGTCTTCAATTTCGGACAGATTCCGAAGAGATAACGAACCGATACGAGACGTCAAACTGGGTCCAGCGAACCGAAGCGTGGCAGTTGTATTAGCTGGCTATTTATGAACGACGTCAAACAGAGCAAATATGCCTTCGCCACGTCTTCGCATCGGTTCGGTCACGCTATCGGATCGCTTTCGCTATTCTATGTGACTGGATATTAACTTTCCATACATTACAAATAAAACGCCTCGCTTCGCATTCGCCACGCCTGTCTGTTTGACAAAGGCTTTAGGCCTAACGTTACAATCCACAATGGGCGCTATCGCTATCCGTCGCATTCAACTTTCTGTCATATTTCACATTTACATTGACATTAACTTTTAATAAAAGAAGGGATTGCTAACACAAACACCTAGATAATCAACCCGAAACAACTACTTGAAGATCATACAAATCCTTGTTCGTATGGTGGATTGAAACCGCGACACGGTTCGCAGCGGTCGATCATTCAGCCACTGCGCCAACCGTGTCATCAAAGTGACATATCCAAGAATTAAAAATTCTACCAATGAGGCATGTGGTCCGCATGGTGGAATACTGCCCACTGCCTCCTACAGAGAGGAGGTCTGTATCCCAAGAGACCTTTATAGGCTGTTTCTGTAAACCATGCAGTGTAAGGTCACGAATTGCACATAGGTAGCTAACTAGGGGCATGCGGGCAGCGAGTTATGGGCAACTCGATGTCCGATCATGGACCATGCCCGGGTCGACGGCGCGTTGTGTTCCACGCGCGCCTCAAAGAGTGTCAGCAGAGTGACGGGGCCAAAATCTGCCGAGGTCGCGGGACTGTACGAATAACCGTGACCCCGGAACGTAAAGGGCTATTGAAGGACACCGTGGATTTTAGTCAATACGAGTCTGACAGTCCCTCCTGCTCTGCCCTGGGTGGGAGGACTCATTTGATGATTTTACCACGTAAAAAAAAAAGGTAGCTAACTAGGACAAAAATTTAAGGCCACTAAGTAACCAGCTGTCTAGCACACCTGGTGTGTATGTTTCCCTCCAAACTGATTAACTCGTAAAACCTTCTTTAGATGGGGCCTCAGTATAGATTATGATCTTATTTATTGTGTACACCTACAAGGCTGTGTTGAGTGTTGGGGAAAACTGTTTACACGGTACTCGTGTAGTGATTACTTAGGCGAGTTATAAGTACATTAGATGATTACATAATTAAAGTAGTAAGTTGGTTGAATTAGTTTACAAAGCTTATTATATAAAGAAATTAAATGTTATTGCCAAAGGGCAATGGAACGCAGCATTCTGGCAATCAAAAGACAGGATAGAGTTCGCAATACCACGCTGCGTTCCAAAACGGGCATTCTGAACGTCGGAAAGAAGGCTGCCAGGCTGAAGTGGAACTGGGCGGGTCACGTCAGCCGCATGAACATTGACCGTTGGGCGAAGGCAGTCACACAGTGGGTGCCTGTCGAAGATTTTCTACAGAAAGAAAAACTCGAGCCGCGAGCAAGATTTGGATCTACGAACACCGGAACACGATCTACGAACACCTCCGGATTCAGTACATCTCAATAAAAAACGCTGAAATTCGCGACGCATTTGTTAATAAGTATAATATTTATTAAAAAATATAATAAGATATAATGTCGCTTGTAATCATTAAAAAGACACAAGGACAAATAGACATACATATATGATTAAAGATAAAATATACTCGTAGATATAGAACAGTACAGTTACAGTTTTTGTATACCTACTGACAAACTATTTTCAAAATTTCAGGTCATTGGTTCAGTGGTTTAGACGAGAAAAGTTAAACTAACAAACAAACTTAATTTCGCATTTATAACATTAGTTAGGATTACAATAACAGGATAACAGACACGTGTATAGAAAATAAAGTGAGAATTTACACTCTGATGAATATTCCAGTCAGCTTCCATTGTAAATTAATATTTCGCTATTACCTGAAGGAAGGGTCCGATATTGATACCATTGTGAAGGTACACTCGAGGTCAAAGAAACCTTAACGCCGGTGTAGCATACATTATATTGTTCTCCAGTTTAATTAACCAAGGTTTAGTTTCAGGTGTAAAGCCTCGTCCACGTCTTTGATCGCGGGACTCACGAATTACCGTGACCCCAGAACGTAAAGGGCTATTGAAGGACACCGGGGATTTTAGTCAGTACGAGTCTGACAGTCGCTCCCGCTCTGCCCTGGGTGGGAGGACTCATTTAATGATTTTACTACATTAAAAAAAAAAGAAAAAAACATGGCTTTCTTTGCTGTCGCGAAAAGAGAAAGACCAAAGAGTTCCTAGTCGATTTGAGACATCTATTATCACACATCATCAATGGTGATCAATGAAGACCAATTTAAAGGCACGATTGGCGTATTTATATGATCCACAAGTAGTAGTTCCGGGTATGTGCGTTTGTGTATGTTTGGTTATAATGTTTGTAAACGTACCCACGATACAGTTGAAATTCCTAGTGAGGATTAAAGATCAAAATATAAAAAAATTGGTGCTATAGATCCGGCAGTTTGCTGGCAGCTGCTTGACGACTCGAGCCTGGCCCTTGATCGGACGATGAGCTGCTTTTTACTCAAACGGCCTACGAGTCTTGCATGTTCTTTCATCTGACAACGGTCCAGTTACTCTCCCGGTGTAAGCGAGGCTTTATAATATTTGGGTTTATTGTTATTTATACATATAACTCAAACTATTATTACATTACGAGGGGGGGACTCTCAAAACAAAGCTTTTAGGTAAAGTTTTAAGAGTCGTGAGAGCTATGTTACGAGTATGCCGCTAATAAGAGACTGGAGCTGGGAAACTCGTGGCTTGGTTGTGAATATGAAAAGTAGTTTATAATTAGTATATTTCATTTGTTACATGTTTTTATTTTAGTTGTGACTAATTCATAATTAATTAATTTCTAGTTTTAGTTATGTAAATACTTTTATTTTGTATATATTCATAAAGCCTGAACTTTGTTTTTAATAACTGAATTCAACTAGTTCCACTGAATCGGAGCGGAGCAGAGCGAAGAGCGATTCACCAATAACATGACTTGAAATCCACATCTCTTCTGCACTCAAGTCACGTGATTGGCGAATCGCTCTCTGCTCTAGTACACCCCGCATCAGTGGTACCGCAGCCGTATTAGTTGTTCGGGTTACCCACTTTACTGTACAGTCGTTTTTCACGCGCGCCTCAGAGAAGGGGGTAAAAGCCTGCCGGGGTCGCGGGACCTGTCAGCAGATAACCGTGACACCGGAACGTAAAGGGCTATTGAAGGATTACCGTGGATTTTAGTTAGTACAAGTCTGACAGACCCTCCTGTCTTGCCCTCGGTTAGAGGACTCATTGGATGGTTATACCTCGAAATTAAAAAACTACTATTGCGATTGTCATGATGAAACGTCGAAACTTCATGGTAAAATGGTCGCAGATCTCGTTATTTTTATACATTTACAATTTAACCATTTTACGAAATGTGTAACGTGATCTATATTGTTATCCTATTCTGATACTGCTAAAGCACCCTTTTAGGTTCCTAGTTAACATGATACCTATAATCATACATTTGATTTTGTCCGTAATTGTGTGCAATCGATTTTGTGAAAATCTTCAAAATATAGACGGAAAATGATTATTTCAATCGACGTTACTTTTGCTTCTCAATTTTCCTTGTGAGTCATAAAACATTGCAAAGAGTTTAAGATATAAATAAGATCCTAAATATTGCGGCCGAATCTTTAAGAAAAATCTTATTCGCTCAGAGTCTTTAAGATTTGTCTTAAGATTACTTTTGATCTCGGAATGCAAACATTTGGAACCGAACGATTTTTTTAAAAACCGGCTGCCTTGTAGTCCTTGTGCTACGGTACAGTAAAGTATTAAAAAGGGTTTTACTGTATGATTCTGGATAGCCAGTTGCCTTTTTTATATACGTGGTTAAATCATCTCATGATGTCCTTCCATCCAGGGTAGTATGGCAGGAACAGTCAGACTTATACTGACTAAAATCCACGGTGTCCTTCCATAGCCCTTTACGTTCCGGAGCCACGGTTACTTAATGAGTCCCGCGACCCCGGCAGGCTTTGGCTCTCTAAGTTGGGCCCCAACATATTGCTGACATCTCTTTGAGGCGCGCGTAGAACACGACGTGCGGTCGACCTGGGCATAGTTCATGATACGTTAAGGCCTCTGCCTCGAATCTTGCGGGCAGCGGGGCGGCGGCGGCGGCGGCGCTCGCTGTTCGCCCCCGCCCCGCTGCCGCGCCGCTGTTTCCGAGGGCCGGTCCATTTGAATGTATGCCTAAGATCCTGCCGCTCCCGCGCCGCCGCCGCCGCCGCCCCGCTGCCCGCAAGATTCGAGGCAGAGGCCTAATGGTCACGGACAGTGAGTTGCCCATTACTCGCCGTCCGCATGCCCGATAGCCAGTTGCCTAGTGCCTGGAACTGTGCCCAGTCAAAGAGATTGACTTGCCTTCTTGTTTGATTACATGGAACTTAGCACACAATAGGCTATTTTACTCAAAAAAATTTGTTAGTCCGAAAAATAGATTATCAAAAAATATTTGACACGTATTTTTTCTTTTTTTACGTAAACCAAAATTGACGAAGATACAAACGCTTCTAAATATTACAAAACGTCACTCGGTTGGTATAATTTAACAGGCATTATGACGTCACAAGCCCCCACTACTAGATTTTGAAGCGTTTTATCTTTGTCAGTATTGATTGAAATGAAAAAAAAAACGACGGAATGCACTCTGGGAGTGCCGGCAGAAGTGAAAACTTAAATAGTAATAAACACACGAACATTCGCTCAAGCGCCCTGGGCCGTCTTACTTTTCGATCAGGTCACGTGTCCTGACGCAAGTTTAACATTTTTTACCCATTCCAAAAAAGTGCACAACGCCGCTAAAGAAGTTTTCACTTCAAAAAGAAAAAATAAGTGTGCATTATTTTTCAATACTCCTGACGGACTAAACAGATTTTCCACCTCTACCTAACCCTCCAGGGTGTACAGGCGTGATATTATTTATTTCATTCAAATCTTTGTTTAAAAGCTCTAAACAATGGTCCTGGAATGTAAAAACATGTGCTTGTTTTCCCACGATAAACCAAGCGAAGAATAGGTGTGATAAATGTGTTTCATAAAGGCTTTAGGCGATGAAAATAATGAAAATACGAAGATATAATTTTACACGCCAGTTATGAAAAATAAAAACCACAGGAATAGTTGTTTATTTGTACGCGTGGCTTATGTTAAGCGGGATAGATTTAATTATTATTAATTATTTGGTTAGGTTACATGTTTTCGTAATTGTGGTAAGATATTGGTAAATGAATTGTATTAATTTTTGCAAATCATGTGTTTACATGCAATGTGAAACAATTATTATTAACAATAGATACAAAAATATTATTATTAAATTAATAAGGAATTCGACAAAACAAAGTGCAATATTGGGAACCCTAGCCCCTTAACAATGGATATCCTCATCAGCATGGATCCGTTTTTCCTTACTCTTGGATTGTTGAACTAAAAAGGGTTTTTTATCGTGGTAAATTCATCAAAGGAGTCCTCCCACCCAGGGCAGAGCGGGAGGGACTGTCAGACTCGTACTAACTAAAATCCACGATGTCCTTCAATATCCCTTTTCGTTCTGGGGTCACGGTAATTCATAAGTCCCGGGACCCCGGCAGGCTTTGGCCCTCTAGTCTGTCGTTTTTGCTGAAACTCTTTGAGGCGCGCGTGGAACACAACGCGCCGTCGACCCCGGCATGGTCCATGGTCGGACAGCGAGTTGCCCATTACTCGCTGCTTCTTCTTCTTCTTTCTTGTTCTTAGCAACAAATCTTAGTGAACTATTTATAGAAACGTTTCAGCGTGAGATTTAATCTCGAACGTCAAAGATTAAATCTCGTACACATAGCATGTAACTAGAGCCCTGTTTACAAAGAATGAAGGCAAAACCAATTAACTTTTAAAGTAGGTTAATTAAAGAGTTTATAAATACAATAATTAAGCGGAATGATCGATTACACAACATATAAACATGTCTGGTTCGTAAACGAAAAGGAATTCGACGAAATCTTTTGGGATTTATTTTTAAAAGGTGACGTATTACCGGTATTACGTTATTTACTCTTACTCTTATAAGCGCAGTGTGTCGATAAATAAAGTTGATCCAGCTTGAAGTTTGTTTTTTAAACAGAAATAATAAATATCACGAAGTCTGTAATGAATTTGTGGTCTTACAGTGTTGTTGCTTGAAAAGATCAGTGCCGCTGGCACGATGCGTGGCGTAAACAAAAAGTAAACACATATTTTGATTTTTAATTAAAAATACATTCTTATTTCACACAATATATTTTACTCAATGTTATAACGACTGTCAAAGATCTACAAATGACAGCCGAGACCAACGGCTTTACGTGCTTTCCGAGGCACGGAACTCAAACTCGGAAACTCGCTATGACAGATGGTTACTCACCCATTCACAGATCAACCTCAGCAAGCGCGGCTTAACCCGGAAGATCGGCCTGTGCAGCTGTAATTATTTAACCACGAGCTCCTCTACAAAAATTGGACCTAAATGGTAAATGACACTTGTATTTTTGATTAAATACAATGTACGTCAGGCACTCGAGCTAGCGCCTCTAACCTAAATAACTTTCCCTTCTTTTGTTGTCATTAATATCAGTTCTGATTTCCCATGAGAAGACTAAAAGTAAGACAGAAATACATGTTAAAATAAAATAACATTGTTTAGAACTACGGATATTTTACACAAGCCATCAAACATCTTTGAATTTCAATTTAAGTTCATTAATTTTACTGAGCTTTTATTTCACTAACTTCTTCTATGATTATATTTGAATGCAGATCCAATCAAATAAATTTTTATAACAATCACACATATTATGTGTTCACCAAAAAAAAAATAACAAGGCAGTGACGTCATTGCAATATTCATTCAAGTATCAAGTAAATATTATCAAGTAAAATCGTGAAACAATTATGTCTTTAAAGGCGCTCCCTCACCGGGAGCGTGTAATGTAACATTATAGATTCGATTTTCAGCATTACATTACAATACTAACTCCCTGACTGACGAGCGTTCGCGTACATTTAATATAGATTTGATACAAGGTGCGCATTGTAATGCTTGGTACTTCTCCTTCACTGATGTAAACTCATTTTGTATCATTAAAATTAAATTTTCTTCCCTCACTGATGAAATGCTCGAATCTGTAACGTTACATTACAGGCAAACCGATCCGAAGTTTGCCGAAAGACAAACAATAGCTTTTAAGCTGACCGTTCTATTAATACACAGCAGGGAGAAAATCAATACATTCTCCTACATTGAACTTCGTGTCATCATTCCATCAATTTATAGTGCTATTGATCTCGAAGGATAAACAATTTATTTAACCTAAAAATACCTCGTAAATTATCCTATTTAAACTAGCAACGCTATGCATAAAATTAGACTGGCTATAAAAAAACGTATGTCCAATAAAAATGGCCGAATTTTGCCCCGTTTCGCGCCAAAAGAAACATCATCTAAGTTTTTTCGATTCGATTTCCAAAACAACTAACTTTTTTATGTGCCAGTGATTTTTCCTTAAACCTTGATCGGTATTTCGAATGAGGTATTGTTGGAATCTACGAAGGTTCAAGCATTCGTCGTGTTATTAAGCCAGTAATCCCGATTCTCAGAATTTGTTGTAAGAAATAACCCTCCTTCTGGCGCAGTTGGGTAAAAAGGTCACATTTGTGTAGGATTTTCATTACCTTATTCAAAATTTTGTTTTCGTAAGATAAAGATATCTTACAAATCTCACAGAAACCATTTGAAAATAATTATGACACTCCTAAGTTTGACAATGATTTAAAAATTTTGAATGATGAATAACAATAAACAAACTCTACCGAAATATATGTGTATACAGTATCTATCCTTCGCGGTATATTTATTTAAAAGATAATAGCAATGAAAACCTGCACTGAAAATTGCTTTACACGCCAAATGAACATCATATAAGTTAAATTCGAATATTTTTCTGGTACTGACTGTCTATGGGTCTGTGATATTTTCCATAAACCTTAATCGATATTTATTGTTAGAACTAGCTTTTGCCCGCGACTTCGTTCGCGTGAAATAGTGACTTCCAGCAGATTTTTGGTTTTACCCAAATAGTTCCCGATCTCGCGGGATCTCTTGAAAAATGAAATGTGGAAGATATTCTAGGGAACTCTTCAAAAATCAACATAATGAGCTCTGTGTTTGAATTTAAGAGATGTATACTCCCTTAGGGCATTAAAGCCGTTATGCCGATCGAAAAAGGCGAAAATGTTATTTTTCCCTTATTTTCCCATCATTCTACTGATTTGACATTTCAGTTCAAAACGAAAAAAGACTGTTTCTCCCTTGACAATTTTTCTATTATTTTAGGCTTTAGAGATTCTGTAAGTTTCTAACACCAAGACATTTCTGTATACGTTTTTAGTTTTGCCATCCTTTGCAAAAATATAAAGGTTTTGTGGTTTCTTCACTCTTGAGCACGCAACGTAGAGTTGTCCATGGGAGAAACAGTCTTTTTCAAGATGTACCTCCGCAACTTTTAGCGTTTGCCCTTGGGCTTTATTTATGGTCATTGCAAACACAGTTTTCAGCGGAAACTGAACTCTTTTGAATTGGACTGGCAACTCAGTTGGAATGATGGGAATGCGGGGAATAATGAAAGTTTCGCCTTTCGCCATCCCAGTCATAATAACGGCTTTAATGACATTCCGTCCTAAATAGGTTATTTGTAACCGTATGCCGTTATATAGTCTTGATGGATCTAGGTTTCTCATAAGCATCACAGGAACACCAATTATACAACGGAACCAATTTAAAATTTACGAAACAGGAGCAATCCACATAAACTATCATACAACCGACACTACAATTTTTCCACGACAGTACCGAAGCGCTCGGCTGATACCCAACAAAATGCGTGTAACGAAACCATTGCGCGATCTATTGCGATCCCAACGGCATCTATCGTCCATGTCGCGACCTATTTCGATCCCAACGCCATCTATCGATAAGGTATCCGAGTTTGACAACTCGGATACCTTATCGATAGATGGCGTTGGTCGTTTATTTATCTAAACTCCGTTCGGGCATTTTCTTTGCACTAAAAGTTTTATTATATTGATATTATTTTTTTCATACCTTTTTACTATTTATTTACTTTTTTCCGATGAATTAAAACAATAACATGAACCGAACTCGCGTAACGATCGACACCATTGCGCGATCACTGCCATCTATCAATCATTTAAGGAATTATCAATACTCCGTTAGAGCATTTAATAAATTTTATTTTTTATTTTTATTTTCTGTAATAAAAACTATCCTATGTCCTTTCTCAAGTTCCAAACTATGTCTGTACCAAATTTCACACAAATCGGTTCAGTAGTTAAGGCGTGAAGAAAAGACAGACAGACAGACAGACAGACAGACAGACAGAGTTACTTTCGCATTTATAATATTAGTTTGGATATACGAAGGCCCGATCATCCATTTTGTGATTAAACAATGAATAAAAATTAAATTACAGTTTCGATATTTCAATAAGCAAACTCTACTGAAATTATTTTTTCAGACAGTGTGTCTGAGAAATGAACAACTGTGACGTAATTTATTTTTCGTACCACTTGCTCAAAAAAGTGACATTCTATGCTTCAAAAATCGAACATAACGATAGTCATTTTTAATCTGTTAAAAACAGGGAGAGAATGTTGTACTGAATTTCATTCATCCTCTAGGGAGAGAATGTGATTTAAATTTGGAATACTTACCGAAATTTATACTGAACTACATCTGTGTTTATACCATTGAGTTTGTATATAAAGCATTACATATCTTTTTGAAAAAGGAATACGTATTTATTATGCAGTTATGATTATTAAACAAAATTACGAAAACCGAAGAGGCCGTATGAGCTTGATGCCTTTGCTTTTCCGACAAAAAAATTTAGTCTAGGAATTTGCCGCGTTTTTGTTTTCTTCAAATAAAACCTTAAGTTTATTTTATTTTTATAAATAAGTTAATGTTCTAAAAATGCGTAACGATGTTAAATCAAATGAAACGCAAGTTCCTCAGACGCAAGAACAGAGATATACTCAAATTAACTCATCGACAATAATAATAAATAAATATTCCACAACTATCACACAACGCCATCTAGTCCCAAGCTAAGCAGAGCTTGTGTTATGGGTACTAGACAACTGATAAACATACTTATATATTTCTAAATACATACATATTATAGATAAATTACACCCAGACACAGAACAAATGATCGTGCTCATCACACAAATAAATGTACCAAACAAAAATGTATCTCTCTCTATCAATAATTGGACCAATGTTTCGAATGTTAACTTTTACTTTTAATTGTCATTATTTTCAATAAATGCTTATCTCATATTATTATTGAGTTCATTTTTTCGCAAATGGTACGAAAAGTAGAGTATTTTCCTCGGTGATAAAGCTGTCTTAGTCTTGGGTGAACTTAAATCCCTCGCTACACTCAGGACTCGTCTTAAATCCCTCGCTTCGCTCGTGATTTAAGTTTTTAACATCCTCGCTACGCTCGGGAGTAAACCTCGAGTCCTTCGTTACGCTCGCGATTTAAATCGTCACCCGCGACAGAAGACACTGCTTTATCCCCTTGGTTAATAATCTACTATTCAGTTACGAAGTTTATAATTATTTTACTGTAAATTCCATCTGAATGTTTGACCAGTGTGATTATGTGGCCATATTTAAATAAACAAAAATGAGTCAGTATAAAGTTGAAGAAAGTCTTGCTAAAAAGGATAGAAACAGTAATCTTCAAAGGGATGCAGAGGCAAATCTAATTTACGATAAAAATGTTTACTGACAACTAAGACTTACAACAATTATTTATGTAGGATTATGTCACCCGGACTGTAAAAACAAATCGATTGACACTACGGTGATTAAATATGGTTCAGTAGTTAAATGGTTCATGCTACTGTGTAAAATACTTAAGCTGCTAAATCATAAACTTTCTTTTGGATCTGAGGCAATCAGGTAAAAATAAGGTTTCTAAAATATGCAAAAGTTATTAGGCATTATTTTTTGTAAACACTTTTTCAGCCTAGCATTTATCTTTCCTCAAAATAAATATTGTTAAGAAAAGCTGAAAGCTCATTTTCTAAGCTGTTCGGAAAATATTTTTCGTATTCATATTTTTAAATCCCAGCTTAGCGAAGATTAAACTCAGGCTCAGGACGAAAATACTGTGGTATTTATTTGTGAACCTAAATTTATTTCAAAATACGGATTTATAATTCAAGAGTCAAGGTCTTTTTACGTAAAACCACAAACAAGCTTAACAAAGAGAATGTTTTTTTACATTTCCGCACGCGGATTTCGATTGAGCCGTCATCGTCAGATGATAGCAACTCTTACCGAGGTATGACTTTAGATGGATGAGCAAGGTAAGCAATGCTTTTCTATCTGTATTGTTTCTTTTTTTTTTAAACGTTACCCCACGCTTGGTTTATCTACTGTATCGTGGTTGCGTTTACAAACTTATAAACTCACAGGCACAAACGCCCAGACCCGGAACAACTACTTGTAGAACATACAAATATTTGCTCCGTGCGGAAATCGAACCCGCGATACGCAGCGCAGCAGTCCAATAGCTCAGCCACTGCGCTAACCGTGCTGTTGTTGGTCTGTCTTTAGGTGTGTCACCAAAGTTAAGCGACTCTTGTTTAATTATTATGATATCATTAAGATATCTCAGGCGTTCCGATAATTTCAATAAACTATGGTCTATCTATATATATATAATTCAAAACTGACTGGCTGACTGAGAGCACGTTCTTGTTTTTTTGACGTGGCGGTCAAAGGGTTAAAAGTCCGGTTAAGCAGCTCACAACTTCCTCTAGGTTGAACTGCGAGATGCCACTTATAAAAAACTAAATGACGTAGGTGAGCACTAAGAACAGATTTTGCGAAATTTGACGCCTAAAGGACTTTAGCCATGACGCGATTCGTGCGATATGCAATTTCAATTAACTTAAAATGAAAATCGACCTTGCTACTAAGAAATAAGGATGCAATTTGATTGATTTGACGTCGTCGTGGCGATCGTGTTTTGTTTTTAATCTACCCGTATATAACAACGTTTTTATATCACATGTCGTGGTGGTAAGGTTGATTTTCACTTGTAGTTGGAATCGATCGAATTGCAAAAGTCCCTAAGGGGTTGTTTTACTGTTGAAAGTTTGTATGAAACTTCGTTAGTACATGTGCTAGGAGTCTCAAATTTTTATTGGATATTTATTTAGATTTTCCAAAAGTATCCCATAAAGAGTAGAATATATCCCGGGAGTAGAATTTCAAAGAAACAAAGTTTGAAATTCGCGCCGACGAAGTCGAGGGGGGAGTGTTACTTTTATATTGTAATGTATAAGTTTATAAGGCAGCGGCGAAGACGAGGCGACCCTCAAAAATAGCGGTGCATCAGTGAATTTTTGCCTGCGCCGCTGCCACTTCCGCTCCGTTCATCGCAGAATTCGAGACAGAGGCCTAAGTATCTATTATTATCAAGTATAAATAATTAAACGTCCCAAAGTGCGACACTGATTGACATAAGAGCTTTATCGGCCATATTGGTAGATAAAACGATAATTTATATATTAATGATAAATTGTTGGAGGATATTAACGTCACTGCATTTAATAATGCACTATCTTGATTGATATAAAGCTTATTTTTTATTAAAGTGAATCTAATTTTATTTTATGGCGGTCGTTGAGATATTTTAATTTTATTTTGGTGCAAATTATTCAACGTATTATTTGTTTTTTTTTAAACTTTGCCCCACACTTAGTTTTTCTTCCTGTATCGTGGGGGCGTTTACAAACATAGAAACTCACATACACAAACACCTAGACCCGGAACAACTACTTGCAGATCATACTAATATTTGTTCCGTGCGGGGATCGATTTCTACATATGGTCGGAATCCAGCCCCTACTGAATGAAAGTAATTTTTTTGCGCGTAATATTTCGCGCCTTATGAAGCGAGTGTTATACCTAAACTAATGAAATCTTCGTATAATTGATAGTAAATTAGAAAATAACACTATTAAGAAGTATATTTAGCTGTGAATCATGATCATTGAAGCATGATCCAGTGCCAGATCTTTCTCAAACCTGCTGATGTCTGTTGCATGACTGGATATTCTTGATTTATTAATATTTGTCACGTCTGCTCTAAGATATTGATGCACTGCAGCGGATGCGATGAATGCCAAGTATTGAATATGATTAGTTGCAGATGCATGTGCTCCGTGAACCATCTGTTTGAAATTAGTTACTTTGTAAAATACGTAGGTAATAAAACTAATATCTATAATCATCCATTTTACTTATATATACTTATTAAAGTACTACAAAAAATACGGTCATTAAAACTATGCACCATTGGTTAGATCAACACCTAAAGACGGATCAAATCGGAAAAAAGATGTTCGACCTCTAGAGTTGAAAAAATCAATTTCTGTGTCATTATTATATTTGCCATCGCATGATACATGTTTCGAAAACAATTTTTAAGGATACGGCGCACATAAAAGCGATGAGCACAGCATTTTTGATAGTCACACTATTGTGAACATTACATTCATTGAAATTAAATCGAAAATCAATTTACTCACCTACAGGTGCAGTCGCTTGGATGTTCGTAATGAGGAAAATGTCGATATTAACCTTTTTATTCCAATAAATTCACAATCAATAAGTCAATAACAAACGTGTTCTCGCTAAAAACTAAATTCAAAATCTCATAAGATCAAATAACACAATTTGCAAGAACACGTAAGTATGTTTGCTATCGTATTTCAAATCTAAAAATAAGCAATTTCAATTCAGCAGAATCAATTTCGTTTCAAATTCTTCAGGTTCAATGTCGTCAGGTGAAGGTAGGTAGGTTTAATTTTCTCTTGAAGGTTCAATAGTCTTTTATTCAGAAGGTTCTTATTTGTTCAACATACTGATTGGTGTAGCGGCAGCGTTTCTTATCTACTGTTTATTCTACTTATACAAGGGTTTAAATTCCGTCATATCACTACATAGTATACAACGAAGTTGCTTCCCGCTGTCTGTCTGTCTGCCCTATGTATGCTCAAATATTTAAAACTACACAACGGATTTAGATGCGGTTGTTTTTAATATATAGAGTGATTCAAGAAGAAGGTTTATAAGTACAACATGCATAATATAGTAGAGATTGCACCCGTGCGAAGCCAGAGTGGGTCGCTAGTTAATTTATAGTACTTATATCCTATGTTACCCGGGACATTTTTGCAAAGTTATTGACATCTCATTACTTAAAATTATTCAGTCGTCTAGGCGCTATGGTGGAACATACAAACATGCATACATAAACTGCCAAAAACATCACCCTTCCTTTTTTTTGATTTCGCCAGTTGGGTAAAATGTACACACCATAAAACATACTTAACTCTCACAAACAAAATTCCTATGTAACTATAACATTTCACTGACGCATTTGGGATTTATTACAAAATAAATGAAATAACTTTTGTAATAAGCTGAGAGCAATAAACACGACGATAATAATTTTCAGATCTCCTTACGCACCTCCCTAGTGTCTACCTACTGAGTTTTTCCCAGACATTCTATCCAGCATAAAGGGCCTACCACACGCACAAGCTTCACCACAGCTTTGCCTGCGCATGCTTTTCGCGTGAAAAAACAATACACGGTCGGCAACACTGAACGCCCAACCACAACACAGGCAAGTACGCGCAGGCCGGGCTTGCGCAGGCAAAACTGTGGTGAAGCTTGTGCGTGTGGTAGGCCCATTAGAGCACTCTGTGACGTCACGTCATAAACTTTGAGACAGGTTTTATTGCTAGTTATAAATTTAAGGGGTGTTTAATTCCAAAAGTGGCTGTAAGCGATAACGGCTGGCTGTGTGGAATGTTTTAAAAGGTCATCATCATTATCATCATCTCAGCCATAGGACGTCCACTGCCGAACATAGGCCTCCCCTTTAGATCTCCACATGTACTGGTTGGAAGCGACCTGCATCCAGCGTCTTCCGGCGACCTTTATAAGGTCGTCTGTCCACCTTGTTGGTGGACGTCCTACGCTGCGCTTGCTAGTCCGTGGTCTCCACTCTAGTACTTTTCGACCCCATCGGCCATCTGCTCTGCAAGCAATATGGCCTGCCCATTGCCGCTTCAGCTTGCTAATCCGGTGAGCTATGTCGGTGACTTTAGTTCGTCTACGGATCTCCTCATTTCGGATTCGATCACGTAGAGAAACACCGAGCACAGCTCTCTCCATAGCTGGTTGAGCGAAAAAGGTCAACACGACTGAATCCCAAAGGGTGAATATAGAAACAGATTTTTAACTAGTCTAGTCTGACAGTCCTTTCTGCTTTACACGGTACAAAAGGAGTCAAAATTAAATTCAGAACATTTACTTCTGGTAGGACACTTACATGCAATTATGAATTGCCAAAAATAGTGGAGCTACATAACAGTCCAAAGCGTAGATCCCGTAGATCTCTATGGAAAAACGGGTAAGAAACTCCATGGACACTCTTTTTCAATTTAAAAATAATAACTAACCCTTTGAGATTGAGTAATTTCATTTGCTATCTCAAAAAATAAGTTAGCTGCAGTTGCCAAGTCACAACATTGATATGACTGGTGATTGTGAAACTCTGGGAAAACTGGAGGAGATTAAAATCTTAAAATTTTGTAGGATTCGAGGGTGAAGAAATCGAAAGTCTTCATGCACTTTACAAACATTTTAATATATAATTCTTTTTTTTTCACATTTGCACATGTCAACGTTGTATTGACTCCCCTCATTCTATCACTCTCTCATTCGCTTGCTTTCTCTTTCACACATGACAAGTACGTTCCGAATTCCATATTTCTTTACAATACAAATAAATGTTTATAGTTTCAACTTCGTGTGGTAGAAAATGCGTACCTACATTGTATTTTCTAACCAAATCTAACAAATTGAGGACACTGACCAGTAGATTATACCGTCGAGAGGTACTTGACCTAATTTTATCGGTCTATTTAGCCCGCCTATTTTGAGCCTCCGTGACAAACCCCAGAACCTTGAACCTTCTTTTAAACCCTTTTTAGCTTCTAAAACCTCATTACATTAATCATTTTAAGATCCCGAAGAAAATGAAATCAGCATTTTCATAATAATTTTAATCTGATAGATAAAAAATAACCAGTAACCTTACTGGTCAAGGTAATAGAGATCATTATTATTTTAGCAGGCTTGTCAGTAATCAATCTAACAGTAACTTATCTCCACTGCGATTTTGAAAGCGAATTTCAAAAAGTAGAGGTGAAATATTTCAAAAAGCAAAGGTAACGAATACCAGCAATAAAATAATAATGCACATCGGCCGAAAGGGATATTCAGCGAGACTCGGTTTCGTTGAACA
Source organism: Agrotis puta (assembly GCA_943136025.2). Classification (NCBI taxonomy): domain Eukaryota; kingdom Metazoa; phylum Arthropoda; class Insecta; order Lepidoptera; family Noctuidae; genus Agrotis; species Agrotis puta. The sequence continues at coordinate 16,489,886 of OW964169.2, read as the reverse complement.
TAATCTCTGTCACACACCTTCGGGATGTTTTCCGCTACATCATTTCGGTTAAGCCTTTGTCAAACAGTCAGGCGTGGCGAATGCGAAGCGAAGCGTTTTTATTTGTAATGTATGGAATTGTTTGAATCCAGTCACATAGAAAAGCGAAAGCGATCCGATAGCGTGACGGAACTATCGGACTGACGTCCCGTATCGGTTCGTTTTCGCTTCGGCCTGTCTGTTTGACAAAGGCTTTAGTTCTATGTGCGTGATAGACGACGAAGCCGTTATAAGCTATATCTTTCTAAAGATCGATGGGCATTATTTATTACCTGTAAGCTGTACGTGGATTTTCAAAACGAATGCAGTAATTAATGTCTTGTAAATGCCATTCATGTATTTTGGCTGACTTGGCCACATGCCAAGTCGTGCCAAGGTGTTCCACATAGTTATACTTCTTATATATTAATTCCAAGCGTACTCGGTAAATTAATGAATTTTCAGCTTATTAACAACTGGTTAACGTAATTAATTGAACGGTTTAATGAGTGTTGTGTTTTTTGTGGCTGATTTATTGATGAAAGATGCCTATTATGGTTACTGATATATGAGTCGGCTCGTGTTCGTAATGTTCGGATTGAAGGTCCCGTTGCTGAAAGCGTCCAAAGACATAAACTCATTAATTTAATGACAGACAACACAGCTTAAGACGCTGGTCCAATTAGCTTGACATTTTGCATAAGTTTTACAACAAAAACACAAAAAGTGGAAAAGACACTGTAATAATATTTTTAATTTTAATTTAGTACCGTATCTAATATATGTAATTTAGATTAAGTTATGTATAATACATATATGTAATTTAAGAATAATTAAATAGTTTGTTTAATTGTTATAATAAAAATGTTTTTTTTTGATTTTGACAAAAGAAATTGTTGAATCTTTTATTTACAGATTCAAGAATTTCTTTTAAATCAAATATCAGTTTGAAAATTATTGACTGACGAACAATCTTTTAAATTGGATTATTTTTGCTGTTCTCGATAACAATGCTGATTTAAACTCTGACGTAGTAACAATGGTTCTAGAAGATAAACCTAATCGGCCTTATTACAAAAACTAAATAAACCTTGGTTTAAACCTGGTCTATCAAGTCCAGGCTTATCTGCAGAGCCATGGTTTAAATTTGTCCGTATTACAAAACTAAGATAAAACGTCGACTTTAGTACCGCCATTTGAACGATTGTCTATACAATTAAGTCCACAATGAGTACTAACAATTAAATCTACCTTGTTTCAATCCATTTTGGGTGAAAATAACACAAAAACTACAACACAATGAAAAATTTGCTATGAGAAACTTTGACATACCTTTGACAGCTACTACTGTTAGACCATGGTTTATCGCAAAACCACGATTTGTAATAATCTTTGTTTAAACCGTAGTTTTACAAGATTAAACCTGGGTTTTTAGTTAAACCCCTTTTTGTAATAAGGCGGATTGTATTTATTCATTTATAAATACTTAATTTATATTTCGACATAAAAAGATACTTCGTGAATTACCGTGACCCCTGTACCTAAAGGGCTATTGAAGGACACCGTGGTTTTTAGTCAGTACGAGTTTGACAGTCCCTCCCGCTCTGCCCTGGGTGAGAGGAATGATATGATAATTTTACCACGTAAAAAAATCTTAATATTTTGATAACGAAGGAGTATTTAATAACTAGCTGAACTATTTGTGACTCGAAAATTATCCCACTGGAACATAAAACCTGGATAAACGGTATCATTTGTGTTATTTCAGATTATAACGTATCGCTAAGCTAAAGTTCATCATAATCTCTACTGCCGTTCTAACATAATTTAGTAACAAACATACATCCAAACTTTCGGATTTTACATTATTAGTAAAGTTAATTCGATTTATTTATTTAGATTGCGGCAGTGTAGTTTCTAATTGCGTTTTTGTGCATCAATCAATATATCCAATGACAATCGTTAGTTTGCCTTTCTATCAATTAATTAATTTTCCAAATTGGTTGAGTAGTTTCAAAGATTTCCTTCTACATCCAATCTTACACTTGCATTTGCTTTTTAATATCATCTGATCTATTTAGTATGTATTGTAGATAGCAATATTTTCTTGAACACGTAAATTCTCTCACGTGGGTTTAAATTAAACGACTTGATTAAAAAAGCTTTTACAGGCAAGTTCCCGCTGAAAATTCCCGTTAAATTTTAATTCGGAAATTTCCGTCGGACCGCATTCAAAAGTTAGAAGAAAAACAATAAAAATTCAGCGCAAATATTTTCTTATTAGTGTGTCAAAACAGAAAACTTTGGTTTTGTTAATTTAGACAAGGAATATGGTTGCTGAATTTCACTGAAAATGGACTTTTGAAACTTTGGCACATTTTTATAAAGCAGAAATGCGACCAGATCACGGGTTTGTTTTTTTTGGCTTGGAATAATCTTCAAATGTTCCCCCCCGCCCTAGTGGCGGATAAAGCACTGTCAGACTCTTATTGACCAACCCTCTACCTTAACTCACTCTTTGCGTTCCAGGGCCACATAGGCCATTAATCACAGTCCCTTAACCCCTCCACAGATCAGAGGTCTGGGTTTTTGGTTTGTCGGAGATTAGTATTGCCATTCAACGTGGCAGTGCTGCCAGTCTTCAGGGCACAAATACAAATGAAAACAATGTGAAGGAGTACTTTGTCACCTAAGCGCCTTATTGTCAACATATAGATTTTTTTAAATAAAGCTAGTAATAATTTTATCTAACCATTTTTTAATAAAATCCTCAAAGGATAAGACAGAGGTGTACCTAATAGTACAGTCACGAGCAATAACATGTATACACTTAACAAAATTTACTGGTACAGGTACTGGTTTCCACTTTGTAATAAGACCTATTTCGTAATATATAGGCTTATAAATATAAATATGACTTTCAAAATTGAAGTCTTATGGAAAGCCAAAAGTTTAATCAATGTGGTTGCAGAAAATCGCTTTTGAATACTGTTTAGTGTATACATACTATTACTCGTGACTGTACATCTACATTTCGCTAGTTATTTTTAAGTCCCATTTAATAGGGGTGAGCCTACCAATCTTTGTCTGACCGGAAGTCGAATTCAAGACCTCTTGTTTAGCACTCACGACTAATAAACCAAAGTATTTCGTTTAAATTACTCTTTTGAGTTATATTGTGAGCTTAGAGAGTATAAATATAAATTCAAAGATTATTTTAGTCAGCAAGTAAAATTGAAATACTTATCTTGTCAATCTTTCCTCTCTTACGCAAAAAATATCTTACATATACCTCGTTCAAGTTGATATTGAAAGTTCAAAAGTCCCTTAGTTTGTAAATATCCGAATTTATCTTGTAAGCAACCGGTAACCAGGTAGAAGATCCTCAAGTGTTAAGGCCAGTCTCCTGGTAAACCGGATATTGAGAAATATTGGAAACACATGCTGGAAATATCGTTTTGTTACGCTTTCTTGAAAAATGTATGTAGAATCTTGGAAAATCTTTATCACTTCGATCTTTTGCCGTATAGAATAATTTATTTGGTGTTTTTGTTAAATATTTTCATCTTCTATAAAAGAGAAGTTCGTTTCCTGTCGTCTGTACGTTTCAATCTTTTAACTGACTATCAAAAAACGAATTGATTCAAGATACTCTTTCACGTTTTTCAAACGGTCTTTAATACAACAGTTCATCTACCGGACTTCTAGACGTATTGCTAATTACCATGCATTTCGAGCGTTTCGACAGATCCTTCATCATGGGCACAGAAAAAGAGTGGAACTCACTACCTGCATCTGTGTTCCCGAACGCATGCAATCCGAATCACATCAAAGTTAGAGAGAACTAGCCCCCCTGGCCAAGTCGCAAACGATAACCGTAAACGCTCGGTACTCCCCAATAGATTTTCAACTTTATATCCCAGAGCGTAAAGTTGAAAATATATTAAAGATTTCTAAGCGTTAGCGAATGGAAAGAACGAAAATGCTATGCCATCTTCACCAGATCTTCAACTTTGTACCAAAGCAAATAAAGTTGAAAATCTATTAAAGCCTACTCAGCGTTTGCGTTTATCGTTTGTTACATGGCCCAGACTTTTTCTGGGTAAGCTCACTCCATCGCAGATTTTGTCTCTATCAACCCTGGCGTACTCTACAGAAATCTGTAATAAAAAAAAAAACATCAAAATAGATCGGATAAAATTATTATTGAATTTTCCAATTAAATTTAGTATACCTAAATAGAGTTACCCAATATTGCGTCTTACCACGTTCTTATTAATAATCCTCCATTAAGCCTTTGTCAAACAGACAGGCGAAAGCGAACCGGGCCGAATCCGAGGCGATAACGAACTTAAACGAGACGTCAAACTGGGTGCACCGAACCGAGGCGTGGCAGTTGTATTAGCTGGCTTTTTATTAACGACGTCAAACAGAGCAAATACGCCTGCTCCACGTCTTCGCATCGGTTCGGTCACGCTATCGGATCGCTTTCGCTTTTCTATGTGACTGGATTCAAACAATTGCATAAATTACAAATTTAAACACCTCGCTTCGCATTCGCCTCGCCTGTCTGTTTGACAAAGGCTTTAGCTCAGTTTTCGATAGTAATTTTACCTACGACTGCCCGGCCATTTTTTTTTGGGACATACCCACCACACTATTCCCTAACCACTGCAACTCCTGTGCGCCAGAATCAACAGTGGCAACCAACCAGAAAAGGGCCGAGACAATGAAGCTCGACGTGTCCCGGAGAATGAATTTACCTGTCTTGGATCCTGCAACGAAATTAATCAGAAAAGAATAGTGGAGGAGTAGGAAAAAATATATGTTTCCACTTCCCTCCCTGCAAGCAGGAGACAGAACAAAACAAGGCCAATAGGCACAAAGGGACATTACAACTGGGAGAAGCCCAGTTGCCTAGCACCACGGGTAAAATGACTACTAATATTAATGGGTCCTAAATTGTGAGCTGCTAAATTTGATTCCAATAATAGGTATGACAAAAACGCTTGAACGCACGGAAGTTTGTTCGAGTTTCAACAAGGTCCGAGTAGTAAATGACTCCAGATGTAGTCTGAATAGTGTTCAACATAATATTACGTTCGTTCTGCCAAAGAATACACTCCCATAGAATATGATGTGCTGATTGTTCATATTCACAGTCAGATGTCGAACATTGACAAAAAGGCGAGGGAACAAGCTTGAAGGAAAATAATTTACTTTTAAAGTTACCATGTCCCGTGAGAAATTGGGCAACACAGTGATCCACCTCCAGCCACGTCCTAGCCAGCCGCTCACGAACGGATGGAAAGAACTGGTGGAGGTGCCGCCCCTTGATAGAATTATCCCACCTACTTTGCCATTCGGATAAAAGATCCTCCCAGACGTCACTCTGGGGTTTGAACAATCTAGATATCTTATCACGGTCACGTTGAGGTAGAAAATCAGCATCAGTGGTCTCCCGTGTGGAAAAGTACATTGCAGCACGTCGCTGTACTTCAAGATCGACTGGAAGAACACCAGCAAGTACCGGTAAAGCTTCAGTACTGACTGTTCTATACGCTTTACTTAAGAATAACAAAGCCAAGCGCTGGCTTTGAAGCAATTTACGTCGTGCCGCCCCTATGGTGGCCCTATCGGCCCAAACAGGTGCTCCGTAGCACATACAGCCCAAGTAAGTAGCACCATAAATAGTTTTTAAGGTTAAAAACGACAAACCCCAAGTAGATTTGGATATTCTCGTTAGGGCATAAAAATTATTTTTAGCTTTTTCACCAACTGTTTTTATATGTTCTATGAATGTGAAATTCCTCTCTAAGACTAAACCAAGATAGCACACCGATTTCTTTCTCTTAACGGGAACATTATTGAATTTAATACTAGGCCACGATTTAAGGTCACCTTTTAAAATGAGTTGATAGGTTTTTTGTGGTGCAAAGGTCAGACGGTTTCGATCACCCCACTGTGATATTAAGCGTAGGCAAGTGTCAGCCAAATTCTCGAGGCCAGCACGAGTACTCGACTGAATGAGCAGAAGGCCATCGTCCGCATAACCAGTTAAAGAACAACCACTTGGTAGTGGAATCGCGAGGAAATCATCGAAGCCTAGATTCCATAAATAAGGACCGATAACCGAACCTTGAGGACAGCCCATGGTGAGAGGTTTCGATATGGAATGATGTACGAGTTTAAGTTTCGCGGATCCATTAGAAAAGTACGAACAAAGAAGATTAAATATATTATTATAGCAACCACGAGCTTTTATTTTAAGTAGTAGCATTGGCCACCACGCGTTATCAAAGGCCCCGGAAATATCTAGAAAGATCCCAACTACGTACTTGTGTTTAGAGGTATTAACCATTTTTCTAACAGAAAGTGCCGCGTCAACGGTTGATTTCCCGATAGTAAAACCGAATTGATTTTTATGGAATTTGGGCCCGTCCGGTAACAATCGTGGGACGATAAGACGCTCCAAGAGCTTTCCCAAAGATGGTAATAAAGTTATGGGCCGGTATGACTTAGGGTCATCTGGAGGCTTGTCGCCGCTTTTAGGTATTATTCGTATAAAGCCATGTCTCCATATACGAGGAAAAACGCCTTCAGAAATACACCGGTTGTAAACAGTTAATAACGCGTCACCCGCTGTTTTACACGCTTCTTTTATCATACGATTAGATATTTTATCTTCACCTGATGATTTGTTAAGGGGCAGTCTCCTAACAACATTCATTAATTCGTCAGTGGATGGAAGGTCTGACGCTGGTGATTCAGGCGGGACTGTTGCCCATGCTCTAATTTGTTGGTGGTAGTCATTATCATTAACAGGTGAATCATCAGGGATAAGAGTATTTAATAAAACTTCCGTTGTTTCTTCAATACCGGCGGTGTGTTTATTATTTACTTTAATATTCTGAACATACGCTAGGTCGATCGATCGATTGGCTTTAAACTCACGATATAAAGGAGACCACGGACCTTCTTTTTCTAATTTATCGACTACTTTACGCAACAAATTACCCTTAGATTTTTCAACCGATGCTCTGTAACGGGACTTGGCAACTCTAAATGTATTTAAAGCAATGGTTAGCGAGTCTCCGGTGACTTGACGTTTTTTAAGCTTATTAAGATGTTTACGCGCTCGACGATAGGTTTTACGCTTTTCGGTTAGGTAGTCACACCACCAATCACATCTACGTATATTGGTCATAGGTCCGCGACCAATGTTTAATTACCGCGATAATTGTTATCGCATGTCATATGCATTGTTTGCGCAATCACATAACAAAATATTTCGCCTGTACTCACTAAAAGGCTAAAAATAAACTTTTTGAGCAATTACTATTTTACAATTAAAAGTTAATATTGGAAGTTGGTGACAAAAAGTCAAGATATCAAGAACTTCCAACTTTTTATTCAAAAGTTTTATACACTTTTTGTGTTTTCTTTTTTTTTTGAAGTCTTTATCATATTTTATGATGCTTCTTATTCTAATTGACACTATTATAGCTAAAATATTTTTGACTTCGGATTTTCAAGATTCAATCTGTTTCGCACGTCGGTACCGTGGCCTTAGAACGTAAAGGGCAACTGAAGTATCAGGGAGTTTCAGTCAGTAATAGTACAGGTCAATACGCTCCACACAGGCGTAACACCACCTAAGCCCGATCCTTGATCAGACGGCGAGCAAATCTGTGTAGCCATAGCTCTTGTTCTAGAATTTTCTATATTACAAGAGCCAGCTTTGGACCTTGCAATATAAAACGACTTGCAACAACTGTCAAAGATTTACAAATGGCAGCTGGACTTGGGTCCAGCTGTGTAAACCGTTGGCGGTTTACTGGACAATATACTTTCCATTCATATCTTTAAGCCTTTGTCAAACAGACAGGTATGACGAATGCGAAGCGAGGCGTTTTTATTTATAATGTATGGAATTGTTTGAATCCAGTCACATGGAAAAGCGAAAGCGATCCGATAGCATGACAGAACTATCCGACTGACGTCTCGCTTCGGTTCGGTATCGGTTCGGGCTCGCTTCGCTTTCGCCTGTCTGTTTGACAAAGGCATTATACCTACACATTATTACCAGATAAACATAAACTAATTATCTCTTTTAGCAGTTTATATGCTGAGCTAACTAAAGCGGTTATTATAATGTAATACTGAATTAAACTGTGTTTAACGTTACGTTGCACAGAGAGCAATTCAATTAGCTCTTAGCGCTAATGACTAACGGTAGCAAATTGATTCAGGTAGTCAACTTAGTATGTAATAATATGTACCTAGTCAGTCTAAATACTATGGTGGATTTCATAACGATAAAGTGTACATTTTATTTAGGTATTTATTTATGTGCACTGTGGGTCTAAAACGGCCACTTTAACAATGTTTATAAAATGGAATATTCTATTCTATTGCTCAAGTTATTAGAGTACATAATTGTTTGTGAACAATTTGTAACTTTTTGTGTATTTTTTGTGGTTATAGACCCGCTGGACACATGAGCCGTAGGATGCCATCCACTGCTGAATCATATATCTTCTAAATGGTCGGTCTTCATAGAATAGTCGCGGTCGTAATTTATTTTATTTAATACCTGCGTTTCCAAATCGGGCACGCTTTTTCTCACTAAAATACGCCAACCGACGTACGACCGTACCGACACGTACCGAGCGTACGTACGCGACCGACGTCAGCGGAACACGAATTCACGTACTCACACATGACGTATTTGTTCTAAGTTTAGAGATACATCTGTTATGTTTGTTGTTTCGGCAACAGCAGTTCAGAAGTGTGAAAGGCGTCATTTGTTATGTGAACTCCCTGTACTACTTATGATTTATATATACCTAAGTGTTTGTGTGTGTAAGATACTGTGATGGCTGTCATCACGGTAGTGCGAAGTTGTTGCCTGTTTATTTAGTAGAACTTTGAATAAAATATGTAAGTAGTAGAGTTCTTTTATCTCCATATTTTATTATGACTGACACTTAGTATCAGCATTGTAATCCTCAAAGTGTTATGTTAATAGATGTATGTACTTTGTTAATGAAAGCTTCATTTTTGGCAAATTTTGGTAGAGTTTTAATTCGGGGTGACCCTATAATCATCCACAGCGCTCGCGTCTACAGTATGTCCTGCTACTGATGAAATGAGTGCACTTTGCTGTCCTTTCCCTCACGCGTACCGCCTCCTCCTTCGCTAGCATGACTGCTTCGGAGAAGGACGCGACTGCTTCCCATTCCGTCTCGCCACACAGCATGGCCTCGACCAATGCCGGCCGCGATCGTTCGCCGACTATCGCCTCCGTAAGGATACACCGATGCTCTGTTCAAGCCGGGCAGTTCTGCACCGTGTGGTCCACCGAGTCCTCCGGGCTATCCTTGCAGTCGTGACACCCAGGCGTTTCTTCCTTTCCAATAAGACACAGGAACCTCCCAAAACATCCGTGTCCGGTGATGACCTGCATCGTGTGGAAGGTGAGGACACTGTGGCGCCTCTACAGCCACTCCTCAAAGGGGGGTCTTACCACCGCGATTGCGACCTGCCTGAACCTCGGTTGCATCAGGCGTTCCCTCCATGCCGTCCTCAGATTGCGCCGGAGCTCTTCTCGCAGTGCCTCGACTTATCGAGGCAGCTCTAGCTAGGATATAAAGTAGAAAATCTATTAAAGACAACTGAGTGTTTACGTTTATATTTTGTCACTTCGCTATGGGGCTCTCTTACAACTCTTTGTTTCACTGTATTCTCCACGAAAAACAATAAAAAGTCCTAATCCAAATATTGTGACCCATTTTACTGCATGAAACATTTATCAACACAACGGGTGCTCATAAAACCTTTATTTTTATCAAAATGTGACGTACGCGTGAGGGTAAACAACATTTTTATAATTAAACGGGTATTTAGTGTGGATACGCTGAAACTTTAGGAGGTTTGTTCATCTGGCTCTTAAAATTAAAAATAAAGTTACCTTTTTACTCTATTTTACAGTATTTCTCGTAAAAATATTCCATTTTTAATGGCCTTACTAAAAAATACTTTAAAAGAACAAACATCGAAATGGATCATTGCGTAGCATTGCTGAAAGAAGAATTAAACCCACCATCATTATTATTGTGTTCATAATCGTTTGAGCATTTTGGGACACTAGTGTCAGATTTAATTTAGCCGTTTCCCGGAAACCTCGCTGGCCTCTCACATGACTTGAGACTTATTTTACCGCCAGTTCGGTAAAGTGGTTTTTAGACAATGTTAGTGATTTCAAAACAGTTATCTTCAATTGTCTTTAATTATGTTTGACTTAAGTAACAAACGCCATTAACTGACTTGAATGAAAAAATATAAATTCCATCCTAAATTAAATAAACTAGCCATAAATAAAAAAAAAACATTCGGGATAATGAAAAGAAAAACTTTGGTGTTCGCGTTTTTTCACGGACCTTTTGTTTCCTACGTTTTTAACCTTTTCAGTTTTTAATAAGCTGGCAAATTAAAATTTAAAAGGCTATTAAATCAGCGCAGATTACAAAAAGCCGTGACATTAATGCAGGAAAGTCTTTCAATAAATAATTATAATGTTATTATTTCAGATTTTTAGCTGGGGCCATTACTCGCACGCAACTTCCTTCAAGTAGTTCGTAGTTATCGATTTTTCTGACCTTTGGAAATAAAAAACATTTAAACATGCAATGTTTTTTTAAGTAGCATAATCAGCTTACATTGTTTCCCATTGCTGGGTCAGATGCGTACAATATTCCCACAGTCCAGCTGCTGGAACCCTAGCTGTTTGAAAGTTGGCTGCAATCCAACACACGGGCCCAGTGCGGCTTTTTTTTATCGTGGTAAATTCATTAAATGAGTCCTCCCACCCAGGGCAGAGCGGGAGGGACTGTCAGACTCGTACTGACTAAAATCCACGGTGTCTTTCAATAGCCCTTTACGTTCCGGGGTCACGGTAATTCGTACAGTCCCGCGACCAACTACGATCATTCTAGCGAAATTATTAATTCAGTTAATACCTGTGGTAGACCGGCAAACCAACTTTATATACTTAAGCTTCTACATACCAAGCAAACATGCAAGCTCGATATCAACACAGTGACATGGTCTCCGTGTACCTATGTACTAACTATTGTTTGGCATGCTACCATGTAAACTAGTTTATAATGCTATAGCTTTAGGGTACTATTTACCACTCTATAAATCTGTCAAAACGATAAGTATGGCACGGGAAATGGTGCGTTCAACTTTAGAAATTAAGTGTTCCAACATTGATTATCCTAATCCTGACTAATATTAGAAATATAAAAGTAGTTTGTTTGTTACTTTTTCACGCCTCAACTGCTGAACCGATTATCTTGAATTTTTTCATAGATGTTCACAGAAACAAACTTTTTTTTTTATCGTGGTAAAATCATCAAATGAGGCCTCCCACTCAGGGCAGGGCGGGAGGGACTGTCAGACTTGTACTGACTAAAATCCACGGTGTCCTTCAATAGCCCTTTACATACCGGGGTCACGGTCATCCCTTGGTCCCGCGATCCCGGCAGGCTTTGGCCCTCTACAGGCCCCGTCACTATGCTGACACTCTTTGAGGCGCGCGTGGAACACAACGCGCCGTCGACCCGGGCATGGTCCATGGTCGGACAGCGAGTCGCCCATTACACAGAAACAAACTTAGGATACATTTCATCCTCAAAAAAGTTATCTCCAAACTGGCGTACGTGGCGCCAACCACGTATCTATCTAATCATGAGTGATTATATTATTATTAGCAAACTACTGTCGAATCCTAAATTAACGCGAGCGTGCTTAGCCGCGGGAAAAATCTAGTAATATTATAATTAAGAAAAAGTTGTAATGAAGTGTACATCCGCACTAGCCAGTGACTAAATATATCATTTTTCGTGCTGGGTTAACCTAGATTATCCTGATAAAAATATCTCGAAAGCTGTGTCATTGCCATTTTAACTGATTTAGTTCACTGATAACGGAAAATTGTTAACGTTGTGGTGAACATAAATATTACGTTAAAAAAAACGCTCATTCCTTGACGATAAGCTATATTTACGATTATGGACAAAACAAACAAAAGTTTTACTTTTTAAAGCGTTGCCGCATTGCCTCGCTCTAGGAATTTCTCCTCTATGCTTTACAAATGATGTTTTAAAAACGCAGTATTAGATTCTATCGTATCTGATTCTGTAAAAACGAACCCACCAAAAACATTAAAATAATGTAAAAAAATGCCAAGTCTCTCGATGCAGTCTTTCCATCGTAAAAAGTTTTGAGATCTCATAGAAGCCAAGTCCTATTCAAATTATTTTGTAGTTATAAATCAACATTTAGTAATTGTATCAATAGTTTTCTTTATATTATAATTATAGTGACTTGGCAATGAGCACCAATTAAAAGCTGCTTGCTGCCTGGAATTATGTGCAAATGTTACTGACGAGACCTGTGATCAGATCACTACCGACTACATGCTCCAATGCAATAATAAAAAATAAGTACCTTACGGGCCATCGCTTTATGAAAGTAAATGAACCGAGAGTACACTAACACTAGTGTTTGCGTACACACTTGTGCAATTGTGCATTATAATTTATGTCCTGCGCAGTTTACTAGTCTTGGATGAGACTGACTGCCGTTGCCGAAATTCGGTTGGGACGACACGGATAAACCAAAAGAAAATTAATTTTGTGATATTAATGTTTACGCATGCGGTGTGTGACTTTCAACTCCAAATATGCCGTTTTGTTTCTTCTTGTGCTCATTGCCAAGTCACTATAATTATAATATAAAGAAAACTATTGATACAATTACTAAATGTTGATTTATAACTACAAAATAATTTGAATAGGACTTGGCTTCTATGAGATCTCAAAACTTTTTACGATGGAAAGACTGCATCGAGAGACTTGGCATTTTTTTACATTATTTTAATGTTTTTGGTGGGATCTCATTTATTTTTTGTAAGTGTATTTCTTTCTTTTTTTTTAGGTGACCTCATAATTTCTTGGACTTCAGCTACTGCTTTGCTTAGAACCCATTCTCTATCTCTTTTGTTTCTTTTCAACGAGCTCAATAAACATAAATCTACTAACTTACAAAATAAATATAACTAAACTAAATAACACGTAAACAACTAGATATTGTAACTACCTATGTCTATGTTATATTAATAAACTATTCGCCTAAATAACTGTTTCAGTAACAATAATAAATCTACTATCTAATCCGGCTAACTTAAGTTCTCCGAATATAGCTACAATATTTTTTTAGTTTCGAAATGGTTTTTCATAGGTAGGTGGCGCTATCAAATGAAAATTATCGAATTATTTTAAAGTACTACTTATACTGCGCTCGGTAACGAAACCATAGCGCGATTCAGACAGGTACAACGCCATCTATCGAGCGCGCATACAATCGAAATTTATCGCAATACAATGGAGTTTTAGCTTTATTAATTTAATGAATTATGAACTTTATGTATCAATTAATTATAGTCTATGTATTACATTTTTATTATTCTTTTCTATTCCATGTATTTATTCATCCAATTGAATACTTAAACAACGAACAAAGTTAACAATGCAGTCAAAATCCCTACATAATGTTCTTGCCAAACCGCAAATATAAAATTGTTTTCTATGGTATATTATTTTTTAATGTTTTTATAATTTTTCCTTTATATGTGGCTAATGACCTATCTTGGTGCAAAATTTGAAGTTTCTAAGTCTGCTAGAAGTACCTTAGATTTTTGATGATCGGTCAGTGAGTCAGTGAGTCAGTGAGTCAGTGAGTGAGTGACAAAATGGTGTAACTTTGATCGACCGTAACTCCTAAACTATTAATTCAATTGGCATGTAATTTCGAACTTAAGCTTGTTCTAATGCCTACTATTATTCACCGAAAACCTAAACTCCTAGCTTTGTCCACGTCGAAGATATAGGGGGGGCGAAACAGCCGCGAATCGCATCGAGAAAAGATGGTACGGCCGTGCCCGTTTTGCTCGAGACTTGGCTGGGGCACTGCCGTGCCCCCAGATATATAACATACGTACCTACAAAAAGAACTTTCTAATCGAATACAGTTATCACAAGTCTAATCTCTACTAGGCAATTTCCCTTCTAACATTCTCAAATACGGAAAACTCAGTACAGGGATTCTCAACCTTTTGACACATTTATATAAGATACAATATCCCAACAATATGAACTGAAAAAGGCATATCAATCATATTTGGTACAATAACGTGTAGACATGAGAGGTAATTGATGGATGGTAATAGAGATAGATAGTGGTAAGCCGACACAAAAGCCTCCTGTGTATGAGAATTAGGAAAGTTTTTTAAGAAGAAAAACGACCGACACGTACAGAGGCTGTGAATCCGTGAGGTTATGTTTTTTTTTTTGCAGAATTTTGTTTTGGCATGACCGTAGTACTTTTGCCCCATAGTTTAGAAAAAATGTGACCTCAGGTATTGTAGGAAATCATCGTCAGCCGTATTCGTCCACTGCTGGACATGGCTCTCTCCCAAATCATTGCGCCCTGTTCTGAGCTTTTATCATTAAGTCTCAGCTAACCTAATCTTTTTTTTTTTTTTGCGACAAAAAAAAATTATTGCTGCTCATCACTTTTTAAATCTATTTCAACAATTTGTGCAAAACGAGCATTTAAATTTTTTCGCCATACGGATTTTCTTACATTCAAAATGTAGCAACAGGTTGAGAACCTCTGTTGTTGTTGACTAAACGTTTTTTTCCTTTACATAAGGGATAATGTTGGGTATTCCCTTGATATTTCTAAAGGTCTTCATCGTTTACTTTTATATACCTTTGGTACCCTTCTAGAATATTACATTAGGCACAGGAGGAATTACTTTAGGTCTTCACGAAATAGTTTTTTTTTTTCAATCTCGTTTATTTTGCTGTATGTATACAAAATCTCATCTGGCTTATGGCAATATTGTTAAAGTTGCTGTGAGTAAATCTGTTTTCGTCATTCTTTTCCATTCTCTTGTTCTCTCAAAGGTTTTGTACTTAATAAGTAGCTTTTTTTTGGGATGTGATAATCATCAAATGAATCCACTCTGGGTTAAATGGAATGGAAGGGACTGTCAGACTCTTATTACTTTGGCTGAAAACGGTTGGTTTTCAGTCAGAGTAGTAAGAGTAGTGGTAAAATCATTTAAAGTGTCGTCCCGTCCTGGTAGGACCGAAAGTGATTGTCAGACTTGTACTGAGTAAAATCCGCCGTGTTTTATTAATTTCCCTTTACGTTTCAGGGTCACGGTAACCTGCTTATACAATCCCGCAAAAACTCGCTACTTGCGTCTATGTTTCCGAACGAATACAAACCTAACCTCTTCAAAGTTTGAGTGAACTGGCTTCTTCTGGGTAAGCTCACTCCATCGTAGACTTTGTATCTGTCACCTCTGGGATAGACCAGAATCGAAAAAACAAACTAATACAACCAAAATTAAATTAGTCATGACATTGAAAGTATGCGTAAAAGTCGTGTTTACAAAAATGTTCACTGAAACTTTTCACTGTAGTTTTTAAATCAAAAATCTATTTATGAAAGTTTTCTGTTCAAACTCAGACTTAAAATAAACTCAATTTATTAACAAAGTTTGTACGCAGTGAGAACTGAAATACCTACACAGCTGAAGATCAAAATGCAGTAAAACCTTCAATTTAAACGATATTTTAAAATTTTATTACTTTTAAATGGTTTTCAGAAGTTCTTTGACGTAAACGTTTAAGTTTAAAAGCAATTACAGAAGTATTTAAATAAACACCTTAGAACAGAATGCTTTTGAAATAAGTTTCGGAATGGTTTTAACTACAATTAACCTCAAGACTTTTTGCCATTGCTGTTATGGAGGCCATACGCATTAGGGTTTTGCATGATGGTTTTAACCGTGCACGCATAACCGATACATGTACCGATAAATGTACAGTTTTAACACATACACGCTAGGACTTGCCTGTCGGTTATGCATGCAAGGTTAAAGCCATCATGCAAACCCTAATGCGTATGGCCTCCATAACAGCAATGGCAAAAAGTCTTGAGGTTAATTGTAGTTAAAACCATTCCGAAACTTATTTCAAAAGCATTCTGTTCTAAGGTGTTTCTACCATAACCTCAATGTGATGAAGTTTTTAACGTTTGATTAGTTTGTTTTTTTTTTCTTTTTTTTTGCGACAAAAAACAATTATTACTGCTCATCACTTTTTAAAACTATTTCAACAACTAGCTTCCGCCCGCGACTCCGTCCGCGCGGATGTCAAGCTTCGCGTGGATGGTTTATTTCTCCATTCTGACTCTGAAAATGACATCTTATAATATCTATTGGACCCAAATACGGCTAAGCCTATAATAATTAAGGAGATACCTTTATTGAGCTACTGCTGTTGAGCTCGCGTTCTGTAGTAACTGAAAAATAAGATTTTTTTTTCTAGGTTTTTTTCCAGGATTTAAAGTATCCTATGTTATGCCCAGGATAATAAGGTATAATTATACCAAGTTTCATCGAAATCGAACCCTTAGATTTCACGTGATGCCTGCATATACAGACAGACAGACAAAATTTTTTTAATCACATATTTGGGTTTGGTATCGATCCAGCAACACCCCCCGCTATTTATTTTTTCAATGTACAGAATTGACCCTTCTACAGATTTATTATAAGTATAGATTTGCGCAAAACAAGCATTTTTATTTCTTCGCCATTCGACTTTTCTTGCATTCAAAATATAGCAACAGGTTGAGAACCACTGTTCTTGTTGACTAAACGTTTTTTCCTTTACATAAGGGATAATGTTGGGTATTCCCTTGATATTTCTAAAGGTTTTCATCGTCTACTTTTATATACCTTTGGTACCCTTCTAGAATATTACATTAGGCACAGGAGGAATTACTTTAGGTCTTCACGAAATAGTTTTTTTTTTTTTCAATCTCGTTTCTTTTGCTGTATGTATACAAAAAAATACATCTGGCTTATGGCAATATTGTTAAAGTTGCTATGAGTAAATCTGTTTTCGTCATTCTTTTTTATTCTCTTGTTCTCTCAAAGGTTTTGTACTTACTTAGTAGCTTTTTTTTGGGATGTGATAATCATCAAATGAATCCACTCTGGGTTAAATGGAATGGAAGGGACTGTCAGACTCTTATTACTGTGACTGAAAACGGTTGGTTTTCATTCAGAGTAGTAAGACTAGTGGTAAAATCATCTCATGAGTCGGCCCATCCTAAGTCAACCGGAAGGGATTGTCAGACTTGTACTGAGTAAAATCCACCGTGTTTTATCAATTGCAAACGTAAAGGTACGTTCCAGGGTCACGGTAACCTGCTCAGGCAGTCCCGTGACCCCGAAACTCGCTACCTGCGTCTATGTTTCCGAAAGAATACAACCCTAACCTCTTCAAAGGCTTCTTCTGGGTAAGCTCACTCCATCGTAGACTTTGTATCTGTCACCTCTGGGATTTTTTTTTTTTTTTATCGTGGTAAAATCATCAAATGAGTCCTCCCACCCAGGGCAGGGCGGGAGGGACTGTCAGACTTGTACTGACTAAAATCCACGGTGTCCTTCACTAGCCCTTTACGTACCGGGGTCACGGTAATCCCTTGGTCCCGCGACCCCGGCCCCTCTGGGATAGACCAGAATCGAAATAACAAACTAATACAACCAAAATTAAATTAGTCATGACATTGAAAGTATGCGTAAAAGTCGTGTTTACAAAAATGTTCACTGAAACTTTTCACTGTAGTTTTTAAATCAAAAATCTATTTATGAAAGTTTTCTGTTCAAACTCAGACTTAAAATAAACTCAATTTATTAACAAAGTTTGTACGCAGTGAGAACTGAAATACCTACACAGCTGAAGATCAAAATGTAGTAAAACCTTCAATTTAAACGATATTTTAAAATTTTATTACTTTTAAATGGTTTTCAGGAGTTCTTTGACGTAAACGTTTAAGTTTAAAAGCAATTACAGAAGTATTTAAATAAACACCTTAGAACAGAATGCTTTTGAAATAAGTTTCGGAATGGTTTTAACTACAATTAACCTCAAGACTTTTTGCCATTGCTGTTATGGAGGCCATACGCATTAGGGTTTTGCATGATGGTTTTAACCGTGCACGCATAACCGATACATGTACCGATAAATGTACAGTTTTAACACATACACGCCATCATGCAAACCCCAACGTGTATGGCCACCATTGTACAATGCGTGCAGCCTGACACCCGTAGAAACGTAGATTTTGACGACGATTCCTATCGTACTGAGGATGTTTAAAACTGTAGAAAAAAAAGTTCAGTCGTGTCTTACGTAGAAAGAAAATCGAATTGAACGATTGCTTATACAACAAATGCAAGAAGGACAGGCGTTATTTTATCGATAGAGTTGATCGATTTCCTATAAATCTCTTCACTCCGATCGTCTCTGCTTTTGTAAGCCTAAAAACAATTCCATTTTCACTCAAACATAATCCCTGAAGATATTTGACAAGACACTGGAAGAAATATGAGCGATTTAATTAAACTCGACTCGTGTTGGAATTAATTAGAAAACGTGAGATATCTTAGGATGTAACAAAAGATATACTCACTTTGGTATTACTTTGTAACATATACTTACTTTGGTATATTATGTTTAAAGTAAACTATGGAGGTTTTCTTCTGTTGGCAGATGGATTAGATTAAAATTGCAAATTAGGTAGGTAATTCGTTTTTTGTTACATAAGTACTTGAAGATATATATATATTATATATTTTTTTATAACCAACTTAAAAAATAAATATCATTTATCGTTTAAGACGGTTCATGAGTCGTTAATTATAATTATTACCAACAATTATGTCCATCTAAAAGATAAATAGAATGGATAAACCATGCGTGAAATAACTTTATGTAGATTTCACAGCGGCGTGTTTGTTTTCCAAGCGGAAATAATAAACAAAGTCGTTAAATTGATAATTGTATGCACAATACAGACATTGACGCGTTACATTATATAGCTAACAATGAGTTCAAAAGTTTTAATGTCATTTTTCTTGATAGAATTCTAAAGTAGTTTTGACCTTAATGCCTACGACGGGCGGGGCTCAGTGAGCCTCGAACATCCGACTGCTGTAATTCAAATGTTTCAAAATATGTATTTAAACATTACTATTATTTACTAAGAAAAATCAAACTCGAAGCATTCATTACAATATCACTATTACACCACTTTTTAACTTTCAATAAAAGTACTAAAGCCTTTGTCAAACACACAGGCGATAGCGAACCGGACCGAGTCCGAAGCGATAACGAACCGATGCGAGACGTCATACTGGGTGCAGCGAATCGAGGCATGGCAGTCGTTTTAGCTGGCTTTACGCCTTCGCCACATCCACGCTATCGGATCGCTTTCGCTTTTCTATGTGACTAGATTCAAACAATTCCGTACATTACAAATAAAAACGCCTCGCTTTGCATTCGCCACGCCTGTCTGTTTGACAAAGACTTTGGAAAGAAGTCATAAGGAAAAATAACTGTCGTTGACCATTCCAAATGTTGGTGTCAATTCGTGTTGGAAAATCAGTCTTGCGGTCACAAGATACGTACAGTCGTACATTGTAAAACTGGATGGTTAGGGTGTTTGTGTACGTCAGTATCAGTGTTTGTAAACGCACCCACGATACAGGAGAAATTCCTAGTGTGGGGAGACGTTATAAAAAAAAAAAACGTCGTGGAAGGGTTTGGCAGTGAGCGTGCAGTGTTAATACAGCCAATTTGTTATTCATGAATATGGCATTATCTTCCGTATTATGAAACGAATATTAACGATAATATCCCTGTTCTGATAGTGATAAGATATTTTAATAATAAATTAAGATCTGTATCGTGTACCATAAGATAAAATTTTCAACATTTGCTGAACTTGGAAATGGGCTTAGATTACTGTGAGTATGGATCAAGTTGAAGAAAAGTCAGAAATCGTGTATTGTATGTATGAAGATTAATAGTGTCTTTTTCCATCCAATAATACTAAAGTTTCTAGATAAATATTTAAAATTCGAATTATTTGAAAGTTGAAGATAATTATTTTCAAAAATCGAACACAATAATACGTACGAATCAAGAAGTCACAAGAAAATAGGTTGTAAGCTAAGTTTGATGTTTGATTTATAAGAAGTTTCGAAGTTGCAAGTTATTTGATCAGACGAAAAAGTTCGAGCAGTTCTGAAAGGTCGAAAGGCGACGGGTTACATTTATGAGTGTCTCAAGTACTTAACCCACTCGATATATGTATTAAAAGAAATGGACAGGCTTTTATTATATTTATTATGACAGGCCAAGTGTCTGAAGGGGTTCGCAAAAATGAAAGAACCGTCTTATCTGAACTACTTGAGATAAACTTACTTCAGAATTAGGAGATTAATCAAAAAAAGAATTTTCCATTTGTGGTCAGTTTACGTTATAATAAATGGAACACACATTACACCGACACATCCATGCGCTGTCTGTAAATCAATTCAATAAAAAAACGACGGGTTGCACTCTGGGAGTGCCGGCAGAAGTGAAAACTTGAATAGTAATAAACACACACGAACATTCGCGCAAGCGCCCTGCGCCGTCTTACGAATTTTCGATCAGGTCACGTGCCCTGACGCAAGTTTAACATTTTTTACCCATTCCAAAAAAAGTGCACAACGCCGCTAAAGAAGTTTTCACTTCAAAAAAAATGAAAATAGACTTGCAAAAGGAACTATAGACAACAATTAGTCATTCTCTGATTCCACGAAGCGTTAATAAACTTATTATTTTTTAAATAATCTGATGAGTATTCAGCCTGCGACCACATAAAATGAACAAGATACGACTACATAACCTGGATCATAAACCTAATTAAAACGAACCTAGTTTTCATTTAGAACTTAATTAAACTAGATTCTTTAATTACTGTGGTGCCTTTAATCAAAGCAGAACGTCCCATAGACAAACCGAAACCACACATCAAAGACTACGGAACATCCGTTTTTTTTTTTTTTTCAACCAGGTTTCCCGCATGATCTCATGAATAAACCGAAACGTAAACATTTCTGCTATAAAAGAAGCCAATATTCTAGTTTATAATTACATAAAACAGATATTAAAATAGTTTATGATTGTAATTTGTTCTAGAAAAATTGGCTTGATAGTAATAAACTTGTTAACGTGTCGTAGGCCTGGAATTCTGATCGATTAGGCAAATGTTATTTTTTTTTTATACGAGGGCAAAACTTTTCCGTAAACCATTGCACTAACACTAGCTGTTTAAGATAATTGTTGAAAAAAAAATTATGAGCCCTGAGCTGAATTAAAGATTTCAATTCCTTCCATTTCGATAGTTGTGGCAACATTTAAAAAACTAAAGCAACATTTTAAAAACATTTCTTTTTTAATTAGTTTATGTTGTCCCACTGCCAGGCGAAGGCCTACTCCGAGCCTTACGAGCGTGACTTCAGAACTTTCCAAAAAAAAAAAACTAAAATGGTAGTGAATTTTTTTTTCAAAAATTAAAATGTGAAGTTACTGTTTACATTTATTAAAACGCTTCCCCTAAACGCGGTTGCCACTTTACAACATCTGCCTACACCCCTTAAACAAAATGCCCTTGGAAGCGTATAATGTAGTGAGATAAGCATCTCACTAGGTCAAGGTAACTCAAGGGTACGCAAGCAAGCAAAGAATCTACTTCACAACGCTAAATGAGGGACCAGCCTTTATGAATATTTTAAATAAGTAGCCTTGGTTGTAGAATATTTAATTTTACAGACTAGCCAGGTGCCATAACGAATACCTACCTACAGAAGAATTTATGGCCCAACATCACGTTTTCTTTCGTAAAAAATGGTGTTCTTTTAATTTAGAAAAATAGGTTTTCATAATTATTTAAAAAAAATCTGTTAGTATTTTTTATGTAGTCACAATCTTTTAAATAAAAGTGAAAGGGTCTGAAATTAAATATTTAAGTGAAAAAAAATACAAAAAAGGTTTTATACCTAATGCACACTATGGCCATCAGTGGTTAAGAATTTAGATGCCATTAGAGCTTAAGTTTTAATTTTACTTTTTTTTATTTTGGTAAATGGCTTTACAATAACTTTTTTTCTGCCGAAGTGGCCAGTATACATTACTTTAAATAAAAATAATTCCAATAAAAACTTTTCAGAAAAAAACGTATCTGGTTCATTTGAAGAATGTGGCTAGCAGCGGATAAATGCGAACTGCCCAGGACCGAGAGAGTTCATAAATTGATTGTATTAATTGAATTCCATTATCACACCGTATTAATGTAATATGCTAAAACTACACTACCATAATTACACTAGACTGCGTTTGAACTAAAGTTAATTGATTCATTCAATATGCAGTTACTAATTGTTAAAATAGGCATACTCTATTGTGAATAATTAAATCAAGCTATTCATCTGGAATATCGCGAATTCCATTTGGAAGTTCTGTTATTTTCAAATAATATTTGGACAATGGTAAAAAATAATGGCACCAGTCAAGTACTGGTAGTCATGCTTAGTGATCGTATACCTATCATCTATACTAATATTATAAAGCTGCAGATTTTGTTTGTTTGTTTGAACGCGCTAATCTCTGGAACTACTGGTCCGATTTGAATGATTCTTTCAGTGTTGGGTAGTCCATTTATCGAGGAAGGCTAGGTTTTTTTTTTGTTTCAAAATTAGGGATCCGTAATAAAATTGCTTTTTGTAACACAAGGTGTAAAAACGAAAAACTATTTTTGCGTGCGCTGCAAAAACTATTGACAATAGAATAAAATGATGTACTACGGATTTGTAGATCCCATTAAGACCTACAAAAAAGTCCGCGAGGACATATATCTAGCCATCATTGTTTAATCACAATAACCGATTTTGTGTTCAAAATAATTATTAAATCGTCCGAAGAAAAAAAACTACGTTAAATATGTATCGTAATATTGATCTTTATCGAAATTAAGCATTATGTTATCAAGGGTGTTTATGTAGAAGTAAAATACTTTTTGTTTCATCTCAATCGGATATTTCGTTTAAAAGTTATCACGTTTGTAAGATGTTAAGAGTTGGTACCTATTAGTGAGTTATGGGCCATAGAGTTTTTTATCAACATAAAATCCTGTCTTCTTCTTAGAAATATCTTTTTAGAAATATATTTGTTGATGATTGTAAGTATAAGATCTTAAAGTTTAAAGTTAAGTTTACCCAGATATCGTCGAAATAGAAAATAAAGATTATCAATGGATGTGTCAACGAGCAATATTGGCGGCGAGAAACAGTAGTTTTGGCGAAATTAACGATTTAATTTTAACTAAACTTCCAGGGGATATAGTCACCTACACTATTGATAATGTAATGGATCAAGAAGATGCAGTCCATTTTCCACAGGAATTTCTTAATTCTCTAAACCCGAGTGGCCTTCCGCCACATTCTCTCAAGTTAAAAATTGATGCCCCAGTTATTTTACTTAGAAATCTTAAGCCACCAAATTTAGTTTCGGGAGGTACCTGTGTCTGATAAGGAGGGAAGAAACGCCTGGGTGTCACCACTGCGAGGATCGTCCGGAGGACACGGTGGAGCATACGGTACAGGACTGCCCCGCTTGGGTAGAGCACCACCGTGTCCTCACGACGGCGATAGGCGGAGACCTCTCGCGCCCGGCATTGGTCGAGGCCATGCTGCGGGGCGAGATGGAGTGGGAAGCGGTCGCCTCCTTCTGCGAAGCAGACATGCTGCGTGAGGGAGAGGACAGTGTCCTCCCTCCACCCCAGCCGCAGTGGTAGACGCTCACGGCGACAGACGTCGCAAAACGATCTCCGGCCACCGTAGGCGCGGGCATGCGGGCGGCGAGTAATGGGCGACTCGCTGTCCGACCATGCACCATGCCCGGGTCGACGGCGCGTTGTGTTCCACGCGCGCACAAGGAGTGTCAACATAGTGACGGGGCCTGTATAGGGCCAAAGCCTGCCGGGGTCGCGGGACTCACAAATTACCGTAACCCCGGTACGTAAAGGGCTACTGAAGGACACCGTGGATTGTAGTCAGTACAAGTCTGACAGCCCCTCCCGCCCTGCCCCGGGTGGGAGGACTCAGTTGATGATTTTACCACGGTAAAAAAAGCCACCAAATTTATGTAACGGGACTCGACTTCAGGTTAAATTTCTTCGCAATAACGTGATCGTTGCAACAGTTTTGACTGGTCTAGCGGTTGGTCAAACAGTACTTATACCTCGGATCCCAATGATTCCAAATGATTTGCCTTTTCATTTTAAAAGAGTCCAATTCCCAATTAAATTATCTTCTGCCGTAACGATAAATAAATCACAGGGGCAAACATTGAAATATGTAGGATTAGATTTACGGCAAGACTGCTTTTCGCACGCTCAACTATATGACGCGTTGTCAAGATCAGGTTGCGGAAACAATAAATATTATAATTTCAATAACATAATTCTTCTGCCACAAGAAAATAAAACGAAAAATATAATTTACTCAGAAGTACTTTAAAATAATATTTTAACCCGGTTTAAAGTGGACGGACACTCCCGCCTGTAGTCTTATGTGTCTGGCTGAATGTCGAACAGATAGACAGCTATTGCCTGCGACTTATACAATTTAACTTAATCTATATTTATCTTAATATTATAAAGCTGAAAAGTTTGGTTGTTTGTTATGAACGCGGTAATCTCGGGAAATACTGATCTGATATGAAAACTGTTTAAATATTCAATAGTCCATTTATTGAGGGAGGCTATAATATAGGCAATATTTTATCTCGGTATTTCCACGGAAACGAGAAAAACGCGGGTGAAACCGCGGGGCACAGCTAGTTGGTTGTATTTGGGCTTTTAAGAATGATAATTGATTCTGAATTAATTCATTAATTTTAGTTCCTTCCATATTATATCCATATGTCTAAGTCGCTTAAGATAAGGTCATAATATATTTTTTTTAATTAAGCAATTGATATTTTAGCCCAGCATTAGCCGTTGTTTAGCTTATGGATATTCATATTATATTAAATCTACATTTATATGCAACTAAACTCAGATCCATCTAGTAATAAAAAATTGTTTGGAATAACAGTCCCGCCTGCGCCGCCATGTCGCCTACGCCCAAAATACGAGTAATTCGGTTATTTCGATGCAACACCACTTCAACGTATTGTGTCATCCTTCGAAATTCAATCGCTAATTGTGCGTCACATACCATGCATACCAAATTACTGTTTACTCTCACAATTTGACGTTGCAAATTACACCTTATGTCACAAACACAGAGATTCAATTCGATTGTTTCGTTTTGGGACCATCGATCGTCAGCTGTCGAATGTTTTGTTCAAATATGTCGCCGAAATTATTCATCAACCGAGTTTATCGAGACAAAGTAGATATTAATCAAATGCTGTGAACATTTGTTGTGTTTGAAACAATGTCAGTAGCGTGACAATATTGATTCAAGTTAGTTCTGCTTCGAACATAATTCTTGGGACGCGAATAATTAATTTAATATGTGAGATCTATTCACAATCTATGTTTCGTTGAACCCATAAATTATTCAAATTGTGACATAACAGACGTTTATAATTGCAAGCATCATAAGTTTTACAATAAACATGTCTGCTTATATCATTAAATGGAAACTATTTACAAAGAATCCAAAAAATCAAAGTGTAAATCTAGTAGTAATACGAGTGAAAAAGATAACTTTTATTTATGAAACAATGTTCAGTTTAAATTACCTTATTATTCCGTTGACCAAAAAACGAACCAGGCCGAAAATTGTGGATTTTCAAAGGTAATTAAAAAAAAATTCTTAATAGATCCTAGACCCTGCGTATAAAAGAAAAACAGTGAGTTCCTTTTTCAAATAAAAATGGAGGGAGAGAAAAAAACTACAAAAAGCTATTGTGAATTATTTTTATCGCCATGAATATAATAATGTAACTGACCGGGTGAGTAAATACGTATAATCCGTTTAATGAAAAACCATGAGCTTATATAACTTATGTTATCAAATTTAATATTCATCAAGCTCTGATATAATAACTTTTATATTAATATTCCTACACAATTAGAACGTAAACAGTAAGCCAGGAGTTATCATGGTTTTCGATTGTGTTATTTTCATATTATTTTAAATCTCGTCAAAACGCCGGTTTAGCGATACAAAGTATATATTTGTATGAAATAAATAAATGACAGGCATTTATTTATTTCTTTAGTCTGTGTTGCGTTGAACCCATAAATTATTCAAATTATGATAAAAGTTCACAGTAAAGATGACTGCCTATATAATTAAATGTAAGCTATTTAGTAAGAATCCTAAAAAAAGTGTTAATCTTATAGTAATTCAAGTGAGAAAGATAACTATTATATGTGAGACAATGTTCAGTTTCAATTACCTTATCATTCCGACGATCAAAAAAAGAACCAGGCCGAATACGACGGATTTTCAAAGGTACTTAATTTAAAAGAAAATTAAAAAAAAAACGTAGAAAAACAATGAGTTCTATTTTCAAATAAAAATGGATGGCGGGAATTGTATTGTTTGTTTTTCCATTGTGAATTATTTTTATCGCTAAATAATGTAACCGACCGAGTAAGTAACAGTGAAAATTCATGAGCTTATAAAACACGTCAGTGTTATCAAATTTAATATACATCTAGCTCTGATAAAACTTATAAATAAATATTCTTAAGCAATTAGAACTCAAACAGTTAGCTTCGAGTTGTGAACGTTTGTGATTGTGTTATTTTCATATTATTCTATTGTTTTAAGAATATCATAACGTTTTAGTGAAGTTTGTGGAATTTAGTGAAAAGTTTTTGTGCTAAGATAAAAAGACTAGATACTGGTGAATGGAATAACGTATCCAGTTTATTTAGTAATTATAGCTAGCCAAAATGTTGGTTTTAGTTTCAGCGACACGTCGTCGTCATCACAGCGTCGCTGTCAGTAGCTAAGTGAATACCGAACTTTACGCCCGCGCTGGACCTCTTTTCTACGTTTACAGGCGTGATTTTATGGTGATGTTATTCATTAATTGAAACACATTTTCCCTCTCAATTGCGAACGATACGAATTCTTTATTGAAGCTAATCGCAATAATAGGGTCAAACGATTCAAAAATATCTCTGAATAAACTCACTGTTCTGCTAAACATTTATAGATCAAATAAATTACATTTGATTTGTTCGAACAATAACACAGCGTTCCCTCTTCCACAGGTCACAACAAAAACTCAACATGACGACTGACAACGCACTCAATTCCCAACGGTAAGTCGAAGTACCAAAGTTGATTTTCCTTTTTCTCTCTAATAGTGAAGAATGTTAAAAATGGCAGTCAAGGTTCAATCACATTGTATGCGCTAAATTGATCGAATGTGACATGAATCGTGGATGAAGCCTTTATCGAATCAATCTTTGGTATTAGCTACGAATCGATTGGGTATAAACTCGAAGAAATGAATCTAGTGTACCTAAAAGGGCGACATTTTAGTAAATTGTAAAGAACCGGTTGATTGAACCAACTCTGGCAATATGGCGGAATAAGTCTGTCTGAGGCTCTAGCATGAGTACGCAACAAAAACGAAACTATGTGAACCCTACTAAAAGTTAGTTTTGAATTCTTAAGTTCTGACCACATATTTGAGTACAGGACAACTGTTTATTCATGATCATGAATTAACTATTTTTAATTCATATCATTAACTAATTTCATGTCCGTAATTGACAAAGTGTAGGAACTAGGCATCGCCTGAAACTGGCCGAAGCTTCGAAAGTAGTACCCCTACTCCGTTATTGAAGCCATTTTATTGCTAAATTACTTACGGTCACATAGTTATAAAATGATACATCATATTCCCAAACTATCATGACAATCCCAAACTATCAACCTCAATTTCTTTAACTAGGTACATTTCGCTGTCCACAGTGTGATTATGACGTCATTTCTCTGTCAAATAGGTTGATGTATCAGCTAATTTGAACCATTCTGGTTGCGGACGGCGGCAAGATTGGTGACAACTGGCAATTGACCTTATCAACACTGGTCCAGCTCATGTAGAGCTTTATTAACACTGTCTAGATGTGTCTAGATACGGCAAATTACTTTTTATGAAGGCATTTAGCCCGCTTTTGGTCATTTTTTGGGAGCGAACAGCTAAAGTAAATGAATGAGATAATAAACCTAAGTCATATTTCGCCAAAAAAAAACTGAACTTCAACGTCGAAAAGAGCTCAAGCGATCTATACAGAAAATGCTATATAAGATACAGAAAATGGTCGAGACTAAGAACTCACTAGACGTTTTGTTAGCAGTACAATAGTTTTATTTACCTATTTATTTACACATTCATGTACAATAGTGTCAGGTTTGGTTTTTTATTTTGCGTGGTAGAATCATCATATGCGTCCTCCCACCCAGGGCAGAGCGGGAGGGACTGTCAGACTCGTACTGACTAAAATCCACGGTGTCCTTCAATAGCCCTTTACGAAGCATGGCCGTCGTCAGGAAACGGCGGTGGTCTGCCCAAGCGAGGCAGTCCTGCTCCGTATGCTCCACTGTGTCCTCTGGGCGATCCTCGCAGTCGGTGTCAGGTTATGCATAGGTGACAAATTCAGTTCAAATAATATACCTTTTCCCATGACTAATATGAGCCACTGGTCGTTAGTTAAAAAAGCTAACACTTGTAAAGCTAGTATTTTTTTTTGTAAACCTAAATTATTTTTTGCAAAAGTTAGTTTTTTTCTAAAACTGAACACAAATCCTTTCCCAGGGTGTTCAAGAAATCGTCACCAAACAACAAGTTGACGCTGTACCTCGCATCTCGCGACCTGGTTGTGGAAAATGGCGCCATCGACAGGATCCAGGGTGTGCTGCACGTGGAACCGGAGTACTTGGAGAACAAGAAGCTGTACGGACAGGTCACACTGACATTCAGGTGAGGAATCAATGAATGAATAAAACTTTAATGCTTACTCTTGCTTACACCTTCTTCTCCTTCTTCAACCTTTAGCCTCAGTATACCATAGGTCTCTACCGAATCTTTTGACCAAGTTTTCAGTGTCTTCTGGCCAGCTGTCTACGTAGTCGATCACATTCCTATTTCTTTTCCGTGCTCTACACTCCAACACTTATACTACAGACAGCTCACTGTATTTACTGAAAAAAACTAGTTGCTGAAAAAGTTGACATTCCAGTGGCAAACTCATTTCAGCGACTGTCAAATGTTAAAAACATTGGTAGACATTAAAGCCTATGTCAAACAGACAGGCGTGGCGAATGCGAAGCGTGACGTTTTTATTTGTAATGTATGGAATTGTTTGAATCCAGTCACATAGAAAAGCGAAAGCGATCTGATAGCGCGACAGAATTATCGGACAAACGTCTCGGTTCGGTATCGCTTCGGACTCGCCCGTCTGTTTGACAAAGGCATAAGATTTTTTATAACACGATTATGACACTAGGAATTTCTCCTGTATCATGGGTGCGTTTAAAAACATAGAAACTCACATACTCAAACAAACATACCCGTAACATACAAATGTTTGTTCCGAGCGGGAATCGAGCAACACGCTCCGCAGCAGTCGATTACTCAGCCATTGCGCCATCCGTACCGTCATGTTGACGGATTACCACCAGCAGCAGCCTAAGGGCTTTACTGCACACTCATCCCACTATCTTGTGTCTGTCAATGCTATTATATATTTTTACTGATTTGAGTAGATAATTGCTTCGCAAATAGGGTTAATTCAATCCCAATGTGTTCTTACCATAATTTAATCCATAACATACCTACTATACCTAGTATAATAGCTAACTAAATTCATTAACGTCTAACAAATATTGTTCGACAAGTAAAAGCTTAGTTTATACATTGTTCAATGCTAGTAACATTTTAATGTGAATCTGTATTATTATCGCTATAGATTATGATTTACTAAATTGTGTTAGAACTTAGTTCACAAGGGAACTTGTGTTCTGGCCACTTAGGAACGACAAGTCAAAGTTAGGCAATTATGTGCAATTACCTAAAATACGTACGCGACCCCGGCAGGCTTTAGCCCTCTACAAGCCCCGTCACTATGCTGACAATCCTTGAGGCGCGTGTGGAACACAACGCGCCGACACAACTAGGCCTTGTTATAATATTCAACTGCATCTGATTAGATTGTAAACCAATCCCATTATAAATAGGAAAATGCAAAACTGGTCGAAATTCGCAGAACAGTCAGCGAATACGCTGTGTGATGCGTGCGCGTCGCGTGCTACGATCGATATGATAATCTCCACCAACGATATCGCACATTTTTTTTTTATCGTGGTAAAATCATCAAATGAGTCCTCCCACCCAGGGCAGAGCGGGAGGGACTATCAGACTCGTATTGACTAAAATCCACGGTGTCCTTCAATAGCCCTTTACGTTCCGGGGTCACGGTGATTCGTGAGTCTCGCGACCAACGACTTCGCACATAGCATAATTATAGCCACCAAGAAGACCTGAATAGCTAACAGCACCAATAATTTGAATTAAATTTTAACTTCGAATCTATTATTAGTATATAGTACTTTCTTAACACTTAATAACATTGTGCTATTATTGTGCAAATGTAATAAATATACATTATAATAAAGGCCTCACATCCTGTACGGATATTAATGTGTTCCTGGAATACAAATATACGTCGAGTAAATGATGAGTAAATGTCATATTATCTAAGTTGTCAAGTACAAATAGATAATGAATAATACGTCTATAAACGAAACCAATATCTCTTGTACAGAAATAAAACAATCGATGTGATTCTTCATCTATACTTATAATAAATCTGTAGAGAGGCCAATTCTGTACATGAAATATTTAAAAAAAAATAACTATCAAGGGGTGATTAGGGATCGTTACTGATGCCAAAAATGCAATCAGTAAAATTTTTGTCTGTCTGTCTGTCTGTCTGTCTGTCTGTCTGTCTGTATGTTCGTTATAGAAACAAAAACTACTCGACCGATTTTAACGAAATTTGGTACAATTATTCTTCATACTCCTGGGCAGGTTATAGTATACTTTTCATTACGCTACGATTAATAGGAGCAGAGCAGTGAAGGGAAATATTGGGAAAACGGGAGAAGTTACTCCATTTTTTAAGCTTCCGTCGCGTGTGCAGCCTTAATAGTTAAAACTACATAGAAATCATGTATGACGGAAATGTTCTCCATAAAATGATATAAAAATATTCCTTGACAGCATATGTCTATCTTTTATGGTTGACTCACAATAACACGTGAAACTCCCGTTAGCTTAGCAATTCGGAGCTTTTTGATTATATTTGTCTACTCTTACGTTTACAACCCTCTCACTCATCCCTGATTAAAAAAAGTGAACATTATTACCTATCCAATAAAAAAAAGAATCATGTAAATCTGTGTAGAAACACCAAAGTTATACATGAAATACGCTAACAAGTCATCGCGCGTGAATACAGAATCATGCTATAAGGATTATTTTTATGTATCGGTTGCTGCGCTCGACGCGCTTCGTGGCGGGAGGTATAAAAAGGCGGAGGGGTCCGCGCGCCTGGAGGCCTTAAAATCTTAAGGTATCCACAGAAAAGTCCGGTTGAGCAGTACACAACCTACTAGAGCTTCATACAATATTTGAGCTTCAAATAATTTTTTTATTTTTATAAACAACAAAAGTTCGACTTTATTAACAGACAATAATTGTTATTTACAAACCGTTCTTATCAGCGCGACTTTTAGTCTTTGAATAGTTTATTTTTAGATTTGTTTTGTTGTTATTTCAAGAAATAAGCATTGGTAGTGCTTAAATCCAAACTATTATTATAAATGCGAAAGTAACTCTGTCTGTCTGTCTTTTCTTCACGCCTAAACTACTGAACCGATTTGTGTGAAATTTGGTACAGACATAGTTTGGAACTTGAGAAAGGACATAGGACAGTTTTTATTACAAAAAAAAAAGAAAGAAAAAAATTATTAAATGCTCTAACGGAGTATAGATAATTCCTTAAACGCTCAATAGATGGCGGTGATCGCGCAATGGTGTCGATCGTTACACGAGTTCGGTTCATGTTATTGTTTTAATTCATCGGAAAAAAAGTAAATAAGTAGTAAAAAGGTATGAAAAAAATAATATCAATATAATAAAACTTTTAGAACAAAGAAAATGCCCGAACGGAGTTTAGATAAATAATCCGAGTTGTCACTATGGATCGATAGATGGAATCAAAATTCTATTGTCGGTTGTATGATAGTTTATGTGGACGTAAATTGGTTCCGTTGTTTAATTGGTGTTCCTGTGATGCTTATGAGAAACTATATAACTAGCTCCACCAAGACTATATAACGGCATACGGTTACAAATAACCTATTTAGGATGGAATGTCATTAAAGCCGTTATTATGACTGTGATGGCAAAAGGCGAAACTTTCATTATTCCCCGCATTCCGATCATTCCAACTGATTTGCCATCAATTCAAAAGAGTTCAGTTTCCGCTGAAAACTGCGTTTGCAATGACCATAAATAAAGCCCAAGGGCAAACGCTAAAAGTTGCGGGGGTACATTTTGAAAAAGACTGTTTCTCCCATGGACAACTCTACGTTGCGTACTCAAGAGTATCGAAACCACAAAACCTTTATATTTTTGCAAAGGATGGCAAAATTAAAAACGTGGTAAACAGAAATGTCTTGGTGTAAGAAACTTTCATAATGTCTAAAGCCTAAAATAATAGAAAATTTCTCAAGGGAGAAACAGTCTATTTTCCTTTTGAACTGAAATGTCAAACCAGTAGAATGGTGGGAAAATAAGGGAAAAATAACATTATCGCCTTTTTCGATCGGCAAAACGGCTTTAATGCCCTAAGTGCGTATACATCTCTTAAATTCAAACGCAGAGCTCATTATGTTGATTTTTGAAGAGTTCCCTAGAATATCTTCCACATTTCATTTTTGAAGAGATCCCGCGAGATCGGTAACTATGTGGGTAAAACCAAAAATCTGCTGAAGTCACTATTCCACGCGAACGAAGTCGCGGGCAAAAGCTAGTTAAGAACTAAATTAGCTAGAGTTGTCTGTATTACTGGAAAGAAGCTATATCTCAAGTTCTTGGACACAATTGTAAAAGTAAATAAGAAGTTTAGGGCGATAGTGAAAACTTCACTAATAACTTATCTAAGTAGCCATCTTTCTTATCTAAGTAGACATCATTAAATGAGTTCTCCCGCTTAGGAAGGAAACGAAGGGACTATTAGACTTATACTGACCAAAACCCACCCAGTTCCTCCACCCTGGAGGGACTGTACGAATTACCGTGACCCCGGAACGTAAAGGGCTAGTGAAGGACACCGCGGATTTTAGTCAGTACAAGTCTGACAGTAGGGTGGGAGGACTCATTTAATGATTTTACCACGATAAAAAAAGTTCTTTTAAATTAAAATCTTTGTTTCAACAATTCGTGATAGAAAATTAATATCCGAAATAGGTACATACTTCAGGCATTATCAAATCGTTAAATGCAATCTTTTTATCGACTAATGAGGCAACTAAACATTCAATACTTACCTACCTATTTTTAACCGATAAAGTTTAACACTTCAAAGGAAACCGACGACATGTAAACGCTTACATCCGGCTTCGATAACCCGAGAGATTTTGACGCGATAATAGTTTTATCTTGATGAAATAAAAAACGCCATTTTGCCGCTCAACGAAGCATGTCATCTCTTTTATCTTTAATGTTACATGAAAATAAATCTATGGGGAATAATCCTCCTAATTTTATTACTATAATATAAAAAGGTAATAATATGAAAAAGGAAACTCGCTTGTAAAAGGAATACGACTCGTCTGGCCTATTTTACGGCGGTCCATGTTATTGTATCCTTTTAGGGTGTAATTCCATAAAAATAGGAATGGTAAAAAGTATTCCATTACTACGATAACTTCTTTTAACCGTTCCATTTTATTTTTGGTTTATTTCATGAATTTAATATTAAGTATTTTGATGGTCTCAGTTTCAAAGATAATGTCAGGGTAGAATGATTTTACCACGATAAAAAAACCGCAAACCGCATAATTACTTTCCCGTCTGTCACCAGTGGATCGGGATTTTCTTCTCATTCGTCGGCTGTGGTGAGAATAGACGAATTATTTATCTGAACAAAATCAAAACATTTGAACCGTTAAAAAACAAAAAGTATAACTTAAAATAATTATGGCGCTTACAGACCCAGTTACAAGACATAAGTGCTATACAAGGACTCTAGGAGCCCACTCCAAAGCGTCAGAGTACATTTCTTTAGTTATAGGATCATACCTACTATTACATAATTTCGATGATTATGCGTACTGAAGTGCTTTGTTATGATAGGTTCTTACTTAAGCCTACTTATTTTGTTTCTCTACAAAAAAGGCTCCACAAGATACTTCAATGTGTCTACATAAATATATTAATACATAAAAATAGCACTGAATAAAAATAAATAAAGCCTTTAAGTCCCTGTCTTAATTCCTTTGATCTACCAAGTTAATGTGACGTCATTTCCGCACAAGACAAGGTAGGAAGCTTGTAGAATATAAAAGTAAATCGCTCTTTATGAACATTTTCAAGCTCATCCACGTGTAAAAAGATAAAACCAATATAAAAAGACTCCAGAACTTTTTAAAAGAATGCTTAGGAGAAAGTCTTCAAAGACATCTTTGCATAATGAAACTGATAACGCGTGCTAAAAGTTTACCTTTTCAATAGCATTAAAAAAATTCAAGTTGTTAGGTATCCTACAGTAATTCGTGGGAGAGCACATAACAACTTGGATTTTGCGTGGCATTAGCCAAGACACAAGTTTTCTATTTTCCATTTTCTATGGACTCATTTGATGATTTTACTACGTTAAAAAAAGGTATGTGATTTTGTTTTTATGAATGTTTAATACGAAGTCTTGTTTCATTTCAAACAATGACGAAAACAACTCAATATTTAACAAGTTCCACAAAACCAGCTAATTATACTCTAAAGAAGATACAAATTGCTTTTTTAATTAAGAAAACTGTAGCTTGACAGTAGAACACAAATTGATTCATTTGTCCTACCTACGACACAGTTATACGAAATGTCAACGTTTTCTGCACGTGCAACCCCTTTGAATACGGCCGGTCGTAGCCGTCTGCTAGGCCGAGAATCAGCCTTTGTTAACACTTTACCTATTTTTCTAGCTAAAGCCGGCTCTACACTTGCGTGTGAAGTCGCGCCGTGAATAACGCAGTGATCCGCGCGCGAACTATGACCCTCCACACTCGAAAAGCTTCAGCAGGCCGAAAACCGACACTAATCGGGGAGCGGCGCGAAACGCGAACGCGAAGTGCGAACAACATCTCCACTCGCGTTTCGCAGTGTTCACGGGCTTTCGCGGCTGTTCTGGCCGAGTGTAGAGCCGGCTTAACAATTTGTTCAGGACCTACGTACCTTGCGTAGATGTTCGTTTCTATAGAGACGTAAAGGGTTTGTGTGCCGAGTTTCGTCGAATGGTTCTATCTTGTGAACTAAATGTATTTTATGCGTCTAGTAGACTTGAAAAAAGAAGGAGGTTATATATTCAGTTCATATATTTTTTAAAGAGGTCTATAAAAGGTCGCGGGACTTACCCATTACCGTGACCCCGGTACGTAAAGGGCTAGTGAAGGACACCGTGGATTTTGGTCAGTACAAGTCTGACAGACCCTCCCGCCCTGTCCCGGGTTGGAGGACTCATTTGATGATTTTACCACGATAAAAAAAGAGGTCTATAAAAAATGGTTACACCCAAAAAGAGGTGGCAGGATGATCTAAACGCGCACCTTGATGGCCGGTCCGAAATGGCACTAGAACAGAGCATTTGCATGGATATGGGGGAGACCTTTGACTAACAGTGGGATAAAAAATATGTTATACATCCCAATCTAATTCTTAGATTTCAACAAGTGATTACAAAAATAACTTGAAACTATTAAATATAAGGAGCCTACGCTTTAACCTAACTTTGTTGTAAGTAACTTAATTATCTTATAAGAGGAGTTCCAAAAATAGTTGCTTGATTTTAAAACATAGATTGAAAATGAAACTCAATTCTCTAAACACAACAACATCAATTTTCAAAATCGGTTTTGTGTCCAAAACTTTCCACCTCCATTATTCGAAAGTGCTGAAAGATGATATTTCCTTTGAGTATTCGTGTTATAAACATAAGAATATTATGTAAAACAGTTATCTTATTTGACTGCAAGCTATGATCACGTTACAAAAGAGAATGAAAGGGTTGCACAGAGAGAACTTGATACTTCTCTTATTATTTTGAAGTCTTTTGTTCGTGGAAAAAGTAATATTATAATGATATGAAAAGAAAATATCATCCTTTTATGAATTCTTTGACTTTTTGTTTGTTTTCAAAGACGCACTATTATAACATAACTGCCAGATTTTAAAGTTAATGTAAGTAACTATGTCTTCGTTGGGGTAATGTATTATTTTTTGGGTTAAAAATATTACCTAAAATGTAAAGGTTCAACCGTCTAAAATGTTTTGATAAACTACTACTCGTATACCGACAAATACAAAGTCAAAGATGGAGTGAGCATACTCACGAGAAGCCTGTTCAATTTAACTATGCGTTCAGTAACACAGACATTTTACGTCTCTTAACTTGAATATACAGCAGTAATTAATAAAACACAAACACCTCAAACGCTATTTGCCCTTTGGATTCTAAAGATTAACTCTCTCATGCTAAAAAAATCCATTATAAATTCCGCGGCGGAGGTGGTGTGACGATCTGACCATGTTGGTGGGGCAGACATGGCCAGAAATTGGCCAAAATGTGGAAGGAAAAAGGGGAGGCAGCAGTGGGACATAAACTAGGTTATTAATAAAAAAAAACACGTAAATCACCTGTTTCCAACAGAAAAAGTATGAAAATAATACCCTCGCAGTACTAAATTGTTGAAAAATACCTTGTTATTGGACCCTCCGCTTCTGAACTCAGGAAGCCTACTCGCATTTCAACCTTGGCCCTTAATTAGAGCGCGATTTTCCCTCCATTTATAATAATTCTGCGGTCGGGAACCGTTTTGTGGTGCCTAATGGATGGGTATTGTATTTGCATTATACCTAATCTATATATATAAAAATGTTATGTTGGTTTGTGTATGCTTTAAAAACTCAAAAAGTACTGCACTGATTGAGCTGAAACTTTAGCATCATATGTAATCCGCATCAAGGATTGTTTTTATCTATTTTTTGCATCGGTCACATATCCGCAACCGCGAAAAAACAGTTTTTTTAACGATCAGCTCTGTACCAGTGACCGCGCCATCTACCGGGAGCGAGGGTAACACTCGCTGAAAACCGCAGTCGTAATGACGCAGTCACATGAGAATAAATTTTAGCATGATATATAATCCGTATCAAGGATTGTTTATATTATTATTATTTTTTTGTTGAAAAAACAGTTTTTTGTGCCACAGCGAAGCGGGGCAGGGTACAGCTAGTGTCTTTATATATACTCAAGTTTTTATAAAGGTTTTTGCCGAATTATGTTATTTATTTTTATAAGCATTTCAGTACAGGTGGCTTACCATGACGTCTTAAAGTAGTTCGGCTCAGGGAACGAGATGGCGCTAGACGATTTGTATAGCTCTATCTCTTTTCCACAGCCTAACTACTCACGCTTTAAGACGTCAGAAAAGAATGGTGATTTAATGATTCGTTAACAAAAGTTTTCTTTTATTCCTTGACGGAAACCCGAGATATTCTGAACGTATTATTCCTTTTTTTTGTGGTAAAATCATCAAATAAGTCCTCCCACCCAGGGCGGGAGGGACTGTCAGACTTGACTGACTAAAATCCACGGTGTCCTTCAGTAGCCCTTTACGTACCGGGGTCACGGTAATTCATGAGTCTCGCGACCGAACATATTATTCCTAGCTGTTTGTTAACATAGTTCTCTATGAGGAGTGACCTGTAATGTAGATTGGTAGGTTTCCAATGTCTTAGAATGATTTGTTTCTAAGACATGTTTTATTGATGAAATAAATAACATAAATTCTGACTGCTGAGTTCAAACGTAACTCGTAAGTCGAGGCCGTTTCTGGGGGTCTAATGTCTAAGCACAGTTTCAGTTTTCGGCGTTTTCACAACGAGCCCGAACTAAGAATGAATGATATTATTATTACGATATGACGATTATTACGATAGTCAAAAGGACTTCAGTCGTGGCTGTATTATATAGTAATTATATTTTTTAAATAAAATTTGTAATACCAACTGACTGGTTGATTGTATTGTCAATATAATGAATATGTTGCCGTGCCCTAATCGGGTTTCATGTTGAAACTTATTTACTTCTATAACACCTATGAACACATGAATGCAATAAAGAATTTGAGTTTTGAGTTTCCGTCCGCAAATTTATTTTTGACGTTAGTTCCGTTCTTACATCCGTATCCGTAACCGTGTTTTCGTTAACGGACTAAGAAAGTAGACCCCCTGGCCCATCAAAATACTATGCAAGATCTCAAATATTTTTAATTATTCATTCAAATATTTCGTTCACAGATATGGGCGAGAAGATGAAGAGGTGATGGGTCTCAAGTTTTGCAATGAAGCCATCATGAGTCTAGCACAGATATGGCCGCCACACTGCAACCATGAGAAAGAACCCAACACTCCACTCCAGGTAAATTGACTTTGCTGACTTTAATCTGAAAAAGAATCTTATTTACACTTAGTTAATTTTCTTATTCGTTTAAGCAACACTCTTGATCAGCACTTAAAAAATAAGCTTGCTGTGTATATTTTATGAGTATCTATCAAAAAAGTGCATATCCAAACGGATGTGCACTTTTTAGGGTTCCGTACGTCTGAATACAAAAACGGAACCCTTATAGGATCACTCGTGTGTCTGTCCGTCCGTCGCTTACAGTCAATTATCTCCGAATCTATTAGACCGATTAAGTTGAAATTTGGTACACATATCAATTCCTGTGACCCAAACACAGAGGTGTGA
Organism: Agrotis puta; assembly: GCA_943136025.2. NCBI lineage: Eukaryota > Metazoa > Arthropoda > Insecta > Lepidoptera > Noctuidae > Agrotis > Agrotis puta. The sequence continues at coordinate 16,450,757 of OW964169.2, read as the reverse complement.
CGTGAGCAGATGAAATCTGTATATGGGGGGTCATTTTTGGGGGGGAAGGGGAAAATTAAAAAAAAAAAATCTGAAAACTGCATCGTGTGGCATATCAAATGAAAGGTCTTGTTGAGAAGATCTTAAATGTATTTTTTTGTAATTTTAAAATAAATAATTTCCAAGTTATTCAAGAAAATAGACGAAAATTGACCATTCCCCCCCCCTTATCTCCGAAACTACTGAACCTAAAATTTTGAAAAAAATACAGAAATTAGTTTTCTCCTTATAGATTATAGGAAAACCTATAAGAAGTCCATGATATTAAAATAACATGGTAAATCACTCAATATTGTGCGTACCAACTTACATTTTTTTTTTTAATACGTCATAAATCGTAAACCGCAATTTATCTTTCAAAGTTACAACCAACTTTTATATAATGTTACTTGCTGCTACGGAACCCTTTAAAGGCGAGTCCGACTCGCACTTGGCCGGTTTTGGATAAAACACAACTTGGCTCATCTTGACCTTAGTTCGTTCTACGTATAACATATTATTATATAAACATCACCATCACCGTCTGATCTTCTGACACTCATGTGACTAAGAGAGTGATAAGTATGAATGTTGATGGATGTAGAGGAAGAGGAAGGCTAAAGAAAAAATGGATAGATTGTCTAAGGAATGATATGGAAGAAAAAGGAGTAAATGACACTGTGACGTTTGATAGAGGAGAATGGAAACAAAAAACGTGTTGCGCCGACTTCAAGTAAAATGGGACAAGGGCAGGAAGATGATGATGATCACCATCACCTTCTATATATATCACCCTTACAGTCTTATAGGTACTCAAAAGGTTTTTTTTTTAATTCAGTCATCATTCAGTAATTGATCGCTCAGCCACTGCGCCATGCTGTTAAAAGAGTTGAACAAAATTATTATCAGTTCGGTATCGTCATTCGTAACGCAGAGTTCACTATTACTTCAGGTATTGACATATTGATTGATTCACAAATAGAACGATCTAACACATTTATTATGTTTCGAGTGTGATCACGATTTCGTTCTGAGTAGGCTCCATTTTAAATATTGATAGACAAAGTACTATCAAGGGGATATTTATAGCCGTAATTGCTTCGGTTCTTATTATCTGAGCCATTCTTTGAATGTTTCCTAAAAGTGATCTGGTCAACGATGGTATATTTATGAATTGTATCGTACAACTTAAGTAATTTCTTACATTCCATGCAGTAAAATCTAGATTGTCTACGCCATTTGGTATCTATCATTATGCCTACTGTACAATCTCTGTATAATACGAGTCATCACCTTCCTGGCCTTATACCATTTTATTAGAGGTCGGCGCAAGACGTTTTCTTATTTCATTCCTGTCAGACAGCACGGTATAATTTACACCCTGTCTTCACACATTAGCTTCATCTGTTTATTCCTTCCTCTTCTTCTCCATCCATCAATATTCAAACCCTTCGCTCTCTAAGTCACATGAGCATCATTTTCCTTATCAGATGTCCAAACCGAAACGGACAAGTGCCTTTTCTTTTTTGTAACAGTCGCCACTTTCAGGATTCCTTCTTTACTTTATCCATCCTTGTCACTCCACTCATTCTCATCTTCGTTACAAGTCACTCGTTCTAACACGAGTATAGGTAGGTACATAAATATTCTATTCTATGAAGAACTGAAGACCCGAATCCGAACCTATCACTTAAGCTTATTCCTGTCTCTTTCCTCGTCGGAGCATTCCCCCATAATGTAATCAAGGTTCGATTTTGAGGATTCCGTTACAAATAGACGCTCACGGTGAGAGCATTCGTCTTATCTGAAATTCGATTTTGTACTGAAACCAATTATTGTTAACCAATTATCGTTAGAGGTCGAGAACTGTAATACTGGGTTCTCCTTACTTAACAATATAACGGCTACTTTTAGCAACATTCCTAATGATTCACTTTGTGCATTTCCAATAGCGTCATTGGCTATTCTTCAATTATTCATTTACGAAGTGAATAATTAGGAACATTGCTAAAGTACGCCTTTTTTATTTCAAAGACTAACCTGACGTTACGTTTGTTGTCAGTTTGTCGCAATTCTTTGTACATTTTCAGCAATGTCAGCGGCTATTTTTCTATTATTTATTTACGAAGTGAATAATTAGGAATATTGCTATTACTTGCCGTTTTAGACCCGCTGGCAAGAAAATGTCTTTGAAAGGTTAAATGAATAGCTTATACATTTTCCATTTACGAGTATTTCTAGACTATTCTACAAAGCCTTTATTTATGGTGCGAACATTGTGAAACAGTGCAAATTTTATTAAAGATAATAAAAAGTTATACACCTCCTCTGGAAAATTGCCGTCGTGATTTCACATTTAATCAACTGACGTACATGTTTTTATAGTTTCATAAAAAAGGATCGTTATAGGATCACAGACTGATTGTCGTTGTCTTAAAACATTCTATTAAAAGAGTTCAACAACACGAACACATTTGCCTGCTTTGAATTTCTTTAGAAAATAATTTACTTAGCAAATTTTAAACAAGACATTTTTTGAAGCTTCAATCTTATAAGGCCACTCTTGTATTAATAAAGAAAAAAAAACACAAAAAATCTGTACAAAACGCGAGCAAATTTTTAAAAAAATGGCGTTGTATTTTCGATACAAATCCCCTCAAGCTCGTAAATCTTCGATCATAATGGCGCTGCAGCGGCAGTGAAGGTCATCTAAACGACTTTCAATGCCTCTCGCATAAAAGCCTTCAGCTTAACAGGTGCGGGTCGCTGCCAGGTTCACACAAGACGCTAGTACCAGCATTTCAACCTACCCCGTCTTTTAGTCTTTTTTAGTTGATTTTCAACTTTATCACATAATAAGGTTTTTATTCGATTGGGAAGACTTTGAAGTTTAGGATAGGTACGTTCTGTTAGTTCAAAGAATTTATGATAATGTTCTACCTGTTGCAAAGACTTTCTAGTCTAGTAAAGCGCTCAGTACTAAGTGCTTCGGCCATCGTTTTCAGTGATGTTTTTATATTTACGAAAACTACAAGACGCAAAAGGCAACGTGCTAGTGCTAAGACTACTTCTAAAATGTTAAAAGCTTTTGTTAAGTTTTTTCCATTATAAATTCTTCAGTAGCTCCTCGTCTAGATTAATGCCTGGTTCAAGGCAATTAAATCGCCTCTTTTTAAATGAGACGTAAACGTAAGAACCCTTTTGTGCTTAAGTCTCATTAAGTGTTTTTAGAAGCACGAGCAAGTACGCGTATATCTAATATCTATCACATATAACACACACTTTTTCGATCTTGATATACTCATATTTTTGCTGTATCAAATAAAATTTAAAAGAATGGCTATTCAATTACTTGCATAATAATTTATGATTTCTTCCTAACCTGATTTGCCTCCAGTAGATGCGTGGTTCTGTTTTATAATAGTTTACCATGGACATTGGTGTGGGTTACATGTTTACCTATATTATCCTAGTTCATTGTTTACTAAAATTGTAACATGTAACTGTTTTAGGTCCCTATAAAAAAAAAAAAAAAAAAAAAAATGGCACGACGACCTTTTTCGCCTATGTGTCACCGTAGCCTAACGCGTCGTGCTTTTTTTGCCATCGTATCATAACTTTGATCACCATGATTCATTACATACATCATCAAATCTTACTGCTATTATAAATGTGAAAATTTGTAAAGATGGATGGATGTTTGTTACTCAATCACGTCAGAACGGCTGAATGGATCTTGTAGCTCAGAGATTTATTGCTAGTTTTGTGTAGTTCTTGTCTTCTTCTAAAGAAATTTTTAGGTGTTTCGATTGCAAGGACATATTAATTATTTTTAAATTAACGCATTATACGATGATCGTAAAGATGATTATTCAGGAAAGAAAAATTCAGTTGGGAGTGGGATTTGAACCCGCGTCTTCTGTTTAAGTACTCCAGTAGTAACTTTCAGATTCTGAGTGTGAGTTGCGGTAGCCTAGTTGTTAAGGCGTCTGGAGTATTTACAAATAAAACGCGGTTTAAAATCCCACTCGCAGCTGTATTTTACTTTCCCCAAAAATCATCTTAACAAGGATATAGTTAAGAAGAGATAGGTTTTAGCCCGGAACATGATTAAAGGATACCGTTTATTCCCATATTACGTTCCCTTAGGATAATTGTCAAGTTACAATTGTGTGAAACCATTGGCAACATTTTCGGTCGTATATAACAGTTTGATAACATAACAAACAAACACACAATAACAATAAACGAAACTCCTAAACCAAGTTTCCTGGAATAACTTTGTTAATCCCCAAACTGCTATCATTACGTTACTTGAACGTGCCCAGGATATCTTAAGAGGAGATGGCAACATCTTGATACTACTCGTAAACTAGTTATAGAGGGAACTTCGCCAATTGGTCGCCGATATACTAGTTCGAAGTACGCAAATTGAAGTTGTGTTCTGAATTATCAAGGCGATGAGAGTCTATGAACACGAGGCTCTAAGCACATCTATATGGTATCTAGGATGATATTTAGAATCTATATCTAAAGAATACATAATCCATTTATTACCAGAATTTTAGTGTGGTGTAATAAATTCCTCACCAATTGGACTTATGTTTGAGACGTGTTCAAATTGAATATCATTCCACGGAAGAGAGACGGTAATAAAGAGAAAATATATTGTTTGATTCAATTATTTTGTGAATTGGGGCGGTTTTAGATTGGCGGTATTTGTAGCGCGAGTAAACTTGTTTATAAAGCGCGTGTGAGCACGTTAGGAGCGGTCGCGCACATGATACTATTTAGCCTTTGTCGAACAGACAGGCGATAGCGAACCGGACCGAGCCCGAAGCGATAACGAACCGATACGAGACGTCGAACTGGGTGCAGCGAACCGAGGCGTGGCAGTTGTAATACAACTAGCTTTTTATGTACGACGTCAAACAGAGCAAATACATCTTCGCCACGACTTCGCATCGGTTCGGTCACGCTATCGGATCGCTTTCGCTTTTCTATGTGACTGAATTCAAACAATTCCATACATTACAATAAAAACGCCACGCTTCGCATTCGCCACGCCTATCTGTTTGACAAAGGCTTTATTTAGAGTACTCGCTCACACCCACACGGACAGACTAGGACGGCGTGATTGGACCTGTTGCCAACAAACGCGGCGTTAACGTTCCTGGATCGCAAGGGGAACGCTTGCCACGGGACTCGCGACGCCAATGTCGCGTCCGCGTTGCCTCGTTGGAGAGACGCCAACCCTACTTAACTACCAGTGGGATAGCGGCCTTACAAGAAGGACGAGCATTTACGGTCGTATTTTCAAGAAACACTTCTCCGAAAGACCATTTCTAGCGAGTAAGTGCGTGCACGCGCGTTTAGTTTTTTGAAGCGCTATATTATGTGACGTGCGTGTAAGCACGTAAATTGCTATGAGCTTATAAAACTACGTCTTTGTTTACTAATATTATTTTATGTTCGTTTTTTCTTCATTTTTTTGTTCCTCTCTTACATTTTTATTCGAAACGAGTATAAAGAGAAATTGAACGATGAGCTTTCATAAAAGACTGGCACCAATTATGTAACAATTCTTTGATCATTTCGTGTATTTTTCCATTTCTTTTTCTTTGTATTACTTTTTTAATAATGCGTGTAATATAAATTACTATTTTGAGCTACCTTCTTTCTTTATTATTTTTGAACAAAATAATGTAATTTATGTTTAGATTTTTAAAAATGAGTGTAATATTTTGGGAAACCATTCACTATAAATTACTCATTCAACTTATTTGAACGAACACCTACCAAATAAAACATGTTTTTTTAGTGTTTTCCGTGCTGAAAGAGAACACACCTTTGGATCAAGAATAATAATAATTTGCACTACAGTTCATTACAAAACTATGTTGAGAAAATAACGATGGATCTTTAAATTCCTCCTCTAAAGTCCTTACATAGGGGATGGAATTTGGTAATTTTGCCAATGAGAAGCCTCATTGGTAATCCCCTGTATAATGAAACTGTAGGAAAAGCCTCAAAGTTTTCTGGAAAAATACTGGCGTGGAAAATTAGATTATTACCCTTTGCCAACATGGTTATGTAATAATGGTGTATCTTCAATGAGATCACTGTTTGATTTCATTAATTAACCTCAACCCTTCTTTGTTTGTTTTACAAATTGGCTAAATGGGCTGAATCAACGATATTTGCTTTTTACTTTTATTTAAGTAGCGAGCTGCTGGGGCCGTTTTGCACGATTTTTAAATCCCGGTATAAATTATTTAAACAATAATTGTAAAAACGGTTTTATTATCCGTTCCCACGAAATTTAAATTTATTTTATCATTTTGTTATATTATAATGTTCTGCGCTAACATTTTAAATGGTAGTGGAAAGGCAGTCTTTTTCACTTGTTTTGCACGTCTCTTTATTTATTTGTCGAATAGGGAAAGCGACAAAATGGGATGTAGCCCTCACGAAAAGCATCCAGGTAGTCCCGATTCGAGGTGGCGCAAGTCTAGAGCCCTTAGAAAGGTTATAAGAAGCCTTGATCCAGCAGTGGAACACCATTTGCTAGACAATAAATAATCTAAAGCGAGAATAAACTACACTCAAGAAACTGTCAGGCTGAGGCTACATTAGACAGCGATTTGCGATGCGACTGGAAGAGCGAAACAGATTACACGTGGTATCGCTGATGTACGGTGTAGCCATATACGTGAGCATTCATTTATTTTTTTTAATCACTCATGTGTCGCAGATCGCGTCGCGGCCTAATGTACCTTCAGCCTCATAGTTTTTTATCGTCTAGATTTCTAGAAGTTAAAAAAAAGAACATTTTCAAGCTTTTTCTAAACTTAATACGACTACAAAAGCTTTAAAGGCTTTGGAAAGTAATCAATTACCAGTTCATTATTATCGTATTCAAACCCAATTAGTTATATTGTTCGTAAAATTTTCAATCAGCCACAGATTTATTAAATTGAGAGCTTCTGAAACTTTATAAATAACTTTGACATTATATACCGAATATAAATTGCCAAAGAATAACAGAGAGCAGTGGTTGTCCAGTGGTAAAAGCCCTGACTTACGAGTTGTAGATTGTGAGTTTGAACCCAGCCAGGTGCATTACTTTGTATAATTTCTTTCATCATTACTACTCTCAAAACGGTGAAGGAAAACACCGTGAAGAAACCAAACATGTTCTAGAACCAAACATTTCGAAGACATATGACATCTACCAGCTCGCACTGCTGCCGTTTCCACTTCGTCTCTTAGAGAGGAGACATGTGTCCCAGCAATGGGAACGTTATAAGCTGAATAGGCTAATATAGTCAGCTTAATTTTGCCAAGCGATCTTGACACTTATTTTCTTTTCACAGGACGCCCTTATAAAACGCCTCGGTGCCAACGCTTACCCATTTCATCTGGAACTAACTCCACTGGCGCCACCTAGCGTGCAGCTGGTACCAGCCAAGCAGTACCATGGAGCACCCATAGGAACTTCATACGATGTCAGAGCTTATATTGGTAAGTCCTTCCCACATGTAATTGTTATTTTTTAGATGTACTTAGATGCACTTGTTTTTAATTTATTTATTTCACCATAATCAGTTCCCGTTTAACCACTATCTCGCCTGGTGGTAAGCCAATATGTGGTCAACGGTGAAGCTCACTTGCCTAGAAGTATTCAGGAAACACAGACCCTGGCAGGAATTCTACTTCTTAGCTGTGCGCACAATAAAAGCACAGTTATTACCGTGATAAAAGTATTATCAAAACGCTTTGTACGTATCGGAGGGACATCATGTCCATCAAGTAACGATGCCGCATGTCTTTGTATTATTATCGGAATAGAATGCTTACTTCCTTCTTGTTTTACTTGTAACATATTTACGCCGCCTTATATCTCAAACCTCAAAAAATAAACACATGAAACACTAGATATTATAAAGTATAAACACAATTAAGCAATTTTAAAATAAAACATGGCATTTGGTAATCATAGTCGTGTTTGGATTGGAAATGATGTTATTGTCAATATCAGGTTGAAATTCATCTAGATGTCTAAACATAAACCAGTTAAAATGTGTTGTTCAAGATAGCGTGATTATCTAAACTGCTTTCAAGAGCTATTGGAGCCATTATTCTGTATCTAATACTGCAGACTCTTGAACGCGGTTTAGGAATGCTGATCACAGCCAAGTTTAGCGATGATATTCACCGTCACTAAACTTTCATTATCTACCTGCCTTGGTCGCGAGACTGTACGAATTACCGTGACCCCGGAACGTAAAGGGCTATTGAAGGTCGCCGTGGATTTTAGTCAGTACGAGTCTGACAGTCCCTCCCGCTCTGCCCTGGGCGGGAGGACTCATTTGATGATTATACCACAAAAAAAAAGAATCTACTTGCCTTTTCCCAACTAGGCTGAGGTCGGCTTCCAAACAAACCGGCTGTTATAATTAAGCCATGAGCTCATCTCTCTAACCTTTATTGTACCCAAATTGTTGTACCTGATGAAAATAAAGATTATTCTGTAAAAAGAAAAATTCGTCCGCGAGCACTAATTCAAACGCAGGCGTTATTGCGTTAAAAAAAACTGATAATACAACGCTATTTGCCGAAATTCAATCCAAACACGTGTACAATATAAACGTACAATAATATTATTGGTTCCGATATTCTACTGTCAAACACAGATATTACAAGTCTTAGCTACAAACAAACATCCAAACAAATCGTGAACAATTCTCTCACTGTTTCAAACTTAATTAATACAATTACGTCTTTGTGATATCCTTAATACTTTGTAGACTTGGAGCAAGCGTTTGATAAGGCTTAGCTCGACCCCTTGGGGCATTCCCGAACATGGAATTAATGACAATGTCTTTATATTGTCTTTATTATTTAATTTGGTTTCTTTATTCTTTGGCGTTGTTTGAATAAGATTTGTAGAGAACTTAGACTTAGTTCAGCCATATTTTGTTCAAAACTAAACCTTATAAATTTTAAGCGTACCGAATGCAATAAGACTTTTTGCACATATGTTTATATGAAGCGCTGCTAAGGTAAACTTAATCTACGAGTAAGTCTAAGTTACTCAGAAAGTTAAGTAAGTAAGTAGTCAGTAACGTTTATTAGTTTTTCATAAAAGAAAACATTGCCTAAACTAAGGGTTTGGGGCAAGCATATTAACTCGCATACACAATCATGCACATCCCGAACAGCCTTACGTCACTGGCAGCTTTATTCCCGAGGTACTCTGCTTTGCATATCTACTGCGTGGAAATATATTCGATTTTTAAAATTTGGCGAGATAAAACAATCTGCGATCGTGACGTGGGCCGGTACAGTAACTGACCAGCTGATGTGGTCACCGATCGCCATTACTGTTTTTTTTTTATCGTGGTAAAATCATCAAATGAGTCCTCCCACCCAGGGCAGGGCGGGAGGGACTGTCAGACTTGTACTGACTAAAATCCACGGTGTCGTTCAATAGCCGTTTACGTACCGGGGTCACGGTAATCCCTTGGTCCCGCGACCCCGGCAGGCTTTGGTCCTCTACAGGCCCCGTCACTATGCTGACACTCTTTGAGGCGCGCGTGCAATGACAATATAGCGCGCGTGGAACACAACGCGCCGTCGACCCGGGCATGGTCCATGGTCGGACAGCGAGTCGCCCATTACTCGCTGCCCGCATGCCCGCGCCTACGGTGGCCGGAGATCGTCTTGCGCGCCATTACTGCTACAGATAAACATTATTTAGAACTGGACAATATGTCCAGTACACACATTTGAAAATTAATTTAAATATTTCTCGATATTGTGTCTTAATATACCACATTATTATTTACTATTAAATTGAGTACCTAATTTAATTGTTTAAATCGTCGATAGTACTTAAACTTTGGTAAAAGTTTTCTTAGTAGTGGAATAATCTCTGACTTAAAACTACTGCCAACAGGCAACAACTCTCACCCACAACAAACCTTGATGTAAACTTGTATTATACATTTATCCAACCATGGGTCAGAGAGCAATAAAACACTAACGAGCTGACCAGATGGTGAACAAAATTGGCTTCATTTTTTGCGATACCCCGTCATCGAGTTCACCGCCAAATTGGAGTATTACCAGTTTCACTTGCAAGCTTAATTCTTTTAAATTGGTTGGTTCTGCAATTACAGTTTGCCAGCCACGGCACGTGAATATGGATATATTTGTGTTCACAGAGCAATACTATGCCACACAAATTACTACGAAGGTTTAATGACACCAAACTGTGACGTCATGTACGCTTTTTTTACACTTACACGTTATAAAGGGTGAATTTTGCAACTGGGCGTGGATGGCTGTATCCTAAACTATGAGAAATACTGAAAAGAATCTCGAGGCAGATTTTGACGAAAACTAAAACTGCATCATTATATTTTGTAAAAAATACACATGCTCTATTATTATGCAGCACGGTTAGCTCAGTGGCTAAGCAATTGGACTGCTGCTGTTGTTCCGGGTGGGTGTTTGTGTATGTGAGTTTCTATATTTGTAAACGCACCCACGACACAGGAGAAATTAAAAAAAAAATAGCCATCCAATAGTGTCGCTAAGAAGAATCAAATCAACTATTTCCTTAAGTTCGACGTATATCATTACTTTCCAGAATGTGAGTCTTAGTAGTGACCCTATCAATGATGTATTAATACAGCATGTGATTTTATTTCTAAAATCAGCGGGTTCGATTTCTGGTCAGGATTAGTTTTCGTCATCGTCATCGGTATTTTTTTTTCTTTTTAGTAAAACTTTGCCCCACACTCGGGAATGTCTCCTCTGTCGTTGGTGCGTTTACAAACATAGAATCTCACATGCACAAACACCCAAACCCGGAACAACTATTTGCCAATCATACAAATATTTATTCAATAAATATAGATACAAATATAGATTCCTTTCAGTTTTATTCAATATTTCTCATAGTTTCGGATATAGACATACGCCCAGTCGAAAAATTCACACTGTTTAATTAACAATTTCATCATATTATTATGATTAGAAAAATACTAAAAATCAAATTGCACAAAGCATATATTTTCAAGTGCCATTAACGCGTTCTCTATTAATTTTGTCGTATAGAATTCAAAACTAGTTATTCCATTATTCGTTTTATTGTTGGTTGTTAGACCCTTGTTCACTCGAGTACTTGGAAGGTCTACTTCGCAACTAATAATTGTTTTGTTTTCAAAGTTTTACAATAAACTCAAAATACCAAGTACCTGTTGTTATTTGTTAAACAAAAGAGCCTGAACTAGGCCTAAACCTAAATTTTCCTTCATTACATTCACTCACTGTAATTTATTTGTAACTTGAGATCATTATACAAGAAATCCCTTTTTCATTTGCCTTTTCAAAACGACGGGTTGCACTCTGGGAGTGCCGGCAGAAGTGAAAACTTGAATAGTAATAAACACACACGAACATTCGCGCAAGCGCCCTGCGCCGTCTTACGAATTTTCGATCAGATCACGTGTCCTGACGCGAGTTTAACATTTTTTACCCATTTCACAAAAAAAGTGCACAACGCCGCTAAAGAATTTTTCACTTCAAAAACATCGTGGAAGGGTTAGGTAGGGAAATCATAAAATGAGTCCTCCCACCCAGGGCAGGGCGGGAGGCACTGTCAGACTCGTACTGACTAAAATCCACGGTGTCCTTCACTAGCCCTTTACGTACCGGGGTCACGGTAATTCGTAAGTCCCGCAACCGATCGTAAGTCCCGCATATATATATAAAGATCTAAGTAACGCATAAGCAAATACTTATCAGCTAACGTACATAAATCGTAGACCGTCACTTTCGCGCCTGCATCGGTGCATATTAATTACGGTATTATTAATTGATTTTGTTATGAGTTGATTTTCCTACCACTACATAATGCACGAAAAATTGCCAAAATCTGCCAAAAACTTCAAAACTTTATTTTTTCTCATGTTCTTATAACACTATGCCAACATCATAGCCAGTACGTTTTACTGTGTCCATATATTGTTTTATTGTCAACACTTTGTTTAATTATACCCGGAATGGTTAGGCAAGGCCTGCAGTGCTATTGAACTGCAATTTGTCTTTAGTCGATTTTCAACTTTATTGTATAAACATAAAGTCGAATATCGCTAGTCTCTGGTATAATAGTCTTTATAGTCGCTCATAGTGCGTAGGAGCCGAAATAAAATACTATTAACCTGCGTCATATTACTGCTGAAAGATGCCCTAATGCCTTTGTCACACAGACAGGCGAGTCCGAAGCGATAACGAACTGATACGAGACGTCAGGCCCATAGTTTTGTCACGCTATCGGATCGCTTTCGCTTTTCTATGTGACTGGATTCAAACAATTCTATACATTAGAAATAAAAACACCTCGCTTCGCATTCGTCACGCCTATCTGTTTGACAAAGGCTTAAATATTTTTGAAGTGAAAACTTCTTTAGCGGCGTTGAGCACTTTTCTGTAATGGGTATAAAATCTTAAACTCGCGTCAGGACACGTGACCCTGACCGAAAAAGCGTAGGACGGCGCAGGGCGCTTGCGTGAATGTTCGTGTGACTTTATTACTTTTAAAGAAGTTTGTATGCTGGATACATTCGTTGCTAGGTAACATTGTTTATAAAAGATGTACGTCACATTGGAAAATTATTGAAATAAAAAGTCAACCATTTTTGCGAGTTTTACTAAAATCTGTTCACAAGATATTTCCAACAATTACTATTCAAGTTTTCACTTCTGCCGGCACTCCCAGAGTGCAACCCGTCTCTTTTTTACATGTGTTTGATTTGAAGCTCTAAAATAGCCTGTATTTCCTTCAGCGGAGCGTCCAGACGAGAAGGTATCCCGGCGCGGTACGGTGCGCATGGGCATCAGAGTGCTGCAGGGTCCCGGCAAGTGTGTGCCTCCTCCCGTGCTGCCACCACCGTCTCCACATCACACGCTCAGTGCGCTCGCGCAGTACAATATGCTCAGGTAAGATCACAATTCTATGTTATACAGTCACCTCTTTATGGCGTGTTTATAGCAATTTAAACTGCCAATCCAGTGCCAATTACATTTATATCCATGACTATGATCAAGTGATCGTGATACGTGACAGAAAATGCAAATTTAGAAAGAAGTGTAATAAAAGATTTTGTATATAAAACCTGAAAAGTATTAATACGTGGCTATTTTGAAAGTTGTTGCCGCTTCTCTAGGCTCTTTTTTTTTACGTGGTAAAATCATCAAATGAGTCCTCCCACCCAGGGCAGAGCGGGAGGGACTGTCAGACTCGTACTGACTAAAATCCACGGTGTCCTTCAATAGCCCTTTACGTTCCGGGGTCACGGTAATTCGTACAGGCCCGCGACCTTCTCTAGGCTCTTAGGTGATAAAATTATATTATCAAATATTCGATCATTGTTATTACTGATCGAAGTATCAAATGAGTGCTCATGTCTTGGGTGATGCGGAACTGTCAGAGTCGTACTGACTAAAATCCACCGTGTGCCTTCAATTGTCCGTTACGTTCGAAGGTCACGGCAAAAGTTTCGCGACTTCTTCACTCCTCCTCTGGCTACAGAGGGAAAATGATCATTCTATACACCATAGCAATGCTTCTGAGCAGTTTTCCAATTAGATTGGAAAACGATGCTACTATACATTTTTTGACGCCCTGTTACATCTATTTATAGTTTGTAAATATAATGAAAGAAAATAACTAAACTAAAATAATACTACCTCCCAAACTTACTAATATTGTATTTGATCTGATAGCACAGACATTTAAAGCAGTTATTGAAAATAAATTTAGTTTGGACAAATAAACATTGAAACTGTTTGCTTAATTCGACCAAACTATTAATGATCACATATATTATTTCGATTAGAAACACGCGATCTGATCATTTTAAAGTTTATTTATACTAGTTAGAAAGTTCTAGGTCGCTTAAAAGTGTTTATTCCAACAGACATTTCATACAAACTGTCAAGTCCTAATTTTTCGAAATAACCGAACCGATTTTAATGAAACTTCGTACCCATACGCCGACTACATAGGCCTAAAAATTTAGTAGAAAGATTTTCAAAAAATAGTGTCACAATTAAATCAGACAGATTTATAATTTTCCATACAAACAGAATATTTTTTTTTATAATAAGAGTTTTCGAAAACGTTGTATACTAAGTTTTTGGACCTATGATATATCCTGCTTATATGTGGCAAGTTTCATTAAAATCGGTTCGGTAATTTTAACAAACACCCACTTGAGAGTTTGTTTAAAATGTATGTCATTCGTCGTAAACGCTCTTAAGCCTTTGTCAAATAGACTGGCAAAAGCAAAGCGTTTCCGAAGCGATACCAAATTTTTATTTGTAATGTATGGAATTGTTTGAATCCAGTCACATGGAAACGCGAAAGCGTGACAGAACAATCGGACTGACGTCTCGCTGACGTCTCGCTTCGGTTCGGAAATGCTTCGCTTACGCCGGTCTGTTTGACAAAGGCATTAAACATGAACAGACTCAGTTAGGTCATTCTAAACATAGTTCCATCGCCAGTCTCACCACAACACCGTAATGGGTTCTTGTGGTCAACAAGGAGTCGATTAATTTCTTCGGGTTAGCCACGGAGCAAATTGACCTATGTTGTTAGAAACCGAACGGTTACCGTCTTACCACAAAAATATAAACATCTATTGAATGCTTGTCTTAAAAAAAATGTAACAGCAAAATGACCCTTATATCAATGTGACATGCTGTTTTGACATTGACAGTTTTTTTAGCCAAATGTTTAACACATGTTTAACATTTTTGTAGTAAGACGGTTAATATTTCTATATTTAAAGGTTTAGTTAGTAATCTACACTTCTGTACATTTGTTTTCATTAACTTGCAATATGCTATCTAACTAATGTACTAAATGCAAACGTTTGGATAGATAGATGGATGGATATTGCACGTCAGAAACGCTGAAAACATCTTGAGGAAAGGCTTAGAGATAGGTTATAGTTTATAGTAATACTATACATAATTATGATACCTTTTATCCCGATGTAATGTTCTCGTGGCAACATTTTCGAGTCACACGCAGGTGAAACCCGGTGAGACCTATGAGTAGTATTATAAAGAGTCGATTGGCGAATACTCTGATACCACTAAAACTTTACATCCGTTTTCTTAAGTCACTACGCTCAACAGAAGCCGATGAAACCGCAATAAATTGAATGTAATATATAATCTGGCTTACGGGGCAAACCGGACCAATATTTTAACCCGACAAACAATTCCGTAACCAAGTTAACTCAATCTAACCCTTTCCGAGGTTTTCCAATACCGACAGTAGGCAACAAAATTGACGAGTTTACCAAATGTTTACCTGGACATACATTATTCATATCATAGCCGCTTCACTATACTACCTCAAAAAATGTATACATGGACCGTTTCAATTGAAACTTGACCAAAATATGTAAAAAAATGTAAAAATTTAGTTAACAACAGAAAAGAGCAAAAGTCTTCAAACAAAATTATTTCGTACATTTTATGGATTCGGATTTCCCTCTGTTGGACAACTTAAAAGTATGACCCCGTAAAATCTAGCTGAAAAACTGCGTTACCAAGCCCAATTTCATAACCAAGTTAACTCAATGTGACCCTTTCCGAGGTTTTCCAATACTAGGCAACAAAATTGACGCGTTTAGGAAATGTTTACCTGGGCATACATAATTCATATCATCGCCGCTTCACTGGGTAGGGATGCCGCGTTAATACTGCCTCAACAAGTTGATACATGGCCCGTTTCAATTGAAACGTTTTCACTTTGTACAATTTTGTTCTGCGCGTTTTTGTAAACATTGCGGTGTGTAATTAACGGTTGGGTGAACATGGGGTTATGTTTAACGGTGTGAATATAATATAAACAGGAAAATGTAATGAAAATTACTATGCAACCAAGATAAGGTTAAAGCTGTGACGGCGCCATATTGCGACGTGGCGTTATAAAAAAGGGCGTGCTAGTGTTAGCTCTTGCACTAATATAATAAGTAAACAATACTCTTAATTATGAAAATTACGGTTCCACCGTGTCCTGCGGGCGATCCTCACAGTGGTGACATCCAGACGTTTCTTCCCTCCTTATCAGACACAGGTACCTCCCGAAACTTCCGTGTCCAATAAGGACCTGCGTCATGCGGTAGATTAGGACGCCGTGGCGCCCATCCAGCCACTCCTCAAAGAGGGGTCTTACCGCCGCGATTGCGGCGTGACCGGAGCTCGGTTGTGGCAGTCGCTCCCTCCCTATATACTGCCCTGAGATCGCGCCGAAGCTCTTGCCGCCGCGCCCCGACTTGTCGAGGCAGCGGGGATTCGTCCTGGCGATGCGCCTCCACGCGCCACTCATAGATGCGCTGGAAGGCAGTCGCCTCCAGATCCCAGGTTGCTATCATGATTTCGATCCTTGTCTGTAACCAAAAAACTTCAGAATTTGCCTATCCGAGTTTTGAAGATGTCCAATCGATAGCAGTCGTCAAAATCAAAGGAACGACATTTGAATTGAGATAGAAATTAGTTTCAAGCGTGTCATCCATCACATGTCAAGACACCTTTAAAATTTTTCCATAGGGGCCAATTTGAAACTTCCTCTTTTTGTATATTATATACTCATTTCTCACTTTATCCATTCTTGTCACACCACACATCCATCTCAATATTTTCATTTCCGCTACGTGAAATCGTATTTCA
The DNA here is from genome assembly GCA_943136025.2 of Agrotis puta. NCBI lineage: Eukaryota > Metazoa > Arthropoda > Insecta > Lepidoptera > Noctuidae > Agrotis > Agrotis puta. Next base: position 16,433,978 of record OW964169.2, on the reverse strand, counting down.
TCTATCTTCATCAGTTAGCAACATTCTAAAGCGATTTATTTTCTCATTCTACATTAATTAAAAAATGCTGGTATTCAGCATCTGGTCAGACTGAATCCGACCCCAAATTAGTTGAAAACAGTCTAGATTTTCACGACTGTAGTAATTTGAAGTCACAGTATTACAAAATAGACCTTTTTGAGTAAGAGTTCTGACTGAATGAGAAATTATGAGGGGTGTTAGTTATCGTGTGTACTTTTGGCTTTGAAATAGTAGCCTGAACGGCGTTTATCCCCATTTCATGTGGATCTGAATGCACTCGATATTATTACATAACAACTGGAATGCATCTGACAAAATGCAATAATGTTATATCCCTTTCAGTTCCTGCTATCTCATATTGTATTTATAATCTCTATATGAGGATTCACGCAGCGTAGAAAGCCCTCTCACTAACTGGACTGACAACATCGTAAAAATTTCGGGCAACCGATGGATGCAAGTGGCGGACTGTCATTCGGCTTTGCGGTCTAAGGGAGAGGCCTATGTTCAGCAGTGGACGTCTTTCTGTTCATCATCTCATGATGATGATGATATTATGAGGATTGATTATTAGAAGCGTTTACTTCTTCAAAGTATTTTGACTCCTTCAAATCTTGTCGCGAGAGCTTAGGAGTGAGTGGGACAGAACAGGCTCACCAAAAAAAAGGTTTATTCTCAAAGTCTATACCCAAAACCATAACACTCCTTCTGACGCAGTCGGGTAAAAAGTTGTTTACTGAACGTTAGCAATGTTAGCACTATTAAGCGGGATTTAGGTACTTACACAAACTTGAGTGATAAAAAAGCAATAACATTGACATTACAAACGAAGATTAAAGAGCCTGCCCACGCCTTTAATTAGTGAACTAGACAAGATTATCTCTGGACCCTAAGGACAAGGACTAGATAGAAATTTATTTGGATTACGTTACAATTCTAGCAAGACACTTGGAACAAAGGAATTACATTTAACGTTTACGTAAGTTATCTTTCCAATTACTTTTGTTAAACTACATTGTGTGGGAGAAAAGGTTAAAGGAATAACTACTAATCGTGGAATCAAATATTGAGCAAGTTAGAAAGATCTTTATGTTAGAGCTCGGTCAGTATTTTGGTCTCAAACGGATGTTGAGTATGGGATTCTGAAATTGATTCCCGGGTCAGGCTAAAGCTTTAGGTGCGAGGCGCGAGCTGTTTTAGCAAGATACCGCGGCCCTCAAAAGCTAACAGCAACTGAAATTAAAAGGGTGGTCAGTAAGAATCTGAAAATCCTTTTCACTCCACCCAAAGTAGAAGGACTCATTCGATGATTTTACACCCCAACGAAAAGGCAAAAATGCTATCGAGTTTTTCAAAAAATTGTCACTTGGCATTTTGGCACTTGTGCTTTGGGAAGCACGTTATACCTGTGCTGGTCCTGCACCAGATTTCTCTCCGATTGTGTCGGTTGTCGGTTTACCGTCGTGCAGTAAAGAAACAGAAAGTGCACCTATACCTATAGACACACTTGTGAAACATAATAATACTAGTCTAATCTCCTCTTGTAAAATTTGCAAGTTGAAGTGAGATATGGCTGGCCATATCGCTCGTAGAACTGATTATCAATGGGAAAGAGGCGAAAAAGTTGTCGAATGGCGACCACGGACCGGAAGACGCAGCGTAGACCGGCCTCCAACTAGATGAACCGACGATATTGTGAGAGTCGCGGGCAACCGATGGATGCAAGTGGCGAATTGACGTTTAGCATGGCGGTCTAAGGGGGAGGCCTATGATCAGCAGTGGACGTCTTCGGGCTGATGATGATGATGATGAATCTCCTCTCAGAATAAAGTCATGAACAAAAACGGTCTACAATACTTTGTTTTGTTCACCCCTGGTCTGCTATAGAACGGCACTTATAACCACTGACAAAATACCACTTTGTGCCACTGACAGGCTAAAATCAACCAATTTTAACGTTAAAATAATTCTAGACACGAACTGTCAACATGTTGAACCAAAACAAAGCCAGTGGGTTAACGTAAAGGTGTTTCCTCACCAAGAGCATTCGCGGGTAATGTGTGCCTTTGTGCGTTACATTACGATACTACCTCCCTGACTGACGAGCGTTCGCCTGTTCTGTAACGTATGAGGCCCAGCAGACACGTTAAATATCATGTGGAACGCGTTGATGTTACAAGTTGTATCATTACAAGTTGCGCATTGTAATGCTTAATTTTCCTCCCTCTCTGATGAAATGCTCGAATCCGTAACGTTACATTACAGGCGAATGCTTGCAGTGAGGAAACACCTTAACGAAAACAAAATTATACCTCAGTTGACACGCACATGTCACGTATTATGTTGGCTTGTTTTCCTACATGTGACGCAGTAAACATTAAACTTGTACATTATAATTAACAGACACGCAACAAACTCATTTATTTCCACATTTTCTTTTCATGTTTTTGTCATTATTTAATTCTATGCCATTGCTTTTAATGTTGCTTTGTATTTTTTTCATTTTGGTTCCAACACATTAACTTGATAGGTAATTACGGTTATCGAGTTTCGTAATCAGCTAATAATCAATAATAGAAATGGGCGAATGACAACATAAACATACCCTAGTGTCAAAATCTTGCCTGTCAAAATATTAAAATCAATTAACCCTTTTTTTGGGCTGGTAATCATCATGTAAATCCTCCCTCTCTGGATGGAGGGGAAGAAACTGCCAGACTTGACATACTAAAAACCACCCTTTTCTTTCTGTTGTCCGCTTGCACTCTACACAACAACAATAAAAAAAAATCGTTATATTAGTTTCAAAGTTTTCAAATTGACTAATTATGATTTTCTAGGCCTTAACCTAAAGACCTTCATAAGAAGCCATCACAGCTGATTTTCCGTATTCTGAACCTTAAAATGTACACACAACCCAAAATGATGATTTTCACCTATCTAGTTGAGCTTTAATGCCAAGAGCACTCAAAACCACATGTAATGTGTCGGCGTAAAGTTAAATTACAACTCTATTATTGCATAAATACTAGTGAGTTCGCGAACTAACATAAATAAGGAACCAGAAAAACTACAACGGTTGTAAATTCAGCTGTAGTACGTACGTGGTTACTTTGAACCATGCATTTAAAGTCATGACATATTGATCGAGGGCATACGACGGTTTGTCCATACAAAGTAATATGGGAAACCGCTATAAATGTCCTCTCCCATACATGTGAATGTGACGAACGCCACCCACACTTTCCTTTTTTTGTAAAAACTAACTAACAAACTGTTTCGTACGATGTCGTATAATATGTTACGACCCCTTAAACTATCGCATCGTCTAAAATATAAATTAATGGACATAGGGTGCTTTGATACCAGTGCAGATAGCCTGCGATAAAAGTATACTGGTACTAGTAACAGACCAGGGGCCGTATTATGACGTCTTAAAACCAGGCTTGTTCCAGTGAGTGAACGACGTGGCGATAGACGACTTGTATAGCTCTGTCTCTTTCACTCACTGAAAAAAGCCTGGTTTTAAGACAAGTGTGCCAAAGGGCAATAGAGAGCATTCTGGGTGTGAGAAGATCAACGCATAATAACCGCTGGGTAAACATATGCACGCAATGGGTCCCTGAGAACAGACAACGCTGTCGAGATTGGCCCAAAAAGATCCGAAATGGCGTTCGAAAAGAGAATTGGAAAGATATGGGAAAGGCCTTTGTCCAGACATAAAAAATAGTAGCATGAATTTTTGGTGTAGAAGAAAAACTATCTCAACATTTGCTGCAGCTGAAGATGTAAAATATTATATGAAATTTATTTTTATTCCAAATTCGTTTCTATTCCTTTCATCCTCTACACAAAGTTTATTTTGGCTACTCGTAACTTTTCTTTAATTGGACATAGTGTTTAGCTTTCAATTTCGTATTCAATATTCAAATCTTACAACTTTCACCTTGAGAGTTATGTGAATCTATGAATAGATTTCAAGCGTAGGCACGTCTTGCAGATGATTCGCTCTGTTTATAGCTCTTCCTGTTTTTATCTATTCTACCACGATAACATAATACAAAAAGGCAGTAGATCTATATCTACCGCAGTGGAAACGCCGCGCCTTTGATATAGGCACACAATGTTTGTGGACATGACAATGTGGTTTGCCGACCACAACTGCATCGCTTCGCTAGAGCAGTTTGGTAAATCCTCTCCAGCTTTTGACCAGTTTACTAGTGGTTAGGTTATCGTTCTGCGAGTTGGTCTTATATGGTCTCTAGTTTACACGACGAACAAAGTACAGTGTTTAGGGGAGTTATCTAGTACTTATAAAAATAAATAACTTTTACCCTAGGATCGTTCTGAGAGAGTAAATCATTTCATTCAATTTTTGTCGGGTTATAAGAATTGAAAACGTTTGGAGTAGCCACGTCACTACATTTCCTGAAGCAATGCCCTTCGTTTTACCTAAGACTTTGTATTTGTAGCACCCCAGATTACGTAATAATTACTACGTAAGTATTACTCTGCTGGGGTCGCGAGACTAACGAGCTACCGTGACGCCGGAACGTAAAGGGCTATTAAAGGACACCGTGGATATTAGTCAGTACAAGTGTGACAGTCCCTCCTGCCCTGCCCTGTGTAGGAGGATCATTCGATGAAATTACCATGTATAAAAAGTATTACTCTGCTAGCGGATTAAACTAAAGGTTACTGAACTTTAGAAATCCAAAAGGATGTCAATGTCTTACCACAAGAAATGGACAAGTCGAAAGGTCAACATTATAATTATCCAAAGTCAAAAACTTTGTCCTTAACAATGATTTATGTCACAAGTTAAATTTAACCACTACCAAATTAGAACTTAAATCATGCCGAAAGTGTTAGAGGTTAATCTCGGAAAACAGGCACGTTGTTTACGAGAAATTCCTCTCAAAACAAGATGAATAATGGTGCAGCGTCCATTGTGTCGGCGCACTCGAAAGGCCCTAGCACGAGTTTTCATTTGTGAAATTAAACGTGAACTTTGACGTTAATTTGGTGGATAAATTAGCTCTTCGTACGGCACTTTTTCTTTTTCCATACAATTTTACTCACGTCGCATACTTTAAGTACGAAGTAGTGTCAAATAATAATAATAGTCCTCCTAAGTAATTTCGGCCACGACGGCCAATCTCAACGGGGATTGTCCGAGGGTTACTTGGATAATCCGATGGGACGTCAATCCAACACGACCGGAGAGAGATCTGGCGCAGGACCAACAGCTTATTAACGTGCTGTTTGAGACACGGGGTTATCATGCCTCCAACTTCTCCAACTTCCAAACTCCGATTTACTTAAGTTACAGAAAAGAGAAATTGTTGTAGAAAAACCCAACAGCACTTTTTGCAGGAATCATTAAACCACTACGCTCAGCAGTCGCTTGCAACCACGAGACCGGGCAAATACGTAGAATTCATGCTAGGACCTCCAGTTTGCATTCTAGAGGAAATGTTATTTCCCGAAGCTTGTCTGCGGTTAACAGAGTTGTTTGGACGTAAACAAGCATATTACTGAAGCTCTGAAATTTGATTTACTTCCATAGTTCAGCATTAACGTCGGTGCTTGTGAAATTTCTCGTCTCTACTCTCGTGTTTTGGTGCGAATATTTAGTTGAAACTAACTTTTAAGATCTTGTGAATTGTTTTATGAAAATAAATGAATGAATTTGACGAAACGGTTAGCGCAGTGGCTGAGCGATTGGACTGATGCGCTGCGTGTCGCGGGTTCGATTCCCACACGGAGCAATATTTGTATGATCTAAGTAAAAGTAGTTATTCCGGGTCTGGGCGTTTGTGTATGTGAGTTTATATGTTTGTAAACGCACCCACGACACAGGAGAAATTCCTAGCGTGGGGCACCGTTTTTAAAAAAAAAACAAGAACAAGAAACAAAAATAATTCGGTGAGTCTGCAATTTTTATAGACAGTTGAATTTTTTGTCACATTCAATGACGTACAAGTAATAATATTGATAGAATCTTCAATACAATCCAATTATCGATTAGTCTATCAATTCGCGTATAACTTCCGAACTAGTGTACCGAATTATATAAATATTGTGTTCGTAATTGTCAAGACAAGGTATTTTATATGCACAAAATAGTTTTTTTAATTTTTAATTTATATAACCTACTGGGAAGCTCGATAATTTAAACCTTTGTGAAGCCGTCGTAAAGAATTTCAAAATAAAGGAAGATGTTGCCATGATTAATTAACACGAACCTCAAATATTCAAAAGATAACATAATTTTTAATTACAAAGCCTGCTTCATTCTAAATTAACAATGTTACCCGTTTCATTTCCAATCAAGTCAATTTGCCAAACATTACATTGATTATCCAATATTAAATTCATGATAGGTACCAATGTACCTATCATAAATTTAGAAGACCTATCGTATAGATTGCTATACGATAGATCTTGTTTAGGTTTAAAGAGCGTGTGGAGAGTTTAGTGGACTGTAATTTTAAGTAGAATACTGAACACTGGTTGATGCGCTGGCTCGCTCTATCTTACTTATACTTTCTAATTTTTGCCTGCCAGCGCTCCTTTTCACTTTGCACGAAGTTTGAAACTAAACAAGATCGATCGTATAGCAATCTATACGATAGATCTTGTTGTGGAATGGTATGTGGAAATAGTGTTGAAATAAAATTCAGTAAAAAAAAACAAGTCTACTAAAAAAAAATATTTTAAATGCGCCCCATTCGTTTTTAATTTTTGTTTTTAGTATTTTATCTGTAGGTTGATTCGGGTCACAGTTTCCTGTAATATAATATGTATAACAAAAAGAAAATCTATCAAGATATTATTACTATATAGATTTATTTTGTAAAACATAAGTGCCGAATCTTGTTTTGAGAGATATTTATAAAAAGGAATTACAGTGTCAAAAACAAATCAAAGCAACAATGAGTTACAGAAAAACAAATCAAGATTGAAATGTCAACATTCAAATTCAATTTGGATCAAAGACATTTTTCTTTTTTTTATCAAAAAAAAAATGGTTGGTCGGTGGGAGTAATGACCTTAAAATCACGCGCCAAAAGATCTATGCAACACTTTTTCTCCCACTATAACAAAAGAACAGCACATAAATGGTACCGACAGTTTGTTGCACATCGCTTTACATGACGCTATTGTTTTCAAGCTACACACAATAGTGAGCTGTGACAGTCCACACAAGCCATACTAGATACTAGCTAGCTGATAATTTAGCCAATAGATTTTATCAGAGCTGGAATTATTGACACCTGGCTTGGTTTAAAGTATTGATAATAGTCTCGCATGAAAGCGATAGGCTTGGCTGGTATTGTGATCAAAGCTTCCTGCAGACACACGCGATTATCCGCGCGTGGCGATTGTTCAAAAAACCTACTTAGTCCATTTTCTATGAAAACAACCACATCTGTTCACTCTGAAGCGGCGCGGCGCATCGCGATTCTGATATTATTATTGCGACGGCTTGGGGCAGGATTTGTTGAATTGTTGGATGGAATTTATTTAATTTATAATTAATTGTGCATGGTTTTGTCGCGGCGTTAACGTAAGCAGCTAAGGTAATTTCCACTCTAAATCTACTGTGAATGGGTTCACTTCTTTTGGCAGCTCGTGGTCCTGCGGCAACGCGTCGCGTGACGCGCGCCGCGCGCGCGCTCCTGTCGCACGGCCGGCCCATCGTGTCCTTACCGTAGTACATTTAGAGTTTATATTTTTGTGCAATTAAGGGTGCTTCGTCGACGCCGCGTTGAAAACCGCGCGCGCGTGACTCGCGCGCTGGCGCAATATGCCAATGTAATTTCCAATCTAAACGTACTACAATGGGTTCACCTCTCTTGGCAGAGCGTGGTCCTGCGGTAACGCGGCGCCGCGCGCCGCGCGCGCGTTCATGTCGCGCGCCGGCCCGTCTAGCCTCAGTATAATTAGCATACCTCATCACGGCGGCGCGGTGCTTTGCGCGCTGTGTGAACAGCAATGCGGCAAGGCACCGCGTGCGGCAACCGTGATGTCGCCACGCTTGTATAATCGCATGTGTCTGCACGAGGCTTAATCAATTTCGAATAAAGGAAGAGGTTCTTAATTCATCCGAATCTTTTTTCCCCGATTTCTTGATGAAATCTGGACCGATTTGCAAAATTCTTCTTTTGTTTGAAAGAATATACTTTACAGATGGGCCCATAGTACCTGATCTTGGAGAAACCGAGAGAACTGTTCAATAAATTACAGCAAATCGATGGCGATTGCTGCTATCGCATATTTATTGATAACACAATCATATCACTGAATATTCCGCCTGTACCCCACTAGAAAGGCTAAAATTAAAAACAAAATGAATTACCGACGCCGACGACCTCTAAAAAACACAACAGCAGTGCTATTCTGTAACAATGTTTAGTACACCCAACGATCTCATTTGTTTTAAAATCATAGCAGATTCTATCTTCTAAACACTACGTTCGAAATTCGAACTTTGTCTCGTTGAGATTTCAAGATGATTTACTCGTGAATGTTACAGAATAGTACTACTGATCTGTTTGTAAGTGTATTTTAAATTAGAAAATGACGGCTTTCGTCCTACAACATAAGCAAAGAAGTACATACCATGTGAGGAGCGTCATTATTTCACTCAAGTAGTGCCATGGTCCATAATCCAAATATACAATCCTATAATTAGGTGATTCCTTCATTTTGTTGTTTGAATTTTTTTTATTCCATGTCCTCAAAAACTTTCGCAAATAACGAACGACTCTTCTGTCAAAATCAAATAAGCTCCAAAATACTTGTAGCTTCTTTACTACACACTTCGTCATTAAAGAATACCATAAATCTTTCATTATTGTTATAAACGCTTTCAATTTATGACATCCACCATCCTTAACGCTCCACCTTCTTAGATCCAGTAAGAAACACTTTAATGCCACTTTATGACTCCAGGGATTATGAACCTTTGAAGCTGTGACGCATTGACGCAAAAGCAGCCTTAGTATTTATACACGCTGCATACTTACCTACTTAATATTTGAAACTAGTTTAGCGTATGAAAGTTGGGAAGCTCAGATCCGGCTCGAAGGACCAGTACTTGTGAGCGTGTGGACTGTAGTAAAAAAAAGTTGCAAGAAACGATGTTGATTATTCAAGATCAATATTTGTTCTTTATATAGGCGTGATTATCTTGATTATAAACTTTTACACAATTCAAAAATAAACAAGATTATTACGCCTGGTACGATCATGAAAATCTTCTATCGTTTCTGAAACACCCTTAAACCAGAAAGCAATTGATATCCTTGTCGTCAATACAATCATATTGTTTTATTCCGGACCATACCTGGGCACTTTTGTTAAACTTGTTTGTGTTTATTTCTTTATATTACCAACCAACCATGCCTGAAAGATCCCAGGGCCGCCAGGCATTGCTATCTTGCTTTATCGAGAAACGTAACATATTACATTCCACATGAAATCCCTATTGGTCAATATACAAACCTTGAGTCTTCTGTATCTCATTGTCACGTCAAAGAGACGGTCCAGTCGCTAGCCATACAGATATCTAATAAAGTTCTCGCTTCCACCCAAAGTTATTCATGTGGATACCTTTTCAGAGCGGCGCCGAGGTTCATACCCTTTGAGATTGCTCTTTCAGACGGTTGTAGGGGATTTGTATTCTTTTCACCGTCTATTCAAGCCTTTGCTTGTAAAAATTGCGTGCATTTATTACGTCAAGAGGTAATCTTTGGTTATTAAAGATTTATTAAATGGTTGTATTTATAATATTGGTGGAGCGACGACTTGCAAGGCAGCCGGAAAAGACAGGATGAGGAAAGCTCAAGACAGGGCTCAGTGCTGCACATTGGGAGAGGCTTATATCCAGCAGTGGACAAATACAGGCTGATGATGATGATAAAATTGTTGTAAATATACTTTTTTTAAATTTAAAATGTGTTTGCTGTTTGCCTCAATCTAATTTAGAAGCAAAGTTGAGGCAAAAGATGGAGCTAGGTCACCTAGAAGCAACTGGAACTCCTGCGCACTGACAGATACCTAACAGAAACTCACGCTCATAGGGTAGGCAGAACGCGCGACCAGGGTCTCTACTTTATAGTCCGTCCGTCAACAAAAACACGGGAACGGATGTAAATTTATGAACGTAACTAAAATCAAAATCAAATTGCGGACGGATAACATGCTGAAGTCATTTTGACGGGGCGCTAGTGTCTATGTCGTTTATTAAATGGCATTAAAAAAATGTAGTACCACAAATTTCCGCAGGTGATTGGTAGCGCGGACTCTAAGAATCCATCTGTCAATTTGTAATATCAGTAATTCTTAATTTGGGCTCGTTGTCAAAACGTCTGCCACTAAGGCTAGAACCAATTCCGAACTTACAAATTAGTTATATTCGTCTTCTTTCATAGATCTGCTCATACACACACGCGTAACCTTTTTGAAGGTATTGTTTTAATTAACCTTTTACTATTATCGAAAGCTTAGCAATTTATTAATTTATAGAAATATTATAATAAACACGCTCGTAGGCGTGTAACTACGTGCGTAGCATGCTACACCTGCGTAGCGGAGCTACATAACGTAGCTCCAGATGTTGATGCTACGAAAACATACGCCTACGCTACGCGTGAAATCTAATGCCATAAGTGGCTAAAACAGCTAAGAAATATTCTTAATGATTCACTTCTTGAATTTCCAGCAACGTAATTGGCTATTCTTCTCATTCGTTCACGAAGTGAATCATTAGGAATATTGCTAAGTGGCCGTTTTAGAACCTCAGGTACTTTCTCTTAAGAAACTTTGCAAGAGTTAGGATATGTACTAGTATAGAAGCTATAAGTTTCAGTAAAGTTGTTGTGTCGACTACCCAAAAATTATAAGAAGAAAAATAAGTAGATAATTAACGAACTTAGTTCCTATGACTAAGGTTAATATTAACTTGTTCGGTATAAATAAAATCTATCAACTTATCTCTGTCACTGATTCATACTTCGATTATACAGAAACTTAATCGCAACTAAGTTAAATATTCAATGAGTACAGTCAATGTAATTAAAAGCACATTGGCAGCCATATTAATAATTCAATATCTGTCTAAATACTTTTTAATTCCGTACTTAATGAAAGAAAATTGCTTTTTAATTACAGTTTTAAATCAGCCTTAGTGATCTTTGTGGCTTTTTATTTGATTCGATTAATTTTAGGCAACCTTTTCTTTGCAATTTGACCTTTGGGAATAAGAAAGAAGTGCCTTCTTTCAACGTCTGGATTTCGATTTTGTCTTAAAATTCTATGTTTCAAGTTTAATTCATTAAAGTTATCTTTGAATGCGGAGACAAACTACTGATTGTTACATATTCAATCTAAACCAGTGAACCGATGATCCGATAATTTTACACATACGTCGTCAAGTGTACAGAAAAGGACATAGGTAGGATAACTGTCATCCTTAAAAAAAAGTACTGTTATAATAGATTTCGACACATGTAATTTTTTCTAAATTAACGCGAGTAAAACTGCGGGCAACAACTAGTCATATAGTAAAGCTAAAAAGATAAGTTCTTTTTAATTACAGTTTCAATCTACTTGTTATTTTATAAAATTTTCATGTTAAAAAAATAAAACGTCGAAGCAGTTCAATGATTGAAAGGGTCGCACCGATTTCGAATTGGATTAACATTATAATTAATGATACAAAGACGACAGCCCAATCGTCTAACGATTTTTTTATTATTTTAACTTTAAACTGTAGAAAATGGGTTTAAAAATTAGCGTTGATTGATACAAGTACAGATGGTGTCACGAATCGGTTGTTACCTCCCTTGAAAACGCCAAGATATGGTATGTGGAAAGCATCTACTCTTTCCACATACCACGTCTTGGCGCTGTCTGTACTAAAAGGCGCGCCAAATTAGTTAAATAATTCTACCTGAGGAATTTGTAAGCAATGTTCCTTTTCATTATTAACTTTAAAGTAATTAATCTAGGAATCCCCACTAATTATACTATACCATACTTTTAAAATGTTTTTCAAGAAAACTTTTTACATATTTATTTTTAAGAAACATAAAAATAACAGTAAATATTGTTCGCAGGTTGAGAAATAAAACTAAAATGGAATCGGACGAGAACTGCCGACCGAAGCCAGAGGAAATCGGTAAGTCTCATTAATTGACTTGTCTCTCAAATTAATTTCAGTCCTTTTGTAATCTTATTACGTCTGAATGTTGAAATTGGTGGCATAAAACTTGCTGGCTTTTATACGATTGTTTAGTATTCATCATTCTTTTCTCGTCAACTCCCACGCGAATAAAATAAAAGTTCGTGGAAGTTTAATTTGTCTAGATAAATGTGACTGACGGATTGACAATCACATTATTCTCTGTCTCTATTAAATTATTTACTGAAAATAACCAGTCCATATCATAGAAATGAAACCTTTTCTTGCTAGTGACTGTAAGCACTACAGCTAGAATTTAGATCCTGGGTTTAAGTCATTCTCTGGTCCAGCAAAGTGTTATGTAGTTTTCCAACAATTTCCGAATGGAACCGCGGAGTCTACATTTGTTCCCAGTTAGTTCCACCCCCATTCCATGGAACTAAAAGATATCTAACAAAATCTGAGTTTAATAAAAGGTACTCGTACTCCTAACACTTCGAGAATTTAAGGCGTGATGTAAATTTTACCATCTAGCTACAAAGTTTAAGTCAAAGTTTTCAGCTCAGTTCATCACAAAATTATACTGGCCTACTTCGAAAGCCGTTTATATTCCAAACACTGCCAGTCTAATTCAGCATTAACGTGGAAGCTAACATGCATAGAGTTAACATAATAAAGTTAGCAACATGTCGCGCCAGCTCATTTCACCTGCTATGAAACTTGAGATTAACTTAAATATCACATAAATGGTAGACAAGTTTATGGATGAACAAAGAGGTACAGGTTACATACAGACAGCTAAGTTTAACGAATTGTATCTTCTGAATTCCGAAGTAAGTCCTACCTAATATTTAATGCGAAAATGTTTTTGTTAGTATTTCATGCCTACTGACAAATAAAGAGAACTAGAAAATTTTAAGGGCCAGAATTAGATGAGGGGGTGCAGCCAAAACCGCAGGCAGACAAAAAGATAGTTACAATTATTCAAAAACAGTTTTTTTAGCTTCAGTTCAAATGGTTTAGTGGGCATAATTCTTAAGTAAACGATTAAAAATGACTGTTATTCGAGTTCTTTAAAAGACTAATTTTCAGGCACGTTTCAGTTTTTCGCTTAAGTTGCAGAACCGACTCACTGAACTTTCATCGTGTCCACAGCCTATGCAAGTTAAAAAAATGTATTAGTAGCAGTACCTACAGTGGAAAATTATAGCTCTTTAGGTAGACTGCAATGGAAAGACGAATTTAACATTTAATCCTTTGCCTACACAATGAAAGGTGAAAAAGAAGGGTAGTTAAAGTTTTGCATTGTTACAGAAAACTCAGAGGTACAACCGCCGCGGGCTACCGTCGAGAAACCTTTCCTGCTGTCAGACGGAAGGTGAGCTAACAATTCTACAGTAAAATTTATTAAATCTCGGAGCATTTGTCTTACTTACTCGTACTAATACCTAGATAGTTTGGTTTGAATTAAATATTACTCACGTACGGAACCTACTGCAAGTTTGCAGACTTGCAATGGAATGTGATAGTAAAGGTGGGATTAAATACGTGACTTCGAACGAGGTCACCTATCTCACCTTATTTTTCTTTAGTTTGTTTGAGAAGTTACATAAATGTATGACATACTATTAAGTGTATAGATAAATACTATTTATTCCCTGTGTGCGCGACAGCGTCTCCTAGTGACCTCATTATTTTGGGACGTATAAGTAAGATCAGTCCATTCTCGCAACTACATATATATTTTGATAAACATTTAAGCCTTTGTCAAACAGGCAGGCGTGGCGAATGAGAAGCGTGACGTTTTTATTTGTAATGTATGGAATTGTTTGAATCCGGTCACACGGAAAAGCGAAAGCGATCCGTTAGTTTGACAGATCTATCGGACTGACGTCTCGCTTCGGTTCGGTATCGCTTCGCTTTCGCCTGTCTGTTTGACAAAGGCATTACGGCATGTGTTTCATTAAATATTAATTAAAACCTGAAAAGTACTCATAATGGATGTGCTGCATATTAAACTTGACACACGTCGCTTCCGAGAGTCCCGACTTACTTCACATCTCTGCCACATCGCTTAATATTTCTATAATATAACGACACTTGATAATTTTGCTTATTTTCTAGTCTGGGGGCACGGCAGTGCCCCAGCCAAGTCTCGAGCAAAACGGGCACGGCCGTACCATCTTTTCTCGATGCGATTCGCGGCTGTTTCGCCCCCCCTATATCTTCGACGTGGACAAAGCTAGGAGTTTAGGTTTTCGGTGAATAATAGTAGGCATTAGAACAAGCTTAAGTTCGAAATTACATGCCAATTGAATTAATAGTTTAGGAGTTACGGTCGATCAAAGTTCCACCATTTTGTCACTCACTGACTCACTGACCGATCATCAAAAATCTAAGGTACTTCTAGCAGACTTAGAAACTTCAAATTTTGCACCAAGATAGGTCATTAGCCACATATAAAGGAAAAATTATAAAAACATTAAAAAATAATATACCATAGAAAACAATTTTATATTTGCGGTTTGGCAACAACATTATGTATGGATTTTGACTGCATTGTTAACTTTGTTCGTTGTTTAAGTATTCAATTGGATGAATAAATACATAGAATAGAAAAGAATAATATAAATGTAATACATAGACTATAATTAATACATGAAGTTCATAATTCATTAAATTAATAAAGCTAAAACTCCATTGTATTGCGATAAATTTCGATTGTATGCGCGCTCGATAAATGGCGTTGTACCTGTCTGAATCGCGCTATGGTTTCGTTACCGAGCGCAGTATAAGTAGTACTTTAAAATAATTCGATAATTTTCATTTGATAGCGCCATCTACCTATGAAAAACCATTTCGAAACTAAAAAAATATTGTAGCTATATTCGGAGAACATAAGTTAGCCGGATTAGATAGTAGATTTATTATTGTTACTGAAACAGTTATTTAGGCAAATAGTTTATTAATATAACATAGACATAGTTACAATATCTAGTTGTTTACGTGTTATTTAGTTTAGTTATATTTAGTTTGCAAGTTAGTAGATTTATGTTTATTTGGTTCGTTGAAAAGAAACAAAAGAGATAGAGAATGGGTTCTAAGCAAAGCAGTAGCTGAAGTCCAAGAAATTATGAGGTCACCTAAAAAAAAGAAAGAAATACACTTACAAAAAATAAATGAGATCCCACCAAAAACATTAAATGTAAAAAAATGCCAAGTCTCTCGATGCAGTCTTTCCATCGTAAAAAGTTTTGAGATCTCATAGAAGCCAAGTCCTATTCAAATTATTTTGTAGTTATAAATCAACATTTAGTAATTGTATCAATAGTTTTCTTTATATTATAATTATAGTGACTTGGCAATGAGCACAAGAAGAAACAAAACGGCATATTTAAAGTTGAAAGTCACACACCGCATGCGTAAACATTAATATCACAAAATTAATTTTCTTTTGGTTTATCCGTGTCGTCCCAACCGAATTTCGGCAACGGCAGTCAGTCTCATCCAAGACTAGTAAACTGCGCAGGACATAAATTATAATGCACAAGTGTGTACGCAAACACTAGTGTTAGTGTACTCTCGGTTCATTTACTTTCATAAAGCGTAAGGTATTTTTTATTATTGTATTGGAGCATGTAGTCGGTAGTGGCCATCATGATCCACACGTAACGAATAATCTGATCACAGGTCTCGTCAGTAACATTTGCACATAATTCCAGGCAGCAAGCAGCTTTTAATTGGTGCTCATTGCCAAGTCACTATAATTATAATATAAAGAAAACTATTGATACAATTACTAAATGTTGATTTATAACTACAAAATAATTTGAATAGGACTTGGCTTCTATGAGATCTCAAAACTTTTTACGATGGAAAGACTGCATCGAGAGACTTGGCATTTTTTTACATTTAATGTTTTTGGTGGGTTTAACTTACCTACTCAAAGTCGACCCTAAAATTTTTCAAACTGCTCTTATCTACATCAAAACAATTACATAAATCACAAGAAAGTCTTAATTTTCGCAAACTTGCAAGTTAAAAACCGCTCCCTTTAAACTTTATAATGGTTACTTTTACTTCTGCAATTATGCTAATGGAACCATTTTGTAGACAACTTTGGTAGAAAAGTCGGGCTTTTGTTAACTTATTCAACTCCTGCCGGAAAATACGACATTCATGAGGTTTCACAATTTACAGGTATATTTCGCTTTCAGGGCTTTAGGTGTAATATAAATGGTAACTTTGAAATCTCTATACTTTGTGACCTTTTCTTCAAATGACATTAAAATACCTGAAGGTATAACATTGGTTTTGTAATAATTGATGAAGTGTTGTTTCTGATCGGCTGAAACAACACGCCTTCCTATTCTCAAGCAAAGGGCATCAAAATGTCAAGCCGCCTACAAATCCGGTCGTTGATTTCTCTAATATATTATTAGAACGTTATTTACACATTACGTAAAACTACACATATGTACAACAAAATACGCCTAGCCGTTGAGTTGCATTTGTTGAGCAGTTGTCCGGAAACGTGCCCAGAAGACTGGCAGCATTGCCACGTTGAAACAAACTAGTACAAACAAATAGTTAAACAATATCACTTTGTTTCTTTTTTGTACTGCTTTACCTACTAGTACTTTTTGAATATCAAAATAAATTGCCAAAATAAAAACAACTTGCCAAAATAATTGTTTATATACCTCAAATTATCTTTGCTTTCATCGTGTGCCTCTCATGAAAACTTGAGTAGGCACCACTGGATAATAAATTAGGTAGGGTATGCTTCAAACAGTTCTCTTTACCACTGAATAAGAGGTAATATTCTGTAAAAGCTAGTGCTTACACGGTATGTGTGTGGGAATATCAAATTAAGGTTACATATTTACACGAGTATTTCTCTAAATGGAATCTGGAACGTGAGTTAAATAGCATTTTAAGTTTCAGGTCACATTAAGCAAAACAAAATTGAAATATGAAAATGTTTTTATACCTATGTGATTTTAAAATGCTGGAGATTTTATAAGACCGTACAAAGGTGCCAAAAAGTAGAACTTACTAATAGATAGATGCTTGTTTTAACTGAAAACTTATCGTTTTTATACACAACTAGCTTCCGCCCGCGACTCCGTCCGCGCGGATGTCGGTCTCCGCGTAGATGGTTTATTTCTCCATTTTGAGTAACTCTGACAATGGCATCTCATAAATATCTATCTATTGGACCCAAATACGGCTAAGCCTATAATAATTAAGGAGATCCTTCTATTGAGCTACTGAAAAATAAGATTTTTTTTCTACGTATTTTTCCAGGATAAAAAGTATCCCATTTTATGCCCAGGATAATAAGGTATAATTATACCAAGTTTCATCGAAATCGAACCGTTAGTTTTCACGTTATGCCTGCATATACAGACAGACAGACAGACATAATTTTTTTTAATCACATATTTGGGTTTGGTATCGATCCAGCAACACCCCCCGCTATTTATTTTTTCAATATTTTCAATGTACAGAATTGACCCTTCTACAGATTTATTATATGTATAGATGTGTCACGTGTAAAGCCAGTATAAAACATTATTCCCTAGTCTAATATCTGAACCTTTTTTTTGCATAGAGTGGAGCTAGAAGCCTGGCTGGACAAGCCAACGTACTCACATGGGGAGTCCATAAGAGTGGGAGTGATCGTCGGCAACCACTCATCGAAAACTGTGCGACGAATCAAGGTATGGAACCTAACTCATTTTAAAAGTCAACCCATTTGTAGGACATTAAAGTGCATTGCCTTAATCTGCCATCATTTTTATTTAATCAATTTTTATTTGCAACATTAATCTATTGACCATTCTAGCCATTTTTAACCGACTTCCAAAAAGGAGGAGGTTCTCTATTCGACTGTATGTATTTTTTTTTTTTAATGTATGTTCACCGATTATTCGAAGACGCCTGAACCGATTTGAAAAATTCTTTTTTTGTTTGAAAGGGTATACTTCCAAGTTGGTCCCATAGAAATATTGCCATGATCTGATCACGAACTTCGGAGATATGGAACGGAACTCTTCAATAATAGACAGCAAATCTGTCGTGATTGCTGCAATCGCTTGGATGTTTATTGTTTACACAACATCATAACATAACATCACGCCTGTATGCTCTGAGGGGGTACGCAGATGTGTACAGTATACCCATATTTCGACAGTTTGGTATGTTAAGTTTCATTTTATTGGGTATAAGCCTATTACCATGAAAAATATTGTTAATAATAACAATGTAAAATAAATGCATAGCAAATATTTGTATAGGATATTACAACTAATAAAAATAATTGAGAAATAAAAAAATATTTTTTTGCAAAAAATAAAATCGACTTTAAAAACACAAAAAAAGTGAAAAATAACTTCAGAAGTAAGTCTAGTCAATTGTTGAACGATTTTCAAAATTATTTTTTCATTGGAAAGAGTATACTCCCGAGGTTAGAAAGAGTATACATGGTGACAATGGGAGCACCCATTGTCACCATGTCAAGATCTGATGATGGAATCTGGAAGGTAAAATTCCTTAACGGTTAAAAGTCAAAATCAAAGTCAGAATAATAACTCAAGTTATATGACGTAGTTCACCTACGATATTTACACTAATAAAAAAAAGAAAAAAAAACAACCTACTGATCAGATGGGGTATCAAGACAGAGGGTTTTATAAATTACTAAATGTAACTAAAAGAAAATGACAAAGTTAACTTACTACATACGTACCTTTTTTTTATCGTGGTAAAATCATCAAATGAGTCCTCCCACCCAAGGCAGGGCGGGAGGGACTGTCAGACTTGTACTGACTAAAATCCACGGTGTCCTTCACTAGCCCTTTACGTACCGGGGTCACGGTAATGGGCAAGTCCCGCGACTCCGGCAGGCTATGGCCCTCTACAGGCCCCGTCACTATGCTGACACTCCTTGAGGCGCACGTAGAACACAACGCGCCGTCGACCCGGGCATGGTCCATGGTCGGGCTGCGAATCGCCCATTACTCGCCGCCCGCATGCCCGCGCCTACGGTGGCCGGAGATCGTCTTGCGACGTCCGACGCCGTAGGCGTCTACCACTGGGCTAGGGTGGAGGGAGGACGCTGTCCTCTCCCTCACGCGGCCCGCCTCCTCCTTCGCAAGCATGACTGCTTCGCAGAAGGAGGTGACCGCTTCCCACTCCGTCTCGCCCCGCAGCATGGCCTCGACCAATGCCGGGCGCGACAGGTCTCCGCCTATCGCCGTCGTGAGGACACGGCGGTGCTCTGCCCAAGCGGGGCAGTCCTGCACCGTATGCTCCACCGTGTCCTCCGGACGATCCTCGCAGTTGTGACACCCAGGCGTTTCTTCCCTCCCTATCAGACACAGGAACCTCCCGAAACTTCCGTGTCCGGTGAGGACCTGCGTCATGCGGTAGGTCAGGACGCCGTGACGCATATCTAGCCACTCCTCAAAGAGGGGTCTTACCGCCGCGATTGCGGCGTGCCCGAATACATACGTACCTACGATAATTTATACAAAAAATGGAAAAATTTTTTTTTTTTTTTTTTTTTTTTTTAATAGTTCATCT
The DNA here is from genome assembly GCA_943136025.2 of Agrotis puta. NCBI lineage: Eukaryota > Metazoa > Arthropoda > Insecta > Lepidoptera > Noctuidae > Agrotis > Agrotis puta. The sequence goes on along the minus strand of OW964169.2, from coordinate 16,414,174 downwards.
TGCAATCAGTTGTACACCTTTAGCAGATTTTTTGTACGAGTATTGGCTGCTGAGGTCCATTCTTCCAGCAAAGAATCTTCCTCTCTTATTTATTATTAGGCTTTATTCAATAAAGTCCCATATGTGGTGACGTTTGAGCCTTTTCATAGTTGTTGGTTCACTTAGGGCTGTAGCTAAGATGTTGGTATGTGACATTATTCGAGCTTTGTATGTTTCCAGTCTTTGCTGTACTTCCTCTTTTATGGTTCTCATTTGTAAATGCTCATGTAATTCTGCCGTCTTCATAAACCAAGGAGCATTGGCTATAATTCTAAGAACTTTATTTTGAAATCGCTGAAGAATTTCCAAGTTTGAGTTCTTTGCGGAGCCCCACAGCTCAACGCCGTATGTCCAGACGGGTTTTATAACTGCTTTATAAATGAGTACTTTATTCTCTAGTGAGACATGTGATGTTCTACCTAAGAGCCAAGTCAGTTTTCGGAGCAGGATGTTTAGTTCGTCACGTTTTTTCTCTATGTGGTGTCTCCACGTCTGCTTTCTATCGAGATGGACGCCGAGATACTTAGCTACTGTACCGTGCGGAAGTATGTCATTTCCTAGTTTAACAGGTGGGCAGTCATCCTTTCGGAGGGTAAATGTCACATGCGTAGATTTATTTGCGCTAGCTTTAATCTTCCAGTCCTCCATCCATTTATAGATTTTGTCTAGGTGTGTTTGTAGAATTTGTGATGCAATGTTAGGGTTTTTGTGACTGCACAAAGCAGCCGTATCATCAGCGAAGGTGGCAGAGAGAACTTCTTCTGACGTTGGTAAGTCTGCTGTGTATATCAGGTAGAGGGTTGGACCCAATACAGAACCTTGGGGTACTCCAGCTTGTATGTCGTAGAATTTCGAGTATGAGTCATTAATTTTTACTCGAAAAATCCTGTCTTCTAAGTATGACTTCAATAATACATACAGGTTGTGTGGCAGTTGTTTTTTTATTTTAAACAGCAAGCCCTGGTGCCAGACCTTGTCGAACGCTTGCTGTACGTCCAGGAACACAGCCGAACAGTACTGTTTTCGCTCCAGACCTTCCCTTATCTTATTAACCACTCTATGCACCTGCTCCACGGTAGAATGGCCCGTTCTGAATCCGAACTGATGTTGTGGGATGATATTGCCCTCTTTAAGATATTCATTAAGCCTACGTGCAGTGACTTTCTCAAATAATTTCGACATAACAGGTAAGAGACTTATTGGCCTGTATGACGACACAAGGTGTGGTGGTTTTCCTGGCTTTGGGATCATAATAATTTCCGACACTTTCCAAATGCTTGGAAAATAGCCAGTCCTCAAGATTCCATTAAAGAGCTGTGTTATAAAAACGATGGCTTTTCTTGGCAATTGGCGAAGGATTTCAGCAGTTATAAGGCAATATCCAGGAGCTTTATTTGGTTCGAGGTCTTTTATAATACTCCAGATCTCTCGAGGTGAGCAGCACTTCAATGGTAAGCTCAGTTGTAGGTCTGTCTCCAAATATTTTTGGGTCTCTCTGATCCACGGCGTGTCGCTACTGTTACTAGCATTCGGTGTGAATACATCAGCCAAAAAAGAGCCAAAGGCCTCTGCACGTTCGTCGTCTTTTCTTGCCCATGTATTATTTGCTAGCTTTAGAGGGTGCTGCGCGGTTTGTGGCGCATGTTTGCTGTGTTTTACGGTGTTCCAGAGCGAATATTCGTTTTTGGCGGTGGCATCAAGATTTTCGAGACGGTTTTTTAAGGTTTCATTTTCAATGTTCTTTAGATATTGCTTCAGATCCGCAGCCGCTTTATTGAAATTTCTTCTGTCAGAAGCAAGACGACTATTATGCCAAACTCTCCTGAGCCTCCTTTTTTCCAAGACCTTGCTCCTTATTTCCTTTGAGATATTTTTGTGTCTTGGCCTGGTGGGTGTTGGTGTGCATTTCCAAGCTGCTGTCTGAATGAGTTCTGTGATGTTTGTAGCAGCTTCATTAATGTCATTGTTTGTTTTCAATGCTATTTTTAGGTTCAAGTTTGTCTCAATAAAGTGTCTGAATCCAACCCAATCTGTTTTCTTGCTATAGAGCTTTTCTTTAGCCTGTCTTTCTATTAAGGATGTGCTTATAGTGACAATCAGAGGGGTGTGATCAGAACTGCTATCCAAGCAACTTTCAGCGCTTAGGTACACATTTGAAAGTCCTTTATAAACAAAGAAGTCCAATAGGTCAGGGATCTTATTGGGGTCTGTAGGCCAATATGAAGGTTCACCCGTACTCAAGGCGCGTAGCTTATTTTTGTCGAGGCTTTTTTTCAATTCTCTACCTCTAGGTAATGTCAGGCGGGAGCCCCAGTAGATATTTTTAGCGTTCCAGTCTCCGCCACATATAAATCTTTGTCCAAGAGTTCTGAAGAATGCTGTAAAGCTATCTTCTTTCAAGATGTGCTTGGGGGGACAGTATACAGCAGATAGGGTTAGTGAACTGTGTTTATCTTGAACCAGTACCGTGGTAGCCTGTATTTGTTCAGTTTTATATTCCTCCAAGATGTTATGTTTAATATGCTTCTTTATTATGACTGCTGTCCCTGCATGTGCAGTCCCATCAGGATGAAATGTGGAGTAAATATTGTAGTTTTTTATTGTACATAATTGGTTTGGCGTCAGGTGGGCTTCTGAAACCAGAAGTACATCTATGTCATGGTGAGCAAGGAGTATTTCTACGTCTTGTTTGTGTTTGACTAAACCATTTATGTTCCAGGTCCCAATCCTGAGTGTGGCCATTTTATCGGACAAGTTTACTGATAATTGTTGTGAGTAGATTCATCATTATGGACATCTGGTCTAATAGTTTGTCTAGCTTTTCAGCCTGTTGTGTGAGAAGTATTTCTAATTTGGGTTCGTATTTAGTGGCTTCCGCATATGTGGGTCTATTTTTGTCACTGGCGTGATGATGTGGTAGTATTTTCTCGACTTGTGGCCGATTTTGTTCGATTGCAGGAGTGTCAGGTGGACGTTTAGGTAATTCATGGGGTATAAGTTTCTGACTGGATTTTCTACTTAAGATCTCCCTGTACACAGCGCAGCCTTTATAATTTGCTGGATGTGAGCCTTCACATAATACGCATTTTGCCGGAGTGTTTCTATCTTTTTTGGGGCATTCAGATGTTTTGTGTGCTTGTGCGCATTTTACACAGCGATAGGGCATCATGCAGTAATTTTTCGAATGTCCATACTGTTGACATCGTTGGCACTGAGGAATGGTAGTTTTCCTTTTCGGCTCTTCTATTGTGACAGTTTGATGAAATATCGACTTTATTGTTTTAACGGCACTATTATTTGGGTTAGGGACTAAGTTAACAAAAAATGTAGAAGTCGGTTGTTTTTCAGGCCCAAATTTGACGTTTATGATTTCTCCAAATACTTTGTTATCGGTTTTTTCTATTTCCTCTATAATAGCGTTGTGTGGAGTCGAGTGGTGCAAATTTTTAATCACAAATCGATAACATCGTTGATCCTTCCTGTTGAATGTATGTCCGATGAGGCCCTTTTCACGGACCAGGGTCATAATTTTCTTGTAAGCCTCAATATCAAGACTGTTGATTCTTAACTGATTTCTGTTGACGATTTTGAAGACGAATTCTTCCTTACTTGCAACAGTGCGTAGGAGTTCTGTTAGTTTGTTAACATCTTCAACACCGTATAAGATAATAGGCGGAGGCTTACTAGGTCGTTTTAGTTTTGGTGCATTTTCTTCTTCAGTGAGATCTATTTGTAGACCACTGTATTTATTTGAAGTTTTGATTGCTTCTGGTGAGGGTGATTGTAAGAGCTTTCTACGCTTCTTGCTTCTATTGGAAGGAACTCTTTGCCATTCAGGTGGACGACATGTATTAAAAGTACTAGTTGATGGTAGATTTTGATGATCTTTTGGTGACCATGCTATGTTTTTGACCTGAACTGGTTTACTATTTGTTGGGTCTTGCGTGTCTCGGCTAGGTGTGCTACCTAGAGAGTTACATCTAGGCCGAGATATAAACAAGCTAGGGTGAAACGCTTGCTGAATATATTTTTTGCTGCCAGTAACATTCACTGCCATGGAAGCCTGGTCGCCTACTTCCATGGAGTCTTCGGTAGTCAATTTCTCACCCACCGGCCCGGATACCGGAGGGCGCCGGGTGTTAGCCGGATCGCATGACAAATACTCTTTCTCATTATCTGACATTTTCATACAAAGGGGGGTTGGGAAATATTCTCATAGTGCTTTCCCAAGGCAATATGGCCACTCTTTTCGAAGTTATTTAATTCTTCTTGGTTAGTGGAAACCATGTACGGGTTAATTGACCGCCGCCCGAGGCTCGGCGTTGTTGCTCATTTAGCACCACCCGGGGGACACGTGTAGGGTGGGCCTAGGAGAAGGTGGTAAATCCTACGGACGCGAGCAACTTTTGCCCCCCGAAAAAATGGAAAAATAAAAAACTTTTTTACAAAAAAAAAACCGACTACCAAAAATACAAACGCCCCACCTAAAACCACTAAAAAGAGAAAAATAAACTACTATTTATCTATTTCAGAAAACAAAAATGCACGTATTTTTCAAACGAATTAAATAAAAAACTTATTACCTACCAATTCTAAATCAACTTACAATATTATTTTATTTAACAAACAAGATATTATGTATTTACAAACAACCCATAATGATTTATTTACAAAATTACAATGTGACCATTCTTGTCTAAACCTAATTAGCTATAAATTTAATTATAATATTTTTATAATGTTGTGTGCTAGGCACCTACTGATCTGTTTGAAGTCGGTGCCAAGCCAAAAATAAAGAGAACAATAATACTTAGTAATATAATACACACAGGGTAATAATTAAAAACATCTAATATTTTTATCAATAAACAAATAGCAACCTACGAACACGTAAGCGACTATCAAAAATACAAAATTTATCAACAGCACTATAACGCATCAAAACTTAATTGCATTCAAGACGACCGTCAAAGACTGCCTGGTCGTGCCTGCCCGTTTGGGTTGAATCGCTCAAGACTTGCCGACCCACGATGGCGCGTTCGGTCGCAAGCGCAGGGTGATTTGGTGTGATTTAGATGTAGCGTGATGGCGTGACGGGGCTAGACTTGCGTATCCTATCGAATACCTATTTGGCTTGGCACCGACTTCAAACAGATCAGTAGGTGCCTAGCACACAACATTATAAAAATATTATAATTAAATTTATAGCTAATTAGGTTTAGACAAGAATGGTCACATTGTAATTTTGTAAATAAATCATTATAGGTTGTTTGTAAATTCATAATATCTTGTTTGTTAAATAAAATAATATTGTAAGTTGATTTAGAATTGGTAGGTAATAAGTTTTTTATTTAATTCGTTTGAAAAATACGTGCATTTTTGTTTTCTGAAATAGATAAATAGTAGTTTATTTTTCTCTTTTTAGTGGTTTTAGGTGGGGCGTTTGTATTTTTGGTAGTCGGTTTTTTTTTTTGTTAAAACTAATTGTTCCTCTTGGTTTCATCCCCGCTGCTCAACTCCTACTGTTCATAGCGTGATATTATAGGGTAACAGTGTATAAGACGAGGACGCGAGGTATGATGAGAAATCACACACTTAAGGCAAACTTAACACAATACTAACGTAGCGCAAGCACCAATAGGACGCCATTTGTTAATGGCCGCTTGCAATTGACGTCCTGGGTCCTTAAAACCAGACTCGTTCCAGTGAGTAAACGAGGTGGCGCTAGACGACTTGTTGACTTGGTCTGTCTCTTTCACTCACTGGAACAAGCCTGGTTTTAAGACGTCATAATTCGGCCCCAGATGGTGCGGTGCGCTACGTTAGTGTTAAGTATGCCTAAAAAGTGTTTGGCCCCATTATACCTCGCGTCCCCGTCTTATACACTGTTCCCCTACAGCCTATAGCCATCTTCGTTAAGTAGACTGTCCAACACAACAATATTTTTTCACGCGTGCAACCATACAAACAATTTACTACTATTTATTTGCTAAAGAGAAAGTTACAATGCGTGAGCGTAAAAAAAATGCATTATAGTTAAGGTTTCTAAGTGAATACAGATATTTGTCCATACAGTTATTACGATGCCTGGTGAAAATTTATTGAAAAAGTACACTCAAACTCAATATTCATAAAAAAGCAGATGTATTTTTTCTCACAACTCTTGTATAGTTCCTGCAAAGTATGCATGTTAAAAAGTTGAACGAACTGAAAACCTGTCTATAATCGTAACATTTTGTAAACTTTGCCTGAAATTTTCTCAAACTAACCGCATGAAAAATATTTACGTATAAACTTTCGGAGCAAGTTCTGAAAGCAATTTTACGGTATATGAGTACCTCACGTGTTTTAAGGTCAACCTTGGCGCTATAAGAGTCTTATAAGTGCTTTTAAAGAGCTCTGTTTATTTAACCTAATTATAAAATAACAGTGTACATCCTTTGTAGTCTGAACTTATGTTTCTAAGAAAATGCTTGTATTTTTCTTGGGAGCACGTAAACAGAAAAATATGAAAGTTATTTTTCTTGCAAGTTAGCCTAAACGATATTCGCTTATAATAATTTTGTTAAGAAACGTAATTCGAGACAAGAGTTAAATTATAAAAAAAAAAAAAACAGTAAATATGTACATTTAAATTAAGTTCTGCCGAAAATAGGCTTTAGGCACTTTATCACACGCGTTTAATCTCAAAAACAATGTTTTCTTTTTGTGTTTAATGTAAAACCAATGTTTTTTTTTTGTGTTTAATCGCAAAAAAATGGGTTAGTGATTTTAAAACTAAGATTGCGGATTGTGTGCTGAAATAAAATAAGTAGTTTTGCGTTTTCAGTTTATTCCTAACTGCTTGTCTTTAAACGTGCACACGCAGCGTGCCTGGTGGCGCGGGCCGCCCAAAACACAAACATGCAGCGAATGTACATAGCGTTCAAAAAGAAATTTACACGAATTTCTTTGATTTGTGGCGGAAGACGCCGCGTTGGACGTAGCGATCCCCAATATCAGAAAAAACAAATGGCGCCGCGCAGCACGCACCGCCCGTCGCTCAGCCCGACGCGACGCTCCAAGTGTCCTTGAACGCGACCAAGTTATATTCCTGAAAAAACAAGTCAAACACTATTACTAGAACTCCTATTCAGATTCCAATTTAGAATTTGTATTTAATTAATCTATTATTCACTTATTCTAATCAACGTGTAAACAGTCTTCCCAAAGCTTAGTTGTCGAATGTTGCACATAATTAATGACATCATAAGCTCCTCCGCAGCTCGCAATCCTATTACCAACTAAATGAAGCTCATCATTAAGAGATTTGCTAAGTTTACATTGTTACGCTCATTAGACATCTACGGCCAAATAAACATTTGTCCTTGATTCAGTTATCCGCAGAATTACGATGTAAATAAACTCCAATAGTTGTACAAGTACGGTTATTATTTTAATTGTGTTTGATCTTTGTTGAATTTGTCAAAGCTTTTGCATTCATGCTTATACCAATTATTGAAAACACATTGGCAAAGTAAACAAGAAAAAAAGTAAGCATAAAAAGTATCTCAAATTAAAGTGCTCCACATATTATTATCTTGACATGAGAAACGGAGCGTCGACAAATCACATTTTGCCGCGTCTTAGCCCAAATGTGACCTCACGAGTCGTGGCAAATTACATGTTATCTCGCGTCACCGCACGGAGTTAATCTTTGATAAAATACGAAGGAAAATGTACACAACTTTATATTGCCTACTTGAAGGGAAACCATCTTTGACAGGGTGATTTTACATACTTACATATTCATAATGTTTGCGCCTTGAGAAGCTACCAAGATTTAAAAGATTATGTTATTTTAACTTTAATAACCCATGTTTCTATCTACTAATTTTTATGATTATTTATAAATGAATAACTTCTTCAACTACTCGCTAAGAAAGTCACAATAATACTGATCAAATTTAAAAAATCGAGCATAGGTTGCTCAGGCACTAATTCATAGTTAAAAGTCAAAAAACTGAGCTAACTAACTTGCTTAGTTACAAACCCTGTAAGCAGGCTCTGTATATTAAATTAGACCGCGCATTAGTGACGCTTGTCGCGTCGAACAGCGACGCCCTTAACGTGAAGCGATGTTTAATTATGACGCTATTTCATACTAAACGTGCTATTTCCATTCTGGTTCCAACCGGAACATTTCATCCATTTTCTTAAACGCCCTTTTTATGAAGCGCATAATAACTGGCATGGAAACCAAGCGATTCACTCAAGTGAACGGAGAATATGAGTGACGTTTCACTGTTTCATTTTATTTTCAAAAGACACTGACAAAATGGACGATTATTTGCTCGTTTTTCTATGATTTCATAAAGCCAACAAAATCTGAAATTGTTATTACAACATGTACTCCAACACACAAATAAACGCATGCCTTTCTCCCATGAAGTAGGCAGAAACCACAGAACAGTACTATGGTCCAGTACATACCTATCCTACACCTATACCTATACATATCCTTTCTCTTCATCCATTTCGGATCCTAAAGTAGATACCTGCCAATTTGAAATCGGTTTTAAAACCTTTTTTTATTTGTTCGCAGGCTCTGGTCGTTCAACATGTGGATGTGTGCATGTTCTCCAATGGGAAGTTCAAAAATGTGGTAGCTCTGGTGAAAGGCAATGATGTCGTCCTGCCGAGCCAAACTCACACTGACACGTACACGCTTACACCGCATAGAGGTGAGAAACATTCCAATTTGTTCTGAATAAATACTACTTTTTTTCAATACATGCCGTAAAAATCTTTTTCCCGCCAGCGTACCTAAAATATCTTATTTCGAACTTATGAAATTGTTCGCAGGTATAACCAAGAATTGGATAGCACTCGAAGATTCGTACTCGAAAACAGGCGCTAGCCTCGCTTCAACAGTTCTTAGCAACAACACTCCAGAAGATAGAAATGTGTTTGCAATATACGTGTCATATTACGTTAAGGTCAAGCTTACGTTCAGCGCGATGGGCGGAGACCTATCGCTCAAACTACCCTTCACACTCACACATTCTTGCATCAACGAGGCGCCTACAGACAGCGTGACAGAAGAAGCCACCCATAAAATGATTCTAGAAGGAAAAGAAAACAGCGAAGATGAGGACAGCAAAGCTGAAATAGAAAGAGACAAGCAAAACAATAACGGAGACGAAGCACCTGGAGATGACGCCGAAGTCAAGTCTCCAGATGACCACCGATGCGTGGCTGACGTCCTAGTCAACATCGAAAACAAACTCGATAGACCGAAGAAATTCGAAGGACAGACAGAAGTGCGAACTGTGAAACCAAGTGACGAAGAGCTGGATCTTATCGTCAAGTACCCAGGTTCGGACACGTGATCCGACGAGGAACTAGATAATGCAGGCCAGGGTGACAAGACTGACGCACAGGTGAAGATTCCAGCAGTTGTCAAATGCAAGGCAGGTGCCCAAATAAATAAGAGTGGTTTTACAGAAAATCTCAGAAGAGCCGTGTGTTGTATAGACAGAAGAAGACAGTCATAGCTTAGGGCATATTTGTTCGTAATTATTGTTATTAAGGTACGAAATAAAAATGTAAACCAATTACTATTTGTTATTCGCGAAGGCAAATGTGTATGTCTGGTAGGCTGGTAAACACTACCCGAGAAATACTTCAATTTTCGTATACAAATATGCTTGACGCACACACGCTTCGGAAAATTACAGAAAACATCTTTCATTTTTTCCGGAGTATTTGCGTTCGTGGATTCCAAATACTATGTTGACTTTTTACTAATTAGCATTATTACTTAGGTTTATATTTCGAAGGCGTATGAAGACTAAACAAAGAACGACGTCAATCGAAAATCGTCTGAAGTTAACGAATTGCATCTAGTCACTATAGAAGGTAATTTGAAAATGTATTTTACTATTGTAAGGTTTTTGATAGTACTAAGAATAGTCGGTTCTCCGACATATGAAGCCTGAATGGATATTACGCTTACTAAATTGTAGTCAGTGTTAGTAGTTATAGGTTTAAGTCTAGTAATATTATAATCGATTTGTAAAGTTTTTCAACTTATCAAGTACTGTTTACACAATGAAATAATGTAATCTTTATATCGTCTGCAGATGCACGATTGTATGCATCTCGTCATATTTTACTATGAACACATTTTATGAAATTCCGTATAGATTTGTGATTTATTACAATCATTCATATTTTATTTACCTATTTCATTTCAACAGCCACTAAACTACATGATTCCATTTTGAAAAATCTGAAACAGTTGCTTCAAAATTACTTTCGATCTTATGCTTATTGAATTTCAGGCAAGTGAAATGGCAACATCACATTTATCCTTTGGTGTCAAGCCTATAATAATAATTGTGTTTATCACTTAAACTATGCTAAATTAAATTGAATTTAAAATTGATTCTGTCTTTAGACAAGATATAAATTAGCTTTTCATCAGTCATTGCACTTAAACAAAGTTATCTTAAGGGGCCGCAGATGTTTTGAATTATTACTACAATGTTTAATGGAGTTGTTAAAGATAATTTTGGAACTGTCAATCTGTTACTTTCGTTGGAAAATTGAACGATTCAATCAAGTAAGATACGTATTTAATTATGATTAGTTATTCTTGCACACGTGCTGATTAAAATTGTTTATAACTGTACATAATTATATTAACGAGGTTTGTTAATAAGAATTAACAATAACATGCTTTTCGTTTTTAGTGTAAAGTTTCTTGCATGAATCGTTGGTGATTTTTTCTAGTAATATAGTTGGTCACAGTCTGTGATAAAAAAAAACGACGGGTTGCACTCTGGGAGTGCCGGCAGAGGTGAAACCTTGAATAGTAATAAACACACACGAACATTAGCGCAAGCGCCCTGCGCCGTCTTACGAATTTTCGATCAGGTCACGTGTCCTGACGCGAGTTTAATATTTTTTACCCATTCCAAAAAAGTGCACAACGCCGCTAAAGAAGTTTTCACTTCAAAAAATACTTGCATATATTTGAAAGCATAAATCTTTTGCTTGAGCTTCTAAACAAACACAAAATCTGTTAACATTTCAATTTTTATGTAATGTATCTTACTGAGAGCTTATCTTATATTATGTTCGCCTTTCAAAACATAAGCAGAAGCGTCAAAAAATATAATCGTAGTCTCTTTTATACTATACTGCGAAAAACATTTGATCCTTTTGATTTTCTCAAACGCTTTATTTGTAAGCGTGACTCTAACAAATTCTGATAAACCAAGTAATAACTTTTAGGACTATTAAAATATAAAAGATACAAGAAAATCTTGTTCATTATAATGTTATAGGCTAAACACTGAAAACTTGTGGGATTAAGACTAACTTCTTTATGTTAACATAGGTTCTCATTATCATAAAACTTTTTATACTCGTAGTTTACTGGTTCTATTGCCAAAACCGAGCAAACTTTTTAAACGAGGACCATTTTCTCAATCGCTATGATACCTAAGAAAACCATCAACAGTGTTGGGTAAATTCAAACTTCCAGAAGAACCTAAGGTATAGGCCACACAGTGAGAGACGTCACATAAAAGACAGAGACGAGACATGAACGTAACTTTTCAAGAACGCGGACACGATATACTTTTGACGGGACATTTTAGTGATTTGAGGGCGAGAGAGAAAAGGCCAGGGTCGATGACTCCTCGTGCCATGTGCCGTCGTAACATCTACTCGTCGCCTCTGTTCGCTTTGAACGCACCCACGATACAGGAGAAATTTCTAGATTGGTGCAAAGAATTCTTTAAAAAAAGCAAATACGGTGGTCAGCCTCGCGTTTGAGTCATAACGAATCTATATGTTTTGTTGCGCGACTTCGAGGTATGACAGTTCATCTTCCACGCCTCGACCACGCTAAAGGTCTTTTGTGTGCACTGTGCCTAAATTATTTTTTGCGAGCTAGAAACCCTCACTAATCAGCACTGCCATACTTAGTTAATCTGTTGATTAAAAATGTTCTATTTATACCACTAGCTCCGCATTGAAAAAAAAAAATTATAAGTAAGTTTTTTTCCGCTCATCGCAATATTTATTAGGTAACACGTTTATAAGAGGAAATAAATCATTTTTTGATTACTTATCTAAAAATATTTTAGGTCTAAATACTTTTTCTTGGTAAATAATTCAAAACGTCTGAAGCCCATTTGAGTAGTAGCACCATTGAAATAGTATAAATAAGAAAATTTAAATTGAAAATTGTACTAAGAAATTAGTCTATTAGTTGCGTTGATTTCAGAGTGAAAAACAAAATAAATATTCAACGGTCTAAAAATTAAAGAAACTAAATTTGAGTGCTTTTTATTAACAAGTGTTATTGTATAATTAGATTTATTCGTTGTTAATTCCCAAATTACTGAATTAATTATATATTTAACGGTTAAAATAATTTTACGCTCCGTAAAAACACAAACCTAGTTAGTTTGTAAAACTTATTAATCAAAATTAATTGAGTTGGAAAACAGCTACGTTTTTAAACCAGTCATTCGTAAGTTTTTTAGACATTCATTAGCAACTAGAAATTATAATATCATAAGAACACTAAGGCTGGCCACACACGGACTGCACGAAGCAGTCGGTATCGTCTGCTTTAAGTTGCGACCGCGTAGCAAACTACTGTCTACAACATACACAATCATAAACACGGGATCGGTCAAGTTCTCGATACCGAGTGCTGCCTTTATCAATGGCAGCTTCAAGTAACGTAACTGCTCGAGCAAACCGTGTATGCGCAGCCTAAATAGTATGTAAATTAAAATTGTAGATGAAATAATATGTTACTCGTAATATTTTCAGTGTTTGTATATAATGTAAATATATTTCAAAATTTTCTCATTGTTTGATTTTAATAAGCTCCTCATAAATATCAAAAGCCCTAATGAAAAAGATACTAAAAGAAATATGACCACAAATTTTCATTGAAGATTGTGCGAAGATTTTTACATTTGAAAGAATTAATTACACTTTTAGGTTCAGACTCTTTTTAATACTAAAAAGGTAGTACCTAGTTGCTGGGCTTACGTTTCTTCATCGTCCCAATAATTTGTTTTTTGCATACTGTTTCTTTTTAACACTCGGGCCACACTAACAGGACATTCTAATTATTATTTATCACGTTAATGGACATTATACGATCATTTAAAGACTATTTTCGCTTAAATCAACGGGAAATGCCGTTAGTATGGTCCGGCTATTATAGCAAAATGGAATTCACAATTTGGTGAGTATTATGGAAGCTGCCAAATTGCTGACTTGTGTCGACTACTTTGCTGACGGCGGACTTGGTGGCGGTTACAACTTGGTTGGAATAGTTATTTGTTATGCAACGCTGCAAAAGTTGTTTTTAGGCGCGAGTACTCGAATTGAAAACTGAGCAAGCAAAGGATTCTAGGATCAAACAACGAGCGAAGCGAGCAGTTCCAATATAGAATCCTGCATAACAAATAACTATTTCGTTGGTATATTGGCAAAAAAAAAATACAAGTGAGTCTCGCCTGCCAACACCATGTTCGCAAGGTGCTGATATAATTAGGTATCTAAAATCTCATTAAGCAACAACAATCTAACAGAACATTAATAAAATTACATATTTTATCAACAACCTGAATTTTTTAATTTCAGAATAACCAAGTTTGAAAATGAAACCCTAATCACAATTCAGACAAGCGTATGGCTTGATTAACAATGCTTTGATTTTCCGGCATCGGGCGCTAAAACGGGAGCGAACGGACAATCATGCATGAAGTTTGTTCCAAATACGTCAATAGCAGCTACTCTGCCGGATGAGCGATAACATAAATCCTAATGAATAGACTTCAACTGAAGGGGAACTATGAATGTCGATTATTGTTGGTATATGAGTAGATTCACGATTAGAGAACATATTCGTGCACTTTTGTTGCCAGGCAAGTGTATATTTTGATGCCTTTCTACACATCAATAAGTTTTGCAAATTTATCTGACAAAGGATCTTCGAATTAGTAAGCTGAATGTGGCAATAATACTTACATTGCTGATCGCATCATTTGACATTTACGCAACAGAATATCCCCAGGACATGTGCCTACTTCTAGTTTCGTGAGTCCAATGCCAAAGTTGACCACTAGTCTTTGGTTTTGTGCAGCTCGTGTCACCGTCTGCCACGAGGTCTACCAGAGACGTATTCTGACTATGTCATATACTACGACTATGGCCTCCAGAAAGTGATTATTTTGGCAAACAAGTTGAAATTGGCCAATCATAATATTATAATAACCGTGATCTTGTGTGGAGAGTTTGCAATTGTGGAGTAAGACGTAGAACTATGTCGCAAGATAGATCAGCGCAAAGTGTAAGTTTGTTCATCTGGGTAAAAGATACCGAGAATCTATATGATTGGGAATTTTAGCCGTAGAAGTCTACCGCTGGACTTCTTAATCACATAAGCTGTTGACGTTGACAACAGACTTGATCTCAGTACTTTTATACCTACTTATTGGTTATCCCAAAGATAGTTTGTTCATTTGAAAAACACCAAACTTAAACAATAAATCATCCCTTTATCCTAGCGTCACAAAGTGATCGATCACTAAAGACAATATCAAAGGTTAGACAAAAAAAATTGAGTCTAGATTTTCTCGAGTCTTTTGAATCATTATTTACATTCTAAAACTTACCTTTTGTTATTTTCCATTGAATCGAGTAATAAAAGATAACAAATGACAGTCTTGAGAAAAATCCGATAAAGAAAAACGAACAATTTGTTGCGAAATGATAGAATACTAAAATCTTTGACCTTTCGTTTATTTTTATTTAAACAGAAATGTAACTTCTTTGCTTGTGTTATGTGTACAAGCCTTTTACTCTACATAAATGCTTAACATGTTTTCGATGCGTTAATGGTCGTTTTCCGAAATACTTCGAAGCGTGTGTACTGACCAATATGTGACTGAAAGTTATCCAACCGTGCACCCACTTACCCCACGCGAACGTGTTGTGTCATATACGCACGTGTACGCGCGTTCCGTTTTGAAGTGTATACGAGCTTATATGCATACGCACTAAAGATATCATGAGTTAAACGCATTATGATAGCTGTTTTTTTTTCGATTTCTGTTTTATTCCCGTAGTAAAAGATGTTTATATTGATGCGTACAACGAGGTACCTACACTAAAACGGTAGACAGTGGCTCTTTTTTCCTAATACGTTTGTTGCACCTAAAATTTCATTCAGTCAACCAATATCATATCGTCATACCGCCATAAAGTGGGGATCAATGTCCAAGGGTACAATATACACATTACATAGATATCTGTGACGTGTAATCTACATAATTATCTCTCGACCTTTGCAGTCAGGTCAATGTACTCTTTAATAATTTCTGTGACTTTCCAAACATCAAAAGGATACGCGATTTATAAAAGGAATTATATAATAACACATATAATTGTTATTTATACCTTACTTACATTATTTTTATTTATATTTGTGATCTGCCCTAGTCTCGCACTGCGCCACGTCTCTGATTACCTGGTCCTAAACCATTATATCTTCTTTCAGCTGGCGCAAACATCACACAAAAGTTGTTTAAAAAAAATGATAACTTAAAGAATACTTAATTATATAGATAATTATATGATGAGATACACACATTCTCAGTATTTGAATTGGATTAACTGGAATTCGTTTTACTGCACCTAGTTTGACGTCTCCGTTTCGGTTCGCATTCGCCACGTGTTCGGTTCGGTTAGATTCGCAGTTTTGTTTGACTCTGGACTTAGGTATTAGCATGCATTTAGCATTTTTCTATACTAAGATACACCCACATTATGCCAGTATTCGTAAATGTGTGTAATGTCCTGTATAAGCTTACATTGAATTTTTGGAAATTCTTAACCTAAATTGATGGTAGGTATTAGTCATCTGGTTTGTTGTGAAATAGTTGTGGAATATGTATTTATTTGTTTATTATTTTATTTATTTATCTTTTTCCAATTATCACGTATGATTATATTCGTAAACTATGATGATGTGGGTCCATTCGAATGAGTAATCAGACATGTGTTCGAGTGTCAATCACATAATGATATCAGAATTATGGATTGACATTATATCCATAGTGTGCGAAAGTACCTAGTAAATATAAAATAAAATATTCTGTCTTTTTTTTTATCTAACCAGAAAAAGCAATAAAAATAAGGTATTTAATTAAAATAGAAAAGAAAAAAACAATTCACGCTTTTATTTTTAGCAAAATTTATTTTTCCTCCTATTTTGAATTCTAACAACACAAAAATAAGTTCGTTTACTAAAAACAAAATGAACAAAAGAAAAAGACAAAAGTTCGCGTGACCCTCTTAATGAACGAAAACTCCTCCCCAAGGCCTAGAAGGACATTTCTTTCAAAGAAACGTAATATTATAACAAGGAAACGGAGACTTTAATAAATTGAATTTACACGGCACTGGGTAAATATCGAAATTGTTGAAAAACTCTTTAATTACATTAAAACTTCTATATAAGTTACCTACTTTTGTGTTCCAAAATCGATATAGATATTTTGAGGATTAAATTGGTTTTTGAATTTTTTGAAAACAGCCGTTGATCTTGACTACCATCAGTTTTAACTGTCTTTACAGATAGGTAGTCACAACCAATCTTATCAGATGGCCTGCCAACGTCTTAAAGCGAGAGTAATTCCAGTGTGGGTACGAGATGGCAATAGACGACTTGTATAGCTCTGTCTCTTTCCCACACTGGAATTACTCTCGTTTCGGTCGCGTCTCTGGTAGGCCACCAGGAAAGATACCCTTGTTTTGCCCAGTAACTGGATTGTAGAAATTACATAAACAGAAGATTTATGAAAGATCCTTTAGGAAATAATCAGAGCCATCTCCAACAAACCTACCTCAGGGCTGCGAGAATTACAGTCATGGAACGTAAAGGGTAATTGTAGGAACAAGTTAGTTTTTAGTCAGCACGAGTACTTATCACAGTCCCTTGCACACACAGTCCTAGTGCGGGAAGACACTTGATGATTTCTCCAACCAAAAAAAAACAAATATCCAACATTCGTTCAAATTTTTTATCGTGGTAAAATCATCAAATGAGTCCTCCCACCCAGGGCAGAGCGGGAGGGACTGTCAGACTCGTACTGACTAAAATCCACGGTGTCCTTCAATAGCCCTTTACGTTCCGGGCTCACCGTTATTGTTACGTGAGTCCCGCGACCCCGGTAGGCTTTGGCCCTCTAAAGGGGGGCCCCGTCATTTAGCTGACACTCTGAGGTGCGCGTGGAACACAACGCGCCGTCTACCCGGGTTAAAAAGGGTAGGAGAAAAATATCTATAAAATTCTACAATGGCAGTACCTATTATAGAATACAAAATTTATTCTCAAAATCTGTTGTACATAAGTGTCTTATGCTTAGAAAGATTACTTTCTGAATATTTTGAATAGGTTATGCTATTCTGATCTGTACTTCTAGAACACAAAGTCGAAAATCTATTGAACGCGTTATCTGCTACTGATATTTTCGAATTTTCATACACATTGTTTATTACCACTAAAATATCTTCAATTCATAACAACATAAAATTTCTGGTAAAAAGTAATGCCGGCAGCGTCGGCCAGTCTATGTAAATAACGACCACAAAGTAAATAAACAGATTGTAAATAACTCGGTTAGCCGTTAAATAATATTGTAGACTAAAATAACAGCAATATGAATACTATCTTTCTTTATATTATGTAACAAAATAACATGATACTAGTCAATGTAATATTGCTTTAAGGAAAAAAATAAGAAGTGGTTTTTCTAACAAGCTTAAGGTAAGCTTGAATCCAAAAGTTAGATTATAATAATCTTCATAATTTCAGCTTTTTGCAGTCCACTATTGGACATAGCGCGTGCATATGGCGATTTTTATGTCAGTAAAAACATTATTATTATTATTCAGATTTAATTATTTTAAACATACACAAACGCCCAGACTGCTTAGAATTCTTCAATCCATTTCTAACGTCTCAACGGCAGTAGGCTCGGTTGAAAATAGCATCGAACGTACTGAATCTGGAGGTCGCAGGTACAAATCTTGCACGTGCTTCAAATTTTTCTTTCCAAAGAAAAGCTTTAGAATAAATATGTTAAATCGAACATCGACCCCTAATACCTATGATTAACCTTCATTCCTCGTCAAAACAAACATCACTCAGCGAAGTAGAACATAATAAAAACGTCATTAAGCGTCTCATAAAGCTGTCGGCACAATATGGACGTTACGAACCGTTAGCCTTAAAAGCCAGAACACGTGACTTAGCGGTAATTAATCCCCGTTGAAGCCATCACCTTTGTTGACTCCACTATGACAGGTAATAACATCGGGTCGCGGGACTTGCCGGGGTCGCGGAACTCACGAATAACCATGACCCCGGAACGTAACGGGCTATTGAAGGATACCATGGCTTTAAGTCAGTACGAGTCTGACAGTCCCTCCCGCTCTGCCCTGGGTGGGAGGACTCATGTGATGATTTTACCACGTAAAAAAAAAAGAGTGTTTACATGTTATTGCTTGTGACTGTATAAGTACGACGGATATCGTACCAGAGGTCTGAATGCAAAAAAGATACAGCCAAATAATGTGACGGTACGATAATCGAGAATTTCCATTACAATCTAGAATTACCGTGAAAACCGTGTTATCACATTTAGATAAACATTTCTAAACGCATTTCGGTGTATTGATAAAAATATTTGGTAACAGCGACTTTTAATGGCTTATTTAACTTAGATAACATTTAAATAGGTTCATGGTGTTTTCCTGTTATGTAAATATTTTCGCGTTTTACGTCGAAAACAAGACTTAACTATACTATCGATAAAATTATATCTTAGTCGGGTTCCTAATGTAATTTGGGGCTCATTAGGTACCTAAGCACTTTTAGTAAGACCTCCATTTACTCTGAACAAGCAACGTTGGGTGTGTCTTAATTAAATTTTATAACTCAATGTGCTTGCCGTTAGTAATTTTAATTACACAAACAACAAGGTAAGTGCAAAACAACATAGAAGTAACACTAGTCACTTCAAAAACTTCGCTTCCATTATAATAATTATATTTTGCAAATATATTTCTATATTAACATAAATAGGTACTAATATTTGCAATATAATATTATGAGCAGCTAAAATACATTTTAGTATTACCAATTACGATTATTGCCCATTCTTAGCTAAGAATCGCTTCGGAAAAATGTATTTTTGATATAGAACAGCAGTGATCGATTTATTTCGCGAATATCGTATCTTATCTTACTCGTATCTTACTAATTTGAATACACAAAAGGGAAATTAGAAAAAAAAAAGAGAAATAACAAGAGAAAGAGTGTTTATTAGTTACTTAATAAAATAAACGATAAACTGATTGTAAAAATAACTGCATCCGTAATTACTGTGTAGGGGAACAGTGTATAAGACGGGGACACGAGGTATGATGGGAAATCACACACTTAAGGCAAACTTAACAATACTAACGTAGCGCAAGCGCCAACAGGACATTTGTTAATGGACGCTTGCAAATGACGTCCTGATGGCTCTTGCGCTACGTTAGTGTTTCTTTTTTTTATCGTGGTAAAATCATCAAATGAGTCCTCTCACCCAGAGCAGGGCGGGAGGGACTGTCAGACTTGTACTGACTAAAATCCACGGTGTCCTTCACTAGCCCTTTACGTACCGAGCTCATGGTAATTCGTTAGTCCCGCGACCTGCTACGTTAGTGTTGTGTTAAGTATGCCTAAAGAGTGTATGTGCCCATTATACCTGGTGTCCCCGTCTTATACAATGTTCCCCTATTATAATTCCATAGAAGATATGCCAAGGCGGTCGTAATTATACGCCCATGAAAAGTGTCTGAAGGTTTGTTACCTTCCTGAGTCGGCCTCAGCTTGTTCTACGCCATCAAAAGGTTTGCGACCCCAGATTCCCTAAAAATGTAAAAACTTATTTGCAATTAATTACTTCAAGATGTAAACGAACACCTCACGAAGCCTATAAACAAGTATTTTGTATATGCGTGTAACAAATATTATTACTGGAAAACGAATATAATAGATTATGTAAATAAAAAGCAACGTATTTCGGGAATTTTTAATCCTTTGTCAAACATACAGGCGCGACGAATGCGAAGCGTGACGTTTTTATTTGTAATGTATGGAATTGTTTGAATCCAGTCACATAGAAAAGCAAAAGCGAACCCATAGCGTGAAAGAACTATCTGACTGACGTCTCGGTTGGGTTCGGTATCGCTTCGGAAACGCTTCACTTTCGCCTGTCTGTTTGACAAAGGCATTAGAGAGTATTTTAACATATTTTTTAAGACACTGCGTACGAAATAGCTACTAATGGTGAACATTCGACCCACACACACAAAACGTTTCGTAAATATTTTAATTGTGGGCGCAGCTTAGGAGTGTATTCTTTATTATCTGTTATCTAGAACCTTGCGGTCTTAAAGTCAAAAATGAATAGTTTACTTTTAGACAATCATGCTTCACAGTCGACCACATCATCGTTTACCATCAGGCGATATAACTCAAAATGGTCAAACGGGTCTATAAATAAAATAAAAGGTACTATTAAGTCATCCATTCCAACCAATTTCGTGGTCTTCCGTGCGTAAAGACCGCTACACACCACACACGCCTTCCAGTCAATTACATCGATCGCCACGCGTGCGTACACATCGCCTGGTATTACCATTTATTTGACCAAAAACTTTCGATCGACTGCTCGAATCAACCAGAGGTAAGTTTTATTTTCTTTTTTTTTAAAGACGTTGCCCCAAACTAGGAATTTCTCCTGTATCTTGGGTGCGTTTACAAACATAGAAACTCACACAGACAAACACTCAGACCCGGAACAACCTCTTGCAGATCATACAAATATTTGTTCCGTGCGGGATCGAACCCGCGACACATAGCTCAGGAGTTCAATTGGTCAGTCACTGCGCCAAACGTGCTGTCAAAAGTTGAGTTTCTCTTTCCTATTAATTCTGTCAGAGTCGATAGAGTACTAAGCATGAACAATCTACAATAATATAATGGCAATTTCCCATTATTTAGAAACTTTCCAACCTTACTAAGAGAATAGACCACCACACAGGGTTCAATGGGGTTCGGTAAATGTTTTCGGTCTAAAAGTTCAAGTACCTATAGTAAACAAGATGTTTTATCTATCTATCTATCTTTTTTAACAGAGCCTGATCATCTCTTCTTCCTTGTTGTGTTCATTTTCGAATGTCTCAAATCAAATATTTCATCCCTCATCATTTTTTGTTTCGATACACATTCATTTTCTATTAACTAGTAAGATCTAACTGAGCAATAACCTTGCAGTCATATAAGTAACATAATATAAGTTGGAAAAGAATGTACCATTGTATTATTTTATTGTAGCATTCGACCGCAATCTCAAAAGCTATTTCATGTTCTTTGAAAGTAATGACATGAATGACTTTAAGAATAGGTTATTTTCGAACAGGGTTATCGTGTGAAATGCGTACAGTTTCGCCCGCGTAGAGTCCGGTTGTCATACGGGGATACTATAAGTATATGTATAAAGAAATTATTATGTCCCAAGTTTTATGCAAATCTGAATAGTGATTTTTACGTGGAACGTTAATCCAGATGTGAACTTCTTTTTTGTTCTATGTTTCTTTCGTGTGATAAATTTTAGAAATAACATCAACAAAATCGGCTGTCCCAAAGCAAAACCTAGCAAGTGACAATTTTTGTAAAATACGTTTTTTTAAATGAATATTCCTAAAATTCTGAGCTGCGTCTAATGCAAAAACAACTGTATTTCTATCTACATTAGAATCAGAGTTATGAACATGCCAAACCTAGCAAGTGCACTTCGTACTCGGAGATAACGAAATCAAAAAACTAGCAAGTAACATTTCCAAGCATAAAAACCTATTAAATACGGTACATGCTAGGTTTTAAATTTGTGAATTGGTCTTACTAGGTTTTTAGTTTGCAAAATTACTGAAGTGTAGGACGAAATTTCAAATCATTGTCTTTAATAAATAGTAGTAAGTCAGCAGCGTGATGTGCAAGAGACTGAGTAGGAGGGCACTGGGAGGACACTGCACTGAAAATGTGTTCTATGTGTTTTTGACGTTGCTGAATCTGAATCCGGGGTCATTTTCATTCCAGCAAAGGAAGCAAAATAGGTTCGACCCCAAAAACACATAGTACACATTTTCAGGTCCCAACGTCAGAAACTTCGTTATTGGGTTTAAGGGTTATGTTGGTAAGGGGTTATAAGGTTATGTATTTATGGGACTAAAACTGACCCCAGATTCGGATTCAGCGACCCCAAAAACATATAGTACACATAGTGAGACCTCCGGGTCAATAAAAAAAAAATTCTTTTGTGTGGCTGTGTTATTTAGCGTTTATTATAGTAGTGGGATAGTTAGTAGGACATTATCAGATTTTAAAGTACTTAAGTATTTCAGTTTTGATGAAACATTCACCAAGTTGGATTTTCTAATTAAAAAGTATAAAGTAACTGAGTTATCTGAAGAAATATCAGCTCCTCGGGGCATTCCTGCTTGAAAAAAGGATGTTGCCAAATTGGTGCCCCTAATGCCCGAAACAAGGCGAGCGTTTTGGAATCAAATGCCGGTTAACAATCAATCAATCAATCGATTGATCTCCAAACGGGAGGCGAAATGACAGAAGAAACTTAATTATATGTTTTTCTATTATTTTTCCTTTTAACTTGAGAAATGATTACCTCATGTATGTTTAATGTGATTAATTAAACCATTTTATTTTACTTACTAGATAGAAATACAACAATAAGTCATTACTTAAAGTAATTCAAAAATCTAATTCAGAAACTTAGTATTATTGCTAGGTTTTCAGTGCTACATCATAAACGATTTCTTTAAAGAAACCGATTCAAATACCTTCTTAGAGACCTTGCTAGGTTTTTATTTTGGATTTGGTATAATACATATCTTGAAGTATCTTAACCAGTCAGTAGCAAGGCACATAAAACTTGTACAAATAGACTTATGTTCAATTTAACTAGCTCGTGATATGAAGCAAGTCATAATTATCCATATGAAAACAAGAAATGTATAAAAAAGTTGTTGTGCAATAAAAGGCCGACGAAAATGTTTAATATCTTCTCCTGTAAAATTTTGTCAGAGGCACTTGCTAGGTTTTGCTTTGGGACAGCCGAAATCTGCGTTGGTAACCCAAGTTCCTTTAAAGATCTTTAATTTCTTCTAACGACACGATGATACCCACCGTAATCTGCATGTTTTAACAATAACCTCTTTATCTAATAAAACAGTACCAATACCGACAAAGCTTCTCATCAACAACATCAGAATTCAAACTCCATTTATATAGGACATTTCATGGAAACCATGCTCAGTTTCCGTACCTGCCTATCATGGTTGTTGTTGTTGTTTATAAGTAGTAAAACCATAGAGCAAGGAATTCCTAGAAATGACAGTAACAAAGCCATTGAAACTTTCACCAAGTTAGATTAGTCAACATTTTCCGAGGTAATTTTACTGTTTTTTTTTTGTTCCAAACGAACTTCATTTGAGTGGGGTGTCTAATTTTCTGTTCTATAATCGTCATTTAAAACGATTTTTCGTAATTTTATTTTATTAAGCTAAGGCGCCAGTTTCTATACATTATTCGTGCCTCAGAACAAATAAGCAGAAACATGTTTGGTTCCTATAAAAACAGTTGACTTTGCCAAGTCTTAGTTTACAGATTGTCCAGATTCCTAGTAAGCCGAAGAAAAATTATCCCCTTCGTTCGACATTTTCGAGAACATGTCCAACTCCCAAATTTATAAACAAGTCGCTTCACGAAAAATGTTACCTTTTGTTTTTAACACGGAATATGGTTTTGGTATTTTATAATCTAAGGCCACCTCTAGCATCGGCCTCCGAAACGTTCTTTACTCTATGTTATAAACCGATCATGGTTTAATGTTTCAACACAGAACTGTCCAAAGTAATCCGAGTTTATATCCGTCAGACAGGCTGTTCCCATTGTGCTAACGTATTGAATTATCCTACCGCCTCCATATTGAGTAATTGGAAGCATTGTCTGTGTTCATTTGCTGAAAGGGGTATTCTTCTCATATTTCTAAGTGAAATAGATATCTAGACTAGCTTTTACACGCTGTTTCGATCGAGGGATGCTTATAATAACAGAAGTCGTTGTTTCTTAGTCCCAAATCGACGTCTCCGGCGCGTTTTATTCTTCAAGGAGCTGTCCACAGTACTGACGGCCGACGGGGCCCGATAGTCAACTGCCTGTCATAACTCCGAAAATATCTTATAATGTAACCATAACCCTATAACTCAAAAGAGAGAAGAAACAGGATGGATTTCAGTCAGAACGAATCTGAAAGTCCCTTCAACTCTACCCGAGCTGTCATTTAGGCCTTTGTCAAACAGACACGAGAGTCCAAAGCGATAACGAACCGATACGAGACATCAGTCCGATAGTTCGGTCACACAATCGGATCGCTTTCGCTTTTCTATGTGACTGGATTCAAACAATTCCATACATTACAATTAAAAACGCCTCGCTTCGCATTCGCTACGCCTGTCTGTTTGACAAAGGCTAATCGTTTCCCAATAA
The DNA here is from genome assembly GCA_943136025.2 of Agrotis puta. Lineage (NCBI taxonomy): Eukaryota > Metazoa > Arthropoda > Insecta > Lepidoptera > Noctuidae > Agrotis > Agrotis puta. The sequence goes on along the minus strand of OW964169.2, from coordinate 16,389,432 downwards.
AAAAACAGAAAAAAAATCTGTGTGCGACTTTGGCTACGTTTTCCATTTATTGGCTAAAGATCTGAGAAACAGACGGAATCATTTTTATATATTAGTATTGATAGGATATTGTGTTACGTCAAAGTTTTGGTACCGTCATTAACGGTCGACGTCAAAGTTGTCTGATAAAACCAATTTGGCAAAGTTACTATTTATATTAACTGTCTCGTTGGCTTATTTTAAATGTTTCTTTGGCTACACCTCTAGCTAACTCTTTATAGAATCACAGGCGTGATGTTTGTCTTTTCTATTTACCATCAGTTTGATGTTATTATTTGTATGTTGTATTTTATTTGTATGTTATTATTATTATAATATTTGTCAACTTATTGATATCATCGTAGGTAGATCTCCTTACGTTCTTTATTTTAACTCTGACCCACACCCGAAATAAAATTATTCTCGTTACAATAACTGACTCACAGAAACTGCCAGACACAGATAACATGTAAACCATAACAATATTTATCCCGAGCTTAGATTGAACCTGCGACACACGGCGCAGTAGCTAGTCGCTCAATAACTGCGTCAACCGCTATCACATCAACGCAACGTACCACAGGTACTGATTCTTGTTTATGAAAAAGCCGTAAAAAACCTATACAAGTCTTTACAGAAGGAGTTTACAACCTTTTTACAGCCGTGTTGAAAGGTGAATCGTTCGGAAAACTCGTTTGAAAGGGCTTTTTATGACCGCATTGATAGATGGCAGCACCATATCACAAACCTTTGTATGCCTCAAGGCTAGAGGCAATTTCGCTGGGAGTATACGTTTGTAATGTAACAGTTCATATTCGTCACTTTAGTGAGTGAATGGAACCATGCGTTACAGTGCGCAACCGTAACCGCAACCTGTAACGATACACTTCGAACTTGAACTCCTCCACCGACGAAACACAATAAAATTTTCTTTTGTTTTGTTAAATGATCTTTATGTTAATTAATTGGTTTTGGCAAACTCTTTTACTCGTCAAAAAGACACTTTTTTGCCCTAGATGAGGCCGGTGTTTCCTACCTGACTACTCTGAGAAGAAACATCCGAAACAAACTCAGAGGTCACAGTCGCTTTTAAAGTCCAGAAGATTTTGTATTGGTAGTTATATAAGAACCATACAGGTGTCTAAGGTGGTTATTAATTAGCTACTACCATTAATATTCTATACTGAAATACAGACCCAAGCCTACTTTAGGCACCAATCTCCCACAATTATCTGTTTATTACGGGGTGAGAATAAAAGGTTTTTATTTATTTATTTGCTACAGGTAAAATGCTCAAAAGAGGGAAGCACTTTAATTAATCTGAAACATGTCTCCGGGCTGAAACTGTAAAGATAGAGATCGGCTGAAGTCGCTTTTACGATTAAGTTGTAACTATTGAACTGCTGTTGTGTTGTAACCGTACCAGAGTTCTGGTTAAAAAAGTAGTAAACGTAAAAAAGGTCGTATATAAATCTAGGTCAACGCGTTAAGCTTTGACGAGGATAACCTTACCTTTAAAAATACATCGGCTTTATTTTGTTAAAGAATGGTGTGCAATATACAAATAAATGTAAAAAAAATGGTAGGAAATCTAAACTATTTAAAGCTTTGAAATAGAGTTGGTACAGATTGGTAGATTTCTAATTTATTCAAATCATACATTTAAGAGTTTCCGAACAATATTTTTCTTCAAGACTTCATGAGCAGTCGTGATCAAATAAATTACACAAAGCAGTCACCACTGAGCCGCCACTGCTTCACCATGTAGTTGATAGTAATAAGTAATTTTATTAATACAAAAGAAGTTATTGCTTTCTTCACACCCACTCTTTTATAAATGCTAGTACTAAGGAATCACGGTGGAGCATACGGTGCAGGATTGCCCCGCTTGGGCAGAGCACCGCCATGTCCTCACGACGGCGATAGGCGGAGACCTCTCGCGCCCGGCATTAGTCGAGGCCATATTGCGGGGCGAGACGGAGTGGGAAACGGTCGCCTCCTTCTGCGAAGCAGTCGTGCTCGTGAAGGAGAAAGCGGGCCGCGTGAGGTAGAGAACAGCGTCCTCCCTCCACGCCAGCAGCAGTGGTAGACGCCCACGGTGACCGACGTCGGCAGACGATCTCCGGCCACCGTAGGCGCGGGCATGCGGGCCAGCGAGTAATGGGCAACTCACTGTTCGACCATGGACCATGCCCGGGTCGACGGCGCGTTGTGTTCCATGCGCGCCTTAAAGAGTGTCAGCAAAATGACGAGGCCCCCCTCTAGAGGGCTAAAGCCTGCCGGGTTGCGGGACTTGAAGGACACCGTGGATTTTAGTCAGTACGAGTCTGAGAGCCCCACCTGCTCTGCCCTGGGTGGGAGAACTCATTTGATGATTTTACCACGTAAAAAAAAAGAAGTACTAAGGAATCCAGTAATAATTGGAAACCTATATATCCAGTTAGATTGAATACCTATATCTTTTGTCAACTGTACCCCCAATTATTCCCCAAAGTATGACTCAGTTGTTTGGTGTGTAGTATGAAACTTCGTCGTTTACCATGTGGGTAATATTTTGTTATCATTTATTTGGTAATTTATTATCTAAATCCCCGTGTAACGCCGTGACGCAGGTGGAACTGTGACGTGTTCGGTCGATCATTCATGTTCAACAGATATGTTGAAAAAAAGTTGCGATGTGTTAAGTAATTATGTTTTGGTGTTGTGTTAGAAAAGTGTCATGTAATTATTTTGTTTATTTATTTATTTAGGTTAGCCAACAATTGTTTACACAAGACATACAATTAAATTGATACCTGTGATTATACATTTATAAGTGCAACAATTACTTACAGGCTAACACCACATGCACTAATTAATATAAAATTGTGATTAAAATTTTACATTAGGGATAGCATAAACATTAAACACTACTTAATAAAATAATACTTCATAACTAATTGATAAAAAAAGAGATAGGAGTAATAATAACTAATAATGGGATTCGACATTATTAAAACCGATTTGGTGGGTAAAATAAAATAATACGAGTAACATTGAAAATTAGTCTACGTCTTGTTTGACGGCCATTCCCAATTAATCTACGAGTATCTCTGACTAGAGAAAGAACATCCAACTGGAAATCTATACTTATGGGAGGTCTATGTTCAACAGTGGACGTCCTACGGCTGATTAAATATGATGATGATACGAGTATACATTTTAGTTTGGTAATATTAGTTTTTGTTACGTTTTTTCTCTAGTCTTGTCATCATGTGTCAACTTTTGTGATCACAACTGTATGGAAACGGTAACAATTATCTCGCAACAAAATGCCTTGATGCAGTTACAAAAAACACCTTAAGTCTTTGTCAAACAGACAGGCGATAGCGAACCGGACCGAGTCCGAAGCTATAACGAACCGATAGGAGACGTCAAACTGGATGCAGCGAACCGAGGCGTGGCGTTGTAATAGCTGACTTTTTATGAACGACGTCAGACAGTGCAAATACGTCTTCGCATCGGTTCGGTCACGCTATCGAATCGCTTTCGCTTTTCTATGTGACTGGATTCAAACAATTCCTTAGATTACAAATAAAAACGGCTCGCTTCGCATTCGCCACGCCTGTCTGTTTGACAAAGGTTTTACTGCATTCCATTTTAAGTTACTCGCAGCGTCAGTACTCTAGTTTTAATAAGCGTTACTCAAATTCGGGACAGTGCACGATGGAACAATGCATCGTATACAGACCACAGACCGACATGTGGTTAATTGATTTACACGTACGTGCAGCCAGGTTCAGTTGGACCTTTTCCATGAACTATGGATAATGGATTCTTGATTTTACATTGAAACAAAATGTAGCTAATTCTACAAAAATGTTCATCATCGTCTGCCTAGCCTTTTCCCAACTATATTGGGGTCAGCTTCCAGTCAAACCAGATGCAGCTGGATATCAGTATTTTACATGGGCGACTGCCTGTCGGACCTCCACAACCCAGTAACTGGGTACCCTATGGTAAGACTGGTTGTCAGACTTTAGAGCTTCTGACTAACAGTAGGTAACGACTGTCAAAGATCTACAAATGACAGCCGGGACCAACGGCTTTACGGAATACAGACCAACCTCGGCAAGTGCGGCTTAACCCGGAAGATCGGCCTATGCGGCCTCCTACAAAAACGTTATACATAGGTTTTTATTTTATCGTGGTAAAATCATCATATGAGTCCTCCCTGACGGGAGAGACTGCCAGACTCGTACTGACTAAAATCCACGGTGATCCTTCAATAGCCCTTTACGTTCCAGAGTCACGGTTACCTGATGAAACGTCCTGCGACCCCAGCAGGCTTTGGCCTTCTAAAGGCCCCGTCAGATTGCTGATAGCTCTTTGAGGCGCGCGTGGAATAGGACTCGCCGTCGACCCGGGCATGGTCCATGATCGGACGGCGAGTTAGCAGTCCGCAAGCCCGCTCCGCCGCTGTGCCCTCTGCTATTCACAGGGACACGCGTTGGAGCATCCACCCGACAGGCTATTCGCATACGGGCAAAGAGACCCCTCAGGCACACAGTGCCTAAGGAAGAGTTTTGCCCGCATCCCAGGGTGCACCGGCCCGAAAAACTGGTCATCCCCCCGGACGTATCCGAGAGGGAACTCCAGTCCATGGGCGCACGTGGAGGTTTCCTGTCTTAGCACCCCAATATGTATGTATTTATAAATATATAAGTATGTTTGTCAGTTGTCTAGTACCCATAACACAAGCTTTGCTTAGCTTGGGACTAGATGGCGTTGTGTGATAGTTGTGGAATATTTATTTATTTATTTGTCTAAAACAAACTGTCAACCTCAAAACGACATACGACCCTCCTTGATGGAAGGTTCGTTTTGCAATTACACTTTTTGTAGGCAAACGTTGAACAGATGTTTATCTTTGTGTGGTAAGGAGGTTACAGTCTATGTCACAACATCTAGATAAGTTTTAATTAACTATGTTCTTCACGAAATATTTGACGCCATGTGACGTGAAGTACTGACGTCCTTTTAATAACGTGTTGACGTTACTGAAATGTTGACGTGAAAACCCTAGGGTGTGAGGTGTTATATTCGCTTATCTTTGAAGAAAATTCAAAGATAAATTGCCAACTAGGTAAACAAATTATAAGTATAACATTTGTTCTGTATCTTTTGGAAATGAAATTTTTGTGCCATCAAACATTGAGGAAACTATATTTTACTCAATGCTGTGTAATAATTCACTTTCTGATTTCTAGTCTAGAAACTTAAGTGTATTACTGTTTACTTAAAAAACATATTTCGAACTTTAAATTCAAAGCGCTTTGAACCCAGTTTATACGAGTACGCTACATTTTTAGAAATTAAAAAAAAAATTAAAACCAGTACCTAACAGGCACTTTTGCATTTTTAAGGAATCGTTCAGTTACATAGTTGAAATTATATTGCCCGTTTCCGAACGTCATAGTTTCTATTGAGAACCGTCTTTCTCAATCTCCCACTATCTGCAAAAAACAATTAGAAATGTCACAATAATATCACTGTCCAGACAGCATTGATGGTTGAAGTGAGAAAGTGTGTCTATCCCTCCGACACTTCACGTGACCAGAGGGCTGGTTCTTTCTTTGGTCAAAGAATAAGCATTGCCATTCAACGAGGCAATGCTTATTCTTTGATTCTTCTGGGCACGTTTCCAGATGACAGCGATGCGGAGGAGTACTGTCAAAGTACTCTAAGCCTAAGTGTCTCTGCCTTTTTCTGTTTTTTTTAATTATTTTATATTAGTCTTAATTTAAATTTAGTATTTTGTTGTAAAACTTTTAGTTTTATTCTTAAATTTCTAGTTTTAGTTATGTAAAACTTTTAATTAGTACTATTTTGTTAGTAAATAAATAAATGTGTGCTCTCACCACATCACATCACCGGTTGTTTAAGACGGGCTCGCGATTTAATAATTATGAAGTCTACATTCGTTACGACGTTTTCCTTCACTTATGCCAGTAAGGAAATTCTAATCCTAAAGCAAGTTTTTAATAATAAACTTAACCAAGTTACTTAACAAATCCACCACGTGACATCATAATATAACATTTCAATTCAGAATGACATTATGAAAGTCTACCAACATAGCTCGCCGTGTCGGTCACATTCGATGAATTCGACCGCATGCCACATATTTGCATGAAAATGTCCACATTCGTAACGTACGGACACTTTTGTAGTTGAAATTGCTCTGGTTTAATGGAAAATGTGGCTTGAATAGATGTAGTTTTCGGTTTCTATTTGTAGAAACTTATGTACTTACATGTGACTTTCTATTTGTTGTGCATCACTGCTTACACTTTTTTTTTATTAAAGTTCTTGAGGTCCATCCTAAGGTTGCCTGGAATGTCGCTATTAGCTATAAGACTGCCGTTGTACCTTTAAAATTAACAGTATTGTACATTTGTATTTTCATTTTGGTGTACATTAAAGTATATTCTATTCTACAGTAAGGGTAGGAGTAATTGTTTGGTTTTGTTTTTTTTTTCGTACGAGTAACTTGGTTTTTCTACTTGTAATTATTAGCCTGTTTTTATTTGTCAGGGATGTAAAAAACTGTAAATACTTAATATCTATACGAAGATGATGAATGGTTTTAAGAAATTGCTAAAAGAAATCACTTTAGTTTCACAACCATATCACATTCACCTAAAAATAAAACAGGCAACAGGCAACATTACATCATCTGCCTTCCCTGCTCTACAAAATCAATGTTTTTAGTAATTTAATCAAATAATTCAACTTTAGCCTTTTCACTTTACAATTAAAGTACCTAGCTCAAAATTCCTGAGAGCTAATTTTGCAGAAATGCTACCTACATTCCCAACGTAAAGGGATTTGGGGCGTCTATTTTGAAAAAGGTCGTATTCCGTAAGGACTTGTTTAAAACACTAATCAACTCACACGCCAGAGGTCACCCTTTCCGTCTTTCAACCTTCTAGCCAAAAAGCCAGCGAGATTGGCAGGTTTATTTTGATAAATTGCTTTGTAATTACGGTATTTCACGAGTTGGAATTGCAATTATAATGTCAACGTAATTGATTATACTGTATTGGTTAAAAGGAACTGGGAAATAATAAGATTAAACGAAAATTAATGTCCTTTTCGTAAAATGTCCACAGGTAGCAAAATGTCCCTTTTCGCAGAATGTCCCTTTCTCAAAATGACCCTTTCGTAAAATGTCCCTTTCGTAAAATGTCCCTTTCGCAAAATGTCCCTTTCGTGAAATGTCACTTTCGCAAAATGTCCCTTTCGTAAAATGTCCCGTTCGCAAAGTGTCCCTTTCGAAGAATGTGAAACACTTGAAAAGGATTAAAATGACGCGTTTTCATTGGGAACGCCTTGCATACAAGTATGACGACATTTGTATACAAGTTGCTTAAATTGAAAACATGTTTTCGAGAGCGTGTAAATTTTATACAGGTTTTACTTGTATAGAAGTGACGATGTTCCCAAATTAGTAGGTTAAAAATGGTTGCGCGTTCAATTCGCCCGTCACATGAAATGTACAAGTTCAAACTACTTGTAACTTGCATACAGGTTTGTTCAAATTGAACACAATTTGCAACGTGTATACAAGTAATTTGTATAATGGAAACGCGCCTTAAAGCCTTCGTCAAACAGACAGGCGAGTCAGAAGCGAACACGAACCGATACGAGACGTCAGTCCGATAGTTCGGTCACGCTATCCGATCGCTTTCGCTTTTCTATGTGACTGGATTCAAACAATTCCATACATTACAAATAAAAACGTCACGCTTCGTATTCGCCACGCCTGTCTGTTTGACAAAGACTTAACTGTTAAACAGAAATTCACTAATCCTGTTCAATTAATCAAAAGCTTAGTAATATTCCGACATAAGTCCTCTAAGCCCAAATCTACCCAGCTTAGAATGGAAACCGCACGGCCATATTTATCTAGCTTTCTATTCAAGCTGCTACAACTTGAGAAACCGATAATCCTAGCTTCCTAGAGATTTCAATATCTTGCGACTTTGGAAGCCACTGCAAAGGTTCCATTGTCGTTTCGGTTTATATCTTGAATATCTATGTGGCTTGGTATTCAAATATTATTTGTGTTTGGTCGACTGTTGGCAGTTGCATATTTTATTTGTAACCGACTTCAAAAAAAGGAAAAGAAATGTAAAATTTTACGTGTCTTACAAAAATTACCGCCTTTAAAAATACACAAAAAATGACAATAGTAACTTTATTTGTTTGTTTGGATAATGGTAAGGAGGTTTTTTTTTTGAGTTTGTTTTAGAATACAAAGGTACTGAAATAAATATTAGAAAAAGTGTATTTTTGATCATTTGGAGGTTTTGCATATACTACTACTACTATTACTACGTACTAACGAACAACGTATTAACTGTTCATTTTTAAAACAAAAACGCGTGCACATGATGGCAGCATCTGTGAAACACACCTCTTTAAGATTGAGATTTAATTGTATTACCTATTACTTTGTTCAAAGTAAATTTCAAGATCTTGCCTTTGTCAAACAGACCGGCGAAAGCGAAGCGTTTCCGAAGCGATACCGAACCAAAGCGAGACGTCACACGGTGGGCTGGAATCGTCAAGTGGGGACTTAAGGATTAAAATGAGTATTTTTGAATTTTATGTACTAATACAAATATTTTTTGTTATATGTAATTTTTTTATACTTAGTATTTTTCGAGTTATAGACCCCTAAACTTTGTATGAAATATTAATCGGTTTTTGGTTTAATCTGACATGTTTTAATATTGTATTACAGAAATATAGCAAAAAACAAATTATTGGTAAACATTCTACATCACCCTTATTACGTCATTTGTTTTTAACAATACTCAATAGTGCCGTGACCCTCATTAACGCATCGTCCATTGAGCGCAGCAAAATGATGACGTGTCATTATGTGATAGGATGATGAATAGCAGGTAAAAAATGATACGGTTACATTTGAAAAACAACCATCCTCAGTACGTTGTTACACATCGTAATAAACGCACTATCCTATCTCACATTTTCGGAATACTAATACTATTTATTACGTAAAAATGTTCGATTTGTTGTCAAATATTGATATTGTTGTGCTATTAAAGGAAAGTGGAAGTTTTAAAAATAATAGTGTTTTATATAGTGCTATTAAATCTAGATTAGTCCCCACTGTGTTAAGTGCTGAAAACGATAAAGCGGTAAAAGCGTTTTGTGCAAAATATTGCTATAATCTGCAAAGGAGACGGCAAAATGCTCATAGCAAAGAGGAATTGTTCAGCAACAATAATAGTGAATGGTTATCATCGGAAATAAAGTGGCCTGATTTCATTGTAAGTGCATTTGAAAGAAACCAAGACTCTGTTCCTAGTACATCAAGTGAACATGAATCTCCAGCAAAAGTGTCTACTGCCACGTCAACGAATGTAAGTCCCAGAAAACCATTTTGTGAATTAGGACCTAAGCAAAAAAAGAGACGTACAGAACATATTCATACAAATATGACTACAGAGGAAATATCTCATGCATACATTATGAAATTACGAGAGGATGGTAATCAAGGAATATCTAAAATCCTCGAACACCTACTTAAAAATCCACAGGATGTGCAAAAAGCGAAAGATAGTCTTTTAGGTAAAAATGAAAAACCTAAATTTACTCCAGATGAAACTTTGGGACTTGTTTTGTCCCTTAAATTAACAAAGTGGCAATATAATACTTTAAGAAAAAGTATCAAAGAGAAAAATGTCGACATGTTCCCTTCCTACTACAAGGTGCAAAATGCAAAACAAGAATGCTACCCGCCAAAAGATGATATCACCTTAACAGATACAACTGCTGGAATAAAATTGCAGCGTCTATTAGATATAACCACCAAAAGGATATTATTCAAAGCAATCAATATTGATAGCACAGACTTTAAGGAGATGACAATGATAAGCAAATGGGGAATGGATGGTGCCTCGAATCAAGCAAACTATAAGCAAAAAATGACAACGGAGGACAAATTGGACAGTGCTTCGACATATGATTCAAGTATTTTTATGGGTAGTTCAGTACCAATAAAAATTATTTCTGAGGAACAAATTATCTGGGAAAACGACTCACCAAATTCTGCATATTGGTGTCGTCCAATATTTTTCAAGTTTGAAAAAGAGAATAAATCAACGATTTTAAGAGAGAAAACCGAAATTGAAACGGAGATAAATGAATTGAAGGAAACAGAAATTAGCGATTAATGAAGAAGCGGCTGAATCTAGAAATAAAGACTTTAGGCGATATCGCCAACACCATTCAAGGAAAGTCTGCAGAAGAGCTAATAATGAGGATATTTTAAATAATTTAATAATTAGTTCAGACCCAGTTAGTATATATCATCAAAACGTCATAAAATGATACGGAAACACAAACCATTTTCAGAAGAAGCGAAAGCCATGCTTCTTTTATCTACAACATTTGAAGATGATGAGCGGGAAAATTTGTTAATGTGGAACATTTAGAGAACGAATCTGAATCTGATGAAATTGTCTAAGTGATAATTTTGTGAGTGCGTGTGTTTGTGAGTGAGTTTGTGAGTGTGCGTATGAGTGGATTAGGCCTCCTGGAGACACCACTGATAAAAAAAAACGCGCTTAGTTCTCTACCTCAAAGGTGGTGTGGAAAAGGGAATGAAAAACAATTTTCTCCAAAATCGAAGAAAATCGAAGCAAGTGCTATATCGGATAATTTGCCTAAAAAATAGCGCAATCGAATACCGAAAGCGGTTATTTGAGAACTCTTGAGAATTAAAAGTTATTCATATAAAATCAAATTTCTCCATACAAAAATAAATTCAAATCGTTATAACTTTTAAAATATTAAGTATATACAAAAATCGCAGAAGAAAAATTTCTTGTATTTAGTGGTAGATCACCAAGCCGTCTTTATTTTTTTTTTAATTGCTTATCAATTTTCGTGAATCCCTAAGTCCATTAGAGCTTGATTTCAGCCCACCGTGCGTCAGTCCGATAGTTCTGTCACGCTATCGGATCGCTTTCGCGTTTCTATATGGCTGGATTCAAACAATTCCATACATTACAAATAAAAACGTCACGCTTCGCATTCGCCACGCCAGTCTGTTTGACAAAGGCTTTTAATGATTACAGATTTTAGACATCTATACAAAAAATGAACAATAAACTAAAATTAAGAACACAGGAAGTGAAAATTAAAGGCTGCAAGTGTAAATAATGTTTATGGCGTTCAAAATGTAACATATTCCATAGTAGGTACATAACATGATAATCCTTTAGGAAAATCCCATAAAGAATTTGTGGTTTCCTTATTTGGATTGATCTCCAAAATTATGAAAGGAATGTTATTAAATACTCCGAAGTTTAAGCAACCGTATTAGCGAAAATACAAAAGTTTTAACATAATTGTACGATATTTAGGACTGAATTCCTGTTACCTTGATGACGGTTACGTACGTCAGTCGAGCGTATTGATGTACAGACACCAGCAGACGTTTCTTTAATAGATTTTCAACCTTATCAAAATAGTAGAAGGCTAATGCTCGATTGTTAAAATTTGACAGATTGAGGTAGGTTGAAGTGCTAGTGTCTGTACATTGTGTTCCATATGGGAACTCGGTGGTGGGGACTACCAAATCGATCGCAGCGCGTTTTGTGGCAGAAATGTGACCTGACCTGCGCACCCGCAGAGTGAATTATTTACGTGTTACAAGTTTAATAGGCACTACACTACAATCTCTTGTTATTTTAGGTTTTATTTAATTGTTAAAAAAACGAAACCGAAATATTTATCAATATGTTTAGTTGGTATGAATTGGTAGGTCTTATGGCTCCCAATAGGCTTTTTGACTCAAAAAATGAATTAGTCCGAAAGATTGATTATCAAAAAATATTCGCCCTGTATTTTTTCTTTTGTTTCGTAAACCAAAAAAGTCGCCGACACAAAGCTTCGAAAAATCAGAAAAAGTCACTCGGTCCGTATTATTTTACAGTCGTAATGACGTCACAAGCCCTCACTCCCGAATTTAGAAGTGCTTTATCTTTGTCAATAAGCATCTATTTAAAAAAAAAATACATGTTCATTATTTTTCAATACTCGTACTGACGGACCAAACAGATTTTCGATTGATTTATGCAGTAAACTTCCCTATTGTATGGTCACTTGGAGGCGTTGTTTATACACAGCGACGCTGACGTCAGCGGCACGAACTATTTCACTTCGCGTCTCAACCGTACGCAACCGACGCAGCGACGTTGCCGTAAGAGGATCTCAAGCTTTAATAAAGGACCTTGAATAAAGTTAAAGGGATTGAACCCTCAAATAAATACTTGAAAAAGGTTCTGACAAAACTACTCCCCTGGGACAGTAAACAAAATAATATAACAGCCATTTCACTCACAGGAGATTGCCATATGCAAATAAACAAGAAAATTCCACAGCGGCGTAATGGCGCGTCCGTATTGCGAAAACAAAAATAATGCGTATATATATGTATTATTATGTATATACATAATCTTGTTTCACTTGATTGCAAAATATAAACAGATTTGGGAGCATTTAAAACGATGACGACGCATAATTTTATTTATGCGTCGTCGAGCGATCGTCTAGCGAAAATAGAAAAGAAAGATAAAGATAAATACTTGTTTCTTTTCTATAAAAAGGAAAAAGGGTACCTATTAAAAAATTGGTAACCAAAAAGACTATTTTGATTTTATTTACTACTAGCTGCAGCCCGCGACGTCGTCTGCGTGAATGCGTTGAAGAAATAAAGGTTCACTGCTCGTGCTCCGTAGGTGATAGCGTTTTTATCTGTTGTTGGTTTTTTTTTGCCTCGGAAAGCACGTAAAACCGTTGGTCCCGGCTGTCATTTGTAGATCTTTGACAGTCGTTACTGTTAGTCAGAAGCTCTAAAGTCTGACAACCAGTTTTACCATGAGGTATCGTATTACCCAGTTACTGGGTTGTGGAGGTCCGGCAGGCAGTCGCTCCATGTAAAATATTAATATTCAGATGCATCTGGTTTGACTGGAAGCCGACCCCAATATAGTTCGGAAAAGGCTAGGCAGATGATGATATTGATTTGTCAAACATGTTACAGCCAAAATATTATCAGTACATTACATTAAAATATCACAATAAAATAAAATATCAAAACTAAACGCAAAAAAAAAACAAGAATCAAAATTAAAATCCAAAACAAAATTAAAATCAGAATCAAAATTATCGCTTGCTCTTTTTTATCTTGGTAAAATCATCAAAGGCGCGATGGGAGGGACTGTCAGACTTCTACTGACTGCAATCCACCGTGATCGTTCAATAGTCCTTTACGTTAAAGGGTCACGGTTGCCTTAAAAAAACACTCCTGCGATCCATGAGATAGTCCTTCGTACCATGGGAGAGCCTTTTTAAGACAGTCCCACCAACTACGATTCTTACGTCCACTAAAAAGGTGCGAACAGCTCACGAGGTGTCAAATGTAATCAAAATCTAATCCAATTTTACAGTAGTCAATAAACTAAACTAATCTTGATTTAACATTCAAAATAACTTTTCTAAAACTATTGAGACTTGATAAACTCGATTTAAACCAAGTTTTGTTTCAAATTGGATTAAAGTGTTAAAATGATGAACTTTTAACTAGACTAGCTTAGTTATTATAGTCGATAGAATTTAAATTTTTATTAGTGCGTGTAATATAGTTTATTTTAGTTTAAATTCTGCTCTGTCGCATTAGGACACACTGCCCTGTAATGATTTAACAACTTAACCTGTTGGTGAATAAACAAATAAATTATTCGTAAATACATTTTGAATTATTGAATAAATTTAAGCCCCCCATCGTACACAACATGAGCACCCCTTCAGGCAAGTCCGGCGTCAAGTAGTTCGTCTATAGATTTTTAACCTCATTAGACACATTACTAGAAAAAACATACTAGATTGTGGTAGCTTGATATGTTAGCGCCTTAACATTAAATCTATTTAATTCCTCTCAATGGAGGATCTTTTTCAAATCGAATTTCAAGGAAATAAGACCAGTTATCTAAAGTGTTCTGTTGATAGTACTTTTTTGTTTTTTATTTATTGTCAGGATAATGTATGTAATAATTTTTTTAACAAATCTTCCTTGTAGGTAGGAAAATCCCAAGTTAGTAGGTATTATAAGTGCCTATATAATACAAAATTTGATCTTCATATTAGGCCCGGTGTAATACTGCGAACAAAGGTAGAAAATTGTTATAATAACGTGGAAAATGGTTGGAAAAATCCACCTTTTATGGTCTCTTACAAAATATTAACTTCGTAACAGACAGTGATGTTATGATTACATTATTCCAGCCTGAAGACCTTAATTTCTATTGAAGTAAAATTTTCATATTCAGGTAAGAACGAGTTTTACTGGATAGAAAATTCTGTTGGTTATTCTAAAACACATGGCGGCACCTATTATCGTGTCATCTACTAATATAAATTACTATTACTAGATTACTAAATTACTGTTTCCAGTGGCGGTTAGGCAGCTCACAATCTCCTCTAGGTTGATCTGCGCGAAGATATTAAAAAAAAAAAAATTAAGATAAAATTCGGATAAATACTATCCTTTGTGTTAATCCTAATTCCTAATCCTAACTAATATTATAAATGCGAAAGTAACTCTGTCTGTCTGTCTGTCTGTCTGTCTGTCTTTTCTTCACGCCTAAAGTACTGAACCGATTTGTGTGAAATTTGGTACAGACATAGTTTGGAACTTGAGAAAGGACATAGGATAGTTTTTATTACAAAAAAATAAAAACAAAAAATAAAATTTATGAAATGCTCTATCGGAGTATAGATAATTCCTTAAACTGTCAATAGATGGCGGTGATCGTGCAATGGTGTCGATCGTTACACGAGTTCGGTTCATGTTATTATTTTAATTCATCGGAAAAAGTAAATAAATAGTAAAAAGGTATGAAAAAAATAATATCAAAATAATAAAACTTTTAGTACAAAGAAAATGGCCGAACGGAGTTTAGATAAATAATGCGAGTTGTCACTATGGATTGATAGATGGCGTTGGTTTCAAAATTGTATTGTCGGTTGTATGATAGTTTATGTGGACTGGTCCTGTTTCGTAAATTTTAAATTGTTCCGTTGTATAATTGGTGTTCCTGTGATGCTTATGAGAAACTATATAACTAGATCCACCAAGACTATATAACGGCATACGGTTACAAATAACCTATTTAGGACGGAATGTCATTAAAGCCGTTATTATGACTGGGATGGCAAAAGGCGAAACTTTTCCCCCCGTATTCCGTAACCCCGTATTCCCATCATTCCAACTGATTTGCCATTCCAATTCAAAAGAGTTCAGTTTCCGCTGTAAACTGCGTTTGCAATGACCATCAATAAAGCCCAAGGGCAAACGCTAAAAGTTGCGGGGGTACATCTTGAAAAAGACTGTTTCTCCTATTGACAACTCTACGTTGCGCGCTCAAGAGTGTCGAAACCACAAAACCTTTATATTTTTGCAAAGGATGGCAAAACTAAAAACGTGGTAAACAGAAATGTCTTGGTGTAAGAAACTTTCATAATCTCTAAAGCTTAAAATAATAGAAAATTTGTCAAGGGAGAAACAGTCTTTTTTCCTTTTGGACTGAAATGCCAAATCAGTAGAATGATGAGAAAAAAAGGGAAAAATAACATTTTCGCCTTTTCCGATCGGCAAAACGGCTTTAATGCCCTAAATGAGTATAAGTACATCTCTTAAATTCAAACGCAGAGCTCATTATGTTGATTTTTGAAGAGTTCCCTAGAATATCTTCCACATTTCATTTTTAAAGAGATCCCGCGAGATCGTAAAAACCAAAAATCTGCTGGAAGTCACTATTCCACGCGAACGAAGTCGCGGGCAAAAGCTAGTCTATACTATATATATGATATACTAGCTGTACCGTGCCCCGCTTCGCTGTGGCACAAAAAACTGTTTTTTCAACAAAAAAAAAATAGATAAAAACAATCCTTGATGCGGATTATATATCATGCTAAAATTTCTTCTCATGTGACTGCGTCATTACGACTGCGGTTGTCAGCGAGTGTTATCCTCGCTTCCGGTAGATGGCGCGGTCACTGGTATAGAGCTGATCGTTAAAAAAACTGTTTTTTCGCGGTTGCGGATATGTGACTGATGCAAAAAATAGATAAAAACAATCCTTGATGCGGATTACATATCATGCTAAAGTTTCAGCTCAATCAGTGCAGTACTTTTGGAGTTTTTAAAGCATACACAAACCAACATAACATTTTTATATATATAGATAGATAATAATATTATAAAGCTGAATAGTATGTTTGGTTGAACGCGCTAATCTCAGGAACTCCTGATTCGAATTGAAAAAATATTTTTGTGTTGGATAGTATATTTATCGAGGCAGGTTATAGGCTGTTTAATATGACGCTACGATCAATAGGAGCCGAGCAGCGGGTGAAACCGCTGGGAACAAGTAGGTAATAAATCTGTGTACCAAATTTCATCAAAATCCATTCGGTAGTTTGGCGTGAAAGAGTTCATATAAATATCCATCCATTCATCGTCACAAACTCTCTCATATATAATATTAGTGAGATAAGATATGAAGATCTATTATATTTTGGTACACAGATAGATAGGGCCTTGGTAAAAGAAGAAATTGGAGAAGGGAGAGTAACTAAGCCGCAGGCAAAACCTAGTTTCCTATCATATTCCTGACACCTCACACGATAAGGTTTGCATAAAAACAAGCCAATTAGCACCTGCATTCAGCCAACTATCTTGCTTTAAGCTGCATAGGAATTACCTTTTTGGGGCCTATTCAAATGCATACACATCTGCATTTCAAAGTAGATGGGAAACTAAATGTTGTCGTTACTTAAATCTTTTTCTGGCTTACAGATTTTTGTATTGGCTTAAAACTTTGCCACTTTTTCACAGCATAAAATTATTGCAATATTCTATGAATATATTTAAAACCCATATTTTAAATCATAAAGCTCCAAAGGACTGGACTGTGTTTGTTTGTAACTAGATAAGTAAATCTTGCAACCCCTTTATAATTATGTTAGTATACCTCCAATTTTTTAATCTCATGTTTAGTTTAATTTTATATTTAAAATTTCAGTCAAGCATAATTTTAATTTATATTTTACTAGCTTTTGCCCGCGACTTCGTTCGCGTGGAATAGTGACTTCCAGCAGATTTTTGGTTTTTACGATCTCGCGGGATCTCTTTAAAAATGAAATGTGGAAGATATTCTAGGGAACTCTTCAAAAATCAACATAATGAGCTCTGCGTTTGAATTTAAGAGATGTACTTATACTCATTTAGGGCATTAAAGCCGTTTTGCCGATCGGAAAAGGCGAAAATGTTATTTTTCCCTTTTTTTCTCATCATTCTACTGATTTGGCATTTCAGTCCAAAAGGAAAAAAGACTGTTTCTCCCTTGACAAATTTTCTATTATTTTAAGCTTTAGAGATTATGAAAGTTTCTTACACCAAGACATTTCTGTTTACCACGTTTTTAGTTTTGCCATCCTTTGCAAAAATATAAAGGTTTTGTGGTTTCGACACTCTTGAGCGCGCAACGTAGAGTTGTCAATAGGAGAAACAGTCTTTTTCAAGATGTACCCCCGCAACTTTTAGCGTTTGCCCTTGGGCTTTATTGATGGTCATTGCAAACGCAGTTTACAGCGGAAACTGAACTCTTTTGAATTGGAATGGCAAATCAGTTGGAATGATGGGAATACGGGGTTACGGAATACGGGGGGAAAAGTTTCGCCTTTTGCCATCCCAGTCATAATAACGGCTTTAATGACATTCCGTCCTAAATAGGTTATTTGTAACCGTATGCCGTTATATAGTCTTGGTGGATCTAGTTATATAGTTTCTCATAAGCATCACAGGAACACCAATTATACAACGGAACAATTTAAAATTTACGAAACAGGACCAGTCCACATAAACTATCATACAACCGACAATACAATTTTGAAACCAACGCCATCTATCAATCCATAGTGACAACTCGCATTATTTATCTAAACTCCGTTCGGCCATTTTCTTTGTACTAAAAGTTTTATTATTTTGATATTATTTTTTTCATACCTTTTTACTATTTATTTACTTTTTCCGATGAATTAAAATAATAACATGAACCGAACTCGTGTAACGATCGACACCATTGCACGATCACCGCCATCTATTGACAGTTTAAGGAATTATCTATACTCCGATAGAGCATTTCATAAATTTTATTTTTTGTTTTTATTTTTTTGTAATAAAAACTATCCTATGTCCTTTCTCAAGTTCCAAACTATGTCTGTACCAAATTTCACACAAATCGGTTCAGTACTTTAGGCGTGAAGAAAAGACAGACAGACAGACAGACAGACAGACAGAGTTACTTTCGCATTTATAATATTAGTTAGGATTAGGATTAGGATTAGGATATTAGGATTTCCACTTATTATTTGGTACATGAATTTACTTATCAGCTTAAGTTACCACTCATGTTCGTGAATGTTGGTTCACCTGTTATTGGCAACTGTATAAGCGTTTTACTCGTAAATACCTACACTATTTGTTAATTTATATACAGAAGCTGTTGGTGTACCTTTATTTAAAATAAATAAAAATAAAATTGCATTTTTGTTGATCAGTACTAAGGCATCAAAGCAAGGTAAAAAGACACACTTCAGGTAAAAATTGACCGCGGGCATGCGGATGACGAGTGACTCGCCGTTCGATCATGCCTGGGTCAACGGCACGTCGTGTTCCACGCGCACTTCAAAGAGCTGTCAGCAACCTTATAGGAGTGCATAGAAAGTCAAACGCCTGCCGGGGTCGCGGGACTGTCTACACAGGTAAAAGGAAACCTGGAACGTCAAGGGCTATTGAAGGCACACCGTGGATTTCAGTCAGTACGAGTTTGACAGTCCCTACCACTCCACGCTGGGCGGGAGGACTCACTTGATGTATTACCTCGTAAAAAAAAGGTAAGAACCGCCATTTCAAACGATACCTAACCATGAAAAACAACCCGTGCGAATGTTAAGCCTTTGTCAAACAGACAGGCGTGGCGAATGCGAAGCGAGACGTTTTTATTTGTAATGTATGGAATTGTTTGAACCGAATGTGACTGCACATATGACATATACATACACATGGATAGCGTGACCGAACTATCGGACTGACGTCTCGTATCGGTTCGTTATCGCTTCGGACTCGCCTGTCTGTTTGACAAAGGCTTTAATAATAAGCACAAGCGCTCTGAACTTTCAAAGTGACATACTTGCAGATATTACTTGCATAAAACCTACAATTAAAACCCAGTTTTCCTATTTCGCGGTCAAAGAGAAACCTTGTATATAAGAGAGACGAGGAAACTAATACAAGAAAACAATCTAACTTTCGCATGCAGACGCAATCAAGATGTTAATATAAATCCTAATTAAAATCCTACTGGTGCCGAGGGTAAGGGTACAAAGGGGAAAGGTAAACAGGGTCAGTGCCGGTGTATAGAAACGTTTACGAAGTTTGTGTTAGCCACGGTCGGTGCGCTCCCGGTAGACCGCTGCTGACCTTCTTTTATTGGACAAGTTATAGAAGGGAAGCGGGAATGAAAATAAGAAATGACGATTAATTTTTGAATTTAGTTACTCGGATGTATTTGTCAGCGTAGATAGTGGCGGCGTCTTTTTGTTACGAAGTTATTAGGAACTACTGTAGAAGGTTGGGTGGTGCTGCCTGGATGGACAACGATTGTTGAAGTGGCGGCTGACATTTGACAGCCGAACATAATCCAAAGCCGCTGTTGTCACCACGTCCTCGACTAACCTCTATATTCCAAGAGATATACCCTATATACTCTATTCTCTGGATGACAAGTGCACAACTGAATGTCTGCTGATATATTCAAATAAAAATAAAATTACTCAAGCACCTTGTCTACATAGTCACGGGGCCTGTAGAGGGCCAAAGCCTGCTGGGGTCGCGGGACTCACAAATTACCGTAACGTAAAGGGCTACTGAAGGACTCCATGGATTTTAGTCAGTACAGGTCTGACAGTCCCTCCCGCCCTGCCCTGGGTGGGAGGAGGCATTTGATGATTTTACCACGAAAAAAAAAAACACCTTGTCTACAATCGGATACAAAATTACATCGAATAGCCACTTTTACTAACACTGCTTGCAAATGTGGCTATTCGTTTGAATAAGTTTAAATGTTTATGCTAAAAAATAGATAGTCAATTTGACAAAAATAAAACGCCGTAAGCTCGTAACTCAAACCACACCTCAAGTCGAGTTCATTCGTAGTTGGCAGAATAGTTTTAAAACAATATTTAAGTTGGACGTTTTACTATCTAGGTATCAAGTAGAAAGTATACGGTAAAGCTTAACCTCTACTCTACTCCTAATGTCAAGTTCGAAAGTCTGACAACCAGTCTTTCCAAGGGGTGGTGATTAACCAGTTGTTGGGTTGTGGAGGTCAGTCAGTCAGTCACTATATGTAAAATACTGGTATTAACTGCATCCGGTTCGAATGGAAGCCGACCCGAACATATTTGGGAAAAGTTTTCATAGTAAACTATGTGATACCACCCACCTAAAAGGCAACATAACGCGACAAAATTATTGAAACAAACACACAAACGCAGTTTACTCCCACTCTTGCAAAAGTTCGGCAAACTTCGGGTCATCTCGATTCCACTCCGAAACTTTGCCTGTTACTCTAATTACAACGGGGGTTCTTAAAGACTAATTAGTAATTAGAGTAGATGTAAGCAGAGACAAGGCTCTAGTCTCAAAGGAGGTCGTTCAAATGCTAATGCGTCTGTACTGTAGCCCCTTAACACTGGTTTAATGAACAGACTGGAATAACAATCGCATTAGTTACTAGTACTAATGTGGTTTTGAGGTTATTAACTACTAGTACTGCTACTACTATGCTATTTCTCGCGTTAATTTAGTTCTACTCAATCAAATACAGGAGAATTTTATTGAAAGTAGTAACGATTATATGCAGACTATAAATAAAAACTTACTAGTAATATGTACAAAAATAAAAAACAAAAAAAAAAACATTCCAAGGGCGTCAAAGAAAACGTCCACATCGCTGCCAACGGGAACAGTGCCCAGAACGCTGGCAGCATTGCCACGTTGTATGGCAATGCTGACTCGTTGGCTTACGAATAGGCCACCCTCTGGTCACCTGAAAAGTCGACTAATCGCCTGGCGATGTCCTTAAAAACGTTGTGAGCACTCGGACCCCATGGCCCCAGAGTTTCAACCCCAAACGGTTCTACTTATACTATTAGAAAGATAGAATAACGTTTTCTGGCACACGCCACAAGCACACCCAATTTATTTAAAATAAAAATACAAAAAAAATTAAAGTTAAAGAAACGGCTGTGATTAAATAAAAAAAAACTTTATAAATAAACTATGTACTAATAACTCTAACGTAGGATAAGCAAAATCTGTTACTAACCCGCTAAAATTAAAGAATTTGTATTTCATTCCTTTTTTATTTAAATGATTGTAAACTCGATAACCCGATGACAGTAATTTTCCATTTACTTTGCGGGCGTAGAACTTCAAATTCACGTCATTGTTTAAGGAGTTATCCCGGATCAGTTTCAAGTAAGTGATTCCATGCTTTTGCTCGCGAGTGTATAAGGTGAGTCGTATGCTAAGGAGCCGAGCAAAAACTGAGTACAAGCCGAGCAGCTCTAGTCGCGGTGTCAACTGTGGACGTAAAACGACCCTACAACAATCAGCCCCGTCATACACAACGCGACGCAATTCTCCGAGACCTAACGACCTTTGGTATCCATTGACGCGTGAATGTGCACGAACCTCTATGGATTTGTATTGCGATAGTCCTCTGGATACCAAAGTCGTAAGGGAGACTTTCGTCACTTTGTGGACGAAGGGGCTCACTCCCCTTGAACGTATTACAAATCCTGTTGTGTTCGTCAAAAACCTACAATAGACGGAGCACAGTTGAGCACGAGCCAAACGCTCGAAGCACGCTCGTTCGAGGCTTGTAAGTCGGACCACACTACACGATTTTGTGCTCGGATCTTGCTATGAAGTCGCCGACTATTCGCCAGCTACAAATGTCAATGGTCGACTATTAGACGATGCAAAAACTCGCACGCGAGTTGCGTTACATTGCGGACTTTATAGGTACAACGAATTCAGTTGATCAAACATAAACCGCAATGTAATGAAACTCGCATGCGAGTTCTTGCTCCGTCTAATTGAGGCTTAGTTTTCCCGACATCTCGTTAAATACATCAATATTTAAAATAAATAAATCCAAGCTACAGTAACTACAGTTAAATATCTGCCATCGACAGCTCAATTACACGGTATTTATTTAATACTGAAAATTCTCTTTTAACTATAACTGAAAATTATGCAGTTCTAGCGAAATACTGCTGCTATATTGTGTCTATAGGGAATTTGTTTGCTCAAAACTAATTTGAATTTGTGGCTTGTAATATTGGATTTCAAACATTATTTAGTAAACAAAATGTTCTAGCCTTGGTTAATATTCCAAAATCGGCTGTCCCAAAGCAAAACCTAGCAAGTGCCTCTGACAAAATTTTACAGGAGAAGACATTAAACATTTTCGTCGGCCTTTTATTACACAACAACTTTTTTATACATTTCTTGTTTTCATATAGATAATTATGACTTGCTTCACATCACGAGCTAGTTAAATTGAACATAAGTCTATTTGTACAAGTTTTATGTGCCTTGCTACTGACTGGTTAAGATACTTCAAGATATGTATTATACCAAATCCAAAATAAAAACCTAGCAAGGTCTCTAAGTAGGTATTTGAATCGGTTTCTTTAAAGAAATCGTTTATGATGTAGCACTGAAAACCTAGCAATAATACTAAGTTTCTGAATTAGATTTTTGAATTACTTTCAGTAATGACTAATTGTTGTATTTCTATCCAGTAAGTAAAATAAAATGGTTTAATTAATCACATAAAACATAAATGAGGTAATCATTTCTCAAGTTAAAAGGAAAAATAATAGAAAAACAATATAATTAAGTTTCTTCTGTCATTTCGCCTCCCGTTTGGAGATCAATCGATTGATCGTTAACCGGCATTTGATTCCAAAACGCTCGCCTTGTTTCGGGCATTAGAGGCACCAATTTGGCAACATCCTTTTTTCAAGCAGGAATGCCCCGAGGAGCTGATATTTCTTCAGATAACTCAGTTACTTTATACTTTTTAATTAGAAAATCCAACTCGGTGAATGGTTCATCAAAACTGAAATAAGTACTTTAAAATCTGATAATGTCCTACTTACTATCCCACTACTATAATAAACGCTAAATAACACAGGTGGAGGTCTCACTATGTGTACCATATGTTTTTGGGGTCGCTGAATCCGAATCTGGGATCAGTTTTATTCCAGCACATCTGGGTTCGGCCATAACCTCAAAATATACCCTCAAATCTTCTATATATATAAAAGAAGAACTGACTGACTGACATATCAACGTACAGCCGAAACTACTGGGGCTAGGAATGTGAAATTTTGCACACGGCTTCCTATTATAATTTAGGGGAGCACTAAGAAGGGGTTTTTGGAAATTTAACCTTTAAGGTGGTGAAAAGGGGGAATTAGGAATGTACGTAACCCACGCGGACGAAGTCGCGGGCAAAGTGCTAGTTTGCTATATTTGGTTAAACTGCTAACCGTATGTATGGCTTTAAAACCTTTTAATCCTATATTACAGTAGCTCGATGACCTCTTGCTTAATTAACTACATAACCCATAGTCCTTATAACCAACATAACCCTTAAACCCAATAACGAAGTTTCTGACGTTCGGACCTGAAAATGTGTACTATGTGTTTTTGGGGTCGAACCTAGACGTGCTGGAATGAAAATGACCCCGTATTCAGATTCAGCGACGCCAAAAACACATAGAACACATTTTCAGTGCAGTGTCCTCCCAGTGCCCTCCTACTCAGTCTCTCGCACATCACGCTGCTGACTTACTACTATTTATTTAAGACAATGATTTGAAATTTTGTCCTACACTTCAGTAATTTTGCAAACTAAAAACCTAGTAAGACCAATTCACAAATTTAAAACCTAGCATGTACCGTATTTAATAGGTTTTTATGCTTGGAAATGTTACTTGCTAGTTTTTTGATTTCGTTATCTCCGAGTACGAAGTGCACTTGCTAGGTTTGGCATGTTCATAACTCTGATTCTAATGTAGATAGAAATACAGTTGTTTTTGCATTAGACGCAGCTCAGAATTTTAGGAATATTCATTTAAAAAAACGTATTCTACAAAAATTGTCCCTTGCTAGGTTTTGCTTTGGGACAGCCGAAATGTACTTATTAAACCTACGTTTCTCTTGCACCACATTAATCCTTATATATATATAAGAACAGGGTTTGCTATTAAGACTCGACTACAGCCGAAACCGCTAAACGCAGAAACTTGAATTTTGGACAGCAGTTGCAGTCTACCATGTAGGGGAGCCATAAGACGGGATTTTGCGAAAGTCCTCGTCTAAGGGGGTGAAAAGGGATGAAAACTGTTGTATGATCAAATGAAGTCACAATGGTACAGATTTTGCAAAATATGTACCATTGTGTAGAGGGTTTACATTTTTTTAAATTACAATGTGGCTACATTTTTAGATTTTCCAAATGTATCCAATAAGGAGGGTGACCGTGCATTTAAATTTACTGAGTTCGAAGTTAAAAACACGCGCAGACGAAGTCACGGGCGAAGTGCTAGTCCAAAATAATAAATAAAATCGCTTAACGATCTATGGAAATGGCTATGCTTGGCATTTCACTGCAGGATCGAATTCGTAATGAAGTGATCCGACGGAGAACGAATGTGATCGACATAGCGCACAGAATAAGCAAGCTAAAGTGACAATGGGCCGGCCATATTAGTCGAAGGAACGATGACTGTTGGAGTAGACGAATTCTCGAGTGGAGAGCGTGCATCGGCAAACTTAAGGCTGTATACAGAAAGAAAGCTGGAAACTTATAAGCGCTTACCGGCGCTTGACAGCGCTGGTCCGTTCTACATAAAGGAAGCAGGTTGAAGCAGACCAAGAAAGTTGTTTACTAATTTTAAATGGCGGCGCCCAGCGCTGACCAGCGCGTGTTGAAGCTTATCGGAACTTGTCAGCACCGTATACTTTCGACGACCGGTGTACACGCAAGGTGGCCGGTAATAGCTGGATGAGAGAAGCCGGTGATCGAGTGAAAAATCGTACGATTGGAGAATCATATGTCTAGCAGTAGACTAGTATAGGCTGAAGATGATGATGAATATTATAAATCCGAAAGTTTGTAATTCAAACACATCAGATGACTGATAGAGATAGGTTATCATCTGGAATAACACATAGGATAGCTTTTATCCAGGTCTTACGTTCCCGTGGGATAATTTTCAAGTTACTTTATGCCGAAGTCGCTAGCAACAGCTAGTGAGTTTATTTAGTGAGAACAATTCAGTTGTCTTAAAACATACACACACAAATGCTTTTTTTTATCGTGGTGAAATCATCGCTCAATTGATGATTTCACCACCAAGGCTCCCAAGGCAGAGCTAGAGGGACTATCAGACTCGTACTGACTAAAATCCACGGTGTCCTTCAATTGCCTATTACGTTCCGGGGTAACGGGAAATCCTGATCCCGGCAGGCTTTGGCCCTCTAGAGGGGAGACCCGTCATTTTGCTGACACTCTTTGAGGCGCGCGTGGACACAACGCGCCGTAGACCCGGGCATGGTCCATGGTCGGACAGCGAGTTGCCCATTACTTGCCGCCCGCACGCCCACACACAAATGCTTGGCAAATTTACAGCGTTTAGTAGGATATTTCAGCCTTACCTAAAGTATAGGCATTATAATAACTAAACATACCTTTTCAACTAAAACAATACCTCCTTGATTGCTGTCTAAGCTTTTATCAACCCCTTCGTACGTGACACTAAACAAAAAGAGTCTTTAGGAGCAGAAAACACAATATTAAAGACATAGTCCTCTCACTGTTACAATCTAAAAGCAACCTTGACATAATTATCAGTGATAGACATCATTATGATTTTGACAAAGACAATGCAAAAGACAGAAAATTAAATACACAGTCCTCTTACTGTAAGCAACCTAAAATCAACCTTGTTCTTATCATTGATAGAGATCATTATGAGTTTGACAAATTAGTCAGTGGCAGCAATTTGATAGCAACTTTATCAAAAAAAAAGGATCACAGTGATTTTGATAAGCTGAAAAGTGAGCGATAAAATAATTATCAAAAGCCCGAGACAGTCGTGAGGTGATAAGATACAAGTTTAATAGAGTTCTTCTTCAAACTGTTCAGTACAGTCACGAGCAATGGTATGTATACACTAAGCAGTACTCAAAAGCGATTTCCAGCTACCATATTGATTAAAATTTTGCCTTTTCATTAGAAAACTATTTTGGATGCCATACTATTACGAAATAGGTGTTATTTCAAAATGGAAACTAGTATTTTAAGAGTAAATTGCGTTTGAATCTGGAACGTAAAGGCCAGCCAAAACTTGAGACCGATATGGACTGGTCTGTACAAAACTCGAAGAAAAAAATGGGAGGGAGTGAATTTTGTATGAAACTTCTGATTTCGTCATTCGATTTGCTATGCTACAAAGTTCATTACATTTTTTATACCTATTTGTTTTTACAAATTCTTTTAATATAATTTTGTTTGCTGCATAACATCTCTGTATTTGTTGATATTCAGTTTTATTAAGAACTTTTCAAACTATTTATTAAAATCTGCAACGAGGTCGTTCTGTCAAAAAATATGTTGTCCTCAATCCAACAGAATCTTAATATTTTCAATAAATGCCAACATGTCAACGTTGTTTACGTTTTTGGAATTTAATTTTTACTTTTTGACATTTAAAAATAAAAGTATTTCGCCTTTTTAGGGTTCCGTACCCGAAGGGTAAGTATCGGGAACCTATTAATTTGCCTCCGCTATGTGTCTGTCTGTTATCAGGCATAGGAGAAAAGTGTATAAGACGGGAACGCGAGGTATAATGGGGACATACACTCTTTAGGCTGTCCTGTTGGCGCTTACGCTACGTTAGTATTGTGTTAAGTTTGCCTTACGTGTGTGATTTCCCATCGTAGCTCGCATCCCCGTCTTATACACTGTTCCCCTACAGTGCGATAACAGACTCATGATCGTTATTGGTAGAAAACTGAAAAAAAAATCATAGAATGTGTACTCTGTTTCTGTTTGCCGTTATAATATCAATAAACAATAAAATTATACGGAATCCAACCTTTTCCTTCATTTTAACTCGTCCTTACTTGAAGGTTTTTTGAGATCGATAACAATCTTCACTGAAAACTTATCAAACTTTAATGGAATTTCAACCTTATAACTTTAGTGGAGGGTTAATATTTGATTGGTAAAATTAGACAGATCGGGTAGGTCGGGTAGGTCGACCTGCTGGCGTCTGTAATAAAAAAAGTTAACCGTATCTGATTTAAGGAAATAGGGTAATGAGATTCGTAATAATCTTATTATTTTATTTAATATTTTTAATTAGGTGCTTGTATACATGATGTTTATCTAAAGTATGCTTATAGCAGCATAACCAACTTTGGTCCTTAACCTTTTTTAATTAAACTTAAATTAGTAAAATTATACTCACATCAGGGTAATAATTATATCTGAGGTGTTAGCATGAATGCGTGACGTAAGCGCTAAGCGATTTTTGAATCTATCTTTAATGCTAAAAGGAGGCTTATATTTTCTATAAACCTCCTTTTAGCATTTAGGTGCGCAGGAGAGGAGAGAAAACCCATTACAAAAAAATGCCTATATCCATCATAAAATCCATTAATATGATTTCTTATCTCAAAAGTTTACTAACCAATTTCTAAACATTAGGAACGTTAAAGTACTCCTTCATTGAGAGCACTCGTCTCTAACGTAACTTATCAGATTCGAGTATTACATCTGTTATTACAATGCATAGGTACCTTGTAATGACACAAAACGAGTATTACACAAGCGAAGGAGGACAACCGAGCATTACCAAGTACGCCTTGAATTAATACAATGTGTAATACCTTGATACAACTTGTAACATCAATGCACTCCATTTGTAATTACCCAAATTTTCCATTACACGCGAAGGCTCGTCAGTCAGGGAGGTAGTATTGTAATCTAATGTTAGAATCGTTACTGTAACGTCACATTACACACGAACACTCAGCCTTTGTCAAACAGACATGCGAGAAACGATAACGAACCGATTCGAGACGTCAGTCCGATAGTGCGGTCAGGCTATCGGATCGCTTTCGCTTTTCTATGTGACTGGATTCAAACAATTCACGCTTCGCATTCGCCACGCCTGTCTATTTGACGAAGACTTTAGTGAGAGAATACCTTGAAACGCTCTTCGCCATCTTAACCAATATATCTTAAATCAACAGTTGAACTTCGCTTCTAAACATCAACAAACCCGCAGTAGGTCAAAGTTACTATAACAAAATGGCCTCCGACTGAATAGGGCGAACTTGGATAATATGTTATTGTAACAACATTAATATCTGACTGGTCTTGTCAGAACTTTGGGGGTCTGTACCGTCTGACAAAATAGCCTGCAACGTAATAATACAAAATCAAAAGTTTATGAATTAGGAAATGGGTCTTTTGGAATTTAAAGACTTGAAGGAAAATTTTGAACAAACCCGTTCTTTAAAGTTCTTTCCTTCATGATTTTCTTATGCGGATGTTTCTTAGAAATTACAATTTATAACATTTTCTTTATTCATTGTCTTTTTTTTATCGTGGTAAAATCATCAAATGAGTCCTCCCACCCATCTTCAATAGGCGTTTACGTGACCCCGGAACGTAAACGGCTATTGAAGGACACCGTGGATTTTAGTCAATACGAGTCTGACAGTCCCTCTTGCTCTTTCCTGGGTAGGAGGACTCATTTGATGATTTTACCACGATAAAAAAAACGCCAGCAGGACGCCATTTGTTAATGGCCACTTGCAAATGACGTCCTGATGGCGCTAGCGCTACGTTAGTGCTGTGTTAAGTATGCCTAAAGAGTGTATGTCACCGTTATACCTCGCGTCTCCGTCTTATACACTGTTTCCCTAAAATGGTACACACGGACAGCGGAGTCTAATAGGGTCCCGTTTTACTCTTTGCGTGCAGAACCGTAAAAAGCATAAAACAAAACTAAAATAACTAGTTAAAATAACTAGTAATACGAGTATTACGCAACGCGTGAAGCCAGCTTAGTGTGAAGAAACTCCAAGTCGACAGCTACCAAGTTTGTCTGCCCATTCCAGTACAGACACTGGACGTCTAGCGTCCTAAGTGAAGTAAAGACGAACTTGTGTCAGAGCCCACGAAACAGATTCTCGACTAAATGCTCAAATCCAGTCAGGGTTTCTAAGGAAAACTTTTGAATAATAAAGACTCAGGTCCGTTGCTAATTACGACTAAACTAAGCTTCTGTTTTTTTTTCCTTTTTACACAATTGGCTATTTGACAGTAAGATAAATTACAAATATAATTAGTCCGTCATTTGGAGTTAAAAAAAATAACGGACACGTATTTTTTCTTCCGTAAAATCAATGAATATTCACTAAAATACAACGCATCAAAACTCGAGAGTGGGGGCTCTAAATTGAACTAAATTGTGACGTATTGCCAATTTTGAAAGCATCGTATCTCCGTCAATTTTGGTTTACGAAACAAAAGAAATAATACGGGTCCAATATTTTAACTTCTAACTTTTAACTTTTATTTTTATTTTTTTTTTCTAAGTGACGGAAAAAGCAGTGATAGCCGAGTGGTACGACCGGTGGACTGCCAAGTCAAAGGTTGCAGGTTCGAACCCCGGCACGCACCAATGTCTTTTAGAATTCATGTGCGTATTATAAATTAATTATCACTTGCTTAAAACGGTGAAGGAAAACATCGTGAGGAAACCAGCACACCTGAGAGATTTTTCAACGGTGTGTAAAGCCATGTCAGAGGCCTACGGGCGGTTTAAACTCTGACACCAGGTTGTTCATCAACCATACGATAAGAAGAAGAAGTGACGGACTAATTATAATTTTTCAGTCAAATAGCAAGTTGTAGATGTTTCGGAGAGAACTTTAAGCCGTGGCTTGGTCCGGGCGGTTTTAATATACAGATTTTTGACTGTCGTCACAATCGATCTTACCAAGAGATAATCATAAAAAAAAAGTCAGTAGTAGTATAATCATAAAAAAAAAGTTACTAGGCTTTGAAGGTCAAATAGACAGTATCTCCGTGTAAAATGATGGGTATCTAGTTTCATGCTGTTAAACTGGAACGTAAACTCAACATAGTATACCATGGCGCCATTATGACGGTAATGTAACCTGAACCATCCATCCAAATTACATTCAAGTCAATTACAATTTCGACGGATATAAATTGTAATTCACTACGTTGACTGACAAACAAGTGACCTCACTCTGTCAAACTGACAGGCGATAGCGAACCGAAGCGATAACGAACCGATACGAGACGTCAAACTGGGTGCAGTAAACCGAGGCGTGACAGTTGTATTAGCTGACTTTTTATGAACGACGTCAAACAGAGCAAACATACCTTCGCCACGTCTTCCAATCGGTTCGGTCACGCTATCGGATCGCTTTCGCTTTTCTATGGGACTGGATTCAAACAATTCCATATATTACAAATAAAAACGCCTCGCTTCGTATTCACCACGCCTGTCTGTTTGACAAAAGCTTCAACGCGTCTGTGAATATCCTACGTAGCAATGGAATTGCACCTTAATTCGTAATCTCTACAAGAAAGGGATGGTCCTTCTGGGAAAAGAATTCCCAATTTGTACCTACTGTAGCTAAACATCACCTTGGGATAAACCCTTAAATGCTTGGCTTAATCTTCGGGGAATTTACTTAATAATAAATCAAATTAATCTGCCTCTGCCCTCGCTCTCTGTCTTTTTAATCTATATTTGAGGAAAATTAATGAAAGAGTTCGTGGCTAAATAATTACAGCCGCACAGGCCCGATCTCCCAGGTTAAGCCACTCTCGCCGAAGTTGGTCTGTGGATGGGTGACCATCTGTGATAGCGATTTTCCTCCGTGTCCGTGTGTGTGGTTTATTGTGTGTTTATTTTTGGATGAAGACTCGACTAAGTTTGAGCTAAGAATAAGTTCGAACCACAGATTCGCAAATCTCTTGTTCTTAATTTCAAAGCAGACCTATCTGTGAGTCAACTCATTTTAGAACCTGTCGTGTTTCTAGTGTCAGTCAGCCTAAACACAAAACTATTTTTTTTTCAAAATTTTAGACTGCCTAGCCTAGGGCTTTTGCCCGCGACTTCGTTCGCGTGGAATAGTGACTTCCGGCAGATTTTTGTTTTATTTTTATTTTTTGTAATAAAAACTATCCTATGTCCTTTCTCAAGTTCCAAACTATGTCTGTACCAAATTTCACACAAATCGGTTCAGTAGTTTAGGCGTGAAGAAAAGACAGACAGACAGAGTTACTTTCGTTTTTATAATATTAGTTTAGATAACGCTCGATTTTCAAACAAACAAATATATAATGTTAGATTCTTATTGACAATGAATAAAACGATGTGTTGCTCTGTAAACAAAGATTTATTAGAATGAGTTACATTCTATAAGAAACTTACACACTATTACGCTCTAAACTTAAGTAAAACTCACCTGTAAACAAAGAAACGACATTTAACGTTTATTATTCACAGTGTCAATTTTCTTTATTCATTACTTTTTTAATAATCTAAACGAATTAAATAATGTTTAGTCTTCACTGCTTTAACGTCTTTATAACCTCCAAAAGTTTTTCGACTTGACAGCACTGCTTTACCAACCGTACGCAACGTTCAGTCACAATACTATGCTGCTTTACCGACCAAGCGATTCACGGCCAAATTCAAACTAAAGAAATGTTATAACTATTTCTTTACATCTCCCCCGCAAGGGAAGAAAATTTCCAGCAAAATTTTTGAGAACATCACTCGCAACTCTATTCTTCTTCTTCTTGACATCTAATTGTAGAAACTGGTATCAATTTTGTAATATGGAAAAGATTTGACTCCATTTTTTTGTGGCTTGTATTTATTCTGTATATAGAATTAGAAATTTTTTCTATTATTTTATACGGTCCAATTCTTAGTTCGTCCAATTTCTTCCTATTTAGCTTATTGCCATTTTCCACATATACAATGTCTCCTACATTAAATTCATAGCTTTTTCGGTTTTTATCAAACATTGTTTTGTTGTAATCATGCGATTTTATGGTATTTTCAAGGGCAATTTCTCTGTCTCTAATCCAATCATAGTGCGACCTTTTTTTTCTTAATTCCGTTGGTAGAATTGTGACATCTGTACCATGTAAAAGATAGGTGGGTGAAAAACCGGTAACTGAGTGACTGGTTTCATTGTATTTCTTAACACATTCATGAGCAATGGTTGTCCAAGATTTTCTTTTCTTTTCTTCATTTATTCTGCATCTCATTTTGTTGACTAATGTTTGGTTTAACCTTT
This sequence comes from Agrotis puta, assembly GCA_943136025.2. Taxonomy (NCBI): domain Eukaryota; kingdom Metazoa; phylum Arthropoda; class Insecta; order Lepidoptera; family Noctuidae; genus Agrotis; species Agrotis puta. The sequence goes on along the minus strand of OW964169.2, from coordinate 16,356,755 downwards.
CATTCAAACCATTGGAGAACGGAGCATTCACTGCTGTAAAAACCATAGGTATTTGTTTGTCCTTTAAAAATGTCTTAAATTCTTTTGAATTTATTCCAGGATATTGGTCAGTTAAAATCATACCAATATCCTCTGCGTCTTCTATGCTCATAACAAGTTTTACAAAATCATTGGCACTCTGAGTTTTCGATGTTAAGATGAATGCATACCGAGTAAAGTGATCTACCATGAGATGTAGATATTTCTTTGTCGATCTTGAGCCACCGAAGCCTCCAATCGTGTCTATAGACATTATTTCAAATGGCTTCTTGGCCGGACCTAAATGTGACATAAAGCCAAATTTTTCATGTCCTCTTGATTTGTTTTTAATGCATATTTCACAGGTCCTGCAAACTGTTCTTATGTTTTTTGTCAAGTTTTTGGTTGTAAATAATGGGCTCATTGTTTTCTGCATCTGTCCAATTCCGATATGACCTAAGTCTTTATGTATCGTTTTTAAAAGTTTTATGCTAAATTCTTCCGATATAACTACTTTCTCTTTTTCCTTAGCCTTTTTGAAGTAGATCTTGTCTTTTAAAATTAACTTGCTTTTATTATTTTGAATTTCTTCATTTTTATACTGATCTATTAGAATATCGTCCAGTTTCATAAAATTCACAACTTTGAGTTGCTCATCTGCGTTTTCATTTGACTCTAATACGGGATTTCTGCTAAGGCAGTCTGCTTCTAAATTTTGTTTTCCTGGTGCATATTTTATTTTAAATTCATATTGTGATAGATAATAGGTCAAGTCACCTAGTTCTTCATCCGTTCTTGATTTCAAATTCATGTTTTCTAGCGGTTTATGATCCGAATAAACCGTGAATGATTTTCCTATTAACCAGTATTGCCAGTACTTGACCGCTTCTTTAATAGCTAGGCATTCCAAATATATTGCTTTTCTTTTTTTTTGTGCTTCATTAAGTTTTTTTGAAAAATATGCTACTGGTTTTTCCTTTCCATCAGGCTGTAATTGTTTTAAGATTGCTCCGACACCTTCTAATGAAGCATCAGTATAAATATTTATAGGTAGTTCTTGGTCAAAAATCTCCAGTACTGGTTGAGTACATAGTAAGTTCTTTATGGTGTCGAATGCCTTCTGACATTCTTCCGACCAAACGAATTTTTGATTTTTTCGCAGTAAGTTATGCAATGGATCTAATATTATTGCACTCTTAGGTATATACTCGTGGTAAAAATTTATTTTTCCTAAAAATTGTCTTATGTTCTTTTGCGTTTTTGGAACCGGAAAATTCTTTATTGATATCAAGTTGTCCTTCACTGGTTTAACTGAGTTGTTCTGTATAATGTGACCTAGATATTTTACTGAGTCTGAGGCAAATGTACACTTCGTAAATTTTAACCTAAAACCTTCTGTTTTGATGGCTTCAAGTAGTTGTGTCAGATGATTCATATGCTCAGCAAAAGTCCTTGAAAATATGAGAATATCATCAATGTAATTGACGGCAAAATCAGTGAGCTTGTATTTTCTGAGTATATTACTTAAAATCCTTTGGAAAATCGCAGGCGAAGTCTTAAGTCCAAATGGTAGACAAGTCCACTGGAAATGTCCCTCCTGTGTTACAAATCCTGTTTTTTTTCTGTCTTCAATTCGCAAAGGTATAGACCAAAATGCAGAGTTGATGTCTAATGTTGTATAAAAATTACAATTTCTAGTCTTCATCATTAAGTCTTCAATTAAGGGAAACGGTTGAGCTTGAGGTATTACTATTTTATTTAAGTCTCTGAAGTCTATACATAGCCTGGATTTTCTGTTTTCTTCTTTCTTGAATGCTAGAGTCACCGGTGCAGCAAATGGACTGTAGGATTCCTCTATTAGCTTACTATCTAACAATTTTGCAATTTGCTCTTCTATCTCTTTTTTATCTTCTAAAGTACATCTGTAAGGTCTCTTACTGCAGTACTTATCTATTAACAGGTCTATTCTTGCTTCATATCCGTTGACAGTGCCTACATCGTATTTGTTTTTCGCAAAAATTGATTTGTATGTGCTTACTATATCATTTATTTCAGATTTCTGTCTTTCATCTAAATGGTTTATTTTCATTTCAAAGTCCTCTTCTTTTACGTGTTCGTTGAAATTAATTGTGTAGTCTTCTGAAGTTTTAATATTATGCTCATTTGTAATTTCGCCTTTAAAATCCATCTCTTCTCCGGTATCCATTTTTTTCAGTTTGTTTGTATTCCCACTGTTCAAGTTTAGTTTCTGGGTTATTCTCAAGTCTTCATGCTGTGTTAACCTGAAAGCTTGTATTAAGTCAAGTCCTATTAAAAAATCATACTTGAAACTTTGTTCCTCAATAATATATACATCCACATTTTTCTCCAAGTTAAGGATTTTTATTTTTAAATTAGTCAAACCACTTGTCTTTTTCACACCATTAATCGTTACTAAATCCGCTTCATTCAATTTTTTTCCTTTTCCTTTTATTTTCAATAATCTAGAATTAATCAAAGAAACATTGGAGCCTGAATCATAAACTCCTTTTATTTCTAATATATCATTTACTAGTAATTTGACATTTATTAATGGTGTGACTGCTCGTTTTTTTGATCAGCATCATTTAACTCCGTTTCAATCACAGAGTTATTGACATGTTTAATGAAATTTTTCTTTGTGTTATCCCCTTCCTTTGGTTTAAACCAACATGTATCTTCCGGGTGGTAACGACCGGCTTTATTTAATTTCTCACAAATTTTACATGGGCTTTTTCCTTCATTTTTATCATTCGTCCTTGTAAAATTTCCATCTCCGAATTTCCTTTTTGGCAATACATTTTTTTTATTTACCATATGTTCATACTTGCTTACCTCGTTAAACAAATCCACAGTATCTTTGATTGTTTCTCGATCAATTTTATTCAGAATAAATTCGGGCAAACCAGCCGCAATAAGATCTACTAAAGTACCTGTATCTATCGATCTCCTCATATCCAACAGCAGTTTTTCTTTTCGTATGGCATAATCTAATAATGAGCCATCTTTATATTTAAATAAAAGTGCATATGTTACCGGGCTCCAGCCTCTGTTTGCAAATGACTCACAAAATTTGTTCTTCCATGTTGACCACTCCGCGTTGATAGTCAATTTAATGATCATGGAACTGTACCAATCTACACAACTCTTCTCCATAAACAGTCGAAGTAGTTCAATCTTCTTCTCGTCTGTTGTAACTTCAAAGCGGACGCACTCTTTTTCAAAAATATCAATCCATTGTTTTGCGTTTGGGTTCTTACTTGTAAACTTTTCAATCACAAACTTTTCTGCAATATATTTGAGGTTATGCTGTTTCTGTTCCTGTGTGTTTTCCAACATTTTTTCAAACAACTTTTCCATAGAATCCACTCCTTTTGTACTCACAGCAGTAGGTTGTTCTGTGTTAATTTCCTCTAAAAACTGATCCCCGAATTGCAAGTTACCATCTTCATCTATGTAAATTTTTTTCAGTTCTTCTGTCAGTGTAATCCAGACCCTTCGAGTTTGAAATCTTTTTAATAAACTGTTTTTCACTTTACTGTAGGCCGATGTTTTTAATATCTCTTTGTGATGACCAACTGATTGTAGGGTTTCTGGTATAGCATACACCTTCTCGTCGCTTGTTGTTATTTTAGTTATGGCCAGTATATTAGATTTCCCGTCACTTCCCGGCAGCACCGTAAATTCGAACCGTAACTTTTCCATTTTCAACTGACTTCAATAAACAAGAATGTCGTTTTATAATGTTAGATTCTTATTGACAATGAATAAAACGATGTGTTGCTCTGTAAACAAAGATTTATTAGAATGAGTTACATTCTATAAGAAACTTACACACTATTACGCTCTAAACTTAAGTAAAACTCACCTGTAAACAAAGAAACGACATTTAACGTTTATTATTCACAGTGTCAATTTTCTTTATTCATTACTTTTTTAATAATCTAAACGAATTAAATAATGTTTAGTCTTCACTGCTTTAACGTCTTTATAACCTCCAAAAGTTTTTCGACTTGACAGCACTGCTTTACCAACCGTACGCAACGTTCAGTCACAATACTATGCTGCTTTACCGACCAAGCGATTCACGGCCAAATTCAAACTAAAGAAATGTTATAACTATTTCTTTACAAATATTTTAGGACTTCACCATAACGGAAACTACTATTATATTAAATTCGTGATTCATGACACAATATTAATGATAAAACAATTACTCTTACATTGCTAAATATGAAGTATTGTGTAGCTTTGGGGAACCATTCCGGGAAAGCTATATTATCAATTCATTCCGTGTGTTAAATCTGTTTTCAGGTTAAATACCCGAAACTAATGAGTGCGGTCAGTATTGGACGCCATAATACGTCAATTTAGGCCACGATATGTGATGATGACCAATTTCTGCGGTTTCAATGCGCGCGTTTTCGTTTTAAATTTACAGAGTTCGAGGTATTTTGATAACGTGTTATGAGCAATATATTATATCCACGTGAAAGCAAAATAATATGCTTGTCGGATCCGGTCAATAGTACGGACATCAAACGAATCGTAAACGCGCCATTTTTAACGTCACGTGGTCTGGGCACGCTTCTACAGAGTCGTGATGTTTCATAGGGGCTGCGAAGAGAACATTCAGTGCCTGATGGCAGCAGTGTGAAGACATCGCGGAACTGTACCCGATTCGTTATGCCCAGTATGTGAGTGAGTGAGTAATTTCGTGCTTAAACTAAATTGTGATTTAAAATTAAAATAACCAGTGATCTGCACTCAGTGTATTTTCATTTCACGAGACCCAAACTCTGCCCACATGATATCTGAATCTGACGGAATAATACCGGTAGATCACCACTTCATACCTGTAGTTACCGAGGAATAAGGTACCTGTGGCTAACCCATATTGGATAAATATGGCCAATATTTGTTTTATAGTACACCTACTAAGTATTGGTAACAGGGCTGGTGTAGTGGCTGAATGTTTGACTGCTGCACTGCGTGCCGCAGGATACCTTGCGCAAAACAAAAATTTGTATCACAAAGTAGTTAGTTCGGTCTGGGTGTTTGTACAGTTCAGTTCAAATGTTTATAAACAAACCCACGTTGCCAAAAAACCCCAGAGTGAAGCAATGCTTTATGAATTCAAAAAAGGAAACCGTCCTTCTGAAGCAGTCAACTAATTTTTTTCTTTTTATTCTGCAAATGACAGAACTGTTACTGCGCTGACAAAACCTAGTCAAAAAAGTTGAATCTATTAGAAGCTTAAAATTATCCAGAAGAGTAGTAGTAGTTTAGATATTGAATTGGGTGACAATTGGCTAGTTGACTGAAAAATCTAAATAGTCTGTCAGTTAGATTATCACAAAATATTCGACTCGTAATTTTTTGTGACGTTAACCAAAATTTACTGAGATATGATGCTTGAAAAATTACCAATACGTCATAATTTAGTAAAATTTTTACTAAATTCTGACGTCACGCGTTTTGATGCGTTATATCTTGGTTAATGTTCATTGATTTTATAAAAAAAAAATACGTGTCCGTTATTTTTCAAAACTCTAAATGACGGACTAATTAGATTTGTAATTTATTCATGACTAGCTTTTGCCCGCGACTTCGTTCGCGTGGAATAGTGACTTCCAGCAGATTTTTGGTTTTTACGATCTCGCGGGATCTCTTTAAAAATGAAATGTGGAAGATATTCTAGGGAACTCTTCAAAAATCAACATAATGAGCTCTGCGTTTGAATTTAAGAGATGTACTTATACTCATTTAGGGCATTAAAGCCGTTTTGCCGATCGGAAAAGGCGAAAATGTTATTTTTCCCTTTTTTTCTCATCATTCTACTGATTTGGCATTTCAGTCCAAAAGGAAAAAAGACTGTTTCTCCCTTGACAAATTTTCTATTATTTTAAGCTTTAGAGATTATGAAAGTTTCTTACACCAAGACATTTCTGTTTACCACGTTTTTAGTTTTGCCATCCTTTGCAAAAATATAAAGGTTTTGTGGTTTCGACACTCTTGAGCGCGCAACGTAGAGTTGTCAATAGGAGAAACAGTCTTTTTCAAGATGTACCCCCGCAACTTTTAGCGTTTGCCCTTGGGCTTTATTGATGGTCATTGCAAACGCAGTTTACAGCGGAAACTGAACTCTTTTGAATTGGAATGGCAAATCAGTTGGAATGATGGGAATACGGGGTTACGGAATACGGGGGGAAAAGTTTCGCCTTTTGCCATCCCAGTCATAATAACGGCTTTAATGACATTCCGTCCTAAATAGGTTATTTGTAACCGTATGCCGTTATATAGTCTTGGTGGATCTAGTTATATAGTTTCTCATAAGCATCACAGGAACACCAATTATACAACGGAACAATTTAAAATTTACGAAACAGGACCAGTCCACATAAACTATCATACAACCGACAATACAATTTTGAAACCAACGCCATCTATCAATCCATAGTGACAACTCGCATTATTTATCTAAACTCCGTTCGGCCATTTTCTTTGTACTAAAAGTTTTATTATTTTGATATTATTTTTTTCATACCTTTTTACTATTTATTTACTTTTTCCGATGAATTAAAATAATAACATGAACCGAACTCGTGTAACGATCGACACCATTGCACGATCACCGCCATCTATTGACAGTTTAAGGAATTATCTATACTCCGATAGAGCATTTCATAAATTTTATTTTTTGTTTTTATTTTTTTGTAATAAAAACTATCCTATGTCCTTTCTCAAGTTCCAAACTATGTCTGTACCAAATTTCACACAAATCGGTTCAGTACTTTAGGCGTGAAGAAAAGACAGACAGACAGACAGACAGACAGACAGAGTTACTTTCGCATTTATAATATTATATATAAATATATATATATATATATAGTTAGGATGTCAAATAGCCAATTATTCATTTTTGCCCGGCTTGTATAACAATAACTCTATTAAAATCACAAGGTCACCACACATACTCCAGACAATTTAAGTCATCTATTTCGGAGACATACTCAAGTGTATCCTTGGCATATTCAGAAATAACCCTCGGCAAAGGCATACCACTCCGCATTTAATAAAATATGACGCGACAAACAAAACTTGAGTGGATATTATGTCTATGTATTTATTTTGGGGGACGATGAGAGAATGGCGTATCCTGGCTTTATGATATTTGTATGTAAATGTAGAAATATAAACAAATGGAGTAATGTATGTTTTGGTTGACCTTGCTTTTATGTTTTGTAAGTAAACAGAAGACGTTATTGTATTGAGCAATGAAGGTTCTTGTCAAGGATGTGGTGTGTAGATCGTTCTTGAATGATATGATCGGCCAGGATTTTAAACATTGAGTCAAAAAGCTAAGATCACAAAACACTAACAAGAACACCCTTAAAATGGGAAGAGTTTGATCGAAAAAGCACATAACCTGTTGAAATACTACCTTGTCAGTAAGTACCTTAATTTTCTGGTCAGACATCGACAAAAATTGATTACTAACCATTTTAAAAAACTAATGAGACAATTTTTTGCTGTAATTTGCTAATCTGTATTAGATAGATAGAAAACAAATTTGTATTTTACTATGTAAAGAAGATAAAAATATTTTACCTCAACATTATAATAAAAAGTAACGTTGTTGAATTTTCAGCACAAATAAACGTAACTATATGAATACAATATTCCATAATATTATGTTTCACGATTATAATATTTCCCCTTATTGTATTTTCCAAAGCAAGTATGTAAGTAACAGCCTTCGTAAATATATTTACTTCCCCAATAGAAGGGGAGGCTCAAACCTGCGCAAAAGGAAACATACTCATAAATACACTACGGTTTCCATGACGATAGTCACGTACACCCACGTAGGTATTTAAGGCCTGGTGGTGGAGTAATTCCACTGTGGGAAAGAGACAAAGCTATACAAGTCGTCTAACGCTATCTCGTTCCCACACTGGAATTACTCTCGCTTTATGACGTCATGGTAGGCTACCTGAATTGCTCCGCGGCTGGTGTCGGTCGCGTACGTCCGTTGCGCGTACGAATATACGCAATGTGCGAAGCGACGATGTGGCAGAGATGTGAACTAACTGAGGACATCGCTGAGTGATGTTGGTCTCAAGTTTAATATTCACCACAACATTTTTGAGTACTTTTTTAGGTTTTATTTAATTTTAATGGAAAACAATTAGTTGGCAAGAATTAGTAGATCTTAAGTCCCTAAATAATGTGATCGCTAAAAGACGGTGTTATCGTGCACACAGCGTATATACTGTGTTCTATATAGCGCTATACTGCGACGATGACGCGTCGGCGAACGTTGCTATTATTTCTCGTTAACGTACGTGACCGACCGTACGCGACCGACATCCGACACCGAGTAATACTCGATGCCTCCTTGATCTAGTGGTCGCAAGTGCAAAGACTGCTGAGCCTGGATTTATAGGACGTGCAAAGGGTTAATGTTGAATTTATCGGCTTTTTAAACAGGGTTTTCAGTAACAGCCAGGGAGTCTGGATTCGTGCCCGGTCGATGATAATAAGCATTAAATGAGACTTAAACCTAATAAAGAGTACTTTCTGCCTAACCCTTCTAGGATAACAGGCTTGAACAATCTCTCTAGGTTTTTATTTCAGCCATCAAAGTGTCCCCTGCCCTGGTATGTCAATTTAAATGTTTCTAAAAACAATTGTAAAGCAAAACATCAAAGCGTGAGGAAATGTTAAAAAAAAAAACTGGATGACCCACTTATAAATCTTTATAAAACTAAATACCTGCTTATCTACGATTAACTTCTCAACAATTCACATACAACACAAGAGAGCACAAGCTCACGCGAGCCTCCGATTCAAGTTGGTCCTCCAACTTTTACTCCAACATCCAACTTTTATTTTACTACCCTCGTATTTACAGACTTTCTCGAGCTACTCGTATTTTATTGAAATCCGATTAGTGAATTTTAGATTATTAGAAAATAGACTCTAGGGGCGTTAGTTTAGGATTTTTGAACTACCGGATATTAGGAAAGTTTTAGTTTTATCGGTATTTCGGGATTTATAATCTTATCTATAATCTTGATTGAAAATTTGTGATGATTTGATTCTCGAGTCGAGCAGCGTTAATCCCTAACAATACAGCCTTGTATAGAGGGCTGTCCCGTCGAAACTAAAGCTACAAACTGTACTTTTCCGCTGGGACAACGCTGTAATGGCCATATCTTTATAGAATAGCGTAAAAGTGAAGGTATTAATGTGTGAACAAACCTTAAATAGATTCTAGCTGTTTTAAAAAATAAAAATAAACCGTAGTGTCTTGTATTTTTGCTAAGAAAGAATTGAAAGTTCTCCCGCGTCTTATGAGTTCAATGTAATAATTTTAAACGATTTTGCCCATTTAATTTAATAACTAACTGTAAAAATAAATCAAATATTTTTTTTAAACGGCTACAATTTTATGGCCTCTAAGTTTTTCCATGAATAAAGATAGATACTTTTATACATACGTGCAACCTTGCAACTAGAAGTAAGTCTCAAGGAACTATGCTGCTAAGATGCACCACTGAGACGAAGCCAAGTGAACCCATATGTCAGACGAGGCACAAACTAACGACCTGACACAGCCATACAGCTCGCAGCTTCCACACACAACTAATGAACCAGGATTAACTACCTACCTCCACAGAGAAAGGCAATTAAATCGTGTAATATTTACCTTTTACAAAGATTTAAAATGTAAGATTAGCTCTCAAATATGAGCCTGTTTCTGTTTCGAATAATCTCTCGCTTAAGCATAATGATAACTGGCGTTTGGAACCGGCATCGCCCGAGTAGTATTTAGGTAAATATTTTCTCTCGCAAACTTAATTGCCGGATAAAAAGTGTTATGTGTTAGTCCAGGTGACCATGACTTTATTAAGCGAAAGTAGTTCCACTGTGAGAACGAAATAGCGCTAGACGACTTGTATAGCTCTGTCCCTTTCCCACTGTGGAACTACTCTCGCTTTAAAACGTCCTGATAGGCCCTCTGGTTATTAAATATCAGTCTGCAAAATCCGTTGAGCCGTAGTAATTAACATCCATCCATAGGTTTATTCCGAACTTTCGCATGATTAATATTTATTTGAAGTTAATAGTAGTAAATTAGTATGCCTCGTTCTTTAGAATTTGTGGAACGACGCAAACATTTTTACACATGACGAAAGTAGACAGAACATCTAACGATTTAATTTCTTTACTTATACAGCTTCGACCGGCTCATTTTAACAGAACACTATTTTATACTTCTCACTATACATTAAGTATATGGACGTCTAAAGTATACCATTGGAAATCCACAAATACTAATCTAATCTACACGAAAGTAACGCCGATAAAAACCTTTTTATCGAGGTAGAAAATTCACATGACTCCTCTCGCTCCTGATGGGAGAAAAGGGATTGATTAATTACATCATATAAATATTTGTTCTGGGAAAGAATCAAAATAGTCAAATGCTCGGCTACTGCACTAATCGTGCCGTAGAGCGTTGTAGTATAATCGAAAAAATAAACCTTTGTCAAACAGACAGTTGTGGCGAATGCGAAGCGTGACGTTTTTATTTGTAATGTATGGAATTGTTTGAATCCAGTCACATAGAAAAGCGAAAGCGATCCGATAGCGTAACAGAACTATCGGACTGACGTCTCGCTTCGGTTCGGTATCGCTTCGGACTCACCTGTCTGTTTGACAAAGGCATTACAAATGAAATGAAAATGTCAGAGGAAGCTGGGAAGTTGTATAGAATTTTAATGGGAAAGATTAGGGAGTAGAATCTCCAATCTCCTAATTTTAAGTGATTTTAAAACAAAATCAAAAATTAAAAACAATTTTTTTTTTCACGTGTGCCTCAATGGGCACTTATAAAACTTTAAAAAAAATGGCACGGTTCGGGTTGGTCGTTTCCATAGAGAAGAACCGGCAAGAAACTCCATGGTAATACATACGTAAAATTTTTAGATCTCATAACAGTATTTTTCTTTATAATGAAATGAAATTATCACTGCGTGTATATAACCCAACAAACAAAGAGTTAAAAAATACCAAAATTGAATTATTATAGAAATTCTCGTAATTCAATGAATGATTAAAAACATTTCTCAGAAAACACAAAACAATTTTAATGAGGGTTGTGAAGAAACAAAGAATCTCGGCCTAATTGCCATCATTAAATAAAAAACACGGTGTCGTTTTATTAAATCTATTTAAGTAAATAAATTGTAAGTGTTCTTATTATTATTTTATTATAAACATTCATTTCTGGATGAGGATATCCTCACCATATGGCTACGCTCAGATGTTGAGTTACTAAAGCCGTCTTTGGGAACCCCACAGACCTTCTGACATAGCTTTGGAGATTAACACATAAGTCCAGAGTTTCCTCTCGATTTGGGAAATTTCTTTAATAGATTTTCAACCTTATCATCTATCGATTGGTAAAATTTAACAGATTGCGGTAGGTTGAACTGCTGGCGTCTGTACATATGCATTGAAGAACACAAATTGTTGCTTGCCCTGGATTGAATTCACAACTTCGTGCAGGAAAGGCGAGGTTTCAACCTGTGGGTAAATACGACTACATCCATGAATGAACTTAAGTTTATTTTTATTATTTGGTAGTAAACAATAAGTAAAGGAAAAATACCCAAGTAACATTTGATATAAAGATTATACGTATGTATACTACAATTGTCCCAGTTTTTTTTGTGAACCAGAGCCGGATTTGGTGAGCGAAGTCAACGTTCTACAACAGGCCACAAAGGACACAACTTTTTCATCTTTTTCCCCTCTGAAGTTTGTCCATAACTTCTTTTAAAATATTCCGTACCTTTTGAACGCTTCAGTGAACTAAGAGCTCACTTAAAATTTCTTTTACTTTTCTCATGTATGCCGTCTGCAATTTACAGACAATGATTCGCAAAAATTTTCGCTGAAATCGAGAATTTAAACACTGTGTACTTTACATTTTGCACTAAAATGAAAACTGAATTGAATACTTCAATTCAATTTATGAAGGCAACAGCGTGATAAAATTCGCATTTTATTAAGGTCCCGATATTTGCGAAGATTCTCAGACTTGCTTGATTAAAATAGAGCTGATGTCCACAAATAAATGTAAAAGATGAAGAAATAAAATTGCTTTTGCAGACAGCTTTTACGGATATGAATTTATTTAAAAAAATAATTGAACCATAGCTAATAAAAAGCTTTGATGAAATTGATTCAAAATTTACATTTATTAATTCCTTACATGTAATAAACAGAAATATAACAAAAAAAATATGAAATTCATTTTGAAAATTGTTGTCCACCGGTCTCGGAAGCAAGGTCACGGTAATTTAGTCTCCAGAGATAGGAACCTCCTCACAATGCGAGCCGTATCCAATATTGAAATCGAATTATATTCGTTGGATGTTTTGTCCGTATAATCTAATGATAGAAATGATAAAAAAACATTGGTTGTGAGAGCCAATGACGACACGAGTAATCTTGTAAAGGTTCCGTTTTGTCATTCAGACGTACGGAACATTAAAAACTACTAAATTTTAATCGCTACTCTTAAAATTTACCATTGACACACTCAATAACACAAAACACCATCAATTGCTTACTATATTAAATGCACCCTTACTGTCATACACAATTTCTATACTTAATATTCTAGTCACATCATCAAAATCAATGCACCTCCCTCCATCCCTGTGTTCGCTGCAGGCGTCCCACAGGGAACGACATTGGGACCGGTCCTTTATTCTCGATATTACGAGCGAAACATGGATTCGCACTTAGACTATTGCGAATCTATGACGTGTTATGATATTGTTGTGTTGAGATCGGTCAATGACCTCTCCTCGTTTTTCTCTCTGTAAGTGATAGTTCGTGTTATGGTTTTGGGATTATCTCTAACGCGTGTATGTGTGTTGCCAAAGTGAAAAAGCAAGTTTTCGGACCTACAATTTATTTTTTGTTTTGTAGTTTTTAAGATACGTTTTAGTTTATAGCTAATGTCTTGTGTTTTATGGGCTTTACTTGCTGGAAATGAAAGATAAATTATTACTACTAGCTTTAGCGGTAATAATCTGACGGGAATGTAGTTTATGTCACTCAAGGATTATGTAGCTTCCTAGCAAGCAAGATTGGATTACACCCAACGGGACAGGTAAAACCAAATAAAAGCTTGTTAAATGAGACTTTTACGCCATCTCTAACTTATTAGCTTCAATATTTACGTTACATGATCAAATAAATATCCCAATTATGTACAATATTAAGAATCATAATTGGTTACATATTTTTTTCCATAACGATAAATTAACTTGAGTATGACTGGAATAATTGGTTATTTGTAGAAGAATTCGTGTACAGAATCTTAGTCCCGTATTTCTGAACGTTACTAAATACTCAAGCATTACTTAAAACTAGATTCAAGCCAAGCAAGGTAGACAGACGATCTTATGAAGGCCACAGGATCACGCTGGATGCAAGCCGCTTCCAACCGGTCCTATTGGAAGTCTATAGGGGAGGCCTATGTTCAGCAGTGGACGTCTTACGGCTGATTTGATGATGATGATGAGATTCAAGGCATTTCATTGGTTGAATACAAGCCTTAGAAAGTGTGCCACAAACGGAATGACAGAACCGGTTTTAATGATACACCTTACGCATAAGCAGGACATAGGTTATAAAAGTTATCAAGGAACATTTTCATAATGTTTTACTTAAAATAAGATAATTGAAATTCTCTGTTTCTATGGAAACTTCAAAATAAGGTGTATAGCTAAATCAGTAACACTATTTTTCGAAAATGTGTACAATAATGTTCTACAATAACTCTAGGCCCCATCATCTCTGTATCAAACATCATTATAATCGGTTCAGCCGTTTAGACGTGAAAACGGAACATATGTACATGTCGACACACTTCGAATTTATAATATTAGTAGGATTCAGTTTTTATTTTTAATTAGGATGATAATGTACTTTTTACGATTTTAAAAATTGCTTTAGTACTCGTTGGCTTAGTAGTTTACTCGTATTTTGCAACCATCCCCCAATTTAGGCCAGGCTTTTTTACCAATCTCATATTTAAACCAAAAAATATTTTGCTGAGGCAAAGACCGTTGTTGTGAATTCATGAAAATCTTAACATACATGACTTTACTGATAAATTTTACGAATTCATATCAAGGAAGAAATATCTGTATACTGGTATATACTATTAGCCATTTAACATGGCAATAGCGGTCATTCACTCCCGCCTACCAAGTTTTTCATCACTAAGCGATAATGACACTTATTGTTACCTAAAACTACCAATAAGCGATAGTTGCTTCTATCGCTACAGCATCGTGGTACCAGCCGGCTTGACATAAAGGGGTTGTGAATCTTGTGTTGCTCTAATTCAAAATTATTATTTTTTATTTCTAGAAATCAAATTGTGTGCTTATAAATTTACGCGTGACGTAAAAAATGTTTCAATGTGACGGACTTAATGGATGTAGTGATAGGTAACGGCCCTTTTCCCGTCATATGTATTTTCTTCCGCGCGCGGATCTGGTCCGCTCGCATGCTTTCCGCATCATAGGAAAAACATGTATGAAATGAAAGGATGCGGGTAGCCTGCACGCGGACCATATCCGCATGCGGGTGAAAATACGTATGACAGGAAAAGGGCCCTTAGTAGTTGAGGTATCAGTGTACACATTTCTGAAAAGTGTGGGTTTGAGTCCAGCTCATGGTATACCCGCTCGTCGTCGACCTTTACTTTTATAAGTATTTCAAATTATTATAGAATAGAATATACTTTCTTGTACACCAAAACGAAAACAAGTTTTACAATTTTTTTAATACTAAAGGTACAACGGCGGTCTTATCGCTAATAGCGATATCTTCCAGACAATTAGGATGGACTTGAAGAACTTTAAAAAAAAATAGGGTAGACAGTGATGCACATCAAATAATAGATTACCGATGATATAAATACAATACACACAAACATTAATAATAAAATATAATACGGACGCTTCTACCGGGCTCTTCATGGGCCCGATGTAGACTTTCTAGCGTCCGTATCCTGGCTACGTTTCGGTGACCTCTTCGGAGAAACTGAAGGTTTTGTCTGTGCGATTATGGACGAAGTTATCTTGACTAGGAACTACCGAAGACATATTATGAAAGACGGGATGGTTGACGTGTGTCAGGCATGCCACCGTCCGGGTGAGTCGATCAGACATATTATCTCTGGTTGTTCTCGTCTTGCTAACGGCGAGTACTTGTACAGGCATAACCTAGCCAGTATCCCTGGCCAGGATTATTCACCAGCAACTTGCTTTATTATACAAACTTGTGGATTCAGAGGTGCCGTATTACAAGTATGTGCCCGACCCAGTTCTCGAAAAAGACCATGTCACGATATACTGAGATCTGCCTATCATTACTGACAGGACTATTATTGCTAATAAGCCTGACATACCTAGTAGTGGTAGTCAAATCAGCGCGCCGCGTAGTGATAATCGATGTTACCATCCCGCATAACGAGAACCTCATGAAAGCTGACAAAGATAAACAAATAAAATATCTTGACTTGGCGCGCGAGGTTGTCGACGTGTGGAATGTGAGCTCGGCTATCATTGTGCCGATTGTCGTAACGGCGAATGACCTGATGGCCAAGAGGCACGACGAACATCTCTCGAGGCTCTCGTTGGGTAGTTGGATCAAGGGCCAGATTTAGAAGGCAGTACTCCTCGATACGGCTCGCATTGTGAGGAGGTTCCTGTCTCTGGAGCCCTAACCGCCGGTAGCTTGGACCCTGCTCCCACACCGACGGATCACTATGTTTATATTTTTAAATGTTTTTTATTACTTTTATTTAAGAAACATTTAAATATATAATAATATCTACAAAAGATAAATAAACGAAATTATAAAAGCAAAGAAATTATAGCACACCGAAACAGACCGAACGCAAGCGAATTTCCACACGGAATGTCAAATCAAAATGGCGGGTGCTGCACCCCTGACGCGATGACCTCGTAAAACAAAAACGACATAAGATCAAAATTAGCATTTTCTGTGATGAAATAGTTTTTGTAATTTATTTTAGGAAAAATAAGGTGTTTTTACCATCCTGATATCAAAAGAATATTAATATACTTATATCCAATTGTCTCAGTGTGTTAGACTTGTGTTAAAACGAAAATACGTTATTTAAAAAAAATAATTTCGTGGGGTAGGTTTGCTAAATTTTCTATTATTTTGGGTTGTGCACTGTTTTGTGTTTGTGGTCATTTTTTGATGTATTATGAGACACAAGCGATGTCAGTTTTGCGACTGTTTGCGACAGATTTGTACGGGTGAAGTGGAAGTATCGCTAATATTGAGATATCGGGATGAAAGTCGGAGCAATGACCGCTATTGCCATGTTAACTGGCATATAGTCATTTATTTTCATTAAAACTATAATTGTATTTTATAGGTCCTGTATTTTCATTAAAAGGTGTAATGGTCTCTCGGTGCAAGAACCATTAATTTTCCAAGATTCTGAACGAAAGCTTCCTTGGTGTCATTGACCGACTAACAAAGGTAATGAAAGAAGGCAAAAATGATATTTAAAAATTGTACTCATTTATCACAATCTTTGTTTTCATACAACATTATTTTTTATATATGGGAAACCTGAATATAGTTTGTTCAGAATCAGTAACTGAATTGATTCCAATAATTTCTACACTGTGCTATTTTTGTTTCTAAAATTATTTAAGTTAGTTTTATCGCCAGTTAATTACAATACAATCACTTTACGATTAGGTTCCTTTTGCCAAACTATTATCAATGAGTGTACGACAGAGGAGACGTGAGTTGAGCGAGGGTACCGAGCCCCGCCGCGAAATTAGCATATTTTTGAACGGACAACCAGGCAATATAACAATCTTATAACTTTATGATTTTTCATGATACAGATTTGAAATTTTTTACATAAATTCTTTACACAAAAATACTAGAACGGGTGTATCGGGTTTCGCATAACAGAAATGATGTTGTATACTTAGGTCTAGGTCTACACAAACATCACAAATAAAATACAAGCCGAAAATATTAATCAAAATATCTACACTCGCGATCAAAAGTATATAATCACTTACTCCAATTCCGTGCGATCTTGAGTACTTAATAACAAGTTGAGAATCTATACATATAATAAATCTGTAGAAGGGTCAATTCTGTACATTGAAAATATTGAAAAAATAAATAGCGGGGTGTGTTGCTGGATCGATACCAAACCCAAATATGTGATTAAAAAAAAATTTGTCTGTCTGTCTGTCTGCCTGTATGTGCAGGCATCACGTGAAAACTAACGGTTCGATTTCGATGAAACTTGGTATAATTATACCTTATTATCCTGGGCATAAAATGGGGTACTTTTTATCCTGAAAAAATACGTAGAAAAGAAAACTTATTTTTCAGTTTTATTCATAGACGTTGTTCTGTAGAACCGCGATCTCCTTAATTATTATAGGCTTAGCCGTATTTCGGTCCAATAGATATTTATAAGATGTCATTGTAAGAGTTACTCAATATGGAGAAATAAACCATCCACGCGAAGATCGACATCCACGCGAAGACCGACATCCGCGCGGACGGAGGTCGCGGGCGGAAGCTAGTAGTAAATAATTGTACCATTTTAAAAGTTTAACTATCATCTTTAAATTGATACCAAGTTCATTCAAATCACCCCATTATTTAAGGAGCAATTCCAAGCAAGTAATTCCATACTTTTGCTCGCTAGTGTAATTATTATGTCCCCAAAAAAATGTGGATAGTAGGATACATCATTTGTGTCATATCATCGCATTGACGAGCAGCTGAGCAATTGGACTGCTACGCTGTGTGCCGCGGGTTCGATTCCCGCAAGGAACAAATATTTGTATGATCTGCAAGTAGTTGTTCCGGGTCTGGGTGTTTGTGTATGTGAGTTTCTATGTTTGTGAACGCACCAACGACACAGGAGATATTCCTAGTGTGGGGCAAGGTTTTTAAAAAAAACAACAGTGTACTTACCATTTTAAATAATGCTGTTGATTCAATCATTCGATATGTAACTTTAAAATAACTATATGGCTGTTCATAAAATGTCAACCACGGTAATAATTATCCTTTCCTTAATTAAAATATGTGTAATTAGATGTGGAAGGTTTTACTTGTATTAATTATAAAAAAAAAACTTCTTTGTAATGTTCATTAATTATGCAGAAGTAATAAAGCTTTATCGCGAAGTTTTAATTTAATATAAATGAAAGCCTTTTATGGACAGTTTTATTGGGAGTCATGGCGAATAATTTAGGCTAAGCGCGCACTACGAAAATAAGTCGTTGCGAAGAAAAATCGACAATCTGTGAACAACAGAAATGTACTACATTTCGCGCACTGCGAAAATAAATCGTTTGTGATTTCACAAACTAGTTTGCGATTTATTTTCGCAATATAAAAATCGCAACGATTAAATTTCGTAATGCGCGCATAGCCTTACTGTTAGTTATGATGGCACGATTGGCGCAGTGGCTGAGCTGACAGCTGTACTACGTGTTGCGGGTTCTATTACGGCAAAGAACAAATGTTTGTATGATTAGCAAGTAGTTGGCTAATTATATGTGTTAGTTTGAATGTTTATAAACGCTGCTCGAGACATTCGTTTTACGCCAAGCAGCAATGGGTACCATATTATGGTATCTTGAAGTGGCTTTTATTTTACTCTAGAACATAATCAGACAGACACACGACTCTACGATGAATATAAACTTCTTACTGAACATCTACTACCAACTTTTTCCCAAAAAGCAAGTGAAACAAATTGCCAACAAACTCGTAACGTTTTACACAACAGCAGTTGTTCTGAAAAGTTTAGACAAAAACATGGAAACTGTTACTCGTGTGTCGTTTCGACTAGATTTCTGTGAATCGCGGGATTGGATACGGATTCCCGGTAAGAATAGCATAAAAATATATGGCTAGTCATTTGAGATATACGTTTTTTTATCGCATAAAAATCATCAACTGAGTCCTCCTGTCCAGGGCGGAACAGTCTGACAGTCCCTCCCGCTCTGCCCTGGGTGGGAGGACTCATTTGATGATTTTACCACGATAAAAAAAAACCTGTATTTCTCGATGATTTTCGTAATAATAGTCTTTTAAAAACTGTTCGTATAAATGTCTTTTAATGACTTAATCGTCTTTTCCTGAAGCTGCGATGATATAATCGAGGTATGAAGTTGTAAGACTATCGAATGTATAATTTAGGATGCCTATCCCTCTAAGCGGATAATTCCCTCTGTCAATTTAGTATACGCTTCATTGGCTTAGGAACAGGTATTAGAGGGGTTCAATTAGTGCCTAGTGGATTACTGTTATGCCTTTGTGCAAACAGACGAAGCGAAAGCGAAGTGTTTCCGAAGCGATACCGAACCGAAGCGAGACGTCAGTCCGATAGTTCTGTCACGCTATCGGATCGCTTTCGCTTTTCTATGTGACTGGATTCAAACAATTCCATACATTACAAATAAAAACGTCACGCTTCGCATTCGCCGCTGTTTGACAAAGGCTTTAATGTGGGAGCTTGTAGTACCTCCAATAGTATGAAGCCAGGGTTACTAATTTCTTCGCGGGACTATCTTATCAGTTAACCGTCACCCGGAATCGTAAAGGGCTATTAAATTAGCACCATGGAAGTTCATCAGTACGAGTCTGACAGTCCCTCTCATCCTGCCCTAGGTGGGAGGACGCATTTGATGATTTAAACACGCTAAAAAACCACTCAATGATGTAACACAATGTGTGATGTAATTTCCTGCCCTTTCAAAATTGAAATATCCTAAATAACGATAGTATTTCATTTAAACTTAATTCTCAATTCAGTCAGATAGTGTTGTACCCGAAATCTCGATTGAGATTGACAAATGACCCGTTAAAAAGGTTGACCCAATGGGCCATCCCTAAGTTACTTTCATTTCAATCACGTTTTAATGCTACTTTACTATTTGTTGAGGATTTTGGCCTTGACTAAAAAAGTTGGGTGGCAACACTATATTTGTCTTATGTATGGTCAGCAAAAAGTAATTTCATTGCAACAGTAAGATAAGGCTTTTTGTGTATGTGATTTTGATATAATAACCCGTTTTCAAGTTCTGGATAAGCTAGCGCCAAAAGATAGCGAACAATATCTAAATATTGTATTTTTCTTTTATCGTGGTAAAATCATCAAATGACTCCTCCCACCCAGGGCAGAGTGAGAGGGACTTTCAGACTCGTACTGAGTAAAATCCACGGTGTCCTTCAATGGCCCTTTACGTTCCGGGGTCTCAAAGAGTGTCAGCAAACTGACCCCGTCATTTTGCTGACACTCTTTGAGGCGCGCGTGGAACACAACGGGCGCTTCTACCACTGCGGCTGGGGTGGCGGGAGGACGCTGTCCTCTCCCTCACGCGGCCCGCCTCCTCCTTCGCGAGCATTACTGCTTCCAAGAAGGAGGCGACCGCTTCCCACTCCGTCTCGCCCCGCGGCATGCCCTCGACCAATGTCGGGCGCGAGAGGTCTCCGCAATTTTAAAATATATAAAAAGCTCACCACGATGACAGTGTCCGTGATAACCTCGGTTTGTGCTTAAACTGGGCTTGATGAAATCAGATTTGTTTTTGGTGTTGAGTATATATCTCAAAACCAAAAACCCGATTTCCGGTGACAGAACCGCGTTTCTATTCATCGTTGAAATTCACCCTTAATATGTGATATAACAGCTGGCGTGGCCACATGTTTCAGCGTGCTATTGTTTCACGCAGACGCCTGAAACTTTGATGGCGGCCGACGAAGCGACCTATCCTGTCCATGAAAAATTCAAGACTTTTTACTGGCCGATACGAAAATAAATTCGAATTGAAAATGTAGCGGAGCAGTCGATTGGATGTACATTACACCGTCTGTACAACGATGCTTTTTATAATGTCACTATTGTTTTTTTTTCTGTACTTTTCACTTTTGTTGTTTGTGTTTTGCTTTCTTGGAATTATAAATAAATATCCTTTTCTAAAACATGAAATACTAGCTGTTCCCCGTGGTTAACACATGGTTCTTCGAGCCGGATCTCCACAGACGACACGCGCGCGCACTCCTTAGTTAACCAACATAGAGTTATTGTTTAAAGCTATTTGGATATTATAATTATTATAACTACAGTCCATCTTTAATTCAAAGTCCTAGATAGGTCCCTAACAATAGCCTTACTCAACAAATAGAATATCCAACACAAAAAATATTTATTCTTTTCGAACCAGTGTCATCTGCCTAGCCTTTTCCCAACTATATTGGGGTCGGCTTCCAGTCAAACCAGATGCAGCTGAAAATACTGATATCCAATCAGTATTTTACATGGAGCGACTGCCTGTCGGACCTCCACGATAATACGATACCCCATGGTAAGACTGGTTGTCAGACTTTAGAGCTTCTGACTAATAGTAACGACTGTCAATGATTGCAAATGACAGCCAGGACCAACGGCTTTACGTACTTTCCGAGGCACGGATTAACTTAATACTAACGGCTTTTGCTGTACTTAAATATACCTAATAAATAAACAAACTAAACCTTATCGTGAAAATATAAAGTAACCACTATACAGAGAAAAATTAGTTAATTTAGCGTATACAATGGTTACCAACCGAAGCACGTCCCTACGATATCATTTCAAGGAAACCTCGCATGAAATATTCACAATTTAATTTTCACTGTCACGCCATCTTATATTTTGCCCTTAAATAATAAATAATCTAAGTAAAATTGTCTGAGTTTTAGTTTACATACCAAAGAATGCAAAAAAAACACAGTTTCTGTTTTACGTTTACAATTAAGCGATGGGACTGCTGCGCAGCGTGTCGCGGGTTCGACTCGCGGACGGAACAAATATTTGTATGACCTACAAATAGTTGTTCCAGGTCTGGGTGTCTGTGTATATGAGCAACGTTTTAACGCATAATTAATAAAAACTTGTAAATATTTGACAGCTATTTGCGACATTGCCAACTGTTTGGATACACGCTCTTAAGTACGAAAAATGTTCTAGAATATTTGAAAAATTACAAAACAGATAGATTTTCAAGAATCTTAATTTTTTTTAAGGCACAGTAATATATACCTACATAAAATGTGTTAACATTTGTTTTCGCATAAAGAAACACAAACTTACTCACATGAAAAATTTGCAACAGTTTAATTTAGTTTTGCAGTCATTACAATTGCGTGACCTGTCGTGACTAACGTTCTACATGATATTTTAATTACTAACAAGTTAACTTATTACAACATTACCACACAAAATAATAAATTAAAGTAGGTACTACCTACATTAATTAAGTTTTTCACGCGGCTTTTAATTTTAACAGTGACATTTTTTTCATCATAAAAATCATTAAAAACGCATGCTACGGTGTGATAAACGGCCTCTGACTTATTTGAAAATTCCTCGTCGGGCGATGGAGCGCGATAAAACAAAATGTCTGCCAATGTTATTATGAGGGCACAATTTACATGCATTACATTCCCGTGTATACGTTGGAAACATTTTGATATGATGCCTTTACTGTAATAATAATACTTTTTAACTTTCCTTTTTGTTGGTTTTTTGAGGACCAGGGGACTTATCTTGCAGCAATAACTAAAAAGTACACGAACACTACTACAATATTTTTTTATTCACGGTATCCACAGGTTTTGAAAATATTATTTATCATAATTCACTGATTTACAGCAAGGATGGCAATAAATAAAAATAAAATAGTTTAACAATAAATGCTATCAAAACGCGGTAAAAAAATTGTGATGCTATTAGTACTTTTTCGTTTCTTGCCCGAAATCAGTGAATGTATTAGTTTTGGTTTCGACTAACGAGTTGTAGGTCGTGGGTTCGAACCCAGCCAGGCACAAAGTCGAAGACATATGACATCTCCCAACCCACACTGGACCCGCGTGTTCCAGGCCCAGCCAACCCTACATTCTTGTAGTAGTGTTCGTGTGCCTTTTATTCATTGCTACAAGATAAGTCCTATGTCCTCAAAATTGGTCCTTCGAGCCGGATTCGAACAGTTATAGTTTCAGTTTAATGTTACCGGATAAGTGTTCTGTTCTCAACAGACTTTCTCAGTGATTGAAGGTGTTCAAGTGCATACAGTACACTAAATAGTATACCTACTATAGAAAACCAATTTGCCTATGGCAGTTAATGACTAATGCGTCTGTACATAGTGTACATGTTATACTGGTTATACACGTGATAAATTCTTAGTTGCAGGTACAAGGAAATGTACTACAAAATCTCCACTTATTGACCTATTTTACTTAAAAATACTAACATAAACTCAGCTCCAACATCCCATAAAGACCTCTTGAGCGGGACCTAATGACTGTACCTTTATTAGATCCTATTAAGCTCGTTGTAAGCTCATTAGCAAGGGTCGTAACTTAGTTACAAATACGCGAATTGTTTGATAAGCTTGGCGTACTCAACCCCCAGAGTTGAGTAAGGTTGAGACACTGGGGGTTGAAAATTATCGTTCTAAACCCCATTTGACCTCCCCTGAGAAACTGGACAATGATAGATTAAGTACTGGTCATCAAAGATTATTATTTGAATGTTATGTTGGTCCCTGCATCATTCTTAGAATGTGTTCATGCTGGGAACCATATATACTGGGAAATTTTATATGGGTGCCTTTCTATCTCCCTTAGAGGGCCAAAGTCTGTATGAATCGTGGGACCGTCTTATCAGGTAACCGTGGCCCTGGAACGCAAAGAGCTATTGAAGGATCACCGTAGATTTTAGTCAGTACAAGTGTGGCAATCCCTCCCGTCCGGCCTTGGGTGGGAGGACTCATTTTATGACTTTACGACGAAAAATAAAGCTAGTAGTTATCATTTTCCGCTTTTTAATGAAAAAAAAGTTTCCAATCTTTTTCGTCAAGTAGTGACTATTAAATCTCGACTGGATAAAAGCCTGAATCATTCTTTACACTTATCTCAAGCACTCTTTTCAGATTCAAATCACTGATAATGCTGCAAATTACAAAATTGCAATCAAAATGAATCAACAATCACTTTGTCATTGGTGATTCAAGTTAATATAATACGTAAGATATATTCACAGACTTAAGGGTGAATGCATGTATTATTAGCGCCTTTTCGAGAAGCCTCACATCTGTTTATGATGAGATGAAAATGAAATGTTAAGCTAAGCTGTAGTGATAGCCCCTTCGTACACAACGCGACGCAAGTCTTCGATACCTTACGACTTTGTTATCCAGGTGACTATCGTAAAACAAATCCATAGAGGTTCGTACACAGGCACGCGTCAATGACAACCAAAGTCGTAAGGTATCGGAGACTTGAGTCGCCTTGTTTACGAAGTGGCTTATTTAGTGTTTACGAGCTCGTCCACTCAACTTCACCCAAGTGTTGACTAGAATTCATTTTTTCATCTCGGATTTTCTAACTTTTACTGCGCCGTGGTCGCGGCACTGTCTTCACAGTTAACTGTGACCCTGGAATGAAACGGGCAATTGGAGGAACACTGTAGATTATAGTCACTACGAGTCCGACATTCTCTTCCACTCCACACAGAGCAAGAGAAAAAAAAACTGCTGCAAAGTAATAAGAAGATGGAATACGGAAAATTATACAGAGGACTGTGAATAATTAATCTATAATATAAAATAAGTGAGTAGTACATTTTTTTTTCCCGTGGTACTACTGGTATTACACCGGATAGTACCACGGGCAATAAACGCTGAATACCAATACTAGTTTAGCTTTTTGATTGCTATTTTAAAGTCAGCGAAACTGAAATATAACCCTGTTTTGATTCGGTATGGCTCATCTAATGATTTTAGTCTTCGGTCAAACCGACGACGTTCACGACCAAGACTATTTACTAAGACTGTGTTTGTTGGACGGGTCGACACTGTTTCTAAATTATATAATATTACCTTTTTTTTTCTTTTAAACGTAATAACACACCTTAATTACTTATAGGGGAACAGGGTATAAGACGGGGACGCCAGGTATAATGGAGTCATACACTCTAGGCATACTTAACACAACACTAACGTAGCGCTAGCACCATCAGGACGTCATTTCCAAGCGGCCATTAACAAACAACGTCCTGTTGTCGCTTGTGCTACGTTAGTATTGTGTTAAGTTTGCCTTATGTGTGTGATTTCCCATCTTACCTCGCGTCCCCTTCTTATACACTGTTCCTCTACAGCTAACTACAGTTTTTTATACATGCTGTATACTAGGTACCTAAGATATGTTAAATGATAAATAGATTTAAGTATTCACAACAATCTAAAGTTATTCGTGTCAAGATCGCAATATTGAAATGAAAATCTTTATCTATTACCTCGAAATCAACGATTTATTAGTATTCCAAGTATGATGTGTCACTACTCACTGACGTAAATACTGACTTTGAATGAATCGACAACCTCTCGCACAAGGTGAACTCTGAAATCCTAGAATAATTATTTTCTAACAGATATGTAAATTACAGAATACGCATAAAAAAAACTCTTTTGTTGTCCTTCTTCTCTAACTCACGCCCCTTTCTCATGGGGGTAGATAGAAACCTGTTACGATCCTGAAATCCTCCTTTCGCCTCGTCCACTTTCACACACATCATCACACATCCGGGAATCTAGTTTCTAAGTTCGTGAACGAAAACACGAGTACGGATACGGATGTATTGTTGAACATAACTATCGTCAAAAACTGCTGACGGATAATACCGCCACGACTAAAGACTTTTTGACACGTCTATGTTATTACATTAAATTGCATTTACGAAAACTAGTACCACAAATTCCGCAGTACATGAGTGGTGGTCGCAGGACTCACGAATTACTGTGACCCCGGAACGTAAAGGGTTATTGAAGGACACTAGGATTTTAGTCAGTACGAGTCTGACAGTTCCTCCCGCTCTGCACTGGGTGGGAGGATTCATTTGATGATTTTACCACGATAAAAAAAACGACGGGTTGCACTCTGGGAGTGCCGGCAGAAGTGAAAACTTGAATAGTAATAAACACACACGAATATTTGCGCAAGCGCCCTGCGCCGTCTTACGAATTTTCGATCAGGTCACTTGTCCTGACGCGAGTTTAAAATTTTTTACCCATTCCAAAAAAAAGTGCACAACGCCGCTAAAGAAGTTTTCACTTCAAAAAAAGCTCATGAGTGGTGGCGCGAACTGAGGACCCATCTGTCAAATCGTAATTTTCTTGATTATTTGCACACTAGCTAGACATTGCGCAATATTTGCGCTAAAATAACACTTGTGAGCTCGAAGTACAAAGTACTTCAAAATATTTGTTCACAGAATACAATATAATACAGATATCATTATCCTGCGCAGTTTGGAAAACAATCAAAACGTAGTCGATTTGATGGTCATTGATTTTTATGTATTTTTTCTAGGGTTTTCCCATTTTTAAGTTCATTTAAGTAAGTGATTCATCACGTTTCGTAGTGGGTAGTTTTTTCCCGCCTTCTTGAGCCTGGGCCTATTTGGAAAAATCTTTTTTTCAGTGGGCGAATTTTTCAACTGGCCGCCGATAAACAAATCCGAAACTATGAATAACTTTCGATTTTGTAAAGAGCAAAAACTGCATCACTGGATTTTTGTTTTTTTTTTTATTATTTCATTCCTGGCAAGTGATCGAACCCGTTGATTGTATGTACTTTAGTATTGCCCAGTTACTATAAGTTGTGAAGGTCAGGTAGGCAGTCGCTCTATATAGAATACTAATATTTAGCAGAACCCGGTTTGACTAAAAACCGACTCAGGGGTCGGTTTTCATAATAAAGTAAACGCTAACGCAGATGATGACGTAAATGTTTTTCCCTTTACATTATTTGTACTTTCAAGTACTTCGTAGCACGAGTCACTAATCTCTAAAGAACAAATCACACAGACAAAAATAACATTTTCAGAGTATTTCAGCAAATAATGCGAGTGTAGGAAAAACAAAGTTCCTTACACCTTTTCATCAATTGTTCCTCGAGTATCTCATTGCTACTGAAGCACTTATCAATGGCCAAGTTTACACTATATAAGGGTTTAGTGAAGTGCGAAGTACATAAGGGCTGTGGTATTAGTTAAAATTGGACGTCTATAGAAATAATAGATTAAAATGTATACTATTGTATTTGTTTGCTTGTTCATGGGGGCTTATGGTGAGTACCTGATTTATTTTTTTATCATTTTAAGTAATCACACGCGAAATAATTTAAACAAACTGATGGCACGGTTGGCGCTGTGGTTAAGCGATCTACTGCTGCGCAACGTGACGCGAGTTCGAACCCCGCAACGAAAAAATATTTGTATGACCTACAAATAGTTGTTCCGTGTCTTGGTGTTTGTGTATGTTTTCTGTGCACGACACAGGAGAGAATTCCTAGTGTGGGAATTAAAAAAAGGAAGAAAATAGTTAACAGGAAAAACGAAAAAAAAAGGGGATCTAACACAAAACGAAAACGAAAGTTACCAGTTTTGGGGTTTGAACCTTCAGTCAACAGCATAGAAGGCCAACGCTCCAACTGACATCGATGTAGGTATGTTCTACGTTGTACTAGATTATATAATAAAATATAAAAGCCTGCCTCACAGTCAAAAGTGCTGGTTAGTCAAGTCATCCCGAAAAAAGTATTTTTCCCAAGGGAAATAAAAATAACGTTCTTATGATAATAATTGATGTCATCATGCGAGCAAAGCTGTGGGCGAACGCTAGTTTGAAATGTGTGTGTCCATGAACATGTTGGCATCAAGCTTCCGTGCAATCTCGAGAATTCGTGCGAAACAGTAGTAATTATGAACTCATTTTCAGTGAAATGCAACCTTGTTAATTTCCAGATATTAATTATTACTGACTATTAGTCTACATGTGCCTGTTGCAACTTGTTCGTTAGAACTACTGACTGAAGGGGAATAGAATAGAGAGTTTATGAGGGCCATACAAATTTTCGAGTTCTCGTTTTTTTAAATTACTTCGAATTTAAAGGAGCTTCACACACTTATGCTGGATACGTAGGTTTAAAAAGTTATTAGATAGCATTAAAAAAAACTATTACCAAATAAATAAAAAAAATGGAATTTTTATGGAAAATTTAAAATCGGTTTAATCAACTGTTTTACTATTTCGACTGTGACTACAAAACTACAAACCACGTAGATACTTTAAAACCCAATTTAAAGTTTTATTTTGACTTAGAATGCGATTTTTTATGAAATATCTTTTTGCTTACAATACTACATTATTCGGACTTTCAATTTCTGCAATTAAACAAAAGTGATGATTTTGCAGTCGATTTTTCGAACATATTTCTTACTAACTTTTTTGTCCTATGTATCCAGCTTAAGGGTTTAAAGTTTTATTAAAATCGATTCAGTCGTTTGAAATAAGGTCTTGTTTGTATGAAATATCGTTCGTCGTATACACTTTTAATTGCCACATTTCACGTACAACTTAGTTAGAGTACAAACGCTCGTAGCACTATATCAAACGTTGCATTAAAACGTTTTCCCGAAAATGCAATTCATATTATTTTATCTCAAAAAATATTTCGACCTGAGCTAGGTCTTCACTAGGTTTTCATTAAAACTTATTTTTTTAACTTAGCTCCACAATGGGAATTAATCCTGTATTGTGGATGCATTTATCTCAAACCCAAATGCCAACGCATATTTATAAGCGCCGTCTGCACGGTATGAGCGTAGACTCACTTCAACCCGGATTCAACCATTTTTATTTTACAAGACGTTGCCCCACTCTAGGAATTTCTCCTGTGTCGTGGGTGTGTTTACAAACACAGAAACTCACATACACAGACACCCAGACCCGGAACAACTACTTGCAGATCATACAAATATATTTTCCGTGCGATGTTGAACCCGCGACATGCTGCGCGGCAGTCGATCGCTCAACCACTGCACCAAACGTGCCATCGTCGCATCGGAAGCATTTGCGTGCATTTCCGCGCACCTTATTTTCTTTCGCAAATCTGACCAATCCTGTTCCACTTCCGTTTCATTTCACGAATGACGTCACACATAAAAACGAATTCTAGAACATAATCTGTTTTCCAGGTGCCTATTTGCAGCCATCGCCCCTTGTACCACCACCAGCATCTCAAGAAGACATAGCGTACGAGTTGCCAGGGTTACTCAACCTGCCAGAAGTCTTTATCCCCTCAGGGTCTCGTATCGTGGGTGGACAGGCCGCTCCTACAGGTGCCTTCCCGTACCAGGCCTCTCTGAGGAATCTGTTGAATTCTCACTTTTGTGGTGGCTCGGTTCTAAATGAAAGATGGGTGCTGACGGCTGCACATTGCACTGCAGGGTAAGCTCTTATGTTCGTTCCCTTTTTACTTTTGCTGATCGAATTAATGGATCTTTTTTTTTAAGTTACATGGTAATATATTATTCATTTATGTTTATCATGAACTGGTATTTTTTTTTTAATTTGGTATTTTCGTTTGAAGAGTTTTTGAAGAAAAATACGGTTCAATAGAAACGCAAAAAGAAGTAATTATTGATTAATATATCTCAGAACTTTTGGTACATGAGTGCTGTTATTAGTAAAAAATAAGTAAAGAAAAACAAAGATAATAAAAGGGTACAATTTTACTTAATGGGATAACGTTTGTTAGTTAAGGAATTATGCCTTTGTCAAACAGACAGGCAAGTCCGAAGCGATAACGAACCGATACGAGACGTCAGTCCGATAGTTCTGTCACGCTATCGGATCGCTTTCGCTTTTCTATGTGACTGGATTCAAACAATTCCATACATTACAAATAAAAATGCCTCGCTTCGCATTCGTCACGCCTGTCTGTTTGACAAAGGCTTTATTCGTGTATAAAATAAATAATTCAAGTTATCTCATCTGGGTTGAAACTAAATATATCTCTCTCTCCTTAACGGTCTAACTACACTTTATTTTTATAAGCATTGCAATCACTTAAGAGGACAACAAACCTTTATTCTCGGACAAAGAGAAAAGTGAGTTAATTCAATATTTCACAAAAGTTTCGCTTCATAAAGGAAGAACTGGCAAAATTAGGGTTGTCGCTTCACAAATTATTGAATATTTAATTATTAAAAAAAACCCTTAAAAGAAACATAATATCAGATTTAAGAATCAACTATTTTACGTTTTTTTAAGCTAAATACAAGACAATTAAAGTTAATGGTGTTGAAGTTTTTAAATTAGGAAATTATTAGCAGTCAGGACTCCAAAGAAAGGAACCTTTAAAAAAAACCGTGACGTTTCAAGAATTACTTTTTAGGAACAGGGTCATTTCCTGTTACCGGTGGATTCATACTTTTATATATATTTTTATTATATCTAAGTCCAAGGTGGATGGATTGTCTAAAGAATGAAATGAAAGAAAAAGGAGTTAATTATACTGTGACGTCTAATAGGGGAGAATGTAAGAAAAAAACATGTTGCGCCGACCACAAGTAAAATGGGATAAGGGCAGGAAGATGATAATGATATCTGTGGCCAAGTATGGGACAAGATAACAAAAAAAGTATTTTTTTGTTACTTCGTAAAAAAAATTAAACACTTTGTATAAAATTCGATATGAAAGTTGCTTCTTTTTTAACGTCAATCTAAACTAAATGATAAATGAAACACCTTGATCATGATTAAAAGTCAATGTTCTTTCTAATAGAAAAAAAAACAAAGCAATGCATGCGGGTTTCCGTAACATTAGGTAGAATGCGTGATTAACGATTATCGCTGTGTATTCAGGTGTATCGTATAACATACGGTTCATTATTGTGTGCGTCAGGAAATATCGAGAAATATATACTATGGGTAATGTACATTGAAGAGGGATTGGCTTCGTTATTTATTGATCTAGTGTTCGCAAATACTGTCAATTAAGAAGTTAAGACTTCTTACTTGACAGTATTTGTTCGTCTCCTAGATTTTGGTCGCGAGCGGTACTGTTTAGTTGGAAAGTTTGGGTTCGATTGCCAGAAACTGTAGCATGGTACCATAGAAACAAGTTTTGACGACCGACGAATAGACAGTATGACAGAATGTAGAAAGATTTCTATTATCGTGAGCATGGCGAGTTTAAAATGTAGAAAAATAATACTTGTGGACCTCGGGGACTGCCGAGGTAAAGCTATTGTATTGAATTTTTTAACAACTTTTGGAATTATAATTATTTTACTTATGATTAAAACGAAAAAAAATGTAGCCTACCGCGAATATTTAACGAGAATATCATCCCATTGTTGGTCTATGGGAAGTTACTCTAATAATTAGACTATGGTCAGCCACGTCAATCAAGTGAAACGTCATAACAACGACAACGACATAACAGATGTAACAGTGACAGTGTTAGGTTAATTTCGTTACGGAATTTCTTGATTCGGTCGCCGCGCTCAAAAACTGCAATAGCTTAAAAAGCATTTTTATTCTTTAGTCGTTTATGGGTCGTACTTGTGTCATTTGAAATAAGAAATAACTTTGTCTAGTCCTGGTATATAATGCAGATATAAATGGTAATTGGCATGGCAGGTTTGGTAAATTATTATTGCTTTTTTCTCTCAAAAATTGCTATTTGCAACCCGAAATCTGGGTTTGTGTCCCATGTAATTACTTCACCCCCATTACCTCCATACCGCGGTAGGTAATAAGCAAACGCAACTTTTCCATTGGTCTAAATCCTGTGAGGCAATTTTCCTTGAATCATCAAATAAAATATGTATACATACAAACTTAATTTTTGTTTGTGCGAAACCTGATACACCTGTCTAGTATTTTTCTGTAAAGAATCTATGTACAAAATTTAAATAATGAAAAATCATAAAGTTATAAGCTTGTTATGTTACCTGATTGCCCGTTCAAAAATATCCTAATTTCGCGGCGAGCCGCGGTACCCCACTCAACCCGCGCCTCCTGTGTCGTATATTCATGATAATAGTTTGACAATAGGTACATAACCGTACAGTGATTGTATTATAATAAACTGATGATAAAGTTTACTTAAAATATTTTTCTGAACAAAATATAACGGTGTGTAAAAATTACTGGAATGTATTCAGTTGCTGATTCTGAACAAACTATATTCAGGTTTCGCACATACTAAAAATAATGTTATATATGTGATACCGCTGGGTAATAAAATATATATAGTAAGTAAGTATAGTATGATAACAGGAAAACTACTTAATGTAATTGGCAATTTATCGTCCATGAATTTTATCATTTCTGTGAATAAAATACTACTGTTTTCTCCGGCTTTGGATTCAGTGGTGGAACTTTAGTGATTACAAATATTTTGTACCTGGAAGAAATTGATTTCTCTTAACAAAGAGAAAAAATGGTCACAATAATTTCAGCAAAAATTACCTTTTTTTTTGTCGTTGTAAAATCATCAAATGAGTCTCATGGCGGAGCGGGAGGGACTATCAGACTTGTACCGACTAAAATCCATGGTGTCCTTCAATAGCCCTTTACGTACCGGGGCCACCGTTGCCAGATAAGACACTTCCGCGACCTGCAGAATAATTTTAAATCTTCGTTTCTGTCAAGTTCCTTCTCTCAGTTTGTTTCCAGCTACAGTGCAAATATATTTTAATTATTCAAACAATGAGATACTTATAAGAGTTCATTCTTCATGGACGCTTGTGACAATGTTAAGCTCGTATCGTTCTGGGGCGTTACTCATGAAAAAATCCCTTATACATGCTTGTTGCATTAAATTGCGCAGAATAAAATTATTTTCATTCTTTCTTTGTCTTTCTTCCAGTATCTGGATCTACTCCATAAACTTAAACTTGTTCCTCTTCCAGCCAATCAAAATACGGTATCATGGTGGTAGTGGGCACGAACAACCGTATCATCGGTGGCGACATCTACCTCCTGGACCAAATCATCAGTCATGAGAATTACGACAGTTCCACCATCACCAATGACATCAGTCTTCTGAAGGTGAAGAGGGACATCCAGTTCGGTGACCTCGTGCAGCCGATCGCACTGCCCACTGAGGATACTAGTGAAGGAGCCGATTTATTGCTGACTGGATGGGGCAGGACTTCTGTGAGTAACCTTATATTAAACTTGTTATACGACGCGGCTTCGCTCGCATAAAGGGCATTGTCAAGTCTTCAAAGAAGACTCGGCCTAGAACCCAACAAAGATGAACTATATATCATTAAAATGGAAAACGATTATGGAATTTAATAATATAATTAATTTTCCATAAGATACTTTTTAACCGACTAGAAAAAGTTAGAAGTATTTTCTAACTTTAACGTTAACGTAAAGGAAACTTTTAAATGATTAATTAAATTAGTGATTATTCTCGCATTATTATATATTTTATTCTTTTATGTTATGAATTATCTTTAATACAGAAAGTCTGTTGGACACAACGTAAATCGGGCCGATTCTTGTCACTCCCCTTTAGAATTTAATAATAATTTTGGTGACATGTGGCGCCAGCTACTCTCATAAGAATTTAATTATTGCTTTTTGCTCATAAGAATTTAATTATTGCTTTGAGAATAGTACACCAGAGAACAATACAAGGATGATCGATTCAGGGGTTTACGCGTGAAAACGTAACAAACAATATTACTTTCGTTTTTTTTTTGATTTACACCCAAATTTAACTGGGAAATTAAACATTTATCTATTTCACAATTTAATCAGAGGCGTGATACAAGCCGAGAAGACTTTAAATGCTTATTTTTCAGATTTGAACTGTTTTAAGTTTTACCATAATTGTTGTTGTTTTTTAACGTTCCCAAGCTAATTAATAAAAAACCCACTTTCGGCAGTCCAAATATTTTGTATTTTTTTTTTATAATTTTTTGTGGGACTATGTAGGTGCTCTAAAAATCTGTGCTCAACCGGGAATACTTTAAAAAAGCTTAACCAAACAGAGCAATAAATATGAGACCATCATACTTGAAAAACTCAACAAGGTTTTTTCTTTTCTTTTCTTCTTTACTCAACAACGGTACAGTTACAGGAGGCACAGGGTTGACCCACGGCCACTATTATTATTCCCGGCACATTCGTGGGGCTCCTTAATTGTGTCATTAGTGCTTCGTGGCGACCCTTGCCTACATAGGGCTGCCAAACAACCGTTTTTCTTTTTCTATTAATAAATCGTCTAGGAATTTTTCCAGTATTGTAGGTGCGTTTACTCACATTGAAACTTACATACGCAAAACCCAGACCCGGAACAAGTAACTGTACACTAATTCGGACCGACTGTCAGCTTTTTAGAGATGAGTATTTCATGCTAATTATCTTCAACTCGACAACAATATTGAAAGCTTTTCTTTACGTTACGATTACAAGCAAACGAATGTTTTAAACCTATTTGGCCCTGACTGAATGCTTTCAGAATTAATGTACGTAACTATAAATGGATACTATTAACGTGTACATTAATAGGTAATGACCGAAAGTCAAAACTTTTATTTAACTAATTCTTAAAATCCCTCTAGACACTAACTCAATAGACAAACAGTCTTTGAAAGACCAGCTTTTAAACTTTGATGAGCCTTTTTTTAAGTTTTGTTGACTGTCAACCCTGTGACAGGTACGAAAACCTACGCCGCAAAGTCTGGGACTGCCATTACCGTGTCACTTTCGTTTAAATGTTCTTTTCGGTACTTCGTGGACCAATGCGTTTTTTCCACATCCATTATTTACTCCATGTCCTTATAGTCCTCGTATCAGCATTAATACTATTGACTTAAGTACGTACATTATCTTAGTTTTCTTTGCAGTTTGTTTTAGTACATATACAGTATAAATTCTCTGAAATTTTATTGGCGGTAAAAGCACACATCCATTTACTTAGAAGCTTGTTTATAAAGATTTATTTCACGTAAAAGAGCTTATAGAAATTACTCGCTGTTTCCCATGATTTCACCCTCGCTTCTCAGCTCCTATTGATCGTAGCGTGATGTTTAATAGCCTATAGTCTTCCTCGATAAATGGGCTATGCAATACAAGTATAATTTTCTAATTTGAACTAGTAATTCCTGAGATTAGCGCCCAATAACAAACAAACTCTTCAGCTTTATAATATTAGTATAGATTACTCGGAATCCTTGATGGAAAACCCCACAAACCCTAACCGACCTGGAAATCAAAACCCTCATGATAACCTGTATATTCTGTTCCAGTACCCTGGGATTCTCCCAGTTCAGCTGCAGATGATCCACCTGACCGCGCTGAGCGTGGAGCGCTGCCAGGATATCTACAGCAACACTAACCCGGTGCACAGCACACAGATCTGCTCTCTCACTAAAACTGGAGAAGGAGCTTGTCACGTAAGTACTGGAGACTTTGATGATGAAATTATATTTATTTATGCAAGAAGGTTCAGAAAGAGTTTGATAACTCTTTTTAAGAAGAACTTCTGTTGTAAAAAAAAACGGAAAAAGAGCATGATTGCTCATTTGAAGTACAGTAGTTAGTAAGAGTTTGACAGTCCACCCAGGACGGGAGGACTTATTTGACGATTCTTTCACCAAAAAAAAAACACAAAAGAGAGTGTTACAATTTTATCTTATTTTCGTTGTACAGCTTCATTTTTATCCAGCCCCTCAATTTGATACAGTAACATTATTTCAAATATTGTGTTAACGTCCAAAATGGCGGCTTACACAATAAATCACGACATTATTATATTTGGAGATATTCTATCATAAAATATGTTAGCGCAGGCGGATATTAATATTTGTATATCATTCGTATTTTGATCAAATATCAGCAAATCATGTCAGTCTGCAAAAGATTTCGTACCTTCGTCGCTTTATTTGCTTCATCGCTGATAATCCCATTAAGTACCTTATTATTTTCTTGATATTTTCCTTATTTGAAGTTTTGACAGTCATCTTAGATAATATTGTCTATAAATAAGAATTATTATAGATAAATTCTCAGTACAATCAAATGTCAGACAGGATAATAAGCTCAATTATTGTCTGAATTCGTTTACATTGATTTATATTTGTATTTATATATCTAAGGCTACTAAAGGTAGATTTTATTTAGTCCAGCAATTACAACAGAGCTCTAAGATGCATTGGCAGTAATGGTATATATAAAAGTAATAGAAGCTTCGCGACCCCTTAAAGAGGCTTCGCGACACCCCAGGGGCCCGATAGTTTAATTGGTAAAGCGTCTGGAGTACTTAGTAGTAGTACGAGTCCAGCTCGCAGCTGTATTTTCTTCCCTCATAAATCTGAAGGAATAACTATTGCATCCAGTGCCTCAGTACCATTTAAAAGAGTCCAGCGACGAAAACATTCCCTCGAACAACATTCAAACTTAAAAATCTTTTTGCTTAACTTTCAGGGTGACTCCGGAGGCCCCCTGGTAGCAAACAACAGCGTGGTGGGAGTGGTATCGTGGGGCATGCCCTGCGCCCGCGGCTACCCTGACGTCTACACCAGGGTGTACTCCTTCCGAGACTGGATCCTGCCTAAGATTGAGCTTGGGGAGGCTACTACCACAACAACTACAACTACTACTACCCCAAGTCCTACTACAACAGTTGTCAATCAATGAGATGAAGAATACGAACACTGAAAAAAAAAATGAATGTTATTTTGCTGTAGAATGTATTTACCAAAAGTATCATATTCTAACTGTTCCCCGCGATTCCACACTCGCGGCTCGGTTCCTATTTATCGTACCGAGATATTATAATTATGTA
Organism: Agrotis puta; assembly: GCA_943136025.2. Lineage (NCBI taxonomy): Eukaryota > Metazoa > Arthropoda > Insecta > Lepidoptera > Noctuidae > Agrotis > Agrotis puta. The sequence continues at coordinate 16,319,882 of OW964169.2, read as the reverse complement.
TCTTAATTATATAGTTTCTATAGTCATAGATTACTCTCAAACAGAAATAATATTTTGAATAGAAACAGATATCAAAGTTCTAAGGTTCAAGCACTACTCTAAAGAAGTAGCGCAATTAGGAACTCTTTTAGAGTGAAACTCGTCTATATAAAGTATTATTTCTTCAACCCTATGATTAAAACTAAGAACATCTATGACTGGTAGTAAATACCTGGTATTTTTTACTTGTAAGTAATACCACAGCCCACCTAAGTTACTTACTTAGTATAAAATTGATACAATTGTTAAAGTAAAGCCGTATTTAGATGATGCAAGAAAATGCATGCGAGTTGCATTCAAGTAAAACTAAACTAGTATTTGCTTATTCAGTTGAATTCATTATCCGTTTTCCGCAATGTAGTCAAACTCGTATGAAAATCGCAAGCAATTTCTTGCGGCATGTAAATGGGCCTTTAAATTACATTATCTACTCGAATATAATCATTATAATGGAAAAGTAATAAATAATATCATTCGTGTGTGAATACGACGTTTTATTTCTAATCAGCGTTCTGTTTCCGAACGCATACAATTAGACTGATTCATAATTACTGGGTAAGCTCACTCTGTTGTAGACTGTCGCTGTCACCTCTGATTTAGACTAGAGTCAAGCGCAAATAACTGCAGTGTTATGAGTTACTAGCTGCTGCCCGCGACGTCGTCTGCGTGAAAGCGTTGAAGAAATAAAGGTTCACTGCTCGTTCCCCGTAGGTGATAGCGTGATAATATGTAGCCTATATGTTGACCCGACTTCTTAATAATATTCGTGCCAAGGAAGTAAATCCATTCAGTACTTTTTTAGTTTATCTCAGACATACATACAGACAAAAATTCTAAAAACTATATTTTTAGCTTCGGTATAGATTGTTGATCACACCCCAAGTATTCTTTGTACAGTTTTGACTTTCTTACCATTTTATTATATGCATAGATTTAACACTATTGTCCCATCTCAGGGGATCTATGGAAGCGATCCGATATCGTGACCGAATTATCTGACTGACGTCTCATATCGGTTCGTTATCGCTTCGGACTCGCCTGTCTGTTTGACAAAGGCTTAAGATTAATATGATGATGATAAACCAAAAACACATAATTTAAAAGTAAATCTTTCATCTCTCCGATCCGGAAAAATATAAACTCAAACAGTAAACCGCCACGTGTAACCTGTTCAGCAACAATATTTACAATTAATCTCATATAAACGCGCGCATGTACACATGGCCCTGCACGAGGTACACGCGCTCAATTAATACGACAATGCTTGACTTAATTAATTCATTACTATCGTTGGAATACCTTTAAGTGTTAATCAGGTAATTAGGTATGTTGCTCATGATTTAAGGTTATTGCAGGCAAGGTTGCTTCTTTGAAACTGGTAGAAATTGCTCTTGCATGTAATATGGGTAGGTACAGACGACGGCGTCACGATATGGTTAACCGCTGGAAGCGTAGGTGCTGTTGAAGAGGGTGATCACAGCGTGACGCCGTGTGTACGTATCAAAAAGGGTCAAACGCCTGCCAGAATCCCGGAACTGTCCCTCGCGCTCCACCCAGGACGGGAGAAATCATATTATGATATTACTACATTTAAAAATAATTGTGTAACCAAATCATAACGATGACAATTACATCAACTACCTAAACCGAAGAAAAAAAAGAATAGGGTATTTTACTGCATAAATAAATTGAAAATCGGTTCAGTCCGTCAGTTAGAATATTAAAAAATAATGGACACGTTTATTAACATTTTTTTTTATTTAAATCAATAAATATTGGCAAAGATAAAACGCTTCCAATTACGGGAGTGGGGCGGCTTATGACGTCATAATGCTTGTAAAAATGTACCGAGCGAGTGAAGTTTTGTGATTTTTGGATGCGTTGAATCTTCGTGAATTTTCGTAACAAACAAAAGAAAAAATTAGGGGCTACTATTTTTTATATATTGTATATTTCGGACTAATAAATTGTAAACGCACGACATGTCGGATTGAAAATAGGCTATTTTACTCAAAAAGTAAAATAGTCATTCAAAGCTGATCGCATTTAAATGAGAAAAATTAAAATGCCCAATAAATGTAGAAAAAAAATTACTGTTATTTTTTTTTAATTATCATTTATAGCGTATTCTGTTTAAAGTAAACAAACATAATTACGTTTCTTGTTTGCATTTGACCCCCGAAATCGAAGTCAAGAGCTAACGTGTAACTATGTTTAAATATTTTCCTTTAAATATGGCAATAACAATTATGTATGATATGATAAATATGATGTACCTGTCATCAAAAATACAAAATTTCAACAATTCTGAACAAAAATGCTTTAACAATAAGTTTTCTCTTTCACACATCTATGACCATCTGACTTTTAGACCCTTCCGTACCCGAGGTACGAAGAGCATGAGTAAACGAACTTAAAATATAATTAATTTTCATTAAAATTTAGAGTAAACAACAAAGTATCAGTTACCTACCCTAAAACAATAATAACCTTACCCTCCCAACCTTGACTGAGTTTTAGGGGTTATTTGTACAGTCAGCAATTACAGAACCTGAGCCAGAAGTTTGTAAAACGCTGCAATTTGTACTTTCATAAAAGATTATCATACCATGCATAGTAGAGCAAACTAACGCCTATATAAGTATTTGTCTTATTAAGCCTAACTGCCGTCCGGGCACGCGCACGCCGCAATTGCGGCGGGAACACTCCTAAAGTGACTAGATAGGCGCTACGGTGTCCTGACCTACCGCCTGACGCAGGTCCTCACCGGAAACGGAAGTTTCAGGAGGTACCTGTGTTGCCCGGAGGACACGGTGGAGCATACGGTGCAGGACTGTCCCGTTTGGGTAGAGCACCTGTCGCCGTGTCCTCACGACCCGCCATTGGTCAAGGCCATGCTGCGGGGCGAGGCGGAGTGGGAAGCGGTCGCATTCTTCTGCGAAGCAGTCATGCTAGTGATGTAGGAGGCGGGACGCGTAAGGGAGAGGACAGCGTCCACCGCACCACCCAGCCGCAGTGGTAGACGCTCACGGCGACGGACGTCGCAAGACGATCTCCGGCCACCGTAGGCGCGGGCACACGGGTGGCGAGTAATGGACGACTCGCTGTCCGACCATGGACCATGCCCGAGTCAACGGCGCCTTGTGTTCCACGCGCGCCTCAAAGAGTGTCAGCACAATAACGGGGCTGCCGGGGTCGCGGGAAACGAATACTGTGACCCCGGAACGTAAAGGGCTATTGAAGGACACCGTGGATTTTAGTCAGTACGAGTCTGACAGTCCCTCCCTCTCTGCCCTGGGTGGGAGGACTCATTTGATGATTTTACCACGATAAAAAAAAAGCTGTACCACTATTTAAGGAAAAACTCTCCATAAGAGACGCATTAAGTGAATACCGTGAGCGCAACTCATGGAAACCTCTCAGTAAGAGGCTCTTAAGGCTGCGATCTTGTTTATAATGCTGGCTGCCAAGGTCAAGGTCAAAGTTCCTTTGTTGTCCTCTCCTACCCTCCGGTCAAAATCAATGACAAGTCGCAAAGGTTCTGCTATATTGTTATGTTTGTCTCCATATTTATTTTTAGAATCAACTGTTTTTTGGGATCAAAGAAAGTTTAATTTTCTTATTTTTGTTTGGAGAAAGTATTTTTGACTGGCAAAGTTTATTTTTCTATTTAATGGATTTTCTTTTAGCTCTATCTAGCCCAAAAGAAAGATGATACTTAAGATGGAGTGAGCTCACCTATAAGGAAATGCAGCTTTTGTGCTCTTGACGCATCACAATAGAAACTGTTTGGCACCATACTCCGTGACGGTGGTCGGGAGCCATGCGGCCCTGGTGAGGTCTACCACTGCCAGTGTTGTAATCGCTCAGCCGTCACCCCCCATGTAAGAGGTAACCTGTGTATAACGAGGTAGATCGATAGAGATAGACACAGTATTTTTACAAGATGGTCTAAGAATAACCGTCAAAAAGGAAAGTTTTGTTTCCTCTTTCCAAACGTTTCTGTAAATCGGTGACAATTTATGAAAAAGTAACGTCACGGAATAATTTGATAAATAGTAAATTAATCGACGAATTTGAATACTCGTCCGACACAGTCAGAAAAAAAATGTTGTCGACACCTGAGCTAGTCTATTTATTTCTTTCAGAATTTAATTAATTAACTTAATCAATTTCATTTTGTTCCTTTATGTTTCATAATTGTGACAACTGTAATAACTTTTCATTTTCTTTGTAAACTGAAATAAACCATGTCGTTTATTACTTTTCTTAATAACTTACAGTGACAACACGTGTCGTGTCCATCAAGTTTATTTCTATCAAGGACTGGCGTCATCAGGAAAAGGGATGCAAAAGTTTTAACACCCCTATCATTAGACACGTCATAATTAGGGGTAACTAGAAAGTTTTTTTTTTAAGTGAAAACTTCTTTGGCGGCGTTGTGCACTTTTTTTGGAATGGGTAAAAAATGTTAAACTCGCGTCAGGACACGTGACCTGATCGAAAATTTGCAATACGGCGCAGGGCGCTTGCGCGAATGTTCGTGTGTGTTTATTACTATTAAAGTTTTCACTTCTGCCGGCACTCCCAGAGTGCAACCCGTCGTTTTTTTTATCTGGATTCCTTATTTATTATTTTCTATTGGATTCTCTTGCATCATGGTAAATTATCACACGTTTAAAATATAAATAATAATGTCGCCAGTAAATTTTTGAATTAGCCATATCTTGATATGCCTAGGCTTATCGTGTACCGGCCCTTGATGATGTGCTCAGTAAAAAGACAGATGGATCAACGAGCATCGCACCTAGCCATCAGGATGTGCACACATACACATTCCACGACGTGGCTTATTCAACGATTTGCTTAGGACATATTTACCTGGACTGTACGGATTACCGTGACCCCAAAACGTAAAGGGCTATTGAAGGACACCGTGGATTTTAGTCAGTACGAGTCTGACAATCCCTCCCGCTCTGCCCTGGATGTGAGGACTCATTTGATGATTTTACCACGATAAAAAAGGACATATATACCTACGTTAAGCCTGATAGCCATATAAAACTCCGTTCAGTAGTTTTCGAGTTGATCATGTTCAGACACAGAGACTTGGTGGCGGGACTTTGTATTATTCAAGTTTTTTTTTCCATCTATCTGTTTCATAAAGTTTCTAGCCAGCTCCCAACAACTTTGACCAAACAAGATCCTGAGAACTTATACAGTCATTCAACTTTTGCTATAAAATAACGCGATGACAGACAGTACCTTCCAGTTTTCCGAACAAGCGAACTGCGACCGTATATTAAAGCGACCAATATTTTTAGAAATACATAGCTGTGCCTTAGTAATATGACTAGCAACCGGCCCCGGCTTCGCCAAGGTAAATATGTATTTGTATAGAATATACAACTTTTATGACCTCTTCAACAAATTGTCATCATATTTCAACTAATTTACGCAAAATTTTATCAGATATACTTAAACCTTCTATTCCTCCTGATTTTTTCTATCTATTGTTGAAACCCTCATGGAAATCTATTCAATAGATTTTAAGTTAGTCACGAAAAGAAAGACTGAGATGGCAGAGGTTCTGTTTTATAATAATTCTGTATGCAGTAATTAGTTTGACAAGACGCTCTGCTACCATTTTAGGACAACAGGGTATGCCGAAATTATGATCGCGTACTGTTTTTTGACGGACAATTGCTTAGATTACACTGTGGAACTAATATTTACTTGCGGGCGGCGAGTAATGGACGACTTGCTGTCCGACCATGGACCATGCCCGGGTCGACGGCGCGTTGTGTTCCACGCGCGCCTCAAGGAGTGTCAGCATAGTGACGGGGCCCCCTGTAGAAGGCCAAAGCCTGCCGGGGTCGCGGGACTGTACGAATTACCGTGACCCCGGTACGTAAATGGCTATTGAAGGACACTGTGGATTTTAGTCAGTACAAGTCTGACAGTTCCTCCCGCTCTGCCCTGGGTGGGAGGACTCATTTGATGATTTTAGCACGTAAAAAAAAAGAGTCGAAATGCCAAATTATATACCTCTGTTTTGATAAGTTATCTAGTCTAATATACAGGGTGTCCCAAAACTCAACGTCAAGCCGAAACGGGGTGACAGGATTGATCATAACCATCACGAGAAAAATCTGAAAAAAAATCTATCCCATGCAGTTTGAAAATTATGGGCATTTTAAGAAAAACCTAGAAATGTGATCAAACTGTACCATTTTTCGGTTATTGTGGTTATTCTTTTTTATTTTTGTTCATTTGAACTTTGGAAACGTAATCCTTAATAACATTTCTAGAATCCCAATAAAAAATAATGACACAATTGCCTCAAGTTTCCGAGAATTGAGACTATTTGTTAAACTACGAATTTAAAATTTTCTAGATTCGTCGACTTTGACAGGCCCTCCTATAAAAAAAATGTACTAGAGTGCCTTGGCAAGTGGCATTAAAAGTTGGCGCATTTAATCAGAATTCTAAAATGGTACAATACTTGTTAGTTCCATACAATAGAAAAGAGTAAAAAAATTAAAACCTCAAGTAACCCGAATTTTGCTATCACATTTTACTCAGTTAAAATGTTTTTAATTCGCACAAGCTGTAGGTAGGTTCTTAATTTTAAGACAAAATGATGAGAGAGATGGATAATGGGTATGTTTGTCATGAGTGAGCGAGACAGATAGTGACGCCACTTTTACCAAAGTGAAAAAAAGTTAGTAAAATAATTAGGTTTGTTGGACTAAAAGTCAGATAGAGAAAAAACATTTTTATTACAATAATAAATAATAAATGTTCAAATTGTTTACCATCAGCCTCAATACAAGCCCTACATCTTCTTAAAAAAGATCTACTTATAAGTCGGGCATATCTTCGAGAGTTGATCGCCTCAGCTGCTTGAGAAATGCGTTCACGCAGGTCGGCTACGTGATCAATGGGCTTTGAGTAAACTTTTTCTTTGAGAACTCCCCAATAGAAAAAATCCAGGGGATTTAAATCTGGTGAACGGGCGGGCCACAAGATAGTGCCTGAACGTCCAATCCACCTTCCCGGATATTCCTGGTCAAGGAAATCTCTTACTTGCACTGCGAAATGCGTACCCATACCCATTATCCATCTCTCTCATCATTTTGTCTTAAAATTAAGAACCTACCTAGAGCTTGTGCGAATTAAAAACATTTTAACTGAGTAAAACGTGATAGCAAAAATCGGGTTACTTGAGGTTTTAATTTTTTTACTCTTTTCTATTGTATGGAACTAACAAGTATTGTACCATTTTAGAATTCTGATTAAATGCGCCAACTTTTAATGCCACTTGCCAAGGCACTCTAGTACATTTTTTTTATAGGAGGGCCTGTCAAAGTCGACGAATCTTGAAAATTTTAAATTCGTAGTTTAACAAATAGTCTCAATTCTCGGAAACTTGAGGCAATTGTGTCATTATTTTTTATTGGGATTCTAGAAATGTTATTTAGGATTACGTTTCCAAAGTTCAAATGAACAAAAATAAAAAAGAATAACCACAATAACCGAAAAATGGTACAGTTTGATCAAATTTCTAGGTTTTTCTTAAAATGCCCATAATTTTCAAACTGCATGGGATAGATTTTTTTTCAGATTTTTCTCGTGATGGTTATGATCAATCCTGTCACCCCGTTTCGGCTTGACGTTGAGTTTTGGGACACCCTGTATATTTCTCTTCGTGTGTTTCATGAACTTGGAAATCGTGTTAGACACAAAAAAACAATCCAATAAAAATAAGGAATATCAAAATATAGAGTTCAACGCAAAAATGCCTATTGGAAAATGCAAATAGGCGGTAGTATAACATTGTATACAGTGCAATAAAAAGTAAAATATTGCCGCTCTACAGTGGTATTAGTTCAGTTGGAATAAAGTACAACACAGTTTTTTATTTGTACTTTTACGGTGCTTGTTAGACTTGACGTTTGTGCAAGAAGTTATATTTTTTTTTGTCCAGCAATGGACGGCAATTAGCTGACACGATGAAGATTAATAACAGGCTCTTAAGAGAATCATTACAAGCCATTGTCTGCGCATCATGTACATTAAACTAAATAAATGTTGAAAGGCACATTGTAACACAAACGGTCCGTGGGTTCCAAATTAAGATACGGTTAGCGCTGTGGCTGAGCGATTGGACTGCTGCGCTGCGTGTCGCGAGTTCGATTCCCGCACGGAACAAATATTTATATGATCTACAAGTAGTTGCTTCGGGTCTGGGCGTTTGTGCATGTGAGTTTATATGTTTGTGAACGCACCCACGACACAGGAGGAATTCCTAGTGTAGGGCAACACTTTTTTTTTAAATTAAAACTGGCCACAGCGATCCAAGCCTGCCTATTGAGGACATCGCTGGTGTGCCGTCAGGTGACTGATATAGCCAATTTTTTCCGTGAAAGTGGCAATTGGTATATAAGTTGGATGGCCGCGGGTGGTCGGGCCTTAAGCTCGTTTCTTTACCATCGTACTCTTCTTTACATCAGTTAACAGCATAAATCATACAGAAAAAGAAGCCGTCTTCAAATATATTTCTTTTGTTGACCGTAGACTATCTTGTATCTTAAAAAGGAAACTAAAAGGTGAAAGTTCACACCTCTCAGCGCTAAACAAAAACACCGATAACATCAAAGTTATTCCCCAAGTTGCCGATATTTTTAGCAGCGAGTAACAAGCACCGTGACTCGTGGCACTTCCATCCTCCTTCTTTCATATTATTTTTGTAACTTTGACGAAGTTATTATGTTTAATGGAACCTTTCCTGAATACGATTCGGAAATCGATAACTTTGGGGGTCCAAACTGGGTTCTTTTGGGGTATTAGGCCTTTTTACAAGCTTTTGTTTACTTTCACCTGTCCCGTTGTCCATAATCAAATCTTGTAAGTTAAATTTGATCCACTTCCTGCGCGAAAATGATGACATGGAGCTGATCTGATTATGGAACTGGAAGGTGGGCAAGAGAACTGTGTAATGGAACGCCGAAAACCCATCGAGTTTACATTCGTCTTGACGAGTACTTTATGTCTATCGTAAGTATTTCTTTAACAATAAAAACTTCTTTTTAAAAAGAACATATATAAATGACTAACTTGTTTTTTGACAGGGTGGTTCACTCTTCAAATGAATCCTCCAAACCCGGGCGGAGTGGAAGGGACTCTCAAACGTAATACTGTGATCCTATGTGTTATTTCAGATTATAATCTGTCTCTGTACCACATCCAAATACTGTATCCATCCAACTTTCGCATTTTTAATATTAGACAAAACTCGATACTCAAAACAATTGAATAAATAAACAAAAGAAAGATGTAATTCTTTAGAAAATAAAAGGTAAGGAAAGCCACCTCATACTCAAGATTTTATTTATTAACACCTCGAGTCGACTGGGAAATTTACCATTTGACATTTATTTCCCCTTTTAATCAGAGGCGGGATTCAAGGTGAGAAGAAAATTTATTTTCCTTCGCTGGTCCCGTATGAGATAGCTACAGGTATTTTTAATCGCAATTTGCACACTTGTATTTGAGACTCACATTCCTTCCTTGACATAATATAACTCGAAAACGGCTTACCTCAGCTTGTTTTAATTTGTGGTGTTTGTAACTAATTTTATAAAGCTAAAGAGTTTTTTTTGGTAGAACGCGCTAATCTCAGGAACTAACTGCTGGTTCGAATTGAAAACATGTTTGTGTGTTAGATTGTCTGATAGTCTGTCAGCCGAGCAATGGGAGTGAAACCACGGGGATCATCTAGTGTGAATTTTTTTTTTTCTCATTTCTCTCAATAGTAAATTATTGCATCCATGCTGGTATACAGTTTTTATATAAAGATAAAGTTCAACTTTTTTTTTATACAAAGACTCCCTACTTATTTTGCCATCATCATTTTCCTGAACTTGGGCATTCTACTTTTTTCTTTTATGTGTTTTCTTTTTTAAGTAAACTAGAGACAGGGCTGACACTCGGCCACTATTAATATTCCTGGCACATTCACGGCACGTAGGGCTCCCTAATTGTGTCATTGGTCCTTCGTGGCACCCCTTATCTGGCTAGGGTTGTCTGGTTGTCTGAACTCTAAGTTATGGTTTGTAGTCATAAACCATAACTGGTGTAATAGGGGTAACATATCGCGAACCATCTTCAATTCGCCAGTTATAATTGAATCTTGTTCAGTATTGGACTGACCATATACTCAAAACGGGGTGTTTGCTAGTTGGGACTCCCACCGAGTCTAGGTGCAAGCCAGGCCCTGACGAACCCTGGTCAAAAAGTTTTTGGAGAACAACTATAATGAAACTGAATAAACGTTTGAAAATCGGACAACCCTATCATGGCCACAAAAACCTACGCCGCACCGTCAGGAACTGCCATTACCGTGTCACTTCTGTTTACCTGTTTCGTGAAGTAATTCTTGGACTAATGTATAATCCGTGTCATGCGTGTTGGTCTCTCACTGGGTCAGCATTGTTTTTTTTTTTAAATAATCTATCAGAATTACCTTTTTTAAACAGTAAATGTAACACACATGCAAACGGTTCGCTTGATGTGAAGTGTTCTCCGTAGTCCAATTATGGTTTTAGTAAAGTTAGGTTGTACTAAGTTTTAGTATTTTTAAAGAATGAAGGATTGTTGTTTAAAGTGTCCATGATGATGAGAGAGTGAAAGAGAATGATTGAAGGAAAGAGAGAGAAGACCGACGGTTGACGGCACGGTTGGCGCAGTGGCGGAGCGATAGACTGCTGCGCAGTGTGTCGTGGGTTCGATTCCCGCACGGAACAAATATTTGTATGATATACAAGTAGTTGTTTCGGGTCTGGGTGTTTGTGTATATGTGAGTTTCTATGTTTGTAACCGCACCTGCGATACAGGAAGTAATTCCTAGTGTGGGGAAACGTTTTATATATAAAAAAAAAATATATTTATATATGAACTTGTGTGAGTTTACACTAAAGGCGAGAGGCCTTAAAAATATTAAGGACTTATTTTTTGTCTATGGTCTAACAGGTTACTAATAAGAATGACCAAAGCAGCCACAAGATAAAATATCCAATGAAACTAACTTCTAATCGACCACACAAAATAATTTAAAAACCTTTAATTTCCAGGTATTAAAGTTGAAAATTGTAAATCATTTGCTCAAAAGTGTGCAATATTTTTATGGCTATTCAATAATTCATTCCTGATAGAGCTTACAAAGTGAGTTACTTTTCTCCATCAAAGTCTCTTGAGATCCAAGAGCCCGGATTATTTTAAAATACTTGCGTCAAATAAACGTGTAGCTTTTCTTTCTGTATATTTTATGCATCAAGATACAAGATATATTTATTTTGTAAAAATGAATGCAGGTATTAAAATAATATTAGGTAACTATCTTAATGTTTTTTTTACAAAATTAGTCGCACTCAACTAATACAAAAAAAAAACATATTGAAATTACAAATGTCTAATTCAAAATTAACCGTGCCGAAACAATTTCGAAGTTACAATGATAAAAACAATAAATATAATGTCAAAATTAAAATGTTACTTGAATAAAACACAGATTTTAAAAAAGGGAAATTATCATCAACTATGCCTTGGCTTGGCTTATTTTTCGGCTAAAGTAGGATTATAGTGGATAATAAAAAACAATCGTTAAAAATAACAATTTCACACACTTTCAGTAAACGTCCAACAAGTTTAAAACATTTTAATAGAAATGACAAAAGACAATACAGATGATGATGGTTAACATCACGCGTAGCACAGCTACGGCGTAGCGGTTTGCTACGACGTAGCAAATGAACAGATGCGTAGCAACATTAAGTGCGATGGCATTGTAATATGATTTGCTCTCACTTAGCAAGACATTTCATAAATCCAATATCCTGTACCTATTTTTGAAGGTAAAATGGTGGTAAAATCATCAAATGAGACCTCCCGCCCTGGGTGGACTAACGTTCCAGGGTCAAAAATAAAATAAAATTTAAAAATTTACCATGATCAATTTGTAGTTAGGATGGTATGGATTTCAATGCCAATTCAAACGCCGTTTCATGTTCTACTTTAAGACTACAAAAAGGTTCGTTCCGTGAACAAATCAGAATCAAATAAAATATTTATCCGTTGTGTTCGTACTCTCTCACGGTCTCTGTTGACAATCTCATTCCTTCGAGGTTTATTTGGATCAATGCGGTATTAAAAGCGATTGAACAATAAAATGTGGCGACATTTTGTGTGTCATTTCAATGTTTTATCCGTATTCACGAGAGATTCAGGATCGCTGTATACTGAGTCGGTTTTTGTTTAAATTCTAATTACGTGGTGTCTGTTTCTTTTTTTTTACGTGCGTTTTATCATCAAATGAGTCCTCCCACCCAGGGCAGAGGAGGGAGGGACTGTCAGACTCCTGAACTCTTTGACTAACTAAAATCCACGGTGTCCTTCAATAGCCCTTTACGTTCTGGGGTCACGGTAATTCGTTCAGTCCCGCGACCCCAGCAGAGGGTCGCCCATCTCATCCCATACCCGGTCTGCCGTCGTCGGCAGCCCTCTAGAGGGGGGCCCCGTCACTCTGCTACACCCTTTAAGGCGCGCGTGGAACACAACGCGCCGTCGACCCGGGCATGGTCCATGGTCGGACAGCGAGTTGCCCATTACTCGGTGCTCGCATGCCCACGTGGTGTCTGTTAGAGTACTTATGTAAATGTTAACTCATGCTGAATTAGAATACATTGTATATATTCTTTATATATATATATATATATTCTTTATTGTACTCCTAAGTTAAGGTTTTTTTTTAAACTTTACCACAGTTATGGCATTTCTCTTATATCGTGTGGCGTTTTAGAAAAAGAAAAACAAAGATACCCCAAACACAAACACTCAGACCGGTACAATTACTTGCCAGGTCACATAAGAACCTAACGACAATAATTGGGGTTACATAATACGTTTAAAATCACCACAAAATTGTTGAAAACTAGCTGTTACTGTTAGCAGCATCTTCGTCTGCACGTAACTTGGCAATATCCTGATAATTATCCCCTTCTAGAGGGCCAAATCCTGCCGGGGTCGCGGGACTCACGAATTACCGTGACCCCAGTACGCAAATTGAAGGGCTATTGAAGGACACCGTGGATTTTAGTCACTATGAGTCTAATAATGGGAGGACCCATTTGACGATTATAACAAAAAAAAAAAAAATTATAACTACAAAGACAAACATCCATCCATTTCATTTTATAACATTTCAAATGTTAATTACATTAATAAAATGTGGATTACCGAGACCCCGGTAGGATTACCGTGACCCCGGTACGTAAAGGGCTATTGTAGGACACCGTGGATTTCAGTCAGTACAAGTCTGACAGTCCCTCCCGCTCTGCCCTGGGTGGGAGGACTCATTTGATGATTTTACCACAATAAAAAAAAAATGTATGGCCTTTGTTGCTTCTAATATAATAACTTTCAGAGAGACCTTTAAAATGTTTAATAATTCTAGACACGTTATGCGCCTAATGAAGATGAAACGACCTACGTGTCAGGATGAAAGATAAATAAGGGTTCCATTTTTGCCACTTGCCTATGAAGCGAGGGTATTTATTTGACACACAATAGGAAAACATCGTAATTAGCTATTTGACTGAAAAATTATAATTAGTCTGTCACTTAGATTTTCAAAAAATATTCGACCCGTATTTTTTTTTTGTTTCGTAAACCAAAATTGATGGAGATACGATGTTTTCAAAATTGGCAATACGTCACAATTCAGTACAATTTCTACTGAATTCTGACGTCACGAGCCTCCACTCTCGAGTTTTGATGCGTTTTATTTTGGTGAATATTCATTGAATTTACAAAAGAAAAAATAGGTGTCCGTTATTTTTTTAAACTCTAAATGACGGACTATATAACTAATTATATTTGTAATTTATAGCTACTGTCAAATAGCCAATTGTAAAAAACAAAGGTGGAAAAAATGCATCTAGTTTAACTTTATACTTTCTTCCTTATTGTCGGAATAATGCATTAAAACTAACCTTAAACAAGTAAAACCCCCAGTTCATAACAAAAGAGCTGATGACCTTGGAACGGCTGAAACGATTTTGATAAAACATGTCTAAGAAACATCTTAAAAACGTCTACGAATTACGATGCCACAGCGGTCAAACTTATAACCCCTCTTTTCGATGGGGCTTAAAAACAGATTATCATCAGTCTACAAAAACTAAAATAACCTTGTTCTCCAAAATTAATTCCATCCAATTTATAACTGACCACTTCAACTTAAAAACCACATTTAACTAAAGATACTGATCTTTTAGAAAGTTATTTTAAACTTGGTTAAACTTACTACCCAAGTTAGTATCAAAGTACCTACATATTAACTGCAGCTCTTACGTAAAGGAACGGTCGAGTTGAGATGAAAGCCCTGTAATCGTCTCCCTGACCCCGGGGGATCAATGCAAATGCACCAGTTTGACTTGACTCCAACGAGTTTGAGTAGGGTTACTGTGTTTTTTAGTTAATCTTGTATAAAGGGCGTAAAAATATCTTAATCCTGTAGTAAAGGATAAATAAGGCATATTATCACCATCAGCTGGCCACAGTTGTACAAAGGCTTCCCATTTTTTTTCGTGGTAAAATCCAATGAGTCCTCTCACTCAGGGCGGGGCGGGATGACTGTCAGTGACCCCGACTTACAAGTTGTAGCGCGTGGGTTCGAACCCAGCCAGGCACATTACTTTGTGTAATTTATTTCATCATCACTGCTCTCAAAACGGTGAAGGAAAACTTATAAATTCGAATATTAAAAAATTCGAAGACATGTCACATCTACCAACCGGCACTGGGCCCGCGTGGTGAATTATGGCCCACTCCCTCTCACAGAGTGGAGGCCCAGCAGTGGGAACATTATAGGCTGATGATGATGATGAATTTACTAGTGAATGGGAAATATTAGGCTTAATGCACACAGGTGCAAAAAAAAGCGCCAAAGATCCTTGTAGTACTGTTACGTAGGTAGTTCAACCTTATGTATTTGTTGAGTAGTAGCCAAGTCATATCAGCTGAGTGGTAATAAGTTCCTAATTTGTTTTCTAACAACTCTTGGAGTTCAACAAAATATCAGCAAGTATATGAGGAAAACAATTCCCTAAAGATACATTTCAAAGAAAAATCCTAGAAGTTACACACAGATGGTAACAATGGAAACAGTTGAAGATAATGGAGCAAGGACCTCCTAATCTGGTACTACACTGAGTCAGTACTACGCTCTACCATAGTATAACTGCTTGCAGTAGTTTATTGCTCCCTCCCGCATGACGAGAACCTCGTGAAAGACGAGAAAGATAATCAGAACAATTAGTATTCTAACTTGGCTCGCGAGGTTGTCGGAATAAGCTATTTTACTCAAGAAAATTAATTAATCCGAAAGAGAGATTATCAAAAATATTTGATCCGTATCTTTTCTTTTGTTATGTTCTTCACATAACTTCACTCGGTCGGTATAATTTTACAGGCGTTATGAGGTCACAAGCCCCTACTCCCGAATTTTGACACGTTTTATTTTTGTCAATATTCATTGATTAAAAAAAAAACAAAAATCTGTGTCCATTATTTTTCAACACTCTAACTGACAGACTAAATAATTTTTCAATTAATTTATGCACTAAACTACCCTAATAGGATGTGAACTCGGCGATCAGTGTGCTGATAGTCGTGTCTGCCGTTGGCTTAATTGCAAAGAAGTCGACCAAAATCTAAGGAGGTAGACAGCTGGAACAAAGGTCTGATTTAAAAAGCAGTTTGAGGTGCGTGGGGCAAGAGTACGCCCATTTTTTTTTTATAAATAATTACTTGTCTCATACAACACCTTTAGCATGTACACCCGTGTACACGCCCACTGAAACTACCCTCCGTACTATAAATTTCTCTTGGAAAACGTTCCCCTTGAACCACTGTAAGCAACACTGTGGCAACATTCTGAATGCAGCGCTCAAATAAATTCTACAGTTGATCCAGCTAAATCGTGAATTCCTTTTCATTATATACAGAGTAAAATGTACGTTGAGATACCATTCGTCTATTGCACGTTCTTTTGAATTGAGATGAAACTTGAATTTAATTATAACCTGCTAGTTTTAAAATTCTATTTTAGGAAATAAGAAATGGTTCTTTCTATTAATTACATCGATATTTCTCCATTTTAGTCACGTAAGATATCCGAAGAAGAAAAATGAAGAACACATGATGGCGCTGGATACCAGCAGCTTCCGACAGGCCCTATTGAAAATCAATAGGAGAGGCCTATGTTCGTCAGTGGACGTCCTACGGCTGATATGGTGATGATGTTGTAGATGTCCAAAATTTGCCAACTTGATGTCGAGTGTAGCATTTTATTCGTCAGACAATTCCATATAAATACGCAACATCGGCAATAACATACTGCGCTCCAAAACACTAATGACTAACGTTACTCCAAATGCCGACCATGTCTGCTACAGGTTCACACAGACAATTTGATCTATGACCTGAGAAATCCACGCGCGCCTCAAAGAGTGTCAGCAAAATGACGGACCCCTCCTCTAGAGGGCAAGCAAAGCTTGCCGGGGTCGCAGGACTGTACGAATTACCGTGACCCTGGAACGTAAAGGGCTATTGAAGGACACCGTGGATTTTAGTCAGTACGAGTCTGACAGTCGCTCCCGCTCTGCCCTGGGTGGGAGGATTCATTTGATGATTTTACCACGATAAAAAAACGAAAATGACCTGAGAAAGATAAGACCAATGACCAGTGGCCCTAGCACAACTTTGTATTCATTAAACGCCGTAAATACTTCAAGTACGCTGTAGGTTAAATACTGAAATCTTGTTGATAAGGCCACAGGTGGCCCAAAACGAAAAAATTAGAAGTTATGAAAAGTACGAGAATAAATCAATAGATTCACATAAAATGGTTGTAAGTGTGTTGGGATATGTAAATATGTGTATGGAGGAGTATGTGTGAGAGATTGTGTTTGTGTGTGTATGTGGTGTGTGTGTCAGTACATGGGTGTGGGCTACATGCTACAAATAAACATGCTTACATTCATCATCAGTCTATACCTTATGTTCCCAATGCTGGTACACTGTGAGAGGGAGTGGGTCATAATTCACCTGACGGGCCCAATGCGGGTAGGTAGATGTCCCATTTAGAATTTTTGGTTCTATGACATGCCGATTTATAGAGAAAACAATTACACAAAGTAATGCACTAGGCTGGGCAGTCGGCAAGTCGGGGCCGATACCACACGGTATTGGCCCCGATTTACATACGATGTTAATTAAGATTCTTCGATAATATTAATTTAATTTTGTTCGTTGTAACTTCACAACAACTGAACGCCAACGAACAACAAATTACTTGATTGCAAAGTTCCATTTTCAAGTTCTTTGAAGAAACGTTCAAGTCTCAAAGTTATAAGTGTTAGTCTCGATTGACGGTAGCCGAAAGCTTCGATATTATCAAGGGACAAACGATGAATATTTCTCAGGTATCGAGCATCTACTGAAGATTAGATAGTAATTTTGAAAAAGCGTGACGGCGCGTTGATGGGGCCACCCTCTGGAGGTCCAAAGCCAGCCTGCATTGTCTCAGCAAAATTACCGTGACCCCGGAATGTAAAGGACTATTGAAGGACACCGTGGATTTTAGTCAGTAAGAGTCTGACAGTTCCTCCCGTTCTGTCCTGTGTGGGAAGACTCATTTGATGATTTTACCACTCTAAAAAAAGTTGTAATAACAGCGTACTTGAAGTATTTATACTTCAAGTACGCTGTAGGTTAAATACTGAAATCTTGTTGATAAGGCCACAGGTGGCCCAAAACGAAAAAATTAGAAGTTATGAAAAGTGATCGGTTAATAATAAGAGATGTTGTTTTTTAATCGACTTAAAAAAGGAGATTGTCAGTTCGACTAGTATGTTTGTGTGTATGTACATATATTTGTTCGCGATTATCTCGTGTTTGACTGAACTGATTTAAGTTTTATTTTCGTCCCATATAAAGCTGATTTATAATCCCTTGCTCGGTCTGAAAAGCTCTGAAAAAAAAAAAGCACCTATACGTTTCCACACTACAGTTTCTACCAAGGACAAAGCCTAATCAAATTATTTTTGTTTACGCAACAAAATCGTCCAATATCTAGCTATAAGTAAAAAACCTGGCCAAACGCGGGCCAGAACACGCACAAGTAAGGGTTCTGTAACATATAATTTAACCCAAAAACTTTACATATTTTAAAAAACAAGAAACACAAAAAAAATTGAAATTTTAAAATTTTGCTGCGAGTCCTTGCTTCATACCTTCATGATTCTAAATCAACTTGTAGTACCCTATAAGCTTTGGTTACTAAACAATGTCGCATCAGCTTTCGGAGACCTCAGAAAAAACGTATTTTGTGTCATTCCAAATTGACCCAGAAAAAAGGGTCTTAAAACACAGATGACCGTTAACAAAGATATTCTACCTATGAGGGTTCTTTTTTTCCATTTGAACTACGGAACCCCTAAAAAAATACATAGGGTCCTCAACTCCTCAGATTACAAGTACCTAACAAGATTGTGCAATCCAATTTTCCTGATTTCATGGAGACTTTGAGAGAGACTGAACAAAATTTCATTAGATAAAGAAAGTCTGAGTTTTACAGCATTTTCAGTATCTTGTAAATGCAGCAGTTGCTAACAAAATTGGGTGAAAGCAAACTTTGTACATCTATTTTATTTTTAAAGCAAAACTTTGCATATTTCAATACGTTGCTCTAGAATTTTTTACGACTACATTTTATGTAGGATTTTTAGCGCGATTTTATTATGTACTTGACGAAACACAAAGTTTTATATTTTTACGATATCTCACCCAGACATGGCTTTCTTTTTATTGCGGGTTATGGAGAAGTGCTGAATACTAATGTTGAAATCGATATGATTTTCTAAGGTCCAGATCACGGCCACGGGCAACGCGACTAGCGTCAAGTGACACGTGTGGACATCACGTGGATACCGTAACTAAGGTCGTGGCATGCGCTTACAGGTACCGGCCATAAATAATGCACATGAAACTTTTAAAAGATTTGACATTTTCGGCTTCTTGGAGATCTCATACACTACCTGTGTTTCGTTTGTCTCTGGTTCGTCATTTTTTGTAGTTGGTTAGGGCTTCGTGCGACAAAGTTAACTCTTTACAAAGCTGAAACTAATCTATCTCTTTAAAAACGTTGACGTACATGGCCGGTACCTGTAATTTTTTTAATTATTTGTTTTCTCCACAATCACTGTCGCAACAAACATATTACTTTGCGGCTTGGTCGGTTCCCGTATTCGGGTGATCGAAAGTCGAACTCGTTTACTCGAATTTTCAATGCATTTATTACAACTTTTTTTTAGCGTGGTAAAATCATCAAATGAGTCCTCCCACACAGGACAGAGCGGGAGGAACTGTCAGACTCTTACTGACTAAAATCCACGGTGTCCTTCAATAGTCCTTTACATTCCGGGGTCACGGTAATTTTGCTGAGACAATGCAGGCTGGCTTTGGCCCTTTAGAGGGTGGCCCCATCAACGCGCCGTCACGCTTTTTCAAAATTACTATCTAATCTTCAGTAGATGCTCGATACCTGAGTAATATTCATCGTTTGTCCCTTGATAATATTATCAAAGATACCGACTACCGTCAAGCGAGACTAACAGTTATAACTTTGAGACTTGAACGTTTCTTCAAGGAGCTTGAAAATGGAACTTTGCAATCAAGTAATTTGTTGTTCGTTGGCGTTCAGTTGTTGTGAAGTTTTTTTTTTTATTGAGACAAACCCACCACACTGTTCCCAAACCACTGCAACTCCTGAAAGCCAGAATCAACAGTGGCAACCACCAGAAAAGCGCCGAGACAAGGAAGCTCGACGTGTGCCGGAGAATGAATTTACCTGTCTTGAATCCTGCAGCGAAATTAATCAGAAAAGAATAGTGGAGGAGTAGGAAAGTTGTTGTTAAGTTACAACGAACAAAATTAAATTAATATTATCGAAGAATCTTAACTAATATCGTATGTAGTCAGGGCCGATTCCACACGGTGTCGGCCCCGACATGCCGAGCCCAGCCTGGCGCATAACTTTGTGTAATTTATTTCTATGTGTATAAATCGGCATGTCATACAACCAGAAATTCTAAATGGGACATCTACCAACCCGCATTGGGCCCGTCGGGTGAATTATGACCCACTCCCTCTCACAGTGTACCAGCAGTGGAAACATTAGGTATAGATTGATGATGAATGTAAGCATGTTTGTTTGTTACTCTTTCATGCCTTATCCGCTGAACGATTCATTAAGGGGTAAAGTATACTTAGATGGTAGCTACATGATCACAGGCTATGTTGAGAATGAAGGATTCGGCCTCGACGATAGCCTGGCAGCACCAACCAGGCAGTTCTGTCTGGAGTACTTATCTGAAAGGACGCAGGTTCGTGTACTACTCGCAGTCATTTATTTCTTTCCACAAGAAGCTTTACGATACGCGACGCAGGCGTTAATGCGTAAAAAATATTTAAAACTTTAGGGTAGTTATTTTTCATAGGTCAACTAACGGCCGTTCCCAATATTCAATCTATCCCTGGCTCCCTGCCGGGGTCGCAGGACTTTCCCATTACCGTAACCCCGGTACGTAAAGGGCTAGTGAAGGACACCGTGGATTTTAGTCAGTACAAGTCTGACAGTCCCTCCCGCCCTGCCCTGGGTGGGAGGACTCATTTGATGATTTTACCACGATTAAAAAAAAAAAAACTATCCCTGGCTTAACCTCAAAAGAGATAGAGGCACTTTTTCTATCGCTTTCTCTGGTTTTGCCTTATAGATAGAAATAGTATTGTTATCTTCAGTAAGGCAAAACCAGAGTTAGATCGAATATTGAGAACGGCCGTTATTGTTTAGAATTCCAATCCAACACCCTCCATCGTTTAAAAACCAATTTCGAAAACAAAAACTTAAAGTTTTAATACAAAGTTTTCAATATAAACAGACGAAGTGTGCACCAATTAAAAGTTGATGTTACCAGCGCATCGCTCGGTGTGGGTACGGTCGTGTGACTTTCAAAACTACCGTCTTTCCACCGTTATTCAAGCACAGACTGTTGCAGTCTACTAGCAATCTAAATAGATCCTTTTTGCTACGAACATAATGTTGACTGTGACATTGACAGCAATGCGATGGCGACGGTAATATTATTATGAAAGGACCGTACCGAATCCTCCCCTCACGTACTCACACTTTTCAATATGGCTGCCAACAAGTTATTACAGCGAACTTTGTGAGACATACGGCTTTGTTGACGTCAACGAAAAGATATTAAATTCGGTGAGACATAGAAAAGACAGACTAAAAAAATTGCTTTCGGAAAATTAAATAAAATAAACATCCAGACAGTTCACAGAGTTGTTTAAAATTAAAAAAAAAACTTACTACGAGTTCGATGAAAATTTGTTATCGAAAAAACTTCAAAGCATGAATTGCTACTGCTGCAAAGGTTCAAAATTTATGAAAAATATTATAATTCGACATACTCTCATGCATTATTCTTCTAAGGTCTATATTGATTCTTAAAACCACTATTTTCTTAAGCCTTTGTCAAACAGACAGGCGTTGCGAATACGAAACGATGCGTTTTTATTTGTAATGTATGGAATTGTTTGAATCCAGTCACATAGCGAAAGCGATCCGATAGCGTGACCGAACCGATGCGAAGACGTGGTGAAGGCGTATTTGCTCTGTTTGACGTCGTTCAGAAAAAGCCAGTCTTGTATCGGTTCGTTATCGCTTCGGACTCGGTCCGGTTCACTATCGCCTGTCTGTTTGACAAAGGCTTTAAGGCTGAGTCAATTTATGAATGTAATTTCACTAAAAGTACTTTGTGTTTCAATAAGTAAGGAAGGTGTCAATGACTTTCATCTGTCAACTGTCACTTGAAATAACGTTTAGCAAATAAAATACTTTGTGCAAATTAATTTTTATTAGTGTACTACTTCCGCCCGCGACTCCATCCGCGCGGATGTCGGTCTTCGCGTAGATGGTTTTTTTCTCCATTTTGAGTAACTCTGACAATGACATCTTATAAATATCTATTGGACCCAAATACGGCTAAGCCAATAATAATTAAGGAGATCCCTCTATTGAGCTACTGCTGTTGAGCTCGCGTTCTGTAGTAACTGAAAAATAAGTTTTTTTTTCTACGTATTTTTCCAGGATAAAAAGTATCCCATTTTATGCCCAGGATGATAAGGTATAATTATACCAAGTTTCATCGAAATCGAACCTTTAATTTTCACGTGATGCCTGCATATACAGATAGACAGACAGACAGACAAATTTTTTTTATCACATATTTGGGTTTGGTATCGATCCAGCCACACCCCCCGCTATTTATTTTTTCAATATTTTCAATGTACAGAATTGACCCTTCTACAGATTTATTATAAGTATAGATATAGATATTCTCTTATCACAAAATGGCGTCAGCAGAACTTACGTCCTAAATGAACCGCATATAGGTAGGTATCCAAATAGGTAACCATAAAGTTTAATTGCTTGTAAACAATTTCTCAATTTAAAACTTCGGTACTCTTCGGAAAACTTCGTCACTGAGGCGCGTTCAGGCGCGTTCAACCGAAACAGTAAAGTTGGTAAGCTGCCGTATTTACGTTTAAGCTTTTCGTGTAGTGTCGTGCTACAGCTACGAGGGTCATTCAATAAATACTTAGCCTACAAAAAGTAAACGAAAATTTTGGAAAAGTGGAAATTTATTTTTCAACATAGTCTCCTTTTAGTTCGATACACTTAGCCCAGCGATGCTCCAACTTTTTTAACCCGTCCGAAAAATAGTTTTTGTCAAACTCTGCAAAATAGGCCTCCGTGGCGGCGATGACCTCCTCATTCGATCCATATCTATTCCCGGCGAGTGATTTTTTCAGATTAGGAAACAGAAAGAAGTCACAAGGGGCCAAATCTGGAGAATACGGTGGATGGGGCAGTAATTCGTAGCGTAATTCGACCAATTTGGCCATGGCAACGGCAGACGTGTGAACCGGTGTGTTGTCGTGGTGAAACAGCACTTTTTTCTTCGCCAGATGGGGTCGTTTTTTCTTTAATTCGGCGTCGAATCGGCCCAATAAATCGGCATAGTAAAGCCCTGTAATTGTTTTACCCTTCTCGAGGTAATCGATGTAGATCACACCTTGTGAATCCCAGAAAACGGTGGCCATACGAGTACTAGTAACCGTGATTTTTAAGCTGAGTTTTATTTCAACTATAGACCTCGGCTCACACTCTATTAGTAATAGTTTAGTTTATTTCAAAATAATAGCAAAGAAGTATTTGCCAACAAAAACGCCAACTTTGTATACCTAGAGAGACAAGCTGCAATAAGTTTGATAAGTCTAACAAACACATAAATAAATACTACAAGTATTCAGTTTCGACAGTATATTTGATTTTCAATAATAAAGTATTTACTTCCTTAGGGTGGAAGAGGCCCATATCATAGCGGTCCAGCCCAGACCACAGGCTACTTGTAAGCGGGCTTGCGGACGGCGAATAATGGGTGACGCGTCGTCCGATCATGGAACATGCCAACGGTGCGTCGTGATCCACACGCACCTCATAGAGTTATCAACAATCTGACAGAGGGTCAAGCCTTAGAGGGTCAAGCCTGCCGGGGCCGCGGGACTCTCTCAGCAGGTAATCGTGACTCTGGAAAGCAAAGGGCTATTGAAGGGTCACCGTGAATTTTAGTCAGTACAAGTCTGAAAGTCCCTCCCGCCCCGCCCTGGATAGGAGGACTCATTTGATGATTTTAACAGGATAGAAATAGCTACTAACTTGCAGCGACAGTTGAACGATGCCAGTGGTGGTGGAGAGCCTCACCAGTCCCTCCTGCCTCGTGGCCTCGTGACCACTATCCTTTCGGAGTCCGGTGCCAAAAAGTTTTTACTATTTTCCGTCGTGAACTGGCTCTATCTTAGGCCTCAATTTTTTTTTATATGTGTTAATATATTTAGCTATAACCTTGGGCCCTTCAAGTCAAGAGTGAACAGGTCAAATCTAGGCAAGCATGCTTCACCGTCGACCACATCTTCGCTTACCATCATGGGAGATGGTAGTCAATACCAAAGTAGATTGGGGCATGGAGCGATATACCTACCTACTACAAACTAAAATACTTACATAAATAAATAAATAAAGGATCATAATAGAACATGACGGTTTTGATGAATGATCTTAAACATGTACTATTATTTCATGTTAATCAGCAACTATAATAAACAGGTAATGTTTACGGAACAAATACAACTTCATGGAATACTCCGGTTAGTATACTCCGTCGAAATTACGTCACATTAGAATCTGGGAACAATGGGCCTAACACGAACACGCAGAGTATCGCTTACGAGAATTAGAAGGAACATAAGTTTTGAATAATTTAAATTGTTCTACTTTAATTCAGTTCGCACATTATGGAATTACTTTATCATTGTGCTTTTCGCAAACATTAAAATGTTTGCTTTTTTTTTAGAGTTCTGCAATCAAACGAATTCTTGTTTAGGTGTTGCGTTTACACACATTCTCGTTCTCTGTTTGTAAACTCACTTATCTCTCTTCCGGACCTGGAGCAAGTTCTTGTAGGCCATACAAGTATTATGTGTTATTTGCGGAGATCGGCACTGGCAACACGCAGCGCAACATATAATCGATCAAATATTGCACAAATTGTTTCTTCGATTCTGAATTGACATCACGTTAATGTCGCACGTTCGTGGTTAGGCCTTAATTCGATCTATCACCACGTCCTATGATGAACTAGCCGCTATATTTGCCAAACGATGATTGATTCTCATAAACACACTAAATATGTGAGATCAAATGGCTCCCAATGCACTGATCTATCAATATTACTTCTGCTAAGAATCTCATCTTATTTGTTTCACATTAAAAACTTTTTGGTGAATAATTTCATTTTCTTTCAGGACATAAATACTTTTTCATTACTCATACTCTGAAAGCAGGTCATTACATGCCTGATGAGCGGTTTGAAAGTTATGCATTGCAGCCCTAGAGAGAATCGCTTTCATGTGACAGCTGCCAAATTTAAAAAAAAAGTAGTTCTATTTTACCATAATATTACAGTGCCATTTAAAATTAAAATAACATAAAGTTAAGAACTTAATATAGTTTATCTACTATCATGCTATTAATCCTCTATAAAAGAACCTATAACAATTAGCTTATTGCCAACATTAAAACACTCAATGCTATAATGATCATTATATCATCCAAACGCGTGTTATAATGAATTTCAAAAAAAGAACATTCTCATGCAATGACATTTTCACCACCAGATCGCTAAAATTTTGAAAAAAGAACAATAAATTGTAGACTAATTCGTAATTTCGGATTCTCGTCTTATCGTGTTATTTCCCGCCATCTTGAATTTACATAGTTCTGTACAACACCCTATGGTATGAAAATCTTTTATAGAGGATTCATATCATGATTGTAGATAAAGTCTTGTATGCAACTGTTATAATTAGGTATTAAAACACTCATGTGATACTATTATCACACTCGGCTACGCCTCGTGTGATAAACCCACATTCGTGTTTTAATACCCCTGATTATACAACAGTTGCATAAATAACTATTAGGTTCAACTATTTCTCTAAAATAACATAGATTTTGGCAAAATCTTTGCCATTTTTTTATGATAAACTTGAAAATTACTGGCTGTGTAGCTGGACGCGACCACAAGACAAAAAAAAAAGAGCGGGATAGCGACAATCCGCTCAACACACATTTTTTCTTTCGCTAATAAATAATCTATGTTCTTATTTTTACATTCCTCGTAGAAAAGCAGTATTTACCATGGGTAAATTACTTATTTAGTCCCTCGAACTATTAGCGCCCACACTACGTTACTGGCGCCAAACCCCGTCTCGGGACTAAATAAGTAACTTTCACCCCTTGGATAACAATGTATTATTTGAATTTAAAACGAAGCTCTTAATATTTGTTTGAGTTTCCGATATTTCGACACTTTCAAGTGCCATTATCACGAAACGAATGGAGTTAAGCGCCTATCAAATGATTTCGCAATCAGACATCAAAAAGAGAATCAACACGGTGAACGAAACGCTCAAAACAAAATGGCGATCAAATTGATCAATGCCACACATATTTTACCTCTACCCGCCAATGTTTGACATTTAATATCCGACGCCGTGCACTCCAATACAAACAAACATATCGAAGTATACCGCAATTCCCGATTACCTTTGTTTACCTGTACCTGTACCCTCTCGATGTATCAGACGTCACGTTCGGTACACACGCAGGCAAAACTGGGTCAAAGTCGGGGTCGATATGCTCAAGGTCCATTATGCGGCCGTACGATTAATAAGTGTACATTAGTAAGATGGAGAGATGACATCTGAGAAGCAGGTAAGATGAAGTTTCAAGACTATTTAGAAACTAGTTAGAAAATCGAATCTATACTTTTTTATATTATAAAGATGAAGAGCTTGTTTGTATGGTTGCACGCGCTAATCTCAGGAACTACTAGTTGGAATTGAAAAAATATTTTTGTTTTGGATAGTCCCTTTAAGGGAGAAGGAAGACTGGTCGCGGGACTGTACGAATTACCGTGACCCCGGAACGTAAAGGGCTATTGAAGGACACCGTGGATTTTAGTCAGTACAAGTCTGACAGTCCCTCCCGCTCTGCCCTGGGTGTGAGGACTCATTTGATGATTTTACCACGTAAAAAAAAATCGAGGAAGACTATAGGCTATATTTATAACATCACGGCATGACCAGTAGTAGACGAACAGCGGGGTTGAAACCGCGACGAACTGCTAGTTTTATTCTAAAGGAAGTTTCAGAACTGAAATTCGACTACGATGACAATAACTACGTTAATTAGGTCGTTATATTAGAGTTATAGGTGCTTATTACGAAAAGTTTGTACAAAACTTGATCCTTATTGTATTGTACGAATGGCTTAAATGTTCTGTACATTAAATGTAATTGAATACTCACACCTTAGAATTTAACGCCACAACGTTTCCTGTAGTCTCCTAGTAGGTATATGATACCGATGACGAATAAGATACCGTATGGTCAATTTCTATATGTAATTGAATATGCTTAAAATGGTTACTAAACTTTAACCGTGGAAGTCCGAGCATCAATTAATTGGCTTACAATGACACCGTAGACAACAGAAGACTCGATAAAATGTCTTATATAATAAAACAAATTTTCTTTTTAATATAACATAATCTTCAGCATATTTATTATAAATTCTTATCAAATTATAATTAACGTGATGATGATTTAAACCTTCTGCATGGTAATGTTTGAAATGCAGAAAAAAAAATGTTTCTATTCGTCAATCATCAACGAAATCGTGCCACATTCGGACAAAATAAATGTCCAATATTATAGAAATATTTTTTTCAAATAATGGCAATAATAGAAATGGGATTGGTTATGCTACGCGTGCAAAACGTATTATTTTCTAATAGCGTCTGTCTGTGTTTCCTTCGGAGCCATTGATCGTGCACTACATGGCTACTTGGGCTGAAGTTTTAAAAGCGTCTATTCAATAGTGTTAGCGCTGTTTGTTACTTCTTGAATAGGTTCCAATAACATGACGTGTACTTCTGCCAAGAACTAAGAGGTACCTTGACTTTTGACCTTATGATTAACTGGCTTTTGCCCGCGACTTCAAAAACTCAAAAGTTCTGCACCGATTGAGCTGAAATTTTAGCATGATATATAATCCGCATCAAGGATTGTTTTTATCTATTTTTGCATCAGTCACATATCCGCGACCGCATAAAACAGTTTTTTGTGCCACAGCGAAGCGTGGCAGGGTACAGCTAGTTATCTATACGAATATAGTAGATTATTAACCAAGGGGATAAAGCAGTGTCTTCTGTCGCGGGTGACGATTTAAATCGCGAGCGTCACGAAGGACTCGAGGTTTACTCCCGAGCGTAGCGAGGGTGTTAAAAACTTAAATCACGAGCGAAGCGAGGGATTTAAGACGAGTCCTGAGTGTAGCGAGGGATTTAAGTTCACCCAAGACTAAGACAGCTTTATCACCGAGGAAAATACTCTACTTTTCGTACCATTTGCGAAAAAATGAACCTAATAATAATATGAGATAAGCATTTATTGAAAATAATGACAATTAAAAGTAAAAGTTAACATTCGAAACATTGGTCCAATTATTGTTTTTTTTTTTATCGTGGTAAAATCATCAAATGAGTCCTCCCACCCAGGGCAGGGCGGGAGGGACTGTCAGACTTGTACTGACTAAAATCCACGGTGTCCTTCACTAGCCCTTTACGTACCGGGGTCACGGTAATCCCTTGGTCCCGCGACCCCGGCAGGCTTTGGCCCTCTACAGGCCCCGTCACTATGCTGACACTCTTTGAGGCGCGCGTGGAACACAACGCGCCGTCGACCCGGGCATGGTCCATGGTCGGACAGCGAGTCGCCCATTACTCGCTGCCCGCATGCCCGCGCCTACGGTGGCCGGAGATCGTCTTGCGACGTCCGACGCCGTGGGCGTCTACCACTGCGGCTGGGGTGGAGGGAGGACGCTGTCCTCTCCCTCAGGCGGCCCGCCTCCTCCTTCACGAGCATGACTGCTTCGCAGAAGGAGGCGACCGCTTCCCACTCCGTCTCGCCCCGCAGCATGGCCTCGACCAATGCCGGGCGCGCGAGAGGTCTCCGCCTATCGCCGTCGTGAGGACACGGCGGTGCTCTGCCCAAGCGGGGCAGTCCTGCACCGTATGCTCCACCGTGTCCTCCGGACGATCCTCGCAGTGGTGACACCCAGGCGTTTCTTCCCTCCCTATCAGACACAGGAACCTCCCGAAACTTCCGTGTCCGGTGAGGACCTGCGTCATGCGGTAGGTCAGGACGCCGTGACGCCTATCCAGCCACTCCTCAAAGAGGGGTCTTACCGCCGCGATTGCGGCGTGCCCGGGTCCAATTATTGATAGAGAGAATTCATCATTTTTGTTTGGTACATTTATTGTCGATGAGTTAATTTGAGTATATCTCTGTTCTTGCGTCTGAGGAACTTGCGTTTCATTTGATTTAACATCGTTACGCATTTTTAGAACATTAACTTATTTATAAAAATAAAATAAACTCAAGGTTTTATTTGAAGAAAACAAAAACGCGGCAAATTCCTAGACTACATTTTTTTTGTCGGAAAAGCAAAGGCATCAAGCTAATACGGCCTCTTCGGTTTTCGTAATTTTGTTTAATAATCATAACTGCATAATAAATACGTATTCCTTTTTCAAAAAGATGTGTAATGCTTTATATACAAACTCAATCGTGTAAACACAGATGTAGTTCAGTATAAATTTCGGTAAGTATTCCAAATTTAAATCACATTCTCTCCCTAGAGGATGAATGAAATTCAGTACAACATTCTCTCCCTGTTTTTAACAGATTAAAAATGACTATCGTTATGTTCGATTTTTGAAGCATAGAATGTCACTTTTTTGAGCAAGTGGTACGAAAATAATATTATACAGCTGAAAAGTTGGTTTGAACGCGCTAATCTCAAGCACTACTGGTTCGAAATTAATAAATCTTTATGTGTTGTTAAGTCTGTTTACTGAGAAAGGTTATAGGGTATATAACATAACGCTATGTCCAATAGGAACCGAGCAGCGGGGGTGAAACCAAGGGAAACAGCTAGTATTATAATGAGAAAATCATGTTTCGAAAATTGTATACTTAGGCCCACTTGGTTTAGCGCTGAACTGCCTTAGAATATCACTGTATCCCTGTCAAATTCTTTGAAGTTGACAGAGACAGAACGATGTTTTAAATCAGTTTAGCGCTAAACCTGATTAGTGGTTTGTGGTGCAAGTGGGCCTTAGTCTTTGAAAATCTCCTTTTTTACGTTTCAGTAATTAACAAGTTTAGAAACGCTACTAACCAACTTTTTTTTTTTTGCGTGGTAAAATCATCAAATGAGTCCTCCCACCCAGGGCAGGGCGGGAGGGACTGTCAGACTTGTACTGACTAAAATCCACGGTGTCCTTCACGAGCCCTTTACGTACCGGGGTTACGGTGATGGGTAAGTCCCGCGACCCCGGCAGGCTCTGGCCCTCTACAGGCCCCGTCAATTTGCTGACACTCCTTGAGGCGCGCGTGGAACACAACGCGCCGTCGATCCGGGCATGGTCCATGGTCGAGCAGCGAGTCGCCCATTACTCGCTGCCCGCATGCCCGCGCCTATGGTGGCCGGAGATCGTCTGGCGACGTCCGTCGCCGTTGTCGCAGTTGTAATGTCCCTTTGTGCCTATTGGCCTTGTTTTGTTCTGTCTCCTGCTTGCAGGGAGGGAAGTGGAAACATATATTCTTTCTTACTCCTCCACTATTCTTTTCTGATTAATTTCGTTGCAGGATCCAAGACAGGTAAATTCATTCTCCGGGACACGTCGAGCTTCATTGTCTCGGCCCTTTTCTGGTTGGTTGCCACTGTTGATTCTGGCGCACAGGAGTTGCAGTGGTTAGGGAATAGTGTGGTGGGTTTGTCCGTCGCCGTGGGCGTCTACCACTGCGTGTGGGTCGGAGGGAGGACACTGTTCTCTCCCTCACGCGGCACGCCGCCTCCTTCGCGAGCATGACTGCTTCGCAGAAGGAGGCGACCGCTTCCCACTCCGTCTCGCCCCGCAGCATGGCCTCGACCAATGCCGGGCGCGAGATGTCTCCGCCTATCGCCGTCGTGAGGACACGGCGGTGCTCTGCCCAAGCGGGGCAGTCCTGCACCGTATGCTCCACCGTGTCCTCAGGACGGTCCTCGCAGTGGTGACACCCAGGCGTTTCCTCCCTCCTTATCAGACACAGGAACCTCCCGAAACTTCCGTGTCCGGTGAGGACCTGCGTCATGCGGAAGGTAAGGACGCCGTGACGCCTATCCAGCCACTCCTCAAAGAGGGGTCTTACCGCCGCGATTGCGGCGTGCCCGGACCTCGGTTGGCTACTAACCAACTTAAGCTTATAATGTCTCAGATTAATACTACGTTTTTTTTCAAGACTAGAACATGACTTTTCTACCCGAAAATAACAAACCTTTTATAGCCCTGCACCGTTCGACGTCCCAATACATTACCGAACGAACTACAAAGGGAGGACGTGACGTGGGCTTCTCCCGAGAGGGCTTTGTTCTCGACCAGACGAAGCTATTACTGTATAAATATTTTACAACCGAGAGACTGAACGACATGGTACGTAAAAAATACTTCGACTAGAAATAGCACATTTTTTGGATGGTAAAATCATCAAATATGTCCTCCCGCCCTAGATAGAGCAAAATGGACTGTCAGTACTCTTTCTAACTAAAAGTCCACCCTGTTCCTCCGCTTGCCCATTGCATTCCAGGACCACGGTATAGTGATATAATATTCACGTTACCCCGACAGGCGTTTGACCCCAGTTTTCTGACAGCTCTTGACAGTGCCTGTGGAACACTACTTCGACCCGGGCCTAGACCTTGATCAGCCGGTGAGCTACCCATTACTCGACGCCTGCAAGCCCGCTTCTACTTGCTCAAATCATAATCCACCCGTCTCTATGCATTTCAAAGACTGCTTTGAAGCTTTGACATGCCTTTTCATTGATTGAAATTGGACCATCGACATTGAGCGAGCCAAAGGCTACCTTTGATTGCATTGCCCCATCCATCCAATCTTTAGAAAGTAAATGGCACTGTATTCATTCAGCCTACACAGCAGTATTTTCACAGACTACATCTAAGAGACAGAAAAGGGAATAGAAAAAAATGAGAAGAGAATAAATTAGAAGAGATATAAATAAATAAGGTACAGTTTAGTTGCAATGGGACAGTAAAGGCAGAGAAAAAAATACGTGAGGCACTCGGAGACTGCCGCGGTAAAGCTATTGCGTAGAATTTAAAAAAAAAAAAAAAACAAGAAAACATTATCGGCTTCAGCGAATATTTAACGAAAATATCATTTATTTAAAATTATAATATCTTGGTATATATTCATTCGATTTTACAAAAGAAAAAATAGGTATGTGTCCGTTATTTTTCAAAACTCTAAATGACGGACTCTAAGGACGGACTAACTAGAATTAATTGATACTGTCAAATAGCCAATTGGTCTCAAATTGAAACATAAATGCGTACAGTTTTATCTAAGTATATATATAAAAGGAGAACTGACTGACTGACATATCAACGTACAGCCGAAACTACTGGGGCTAGGAATGTGAAATTTTGCACACGGCTTCCTATTATAATGTAGGGGAGCACTAAGAAGGGGTTTTTGGAAATTTAACCTTTAAGGGGGTGAAAAGGGGGATTTAGGAAAGTACGTAAACCACGCGGACGAAGTCGCGGGAAAAGTGCTAGTTATATTTATATGGCTATCATCTACCTATGAATGACGTTGAATGAAACTCCATGGATACTAGCAAACGAACATCGATCGGGGATCATGTTCATTTGAATCACTGGCTTAATTGAACGCATCCATATTTTATACTGTATGTTTGTTAACGTTTACCGTATATTAGGAGCTTATTATCCATAGATAATAAGCTCCTAATATACGAATCCGTCTTAAAACCAGTCTGGACCTATGGAATTCAATTATGGGGAGCAACTTGGGCTCAAAACTACATCTTGAAACAGATATGTAATGCTCCCTGGTTCATTAAGAACTCTGAGGTTCACGAACACCTAAAAATTCCTACTGTAAAGGACGAAATAAGCAAGTTCTCCAAGAAATATAAAAGTAGACTGGAGAACCATCCGAACCAGTTGGCTGTCCAACTTACCCTACCCGATTGCATGAATCGACTGAAAAGACGCAGGACCCTGGATCTCGGCGACAATAATTAAGCCAATAGTCAAATATGGAAGGCGTTTCTAATGAGAAACTTCTCCACCTGCAAAACTCTCACGCAACTAATCTGCTCATAGTCGGAGGACTGATTGCAAGATACACGAAAAAAAAAAAAAAAAATATTTTATACTGTGGTATTGTACATCACGACGCTTTTGATTTATGAAATTTTTTTAAAAAGTTTTTTATTTCAATACATTTAAGTCTAATTGAATTTATAATTACTTAACTTAAAAATTGATAGCATAGCTGCGGAACTTGTTACACTTAAGATTGATTGACAAGTAAGTAGGTACTCCTAACCTCAATAGGTACCTCATGTTTCTCCAAGGTGTACTTTGAGGCCCATAAGGAATTGGGAAAAGATGGAATAAAATTGATAATAAGGTGCTCCATAAAACGCACCCCATTTATTTTATTTCTGCACATTTTATGAAAATAAGTTTTCGTAAAATATTTTAAAGGTTGGGTAAGAAGTTTATCGAGCAGCTAGATCGTAGCCTAATTGGAAAAACGAACCAGTATCACCGAATTGACTATACTGATAAAACGGTGCCTGTAGGAAAAACGGATTTAAAAGAGTTTAAAAGTTCCATTTGTTTTTTTTTTTTTTACTTTGCCCCACATTAGGAATTTCTCCTGTGTCGTGAGTGCGTTTACAAACATAGAAAACACTCATACAGGCTACAGCAACACCCAGATCCGTAACAACTACTTGTAGGTCATACAAATATTTGTTCCGTTCGGGATCGAACCCACGACACGCAGCGGAGCATTCGATCTCTCAGCCACTGCGTGAACCGTGTCCGCATTTGAAACATGAGTCAATACGTAAACAAAATTAAGAAAAAAAAAATACTGATAACCTTTACATTCGCGGTACGGATAGTAGCAGGACCACAGATATAGATATACCTAGATAACGCAAGTATCACGATCTGTATGAAAACCAAGCGTGCCATTTTTTGGCTACCTGTTATAACGCCACAAAAACTATTTAGTCTTGGGAATACCAAATCGATTGAAATGTGCCCCCGCTTACGGTGCCCCCTCTCGTCCCACAGCACAATTAACCATTTAAATATTAAAACTGACGTCCAACTAAACGATAGACCGATTTGGACGAGCGCGAAAATGGCCACTTACGATTTTTGGTCGTAAGCTAGCACGGATTTTTGGCACGCGAAGTAGTTGCTCTTGCGTCATCTAGGTATCTGGGGGCACGGCAGTGCCCCAGCCAAGTCTCGAGCAAAACGGGCACGGCCGTACCATCTTTTCTCGATGCGATTCGCGGCTGTTTCGCCCCCCCTATATCTTCGACGTGGACAAAGCTAGGAGTTTAGGTTTTCGGTGAATAATAGTAGGCATTAGAACAAGCTTAAGTTCGAAATTACATGCCAATTGAATTAATAGTTTAGGAGTTACGGTCGATCAAAGTTACACCATTTTGTCACTCACTCACTGACTCACTGACTCACTGACCGATCATCAAAAATCTAAGGTACTTCTAGCAGACTTAGAAACTTCAAATTTTGCACCAAGATAGGTCATTAGCCACATATAAAGGAAAAATTATAAAAACATTAAAAAATAATATACCATAGAAAACAATTTTATATTTGCGGTTTGGCAAGAACATTATGTATGGATTTTGACTGCATTGTTAACTTTGTTCGTTGTTTAAGTATTCAATTGGATGAATAAATACATGGAATAGAAAAGAATAATAAAAATGTAATACATAGACTATAATTAATTGATACATAAAGTTCATAATTCATTAAATTAATAAAGCTAAAACTCCATTGTATTGCGATAAATTTCGATTGTATGCGCGCTCGATAGATGGCGTTGTACCTGTCTGAATCGCGCTATGGTTTCGTTACCGAGCGCAGTATAAGTAGTACTTTAAAATAATTCGATAATTTTCATTTGATAGCGCCGCCTACCTATGAAAAACCATTTCGAAACTAAAAAAATATTGTAGCTATATTCGGAGAACTTAAGTTTAGTTAATCCGGCTAGGATTAGATAGTAGATTTATTATTGTTACTGAAACAGTTATTTAGGCGAATAGTTTATTAATATAACATAGACATAGGTAGTTACAATATCTAGTTGTTTACGTGTTATTTAGTTTAGTTATATTTATTTTGTAAGTTAGTAGATTTATGTTTATTTAGCTCGTTGAAAAGAAACAAAAGAGATAGAGAATGGGTTCTAAGCAAAGCAGTAGCTGAAGTCCAAGAAATTATGAGGTCACCTAAAAAAAAAGAAAGAAATACACTTACAAAAAATAAATGAGATCCCACCAAAAACATTAAAATAATGTAAAAAAATGCCAAGTCTCTCGATGCAGTCTTTCCATCGTAAAAAGTTTTGAGATCTCATAGAAGCCAAGTCCTATTCAAATTATTTTGTAGTTATAAATCAACATTTAGTAATTGTATCAATAGTTTTCTTTATATTATAATTATAGTGACTTGGCAATGAGCACAAGAAGAAACAAAACGGCATATTTGGAGTTGAAAGTCACACACCGCATGCGTAAACATTAATATCACAAAATTAATTTTCTTTTGGTTTATCCGTGTCGTCCCAACCGAATTTCGGCAACGGCAGTCAGTCTCATCCAAGACTAGTAAACTGCGCAGGACATAAATTATAATGCACAATTGCACAAGTGTGTACGCAAACACTAGTGTTAGTGTACTCTCGGTTCATTTACTTTCATAAAGCGATGGCCCGTAAGGTACTTATTTTTTATTATTGCATTGGAGCATGTAGTCGGTAGTGATCTGATCACAGGTCTCGTCAGTAACATTTGCACATAATTCCAGGCAGCAAGCAGCTTTTAATTGGTGCTCATTGCCAAGTCACTATAATTATAATATAAAGAAAACTATTGATACAATTACTAAATGTTGATTTATAACTACAAAATAATTTGAATAGGACTTGGCTTCTATGAGATCTCAAAACTTTTTACGATGGAAAGACTGCATCGAGAGACTTGGCATTTTTTTACATTATTTTAATGTTTTTGGTGGGATATCTATATCTGTGAGCAGGACCATCTCAAAATGTCCTTGGCCTGTCATATTTTAGCGGCAACTTTGTCACAGTTGTCACAAGCAGACTCTGTTTTAGACAATGTAACGGGAGCAAATATGGAACGATTGCTTGGCAACACAGATAGAGTTACTTGTTGGATATTTATAGAGTGAATTTTTACACCATTCGATAGTGTTGCTAATAAGGATCAAGTTCTGGGAAGTAAATGATTACTTCCCAGAACTTGATCCTTATTAGCAACACTATACTACTATACTAATAAAGGCACATATACTACTATACTAATAAAGGCAGAATTTTCGAACTGGGCGTGGATGGCTATATCCTAAACTGTGAGGAATATTGAAAAACGTTAAAAATACTATAAACCTAGCCAGGAATCGAATCCGCTAACTTTGGATATGAATCCAAAGTTAGCGGATTCGATTCCTCACAGTTTAGGATATAGCCATCCACGCCCAGTTCGAAAATTCTGCCTTTATTAGGTAATTTAAAGTAGATTTTAAAAAATTCTATACCCAGCCGCATTTTTTTGCTATTTGTTTCACCCGCTCATTAAGATTCAATAAGACACTGTGGTGCACAACAATAAAAATAAATAGTAAACCACAACAACTAAAACTAAGGTACTTGGTGGGGTGAAAAACCCTCTTTGGTTTTTCACCCCACCAAGTTCCTCAGTTTTAGCCACAAAGGTACAGTGAAGGTCACAATCACTACCCGCGTGGAAATTCCACGAGTTTGTAACTTTGTCTGTTCCCACAGACGAGGACACTCGAGGTCCGCTTCCGCGGCAATAACGACTCTCCAACACACCCTCAACGAGAACCCTCGAAAGTAGACCTTGAATAATTAATTCGAAGAAGAAAAAGTGACAAATGCTTACTTGGATTATTAAAAATTCTGCGTTTTATGTTACGGCTGTCCCAACAATGGTTTATGAAAATGGAAATTGGTTTAAATAGCATTTTCAAAGCAGGCACGATCATTAAAAAGCTAAGTAGGTTTACATTTTTTTTTTTAATAAAATTATATAATTATTACCACTAGTAATGTTTTAAATGTTTTTACAAGATCTTCCGATGTTTTCCACTGATACCTATAACACTTCAATTTACTGACTAAATCTACTACTACGTTCCTTATTCCTGCACAATCAACTGTTGTAGAGGTCTTCAATAATCATTCCCAGATATGTGTGATTTCCACACTTAATAACTGTTTTGTTTTTATGCAAAATAGTTTTATTGTGAAATTAAACTAACGTAAAAAGTGATAAAAAATGAATAAAACCATCCGAAGTGCTGGTAGAGACATTATTTATAGGCGATGTTTGGCAGAAAAAGAGGCCAAAGCCATACTTACCGATCTCAACGATATTTACCAAACAACCGCTGATTTGACAGATTTGTAACTATTTGTTTTGTTATTTTTAGATGAATCAAGTGTTAATTAATGAACCCCAATCTGTTTTGAATAGCTTGCATACGAAATAAGTGGAATTTCGAAAAATAATCATCGAGCACAGCTTATGTTTACATTTTGTCTGATATTACTTTGATATAGCGCGCTAAATAAATAATGATACGTGAGTGTCGTATTTTACATACAAAATGTAAACATAACCTGTGCTCGATGATTGTTTTTCGAAATTCCAGCACATCAGGCTACCACCATCTGTCATTTTTTTTTTTAAATAGTTTAAAAAAAACTGACAGAATGTGTCACCTTCAAGGAGTGTCAGAATAGTGACGGTGCCTGTAGAGGGCCAAAGCCTGCGAGGACTCATTTGATGATTTTACCACGAAAACTTAAAAAAAATGTTTTTCAACCTTATAACAATAGTGGAAGGTTAATGTTCGATCACGATCGTTCGATCGTCCACTATTGGCAACACCGTTTAAGCCGTTTTGGCTTATAAGCCTTGAAGCCATTACAAATTATTTTTTTAAAAAACAAGCTGTCAAATCCATGGCAGTGTTACCAACGTAGGGATTTTTCCCCAGATTTAGGGGTTAATTAAATGAGTTGGGAATTTTCTAGAGGTTTTTTTTATTTTTAGGGATAATTTAAGGGATTTACTGACTCGTCGTATTTGTTTTATTGAAGAAATAAAGTTGTTAGAGCATGAGCTTTAGCACAATCTAGATAGACAATAAAAATTTAACCACAAACATCCAGTTTTATTAAAAAACTGGCTGGCCCAGCAAACTTCGTACCGCCTATAACTAACATCACTCAATTGATTTGCCTTCCCGAAATCCCTCCACTAACACTTAAACTTTATGAAATGGTTTTAAAGTTCAAATTGACTTTTAAGTATTATTACGAATCTTTTGTATTGGAATATAGAAAAGTGTAGTTTTTAGAAATTTTCAGGCCTTTTTTTTCTCTTCGAAAGAACCGTCCTCGTACTACAAGGAATATTATAAAAAAAGAATTTAGCGATATCGGTTCAGCTGCTCTCGATATTTACGCTTAGCAATACATTCAGTAATTCATTTTTATATTATAGATATTACGTATCTATACTAATATTATAAAGAGGAAACCTTTGTATTTTTGTATGTTTGTATTGAATAGGCTCAAAAACTACTGGACCGATTTCAAAATTTCTTTTACCATTACTTAGAGGGATTCTTCCGAATCCGTATAGGCTATATTTTATCCCGGATTTTTTTTTTTTCAGAGAGCTTAAAAAATAAATGTCCACCCGTGCGAAGCCGGGGCCGGTCGCTAGTTTTTTTATATTTACGTTTTTTAGGGGGTTTTCCAAATAGTTACGACTATTTTAGGGGTTTTTGACCAAGATTTTAGGGATAAATATTTCTGTACGTTGGTAACACTGATCCATGGTTGTCAATCAGATCCAAACTGTCAAAACCACGCGTATTTTGCTGTTTATCAAACGTGTAATATTTTTTAATTTCAATGAATTAATAAAGATAAACCTTCAACAAGATGGATTTTATTGTAGATACTGTTGGAGATGAGGATCTGCAAGTAAGGTCTGAATTAATTGACGACGCTGAGAAACCTTACTATAGAGGTTAGTTTAATGTTTATTTATACTGCTTTTGACGGAAATCCCACATGTTTTACCTTAATTTAAGAATAAATATTTCAATCACCAATAAAACTGTTTTATTTAGGCTTTCCTCAATTCTTTTAACAGATTATTTCGGCAGAATTGCAAAACAAACCTTACGCTTTACCACCATGTTTTTAGGTAATATACTCGTTATTAATACTCAGTTCAAACTCATTATTTAATTTTCCACAGACAAAGAAGACAGACGGACCGCAATTCTAGAACTATTCGACAAAAAGAAGCAAGAATTAGACACAAAGTTTTCCACAGAAGAAGAAGTAAGCACAAAGCTAAAAAACTTAAAGATCGATGGTTTATTGGATGAGTTCTTCTCAGAAATGGGATGGTCACAGTCCATAGTCATTAAAAAGGAACAGAAAAGAAGGTTATTCCACTTTGATCAGCTGGACTTAGAGACCGGTAAATTGAAGTCAAACCTTGGTGGTGTGGATGTTGAGAAGGAGATGAAAAACAGTGTGCTGAAGCCAGGGATTGAGAAGGAGCATGAAATGCCTAGTTATGATGTTAGCAAGAATAGACTCAAGGCCATTAGAAGGGTGTGTATATTTGCTCTTTCCTAATTATAGGGTAGTAATATTATAAAATTAACTCAACTTCAACTAAATTAAATAACTGCCGTCCACTAACTAAAAGGCCGTTAAGTGCAAAAAGTAGTTT
Organism: Agrotis puta; assembly: GCA_943136025.2. NCBI lineage: Eukaryota > Metazoa > Arthropoda > Insecta > Lepidoptera > Noctuidae > Agrotis > Agrotis puta. The sequence continues at coordinate 16,280,000 of OW964169.2, read as the reverse complement.
TCGAGAAAACGCTAAAATTGTGAATTGATGTCTCTTGAAAAATATGCTATCTAGGAACAAGGCTGCAAATTATATATGTAGGCATAGTGTTATTGCACAATATGTTATATGTTTAATTCATTTATATTTATTAAATTTATTTAAATTCATTTTCTAATTTTTAATTATGCATTTTATGTGGTTTAACTGCACAGCAATCTTCCTGTATCTCCTAAACTACTAATCATAGAAAAATGACTCTTAGACCAAAAGATAGAGCATCGAAAGTTGTATAAGACTACATTAAAAAGTGAAAAACGAGCAACTGTGGCTTAACAGCCTTTTAGTTAGTGGACGGCAGAACTAATTAAACTATTTTCTTCAGTAAAATTTGCTAAACAGCTTGACCTGGGTTAGAATTTAGAATGGATACAGGACTATTGAAACAGGATACTGTTGCTGTGGAATGCAAAGAAGAATTAAAAGTTCAGGGTGTATTTTTAGACAGTAAGGCCCATATTACAGAACATCCCTCAAGACTCAAACATTACTTAAAACTAGTTTCAACCAATCTTGAATACAGTTTTAAATAATGCTTGAGTATGGAGTGGCATTCTGTAATATGGAAATAAGAGTCTTACAGTCCCTACTCAGGACAAATCATCTAATGTCATAACCACACAAAAATGATTACAGTACACTTAAGTTAAAACTTTTACTCAAACCCCTCAATAGTGAGCATTTTCCCAATTTTAATCCGGATTGTTTACTTAATCAAAATATCCTTTCACAATATCAACATTTGAATCTCTCAATATATCCTTAATTTAATCTCTTTACTTTCATTTAAATTCTAATAAAACATTACAGAAAGAGCGAGAGAAGACCAAAGGACCTGGCTGGTTCAACCTGCCAGCACCAGAGGTCACTGAGGAGCTGAAGAATGACCTGCAAGTGCTGAAGATGAGGTCAGCACTGGACCCCAAACACTTCTACAAGAAGAATGATATGGAAGTGTTACCTAAGTACTTTCAGGTAAGAAAGAAATGGAACAATTTTAAAACATAGTTGACAAACTCTAGAATGGGCGCGTCGCTTAAGCCAGTCGCTCGCGCCAGTTCGCAATCGCATTTGCGTTTAGTCGGCCACTTACGACACTGCTTTAAATTTCTTATAACTATTCATTAGAAAATTCATCAGACATTCATCTAAAAATATTCTTATTCCAGGTGGGTCGCATTATGGATTCTCCACTAGACCATGTCAATGAGAGACTTACCAAAAAGCAAAGGAAGAGGACCATGGTGGATGAACTTCTAGCAGATGCAGAGTTCCAGAAATACAATAAGAAGAAATACAAAGAAATTGTGGACGAGAAGAGAAGGACAGAGTACAGAACTTTCATGAGGGATAAGAGACAGAAGAATAAAGCTGATTTGAAGAAGAATAAATTAAAAGCTAAGAAGGCATAGATAATACACAGTTCTAGTTACTTTTTTTTTAGCCTGCTCATACTACTCCTGGACAAATGCCTCCCTCCACGCCTTCCACTTCTCGCGAGCCCGCGCGTCCTCTTTTCAGTTCAGAAAGAACCTATCGAGTTCGTCCCGCCATCTCCTTCTTGGCCTGCCGCGACCCCACCTCACTGTCTCATGGCACCAGTTTTTAGCTTTTTTGGCCCACAGTTTATCCAGCATGCGACAGACATGTCTTGCACAGTCCTACTTGAGTTGGGTAGCCTTCTGAGCCACGTCAGCTATATTCGTCTTGGAGCGCAGTATTGTGTTTCGAACGCGATTCATTAATTTAACTTCAACAAGTTCTAGTTTGTTTTTTCTAGCATTACTGCTTTTTCTTTTTGGCGATTCTTGACTCAATAACTTTGTCCCCCTGTGATCGAATACGCGATCGTCGCATTCGTATGACACTGACAGTGTTCTTTCGTCTTTCATTTTGGTTAGGACACAGTCTTAATACACAAATATTAGTAAATTAAACCACATAATGATCATTCACCCCTTTATTACAATTTAAATAACTTTGACAATAAGTTTAGTAAAATTTGAAGACAAAAATAATAGAAGGAAAATATCACAGGTGTGTAGAAGACACTTTGTAGCTGTGTAAATATCAGCATAGCACCAAAATAACAAAATCGACTGGGAAATAACGTAAGAGATATCGACCGATTTTCAACTTTCGGTAATAAGTCGAACGTTGCAAATCCAACGGCGTATCCCTTATAGGTCGGTATCCAACAATGCAGACATTAAGCGCGCTTGCTCATGGCGTGATGCGAAATAATTCAACTAATTTGTATTGCCGGCCAACTGCAACTGATAATCATCATTACTACTACGACATAAAGGCCAATATAAAACGAGCGGTTGTCTGTGGGTGGATACATAGAAAATAACAGGATTGCTACGATGACGTAATCACCCACAGTTTATCTGTTAGTTTCAAGACCACAAATATTTCGAAATATTATGTAATAAAATTGAACTAAGGACTAGAACTAATTATAGATATGCTAGTTTAAAACTATCATTGAATAGCTACACAACCAACATCAAACATACATTTTTTTATGTTGCCCCACACAGATTATTTACTCACATTTACATCTTTGCAAAAACTCTTATAATCCCAATATATCTTTTGCATTACATAACAGGCTACATGGCAGTGGATACGAATGTATGTTAAACATTTTGTGAATGTTTGAGCGCAAAGGTAAGTTATGAGGGAACAGTGTATAAGACGGGGACGCGAGATATAATGGAGAAATACACACTTAAGGAAAACTTAACACAACACTAACGCAGCGCAAGCGCCAACAGGACGTCAATTGCAAGCAACCATTAACAAATGGCGACCTGTTGACGCTAGCGGTACGTTAGTATTGTGTTAAACTTGCCTTAATTGCATAAACACACAATTAAGGCAAACTTAACACAATACTAACGTAGCGCAACGTAGAGCAAGACGGGGACGCGGGGTTGATGGGAAAACTCCCATCATACCCCGTCCCCGTCTTATACACTGTTCCCTTACATATATTATTCAAGTTTAGACTCTCCAACCCCTAACCTAAGGTACAAAATGGATACCTTTATATACATCTCTTGAAAAGGCACGGGCAAGTTCAAACATTTTTACACCTACTTCTTACTTAAGTCTTCAACCCATACACCATTAAGTATTTAAACCAAGTTAACTCAGTCATTACAAAGTTACTTTACTTATGATTCTACATCACTGTCAAAATAACAAATCTTCCTTATTTTCATTGCAGTAAGATTGCAATTCGGTCACTGCCGCTAAAAAGTTTCAAAATAACAGTAATCTTTATTGTTAGTCTCATAAGGTTGATTTTTGGTTCTACTGTAAAATAACTGTGAAAAGTCTGGTATCTACGATCTTATCAGCCGTTAGTTTAGAAGCCACCAGTAACGTCGATTGATGCTCCCGTCATGAAAGAACTCTTATCGGAGCTCAAGAAAGCTATCACCTCAGCTAATTCTGAAAATAAATAAATGTTATGGTAGAACAATGCAAATTAGGTTATGGTAAGTATAAAATATGCCATTAACGCCGCCTCCCTAGAGGGTTAAAGCCTGCCGCAGTTGCGGTACTAACGAATACCGTGACCCCGGAACGTAAAGGGCTATTGAAGGACACCGTGAATTTTAATCAGTACAAGTCTGACAGTCCCTCCCGCTCTGCCCTGGGTGGAAGGACTCATTTGATGATTTTACCACGATAAAAAAAGCCATACATGACTCAGGCGTGTGTGACTGCCAAAAGGGCGCATTCACTGCATTGCGCTAATACCGCGAAGGTGAAATAATTATGAAAGAACTGTATTGTGCATTGTTGTCATACTCGTACTTACCGTTAGGTTGTCCAAATCTTCCCAAAGGTACCATCTTCATAATGCCTTGCATCACCTTGTCAGGGACAGTCTTTACCATAGGTGTCTCTATGAAGCCCGGCAGAATTACGTTTACCCTAAAATCAGAAAACAATATGATGGAAAACAAAGATAAAAAATAACAGAAAAAAAACAATTTTAAAAACAAGCGTTTATTTAAATGCTCTAAAAAGGACAAAATGAACTTTAAATTAAATCAAACATATAACTTAAGTATAATATAAAAGCTTGTCGCGAGATTTACCTGTGTAAAGTATGTTATGATACATACATTTTGTCGTTGAATTATTTGTTTGTTTTGTTTGTGACAAGTAAATCTCGCGACAAGCTTTTACATTATACTTAAGTTATATGTTTGATTTAATTTAAGTTCATTTTGTCCTTTTTAGAGCATTTAAATAAAAGCTTGTTTTTAAAATTGTTTTTTTACTGTTATTTTATTTTTAAATTTTTAATTTTCGTTGGACATATTTCGCAGTCTTTCCATTTCATTTAGTGCGTCATTGTTCCATGGTCGTTTACCTGTTAATTTCGTACAGTCAAGTTCTTGAATAAGGAGACCTTCTAGCGATTTGACTCTACTTAAGGCCACATATGCTAGGCCAGCAGCGAAGAGCTTTGAGCCTAAATAGACGACAAAATAGTTTTTTTTTTATCGTGGTATAATCATCAAATGTGTCCTCCCACCCTACTGTCAGACTTGTACTGAGTAAAATCCACGGTGTCCTTCAATAGCCCTTTACGTACCGGGGTCACGGTAATCCGTTAGTCCCGCGACTCCGGCAGGCTATGGCTCTCTACAGGCCCCGTCACTATGCTGACACTCTTTGAGGCGCGCGTGGAACACAACGCGCCGTCGACCCGGGCATGGTCCATGGTCAGACAACGAGTCGCCCATTACTCGCTGCCCGCATGCCCGCGCCTACGGTGGCTGGAGATCGTCTGGCGACGTCCGACGCCGTGGGCGTCTACCACTGCGGCTGGGGTGGAGGGAGGACGCTGTCCTCTGCCTCACGCGGCCCGCCTCCTCCTTCACGAGCATTACTGCTTCCCAGAAGGAGGCGACCGTTTCCCACTCCGTCTCGCCCCGCAGCATGGCCTCGACCAATGCCGGGCGCGAGAGGTCTTCGCCTATCGCCGTCGTGAGGACACGGTGGTGCTCTGCCCAAGCGGGGCAGTCCTGCACCGTATGCTCCACCGTGTCCTCCGGACAATCCTCGCAGTGGTGACACCCAGGCGTTTCTTCCCTCCCTATCAGACACAGGAACCTCCCGAAACTTTCGTGTCCGGTGAGGACCTGCGTCATGCGGTAGGTCAGGACGCCGTGACGCCTATTCAGCCACTCCTCAAAGAGGGGTCTTACCGCCGCGATTGCGGCGTGCCCGGACCTCGGTTGCGACAGTCGCTCCCTCCATACTGCCCTGAGATCACGCCGGAGCTCTTCCCGCCGCGCCTCGACTTGTCGAGGCAGCGGGGATTCGCCCCGACGCTGCGCCTCCACGCGCCACTCATAGACGCGCTGGCGGGTAGTCGCCTCCAGATCCCAGTGCACGACAAAATAGATTAATAATAATAATTAATTTTATTAATAGCCTAAATAGATTTCATTGTCGTTGTGACCATATTCTATCGGGAGCAGCTGATCCTGGTTGCACGACCAAGACACTGTCACCATATTATTCTATTATTATTTGGGTTGCCATAAAATATGTTCAATGTTATAGCTCGGTACTATTAACCATTGAGGAGTTCTCTCGTAAGCAGATGTCCCTGGCTGCACCAACAGGTTGTTATCATCATATTATTGCATTGTTACCGGGTTTCCATATATACTTCAAGTTTCAGTTGTGTACTATTAACCTTTGAGGAGTTCTCTCGTGAGCAGATGATCCTGGCTGCACCACCAGATCGCACTTATCATATTATTGCATTGTTATCGGGTTTCCATGTATATTTCAAGTTTTAGTTGTGTACTATTAACCATTGAGGAGTTCTCTCGTGAGCAGACGATCCTGGCTGCACCACCAGATCGCACTTATCATATTATTGCATTGTTATCGGGTTTTCATATATATTTCAAGTTTTAGTTGTATACTATTAACCATTGAGGAGTTCTCTCGTGAGCAGACGATCCTGGCTGCACCACCAGATCGCACTTATCATATTATTGCATTGTTACCGGGTTTCCATATATATTTCAAGTTTTAGTTGTGTACTATTAACCATTGAGGAGTTCTCTCGTGAGCAGACGATCCTGGCTGCACCACCAGGTCGCTGTCACCATATTATTGCATTGTCATCGGGGTTCCATATTAATACCAAGTTTCAGATCGATTGAGTAATTAGAAGTGATTCTAATTTGACTTGCAAGATTTGATCTAAACAAACATACAAACATTGCAAGTTAAATAAAAGCTTGTAAAAAAGAGATTTATTGACACACACAGAAAGAAAAACAACAAAGAAAAAAAAAAATATAAAAAAAAAAACGTCTAAAGGAAAAACCAAAAATAAACAATTTAGTCCTGTGGAGAGCCAAAAGACTCAGCATGTACTGCGACATTTTTTAAATTGTCTTTTAACAATTCTTTAACCAGTCTTTTACCTAAATAATTCAACCATCCCGATCTAGTCCGGCCCTTTATTTTGTCAGGGCAAACCCTCAAAAGAAACCCGGTCTTCGAAAATAAGACCAGAGAGTGTGGGACTTTTACCTCACTAAAACACCCTGGTGGTCACCATTAGCACATGAAGAGGAGCTCTGGGTACTGTGCGCCAAAGTACCCACTGAGAAACCCAGTGCGGCCCTGGCACCATCCAAATCTACGGTAGTCCAATAGCTGCTCTCTATAAAAAGATTTAACACTTACCTAATATTGTATTTGCCTAACTCCTTAGCTGCAGACCGGGTCATTGCGATCACTCCGGCTTTGCTGCCGGCATAATTTGTTTGACCTGAAATTAGTTGCAAAAATAGTCATCAATCATCAAAATTAGTAACTTTTTGAAGCATATTAACTAAAGGTAAACACTGATATGCAATGCGACGCGACATTTCCTGACGTAAATAAAGATAGGTTTCAAATCACTATTAAAAAAAAAACACTCAGCGGCGTATTATGACGTTTTAAAACCAGGCTTATTCCAGCGAGTGGAAGAGACAGAGCTATACAAGTCGTCTAGCGCCACCTCGTTCACTCACTGGAACAAGCCTGGTTTTAAGATGTCATAATACGGGCCCAGATATTTTTACTCAATGTCTAAACAAAATTACTTAAATAGTAAAATAACCAATAAAAATATTTAATCTGATAAAAATATGTAACACTTCATTCTTACCCATATTTCCATATTTGCCCACAATACTAGAAAGATTTACTATTGAACCGGGCAGTCCTGCTTCCGTCATCGCCTTCGCAAATGTTTGCATTACTAGGAAAGTACCCTGAAACATAGGACAAGAGTTTTAATGGCAAGGGAAAAACAATAATTAATTCTAATTAGGCACTTTTTCAAATGATTTTTTTCTGAATTTCTCCTGTATTAATTGTCGGCGTATTTACTAACATTTGAAACTCAAATACTCAGATCCGAAACAACTATTTCTAGATCATATCATCATCTAGATCATGATATATCATATATTTGTTCCGTGCGGGAATCAAACCCGCGACACTCAGCTCACCAGTCAATCCACAGAACATATTGTAGATACCCTGCGGGTCCTGAGTCAGTCGCCCGGCCACTGTTAAATTCTATTTATTTAACCAGAAAATTTTAAAAGAGATTCAAATTAGGTACCTTTAAATTAGTATTAACAACACTATCATAATCTTCCTCAGACATTTTCAAAAGCCAGTTGTCTCGAGTGATACCAGCGGAGTTCACAATTATTGTTGGAGGGGCCTTATACTGTTTCAAGGTGGTCTGCAGAAGACTCCTCACTGCTGTGGAATCAGCCACGTCTAGTTCAACTGCCATGTGTTCTGCATCTGAAATATAGTTTTAGGTAGAGTTTAAATGCATGCATGGTGGCCAACAATTGTTAATATGAACAGTATTCTTAGGGTTATAATGAAAATACCAGCTTATAAATGGTTGGCGTCTAAAACTCCATGTCCAGAACATTTTTCGATCTATTAATCAATTGTTTGATCCACACCAGCTCCTAATACCAACCTATTGCTGCCCCACTGTTGGGCCTCTCGTCTTATAGAGCACCCTTGGTATTTTTTCTATTTATTAACATTAAAAATACCCCAGTTTCATACGTTTTCCTGTCTATTAGTCAAACCCGAAACAACTATCTGTAGACCATGCAAATATTAATTGATTCATGCAGAAATGGAATTCACAAGAATCGAAAACACAGCATGAGGCCCAGTAATGTCTCGTAGGTAAGTAATCAATAATCATCACATCAGACATAGGACATCCACTGCTGAACATCAGCCTTTAAATAAACCATGTCATCAGTTAAACTAACCATTTCTTCCTGAAGCCAAAGCAGTGTGTGTCTTAATAGTTTCTACAGCTGCATCATAGTTCTTGTCAGCGGCTATGACTATAGCGCCCTCTCTGGACAACACCTGACATGCTGCACGGCCTAGACCAGATCCAGCACCTGAGAACATTGAAGGAATATTTTCATCATATCAGCCGTAGGATATATTGTCCACTGCTAAATTAGGCCTCCCCTGAAGTATGAATATCTTATAAAAAAAAATAACTTACCCCATACTACTAGAAAGGAATAAATCCTGGTTTGTGGGTGTGTTTTACAAATACATATTTATAGACAAATACCATAATAAGAAAACAATTACAGATCTGTTGATTAGGATATTTTATGCAATTGAATATACAAGTATGTGTTAACCACATTCAATTTTTAAAGTTGGAAATCACTAGCAATCACCCAGCTAAGGTTTAGTACAGTAAAATCGGTAAAATTTTACCAATCAAACATTAACCTTCCACTATTGTGATGAAGTTTGAAAATCAGATTTAAGAAAGACAGATTGAAGTAGGTTGATATGCTGGCCTTTGTACAAGTAGGCTAGCAATTTGAAAATAGAATACAACTGCATTGCTTACTGATAATATTTAGCTTTACTTATGAGAGAGAATTAAAACGATCAGCTAAGCAGTTTCTGAATTAACCCATTTCAAAAAGTACAAAAAACTAGCCAGGTTTATTCCTCCCAAATTTTAAAGTTCGACAATACAAGGATGTTCTGATTAATTTGTATTCAACATTAAAATACCCAAAAAAAATTGGAGTACCTAATTAACCATTACCTACTGTTATGGTCAAACTAGTAAGTCATGATATTTTTTATTACATAGATACCAATTTTATTTATACTTATTCCAAGAAAAAGGGTTTAAGGTTTGGAAAATGCTCTTAATTCTGTGTGTGACCGCTAAGCAAAGAGCATTCAGAGTATTAAGGTCGACATTCCGTACCTTCCTATATTGATAAGGCATCTGTACCTAAAATCATGAACATTATGTTGGCCAGTTGGTTTTATTGTTTTGGAAGCTACTGTACTGTCGTTTCGGGGTTGCTTTCTGTCATTAATATTAGTTAATTAAGCACAGGCACAAAATGTAATTATTGTTACTGTGTTAATTATCCCACTGCTGGCCAAAGGCCTCTCCCCATGACTTCCAACTATTTCGATCTTGGGGTAATGTGAGCCACTGGTTGTTAGTTTTGTCTGACCAGCTTTTCTAAATAAACTTATCCTTCACAGGTTATTTGAATTAAAAGATTTTTTTTATTGTAACTACTTACCAGTTACTAAAGCTAGCCTTCCTGCAACAATTCCTGACACCATTTTCACTGTTTTTATTGAAGAATTACTATATTAAATTAAAACTAAATTATGATTTTAAATTGCTGAATCTGAATTTCTATCGTATGTTTGGAAAGTTTGACTTTGAACTTTCTATCTACTCTAGTCTTATCAGTTTTATCAAACAACTCTAAACTCTGTTGTCTGTTATCAGTATGACGTAAATACGCTCGTTCAGAAACGATAAGGTCCAAAATAGAAAACAAATCAGAAAGAAAAACTCTGTGTAAGTAAAACTAAAAATGGATTTTAATAAGTTATTATTTTAAGAACATAGGACATGCCATGGTTTTTACCTACGCTTTCACGCAGTGGCGTAGCGATATCTAATCAAGAGGGGCAAGACATTTCAGCGAGAACGCGAGGTTTTTTTTTTTTCGACCTTTTTGCGCGTGTCGTGTAGGTAATTGTTATGGAACAATACCACCTAAAGTTAAGTGGAGCGAGCAGAGAGACCTTATATAATATTAATATAACATCGTAAGATAAAATATTATAGTATCTTAGCCGTGTGTGGTCCGCTTTAATGCATGCTAAGTCTCCTCTAATTCATTGTTTTTAGCTTAATATATTAAGAAATTCAAGAGACTGTCTTAAAGCGCACCGCAGCCCTGGAACGCAAAGGGCAATTTAAGGCACATGCTGGTTTTTAGTCAGTCATGTAGGTAGGTATTTAAGTCGAGAGTGGGAGAAAGGTATTATGGAATAATTGACATTAAACTGGACAATAAAATAATAGAATAAAGCTGTTAATAAAAATATTTATTCTCTTACACAGGTACCTACACGCAACAAACAAAATAAAAACTCTCGTTCAATCTAAAACTAGGTAAGAATTTAAACAGTGTTTAATTTTTACATACAATGTTATTATCACATTTTTTCTTCATCATTCCATCAAATCTGTGAACGTTATCCTAGTCCTGCAATAGTACTACCCATGTCAAACGGCGCAGCGCATTGGTACCACCATAGTCGATCATGGACCATGCCCGGGTCGACGGCGCGTTGTGTTCCACGCGCGCCTCAAAGAGTGTCAGCAAAAATGACGGGGGCCTCTAGAGGGCCCAGAGCCTGTCGGGGTCGCGGGACTTATGATTTACCGTGAGCCCGGTACGTAAAGGGCTATTGAAGGACACCGTGAATTTTAGTCAGTAAGAGTCTGACAGTCCCTCCCGCTCTGCCCTGGGTGGGAGCACTCATTTAATGATTGTACCAAGTAAAAAAAAAAAAGATGATATTTATCTATCTCTGTGCAATATTTCACCCAGACCCACTTAGCCATTCTAATTTGATTGAATAACAAACATACATCCTTACTAACATACATATTTAAAAAAATAGTTCAATATTGTGTCCTTTAACGTAACACACCGTTAATGTAAGGCAGTGTAGGCTTACAATTAAATTAGGTATCTAGCGATTACTACTACCTATATTAATATTTTAGAAAAATTAAATAATAAGTATTAATGATGGTTTGCCACAAATTTTTATGCTATTTTATTAGTTTTCACTTAATATACTAAGTATTAACCATTAACCTTAAAAGTTAAATCACACTTCTGTCTTCTGACTTACTCACACACGATCCTTATAAGATGGGTGGCTTAGTAGTATATTATATACTCACAGTGTTGTTATACGAAAGGAAAGGTATATTTACAGTTAAGGGAGAGAGAATTGTTCATTAACCTGAATAATTATCTTTTTGTGGGACAAAAATAGTAATTGCAAAAAAATAATCAGGTACCCTCACATTTTGCTGGAGTAAGTTATGAAGTCTTAACAGAGCACACCAACCTACTGCAATCTGAAAATTTTGTCAACTGAACATGAACCATGTAGCTTTTGTGATAATTTTGAAAATCTTATAGTAATTTGACAAACTGGAGTAGGCTGATTGCCAATACTTGCTGTAAAGACATAATACAATAAAAAAAAAAACATACAATCATTTTTGTACCACGCTTTTGTTGAGATTTTTATCTTTATTTATGGCTTTGCCGTAAAAAAAAAAACAAACTGGTCAAAATATGAAACTACAAAAATAAATGCATGCTTTTTCAATATTACTAATACCGTAGCAAATTGTTTAAAAGAATTAAACCATTTAAATCTTCTTATCTTTTAAATAAAACTAAGAAATACTTCAGTTACAAAAATAAAAAAGGAGTACTTTTAGGAAATGTTATAACAGTTTTACTGTCAAAACATAAAAACTTAAACTTATACTATTGGTTTAAAAAGAATCCAAAGTCTCTCAAACTCTTGTTTGTATTGTTCTACCAATTCCTTCTGAGTGGTCACCAGGCAGTCTTCAAAGTTACCGCACAAGGCTTGATTAGTCCAGTTTAGCGAGCCTGCCATTACAAATGGTGTCAAAAGAGGATTATCACTCAATGTGTCCACTAAACTGAACTTGTGGTGCATCAAATTCGTTGACTTCATCCAGCGAACCGGTATCTGGTACTTCTGAATCTTCCTTATACCCGACCCTTGAGAAAAAGCCATATCAGCATCTACTATCACTCGTATCTTTACACCTCGATCATGTAACCTTAGTATAACTCTAGTTACATCCATATTAGTCCATACATACATACAGATATCCAAGCTATATTGAGGTTGGTCCAAATAATACAATATTCTGTCCATACTTTTAGAAATCATGCAGCGCGAATATTTACTCTTCTTAATTTCCTCAACACCGTAAGAAAACATTATGACTTCGTGTATTTCTTTGGCCTGACATATTTCTTGTTTCTTCTTCTTTGTTAAGTATTTGTAAGTGAAACGGCTAGCAAAAGCAAATGTTAGCAAAAAAAATAAAGTTTTACTCAAAGTTTGAATCGACGACATGGTGTTGTTTTTGAGCAAGGCCAATTAAAAATCACAAGTTTATGAACTTAGCACATTTTTGCATTACCATTTCTTTAAAATTAAACATTATAAGATCTAATATCTAGTCAGTTTTCACAAAAATGCATGTTTAAGCTTTTGCGAATGAAATTGACATTTAACCGGCATAGCGTCATCTGACTGTCAATGTCAAAGTTCCCGCTTTGTCAGTTTTTTTTTTATTTGCTTGAAATCTAGCTTTTTAAGTTAAAAAGAAAACCTTTTTCTTTAACGTGCGACAGCAGACTGTGCGTTCCCAGTGGCGAAATATTAGTCGCGGGACTGTACGTATTACCGTGACCCCAGAACGTAAAGAGCTATTGAAGGACACCGTGGATTTTAGTCAGTACGAGTCTGGCAGTCCCTCCCGCTCTGCCCTGGGTGGGAGGAATCATTTGATGATTGCACAAAAAAAATGTGGCGAAATATTCACATAAACTAGGTTGTATGTCTTTCTTACTCTCCATCTCACCACTGTTTCTTGTCTTAGTTTACCTTTAATCCATGAGATTAGATAACTAATAAATGTAAGTGTATGTTGATTTGAATGATGTTGTTGTTCTTTGAGTGTGAAACTTTTTCAAATGAGGTCAAGCAACGTACTAAATGAAAAAGTCAGGAAGCTTTGCCAATGGAAGGTCCAACGAATATGATTGATGGAAAGCAACAAATAAAATAAATAAATGTAAAAGTTAATTTTAAATTTAATTTAAAAAATGTTTTTACATAATTTATTAACAGTATGTATTTAATCACTTAGGACACTAGGCACACGAGTCATGTTGTATCGTCTCATAACGTAATGTTGTTTATGCTGAAATCATGAGGTCTTAATCTCAAGTTTAAATTATAAGAGCTGTGATGTGCAGGCTGTAGAGATCCACTGTAGCCACCAATGAGACCGCATGACCCATAGCTGTTATCAGTCGTACTTCCATAGCCCACCACACTTTGACCCATCAGGCTATTAGAATTTGGCACATATTGTCTATTGCCCACATTCTGCATCATTAGAGAATAATCATTTTGGTACAGCCCAGTGTTCGCAATGGGGATTCCAAGATTTAAATTCAAATTATTTGCTTGAAAATGATGGAGCCATGGTTCTTTGGAGTTTCGTGCGAAATCCTGTCTAGGGTCTTGGTGTGGGATCCCGATAGGTACGGCGATAGGTTCTGGTGAACTCTGGCTGGTTGAACTTCTGTGAGTTGACATTGCAGATCTTTCGTTTCGTCGGAACTTCGCCCGACGGTTTTGGAACCATACCTGATGAAAAAAATACAAAATATTATTAAAAATAAAAGCTTGGAATACAATGATCTACTACATAGAATCGTAGCTACTAATGTGCAAGATCTGACTAAATAGAAAAAAAAAACGGACATTACCAATTTGAGGGATTTTAATACGAGAGTACCTAATATGAATGAGCACCTGACGAAATATTGAAACTGACAGGTAATTAACTCTTCCTAACTCTGTGCGAAAACACAGTTTGTTTTTGTAGCGTTGGATTTTAAACAAAATTAAAAATTGAGTATGATTATTTAAGCCAAAAGAAGCTATATTTAGCAACCAAAAGCTGAGCAATTAGCTGCTGCATTGAGTCTTGCGGGTTGAGTACCACAACACCCATACGCAGAAAACATTTGTATGACCTACAGGTATTCGTTCCAGGTCCGGCGTAATAGGTACATTTATAAACATGCCTACGATACAGGAGAAATTCTAGTGTACTATATTTTTTTTTCGAAAATGTATACTAATACATAAGTAGTTAAGGTCAAAAATGTTTCTTCTCACCTGCACTCTAGCTTCAGTTAGATTAACCCTCGCAGCGAGATCCTCTCTGACAAACGCGTCAGGATAATGAGTCTTCTCAAACACCTTCTCCAAAGCAGCCAATTGCTGACTAGTAAACGTAGTTCTATTCCTCCTGGGTTTCTTCCTATCATCAGATTTAACTTCTCTCTCTTCCTCAGACTCTTTCTGGGTCTCCCTCTCTTTTGCACCTTTGTCTTCATATTTCCGTCTCATGTCTTCGTATGCTAGGTAGTCTACTGGCTTGATGTAGGGTCTTTGGAGGTCTTTTGGGTACCAGGTCAGGTCGTTCTGGTAATTTGGGTCGTAAGTACTGTTGATCTGCCGACCTGCTGTCAAGTGATGGAGCCGTAACAAGCTGTCCTCATGACATTTGATCATTTGGAAGAGGTTATGGTTGTTCTCTGTGTAAGTTCCAGGGTTAACGTTGTAGTTGGCCGAGTTCTGGACTTTCGGATCGTAGTTCTTCGTGATGGGCTGTCGTGTGTTCGGGAGTTCTGTGAAAGAAACATTTAATTATAATGCGTCATTAGTTTTTGTTGCCGTTTAACAAAAAAGCTTCTTATGGACAGTGTCCGGGATCGCGGGACTGTCTCATCAGGTAACCGTGGTCCTTGAACGTAAAGGGCTATTGAAGGATCACCGTGGATTTTAGTAAGTAGTCAAGTCAAGTCCCTACGATCCAGCCCTGGGTGTGAGAACTCATTTGATGATTGTATCACGATGAAATACCTACTTCTTCTTCTTCTTATCGTATGGTTGATGAACAACCTAGTGTCAGAGTTTAAACCGCCCGTAGGCCTCTGACATGGCTTCACACACCGTTGAAAAATCTCTCAGGTGTGCTGGTTTCCTCACGATGTTTTCCTTCACCGTTTTTAGCAAGTGATAATTAATTTATAATACGCACATTTATTCTAAAAGACATTGGTGCGTGCCGGGGTTTGAACTTGCAACCTTTGACTTGGCAGTCCAACAGTCCAACCTCAACCGTGGCTGTTTTTCGTGATGAGTGCTGATATCGGGCAAAGTTTTAATGGATTTATCAATTAGAATAAATTGTCAGTAGTAGTAGCCCGGAGCCTGAATTAATGTTGATGACAATAGTGAGCCTATTACAAGATAACATAGCGAAATAAGAATTTATGTTGTTACTCCTATGAAGAAATGAAGAAATTCATAAAATAAAAAAATGATATAAACCCCCCATATCGACTGACAAACAAAATAACACCAAAACAAACATCGTTCCGCACAAAAACCTCCTTTGTCCGCAGATCACACACGCACCGGCGGCTAACGTCTGTAGATCGTTGTTGCGCAGACGGCGTGCTTATACGCAACCCTATCGGTTACTTCACAATGCGAGCACGTGGAAACTGTTGCTCATGCTCATTTGAACTTGGCGAAGGTTATGTATCTACCTATATGCGTTATCAACGAGGCAAATAATATAGGTACTTAATTACTTAGATACTTCCATTCGTCTTTTTTTTTCAAATGAATAAAAAACAAAGACAGAAATAGCACAGATTAAATGTTTAAAAAATTACAATAATTTTGAAATTTTAACCCACTCCGAATAAAAATAATACTTGTAAAACATATTTGATTTCTTGACACAAGGCAGGATGGATAGCACGGTGGTGCAGTGTCTGATCGATCAACTTCTGCGTTGCGTTACGCGAATTAATTCCAAAATAGTTGTTTGACATAAAAGTAGTTGTTCCAGGTCTGACTGTTTGTGTATGTGACTTAAAACATTTAAAAATAAGTTAACCAGCAGGTGGACTTCATAAATAACATCATCATCTGCCTAGCCTTTTTCCCAACTATATTGGGGTCGGCTTCCAATCAAACCAGATGCAGCTGGATATTAATACCTATTTTACATGGAGCGACTGCCTGTCGGACCTCCACAACCCAGTAACTGGGTAATACGATACCCCATAGTAAGACTGGTTGTCAGACTTTAGAGCTTCTGACTAACAGTAACCACTGTCAAAGATCTACAAATGACAGCCGGGACCAAAGACTTTACGTGCTTTCCGAGGCACGAAGGAAACTCGCTATGACAGGTCACCCATCCACAAATCAACGTTTTTTTTTTGTTTTCGGCAAGCACGGCTTAACCCGGAAGATCGGTCTGTGGGGCTGTATTTATTTAGCCACGAGCTCCTCTTCATAAATAACAATAATATAAAATTAAATTAAATCCGATTTAACTACGATACTTTTTTCTCATGGTTTTCTGACCACGCATTCGGCCAGCTCTTCTAAGTACTACTGTTCCTACTCCGTGTAATGTGGGCCGCGGACCTGAGGTCAGTTGGCCCATAACCCTGTATGACGATCTACAGGAGAAATTCCTGGTGTACCTAACTATGACAATTCTTTTATTTAACTGACCCCGGGCATAAGTCACACACACTCTGAATCCAATCATAAGACATGAACCATTTTTTTTACGTGGTAAAATCATCACATGAGTCCTCCCACCCAGGGCAGAGCGGGAGGGACTGCCAGACTCGTACTGACTAAAATCCACGGTGTCCTTCAATAGCTCTTTACGTACCGGGGTCACGGTACCACTATTCGTGAGTCCCGCGATCAAGAAACATATCCTATGGCAGTGTTGCAGCTTCTTATCCGTGAATTCCGAATTTCCGATTCGTCTTACTTTTTTTTTATCGATTCAGTAATTTCGCATATTACGTGCTACACCCAAAGTAACAAACTATACCGACTTAAAATATTTTGAGTTTAAGTAGATGTTGATTGTAAAACACTCAAAAAAGGCTATTTTATTATAATACAGCCTCAAGACACCTTCCTTCTTTTTTTTCGAAGTGAGGGAAAAAAATCTGAAGTACGTACATACCTTCTGTGCGTAACCAAATAACTAAGTATTGAAATCTTAAATTAAACACGGCACCACGGTATCTTAGGCCCATTAATGATAGTACACTAGACGTTCTGGATATCAATAGCACCTTTAACTATTCGCAAACTGATATTTAGGACAAAGGTTCTTAATTTAGTATCATACAAAATTAACACCACTGCCATTTGCAATATTTAAGATATGTGTATACTAGATGGTGCAGTTAATTTATAGAAATAAAAAGAAACTGGACTTACCCTTATTTTGCTCCATCTCCATAGTTAATTTTGGCACATAAAACGATTTAAAAATCAAATTTAATTTTAATTTACTCAAATATTTCTAAAACCACTGTCACATTTGTTTTGCATCAAATCCGCGACCACTCCGGCGCCGATCGAACACGGCCAAACCGAATAATTGTTATTAATTCGCCCTCTTATTGAATTACTTTATTTAATTAAATAATTCGACTAACTCATACTAATGTGCGAACTAATGGAGTCTGTGCCGCGATCTGGCTGCTTTGCTACTTCATCTCAAAAACAACATGTGTGTGTTGGTACAAAAAATACTCTGAAATCGTCCACCGTCTGAACACACCCATTGACTGAAAAAGAAAACATGATTTTCGTCTCTATGGTCCCTGGCATAGATATCAAATCTCAAGACTGTTATTTTTAAGTTTGACAAAGGAAATTCACACTTGAAAATAACGGCTTCAAGATTAGTTTTGTATTGGTTGTTAGAAGTGGGAGTTTCACAAAGTTCTAATTTTGAATTCGGCTTCAAAGGCCGCGAGGCGTGGTTTGCACTGGCCCGCCTGACGCCTGTTTTAAAAAAGTAGAATATTTTGAGCGGGATACGATTCGGGCAATAATTGACACGTCAACGTATATTATTTATAGCGTTCGGGAGAAAATGAACATAAAGTTTTTAAGTAATTGGATGTGATAAGTTTATGTTGGTGGAATCTTGCGGAGCGGATGTGGAAATTAGATTTTATAAAACGAGAGGAAGATGTCGATATCGATGAAAGCCAGTCCACGCAGATGTTGTGTTGCAGAATTCAAAATAGTAAGGTAAGTATTAATTTAGGTAATTTCCGTTTTATAGTTAGCACCTATTTGAGCAATTTTCCAGCAGTCACGTAGTAAAACCCATCTCTCAATATGGTGTCATGATATTTATAGCACAAAATTACATGTAAATCATAGATAAGTATGTGCCTCGACTTACCGTATTTAGTTCGTGCAGAAAATTATCTCAGGCAGAGATCAGCGAAGCTATGAGCGAAACAATGACATGGTATCGCCAGTTTCTTCAACAAATCAAAAAATATCATGGCGTCACAGTTCTCGCAGTGGTTGAGAGATTAAGTAACTGCTGCGCTGCGTGCTGTAGTAAACACAACAGGGTACAAATGATTGTAATGATCTCAGTTTCATTGTTTGTAAACTAACCTACGAAATAGGAGAAACTCCTAGTGTGCTCAAAAAGATGTGGAGACAATACGTAAACTTTTTTTTCTTGATTCTGTAACTTGTAACCAAGTAATCAAGTGTAGATGGTCTTCTGAGATAAGACAGAGGAGGAGTGTGGGACATTTACCTTACAAAAACCACCCCGGTTTATTCATCATCAGCACAAAGAAGAGAGCTCTAGGTCCTCTTAAAAGACCAGCTTTAGAGCCCCTCTGTACAAATAACTGGAGTTTATGAAGAAACTGGCCCTAACTTAAAGGACAGAAGTAGTACTTATTAAAATCTCAATCTCAATGAAAAAGAAATTTGATTGATCTTTGGCACGATATGGCGAATCAATGTTCTTGAAATAATCTACATCTAGTGCATGTTTTTTTCACCTTTTTTTCAAGTAAATATTTCTTTGGTCGCGGGACTATGATTTTTATACTGTGGTTTTAGTCAGTACGAGTACTGACAGTCCCTCCCGCTCTGCCCTGGGTGAGAGGAATCATTTGATGATTATACCACGTTAAAAAACAACTTCAACTCAGAATAACCTTTCCTTCATTTATATTTCTTCAACATAATGAACAGTCCTATAAACCCAGTATGTCCTTTATCTTGTATAACAGTGATCCTTATTCTCATTGCTACAAGGTTATTTTTCAGTTGCTAACAGGAATAAAATATCACTCAAAAGACAATACCGTTACTCTCCACGTGTCAAGTCATCACAGTTTTGCCAAACGTGATCATCACGGTATGATGATTGGAGCTGGCAGTCTGTTGGCGTAGACTTTATTGGCATCAATTTACGACAATCTGTTTGTAATTAAACCATTTATTGGACATGACAAGGATAATAGACAATAATAGTGGTGGTTTCCAAAAGTTGAGTATAGAAAAGTATTTAACTAAGTAAAGATTAGTTATGAAGACACTTGGGTGTCTGCGTAATGGATATTGTCTGTATTGGGGCCGAAGCACGCGACGACGCATCAATTTAAAAAATCTTAAGATCACAGTTATCTATACTTACTCATACCTATAAAAGTAAGATTAATAGACATGAAAACGATGATTTATCAATGAAAGAGAAATTGATATGTAAGTGGCTGAAACGGTAGATAATAAACCTGAAATCGATTTAAATCGTGACACAAAAACGTAAAACTATCATCCAACAATTCTCTATCAAATAATAAATTATGTTATAATCGAATTATTTATAATATGTTTGTTTGAACCAGTGGCGTAGCTAGGCCAGAAGGGGCCCCGTATCAAAACTTGTTTGGGGCCCTTTTAATCTAAGTTTAGTAGAACAAAGACAATACATCCTGACTCGTGTAACTAATGCTATTACTGACTGATAGTAGCTCATTTTTAGTTCATTAGCTCATTCAAAACTAGATATAGCCTTTTTGAAAATAGAGTTCAATAATTGGAGCTTTACCGCCGCGATAAGTATTCATTTAAGAGCAACATTTTATGGTTTTTATTCCAATCGTCGGGGGCCCTTGACACTTGGGGGCCCCATATAATTGATACGGCTGATACGGCGGTAGCTACGCCTCTGGTTTGAACTGAATTCGTGTGTAAATTCGTAGTCGTCCCGCTGTACCTTCCCGTCTGCCCGGAATAGAACCGGCGACCCGTCGCATCGAATTAGTGTGAAATGTTGAAAAACGCCTGAAGCGTACCGTAACGCACCACAGACGTTGCCAGATGCCATGGAGTAGTTAGAACATTATTTTATTGTGTTGGAGAGGAAGGCAATCTTGGTAGATATTTCCTCAGTAACCATCATATCATCATATAACTTGTTCTTCGACCTGCCTGATGGAAAGCCATCACTAGCCTAAATGGATGCCTGCACGTTGCCGACCCTGCAACTTTTTTAGGCCATTTTTGAGGGTGTGGCGTAAGTAGTTAGCGTTGTTCTGACTGTTAAAGGCATACTCCTTATCAGTCACCAAAGAATGTGTTTGTTAGTGAGAATTCGAAAGTGTTCAAAATGGAAGCCGAATCCGCAAATATCAAAATACGAGTATCTCCGCCAATCAAATTCTTACAGAAAGGACACCTGTCCCGACCGTGGGACCATTCGGTGTTTAAAAGGTTAAGTATGATTTTTTTTTTTTTTATCATGGTAACATCATCAAATGAGTCCTCCCACCCAGGGCAGGGCGGGAGGGACTGTCAGACTTGTACTGACTAAAATCCACGGTGTCCTTCAATAGCCCTTTACGTACCGGGGTCACGGTAATCCCTTGGTCCCGCGACCCCGGCAGGCAAGTATGATTATAGTATTTATTCAATTGTCATTTTGACGATTGAATCAAAATTGGTTGTGAGGAATCATGGACTGACCGTAATAAAACTTTGTTCTATCAAGCCAACAAATCTAGCATTTATGGCAACAACACTAAAGGTGTCAGTAAAATCTTAAATTACTTTTCTCTTTAATGTAGATCAGTAATATTATTACTAAAGAACAAGACAAGATTAGTACAGTCTCGTTATGCTCAGGCGCAAACGAGCTGTCTTGCTGCCCGACTCGCGCGCGTTCCCGCCAACAACTGTCATCCCCAATTATGGCCGCCATGACACCTTGGCGCGCTTGCATTTGAATATAGAACGTTTGTTTCAAAGGAATCCACGTTTTAATATTTTGTTTTTGATTTCAAAATGTGTATTCCTTGTAAATAATCAATTAAATACGTCTTCATATTGTAAACATTTCATCAGGTTCAAAGAAATCGTAAAGTATCGTCATGAAATTATTAATTTTATCACCTATTTTACGAAATAAACTCACAAAACATCACTGTTTCAAATTATTTAAAACTAGAAATAGAAACATTATTATTTTTATAGATTCTAGTAACTGCTTCCCATTAATTTTTTCACCGATGCCGTGGATAGTCAGAATCATACTGACAAAAATCCACGATGATCATTCAATAGCCCTTTACGTTCCAAGGTCACGTTACCTGATGAGACAGTCTCGCGACTTTATCTGGTACCTTAATAAAAAAAAATACGTGGTAAAATCATCGAATGGGTCCTCCCACCCAAGGCAGGGCGAAAGGGACTGTCAGATTTGTACCTGCTGACTAAAATCCGCGGTGTCCTTCTATAGCCCTTTACGTTCCGGGGCCACTGTTACTCGTTAGTTCCGCGACTCCGGCAGGCTTTGGCCTTTTAACCTTATCTAGTACCTAACGTCGGGCACGCCGCAATCGCGGCGGTAAGACCCCTCTTTGAGGAGTGGCTGGATAGGCGTCACGGCGTCCTGACCTACCGCATCACGCAGGTCCTCACCGGACACGGAAGTTTCACGAGGTACCTGTGTCTGATAAGGAGGGAAGGAACGCCTGGGTGTCACCACAGCGAGGATCGACCGGAGGACACGGTGGAGCATACAATGCAGGACTGCCCCGCTTGGGCAGAGCACCACCGTGTCCTCACGACGGGTCGCGTCGCGTCGTGTCGCGTCGCCGTCGGCGCCGTAGGCGCGAGAGCGCCTGGCATTGGTCGAAGCCATGCTGCGGGGCGAGACGGAGTGGGAAGCGGTCGCCTCCTTCTGCGCAGCAGTCATGCTCGCGAAAGAGGAGGCGAGCCGCGTCAGAGAGAGGATAGCGTCCTCCCTCCAGCCAGCCGTAGTGGTTGACGCCCACGGCCACAGACGTCGGCAGACGATCTCCGGCGCGGGCATGCGGGCAGCGAGTAATGGGCAACTCGCTGTCCGACCATGGACCATGCCCGGGTGGACGGCGCGTTGTGTTCCACGTGCGCCTCAAAGAGTGTCATGAAAAAATGACGGGCCGACTCTAGAGGGCCAAAGCCTGCCGGGGTCGCGGGACTTTCGAATTACCGTGACCCAGGAACGTTAAGGGCTATTGAAGGACTCCGTGGATTTTAGTCAGTACGAGTCTGACAGTCCCTCCCGCACTGCCCTGTGTGGAAGACTCAATTGATTATGTAAAATTATCAAATGAATTCTCCCACGTCAAAAAAAAAGTACCTACCGTATCAAATGGCCGACTTAATTATTTACTTCGTTCTTCAATTTTTTCATACTAATAGTCTGCTCTTGCACCAATTTGATTGTAATCCCGAAGACATTTTGAGGCTTCAGTTTTACTACAGATCATTAAGGTGAAAGTCGTAGTGAAATTACATAAGGTCATAACATGGTTTCTTTTCCTAAACATCTCTTAAAAATAGCAGTTATTTTATTTCGTTTCGCACCGATTAAATGCAAGTTCAAAAACAGTTATTTTACGTAACTAATAAATCATCAACGACGTTAATTTGTGTTTGCTCAGTAAAAACGCAATAATAATTAATTTGGCCACGGTGTGGTCTAACGTGACGTGTACGTGTTCATTCTGAGGGGATGGCGACGCAATAACCCGTGAACAGAGACATTTGTCACCACATCATCCGGTATGGTGGCCATGTAAGACGATGTTTTGAGGATAAAGTGAAAGAAAAAGTGGGACCGCCCCTGAAGTTATGAATGGGAGTCGTATTTTTTTTTTGGTTGTTACGTGTGGTTTTTATTGATTTCATTTGTAAAAGCTCTCTTTGACAATCTTTCTTTCTTTCTTTTTTAAAAACGCTGCCCCATACTAGGAATTTTCTCCTGTGTTGTGAGTGCGTTTACAAACATAGAAACTCACATACACAAACACCCAGAGCCGTAACAACTACTTGTGGGTCACACAAATATTTGTTCCGTGCGTGAGTCGAACCCGCGATAAGCTGCACAGCAGTCCAATCGCTCAGCCACTGCGCTAACCGTGTCGTCAACAATGAATAAGGTACTTAGATGTTCGTCCAAAGCTTACTTTATACTTACAAAAAGTCAGCCACTCCTTCGTATAACGCCTGCTCATGCTAGAACCATCCAAATGATGATGGAAATCGGATGTCTTAGTTACTGAAATGCGTTTTTACCCATGATTTTAAGAGTATACGTATAGTAAGATTGAGCTTAGTGATTTTGCATGTAACGGAGATTCAGTGACATTTATATCTTAATAATCTTGGTTGATCAATAAAATCTTTTCCTCTCCATCCCAAATCTTCATCAAAATATGGCGAGTGCGTTGCTCACGCGCATGACAATTACCTCAAATCAGTAAAGCCATTACTCACGTCGCATTCACGCAACACTTGGTCCCAACGATTAATTAACGATACAGTTTTAGCACGTACAACGAAAAATACTAAAACAATTAAATGTTGAACGTAAATAGAAACTTAATTGATGATGGGTTGGTGCTCTGATTTGAATGCAAGACTTTAGACAAAGTTTCGCAAAAAAATGAGTTTGCTTGGTACTTTGAAATGTGAAAGATTTGTTCGGTAGTCTAACATTCTTTAGTATGTGTATAGTTTATAGAAAACCGACCAAAGGAGAGCCTGACGGTCGCGGGACTCACGAATTACCGTGACTCCGGAACGTAAAGGGCTATTGAAGGACACCGTGGATTTTAGTCAGTACGATTCTGACAGTCCCTCCCGCTCTGCCCTGGGTGGGAGGACTCATTTGATGATTTTACCACGTTAAAAAAAAAGAGTGCGAGATGACTCGCGCAAAAACGGCAAGAAAATCATGTCTGTTGTCTGGGAGGCCCCCTAAATATTTATTTTATTCTATTTTTGTAGTATTTGTTGTTGTAATGGGAAAATTTCAACTGTTTGACCATCACGGTTCATGAGATATAGCTTGGTGACAGACGTATGGACAGTGGAGTCTTAGTAATAGGGTCCCGTTCTACCCTTTTGGGTATGGAACCCAGGAACCCTAAAAGTAGCAATAGCTTAAAAGATGGCAAAGACGGCATGAAAATATTTTAAGATTTTTGCTACGAAACAGGCTGGTTTTATGAAATTAATTGATGCATTTTGATTAGTAGATCATTAATTGCTTAGTTTATCCTACTAAATATTTGTATTTATTATTGCTATTGGAAAAAAAGACTTACACACATAATATTCTCTGTCCTACTTCAAATGCAAAAAAGGGTCCTTTTTTGCCATTTCGTCACTAATAATTGCGCATACCATATAAAGCGTCTGAAAACTTAAAAATGTTTCCCATAATGATAATTTATCACCAAAACATAGTTATAGGTCGCGGCCCATCGCCGACCACTCTTGTGTTGACGGGTTCGCTAAATTAATGGGCTTCCAAGCTAACGAGTCGTGCAATTCGCGGCGCAAGCGCATCCGGAAGGATGCCACCGCGGAGGTAGGCGCCGCCACTAAAAAAAATGAGTTCTGATTTCTGAGCATTGTGGGAGTTGGTTCGTTTATCAAAATAATTTTTTGTGGAAGTATTGTAAGTTTCCAAAGGAATTATGATAAAACCTGCTACAGCTAAATTATTTTTACTCTATGGCGAGAAGTTATTTATAACACCAATGAATAACATAATTAATTCCAGTTTACATAAATAGAATGTGCCATACGAAAAAAGAAAAACAAAAATAGATTTCGGATTACACTCATCGGTCACTAAAAATAAATGGACCAAAGACTGGTACTTGTGGAATACCCTCCCAGTTTATTATTATACTAGATAATATTTTTACCTGTAAAATATAATTCAAATCTCAGATTTATTCATGTCACCAAAACTAAAGTTATATGTAAAAAATCTGTCATAACATATTAAGACATCGGTACCGAACAGCTCGTAAACCTACAAATAATTTCCAAGATAAAAATAATAGATTATCAGATATTTCCTCAGGAAATTAGTAATTTGTGGCCGTTACTATAATCTTAATTGAAAACATTCGTACAAAAATAGTTCTCTCTTTGACGGCTTTTAACTTTTTTACGTCGATAATGTCGTTAAACTTTGACACTTTTTTACAGACACATTTTTATCGTTTTTTACCCGTATTCTCTAAGTGCCTGTCAGTGTAAGCTTTTCATAGAGTTTCGTGTTATCGTTTGTTCGACGCCGATTTTATACTCTTGGGGTTTTAAGTCATCTTCATTTTTGACATGTCCCTTTTTTGGCAACTCCTGTTCAGTTTATTTTTTTTGTGGGTAAAACATGTGGCGCAAAAAATCTAAACTGTTAAGCTCGTTCAAGTTAGTTTTTCTATTCACATCTCGTTTCATGACCTTTTCTAATCAACCAATCACTATAAAGATTTAGTCAGTCATTTATGCCATCCAGAAGACTAATAATTTACCTGTAAAAAAACTGTATCATGAGAACGAAACGCAATTGTTTCACGATACAATTCAATAATGTCCTTACTACATCCTAGTAACATAATACTTTCGGCATGTTCCGTCGAATTTCCGCGAAATTTCGTAAATAGCCGACCACCGCGCCTGCGCCGCTGTCGGTGGCACGGAGTATCGGTTTCAACTCCTGCGCATCACTGTCGGCGTTTCAGCTGTCAACAGTCGCGTCACCAGACCGTGACCTGTCAAGGCTTAGTGATCGGTTTCATATCTGGATAGGTCAATATTTACTACTTTTTGTATAGAGAAATGTAAAAGAGAAAGAAAAAAAATAAGACTCGTTTTTAACTGAAACAAAAAAAGTAAACAATACAAAGAATTAAATAAATAATTATGAAAATCAAAAGACTAAGAAAGTAGGACGACATTCTTGCAAAGAACATTCGCCATAACAACAATTTATTTTCTTCATACAGACCGCTAAAGCCGCAATAACTGCCATCTAAAGCAATTAACTTACCAATCAAAACACCTACATTATAGCCGACTTCAACACTCATTCATTCTTGTAGTTAAAACCTAATAAATCTGATTAAATCAGCGCCCGTTGCGTTTAAATCTCAACAATTTCAAAGAGTCGAAATTTGTCCTGACAAAATTTACTGCGACAGTGTACGAGCGGCGCGGGCGCATGATTCGTCGAGATCAAAGCCGCAGACGCATCGTCATGTGTTCCCGACAACATGTAGGTCGCCGAAACCCCTCGGGAGCACTTACAAAAAAGTGAGCTTGTGTGTTTTGTAAATAATATCTTATTGGTCTGCGGATTTCTTTTGCTTGCAACTTGCCACTAAAGGTACCGACATTTTTGTGAAGTTCTTGTATCTTAATAAGCTCGCTAATAGAGTTGATTGACTACGGAACCCTATGTAGTTACATACTTAAATTCGTATAATTATTTCCTGCAATTGTCATCATGTTTTTATTTTTTTGGGTACGCCTATACCCAAGACAAGTTTCTGTTTTATTTAGTTAATCTTGTAAAACTTTATTTTTTTGGGATGTAATTAAAGATTTAAATAAATAAGTACATAGTTGGACATCATTTAATTTGAAGAAGTGAAAAAGTTTAAAGTAAAATACACAAACGTTTTATAACAAATACTTAGCGTAATTATAATTTATTCATTTTAATATTCGTGTTAACATATACTTACATACTAAGACAAAAACATAATACTTGCATTATTCGCGGTTTGTAGTACCGTCTAGTTAACTTAGGGAGCTTACTCATGCATGACGCGACGCGATACAGAATTGCATCGATTGACGATATCGATCAGATATCATACAAACCTCCGACCGAAGAAAATGTATGGACAATCGCTAGTGTTTGCTAATGGAGTCGCACGTGTTGACGTTATCGCTCACAGGTCTCCTCGATATCGAATTGCATGTACATTGTGCGTGCTAATGCACTTGATTCCCTGTTCGAAATTCGATTGCTCAAGTACTCGTCACTTGCGACATCTTTTGTACATATTTTGTTTGCAGCGCCTTTATGTCGCAGTTGTAAGGTGGATTTTTGTAGTTCACAGCCGAATTGCATCGCATTACTCCATTAGCGTGCGACTTGGTTCGGCGATCGACTCGAAATCGCACGAGTCGCGTCGCATCATGAGTAGCTCCCTCAGTGTTGAAAAGTTTATTTCCATGCGCCTGGGCAGTTGTAATATCTGTTGATGCGAAGCCAGTCGCTATCAGTGATATATATACGCTGGCCCATGTCGGAGACGCTTTCCTAAAAGAAAACGAAGAAAATATGAAAAACGATACAACGAAAAACATAAGGCATCAAGTAGAGACATGCCTGTTAAATTGCAGTAAGTTCCAATATTTAATTATACGCACCGGTATAGCTTCAATAGTCGCCTTGCCGTTGTTGCTGAATGCAAGCGGTCCATAGTGCATGCAGCTAACGTAGTCGTATTCTATTCCCAAGTTGTCAACTGTATTAGTTCCGTACAAATTGAAGTTGTGTTCGAGGCCTGGCAGTTACAAATAAAACTATGTTACAATGGATACAGAAATATAAACATTTCAATTACTCACAATAGTTCGCATTCAGCATAAATGTTCATATCCAGAGGTGTTTTTTTCTTTAAATTACTTACTATATTATAAATTTTCTTACAACAATGATGATGATTGATCAGAGAGCAGAAGACAATTAAAAAAACTTTGCTCAACTTAAAATCTGTTCTTACTGATCTGGTACCATGTTAGGGATTTGAGTTTGATCCCAAGTAACAAGTCAACATAGTTTTCAAAAAAATTCTAGAACCAACCGGGAGTGATGTTCTCTTCGTGAATCTTGATGTACTGGTCCCTGTTGTGAGTGGTATGCATGTGGACGAAGCCTAAGATGTGCATGAACTCGTGGACGATGGTGGCGTGTCTGAAGCACCCGACGCCGACGGTGTTGCGGGCGAGGTTCATTTGATGGACCCCACGAGAGAGCCTGTGGCCCACGTGTGCGTAGCAGCCGCCTGATCCACCCTGTTGTATTGGGAATAGTTATTAACCCGAAAAATAAAGAGTTGAAGATAAAACGGCATAAAACACATATGGTTTTGTTTTTAATTTCTGAAAATGTAATGGCACTTACAGTAATGCTTGTATATACAGTGTCCGATTCTGTCCTGTACCGGAATTTCACGCAAGTATGTGCTTCAATGTCCTTAATTGCTTCCCAAATAGCTGCTTGCTGTGCGTCATCTGCAAAAAGCAATATGTCATTAGGTACTTCTATGATTGTGCTTTTAAACCACTCCGCACGTGACTTCGTCCGCGCGAATTTCGAACTTTGTCTCCGTGAATTTCTACTCCCAGCCACCTTCTTTATATATATAAACTAGATACTTTTATAAAATATAAATCAATATCTAACAATAATTCTATCAAACCCAAAACAACCCCTTAGGGATCGAATTTCCCAAAATCCAGCCTCAAATAGCACCTATATCCTAAAAAGAACCCCCATGCTTGAGAATCCTAGCACTCTTGTAGTATCGAATGTTCATACAAACCCATCAACTACGAAAACTGTTTTCGAATTTCACAATAACCTCTCTTAGTGAGCACCTATGTTATAAAAACACCCTCATGCAAAATTTTAAACCTTTCACGATCAACACCAAAAAGAAAATCATAATGAGATCAAAATCAACTTTCTAAATTCTCCTTCACCGAACTCAAAAAAGACAGTGTTGCCAGGATAACTAAACTAAACGAGGTATAATTGAAAAAACATAAGATCAAGAACAACTTACCAAATTCTTTATCGCCAAACTCAAAAACAACGGTGTTGCCAGGCCAAGGTCCAATGGCAGCCGCGGTGTAGGCGTTGCGACCTGCTGCATACTCCTGCAACATCACCACATAATCTTCATCATCCAGGACTATATCACCCTGGTACCAGCCACCCAGCTCCTCCTCATTGGCGAATGGGGAAGCCTTCTTTCTCGCTTGGAATTGCTCCGCGTCTGCATTTCCTGCACAAAAAAAAAAGATTACTTTATCCAAAAAAAAAAATCAAAGTACATCGTTTGCTAACATTTTAATTGTGTCGGACAAGATTAAACTGCTCCACACAGCTGCTGCGCTGCTGTGTGGGTTCAACCTGCAGTGGGAACTGAATGATCCAACTAGCGATGGTACGCCTCACCAGGAATGCCTGCCTCGTGACAACCTTCCTGTCGAGCGCCAAACAATTTTACTGTGTTCCGTCGGTGCGTAGGAAATTCTCATCTTAGGTCTCATATCTTTGCTTTTGGACTAGATTGAAACCAAGAGCAACCCCATTGTAATTTAAAAAATAAAGAATTCCTACATCTTTCTCTTGGTCTGTATTTCCTATCTGTTGATTGACAATAGGATAATTCTTTCATAGTTGTCTGTTAAACAATTTTAACCATAGTCAAGCTCGACAAATATTACATTTTTAAAGATGACAAACAGGGAGTAAAAGGGCGAATAATAAACATGCCTAGGATCATGAAATACAATGTAAAATTTAATAAATTACAGAATTAATTTATTGAAAATAAAAATGAACCTCCAAAATTACTACACTCAACAGATTGTTTTTGGTTTTGTTTGGCCAGGACGAGGTCTATACGTAAGATTCGGAAAAACCACAGCGAAGGTCAGAAATTTGGACCGTTTAGTAGTAAATAAACAACAACACTACGAAAGCTTAAAATATAAATTTTAATTAATTATTGTATTCATTAACATACCATTCCGAATATTCTCCAAAAACTGTCTGAAATCCTCAATATCCTTCCTGGACCTCACTGTAGCAGGACTGGCTGCTACCAACCCGACCAGACCAAGCACTACAAAAGTCAAGGAGATTCGCAACATTCTGATTCCAGAGAACCTGTCACAATAACATACACACAACCAAGAAAGCAGCTTTTTATTACAAATAATTATCTGCATCAATCTGTACTTATGAAGGGAACTTATCTAAACAGATAAAGTGATCGGTTTATAAATCCGGTTTTTTGCTGAATTACATTTGACTTGCATTCAATCTACGGTTTATTATGATAAGTGTACTTTTTTCTTATCAGTTTTTTAACCGACGGCGTCGAAAAAAAGGGGAGGGTCTCAATTCGTTTGAATCTTTATTTTAGGGATGTTGTCGGATTTCTCCATAACTCCTAAACTGATTTGGACGATTCTTCTTTTGTTTGACAGATGGTCCCATGGTAATCAGGTCGAGATCTGATGACGGGATCTTGGAGAAATTTACGTAACTCTTCAATAAATGACAGCAAATCAACGGTACTTGCTGTTATCACATATCGATGCATTGTTTACACAATAACACAACAAAACATTACGCCTGTACCCACTAAAAGATGAAAGCTGTTATTAGAAGTCGGTGGCAAAAAGTCAAGAAATAAGAAACAAAGTCACCGACTTCTAAGTATAACTTTTCATTTATATGTTATTTTACACTTATTTGCGTTTTTTTAGAAGTGGGTTCTATTTTTTTTTTATTACTCTTACGTATGTTACGGTGTTGTATTAACTTATCTGTACAGTTGTGTCCAAGGGCTCCATCTCAAGCTTAAGGGTAGATAATTTCTGCCTTGAACTCGTCATCAGTCATTTCCATTCATTCATCAGTTTGATTTTTATTTACTTCATTATAACTTATTTCACAACGAGTGTCCTTTAGGTCATCATCCTCATGCCCTTGTACACATAGCAGTGTATGTATATGTTCTTGTTCCGTCTCTAGATCTCTATAATCTGTCATCTGAGTCATTCTTCTACCTTGCTATTTATTTTCCAGTTACTTGTCTTCAGAGGAGTGTCTTCTTCTTATCTGACACAATGTCAAACTTAATAACAATCGATTTGTCTATAACACTTACAATTCGTATCATCTAAGCCTTTTGCCTTAAGAGTCTTGGCTGTTTTACAAGGTCGTGTTGCTAATGATGACTAAAATATGGCACTAAGACGTGGTCTTTAACTCCTGGAGCATTGGAAAGGCTCTTGTGATTTCTTTGCGTGATTAAATCTGGAACGAGTGGATCAGTATTCACCAAAGATCCTGAGTCACCGACATAGCTCTTATACAAGTTGATGTGGCACTAGGTAGGCCACATCACCGGAACTGTTATCCGATGGGGATAAAAAGTTCTCGAGTGGTGACCACGAACCGGGAGACTCAACGTAGGCAGGCCTATTACTAGGTGGACCGACAACATCGTGAGGGTCGCGGATAACCGATCTCGATGGTTTCAAGAGGCGGTTTGTCGGTCGGCGTAGTGGTGTTTTGTTCAGCAGTGGACGTCTTCCGGCTGATGATGATGATGAATACGTGAGTGTACTATATATATATTTTTTGGTAAAACCACAATGTGTGTGCCCCATTGCCAATTACACAGTTTTGGAGTTATACAATAAATTTCGTGCGAATCGCCTACAAAAAAATATTATAGGTCAATTAGTGCGAATTATCCAATATTGACGTGATTTGTTTAATGATACCTATTACTTTTGAGTTTATATTTTATCATAGAGATTATTGTTTTTCGAATGTATCTGATTATGTAATTTTATATGTTCTTAAAGTTCTCGTATAAAATGTTCGGGGGTTTACTGATTTTATCAGCAACATTATGTCACTTTTATCGTGCGTTAATTGCGTTGCAGTAACTCACCCGGCGTTGTATTACTTCATTTATTATCAATTCCTTCTAATAACAAAGAAAAGAAATTAACAGCAACCCAAAATTAAAAAAAAAAACATCAAAATTAAAATGACAGTGAAATTGCAGTACATTCGCAAGGAAGTTTTAGCTACGCAAATAGGTATACAAATCTGCAGAGGTTTATAACTGGTAATATTTTTTCTGGTATTGCTATCTTGTAAAACCATATTTGTCTGGTATGTATTTAAAGTTTTCAATAAATTAATACATGGACATCATTTAAATTAGAGGACTGAAGAAGTTTAAAGTTTGTACTTTAAACTTCTTCACTCACACAAATGTTTAATAATAAAAAAGTGTTTAATTTATTCATTATAATACTCATATTAACATTATTCATGGTAGGTATGAAGAGCCGTCTAGTTAATTAAGTGTTAAAAGTTAATTTCCATGCGCTGGGCAGTTGTAATATCTGTTGATGCGAAGCCAGTCGCTATCTGTGATGTAAATACGCTGGCCCATGTCGGGGACGTTTTTCTAAAAGAAAATGAAGAAAATATGAAAAACGATACAAGGAAAAACAAGATACACTTAGATAAGATTGAACTACTCAAAATCAAATATCAAGTAGAGACATGTCTGTTTAATTGCAGTACTCGTAAATTCCAGTATTTAATTATACGCACCGGTATAGCTTCAATAGTCGCCTTGCCGTTGTTGCTGACTGCAAGCGGTCCATAGTGCATGCAGCTAACGTAGTCGTATTCTATGCCCAAATTGTCAACTGTATTAGTTCCGTACAAATTGAAGTTGTGTTCGTGGCCTGGCGGTTACAAATAAAACAATGTTACAATGGATACAGAAATATAAACATTTGAATTACTCATATTAGTCCGTATTCAGCATAAATGTTCTTAACAAGAGGTGTTTTTTCTTTAAATAACTTACTATATTATAAATTGCCTTACAACAATGATGATCGATTGATCAGAGAGCACAATTATAAAAAATTTTGCTCAACTTAAAATCTGTTCTTACTGATTTGATTTGGGTTTGATTCCAAGTAACAAGCCAATATAGTTTTCAAAAAAAATCTAGAACCAACCGGGAGTGATGTTCTGTTCGTGAATCTTGATGTACTGCTCCCTGTTGTGGGTGGTATGCATGTGGACGAAGCCGAGGATGTGCATGAACTCGTGGACAATGGTGGCGTGTCTGAAGCACCCGGAGCCGGGTGTATTACGGGCGAGGTTCATTCGATGGACCCCACGAGAGACCCTGTAGCCGACGTTCGCGCTGCAGCTACCTGGGTTACCCTGTAGGATTGGGAATGGTTATTAACCCGAAAAATGTCTAATGAAAACTTAAAGTTCAATTGAAAAATGAAGGTAATACGACATAAAAACTGATCGTTAAAAACCGTGGTGTTCTTACGCGAAGCTTAAGGATTGTATGTAATCGCTTATAATACTTATAAGCGTTACTAGTGCAATTTTATCAGCAGTGCATACGAGTACTTTCATGCATTTCTGAATCGATATTAAGCTGGGCAATTTCTGTTTCTTTATTGATAGTATTGTACTAATTAAGTCTTTAATTCTACTAGAATATGACTCATATGATTGTCATTCATTAAGCTTGTTTATATCTTACTTAAACTACGAGTATACTGGATTATACTCTTTTATTTGAGATTTTATTAATATTTATCAAGCATATATACCATTATCTTTATCAAGATTTATTGTTTTGTTAGTAATTTTTTATACACGTTGTCCGATGCTGCCCGCCCCACCCCTATAGTGCTTATGCACTTCTGATCTATTTATTTGTTTATGCTTTTTTATTAACGGCTTTTATTTTGTTCCCATCATCTTTACCGACATTTATTTTATGGTTTTGTTTGTAATTTCTGAAAATGTGATGGCGCTTACAGTAATGCTTGTATATACAGTGTCCGATGGTATCCTGTACCGGAATTTTACGCAGGTATGTGCTTCAATGTCCTTAATTGCTTCCCAAATAGCTGCTTGCTGTGCGTAATCTGTAAAAAACAAAACATTTAATTACTTCCGTGTGCCTATAAATATGAAAATGTTCATATATATCAATTATAAATTAAACACTCTAGTAAAATTCGACTTTTCCTTACAAAAAATTAAATCTATTTTATCTATGACTATTTTCAAATTACACTTTATATGCATAAATCGTTTGATTTGATTTTTTGTTAAATATTGAAATGATATGATTAGAGTTGCCACCCGTCCGGGTTTTCCCGGATTTGTCCTAGCGCCGCGGGGGGCTTCATTTGTAGTCCGGGTTAATAAGAGAGAACCTGTCTTAATAAGGGAGAGCCTTTATCTAATGTACGGTATATTAGATTATAAACCGTATATAACGATGACTAAGGAAAAGAAAAGTAATTCTGAAAAGTAATCGACAGAGCAATAAAATAATTAGTTGATAATGATGGCGAAAGTGTTACTATCGATTTTATCATTATAACACTCTTGACCCTATGATAATAGAAAGTTCTTGATATTTTTTACTTGTATCACTCAGATAGTGGCCAAATTCTAAACCATTTACTAGTATCGTTTCTAGTTTTTCAATTTGTTTTAAAACATTTAAGTTTTGCTCTATTTGTATCTTAAATAATAGACAATAAAGACCCAAAAACATTTTGCAATTTAACGAAGGATAACTAAACTAAACGAGGTATAATTGAAAAAACATAATAAGATCAAGAACAACTTACCAAATTCTTTATCGCCGAACTCAAAAACAACGGTGTTGCCAGGCCAAGGTCCGATGGAAACTGTGGTGTATGCGTTGCGACCTGCTGGATACTCCTGCAACATCACCTCATAGTCTTCATCGTCCAGGACTATGTCACCCTGATACCAGCCGCCCAACTCTTCCTCATTGGCAAATGGAGAAGCCTTCTTTCTTGCTTGGAATTTCTCCACGTCTCCATTACCTGCATCGAATAAAAATGAGATTCCATTTCATGAATAAAAACTTAAGGTTTTTAAGTTTGCTATAATTCTGTCAGACAAGATAAAACTACAATTATGCTTGGGTTCCAACTCCTTGACGTGCACTCTGGGAAAAGGCAGATCACAGTCTCCCTGTAACCTGCGGTGACGAATGAGTGACCCCACTGGCACTGGAATGAAAGTGGTAGGCCTCACCAGGTACGCCTGGGTCTGGCGATAACCATCCTGGCGGAGGCGAGCGCTGAACTATTTTAGTGTGGTACTACTTCGACGCGATGGCTTTGAGATCGTCCAATAGTGAAGCACGAGCTGTCACCTTTCGCGCCAAACGCTGTTAGTAGCTTAGAGTATAGCAAAACAACTTTAGTCCCAACGTAGTGTGGGCGCTGCGGCCTGCGCGGTCAAAAGACCGTGTTAATAGACAGTAACACTGTAGTTCCTCCTAGGTGAACTCGCGCTTATGATATTATCACCTTAAGCTGGTTACTCACTTAGCAGTGTTGCATGTAACGTATCAGATACGGTACGTAGGCCCACTGCGAAACGCTCGCGTGTGGATCACTGTAAGCTCGCAGTGATCCGCCGATTGGCGGTATCGCTGCGAACACAAAGGCAGCTGCAACACTGCTAAGTGACTACCCAGCTTTAGGTCTCATCTTTACTTTCGAGAGTTCATTGAAACCAAAAGCAAACCCATTGTAAATGAAACAATAAAAAATTACTTTCCTTTTATCTTTATTTCCGATCTCTTGATTGACAGCTGGACAATTCTTGCTGTTGTTGTTGTCTGTTAAACGATCTTAGCCAAAGTCAAGCTTGACAAGTATTTATGAAGACAAGCAGAGGTAAATAAAAAGGCGAATAATAAATAGTATTAGATATTTTAAAATTTGTTATTGTGTTATTTTAATGGTAATAAAGAAGAGGTTTTGATGACCTAAACGAAAGCTTCAAATATAAATTTTAATTAATTATTGTATTCATTAACATACCATTTCGAATATACTCCAAAAACTGTTTGAAATCTTCAATATCCTTCCTGGACCTCATCGTAGCAGGACTGGCTGCTACCAACCCGACCAGACCAAGCACTACGAAATTCAAGCAGATTCGCAACATTCTGATTCCAGAGAACCTGTCACAATAACATACACACAACTAAGAAACCAGCTTTTTATTCTAACAATTATCTGCATCTATATAGATAAACTGATTGGTTTATAAGTGCAGTATTTTGGTAAATTGCATTTGACTTGCATTCAATTTATGGTTTATGTTTATTGTGATAAGTGTATTTTTTAATCAGTTTATTAGACTTACGTGTGTTTCGGTGTTGTTAACTTATCTAAATAGTTGTATCCAAGGGCTCCATTTCAAGTTTAAGGGTAGATGTTTTTCGCCGTGAACTTGTCGTCAGTAATTTCGATTCATTCATCAGTTTGATTTTTATTATCCTTTTTGTATCTTTTCTCTCTTTTAGGTCAACATCCTCATGCCCTGGTACACATAAAAAATCGTATGTATTTCTTTTTGTTCTGTCTCTTCATCTTTTGTATCTGACATATTCTGAGTCATTCTTCTACCTTGCCTTACCTTCTATGATGAATACTTGAGTGTAATTTATCTCAATTTTATTGTTTAAAACACAGTGTGTGTGCCAGTCGCCTACTACAAAGTTTTGGAGTTGCCGTTTCGCAAACTTTAACAAAAATACTAAAGAAGGTCAATTTGTACACTTCGTAGGAGTTCAATTTGTGCTAATCATCCAATATTGACGCGATTTTTTTTACTGTTGAGTACAGGGTATTATGAATTCACATGTTTATGTTTTATCATAGAGATAATTGTTTTTGACATGTTTGTAACTGATTACTTGTTTTGATTTGTTCTTAAGATTTTCGTATTCGGGGGTTTACTGATTTTATCAGCAAAATTACGTCGTGTTTTTGGATAATACTATTATCATGCGTTAATTGCGTTGCAGTAACGCATGTCGGGGCCCCGGCCGCGGGATGGTCTAAATAAGTAACCTTGACACTGGAACGTGAAGGACAATTTAAGGAACACGGTGGATTTTAGTCAGTAAGAGTCTGACAGTCCCTTTCGCGTCCAGTCATTTGATGATTATACCACTTAATAAAAAGATGTAATACAGTTAAATTATTTTCTATATAATTTAAAATTAATTAATTCTAATTTATTCTCCAGGGGTCTAAAAAGATGATTTTATCAGATTCATAATATTTATTGCGATAAAATTTGTAATTACTATTGCTCAAGCAATAAAGTAGATAAAAGATGTTTTTTTTAATCGTGGTAAAATCATCAAATGAGTCCACCCCACCCAGGTCAGAGCGGGACTGTCAGACCCGTACCGACTAAAATCCACGGTGTCCTTCAATAGCCCTTTACGTTCCGGGGTCACGGTTAAACCAGGCTCGTCATTATGCAATCTATCTATACTTATAATAAATCTGTAGAGAGGCCAATTCTGTACATGAAATATATTTAAAAAATAACTATCAAGGGGTGATTAGGGATCGCTACTGATGCCAAAAATGCAATCAGTAATTTTTTTATCTGTCTGTCTGTCTGTATGTTCATTATAGAAACAAAAACTACTCGACGGATTTTAACGAACTTTGGCACAATTATTCTTCATACTCCTGGGCAGGTTATTGTATACTTTTCATTACGCTACGCTCAATAGGAGCAGAGCAGTGAAGGGAAATATTGGGAAAACGGGAGAAGCTACTCCATTTTTTAAGCTTCCGTCGCGTGTGCAGCCTTAATGGTTAAAGCTACATAGAAATCACGTATGACGGAAATGTTCTCTTTAAAATTATATTAAAATATTCCTTAACAGCATATGTCTATCTTTTATGGTTGACTCACAATAACACGTGAAACTCAACGCGGGCGAAGCTGCTGGCTAAAGCTAGTGTAGAATAATTTGATTGAATAAGATGATTCTGCTAAAGTGTACGATTTAGACCCCCAGTACTAATCAAATTTCATTGCGAATTACTTGCGGGACCGACAACAATTTGTCAGATTGGCATGGTCACTCCCATACCATGCTTGTACGGGTGTAAGTCAGGGTTCGGTTGTCGGCCCCTTCTTTTTCCCCTTCATTTTGATGATTAACAACCTCCATGGCGTAGTTGTGAATGCCACAGAATAGTTCCGCTGAGGGAACGAGATGGCGCTAGACGACGTGTATAGCTCTGTCTCTTTCCCTCAGTGGAACTACTCTCGCTTTAAGTCGTCACGGTACCCCTGTAAGGACCCCTGATCCTTTTTCTGATGACTTAAAACTGTTTTATGAAATAAAATCTGTGCTGAGCTCGGTGTCAAGCTCTGCAATTGGATATTTATTCAGTATAGTTTCTTGTGGAGTTTGGAAAATAA
Organism: Agrotis puta; assembly: GCA_943136025.2. Lineage (NCBI taxonomy): Eukaryota > Metazoa > Arthropoda > Insecta > Lepidoptera > Noctuidae > Agrotis > Agrotis puta. Next base: position 16,241,278 of record OW964169.2, on the reverse strand, counting down.
AATGGACTTTTTTTTTCGTCGTAAGAAGTCTCTGGAGAATTTGGCAGGATTCCATAGTACAGACGCCAGCAGGTCAACTTACCCGAATTTCTCAAATTTTTACAATTGATCATTAACCCTCCAGTATTATGATAAGGTTGAAGATCTGGTAGGTTGATGTGCTGGCGTCAGTACAAGACTAATTTTAATTCAAAGTAAAAGACAAATGGTTTATAGTAAAAACCGTATAATAAAAAAAAATACTCGTATTAACATTATTCATGGTAAGTAAAGCCGTAGTTTACTAAGCGTTAGATTCGGTCACAAGTAAGTAAGTAGGCAAGAGTTCAGTTCCATGCGCCTGGGCAGTTGTAGTATCTGTTAATGCGAAGCCAGTCGCTATCAGTGATGTATTCGCGCTGGCCCATGTCGGGGACGTTTCTCTAAAGGAAGAAGAAACCATGAAATCCGTTAACAAAATTAATGAACACTAGAATTATGAAATAAATGAAAAACATTAAACAATAGAAAATCTTATAGAAGTGAATCACAATGAAAAGGAATTGATAGAAACTAAAAAGTAAAAAACACCAATAGAAAAATGCCAATGAAATTGCAGTAAGTTTGCAAGGAAAATTTAGCAATTCAAATAGGTGTACAAACCTGCAGAGGTTCAATAGTAGGTGCCCCGTTAGCGGTGAACGAATACGGCCCATAGTGCATGCAGCTTACGTAGTCGTAATCTATTCCCAAGTTGTCGACTCGAGAAGGTCCGTACAAATCGAAGTTGTGCTCACTGCCTGGAAGTTACAAGACAACAATGTTACAATGGATCCATAAATATTTGTTACATTTTTTTTTATTAACTCAATATTGATATTAAACGATCGGAACTTTTGATTGAACAGAAAACAAATTTAAAATTCTTGCTCAATTGAAAATCTCTTCTGATATCTAGCTCAACAAACATGTAATGGTAGACATAACTAAAGGATATAAGTAAGTATTATCATGGACATACCTGGAGCAATATTCTGTTCATAAATCTTGACGTACTCGTCCCTGTTGTAAGTGGTGTGCATGTGAAGGAAGCCAAGGATGTGCATAAACTCGTGGACAATGGTGGCGTGTCGGAAGCACCCGACGCCGACAGTGTTGCGGGCGAGGTTCAATTGATGGGCCCCACGAGAGAGCCTGTGGCCCACATTCGCGTAGCAGCCGCTTGGTTCACCCTGTAGGAATGGTCAAATCTGTTATTACGATACGGTCCTACTGCTTAAGTAGAAAAGATGATACATATACTCTTACAAAGAGAGATCATACCATACGCAATAGTTTAAATTGTGGTTGATTTTGAAAACAAAAAAATGCTAATTAATTCTTGATAGCATCACTAGTGCAGTTTATATCAGCAGGCATGCTTTAATAATACTGACGATGATGAATTGAATGATGACGACAAGATAATTATGTCATCATTGGTTATCACAATATTTGAAGCCAATTTGTGATTTTGATTGTCAGTGTTGTGCTTTATTTATATGGGTGCTACCCCACTGGAATATGAATCATACAACTTAATTAATTTAGCATGTTTATAATTCACTTAAGCTCTTCTGATCTATTTGATTATGCTTTTGCTAACATCTTTATCGACAACTTTGGTTTTATTTGTAATATCTGAAAATTTCATTGCACTTACAGTAAGTTTTACATATACGGTGTCCGATGCTGTCCTGTACCGGAATTTCACGCAGGTATGTGCTTCAATGTCCCTAACTGCTTCCCAAATAGCTGCTTGCTGTGCGGCATCTGCATTAAAGAACATTTCGTTATTACTTTATTTACCTTAACTACTAATTACTTCGAGACCGCAGTCTTACGAGATTTTGCCGTTTAAAGAGTGATTCCCTCAGTCGATTTCCCTTTATTTTTCTAATGCTCAGTATATTCTCATTAATCTATTATATCTTAAGGGCTTTGCTCTCTCTGAACCCATACATTACTAATATTTACAAATTGCATTTTATCTAAAGCCTTATCTTTGATTGCACTTTATAAAATGTCGATTTTATCTACATTGTTTGATATGTTTATTTGTTCAACATTGAGATGATATGATCCATGTCTATGTTTCCTTTTATAAACTTCTCATTGATGGAATGAATCAGTTCAGAGGCATATTTATAATGGTTACCCTCTTGTTTTTTATTCTTAATCTTGTTGTCAAAAATAACCTCATTGTTTTTTAAAACACTTGTTTTTAATGTATTCTTGTGATCTGACTTTTTTGTTATGTCCTTTGTTACTTCTTATTTTAACATTATTATCTGGATTGTAGTAAGTCAGATAGATAGTTGGTTCATGTAATATACTGGTATTTAAATTGGACTATTTAGGGGAAGAGATAGGCATAGGTCACCATAGATAATCGTTACGAAATTGACATTTTCAATTTCAAGAATCTTTATCTAATAAATAATAAATAAATAAATAAATATTCCACAACTATCACACAACGCCATCTAGTCCCAAGCTAAGCAGAGCTTGTGTTATGGGTACTAGACAACTGATAAACATACTTATATATTTCTAAATACATACATATTATAGATAAATTACACCCAGACACAGAACAAATGATCGTGCTCATCACACAAACATTTGTCCTGGGTGGGAATCGAACCCACAACCTCCGGCATAGCAGTCAGGGTTACTAACCACTAGACCAACAGGCCTGTCAATGTGCGATTAGTGTTAGACCATAAACCAAGTATTACGGTGACTAAGTAAAGGGCAATGTATTTCCGCAAATTAATATCGTCACTTCGAAGGGCAATAAAAAGTTAGTTGATAATGAAGATAATCATGGCGAAACCATTATTTTCTATTTCATAATTATTATTTATTGCACTCTGTTAGCTCTGTGATAATAGAAAATTGTTTAAAACAATAACATCCATTCCCTATTTTCCATATACACGGCTAGGAAGTAGATAAAGATCAAACTGAACAGGGGCATGGAATGGTCATTTCCAATATTTTAAGCTCTGAGACAAAGTGTACAATTTTACGGTTCATAAGGTTATAACCACTTTTCGTATTCCGATGGGCAACAAATGCCTAGAGATTGCAATTAATTTAAATCCTCGAACTTCAAAACCAATAAGAATATCCCAGTGATTGATGCTTCCAAAATAAAAATATAAATTAAATTCTCTTCTATATCTACTACTTATTATATGCTGAAGGTGACAAAGAAAAATAACGTGAGAACGAGATTACTTACTGAATTCCCCGGCGCCGAATTCAAAAACGACAGTGTTGCTAGGCCAAGTTCCGATAGAAGATGAGGTGTAGGCACTGCGACCTACTGCATACTCCTTCAGCATCACTTCATAGTCTTCATCATCCAGGACTATGTCTCCCTGGTATCTGCCGCTTAATTCTTCATCATTCGCGAATGGAAGAGTCTTCTTTCGCGCTTGGAATTGCTCGGCATTCCTGTTACCTGGGTACATAAAATATATCAAGTTAGTTAATTTATAGACATATTGTCCGATGGTCAATGTGCAACAGCTTCATCGTTTTGCTAATAACGCCTTTCGCTTGCTTTTTAATACAGATGCAATTAGAACGTTGCCTGTTTTCTGAAGTCAACATTTCTATAGGCGCGTTTGACCACTTTATTTTTTGGGTCTTGAATGAGACTCAAGTCAGTCAGGATAACTACAAATGAAGTTCGGCCAAATTTATTCTTTTACGAGTATGTAGGCCAAGAGTGGAAAATCAGAATCCATAAGAGATACCGGGAAAAATGTTTGATGTTTCCAATTTTGACAAACATTTTGAAACACACAATATTTTTAATTACAGTACCTTTCCGAACATTGTCCAAAAACTGTCTGAAATCCTCAATATCCTTCCTGGACCTCACCGTAGCAGGACTGGCTGCTACCAACCCGACCAGGCCGAGCACTACGAAAGTCAAGCAGATTCGCAACATTCTGATTCCAGAGAACCTGTCACAATAACATACACACAACCAAGAAACCAGCTTTTTATTCTAACAATTATCTGCATCTATATAGATAAACTAGATTTTATCAGTTTATAACTCAAATACTTCGGTGACTCGGATTTTAACTGCAATAAAATCTATTGTGGTAAGTGCTAATTTTTTTATCTTTTTATTAGGCTTACGTATTTCCGGTGTTGTCTATACAGGGTGTCCCAAAACTCAACGTCAAGCCGAAACGGGGTGACAGGATTGATCATAACCATCACGAGAAAAATCTGAAAAAAAATCTATCCCGTGCAGTTTGAAAATTATGGGCATTTTAAGAAAAACCTAGAAATGTGATCAAACTGTACCATTTTTCGGTTATTGTGGTTATTCTTTTTTATTTTTGTTCATTTGAACTTTGGAAACGTAATCCTAAATAACATTTCTAGAATCCCAATAAAAAATAATGACACAATTGCCTCAAGTTTCCGAGAATTGAGACTATTTGTTAAACTACGAATTTAAAATTTTCTAGATTCGTCGACTTTGACAGGCCCTCCTATAAAAAAAATGTACTAGAGTGCCTTGGCAAGTGGCATTAAAAGTTGGCGCATTTAATCAGAATTCTAAAATGGTACAATACTTGTTAGTTCCATACAATAGAAAAGAGTAAAAAAATTAAAACCTCAAGTAACCCGATTTTTGCTATCACATTTTACTCAGTTAAAATGTTTTTAATTCGCACAAGCTCTAGGTAGGTTCTTAATTTTAAGACAAAATGATGAGAGAGATGGATAATGGGTATGTTTGTCATGAGTGAGCGAGACAGATAGTGACGCCACTTTTACCAAAGTGAAAAAAAGTTAGTAAAATAATTAGGTTTGTTGGACTAAAAGTCAGATAGAGAAAAAACATTTTTATTACAATAAATGTTCAAATTGTTTACCATCAGCCTCAATACAAGCCCTACATCTTCTTAAAAAAGATCTACTTAAGTCGGGCATATCTTCGAGAGTTGATCGCCTCAGCTGCTTGAGAAATGCGTTCACGCAGGTCGGCTACGTGATCAATGGGCTTTGAGTAAACTTTTTCTTTGAGAACTCCCCAATAGAAAAAATCCAGGGGATTTAAATCTGGTGAACGGGCGGGCCACAAGATAGTGCCTGAACGTCCAATCCACCTTCCCGGATATTCCTGGTCAAGGAAATCTCTTACTTGCACTGCGAAATGCGTACCCATACCCATTATCCATCTCTCTCATCATTTTGTCTTAAAATTAAGAACCTACCTAGAGCTTGTGCGAATTAAAAACATTTTAACTGAGTAAAATGTGATAGCAAAAATCGGGTTACTTGAGGTTTTAATTTTTTTACTCTTTCCTATTGTATGGAACTAACAAGTATTGTACCATTTTAGAATTCTGATTAAATGCGCCAACTTTTAATGCCACTTGCCAAGGCACTCTAGTACATTTTTTTTATAGGAGGGCCTGTCAAAGTCGACGAATCTTGAAAATTTTAAATTCGTAGTTTAACAAATAGTCTCAATTCTCGGAAACTTGAGGCAATTGTGTCATTATTTTTTATTGGGATTCTAGAAATGTTATTTAGGATTACGTTTCCAAAGTTCAAATGAACAAAAATAAAAAAGAATAACCACAATAACCGAAAAATGGTACAGTTTGATCAAATTTCTAGGTTTTTCTTAAAATGCCCATAATTTACAAACTGCATGGGATACATTTTTTTTCAGATTTTTCTCGTGATGGTTATGATCAATCCTGTCACCCCGTTTCGGCTTGACGTTGAGTTTTGGGACACCCTGTATATATAAAAGGAGAACTGACTGACTGACATATCAACGTACAGCCGAAACTACTGGGGCTAGGAATGTGAAATTTTGCACACGGCTTCCTATTATAATGTAGGGGAGCACTAAGAAGGGGTTTTTGGAAATTTAACCTTTAAGGGGGTGAAAAGGGGGAAAGTACGTAACCCACGCGGACAAAGTCGCGGGCAAAGTGCTAGTTTACTATAGAACTGTATTTAAGGGTTCCATTTCTATGGGTATTCCTTCTCTTTTGCATATTTCATCATCAGCATACGACGCAATGTTTTATTCTTCCGTATTATCTCTATGTATACGCTGTCATCTCTGTTATCCAAATTTATGTTCAGTTTTCGTCTTCCGTCTTCTTTAATGACGCAGTTTTAATAATAATTGTTTATATCACTGACAAGTCACAAGACGATCTAAGCCATTAATAAGATCATCAATTTAAGAGTCTGTGATTGAGGCAACATGTTCAAACTCCTTTTGATATGCATAGTCACCTTAAAACGTAATAGGTATCAACTTGTTATCTTTTTTATTTTTATTTTTTTCTTCTAAGAATACTGTATTAGCTTCTTAATACATAACTTTTTAATCTCTTCCAATTTTTTCTCAGAATGCTAGGATGGTAAACAATTTGGTAATCCCATCTTATTATGTTTTTGTTTGTTCTTAAAAATAACAAGAATAATATCATGATGTAACTTTTTGTTTTTAGAAAAATACATTAATCTGCTATGTTAATAATCATATTGTACGAATAGGTAATTTTTTTTATGAAAATCTTTGTTAAGATTAATTGTATCATAAGATGATTGTATAAAAACCTTCTAACTAAAGTAATGGTTTACTTCAATCTAAGAGTTACTATTCACTTTTAGAACACAAGAATAGAACCTATTGTTAAAATAATATCAAAATACATGGAAATAGTCGTGGGCCACAAACTAAGCACAGCCTTTATCTTGCCCTAACATTAGTAGAGGCGAATGGCATTCTCCATTGCTCAGTGTGACACAGCCTGATAGCTAAGCGAGGCTTTCGAGGCGTCGGAGTTTTACTCTTAGAATCAATCAAGCTCAGAAGCAATGATGATGAGGCAAACGTTCTAGTCCCTCTCGAACGATGCCGCATAAATTGTGTAGAAAGAGGTATGGGTCATTAAATAAAGGAGTCACTACTGATTCTGTTTTTCCATTTATTATTTCAGCCACAAGATGCCCTTTAATAATAATTATATAATTTATTTTTATTTCAGACAATGCTAGTCCATATTACATAGATTCAAATTAATATATTCCAAAATAATATTCAAAACCAAATAAATAGGAAATTGCGAATTAAAATAAACATCAAAATCTGAAATAATTACTAACATGCCAGAATCATATTAAAATAAAAATTAAATAAAATGTCAACTAATAAACAAACCATTGCAAATTAAAGTAAACATTAAAATTTGTGAAAACTTTAACAGGGCAGATAATATTTTGTAATTATACAGTGAGCACATAATAACACATAATTTTCTGAAGCAGATTTAAAAAATAATAAAACAGGTACAGCTGCTTGCCGAGATGAAATTGTACTGAGCAAAAATAAGATGGAAATGACACAAATGAGAGCCAGCCGACCTTGGTGAGGTGTACCATCGTCCGCGTCAATGTGATCGCTCAGCCAACACCGCATGTTAAAGTTAGACGCCCGTGGTGCGGTTGCCTAGGGTGGACTGAATTCAGTGGGTTATTCATTCTAGAAGGTAGTTCGAATTGACTAGAAGTAATTTACACTCGCGAGCCAAAGCATGGAATCACATACTTGGAATTGAACCGGAATAGCTAAGAGCTAGATTTAAAAATAATAGCGTGGTTCGAATGAAATCAGTTTCAAATTAACAGTTGAAACTTTAAAATGGTACCACATTTATCATTCATAACTAGTTATTAAGTACTCAAGATCCCTCGGAATCGGAGTTAGTGATGCCATACTTTTGCTTGCGAGTGTAGGTGCATTTGTGGTGGGCGTTTGAAAATTATAATGATGAAAAACTATAAATTAAAAAGATCTGTAGCGCTTCCGCCCGGAACAACTGTTAATATGTCTTTACAATCGAATTGGTGCAATTTCATTTATCTTTTTAAGTTTTTATGCGACAAGTACTTTTTCACAGAAAAACCTATTGTTAGGTACAATTTAACAAATTCACATGTTTCTGTTTTATGATAGAGATAATTCAACTTGTTTATACTTATTTCTTATTGATTAGGTGTGTATTTTTTGGGTCTCGTGACAAATATTGGGTTATTTTCCAGGTCTCATTGGTTCAGCGCTTTTCTGGTCACTACTACTTTTCATTCTAGCGTCTACGAATTGCAGTGGTTTGAGAATAGCGTGACTGGGCTTGTCCCATTATAACAAAAATATATAATTTAGTATTTTTTCTCTCAATTCGATTACTGTACACTGACAATGAAGCCCTGCGTTTTATGGAACGGATATGCATGTAGGTAAGTAGTCGTAGTTAAAAAGAAATTAAAAAATCATGGTAATTTTTTTAATTATCACTGAATTTTAAATCCAAATCTTAACGTTTCAAGAATATTTTTGTATTCCTTTGGAAGGTAATTATCAAATTTAACAATAAATAAATAAAACCTTGTATTTACTCGTACATATTTTTATTTGTGAATCAGTCTAGTTATCATTTATCAATGAGTACTTATTTAATATTGTACTTCAGGAGCAGCGTCGACGAATGCCACTTCATCAGCGATGATCTCTTCCTGAGGCATATCAGCAACAAGGACTTCTTCTTGGGGTAATTCTTGGGCAACTTCCTCCTGGACTTCTTCGACGACGGCAGCATCTTCAGGCACGTACTCATACTCGTAGGAAACTCCCTTGGAAAGTTCCTCAGGGTTGAGCTCTGCGCTCCATGCTCCGGGGCAATTGTAATGCCTGTTGGCCCTGAGCCAGTCCCAGCCGGTCACGAATTCCTGTTGGCCCATAAGACCGTTGTCGTTCTGGAATAAAAGAAATCAATGTTATTGGATAGGAAATGTATAACTGATTCCGAAGTAGCAAACTTAAAAATGAAATGAAAGAAGGTTCAAGTAAGCAGTAAGTGAGAAATATTATACAAAGTTTATGTATGTAAGTACAGCATTAAGTAAGTCATACCTAAGCTCTTTTAATAACTCTATGAATGACGGACCCGACGCTGTAAGTCGAACTTTAGTATGGCATTCGAGAAATATTTGTTGAACTTGTACAGTTACTTACGAAGATGGGCAACATAGTGGGTTGTCCATTGGTGCTGAAGCCATATCTGCCGTAGTGCATGTTGCTGGCGTATTCGTAGGGAAGACCCATGTTGTGGACGAGGTTGGTTCCGTACTTGTCGAAGTTGTGTTCCATGCCTGTAGAAAGTGAAAATGATCATTATTTGTATCTAGTTTTCATATTTTTATCTAGGTTATGCCTGCTGTTTCGAACGCGTAGAGTTCTGAAAGTTTCTAATCGGAAACTACTGGAATAAAAATTATCCTAGATGTTATTATAGACTTTTTCTCCGTCACGATCATGGGCCATTTTTTCCTAAAATTATTAAAATACCCCATCGTAAAAATAATTAAAAAACAATTGAACCACTATTTCTAACAAACAAACCCCCAAATACCTAGAGATAAAAATAAAAAATATGTTGCAAATAAAATTGACGTAAACACACAAAGATTTGGCAAAGGTTATCAATGAGTTTCTATATCAACTTATCACTTTAAAACAATCAGTTACATTATCTAAATCCTATAATCTACATTAATATGAATAACATAATTCTATAAACTATTGTTGTCTGCGGTTTCTTTTCAAACTCTTTGAAGTTTCCAATCGTTCTCGATATAAGAAAATCCTACGTAATATCTTTATGGGGCGTATAAACTTTTGTTTTATAATATGACGCGACCTAGCCAATTCGTCACTGGTCATAAATACAAAAAGGTTGAATCATAAATCAGACGATTTACCGTAATATTTCACAACTTATGATAACTTAAATAAGCCGACCCGTTATAACCTTTAAGATTTTATTTTCCAAACTTTTTCATCATCATGCGTCCACTAATTAGATACAACCTCTCTTTTCTAATACCAATATCACGCTTCTGTGCCAGACTCATTCAAGTAAGAAACCTGTTTACTATCCTAAGGCTAAATCACTCACATCAATACTAGCCTAATCAAAAGCCGCCTCCCGCTCTGGGTGGATCGGAAGGGACTATCTACTCTTCCTGAACTAAAATCGACTCTGTTCCTTTGCGCCTGCCGCAAAGGAACAGAGTCGATTTTAGATTGGCCTTATACGACAGTACCAATCCTTTCACGGTTCCGATGTTTTTTCTTGAAAAATATTTATTTACTAGATTCCGCCCGCGACTCCGTCCGCGCGGATGTCGGTCTTCGCGTGGATGGTTTATTTCTCCATTTTGAGTAACTCTGACAATGACATCTTATAAATATAACGGGTCTGAATCCACTGCGGGTAATGCAACGTGTGTTCGCGGTTATACAGAACAACGTCTATGAATAAAACTGAAAAATAATTTTTTTTCTTCGTATTTTTCCAGGATAAAAGTATCCCATTTTATGCCCAGCATAATAAGGTATAATTATACCAAGTTTCATCGAAATCGAACCGTTAGTTTTCACGTGATGCCTGCATTTACAGACAGACAGACAAACATTTTTTTAACACATATTTGGGTTTGGTATCGATCCAGCAACACCCCCCGCTATTTATTTTTTCTATATTATCAATGTACAGAATTGACCCTTCTACAGATTTATTATATGTATAGATAAAACGTTTTCTTACCTGGCCAAACGTTCTGCCACAAGATGCGGACCCAGTCGTCCCTGTTGTATGTGGACTGCATGTGGAAGAAGCCGACGACGTGGAGCCACTCATGGATGATGACGGTGTGGTGGAAGCAGCCGCGGCCGGGGGTGTCGCGAGCCAAGTTCAGGGTGTGGATACCCCATGTGTGCCAGAATCCGACGCTGGCGTAGCAACCATCAGCGTTACCCTGGAATTGATAGAGAATAGTTGGTTAAAGGAAATAATATAAAAAGGTAATAAAAAAAAATCCGATTTTAAATTCCCAGGACAAGCAGCGTTATTGGGTAGGTATTTGGGTTTTTCAATTAGGAATTTCTCAGTAGAAGCGCGGAGTTTGGATAAAAGCCCGGTTGAAGTAAGGCAATATAGGCTTGCCTCCAATCACATGACATTTAAATATAAATACCGAAATGTGGGTGTACTACTAGGTACACCTCAGAGCCCTTTGGGGATTACTAACTCGACACGTAAGTTATTATGATGTTACATTTTAGGATGGCGGAGAGTAAAAAGTACAGTTTTATCTTGTGTGATAAATGATGTGGATGTAAGTGAACGCACACACCAACGACAAAACTGTCGAGAAGCACTATTCATTGTTCATTTTGCTATGGAAAATCAATTGACTCAGACAAAACTGGTTGTTTCTTCTTAGTCACAACAGTTTCTTGTTCCGTGGTGTACGCTGTGTCTTTTTTAAAGCATACTTGTCTATGTGAGACTGGCGAAAAAAGTCTGTTCTAAAATAGTCGTGGCTAGTGTGCGCTTAGCTTAAGCTAACAACTTAACTAACTTAACTTAACACAATCATAGAATAAATTGATATTGGGTTTATGCCAAACCGATTATTTTGTGTTTTTAGAATGTTATCTATTGTAAAATATTATATCGTCAACATTTTTATAACACAAGATTATTTAATTACCGAGACGACATACAAAACATAGGTCAATGTAATAAAATTGTTTATTTTGTTGCTTAAAACACAAAGGACACACCCAGATAGATATCTAATCGTTTTTCAGCAAATCTTCAGCTGAATTATAACCATAAAACTGTAAAGCATTTATTTGGGAAATTAAGGTTATCGTGACGACAAAAACCGCGAATTTCTAGAAAGTTTTTATTTATTTAGATGACCGCAAATCGCATTTATTCAATCAAATGAAAATAAAGTCTGATGTAGTAGGTAGTACTACATTAACAAAACATTTTTTCTTTCTTTCCTTTCTTAAAATCTTTACTTTTTTTAATTTTATGATAAGTATAAGTAAGTATTTAAAGTAAAAGTATGATTTTTTGTTAGTAATTATTTTGATGAACTTTTTTCTATTTAATCTCCCACGAATCCTTTTCAATCAACAGTCTAGAAAAGATGTTCTACTGCGATTTACTTTCTTTCCTTCTTTCAATAATATTTTTTTACATATGGGAATATAGTTGAAAATTACATCTTTATATAAAACGGTTTTATTTATCTTTCCCACATTTCTGTTTGTTTTAAATCTTATGAAGACATTTCCAACTTCTACTGAACCGAGTTTTATGAAACTTTGTCCACACGTGTAAAAGGATGACCACAAAACACACCGAATACACAGCAATATATATTTATTTAAATAATGAGCCACTGTTTAAACACAAATACCGCAACACTTGGTTTTAACTTTTATTCACATTCACAATTATAATTGAATTAAATCGAAACTATTTTATAACTGTTAGAGAGATGTTGCTAGTTCTGCGTTCGCCAACCAACTGAACTAGTTCGTCTCTCCGATTATTTAAGTAACGTGTCGCTCCGCCATTACCGGAAGTTTACAACGGACCAATAACAGCGCGACACCAGTGCTGCCATCTTAAATACTTAATAAATCGTATTCACGACTTTTAATCGTTAAATCTATTTAAATAAAATAAGTTATAATATAGTATGATTATAACAAATACATCAATAATAATGAAAACATAATCAAAACGACTAATTTTACGCAAAAGTATAGAAGTCCGGCTTCGAGGCGACAACATCCGGCCGTCCTGCTCACGCATCCGTCCCCGGATAGCGTCCCAGTCTGGTGCAATTGCTGAGAACAGAGTACAAACAATAAGTCCCAATATTATACAGTTACGCTGTAAGTACCACGTACTGTCAATCCAACTGAGCGTCTACTTCTACTATTCCATCAACGGCCAGCAGAAGAAAGACCACAATTAGAAAGACCCGTTAACATGACATATTATTGGATTTAGAGCATTGTTTTCATAACTGTTCCATCAGCGGTCAGTCATTGATAAGTAAGGAGCTTGTAGTTTACCCTAGGCGATGCCTTTGGCCAACCCTAGTTGCATGTCACTACAAACCCCAAACCAAATACCACAGATTTATTTTACACGAATAAATACTGTGACTAAGCAAACACTCTCCAAATATCAAAAATATGTTTGAAGCAAATGCACTAGACAGCATATACAAGTAAATAATGTAAAGATAAACTTTAAATAACTGAAAGCATTTACTTTCAATAAATACCTGACAACATCTTAGGCCATTTCTAAGCCATCAACATCTAGATCTGCCAACTGGATCCAAGGCTTCATATTTTCAGCACACGTGGTTCCCTCATAGCTCTTACTTGTTCTTTCAGCGCCACGCATGTCCTTTACCTTGTAGCGGTCATGGCCCAATACTTCAGTCACTTGGAAAGGTCCTTTAAAAAGCGGTAATAACTTGGTACTCTGCCCGTCATTGGATTGACTGGGAATTTTTATGACTACCAAATCGTTGACATTGTATTTGTGAGCCTCTTTTCTTTTGGAATCGAAAGCCTGCTTCTGTTTGTCTGCACTGGCCTGAATGCGGCTGTTTACATTATCTCTTAGCGATGTAACATCAATAGTTTGATCTTCTTGCACAAATTTGTCAGCATCTGTTTGGAGTCGATATCCAAAGAACACTTCACTAGGAATGGCTGAAGTGGTTTTATTAATGGTACTGTTAATACCTTGTTGGATATTAGTAATATGAGTGTCCCATTTGTCATAGCTCGTATTAGCACCCATACTTCTCAACGCGTCAAGAATGGTACGGTTAAACCGTTCTACTTGACCGTTTGAGCGTGGAACGGCAGTCGCTATAACATGATGTCGTATATTTTTATCCTGGCAGTACTTGACGAATAGCTTGGATGTAAAAGAACTGCCAGCGTCACATATGAGACGCCTCGGGTTACCAAAAACTTTAAATATTTTGTCCAATTCGCTTATAACAACTTGACTTTTAGTATTACGAACAGGAGATATAAACACAAATTTTGTGAAAGAATCAACAGTAACCAGGAGGTAGGAATTTTTACGCGTGGTTTTTACAAATGGACCCAGGTGGTCTATGTGAAGCGTGTGAAAGGGTTTTGCATATTTAGGTATCGGAAACAATTTGCCTTCCTTTTTACCGTGGATATTTTTATAGTAAATACAGTTAATGCAATTTTTAATATATTTTGATACTACTTTCTTAATTTTAGGAAACCAATAACAAGATTTTATTCTTTCAATTGTCTTATCCACGGCAAAATGGCCAATTTCGTCATGATTAGCTCTTATTATTTGCCAAATACATCTTTTAGGGACAACCCATCGTCTACCATATTCAGTCCGACGGTACACCTTATTACCTAATAACTCATACTCATTATACACTTTCTTATTAAGCTCGGCCTGACCTGACTGTAATATTTCTCTAATAGCACAAATATTTGGGTCTTGCAACTGGACCGATAATAACCAATCTGCTTCTGTTATAGCCAACACGCTTTCATTGCACATGGGGGTGGAATTTGTATCGACTGGGTTCCGGCTCAAAGCGTCCACATGTTGCATTTGAGTCCCTGGTTTATGTATCATTTCAAACGTAAATTCTTGAGTAAGTAAAACCCACCTACCAATTCTAGAATTAATTTCTTGTTTATTAATTGTGTATTTAACAGCATTGCAATCTGTATAAATTTTAAAAGTGGACCCTAATAAATAGTGACGGAATTTTTGAAGTGCAACAATTATCGCTAAAAATTCCAGTTCAAAAGAGTGATACTTTTTCTCCTCATTAGAGGTTTGTCGACTATAAAAATGAATTGGGTTTTTCACCAGAATCAGTAACTTGTGTTAATATGCAGCCTACACCATCACGACTAGCATCGGTGTACAAAATAGTGGGTAATTTGGGGTCATAAATGTTTAATAATGCATTACGTAATAATTCGTGTTTTAATGTATTAACTGCTGAAACTTGATCGGATCCCCACTCCCATGTGGCATCTCTTTTCAAAAGCTTTGTTAAAGGTTTTGCTATAAGAACGCAATTCTTTATAAATTTTCGAAAATAATTAATAAGACCTAAAAATTGTCTTACTTGATGGACATTTTTGGGCTCAGGATAATTTTCTACTGCTTTTAATTTCTTTTTACCTGGACGTAAACCATTTTCTGAAATATCGTATCCAAGAAAACTAACAGAACTCTGGAAAAAGTGACATTTCTCTAAATTTACTGTCAAGCCATTTTTTTGCAATATTTTCAATACTTCGTCTAATAGTCTAGCATTTTCATCAAACGTTTCAGTAGCAATTAATAAATCATCCATGTAACATATAACTTTATCGAACCGTAGTTTACCTAAGACGGTGTTCATTAACCTTTGGAATACAGAGGGGGCGTTGCATAAACCAAACGGCATCCTTTTAAATTCATAATGGCCATCAGGTGTAATAAATGCGGTTTTAGAAATAGAGTTCTCACTAACTAAAATTTGGTAGTACCCACTTTTTAGGTCAATAGATGTGTACCATTTACATCCTCTAAGTTTGTCTATAAGGTCTTCTACAATGGGCATTGGGTATTTCTCTTTGACTGTAATTTTATTAAGAGACCTATAATCAATGCACAAACGTTTATCACCTGATGGTTTATCGACTAATAGAACCGGACTAGCGTATGCGGAATTACTTTCGCGAATTATTCCGTTTTTTAAAAGCTCATCAATTATATCTCTAGTCGCTGCCTTTTCGGATTCAGACATACGATAGGGTCTTTGGTATACAGGTTTATTAGTTATCACCTCTATATCCAATTCTACACATGAAGTCTGTCCTAATGATTTTAAATCTTTTGAAACAACCCGAGGGTATCTAGAAAATATTTCATGTAAAACCGAGATGTGTTCAGAATCAGTATTGAACATAAATGATTCTATTAAGACCACGTGGTGGTTGTTTATGGGGCAAAAGGAAAGACTATTTCCTACACGTGCATACATTATCTTTTTGTCTTCGGTGAAATTCCTTCCAATTAATATAGGGCAACCCGCTAATTCATCACAAATATATATAATTACACTAAGCATAGCAATATCGACCATAATATCAACTTGTGCCCCATGTGTGACCTCAGAGCAAGAATCAGTTTTAAAGCCAGTCAATACAATAGGTTTATTTAACTGGAACAAAGTTAAGTTTAACTCTCGTGCTAACGAGGACGTTACTAGAGAACAACTACTACCCATATCTATAAAAGCCTGTCGTTTACATCCATTAATCATAATTTCTTTATAAAATTTATCCTTAGGTGTAGGTTCAACAATTAATTTAACTTCGCTATCTTTTTCAGGTTTCATTTTAGGTTTAGACCTACATGCAAGTTCCAAATGACCAAATCTGCCACACGAATTACATTTGACATTATCTTTCTGACTGCAGCTGGTCTTTTTATGACCTGGTTCACCACAACGAAAGCATGTAATATTTGTACCCGCGTTTGAAACTGAGCTATGCACTACTGCTCCATTAGAAGAATTATCTGTCTTTCTTTCTGAATTAATGTAGCGATTTGTATTTTTATTATGTACATTATTTTGTTTCTGAATGGACTTTTGTTCCGGGTCGACATGAATTTTTCCGTGTAAAAATGAAGCCAAGTCATCACAATATTTAAAATTACCAGCGTCTGCTGCAGTTAGAATATTTTTATCACCAATTGATCCTACGATTATCGAAATAATGTCTTGATCAGAAAAGGCTAGCCTCATTTTATCAATTTTCCCTTTTTGTACAAAATAAAATTCGTATAATGATTGGCCATCTAAAGGTTTTGTTTGGACCAAATCTTTTAACAAACTGTACATATTACGCTTAACTTGGAATGTATCTAATAATGTATTTCGCCAATCTTTCCATTTCCAGGTAGTCCATCGAGTTTTATTTTTTTGAAGCGAGTCGTACCATGTCTTGGCGGTATTACGCAATTTTTGCAACGCTTGATATTGAAGGACTCGATCCGACCAACGAAAAGCATGAGCATTAGCTTCTACCACATTTATCCACATTTCAATATCGTCTATTAATGGGTCAAAGTCAGGAATCACTGATGATAAAATAACATTTTGGCTTACTGCGGGAGACGCACGCCTGGTGCGTCTCTTTTTCCTGTGCTTGTGCCCGCCAGAGCTGCTGCTGCTCGAAGAATACGAGCCCGAGCTTGATGACGAGCTACTTGAAACACTTATTTTTGAGGCACTCCTTCTCCCTCGAGTGCGCTTTCGGCTTCGCGGCATGAGGGCGCGTTTCACTTCACACTTCTGATGTAAAAGGATGACCACAAAACACACCGAATACACAGCAATATATATTTATTTAAATAATGAGCCACTGTTTAAACACAAATACCGCAACACTTGGTTTTAACTTTTATTCACATTCACAATTATAATTGAATTAAATCGAAACTATTTTATAACTGTTAGAGAGATGTTGCTAGTTCTGCGTTCGCCAACCAACTGAACTAGTTCGTCTCTCCGATTATTTAAGTAACGTGTCGCTCCGCCATTACCGGAAGTTTACAACGGACCAATAACAGCGCGACACCAGTGCTGCCATCTTAAATACTTAATAAATCGTATTCACGACTTTTAATCGTTAAATCTATTTAAATAAAAATAAGTTATAATATAGTATGATTATAACAAATACATCAATAATAATGAAAACATAATCAAAACGACTAATTTTACGCAAAAGTATAGAAGTCCGGCTTCGAGGCGACAACACACGTGACAATAAAAAATAAGCCAAAATCATAAAAAGATTCATCCACACCCATCGCGCCAAAGCCTGCTGGGGTCGCAGGACTCACGAAATACCGTGACCCCGGAACGTAAAGGGCTATTGAAGGATACCGTGGATTTTAGTCAGACTCATATGATGATTTTACCACGTTAAAAAATAAAAAGAAACTCCCAACGCGTGTTTAGAGTTCTCTAGTTAATTCAACATGACCCTGTGTAGTTTCATATACTTACAGTGATCCTGACGTAGTTGAACTCATTGGCGTTACGACGACGGAATCGGATGCAAGTCCTTGCGGAGATCTCCCTCATACCAGCATAGATGGCGTTGATTTGGGCAGTTGCTGGAATAATGCAAAAAGTATAATTAGTGTCGGAAATAGGAGAATATAACCTGATTTTCGCTATTGTCGTAATTCCTCTGCCAAGCCTGGGTCGGCTTCCAGTCAAACCAAATGCAGCTGGATCAGTATTTTACATGGAGCGACTGCCTGTCGGACCTCCACAACCCAGTAACTGGGTAATACGATACCCCATGGTAAGACTGGTTGTCAGACTTTAGTGCTTCTAAATAACAGTAACGACTGTCAATGATCTATAAACGACAGCCGGGCCGGGACCAATGGCTTTACGTGCTTTCCGAGGCTCGGAGGAAACTCGCTATGACAGATGGTCACCCACAGACCAAACCGGGCAAGCGCGGCTTAACCCGGAAGATCGGCCTGTGCGGCTGTATTTATTTAGCCACGAGCTCCTCCGCTACTGTCGTAATTATACAAAGTTATTGCCTGCTTGAATGAATTCCAAATCGAGGATCGTTATTATTAAGCAGGGCATTGACTGTTTTTTTGTCCCGGTGACGTGACATTACCGTGACAAGGTAGTTTACTGCATAAATATATTGAAAAAAGGAACACGTATTTTTTGTTTTTATAAATCAATTAATATTGATTCTAGGATAAAAGCCTTCGAAATTCGAAAATGGGAGGCTTGTGACGTCATAACGCCTGTAAAGCTATACCGATCGAGTGACGTTTTGTGATTTTTAGAAGCATCGTATCTTTGACAATTTTGATTTACGTAACAAAAGAAAAAATACGGATGTAATTTTTTTGTTAATCTATCTTTCGGGCTATTCATTTTTTGGAGTAAAAAAGCCTATTATGTAGTTCCTAGCGGCCGGCAATGACTGCCACCCTACCTGCACAAAATGTAAGGAGACTTTGTCAAAATAACACGTGCACACGTGTGCACGGTTAAAAAATGAACGCGTTTCGTTGCCCAGTGAGTGTTCAAGTTTGCGCACTGTGGATGGCAGTAAGTTACAGTGACGGTGAACAAAAATTTACAGTAAACGAGTAGCTTTAAACGTAATTTATATCTTTCCATGTAATTCTACTTACTAAATTCATTGTTGAATTCGTAAACGATGGTGTTAGAAGGCCACTTGGTGTTGGGCCAGATGTACGCGTTCCTGCCTTCAGCATACTGCTGCAACATCAACTCAGCCTGCTCATCATTGAGGAGTATGTCTCCCTGGAACTTGCCGCTGTTCTCCCAGACCGAGGCCTTGGGGTTGGCCAGCATGCGAGATTCTAACCTGATGCCATCATCTGTTGGAGAAAAAATGGGTTAGTGAAGATCATAAAATTTTTACTTTTAAGTAATTGATTCAATGATTATTATAAGTAATAAAAATAATTGAATTGATTAGTTTTAAGGTCTTTTTCTTTGTTTCTTTTTGTGATTCTATGTGCACTTGTGCCGTGTGCCAATAAACGTTTTTTTCTTTATTTCTTTCTAAAATAGTTATTTAACAAAAGTTTGTAAGCCATGTTTTAACAGCGTGTAATATAATATTCACCGATTTCAGCCACGGCGGCCAATCTCAACGGGATTTATTATAGTGCACAAGTGTGTGCGCGGGCACAGTATTTGCGCTCTCTATTTCTTTACTCTCATAGTCCGATGGGACGGTATTCCGACACGACCGAAGACAGATCAGGAGTAGGACCAACGACCAAAAAAACAACTGCTATGCGTACTGCCCGCCATAAAGCGGGTAACGTAACACGCCCGCCGAACTGCATTTCAAACCAACTTTCAAGTATTTTTTTTAAATGAATTTACCTATTTTGATGTACCCCCTTAGAGGGCCAAAGGGCGGAACGTAAAGGGCTATTGAAGGACACCGTGGATTTTAGTCAGTACAAGTCTGACAGTCCCCCTACCTGGGTGGGAGGGCTCACTTCATGATTTGACCACGATAAAAAAAATATAATACTTATGCATAAACAGAATCAAATATTCCTCGACAACTTTTTATGTATCCTGCTAATGCGTCTATAAAAATTTCATTGAAATCGGTAAGGCCGCCCAAAATATCATGAATAGCTAATCATTAGGTATGGCGTTTAATTTAAAAGATTAACGTAATGAATCTACAATCAGTTAAACAAATCTGACAGGGATTAATCCTTATCTACTAAATATTGCGCTGTAATCATTACGAGTTCGTACCCAATTGTTATTATTAATTGTTTCTAAAATAATACTTAATTAAAAGATAGGCGGCACACGAGGTGATTGTTTGATACCACGAACTACCGCATTGCAAAAGAATTTAAAATTGAGGCTTAGGTATTAAATAGTTCTAACTATTAGGTAACTAACCTCCCTGGTTAAAATCTATACTACTCGTAAGTGATATTATTTTTTATATTTTACGTGCTTGTTAGGTCCTAAGTTTTCTACTACTTTTCCTATTTTAATCTATGGCACCCTGGCAACCTGTAATTGGCTCTGTGTTGCATGTTACCACTGTTATCCATTTGCTAAAGCTGTTTGTTCTCCTTAAATAAATAAATTTTGTGAGATAAGCGCGTTAAACAAAACAGCTTTACAACATTAGTTAGTATGGATTCACGTAATATTTAGGTAGTAAAGATGTAATACAAATGGAGTACAAACCTCGCCTACTCCTCTCCAGGAAGGCCTTGAAGGACTCAATGTCACTCCTAGACCTGCTTACTGGAGGCCCAGCCAACGCACACCCAACGACCGACAACAACACTAAAGCAGACCACATCTTGCTCTTCAAATCAACAAAAAAACTCCATCCTTATATATTAATCGTATTATCTTCATAATTACCTAATTACAGATACTGGGAGCGCGCCCAAGTTCATTAAGCTAATCTAATTATTTGATAAAACGATAGTGACATTGATTTTGGTCTTTACACCTTTATTGCGTTCTGTTCTTATTTTAATTGCTAATTTGTACACAAAGGGTGAGAATACATTATTGATAACTGCATTAGTTACATTGATAACGAACTCGTGGAAAGGGATCCCTAGACTGGTGCCAGCTCGCTTTCCTTGGGGGTTCTGTCCCGGGGGGGTTCTAGCAGTAGAACTCTCCCGTTACGGACAGAGTGCTATCCGATCCGATCTGGCGATGCGATCTCTGTTAAAGCAGAACGCGATGCGATCCGTTACCGGCAGTGAGAAAGCACATAATGGACATTCATAAGATTAGAGAGATCGCATAGGTTCAGATTTTATCGCCAGATTGAGTCGCCGGAACGGATCACGCTCTGTAGGTAAAGGACTTATGGGGACAGCGCGTAGTGTTCCCTACGCGCTGTCCAGTTTGATGAGGGGTGACGGATGTCCTCAAATCCGTCACCCATACCATATACATCCATATATTCGTCACACAAATCCAGAATTACCGGATTTTTTTAATAAGATTAACTTTACCCTTGATTAGGCCGATTAATTAATTTTATCTTTCATTGTTTAGGTAATATTTTATTTTGGGTTTTTCACTTTCGAGTTCCTCCTCCATTGCGTGTGCGTTTACAAACATTCAAATTTATGCCAGACCTTGGAACAACTACCTGTAAGAAATACATTATTTATTTATGCAAGAATGAAACCGCTACACCTGTAAAATACTGATATCCAGCTGCATCTGGTTTGACTGGAAGCCGACCCCGATATAGTCGGGAAAAGGCAGGCAGATGATGAGGATAATCAAACCGCTACACTCAGAGAAAGAGCAGCCAATCACTCCCGTATTTTATCAGGCATAAAATAAATCGGTACAAAATCACAAACAATTCTAAAGCCAAATTAATAACTTTTACCTTTACCCTTAGCTGTGATAAAAATAAATCAGTTTGGATTATAATTTTGATTAATTATCGAGATAGGATAATGCACGTTTTTAGTTACGATACAAAATGACTGATACGTGTGTAATAGATACAAATCGGATGGCTACTTACATACCTACCGCACCCAAGATTATTATGTTTGGTATGTTATTTACGGTACTATGGAATTTACATTAAGAAACACCGCGATCGGTGATAGGCGGAATTCATAGGTATTCAGGATGTCCCTGGAAGTATGGACCAAATCGAATAGGGCCATGGGCTTTTTTTTACGTGGTAAAATCGTCACATAAGTCTCCCACCTAGGGCAGAGCGGGAGGGACTGTCAGACTCGTACTGACTAAAATCCACGGTGTCCTTCAATAGCTCTTTACGTTCCGGGGTCACGGTAATTAGTACAGTCCCGCGACCCCGGCAGGCTTTTGCCCTCTAATCCCGTATTACCCTTTGGGTATGAAACCGTAGATAAAGCACAGTATGCCTCAGAGGTAAAAGGTATGGAAATTACCTCTCTTGCATGCCCTCATTCGTTTGACCCATACTTCCAGGAACACCCTGTATATTAGCTCCAATTTATTCGATTTTGAGAAAGGATACAAGGGAATCTCTCTTTCTCTCTCTCTGCAGTTCTTGTTTACTTTATTTAAGTTTAATGGTGATATAGTGACATGAAATGTGGAAACTATTGTAGAAAATTGATACCAGTCTCTAATGTTCATTTGTTCTCATTTATTTATTGTTATCACCTGTCGCTGAGATGTGGTTCTAGTTTGTATTTTAATAATGTTGACATCTTTGTAGTTGTAAGTTAAGGGTAAGGCTAACTCGGACGACAATAAATTAAAAGAAAATCAATATAAATCAAAATCATATTTATTCATTTTGCGCTATATATAAAAAAAAATCTTTATAATTCTACAAAATAAAGAAGAATACAATATCACTATAATACTTATGTATAAAATAATAACAGTAAACATGGACGTCATACCACTCTTACGCTCCTTCTAATTTTTAATATAAAAATTATTCGGACCTCACAATCATACCATCTTTGCCGCACACATATACTTTACTGAATATAAAAATATAACCTAACGTACTAACTTCTTAAATGTATCAGTTCAGTAAAGAGGCTACACAACTATAAATAGATGCCACTATAAACCGTAATTATTGGCAAAAACACGAAGAAAATACAATCACATAAAAATCTCAATGAAAAATAATTTATTACATATTTCTGTGTGGCACATTTTGTTAACATAATTCAATTCTATCGTATGAGCGGTGTTATATTAATATTAAACTATTACTGAAGTACTTGTGCCCATCTGATATTATAAATCCTAGTAACTATGCGAAATTATCTTTGTTTACGTCTTTCATTTCCATGAGAATGGATAAAACTGTTTTCACAATATAAAATTATACTTTTTAGTTCAAAAATCTTCCACCAGCGAAGCGCTGTTTTTTATGGCAACAAGTGCTTGTTATAATCTGTGGTCGGCAATGGCCCCGAACATTTACATACAACTTTGGATAAAAGGCGATAAGGAATTATTAACTTTTATGAAACAAAGAACACAAATGAAGACTTAATATTGATGAACATTTTGCATGGAATGTAGTAACATTTTCTAGGCTATTAATCACAACTATGGGAAGAATCTATTAAAAATAGTATTGCTTGTCTATGGAGTTCATAACTTTCTTTTTTTTTCTAAAAACATTAGGCGAACCTTAACATTTCTTGATCAACTAACAATGTTTATGTAACCAATTTAAGGCATTTCTAAGCTTTATTTATAAAAACTACGCACTAATTTTTAATACTAAATCTATACTAAACTTAATTGAGAATATTTTCTTTATAAAAATAATAAGTATTGCAATAAAGAGAGTTTTGCTCATAGCAATGTCTTATTTTACAAATCGGCAGTGAATGACTGGTTTTACAAAGCTGTTTTTTGCCAGCTTTGTTGAAAAACGGGCGAAGACGTAGCATAAAGGTAGCGAGAATTTAAGTTTAAAAAATATATTTACTTCTTGAGAATTTAATATGGAAAAAGAAACTTTATGCTAAGTATTGCACCAACACCTTATTAAAAAAGCGAAAAAATATAATCAAACATATAATACGAAAGTTTTAAATGAATAAACGAATTTTTATAACTTATAATGAGTTTTTTATAAAAACTTTATAATTTTCTGAAAGTTTCACCCTCAGAAAAATCTATAAAATGCCTAATTTTAATTCTAAGCTGCACATATCAACAACTCTATACACTATTATTAAGTAACTTAATCAAAATGGCAATGATTACAAAAACATCCCTTACTAAACGGATTCTTTTATTTGTATTCATAATAAATAATTATGAATATTTTTAAAATAACGTCGTATCAAAATTTGCTTGCAGTCGCAATATTAAAATACCAAAATAGGTAATCGCTGTAATTTTAAGCTTTGTTTCATTTTAATATTTATTCCCTTGGCATGGCCACAATATAAAAATCATTAAAAATGCTGAGGCAAGAGTCAATTTTCGACCATAGTGGAACACTATTATTTTATTCGTACAACCATAGACTCAAACAGATTTGCTAAATTATGGATAGTTTTAAATATCGACAAAAATTCTTCAACGGATCTTCACACTCCCACGCAGATCAAGTTTGTGCTTAAATAAGGTCCAATTCGATGCATACAAAAGCCGTTAAAAATAGGACCAGCCTAATACAGATTATATAAAAAAAAACCGCCATTTGCAAAAAAATGGTGTCCTTGTAAATTGTATTTAGATTATTGAGTACCTAATCTAATCATTGTTCCCCTGGCCTTATATTTATTTAATGTTACATAAAAACACATATAAAAGCAAGTTGTGGCAGTGTATGTTCGTTATTTTAAAAAGTCATGTCGTTGGAAAGCATTCGTTTTTATTAAAAGGGCAACACAAAACCACGCAAGTATAGGTTGTAGTTAAAAAGTTTTTAAGTAGTAGTTTCATTATTTTGAGAAAAGATAACTGTTTCTAGAACCCAGAATCATTAAAAAAACAAATGAAATTATAGTTTTTAAGTGAAGTTGAACAGTGTTGCCCTTGACAAACTAAGTGACTAAATAGGTAGAAAAGTTAGTTTCGAGAGCTAAAGACAGACAGACATAAAAATAAATGCATTATTATTAGCTACGTTGGCACTTATTTGTTACAAAATGTCATTTTATAATGAAACGAATGATTAAATCTTCATTTTTATCAAATTAATAAATTGATGAATGACCAAATATAAGCTCATTAACCATACGAGACGTTATCAAATTTATTTAATTTGATAAAAATAGTACATGCACTTTATAAAAATGATGATGAATTTATCAAAAAACAGTCTTTTCACGTGTTTTAAGGCCAAACAAGTTATGATTTATGATTGATCAAAATGTCAGATTAGGTAAAAATAATAAATTTGATGACCGCCGAAAAATGCGCATTTTCGAGTATATTTTTAAGGCGGTGAAAGAATCGCAGACTAGCTATCATAGAATGATGAAAATACAAAAATATAGGATCGAAATCAATTCAATCCGTATGTCATTGTAGAGAGAATTCACTTAATATATTCTTGAGCAATGTATGAAGTTCGTGACCTTGGAGGTCGTTGTGAGGTGACCTCGAAGGTCGGGTTGAGGTCAAGGTCAATGGTCTCCGCGTAGCAGTTCCATGAGTAGGTTGAAGCTTGGTCCGTCGCCATCTTTACTTTTGTTGGCTGGGTTCAACATTTCTTTGCCGACTTGCATGAAGAACTGTAAAAGAGAAATTATTATGTTGAATCACCTAATATATTATTCTTGTATATTAGATAACTTTAAAGTATTTCCACTGAAAAAGTCTGCCTAAATTGGACTTTTTTGGTCGCGGGACTGTACAAATTACCGTGACCCTGGAAATAAAAGGGCTATTGAAGGACACCGTGGATTTTAGTCAGTACGAGTCTGACAGTCCCTCCCGCTCTGCCCTGGGAGGACTCATTTGATGATTTTAACACGAATTAAAAAAAAAAATAGACTTTTATGTTGCCTCATAACTTTGAACTTTCTAAACTATTAAATGAGGTTCAAATTCTATTATCACATCCCAAGTTCGGTAAACCAACACTGCATTTTGCAATTTTCAGTAACACCAATTTTGCTATGCAACTATGCACTTTATGGACTACAAAAAGATCTTGTGTTGTATTCCATACTATAACTATGCAGTTTATGGACTACAACAAGATCTTGTGTTGTAGTCCATAAACTGCATAGTTGCATAGCAAAATTGGTGTTACTGAAAATTGCAAAATGCAGTGTAGGTTTACCGAACTTGGGATGTGATAATAGAATTTGATTAGATTGACGTGGTCGTTAAAAAACCTGCGGTTTGTAATACTGATCTTTATGCTTATAGTAATAAGGACTCACCTGACAAGTCCTCTGCAGTTCAGGTATGCGCAGCAGCAGTTCTCCGAACTTGGCTGGAGTCCCGGGGGAGTGTGTCGCGATGTATGCTTGTAATGCTGCCAACGCCTTCTCTTGGGAGGCTCGTACTTTCTCCACTTCCCGTAGATCTGGGGCGTCTGAGTGAAGGAGTAAGGGAAATTAATGCTTATGCCTTGGGGCTTTTTTTATCGTGGTAAAATCATCAAATGAGTCCTCCCACCCAGGGCAGGGCGGGAGGGACTGTCAGACTTGTACTGACTAAAATCCACGGTGTCCTTCTATAGCCCTTTACGTACCGGGGTCACAGTAATCCCTTGGTCCCGCGATCATGCCTTGGGGCTAGAGACTATTGTCAATTTTGTCAGGATAGTTCTAAAGACTTCATGTTTTATAAAGTTATCATGAAAATAAAGGCGGTGCGAAAAATAATCCAAGAATTTGCTGAGAACATGACGGAGTGACAATCATGCTGATTACGTCCCAGCCACCGCGGGATACACCCAGGGCGCCGTGTCGACCCAGGGGCTATTTCTAGTGATCATTATACGCCAGCTTGCGGACGGCGAGTTATGGGTAGCTCACCGTCCGATCAAGGACCAGGTGGCCTACCATGAGGTCTTAAAGCGTGAGTAGTTCCGCTCAGGGAACGAGATGGCGCTAGACGACTTGTATAGCTCTGTCTGTTTCCCACAGCCTAACTGGTAAGAACCTAACATGGTAAGTCACCTGGCCCTAATCGCCGGTGCATGCGCCTCAAGGAGCTGTCAGCAAAATAACGGGGCCCGATATAGCCAAATGCCTGTCAAAACAGGTATGTGCTAATACCGCAGCTCTGGAACGCAAAGGGCAACTGAAGGAACAGGGTGGTATTTAGTCAGTCTATCCCGGTCCACGAGGCCTGAATTGGGCGTTAATTCTTTTTTCCACGTCAGTTTTAACGGCTTTTTTTTTACAAATAACAGCTGGTACAAGATACTACGGAACTAACCTGAAGTGAGCAGTACGATAACTTTGAGCGCGACGTACTCGTACCGGTCCACACGCAGCCGTCGCAGATGGTCGGTGAAGCTCAGCATGCGCTCGATGCAGGGCGTCAGACCCAATCTGGAGACAGAGATCAGGTCAGCCTCACAAAACTCACAAATATTAAAGTAGAAAAGTATCATTCATGGTTTATTGGCAGAATCATTTTCGTTGAAACAAACACACAGAGATAGATCATTTCTGAAACAAGCACACTGAATTCGTGTCAGTGGTATAATTTGCAACCTATATGCAGGTTTAAGGCTTGCACTGCTAAATCGTGCATTCAAAACATAAACGGCCGTTTTTGTTAAAAATGCACGATTTAGCTAAACAGCTATATTTCAAGTGTTGACAATGTGTTATAAAATTACGTTATTGCCTTTTCTACAGTAATTACAGACCACATTTTGTATTTTTGATTCTATTTACGAGTTATGACATTTTTTCGATTGGCGGCGCTAGTGGACTGTAAAAGGCCCCTTAAAGAACGAACGTTAAATTGTCGAAGACAAGTCTTATGCTAGCCATAAAAGTACGGGCATGCGGGCGGCGAATAATAGGCGACTCGCTGTCCGACCATGGACCATGCCGGGTCGAAGGCGCGTTGTATTCCACGCGCGCCTCAAGCAGTGTCAGCATAGTGACGGGGCCCCCTGTAGAGGGCCAACGCCTGCCTGACTCACGAATTACCGTGACCTCGGTACGTAAAGGGCTATTGAAGGACACCGTGGCTTTTTATCAGTACGAGTCTGACAGTCCCTCCCGCTCTGCCCTGTGTGGGATTTTACCACGTAAAAAAAGCCATAAAAGTAACGATTTCCTTATGCAAGCCGAACTTCCACAAACACACAATAGTGATAAAGCCCTGTTTTGACATACAAGAATTTGCATGAAAGTTTTATTAGATTGCAGACTATTAATGGACAACGAATTCAGGTAATTAAAAAAATACCGCAATGTAATCTGAGAAAAAAAAACTTGCATGCAAGTTCTTAATGTTTTACTCACTTAGCACTCTGATGCAGCGTGATTCCTCTCCCTCCTCCAACTCGCACCTCGCCCGGAGTACTCACTCCGCGGTAGCAACATGATAGTACTAGTAATTCACACCAACTGTTGATCAGGAGGCAGATCTGGTCGTCGATCTGTGA
The DNA here is from genome assembly GCA_943136025.2 of Agrotis puta. Classification (NCBI taxonomy): domain Eukaryota; kingdom Metazoa; phylum Arthropoda; class Insecta; order Lepidoptera; family Noctuidae; genus Agrotis; species Agrotis puta. Next base: position 16,212,606 of record OW964169.2, on the reverse strand, counting down.
ATTAAAACAAAAATGAATCAACCCTGACTGCTATGGCGGAGGTCGTGGGTTCGATTCCCACCCAGGACAAATGTTTGTGTGATGAGCACGATCATTTGTTCTGTGTCTGGGTGTAATTTATCTATAATATGTATGTATTTAGAAATATATAAGTATGTTTATCAGTTGTCTAGTACCCATAACACAAGCTCTGCTTAGCTTGGGACTAGATGGCGTTGTGTAATAGTTGTGGAAAAAAAAATACAATCTAAGAATACAATTATTCTAGAATATTATAAATCAACCAGGGGTTCTACTATCTAAGGACGAAATCCGTAGCTGCGGCCGACGTTTCGGGCTTTTCTTATTCTTTATCACTTGTCCCAATTCCCGATGTGTTCTCAGAACTTATGAATTCAGAATTAATAGGGAGTTTCAAGTTTCACTAAAAAGTTTCGAATTACTTTCGTTCAAGAATAAGGACCTATTTTCGATGACATGGTGAGTCATTTTCGATAAAAACATATCTGTATTTTTAATATGTTAAAAAACACGTTACCCGCTTTTGCGTCGGCCATTCGGATAAAAAAGAGCAACATTTAAAATAAAATGTTCCCACATAAAATCATCATCTGCCTAGCCTTTTCCCAACTATATTGGGGTCGGCTTGCAGTCAAACCAGATGCAGCTAGATATCAGTATTTTACATGGAACGACTGCTTGTCGGACCTCCACAACCCAGTAACTGGGTAATACGATATCCCATGGTAAGACTGGTTGTCAGACTTTAGAGCTTCTGACTAACAGTAACGACTGTCAAAGATCTACAAATGACAGCCGGGACCAACGGCTTTACATGCTTTCCGAGGCACGGAGGAAACTCGCTATGACAGATGGTCACCCATCCACAGACCAACCTCGGCAAGCGCGGCTTAACCCGGAAAATTGGCCCGTGCGGCTGTATTTATTTAGCCACGAGCTCCTCTCTGTTCCCACAAAAAATAACTCACCGAAATATTCTTAAAAAGCGGCAAACTCTTGCACCACTTCACGATCTTGTAGAGCCGATGATCAGCGATATTACATAGATCAGCCAGGAAGTCGGGGCTGGAGTTGTGTGCCGTGATCCCGCTGGCGGCCAGCAGTGGGTTGGCGGAGGGACTGCCGCCCGTGGACTTGCCCAGCCTGCTCAGCTCAGACTCGTTGTACTGCCACAGATGTTCCACGTCCATTATTTCCTGGGGAGGTAAGATTAGGTAAGTATCTCTGGTTGAGTTAGTTTTCGATAGCGTCAAAAAAAGAGGGGCTTATGATACCTATATCATAAGCCCCTCTTTTTTTTTGAGAAATAGAGTCACACTGAGTCAGACTAAGTACTGAGTCAGAAAGACTCAGATGATTATTTTCTCATAGAGGTGATACAAAGTAGAATGACCACCTTGGGACCAACTAGCTAACGTATTTTGAATCCCTCGCTGTGCTACGGATTTACTTTAGTTTACTCTAGAATCTTTCGCTCCGCTCAGGATTCAAAAAACACTCACACTTAAAATTGTTATTTTCTACCTTTGATTAACAATCTACTATTACTTCCTATAAAATGAATGATCCTTGAAAGAACCAGTGTTTAACTGCATAATAAAAATATAGCTAATTTCCTTCACCGTTTTGTCCTAGAAACAAAAATTTTAAGACGGTGGGCCCGCGTCCCAGTAGTGGGAACACTATAGGTTGATTATATTTCTAGGTAAATCATAGAGGGTCGCAGGACTCACGAATTACCGTGACCCCGGTACGTAAAGGGCTATTGAAGGACACCGTGGATTTTAATCAGTACGAGTATGACAGTCCCGCCCGCTCTGCCCTGGGTGGGAGGACTCGTTTGATGACTTTACCACGTAAAAAAAATATGTAAATCATTGAGACTGAATATAGGTTGAATACGTCTTAGAGCAAAGACAATAGTGACGTAACAACTAACAACGCAAGCTTCTGTTTAAATTTTTATCATTAACCGACTTCCAAAAAAAGGAACAATAATAAAAATCCGAAAGAAAAGTTATTTTATTTTACTATTTTTTGTGTTTTGTTTTAAAAGTCTGTTCCTTTTTCAAGTTTTTTTTTGTATGAGAATTTTGAAAGTAGTACCTGCAATAACGGCGGTATATCTGGTGTAACTTGGCTGTTGCTGGACTCCCCTCTGCTGTTATATGATCCGGGACCGTTGACCTGGAGGAAAATAATCATTTTAATATTGACTTAATACGGGTGCGCATGAGATTAAACGAAGATCTCACTTCTGTGTAGTTAAGTCAGCAATGATGCTTTTGTTTTTTTTTAGAGAAGTAAGTATCTAGAGGTTATATTTACCTATAAACAGTTTTTACTTTTTATTAAAAACTTGTCCCACATTCGTTGTCCCACATTCCCCCAAGGTAGTGTCCTCGGCTGCCTATTATTTTTAATCTACATTAATGACTTACCTAAAGTAATAGACGCCGTAAGCATTTTATTCGCTGACGACATATCAGTAGTATTTTCATATGAAACTAAACAAAATCTCCATAATAACATCAATAGAATATTATCAGAAATAACAGCTTGGCTCGAAGATCACAACCTAGAAATTAACTTTACAAAAACGAAACTCATGCAATTTAGACCCCATCAAAAACAAGCACTTAACATTAATTTCTCATTCAGTAATATACACTTGGAATGTGTCGATTCTTTTAAATTATTAGGACTAAATACTAACTAGATACTAATCTGAACTGGAAATCACATGTTCAAATAATTAGTGGAAAACTATCCAGATTTACATACGCGTTATACGAATTAAAAAAATCTACCGATCTTAAATCAGCTACCAATGCCTACTACGCTTACGCTCACTCTTGGCTTCGCTATGGTATTACACTATGGGGTAATAGTACCGACGCAGATATACTTTTTAAACTGCAGAAAAAATGCGTGAGAATCCTCGCAAATATAAGTGGCATAGAAAGTTGCAGACCACATTTCATTAATTATAATATTCTAACCCTCACTTCTCTATATATTCTTGAAATCTGTCTATTCGTCAAAAAGCACCACTACCTTTTCTCCCTTTCTCAAGACCAACATACACAACATCGTAATTTAAGGTACAAGAATAAACTGGCACTACCCACCTCTAGTTTAACCCTGTTTCATTCTGGGCCCCAGGCCATGTGTATTAAAATATATAATAAATTACCAAAAAATATTAAAGAAAGCAATAATTTTAACATATTTAAAAACAAACTTTCACAATATTTAATAAAAAAATGCTACTACACACTACAAGAGTTTTTCGAAGACAAAATTAAATTAAATTAAATTAGTCAATAGTCACAACATGAAGAATTAAAGTAAGACTTAATCTGTATCTGTATTAATTTAGTATTTGTACTCCTATATTATATATATCAATCTTATAAATAAAGTAAAGTTCCTACTAGTTATTTTATAAAGTATAGTATAATAAATAAAGTATAGTTAGTTCCTATTCATTGTAATAATTAGGTACAAATGTTTGTATTTATTGTTTTAAATATTCAATACTTTGTATGTTGTTATTTACTTCTATATTCATTTTGAAGTTGCTGTGCCCTTGCAGGGTTCATGACAGGTTCTGGCAAAATTGTTTAACATCTTATAACACCACATGAATGCAATAAATGTTTGAGTTTGAGTAACATCTTCTGTTTTGTAAGTGCGTTTAAAAACATAGAAATACACATACACAAAAATCAAGAACAGGAACAACTAAGTAGTTGTTGTATGACGTACAAGTGTACGTCATACAAATATTTGTTCCGTGCGGGGATCTAATTGTGCGCCAGATTTAATATAATTAATTGAGGCTTCATTATCTATACATATATATAAAAGGAGAACTGACTGACTGACATATCAACGTACAGCCGAAACTACTGGGGCTAGGAATGTGAAATTTTGCACACGGCTTCCTATTAGAATGTAGGGGAGCACTAAGAAGGGGTTTTTGGAAATTTAACCTTTAAGGGGGTGAAAAGGGGGAATTAGGAAAGTACGTAATCCACGCGGACGAAGTCGCGGGCAAAGTGCTAGTCCAGTCATATCACTAAACTAAATAACCATTTTTTGAATAGTACAAAATATATCCTAAATTAATAGCAATAAAGTGAACATTACAACTCACACAAGTTAGGCTGGATGCATGTCGTAGCGTGGTCGGCGCGTGCGCAGACAGGAGAGAACCTGTGGACGCCGCGCCTGACAGAGTGTAGGAACACTGGTAGGTGGAGCGACCTCCTCTGGTGCGGTCCTCTCTGATAGCTGTACACAAAAGGAGGTAGAGGAATATTATTGACGGCCAAAAAAATGTACAAGCAGAGAATTGGAAATAAGTATTCTAACTGTATTGTTTTGTTTATCATCTACCTGCCCTTATCCCATTCTCTATCCAATGTGATTGTAATTTACTCTTTTTTCTTTCATATCATTCCTTACACAATCCATCCACATTTTCTTTGGTCTTCCTCTGCCTCTCCATCCATCAACATTTAGCATTATTATTTTGTAGTTTCATAATTACACGCAACAAGCTTTAAATACATAATCTGAAGCACGCAAGAACCTGTATTGCCCTCGTAAACTAATGACATCGATTGGGTTCATTATCAAAGAACATTTCATTAACAGTTCCATGATGGAACTACTTTTTTTTTTTTTTTTTTATCGTGGTAAAATCATCAAATGAGTCCTCCCACCCAGGGCAGAGCGGGAGGGACTGTCAGACTTGTACTGACTAAAATCCACGGTGTCCTTCAATAGTCCTTTACGTACCGGGGTCACGGTAATCCCTAGGTCCCGCGATCCCGGCAGGCTTTGGCCCTCTACAGGCCCCGTCACTATGCTGACACTCTTTGAGGCGCGCGTGGAACACAACGCGCCGTCGACCCGGGCATGGTCCATGGTCGGACAGCGAGTCGCCCATTACTCGCTGCCCGCATGCCCGCGCCTACGGTGGCCGGAGATCGTCTTGCGACGTCCGACGCCGTGGGCGTCTACCACTGCGGCTGGGGTGGAGGGAGGACGCTGTCCTCTCCCTCAGGCGGCCCGCCTCCTCCTTCACGAGCATGACTGCTTCGCAGAAGGAGGCGACCGCTTCCCACTCCGTCTCGCCCCGCAGCATGGCCTCGACCAATGCCGGGCGCGAGAGGTCTCCGCCTATCGCCGTCGTGAGGACACGGCGGTGCTCTGCCCAAGCGGGGCAGTCCTGCACCGTATGCTCCACCGTGTCCTCCGGACGGTCCTCGCAGTGGTGACACCCAGGCGTTTCTTCCCTCCCTATCAGACACAGGAACCTCCCGAAACTTCCGTGTCCGGTGAGGACCTGCGTCATGCGGTAGGTCAGGACGCCGTGACGCCTATCCAGCCACTCCTCAAAGAGGGGTCTTACCGCCGCGGTTGCGGCGTGCCCGGACCTCGGTTGCGACAGTCGCTCCCTCCATACTGCCCTGAGATCACGCCGGAGCTCTTCCCGCCGCGACTCGACTTGTCGAGGCAGCGGGAATTCGCCCCGACGCTGCGCCTCCACGCGCCATTCATAGACGCGCTGGAGGGCAGTCGCCTCCAGATCCCAGGGCAGCAATCCGGCTAGGAGGTTGGCCATGATGGAACTACTAGCGTTATTTATATCACTTTTACTACCCAGTTTAAAATAATCTGAAAATACTGATACTGCTAGCCTACATCATCCCACTGCTGGGCAAAGGCCTCTCCCCATGACTTCCAATTTTCACGATCCAGAGCCAAAGTGGACTACTGGTCAACTGGTTTTGTCAAAATCGTCCCGCCATCTTCTACGAGGTCTGCCGCGACGCCTTCTGGCTGTGTAAGGGCTCCACAAAGTAGTTATTTTGGCCCACAGCTAGAAAATAATAGAACTAATATCGAACATTGTTATCACTAGTTCCCTATTCCAGCTTCCAGAATGGCAATGTTGGATTAGTAGAGCTCCTTTAACCTCGTGGTTTAGAAAAAACATAAATCACAGAGGATATACATTATTTATGCCTGGCTTAAAACAAACCTTCAAGCTTCATCCCGCATCCCAAACACTTGTCAAACCGGCAGGCGGGACACTTCTTCCTAGTAGTGACAGTGACGGGACAGTTCCCTCCCCGCAGACACATGTAGTTCTTTCGGTTCTGCACGGTGCGCTTGAAGAAACCCTTGCATGATTCACAGGAGAAGATGCCGTAGTGGAAGCCGCTGATCTTGTCGCCGCAGATTGGACATGGACTGGTGGGGACAGAAATAAAGTAATGATTCATTTGGGATCGTTGGTCCCCCCCCCCCCCTTAGAGGGCCAAAGCCTGCTGGTGAGAGGGGAGAGTCCACTCAATTCACCTGGGTGATATCACCCTGGTGATACTTTTCTGAGGTGAATTGAGTACACCAAAGTAGTCCACTTTGTTCACCTGGATAAACAAAGTGGAATAAACCCTCGAGTGGAGCACCTAGAGGAATATAGGGCTGCCGTCCTCTAACTAAAAGGCCGTTAAGCCACAGTTGCTCGTTTTTCACTTTTTAATGTAGTCTTATACAACTTTCGATGCTCTATCTTTTGGTCTAAGAATCATTTTTCTATGATTAATAGTTTAGGAGATACAGGAAGATTGCTGTGCAGTTAAATAACATAAAATGCATAATTAAAATTAGAAAATGAATTTAAATAAATTTAAATAAATATAAATGAATTAAACATATAACATATTGTGCAATAACACTATGCCTACATATATAATTTGCAGCCTTGTTCCTAGATAGCATACTTTTCAAGAGACATCAATTCACAATTTTAGCGTTTTCTCGAAAACTACTTTTTGCACTTAACGGCCTTTTAGTTAGAGGACGGCAGAGGGGGGCCTTTGGTCAGTATTGAGTCTAATGGTCAAATAACAAACAGTATTTTGGCGGTGTTGTTAAGAATTTGAAACTTTTAGTGCAAGACAATTATCTGTGCACATTTATTTTTTCTTTCTTCTACAATTTTAGTCTTACAACTATGAACAGATGATTAGCCAGATTAAATCTGTTGCAAACCCAGCCCTTTGGGGTTGACTCACATGTAATTATGATTTTGTGTCTTCAAAAGCGACTCAAAGTAAAAATTATTTGTGAAAATGGTTGTGAAGAGGAATTTAACTGCTACCGACTAATTTCCACGTCCCACCGGTGGGCCTCCCTCAAGTTATTCTAAGAGAACCAGCCCTGACGGTGTCTCGCCACCTCCACTATGCAGGAATGATAGTTACCTATTGATAAGCTGTTGTCTGCTGATCCCCTGGTGGTGATGCAGCCTGTCCTCGGGTGCGTCCTGCTCGTCGTCGTGCGCGCCCTCGTACGCCGCGGTCGCCTCGCGGTACATCACGTGCGGGTGACGACCCTGACACAAATTCTTAAGTTAGTAATTAAATACTTCTGGTAGTACTGGCTATGACCATTTGATGTTCCTGCTCGACACTTCTAGCTGGTACGGGGACACATCTGCATTTTCAACAATCACCCCAGGAGTAACTGCTAGATTACCCTACGCCCCCCAAGTGGGGCGCCCACTGGTTTCGAATATCTGGTCTAGAGAGAAATTGTGAATACAAATAAAAATAAAAATTATTCCGGATTGGCCAAAATTTGTCTATTTGGCTCATAAAAATTATGTAAATTGATTGGTGGTAATCAATTTACATAATTTTTATGAGCCGTCAAAACGTAATATAATTAATTCTTCTATGGTTTTTTATGCCTTTTTCAAACAGACCGGCGAAAGCGAAGCGTTTCCGAAGCGATACCGAACCGAAGCGAGACGTCAGTCCTATAGTTCTGTCACGCTATCGGATCACTTTCGCGTTTCTATGTGACTGGATTCAAACAATTCCATAGATTACAAATAAAAACGTCACACTTCGCATTCGCCACGCCAGTCTGTTTGACAAAGGCTTTATGGCACAAGTAAATTGTGACGTCACTACTAATTAGTTAACTCGGTGACCTTACCATTTGATGTCTACAAAGCTATAAAAAATCGAATTTAACAGTTTTTTGAAAGTCAATTGGGCCTAAAATAAAGTGTGTTTTTAGGGAAATTAAATTATGGAATGTGTTAGTCAATAGTGTCAAATGTCCAATTGGCTGAATTATGATGATGATTTAAGCGATCCGATAGCGTGACAGAACTATCGGATTGACGTCTCGCTTCGGAAACGCTTCGCTTTCGCCTGTCTGTTTGACAAAGGCATTAACGTTTCAGTGTTTACCTGTACTGGCGAATGCGTTGGCGAGAACTCAGAGCTGTACGAGTAGCAGGAGGAATGAGACGCGTCGCTGTTGTTACGAGATAATGATGGTGTATAATGCCGTGATGCTCGAGGACTCGCCGATGGACTGCTGTATACACTGCGAACAAACAGCATTAAAATTAGTACAAAGGTATTTACGTGGTATGCCTTATGGTCGAAAGATCCTGCCTTTTTTTTAGCGTGATTAAATCATCAAATGAGTCCTCCCACCCAGGGCAGAGCGGGAGGGACTGTCAGACTCGTACTGACTAAAATCCACGGTGTCCTGCAATTTTTTTTTTCTTAATTTACGCGTATTTACCCTTATAACCTAAGAATGTAAAGGGCTATTTAAGGAACGCCGTGGTTTTAGTCAGTACGAGTCTGACAGTCCCTTCCGTTCCACCCTGGATGGGTGAACTCATTTGACGATTATACCACGCAAAAAAGGCATTGGTATACCTACAATAATAAGTGTATAGAATCCAAGCTGGTTTTCGAAAGATGTGAATGATAATCCAATATTTTTTTAATTTTTGTAGGACTTATAATCTGCCGGGGTCACGGGACTATCGGGTAACCGGCCCTGGAACGTGAAGGAAACCGTGGATTTTGGTCAGTCAATCAAGTCTGACAATCCCTCCTGTCCTGCCGTGGGTGGGAGGACCACATAAGACTTTAGAAGTTTTCGCACATTTATTCGGTCGGCTTAGAAAAACTGGTAATTATTCATTATCATCGTTGTGACAAAAAACGCCTGTCCTATAGTAAAAAAAAATGAAAATCGTACCTGTGTGTATACATGGAGTGTACTGCAGAGTCCGTGCTGGCACTGGACTGCACTCGCGGCAGTCGTCCCAGCAGTGGGGAGCCGTGTAACGCACCTATCAGCTTGTCCATACCCACTGATTGCTCGCATTTTAATTCTGTGGAAGATTGAGTTATATTCTCATTAAAGAGCTCAAGAGGCAAATGAGCGTATACCAGCTAAACCTTCACTTTGTGCCCAATAGCACGTCTCGTAGAAATGATGAAATCTTTAAATTAATCTTTGTTTTTATTTTGTTGGTGTAAGGTCCGTTACTTACGAGTATGTTTTAATTCATTTTTTTTTCTTTTTGGTTTGGAACTACATTATTTCTGAGTCATACAAGCATATTAGTCGAGCTTTAACAATTTTTTTCTAGCAAACCAGAAAAACCTACCCCACGTTGTATCCCATTACCCGCCCGCGCTATTAGCGGGCGGGTAATGGGATACAACGTGCTGGGTCTAGGGGCAAAAATGAAGCTTTATATGATGACAAACTTACCAGATAACTGCGTTTCTTTCTTGATAGTCAGATTCTGTACTTGATCCAGTCCGGTATGTGGCATGTGAGTGGAGCCCTGGTCACTGAGTGCGAGGGACTTGGCGCTGCTGGTCGGAGAGGAGGGCCGTCTTGCTAGAGAGAGGGACGTGCCGTCTGTTAGCACTGATATCTGGAAAAGAAGACAAGTAAAAGGTTTAGACGACAATTTTGTGTTTGTGGGCAAAACTGAATTCCTGCATTTTGCGTATTGGCAAACGATTCGATGTTCAGAAGAAAGAAGTTAAACGTTGTTAAGAACCAGACATGAATATAAACTAAGTCGTTACTATCCCAATTGTCAAATAAAAGTGGACAGAAGTGTGAGAGAGACAAATGAACGAGTTGGTCGCATTGTCATTCACTGTCTTGCAGGAAGGAGATAGGTAGTTCCACTTTCTCTCTTTCTTTCTTTGTAAAGATTTAAACTTATAACGAAGTTCTTACCTTAAGACATTTTCTTTAAAAAGAAAACTACTATTTCAGGTTAGTTTTGGGTCCCTTTCAATTTCTTCGCGCGATAGCAATAATCCTGAATGCCATTCTTCAATGTAGGTTCAAGTCATGCTGTCTTGTCTACCTAGCCTGTTATGACCCTTTTGTTGGCTGGTAAAGCAATCAAATGTGTCCTGCTCAGGGATGTAGGGACTATCCGTCTCCTACTGACTTAAAGTCCACTCTGATCCTCCGGTTATTCTTTGCGTTGCAGAGCCAAGGTGCCCTTTAAAGCCCTGTTATGATCCCTGCAACCATGAAAATACAGATGTTCCAACTTACCCTGTTCATACTAAGACTCCTCTGATGCGGCTGCAGCGGCGCGCTGTACTTCAGGTCCAGTACTCTCTGCTCATCCACGCTGTTGAAGCCCTCGCTCTTCACAGGCTCTGTCTTGATGCACACGTTACGGAGAGTGTCTATTGAGTCCCTGGAGGACTGTAGGTCTAGGGAACTGTTGGTTTCGTCTGGGGAAGAAATGATTATCGGTGAGATTTTGATTGAAGGCAGTTATTATGGATAATTTAATTTAAATGCACAAAGAAAGAAGTGGAAAGTTGTGGAGTGATTTTAGCCCAACAGCGAAGAAAATATGCTCCCAAAATGGTAAAGAAACACACATTTTGAGGTAAACGCCATGTTATTGGACCAAATATTCGACGACATGCAAAAATTATATACCCTACACTGGACCTCTGTCCAAAAAAATCGTTGTCCTCGTCGATCCACCCGATTTTCACTGGGCACATGTGGTTAACGGATAAAATGTACAATATCGGCCAACGACTAATATACAATATAGTACTTACACTTAAGAACAATAGCGTTCGATATTGGGTCACTATTCTTGTAACATTGTTTATGAAACAAAAATAGACTGCTATGAATGAACTCTCATATAAGTTCCGGGAATTCCCGAATCATAACCTCAATCGAAGATCGATATCATCAAATCGCGTACCTACTAAAACCGAAACCACTAATTCATATGCCTTATTCTATCACCACTACTCACAAAACGCGTGAAGAGAACGTCACGTTCGTGCGCTAGAATCGAACAATTCGAAGATATGAAATCCTAGGCGTGGATCTAAATCCCAGCAGTGGGAATATTACAGGCTGTATATGAAAGGCAGAGATATATATATAGGCATGATAAATGAATAAATACAACATCACCGTAATGGAATGAACGATTAAACTGTGATGGTTTAGTTGGTAAGGCATCTGGTGTACTTAATCAAAAAGTCCTGCACGCAGTCAAATTTTACATTTCTCAATAAAGTTTCATTCAGACATTGCAAGAACTTGCATACGAGTTGCATTACATTGCGGACTATTGATGGATAATGAATTCAGCTGATCAAACAAATACCACAATGTAGTCAAACTTGCATGCAAGTTCCTTGTAACGTCTAAATGAGTCTTTAAGCGTATCATGAGTACTGACCATTATTAACACTGGTGTCTATGACCATCTCGGAGTCGGACAGCTCGCCCTCCCAAGACATGGGTCGTTCGCGCTCGTTGTTGGCTATCTCTTGTGCGCCACTCAATGAGCGTTTCTTCTTGTTTCGCATGTTCACCTGGAATACAACATGGCGATGGTTATTTTTATATTATCAACAAGTTTCTGGTTAAGAGAGACTTTTCTCCTTGAGCCTTTCGAAAGGACGATGAAAGCAGTAAGACCTTTCTTTTTTACTCAAATCATTAGTAACCAAATGAAATATTTATGTACTCAAATCACACAAAATTAGGAAATCAAAAGAGTATGGAAAAGATGTAGATGGGCGGAATGCTTGTACGTATGTACTTTATATGTATGGAAAATAGAAAGAAAAGCTCTAGATCAAAATAACATTATATTCCAGTCTTATAAACGCCACAATGGACTATTGTATGAAAAAATTTAATAAGTCCGTCAGCGTCCGTAGATTCATCAAAAAATGTTGATCCATATTTTTTGTTTTGTTACGAAATAGACGGAGATTCGACGATTAAAATTGGCAATACGTCACAAGTCACAACTTAGTACAATTTTATTCTTCAAGTTCTGGTTTCACGAGCCCGACTCTCTAGCTTTGATGCGTTATATCTTTGTTGTAAATATTCATTGATGTGACAAAAAAAAAAATATACTTGATAATTTTTTTTACAAACTCTACGACGGAATAATTAGATCAACAATTTACTGATGCTGTCAAAATGCCCATTGGTAATTGCAATGCCATAATCATCTAAGGCACGATTTCCTGTGAGAGATCACATGCCAAACTGATTGACAGTCATCAATTAGTAAGTTTTGCATTCTAACTTTCGCTGATGACTACCAATTAGTAACGAATTAGATTAACAAAGCATCCTGTCAACTTTCTTCTTGTTTTCTACATAACGTAACCATCTTTAGTCCACCATGTATTCCAATTGACCAGTAGGCTCGGTAAGGAAACAGGGGTTTACTCTCTTAGGTACTCAGTCATCGAAGTTATGGGCCTGTACGAAAGTATCTCGAAACTTTTTAGTGATCCCTATATTCCCGGAATCATAAGTTTGACAACACATCGGGAGATGTCCAATTATGTTGTCATCAATTTTTAGTGCGTGTCATTAACTAATCGAATTTATAAAGCATAGGACACGTCCGAAACTTTGGGCGAAGCTACGAGTTTCGTGTTTAGATAGTAGTACCCCAGCCCTTGGACCCGCATAGCTTAAGGATAAGTTAACAATTTGCGATGCTTAAGACTGACTGACTGTATCCGTCTTAAAGTGTAGCTTAATGTCTGAAGAAGTATTGCTTTATGTCTAGTTTACAAAGTAAAAGAGCTTGTTGATTATTTGCTTATAAAGCAATCAGTAGCAGGTGTAAAAGGCTTAAATTAAATCTATAGCAGGTGTAAAATGCTTAAAAATCATAAATGGACAGTTACCTCGTATTGATGTTGTGAGAAGTCGATCTTGGAGATCTCGGCGTCAGTCGAGTCTTCATCATGAGGCACTGAAGACACACTGATGCGCACGCCGCTCGAACTGTACGAGAACTGACCTGGAAGCAGGGAAGTTCAACGTTATTATTGACTAGCTTTTGCCTGCGGGTTCGCTGGTGTTGTGAATGAAAATAATTAGCATACGAGAACGTCTTTAATATATGGTAACACTCTCGAGATAATGAAGTTTCCGATTTGTGAAAGATATTTTTAAATCTAGGGTATGTATTTCCAAATTTTCTTGCTGCATGCAAACTTAACTCTAAGTCATTTTTGTCATGTTTAATAATGGATATTTTTTCTTCAAAAAACATGCAAAAGCTTTATTTATAGATTTTTTTTAGAAACAGTCAAAACTGTTCACCGACTTGGGTTTAAAGTAAACATTTCATTAATTGAACCTAATTTAGTACTGAGCTGTAGTGTAATGGTCTGTCCATCGAAAAATCTAGATTATCAAAAAACATTTGAATCTTTATTATTTGTATACCTACCCATATTTGGTGCGGACAGTACATAAATAACGCGCACGATGCAAAACTACCGAGAAATATAATATTCAAGCTTTTAATACGTGCTGCGCTTTTAAAGTTCTTTGCAACGAGCACTGGATTTCTTGGAATGCATTTTTCAAATGCGTTTAGCATTAAGATTTCCGGCTTGCAAATGGCAACAGCAGTTTATAATACTAAGCTAAAACTCGTATTCGCTAACACTAATGCCTTTGTCAAACAGACAGGCGAAAGCGAAGCGTTTCCGAAGCGAAACCGAACCGAAGCGAGACGTCAGTCCGATAGTTCTGCCAGGCTATCGGATCGCTTTTCTGTGACTGGATTCAATTCAAAGACAAATTCAACAATTCCATACATTACAATTAAAAACTTCACGCTTCGCATTCGCCACGCCTGTCTGTTTGACAAAGGCTTAAGGGCTAAGTTATTTGATCAGTATCTATAGAATTTTTGATTTAGCTTTTTTTTTAGCGTGGTAAAATCATCAAATGCGTCCTCCCACCCAGGGCCGAGCGGGAGGAGGGACTGTCAGACTGGTACTGACTAAAATCCACGGTGTCCTTCAATAGCCCTTTACGTTCCAGGATCACGGTAATTTGTGAGTCCCGCGACCCAGGCAGGTTTTGGCCCTCTAGAGGGGCCCCGTCATTTTGCTGACACTCTTTGAGGCGCGCGTGGAACACAACGCGCCGTCAACCCGGGCGTGGCCCACGGTCGGACATCAAGTTGCCCATTACTGGGGGGCACTCCTGCACCGTATGCTCTACCGTGTCCTCCGGACGGTACTCACAATGGTGACACCCAGGCGTTCCCTCCTTATCACACACTACTCGTAAGTAAATTTATGAAAGTCTACGTAAATGACAGACTACACAGCCATTAATTCATGAAGATTGAATATGCTTCAATTAATTATTATGTTATTTGAGTTGTCATTGTTTTCATTAAATTAAATAAATTACCTAATAGTACAGACGCCAGCACGTCAACCTAACTCAATCTGTCGATTTATAACCACACTAATCTTACTTAAGTCAATCTTTAATAGAATTCAACCTTATAACAATAGTGGCAATGTTTGAATGGTAAAAATTGACAGATTGGGGTAAGTTGACCTACTGGCGTCTGTACATACATTCAATACCATCATCGTCGAGTGTTCATCGAATATTTGTTTGATCGAATGTTCAACGCATCGCATATTCATATTACCCAAATTATAAATAACCATATTTTACCGTCATAGATTGCCATCATATAAGGAAACACAGAAAACATCCTATCGCTATACCATTTTGACATAAACAGAGTTCAGGTCCCCCGTAGCAGGGGCAACGACCCCGCTATCACCGCTTTTTATTATAATTTTATTGCGTGACGTGAATATTATTATTTTGACTGACTTTACTCCTGTTTGCCGGGAAACAGAATATCAACGTCGAAAATAATTTGGTAATTTTACCGTTTTTAACACAATCAATCGACCCAGGAGACGTTTTGTTATTTAATAATTAATATCATTTTACTTATTTAAAACAAAAACAAGAGCTTTCACATTTTTTAAGAATTTTATGACCAATGGTTTTGATTTTAAATCAAACATTTTTTTCGTTCAATAAAACACTTGACACTTAATCACTCACTTTATATTATGTCTTTTTATGTTAACTGTTTATAAATCAGGGAATGACAGATTTATTTTATCCTATTTATTTATTTTTACATATAATATAAATATTTATAAGAAAATAAAAATAATATTCGCAAAAGGCACTAAAGTTTTGAATTTTAAGTAAGTTGGTACTGAGCTGGATTCTGTGTTTTTTTTTCTTTTTTAATATTTGTACATGCTTACATAATTATTACTTCTTTATTAATAGTTTGTAAATTATAGTATATTACAATTTTACAGCTAATAATAAAAAAATAGTGTTTATCGAAAAAAAAAAGTAATTTAGTATTATTAAAATCTTGTGTAACGGTGTTTAAGGTTGCACTCCTCCGAAACTGCTCGACCTATTTTTACATGTTTTTTTAGGAAAGTCATTTTTAAACAGTTACAAGTAAGATATATGTAGATAATATAATTACTATAAGTAGTATTTAGTGCTATTTATAAAATAATTGATAAGAGCAAGAACAAGATCATGATATCTGTAGCATTTACGCAAGACACGCATCCGTTATCAAAGTGAGGTAAGCAGTAACACGTGACGACATAGAAACAAATGAACCGCGCTGATGAACTACATATTCCTTTCAGTTATTTGTTTACACTTCTACTAGAAACTTCCTTCAAGTGTTTATTTATACTAGAATATAAGTTTTATGAGCTTATGGCCTCAAGATTATGGTTCAGTACAGGATTTTTTTATCGTGGTAAAATCTTCAAATAAGTCCTCCTACCCATGGCAAGGCGGGAGAGACTTTCAGACTTGTACTAACTAAAATTCACGGTGATCCTTCAATACCCCTTACGTTCCAGGGTCACGGTTTACTGATGAGACGGTCCCGCGATCGGCAGGCGTTCAATACAGAGTAGAGTGGCAAAAAGCTGTTCGGAGCGGGCGAAGCCGCTGGCAAAGGCTAGTATCTAATATCTGCCGTCCTCTAACTAAAAGGCCGTTAAGTGCAAAAAGTAGTTTTCGAGAAAACGCTAAAATTGTGAATTGATGTCTCTTGAAAAATATGCTATCTAGGAACAAGGCTGCAAATTATATATGTAGGCATAGTGTTATTGCACAATATGTTATATGTTTAATTCATTTAAATTTATTTAAATTTATTTAAATTCGTTTTCTAATTTTTATTACGCATTTTATGTGGTTTAACTGCACAGCAATCTTCCTGTATCTCCTAAACTATTAATCATAGAAAAATGATTCTTAGACCAAAAGATAGAGCATCGAAACTTGTATAAGACTACATTAAAAAGTGAAAAACGAGCAACTGTGGCTTAACGGCCTTTTAGTTAGAGGACGGCAGATATTACTAAATGCTTTTGTTTAGCTTTTGTAGTATAGGTACCTATTCTAATTTCAAACCGTGATGTGCATACTTGCTTCAATGATTGTATCTTTATCAAAATCAGCTGATATGCTTGCGTTTAAATACGTGTGAGTTTTACAAATCTCTTAGATAAGATAAATTTACTTCACATGAAAAATGCAAATATCATAATCTCCAAAAGTAATGGAAAACTTTTTTTAGTAAACAGAAAGTTCAATGGCTTCTATCGGAAAGTTTGGTAAGCAGTGCGAAGTAAGTAAATAAACGTTAAAACCAGTGATGTGTTTATTTAATAGTATAATAAGTTTGATAATATGGAGTAAACTATTATAGAGCATCGAAAAATTTATCCTCAATGCTGTCAGCTGGTAATGTGCCCAAGAGACTGGCGGCGTTGCCTCTTTGTATGGCAATACTTAGCCTCTTACCAAGGTCAAAGCCAGCTCTTGGGTCACGGGAATTTATAATTTTCATATTTTATATTTATGTATTTTTAATTTCTTAAAATTAAAAGAATTATTTTTACTACTATGCATAATATGAAGCATATTTCGAAACCTAAATTGTTTTTAAATGTTTCAATATTTTCTACAATGGATTTTACTTTGAAGTTTTTGAAAAGTCTTGATGAATTTGTATTCGATTCAAGGATTAAAAAAAAATGCTTTTTTTACTGAATATCTTCGATATTAATTTAGTTAGTTCTCACAGACAAGGACAGGAATAGTCAGAAAGTTTGCGAAAACAAGTAAAGAAGCTTACCGTTGCTAGTCTCCGGGCCCGACATGCTGATAGTGGTGACAGACACGTGTCCCCCCTCCACCTTCACCGCGTCGCCCTCACTGCTCATCGCGGTGCTCATCACCATCCAACCCTCACACCATCCCCACAGTTCACCTCACTAGCTATCGATAGTTTGTCCCAATCGATAACACAACACTACACTAATATAGCACCACACTAAAGTTCCTCTACGATAAATTCATAGAAAAATACAGTTCGAAAATTCTTCAAAAAACTATTTTCTCTTTTTCATTACAAAAATATTTCTGAACGTTTCATCATCTCGTGTCGCCACTTATTTTTAAGGCAACTTTTGGATTCAGTCTTGCGTTATCCGTGTACCTTTTACATATTTTTCTCGCTGAATATTCTTCGGAGAACCAATATGTTCGCTTCAGAGTCAAATATGGATGTGGAGGATTACAGCCAGATGATAAAACCAGCATCTTGGGTAACCTGGAACAAAAACAAATAAGAGTTAATTATTGTTATTGTTGTCAATATTAATTGAATTACACCGCAATTGAATGTTAACACTGACCCAGGCTAAGTAATGATGTCGAAACACTTCAATCTAAATAAAAATCCATTACTTTTTATAGATAATGGCTGGTTTATAAAAAATACAATTATAAAGAAATAAAATCGAGGCCAGAACCACGAAGCTCTATGCGCGCGTGTCTCCGTTCGAATTTGGAATAAAGTGTCGGACGTTTCGAAACAGTGTGTTTGTGTACACGCACGAGACGCGGACGCGTCGCGCGGCCTTGCGAGCGCACCCAGTGCTGCGCGATAGCGTGCGGTATTATTATCGATACGCCTCTCGACCCCTCGTGTCATTGGCATTCTGTTTACGAGGGCGAAGCTCGGTCGCGATAGCGACGGACCGCGTCATACCCACTTACTGAATGAATTGCGTTTTGACAATGCAACGTGATTTTTTGTCAGCTCACCATTAAATTGTTCTGAAGAATAACCACGGTGGTTGACTAATTGAATAAATATTTATTTACCTGTTAAGGACTATAGCTTATCATAGATAACATAAGCAAATAAAAGGAAATACACACACTTTATCGGTATCAAATACCTGCGACTATTGTTCGGATTACACGGTTAGTTATCGATAAAACCAGTCACTAGCACAATTCAAAGGAGGTGGGGGAGGGGCGTTGTGCGGCCTTCACGGAGCCGGTTGTAGCGACCGGCCGGCCACGAGCATTTCGCCTTTCGCGCGCAGGACTGGTCCGCCGCTCCCAATACACAGCCACGGCAGCACACTCGATAATGTGTGAGATGAGTGGATTATGTACAAAGTTGAGTAATTAAATATGAAACCTACTGCGTATACAGACAAACATGAGTCACAGTGTACCGTTGAAATTAAAGTCAACTCAATACCGCTGTGCACACTATTCATTCAACTTCGTAAATCATTCGTACCGAATGTCGAAACGTTTATTTGATATGCATGTATAATGCAGGATAGATATCAGTCAGTACCGTCTGGCGGGCCAATTAGCGTCCAATAAAGTCCCTTGCCCCCAGACATTTCTCAGTTATCGCTATCAGACACTCAGACAGGCTGCAGTGCAGTCGCCTTGGCAACGCAATTAACCGCCAATTACACAATGTATAGGTTGTCTAGGTTGCAGCATTACAACAGTGTCTGGTAACAGTTATTGTCATACCCCTTCATTATTATTCAGCACTGCTTATTAGACACCTAGCATTTATAACAAAATACTGCAATCACGAGCTTGTGTTACACAGCTATCAAAATAGAGACAAAGAAAAGACGAACTTCAAAAAAATCCTAATGTCTTTATCCTAATCTATAGCGCTTGACGTCTATCTTGTTCTATTAATAAATTCAGTTGAGATTGAAATCCTTCATCTCTTTCTTTTGGGCAGTCAAATAGTATTACAGAGCGAGACGAGTATAATTTGGTGTCCCAATAAAAGGAGTTCATCCGCACGCAAGATGGCGTCACCGTGGCCTAGACAAGGCCGAGCGGTCATTTGTACGATACGCCAGACGAGCTGCTTTGTCTGCCTCCTATTTATGGATTATCTTTGCAACGCAACGTGGCGGATGCAAATTTGTACAAGGTCCAGTCAATATATGCTCTAAAATATCACCGTAAATGTTACAATACACTTATAACCACACCGCAACAAATTCATTAAACCATAGAAAGAAAAAGTGTGGTTTTCCTAATATCTAAACCAGGATTTTCCGCGTCCAGACCGGTTCGAAATGTTCAGCAAATCATTGGCACAGAACCAGTTTCGTAACGTTGCGTTAAGTAACTAAAGATATCATGCACCAGGCCGAGATAATGATAATACTTTGACAGAAATATGCAGGCATTTATCGCGGCACAAAATGCACAAACCGACATCAGTTGCCCAACTTGAAGCATTTAGTGGTTGTTGAGACACTTAAGTAACGAGGAAAAATCGTTGCGCATCAGATTACATGGAATGGTATTTATAGGCTCGGCAAGTGATGTCCTTGCTTTGTTGTAGTCAGTTATCGATAAGGCTACGTGAGACGAGGCGTCGACCGATAATTATCTTAAGGTCATAGCACTATCTGTGACGTAGACAAAGTTCCATGCATTGTGATAGTGATGGATGGGCAAAACACTGATACAGGTAAACATTTATATTATTTTCAATATTTGTATATATAACTGTAAAATCCTGAACTGAGGTAATGTGTATCGTAATATCAGTCTTTGCTTCAAAAAGGGTGCATCAGTGTTTGCCATATCAAAACAAACTTGCAATATAAACCAGACAAGTCCATTTCACCTTACTCAAAAGAGACCAAAGTCCAAATGCAAACAGTACAATACAATCACCGAACCAAAGACGAGCAGATCGTGACAAAGCAATTCAAGTGACGGTACGAATACCGTTGAGGAAAATTGTGAACGTTAATTTCCAACATCCTTGACCCCGATGGAGTGAGGTCGTCTTTGAGGGCGACGCACCCTATCGCCCACGAAGACTGAAATAGAAGAGGTTAATACCCCCTAGCACGCTTCTATTGCGAACAAAGAACTATGGGGTGGTGTGTGACGGTAAACTATGATTTATGGGTCTTTAATTAAACATGAATAGTTGATATTTTATGACCAATTTTGTCTATAAAAGCAAAGGAAAGCTAAACATAAATGTAAACTTTTACGAATTTTAGGCACAATGTTTTCTTAGAACAACCCAATTTAAATATGACATAGCTTTGCAAGCAAACTTAAAAATATGTTGGTCATAATTTGCCGATTTCATAGAAATTTCATTTAGTTGCATCATGATTTGATGAATCAAATATGTGCATCATTATGTTAATAAGTGTTCGCGAGTGTGACTGCGGCAAAAACGTTCTAAAGAAAATATTCCAAAAAGTATACATGAAAGAAAAACCTAGTCTGCTCTAAAAAACCCGTTTATTCACTTACTAGAACACAGGCATTTCAGTCCATTATTCATAAACTAGACAAATACAAAAGTCTAGACTGCCAAAGCGTGACTGTATTAGTCATAGAAGAAAGTAACGGAGGTGAATGTCTCTGGTCTTACGGTTGTATGCCAACGGCCTTCCCTGGTGGCATGCCAACAGGTTTCTTCCGTATAATTACTCAGAAATAACTTATGACGTAAATGATCTGGTAATGAGTGACAGTAAGGGTTTCCTCGTTTTGACGGTCATAGCCCGGCAAGGCAAACAAACGAACAATGATTGATGTGCCCCGAGACAAGTGACATTGGACAAATTGTTTCGATATCGATAATTAGGAAATATTAATGTGACCCTTCCCTATTGACATTTGTTAAATTTTTAAAAATGTTTATATTTTTGGACAAATTCTTTAGTGTTTTTTGGTGAAGCCAAGAAGGGTTGTTGATATAAGGTAAATAGATGAGAGTGCTAAGAACTTTGTTATGCCAATGACCCTTCTTTTGGTAACATGCCAATAGTTTAGATCCTAGATTGCCATCATGTCGGCATCGTAACTAATCATCAGTCACTTTTTACATGAAATATGATGTTACCTCTGGCAGTAAGATGAATTTGTTAGATTATGAAGCTCTGAGTCCGCTTCTTCATGTAAAGAAAGAAAATTGGTTCAAAATCATTCGAACAATGTTTTAATTTCTTTATCGATAAAGACCATAACATCGACATAATTTTTATGTAGCTTTCTATGAAGGAACATAACTAAGTTCTAAGAAATGATCAGATTCTACCAAACAATGTTTTTATTTCTTTATTGATAAGGACCATAACATCGACATCGCTTTTATAAACCAATCTACGAAGGCACATCACTAAGACAGCTTTCTCCTAAGTCCTAACATAAGATCATTTTATTCAGGCCCTAGCGTATACAACGTCAGACGTCTGCAATAAATATTAATATGACTGGCTGGGTTTATTGATTGCAGGCAAAGGTCATGCCCTCACTCCCCCAGACTTGTACGGCGTGTGCCAACAGGTGGCATTTAGCGTACTACCGTATACCGCCAAATTGATATTTAAGAGCATTTCCTACTGTCTAGAGTCTAGTGGAAATACCTGAACACCGATGTAGATAAGTATCTTTAAGTAGTAATTATTTGGCTTTTCGAAGAGTGGAAATACCCTTGTGTTTTTGGTGGAAAATTATCAAGTGAGCCTTCCCGCTCTGGTTGGAAAGGTAAGGAAGACCTCAGTGACTAAAAATAAAAACAGTATTTGGCCAGTCAGGCATTTGGCCCCAGCGGGCCCCATAAGTTTGCTTACAGCTCCTTAAAGCGCGCGTAGAGCTCAACGCACCATCGCGCGTCGACTTGGGCCCATTCCTTGATCTGACGGTGAGCTAGAGCTACCCGTTACGGAGGAGGAAGGTCTGATGCACCATGGAAGGCTTGTACAGTAGATCAATTTCTGATTTTGATCATGTACTTTTGCTGTTGACTGTACATAATTACAATGTTGAAGATGATGGTATTTAAAAGTATTTGACTGAGATAGCTAATAGAGCGAATCGTGCTTATTGAATAATCTGACAGATATGACAATATGTAAGAAAGGCCTCTTTGTCCACATAGAAACCATCATCATCATGGTACCCCTTGGACCGGTGAGAAAAACCTATACGTTTCGATTCTCCTGTAAAGAAAATAGGAATGGAGGCAGCAAAAACCGCCACGATCAGAAATAAATAAAGGGACATAAAGAAAAGAAGACCATATCGAGGTCATAGCGCTAAAACCTAATAAATATACAAAAAGTGGTTAGGTCTATTTCCGCATGTAAGTTTCAGTTCAAGTTTTAATCACAGAGGTACATCTCCCTTGTATGTACATATTTGCCTTCATATTATTATTTATTTATGTATAGTCTCTTTGTTTTTTATCCTTCAGCAAGTGACTTTGAATTTGACTGTACAATGCAGACAACTTGTCAAATCAGACCTTCGATAGGAAGGTCGTATTTGTATCCGACTTCTATTCACATAGTATTTATTTAATTTTGTATTTGTTTACCTAGATCGAAGTATTTTTCGCTATTTTTTTTTACAAGCTTTTATTTAACTTGCAATGTTTGTATGTTTGTTTAGATCAAATCTTGCAAGTCAAATTAGAATCACTTCTAATTACTCAATCGATCTGAAACTTGGTATTAATATGGAACCCCGATGACAATGCAATAATATGGTGACAGCGACCTGGTGGTGCAGCCAGGATCATCTGCTCACGAGAGAACTCCTCAATGGTTAATAGTACACAACTAAAACTTGAAATATATATGAAAACCCGGTAACAATGCAATAATATGATAAGTGCGATCTGGTGGTGCAGCCAGGATCGTCTGCTCACGAGAGAACTCCTCAAAGGTTAATAGTACACAACTAAAACTTGAAATATATATGGAAACCCGGTAACAATGCAATAATATGATGATAACAACCTGTTGGTGCAGCCAGGGACATCTGCTTACGAGAGAACTCCTCAATGGTTAATAGTACCGAGCTATAACATTGAACATAATATATGGCAACCCAAATAATAATACAATAATATGGTGACAGTGTCTTGGTCGTGCAGCCAGGATCAGCTGCTCCCGATAGAATATGGTCACAACGACAATGAAATCTATTTAGGCTATTAATAAAATTAATTATTATATTAATCTATTTTGTCGTGCTCTGGGATCTGGAGGCGACTGCCCTCCAGCGCGTCTATGAGTAGCGCGTGGAGGCGCAGCGTCGGGGCGAATCCCCGCTGCCTCGATAAGTCAAGGCGCGGCGGGAAGAGCTCCGGCGTGATCTCAGGGCAGTATAGAGGGAGCGGCAGTCGCAACCGAGGTCCGGGCACGCCGCAATCGCGGCGGTAAGACCCCTCTTTGAGGAGTGGCTGGATAGGCGTCACGGCGTCCTGACCTACCGCATGACGCAGGTCCTCACCGGACACGGAAGTTTCGGGAGGTTCCTGTGTCTGATAGGGAGGGAAGAAACGCCTGGGTGTCACCACTGCGAGGATCGTCTGGAGGACACGGTGGAGCATACGGTGCAGGACTGCCCCGCTTGGGCAAAGCACCGCCGTGTCCTCACGACGGCGATAGGCGGAGACCTCTCGCGCCCGGCATTGAGCGAGGCGCGCCGCGTGAGGCAGAGGACAGCGTCCTCCCTCCACCCCAGCCGCAGTGGTAGACGCCCACGACGTCGGACGTCGCCAGACGATCACCGGCCACCGTAGGCGCGGGCATGCGGGCAGCGAGTAATGGGCGACTCGCTGTCCGACCATGGACCATGCCCGGGTCTACGGCGCGTTGTGTTCCACGCGCGCCTCAAAGAGTGTCAGCATAGTGACGGGGCCTGTAGAGGGCCATAGCCTGCCGGGGTCGTGGGACTAACTAACGGATTACCGTTACCCCGGTACGTAAAGGGCTATTGAAGGACACCGTGGATTTTAGTCAGTACAAGTCTGACAGTCCCTCCCGCCCTGCCCTGGGTCGGAGGACTCATTTGATGATTATATCACGATAAAAAAAAAAACTATTTTGTCGTCTATTTAGGCTCAAAGCTCTTCGCTGCTGGCCAAGCATACGTGGCCTTAAGTAGAGTCAAATCGCTAGAAGGTCTCCTTATTGAAGAACTTGACTGTACGAAATTAACAGGTAAACGACCATGACACAATGACGCACTAAATGAAATGGAAAGACTGCGAATTATGTACAACGAAAACTAAAAATTTAAAATAAAAATAACAGAAAATAAACAATTTTAAAAACAAGCTTTTATTTAAATGCTCTAAAAAGGACAAAATAAACTTTAAATTAAATCAAACATATAACTTAAGTATAATATAAAAGCTTGTCGCGAGATTTACTTGTCACAAACAAAACAAACAAATAATTCAGCGACAAAATGTATGTATCATACTTTACACAGGTAAATCTCGCGACAAGCTTTTATATTATACTTAAGTTATATGTTTGATTTAATTTAAAGTTTATTTTGTCCTTTTTAGAGCATTTAAATAAAAGCTTGTTTTTAAAATTGTTTTTTTACTGTTATTTTTTCGATTTCTATACTATAATAGAGAGGATATTCATTGCAAACATACAACTCTTTGTTGTATGTTTGCAATGAATGAGTAAACTCATAACTATTAGACCGATTTTTTCACCAGTAAAATCGTCGCGGGACTGTACGAATTCACCAGTAAAACCGTGACCCTGGAACGTCAAGAGCTATTGAAGGACACCGTGGAATTTAGTCAGTATGAGTCTGATAGTCCCTCCCGCTCTGCCCTGGGTGGGGTAAAATCATCAATTGAGTCCTCATTTGATGATTTCACCACGATAAAAAAAAGTAGAAAGTTGCATTCGTGCTTGTTCGTCTAATTCGTCCTATCCTATAAGGGGGACGCAAAGCCTCTAAAAACTATAATGGAAAAAATATCTACCTAACAACTTGTAACTGCAACTTAAAATCTGACATTTTCCTTCTTTACTGGTACGAAAGTGTATTGAATTTTTTTGTGTCAAAAGATTGTACTTCCACGGCATAACACCAAAAAGAACTTAATCAAATGCATGGAAATCATAATTACCTACATGACTAAGTTAGGTACCTAAGTATTCAGTGACCTTACAGAAGAAGCCTATTCTTTCACACTCTAGTAATGTTATTGGCTGCGATAAGAAATAACATTCAAAATTAAAAAAAAAATCAACTCATTCTGAGATAACCTGTACTAGTAGACTATGTAGTAACTACTTACTCATATTTCCATTATGTACTATCGTGTGTTAAAATCCCATACATTTTTTTAACAAATGGTTAAAAAATGTGCAGGATTTAACAAATAGTTAGTTATACTACTGATCAAAACTCGCCCTTAAGTTCACAAATCTTTACAAGCAATACACTGGGCTATTCATCTGCAAGGAAGAAGGGGTCAGAGTGGGGTCAGTGCAAAATACACGTAACTTCATATTACCAACATGCCGCAAGCAAATAACAGCGGTCTTACCTTTGAGTGATCTGTGGTGAAAGATCTCTGAACGCGGAACTTGTTGCTAAGTAAACGTAGGCAACCATTATTAAGGGCGAGTTGTTTAATCAATAGTTAAACTGACTATTTCTAAAATTCCATTATTATTTTTTAACAAATGGTTAAATAAATTAAATGTCAAACGAGCATAGATTACATTATTTGCAATATTTAGGTACCATTTTTAATAATTATGTTCCCAAGCACACGAAAACGACTGTACGCCCATTATTTAAACATTTTGCATTGCATGTTGAATTTAAACGTATTTGTTTAAATGTTTGTTACACTTTCACACAAAAACTACTGAACGGATTTGGTTGTCTGTTACACAGATAGTTTATAATCTGGTATGGTAACAATAGTTAGTACCTAATATCTAAAATCGTACAAACAAACAGAAAACTTAAAAAAAAATCACAGAATCGTAAAGACATTATCCATCGCAGGCGAGCTTTTACAACTTTAAAGAAGGAAAAAGTAAACTTAAAACCACCGGTAAATCATTCATGCAAGGCAGTGTTGCATTGCACACAATTAAACGGTAAATCAAGAATTACTGCGGGCAAGACAAGTTGCTGCATAATGAGGAGGCTGGCCTATAAACTATTGGGACTTCGACAACCTATCCATTGTCTCTCGTTAGCTAACGAACCGTTAGTTATTTATTGACAATTTATTTGGATACGTATTGCTTTTGAATAATCAAAGTATTGTACAGTTCATTGACTTTTCTCGAAAAGCTGGAAAAGTGGTTGAAACACCACTTTTCCAGCTTTTCGAGAAAAGCTGACAAAAAAAAAACAAAAATGCATTGGTGATAGAAATGTAGAAAACATTCAAACATTTTAGCAAACCAATTTGCTTTGACAGGGGGCTAAAAGGTCGAGTCACTTTTTGACTTAGCAGATCATAACATCAATTTCGATTAAGTCCGTAAAATCGTCTATTCTTTTGTATGAAATAAATTAAACAAATTTTCATATTTGAATGATAATAAAGTGACTTTAGACCCCACGATATTTTCCGTTTCAGCAAACGGCGCTCTTTTCTTTTATACTGTTTTACTTTGTTTTTAACAAATGAAGGAAGAACAGTAGCTCTCTGTTATTCGTTGTCTTCTTCAAGCATACAATATGGTAACCATTCCAAAGATTTCCGAGTCATACCGAGTCCACTGAGATCGAATCCAAACGATACCCCAAATACGCAAGTTCCAAGTTTCTTACCGCGCCGCCACTACTTGCTCAAAACCAGATAAAATCTAGCACAATCTTAACTGTAAATACCTTAGAAATATTTAGATCCTAGACAATTTTCCGTGGAGCAACGCTAGTTAAGTAATGCGATAATAATGTCGGCTGCGCAGGCGCAAGTAAACGTTGTACACCTTGATACCAACTACGAGTTATGTTATTGCGGTCGCGCTGATTTGTAGCCGTGTCTGTAATGTTGATTGTATTTGTAAATGCATTTGTAATATTGGGTACCGAGTTGAGAACTAACGAAATACCTAGGTAAAAAGGGTTGGTCTGCTAGTGTCTGGCCGATAATTATTCGGTTACTAAAATACGACAGTCTTGAAAAATATGTATTGCACAATTCAGGCCGAATTCAGCGGCCTACAAAATATTTTAAAATCTGCCGAAATTCAAATCGATTGACGCAAATGCAAGAATTTAAAATAGCACACGCAAAAACAATTGCCACTTAAAAAAAAAACTAAATCTTTTTCACAGACGAACAAGGTCGCGTTCACCAATGCTCCAATTTCAAAAGTCATCATTTCTCGCGACAGTCTCAATAAGGCCAAGGTCTCATCGTCTGGTCGTACGCAAATATCTGGAGTTAGCGACCTCGGCGTTCTGACTAGATAATGTATCAATCATAATAATTTTGCAATGTTATTAGTTGTTTGGGTTTCCCAACCAAGTCAGGTGTAAAAAATAAAAACAGTAATTATGTAATTGACGGACAACATCTTAACAAAACAACACTTCAACATCCTTTTCAAGTATTTTTATGGTAATTTCCCAGATTCGAAAAAGGAATTCGATTAAGCAGAAAAAGAAATTAACACATGGAGTAGGATGATTCTTTCAGAATCATAGGAAAAGGACATTTTAAATTTGCTTCTTCAATTATTTTTAAGCTGCAGTCCAACACGACAGGTGTTAATGTTTAAAACTGACCATGAGTCAACGTTTAGATTGTCCAAATCATAGACACGTGCGTGACGTTGCAAAACTTTTTTTCGATATTTTTAGCTACAAGCCGACTATGTGAGCAACTCACTTTAATTTTAATTAAGGTATAGTTAACAGAAACTGTTTTTTTTTAATCGACGTTGATAGGACTTACTAATATAACTGGTAAAGATTTATACCTAATAGTTAAATAAATTGTAATGATTAGATATTATTCCCAAGATAGAAAATCTCGGGCACGCCGCAATCGCGGCGGTAAGACCCCTCTTTGAGGAGTGGCTGGATAGGCGTCACGGCGTCCTTACCTTCCGCATGACGCAGGTCCTCACCGGACACGGAAGTTTCGGGAGGTTCCTGTGTCTGATAGGGAGGGAAGAAACGCCTGGGTGTCACCACTGCGAGGATCGTCCGGAGGACACGGTGGAGCACACGGTGCAGGACTGCCCCGCTTGGGCAGAGCACCGCCGTGTCCTCACGACGGCGATAGGCGGAGACCTCTCGCGCCCGGCATTGGTCGAGGCCATGCTGCGGGGCGAGACGGAGTGGGAAGCGGTCGCCTCCTTCTGCGAAGCAGTCATGCTCGTGAAGGAGGAGGCGGGCCGCCTGAGGGAGAGGACAGCGTCCTCCCTCCATCCCAGCCGCAGTGGTAGACGCCCACGGCGTCGGACGTCACAGGACGATCTCCGGCCACCGTAGGCGCGGGCATGCGGGCAGCGAGTAATGGGCGACTTGCTGTCCGACCATGGACCATGCCCGGGTCGACGGCGCGTTGTGTTCCACGCGCGCCTCAAAGAGTGTCAGCAAATTGACGGGGCCTGTAGAGGGCCAGAGCCTGCCGGGGTCGCGGGACTTACCCATCACCGTAACCCCGGTACGTAAAGGGCTCGTGAAGGACACCGTGGATTTTAGTCAGTACAAGTCTGACAGTCCCTGCCGCCCTGCCCTGGGTGGGAGGACTCATTTGATGATTTTACCACGATAAAAAAAAAAAAGATAGAAAATCTGTCTATCATTGAGTATATATTATTGAGTATGTATTATTATTGTCAGCCATTTTTTTTTTAATTCTGCAACATCTTGCCTTTGAGCTGCAACTTAAGACAGGTCTTATCAGGTCAGGTCAAGTTTAATTAAAACGTTTGTAAAGATTTCAAAAATATTAAAAATGCATTTAGCTGCATTTCGTTTTTTATTTAAATTAATAAAAATAATCTGTCAAAATATTGAATTAATAATCTTTGAAACGCGTTGACAGCAGACTAACCTTGTCGATACGGCACAGATAATTATAAATCACGGAGAATGGAAATTCTTAGCATAGCTGTTCCTTATTCCGTTACTCTGAGGTAAAAATAAACTCGTTGTCAATGGTAACATTCTCTTCAAAAAGCCTATGATATTGAATTACAACAAATATCGCATAATTTTTCAGTCATTTGCTAATGCACGTTACTTATACTGCTAGTCCGCTACCTAATAAATATTTTTTTTAAACAGATTTAAATGCAAAGAGCATCACAGTACTTATTTAAATTCATGCATCTTTTTTCATTTAAATATTTAAATCATGTAACCGATGTACTTATTACGGTATTTTGTCACTCATTCTTTTGCACGGTTAATTGATATTTCATTATCTAGATAGGTATCGTAAGCCATTAGTGACAAACATGTTTTGCAATACAGCCTTCGATGTCAAATACACAATTTCGTGACTGACACATCATCTCAGATATGTAAGTAATTAATTAAGGATTTCGCATGCAAATATTATGCAAAATTGCAATCTTGTTTAAATCTTTTTCCCAAAATGGTATTCAAAATTAATTAAATACTCTAAACATGTTCACTTAATTTATGTTACATGGCAACATTTGTTAAACAAATTGCTGAATATTTAAATATGGAAACGTGTTAACCCTCTCCTGCCGCGGTTTAGGCCAAATAAGGTTTTAATTCAGGCTTTAAATTCTCTAAGCCCAAATAATATATATTACATAAAATTAATAATAATAACAACAATCAAAACAAAACACTAGCGAAAAATCAATTAACCGCCACTCAGTCCCAAGACATGGTCGAAGCACTAATCACGTTCTGCAGATTGATCAGTTGATCACGAATCTCTTGATTGGAAGTCCTGAAGGATGCGTGACCAATCAGGCGCAGGCATGGCTAATCAGAAATTAATCAGTTGATTAGAACGATCTACGTTAGAGTTCAACGCATGAGAATTTTAGTCGCTTGGCGAAAATATTTTGCTCATGGTCATGTTAAAATTGTTGTAACAAAAAAGGTAATCGCCTTCAAAAACATCGATGGCTTTGTTTTTTTCATTTCATTGTTGATTTTTGCCACAGACTTCCGAAAGAAAAATTATTTTGTAGGTTATTTTACCCTTTTTTTGTGGTAGTTTTTGAAGACGGTTACTTTTTTTTGAAAAAACTTTTTATTTTACTCTTTTTAGTTTAAATATTTAACCCAAATTCTTGTCTAATACATAATTTTTTGTGCACTAGAATTTTGTAATCCGTAGTACTGGTAATAACATCGCTCATGTACACAATAAGTTAATAATATTCCCTATCTCAAAAACCACTGACCCGATTTTGAAGGAACTTGCAGTATTCCCTAATCAAATACATCATTTTCTTAAATGTACACTAGAATTTTGTAATCCGAGTACTAGTAATAACATCGCTCATGTACAAAATAAGCTAATAAAATTCCCTATCTCAAAAACTACTGAACTGATTTTGATTAAACTTGCAGTATTCCTCTTAAGTTGAACGATACTTAGTACAACAAACTATGTCACAATTGGTGACTATGTCACTATTTCAGAAGTATCTCCTTTCGAACAAAAAAGAATTTTGAAAATCGGTCGACAATTGGCGGAGTAATAAACACAAAAAAAAAACATACGGTCGAATTGATAACCAAATAATAAATTCCTTTTTGAAGTCGGTTAAAACGGAAAGGACTCTGAATTAGAAGTTTTTGCAAAAATATAGAGTTAAAATAATAGTTTGAGATTTTTTAGTAACAAAAGCGTCTTAACCTTGAATAAATGATTCATGACGCGTAGGGATCTTAATCCTATCGAGGCGATAATGACGTCTTTTCCAACGAAATAACTAGACTACGTGTGCAAGTTCATGTATGCAACAATACACATGCATGCTATTCAGCATACTACATTTAAAAAAAAACAAAAGAGCGGAAAATACGTCAGAAAATTCCAAAGACGGCCTTAAATCAGTATCGTCCAGACAACCACGGTATAAAAAGAAAAATACAAAGGGCCAGACAATTATTCACACCATCGCATCAGCAAGTTAACAACAGCATCAAAGCAAAACTTACTCCACACAAACGTTTCACAACGCGGAATCAACGCATCGAGGGCACGCAGGACCGGTACCCACCCACCACTGGTCGGGGAGGTGAGGGTTGTAGAGGGGGGGTAAATGGGTCGCCGCAGCCGCATTCCGTGGCGGTTGACATTTCACAGGAAAGCAGAACTCAGCAATGGTGTGTTTGTGGGAAACAGCGGGTTAAGTTCACTTTGAATATGGAATAACGGTTTTTGATACGCGCAGGGATGGGAAACACCGGAATATCGGTAGATTTTTAAGTATGTTGAAATTCTAACTAGACGTCCGTGTGTAGACAAGGGCATTGCTAAAAATAGAATTATCAAAAACGAATAAATAGTTTGTTCCTGTCCCACTTACTAAGTTGCATATCAATGACATACGAAGGTTGTTTGCGGTAGGTATTGCTTCACGTTTTCCCAATGAAATTCTGCTATAAATACATGCTATACAGAAGATATAAACAATAATACCGAGAAATAAGGCTATAAAAGTCACAATGCTGGATTCACGGTTGGATTAGTCACGTAACAGGCTCACGTAACAAAGTTCACCTGTTTTACAACTGACTTTCAGTACGAACAATCGCCAAAGAAGGCCAAATATATCTTGTGAATGTAAAAAATATCCTTCGCACCAAATGCGTCTAGTCGGACCGGTTCAACCGTCACTGCCAGTTTTCCTGTGCCGAAATTAAGCGATTTAATTGACGCTCGAAGATATGAATAAAAAAACCTACTCCGGAAATTACTATGCGATGCCTCACGCAGTAGGACTTGTCTAAAGATTCATCCATTGACGCCTCGGAGTGATGAACTCAGATATGCACGCTCGTTCCGCAAGTATTGTAATGGAGGCACCAAGAGTGTTGTTACCGTTGTGAAGCTGAGTGCTTATGAACCTTTCCCCTCTCACAAAATTAAGATTTTGTGAACAAAAACAGTTGGCCCATGAGTCAAAAAGCTACCTAAGCGGGGCATGTCGGCTTAAGACCCGTTCCAGACGGAACCCTGCGCTGACTCACTCAGTAATGGTTTCTCAGAATCATTCTGTATCGAGGCGAGTTGCGAAACTTGCAAGGATGTCTCATGGTTTCGGCGCGCAATCACTTACGTGGGAACCGCGGTAAGCTGGAGAAAGTTCGAGTCTGAAGCAGTATTGAAAAGAATTGAACGAAACCACCAAGTCATTGTTTGAAAAATCAATTGGAACGTAATACAAAACTGGACGTGTTTTCGGCAAGTTCAAATAATGAAGGCTACAGCTCAGTACGAGATTTACCTGTGTACCGAAACAAAAGTTATAATTTTTTTTAAACATTCTGCGAATAAAGCTTCACACAACCATTTCTTCAACCCTGTGTTGCTTACCTAACATGAGGAAAACCTCGTGGCATCACCGCAGTGCAAAGACACTATACGCTGTGGACTATAAATCGCACTTAATTAGAGACAAGACACGAGCTCGTCAGTCATTACGGTAAAACAGGAATTCAGAACTGGAAACTTCTAAACGTTTCGACGGCCAGACGTCATTCGGAAACTAAGAAATGGCCCCGTTTTATTCTGCATTTCATCATCTTTCTAGTCTGAAACATCTCATAAAAATATATCTATGAATAATTAGGCAACTAATTATTATTCCAGTCTTAATTAAAATCATAGCTTTTAGATTCGAGTCCAATCAGATAGAAATGTGGCAAGAAGTATCATCGTTGAGTCACAAGCGATGACGAATAAAAGCTTAGGCGCCTCAGTCGCTGCCTTTTAGTTCTATATAAGGACTTTTTGTAATCGCAGGCCATTAAATATCTGCTTGACTTACGTGGAAACATGATATCTATGAATTATGAGAGCCTTTATCGCTCTCCGTCTTCTCATTTCTCATTAAAAGCAGAAAAATGACAAGACAAAAGAAATTTCTTTGACTGTACTTACAAACAGGTATTCGTTTTTGACCTAAAAACTAATATGAATAAATGACTATTGAAGCTTTCAAAATTGAAATAGTTCGTATCGATTCTGTCAGTCCGTCCGTCATAAGCTTCTTTAGGTGTCGATTCTTTAGTAGTAGAACTATCTGCGCTTCGAGCACGCTTCTGCCGCTTTTCATACTCAAGAAAAAGCACTAAAAATGCCTCCATTCATATCTGTTTGAGCGCGTACATTCATTTCAAAAGTGTGAGGTCTGTTCACCGTTCTCCGGTCGGCCATGCATCCCAGCCTTTTACTTTTGTTGCGCCACACGCGTCCCGGGGTCAAGTCGCTGCGAGCGGTTCAAATTCAAATGTTACGAATCACCTGCTTGTTAGCTTTCGAAGGTTTGTTAAAAATATGGTTATGTAGATGTTTTAGAATATATTAGTTTCGCCTATTTTGGTTTGGATGTCAGTCATGATCAATTTCGATTTAGTTTCGTTATTGTATTACGAATCTCTGGCTTCGTTGTAGAGTTGGTAGCCCTGTAAGATGTGAAACGACTGTAGATGGGTAATGTCAAGCACTGCAGGCTGACGATGAGCAACACAACTGTGTCCCAACTCCCAGGTCAAACTCTATACCAAATTTCTCAAATATAATTTTATACAGAATTTAAATTATTAATTAACTAACTAATTTACTAATAAATATTGTTGACACCGGTATAGATTCTTTTTGCCATAGCATAGGCCTCTCTTAAGTCCTTCCACAAGTACCGATCGTGGGTTTTCTTGCTCCACCTTATACTTGCGGCTGCTTTAAGTCCTTATCCCATCTTTTCGATGGTGTTCCTCTCTTTTTTTTGGTCTCTCTAGGATACCATTCTGCCACTACTTTACTCACACATTTATCGGGTTTAGATTCAAATTCATACAAATTCTTCAAAGCTGAACGCAACAAGTCTAATAAAGCTCACTTCGCTTCAAAGGCGAATATCCTCATTAATTGGAATAATCACAAATTAATAACGTTGACAGTTCAAATTGACTCGTTCACACCCATCGTTCGCATTTGTACAGCAATTCATCAAGATAACATAACACAAGAGGCATTGGAAGGGTAACCTTGACGTGCTCAGCGCTGAATCGCGATCGAGTGATGTCACGAATACGATCCTGAATGTTACAACAGGTTGATACACGGTTAACAACTTTGCACCTGTCTCAATGGAACAAGAGCTTTTAAAGTGTCATAACTTCATTCATAGGCTATAAGTATTACGGCTTAAACAGTACAGTTGGCCTTTTTCTTAGGAGTTGGTCCCTTTAACGAAGTTTTGAGACGAAAAGCATCGCAGCTTAGACATTACGACTTTGAGAAATCAGTGGATGTTAAGAGGCCTCTTACAGTCCACTAGCGCCGCTAATTGAAAAAATGTCATAACTCGTAAATAGAATAAAACGGCCGTTTATGATTAGAATGCACGATTTAGCTAAACAGCTATATTTCAAGTGTTGACAATGTGTTATAAAATTACGTTATTGCCTTTTCTACAGTAATTACAGACCACATTTTGTATTTTTGATTCTATTTACGAGTTATGACATTTTTTTTTCAATTGGCGGCGCTACTGGACTGTAAGAGGCCCCTTAACTTAATTTTCAAGAGTTGAATGAAAGATTAACGCTAACTTTCGCAATCTCTAGATTTTTAGCAGACGCATTTATTGAGATTGTTATGGAGTAAATTGTAAACCCTACCTACCGTAATTGTCGGTATTTGTACCTAAATCAAGTTTTCAAATATTTTAGGACGGCTACACCTAGATTTAAATGGCCAGAACTGGGTGCAGTCAACAATTTTATATGGTGGTACGTTAACACAAAATCTTGTACAATAATTTCGTGTTGCAAAAACAATATTTTCGTTACAAGAGTAAACATAAGAAACCTTTGTCCCCCAGGTTACCAGGTGGTTATACCAAATATTAATGGCCACGAATATAAACTAAGGAGCCATTTTAATATAATCGATAAGGTATCAAGAGTATCGCGTAACGGTTAGGGAAGCGAAATATCGTATGATCTTGCCAGTATCTATGTCGTATGCGGGAACTGTGTCACAGCACTACCGCTAGGGTCATAATGATGTGCTCTATTACGCGCGTGAGATTGTCTCTGGTCGTTGCAGGCTGTATTCTGAACTTGAGATGAATAATAATATTTTTTAAAGATGGACGCACATTGTAATATTTTTTTTGGCTTTGAAATTGCAACTTGGTGACTCAGTATTTTGTATACGTATTTTGTATCTTGTTGAGGACTTTTTGAAGAGCTTATTATTTGTCTTATTTTGTCTTTTGGACTTAGAACTTAAATTAGAATCACATAGGTAGGTACTAGTAAAGCCTGTGCATTCTCCAATAGTCAATATCTAGTAGGTTTAATCGAATTACGAGTATAAATTCAGATAAACCTGTTTCGATTTCAACAGAGGTTTATGACTAATTTCGAGACAAACTTACAACAACACCTTTGTTTTTGTTATCTGTCGACTCCTAATGAAACCTTATTGGTGTAATGACAAAGTGCCTAGTTAGTTTACATTACACAATGTAACTAAGTATCTACTTAATGTATCCTGCAAAGTCGTACCGACATAATTTTGAACGCACATAAAGTCAGTGCGAGGTTATTTAAATAACTTAATTTCCATATACACGTCATGGTTCCTACTTATCAAGGCTATAGGCATTTGTACAATGGGCACTTACAATAATGGAAGAAAGAACTGAGCTTTCGAACGAGGGACCTACAGGTTGCCTGGGTGACGTCATCAAACAAGATGGCTGACGAAAAGGTATGGAGGTTGGACTTTTTGAATTTCGAATTGAGCTTGAAAGATGGTTATGAAATGACATTTCTGTAGAGTTGCCAGTCCTTGATAGAATGCTGCGCTGGTGTGTTGCCAGCATGGAACTAGTAAGAAGTAAGTAGGTACCTCTACCTACTTTGACACCTCACTTTGACATAACTTACATAGTAAAAAAATGTTATGTAGTGCGCAGTGCGTAAGTTAGAAAAGGAAGATTCAAATAGAGCTAATCTGAGGAGCCAATGATACTTTACCACACTATGAATTTCTCCTGCAGCATGTCCTCCTGTCCTTGTCGTCCTGTCTTTACAATCTTACTGCCGAAAAACCCTTTCAAAATTCGAACAAATGAGAAAAGGCATCTAAATGAGAAACAGCCTGTTACAACAACAGAACATTCCCTCCGACAAAATAAAGAAAATATCGAACAAAGAGAACCTCTTTTTGGTACTACCTACACAATGGAACATGCGACGCACTGTTTTACGAAGCTCGTATTTACCAAACCAACCTTAGAAAAATCAAAAAGTAATCCTACTTGATTTAACAGATTCTTATAAAGGGTGAAACAGATTTGATTTTTTAGAATGCCAACATGAAAATAAAATCTTAGTCTATGCGACAGTGTATACAACAGATACGCCGTCGATGACACGACGCACACCACAAAGAATAATAGCTTCCAACTTTGAAAATCGAACAAAGGCAAAAGGGGGCCGAAAAAACTCGTCGGCTTGGTACTCAATGGAAAATGGCTGCATGGTAGTATAGACGTTACGCGAAGGTCTCTGCTCCCTCGGCAGACGCGCGCTGAGTCACGCGGCCGCGCGCTTCCGCCTGATAGCAAGGTCACCGGCCGAGAGCGAGACACACACCACCAACCACACTCACACAACCACACGTGAAAGTAGTGAGAGTACACTCGCAGTCAAAAGCGCCTTTTTACCAGACAGGGTTTTGTTTTTTTTTTCTATTTTATGTCCGTTGCTGGCTAAATGTATGACGCTAACAAACTTTCGACCTTTGAACTCAGCGATAACAAATCATAACAAGGTAGTGTATTACTAAAACATATTTGTTTCTATTATTAATTTAATTCACGTTCACGTTCTGTAAAATCATACCTACATGAATAGATGCGTCATACACAGAATCTAGAATCAGTCTCTAGAATTTCAAATATAAACATTTTCTAATTTTTATTAATTAAGTAGCTAAAAGGATTCGCCTTTTTATGTATTTAGCTATATTTCTTCAAAATTTGTTTCCTCCTAGTATAATTGATAAATTATACAGTCAATATTTTATTCAGTCAAGAATACTTCATGATTAAACATTTTGAAGAAACAACAAACGTGTCTTAACAAAACAAGCCAGTTTCATGTAAACTCGTCGCTATAACGTGATCGGCAAAATTATCCAAACTAATAATATAAATGCGAAAGTAACTCTGTCTGTCTGTCTTTTCTTCACGCCTAAACTACTGAACCGATTTGTGTGAAATTTGGTACAGACATAGTTTGAAACTTGAGAAAGGATATAGGATAGTTTTTATAATAAAAAATGAATAAAAAACAATAATCTGAGGGAAAATTCGTATTACGGAATATTGAGACGCTGCGTGCATTTATAATTTGTTAATACAGATCTATTCTTGAACCTAAAGTTTCCGGATAATAAATGTATTTTAAACACGGTGCGCTCATTTTTCTATATTTAAAAAAGTTGTTTGTCTGGTCGATATAGCTGTGGACGGGCTAAAAGTCAATAACATTATGAATAACTCGGCCTGACCGCTAACTGTAATTTTAATGGTTAATTACTGCAGCAGTTCAGCGATTAATCAATTCCATCCGGCTTAGAACAAACAATGAGCTAGCTAAGATCCTATTTCGACATTCATTTTGCAATTAAACAGGCAGTGTTGTCGGAGAACGGTCCGTAGATGCAGACACGATAACAATAACTGTTGCCAAACAACTAGGACCACAATTTATGAACATTACCATAATAATAACATCGTCTGTAATGAATTATAATGTTTTACATTATTCATAGCTATAACCTGGCTCTGTTTTATCCATATTGTTAATACAAATTAATTACAATTACAACCCAATTTACTAATCTTACAAATAGTTTAATACCTGCTTGTTTTTTTTTTTTTTCTCGAAAATTATCTATGTGATCGTTAACCTTTAAATAGACAGGAAGTACTACCTACCAAACTGTCTAATGTTTCCTTTTCAGGATCACAATCATCAAGGAAAGTACTCAAGGCAACTTAGTTCAAATTCTTCTTCTATCGTTTTAAAATATACTTTCCGGCTAAGAATTAAATGTTACATTAATTACATCGACAACGGCGAATGCAATACCAATAGGTAATAACTAATTTATATGCAGACAGTTGCTTAAAGTTCGACCATGTACCGTAATGCCGTTGTATTAATTAATGTAATTCTAACAGTATATAATATTTACTTAATCCGATACCGATCGCCAATACAATTACCACCCACAGAATGCTGTCTGTGACGCTGTGACGAAATTATTTTTGAACGAAGGTGTGTCAGTCTTCAGTATAGGTATTTGATACTTCCAATGTGACGTAAAAATGCATATGACAAAGCAGTATTGAGTATGTTAATTGAAATGCTTTTTATTCCCAAAAAAGTAATTGTTTGTTAATTGTATTTTAGTTTTCAAGGCTTTTGTTCAGCGTAGGGATTCCTTACATTCACTATTTCAAGTGAAAGGTTACTTATTCATGTTTATAACGAATTAAAATTATTTCGTATTAACTGGATTACTACTTAATTTGGCAATAAACAAGTTGTATTCAGCTTATTCATGTAGAATCGAATGTCTGGCGTCTAATTAATAATACCCATAAAGCTGTAGGTAGGTACATTAATATGCAACTTTTTGTCGGGCGTCCGCGTCGTGATCGCAGTCGAGTCGTGGGGCCCGGCTTTACTGGCATTCGTAGATCACGATTCACGAGGCCAGATTGTTACAGATGCTTTACAAAAAGATGCAGTTATTTCTTACACTATGAGAAACGCACAAGGTCATCCTGAACTTTAAAAAGTCTCATCAGTAGACGAAACAACGATAAAACGGACGTGAATGTTAAAACGTACAAAAAATGCATTTTAAATCTTTTGGTATGAGCTATAAAATTAGTCATTTCAGAAATTTTATGAGAGCCAGACAGAGAGAAGATATTTCTGTGTGTTAATAAATGATTCAGGTAGGTAGTTTATATTTACTAATGGGTTAAAATTCGAATCTTATTTGACGATGCCTTAAAACATAATTCAAATGAATCGCGTGATGATAGGCAATTGGATAAACTACTTTTTTTTACAATTCATGATATAATATTAAATATATACAAACAACTAATCAGCATTGTATCAAAATTCGTGTTTTCCATCAGCGTTCGTAGACACAACAGATAAAATCTGTGATAAAGTCTGCTGCATACCTACCTACCCAAATACCTACTTACCTTTATCTAATTGTCACGTTACAACATGCACGTTTATTTTAGCACGTTCAGAAATTTGAAACTGCAGATGTGTCCGACAGCCGACTTAAAGGTTTGTTTATAAAACTAGTGCCAGAATGTCAGATACATTACAACATTATAACACACCTATTATTTATGGCATACCGAATCGCAGGTTCATCACTTAATAATAAAATGCCTAGCTTTGCTATAAAACCCGTTAGTTCAATGCATGCGTTACCGAGGCATGAGACAATGCGATTTAAAAATAGAGGCTAGTGCCTATCTATGTATTTGTCATTTCGTTAGCATGTCCGTTATCTACGCCTACTGTTTCTTTTTTACATTAGATTCTAATTGAAAAAAAAGGGTTACAAAAGTTGAAAATAGAATTAATCATTGTGATATAGGTATTTTAAAGTAGAACGTCCTTGAAAAATACAAAGTCAGCTAACGCAAAGTTTATTGCGAAATGATAAAATCCACGCTTGATTATAGTATAGTAAGCACTTGTGTTCGCGATTGTCAATACAAACACGGTAGGGGCGGCAGGCGCGAGGGGCGGGGGTGTGCACCCTCCGCGTCACGTGACGAGCGACCTTCAGGCGGCTCACCGACCTTGAGCGGCGCTCGCCCCGCGCGCGGGTCAGAGGTGAATGCACGCGGCCGCGCGCCCCGCGTCCCTTGCCCGCTGCTTCACCGAAAACCACTAAACTTTACTACTCACCTCGATCCTATCTACGACTCCATGGCACTGACGAGCCGACCGCCGCTAACTTAGCAGCCACTATCCCGGCCTCGAGCACCCACCCGTCGAGAACAGGTACCAGCGCGACGCGGCACACCTTTCCCATAAAATACAACCGACAAGTTTATTGACATCAAGTCTCACCAACGATTGCGCAAATGTAGCAATCTATCACCTACTCGAACACATGCACAGTCTTCGTTCGAATGTTAAAACACTTTTCGTATAAAACTATTATGTCTATTCACTCAATAAATACTTTTTTGGAAGAAAAACATTAAACACAACGCACAAACTCGAGCGATAGCTACACCATGTCCTCTCACCTCCGCAAAACAAAGCGGAATAAAGTTGTATCGCGCGGCCGAGTGAGCGTGACATCTCGCGACTACTCGCGAGTCGAGGTCGTCAAAACAAAAGGTAAATATTATCGACACCTGGCGGTTACTGAACACAAAGGTTATTTCGCAGTTAAATTCATTTAATTAAGCAATATTTATAATAGATGTCGCTATAAAATGAATCACCGTCCTTTCAAATGTTCAGAAAAGACAAATGTTTACACGAGTTGGTGAACATGGTGTTACCTTTCTAAATATGTTTGTTGGTTTCGTTTTAAATTAGATCTTAATTATTGGATAGATTCAAGGTTGCTAATATAGTTGCTCATAGATGGCTCTAATCAGCGCTGAAGAAATAGTTTTCCAAAGCACTAAATTCTATAAAAACGTACAAACATACCGTAAGATGGCGCTGCAAACGCGTTGCTGTCAAAAAGTATTTTTTTTTGTAATGGCATGGCTTCGCTTCATAATATGCCAATGTCAAAAAGTAAATAATTGTGCTTCAGCCATAGATATACAGGATGGACTGCAGCTTCTCTAGCCAAATATCAAATAAAACTGGCCATACCCTCTAGAAAAGGAGAAAATTAAAATGATCAATCTCTGAATATTTTAATAATTTTGTTCTTACCTCTTAAATGACGAAATGACAATTTATGACGAAAACTTGTATTTTTGGTGTTTATAGTCGAGTACGAAACTGTATCGATTCTGTTTTATTTTTTAATGCTTGCCCTGGATGAAGCTTTTAGCTCTTACATAAATGAATATTAGCCAGCAGGATTTTTCTTATATACATGTTTTGCATAATATTATAATATATTCTGATAATTATATGGCTAAAATTCGGTAAAATAAGTAAGTTATCACTGCTAATTTTGGAATCGTCTACTAGTTGGATTAAATCGACTAAAACCAATATTTATTTAGTAACAATCGCGCTGCACTGATTGGTGTTGACGGATATTTCAACAATTTGACATTTAATTTACAAATTCGTTGAAACAGCTGTGAACAATCGTCGTGCGGGAGTATTTACAAATAAAAATAATTCCCTGAGTTCTTGAACCGTATAATTAACATTTCATTTACATTGGTTTAATAACTAGCATCGTTAATAGATTATTAGTGACATTTAGTTAGTTAAGTTGTAACAAATCAGTTCGAAAATGAGTCATTAATTAAACAGTGTAATTTTGCGCTCTTATTTAACTCAAGGCTGCGGTAATAAAGAAACGTTTTGGTGAATAT
This sequence comes from Agrotis puta, assembly GCA_943136025.2. Classification (NCBI taxonomy): domain Eukaryota; kingdom Metazoa; phylum Arthropoda; class Insecta; order Lepidoptera; family Noctuidae; genus Agrotis; species Agrotis puta. The sequence continues at coordinate 16,170,349 of OW964169.2, read as the reverse complement.
AATGTGTGGTTCGACATAATGGTGGAAGATAATGATCGCGGTTACGGGAGGACCGCCAACAAGAGCACTTTGTTGAAGATTGTGATTTTAGGAGAAGGTGGCGTCGGAAAGTCATGCTTGATGAGCAGATTCATATCGAACCACTTTGATGATCACAGTTTTCACACGATTGGCGTCGAATTTATGAACAAAACTATTGAAGTTAACGGAAAACCATACACATTACAGGTATTTTTTCTTATTTACAACACTAGAAACCTTGTGAAGTGAAAAAAGTCATAGTACCTATTGTTTTTCTATTGTATTTTTTTACGCAAGTAGACAAGATACAAGTAAGTTTCAAGGTCCTTGTTCAAGTTTAGTGAAGTTATTTAGTTTTATCAAAGGAGGTTCATAGAAGTTTTCTTTTCTTCAATCCAGTAACTATTTTCCTGTTTATTGTTGTTTGCCTTGAAAAAAATCCTTAGTAAAAGTAGAATTTGTATAATGTTGAAACTTCTGGTTTTTAAAATGAAATCGTCTTTCATGTTCACTCTGTGGAAAGGACTATTTTTGGTGCAGCGCTTTTTTTTTCTTGAATTTGAATTTGGAAACATAGAATTACTTTTGTCTTCATAATAATTTTGAATTTCTGTTAAGTGTGGGCTGTACTCAATAGTGCAATGAGGTCAGATTTGAATCTGGAATAACTGTTAGATTATTTTGACCTTCAAATATTATCTCTGATATGAATTGACTAGCTACAGTAAATTATATTGCCCGTTATAATTTACTGTAGCACACAGTCACATTGGTTGCTTGTTTTATGATTATGTATAAAGTCTCCAAATTAAAACATAATTTTTCTTCTTATTTCTTCACTGTCTCACTGAGATTAGACTGATGAGCAAAATACTGAACAAATTATTATTCTCCAATTCAATTTAAACTTCAATTCAAATTAAATTTAATCTATACTCAAGGCATGTGACTCTGCACTTGAGCATTGTTCCAGAGTGGGACTGAAAAAATTAATACCATGGGTAAAACATTGCAATCAAACTAAGCCGACCTACATGATGCAGTCAAAATAATTATTTAATAAATAATAAAACAGATTCTTTATCCGAAATTATCTGCTAAACTTATAGTAGTTGTCACCTTGAAAACGAAGGTTGTGTTATCTGTATGGAAACAAAAAGTTTGTATAAGGCTAACTTACTTAGCATGTTTCATAAGGCAGTGTGACTTAATGAAAAAAAAAAAGTAAGTATGGTAATTTTAAAATTTTGTAGAAAACATAAGTAGCATTATGAAAATCTTTTGTCACGGTGTTTGCGAATGCACACCACCAAAATGGCTCAACCAATTTTAATGTTTTTTTTTTAATATTTGGTAGGTATGAGTGAAATATTTTTCACTCTCCAATCCACCCCAGTTTTACAACTTACTTTTTCAATTTACAGTAAAATGTTCACTACTTTCCAAGGTGGCAAACATTTTCTTTTTCAAATTACAAGTTGAAAAAGAAAATGTCTACAATTATGTTTTACTGTGTTCCTTCAAATTCCCTTTATGTTGCTGGTTAAAGTTAACCTGCTTTGACAATCCTGGGAGCTATATAATAACCAACTTACTAGACAATAAAAAACTTCGCTAGCGAAGAAACATAATTTAAGAAATGATTGATACTTATATGATTTTTTAAAAACTTCATTCTGATTGTCAGTCTAACCCATTAATTTAAGGTTTTGTGTTTAAACAAAACTGAAACTAGCGTTATTTTATTTTTCTAAATTTTTGCATTTTAATCCACACAGGTGATGTTAAAGTATAAGCTAGTAAAAACTGACCCGATGTTGTTGTTATATAAAAACATATGAACAAAAGATTCCTAGCATACTTTTGAATTAAAGTTACATTTTTTTCTGTTATGTCCATAATATAAATAATCAGTCATTATTTCATTGTTCATTATTTATAACCAAGAACAAATTTAAACAATATTTACATAATTTAGACTCGGCTAAACCGTCAAATGGGCCCTCCTGAAAATAGAATAATATAAAATTCAATCACTGATACACAACTGGTAGGTACTTTGTGCATAAACACACACACACAAAAAGTAAAAAGAATAATGTAATGTGGAAATAAAGTTAAGTAAAAATAGAAACAGGTACTCATATCTATATTAAAATAATAAAGATAAAAACTATCAGATAACAGTCATACTGTAAAGGTCACATAGATTAGATGAAGATATGTTTTTAAATTAGGTAATTTAATTTAAATGTATTACTTTGACGGGGCCTGTAGAGGGCCAGAGCCTGCCGGGGTCGCGGGACTTACCCATCACCGTAACCCCGGTACGTAAAGGGCTCGTGAAGGACACCGTGGATTTTAGTCAGTACAAGTCTGGCAGTCCCTCCCGCCCTGCCCTGGGTGGGAGGACTCATTTGATGATTTTACCACGATAAAAAAAAAAAAAAAAATGTATTACTTAAATGTTGATGAGGCACTTGCTTGAATATCTCTATGTAAGGGATGAATATTTTGGTTGCGGGACTAACGAATTCCGTGACCCCGGAATGTAAAGGGCTATTGAAGGACATTTCATATTGGATTTTAGTCAGTACAAGTCTGACAGTCCCTCTTGCCCTGCCCTGCGTGGGAGAACTCATTTGATAAATTAACCATGTGCTAAAAAAAAAGTGATGAATATTTTATTATTAGAAGATTCTTTGCTTAGCTTATGATACGCTTCTACTATCTTTGGGAAAAAATCCCCAAATTCATTCCATGGACTTTTTTCCCGCGGAAACTGAAACCAGCTTTCGTAGTTTGAACAGCAGCAGTTTCTGGGCCGACTTCGGCGGTACTGTCCATCTCCCAGCACCCTATTTGTGGAAACCTGCATAAAAGGCCTTTGATAAATAAAATTATGCTGATTCAGTCTACTTCGAGTTTTTGAATTTCGTACAATAAGTAGTAAAACATTATGGCCTATAAAAAAAAAACTGCAACCATAGTCAATAAAATATATTCAAACACATAAAAAGTTACCAGTAAGTAACTACTACTGTACAAATGATTCTCTTTGCTCCAGTACATCATGTTTATGTCCATTAGTCGATGAGTAATAACATGCTAGCTCCTAGTAATTACAGGCAAATGCACTATAAACACAGACAATGATTTTGTTTATTTTAACTTCATACTGTATGCTCTGAAATGGTGAACTACTGGTACATTCCATGACGTAATTAAAGAGGAGTCTATCCCTGCTTGCCACTAACCATGCCACACCTAATGATCTGTTTATAAAAGGCCGAATAATACTATACTGCTCGGCCGTGGAGATATGCCCTTTCGTCTACTTAGCCGAGAAAGTTCGCCAGTCAAGCTACAATAAACAATATTTTTTTTTGCGTCGTTATGTTTATAAACTTTGAAACTCACACAAACATCTAGACCCGAAACAACTTCCTGATCGATAGAGCATACAAATATTGGCTCCGTGTGGGGAGCAATCGATCGCTCATCATAAGGCGAATTTTCTCTTTTTTTTTCTCCCTAACAAAAAACCTTTTAAACCAGGTATGGGACACAGCAGGCCAGGAGCGCTTCAAGTCGCTCCGGACTCCTTTCTACCGGGGCTCCGACATTTGCATCCTCGCGTATGCTATCGATGACCGCAGCTCCTTCAACAACATCAAGATGTGGCTCAACGAGTTCCTCCATTACGCTGGAGTTAAGAATGGTATCGATAGATACCCCTTTATGGTTGTTGGGAATAAGGTATGTCTCTATACTAATATGTTTTTTTTTACTTTTGTGCCGCTCAGCCTGATCTTCCAGGTTAAGCCGCACTGGCCGAGGTTGATTTGTGGATGGGTGATCATAGCCGGTTTCCTCCGTATCTTGGAAAACAAGTAAAGCCGTTGCTATCGGCTGACATTTGTAGATCTTTGACAGTGATCGTTAGTCGTTACTGTTCGAACTTTCGTCAGAAGTTCGATATTCTGACAACCAGTCTTACCCAGGGGTATCGTTTTATCCAGTTACTGAGCGGTAGAATTCAGATAAGCAATCGTTCCATGTAAAATACTGATATTCCGCTGCATCCAGTTCGAGTGTAAGCCGACGAAATGCTAGGCTAGTGTTTCAAAACGACCATAATATTTTAAATCACAAATTGATAATTTCTGGAAAACTAACACGCTTATGCCATCCATATATATATATATTTGACAGGCCTGTTGGTATAGTGGTTATTGACCCTGACTGCTATGCCGGATGTCGTGGGTTCGATTCCCACCCAGGACAAATGTTTGTGTGATGAGCACGATCATTTGTTCTGTGTCAGGGTGTACTTTATCTATAATATGTATGTATTTAGAAATATGTAAGTATGTTTATCAGTTGTCTAGTACCCATAACACAAGCTCTGCTTAGCTTCGGGCACGCCGCAATCGCGGCGGTAAGACCCCTCTTTGAGGAGTGGCTGGATAGGCGTCACGGCGTCCTTACGTTCCGCATGACGCAGTGGATTTTAGTCAGTACAAGTCTGACAGTCCCTGCCGCCCTGCCCTGGGTGGGAGGACTCATTTGATGATTTTACCACGCAAAAAAAAAAGCTCTGCTTAGCTTGGGACTAGATGGCATTGTGTGATAGTTGTGGAATATTTATTTATTTATACACGATCCAGTTTATCGTCACGTTGGAACCACATTGGAAGTAGCTTGCGGTAAGTATCAAGTATGACTACAGTGCGCATGTCAAGTTTATTTCTGATAGCCATATACCGTCAAGTTAACTACAAGACGCTACTAGCGCGCTGTAAACTTGACGGTAAACTGGATCGTGTATAACAGCCATTAAGCGAAGCTATCTTTGAAATCAAATTAAATATTTTCTTCCTGGTTTAGCTGTGTTATCTAAGTAAATCTTTAAGCAAAATATAGGAAATAGGATGTATCAACGGAGTACGTAGTCCAGCGTATAAACGCCTGATCTGTGAAAGCCACGATTTGCGTATTCGATTCTCACTCGAGACAACTCTTTTCCCCATAGAGGGCCAAAGCCTGCAGGAGTCGCGGGACGTTATTATCAGGTCACCGTGACCCTGAAACGTAAAGGGCTATTGAAAGAACACCGTGAATTTTAGATAGTACGAGTCTGACAGTCACTCCCGTGAAAAAAGACCAGAACTCCTTCTACACTGTCTTAGTATCATAAAAATGTTTTTTTTCATGAGTACATAATCGCATTCGTAAAATTCACCTAGCCATAATTATAGGTGACAATGGCCCAAATTCCAATAATATTGCGGTTTACGTTTGTGTTGTGCACTGATCGGAATGTCACGGGTAGAAATCCGATACTGGCAAATAAATAAACCTTTGTTTTATAGTACCTAATTTCAACTTTAAGCAAGTATATATTTAATGGTACCCCATGTTTAGCTAGAAATTATGTCCCAGGTAATAGGAGGTGAGCGTAGTACCTGCAATTAAGCACTTCCATATACCTAGCAGCAAGCGTAGCATGACCAATTGTATCTTTATTCCCCCTAAAATAGACAAAATAATTTCTACACAATTCCTCATTTTTTTTCTACGACTATTACGACTTGAAGAATAGAAACATTTCTTTTCAAATTATAAACATCGCAATTCTTGGGATGATAGAATTATTTCTACATTCTGTTATTTTTGTACTCTTTCTTTAACAAAACGTTTCTGCAGTGTCACGCTACGCGAAGAGAAATTCCCAATAAAAAAAATCTTTACAATCGATCCCCAAACTTTTTCCTCTTTAGTAAATTCAATATACTTAAAACTATGCCTTATTAATATCTTCATGTTTAATATACGTTAATTTAAAGGGGTCATTTACCGAGGTTCATTAAAACTAAAGTAGAACAAAATGTTGCGTGATTTGGTGCGTACGAATGGACATCAAACACCCCTAAAATAGGGGTGTGTATTCGTTAGCATTTTAACACGAAACATAATAAGTACTTGCCCACATACTTTGTGCCTATCTAGGTTGAATATTATGATTAACATGATTGCCCTTTAATTGGTAGTTCAGCTCTGATTTTGAAGTACAATAACTTTTATATTCTATGAACAATAAAAAATAAAGTTAGATCTCACTATAACTAGGCTAGTTTCCCGCATTAATAAATTGCAAGTCTTCTGACCATGGCGTTTGTGTCAGTACAAATATCAGAAACAACTGACGGCACGGTTAGCGCAGTGGCTGAACGATTCGACTGCTGCGCAGCGTGCCGGGGGTTCGATTCCCGATTGGAACAGATATTTGCATGACTTACAAGTAGTTGTTCCGGGTCTGGGCGTTTATGTATGTGAGTTTCTATATTTGTAAACGCACCCACGACACGGAGAAATTCCTAGTGAGGGGCAAAGTAAAAAAGAAGTCATAAACATGGTGTTTTTTTTTAATATTCTAATCACAGCGTTATTCACCAGTATTATATTGTCAGGTAAACAAAAAAACATAATAGTGCCGTACCTACTGTAACGTTGAAAAAGATTACCTTGACTTAGAAATACGGAAACAGACAAACAATTAGGCGTAATACGCCATATCAACCTAACCCAATCGCTCAGCATTATTTAAAAGATTTACAACTTTGTTGAAAAAGAAGAAGGTTCATGTTCGATTGGCAAAATTTTATGGCAGCTGTCTGGAGTATGTTCCTACTAACATATTTTGTTTAATTATCTTTGCAAGTATGACGCAAAGGACCCAACAGGGCCTATTTGTCGTAAAGTCACTTTATTTGTAAAAATAAGCGACTTTAGGCTTTAATTAAGGCCTAAGACACTCAACAATAATGAAGCTACACTTTTCAAAATCGGTGCAGTAGTTCCGGAGATTACTTCTTTCAAACAAGCTCACAAACTTTATCTCTTTGCAATATTAGGTATAGATTTGCTGTTTTATATTGTGTGTACTTGTTACATATGCCATGCTTCAAGATAAGTCTGGAAATCTCTTGTAATGTTCTCCCTTCTTTATTGTTTTGTCGTCATTCTGAGAAGTAGCCGCAGACTTGGAAGTTCCAGGTTATTGCCATTTAAAACTTCTACCTACAGATGATGTTTTTCCTTGTGCAGAAAAAAACTGAATACACTGCAATATTCCCTACTGAAATGGTTACAAAAGAAAATATTTATTATACAACAGTTAGTTATTGCAAAACAAAAGGACATTTATAGTTTTGTAATTGTTTTTGTGGTCCAATTAATTTTTAATCAATACAAACCGCAAGAATTGTAAGTAGGTAATTCTAACTGTAGTTATTAGTGTTAATAAATCTGTAAATATTTATTGAATAAATTAGTCACAAGGAATAAACCTCAATTACGTACTGAGAACTTAATTGTTTTGCAAACCATACTTGGGTATACTGCGGTTCTTAAATGACGTTTATTTTTATATGCTAGTGGCCTTCCCCGGCTGTGTACGTTGTATTTTTCCGAAAACTTTCTTACATGAGAGAACCCTCTTGTTCTGACAACGAACAAAACAAAAAAAAAAAATTGGTGCAGCAGTTTAGAAATGTTAGAAGTTTTAAAAATGTTCACATTAATACGCCAATTTAACAGCGAAAATCTCATAGTCATGCGTCACTCACAATCATAACAATTTAAACCTGAAGAGAAACATATTCAAGATTTCTTTTAGAAAACGTTGACAATAATGACCGTTAAGATGTTTACATAAGACACTTTATGATGCTCTCTATTCATCGTTTATTTGAACCATTATGTACAGTAGTGATACACAAGCGTGTTTTAATTCAGTGCCACAAGGAATTCTGTAGTTAAGCCATACCTGAGGCCATAATCACCCTACAAAAGTTCCTAGTAGTGGTCTTTCCGACCCTTGGACATAATTTCTCCGAGAGACTTAATACCAGTTACTTATCCTTTCCATAATTGCTTCGGGAATATGGGGTCCTCAAATATTAAGTGCTAGAAGCTCTTAATCCTAGCCTTGTCTCTCCAATCGCACGCTATTCGCCATTCGATTGTCGACAACTTTGGTTCTCTGCCAGATCATTTCGATATTCAAAACAAAAATCGCAATACTTTCTATTACATGTTAGCTTTTTTCTTTGCTCCGCTTGGGGACCTTTCGAAGAAGTTAGTGCGGGGAAAACCGCAACTTATAAACGTAACTGCTGAACTGGTTATGAAACAACTTTGACTGGTTATACTTATCGAATCACGTGACCATTACTTAATTCCCCTACTTGACTGACTCATACTTTATTCATGTTAATGTTCAAAGACTATGGGAACATTATAAAACGTAGAAATAATCGGTTCTGGAAAACGATTATGTTTGCGTCATATCGTATGACGCAGAATGACGCTGTATTTTGCCTCTTGGTAAAACTGGTTGCTAGACTTTCGGGCTTCTAACTCGTTTAAAGTCTAATCTAGGGCCTAGTTCAATGGCTTAATGTAACGAAACGTAGTCTTGAACCCACGCCACAGAATATATAATAGTACCTAAAGGTACAGAAGTGTTACTCCCAAAAAGAAAACAAACATATGTAAAATCTATGAACGAAAGAATAGAGTCCATTTTTACTTGCACCTGCATCACCCACCTACTTTTATATTAGCCTAAACTTCCCGTGCGCAAGCAAAAATGAACTGAATAATGACGCGCGAGAGTTCATTTTAGTTTATCTGACGCCAACGACATTTGTATTTTCTGAGCTTGCTTGGATGATGGTTTCCCTGCCCGGGGAAATCATCGCCCGCTAATACTAACATGAGCTGGGCCACTGGGGATGGTAGGCGTCCCCAGTGCCGCTTGGCTCGCAACCCCGAACCTGTCGGAGTCCGACGCTAAACAGTTTTCCCAAGGTGCACAGGAGTTCCTGTCCCTTCTGGGCGAGCTCGGTCTATCTTAGGTATCATCTTTGCTTCTGGGCTAGAGGCCAAGAGCAATTGTAATTAATAAAAAATACATAATCCAAATCCACTGCTACTCTTGAAAGCCAGAATCAACAGTGACGACCACCAGAAAAGCGCCGAGTTAATCAAGCTCGCTCGACAAAATCCCGAAGAATAAATTTCTCGGATCTCACAATGGCATTGATTTTGTTTTCTATGGTGCCTTCCTAACACTGTTAATATTGCGTTAAAATAATATCTAAAGGTACTATTACTTAATCATAGATTAAAATGTAGACGTCGCGTCGTGTTGCGCAAGCGCTGAGGTGTTAAGTCGCGTAGATTAGGCGATGTCATTAAATAGAATGTGATTAGACTACTAAATGAATATATTAATTGAGGCCACTTGTTGCATTTTACGATGACGTGTTACGCGTTTGAAATTGAACTTTATTGTCATTGACAGTGGTGTGATACGACAACAAACCGGCTTACAAACAGAAAGAGTATGTTGGCTTGGTTGGTCGTAAGTATTGAGGGAATGAATGAAAAGAGCTTAAAAAAAGTATATCTTATTACATGTGTATCTGCTAGTGTTATCTAGAAATAATCAAGGAAAACTTTTCCAACCACTTTGAGTTTAATGCTAATTGAATTTAGGTAATAACTAAAATTTTAAAATGCTGAACGCTCCAGAAGTTAATATCCACCGGAAAAAGGCGTGTGATGCATTTAGGTCCTCTGGAGGTGTTCTCACATACATATATCAGCACAGTACACGCCATATTATATGACATTATGACGTCATCAACAACATAGTGTCCTACCTTAAATATTCGGATGCTGACAGCATTTTCTGATTTCATACAACAAATTCTAAAATACGGCGCATGCAGTACTGACAAATGAGCATACCGTCACAGTCAATTTTGGGTCAGTGGGTTGTCTTAAGGGCGGAGTTGTAACACCCGCCGCTTTACATTTTTTCTGAACAAAAATCTTTATACTCTCATTAATCCATTCCAGTCAGACGTCTCCTCCAAAGACAGGGAGGTGTCCTACGACCAGCTGAAACAATGGTGCGAAGAGAACAAAATAGCGACGTACATTGAGACATCAGCGAAAAACGACAATAATGTCGTCGAAGCATTTTCTTTGGCCGTGCTGAGGTAAGTTGAAAACTTTTTGCTGACTTCAGGATCATAAAATATGGTCGAACCAATGTGTGAAAGATACCTGCTGACGATGACGGAACTACATGTAGCGTCTTATCTTCTGTTTGCATTTGAAACTGTTAAACTGGGTTTATCCTCGGGTTTACATACTGTTGGCATTGTTACAGTGTGTTTTAGATGTTTATATCCTAGCCAAGCACATGAAACAGGTAGTTGTTTTGATTTGGTAATTCGACGATGAAGAGTCAATATATAATTATTTTATTTTATTTTTTATTTTATTTATTTGGGAAAATAAACAGTGCACATTACATTTTATATATATGATAAAAATACAAGTTAGTATGAGCAAATGTGTTACCAATAGCATTTTCCACAAAATACATTAAACGGTTTTATTTGCTAACTATGCGATATAAATCCAAAAGCTACAATAAATTATCCAATTAATAATAATTTTCTTTTTTTTTTCTATTGAGTAATTGTATTAATAATAATATTTTTAAATTTACCAACTGACAAACAAAACATATCAACATGCGGAAAGTGTTTGTTGTAATTGCTAGTAAGTCGACGCAGAGGTGCTCGCAAACCTGCGTTACTTCGACAAGAGCTTACAGCAAAAGTTGGCCTCGTGCGAACCTCTCGGCATACTGTTGTTCTAGGCACAATGTAACAAATTTTATTCTGTACATCAATACAATCATAAACATTATTACACAAGTCAAACAAAAATACAGTCTCTAGGAGCGTACGTCTAGACTTCAAATCAATCAATTTATATTTTTTGAGTAAATGATCATATGACACTGTTGTGTGAAAACAACGATAATGCATGGCTTTTAGAAATTTTTTTTGAACAGTTTCTATAAGTTCAGAGTATTTATTGTAAAAGGGATTCCACACTGGTACTGCATACTCTAGCTGAGATCTTATTAAAGACTTATACAGGTATAAATAAGTGGAGGGTCGTACAAACTCCTTTGCAGATCTCATCACGAAGCCGTACAATCGAAATGCATTATTAACAATTTTATTAATGTGGGCATCTAGGTGAAGTCTATCGTCAAGCAGAATCCCAAGATCACGAACTAGTGACACCCTTGATAATATACTTTTGTCCAGAGAATAAGGGTACTTAAAAGCATTCTTGTTTTTCGTGAAACTGATACAAGAGCACTTAGGAATACTCAGTTGTAGTTTGTTACGCCTGCAATATTCACCAAAGCGATCTAAATCTTCCTGTAATAATCTACTATCTTCAAGTTTTGTAACGGGCCGGTAAACCTTGAGATCATCAGCGTAAAGCAGGATTTTAGAATTTATAAAACAAGTGCTGATGTCGTTTATAAATAAAATAAATAGAAGGGGTCCTAAAATCGAGCCTTGAGGCACGCCAGAAGTTACGCTTACCGCAGTACTTGATCTGAAACCATTAATTACAACCCTTTGAGTTCTGTTCGTAACATATGAAGAGAACCACCGGAGCAAATCACCACGTATGCCATTAAACGAAATTTTTTCCAGTAGCAACTCATGGTCAACCTTGTCGAAAGCTTTTCGAAAGTCAGTGTAGATGGCGTCCACTTGAATACGAGAGTCCATATTATTAAAAAGATAATCCATAAATGCTATTAAATTAGTTGTTGTTGATCGTTTTTTGACAAATCCGTGTTGTTGCTGTATCACATTGTGATGAAGAACAGGGTAAATTGAATCGTGGACTAATCTCTCGAATAGCTTCGGCAAGGCTGACATAATGGATATGGGACGATAGTTCTCCACATCCTGCCTAGAGCCAGATTTATAAATTGGTGTTATATTCGCACTCTTCCATATCTCCGGGAAAATTCCCTGCGCCAGTGACTTATTAAATAAAATACTTATGGGAGCGCAAATATTTTCAGCAGTAGCTTTAAGAAAACCAACTGGGAGACCATCAGGACCCGGACCCTTTGCGACGTCTAAAGATTTGAGTGCCCTCAATATCTGAGTCGTGCTCAACTCTATCTTACCAAATAGGCAATTATGCTCAGTAGAATTCTCACTCAACGGTACATTTATCGTGGACGATTTTTCATAAACAGACTCAAAAAAAGCAGAAAAGAAGTTACAAATTTCTTCAGGGTCGTCAGAAACCCTGTCTTGGTATTTCATGTTTGAAGGGACGCCACCACAAGACTTCCGATTAGTAACATAGGTCCAAAAATATTTTACATTGTTACGAATGCTATCCTCAACAGACTCCATATATTTTTTGTAGCAGTTTTTGCATTCAATATTAAATCTAGATCTGTACAGTGAGAACTGCTCATAGTCAGAGATATTGCGATATACTTTCCATTTCACCCACGCCTTTGCCTTATTTTTAAACATATGTACCAGAGATGGTGAAAACCACACAGGAAATTTCGGGGATTTTGAATTAACTAGAGGCACGTAGGATTTTATTAAGCTAAAAATTATGTTATAAAAACTAGCAACTGCTTCATCTATAGATTGTGTCAACCCGATCTGCTCGTACCAATTAATTTTACTTAATTCCTCATTTATTTTCTCGTAATCAGCTTTATAATAATTAAATCTTTTAATGGACTTTCGGATCAGAGTTGAATGCAGCAATTTGTATGGTATTAAAACACAGAAAGGTGGGTGGTAATTGTCAAGTTGCAGTAGATAGTCGGTGGCGGGAATAACAGAACATACATTATTACTTATGGCCAGGTCTAATAATTTTCCATTCGCATTCCTGGTAGTGTTGTATTGACAAGCATTAAGGTAAGACAAAAATGCACCAAGATGCGCACAAGTAGAGGAGTTGCCACTACATATTACCCCTGACAATGACACGTGATTATTACACGGAGTCCAATCAATATCAGGCAGGTTGTAATCACCAAGAATATAAAATTGTTCAACATTAGTGTCAGCAAGTATAGGTTGTAGGAGATCGAAATATTGTAAGAAAACTGATTCAGGTGTCCTAGGTGGAATATAAGCCGCACCTATGATTTGGATCATTCCCTTAGTTGGGCTGGGAAATTTTAGTAGGACGTGTTCCATGTTCGCTTCTAGAGAAAATCGAGTAACAATTCTAACTGAACGCAAACACTTCAACACAGCTACAAGGACACCCCCTCCGTCCTTTTTATTTGTGGCAGTACGATCTCGATCACATCGATATACCACATACCGGGAATCAATGAACTCGTTATCAGATATTTCAGGTGTTAACCAGGTTTCCGTGAGTATTAAAATATCGTAACAATTTGACAGTATGTTCATGTATAACATTTGCAGTTTAGTGCGAATCCCACGACAATTTTGATATTAAACGACCAAATTATCCGCCATTCAAGTAGGAAGCTGTACAACATAATAATAATAGGCCAGCATTACAAGTTTCAATTTCACAACAATGAGATAACGAACGAAGCGTATAATATTATTTTTGAGATGTTTGATGTTTAGTAAGGAAAAGTTAAATACTAGTACATAATTCTTTAAGACATATCTAAATACTAACAAATATCTCCACAACCAAATACTTAGAGTATAAAAAGGACTGCATAACAGTTCTATTATATAATTTTTACCGAAATATTGAACATCTGAATATCGACGACATATTTTAAACATTATTTCAATTATTAACCTATACATTATCTGTAACAAAACAACAGTGAGAAATTTTATAAGGACAGTAAAGTTTGCCAATGCTGTCAGAACCAACATACAAATGTAAATATAAATACAGGTATTTGCCCATACGCTATAACTAAATATACTAATAATAACGAACATTAATGAATGACTATGAGATAATATGTTGATTACATAGAACCAAAATGAATATATAGATCTTGTCACACTCGTATTATAAAAACAATCATTGCCATTTACGAGGATATCCTTAAACTGTGATTTCGGACACAGAGCCACGCTTAATTTTAGCGATGTCTTCGTGATATTTAATTGCAAATGATTTAGCTCCTTCTTTTTCACGCACGAGAATTGTTCCGTGTTTGACCCATACAAACTGGTAATTATTCGCTTTTGCAGCATCGCGGCACTCACGAAATAAATTTTTGTTTTTCAAAGTAAGATGTTCGTGCATATAAACAGGGAAAGAAGTACCTGACAAACCAATTTGTTCAGTGTTTAGACCCTTCTTTAAGCGATGCGCGCTGAGAATATTATCCCGTAATATACGTGTAGTCATTTTTACGATAATATTCTTGGGTTTCTTGTTATCTCGATGTGCATGTGGAACGCGGTGAATTGATATTATGTCACTCTGTTTTATGTTGCAATTTATGGCAGAACCAATGCTTATCATAAGCGTAACCAGGTCTTCATTACGCCTTTCAGGGACGTTACATATTTCAATGTTACAATTCCGGGCACTCTGCTCCAAAGAGTCGATTTTAGCAGCAACTTCCTGTATGGTATTCCTTGATTCGGTGTACTGGTCAACAAGTTTACTGAAGTTGGCAACTTTATTTGAAACATCGGACTGGTCATCACTGACGAATTGGATCGAATTTTTGAGATCGTTTATTTCAAGTGTAAGATCTTTATACTTTGTGTCTAAGTCGGAGACACTTTGCTTTATTATTGATTGCTCGGTACGTAGAGATTGAATGTCCTTTTTAATTTCTACTGTGACTTGCGCAATTGTCGCCAGGTCGCTTTTAATTGAAGCAACGTTATCACATATCTTGTTAATGCCGCCTTCCAAATCACGTCTCCATTCGTTGAGCGTATTTTTGAACTCCGCAGCCAGTACCTTAATTGCTTGCGACCATTCTGACTCCGGTTGTTTGCGTTTACGGGTCGCGACATTTGATTCATCGCTAGTTCCAGAAGACAAGTGAAGGTCCGTATCAGAATGAAACTTATTATCAGGTGAACGAATCATTTTGTTGAAATCAGGTTATGATTATTTATCGTAATAAGAAACGAAACAGACAAATTACAAATCTTGATAAACTACTAAAAGTTTTGCAGTTTGCGGGATCCGAACCAGAGCCACGCTGCGCTGCTCAATGTAGGACAAAAAGTCCTGCGCCCGCCACTCGACCAAGCGTGCTTTGATAATTCGTTTCAAATTTGTGACCACTTGCAGCTGTTAATGGTTGGGTGAATGAACCGATAGTTATTAATTCCGAGTTCCTTTGTTCTCGTGCGCAACGATTTGGTAAATTACCCACATACAAGCACTTATTAGTCAGTAATTTATTCACTTTTTGATTGAATTTTGGTCTAAATATTAATTATTATTATTAACACTTTATTTCACCACTTGACACTGAAGTTAGCCAATATGATGAACTATAAATATTTAATTATTTAGCGCATTTAACAAGTTTTTTTTAAATTATTGTATTAGCAGTTATCACACACTGTGCCGTGAGCAAAGTTCGAACGACGACTGATATCTAACATTTTGGCCATTTTTGTTTTATTGCATTATTTATTATAGAATAGAGTAATGCACATGCTGACAAAGATCTTAGGTCTATTTCTTATTAATTTTGCAAGATAAACAATTATTGCAATATATATTAAGTGGTGTTACGTCATTTACGATGGCAATAAATACTAATAAAATCTATCTAAAATATATCTAAAAACTAATAAAATCATTGATTAATATATTAATATTGTAGTCATAAGCATAATATTGTAGTCAGTTTACATAAAACATTTAAAAAATCAAATATACTAAAAAAATAATTAATTAAACGGACTTGAAACGTTTTTTTCGCCTCCTGTAAAGTTGCGTTTTTGCAGTTATTATTTATTGACTCTTCATCGGCGAATTGTTGCTGTAGAAGTAAGGTTGGAAATAATCTGTTAAACTTTTGCCTATTGGTAAAGATATGTGTCACCGATATCAAGTTAGTTTTGAATTCCGGGGGGCAGCAGCGTTACACAAGATCACAAGGTCCGATAGCCCGTGGTGCTATTGACCGGAGTGGACCACTAGGAGGTGAAGCCAGGAACCATGCATTACTTCATTATTATAAACTACCTTCCGCCCGCGACTCCGTCCGCGCGGATGTCGGTCTTCGCGTGGATGGTTTATTTCTCCATTTTGAGTAACTCTTACAATGACATCTTATAAATATCTATTGGCCCCAAATACGGCTAAGCCTATAATTATTAAGGAGATCCCTCTATTGAGCTACTGCTGTTGAGCTCGTGTTCTGTAGTAACTGAAAAATAAGCTACGTATTTTTCCAGGATAAAAAGTATCCCATTTTATGCCCAGGATAATAAGGTATAATTATACCAAGTTTCATCGAAATCGAACCGTTAGTTTTCACGTGATGCCTGCATATACAGACAGACAGACACAAATTTTTTAAATCACATATTTGGGTTTGGTATCGATCCAACAACACACCCCGCTATTTATTTTTTCAATATTTTCAATGTACAGAATTGACCCTTCTACAGATTTATTATATGTATAGACTAGCTTCCGCCCGCGACTCCGTCCGCGCGGATGTCGGCCTTCGCGTGGATGTTAGATTTTTTTTCTACGTATTTTTCCAGGATAAAAAGTATCCCATTTTATGCCCAGGATAATAAGGTATAATTATACCAAGTTTCATCGAAATCGAACCGTTAGTTTTCACGTGATGCCTGAACATACAGACAGACAGACAAAATTTTTTTTAATCACATTATTTTTTCAATATTTTCAATGTACAGAATTTACCCTTCTACAGATTTATTATATGTATATATTACTTATCATTATTAAATGATAATTTGTGAAGTTATTGTACTATACACACTTATATTTTATCTTTCCAGATGGTTGGAGCTAGAACAGAAAGCGGAGAAGGAGCTGGGTCTCCTCCACCACCCTGACACGGTGACGCTGCACGGCTCCTCTACGGCAGGGTCGAGTATTCGAGCCACCTGCTGTTCGCGGTTCAGCGAAGTATGAGGAATTCAGGTGCTGTTGCTTCTCCCAGGTTTTAAAACTGAATATGATTGAGGTATTGATAATGGACAAAGGAATGTTTTTATTTGGTTCGAGCCAATAGACAAATGAATGTTTTTTTAAAGTGCTTAATTCGAGACAAATTTCTTTTCATTTAATTTTTGTGTAGTAATGTTTTTAAGGTACTGTGAGAACGAAAGGAAGTGGTTTACATACAACATACCTAATGAAATATAATTATGTCCAAGTCCTTCAGATCGGGCTGACCATATGGTATGAGACGGTACCTCTTTTAAATGTTCGTATACGGTTTTTAGTAGGTACCTTAAAAGCGATCATAATACAAATCTGCGTGTCATCTGGAATCTCAAGTTTTTAAATATTTTGTCCATTATTAATATACTTTACAAACATACTTAAAATTTACGTAACTACGTAATTAAATAATTTTCTACTTTGTCATGGCATGTGATAAGTATTCTAAATGTAACTAAGTTTTGCAATGTAAATATGTTTTTTTTTTTAATTTAAACTGTATTGATCATGAAACAGTCGCACCTGTGTTTTTAATGTAGTTTAGTAAGCACAGACAAGTTATTTTTAAGCACGTATTTACATACTTAAAAAGTTTGAGGTATAATAGAAAATTTTACGCTTGTTCATAATGAATTTTATAACTGTATTTGCGGGACAATTTCACTTAAAATAATGTAACTTTAATTACATAGTTTTACCATACAAACAGTATACGTAAAATATAGAGATGCTTTGTGAATGTTCCAATTTTGTGAAATTTGGTTGTGAGAATTGTATTATACTGTTACGCTCGTTTGCACCATAGATCACTGATCACGATTTACGTTAAACGTATCAGCTTCTAACAATTGTCAGAAATTATGTAATTATAGGTACCGGCGATTAATATTGTTCATCAACTTTTGGAAAGAGATAATCAGCTATTTTCGGCTTTGTAGAGCGTTATCTCTTTCACACACAGTTAGACGTTTATCGCTGGTTAGTACTTCGTACAAGTTCTTTACAATACTGTTAAATCTATGAATATTATGACTGTATAAAATATCGCTATTATCGCGACTTTTGACTTCGTTTAGCGTTTAAATGTATTTAGTGATTTGTGATGTGCAAGTGAGCTTTGCGATGATGCGAAAAAACATTCCAATATCCGTTAGCAATATCAATACAAAACACTACATTTTATGAGATAGTTAACGTCAACTTACTTTTTTTACACGTGATTGGATTTAATTAACATTACATAGAGTAAGTACATAGATCTTTTGGCGCTCATATAACGTTGCTCTGATGGTAAACTTTGAGCAAACGATTAGTAAAATGAATTGAAAATATAACATGGCTGAATAAGTTCCGATTTTGGCCACACGCCGAAAGATCCTTGTACAGCTGTAATTTTAGTACCATTTAACTCTTTTTTGTTAAGGGGCTAAGTTATTATTATATTTGCTTAATAAATCAGCTAGGTTGTTTGTATCTATATTTTGATTGTAAACCAAAGATCTATAAAATGAGTTTTTATGTGACCTTAAAAAATGTTATACATATACTGTAATTTAAAAATGTAATTTTGAAGCTTGTCTAATATTTAATGAAAACTCGGCCTAAACTTTTGTACATAGCGTTTAATATTGCATGTGTTGTTGCGTCATAAAAATTAAAACTTTCGTTAGCTTTTACCCTTTTTTTTCAATATTAGCAAAGAATATCTAAAACTTGTGTAAAAAAATCTAATAGATATAGTTGCCGTCCCTCTTAGTGTTGTGTTATATAAATATTTATTTTTTTATAAAATATGCTTTACGTACTCGCGTTTTTCTTGCGTAAATATGCTTTTATTAGAGTGCCTGTTACATGAATAGTTAAACTTTTAAATAGTGTCTTTACAGAGGGTACTAGTAAAATAAAAAAGTTGTGATGTAGGCAAAATTGTGTTAAAAGAAAACGTTTAAATACTTCTTTTTTTAAACCTTTAAACTCGTATTAATGCTTTTACTGAAACTTAGTAAATTTTCGCTCTTAGGCGACAATATTTAGTGCATAAATGATGTTCTAACTTTAAAAAAAAATGTGTATGTACTCTAAACATGATATTATAGACACATTAATCCTATAAACGGGTTGTACCTTATCTCTCATAGTAGATTGCCTTAATTAAATAAATAATAAATACAATAATTATTAATTCATAGGTAAAATAATAACTTAGGGGCACATTCCATGCATATCCTATCATTTTAAAGAACCATTTCAACAAGTTTATTTTTGCAACATTTTATTCGATGTTCGCATTATTATGTATTGAACTTTTATGTGAAAGTGTATTTATATATATTTTTGTGAAAATTTTAAAGGTTGTATCATAAACCCGTGTTTATCATGATAGTCATGCTCATGCGCTGGTTTTCTTTATAGATTAACTCGAAGGTACTTTGGACCTTAAGGTTTAACTCAGAATGTACTGTGTAATTGTGTGTTTGATACTTTTTGTATAAAATTAAAAACACAGGATTGGTTTTGGGATATTCAGTAGCATCCTGAAGTCTGGGTTTTAACCCGGGTGGATGGCATAAGGCGGACTTAATTAATATGATTGGCATAAAATGTACGAGTACCTACTTACAGGTCACCTCTGCCTAAACATTTGGTTCAAAGTTGTGTTATGTAAGAGCTCGTCAAAAATCACAATACGTCATGACGGATGGACGCTAACATCATAAGAACATCGATGATTCTTCACAAAAAAATGAACAAGATTTGTTTTTTTTTTACGAAACTGTTGCTGTGTTGAAAACTATTCAAAAAGTATCAAATAGCTAACGACCTGTGTAGACTCCATTCTACTATGAATTGTATTTAACTATTTATATTAGTAATTAAATAGTTTTACATATTATAATTATGTAGTTGTAATGCTGATTCTCACTAAGTGCCTAGCTTTCTGGTTACCATATTGTTAAGCGACAAAGTTATATATATAAAATATTGTTTTACTATGTCTTGAATGGAGGAATATCATAATTCATAAGATTTTTTTTACAATTTGTTTAATTTTGCTCGTCAGGTTTCAAGCAAAGTGAGAATATAATTGTTATATTTCTTTATTTGATAAAAACATTTTTTTTTAGATTGTTGATCACTCAGTTTAATAATGTAAATGAATTTTAAGAGAAATCGCAGCTGGACTCATTATTATTTTAAAATCTCGCACTCCTTGTTGATAAATAGTTCTATTTATATTATGTAATTTAAATTTAGAAGTATTGGTAGATATTATTGGCGCTATAAGTAACTCCCGGTCAAATATAATACCGTCTCGAAAGTCTACCTCAATGAGTGTTTGATGTAATAATTTTTTCGTACCACTTGCTCAAAAAAGTGACATTCTATGCTTCAAAAATCGAACATAACGATAGTCATTTTTAATCTGTTAAAAACAGGGAGAGAATGTTGTACTGAATTTCATTCATCCTCTAGGGAGAGAATGTGATTTAAATTTGGAATACTTACCGAAATTTATACTGAACTACATCTGTGTTTACACCATTGAGTTTGTATATAAAGCATTACAAATCTTTTTGAAAAAGGAATACGTATTTATTATGCAGTTATGATTATTAAACAAAATTACGAAAACCGAAGAGGCCGTATGAGCTTGATGCCTTTGCTTTTCCGACAAAAAAAATTTAGTCTAGGAATTTGCCGCGTTTTTGTTTTCTTCAAATAAAACCTTAAGTTTATTTTATTTTTATAAATAAGTTAATGTTCTAAAAATGCGTAACGATGTTAAATCAAATGAAACGCAAGTTCCTCAGACGCAAGAACAGAGATATACTCAAATTAACTCATCGGCAATAAATGAACCAAACAAAAATGTAACTCTCTCTATCAATAATTGGACCAATGTTTCGAATGTTAACTTTTAATTGTCATTATTTTCAATAAATGCTTATCTCATATTATTATTGAGTTCATTTTTTCGCAAATGGTACGAAAAGTAGAGTATTTTCCTCGGTGATAAAGCTGTCTTAGTCTTGGGTGAACTTAAATCCCTCGCTACACTCAGGACTCGTGTTAAATCCCTCGCTTCGCTCGTGATTTAAGTTTTTAACACCCTCGCTACGCTCGGGAGTAAACCTCGAGTCCTTCGTTACGCTCGCGATTTAAATCGTCACCCGCGACAGAAGACACTGCTTTATCCCCTTGGTTAATAATCTACTAATGTAACGCTAGTATTCACTTAATGGCTCCTGAAACCATAAAATATGAAATTGATGGTGGACATTTGAAAAATCTTAATTTAATGGACTTACGGTACTTGATGGACAAGGAAACTCTAGGAATGTGTTTTTCCGTATTGATGTAAGACCTTATATACTTTTTCTTCTTAATATTCACTTTTTTGCAAATATTTCGGAAACTAGAACGTCCTATGTCAAAATAATGTAATTTTCGGCTACAGGTTTTTATAAAACTTTAGTGTGGTGTCCTTTGCCTAAAAAAATGGTTCATTAGTGACCAGAGTTGAACCTTCACTGTTAGAAATTAGAGTTACTTTAACAATCATTGTTTTACTCACGTCGCGTCTTACATATTGAACATAAATTATTGGTTTTGGAGCCATATTTACGTATGTATAGTTTTAAAAGCACATAGAATTTGAGGTGACCTCTGCGCCTTTGTCATGTTATGAGATTGTAAAAAACTGATTACTTAAAAAGCTTGATATTTTACAGTTGTGGTACCTAATAAAGGGTTTGAAAAAAATTGACTGTTTTATTAACTTAGTTGTCTCGCCTATCACACACATCACACTTATTTTTATCTGTGTAAGAGAATTGGCGACTAGGTATCTCAAAGAAACAAAATGAATACCCATTTTAAAAATTGTAATAAATATTTTACAAATATATCCACGTTTTCTTTAAAACTAACCTACGAAGTAAATCTAATATAGTTATAACAACGATAGTATCCGAGCATCTTGAGATTACTACAAGTGATACAAAGATTTTTTGGCACTCTACTGGTGTTCATAAAGGGCGCTGTTGGTGAAGATTTGTAAAAAAACCCATAGACTTCAAAAGACGGACTGGGCAATAGCTGCCTAAAATTTACCATATTCTATAGAAAGAGAAAAAGCAATTGTTTGCTTTTAAGTCTAGGCTAATTATTGTTTCACTCTCTTTCCAGAGGGGCCAATTTTATCTGTGAGCTCGCTAGGGAAGGCCCAGTCCATCCTTTAAGTCTATGTAAAATCCATCGAAAATACAATAAGGCTGCCATAGTTCCGATTTTGTCCACGCGCCAAAATATCCTTGCACATCTATACTAAGAATTATGCTTATACCAACAGAATTTCAACACAACCACAGCCATGTTCAAACTAGATGAAACATGGCAAACTAAATCTAAAATATATTTTAAGTAGCTCACAAATTTTATTTAAGTATCCTTATACATTGTATCGATATGATTTGTGGAAGTTTGGTACTTGAACTCTTAAATATAATAACAACCGATTTATTATAGCTTTGGCAAAATCCATTCTTACGTTTTATGTGTGTTTATGAAATACACTAGCGAGAAAAATTATGGAATTACTTACTCTGATTCCGCGCGATCTTGAGTACTTAATAACTAGTTAAGAATAATAAAAATGGTACCATTTTAAAGGTTTGACTGTTAACTTTAAATTGATACTAAATTCATTTAAATCACGTTATTTTTAAGGAGCTATACCGGATTAACTCAAAGTAAATGATTACATAGTTTTATTCGCTAGTGTACTATCCACGGTCGCGGGACTCGCGAATTACCGTGACCCCGGTACGTAAAGGGCTATTGAAGGACACCGTGGATTTTAGTCAGTACGAGTCTAACAATCCCTCCCGCTCTGCCCTGGGTGGGAGGAGGACTCATGTGACGATTTACCACGTAAAAAAAAGTGTACTATCCACGAATTTAATTTTGTTTGTAACAACACACAAAAAATGTAGGTATGAATAAAACATAACATCTAACTCATTTACGGCGTACAGTCGCGTACTAAAAATGTTTAGCAGATTTAAAATTGGAACAAAAATCAGTTACAAATAAAATATCATAAGTCCCCACAGACGCGACATCTTAAGGTCAAATGGTCATTTTTTTACGAGCAAAAAAACGGTACCTTTGACTTAATACGTCTTTTTAGCAGATGTTAGATCGGTAGAGCGTTTGGTATTTTATTTATAATATTCTGAAGACCTTTTCCAAAAGATATTATTTTTTTAAGACCACTTCCGTTCCATGTCTTGTAAACATTTAAAGTTCACAACCGTACGGCAACAACTATGCTATTTTCTAAAACACTGTGACGAGCTCGTAATAGATACTCAACTTTATGTGCTAGACAATAAAGTTGAAAATCCATTAAAGGCATACTGTCTTAATAACGAAAAGGACAAAAAAACAGTTTGTTTTTAATCCATTTTCAACCTTATACTCTAAGTCATTAAGATCAAAATCCATTGAAGACAAACCATAGTCTTTTAACTGAACTAAATACAAAACTAAACACCTTACCACCTACATCAATTCCTCTCCATCATTCATAGTGGTTTCCTTGCCTTCACCAGTTCTTCGCTGACGTTCCACAGCTTGGCTTCCACATCCTTGTCGAAGTCGTACTTGGAGGCATACTCCGCGCAGTCGCGGTAGAACTTGCCGGTCTTACCTTCGATGCTGTGGTCTGTTGCGCAGAACACCACAGTTTCGGAGCCCTGGAAAAGGTTTTTCAAGATTAGATATAAACTCAAGTCTTACAAATGTGATCAGATGGCGAGGAGCAAAACAAACAATACGAATTGACATTATTCATCGATGGATACGTGTTAAAATCAACAAATGAATCCGCCGAATCTAGGTGAATCAGAAGGGACTGTCAGACTTGTATCACGGTGTTTCCTGAATAGCCCTTTACGTTCTAGGGTCACGGTTGTTTAGACAGTCCCACGATCCCGGTAGATGGATGGCCCCTTAGTGGCTGAATACACATTCGGAATTTCTCAAGGTATCGTGGGTGCGTTTATTAACAACCAGATCCACTAGATCAACAACTACTTGTAGGTCATACAAATATTTGTTCCGTGCGGGGATCGAAACTGCGACACTCTGCGCAACAGTCAATCACTTAGCCACTGCACCAACCGTGCTATCGCATTTTAAGAAGTACGTTACTTTATTTTCGATAGTTTTTTTTTTTTTTTATCGTGGTAAAATCATCAAATGAGTCCTCCCACCCAGGGCAGAGAGGGAGGGACTGTCAGACTCGTACTGACTAAAATCCACGATGTCCTTCAATAGCCCTTTTCGTTCCGGGGTCACGGTAATTCGTTCAGTTTTTTTTTTTTAAACGTTGCCCCACACTAGGAATTTCTCCTGTGTCGTGGGTGCGTTTACAAACATATAAACTCACATATACACAAACGCCCAGACCCGAAACAACTACTTGTAGATCATACAAATATTTGTTTCGTGCGGGAATCGAACCCGCGACACGCAGCGCAGCAGTCCAATTGCTCAGCCACTGCGCCAAACGTGCCGTCAGTTCAGTCCCGCGACCAATTCAGTCCCGCGACCTTATTTTCGATAGTACATAATTTTCCGTGTATTAATTTGTGAACTTATTTTTATTACGAAAACTACTTAATAGCTTGCATCAGCATCTTAACTTTGACGTCAAATGTTAAGCAGTGCATGACTAAGATAAAATCTAGTTTCAACAGATATCCTGTCCTCATATCAGAGAAAAAGATTAGATTAGACAGTGTAAGTCAAATGTTTGGAGTTAACGAGTACCTACCACTTGTTAGCTAAAAACATAAGATTTGCAAAACATAATTTCTTACCAATATAAAAAATTCGGAAGTAAGTTTAGTAAAGCGCAGGTCACACTGCCAGCCAGCGGGCGAGCTAGCTAGGCGGACGAACATAGTTTAACGTCTTTTACATACTTCGGTTCACACCGCGAGCTACCGTCAGCGATGTGAGCGAAGCTAACGAAATAACCAATGATTCCAGCGAAGCTACTCGTTCACCTCTTGAGACGCGCCCGCTTCGCTAGCTTCACTCGCCCGCTTCGATATCTTAGCTGAGGGAGTGACAATGGACAGAACGCTATCCTCTCGCTTTCCCTTCCGCATCCCCCGCTCGCCCGTCCGTCCGTAGTTTTCCTTATGAACCTCATAGTTTAGCTCGCCAATATTTCGCGTAGTTTTTATAGTTTCCTTACCTCGCTTCGTCCGCCCGCTGGCGGTGTGGCTTGAACCTAAGTTTGTTTGTTAACTCATCGCTAAATTACTGAACTGACCATACATTATCAGCACGCATAGCATGGCATCGTAGAAAGAGATTTTGTCGACGACGAAGAAAAGACAAAATGTTTTTATATATTTTTATATAAAATAAATGTATTTCTATCTATTCTTCAATGGTATTCAATCGTGTCATACTCGTGCAAAAAAAAACAGTCGAATTGTATAGAAATAACGATGAAATAAATTTGTCTATTTTGGTAGCTATAGTGAGAAATCATGCTACGCATACAGAAACGGACATAGGGTACTTTTTCATTCATTCATTCATGTCTAAAAGAAATACTGTTCACGAGAAGAACAACAATAACTTACTTATAAAAATAGATGGTGCCACATGTGAACTGATTGTCAAATTCTAAATTAATGTGAGCGAAGCCGCGTGCGAAAGCTAGTATTGAATAAAAATCTGTTATAATAACCTGTACATCAGGGCCATCGTTTGCATTTTTAATGTTGGTAAATGTACATAATTATTCTCATGGTTATTTTACAAATTGAATGAGAACTTTTTTCGCTATATTTTTTGTATTGATGTTGTGATAATATTTAAATCTACTATTAAAATGTGGTACTTACTTGTTTTGCAGATTTCATAAAGGTAATCAATATGGGCGCCATTAGTATGTAGTGGTACCATTTTATTGAGTACCTGAAACATAACAGCAATGTTTTAAATATGTGTTTACTGAATAAAAAGATGCACATATTATAGGTGACGATTACAATGTAATTTATACTTAATATTATAATCTCAATCTACTACTACTACTACTACTCTATCTGTTCAAATTGAATAAATCTTTTTGTGCGGAGCAACCGAATTTAATGTTTTTTTTTTTCGTGAGGACACGGTGGAGCATACGGTGCAAGACTGCCCCGCTTGGGCAGAGCACCGCCGTGTCCTCACGACGGCGGCGTTTGACGTGGTAAAGTCATCAAATGAGTCCTCCCACCCAGGGCAGGGCGGGAAGGACTGTCAGACACGTACTGACTAAAATGTATTTGACGCCCTGCAAAGTGGGCCAGCTAGTACATTTGATATCGATTGCCACATGAGGCGATCTAGATCATAACAAGATCTGATTCGTGCGGGAATCGACCCCGCGGTCCACACCGCAGCAGTCGATCACTCACACACTGCGCTA
Source organism: Agrotis puta (assembly GCA_943136025.2). Classification (NCBI taxonomy): domain Eukaryota; kingdom Metazoa; phylum Arthropoda; class Insecta; order Lepidoptera; family Noctuidae; genus Agrotis; species Agrotis puta. The sequence continues at coordinate 16,143,747 of OW964169.2, read as the reverse complement.
AGTCACAAGAGAAATAAAACATGGAGTACTTTATTTTAAACTTACCTAAACAGATTGGTAGCACAGAATCCAGGGCAGACCATGTTGACATCTATGCCAGAGTTCCTCAGGTTGGCAGCCAGAGCCTTCGCGAAGTACGCGTTCATCAGCTTTGAGTTGCAATAGCCTGGGTTATGACGGGGACTACCACCCTTCTTCTTTGCCAGTTCAATTTGTTGCCTTAAGTTGAGGTCGTCAAAGTCAATAGTCCCACGCTCGTGAAGTGTTGATGACACAACTACTATTCTGTAATGAATAAAGAAGGGTATTGTTATTTTTTTATGTATGTTGTTGTAAATAAATATTGCATAATAATTGTGCAAGTAAATAAATCATTTGAAACACACAATTAATATGCAAATGCATTCACAGCTAGTCGTTACAGTTAGTCAGAAGGTCGATAGTCAGACAATCAGTCTTACCAAAGGGTTATCGTTTTACCCAGTAACTGGGTTGAGAATTTGATAACCGCCATCTGTCTAGCCAGATTTTAGCTCAAAATGTAGGTACGAGTTTTTTAGTCATTCTATCTTAAAATCTCGTACTCGTACTCGGGTTAGTCAACCCTCATAGTCCAAGATTATTTAATTAAAGGCTGATTAGATATCGTTCTGAGTTTGAACCGTACTTGGTGCATTCGTTCGAATGGTGTCGGTGACTTCGGTCTCCTTCAACTTCGGCTAAAATGAGTCGCAGGTTTTGCAGAACCGAATTTTTCTAGTAAGCGCCGAAATTAAACGATCTGTTATGTTATCAAGTAATGCATAATTGAATACATTAATATTATAATGAACATTATTTCGAGGGTTATTATTTGTGATAAATTGCAAGGTGTGAAAAATTTAATTAAGTAAAAAATAAACACTATACTATTCACTTCTGGTCAATTTTATTCTAGCACTATTTCTTGCTTCGGTCGAAGGTCGTGGCGATAATCGATTAATTGGCTTCTGTTTCGATCAGAAATCAACCTTCGCTCGGACACCGAATCGACTTACCTAGCCCAAGAAAATTAGGCTTTCAAATGGTTCAGCCTTAAGTACCGAGTTGCGAAACTACAACCTTGTCGGCAAGGTGAATAAATACACAGCTATCATAATTATTCCTCACAGTAACTATAATATAAATGTTTGAGTCCATGATTTCATTCATACGTCTAGCTGTTGAAGATGACATCGCCCGCGTGTAATTCGAAAATAATCCCATAGGATCGTCATAACGGGATATAATGTATCCTATGCGTTAATCCAGGTTTTATACTATCTGTATACTAGATTTCATCCAAATCCGTTCAGTACTTTTTGTGTTAAAGAGTAACAAATATCCATAAATCCTTACAAACTCGCATTTTTATTACGAAGATAGATAAATTATGTTCCCCATACTCATGAGGCCTGCGAGATAAATGTATCGATTTTTTTTTTCTTATCTTCCGTGTTTCAGTTCGTTGACTTGCCCAACAATTTCGTAATACTGTAATACATGTTATTTATTTTCAGAGTGTATTTATAGGCGTTAAAAGACGTAAAACATCTATATCTGTTTTGAAAGTTGTTTATCCAATGGAGGCCAGCTGGCCTCGGTAAACCAATGGAGCGTACGAGTATGTTCATTTATTTATTTACTATTTAAATCTCAGATCAAAAAAAATAGGCAGATAGAGCGCTCAGAACACGCGAGTGTGTCAACCGAAGATAATACAAAATCAAAGGATAATACAAACTCGCGACAGTACCAAGCTACGCATCGTCTCGCTCACACGTCACTAGTGATTTGCCATTTTAAGCCAAAACATGCCGTCTTGTGTATTTAAACACTGCAAAAGTTGTTCACAAAAAGAAAGAAAACAAGATGGAATATCTTTCCACAGGTAACTCTTGTTATTTTTATTGTTTTGGTATTTATTTTCCATAAAATATTTTCGGCTCACTTGAAACACAAAACCTCAACAGTAAATCGTCTGTGTTGCTAGTTTATGACGGGTAAATTACCCTGAATTAGGGGAATGTGTATTGTGCATAAAAAATATCGATCAAATTCGTCAATACAACTGCACGGTCGTAATCTATAGTACCTGTATTTATTATTATTTTATTATTTGATGTACGTTTAGTCGTTTACTTTTAGTTCCGCGTGCGGTGTACTGCGCTTTAAAATTTTTATATTTCAAGACTTATTGGGGTTTATGAAATATTTTATTATTACTTTTAGTATCTAATTGCAACAATTAGGCTTTGCCATGTGACATTTAGAGGTTTCCATACTTTCATTAGTGATATTTTTCATGTTCGAATTATTAGTTGCAATGCAAGCAGTATCGTGAGTAGAGCTGGTAGGGCATTTTCTATTGGCCGATAAATCGTTTTAATTTTGTACATAGTGTAACATGCCAGCCCCCCCCCACACCCTTTTAAATTAGGTCTTCGCCACTGGTTATACTACAATTATTCGAATTATGTTTTTGCAGATTGCCCACGGATCCGGTTTTACGCGATAAATGAGTCACTATTATTCGCCAAAGCAGGCAGGATAATGAATGGCTTCCTTCAAAATTTTGCGTTATAAACAAATAACCAAAAAGCGTTATAAAAAGTGTTATATTCTCTGATATGATATGATGGTCTGATATAAATTAATTAAAATGGTAGTAAGTAATTACGCATATTAACTTTTATTCCTTATTATTATTCTGTTAAATAATAAATACTACACGCTTTTGCTCTCTGGGTATAACCATAAAACAAAATAGCGTTTCTAATTTAAAAAATAGTAGTACAATATTTGAGAACAATTTAACTGAACAAAATGTGGGAGTATTTCTCAATATCTGGCAACCGTAAACGCACACAGATGCACGTGTTCGTACACGGCGCGCCATATTTGCCGCGCACACTAAAATAAAATCTGGCTTCACTTTGTTGTTCGCGCACGTTCTATCTGCCTATTTTTTTGATCTGAGATTTAACTATTCTGTTTGGTAAACTCTATTCAGTCTAGTGATGGATATAACTCCTGAATAGTTAGAAGAGGTATGGGCCTATGGCTTAATAGAAACCATAAAATACTTGTAAAAGTTGTTTTTTTGGGACATTCCGTCCACCCTCTTCTCAAGGTCTGCCTGATTGGGCGGAGCACCGCCGTGTTCTCACGGAAACGTTTGGCCTTTCGCGTCCAGCCCCGGTTCAGGCCATGATACGAAGCAAGAGGGATCCTTCTGCAATGCTAGCAAAGGGGGAGGCTAATGCGTGGCGGAGAGGCAATCCTTCACCTCACACCCCAGTCGCTGCGGATGACGCCCTGGGCGTCCAAGATCGCTAGGCGAATTCCAGCTATCGTAAGCGCGGAGGCGCGGGCTTGCAGACAGCGAGTAATGGATAGCTCGCGCGTCAGGTCAAAAATCAAGTCTGAGTCGACTTCAAGAGAAATCAAGGAGCAGCGAAGTCACGGGGTGTCACTTCCGTGGGCCAACCTGCCAGGGCCGCGGGACTGTCTAAACAGGGTACCACGTCCTTGGAACGCAGGAGGCAACCGAAGGAAAAGGTGTTGTTCTTAGTCAGTCATTAATTTGTTTAAATTAGTCTGAGTATTCACACATTTCAAATGTCTAAAACTACTAACATTTTACAATCCTCTAAAACGCCTTCACCTTGTACCTACCTAGAGTTAAGACAATCATACTTAAGGTATGAAAAAAAAATTCAATGACAATGAGTATTTTTGTTTTCCCTTACATAATAATTTCTGATCAGATTAGTGATAATCAACAAAAACAACAGGTGATTTTGTTAAACCATAAGTTAATCTTTGTAAACAATCGTTGACTTATTAACACTGATTGATGTATTGTTGATATCAAATCACCTTATGAACTACTTATTAAAATGTTATCTTTCTGCATAATACCTAGTAGTCATGATGATACTTAATTCAATAGTTAATAAGGAATTCATAAAGTAATTAGTTAAGTTTGTTGTTGTTACCTTTCTTTGATATGATTATTATTTGATTGATTAGATTCCAAATACAAGGGTAATTTAAAAATCTATGCAATGATTTTACTCACAAAACAAACCTTTTTTCAAAAAATATTATGTTTACAAAATAAAAATTCACTAACTTAAAATTGGAACAACTCACATTCATTTTTTAAATTATTTGCTCAAACATTCTAGGGTAAAATGCAAGGCAAAGGTGTTAATCAACAGCCAAATGATGATAATGAGTTTTCAACATACCTGCTTGGTGTGGCCCTCTTCAAAAGATCCATTAGTAAGTTTGTGAGGTAGAAATGACCCAAATGATTCACACCAAAGTGTATTTCAAAACCCTCTTTTGTTTTAAGGTCTTTGTCCAACGGTACAACAACACCTGCATTGTTGATGAGTACATCAATCTTGTGGAAGCCTGCCTTTACTACTTCTACAAAGTTTTCAATTGATTCGAATGATGCTAGGTCTAGCTGCATGGGGATCTGAAATAAAAGAACATTTTGTACTATAAAAAGATATACATAAATCTATAAATTATCAGCATTATACAAGAATTAGTAACTATCATGGTATTAAATATTTCACATAATTATCTGTGCCTTTGTAAAATATTTCACTATTTCATCAGACTTGATTTCTTGGCTTGAACAATTATTTATTTTACTCAAATTTTTGATTGATAGAAGAAAGAAAAGTAGAAAATATTTATACTTATTTAAATAAGGTGCTGAGAATAATATGGGATAACTTTTTATGAGAACAAAAATGTCATCAAAATTTTAATAGACAATAACAATACAAGAGGTTGTAAATTCTATGTGGGACAGTCAACTTTGGAGCGTAAAAGGCAAACAGGATGAATTTTTAGTCTGTTAGAATCTGACAGTCTCTTCCGTTCTACCCAGGGAGCGTAAAAGGCAGACAGGGTGGATTTTTTCTATGTAAGAATCTGACAGTCTCTTCCGTTCTACCCAGGGTTCATGTAAAGTTTTTTACCACTGTAAAAAGTTTATACATTCTAAGTATTTCAAGGGAAGTATAGGAAGTAGTGAGGTAGCTCCAACACAAGTGCTCTTGTAACTTACCAGAGCTATCTCAACTTTATGTATGTTAAAGCAATGTCTACATAAATAAAACATTATTTTTATTTATTCAAGTTTCTGAACAGCTAATAAATAATGGTAGTAATAAAGTACCATCAATAGCAGTAATATGGTTTAATTGAAACAAATGCTAGCAGCAGTTTAAGCCCAGTTATTTCCACTCCAGTATGACACATCTCATTAAAAATTGTGACTGCTACAATTTAATCTCATTAATTTACTGTTAGGAAGATAACAGACACTATGTATTCATGTAAATAACAAATTCAGATAACCTGTACAGTTACCAACAACAAGTACATTCTCTTTGTAAACTTTATAGTACAGTTGATAAATCAAGTTGTATGTAGGTACTATCATTATTCCTTGTTTTTAAGGAATATTGAAAAAAAAAACCCTAAGACGACCCACTGACCAAGAAACTCCAAACCATAGTGATTTGATTTTTTTGTAACATAATTTACTCATAATGAAATAAATACCATGCATATTTCTCCCACACAATGGGTAATAAAAAGGGTAGTATTAGTACATGCAACATTTCACCTGAATTACTGTTGAGCAATAAAGGTGAAAATTTTAAATGAAAAAGCTTATCGGATATTACATGGGAGTTGTCCTATGTAATAATCAACAAGGTTTTTCCATCAGGAAGACACTAACATTAGATCTATTTTAATTTGTTCTCAAAAATAGCCCTTATTTTGAAGCCAAATTAATCAGCATTTAGAATATGCAAGAGTATTGAATGAAAATTATAACTTGAGCACCTGTTGTGCTCAAGTTATAAGTTGCCAAATGTTGACATTTTTATTTTTGTCTAGGAGAATATAAAACTCACGCGAATACAATAAGTCAAATTTTAAAAAAGTTGTGCTTATTTAGGAATGATGTCAGATAATAAAAATAGTTTTTTTTTTTTTTATATTTCGAAAATAGAAGAATGAAAAGTTTTAAAAGGATTTTTTACTCACCATCTCGCCCCCATTGGGCTGTTCCTTGCGAATATGAGCGATGGCTTCTTTCGCCTTAGCAATGTCCCTACAAGCGAAAATCACCCGTCCCTTCCTCCTGACTATGGTCTTGGCAGTCTCATATCCAATGCCACTGTTTGCCCCGGTAATAAGGAAGGTTTTCCCTCTCAAACACGTATTGCTCACACAGTTTGCCCATTTCCTAGACCTCCACTTGCGAAGCAAACCAAGAGCAACGATTACCGAGATTGGCACCGCTGCAACATACACCATCGTTGACGGCGCCATCATGGACAATAATTTAAATTTAAATTTACACTAAACGGCCGCAATATAACAAGCGCTTGAAATTACAGTACAGCCAAAATAATCGTCCGTGGCCGTATTTCTCGCCTGATTTCGTCAATCACCAGAATTCAACTGATCAAATGTCATAATAATGTCATTCGGCCAAAGGTCAAAAAATAAATTTCGTTCGGAAATACAACAGAATAAAATGTTTAACTCGAAACGACTGATATTCTAGATAGCATGACTTGTTATCTAGTATTAAAAATATCCCAAATGTCGAATATCTGAATTATTATTTTTTTAAACTGCTTTTCATAACTGTAAATCATACAATGGTTTTTTAAGTTTATTTACTTCAATTTCTATACACTACAGCTACATCTAGAATAACACGCGTAAATAACTTCATCCATCATCGAATTTAGCGCGGCGGCACCAAATTGGAAATCGGGTATTAATTTTACCTCTAAGTTTAGAAATTGGGCCCGCGGTTTTTTTTCCAGTCGCCACGTTCGTTCTTTAGAAGAATCGTAGCAAATGATGGGAATCAGGCGATGAGTCTTTGTAATAATGTTATTTATTCGGAACTAAAAGTCCTGGCTATAGGTTATTGTTGTATTGTTTACCTCTTTCAATAACTAAAGTATTTTAATAATTATTTTTCACTTCGTCGAGTAGTCTAATTTAATGAATGTTTGTCAGGTTCCTACAAAGGCCAGTAAAAATGTTTCTGGTTACCATCGACCACACAGCCTATAGACTCCTAATAACAGGCGACCGATGTCTGTCAACACATTAGGCAAAAATGTCTTATAACCGTCGTCACTCACCAAGCTCGTATTAGTTTCGACCACTCCTGTGAGCCGTAAACACTTCCGTATTACTCCTTTAAAAAATCGAGAAAATAGACATAATATGTTCCCGTATACAATACGTTTGTGTGATAAAAAAAGCCGGACTTCAAATTTCCTGAAAGACGGTATCACATTTCATCGGTAACGTAATAGTTCCATAATCTAAATTAGATTAAATTTCTGACAATATTTATCGGGGTTCATCTTATACTGGTCATACTTGGCGTCTTTATGATTCCGTCCCTTTCTTTTTCAAGTATTTTTTTCGCCATCTCTTTTCGTCGATTTTAAGTACACATATTAGTGATGTTCCAAATCGTACAACCACCTCTGTTGTCGATAAAGCAAAACAAAAACCTATAACTATTAATTTATACAAAAAATATTTTTTCAATAATTAGAAATTACAACAGATGTACATCTGATAAATTGTGAAACTTTAATTTATAAATTTTAGATACCCACACGATCTTGATTTAAAAAATAAATGGATAATTGTAACCAAGCGAGAGAACTGGATCCCATCTACTTAAAGTGTAATATGTTCACGTCATTTTAGCGAAGATTGTTTTATTCTTATGAAAAACCGTCGATGTCTACTAAGTTGAGCAGTACCAACTAAGTATTTGCCGCTTTTGGTGAGTTTAATTATTGAACTTTTTTTTCTGTCTCCTAGACCAAAAATATAGTTTCGGAACCTTTCTTCTTTTTCTTTTTCGTGTCGCTGCCGCGACGGTATTTATATTTTATTGGCCCAAAACCCCGTCATCTCCACCGTATTGTCGGTAGCAGCGAAGAGATCCGTTTGGCTGCATGTTTTTGGGCTAACTCTATAACATCGCGCTGCATCCAATTTGATAGGCCTCACCAAAGACTTCGAACATAGTTTATAATAATTACGGAAATTTTAAAACATTGTTTTTATTCATTTTTATATTTTAATAATCGTAATTACAATAAAAGAAGGTAATTGAATGCAAGTATGTAAAAACATATTTTATTAAATACAATTTAAAAATGTCGATACTTTCTTGTTTGATTTAAAACGGTCCCATCCCTAGTGACATGCACTGACCTTGAATTGACCAATCAGGACGCAGTACCCCGTCCCCCTCGCTGACGTCATACCTCAGCAAGTTGACAGAATAGTTTTCGTGCGTTTTATCGTGTATTAGGTGTCTATAGGCTGTGTGGTCGATGCTGGTTACATAACCGACCGAACATCATCTCACGTTTGTTTTCGAATTTTTAATTCATAACAGAGATTGTTGTTGCTGATCTTGAATTAGTCAATAAAGGCATCACAATGAGTTAGTTAGGTAGGTACGTAGGTAATACTTTACTTTCAATCGTTTAGTTAGGAAATGCAAGAAAATAAAACAAAATTAGTAGCTGGGCCGTTTATTTGAAATACATAAGGGACAACTAGATAAAAATCTGGATTCCAGACTATGAAAAACAATTGATATGGCAACATTATGAATATAATAATGTATGAAAATCTTTATAGGCGTTTACAAGTAGGTAGTATAGTAGATTAGTTTTAAAAATGTCTAAATTATAACTTATTATAGAATTATATAGAAAAATGTTAATGAGCGTTAGTTTACATACACAGGTCAATATATTAATATTTACTCGCATCATCACTAGCCAACTTTTTAGTTAGTTTTAAGGTTTAATAAAATATGTTATTTTTCCAACACATTGGTTTAGGCAATGATGATATAAAAATACTTATATTGCCTAAATGAAGGAATTATGCTTTAATATCATATATGTTTGTCAACTGCGAGAAATGAGTAGAACTAAATAGAGAAGATTGAGACATTTAAATATCGACAGTTTGGGTTTAGATGCAGACAACACAACATTAAATTTTCTATTACTAAGGGCTGCTTCTATTTTGCGTTCAAAGAACCTTACAGCCTCTAGTCACAGACTTTTTGGAAGTTATCTTGAAAATAACTTAGGTATATACCACATCTAGTATTTTATACACTTCGATCCTTCACACCAAGCCGTTACAATGAGCACAAAATGAAGCAGAACCCTAAACATTAAACACATCTTGTCTTTTAAGTTATTTAACAACGATATAAATAATTACACATTACAGCTTAATCACCACATACGCCTTTTTTGGAAGAATTGTTGCCGCCGCAGCTGAAAAAATATGGTTTTTGTACGAAAGTTTAACTTAAACATCATCTATCGCTGATTATTGTGCCTCCCGGGAGTTTTACCTTGCGGAAATGTAATATTCCATAATATCAATCATCGAAATATGTGTATATTCACAATGTAAGACTGTTCTTATTTTCAATCAACTGAGGCCTTAGCACAAGATTTCCGTATTTTACTTACAACGTATGGAAAATGAAAAAGCGCCTCTAGTGAACGAACGAGGAACTATCTTTTGCCATCAAATTAACGTCAAAATTCCCGTTTACTTTATGTCACAAAAACGTAAAAAGTTATGCTAGGGCCTCTGGTCACTAAAATGCGCCCACTGACCTAATCTTAACTTTTAAATTAAAAATTTCGTACAAAACAACCATCTCAGGGTTTATAATTATGATACATTTGGTATTATTTTCTGGAAGAATTATTGTAGGTAAGTATTTCATCTATACATAAAGCACTTGCTTAAGTTAAATTTCTGCCTTTCAAACATGATCTCTCGTTATAATGTTGGCACTGTAACACGTTAATTACAAAACTATTTATTAATTTGTGCCTTCTTTTAATGGTTGAATGGAATGTAAAGGTTTTTATCTACTATCATGCTATTAATCCTCTATAAAAGAACCTATAACAATTAGCTTATTGCCAACATTAAAACACTCAATGCTATAATGATCATTATATCATCCAAACGCGTGTTATAATGAATTTCAAAAAAAGAACATTCTCATGCAATGACATTTTTACCACCAGATCGCTAAAATTTTGAAAAAAGAACAATAAATTGTAGACTAATTCGTAATTTCGGATTCCCGTCTTATCGTGTTATTTCCCGCCATCTTGAATTTACATAGTTCTGTACAACACCCTATGGTATGAAAATCTTTTATAGAGGATTCACATCATGATTGTAGATAAAGTCTTGTATGCAACTGTTATAATTAGGTATTAAAACACTCATGTGATACTATTATCACACTCGGCTACGCCTCGTGTGATAAACCCACATTCGTGTTTTAATACCCCTGATTATACAACAGTTGCATAAATAACTAATAAGGAATATTTGACACTTGCATATCCATACTGCCCGTTCCCGCTCCAGCCGATGAATAAAATTCTATAATGTTGATGTGGCGTAGTACGGATATACTTTTTTTTAATTTATGGTAGTGTTGGCATCTATGCTTGATGCTACCTGGTGGTTTGAAGATGTGAATGACTAGAATACGGATGATTTTCATATAAGATATGCCTTGTAAAAATTGTTTAAGTCACTATACTTGCGAGAATTTAGGTCGCTTGCATCCACTACGCCACATCAGGTTTCAAATGAGCCATTTGGTTAAAACACAACTTGACTCACTCACAAAAACATTGACTACAAATTACCTAAACGTGTAAATTTCCATTAAAAAAATCTTAATTGAATCATCTATCTAAAGACAAAACACTAGAATTGTTTTATTTTTGTAATAATTCTCACTAATCGCTCGCATGCATTATAAGCTTACGTTATGTATAAAAATCACTTCTTTTTTCTGAATAATAAAGCATACTCCATCTCTTTAAAAAAATCTTAAATAGGTACATCCTTCTGTGCCAATACAGGCTTTGCAATAAATATCATTTTAAATTTAAACTATTGTCAAATTGCAGAAACAAGTTCTAAATCCTTAGAATAAAAAATGTACTTTTATAACACACGTCACAACGTTTTATACTTCTCTTAAATTAATATTTATCTAACATAAGTGCACATTCATAGTAACGGAGAAAGTAACAAGAGGTAAATATATAATATTATAAGCACTACCCAGGGCACGCTATATTATACTGTAATTCAGTTTTTATTAACTTTGTTCAAAATCTATTAAAACTTTCTACTGGCCTCCTAATAATTTTATTAGAAATATAGATTGATGTCAACATTTCATTAATTTTTTTTTATTCTGCTACTATAAAAATTTAATTTTTCTCGCCTTTTGTACAAAGTTAGAAAAAACTTTTTACATCTTACGATGTTAATTTTCCACGCGTCCTAAATATGGTGAGATTTGGAGAATTCGACATAGATCTTTACGATGTCACAATTAAATATATTCAAACACCATGCGCGGTGTTAAGACGCGTGCAGCATAGCATTACTTATTAGGTATCTAAAATAATCATAATACAATTTTAAGGGCACGTTTACATTATACTTTCATTTAACACACGAGATTCATATTCGGAGATTAAAATTTAAACAATATTTAAGAAGAATTGGTATTCGGATATACACCAAAAACCATAATGTCTTTTTAACTACCACCATAATCAGTAGGTGTTAACTGCCATCCTTAGTGGCATTTGGTAACGACCTACGATTTATATAATACTCTCACATGGGAGTAGACAGCTGGTGTTTTGACCGGTCTACGCCTATGTCTACCGTGGTTACTTTGCCGTCTACCGGCGTCCCACTCTCCACCTCACTGTCCGGCATGATAACGCACATGAATGACTTCCCACTCGTCACATCCTTCGGGTAGATGGTCATAGGGATAAACCTATCACTCGTGCCATCCACGTAAGCCCCTAATCTCGAGTAAACCTCAGGGAAATGCTTTTTTAAGTTCACTCCTCTACTTTCCAGCTCTTTCGATATGTTTTGGAAACATATTTGTCTAAACTTGTGCGCTGTGGCCGCATTTTTCTCACCCGCGTTACTTAGTTTGGACGTCAGAATAAGAGTTTCTCTATCCTCTGGCGTAGACTTGCTATCTCTTCTATGTCTCCTTCTGTTCTGTTCCTGAATTGCAGCGGTTACCGTTTTGCTGAGACGTAGTTTTGCGCATCTCGACACCATCTGTCTTTCCCATTTGACGGCACCTTTTGTCGGTACTTCACTGATAATACACACAGCCACGTATAAAATTACTCTCGTCTCAGGATTGTAAGCCTTACATAGTTTTACCACCTCTGTGTATAATTCTACACCCATTTCATTAGGTTGGAGAGACGTCCACTTCATGAATTCCGGCTCACTTAAATATTGAAAACCGTGAGTGGTAAACTTTTCTGCCGACTCGGGACTTGTGAAATATACTTTAACAACGCCTCTTCCGAGGGCCAGGTAGCCTTTGTGACCGATGGTGCTAATTTGATGCAAAGCGTCGGCGTCTTCTTTGGCCGCTGATATTATCTGTCTACACAGAGTGCTTGCTCGGGTGTGCAAGCAGACTTTTCTGTGTTTCTCCCAGTGTGCCCTGCGGCATTCCTTTGAGCAATACATTGTGGTGCAATTGTGGCAAGTCTTATAGTGTCGTTTGGCATCGGGTAATGGGGCTCGGGAGGGACATTTTGGATATTTGCACCTGACGAAGGCCTCGTCTGTGCTATTTTCAGTCTGTAGAGAAGCTAGGGAAGCTCGGGAGTCATGGTGGGTTAAGTGAGCATCGGAAGGGCGAAGGGCTGCGGCATCGAGGCTGGTGCGACGATCGAGGGAGACACTTGTTTGGGCGAAGGGCTCACTTCTCCTGCGTGAGTGCTCGCCCTGCGCCGAACGCGGCCTCCTCGACTCTTGCATGGTGCCAAGATTATCAACTGTATCCTTGCCTGAAATAGTACAGAACATCGATTAATTTATTTATAATCGATTTTAGTGGATGACATATAAGCTAATGGACATCAAGAAATTTTGTAAGACTCAGAACCAACGTTGATAAGAACACCGGAAAATCAAAATACAACCATGCCGCGGAGGACACTTCATGCTGCCTACTCGATAAACGACAAGGTAATATTAAAATAGAACCATTTACACAATACGCCTAGACACTAGACAGGATACCTGCGAAGTCCGTCAGAGAGCGTAACAGATGAATAATAAGCAAACAAACTGATTACTGGTGCTTAGTGTATGATGAATTTGGGCCTAGTCTTATGTGGTGGTATGGTAAGGTAAGGTAGAAAAATTGGAACGGCTCAGACTTACATATCGTTCCTACCTGGTCGGTCGTGTTCGGGACTGTCCGTGACGGAGCTGGGGCCCTCACTGGGCGTGCCGAGGTGGCGCGATGCGGGGGAGGCGCTGCTGTGCCCGCTACTGGCCAGTTGTTCGTACCGAGGACTCTGAGGACGGTTATTTAGGACTGGTAGGACCAATTTGGGAAGTTATACCAGTATGGCTTGAATTCTTCTTTGAAATCGTGATTTTATTGTTTGTGCAATTACTAAGATGACATCTGTTCCATTCAATTTTGTCCAGTATACTATCAAAATATCACCATCTGAGTCTCAATCTCAAAAATGTATTTATAGGTTCAGAGCACGACCATCGCAAAATTCGCCTTCATCAGATTCATATTTGCATTTGCCGACAACAATTAATTTACCTGGCGCAGATTCAAATTGTGCCTACCAATTAAATATTGCAAAAAAAAGTCATAAGTAAAAAAACTTATGTACCTTGCCGCCCATAAAATAATAGGGGCTTGAACCCTTCCTAGGACTGGGCTGAGGCGTGGGTATCCTCCCCGGCTGCGATGGCAACCCCAAGAGTGAATCCAGCACGTCTTCAAGAGTGGTGGAGCCTGGAGACGGCCGCGTGATACCTAAGTTCAGGGAACGTTGGGAATCTTGCCAGTCTGGAAGTTGGTATCAATGATTCATTAGAATGGACAAAGGACAGGTGCTTTGTGAAGACTTATAGCGTTGATGCACGTATTTGTTGTTGAAAGACCTGTGACAATAGGTATCCACCAGTGAATTGTATGCTGAACTTACCTTCTCTTATAACATGATCTTATTGACAATGGGGTACTTATCTCTGAAGTCCTAAGCGTAACAAAGAGAAACAAGCGATTCTTATGTTTTGAGGTGTGATAAATTTTGCAGAATGACTCAGGGTCTTTGTAATTCTGTATTTGTGTCCGAATTGCGTAAGCAAATAAAACCAATCAAAAGAGTGCTGTTAAAGTTAGATACGAAAAGCTGTGATAATGCCAATAAATTGTCGCTTGACTTTCTCTTAAAGCAATAATAATTAATAACATAAACTTAACTCACATACACAGAAATAAAAAATAAAACAAAATATATAAAATAAAAATGAATATATTCAATAATCATTATGATTAAAACGTAACTAAAAGTACAATATTGAAATGATAATGAAGACAATATCCTGTCGTCTCCGTAATAAACATGAACAAGGTACCGAGATTCTAACATACAAATATTATACCCTATAACTACGTATTGATATTACATTTTCTTTTAGGTACTTTTTATTTGGAATTTATTAGATTGTAGAGAGCTGCAGTAAAAGTTAAGTGTACTAATTTTGGCGCCATGTCAAAAAAGATAGGCGGCCATTACAAATTGTCATAGACATTTTCTTACTTTTTAACATACTTCTTCGTCTAGTTCGTGACGCTTTCGTAGTTCGGCGGTGCGAATTTTGAACGCAAAAATTATTTTGTTATTTTTTTTCTAACCTAATCAGAACCTGTATAATTTACTTAGGAGCTTGGCCCCAACATAAATTACGAGGTGATTTAAGTAGAAGGAACTTGAAATATTCTAGATTTCAGACTTATACCGTCACTTCTGACCACCACATCTCATTATGGTTCTGATAACTGTTGGCAATATTTAAAAAAATATTTATAAAATATTATGCGAACAACATAATTGTTTTACGTTATTCAAATATTTTGTGACATTTATTAAAGCCTGTGTTTACGAATTTAGAACTGAAAATATACGTTTGAAAATATAGCAGGTAGAAACTGATTTAGCACCTAAAATAAAACATAGCAACATAATATTTTATTTACACAACTATTTATATTAACTAGCCATTAAACTAATTACTAGAGATTTGCATTAAAATAAACACACAAACAAAAATAATTTAATCTGTACATCGGACATTAGTACTAAAAGAAATTATTACTAAAAGATATTACTGGTTCGTGTCAGATTACTATTGAAATTATAATTATGGCAATATCTAAAACAAAAATAAAATCTTAACTATGACTATTTCATTTATAATCATATATAATTGATTTAGGTACCAGAAAATTAATGGAAACTGTATTTCCGTAACAATGATTATAAAATTAATAAGATTGAAACTTCACAGAAATGCATCAATAGTAAACATTGCATTATAATAAAGTAGGTACCTTTTAATATTTTTTTTATATTATCGGTAAAATAATTAACGAGGCGGCTATTGTCATACTTATACCATACATCATTATATTGGTAAGCTGCAACAACGTTGTTTTAAAAATCATAGTTCGACTCACCGCCATGATGAAATAAATACAAAGCTGCGTGTGTCAAACACATAAATTAAAAGTAAGCGTCTACAAGCCAGTGCTTCTTCCACAATGCGAAAAAATTAAAAACACTTGACACAATATTGATATCGGGAGTCCAAAAAGAGTGCATAAATTGACACAAATAATAATTAATAATATAATAATGGTCCTGAGTCTTACACACAGTCTATAAAGCTCTATTACACATAGGTTTTCACAAAATGAAATCTTTCAGTTCCTGAGACCTGAACGAGTTCATTTCACAAATAACTAAATACACAGAACAGCACAAAAATTAACGCACAGAGTATTAACGTAACATAAAGATTAACAAAGTGGACACTGCAGGTTCGGACTCTTAAAACATAAATGCAATTTTCATGAATTTTCGCAACTATCAAATTCTGTATCGAGAGAACTTTGAAGTTCAAAAAGGAGAATGGCAATACCGCGCGTTGCGTTCGTCGTGTCGAATGTATTCGTCGCGAGCATGTGTGAATGCTGCTGGCACACGGGAATGTGTCGTTAGTGTGTGGAACCTGCAGTGTGTTTGGTGGAGTGGAGTGGTCACGCGGGCTCACCGGGCGCGGCGCGGTGGTCGAGGCGCAGCGACGAGGGCGGGCGCGGGTGCGGGGGCAGCGGAGGCAGCGCCTCCGACACCACCAGCGGCGTCTGCGGAGACTCCAGCGGTTTCGTGCCTGAAACATCAAATATTTTAATATTAGGGCAAATTGTCGGTGACGTATTTACGATTACCACAAAATTTGATTAGTTAGTTGAAATACTGTACGAGTAGTAGTCGACTAGCAATAGCTGATCACAGACCCGATTAAATCGCCAAATAAAAATACAGCTAAGTTCTACTTAAATTCTTGATCGTGACTGAAAAATCAAATGTCAAGAATGCTTGATCGAACGACATTACTATAAACGGTGTTATAAAGCTGAAGGTTGTCATAACGTTTCACATTAAAAACGAAGACCACATTTTTTCTATAAAATTAAACTACTCACGAAAAGCAACCTTAGTAATAAGTGAACCTAAGCATAATAAAATTTAAAATGTTTCAACTGCTGGGATGCATTGCTTTAACTCTGTGAGAGTACCCACCCCACACACGGCCCCAATGGGGGATGGTGGATGCCACATTGTTCTAGGGTATACTGCTGACTCCAGTCCAGGTCAGAGGTGATAGAGAAAAAATCTACGATGGAGTGAGCTTACCCAGAAGAAGCCTAAGATAGAAGAGATATTAACTTACCAACAAAGGAGCTCTCAAGCCAGTATAACTTCTGGCTGGATCTCGGTGAGGGTTGCCGGTCGATGTCGCCGTTAGCGGGCTCCAACCCTGATACGTAATGAACTATCGCTGACGTCACTTCCTTGATCGAAGTCTGGATCTCTTCTGACGCTTTTGATGCCTCAGATGCCTCAGATTTTGGTGTCGACTGGCGAAGGGACGATGCTAGCCTGGAATTTGGAGATGGATAATGGTTATTGGATGATACGTGATGTAGATTTGGGGAGAAAGAACATAGTAAAGATATGTTGCCTCTTTATTTTGGATATATTGATATGGAGGCGCTAAGTGCATTTGACTTGCTTAATTGATTCCTGTTGTATTGTTTTGCGTATGTTGGTTTGAAGTTTATGCATTCTTCTTCTTAGCATAAACACCAGAAACTGGTGAAGTTCGGGCATGTTTGAGGACTGTCACATGTCATTTTAGGCGTCTGTAAAGTACTGATTTTGCGTCAACCAAATTTTAATAAATTACTTTTGGTTGTTTTCCATATGCTGTTGGAGACACTACAAAGATTATTTTCGAAAAACGGTTTTCGCCGAGTAGACTTCACTTATTTCCTATTCTACAAAATTCGCAAGCATTTGTTTTTCCTTCATCTATCCTGTTCTGTCTCATCTTACCTCTCATGTGGCGTTCGCGGGGTACTGTTGAGTCGTTCCTGACTCCGCCAGCCAAGGTAGGGTTGCCGCGCGCTGAACGAGGACCTTGCTGATGGGGAGCATAGAGGACTGGTGCCTCTGATGCTGCTACGTGTTGAGGAGCACGGTGACGTCTATGGAAGGAAACATGAAATTAATTAACATCATCATAACAACACGGCTGAAATGCACGGCGGTTTTGGAAATTATATTTGAGTCCCACGTATTAGGGGCTGGGCAATTGTCATCAACAACAATAATTATTGACCCATCTAAAAAGCACAATGTTCTGTTAAGATAGAGGAAGCTTGAAGAATGAGAAGCCACCTTTTTGGTCTAAGAAAAAGTGATTGTAACCAATTTTCCATTCCGACTCATTGACAAAATCTAAAACATTACCTACACCAATTGGTTGAGCACTCATTTGTTCCCCTAATGGGTACTTCGTCAACCACTAAAATCACCGGATTATGATAATATTGATGGACAGCTTCGCTTATGGGCAGATTAGTACATATCTGTTAACGATATGCCAATCAAATGTAGTACCTAGAGTTTCAGTAACTTAGTTTTAACGAGTAGTGCTATGTCCATCAACTTATCTTCATCCAATCCACTCTTATTGATCATTTAAGTCCTGATTTTTATTTGTTTTGCAGTCTTCTTTTTCCATGTCAGTGGCAAAACGGTTTATAAAAACTTAAAAAAGGAGGTTCTCAGTTCGACCTGTGTGTTTGTATGTACGTAGGTATGTTGATCGATTATCTCGCATTTACCTGCACCGATTTAGATGCGGTTTTCAGAAAAGTTTTCTTTACATTTTGGAGAAGGTTTTATATGGGTAAAACTAAAACCTTAATAATAAATATCCCGTAACGTTGTCCGTATGGATCCGTTATTGCTTACTACGATGGCGGATTTTCAAAGACGCCCATTTTGCGAATATTTTTGTTGAATTTCTAAACTAAAAAAAGGACAAAGGGTGACATGGCACGAAATGGCATGCGGTGCAAGATGGAAAGTGGGCCATTATTTTGTGGAGACGATTTAGAGATCTGAGTTGTCTATAAATACCCATCCGTAGAGATTATCTTTACTACGGCCGACTTGGGTTCGTAAACAAGGGAAATATCTATCTAATTCATGAAATAAATCACATTGTCTAAGCAAGGAAGTGCCGCCATGCTTCATTACTTCCAAATTTTTCCTTGACCATTTAAATTCTGGTCATTTTACGGTCGATTTGCCAGTCACCATTAAAATTCTAACAACACAATCAAGTTTAAGTACAATAGTCTCGTTTACATAATAAGAATAAATCGGTGAATGAACTGCTACCACGGAAATGATGAGAGAAGCCATATGAAGGTGCCTAGCGAGTGAAGAAACGTAGTCTTAGAAGTAATTTACGTGGTGGCAAAGGTTGGTGAACTTGCACACAATGGTTATACCTACAGAAATAATTTGACTGTTGATTGGATTTGATTAACATTTTCTACATGAAACTTGGCGTGGATTTTATGTAGTTACTGGAGAAAACACAAATGAAGGAATATATAGAGAAAACAAAAAAGGTTTTTTTTTTTTTTTTTTTTTTTTTTTTTTTTTTTTTTTTTTTTTTTTTTTAAAAAACGTTGCCCCACACTAGGATTTTCTCCTGTGTCGTGGGTGCGTTTACAAACATATAAACTCACATACACAAACGCCCAGACCCGGAACAACCACTTGTAGATCATACAAATATTTGTTCCGTGCGGGAATCGAACCCGCGACACGCAGCGCAACAGTCCAATCGCTCAGCCTCTGCGCTAACCGTGCCGTCAAAAAGGTTTTAGGAAACTGAATAAATTATTTTTAGGAGCCCGGTTTTTGCAAAAGTCTTTGTCCTATAGCTGGTCAAATCATTCTCGGATTACTAAAACAAGAAAAGAAAACAAGAAAACGCATAAATAATAAATCATTTTTAAACAGTAGACAACAATGGAATGTCTGTCAAAGCACTTGCATGGAATCTAAGTAAAATTGTAAAGGGGCAAAAAAAAAGAAGAAGAGCATTTGATACACGATCCTTAACTAGATATAGCTACACAAACTTACTTGGTTAGAATTAAGCCGGCTAGTAGACCATCTGCCGAAGCTGGTGGTATGTGGCGACAGCTGAGGGGGTGGCGGCTGCTGGTTACCACCAAGGCTGCCCAGCGAGGTGGTCTTCGAGTTAAGGCCGCTCCAGCGAGCTGCTGAGGCGGAGGCGTCGGACAGACGCTTGCGGAGAAGGAAGCCCTCTCGGGGCGCAGGTGCGTTCTTGTACCTGAAATGGAGGAGGAAGTCAATAAAACAGATGTCTCACTACTTAATATTACTTATAAAGATATAACTAGGTCAGTTGCTAGACTTTTTCATTGGGAAGAGGCCGTTGTCCATTTTCTACAAAGATTCCTATTTATTAATCCGATTTCCGTAGTTCCTTTGAAGCTGCTCGTTAGGTTTGCCTTTGATGATATTAGCAACTAAAAGCTTAGAACTTGATACTAGAACGAATTTGAATTCATGACAAAGCATAGTTTTGAAAACGTTCTAGAACGATGATATGACATGAAACTTGATTTAAAGTTCGAGACGCGATTATCAAAGCTGTTAGTTTTAAATTGGTAAAATGTCTGGAAGTGGTTCTAGAATATGGGCTTGAATAAAACAATGTTTCTTTAGAGCTACTGGCTGTTACAGCAAGATACTAAGAATTAAATAATCTAATGCTTCTTTATGCGATCACTAACTCTTCGCCGACAGTCGCATTGAATGGCATGTGATAGATAAAGTTGATAGGATAAACAGGAATATTGGTGTAACACCATGAAAAAAAAAGATGTTATAAAAGGAAACATAATTTCTAACTGGAATTATATCCTAAATGTATTAAATATCGGAAAACTTAACTCGACACTGTAAAATTAAGTTACGTTGGCATCCAGTTCTGATAACTGGATGCCATTCCGTTTGAAATGTTTAAACGAAAAAATACAATTCATTTTTCGGTTAATTACGTACTCACGAAAACTCGTGAGCAAGTAAACATGAAAGTAAGTTGTAAAGCTAATTAGCTAATAAACAAAAACACGTTTCCAAATGACTAATTAAAACCCTTGAATTAAGGAACGAAGTCAATAGGTTAACTACCGTGTAATTAATTGACAGAAACCAGCTGGTTAACGATAACGTTTAGCGGCTCAAGCGAAGGATCACAGAAGTTAAATGTGGATTAAATGTAAGTATTAGAAAACTTAATGTATTAGAAAATTTCATTGAGCTATAAAATACGGTAGGTAAAGGAAAGATTCTAGTCAAAGTACGAGTAAACGGGTTAATCTTACTAGTAAAGGGTTAAAAGTTATTTACTGTTAGACCATTTTAATCTTAAGATAAGAGTTAATGGATTGTGTTAAAATATTTATACGAGACGATTTCATTATAGTGAAGCCTAAGAACAATACATTCGATGATTGAACTACGTAAGTACTTAGGAAATTGTTTTTGAAACATGCAATTTTTTCAATCACCTAGAGTTTCTTGTTGGCTGAAAAAAAACGTAGGTAAGTACACTCCTTTCAGTGGCAACGCAAGGCAATCACCCAAGACGACGCGTAGCGAGTACTCGAGACAAGACGCTCATCTTTTTTTCCAGTCGTACCTACCTAATTTTCGTGAGTAAAGAAAAGTACTCGCCTAAAGCTGTAAAACTCGCCACAACCATATACGAGCGTTATTTTTAGGAAAGCCAGTTTGAAAAATTCTAAGAAGTACGCACTTTTACAATCGGAGTTTATGGCTCTATTTTCCATAGGTAAAATACGAGGCTATGGTTACGAAGAAAATTAAGTACTATACCACAAACAAGCTACGGAATAAAAGGTTAGCTTAGGTCACGTATAGTCCAGCTAGACGAGATGCAATTAGGACATCGTTAATTACAATAAAGACCGACCTGAGACTCATTATCGTGAGCCTGGGAGACAGTCATGAGGATTAAGCATGAAACTTGGCTATTATCGTGTACATACCCCTTTATACGTATAATACGGGTTTATGACTTGAAACATTAAACCGAGTTGTTGAGGATATCAAAGACGTAATTTAAACTTAACATTATAAAACTATAAGTTTCCAGATTACTCGAAGTTTAAAAGGATGAAAGCAAAAAGTCAACTGACAAACAACGTCGTTGCGAACAAAAACTAAAAACAATTAAAGACAAATGTAGAAGAAAAATATAGCAAAAAAGTGTTTGCTAGAAAAACTTTACAGTTTTTGTTTTGTATAAAAAGTTGGACCTAAGTAGGAACCTTGCAGCATAACAAATGAGATTTACGTGCACACAGATTTTAAACCTTGCTAAGCTTTAAACCCGGATATAATCTAAAAAAAAGTACTAGGATAGGATTATATAAATCACGAACGAGTGTTGGAAGTTTTTAAAGTAGTTCGGATAAAGTCGTGCTATAATTCATCGTACGCCTTTCCTAAAGCCTTGACATGATTGGTATTGAAGCGAAACGTGCCTATAGGTTTAATTCTCAAGTTATTTGATATCTATCTCGAAAAATGTCGGGTTTAGTTATATTTTATTCATATAATTTAGTCGTATTGCTTGTTTAGACGCAATATAAAAATGTAGGCTAAAGATTGTATGCAATATAGCAAACACGCGGAACACATTTCATTATTAATTTAATGCTTCAAGTTAATATAGGACGTCGTTGGAAAGCCGTGACTAATCTAGTATAACATCAAGTGCAGGTTATATTTGTCATTACCCTACATAGCTCGGCTAGATGTTGATTGGCCTTTCGATAACCTATCGTGGTCTGGCCTATATGTCAGAAGATATGATGTATAATGAATTTAACACTCACCATTCCGGTACATTGAGCTTCTGCAACGATCTCTGGACTCGCAACTCGTGCTCAGAAAGCACGCGATCTGAATTCTTCTGCAGTTCGTTCTCTGGAGGCTGCAACAAATTAAATTGCATCACAAATCTGGTCACGTTCACTTCGTTTTAATCAGAGTACAAAGAAAATAATACGGTTTCCAAAAAGCACACTCGACACAAAGGCATATTCTATTAAATTAGCATATTTAAAATTTGCCAAATCTACTTATTAAAAAAAAAGGAATTGAGATAATGGAATTAGCAAATAATGCAGCTAGAATTTTAGAACTTAATAAAGTATTTATTCAAATAGCCTATCATTACAAAATTCATTAATACAAACAATATTTGTATTCACGTACTTGATGGCATGTTATTTACCAAGTCTTGAATATCGTCACACGAACTAGGGGCTAATCGGTACACTGTTCCGTAAAATAAAGGGTCTTTATGTGTTTCATTTACTAAATTGAAGTCGCTTTCACTTAGATCTTTCATGGATGACGAATCTAGCATTTTTTCTTGATTTTTAATAGTTTGGAGTATTTTATATATGGCAAATCTTGCATATCCAGTTTCTTCGTCGTCGATTTCGTCAAATCCCAAGTCATGAATTGTGGCATCAGCACAATGAGAGCGGCTAATGACCTCTTCACCGGGAGTCAAAGATTCTTTGCTTTTGACAATACTATCGTTTACTTCACATTCGAGCAGGATTTCAGACCAAGTTGGAAAATTATCTTCATCATCAGTATCAGCAATTTTGCTATCTTCTAAATCTAAAATTATATTTTCTCCAGAATTCGACATCATTATATCAGATACGCCGTAGATGGAATCATACCAAGATTCGTTGGTTTCGAATTCAGCTTTTGATGTGTTTAAATTAAAGCTGACCCTCCGTTGGGATTTCTTAAGAGTAGAAGTAGCTGGCAATAAATGCTCTTCGTTTACTGTTTCCAATATTTTATTCTTTTCAAAATCATCGTATTCTGGTATTTCAATGTCATTAAATTCATTATAATCTTTTGACGGTTCTACGATGGAACACGTATTAATATCTCCTAATGAATCCTGCAAATCCTCTAGGGGTGGCGGAGGTACACTCTCTAATAAACGTTTGAAAAAATCTCGCACTCTTTCATCATGACTTCTAGGCGGTTGTTTTTCTTTTTCACTATGATTGTTCTTCGGAGTGGGCAGAATCTCGTTGCATCTTTTTTCTATCATAGAAGTAGCTTTTCTAGGTTCATTATTAAGTGAACCATTGCTAGTCGTTCTATTACCGTTCCAGCTTAAATGCGTCTGTCTCGAATTACGTCGTTTCGCATCATATCTTCTCACGCAGATCTTTGATTTCCATTCTTCGTGTTTACTTATAAATCCGTTGATACTCAAAGAATTCTCGTCTTCCGATTCACTTCTTGGTATATCTGGGAATTTGGCGTAATAGAAATCTCTTGACAACGGTTTGATAAACAAATGCTCACGTTTGACTTCTTCAAACGGTTCCAATTCTTCAGTAACCCATATTGAATCCAAGCAGGTCCAATACCAATTTCTTTGAAGAACCTCTTCAGTAGTCAGAAGCACTATCGACACCATTTCACTGAACACTTCACTAGACGCGGGTTCGAATTTAACTGAAAGTTCTCATTCCTAAAAGACATCATTAGGAAAACCAATATTTACCATTAATCACTGGAGTAGTTAGCACTGATTTTTAAAAACATGTTTGTAATTAGTTAATTATGCTGCATTTAATTAGTAAATTATCAAAACAAAACTATTGTTTACTGCTTATGGGATTAAGTATCCAAATGACGCCTTAATAAATTACCAACATTGCTCTATCAAGAAACTTTTATAAAAGGAGAGTTCACTGAATTAGAAAATTACATCTAGGACAATTTCAAGGGTCACTTGAGCTTTAGATACGGAACTTTTAATGAGGGATGTCGGCCTAAAACGGACCGATCTTATATTATTAATCCACGGTAGTAGAACATTTAGTGAGAATGATTTCCTTGGGAATCGCACTCACCCTGACGTCTGACGAGGCGAGGAGCGCACATGGCCCCAGCAGTCCTACACTCTCCCAGCAAGTCATGTCCACTAACTGTTCCACACACGTCCAGTGCCCGCTCAACTCTACACTCGTGTGCCGATCTTATAATCGCATCGTGATGCACCAGTGACTCCGTAATACTAAGTTACGTAAGTCACCATATCACACTTGATATTCAACAAATTGTTTCGATACATACAAAGCGGCTACACTTAAAGCTACGAGAGCCTCCGGAGGAAGTGAAAGAAGCAAGCTGCAATATCGAAGCGGAAAGCGTTCGCCAATCAAATCAGAATAACGTTGCTTATCGAACGACAAAATCCAATTACAAGACTGAATCGGAGCGACCGCGGGGCTTCCGAGCTTAAGGTCGCTCTGCGGGCCGGTGCCGGGTCTCGGGCTGGGTCTGGCATGCGGTGTTCGGGTCGGACTTACGCGTCGGCCACTGCGGCACTCCGCATGGTGGTACATGGAGGTGGTGTCCGAGAGGGCAGGCGGCCGCGGCGATGCCTCCCGCCAGACTGAGGCGCGGCGCGTGTCCTTGGCGAGCGCGCATGCTCCGTTCACACACCCTTACTATCAGTTTCTAGTGGCTTCAACAATCATTTTGTTACGATGACACATTTCTACTTTGCCCTATCCGAGTTTCGCTTACTCAGATGAAAATGTCTATTGTAAGCATGACTTTCACGAAAACCGTTTGTATCTTGAACAGGTTGTAGTAGATCGCTGGCTTGAGGGTGTTTGTTTGCTTGACTGGCTATAAAAATAGAGCGATGAATGCGTGGCGCGTCGATCGGCCCAGAGAGGCTGATCAGCTGATGTGCACTTGTTCGAGGGAGGCTCAAGTGGAGCGTTTGTTTAGTGTGGGTGTGGCATAGCGTGACAAGTTGGTCCTAGTTACCAACTGTGCCAATTATTCGAGTATTGCTAATTAACCTTTGTTGTCATTAATCAATATGCAAATACGATAGTTTTGTTTACAGTTAGTGTTGTACCAATCATGCCAGTTCTCGGTACAACATGGTAACTAAAACCGAGTTTGGTCTATTTTTGTAAATAGGAACTTAGTTACTAACCATATTTTAGGTTCGTTTGACAGCGTACTACTTCACTACATATTTACCCAAGAGTATTGTAGACATACATTACTGTAATGACATTATTTTGTAAAGTACGGTACCTATGGTACATACTACATAACTTCATGGAAAAAAAATAACCAAATAATAGATTCTTCAATCTTTCATCCTAATTACATTTATGCATAAACATACCGTTCTGAAACTTGTGCACGTAGTCATTTCTCTCATAAAACATATACCAGAATTTGCAAAGTTTAATATTGCCCATAAAAATGTGGGGAGAGGAAACCGTGACCCGAATTTGGGCCACGAAATGTTCTCACGTAAGTACAGGAGGCAGGACTATATTTGAAGTCTCTTAAGGGTTGTGACAAAAATAAAGTGTAGAATGTCTAAGACAGCATTTGTAAGTTTGAAGGATATTTCAGTGTCCAAGTGGATGGATGTGGACCATTAGTTAGACCTTTATAGTGTCAGGAATGTCTTATCTACGAAGGAAGACAGTCGTGAACGGTTTCCTTCAGTTGATTCAGATCATGTGCAGGATGACTGCATTCAATCAAACACTATTTTTAAACGGACTTCAAGGAGGTTCTTAATTTCACTGGAACCTCTTTGGCACGAATGAAACCGTGTCATAGATTTTTTTTTTCAAACACGTGGAAACTCATGGCTATTTGAATTTCGAATTACAATTTGTCACACGCGTCATTTTGGAACAAAAGGTAGGTCACGTTTTTGGGATGACCTTCTTGATAAAGCGTTATAAACAGTCGAACGACTGAGGTCGAATTGAACAAATAAATTTTGATATAAATAACCACGTCCGGCATGACATGCCATTTACACATTAATGCCCTAAAATACTCGTGGGTTAATGTTATAGTTTTTAATAATTCCGGTAATAGGCCATTATTTTTTGTTTAAATTGGATAACATGCGTAAGGGTGGTAAAAATTACATTAACATGAGTATTATTAGCATTATCTTTGTCAATTAATTAATGACACTGTTAGTTAAGCAAGTAGTTGTTTTATCTAATAGTTTATTAGATAAGAAAATTATGATAGAAAACCTAATTTAACATTAACAATGCATAGTAATTATATAAGCAAGAGAAGCGTAAAACGCGGAAGTAAATGATATTTAAATGCATAATGCATTATTAGTAAATCGCGAATGTCAAGTTTAAACATTGCAACTTCCTCTTTGGTTATATGAACACCCAACAGATTGTATAATCCGCCAATTCAAAAACGTGACTCTGACGTTTCTGACATTTTCCATGAACTGATTACTATCAGGAAAATTGTAAATTAAAGGCGTATTGAAAATAACAAATATAAAATAAATATTAATTAACTTTAAAATGATTATTGTTACAACGAGAGGCGTTGTTGCTGTCACTCAATAGACTTCATTTGTTTTATTTTTGTCTTCCAATTATGAAATTAATATTTATTTTTTTACTATTATAATCTGCCAGTCACTTCTTAAAATGTCCATGGAGGTTACATCTCTATAGTACACAGTTTATGCATTTATCACACAGTCAACACGTGTTAATGACAGTACATTTACGTCTTCCTCTTGCTAATTGCTATGCTGTGGCTCCTAATTGGCACTTCATCGCACCTCGTCAGTAACATTAGCATCTCCGTGAGGATGGAAGAATTAGGCCAGGTTCAGACATATCGGATTAACGGGAAATTGCTTCGGGAGTCGGATTTGTCTTGAATCTCGGGGGTGTTGTTACTAATCTCGGCGTGACGGCCCGTGTCGGGTGTATGAAGATAAATAGCGGGAATGTTTTCTATAGTATTCGGGATTTTAATGGAACTTTCGGTCTTTTTATTTGGAATTGGTGACATTTTTTTTTTAGCGTGGTAAAATCATCAAATGAATCCTCCCACTCAGGGCAGGGCGGGAGGGACTGTCAGACTCGTACTGACTAAAATCCACGGTGTCCTTCAATAGCCCTTTACGCTCCGGGGTCACGGTAATTCGTGAGTCCCGCGACCCCGGCAGGCTTAACCCTCTAGAGGGGGGCCCCGTCATTTTGCTGACACTCTTTGAGGCGCGCATGGAACACAACGCGCCGTCGACCCATGGTCCATAGTCGGACAGCGAGTTGCCCATAACTCGCTGCCCGCATGGAATTGGTGACATGGCGAAACCTTTATGAGCACGTATCGAGAAAGTTCGGAAAGTCGAGTTTTATCAACGAAAACAAATTGTAAAACACTACTAAAACCATAAATAAAATTCCTCTTTAGTTTCTTCAATAGCAGCCTGATATATTTTTCATTTATTCACGCTCACTTACTATCTCCAACTAACAGAAAGTGCTGAATAAACAAGCAGTGTCTGGGAAAACAGGCTAAGCGCCCAGCTAAAGATTACGTCACAGGCTGACAGGGCCTATCTCAAACCGCTTTAGTGAATCTGTGCCTTAAGGAATTGTATTGCTTTAAAGGAAATACAACGGAAGAATATGGAAGCCCTTTTTGCACAAAAAAAAAATGGATTGTTTTTTTTTAAGAATATTTCCGTACTGCTTTTCGCCTTACGGAAACAGGGATGTATTTACAGTTACTGTTTACTTCTCACGTGTAATTTTAATAGTCTTGTTAGTAAACGAAGTTAGTAAAGTACTGACAGTTCGACAACTTTTCATTTTATCGACCGTCGCCAAAAAACATTCCGAACTTCTTTACGACCCAAAATCTTTTGAGGGTACACGCAGAAAAAAACGGGTCAACAAAGCCACAATAAATGCTTTGTTGATAATTTCCTGTCGGAGCAACTAAATATTTTGTTACTATTACAGAAAGAACTTAGTTGAGATTAGCAACTTTTTTATTGTGCGCTGATTTCCCGTCGTTTAATGTGCTAGGAACAATTTAGCTTTGTCCTTACATTAAAGTTAGTAAAAAAATGGATGTGGTAACAATAAAACGTTTTAGGTGTGTCAATGTGAACATTGTTAATAAATTTGACAAAATAACTATAGTCGTAGCATTAAACTACCAATTGTCGTTCAATATATATGTGGCTGTGGTGACAATGGAAGGTTGCAAGTGTGTCAATGTGAACATTGTTAATAAATCTAACAAAATAACTATAGTCGTAGCATTAAACTACCATTGTCGTACAACATACATGTGGCTGTGGTAGCAATGGAACGTTGTGAGTATGCCAATGTCAACATTGTAAATAAATCTAACAAAATAACTATAGTCGCAGCATTCAACTACCATTTGTCAGACAATATATTTTGGCTGTGGTGACAATGGAAGGTTGCAAGTGTGTCAATGTGAACATTGTTAATAAATCTAACAAAATAACTATAGTCGTAGCATTCAACTACCATTGTCGTACAATATACATGTGGCTGTGGTAGCAATGGAACGTTGTGAGTATGCCAATGTCAACATTGTAAATAAATCTAACAAAATAACTATAGTCGCAGCATTCAACTACCATTTGTCAGACAATATATTTTGGCTGTGGTGACAATGGAAGGTTGCAAGTGTGTCAATGTGAACATTGTTAATAAATCTAACAAAATAACTATAGTCGTAGCATTCAACTACCATTTGTCAGACAATATATTTTGGCTGTGGTGACAATGGAAGGTTGCAAGTGTGTCAATGTGAACATTGTTAATAAATCTAACAAAATAATTATAGTCGTAGCATTAAACTACCATTGTCGTACAACATACATGTGGCTGTGGTAACAATGGAACGTTGCGAGTATGCCAATGTCAACATTGTAAATAAATGTAACAATATAACTATAGTCGTAGCATTCAACTACCATTTTTCATACAATTATATGTGGCTGCGGTAACAATGGAACGTTGCAAGTGTGTCAATGTGAACATTGTAATTATATCTAACAAAATAATTATAGTCGGAGCATTAAACTATCCATTTTTCAAACACTATATATGTTGCTGTGGTAACAATGGAACGTTTCGAGTATGCCTATGTCAACATTGTAAATAAATCTAACAAAATAACTATAGTCGGAGTTTTAAACTACCATTTGTCATACAATATACATGTGGCTGTGGTAACAATGGAACGTTGCGAGTGTGCCAATGTGAACATTGTAAATAAATCTAACAAAATAACTATAGTCGTAGCATTTAACTACCATTTGTCAGACAATATATATTTTACTGTGGTGACAATGAAACGTTGTGAGTGTGCCAATGTGAACATTGTAAATAAATCTAACAAAATAACTATAGTCATAGCATTTAACTAACATTTGCCGTACAATAATAATATCGCTGTGGTGACAACAGAACGTTGCGAGTGTGTCAATGTGAACATCTTTACATCCATACTAATATTATAAATGCGAAAGTAACTCTGTTTGTTTGCTACCTTTTCACGACTAAACGGCTGATCGGATCGTAATGAAATTCGGCAAGGAGATAGATTATATCCTGGGGAAGGACATAATTAATTTTTATCCCTAAAAAACGCGAACGAAGTCGCGGGCAGCAGCTAGTATAGTGTAACATGAAGATGATTGTACTAGGGATGGCGATTCTTTCCGAAAAAGATCGATTTTTAAATCGATTCGAATCGTAACTTGATGAATCGATTCAATAAACAATCGAGGTCTAAAAGATCGGTTTCTAAAAATCGTTTTTTTTTTAAGTTGCAATGTAAATATATATCGGTTTTATGAAAAATAAGATACCATAATAAACGATCACTTAGTAGTAAAATAGGGTTTTTTTTTAGTTCAGGGAATTTGATAACCACAATTATTTTTATAACCATATCAAAGTACCAGGTAAAAAATAAGACATAATTTTACTTTCTCAATGTATTTGTTACATAAGGTAATAATTTTAACAAAAAAAACTCACTTTAAATTATAACTCTAAAACTACTGAATAGATTTTGATGGGATGGAGAATTTAAATGATGGATCACATGGAAAGCACTAGCTTTCAAACAAAAAAATGATTTTCAAAATCGGTCCAGGCGTCTTCGAGTAATAACATGAATACAAATGAAAATCACAGAAAATAGATAAAATAACTTACAGCTCCCAATGCTTAATATCTAAGCTTTTTAAAAATAATGTGTAGCAATTAATGACGCAATATCAATAAACAGATACCACAGATACAAAAAGCAAAACGTGTTTTTTTAATTATTAAAGAGAGGCGAAGTCAGGAAACTAAGCACAAAGCCATCTCGTGAATAGAAAAAATCGAATTTCGATTCTCTAGGGTGAAATATCGATTCACTGAATCGATTCAGTGCTGCATATTGATTTAAAAAATTTATTTGGCTCGAAAAATCGATTCTTCGATTAATCGATCTCGAATTGCCATCCCTAGATTGTACGCTGGCGCGCGTGGTCCACCGAGGTCGCATCGCGCTCGCCGGCCCGCCATTTGTATTGTGTGCGTACGCATGGGCGGCAGTGACTGTGAATAGTGATTGTGATCGGTCGAAGAAAATGGAAGAATTTCTTGATTCTGCCCGTTTGGGTCATCTAAACTAAAGGACAGTTTCATTGGTAAGTTTTCATGTTATTTGCTTACTTATTAGTTTTTATCACAGATGAATGAAATGGTCCGAATCATCATAAGTAGGTACATAGAGATACTTGAGATTTGATTCATCATCTGTCTAGCCTTTTCTCAACTATGTTGGAGTCGGCTTCCAGTCTAACCGGATGCAGCTGAATATCAGTATTTTACATGGAGCGACTGTCTATCAGACCTCCACAACCCAGTTTGTACTGGGTAGGTAATACGATACCCCTTGGTAAGATTGGTTGTCAGACTTTTTGGGCCACGGACTACCTGTAACGACTGTCAAAGATCTACAAACGACAACTGGGACCAACAGCTTAACGTGCTTTCCGAGGCACGGAGGAAACTCGGTATGTAAGGGTGGTCACCCATCCACAGAACAACATAAAAAATTGTTGACGCCATTTTGTTTTGTTATGTTTTGATTATTTTACACTAGTACCTATCTACCTTTTTTTTATAGACCAAGGAGTCGATCTTAACATATTATGCATGGCCAACGACCACGAGCTATCAGTTCTGACATCAAGCATTGTAGATAAAATTAAATTAAGGATTGCAATACAAAATGTAAATGTATACCTACCACCATTCGTTTGTATTTTAAGTTATTAATGCCTTCTTTTTAAAACTCGCTAAAATGATACACTCATAATGTAGTTGCATAGAAATAGGTAGTTTTAGGAGTACAAGTAAGTAGTTTAGTAATCATCATTTGGTAGTAGCTTTGCTTTCTGTTCCGTAGGCCGTGGGTTCAATCCCCATCACCGAGAACAAATATTTGTGTGATAATCTGGATGCTCTGTCTGGGTGATATTGTATTACATTTATGTATGCATGTAATTTTTTTTATACGTAATGGAAACCTACATGGAAGTAGTTTCAGCAGTTAAGAGTTCTGTAGTACTCATCATCCCATCCTCTATAAGTAATTCTATAGCAGTATTACTCTTAAAGTACCTAGTGATACTTAGTAGGTAATTACATGACAGAATAAATTAATTAACCTAGTACTTTTTTTTTCAGCAGTATCAAAAGCCTGTGTTACCTCCTGAAAAGGTAAAATTGTTAGAACGACAAGGTCATATTTACATACAAAAGGTAATCAACATAGAGGTGAAAGAAACACTTCGTCCATTCATTGACTGTCTGTTGGTTACCTTTTTAGCTTTAACGCATTGCAGTAAAAAGTTATGATCATCTTTTTTAGGAACTTCAATCATCAACTGCTACAGCAGAAGCATTTCAGTTGAGTAGTACTGGATCATCACAAACAACATCAAACAGATTACTGGAGGTAATCATATTTTCTCTCTTTCTACTCTCCCAGCTTAGAACCCGATTCTTTTTTATTTAATTATATCTACTTAATACTTAATATTATACTTGTTTCTTAGCAAATTAACAGAAACTAAAAAAATAACATTATGAGTCTGTTTTTTTATTATTCTTATTAGTTAGAAGACATGTGTTATTCATTCATTTTATTTTTCAGATTGGAACGGCTAGCAATGTTTCATCTCCTGTAATATTCATGACAGATGATGGGCCACAAAATACGTCAATTCAGCAGGTAAACCATACTTCAAATTAAAACTATTATTAGTATTCAGTTGGTTTCTAACCAACTTCAAAAAAAGGAGGAGGTTTCTCAATTGTCGTTTATGAACTGATTTTGATGATTCTTTTATTGTTGGAAAGGAGATAATAAATGAATAATGACTTGTTTTTGAATGAAATGAAATTAATATTGACTTTTTTATGTATTTTGTACAGGACTGGAATTCACTGGCATTCACATTAGACAAAGAGTTGGAAAATTTGGATCGTCAGAATATTGGAGCAGACGGCTGCAAAAATTTAGATTGGGTTATTGGGTTACTACTGGTAATGTTAGATTTTATTGCAAGGAGTGTACTAAATTAAACTGATTATTATGTACCTACTTATAAGAGAGTATGTAATTAATTTTATTTTAATTTAACAATACACAAATACCCTAAAAATAATATGTTGTTTTTATCATAATTTTGACCACTGTTAGGTACTCTCAAAACCGTTTACTTTAGGTGTTTAGAATTTCATTTCAGTAGCTATTCTTATAACAAATATAGTGCCATTGTTACTACGAATAAGCCTTTGTTTCACTAACATATTATTGTACTGCCAGTACCTATGTATCTAATACTCATTTGTGTTTAAAACAAAAACTAGTTTATTGTTATATTTAAGTACATACCTATGTTGACAAACTATAAGTTTATTCAATGAGAAATCAAATGAGTATTAGTTACTGGTACTAATACACTAGTAAAATACAACTTTATTTAAATGCAGGAGAGCTATTCTACTTCGCGAAAACAACTATACTTCCTATGTTTATATGAATGAGCCTTTGTTTCAGTAGCTAACTCTCCTTTGCTAAAACAACTACACTTTCTTCGTTTATACATAAAAGTTTTTGATCAAGTAGCAATATTATTTAAATGCAGGAGATATGTACTCAACTTCGCCAAAACAATTATATTTTCATTGTTCATATTAAGAAAAAGTTTTAGTTCGAGTAGCTTCTATAATAACAACTGTATTTTCTTTATAACTACGAATAAACCTTTGGTTCAGTAGCAAATATATTACATTATTTGCTAATATATTTATTAGCTACTGAACCAAAGGCTTATTCGAAGTAAAAAAGAAAATATAAAAATTGTTTTATATGGAAGCTACTGGAACAAAGGCTTTTTTATATGAACAAAGGAAGTATAATTGTTTTGGCAAAGTTGAGTAGCTCCTGCATGTAAATGATATTGCTACTTGAACAAAAGCTTTTATGTATAAACAAAGAAAGTGTAGTTGTTT
The DNA here is from genome assembly GCA_943136025.2 of Agrotis puta. Taxonomy (NCBI): domain Eukaryota; kingdom Metazoa; phylum Arthropoda; class Insecta; order Lepidoptera; family Noctuidae; genus Agrotis; species Agrotis puta. Next base: position 16,109,531 of record OW964169.2, on the reverse strand, counting down.
TAACAAAGGAAAGTCAGCTACTGGAACAAAGGCTTTGTCATGTTAACAAAAAAAGTATGATTGTTTTAGCTAAGTAGCGTAGCTCCTGTATGTAAATTACATTGCTACTGGAACAAAGGCTCTTTCATATCAACAAAGGAAGTATAGTTGTTTTCGCGAAGTAGCGTAGCTCCTGTATTTAAATTACATTGCTACTGGAACAAAGGCTCTTTCATATTAACAAAGGAAGTATAGTTGTTTTCGCGAAGTAGCGAAGCTCCTGTATTTAAATTACATTGCTACTGGAACAAAGGCTCTTTCATATTAACAAAGGAAGTATAGTTATTTTCGCGAAGTAGCGTAGCTCCTGTATTTAAATTACATTGCTACTGGAACAAAGGCTCTTTCATATTAACAAAGGAAGTATAGTTGTTTTCGCGAAGTAGCGAAGCTCCTGTATTTAAATTACATTGCTACTGGAACAAAGGCTCTTTCACATTAACAAAGGAAGTATAGTTGTTTTCGCGAAGTAGCGTAGCTCCTGTATTTAAATTACATTGCTACTGGAACAAAGGCTCTTTCATAATAACAAAGGAAGTTTGGTTGTTTTCGCGAAGTAGCGAAGCTCCTGTATTTAAATTACATTGCTACTGGAACAAAGGCTATTTCATAATAACAAAGGAAGTATAGTTGTTTTCGCGAAGTAGCGAAGCTCCTGTATTTAAATTACATTGCTACTGGAACAAAGGCTCTTTCATATTAACAAAGGAAGTATAGTTGTTTTCACGATGTAGAGTAGCTCCTGCATTCAAATAACTTTACTACTGTAGATAATTATGAGTTGATTAAGTCAAACAACTTAAATACCGTGACTAAGCTTTAATGGTGGTTACAAAGGCAAAATATTTAATTTAACTAAGTAAAGCTGTTGCGCTCATAACTTAGTATTGTTATTACAACAAAGTGACAGTTAAATTGAATTAGTTCCACAGACAAAAGATACATTGTTGTAGTATCAATATTGTAGTATCAGTATTTTGTTGAAGAAATGTTGTCGCTACGACAATTTACTTCTTAACAAAAGAAACATTGTTGTAGTATCAATGCACATTATTGTTGTACTGAGATTTAACTTGACAATAGAAACATTGTTGTAGTATCAATACATATATTTGTTGAAGGAATATTGTTGTACTGACAACTTAATTCATGACAATAAAAACATTGTCGCAGGAACTATACACTATGGTGGGCTCTCCCCTGTTAAAGTTTTATTGTTGGAGCCAACAATATTTTTTTCTGGGTGTAAAAGAAGAAATACCACTGTCTGTGCAACAGCGAGATATAGGTCCAGCCTAGCATATAATTTTTATGGTTTCCTGGGTCCATTTCTATACAATAATATCAACCAAAAATTGAATATCTATCCCCTCACCAGAAAAAACTGCAAAAGGGAAGTTTCCTCGTGGTTGCAGAATATTGATTACAATGCAACAGAACTTTTATTGAAACCCTTGACTTGACCTTTCGATGACACTCACAACAATACACGTATACTTACACACACACGATTATTCTTCTCACTTAATCCGCACTCATACACACACACACACACACACACACAATCCAATATATCTACGCTCCACCAAATCGACGTTAATGTATTCTTGATTTTCTTGACATTTGAAATATGTACCTTTTGAATTATCTATTTTCTTTTTAAATGTAATTAATTTATCAGTATTTTTTATTCTATATTAATTTAACTTATTTAATGTAAAATGTAATTTAATGTTTAAATCTAATGAAATTTAATTTAAAGTGTATAATTTAATTCATCTATTATGTAACTCAATTCAGAATTTCATTCAACTAATTTAACTATGTTTATAAATCTTGAACAGTGAATTTGGTATAAGTTATATGTCCGACGGAGGGTTAGCCTGGTGATCTGTAATACAGGTTTTACCTACAATAGACACCAGTCTCTGTGAAGTGATAACTTGTCTCTAAACTGTATATTTATAAATGTGATGAGAGAAATAAAAAAATACTTACTTACTTACTTACTTAGTAAAATTGAATGATCTAGAAGACACTCTAGCTTACTGCAGTTATATAATAGAAAAATATCTGTATTTTAAAGTCTTATTTTAGTTTAAGCCAGAATAAGAACGCTTAACGTCGTCTCCAGAGGCAATAAAAAGTTTTAATTCAATAAAAATGCTGGCCGAAAGGAAAGAGTTCTATACTTTTCCTTTTTCAAAAGAAGCCAGAAAAACAAAACTTATAAGGCTATAGAGGTTTTCCCGTAACTGGTGACCAATTTAGCAAAGAAAATGGTAAATTATTTTATGGTGTCTGCCCGCGTGGAAGTTGGTGAAATGTCCCAAGGGAACGTACTACCGGGACTTATGGTGGGTTAAATTTGTCTGTGTACAGCTCCCAAGTTACCTACTTATTTAGGTGTTTTTGTAACGATCTCTTCAGTGGCTAGAAAAGGTAGCAGTTTCACGTTTATATTATCATGTATGGATTCTATTCATTTTCCAATATGGCAATACTCCGGAACCATTACCTCATAAATACTCCTTTGTGCTCAGTGCCGTATTATGCTGGAATATAGCGGAAGATACATCAAAGGACGCTGCGCACACAGAGATTCTAACTAAATGCATTTAATTGCAGCCATATTGCGTTTCAGATGCGCCCAGCAGTACACTCACGAACATCAACATATACACCGTTGGAAAAGTTATTTATTACTATTGCATGAATTATAATTGCTTATGTTTTCACTATTAAGCCTTTGTCAAACAGACAGGCGAGTCCGAAGCGATAACAAACCGATACGAGACGTCAGTCCGATAGTTCGGTCACGTTATCGGATCGCTTTTGCTTTTCTATGTGACTGGATTCAAACAATTCCATACATTACAAATAAAAACGCCTCGCTTCGCATTCGTCACGCCTGTCTGTTTGACAAAGGCTTTAAAGTATTTTGAAAATGCATGCTACACCTCAAGCCGTTGGTTCCGGTTGTCATTTGTAAAATCTACAAATGACAGTCGTTACGAGAAGTCAGAAGACTGAAAGTCTGCCCACGAGGAATCATATTGCCCAGTTACTAGGTTGTGGAGATTAGAAAGATAGGTAGTCGCGCTTAGTGAAGTAGGTACTGGTTGTTCAGCTGCAACCGGCACCCGGTTGGGAAAAGGCTAGTAGATTGGACCGTTTTTCGCAGTGACTGAGCGATCGACTGCACCGTGTCGCGGGTTCAATAATCCCCGCACGGAACACATATTTGTTCCGGGTCTGGGTGTTTGTGATGTGATTTTCGACGTTTGTAAACGCACCCACGACACAGGAGATCCGCGTATGTATTTCAATTTCAGAAATCATAATTTTATTTAAAAAGATCATTCCATAAGATAATAATCGTTATTACTCGTAGATTAGCAAAACGTTTTTGAATATTGATATTATGTGCAAATGTTATTGGCTCTGACTGTACACTTTACTTGCGTTTCTAAGCTTAAGAGACCCACGTATTACGACGCAGGTATTGTGATGATAATTCATTTTAAGTATTTATGTGTAATTTATGGTGTTAGCAAGTATGTAATGAGGGTTATATAATAACACTTGGTCCCTTGTATGTCTCAAAGGGTCCATCTAAGATGTAGAAAGTGGTGTTCATTCTTGCTCGGTGATAGGTCTAAGGCCATATTTCGTATATTGTTTAAGTTAAGTATATACGAAGATGAGGACGACTGTAGAAAATTAGAAAGCTACCATTTTATAGTCAATGGTCTCAATTCAGCGCTGCTATTAAAATATTTTTTATTTTATTTGTTAGGGACAAAAAACTATTACATGCCAAGCTTAACTAGAGATTCTAAAACTTGCATAATACATATTTTTTATAATACATCAATTGCTTATATGTTTAAATATACATGTAACCCACAGTATTGTCCACGAATTTACAAAAAAAAAGTAGATATAAGTAACTTAATAAAGATTTGACTCTCATAGCTTAGCCCGCGGCTAAGCTTTAAAATGGCAACCCAGTCAGGCTCGTGGGCGCATTACCAGTTGACAACGTTTTTTTATGTTTGTTGTTGTTTTTTTTAACGTTAAGATTACCTAAGTTATTAATAATAATTGGATTAAAGTAAAAATTAGAATATATTAGTCAGTTACTCATCTACTATTTACGTCAAAACATTGTAATTTCACAAACGTTAGATTAGAATAATTAATTATTCGTTTGATTGATAACAAGGTCGACGGTGATGGTTTAATTAATTAAATTAACGTTTTGATGACCTTTATTACAGTGATATAATGTCCCACGTGGATTTATTAATTTTGGGCAGCGCCATTTGGATATTGTAAGTTTTTTTTTTGTGGCTCTAAAGCTGTTAATTATTTATATTTTATTTGTAACCCGCTTTGTATGGAGCGAACGAGAGCTGTCAAAAACGTACTACGTAAAACCCACCCTGTTCATTCCATTGCCCTTTGCGTTCCAGGAGCGAGGTAACCTCTTATGAAGTTTCCGCAACCTAGCCACAAAGAAGATAGATAGTTCTAGATAAATGGCAATAGTTTTCATCACTATCTTGAGCTTTCTTTTTTACAATAATTGGTTCAATAAATTTTACAATATCTTCTAAAAATGTGACTTTGTCTATGCCCTTTTGATGAATAATAGAATGAAGTAAAAGCAATTTATTACATGTCACAAACCTTTGTACAAAGACAAATGAATAGTACATAGTAATTGAAACAATTGCTAAAGGTTTATTTCAAGTTCATGTATTAAAGATATCCCTTCTACTTTATTTGTCCACCAAAAATACTCTGACCTTATAAAGGACGGAGTTCACTGTCGTAAGTGCAGAGTTAAGGTCAAGAGCTTTGGAAGATAGTAAGGCCCAGTTTACACTAAAGTAGAGGTGAGTGAAGTGATGAGGTGATAAAGCAATAAGTGTAACATAAACTTCTATATTAATATTAAATGACACCTAGTCAGTTAATAACACATAGACGAAAGGGGGTGGTGCAGATTCCGTCAATCACAGGTAATACTAGAGTCGCGATATTAATTTTGACGAATGTGATTGGTTGAGAAGCTTGTGGAGTTAATCTGTGGGTTGATTACCAACATCCAATATATTTTTTCATCATACCTTTCAAGCACGTTAAACCGTTGCTCAGATTGTCATTTCTAAATATTTGACAGTCGTTACAGGTTATCAGTGACCCAAAAATCTGATAAATATAATTAGTCTCACCAATGGGTATCCTAATATCCAGTAGTAATTGGGTCACAAAGGACAGATAGGCACCCGCTCAATTGCCATGTAAAATACCTGGTATTTCGCGCGATCCATTACAGTATGTGATTCCAACATATGGTGATATTTGCTCTTCTGCGCTCCTGTGTAAACCGGGCCTTAGGTAGAATAAAAATGCGACCAATGTACTTGACATTTTATGGAATACAATCAATTTTCCTTCTATCGTTATCTCGCATATTGAGGACCGAAAGAAGATGTTAAATCAGATGTGTCTGTGGAGAGTTAATCTTTTTCATCATGGTATCACTCTACAAAACCCCAGGATAACTTCCAGAAATACTACTTATTATTTAAATCACCGCTATCCAAAGGCATTTGCTAGTTAAGACTTAGCTATCTCAGACATGATAAAGTATCGATCTACTAACAGTTAATTTAATATAAACTGCGAGGTTTTACCAAAAGTTTTGACATAATAGGTGTTAGTGTCGGCTTGTGGTTAACCGCAACGGTTTAGTGTGGCAACACTGCCATATAAGCCCTGCTAACTTTGAGACATATTTGTTAAAATGTTGGTTTGTTAATTTTTGGTTTAGTAAGCCTTTAATTTTCAAGAATTAAGCTGACTACCTATTTAAAATTCTGAACTGATTTTTAACTCCTTATTTGAAATATTCAGATATTCAGAATTTAGATACTAAAAACTACATTAACACAGTAACAAAATTTAATAAAAGGTTCAAAGGACAGGATTCGTTTTTTTTTTCATGTTCAAGTTGTTAAAGATATTGTAAGAAGTAAATAAAATAACTACCAATTAGGTAGAAATATATCAAATAATTTTAAAATCATACACAAATATGTATAAGTCTGAAAATAAATCAATCCATAATAATTACAGTAGCCAAAGGAAACGCCCAGTAAAATTATAAACACTCCCGTTGTAAACTGTTTCAGTAACCAGCTCGACTTAGTTCCACCTCATTTTAATAGATGGCGCTAGCGCGGCGGTTTGTACTAAATATTATACTTCACATTTTCAACGCGACTGTCTCCACAATTGTTACTAGCTTAGCAATTAGCTTTACAAGAATATATTGTTCTATTATTTAAAAAAAAAACAGCTCGACTTATGTGTGTGTAAAAATAAATCCACAGGTACGAACTTAGAAAGAATGCATAAAAGGTAGGCAAAGTTTTGTCTATAGAAATGCGAGAAAAAATCCTAAACTTAAAATGGAAAACTTCATCGTCGCATGCTTATTTGTTTACCAATCAAACTGTCAACGGGCAAACCTTGGCGACTTGTATGTAAACAACAAATATTTATTTTTATCTAGCCCTACTTCGTAACGGTAATTTTCGATTTCCTTTATTCGAATGCGCTGGCTGTGTGCCAACGTTACTCGTGCACTTTTCTGTAATTATATTTTTATTCATACCGACGGTTTGTCTATGCGTGGAAGATTGATGGCTGGTTTAAAATTTTCAACGTTCTATTCTATTTTTGAATATTTCTACAATGATTTATTTTTGTTTTTATTGGTGTTCTGTTTTCTAGTTTTGCAAAAGTTTATTGAATTAATGTTTGCGAATGCAAATTGTGTTTGCAGTTTATTTTTATAGGAATGAGTTATGTTTTTAAACTGACTGTGTTTCCTTTGTTATTTGCATTTTTACAGTTAATTCTAGAATGGACGTAACTAACTTGTCTTTCAAACATAAGCTTTATTAATTTTACAAAAGATATATTAATTTTTTTCAGTACCTAATCAGTAACGATATAAATACCAAATAGCAATGCTTTTTTTTATGGTCTAATCATCAAAATTATGTCTTCCCGTCCTGAGTGGAGTAATAGAAACTATCAGACTCAATAGCCCTTTACGTTCTGGGGTCACGTTTACCAGAAATAGCAAATAGCAACGGCTTACACTATCCATACAAAAATAACTAAAAAGGTTTTATAAAACTACCGATAAAAACAAAACATTAGTTAACAGTGAATGAGTCATATCATTCCTTTATCTACATCATTCATTCGTTCAGTCGTTCCGCCGTGAACGTTAACCATCGCGTAATGTACTAGCCTTATCACACGCTATCCATTGAGGCACTAAACTAAACTTCAATTAAATGTAAACCGACTATTGTTCAATTAAGGGATTCAACAACCTTTTCTTTATAATAATTGATTAAGTAAATTGAAGTTCGTTCATCTGAGTAGAGACAAAATGGAATAAATGATCGTCTTCAGTGTTGGTCTTTTTTTTTTTTTTATCGTGGTAAAATCATCAAATGAGTCCTCCCACCCAGGGCAGGGCGGGAGGGACTGTCAGACTTGTACTGACTAAAATCCACGGTGTCCTTCAATAGCCCTTTACGTACTAGGGTCACGGTAATCCCTTGGTCCCGCGACCTTCAGTGTTGGTCTAATGAAATTTTCATCTTTGAATCAAAGACAAACTACTTCTTCTTCTGCATTCCGCTTTTAAACAAATGAATACTCTGGGTGTAAAAAAAACCTATATTTATAATTAACATAATTATCAAATGAGCAAAAAATTTTTTGAATTTATAAGAGACGAAACAAGTTCGGTGCAAAAGTGCTACGCTTTTCGTAGCAAATTGCTACAACTCGTAGACCCTAAAACACATACCGCCTTATTACAAAAAGGGGTTTAACTAAAAAGCCAGGTTTATTCTTGTAAAACTACGGTTTAAACAAAGATTATTACAAATCGTGGTTTTGCGATAAACCATGGTCTAACAGTAGTAGCTGTCAAAGGTGTGTCAAAGTTTCTCATAGCAAATTTTTCATTGTGTTGTAGTTTTTGTGTTATTTTCACCCAAAATGGATTGAAACAAGGTAGATTTAATTGTTATTACTCATTGTGGATTTAATTGTATAGACAATCGTTCAAATGGCGGTACTAAAGTCGACGTTTTATCTTAGTTTTGTAATACGGACAAATTTAAACCATGGCTCTGCAGATAAGCCTGGACTTGATAGACCAGGTTTAAACCAAGGTTTATTTAGTTTTTGTAATAAGGCCGATTATATTTAAAGCCTAATTTGTTACTATTCTTAACATTTTGTTACTATTCTTTTTCGATATAACAGTGTTGAATCTATCAACATACACACATCTGTTTAATATAAAATAATATACAGTGGTTTATTTTTAATTGCAATTACTTTAGAAAAATAAATAAAGGTAATTTTAATAATATTGGTTAAGTGGCTTGACACCTTTGATTTCACACAACTGTGTGTGAAAACAAACACAAATCACACACAAATAAGCTCTGTAGGTCAAACAAATATTTGTGCAAAACTCAGCTACATTTAGCTACTGCGCAAATTGAGTTGTCAGCTTTACCACACTGAGAAGATTGATCGTTTAATGCAATAATACAGTAGTTCTGCATGTAACAAGTTATTTGAATGTTCTTTTTCTAAAAGAAAGAAAAGAAAATGTGTTTAAATAGTGCCATGAGTAAAACACTATTCAAACATAGTGTTCAGGAATTCGGTTAAGATTGTTTATTTACGGTTTTTTTTTAAATAACGTGATTATTAGACTTTGGTTTCTGTTTTTATTCGGTACGTACCTACTTAAAATAATAACGCTGCAACTGTATAATTTTCTTAAAATGAGATCATTATGTTGATGATAAAACAAAGGATGCGTTCAGTAGAATTATAAACGAATTCTATTGTTTTATAATGATTTATTTACCTCTTCATTCATATTAAATTAAATAACTTTTCTGTATTTAATAGATATCTAACGTATAGTACATGTAAAATTGTAACTACGCCATCGTATTATGGGCCAATGCTCATAATCCTAAATTGTGGAGTAATACTAACAAATGCGTAAATTAGATTGGAGAAGTAGAGACCGATTTTGCTCCTTTTAAGGATACTTGAAGGTGGAATGGGAAAAAGGACAGCAAAGCTGTGAAAATTGGTACATGTACACGTCGTCATGAGGATGTTTTAAGTAGGTATCAACGGAAAACAATACATAAATTGGGTGAACGACGATATGCCTAGAAAATCTATTTCCCTACTATTTTCCTGAATTAATGACGCTGAAAAGACTCGTACGGAAAAAAAAACTGCGCTTATTCTAAATAGTTTAATTAAGATAGAACAAGAAATGATGGTAACGACCATATGGTAATGATGATAGAACAAAGAAATTAAACAATTGTAATGGCGGTTGCAGTCTACCCACAATAATGTATGGCAATGAATACAATCTTTTAATCTTAATTGTCATCTTTATTTGTCACTAACGATGATGACTCTTTTAAGTACGAAGTACAAGATTGCAATGATTCCACTGCAACAATATCATATTTCATTATCTTTTTAATGTTCTTATTTTTATTTAGTAACTAGCGACCTGCCCCGGCTCCGCGCGGGGGGCAATCTCTACTATATTATGCATGTTCTATACAAATAAACCTTCCTCTTGAATCACTCTATCTATTAAAAAAATCCGCATCGTAGTTTTAAAAGTGACGGGGCCTGTAGAGGACCAAAGCCTGCCGGAGTCGCGGGACTAACGAATTACCGTGACCCCGGTACGTAAAGGGCTATTGAAGGACACCGTGAATTTTAGTCAGTACAAGACTGACAGTCCCTCCCGCCCTGCCCTGGGTGATGACTCATAAGATGATTTTACCACGCTAAAAAAAATCGTAGTTTTAAATATCTAATTATACATAGGGACAGCAGACAGACAACGGGAAGCGAATTTGTTTTGTACTATGTAGCGATGATGATAGGCTCGTGTTTGACCACTACCTTGCCTGATGGAAGCAATGGTGTGTCTATATTAAATAGGTTGTAAATATCTAAAAAATAAACATTTTCAGTCAATTCCTGAATTACAATAACTGCGTAACATATCTTAAGCGTTAGGTTATGAACTACTTTATTTTTGTTTGAAATTAGAGTCATGTAAAAATCGTACGTTTGTGCATCGATGTACCCATTTCTCCCCGAGGTACGAAACTGTGTGACCGTCTCCACTGATGCTAAGCTATGTAGTGGTGCGAGTAAGATATGCTATGAAGATTGCCGCCGCAAAGTAGCTGCGCCAGGAAGATGCGCAGCTCGAGCTATGCGATATATCGATAGTAGGGAAGACGACCCATAGCAGTCATCTATAGCACGCATCCATAGCACGTATCCATAGCACACATCCATAGCATACATTCATAGCACGCATCCTTCCATATAAAAAAACATATCTTAGTTGAATCCGGTTCTAGCAGTGCTATGCTATGTGCCCCCATGCATATGGTTGTTTTTTATCCAAGTGACAGTACCATAAATTGAGTAACCATAGACACTAGATCCACAACAAAGCATAGACACCTAATGCACTAATCCACACACATCCTGCCATCTGTCAGCGCCAATAGAACGTAAGTGGTGGCCGCGACGATCGCATAAATTGGATAAAATTGACCGCTAGCCATACAATGAACAATTTGTTAACTAAATCCTCATCCTAACGATGACTGATGGCTATTGGACTGCAGTCCTTTCATTGTTATTTGCTTCTGATATAAACCTTATGAGAACAAGAATAAAGGTCACTGTAAAATCGGAGCTATAATAGACAGGACAGTAGATTATCAGCTAAATCGGATAGATTCGCTCTTGAAGTTTATCGGAATGCTGGTTGGTTGGTGGTTCTAAAGTGCTTTGCCCTTTTGATTGTTCTATTAATAAAAATTATGACGATTCGAATTTCGAAAGAATGGGATTGGTTTCTCTGTGGGAGAATGTATTTGTTTTTATTTTCCGAGTCTGTTGCGTGTCTGCAACAGTAATAAAATAAATACTTGAGTTTACGTAATTTATCTTTAAAACGTATAGTTTTGACCATTCAAGCCGGATTAATTGTAGATATTTTTTTGATTTGATAAATAGAAGCAGATAAATAAAATTTTAAATCACAATCGAAAAAAATAATGCTAAAAGCAGGAAAATAGACCCGAAATACAAAGTTAAGTCATCTTTAACAGGCCGGAAACCACAAATTATGAATATTACATTTCTAAAAGCTTTTTGAAGATAAACAGTAAACAAACAGCTTGTTAATAAATATGTTTCCTTTTATCAGTCCATTAACATAATAATCTGTCATCGGAGCAACACTTGTGAAGTTGTTAGAAATAAGTTATTACAAACATGACGGAGTCTATGGTAAAAATAGCGCGGGAAACATATGGCGCCATTTTGTATTAGAAATATAAATATCGATCTTGTTATTATGGTTGACAAGATGAAAAACAATTATTGAGAAAACTTTAACACAGCTACACATAAAATGATAATAAATAATTTCTTTTATTTTAAGACATGTTTTTTTTTACAAGACAATCTGGTTTTTCGTAATAATGACGGTCTTTAATTACGAAAATTAAAGCCAAATTACCTACATTGTTATCAAAAGATTAACGCCCTGACAGAGGAAATTTTCTGAAACCGTAAAACGGAACGAGTTATTTTCGGACTAAATGCACTTTGGCACGCTAAACATGTGCGATTGCACAAGTACTTTCAATAATTATCCGGCTTTGATGAGAAAGTTCTATTTTTAAAATGAATCGAATTGTCAAGTGACAGCTGTCATTTGTAGCTGCAAAGCGTTCTCTAGTAGCCCTATCTAAACGACGTTGACGCTTCAAAATAACAGTTCAAAGAAGAAAAGCAGATTAACTGACAACAATAACTATTATACAGTTGTCGCTAGAAAGCCAGGTTCCCCGCAGCCTCGTACGAACTCCTTTATATCTCGTATACGGCGGATTGAAAAGCGTATCCTTTCAATGCAGCCTGCCTTTGCCCGAGGAATGAAAGAGCGATGAAATGAACGCTCCTGAATGGCTAATGCTTCACTCAAATGAATGGAACGAGTGCAGGGTTGCCATGCTACTTCTCAAAAGAGAAGGAATTAAATGGTTTGTAGAAATGCATCTGTATTTTCTGTTGGTTATTATTTGTTCTGGTTCAGATGCGAAAGGCGGAGAGTTAGGGATAGAAAGTGTGAAAAAATTGATTATGATAGGTATTATAATTGACTTTAAATGTCTAATGTTCAATTAATAATGAATTTAGTATTAAAAAATTAACGATTTCCTCGTGAGGTTTGTATTAAAGACGAATCGAAAAAGATGTGTCCGGAAAAAAGCTCTCATAACCCTACATGCTTCGTTTCAAGATTCAGAGGATATCATCAGCCTGAAGTGTGACTGACCTGCTTTTGCTTTTAATATAACTCGTCGTGATAATATTGCGGATTTACGCGCTCAAGAAAATTGCAGCAACGATTGCACAATTCGTTTCACGTGAGTGAAAACCTCAAGTGCTTTGACCTCGTTTTGAAGATTAAAATACGTCTATGAAAAACGGAAATTACTGTTTTCAAAGTAAAAAATATTTTCTCAAACGGATAAAATAAACAACTTAAAATATCGCTGTGATTTTCACAGAGGTTTTATCCGTATTTATTTTGTTTCGTTAAAAGTATTTTCTACGGAACGTCAAAAAAATAAAAGCGGCTTTGCTAAAAGCATTTTCCTGGTAAACTCGCAGATACGAAAATTGAATATTATTTAACAAAGTTAATTACTTTACGTACGTGGCCTGTAGCTAACCTGTCGGTACGCCGTAATACATTTACCCGTAGCAAATCCAATAATGCATAAAATCTGCCACACGCTAAAAGGTTCGATCAAATTGATACGGGGAAATTGCAGGCGCGCTCCGAACACCAAATTGACAGATAATGTAATGAAGTGTCCGGTCAGTGTACACTGTCCGGTGTCCGCAATCTGTCCGTGCTGGTTTAACCAAACCTTTTCTGCGATATTTTACAGTTTACATTACCTGTGTGCTACGCGTACTTAATTGAATTAAAGAGCACTCAATAATGAGCTAATTCAATTAGTTCGCCTGCACGCTGTGACTGGTGAATTGGGAAAAAATTAAACCTTTGTCGATGGTGCGCTAATTGAAGATCGTTTTTGTGTTTACCTGGAACAATTAGAAATGGAACATTAGTATTGCTATAAGATGACTAAAAACAAAGAAAATAAACGCACTTGAAACTGTTCAAAATTTATTTATTTTTTATTCTGAAGTTTCTTTTTAATTAACAGCTACGACGCCATGTTGCGTTTCTAAAATCAAAATTTTCAGCAGAGCAACTTCTATTTAAGAACAAAAGAAGCACGGTTCGCTGTTCAATAATTTTATTTATAATATATTTTATTTTATAATTAGGTATTTAAAAATAAAATAAAAAATCCCACGAAACATTTAACCATCAATATCTTATAGGAGCGAAATAATAAGGAAATACAACATCCAAATCGAGCGTGGAACCGATTTGAGTCGACCGAGAATCGATACTCGATGGTACGATGGTAATCGAATACTTCCTTTCTAGACGGATCATTTTCTACACTGGCTAATGAGTTACGATGCTCACAGCTAGGTACAAACACCAGCAGGTCAATCTACCCCAATCTGACAAATTTTACCAATCGAACATTAACCTTCCACCGCTGTGATAAGGTTGAAAACTATTAAAGAAATTTGACAGATTGAGGTTTGATGTTTGATGTGCTGACGACCGTACTTTACTTAGTATAGTTGGATAGGTTGTTTGTAAAAGAGATAAATTTTATTCCGATATCCGTTTCCTTTGATTTTTGCCGGAGAGCTTGAGAATTAGTTAGCGCCTAATTTGATTTTGCTTCCGTTGATCAAATTAACATAAATTACTACGGTTACATAGAGATATATATTTATATAAGTGGAGGCCTTGGCCCAGCTAGGTTTTTTTTTATCGTTGTAAAATCATCAAATGAGTCCTCCCACCCAGGGCAGGGCGGGAGGGACTGTCAGACTTGACTGACTAAAATCCACGGTGTCCTTCAATAGCCGTTACCTAACATAAGTGATTATTCTGTACCTATTTTTTTTTAAACAAGGTCTGATTAAGTTTGATGGAGCATCACGTACTTTGATATCCACTATATCCAGTTTCCACTCCAAGCAACGTTTCTAATAATTTCCAAGTCTAAGATAAGTTACCATCAGGCACTGAAGCTATCTACAATAGAAAATAAATGGGATAATCATATCTTTATCCGAAATGATCAATCTATTAGTACCTAACTCGTTTAAACAATTTGGTTTCGGAAAGTTGGCAACGCCGCAGATAGCTGTCAAATATTTCTCTGGCTCTTTTCATTTATTAGCCAATATCAACTCAACGAAATTATGGAATATTTTTTTTTATCATGGTAAAATCATCAAATAAGTCCTCCCCCACTCAGGCCGAGACGGAAGGCTGGTTAGACTTGGACTGACTAAAATTCACGGTTTCCTTCAATAGCCCTTACGTTCCAGGGTCACGGTTATTTGATGAGACAGCCCCGCGAATTAGTTTGTGTTTCGCTGTTTTTTTGTATAAGTTTCTCGAATTAAATTAGATGTCTGTTTTACTATGAGAAAATTACTATAAGTATTAATTTCTATTAGACACCTCACTTATAACGTCCATGCCTACATACTTATTTTGACTATTTTATTTCAAAATACAACTTGCATTACAACTTTTTACATTTAAAATTAAAAACAACTCTCACAATACCACTTAAACAAATAGAAAAGGTAAAGAGAAATGATGGTAGCCATTAAGTTGGTTTTCCAATAGGAAAACGATGTCTCCGTCAATTAACGCATAGTTTTGTCAGTTCGTACCGGCAGATCGAACATCGAGCATAAGAAAGATACTTTTGGAATGCGTGTTTAAGAGTATGAGGGTATAAAGTTCCCCATATTGAGGAACTTTGTACCCTGTTCCTTTACTGTTCAAGGGTATAAAGTTACCCATATCGAGGAACGTTATACCCTGTTCCTTTTGCGTATGATGGTTACTGCTCCCATTGGACTACTATCACTGAATCATAGGCATTAGTACAAGATTTCCGTATTTTACCTACAGTGTACTTGAAGTATTTATTGTAAGGAAAATTAAAAAGCGCCCCTAATGTACAAATGAGGAACTACTTTTGCTATAAAATTAACGTCAAAGTTAACGCTAACGTCACAAAAATGTCAATGTCATGATAGGACTTCAGATTGGATTTTGATTTTAGTTCTTTTTTTGCTTCATAGATGTATGATGCTGTCTCCCTTCTTCCCACGTAAGTTCCAACTAAAGCTAGGCTAGGAACAAATGAACATTGTCCGTCCTTTGAGAGTCT
Source organism: Agrotis puta (assembly GCA_943136025.2). NCBI lineage: Eukaryota > Metazoa > Arthropoda > Insecta > Lepidoptera > Noctuidae > Agrotis > Agrotis puta. The sequence continues at coordinate 16,093,932 of OW964169.2, read as the reverse complement.
TAATTAATCTATTACAAGCGACCCGTGTCCGTTTTCAGCGTCCATTTGTCTGTACTCCAAGTCCGTGGAGATAATATTTTAAGCATTTAGACTTGGCGGGAAGTCAGTTAAATTATGCTTATCTTTGGAGCATATTGAGACCCTTAATAAAGTTAAATTGTAGTAGACATTAAACGTAAATGTTAGTTATTAGGGAAATCTGAAGTACGAAGAAGTCGTTATAAGTTAGTCTCGCCCGGTTAAGGTATCATTCCCATCACAAAGTTGAAGTTGAATTCAATCAAGAAGTTCCAAAACTTGTACTTTAAAACCATCAACAACTAACACAGTTATAACGACAAAAAACCTATGAGAATTTTACCTATTACGTTAAATGTATATTTTATTTAGAGACGCATTACGTAAAATTAAACACGTTTTGAAGATGCACCACGCGTACCGGAAAATAGCATCTGTCGGAATCAATAAGCAATAATAAACAGGGAATTTATCTTAACAATATTTCATATCTAATCCATACGGTATTAATTTATAATGTGCATAGTTGCGTCTGCGCACCATATGGCGAGGTTGCGAAATAGTTTGTCGGCAATGCAAGCGAAAGACGGACGTGGGAAGTCACGCCTGTCTATGAATGGATTAGGGTTTAGTACTGCCAAATGTGGGTACTATTTTTCTATGTATTGTGTAGTAAATAATACGTAGTTTTAGTTATTTATTAACGATTTTAGAAAACACAATAGAGAAACCAAATAAAAGATAGACTGACAAATGTAAATTTTGTTGTCTTTGACCGAATTTGACAGGCTGTTATTATGTTATTCTTTTTTCTATTTTTCTATTAATATTTGAATAGAGACTGTATTTTCTCGTAATAATACAATCAAGCAAGGGGCGAAGAAAAGTAGAAACAAATTTTTAAGTAGCATGTAAAATGAAATGACAGGTGTCAATTCACGTTTAGAATATTGATGGTAACGCTTAAATTTTTTATTGTTTTTTAAACCTCTGTACATTTTTTCTTTTTTTATAGAGCGAGCCGTTTTAAGAGTTTCAACATCAAATTGAAATGAGAATTTAGCGTTCCAAAAATGTAAGTATAGCTCATAAAGTTCAACCGCCAAGAAAGTGTTAAGTTTTTGTAGCTGTGCAGACATATCGATGCAGAATTTCTTTGGCTAGTGGCCAGTTACATTTAAAACTTTAGAAGCTGTTTTTTAACCTCAGTTGTTTGACTGTATAGCTGAAGAAGTTTCACAGAAATGTGGCGTGTTTTTGCTACCTTCAATGAGGTAATTAAATGGCTTCCAATTAAAGCTATTAAAAGAGAAGTTTTTGATCATTTAACGACCCACGTGGCGTTATTATCGGTTATTAACGACTCTGCTTAGGAGTGTATGTGGTGCTACTCCACAAATGATAAGGCACTTAAGACCGTGCCCTGCTTGCCCTGACGTGTTTCTTTACAGTCGCTGATGGACTCGGCGGGGCTGTCAGTTCGCGAGACCGTCTGTGAGGGTAACCGACTAACCGAGACCCTGGAATGCTAAGGGCAACTAAATGTGGATTTTTAGTCAGATGGGAGGACTCCTGCAATGACTTCACCACCCAAAAAAAAACCCTGATGGACGCTTCCGAGCGTGTTAAACTCGTGGCCCAGTGGGTTTAGTTGGTGTAGTCATCAAATGAGTCCTTCCGCCCTGGGCTGAGCGGAAGGGACTGTCAGACTCGTGCTGACTAAAATCCACCGCATCCCTTCCATTGCTCTTTACGCCCAGGGTCACGATAACCTGCTTAAACGGTCCCGTGACCCCAGCAGGGTTATGGACTGACTCAATTTATATTGTCATCGACACGGTGACAAGAGTAATAATCGCCACTACCAACCACATGGACGTAAAAGCGGTGGCCATTTGAAGCTTCAATTAGCCACTATGTCTAGTGCTTGCGGGTTCGGACGTCTGGTTAGCTGTGTCTACAATGAATTATGCTAACTACGTTTGGCTAATTTAAACCGAAACGGTGATAGAGGATAATTCCTCTACCATCGTTTCGGTTTAAATTAGCCAAAAGAGGTTTATTCTGGTCATTAGATCAGACTTTCTCAACAAAGATTTGCTCTTTTTTTTTGCTCATTTATTCGATGTTATCCTCTATATCCTCACCTTATTTCCTCATTCCAATCGACTTAAACAAATGACAATCGTTCTAAAAAATATTCGAATTTCTAAAACGATTTTCGACAGGACTGACGCAAAGTTTACGATAGCTTATGTCAATCCAATATATTTAACTGCCACATTCTCTAGATGCTCTGTACAACAAGTAATCAATGCTAGATACAAGATTCTAACAAAACAATTACATCCTACACTTGTTACTTGATTTTACTGCCACATTATGCAGTAGCAGCGCCTACAGTTAGATTTATCGCCGCCATTACAACGATGTATATGCAAATCTTTCGATACTATCGCCTGTAGATAAATTGTTACGGTATCGAGTTACAGCCACGTTAATCAGTGTAACAGAATACTTTATCAATCAATCAGTTTTGTGTCGAATGTTTGTAATAGATTGGGATTTTGGAAATTGATTTAAATTTGGGATGATGTAAATTATGGCGCCAGGCAACCGTTTTCTCAGTTAAGTACTGTGGTCCCTTAAAGCCTATCAGGTACTTTATTGACCAACCTTAAAGTGCTGATAGACTTGAGCATTCACAGTTTTTAATCTTGCTAAACTGAAAAACAAACAGAGCCGAGCATAGAGCTAAACATCGCTACGAACATTTTCACGATATTTCTAACGAAAGCTCTAGTCGAAGGTCGTCAAATTTTTTCTTCATAAAGATGTCAGACTTGATAGTCGGCTCGGTAAAAAAAGCTCTTCAGAGCGCTCGTTAGAATTCTCGCTAAAGCACTCTCGTTTGTTTTTCTGTAATGTAACATTCGCAAGAATGCTCATTACAAGTGAATGCTCAAGTTTATCAGCACCTGTAGAGTTGGGCAGAGGAAGTATACAGGACGACTGAAGAAACGGTGGATTATTAGTCAGTAAGAGTCTGTTTGTCCGTTGTACACAAGGCGGGAATTACCATTTCATGATTTACCAAACAAAAAAAAAAAAAAAAAATTCCAAAAGAAAAAGGAAAAATTGCGCTTCTTCTTTGTAAGTGATTTATATGTAAATGTGTAATTTACTGAGAGTTTTCAATGTTTTGAAAGTCTAGATCAAATGTTTAGATTGTCTCGTTATATCTGGCTTCTTGCCAAATTCTCTTAGTAGTTTGCAGTACTCGTATCTGAATCTTTGTTCATCTTAATTGATGTCGTGAACTCACTGGATTGAATTATCGATCGATATTTACGTTCCTGCAATTATATTGATAGTTTCTACATCGCACATCGTCTTCGGTTATTGGCGACTTCTTCGGCTTCTCATTATAAACTTACAGTCTATCGATATGGATGTCAGTTTGTCTCTGCGCTTATAGTTTCATTACGACTTTACCGACTGTATGTTTAAGCACCTTTAAGTATTATTATTTAGCTGGGTTTTACTACTGACACTTAAATTCTTACTTAATTAAGAGTACTCGTAGAGCGAGGGCCACTGGTCCAGGAGTAAGGCGTAAATCTATACTGTTTTTTTAAAGCAGAAGAGTTTGTTTGGTCAAACGCACTAATCTCAAGAACTACTGCTTCGAATTCAAAAATATCTTTGTGTTGGATATTCCATTTATCGAGGAAGGCTATAGGCTATATAACATCACGTCACGACCAATAGTAGCCGAGCAGCAGGGGTGAACCCGTAGGGAACAGCTAATAAATAGAAATACGACAAAATACCGCTGATATCCGAAATATCAGGCTAAGTAGTACCATATGGTCGCGGGACTGTACGAATTACCGTGACCCCGGAACGTAAAGGGCTATTGAAGGACACCGTGGATTTTAGTCCGTACGAGTCTGACAGTCCCTCCTGCTCTGCCCTGGGTGGGAGGACTCATTTGATGATTTTACCACGTAAAAAGAAAAAGTATTACCATAATTATTTTATAGATGTAGGTATAATTTTTATATTATAAACAGTTAGCCGTTAGTAGGGAACGCTTATACGCTTTCATTGAAAACTGCATAATAACATAAACATGATCTATGCGACCTTGAAAACTATTACCAGCTACATCGTGACATGTGTGTCTTTTATTATTGGTAAACAATAGAATCTTATTACGATAATAGTAATACGTACTAATCACAATACATTAGAATGTCAGGCGATAATTAGAATAGTGACATTTAGAAAATGTAACATAACGTTCACCTTTTTTGTTTCGAATTGTCTAGAACGATTAAACCCCTCGCCCTAGTGTTAGAAAAGCGTCTATGACATGGCAATATGACGCCAGCGCAGGTTTTGTTCATAACATAGAAGGATTGTAGTAAGATTGTGTTGCGATTCCTCAACAAAATATTACTTTGTTTTCTGAGATTAACTTTTCACCCTGTTACTCGTACCTGTTCCAGGTATTTGTAACAGGGCGTAAAGATCGTCTAATATAAATATAAAATCGATCTTAATTAACAAGGATTTCTTCTTTATCAACGCTGTCTGTCCGCATTCTGCATTACAAGCGATGTGATTACGTCACAAACATGTTCAAAGAATCTAATCCAGCGGAATGCATTGATAACAGCATGGGAGGTCTCGGAACAGTGCCAAGATAATTCTCTATAGTCAACCGCATTCGAACTGCGAAAACCACCCTTATTGCCTCGACATTAAGTCGCTGTCAAAATCGATTTGTTGCTAAAGACGTGCTGTTGAGGGTAGAATTAAGTGCTTTGTAGAGGTAATTGAGTTATTGTTAGATAAAGTTGTACCTATGTTGTTTAAAATTTAGGTAATTTTATTCAAGTTTGATGGCAATGAACTTGAATATCTATCGACCGTTAAAAGGTAATAGGGCATAAGTATATATAAATGCCGAGGCTATAGTTACATTTTTCCGTTACTTAAGCCCAAGCAAAAAATTGCGGACTTAATATGTCCAATGTTCTGCAATAAATTAAAAACTTTAAACAGCTCTCCTGCTAAAATTAATTTAATTCGCTTATGATGTTTACCTTCTAACCGTCTGTAGGACTTTTACATATTGCATTTGGCATTCATGAGTAAGTGACATTTTTTACTATTTCTTCAGTCACATCAATTTATCTATATGAGTTCTCCATTTCCTTAGAATTACTTTTTCATAACTTTTACAGAATTGATAACAAAAATCTACTCACAATTTGTCTAGATACTATAATACAGGTACCATATTTATCAGCCCTAGATTCGAAGCAAAGACTCTCCCAAATCCACTACGACCTTTTCTCCAATAAATAAAAATGTGAACGCTTTATCAAGAATAGGTCAACCGTCCCTATTTCGTAGGTGTAACCCAGGCCTAAAATATCATTCTGCGTCAACCTGCCTTGGCTGAAAGGTCAATCAATACCTCACCTTATAAGAAACCGCGAAAAATCAAATAAAGAATAAAGAAAGAGATGATTTCGCGCTTTTAAAAGACAGTAATGTCATTTCTATTTCCTTGAATAAAATACTCTTGAGGGAAAAAGTCTAAGATGAGTACATACACTTACTTTTCTATATGTATGGGATCATGTGTAAGATGTGAAGAAATCGGTTTAGTTAATGTTGTAATGTTAGTCATTATTGTAAATATTTTACTTTTAATTGTAGTATTTTAACGTAGTATGTATGTATTTTTTTTAAAATTATTTAAGTTGGCATTTAATAATTATGTAGGTAATTGTAATTTGGAGTAGCAAAATAAAAACCATTAAACATTTAGAAACATCGCGAATACAACATTTGGCCTGAAAAACGTCACTTAATGACTAAAAAATATTGAACATAAGAACTGTCAGGCCATTTTGTTTTTAATATCATGTTTGAAGAAGTTCCTAATATTATTTCGTAGACAGACAGGCTCACTTTCAGTTTTGTTTTGTACATGAAAACCATTATGTATACGACCTTTTTAGTACCCTTTTCACAAGTTTGACAGTATATCCGGCCCTTTGGGAAACACCTTTCTAACATGTCCTCCTTAGTTAAACGGAAATTGCTAACAAATCTATTATCAGTTAGGGGTGGCCTTCCGCTGTATTGATATGAAGTAAAGGGGGCAATGTGTGAAAGTTTTTAAGTGGAAAATGTATAACAGAGTTTCCCGAATATTAAATAAACAATTTAATAAATAACACATATTTCATTACTTAGCAATCTGTTTACCAGTTTACTTTATGCATTCTTTAATAATGTCAGTTTTTATAGTTTAAGCAATTTTAAAAGCAGCATTCGAAAAGCTACAATCCCCAATTTAAAAAAAAAACATACTTCTCTTTCAACATGTATTTAAAAATGGAAGAGCTGCCAATTGGACTGTTTTTTAATCAAAGCCATGGCTGGCTGCTAACAGTCTACAAACAAAACCAGACAACGCTAACAATGACTGGACGTGTTCTAAATCCGCGAAACAGGGAGCGGGGGACAAGAAACGTGGCGTAAACCTTGGAAACGGAAGTCTATATCAATGCAGAAGCTCATGGAAGCCCTACCATGATTGTCACGTTTTTGTGACTTAAAGTAAAAAACAAAGTAACTCGTTCGTACACTAGAGACGCTATTTCAATTGTCCATACAAATAACGTAGTAAATATTTCAAGAACGCTGTAAATAAAATAGACCTCCGGTTCTATATTCAACCAGCGCAGTTTCTATGATCTTACAATCCAACAGTTGATTATTGAAATTAGAATTCTGTTGGAGTTCGGTGCCAAACAGTTTGTACTGTTCCTTTGGTGCGCAGGAGTTCGAGTTCCTTCTGGGTGAACTCACTCCATCTTAGGTCTCATTTTCGCCTCTAAGCTAGATCTCAATCTCAATATTTTAATTTTTTTTAAAGTAGTACAGGGTAAGGTATGATGTTTTTTTTATCGTGTTAAATTCATCAAATTACTCCTCTCACCTAGGGCGGGACGGGATCCCTCCCATCATTCCCATGTCAGATTTGTACTGACTTAAGTCCACGGTGATCCTTCAATAGCCTTTTACATTCCAGTTACGGTTACCTGATAATGTCATCTAGTTGATTTTGGTCACAGCCTCGAAGAGCTTTGATGATTGTGCTGAATGCTTATCTTTCAGGAGCTCCTCAGGGAGGAGAATATCCAACTTTGTCTCTAAAGCGAAGGCAAGCGTTCTTCACCATTGGTTGTCAATGGTGAAGCATGCTTGCCTAGCTCATCATGTTTGCCCCACATCATCGCTTACTACGACGAGATAGCGGTTAAACGCGAACTTATCGTAAAATAAATGAAAAAAAGGTCCGATCACAAAATGGACATTTTAGAACACCATATTGATGACATGTTAATGTCGTGACATCGAAAGTGCAAGTTTTGCCACGGAACACCTACGAAGACGTCAGTAACTTCACGTCATTTGTGAATTAGTGCGAGTATTATTTTTTTTTTTTTTATTATTTATTAATAAAGGTACACCAACAGCTTCTGTATATAAAATATCGAATTAAATAGTAATGAGTAATAGGCTTATACAGTTGCCAATAACAGGTGAACCAACATTCAAACATAATAGTGATAACTTAGGCTTAAATTAATGGACATAATATAAGTGGTAATAAACTATACAGAGAAATAACAAAAATTGCAATTATGCTTAATTAAACAAATTATTAAATTAACAATCATGAGTTCAAAATTAAATTAATGAGATCAAAAAAATAAGAAAATAAAAAACGAATAACACTAATAAGTAAAAGTTACAAAGAAAAAGGTTGCAAGATAATTATATACTAACACAGTTAATTCAATTAATCTTATGTTGTATCCTTTGGGACTTTAGAATTTAATATGTGGGTTCTAAAGATATTCATGGAGTCATGATATATGTCAACATCTGAATTGGATTTTGTATATGAATTCATCTCTTTACTGAACCTATTGAGAGGTGAGTTTGCTCCTATATTTGTGTTGGATGCTTTAGTGTGGAATAGATGGGTAATGGGATATCTGGGTATTTTATGGGGGACTTTTATTCCAATTTGTTCTACTAATTTATCACAGTCCAGTCTATTGTTAACCAATTTGAAAAGGAACATGAGATCCTGCACCAGTCGACGGTCGCGCAGTGTTATCATTTTGTAGCATTGAATGCGTTGTTCGTATGGACATCGTGGAGATATATCACCGAAGGTATATGCTAGGTGTTTTGTGAAGGCCCTTTGTATGCTTTCTACTCTTTGTGAGTGTACTGCGTAGTGCGGGTTCCATACAACGCTGGCAAACTCAAGGTGGCTCCGAACTAAGGCAGTAAACGATGATACGCTTCGTTTGTATGGAAAGTGTTGACAATGTCACTTCTAGCGATCGTGGAGGCGGTGTCATGGTCAGTGGTGTGACAGCAACCCATAGATTAGTAATTATGAACTCTTTGAATGTACCTACATCGAAGTGATGTTATGCTGTAAAAACTTGTAGGGATGAATTAACGAGATTTAGCCTGAAGTTTAACAGTATAGTTTTATTCGCATAAAATATAAGTGTATTAGGTTAGGTATTATTGGGTACTTTACATCGTAAATAATTTGACAATCTGTTTAATATGATTTAATATGATACAATGATAAAAAACGCTTTGAAATTCAGGAGACCGGCTGGTGACGTGATAGGGCCTGTAAAATTATAACGACCACGTGATGTATTGTGATTTATAAAAGCGTTGTATCTTCAGCAATGTTGGTTTACGTAACAAAAGGAAAAATACGGTTCAAATATTTTTTGATAATCTTATTTTCGAACTAATTTGTTTCAGTAACATAGCCTATTGTTGTTAGGTGCTTGAGGTTCAAAACATATTTTGCGTTTTTAAACCGCGCAAATATAATATTACACATTATTATGTACATATTTAAAAACTGTGAGTTTAACAATATATCTTGCGATTTTACCTTACAAACACATACCGTTTGTAAGGTAAAATTGCAAGATATATAGTAGCATACAAACATCAAACACCAATAAGGAACGAATATTAGTTCATAAATGTTCCTGAAAGCGGGTAAATCTTAGTTTAGTTCGTAACGGAAACCGCAGATCAGATCGGGCGCCGGTTATAAATACCACAGACAACACGTGTGATCTATGGATCTCTCATATGGGTCAAGTCATAACACTTCGTTATTCTAGCCATAGAGAATATTGTTGTTTCCCATGGATTGATGTTTTTTTCCTTGTAGCTGGATATGAATGTTTTTGATGTGAGAAGAATCTGAGAATTGGTTGTTGCTGACGCCATTGCATATTTTTGTGGTTGCCTGGTAAACATGTTTGTGAGCTGTAAGTGTTTGTCTATGGTATTTTTATCTTTTGTAGGATTAAATTCGTTTTTTTTAATATTATTTTTTGATAACGGAGAATAGGTACCATCATAGGCTTACTTAGGTATGCGAAAGTTCTGTATTGTCTTTTATAGATTTTCAATTATTTGTAAAATTGTTATTTCAGTATTGTGATATCGACTTTTTATCTAGTTTCAATTATCCGAAAATACCTCATATAAATCACAGTAAAACAATAATTAAAGAAATATTTACCTACAATTAATTAACTTGAAGTTATGTATGACGAATAAAATTCCCATTGAAGTGAAGGTCAAACAATAGTAAATACTCGTGTAAAATCTATTGTTTTATTTAAATATACACTTCGTACATAATGTAACTCGTATCTCCTGACAGTACATATGTATACCTAGTGATTATAAATTATAGTTTTAATTTTTAATTGGATGTAATTTCAGACTTGACGGTAATAATAATTATTATTGTAACGAGTCTTCATTAGGTAACGTAAGTATTTCTGAACGATAAGTATTACAATGATAATTGTGAAACCGATAGTTAAGATCCATGTGACTTTTTTAGCGTGGTTTTATCATCAAATGAGTCTTCCCACCCAGGGCAGAGCCGGAGGGACTGTCAGACTCGTACTGGCTAAAATCCACTGTGTCCTTCAATAGCCCTTTACGGGGTCACGGTAATTCGTGAGTCCCGCGACCCCGGCAGGCTGTGGCCCTCTTAAGAGGGGGGGGAGCGTCAAGGATCCATGTTACTTTTTTTTAGTGTGGCAAAATCATGAAATGAGTCCGCCCGCCCTAGGTGGAGCGGAAGGGACTGTCAGACTCTTACTGACTAAAATCCACCTGTGTTTCTTCGGATGCCCGTTACGTTCCGGGGCCGCGGTATCCTGGATTAAGAAAAAAACCGCGACCCCAGCAGGCATTGGGCCCCGTCGGTGACGCGTGAAACACGACGCGCCACCGACCCGGGCTTGGTCGTTGGTCGGACGGCGAGCTTACCCATAACTCACCGTCCGCAAGCCCGCTCCGCCGCTGTGCCCTCTACTATTCAGAGGGACACGCGTTGGTGCGTCCACCCGACAGGCTATTCGCATACGGGCAAAGAGACCCCTTAGGCACACAGTGCCTAAAAGAGTTTTTGCCCACATCCCAGGGTTCACCGGCCCGAAAAACTGGTCTTCCCCCCGGACGTATTCGAGAGGGAACTCCAGTCCACGGGCGCACGTGGAGGTTTCCTGTCTTTGCACCCCAGGATCCATGTAACTTTAGGGATAAAATATAATTTTCTAATAATTTATAAAAATACAGTTCAGAAATAACGGTAAAATTAATAACTAAGAGAACTAAGTAGTAACAAGTTGTAAAGGATCCACAACAACACAACAACAACTTGGAAAATCCTAGAGTCGAGGATTTTAGTAATGTATTCAAAATCCTGGACGATCCTAGAGACAGACTATCCTGGTCAGGACACCAGGATTAATTTAAAAAAGGAAGGAAAAATTTAACTGAACACTATAGTTCTTTTTCAATTTGATCTATACTCATTTCATTTTATTAATAGCAGTCCAAATCTGTTCAAGATCATCGATCATGAATTCGATAAATAAATTATGAATCATCACAGGCCACGCGAGAAGAAAAAAATATTTTGTATGTAAATATTCTATAATTTATGATAAGCGCCGCTCCCGCATTTTTATTCGATGTTTCGATGACTCATAAATCGATATGTTATTATTCGACTACTTCATTATGATTATTACACCGGTACATGTGTGTCGTGTAACATAAAAACAAGTGAATACCGGTATAATTATTATTTTAATTGACGCGTATAACCTCAACCTGTGACTTCTAGTTACAAGACATCAATGCAAATATTAAAGGAAGGACGGAATATAAATAAGTAATCATCATAAAATATGCTTGGAATTTATTTCGATATTCCTCTAGCTTTAGTTTAAAAAATCAAAATGCAATTACTTTATAAGAATTTAATTAAACGAGAAAGAGCTTACTCGACGACAAGCGAAGATTTAATTAAAAAAAGAACTGGATGTTGCTAAGGAAGAGGCAAAGGAAAGGCTGCCCGCATTTTCGTTTTTTTTTTTTGTCCTTCTATTGGGCTAAGATCTCTCTAACAATCTTCCACATTCTTCATTGTGCAGTATTCTCTATCACTTCATGTCGTTACAGCTGCGCTTTCTAGGCCTCCCTCAGCGTTGACGCCTGTCTTTTGATACCCTACTGCGTGACGATTTTGATCCATTTGCCGAAGTTAATTATATGTATGTATGTTCATGGCCTGTGCAATCCCTCTTCAACGTAATATTTTGATTGCCCATCATTGACTCCGTTCGTTTTTGAAGCGTATTGTTGCACCTTTCAATTTTTTTACACTTCACATCATTATTAAAATTATAGGCTAGGTATCTAATTACACCAATGACGGGGCCCGTTTAGAGGGCCAAAGTGTGCCGGGGTCGCGAGACTAACGAGCTGACCCCAAAACATAAAGGGCTATTGAAGGACACCGTGGATTTTAGTAAGTAAAAGTCTGACAGTCCCTTCTGCCCTGCCCTGGGTCTAATCTAATTACTTAAGAAAAGGTTCAAGTATCCATAACCCTTCAGCAATAAGATAAAAAAAAACAAAATGACATCAATGGAACCCAAAAAGTAACAATGTGACCATGTCCAGCCACACCTGACCATAAATAAGCAATTCGAGTTCCAATAGCTGTCGAATCGATTCGATTGAATGCTATTCGATCATTAATCGAGAGAGAGCGTGCTGGCCGCAAATAGATGAACTCGCGATCAAGGTGGCCATCGAATCGAATGAAGGCCGAAACTTTGGCAAACACTATAACAACATGTAGGCTGAATGGATTTGATTCTGGTGCATTTAAATTTAGAACTGCTTTATAGAAAGTGAAAGAGCTCTTTAAAGATGCGGATTGATGGATCAGATGACCTATTTTTGATTAAAAATTCTTTGTCTTTTTTTTTTCAGTCAAGTTAATTACCACTCGTTACTCGTATATTGCAGCAAGGTTATTTTGGCGCTAAACTGACAACTGTCAGCTATGCTGATGAACATTATTTTGTGAAATTGTCTATGGAATTGTAAACAAGATGGTGCGGTCAGCTCGAATTAAAATCATTCGCCACAATAACTATGTGTAGTTAATTATGTCGGTAGTTAATGTAAATTTTTATGCAAAAGCAATTTTGCATTAACAACAATGTCTTCTTGTCATTTCAGTGACATCGAGACAGACATCTGTAATTTAAGGTCATCGTTTCATGTGACTAAAAGATGCTTATCTTTTAGTCGGAAAGGTACAAAAAGTTTGAACTTAAAAGCAAGCATTTGTAATTGTGAAAAAAAGTGTTGCCTATTACAAATTGTTCCTACGAATTGCAACATTGATAACTCATGTTTTGCAAACGCATAATCATGACTATAAAAATAACCTCAATTTACGCCTAGCTAAAGTAACTATGGACGGAAATCCCGAAACCACAATGAAGGTTGAAGCTCTTGGCAACACTGTTCATATAGTTTATTGTTTTAGGCGGTTAGTTAGTTCTGTCAACACTTAACAGTCAGAAATGTATCGATAGTGATTCGTAAAATAAACTCCTTTAACAATTTATTGCCGGCAGTAAATCTTCAGGTAGTTATTCTTCTTTAGAAGATTTGAAGCAGTTTCAATTATATTGAATAAACTGATGTTTAAAACGGTTGTTAATGTTAGTTGAAACAACGTTCTTATATTATGTATGAGTTTGCTATACCACGACATTCATAGTCTTAGCTACAATGAAAATTGATAGTAAAGCCGCATTTTCACTAGGGGACATTTTTACGTGACTCTGTCGCTCGATACGAAATTCACGCGTCCCGCGTGATGTCGCCTGTCGTCGCGCGGGACATTTACGGGTCGCCCAACTTGTCGTAAGCTGACTCAGACTCTGAGTAGAAACTGGCCAATGTGAACAAGGGAAATGTCGAGCGACATTGTCCCACAAAGTTGCAGAGAAATACCACGTGGATGTTGTTCGCGACATGTCTCCTAGTAAAAATGAGGCTTTAAACTTAAAACTATTGAATGCTTTGAAAGAGACTTTCTGGTTTTAAAATTATTTTAGAAAACTACATAAATCACGAGAGAAAGATTTACCAAAGACAATAAATTCACCACAAAACCACAGACAAAAAAGATACGACTGTCGAGAATTGAAAGCACTGCAAACACTAGTGGTTTCAATCAGAAGCACGTGTGTCTATGGCTAAGCACCGTAAAAGCTGCGTTCAAAAGAAATAACCAGCAATAAACGTTGCGACTTTCTCCGCAAATACTGGAAGTAAACAATAACCTAGACGCGGTGGCTATGGAACTGAATTATGTGTGCTTTAGTTAAATTGCTTCGCTTATTAAATTGAAAGGGAATTGCATGGAAAATGGTAAAGCTGGTTCCGTATAGCTGTAAGGAAATTCTGATTAAAACCTTATACGAAATAATAGCAAAATTGAGAAACGGATGGGACAGTGAGAGCATATTATGTAGTTTAAAATGGGGTTACGTAGCAAACAATATTGTATATTTTATTGAGCTGAACGAAATATTGCAGTGCAATGAGTCTAGGTTTATTTCACCCATCATGTTGACATCAATAGAATTTACAATTTTCGCGAACTGTAGGCTAACATAAATAAACCTGTCTCAGTCAGCGCGAATCAATAACATTGCAATTTACGTGAATAATTAATTCACTGTTCAACGTTTCAATAATTCAACCGCAGCCATTTTATAACCCAAACTATTTGAATTTGGAATGTCGGAATGGCAATCGTCTGTGGTTTTTTGCTAAAACATTCGAGTACATTTTTATGTTAATGAATACCAGAATATCATTAATTAAACGCTAAAACATCTAAATAACTAATTTCAGTGTTTCAAATGCTTTTACTTTTATTTATTCTCGATGGTCATTTGGATTCGATTCGCGTATTGAAAAAAATATTTGTGAGGAAGCCATTCTGTATTCATACTTCATCCAATTCCGAGTAGGTACGGTTGTTTGTAAGTACATTTTGGCAACCATGACACGGTGAGTTCTTTTAAGGATATAATTATGACACGTGGTGTTTATAATTGCACTAGTCTATGGTTTCTTTTGCTGCGACTAATTGCCAATTTCTGAATGCTTTGATATTTTTGAATTGCGAGCTATGTTGACTAGCTCCATAGACAGAAATTGTCAAAAAGGATAAAAATTATCCTGTAACTCCCACTTACAAGCTCGTTAACCCCCCAAGCGCACTTCCACTGCATAACACTGCACTGTTGACCCTTTCTTCGCTGCTCATCGGTCCCACATCAAAAGAGTTCACGCATGTGCGGATAATTCCGCCGGATGGCTGCAAAGCCAACGAAGTGGACGCTTCACGAACGCTATTAGCTTTTCTTCTTATATCCCGTAAATAGCCGACTGTTTCTGATCCAATAATTTTTTAGTCAGTTCGTTAGGACTATTTTTGGAAGGCTATTAAGTATAATGTTGTGGAGAAAGCTTTTGAATTTACATTTCAGTGTTGTAAATAACCTCTTTTAACATACCTAACTCTATGGATCGATAGACTACTCGCGTATAATTAGTTCTTCTTCTTATCGTATGGTTGATGAACAACCTGGTGTCAGAGTTTAAGCCGCCCGTAGGCCTCTGACATGGCTTCACACACCGTTGAAAAATCTCAGGTGTGCTGGTTTCCTCACGATGTTTTCCTTCACCGTTTTTAGCAAGTGATAATTAATTTATAATACGCACATGAATTCTAAACGACATTGGTGCGTGCCGGGGTTCGAACCTGCAACCTTCGACTTGGCAGTCCAACGGTCGTACCACTCGGCTATCACTGCTTTTGTATAATTAGTAAAATCCCCAGAGTGTATTTCTGCTAAAATACCATATTAGCAGTTCTGACTGTTTCCCCAATTTAACCTTTAACTACTTCGGTAACACAAAAACACACATTCATTCACATTAAGCGCGCGGTGCATCTAACACCTACCTCACGTTCGGAAATGTCTATGTTAATATGGCGGGCAAACAGTCGGCTTGTACTGGAATGCGACCGAACCAACGTTTAAACTATTTTCGGACGAACACGGAACTGCACTGTTCGGCGTTTGAAATCTACGGTACATATTTTATCACGATTTTATTGCATTTGTGAGAATCTAGGCCGGATTGTTTAGCGAGATAATAATCTATTAACGTCAGTTTAACGATTAAAAGGAAGACATACACGTGTTGTCAAATGAGCTTTATCATAGAATGTTCTATTTACAAAACAGAAAAAACAAGTAAGTATGTTTGAAAGTTGGCAACATGAAAAATGGTGTGTTTACATGGAAAAGTTTTTTTTCACTTTGTCAAATAAATGAAAGACTACCGTGTTAATTACAAAACGTAGATAAGACTATTAAACCAACTAACGTTGACGAGTAAGCAATAAAGTAAATGGTTCGTGGCCTACTGCTACACGAAGTTGTAAAAAGTAGTTACAAAGAAAACTAAAAGCGTGCAGGATTAGTCGTTGAGCTCATGAACAATTTTATAACTTCAGGAAACTCGTGAATGTTGGTCTTTACGCCTTTTACATCAAAGTATGAGATTATGAGGCGCCCTGTGTCATTGTGTGGTGCAGACTATTAAACTTAAATGGACGAAGTTATTACTTTGTTAGTACAAGCTTGACTACTTTATGATGAATTTAATTAAGAGTCAGGAGAAGGGGAAAAATGATAAAAAACCCACCTTTTGTAGATAGCCTTTGCTCTGATTGACATGCAAATTATTTTTTTATTTAAAAAATAAAAATGAAATGGTTATGTCGATGACACAAATGCCGTAAGTTTGTGAAACGCCTAAAATTAAGTAGCCAACATAATAACACAAACAAAAAGGTTGGGATCCACAATGGACCTCATTAAAACGCACAGCCAACGTTAATGAAAGCTTCATTTTCGACAATGGCGCCTGTTCGTTAGCTGATATATTATTAATTTGAACTGGAAGCCCGCCAGGTACAAGTTCGTAATTAAATGATTGATTGGTATCTTTGAAGCCGTATTTGATTAACTACTTTCATTTTGTCGTACATTTTGACAGCAGTTTCATCTTCTAGCGCCGGCGGACAAGTCAATCTATGTGAATTCTAAATTCAATCTTGGCGCGCAGCGGGCCATAAACACAAAAAATCGAACGCGATATTCTTATTATGAAAGTAAAATAAACTATTGCAATATATTGGTCGTTTTTTCTGCACCAAAATCGGAGAATATTGTAAATAATTTTACGTTATGTTCACTATTTTCACCTAAATCCGGAATTCTATTACTATACCCAATGGATACCATACAATTGTACAGATAAATATATCCTGTCTGACTCAGTGCTCCAGCCCATATTCCTCCCTTATTTGTTGCGTCATGCATAAGGACTTAATGAGAAGGGGTTTGAAATTCAAGGGGTAAAGGTGAGAAAAGGGGAAGGGTAGGTTCAAGGACTAATAACACTTCAAAAGACCCTATGTCCTACGACGATTGTATGTTCACTGTTGTCTCCTCCAATAATTTTGCTTCATAAATAGATTGAAAATATCTTTAGTCCGACAGTTAGAGTATTGAAAAAAAAAGGAACACTTATTTTTTGTTTTTTAATCAAAACGCTACGGAGTTTGGGAGTGGGTCGGCTTGTGACGTCATAACGCCAGTAAAAATTGTACTGATCCTTTGACAGAAGCGTTGTAAGTATATTCCTCAATTTTGGTTTACGTAACAAAAGAAAACATATGTTTTGATAATCTAACTTTCAGACTAAATAACATTTTTTCAGTAAAATAACGAATTGTTGACAATTTTTCATCAAAACTCTCTTTTATTCGAAAGTGGTGGTTTGGTCCGTCTTTGGATGTGACAACTATTGCTCAATTTTTTTTTTGTGTTATTCTTTTAGCAACTTAGTTTACTTAAAAGTCATGCTATGGAGATTTAATTTGCTTTTTTTAATTGATTCGCTTCTACAATATTTTCTATTAAGTTTGTCTATAGAATATTTTGGTAAAAATAATTTAAAAAAAAAAATTACCATTCAAAATTCGTAAATCAAAATGCCGTTCGCATCACTGCGGATGGGCGCCATGATTGTTTTCAAAATGACGTAGATCAACATCATAACTGACATCCTTATTCTGTAATGCTCGCAGCATTTTAATTAGACTCGTTTGAGTTACGCAACGTGAAACGTGAGTTGACATACATTGTAGAATTTATGTTAGCTTTAAATATTTGCTATGCTCTTTATGTGACAAACAAGTAAATATGTGTATCGTTTGTGTACATAACTGCCGCATACAAGCAAAATATAAATAGCATGATCGCGTATTTTAAATGAACAAATAAATTATGAGCATTTTGTTTATTTGCATAGATGTTGAAAACATTTTAACCTAAGACACTAATCAAGGTCTTCAAATTTCCAGCCAAGGAAAGTAAATTATATTTTTCATTAAAAAAATGTTGGCACAGGCAACTCTCCGCAGCAGCTAGCCTGTCATAAAATATTATAAACTCTGCTCATTACTCGCGGTTGAGCTGACGCAAATGCTTAGCGTACCGGCAAGGTGCTTAGAACTGGAAAATTGGGACTGAAAATGCATTGGAGAGCACTCGCAGCCGAATCCAAATTTCCTATTTGGAAAATTGCCAAACTTCTGTGGAGCACCGCTCTCAAACACTTAACAGCCTTCGCTATTTTCGTGACTAAACTTTTCGTGTTCGATGTATTTACTGTCCACATAAAGTAATTTATGGAAATTCGAATGTTACTCTGAATTTGCCAACGTATCGTAACAATTCTTGAGTTCAAGAGGCAATCCTCTTTTAATAAATCTTTTGCGTCTAAATTGACAAGCTGAACACCCTCTGCAACTCTAAACATTCATAGTATTACAAAAGCTCTTCAGTCAACTTCACCTACAAATGAATTCAGAACCTGACACAGATTAAAAAATACCACTTTCTGTTCTATTCTCTGTATGCGTTCCATTTCACGTTCAACGTAAAACTTTTATCTACACTTTATGGAATACGCTTTAGCTCTGCAAGTGAGCATTCCGAGATAGGAAACAAGGTGACCTAAAAACAAACACGAACGGGATATAAAAGGGGTTGTTTGACTTTTTAGATTGGAATAATTTTTGCTGACGTCACGAAAATATTTATGAGATACCGTGATTGTATAACGTGCTTTCGGAAATGTAATGTAATACGTGAGATTTCAGTATATTTCAGGATATAATTTGATACACGTAGGAATGTACTTAATACATGCGCTGATACAACAGATTATGAAAAACATTCTAGAACAAAAGTTCGACAATAATCAGTTTTTGACTTTCCAAGAAACTTTTTAAGTACAAACAGCTCAACTTATCTCATTATTTATAACTCCTGTATGGCTATAAACCTCAAACGCTGTAACAAAGCCAAACTTTGTACCGCGGTCTATCAAATTACGTCCTCATAGGTTCAAGTGACACAAAATAATTCTCCAAAATGTCTACCTGCTTCTGTTAGTACCGTAAAAGCTTTAACGGCAGTTTTATGACGTCAGAGGAATAATCTCAGGGATTAAATGCTCGAGAGAGATGAGTGGTCGTTACTTTTTATCGCTCCGTGAAACAGCTGACTTGAGATTTGCACAGATTATAAGGAACGATATGAATCACTGGCGTTGGCAGACTAAAATCTTTTCTGTGCCCTGGTTTTATCTTTGCCGCGAATAAATAAACAGCCTTTTATAAATCTACGTCAATCATACGAAGGTCAAAGTTTAATAAAAATGTAGACAGATGAGTGGTTTAGAAGTTCATAAATTAGACGCGTTTCTTTCTCATTTCGTCTAAAGTTAGAATTGTCTATGAACGGTGTTCCTAGACAATTCTAACTTTATTTCTCATTAGATCTCATTAAAACCTCGTTACAACGTGTTTTGTCGCGTCTAGCCGTCTACGTCTACCCAAGTGAGCAGTAACTTTTCATTTCCTTATTAGCATAACGATGACTTTGGCAAAGGAAGAGTTTAAAACGAAATTACCTACATTCAATTTCTACAGGATTAAGTCTCGCTAAGTAACAGTAACTGGATGCCGCCTCATCCCACAGTCCATGATACTACTATTGTTAATGCAATTTGAAATGGACGTCGAATAAATTGAAAAATGCCTGCCGGACGCTTGTGTAAGCCGTTTGGAGATAGTGAATATGAATAAAATTGTCGTCAAAGCTTTGCAGTCGGTTCTAAAAGTTGATTTAATGTTAAGCTTCAATGTTTTAAGTAAAATGTTATGTAACGGTAGCTTTAGATTCTTTACAGTAATCAAAGTTGTTTGAGTGTTCAACTTTTATGACAGGCCAATGATGTGTTGAAATTGTAGCTAATACTTTTAAACGCAAATCTTCGTCGCGCAGCTATGACAACGAAGATGAAACTGATTTTCATAAAGCAATAGTAGGTGGCTTATGTTATTTGGCCCTTAAAGGGCTATAGTTGAATAAATAAACGATAATGCTTTTGGAAATCAAAGCAATTTCCTCGAATTAAAGCTGAGCACCATTTGCATCATACGCCATATGGAGAACATCGTTCATCGGGAACGTTCCAAATTCAAATGGGATAGTTGCAGAATTAGCATTCGACGATCGTCTGCATGGTTACGATGTTATTCCAAATTTAAACCGAGCTTCCGCCAGTGTTACTGAATATGGCTGCCACATTCCGCTAGTGAAGTAACCCTTGGTAACATTAAACAGAATGAAAATAAATTCGCAGGAGATTGGTATTTTGTGGGATTTGGAAAGACGATGGTTTTTACCAATTTTGTTGGTAGAATTTCCATCTTTATTATTGTTTTGAATAGGTAACTAAACTGTAAAAAGGTTAGGAAAGGTAAAATGAAAATATTTAATTTTCTGTATGTTATTGAAATAAAATATGTACCTATCTTATACGACATATTTGCCCTTATATGAAAGTAAATTCAAGTTTTTATATTAAAAAAAAAAAAACAAACCATTGTTTTTTAGTTACTAAACATTCCAAAACATTGTTTTAATATTATCTCGTCATGGATAATCATAACTTTCTCTTGACACACACGTTAAGCTGTCAAGAGATAATTCGGTTCGGCCTTCAAAGTTTAATTTGAAGATGGCGACTATGGCTAGAGTATAATATCACGAATTCACGATGCACACATCACGCATGCCTTCTTGAAAGGTTTTCACATAATTAATGAGTAGAATAAATTCTCATTTCTTATTTAAACTGAAGGCAATTAAGAGGTATCTTGAGAAATTACATCTATCTATTAATAAATAGCCGTGATATAAATTCGATTCGTTTTTAACGTAATTAACCGTAAATTATGTTACTTAGGTCCAACGGATAATTCAATGTACAACATTCCGGTCAATTTTATTTTCATAAGATGCTTAAGCAAGCCACAATACCGTACCCATCTTTGAAATACAGGAAAAAGAAGTGGGTAAATAGACAATGATTCAAAAACCAACATTCATGACAAATAAGCATAAATTCCCTACATTGGTCTTATTAGATCGTAACAGGAAATTAACTCAATTGGCGGCAAATTGACAGGTGACGATCTGCTTCCCGCCATTCTTATTAGCTGTCAAACGCCATGTCACGAAATAGCGCGTAATCGTCAGCGAGCGGAAAACGTTTACGGCTTTGATAGGAGAAACTAAACGCATTAGAACCTAGACTCTCCAGCACTTGTTATAAAGTCCAATTTCTAGTGGAAATTTATGAAAATAGTGTATTCGACGTTCAAATTCTGTAGCAAAGACATGAACCTGAAGTACGTCAATAGAGGTGGAAGTAACGAGTAAAGCAAGTTCTTATCGATATTTATGGCGTAATATTTACTTCTCCGGGTTTGAATTACAATGAAGCACAGGCAATTGAGCTTTCAAAAGACTTCCCACGCTCCTTTGAGTTGATATTTATGGGCCAAACAAGAATATTATTAGGAAATGCCTACGATATCCTTAGACCCGGTACTTTAGTAGGATAACGTGGGTGCCTGTATACATTGCAGTTTTAGAGTTCGCAGAAATTAGAAACTCCTTGGAACTGCAAAGAGTGAAGCACGCTTCAGGGAATATTTTAGAAGAAAGAAATAACAAATTCGTATAACAAGTTTACGTTACTTTCAACGCGCTAATCAAACATAACATTCCGTGGAATTCAAGGATAGCAAGCAAACCTACTGGAAATGTTTACAAGAGTGCGTTCAAAAATAGAAACTGTTCAGAGCTTTGATATGCTAAAGTTGTATACTACTTTTAGAATTTAGTACCCACTCAATAACTACAGTAAGTAGGTATTATACGTTATATATCATGTCTCTGGTATTTCTAACACATAAATCCTTGAAAAGCTTGCAGTGATTAAGCTTTTCATAACAAAATTATTTACGGGTCATACATATTCCTTAATTGAAATATTACATCTAATCCCTTGGCTTACCTAAAAAGGGCAGGTATTCCATTTCTTGGAACGGATTAAGAAGGTCGAGGTAGGAAGGTAGGAAATATGACTGAAATCATATACCTAATTAGTAAGTTGATCAACATTCTTAATCAAAAGCACATATAAGCTTTTGTACAGTAGTTTAATTTACATAATTATTATTTTTTCTGTTATCAAAGACAGTGGACATAGACACGGTTTAATTCTATAAAAAATATATATTTTATCTATGAAACTGACGTAAGCTACCGACAAGTTTAAGTCAATAATAATGACAGCTATTGTAGAAATATGAAAGGTATTTAAAGCGCCGTGTGTGAATAAATGATATTGCAAACCATAGTGTCCTACATTCTACTAAAACACTGCCTGCAACCCGAGCTTCTCAATACCTATTCTACTAGTGATGAGCCAGATATTACAAGATAAGTAGGTCCGGATAACCGCCTCAATGGACCCGCCCGGATAAGCGCGCTACCTATATCTGAAAATAGAACGCGTTCCTATTGTGTCCATTTTAAATTAATACCATCTAATGAGAACCTTAATTGGACAGCCTTTTAATTAACGTGTGGAATGGGTTTTCTGTTTCAACATTGTAAAATTAGATAATGCTGGTAAAGGGTACGAGGGTATTTTAAGAGTCTGTTGGGGTGTTAAAGGGTAAAATTGTTACTGGAATCAGGTAAAATGATGAAATTATTTTACAAGGATTTTTGAGTGACACTCATTTTTTATCAAAGTAAGTCATGTTTTTAAAAAAAAGTTTCTGTTGAGGATAATACACCAAAGGGAATTAAACACTACAAAAAATAATTATTATCTATGTATTCTTATTTTCCATACTTAGTCGTTTCCCACAATTCAGTCATATCATAGTTCATCAATGACAACATTTAATTCATGGTTAATGTAGCCATAAACTCCATAAAAGAGTTTTTATATAGTTACGAAAAAAACCACAGACAATATAGCAGACTCTTTTAAAAATGGAATGACTAATTTGTTTATTTCGTTATGTTTATGTCGTTCTGGATGATGCGGTATGTGAGTCATTGTAGTGCCCGAGTGTAACATCATCCCAACATGTGGCTGATATGTAAAAAATCTTTTATGTGTGACTATTATGACGTAAATATTCATGTATATAGGTGCCTATGGGAGTAATTAAGAGGACTTTACGCCGCACATAATAATTGCTTGCGTTGTTTATGTTGAAAAACAAGGAAATGTATGCTAATATTCCTTTTTAGGTGTTAAAATGTGTGGTGTGCATTTTTACCTGTTACTATCTACACTTGCGATATTATTACGGTATAATATAAGTACATACTTACGTCAACACAACAGCCTACCTCAATCTGTCTTTCTTTAATAGGCTTTCAACCTAATAACAATTAGTGGGAGGTTAATATTCAATTGGTAAAATTTGACAGATTCGGTTCGATTACAATATTATGCATAATTTTAAAATACCCAATTACTAAGTTTACAGAAATTAGCATTTCCTAAGAGGTATTGCGTAAACAGGATACCAGTTCCATTGATATTGTCATACATGACACGAATAGGCTCTACCAGTATATTTGCCTATTCAAATAATATATCCGTTTCCCTCCAAACAAGTCAATGACCTCCTAGTTCCGACCAAATTCGATTAAATAAATCCATAGAGTAATATTTCCTCTCTATATTTCGGATATATCTTACATCTGTGGGACTCAGTGCAGAGTGCAGGATATAGTAGATTTTATTTAACTGTCATCGTCCGGGCAGGTAGTCGGATATCCGCAGAATAGTCGGACTTATCCGCGCTAGTGGTCCATCTCTATTTAGGATGGATAGGATAATATTTTACGTATTGTCAGTTTTTCAATGATTAGTAGTCAAAAATTAAAAAAAATCATTACTTATATCAGGTTCTTTGAGCAAAACAGAAAAAGTTTAATTTAGAATACTACTAAGTATAGGTACTTACGGGTCATTTTACCACAGATGATGTAGAAATAAATTGTTTATTTACTTTTTGCTTTTATACGGCCATCTGTTGCGTCCAACGTCATTTAGTCAAGATTGCAAAGTACGATCGCATGTGTGAAAAGAAAGTGTCATTAAAGTGCTACAAAAGCTGCATCACGACAATTTACAAACATTCACACGAGAAAAAGTAAAAGGAAATACAAAACTATCTATTAAGTGTATGTTTTGAAAAAATAAATGAAAGTATGAACGAACGCGTGGTTCAATTTCGCAACGAAAAAACAAAGATAGTTTTCATCCGATCCCGTTTTCAATCACACGTTGCTCCCACATGTGTTTGAATATTTCGAAAAAAAAAAACGATTCAATACACTGAAAGCCAACGTTTCAAACAAACTTGTTATTTATTTGCAAGAATATCAGCTTTCGTAGAACCTGTTCTAGATTTTATTCGTTATTTATAGCGAAATAAGAACGGTTACTCATAGTGTTATTTTAACAATAACTTGTATGGGCCAACGTCAAATGTAACAGGTGCTTGTGTCGAGTCATGAAACTATTGAGGTTTACGACTTTAATATTACCGAACTCTATTGATAACAAGTATAATAACTTTATTGAGGTACAAAAGGTACTTCTGAATATGGGTCTTCAATTCAAACTGTTATTTTGATTGGCCGTAAACTACGATCGTTATATTATCTCTTTTCAAATAGTTCAAGATTGCAATCAGCGATATGTGATTTGTTTTAGTTGATTCAAGTCACACATTTTAACCCAATTCACTGAGAGATAGACGTTTATTACTTGATTCTATTGTTTATCAAAACATCTTATTCAAGAGCCCGTATTTATGGAAGCAAGTAAGTACTAACATAAATTTATGACCTAGTTATAGAGTTTAAAATTCCGAATATCTCGTTGGCCCCCCACAGAGACCAACAGTTATTCGATCAACAAAGTTGCCCCTCAAACGACGGTCTCTTTAATTAGCCATCCAGCTGGTACTCATAACATCACGCGCGATCCAGCGGTATGCAGTTAGTATTCCGTATGTATGACTAACATACATTCACTCAAACATACATACATAATCGCAGCAGTGTTCGGCGCTGTCGGAATGACGTCTCGGCTGACCTCTGACGGGTTAAGCGTTTTTGTTTCGTTTCTTTTTGACGTTTGTTAAAGTGGTGTCTGTTTTTTTGGCCGCCAGTGTTTGCAGTTTGTTGGAAATAAGTATTATGGTGGCGGATTAACGCTACTTGTACTATTTTTTTTTTAAATATAAGTTTAGGGAAGGGATACGTCTTCAAAATAAGTGAAATTTGGCACAAGATATTACAAATGTGAAAGTGTACATGTTTTTTTATTAAATCACGCAATATCAATTGCACAGACACAGATGTAATTTGGCACACAGAGATTTTAACCGGAATAAAAAGGACATTTTTATTTACAGACGAAGTCGCATGCAGGAACTAACTACGATCGTGATAAATATGAACATTTAAAAAAGGGACTTATTCAGTCCCTCGAGCTATAATTTGACAGCTGTCAGTTGAAAGCTTTCGTTTCTCCCTAGAACTGAAAAGTATAACTTTCAAACCGCTCTCAGGCAACTTCAGACCTACTTTCTGAGTTTGAATAATAAATTAATAATATTTTCATCACTCACGAAAAACTGATCACTCTTGCAATCAAATAAGTCTCTAAGCCGACAGAAGTACTTCACCACATAATTTAACAATACATAATCGACGATTAAATCTCTAATCTCAAATCAAACGTTACATAATAATAACCAACCTATTGTTTCTACAGCATCAGCTGCCATAATGATTGCAACAGCGAGTTTATCTGTTAAAAATCTCACGGTTAAACATGCATTGCATTTGCAAAACAAGGTCGCGAAGTAAACTGTAAGTCTTGTGACCTGACCGGTTGTAATATAAACGGTCCTGTTTTGACCTAGCTGACATAACAAGCTTATATAAATCTCTGTGGTGGATCCTGGAGAAAGCAGACCTTTTTTACGTCGTAAAATCATCAAAAGAGGGAGGACTCTTTTCCTGGGTGAAGCGAAAGGGACTGTTAGAGTCGTACTGATTAAAATCCACGGTGTTCCTTCAATAGCCTTGACGTTCCAGGGTCACGGTTACCTATTTAGACAGTCCCGCGACCCCAGAAAGTATTTTTGGACACTATTGATAGTACCCTAAGTTTTCACAGGCATTAATGGTTTCATAACAATATTTGTCTTTCAGGCTGGAACCAAACATAATTTTGACAACATTTCATTGAAATTGGTTTGGTAGTTTCGGACATAGCGAGTGCGAGCGTAGCTACACGTGATTTTTCTATACCAAGAGATATTGCACCACAAACTCTCCGCAACTCCACTTCAAAAGCGCGTATTTTACGTACGGGTGGAAGAATCGATTATTCGATCCAATCCACCCCAACTCCCGAAATAACTAGTATAAAGCCCTTTGTAATAAAATAAAAGTGTCCACGAAAGAGACGATGCTAACACTTTCACTGTTCACAAAGTAGACACAATAGATAAAAAGCCGTCACGTATCATATGTGGTACAAAAGACTGGAAAAGAGTTAAGCATTTTTTGGGTGACCCCTTTGGAATGAATGAAGGGACAGTGCTATTGAAGAATTTAATTTGGGGACATCTCTTTTATACGGATGGCCTTAATATGGCGCTTTAATAAAACGAAGAGAGAATATCCCCATTGACGAATTGAATTTTACAAATGTTTTACGTCGTATTCACAGACTAATAGGTGAAACCAAAACTTTTTACAAAAAATGGAAAGCATGAAAGGAGGAACAAGAAGAGGAGTAAAACTATTATTTTTTCAAACCTATAAAAATTAAATTATGGTCGCATTTCGAACACCGGGGACCATTATAGTAAGTCTGCATCTGTAGACTATATTGATTTCTTCAGAGCAATGTAAAAAATAGAAACGCACATCAAAGGGCCGAGACAGCTCAAAGCTTTGAATATGCATCGCTGGAAACATTTTCAGATTACAAATACGTTCTTTGAATATTTAAAGCGAACTTTCAAAGTACTGTAATATTAGAGATGTAGAATTTTTATACCCTCTTACATAATTTTATGAAACTTAAAAGCAATATCATCAAAACTGTAAATGGTAAGTAGATTTAAATAAAGCTTCATATAGGTACCGAACATTGTAGATGTAATATGTCTGAAAGATGAACGTGTGCAATATCGCTTGCCGAGCCAAATCTAATAGCACTTAAGTGATATTGCGAGGAGAGATAGTAATTCTGTTGAGCTCAGGTAATAAAATTTTGTAGAGGAATTCGGTATACATTTTGTGTGTTTTGTAGTCGTCAATATTAGTCTTTGTACTTTGTAAAATGACTAGTATTTTGGATTCTTCTATTCCTTCTCCTCAATACTCAATTTCTTTCATGAGGACACGATAGAAATGTTCATAAATAAAATATTTATTCATTAATTACGTTCGGGTCGTCGATTATACTTTTTATATTCAGCAGTAGCTCATCAATCAATTAGGAAGTTTAATGAGACAGGCTGATCGACTGACTAAGCGAATAATCTTATTTGTCTTTTGCTCTGTTCGTATAATTAAACGTTATTCGTTATATAACGGGATGTTTTGTTAAATTATCCTTATTTTTGTTACGTAATGAAAATATGTCTTTTTGAAAATAATATGAAGTCTAGCCTGCCCATTGATTTAAAAATTGAAGGGCTGTAGTATTTTGAGTGTACAATGCATCGTGTAAATTCGCAAAACCGCAAATCTTATCATTTCGAGGTCTAAGGCGAGCTAATTATTGCACAATTTCATATTGACAGTTCTATTTATCTAGTTGCCTACGAGGTCAAATTTGGTCAATTCGGACGAGGCCAATAGAAATTCGTTTGTATTTCTCATGAATGGCCAAGAATGTCAATGGCCCTTGGACATTACTACCATTATGGCGGTAAGAGAAACAAAAGCCTAGTTTCATTTTTGGTCGTGTGACTTAGTTGGACGTAATTGGGTTAACACAATTTGGGCGATTGTGCAAATTGTGTTGTTGCGTTTATGTGGTTAGATAGAGTTTTATTGAATTATGTCCAGCGGCCCAGATTGTTTCAAACATTCTCATTTATGTATTCCTGTGGTAACTCCAGGATTTGAGTATAACATTTATCAACATTAGCACCTCTGAAATCCTTGACTTGAATGTTTTTATTGTCATTACAAATACTAAATCCATCATCAATTGTGTCATCTTCAATCAAATTGCGTTCTTAGACACACCTTACATTACCTCAACTGCGTATAATATCGAGAACATCTCTTGAATTTACAACATAAAGTATCGACATAATACGCACTCAGGTCTCTCGAGAGGTTTGTATAACCTTAAGGAAATATAATGTTATAATGCAGAGGAATTATTCACGACGGCATACAGTGACATCATGTACAATACGATTAGTGTGTCATGGGCAGAAAATTACCTAAGTGTTCCGACTAGGACCTGTCACTGAATAGATAACAGTTTAACAGTGCAACGGTGCATTCGTGCCCTCATTTTCCAACTATGCGACACCGTGTCAGTGCTCGCTCCTGCGGAATACGTGTGACGTTATTATGTCATGCGTGTTAATAAGTGACACCAAATTACAGCTGATTGCCGTGAGAAGCGTGTAGAATAGTTTTTGTGGAATGCTCTCCGTACTATTGTGTTTTGTTGCGGCAGTGGCGACGGAATTCAAAGGGTAGGAAGAGGTATAGAAAATCTCTGGCCGTGTCTAAGATTACAATAGGACTTCTGCTTCTTTTATTTCTTTAGAGTGGTATGAAATGCTTGTGTAGGTGTAATTCAATGCTTCGCGATAGACGACACCTTTCAATGCAAGTGTTATGAGCCGCATCGTTCCTAACAGCTGAGGCAACGCATTTCTACGCTTAATAAGTGATTTGTTGTTGGTTATATAACAAGACCTTTGGTTTGTCTTTCGCCGAGCGCTTTACGATCTAATTCCAGAAGTCGCTGTTATCCGCTCCCTTTGTTCCTTTTGTTATCTTATCTGAAGCTGCTAAGCTCGGTAGCTTTATATATCTACTTTGCGTCATTATCTCGAAGGCAGGGGTGATGGATGGCGGAAGGAAACTCGTAGCTGAGAAGTTATTGATGGACGAAAATCGATCAGTGAGCGCTCTGTAGCTGATATTCATAGTGAGTGCGTGTCACACTTTGATACATTTACATAGAGTAGAGGTACGCCCACCGTTGTTATTGCGACGGATATGGAGTGCGAACATAATGCCTAGTGATAGTGCAGATGTGCGCACTTTCACCTCCGCCCTGTTCAAATGTATCGCGTGTGACTCGACCCGCATAGTGGCGTAATGTTCCTCCGAGGATAGCGACCGCCGGTAATTTATTACGCAGTTAACGGACTTGATGCATTGTGCTTATTAAGTCGTTTAGATGAATAGGTAGCGAGGGTTTCTATGACCGACGTCGAATGGTCGGTCGTGGACGGTTTCTAAGCTCGCCGGGTCTACATTCCGTGGTGTCCGAAACACGTACCAGTGTGGCGCGTGAAACTATCTACGCTTTCGCTACCCGTATCTAACATTTAGCCGAAATACGCGTGTTGAAATGTAATACATTTAGATGTCATACGGTACATCGCTGGGCAAGGGGAGGCGTCGCCGGCCGGTCGTCGCCCGGCATCGATCGCCCTGTTTGTAAACATTGCAGCTCGAGCCGTCGCGCGACGGACGATAGGTCGAGGGTGTCAAATGTAGGGCTATGGGACTCACCTGTACTGTCTGCACGTTGTCCTTGTCGAGCAGGAACTCCATGGACTTGTGAGGCCGTGGCGCACGCTGGTCCGGCGGCGCTAGCGCGAGCAGTGAGCGCGCGTGCAGCACGGTGCGCTGGGTGTCCACATCGGTCTCCAGCACGCCGGCCGGCGGTGCGGGCGGCGCGCGCGGCCGCGGCGGCTTGTGCGCCACGCCGCCCGCCACCGGGGGGCCCGCCGCCCGCGACACACCCTCCTCCTTCAGCGGGATGCGCACATACTGCGGCCCGGCGGCCGGCCCGCGCGGTCCCTGCCCCGCATCTGCCGCTGTCGCCGCGCCGTTCGTAGAGGGTCGTACGTTCGCGCCTGCGCCCCTTGTTTTTTTCTCTTTGCGCCCCGAGAATCGGAAGTTCGCGAATCGCGAGAGGAAGCCGGCTATGCGGCTGCGCGGCGCACGCGCGCCCGCTTCCGTCATGGCGGCAATGCGCTCTGCGGCCGGCGCGCGCGCCTCCTCGTTTCCCCCCTCCACTACCACCACCTCGGCGTCGTCCGCGTCGTCGCTCGCGGTCGTTTCGCTTTCAGTGGTGCTCGTACTCGTCTCTCGCCAGCTCACTTCTGCGACTACCGGCGAGAACGTCACTCCCTTGGATCCCGCGGACACGGAACGCACCGGTGGCGCCGCGCCGGGAGGTGGTGGCGCTACCAGTTGTAGCGACGCACGTAGTTCTTCCGGCGTCTCTCTGTGAGGGGTGGCTCGTGCGCGCAACTCCGGTGTTGATCTCACTCTAGCGTCGCAGGATGATCTCAGCGGTGTGGATGTAAACGGTGGTTCTCTGAGCGGGTCGGGGGAAGGCGTGCGCGGCGGTGAAGGGGACGGGGAGGAGCGGTCCATGCGCCGGCGCAGCTCGTCCAGCACATCATCCCAGGCACCCCACGAATCGTGCAGTCGTCTCGCTGTCATCACTGACAGTTCGCGGTCGTAATTTTCACTTTCAGCGAGCGCTCGCCGCGCTGTCTCGTCTAGCCGGCGCGCTGTCGCCTCCATCTCTCTGGCGAATGCTCGCTCGGACTCGGTGGTAGAATCACTGCCGGCACTAGGTTCCCGTACGGGGGATTCGGTGGGTTGTCGGACGACCACCTCGACCGGGGGCGGTGGGGGAGGTACATTCCGGGGTGCACGAGGGGGAGGCGGCGGGGGTGGCAGGCGCGGGCGCCGCGGGCCCCCCCGGTAGTCCAACGCAGTGAGGTCGGCCACGCTGACGGTGAGGCTGTCGGACACCTCAAAGCTCTGTCGGAAGCGCGCGCGGTGCGCCGCGTGCCGGCGCGGCTCGGCGCATACGTCGAGCTCGGCGGGGAGCGAAAGTGCGCGCGTGGCGCGGGGCGGGCGGCGCTCGGCACTGGGCGAGTTGGGCGCCGCGACCAGGCACGGCGCGCTGCCGGCGGCCGCCCGCTGCGCTATTTCGGGCTGGCGGCACGCCGCGGGCGGGGGCGGCCGGCGCGAGCGCTCGCTGTACCCGCTGTCTTCGCTGAGGTTTTCGGCAGACAGATGGGTGCGCGGCGCGGCCACGCGGGTGGGCGGTGGGGAAGCCGGGGGTGATTCCAGGGAGTCGGGTGATAGGCTGGGCGAAGCGGGTGCGGCACAGGAGCGCTCCAGCGACTCGAACTGCGCGAGGCTGGAGGAACGGGAGAGCGAGCCCGAGCTGGCGGGCGAGGAGGCGCGCTCGCGCCGCCTGCGCTTCGCCGGACACGCCCACTCGCGCTCTGACTCGCTGTCGCACTCCGACCCTGGTGGGAAACAAACTCTGTCAAGCACTAAACACACTAAACACTGAAACTCCTGAAAACGCGGCACGTCGCCACGTCGAGGCGGCGACAATGACAATGACCGAATAGAAATGAGTATTCTTTCTACTACTTGGAACTAGGCCAAGAGTTATGTAGGATAGCATTCAATGTACTTGCCAAAGCCGGTCTAGACACAATGAAGGACTCAGTCTAATATTTATGTTGTGTAATGTAATTACTCTGGTCTTGTATGTAGACTTGCCCTTACAATTTTATTTAAAGTAGCGCCATCTGTACGTCACTACACAAACTTTTAGTAAATGTAGTAGATTCAAACGTAGTGCTACTACCCAATAGATGGCGTTAAATATACAAACTGCTAGTCTTACTGAAATCTTCGGTTTATAATTAAATGCAATTACCTTGAGTGCCCCGTACATGGATAACAGAATCTGCATCTGAATCTGAGAGCCATGTTGCGGCTGAGGAACGTTCGGAGCGCAAGTCGTCGCTCGTTTCCTCGACTATTGTTTCGAGGTATAAAGCGTGAGTGCTGCCATTATCACCTGTGAGAAGAGATAAAATCATTAAGTAATTACAAAATGATGCAAACATATAAACAAAAGAACATAAACAAAACCTTATAAAAAGTTGTTGCTATTATTTACTTTTGCTATTCGACACTAGGTGGCGCTGTATGTCTCAACGTGAAATTAATAATTTCAAGCTCTGTGTACGTAATGTACCCTGCTGTTGCTGCACTAAATATAATCGCATTTTATAAATAATAAATGTAATTTTACTTTACTCATTTAAAGCATTTTCATGTTCCAATAAGATACTGTTTAAGGAAAATATCGTTTTATAAAAAATAACCACAGCTTATCGGATTCACGGCAGGCAATTCCTATATTTTTCAACACAGTTTTGATTATGTTAAATATCTACCAGATTTTTAGTTTTTATAAATAACTCAATTTTTTCTTTCCATCTTTGTTTTCACCACAATTTGAATGTCGAATTAGTTAAAACTCATTAACATTACAACTATGTTATTGAATTGTAATGTAAATGTACAAAAGATTTACAGAATTTCCGCCTGCATAGTTGCATACTAATCTGAATTACTTGGTCTGCAATGGCTTGACAGCAATGGTAAGTATTTTAATTTTGACACTTTTATGGTAGTTTCTATTTTAGGTATTCAATACTTGATAAGTTGATAATATGTAGGTTTTTTTAGTTTTCACGTATTTTTTTCGTTACAAATACCCCAACTGATAATGTTTACATGGGAATTTTTGATTGTTTCACACCATACTTTTTTTTTAAGTGGTAAAATCATTAATAGAGCTCTCTCAAACGAGTCCAAGTTCAATAAGTGAACCAGAAGTTTTGTCTGTATGTTGTGAAGGTCGCGGGACTTACGAATTACCGTGACCCCGGTACGTAAAGGGCTATTGAAGGACACCGTGGATTTTAGTCAGTACGAGTCTGACAGTCCCTCCCGCTCTGCCCTGGGTGGGAGGACTCATTTGATGATTATACCACGATAAAAAAAAGCTCTCTTGCTATTCTGGGGCCTTTAGCTACATTCCACCCACACTTAAGCTTTGTTATTAATTTCTCGCATAAAATTATAATGAGTAATAAGCATACTTCGTCCACTTACTTCAGTATGTGTTGCACTACAATGGAACTTTCTCTAGTTCTTGCCTCATTGCGTGACGTAACTATTTTGATACAAATCGTTGGTCATAGAGCATAGAGCCGCAACATATGGCAATGCATGGATAGGTTATCTATGTATTTCAATATCCACCTGATCGTGATAGAGATAAGGATGATAATTAGTTTAAAAGGTAAGACCAAGGATGAGATTGTTCGTTTTTTTTATAGTTATTTAGAAGACAGTTTGATAAAGAATCGTAATTCCTGAACTAAGTGAGACTGCTTCCAAATCATAAAAGTATTAAAAAATATGTTTAGCATTGTAAAAATATTGCAGTATTGTTAAACCTAGAAAAATACACAATTTCGTATATCACGCTTCCGCAGAATCATGTTCGGGTTATACGCGGTCGAAGCCGCGTGCAACACCTAGGTCACAATAATTTAAAATACTCATTTACAATGATTGCATCAAAGTGTCTTTAAACAAAAACAAGTTAAATGAGTACTAATTTCCAAACCAAAACATGAGAACCATAAATAAAAAATAGAAAAACAAAATCTCAAAAACTACTGTGATGTGATTTAGGGTTTGTACAAAAAACTATCAGCCGTCAACATCAGATAACATATAAAAAGCAATTGGCGAATCAGTCTAGTCTAGACAATAGTCTAGAATCTAGATTGAGTCTAGCGAATCGGTGGCTTTTGTAAAAAATAATAGTAGCGCTAACTGTAGAGCTAAGATATCTTTAATTGAACACTGATTTCGCGGTCAACGTTTTGTTTCAAGATAACGGTTTTCAGGACATTAATTAGAGAGTTAAGACATTGCTTACAGCATCTTTATTTTTGTGCGGTTCCTTGATTGGCTGGTAATTTCAACCAATTAGCTGAAGCTTGTGCTACTATGAAATATTTCTATAATCCAAACTAATATTATAAATGCGAAAGTAACTCTGTCTGTCTGTCTTTCTGTCTGTCTGTCTTTTCTTCACGCCTAAACTACTGAACCGATTTGTGTGAAATTTGGTACAGACATAGTTTGGAACTTGAGAAAAGGCATAGGATAGTTTTTACTACAAAAAAAAACAAAACTCTTTGGGAAGTCACTACTGCACGCGAACGAAGTTGCGGGCAAAAGCTAGTATTGAATAAATCCTCAATTATGACATGTGGGATGGATGTGAACCCACAAGAAAGACTTTTTTTTTACGTGGTAAAATCATCAAATGAGTCCTCCCACCCAGGGCAGGGCGGGAGGGACAGGTCAGACTTGTACTGACTAAAATCCACGGTGTCCTTCAATAGTACTTTACGTACCGGGGTCACGGTAATTCGTTAGTCCCGGGACTCCGGTAGGTGCCAAAAAGACTTACAATGATTTTAAAATGCATACAAACAGGACGGATAAGTTACTAAACACTTGAACGGGATCTACCCGCGTGTTAGTCGATACTACTGGGATATAAGACACTATAAGTAACTTCAGCTAATGCAGTTAAGAAACTTATGTGTAGCTTCCAGCTTTTTACGTGAAAGAGTAATAACATCCATCCATCCTCAAAACTTTCGTTTTATACATATATATACTATTAGAAATAGATTATGCTTATCAAAAAAAGTGTTATCGTATACTAACCTGTGTGTTTGAACTCAAAAATACCTAGAATGGCTATCAGTCGTAAGGTCATAAACTTGAATTGAGTTTAACATTATCATACATACTAATGATAACAGTTATATAATACATAATTAAGTGCCTAATACAAAACCATGTTTACTGATAAATAAAATAATAA
The DNA here is from genome assembly GCA_943136025.2 of Agrotis puta. Classification (NCBI taxonomy): domain Eukaryota; kingdom Metazoa; phylum Arthropoda; class Insecta; order Lepidoptera; family Noctuidae; genus Agrotis; species Agrotis puta. Next base: position 16,058,778 of record OW964169.2, on the reverse strand, counting down.
ATATAAATATTCCACAACTATCACACAACGCCATCTAGTCCCAAGCTAAGCAGAGCTTGTGTTATGGGTACTAGACAACTGATAAACATACTTATATATTTCTAAATACATACATATTATAGATAAAAAAAATGATATCAGAGTGTAAATATTTTTCTGTGATATATTTTTGGGATACTAATGGAACCCTAGCTAGATAGAGAGGGATGATTCTATACTCATACTGACTAAATATCCACCTTGTTCCTTCAATTGCCCTTTACGTTCTTGGGTCACGTTAACCGGCTTAGACATTCCCGCTAGGGATGTAGGTATATTATATGTGTTTCAAGACAAGTATCGCAGCAAAGTTGAGCAGTGTAGGTGCCGCTTATTATATAATTAATTATAATTATTATATTCAAACCTTTTAGTGGCGTAGCCATCGCACACCGTAGCCACGTAGTGGGGCAGCTATGTCGTAACCGCCTTGTAGCAAAGCCACGACGTAGAGTAGCCGCACAGTGGCGTAGCCACATCGTATCGTAACCGCGCCGTGGCACAGCCACATCGTAACCACGAAATGACGTAGCTACGAGAATATCGTAACCATCATGTAGCAAAGCCACAAAGTTGTAGCCGAATAGTGGCGTAGCCATATCGTAACCGCGCCGTAGCAGAGTCGCGTCGTCGTAGCTGCAGTGGCGTAGCCATATAGTAACCGCGCCGTAGCAGAAGCAAGTCGTAGCCGCGTAGTGGATTAGCCACAGATATAGATATATCTAGATAACGCAAGTATCACGATCTGTATGAAAACCAAGCGTGCCAGTTTTTGGCTACCTGTTATGACGCCACAAAAACTATTTAGTCTAGGGAAAACCAAATCGATTGAAATGTGCCCCCGCTTACGGTGCCCCCCCCCCCCTCGTCCCACAGCACAATTAACAATTTTAATATTAAAACTGACGTCCAACTAACGATAGACCGATTTGGACGAGCGCGAAAATGGTCACTTACGATTTTTGGTCGTAAGCTAGCACGGCTAGCCACATCACGTTTAAGACTGCCACGACATCAAGGTACTAACAAATGACAATGCCTATCAGACGATTCTTTTTGAATCAATTTCTTCCTTTCTTCCCTTCAGATTAAATAATGACTTAAATGAAAACCCACGTATTTTATGTGAAGTCCCAAGGCAGTACATGTCAGCGGGCATTGACCGGCAGGTGCGCTCAGCTGACCGCGGGCACTCGGCCACGGAACTGCGCATACGCACCCACTTGTTATTGTTAGTGTTCAAATTGACGATGTTAAGCGTAAACTTGGCGACGTGTTTTATGTAACTGAGTTTAATATAAGTACACAAATTAATTTACTTATCGAGTATTGCACTTAGTAGATGGTACTACAAGTGAATGACATCATTCTGTTATCTGTTAAACAGTGATCTGTCTACTAAACTGTAGCTACCTGCATTTTTGAATATGACATCATCGGAACGGGTCTGTGGCTCGTTCGTGGTCTATGGTAAGTACAGGTAGTGGTCTATACCAAGCCAAGGACGGTAGACAGTCGACTGGGAACATTAGATAGACTTTTTAAATGGATTTTTTTGAATGGTAATAGCGGAGTTAAAGAACTATGGATGCTGGGAATATCCTTTTGCTGATATATCGTAACTCCTTATACATATAAACCAATGGCTACAATTTATTAGCAGCCTTTTTTTGTATCGTGTGTATGTTTATAAATATTTTTGAAATATTTTTAGGATGTCCGGGTTGGCGGTGGGGCTCAGCCGGAACATCTTAAAAATATTTGTACCGTGCGATGATCGAACCTGCGACACGCAGCGAAGCAGTCGATTGCGCAGCCACTGCGCCGATCTTGCCGTCGATTAGTCATTATAATATTATACAAAACTATTTTCTATTTAGAACAAACAAATAAAAACGTCTGACATTAGTAAAACAGAAAGAAACACGTCTTGTTTATTTACATTTCGATAAAACGCTGACATTGAATTTAAACATTTTTTTTGTCTGAACTGAGTGAAAAATGAGTATTTTTTATTCTTTATTTACATATTCATACCCAAATATTTGTCAAAAACAAATGACCTTGAATTCTTGAGTAAAAATATGGCATTTTTTGTTTAAGGTTATTCACTCGTGATACTTGCGCATGCACACGTCGTTTGTTATTTGATTTAATAAATACCGGTTTTGAGATGAACAAAGGAGACGAAAATATTTTGAATAATTTTTTAAATGGATTCTTTAACGAGACGATGTCAATCCGATAATAAAGCAAAGGTGTTTCTAGAACTTGGCATCACTTTAAACTCTTCATTTTAGAACTGATATACAAGATATCATACTAAAGAAAGTACAATATGAGCGATAACTCTAAAGAACTTGCGTGAAGATACAGATACGAGCGAATACAAGATATAGATATTCAACAACGCATGGTATACTTTTGAGTCCATTGAAAGATTCTCAAGACCAAAAGTTAAAAAAAAAAGTAACAATTTTCCTGTAACCCATACATAATTCACAACACTACCTGGGAAGCAAAACAACAGCACCTTAGGTCACAACACTAGTGTAGGTCAAACGTGTACCGGCCTGCGGGTCCACGTAGGTAGGGTTGCCAACCTTTTTTTTAAATTCTAAGACAGATTAAAATCGTACGAGTATCTCAGTGTACTCTATGGTTACTATAGAGTGTAGATTATAAAGCAGACCTGCCTTATTTAGAATGTAATCACTGATTTTTCTGGCTTTCATGAGTTAGTGGATTGAGAATAATGTGGTGGGTTAATCCCAAAAAAAAAACCAGGATCCACAAGACACGCATCGTTACCGAAGGAGGTCAAAAAACGAAGGTGTGACGATTTGGACGCGTTTATACGAGATTGACTGGTGAAAACTATAAATAGGAATGAAGGTTGTGGGGAATCTCTGCCCCAGCAGTGGGACAATAAAAATTAAAGTACGATTGGCAACCCTAAGTCCACCTGTCGGACACATCAACACGTGTTCCTAACGGTCGGCCCTCAGGGTCCGAGCTGGCCAGTTGCGTGCGGAATCCGTAATACCGTAGCGAATGCACCAATCACTTGATAGACATAATAGGGGCCCGTTACTGCTTGTTGGGCAAAATTGTGCTCTGTTTTATATTCAGCCAGTTACACACTTATTAAGTACACGAGGTTTATGTTATGACTGGTCTGAATAGAAAATGGCGTCGATAAAGTATAGTGGTTTATAGATAGTCGTTAATTTTCTAGGGAAGTGTGGAACACAAAGATCATCTTAGTAAGCGAGAGTCTTTGCCAGGAAAAAAAGAATAAGCCCTGTGTTTCAATAAACTGATCACTGTAGAACTTCTTGATGTGTTACGTAACCTACTGGTGAGCTACTAAGTAGCAGGAACCACAATACAAACTCAGTGCGTGTTGGCTGAAGGTAAAGTCGATTTGGGCTGGTTCTTTTGCCGATTTATTCCCCGTTAACTAACTGGCTGGTCTGCGACGCCCGTCTTCAGGCATCCGTATCAGTAACTACCAGAGCCTGTTCCACTTTAACGTCACTGATTGGATACTTGAAACTCTAAATTCTCTTCTTAAAACAAGATCAACAAAGAAAAGATTCAATTAAAAAAAAAAACGACGGGTTGCACTCTGGGAGTGCCGGCAGAAGTGAAAACTTGATTAGTAATTGTTGGAAATATCTTGTGAACAGATTTTAGTAAAACTCGCAAAAATGGTTGACTTTTTATTTCAATAATTTTCCAATGTGACGTACAACTTTTGTAAACAATGTTACCTAGCAACGAATGTATCCAGCATACAAACTTCTTTAAAAGTAATAAAGTCACACGAAAATTCACGCAAGCGCCCTGCGCCGTCCTACGCTTTTTCGGTCAGGGTCACGTGTCCTGACGCGAGTTTAAGATTTTATACCCATTACAGAAAAGTGCTCAACGCCGCTAAAGAAGTTTTCACTTCAAAAATTCATTAGGTAGAAATACACTTTTGTTTCTAATTTCCTGTTCTGGTTTACGGAAACTGTTTCAACCTATTCATTTACCAGATTACAAGCTTACTCAACTACGGATTAAAACATAATTTAAGATTAATAAACCTTAGTTTATTGCACGTTTTGTTTTACTAAACGATAGTGGAACGGACAAGGCCTAGTTACTACAAATTGGACCGCCAATATCATAAGAACCGGTTTTCGATTATGTGCGGTTTTTTGTTTGTCATTCCTATTCGTTATTTAGTGCTGTGCTTAGTTATAGTGTTGTGTAGTTCGTCGACATCAATGACAGTCATGTGTGATGCCGTACTATCGCTTGGACATTGTGCAGGGATTTAACAGTACTACAGTTCCGTGTTTGAGTTCATTTGCACCGAGTTCAAGGGACTGAAAAACAGTTAGACAGTATTTTTCGCTAAATTTTCGTGAATATTTAGAGAACGCTCATCTAAAACGAGTTGTTGGATTTCTAACACATGGCTCAGCGCGGAATATGAAAAATTTTGCAGTGTATTTAGCTACCGCTAGCTATTGACGGAATGCTCTGATTCCTCTTAATAACGTATCAAAGTAAACCAATAAATAGATTACAGGTAACTACATTAAGTACCAATCTCTTTATATAGTTTTAGGCATGGAACTCGTCACATATATCAACAAATCACAATTTACAACAAATGACAAACAAATTATGTATATTATCGCAGCCATATCATACTTTCCTATTATAATATTGTTAATTTATTATCTAAATTGTTATCTAAGAAATATCTGATTAGTTTCTATCGATTCTAACTTCTGTATTAAAGGTGAAAACCCAGATAGATAGATCGATAGATAGATAGATAGATCAATAGATAGATAGATAGATCAATAGATAGACAGATAGATCAATAGATAGATAGATAGATCAATAGATAGAGAGATAAGTATCTATTGATCGATAGACATATCATATATATAAATAGGTAAGTACCTACCTACATCATATCAGCGATTTTTATATAGCTGGGTTTTCTTCAAATTAATCAAGTTTGCATAGATATCATTTAAATTGATTATATCACTTCGTATGACATCAACACAGCAACACTTTCTTTATCTAAGAACGTATACATATTATAAATATAATAATATTCATATTACTTATCTATACTAATATTATAAAGCTGAAGAGTTTGTTTGTTTGAACGTGCTAATCTCAGAAACTACCAGTTCAAATTGAAAAATTCTCTATGTGTTGTATAGTCTCTAGTAAAGGGCTATTGAAGGACACCGTGGATTTTAGTCAGTACGAGTCTGACAGTCCCTCCCGCTCTGCCTTGGGTTCCAGGACTCATTTGAAGATTTTACCACGTTAAAAAAAATGTGTTGGATAGTCTGTTTATTGAGGAAGCCAACTTTTTACGCCGAAACCACTGAACTGGTTTTGGTACAAGGAAAGAAGGTAATCTTTTTGCTTAACAGACTATCGGCCTTATTACAAAAACTAAATAAACCTTGGTTTAAACCTGGTCTATCAAGTCCAGGCTTATTTGCAGAGCCATGGTTTAAATTTGTCCGTATTACAAAACTAAGATAAAACGTCGTCTTTAGTACCGCCATTTGAACGATTGTCTATACAATTAAATCCACAATGAGTAATAACAATTAAATCTACCTTGTTTCAATCCATTTTGGGTGAAAATAACACAAAAACTACAACACAATGAAAAATTTGCTATGAGAAACTTTGACATACCTTTGACAGCTACTACTGTTAGACCAAGGTTTATCGCAAAACCACGATTTGTAATAATCTTTGTTTAAACCGTAGTTTTACAAGATTAAACCTGGGTTTTTAGTTAAACCCCTTTTTGTAATAAGGCGGAATAAGTTTAACATTTAATAATGGTCCTCCTGACCGATTTCGGCCACAGCAGCCAATCTCAACGGAGATAAGCCAATTGCGCGGGAAATATTATAGTGCACAAGTGGACTCTCTGTTTCTACTCTTATAGTTCCGATGAGACGGCAATCCGACACGACCGGAGAGAGATCAGGCGCAGGACCAACGACTTAACTTGTTTTCCGAGGCACGGGAGAGTATTATACCGCCAACTCCAAACACCGGGCAGCTACTGAGAAATTTTAAACGTTTTAAATTTATCCTGCTTGCAGCCGAATAAAAAATAAATTAAAAGTTTTCGTTCTGGAGCAAAGATGCACTTCTCCTCATAGCCTCTACAGTGTCCCCTGCAACCGGTTTCGTTCCGGTTCGGTGGCACCTCCGCGATTAGTTCACGACTTGAACAGGATGCACTGCACGGCGATCATAGATCACCCTGTATACGTTACATTATATTCACACATTCACGCCTGGTGATTTCCGAAGGGAATTTTCAGTGGACATTTCTGCTGTTGTGAAAAGGTTACGTACCTACATTAATTTGCTTTATGTGATGTTGAAGAGCTCCGGCTAAATGATTACAACCGTACAGACCGATCCTCCGGGTTGATCTGTGTATACCTCGGAAAGCACGTAAAGTCGTTGGTCCCGGCTGTCATTTGTACATCTTTGACAGTCGTTACTGTTAGTCAGTAGCTCTAAAGTCCCCAGCCAACCCAGTTACTGGGTTGTGGAGGTCCGATAAGCAGTCGCTCCATGTAAAATACTGATATTCAGCTGCATCTGGTTTGACTGGAATCCGAACCCAATGTAGCTGGGAAAAGGCTAAGCAGATGATGATGATGAGCTTTTTGAGACGGAGAGATTCAATATTTGTCGCTTTACTAGTACTTAGTGCAAAATGCACTTTATTTATTTTAAACTAAGGATCATTCAGTTCAGGTCACAGGAGTATCTTAAACAGTCACCTTGGCTTTAGAACGTAAAGCGCATGTGAAGGCAGAGGGTCGTTTTTAGTCGATAAGAGGTTGTCAGTCGTTTGCGCTCCTAGGGCGGGAGAACTTAATTGAAGATTCTTAAACCCCAAAAAGAGATACACTCAGTGCACAAAGTATCAGCGGGTTTACGTTTACGTACGTAAAATTTGGTATCTACTTAATAGTGTCTACGAGAGATTTTCCTTAATTTTTTGAGAATTGGATTTTTGGAGATTTTCCCACAAAAACCTTCTCAAATGAATTGGTATTAATTTAGGAGTGCAAAGTCAGTATAATAAAGTTAATGGTTCTACAAAATAATGTCATGTGTTAATTTTAAAATAGAGATTCACATTGAAAACATAGTTTTCTAAACTGCACCTAAGCACTCACTAATTAGGCTCTAATTAGAAAAGCCCACACTTCACCTATTTTTATTATTAAATTGCACAAAAGGCGTCGTAATCAGTTTTTCAAGGAATGTGTGGCAGTGCCGCGGTGCTTGGTCGCGATAATTGGCTCATTGAACACCTTTCACGTATGACGGATTACTTTGTTGTAATAAACACTAAATAACACATTTTTTATAATGGCTAAATATGGGGTATTATTGGGGATGGGGTAATAGTCGGCTTACGACAGACACCTGTACATCAAACCACCTCATCTGTCAAATTCTGCAATAGATTTTTAACTTTATCAGTTTAGATGAAGGTTCTTGTTCGATTGGGATAAATTGGCAAATTGGAGTCGGTTGATGTGCTGGCGTCTGTTCAAAGACAATTTTAAGGTTACTACTCGTATGATAACCATATATATTTTTTGTAACAATATGACAGTTGCAACAGATGTGAAGAAATAATAGAGTTCATGTATTTAAGGGACATTTTTCATAAAATGTTGAATGTTAAGGTTACATTTTTGGGTTGGAAAATCGTCAACTGATTCCTCCGAAGTGGAGAGCCGGTAATTTTATTATCCAGAGATCAACAAAAGTTTACTAATGACAAGAAAATACCATAACAAATTACAATGATATTACAAATTAAATGATAACTTTGTGAAAACACATCTGACATTTTGACATCGCGACTTAAAAGCGTTTCATATTAGTTAACACTTAATAACGAAAAATGGATTACGATGTCAAATAATTTCACAGCAAATGAACGTGTTAAGTGGTTCTGATGTGAAAATAGTTAATTTAACGCTACGTTATTGAAATAGAAATACTTTGCGGTTGTAATGTATACCAACATTTATTTTAAAAACGTTGCCCCACTCTATTAATTTCTTCCTGTATCTTGGGTTCGTTTACAAACATAGAAACTCTACATGCAGATCATACAAATATTTGGGATCGAACTTGCGACACACTGCGCAGCAGCCAATCGTTCAGCCACTGTACGAACCGTGTCGTCCGTTATGTTGAGTTAGTGTAAGTCAGGGGTTTCCAAACTGAAACGCTCCTGCTGTGTTGACCATTTTCCAGGTCGAATTTGCCGGATGTTTGCCTTATTTTATTGCACAATTTCCGAGAAGATAGGCTCATGGTGGCTCCACATTAGTGCCGTGAATTCAGGCCGCGAATTCTTGCCGTAAATTCACGTTCAGATGCTCTCTATCGTTCGTGAAATCTGCCGCGAAACGGACGTAGAACCTGAAGAAGAATAACTTAAAGAGAATAACTTAAATTAATTGATATGTGAATTTTTGAATTTACTTAGTAGGTATATGATTAGAACTGTCTTTATGAGAAGCAGAATACAAACATTGAAATATAAATTTATGAAATACTTGACACTGCTAAGTAAATATGTATCACTTTCATTCATTTCACGCCTACCTACTGTTTCTACATTACCTCTTTCACAGAAATGTACTCGTAAGTAATGGGCATAATTTGGACGCAATGTTCGCGCAATCTTGAAGGAACTCTGCTTTTGGAGATTATATTCAATGTTAAGTTTTGAATTTCATACATGGAATACCTTGTACTTTTTTTGGGTGTAACAATTATCAAATGTCCCCCCCGACTCTAGGTTAGAAGAAGAGACTGTCAGAGTCTTACTGACTACAATTACCTGACTAAAAATCACCATGCCGCCGTATTATGACGTCTTAAAACCAGGCTTGTTCCAGTGAGTGAAAGAGACAGAGCTATACAACTCACCTAGCGCCACCTCGTTCACTCACTGGAACAAACCTGGTTTTAAGACGTCATAATACGGCCCCAGTTCTTTCACATTAAAGAAAGTTAGCGATCACTTTGAAAATTCGAAATCGAATATTATGATTTCTTATTTAAAAATGTTTAAATTTAGAATGTAAAATAATAAAACAGTTCAATTGTTTTTTCCATAAAATTTAAAAAATATATTTATATCAGCTTATGCCAGTGATCACAAATATTTTTTGATGTGCGTACGCTTTGACTGCGACAGTTGCAGTCCAGCGACTCAAGTGTTTGCTTAGGAGTTTTTTTGTCAATTCTGGTTTGAGTTTATTTGCATAAAAAGTCAAGGGCAACCGCTAACTTACAATATTCACAAAGTTTCATACAGTTTATCAATAACCTTTAGATATTCCGCCTCCTTTTGTACAATGACCTACTTAATTGTATAACAGGTATCACCTTATTGTTGCTGTCGAACAATGTACAATGCGGTGCATAATTACTAATGCGGCATGTGATTACAACTACATTGGATATTGTATTAACGGTTCGACCTGATAAATCGACCTATAAAGGCAAAATAGAGTAAACAACAAAAATATAATGTTCTGCTGGAATTTAGGCCTTCTGTCTGCAAGAAGGTTTCAACTTAAATCCATTTTATAAGTCACTAGCGACCCGCCCCGGCTTCGCACGGGTGGTCATTTTTTTTTCCGGGATAAAATATAGCCTATACGGATTCGGAAGAATCCCTCTAAGTAATGGTAAAAGAAATTTTGAAATCGGTCCAGTAGTTTTTGAGCCTATTCAATACAAACATACAAAAATACAAAGGTTTCCTCTTTATAATATTAGTATAAGTATAGAAGTATAGATTAAACGGGTTCCTGTTTGAATTTTTTTTATCGTGGTAAAATCATCAAATGAAACCTCCCACCGAGGGCAGGGCGCGAGGGACTGTCAGACTCGTACTGAATAAATTCCACGGTGTCCTTCAATAGCCCTTTACGTTCCAGGGTCACGGTAATTCGATAACTCCCGCGACCCCCTGGCAGGCTTTGGCCCTTTAGAGGGCCCCGTCATTTTGCTGACACTCTTTGAGGCGCGCGTGGTACACAAGGCGCCGTCGACCCGGGCATGGTCCATGGTCGGACAGCGAGTCGCTCATTCCTCGCCGCACGCATACCTGCGCCTACGGTGGCCGGAGATCGTCTGCCGTTTCTGTTTGACTGGTTTTTTTTTTAAGTTTGGGATAGTTTTATGTGCTGGCGTCTGTACACACCACATAGTAGCAAGCCAGTTAAGTTTGCGGGGGATCGCAGTACTGTCTAAGCCGGATACCGTGGCCCTGGAGCACAGAGGGCAATCAGAGATACAGCGTGGACTTTTGGTCAGTAAGAGTCTGACAGTCACTTTCGCCTAGTGTGGGAGAGGACTCATTTGACGATAAAAAAACAACTAGATAATATGTTATCTACCTACAACATAGCACAGTGAATAGTATTGATGTACTCGAGCAGGTGTATTCTGTATTGTTTTACTCTTTTATTGTAAAACAAAGGCTTCGGTGATGCCAACATGAGGTACTGAATCTATTAAACTTGTGCCAACCGTATTTTTATATGATTTATTATATTTAAGTCTAGTAATTATTGAAGCACTTTCACCTAAGGATTAAGCAGAGGTATATAGCATGTTTGTAGTGAATAGGGGACGCACCTATCGCCATCAAAAGGGCTTAAATCCTAAATCATTTATCACCGAGAATATACAGATAGAAATATTATTTCTCTAGTAAAAAAGGTCTCATGCTCGTGAAGGAGGAGGCGGGCCGCCTGAGGGTGAGGACAGCGTCCACCCTCCACCCCAGCCGCAGTGGTAGACACCCACGGCGTCGGACGTCGCAGGACGATCTCCGGCCACCGTAGGCGCGGGCATGCGGGCAGCGAGTAATGGGCGACTCGCTGTCCGACCATGGACCATGCCCGGGTCGACAGCGCGTTGTGTTCCACGCGCGCCTCAAAGAGTGTCAGCTTAGTGACGGGGCCTGTAGAGGGCCAAAGCCTGCTGGGGTCGCGGGACCAAGGGATTACCGTGACCCTAGTACGTAAAGGGCTATTGAAGGACACCGTGGATTTTAGTCAGTACAAGTCTGACAGTAGGGGTGGGAGGACTTATTTGATGATTTTACCACGATAAAAAAAAAAGTAAATAAGGTCTCTAGCCGCAATCCTGAGAAAAGCCTAAAAATCTTGAGACCTAGTTATACATACCCTAGTCTTTTTTTTTTTTTTTTTTTTTATCGTGGTAAAATCATCTAATGAGTCCTCCCACCCAGGGCAGGGCGGGAGGGACTGTCAGACTTGTACTGACTAAAATCCACGGTGTCCTTCAATAGCCCTTTACGTACTAGGGCCAAAACTTTACGCGAACGAAGTTAGGCTCAGAAGCAAGTAGTATGGTAACTTCAGAGAAATCACACCCCCTTTGTTAGAGAGTTTTCTCCGAAGCTGACTGTATTACTTAATACAGATATTAACAATATACAAATGTATAATGCGCTTTCTTGATAGCTCTAACAGTTCAGAAATCCGTCAACACTGCCATAAACGATAAATCCATTTCACATAATTCATTACATAAGCACCCAGAGAACAATATATTGTTGCACACCGATCCTACACGGAAGGAGTGATGCTATTTGTAACAACATAATGTCTAATGGTTGCCCGGTAGCACGTTAACCGTGGATATAGATCAACCGTCGGATGTTCGTGTGTTACGAGCTGGTTGGTCGTTGCTGCATAGTTGATCGGCGGTGAAATTTATGATTTTTTATAAAAATACAGCACAATAACAGCATGTTTGTAATTGTAAGCTATGTTTGGTAAAACAATTTTGCAAACCAACAAAGGAAACACCACTGTTGGTTTATCATAATGTTCAGAGTTTAAGTTTTATTTTTCTTTCAATAAAACTTTGTCCCACCGAGAATTTCTCATGAGCTCTCTCCTCTATAGTTTCCGTGTACCAATGTATTCCAATATTTCAAAAACCGTTCGAAAAATGTAAAGAATATGTCGTTAAACGATCAAAACAAACGTATCGTGGTAAGAGGCGACCTTGAGCTTATATTTTATTTTGAAATTCGAAAGATGGTATTATGAAATTCGAACGATACATTATTAGGATCAACGACCTTTATGCCAGACTTATTTGGCGGTAACTATAGGTGACAGCAAATTACCCGCCCGCCATTGATGTAATCGTGTTTCTAAAATGTAATTCACCATTCGAATTTAAAATCAAGTAAGTGATAAATCACAGCAGTCATAAATCAGTCAGAATAACCTTGCAACATTATATTGAATTGAAATAATTAAGCTATCGAAAGGCTTATGTTAATCCTATGACAGTTGCTGTAGAAAAGTGATGACGACTGTCGTTTGTTACTATACATTCAGACGTTACTCTCGAAAATTTTCGTGGCACATAACCAGCTGCCATTTTGTCTCACAATCACAATAGCAATAATATTGTAAGAGGAAGTATAAATATGCTCACAGTTACTTTATTATAATATTAAGTTTGCTCACGAGGAAACGAAGGAAGAAATTGGCACGAGACCAAGGTTTATTATAGCTATCTACTTCCTAAACAGGAATAGAAGTGTTCAGACGCGGTTTATTAAATTATTGTATGATTTATTTATGATTTTGTAGTAGAAAACTTGTTAGGATATCCGCTACATGTGCAGGACGCAGGTCTATGTGATTTGTCGCTTATTAACCGGGAGTGTGAAAAACGTACAGCAACTTACGGCTTTTTTTCCGTGGGAGTAATAAGTGGGCAGAAATTAAAGAGCACACATAATTATTCCTTTCGACACACACACATATTATTATGACTTGTCCATGTTCAAACATCTGGTCTACTTATTGAAGAACATCACTAACAGGGCCCTTTATCTAGAGCATTTAAAAAAGCATTATACAAAAAATATATCATTAAATTATAATTCTAACAGTTGCCAATAAAAGAATATGATAATTTGAGATTTAGATCACTTTTCTTTTAATTTTAACTGGCGTTGCTTTGGCCACGGCCTTCTTTATTTTAAAGCCTTTGTCAAACAGACAGGCGATAGCGAACCGGACCGAGTCCGAAGCGATAAAGAACCGATACGAGACGTCAAACTGGGCGTGGCAGTTGTATTAGCTGGCTTTTTATGAACGACGTCAAACAGAGCAAATACGCCTTCGCCACGTCTTCGCATCGGTTCGGTCACGCTATCGGATCGCTTTCGCTTTGCTATGTGACCGGATTTAAACAATTCCATACATTACAAATAAAAACGCCTCGCTTCGCATTCGCCACGCCTGTCTGTTTGACAAAGGCTTTCGGACAATGACATTTTGCGAAATCCCAATGGTATTATGCGATTAGTTCATAAAATGGCTTCTGAGTTGTAAACAGGAGTGCTAATTTGTCAAATAGATATTCCTTGAAAATATCAGAAAGTACCATGAATGCTACACATAATATGACATGACTTCACTAATTGCAAAAGACCTTAAACTGATTTATATTTAAAGTGTTTTAGATAAGAGAGAACAAGCCGCTACTCATAAAATTGTGCCATTGATAAAGTTCACAAGTATCTGCCTATTTCAAATTAACCTCAAACCTCAGTAGTATTAATGTAGTACAGTTACTAGGTACATTAATTCATTTCATAAAGGTAAGTAAACTATTATCAAGCATGACACGCCAAAAAAAACAATTTTCTCTTGATAAGATCTGTTAAATGTGACCATTTAACAAGTATTTACTAAATTACTTCTATATTACAGCCGCCGAGCATGTATATCTACGTAGCCATTAAAATGTTTAAAATAGACTCGTTTAATAAAAAGTAGGCGCAGAAGATGACTATCTCTGACAAAATGGCTGCTTACAACATCAACAAGTTCTTTATTTAAAACAGGGTGTATTCGAAACATGAGAAATTAAATTATGGTTTTCGTTTTTTTTACTAGCCAGTGATGATAGAGATTTAGTTTTAGAATGAAGGTGGCTACATAGGAAATTATTCTTTAGCGTAAGTGCTTTAAATCTGCATAAGTCAGTCCAGTATTTATCGCTGAAAGATTGCCACTGTTATTGTAATGTCTTCAATTTTGACACAAACGCAGAGTTAAAACAAACATGGAACTCTAAATAAACGGACTTGTTTATCTTATTACTACATCTGCCAATAAAACTACAAGTATTACGAAATATCCGTTAACCTACATAATATGGATGTCTAAGTTATTAAATTTAATTAATCCGAGAGTTTTTTATAGTCCCTTCTTTAAAAACACCATCGGAAGCACCTTTTGTTGTGAAAATTCCAAGCATTCGGGACTCGGGTGCATTCCTAAAACAGTTTTATTTTAAGATCTTAGTCATCCTTGGAATTGAGGAATTTAGAAATAAGAAAGAGATTTAATTAAAAAAATCCTTTGATAAATAGGCTTTTTTTAATTTTGGGTTTGTGTTTTGTTTTTATATTTAATTTATTTTCTTTTTATTTAAATATCGAAAATTCGGATTTTTTCATTCTTTGTGATATTTGATGCTGTCCATAAACAACGTCCATTTTAATCGACTCATCAGAGTAATTATTTTCCACCAATTGATATTTGGGGACTCGTTCTTATTTATTCCCACATAATTGAACAATGCAAAAGGTAGAAAAGAACTAAACAAAAAAACATATTTAACAGACGCTATGCTACAGTTCTTTGCATAACCCTTTCATCGCTGGCGGACCGGTAGAGTTATAACAATGACTGTTGCCATAACTGTAAAAATCGATCAATCACCGATGGGTGTTGGTCAATTTAAAAATCGAAAGCGAACAATGACCAAAGATAATTGTGTTGTAGACAAGGAGGCGGTTACTGAACGCAGCTGTTGAGGGAATGACTGTGTTCTTTTGTGCATGAAATGTTTTTTTTGTTACATGCCAAGATTTTTAATTGTTAAAATTGATGCGTGTTTGGTGCTACCACAGACAGATGGGTGGATGACATTCAGAAGATAGCGGGTAAGACCCGACTGTGCCCCACGCAGAGCAAACGAGTATATGTAGAACAAAAGTAACCAATGATAATGAAGTGATGATGAATAACTAAAAATATTTCCTTATACGTATCTTTCTTGTGTTATGGAGATAATCTTTTACTGTCTTATATTTTTAGCACAGCGCATAAATAAAACAACAGGAACAAAATTCAGCGATACACGTGCCCAGCTTGCAAAGAACATAAAAAAATCCTTTTAAAACAAGACATAATAATGCAGCGCATGTTAGTACTTCAGAATTGAATAGACGAGCGTGTTAACATTGAATGATTGAATAAATTGACGCTTATTAAACGTTCATTCTTTCGTTCACTAAATATGAGTGACTGGAACAATTTAGAAGTTCTGAGACTTTTTACCGGTTTATGACCAACCGCTATTCCGTCACGGTTGGGAGAGGTCTTACCGTTTGCGGTAACGTCAACCCCGACAAAGCGCGAACGAGCGCAAAAGGTTACGGTTTTTTACCTGCAGCAACCGGCTGCATTCGCAGGGTTAACGAGCCTAGTTCTAGAAAGTTCTTTTTTGCACTAATTTGTTATGAAGTTTATGGTTTTTGAACTAAGAAGCAAGCAACGAGGAAAGTAGAATAATCATGCTTTCTTTGTGAGAAAAACCGTGTTTGCTTTTTTAATTATGTATTGTGCAGAACTGGGTGGTGCTGTGTGGTCTCAGCCATGAAATGACCACCCACTTTCTGTTAATGGTGTGAACAATGATTACCGGGTTATCAAGACCATAGACATGCCAAGGCGTGCGTAGAATTGTTTTAAATACAAAATGTATGTTGCGAATATTGACGGCCATTTCCAACTAGCATCACGTGAATCAATTCGGATTGTATTCACCTTGAATCGATCAGTAAGTCAATCGGGTACGCGGGCGCAAGCAACACGTCAAACGCTTTTAATTGTCAGCAGTTTCTGAGGAGAATTGTTTTGATTAATACCGGTTGTGTGATGATCAAAAGCTAACGTTTGTTGGCAACGAAAATATTGAGTAATGTTGATATTGAAAATATAGATAATATTTTCAATATCAACATTACTCAATTTAGAGTCTCTATCAGTCTCTATTAAAAACATATCTAATAGAGACTGCATCCAGCATCCAAGCCTGGATTTTTTGTCGCGGAATTAAAACTAGATATTTTTTTATAACATTTAATATTGATACCTAATTACCTAAGTTTATACAAGATAACCTCAAAAAAACCTAGGTAGTCTTATTTTCTATAAAAAAAACAGATGATAATACGAGTATATAGTTAGGTACTCTGAATACCGAATCATCTCATCACATAGGTTTCATTAATAAGGTGGATATAGAAATACTCATGTAGTAAACTCCTTGCTGAACAGCAGTTCCTCTATACTCTGACGTCATAGATAGTAAGTAGAAGAATATTGCAATAATTTGCAATAAACAATTTATTAGAACACGTAAATTACATAAGATTTAAATTGAAAATGTCACGTACTCGTAAATGCAATTTATTTGATGTACCTAATTTTAATTCGCAACGTAAATTGATTACCACGATTGCAAAGAATTTTAATCAAGTTTATTATTAATTTCATTTTATTAATTTTATTATTTAAATTCATTAATTTATTTCATATACGAAATTTTCATTGTATCGATTTCAGTTATCGTAATTAGAAACTGGTTCACGAAACAATTAGGACATGACTTGACAAGTACAAGTCGAAAAAAGTATTCTATTCTTTATTCGATCATTAAACGCGCGCAATTAGGGTTGAGCTGTCAAACTGACATTTGATTTGAAATGGAATGCAATATGGATTCGAATGCGAAATCGAAATTACTCAAGAATTGAATACGATTTACTGAGATGCATTGCAATGCAATGCAATTGTAATAAATAGACAATTGATTATACAGCACCTAATTTGTTTTTTTTTTCTGGTACCTATGGCCTCAGCTGTCATTCATACTAGTCGTACAATTTATACCTAGACATAGTGATGTGTACCTCATCACCTATAACCCTAATCTGCTACGTTGCACCACTAGGAAATGCGAAGTTGCGTGCTCGATTCGACCCCACGATAACCCTACAGTCTCACAATATTTCAATAATAGTTCTAGTCATAAATGTTGTATGAAGCTCGCGTTACATCAAAGAACTTTGGAGTTCTCAGAACGTTATGTCAGAATTTTGACAGATGCATATAGTCGTGGATCATTTAATTGTTAAGTACGTCATTCAAGTTTAGGAAGCATTCATTTGGAAATATAGTTTAGTTTTAATTGTAGAGATCTTTTGTTTTTGAGAAAATTTTTGGCCAGATTTTAATTGAAAGTTTTTTTTAAGTTATTTTTTTTATCCTATTGATTGTTACTTGTCAAACAAACTTCAGCCGTCACTTGATAAGCCTAGAGAAATATAAAACCTTTTGGGAAAAATAACAACACCTAATCATATTGACTAAATCACATGCCTTTCGTACATTTTATCTCCACAAGCTAAGGTCCTGCTTATCTCTTAGTCACGTTTTGTTTTTTGAAGTGAAAACTTCTTTAGCGGCGTTGAGCACTTTTCTGTAATGGGTATAAAATCTTAAACTCGCGTCAGGACACGTGACCCTGACCGAAAAAGCGTAGGACGGCGCAGGGCGCTTGCGTGAATGTTCGTGTGACTTTATTACTTTTAAAGAAGTTTGTATGCTGGATACATTCGTTGCTAGGTAACATTGTTTATAAAAGATGTACGTCACATTGGAAAATTATTGAAATAAAAAGTCAACCATTTTTGCGAGTTTTACTAAAATCTGTTCACAAGATATTTCCAACAATTACTATTCAAGTTTTCACTTCTGCCGGCACTCCCAGAGTGCAACCCGTCGTTTTTTTTTTATAAAATACAATGTGTCTCTAACTAAAATCGATTGCTTAAAAGCTGACTCCATTCTCAAAGTAATTATAAAACTCCATCACAACCAATAAATCAACTGCTAGCCTCCAGATCATTTGTGATATAAATGGGTGTAATTAAGAAGCTGTGAGTCTTGTGGCTTCGTTCGTTCATTTGTTTCCATGCGATTCGCCATGCTTGTAGTACCACTAGTAAGACTACAGGTTACATTATAGCTTTCAAGTGTTAACGAGCTTCTTTAACCACCATTTCTTAGTAATAAATAATCTATGTTATGTGATGTTTTTGAGATTATAAAAAAAATCTTTAGTAGCTCCTATTATGTCTGTTTGAGCTGTAACATTTGATCAACTATTAATTGCTGATATTTGACGGAATTCAATGTAATTTTACAGGCAATTGAGTTCATCTACGCGCTTTAGCAATGAAGCCGTTTGTAATTATATTTTCAAGATTAAGAACGCACTCGGTCTTCTTGAACTTCTCGATTATTTTCGGGTTAAGCGAAAAAAAAAAACAAATTCATACTAGTAGGTTTATGTGCAGTCCTAATATTTTTTTTGTGTATTTTATTTACATTGTTTCCTACCTTTTATTTAGCACGATTTTCGATGCAATTATTCCTCGATTCTGATCGCTAATGAGCCAATATTCTCCACTCCTTTCAACAAAGTTACAAAGGAACATTTCATAATTACCCAGTGTTTCTTGTATACTTATGATCATATTTCGCTAACAAATTGTCGGTGAACAAAGCGGGTGTTGTGTTCACATCCGCGTTTGTGTCCATGTCAGGAAGTTTATTCTCGCTACCAATAATATCAATCACAGCGTCTAACAATGTGTGCATGTCTTTATTGATACTGGCATGAAATATTGCCTCAATTGTTTTCGTTTATTATTTTAATAGATGGCCAGGATGTAACATCATGGTCATGCATGATAATTTCTTTAATCCAAGTAAAAAGTTATAAATCTTACTTTTTGTCGCAGAATCTAATCGTCACCATTCATCACTGCTCTGTAATTAAAGTACATGGAACTCTCTAACAGCCATGACAAAAAAGGCGGTACGATTTGAAAATCGAACGCTAGCCGCAACCAATCAAGGATGACGGTTGCAGCTGCGTTCAGGAATTCGTTGAGAAATCGCCGCGGTTTGAATAATTTATCATTAGAACGTCAACGCGTCTAGTGCTCAGTCAACGCGGGTTCAATGAGCATTTATGATTATTGCTTATGAATATTAAGTTGTAACTAGCCAACAACCTGACACAAGCAACTCTTCAAGTATCTTCATAAATTAGAAGTCAGTTTCATTCACAACAACAATGTTTCATGCACTTTAAATATTATTTACAAGGAGATATTGTAGGCACATTAACCTGTCAGTATCTAAGTGCTATAGGTATACAAACTTTTTAATACACAATCGATCAAATACCGGAACGAATTGCAAAAGAAAATGCATACAGTAAGTACTTAATTCGTTCAGTAATGAATGTGTAGTAACTGTATTCATAAACAAAACGTGAGTGTGTTTCTTAGTGGTTTCTTTGGCTGTATGGGCTCAGCTCCCTTTGCCTGTCCCAAAGAGGGACGAAAAGAACCAAAAAAAAAAAAATCTTAGTGGTTTCTTACACGTTTAAAAAAATATTCTTGCTTGTAGTGTCCTATTTTGGTGGCAAACCGTATATTTGCGAATTTAAGACCCTGTAAGTGGTTTGTGCGTCACCAGAATTGGCTAGCGACCTTAATGGAATAATCTTGGAGCCGGCTTCTCGACTTATAAGGTGAAACAAATTCGATACTGCACCACTGTTCCAAAAACTTTCAACTAAGTATGTCAATACACTTCCAAGATTTAAATGAACTCTTCATGAAAGAAGCTACTGCAGAAAAAATATTTCTAGGAAACATATAAATATTTCCTAAGCGCTCACTCTTCTAATTACGGAAATCATAAGACTGTTCTATTTATCAACATTTCTTAATTAACCGCATTTGATTGAATCTTGGTTGACTTAGTACTTAGATTACAGCCAATGAGAAAACCGATTATTCTCAAGGTTTATACTTTTTGGTGTTTGAACTCTTTTATACGACACGCATCGGAATAGGTTATTGAGTTCGAGCAACGAGCTAACGTTTTTCCGTAAGGACACCAGTCTGGATATGCATGCAACACCACGTTAGAGGGACGAGGAAAGCTGGACTCAATGTAAGCTTGCGCTACAGAAAGAGAAAGAAGACAACACAAATTTAAAACTCAATTCGCACAGCAGCAGTTTATCAGTAAGATCTTACGAGTAAATTCCTTAGTATTATCTCGTAATATGTGCCCTAATCTTTATATCCAAGGCTTTATCGTACGTGATCAACATAAAGCTGATTCTGGCTACAGCGTCTGTACTCGAGGTCGCTGGATTGATTCCCACTTTGTGACAAATATTTGTATGGTCTTAAGTTATTTGTCTAAAGTCTGGCTGTTTGAGCATGTCGTTCGTGCGTTTAATGACTCACAAACTGAGAGAACACACTTCTTTTTCTATTCTTTTGTCGGAGAGAAGGTGTATCAGAATCGTTTACGTGTTATGGCATCGTATCAGTAACAATGCCAATAAAAAGGGTTGTGCCAACTGTGACCACGCATAGGGCACAAACCTTGGAGGGGTTTAGAAATAGCCAGATCAGGAGCACAATGTTATGGCACTGATCAGTAAGATAGGTCGGTAGGATAGGTTCTAGGCCTGGTGGCCTAGAATTCCAGTGTGGGAACGAGGTGGCGCTAGACGACTTGTATAACCCTATCTCTTTCTCACACTGGAATTATTTTCGCTTTAAGCCGTCATGGTAATGCACCTGTTTCTCCTCCTCTGCCTCTTCATCAAGTCTCAGTACTAATACTACAACTAATTCAGGTCGATTCCATGGTTGAATATATGACCAATTTAATCTGCTTTAAAAAATTAGAAGTCTGCGATAGTGTCGTCTATACAACACTGTCATTACATATTATAACGTATTACTTAGTTCAAGGAAAGTTTAGTCAAAACTTTTGGTCTAGGTCAACTGGCTGAATCGTTTGGTCAGTCATTCGTGCCAAAAGTTTTGATTTTCAATAACATATTTGTTTACGGAAGCAGGATATATATATAGGCGTTCTATTCTATTTGTTTGGATTTGCTTGCACACTTCCTGTTTTGCACGCAATAGAAATATTTTAGAAGTGAAGATGAAGTTCATTTCGTCTTTTCGATTTTAATGTCATTACTTTCTTACGGATTCAGCCAAAGGTAACATCGCCCAAGAAAAAAAAAACGAGCTTTCACATACCGGCAAAAGTATTCCATATACAAAACATACAAACAAAGACACGGCCTCAAAGGATGTAGAACCGGTTCCTTATATGTAATGGCAACCGATTCGTGATACCGCTCGGCATCCCAAGAATGCCGACGGGCAATGCTGCCTGCTTTTATGATTAGAACGGATAATAACAACACGACTGCATTTTAAGATAACGATTTTAGTCTCATACATTTGATACTTTGCCATTCGACTTTTGAATAGGTCGAAGTTTATTTTTTCGAATATTGCGTGACCGCTAAGGAATTTTTGCATACAGCCAGTTCGTTTTTATGCGGAAGAATTGAATGTAAACTTTAAAATTGACTACAAAGGTGTGTTCAGAGATTAATTAAGATTCACTAAAACGAACCCACTGATAGAATGTTAAGTTTAACACTAAATAAAGAGGAAGGAAACTGTAGACTGTGAAATCTTAAGAAGGTCAAAAGGTACTGTGGGTAGACTTTATAGCTAAGACTATATCGCAGTCAATTTCTAACCTTAGTTTAGCCGAATATCATATTCTTAATAAAGAAGACAGCAATTTGAAATTTAGTGTAGCCAATTATTTGCTGGACAAAAACAATGAACACATTCGTTACGAACATTGAACAATCAAATGGCATAGCACCATATTGTCGCATATAGCACAACTGACGCTTCCTTTATCTACCACAGACACAACATGCATATAATTGTCAAGAATATTTAAATTAAATTAACAATCAATAAATGTAGAACTTGCCTAATCTCCGCCGTCCCGACATTTATCAGTAATCACAGATCACAGCACGTCACATCACTAGAACCCGCGAAAAACTACATCGTCTTCGATTTTCGAATTTATTTTTCGAATTATCATTTGGAGACAAAAGGCGTTCGTTCCTAGTCATACCTCGCGTTCGACTCGTAAAGTAAATGGTTGAACTAAAGTGATGTGAATTGTGAATCACTTAGTCTATTAATATGCGTAGCGAGTGACCGAGTGTCAAGAGCAAGGCTCGAGTGTTTGTGTACAAGTGATTCGTTGCCCGTCACTAATGGTCTGTTATGTAAATCTTTTTGTAAGAGTCAAATGTGTTATACATACGTCGAGTTATATAAATTTAGTTATTAATGTAAATATGCATCCAACACGTGCTCGGAAAAAACGTGAGGGTATAACTTTTGATTTTATTAGGTAATAGAGACGTGGGGAGTGAATGCACGTGCTACCTTAGGTTGTATATATAAAACTAGCTGTGCCCCGCGGTTTCACCCGCGTTTTTCTCGTTTCCGTGGAAATACCGAGATAAAATATTGCCTATATTATAGCCTCCCTCAATAAATGGACTATTGAATATTTAAACAGTTTTCATATCACATCACTATTTCCCGAGATTACCGCGTTCATAACAAACAACCAAACTTTTCAGCTTTATAATATTAAGAAAAATATAGATTAAGTTAAATTGTATAAGTCGCAGGCAATAGCTGTCTATCTGTTCGACATTCAGCCAGACACATAAGACTACAGGCGGGAGTGTCCGTCCACTTTAAACCGGGTTAAAATATTATTTTAAAGTACTTCTGAGTAAATTATATTTTTCGTTTTATTTTCTTGTGGCAGAAGAATATATTGATTGTTTCCGCAACCTGATCTTGACAACGCGACATATAGTTGGCCGTGCGAAAAACAGTCTTGCCGTAAATCTAATCCTACATATTTAAATGTTTGCCCCTGTGATCTATTTATCGTTACGGCAGAAGATAATTTAATTGGGAATGGGACTCTTTTAAAATGAAAAGGCAAATCATTTGGAATCATTGGGATCCGAGGTATAAGTACTGTTTGACCAACCGCTAGACCAGTCAAAACTGTTGCAACGATCACGTTATTGCGAAGAAATTTAACCTGAAGTCGAGTCCCGTTACATAAATTTGGTGGCTTTTTTTTATCGTGGTAAAATCATCAACTGAGTCCTCCCACCCAGGGCAAGGCGGGAGGGGCTGTCAGACTTGTACTGACTACAATCCACGGTGTCCTTCAGTAGCCCTTTACGTACCGGGGTTACGGTAATTTGTGAGTCCCGCGACCCCGGCAGGCTTTGGCCCTATACAGGCCCCGTCACTATGCTGACACTCCTTGTGTGCGCGTGGAACACAACGCGCCGTCGACCCGGGCATGGTCCATGGTCGGACAGCGAGTCGCCCATTACTCGCCGCCCGCATGCCCGCGCCTACGGTGGCCGGAGATCGTCTTGCGACGTCTGTCGCCGTGGGCGTCTACCACTGCGGCTGGGGTGGAGGGAGGACGCTGTCCTCTCCCTCACGCGGCCCGCCTCCTCCTTCGCGAGCATGACTGCTTCGCAGAAGGAGGCGACCGCTTCCCACTCCGTCTCGCCCCGCAGCATGGCCTCAACCAATGCCGGGTGCGAGAGGTCTCCGCCTATCGCCGTCGGGAGGACACGGCGGTGCTTTACCCAAGCGGGGCAGTCCTGCACCGTATGCTCCACCGTGTCCTCCTGACGATCCTCGCAGTGGTGACACCCAGGCGTTTCATCCCTCCTTATCAGACACAGGTACCTCCCGAAACTAAATTTGGTGGCTTAAGATTTCTAAGTAAAATAACTGGGGCACCAATTTTTAACTTGAGAGAATGTGGCGGGAGGCCACTCGGGTTTAGAGAATTAAGAAATTCCTGTGGAAAATGGACTGCATCTTCTTGATCCATTACATTATCAATAGTGTAGGTGACTATATCCCCTGGAAGTTTAGTTAAAATTAAATCGTTAATTTTGCCAAAACTACTGTTTCTCGCCGCCAATATTGCTCGTTGACACATCCATTGATAATCTTTATTTTCTATTTCGACGATATCTGGGTAAACTTTAAGATCTTTTACTTACAATCATCAACAAATATATTTCGAAAAAGATTATTACAGAATTTTATGTTGATAAAAAACTCTATGGCCCATAACTCACTAATAGGTACCAACTCTTAACATCTTACAAACGTGATAACTTTTAAACGAAATATCCGATTGAGATGAAACAAAAAGTATTTTACTTCTACATAAATACCCTTGATAACATAATGCTTAATTTCGATAAAGATCAATATTACGATACATATGTAACGTAGTTTTTTTTTCATCCGACGATTTAATAATTATTTTGAACACAAAATCGGTTATTGTGATTAAACCATGATAGCTAGATATATGATCTTGCGGACTTTTTTGTAGGTCTTAATGGGATCTACAAACCGGTAGTACATCATTTTGTTCTATTGTCAATGGTTTTTGCAGTGCACGCAAATATAGGTTTTCGATTTTACACCTTGTGTTACAAAAAGCAATTTTATTACGGATCCCTAATTTTGAAACAAAAAAAACATAGCCTATAGCCTTCCTCGATAAATGGACTACCCAAAACTGAAAGAATCATTCAAATCGGACCAGTAGTTCCAGAGATTAGCGCGTTCAAACAAATAAACAAACAAACAAACAAACAAACAAACAAACAAACAAACAAACTCTGCAGCTTTATAATATTAGTATAGATAAAATTAATTGTTTGCATTCCTAGTAGTTTAGGATACAACCTTATGATTAATTTTCCAACCAATCAGGTTATTTCGCTGTTAGAATATTTAATATCTTGCGCATTATTATCGTTTTATTAGACGTAGCATAAGCTTTTGAGAAAGCATGGCACAAACATTTTACATTTTAATCAGAAACAAAGTTGCAAAAATATTAAGTAGGTATGCAGCTAGCGTAAGGTCTCGGTTGTGTTATCAAATCGCGTGTATATTTTTTTTAATAATATCAGGAGACGCTTATTTTGAAAAAAACTTAGCATATCGCAAGGAAGTGTTTTGTTGCCAGTTCGGTTAGAGTATAAAACCAAATGGTATTTTTTAGGAAAAGCCTGGAGAATAAGTGATAACTGAAGAATTACACGTTCAGTTTAAATTTTTTTAAATCGGTGGGATTTTTTAAGATCTGTCCAATCACTTCGCTTCATTATTTGCTTAAAATATCATTTTAGTTTCTATCAATACCAATTTTAAATAATCATCGAACAAATAAGTTAATTTGGCCCAAGCGAAGCCCATCTTCACCTCTGTTAAACTTTCTATAAGCAATAATAAGAAAAAAATAAAATAAACAGTTATGCGGTTGTCTCTGGCGCGTAACTGTAAGATTGCGAACGCTTGCAAAATAACCGCAACATCAGATCACGTAGTAATAGTTATTTATGCAACTGTTGTATAATCAGGGGTATTAAAACACGAATGTGGGTTTATCACACGAGGCGTAGCCGAGTGTGATAATAGTATCACATGAGTGTTTTAATACCTAATTATAACGGTTGCATACAAGACTTTATCTACAATCATGCTGTGAATCCTCTATAAAAGATTCTCATAACATACCATATTCGCATACCATATTCGAGTGAAAAAATGGCGGGATATAACACGATAAGACGAGTTGTTCTTTTTTCAAAATTTTAGCGATCTGGTGGTGAAAATGTCATTGCATGAGAATGTTCTTTTTTTGAAATTCATTATAACACGCGTTTGGATGACATAATGATCATTATATCATTGAGTGTTTTAATGTTGGCAATAAGCTAATTCTTATAGGTTCTTTTATTGAGGATTAATAGCATGATAGTAGATAAACGTTATTATATACCTGTTATTTTGTTGTACCTGTTATTTTTACCAGACGAAGCAGCTTGACGGGGCCTGTAGAGGGCCAAAGCCTGCGGGGGTCGCGGGACCAAGGGATTACCGTGACCCCAGTACGTAAAGGGCTAGTGAAGGACACCGTGGATTTTAGTCAGTACAAGTCTGACAGTCCGTCCCGCCCTGCCCTGGGTGGGAGGACTCATTTGATGATTTTACCACGATAAAAAAAAAAAAAAAGACGAAGCAGCTATAGGTATATAATATTATGTCGTGGTTGCTACTTTAATGTTGATCAGTAAACAAATATGTTTCAATAATGCAATTTATTAAATATTTTCTATATTGTGAAATATTACTGGATCAACTGGTCAATAAATAAAATTCTGAATTTTATCTATTTAAATTTTTGTTTTTCGAGAAGTAACTTTCGCTTTAGCGAAGAATTGGTAGTATTCTTTGAAGAACGTTATGATTCAATATTAATATCTGAAGTCCATATGATACAGAATTAAATAACAAAAAAAAAACAATAACATTCTAATTTCAAAATTTGACAGCCTGTCATTCGAATCTGTAATTTGAAAGTAGAGAAAGAAAGATTTGAGCAGTTTTAAAGTTATTAGGTACTAGCACTTTGCCCGCGACTTCGTCCGCGTGGGTTACGTACTTTCCTAATTCCCCCTTTTCACCCCCTTAAAGGTTAAATTTCCAAAAACCCCTTCTTAGTGCTCCCCTACATTATAATAGAAAGCCGTGTGCAAAATTTCACATTCCTAGCCACAGTAGTTTCGGCTGTACGTTGATATGTCAGTCAGTCAGTTCTCCTTTTATATATACAGATAAAAAGTGAGAATGAAAGATGACTCAAAATTCACAAAGAATTTATATTACAGTTGATGTTATTGTTTCACACGTCACTTGTAACATATAATACGTAATATCTTCTTACATGCAACCTCAATGATTCTCTGTAATGTCAATCAGTTCATTGCCCTCACTTTCTCTCGGAGGCCATACAAACTTTCTGAATTACATTAATGTAGCATAAACCATAACATTAAACGGTCAATACTTGTATTTTCATACAGCTACAAATTAAATTCATTAAAATAAGATCATTTTCGAAGTTTTGGACCAATAAGAAAGTAAAAATCGCTTTCTACTGAAACACGAATTCAAAACAAGATCATAAATGGTGTAACAGAGTAAAATAACGTTATCAAAACATCAATTCTATATTTCTATTTTGTATTGATCGTTTTTATACAATCTGATGGTACGAGTAGCATGTTTGATGACACAATTTAATTATTGAATCACATCCCACTAGAAATTACGACTAAAGGACACTGTATCCATGGTCATAAATAAAAAATAAAACCTTACCGACCAATCAAGCAATTCAGGAAACGCTTCACTCAGAGTTGTGGGAATATTCCAAGGATACGGGAATGGCCGAAAGAATTACCGCAGCCATGGAATGTAAAGGACAATTATTGAAGGAACCGGCACAAAAAAAGAATACGCTTCACCATCCACCTTCCCGCCATTCGTGGTGACTGACAGTTGACATTAATGACAGGTGCTTGAGGTATGGTCGCGTCACCACCGAAGACAGAAGACGTCCTTTTGACGCGGCACTAGTAAATGCATTTAAAAAATGTAGTACCGCGAATTTTCCGCAGTACTTCTCCAGTCGTGGCGCTACTCTATGGCTTTTCAACACAGTATTCTTTTTTTAAAACTTAATTCAATACTAATGAAAATGATAACATAATTGAACGTAAAAATCTCAAGAATATTTATTTACGAAAGTGTAATGTTCAATGCATTAGTAATTTGTAACGCATTCGTGATTTAGTGAACGCATCATTAGACGTGTTTCCTCACTGTCGGTAGATACTTTTCGTTTAGCAATTGAGAATAATAATTCATTACACAAACACTACACGCTCGTGGCTAAATATTTACAGCCGTTTGGGGTCGATCCTCAAGGTTAAGCCGCGCTTGTCTGGGTCGGTCTGCGAGGGTGGCCATCCAGTACATATAATCCGCAACACAACTCTAGTCTTTTTTTTAGCATGGTTAAATCATCAAATGAGTCCTCCCACCCAGGGCAGGGCGGGAGGGACTGTCAGACTTGACTGACTAAAATCCACGGTGTCTTTCAATAGCCCTTTATGTACCGGGGTTGCGGTAAATTCTGAGTCCCGCGACCCCGGCAGGTCGACTCTAGTCTTGCAGAAAATTCATGCTACTACATTTTTTTAACGCAATTTGATATAATTATGGGGGACCTATGTTCAGCAGTGGACGTCCTACTGCAAATATGATGATGATGTAATAGGTCTTCAGTCGTGGTGCGGACTCTACAAAGTTTCGTGAGAGTCTTTGAGATAATGATTACCAAGTTACAGGGTTGTGGAGGTCAAACAGACAGTCGAGCAATGTAAAATACTGGCACTCTACTGCATGACGTGGTAGAATTGGAAACCAATTATAACACTTAATTCAAATCTTAGGGTACAAGTTTCCGGGGTGACGGGACTTACGAGCTACCGTGACCCCGAAACGTAAAGGGCTATTGACGGACCGTTGATTTTAGTCAGTACAAGACTGTCAGTCCCTCCTGCCCTGCTCTGGGTGGGAGGACTCATTTGATGATTTTACCACGCTAAAAAAAAACAATAAGTTTGCATGTCTCCTGTCTTATATGATTACCACATTATTTCTGAGTGCTATTTGCTATAAATACATAAATTAGTATCTATCTATTACTTTTGTCTAGTAAATCGAAAAATATAACAGCGCGGGCGGACGATGGGATGCGGTCGCAGGCAGTAGTCATCATTCTGTACCATTTTGAAAGTTCACGGAACACTCCTACATTTTTAAGTTTCCTATAAGGCTTGACTCTCAAAACATGCTCACAAAACCACAATATTTTTATGGAAGCCTTAGAACTTGCCCGCCCACGCTCAGGACATAAATGGCATGGAGGGGCAAGCACGTATTACAACTACTTACATTTGTATACCTAGTAAAATCCTCAGCATGGCGACCGGAATGAATAAATAACGTTAATTTAATTCTTGTATCTGGTTTTATCACCTCGCTGTTACTACTTTCATTCATATTTTATTTATTTCAAGAGTAGGTTTTGCTTGTATAGCAAGTCATTCGTAGTCGCAGGCGAAGTGAAGTCATTTACTATTTAATTTTATCCTTCGCACAAAGTGTCTTTAACCTAAGCCCCCTAAACGGATCAAACCAATGACGTCTCTTTTGCCACCGACGACCCTGTGGAAATTACAAAGTTTTGGTACAGATACTCGCGCCCCCATGACCCCATGACATCCAGTTTTCTTGATTCAGATCCAAAGTGGAGGGCTGGTTGTTGGTATTGTCCATCTCGGCCCGCGATGTTCTACAAGGTTTGCCGTGATGCCTTCTGACTGTGTTAGGGTTTCGCAAAGTTTTAAGCGAGTATAGTTGAGGATATCCTCAAATGCTTCAAGATTAAACGCTAAGATCAACCAAATTCATTTTGCAAGACGTATTGATGATGACATGATCTCCCGAATGTTCAGTCTTCATTAAAATATCGATATACCAACACGATTCTAAGCCAACTTTTCACTTTTACAACCGCCACGGGAAAGAAAATCGGTTCGACATCCACTTGGCTACGTCAGGATGTTGTGAAATAGAGAAAAATGTGTCAACCCACTTAGTCGCACAAGCGGAGGCGCGGGCGAAAGCTGGATTATCTTAAAATAGCTCACATGCATTCACGTCTATCACAGCTGTTTATATCTCATTCATATGTCCGTTTTCATTAATTAATTACTTTAGAAATATGAAAAATGAATTATGTAGTCGATGAAAACACAGTATCTATCATAGTAGTATTATCTATCTGCCTACATTATTGGCAAAAAATGATTTCTGATTTCATAATTTTGCAGCGGTCTCCGCTGCCTGACTAGCCTGTTGGTATAAGGGTTGCACTTCTACGCCGGTAACCTCGGGTGATGAACAGGTTTTTTTTATTTTCTTTTATTGGTCGACTAGCTAGTTATATGAATTGAAACCGCAAATTTAAAACTCCATTCGTGTATGCATTTATTCTTTTATTTTTCGTCACCTTCATATACTAACTTAACAACTATTTTGTTTTAAAACTTGAAATACCAACTAATACTCGTATTTAGTATTATCGATAGAAATCTCACAATGAAAGTTACAAGAATCAACTAAAAGAAAGTGATTCTTCATTCTAAAGATTTTTAATAGACTTGTCACAAACTGCAATTTCGAATTCGACACGTTACACCTGGCCGTGCCCAGCTGCGCCGGCGCACCTGCCATAACATGACACTTACATAAGGTAAAAGTGCATTACTTAATAATTTTCTAAGTATTTATTGTCACAAATACAATCTTCACTCACATCACGCATAAAAAGGATGATGAGGTAAGAAAGAATGATGTAGATAATAATCCGTGATAGATTAGGTAAAAGCAGCTTTTTTTAGGTCTCATCTAATAATGGGCGAGCCCTATTACCACCAATTGAGCAGAAATGTAGATTCAAGGGCCACCGAGAAATTATTGACAGAAAAGCCCAATAACACGTTGCTCGACCTCTTTCTTTCTATATGGTGACAATTAGCTGCCCATAAAAAATCGGGATTTTTTTCAAGTTTTACTCAGCTGACTAAACGGTAAACGGTATCGTGTATGACTGACATAAGCCAGACGATAACTCCCATGATATTAGTACAGAGCTATCTTTGCCATTGTCTCTTACGTAACATGGAGAAAATGATTAATATCTCGGATCTAGCTAGATGTTAAGTTGCCATGGGAACAGTCACGCAACCTAGCACACAATATGGAGGAGCTTGGGAACGTTCGCTATAGAAACTGTTTCTGATCACGAGAATTGCGCTTGCGTATCCTATAGTAAAGATCTTGTTAAATGATGTGATCGGGCTCATGGAGACGTTCGTGTATTGTATCATAACGATTTATTTGTCATTTTTCTTACTAGTGTATTACATACAGACTTCCTTTGAAATAGGATTAGTTTTTGCAATACTGTGAGATAACTACGAATGTTATGACAAAGTGAAATCGATATATTTTTATTGCAATTCGTGCGTACATTTTAATTAGCCTGTACTTAGTTGACTAATCGCCAGTGGATGACGAAACTGTTCTCGGAAAAAAAGATTCTAAAATGGGTGCTTACTTTAAAAAATCACCCCGTTTCTTATTTTGTCAAGGAAGACAAAGAATGGGTCTTGTTCGCTAGGTTACTTTCGCTCAGTGTCCATCTTAGGCTGAGGCCACATTAGACAGCGATTTGCGATGCGACTGGAAGAGCGAAACAGATTACACGTGGTATCGCTGATGTACGGTGTAGCCATATACGTGAGCATTCATATATTTGTTTTAATCGCTCATGTGTCGCAGAACGCAGATCGCGTCGCGGCCTAATGTAGCTTCAGCCTTAGAGGTGGTTCTACGGTCTCGCTTCGCTTTACACCCAACCTCAAAGCAGAAAAACTTCGGATAATCCAGTAACTGAACCATAATTTAGTTACATTGGACAGTCCAAAAAGCCATATTTTAGTCAGAAGCGCTCACACTATACAATCTACAAAAATATCGAGATGATTCCTTACCGTTCTTAGTTGGCTTGGCCAACATCAGTGGCTGTTGTGTTTCCATCATGTTACAATTATTTCGTTTCGGTTTTCGAAGATTATTGCACTTTTGATTTCACATCGATCGTCCTTTGTTTTACTATTTGAATATTGTTCTGTCGCAATGGAGTCGGCAACCTTAGGTGGGGATGCAGGGAATCAATTCACACGGTTCGAGCTTGGTTAAAATCTCAGCAGTAACCAATTAAAACTGTTAGTACAAACAACGTCTCATGCGTAAGCTTTTTTGTGCAATTTATTTAAGGCCTATGTGTGCGAAACATAAATCAATACAAGCCAAATTTTAATATTAGGTATTAACCATACGCAAATAAAAAAAACATACAAAAAAGAAAACAGAATTATTATAATCATTTGCCTATTGGAAACGTATGCAAAAATGTCATTAAATAAGGTTCTCCGCCCACTGCAGCGTAACATGTTATGATAGTGTTCGACACGCGCAAAATATCGCGTAGATTTATTGCCCACGGACACATTAATGGTATCTTTGGCCTTTTCATGAAGCGCTAAAAATACGGTTTAAATGAATATATTTTTAGTTAAAGGTAATAAATCTAACACGATGATGAAGTGTTTTTTTTTTCAGTTAAATATTATGCTTCATTTTCTATCGACAATTAGACAATGCATGACTTTAATTTCAAAAGCATTTAATTTTTAAATAAGAGCGAAATTTTGTTTCAATTAATCTCACATCTACAATTCTACATCTATCATAAATTAATTATATCATAGATATGTATATTACTAACGCAGCTAATAATCATGACTAACACAGAATCATCTCATCTCATATTTTATCATTACAATATTGAGGTATTCGCATGAATTAGGTACTTACACTTAAACTAGGTATTATAAAATATATGAATCATGGCAAGCTGCTACCCTGTGACTTACGGATGAATAACTTAAGTATTAAGAAAATTGAAATAATAACCAAGTTTCCTCAACGTATATATGATGTGTCAATAACAGTGCTACGTTAAAATTCAACGTCATCAAATTTCTGCGAATCTCACGGAAGACAATCCGTTCATTGTGTTTCTAATAGCCCACACGTCTGAACGTTACTTTCCACAGTAACATGCTAATTCGCTGATTGTAACAATTTCGCGTTTATAGGCTGCGTCGATCTCGCTCGATTTCCAACAAAGGCTCACCCAACCCACGTGTGTTTCTAGCTTTATAATTAGTCGAAAGTGGGCCATTACTAGCCTCTGCGTACCCTTAGTTCACGCTCAGTTGAGTGCTCACCTATCATCGTAAAGTTGAAAAAGTAATTCGAAAATTTGAATCGTAAACCGGTCGAGTGTGTGATGTGGTTTATGCAGTAAAAGTAGCGTTGCGCAGGAGTCTCCGAATAGAACTTGATGTGTTTTTGATGTGCTTGCTTTGTTGTTTCCGTCTTTTGTAATAGCTGTGATATCAGATGTACTACATTGTATACAATATTATGTAGGTAAATGTATATAATTCAGTCGATTGTGTAGTTTCATATACTGCGATTCGTTACAGGAAGCAGCTACAATATTATGACTTCTACTACGAATTTAGAGTTGAATGAGCTATATTAACGTTATCGAGCGATTCCAATAAAATCTCAGAATAACAAAATATCACGTCTGTAATCTTTGTTCCAAAACTGGTGTAGGGAAGACCTGCGAAAAGCAGGCGGCCGAGCCTTGAAGAGGAAAGCTCATGACCGGGCTCAGTGGCGTACATTGCAAGGCCTATGTCCAGCAGTGGATGAATACAGGCTAATAATGATGATGGTGAACAAAACTATGGACAATTAATCAGATACATGACAAAAGCCCGATCTATATAAGAAAATGAGGTATACTCTTACATAGACCATTTTGTTTTCACATTTCCATTAAAATCACAGATATTATTTGGAACAGTAATTATTACAAAGCGTTTAAAATCGCTTTAAAGAGGCTTCTAAAGCGATTTTATGAACGTTCCAACATGATGGCCGCTCGATGCGTAAGCGCATAATATCCGTGGAATTAATTGTTTCGGCCACAATTGTTTTTGAGTAGTCGTCGACACGTATTGTTCACTCATTGAGCAGATCTAACTGTTCTCAGTTATAGTGTGTTGCATGGTTATTCCGGCGCGTGGTCATTGTGTAAACGCGGCGGCCATCTTTTTGCCTGTTAACTGATTTTTCGGACTTTTGAATCGTTCACTTTCTTTTTGTTGCGACCACGATAACTACTATAATATGATGGCGCCATGTCATGCACGACGGCACATTTTCTAACACTTGCTCTTGCACTCACTCATAAATAAACAAAAAACATATGAAAAATAAATTATTGAAAATTAATATGTACTAAAGTAAAATTTATCGGTAATTTGAAGATGCAAATCATAATCTGTTTCCTTTTCCTGCACTATGATGTTTCCGATTGCAGATTGACTGTAGTGTCGCAATCTCTACTTTACTGTCTGAACCTGAAGGTTCTAAATATAACAGCAAGCGCAATGCCTCATTTTACGTGTTAAAATCATCAAATGAGTCCTCCCACTCAGGGCAGAGCGGGAGGGACTGTCAGACTCGTACTGACTAAAATCCACGGTGTCCTTCAACAGCCCTTTACGTTCCGGAGTCACGGTAATTCGTACAGTCCCGCGACCAAGCTCAATGCCTCATATATTTCTTTTACCATTGATTTTGTCATAAATGTTGTGCAGGTATTATAAGGATGTGTAGGCCTTCCCAATTACAGGAACAAAATCATCCTTATGTATTAGAATGTGTACATAATCATGGTAATTAAGAAAATGTCTTACTTCCCGTAATTTCATGGTTAACTAGTTTATTAACTAACCAATTACTTTAATTAAGTGCTGCTATCTGATGAAACCTGGAGCGATTGAGTCTTAGAAGCATTTAAACTGCTACTGGTATTGGCTACTCGTAAATCATTTACTGGAAAATCCCAGAACATTCGTTTTTAAATAATCTACTATACTTCACTACATAGTATAAAACAAAGTCGCTTCCCGCTGTCTGTCTGTCCCTATGCATGCTTAGATCTTTAAAAATACGCAACGGATTGATGCCGTTTTTAGGGTTCCGTAGTTAACTAGGAACCCTTATAGTTTCGCCATGTCTGTCTGTCTGTCTGTCTGTCCGTCCTCGCTTAATCTCTGTGACCGTTAGCACTAGAAAGCTGAAATTTGGTACCAATATGTATATCAATCACGCCGACAAAGTGCAAAAATAAATATTGGAAAAAAATGTTTTTTTAGGGTAGCCCCCCTATATGTAAAATAGAAAGTGATTTTTTTTTTAATTTCAACCCTAACGTGTGATATATCGTTGGATAGGTATTTAAAAATGAATACGGGTTTACTAAGATCATTTTTTGATGATGTCAATAGTTTCGGAAATAATCGCTCCTAAAGTCAAAAACAATGTGTCCCCCCCCCTCTAACTTTTGAACCATAAGTTTAGAAAATATGAAAAAAATCTGGAAAGTAGAACTTTATAAGGACTTTCTAGGAAAATTATTTTGAACTTGATGGAAAGAACAGTTTTTGTGCAAAAAAAACAATTAGAAATTACTGTTTTAATTAAACTACGGAACCCTACACTGAGCGTGGCCTGACACGCTCTTGGCCGGTTTTTTTAAATAGATGGAGTGATTCAAAGGAAGGTTTAGATGTAACATAACATGCATAATATAGTAGAGATTTCACACGTGCGGAGCCGGGGTTGGTCGCTAGTTTCATTATACTTAATTATGAATGTACAATTTTAAACCTAACCATAATATTTTTAACAAATAAAATAAACCTCTAGAGCTGTACCTATTTCTGCCGGGGTCGCGGGACCAAGGGATTACCGTGACCCCGATACGTAAAGGGCTAGTGAAGGACACCGTGGATTTTAGTCAGTACAAGTCTGACAGTAAGGGTGGGAGGACTCATATGATGATTTCACAACGCAAAAAAAAAAGAGCTGTACCTATTTGTACTCTTTTTATTTACCAAATTAGATAAATACTCACAAATATAATTCGTTCAAATTTTTTTTTGTTTTGAATAATTAAAATCATTTATTTGTTAGGTTTTATGTTACTTTCAAATTACTTAGAAGTTGAGTCACAAGTTATTGAATATTGCCATAGAAAAGACTTGATATCCGGATGTTTTTTTTTATCGTGGTAAAATCATCAAATGAGTCCTCATCAAATACTATTAACTCGGGGCAACCCGACATGCTAAAGGCATGAGAAAGATCCAATTTTCCACTTTTTGGTTTGTTTTTTAACCCAACGCATTCATTTACATTTTTTGACGTAAACTGGAACTTTGATCTTATTTTTTGGGAAAATAGATCCTCGTTCGTACACTAAAGGCGCTTTTGTCAAGAACGCTGTAAATAAAATATAGAAATCTTGTGATAAGGCCTCGGGTCCTGTTGATGTTTTCAAGAAATCTGGATCACTTTGAAATACCCGACAGATAACATACCTATCTCCCATAAGAATAAGAAATAACTTAACACATCCTGCTAAGATCCTTACAAACTGATAACAGATTCAAAAATCCGTTTTCAGATCCGCTCATAACAAAAAATCATCTCATGAATATTAATTGAATAATAAATGATCTTGTTCAAGTTTACAATCACCTAATCCTTGACAAGTCACTATGTTACTTGAACAGTCCATTACTCGTATAATGACCTACCATAGTACGAAGTTTCAGAAGAATACGAGGCCAGCTTATACTGGCACTTTTCAGTAACTGAACCCACCTTGAGCAGGACTAGCATAGTATGAAGGTTCAGTACGATACGAGGCCAATTAACACTGGTTTTGTCTCCACTTCACATATACTATGAACTTGTCACGACTTCTTTACTGTTGGTAATAAATGTACCATTGTGCGAAGTTCTTTTGTTTTGTCAGCTAACCTTGAGAAGGACGGAAAGACGTAAACTATGGCCTATAATGAATCACTGTTCAATAAATATCATGGTTATTTTCAATGACCTTGCGGACGGCGAGCTTCCCATAACTCGCTGTACGATCAAGAACCGAGCCTGGATCAACGGCGCTTCTTGTTTCACGCGCGTACGCACGCCTAGAAGAGTGAAAAGCCTCCGGGGTTTGCGGGACTATCTAAACAAGATTCCTTAACCCTGGAACGCAAAGGATAGTCTCTTCCGCACCAAACAGAGAGGCCAGATCTCATTTAATGATTTTACAATCACAAAAAAGAGGCAACCATACCTATTGTATTTTGTAAGAGTTCTGATGTGGATGTAAATTGTAATCTAGACTCTGTTAATGCACAGTTAAAGTTGCCTTTGCTTTGTGTTTAAGAAGAATGTTTACACGATTATAATTTATGTGAAACAATTTTTCAGCGTTAATTTAGAGAACATCGAGCGATGTTATCGGTGCGTTATAGAATTGAGAGAGAGATTGAAAATCTTAGCTTACAGAAAGCGAGGCTACTACACCTTCATAACATTTATGTCGGCGTAGAAAGAGCTACAAAGTTTATTGTTTCCGACGAATCTGAATGAATAGTAAGTAAATGTGATTTTTTTCATTAAAGAAAAGGTTGTAGATAATGTAAAGACTAATGATTTTTTTTTATACCAGGCTTTCGGTCACCATAATGGGTGACATACTACCTACCCCTTCTTAGATAGAGGCTGTTGTAGCCAACAAGATTATTGTACTTATATTTACAAGTGTCATTCTCATTCCTGCCGGGGTCGCGGGACTCACGAATTAACGTGACCCCGGTACGTAAAGGGCTACTGAACGACGTCAGTCAAGTCTGACCGTCCCTCCCGCCCTGCGGTTTCCTAGATCTTGCTTCTCTAAAAAAACCTACTCAATGTCCTTCCCCACATTATCTTCGACATCCTCAAATCCAGAATAGACCATAACATCTTAAACTTGCAAGCAATTACCATACGTATTGTTACTACAGTCTAAAGATAAAAATCAGTTGCATGTTCACAACAAAGTAATTTGTACAGGTTTATTTTTATCCTTATTGTGTGCTTGGAGATCGTAAGGTTTCTATGTGACGTGTCGAGGTGTTTGCCCTTCAGTCTGAGTGGGTTACAGATTTTTAAGTAGAAGGGTGGTTCTGTATTTAATTTCAGCAAATTTTTAGGACTATCAATTTGCACATAGTGAAGTCCCTGAAGTACACCGAAAGTTTTATCAGTTTCGTTAAATTCTTGTGTAATGGGAACGAGCGTATTGCCATCAACTAAGCGTGAATGTAGACTCCGAGCTACTTACTTTACTACTACTTTGTATGATCTGCAAGTAGTTGTTCCGGGTCTGGGTGATAGTGTATGTGAGTTTCTATGTTTGTAAACACACCCACGATATAGGAAGAAATTCCTAATGTGTGGCAACGTTTTTATTTAAAAAAAAACCTCTTAGATTAAGTAGTAGCATTTGCAAGACAACATGAGATACTGTAAAGTGGACCGTTGAGCAAAGTGTGTCCCAATCGTGGTATTACAATAAGTTATTTTGATGAAAAGACAATTATATTTAACTGTGCAATACAAAATTGCATTTGTACGTGGCATAATATTGTGTTTTTTAAACCGTGACGATGCAGACAATACATTAAGATCTTAAGATAAGAATACGCATTTAATGTGTTTACAATGAAAAACTTTGCTCCCGGAATTAGAAACAATTTTGTTAATGAAATTGCATTTAATTCTACTGGTGCAATGGCAACTCTGACAACATAAATTATTTTATAATTTGAGGTGATCGATATTGAATGCAGTGCTTAAATGCCAGCCAATGATAACGAAACAGTAATCAAAGACTTAAATGACTCAGATTACAAACAGTCGCCTGCAATTAGACCAATATGAAATAGAACCAACCGGATAACAGACGTCAAATCTTAATTACACTATTACAACGATAATAAAGACTATTTTGCTCTATTTTATGATTATAATCTCATTAAAATAGATATTACTATGGGTTTAGCTCAGATACGCAATAAAAACAAATAAGTAGTATTGACAGATCGTCATAAAAACGGATTACGTAAGCAAGTCAATGAACCGTATACTATGCTACGACTGAGGCACAAAACAAATTTCCTTTCAATAATATTTACGTACTATTGGTACTCGTATTATTGTAAGAGATGTACCAAGGCATAGATCAGTGAGCCACAGTATGAACCCTGAGTTCGAAGAACTGGAAGTTGCGGAAGAGGCCTTTGCCCAACAGTATGATGATGCAGAATAAGCAACGGTAGCCACGGCTAGTGTGTGAGTGCAACGAAATAGAGAGAGAGATTCAAAAGATGATGGTACACAGAATTAATAGATAAAAAAGTGAATGTTGACTTAAAAGCTGCTATAAGTGTTAGTGCTAGACTCTCTCTCTGCGACAAATCGCACGATTTTGTCTAGTGAGATGAATATTGTTCCAACCACAACGAATACTGATAAATTTTTGATGTAATTAATATAAACGATAGTCATCACACACAATAGTGATCGAAACGTTTGGCGCAGTGGCTGAGCCATCGACTGCGTGTCGCGCGTTCGATCTCCGGAACAAATATTTGTATGATCTGCAAGTAGTTCTTCCGGGTCTGGGTGTTTGTGTATGTGAGCTTCTATGTTTGTAAACGCGCTATGAAAAAAAATTTTAGAGCAGTCAATACCATTATTAGCAAACATAATGACAATATTTAGAGGTAAGTATACCTCTATTTTCATCATCCAATCTATCTCCATACGCAAAGATAATTCTTTAAGCGCTAATTCATTCCAACAACACGTCACAGCTTTATTACTTACTTAATCACCAGTCAGCTGACGTTAACTAACTAGACCACCACCTGTCGACCACAGAATTGTTGTCGGTTCTCACATTCCTAGAACCAAGGTGCTACCGTATACCTAATGTGTCATTCATAAGAAGCGGTATTTTGTTGTATTTGCATTCAGTTCTTGTGCCTTTGTGACATCCTTTCTCTTGAAATATATCGCATTAGAGTTGAATACGTTTTATCTTTATATGAAAGTGGGGTTTGGATTGAATTTGTGATCTTCTTTTCCCACACTATGAATTTCTCCTGTATCGTGGGTGCGTTAACAAACATTAAAAAATCAAGTAAGAAAATGATATACGTAGTGCAATTGCCAATCGCTCAGTAACTGCGCTAACCGTGTTGGATTTGGAGAAAAAGACTGGTATAATTTTCTGGATGTCGATTTTGGTGTAGACCCAAATGATATTGCTAAAGCGGATACACAAACTGGGGAAATACAGGATTTAAAATAAAAATAAATAAATCATCTTAAGATGACGAAGAATTTTGCTTGGGTGTAACATATTTGTCATATCATTCAGGAAGGTCACATCTACCATGCTAGAGTTCTTATGTAGTACGTCATCATCATCATCGCAGTTTTCCTGGCCTACCTCAATTTACTTGTAGTCATCGCTGCACATTTTCTTCCTAACTTCTCCAACAGTCATGCCTAATTCTAACTCCTCCTCTATCATGTCTAGTTTCAATCGTTCGTCTCTCTGCTGTAAATTCTAAATAAAATTGTTTTGTGTTATTGTACTTCTTTTTTTTCTATAATGCTGACAAACAAGCATATGGCCCACTTGATGGAAAGTGGTTATCGTAACCTTTGGACGCCAGCAACAAGAAGAATCGACGGCGCGTTGCCGATCCTGCAAAATTTTTACATCGTTTCTGAAGGTGTGAAGAAAGTAGAAAGAAGCGTAATTCCAACAGTTCAAGAGACAGTACTTTCGGTAAAATGTGTTTAGACGTTGGGAAAGAGCTCCCCAGCTGTAGGCATCCTTCTAGTACCGGCTCCCCCACACCCGCGAACCGCATAGGACTATTTGACGCTGGACTTATGCGAGTGCGTCGTCCGATAGTCAGACCCAAAAGGGTTCTTACAACCAAGCAATTTAATTGATTGCACTTTATAGAAAGGTTAATAAGAATATGCTTTCTACAGTACGTTTGTCAAGGTACTCATTTCCCATCGTTTATATCTTATCAACTTCCCTGGAAATAAAACCATCTGTCTTTTTAATTTTTGAAGACGGCGCCAAACGCTTTCATATTTAAATTTTCCGTGTTATCACTTACGTCATAGATAATAACCTCATTAACATTATCAAGGTTAGATTAGTCACTTTAGATTTAAATATTGCCAACATTGATAATTTTAGAATTATTATCTGTTTTTTTCCTGTAGACTAGGTACCTATACCTACCTAGGTATAGGTGTTGTGGGTCGCGGAAATGTCTTAAGCGATTCCTGTAGTCCTGGAACGCAAAGTTTAATTGTAAGAATAGGGTGGTTACTGTGGCTAGTCAACTCCCTTTCGCTTTACCCAGAGCGGGTAGAACTCATTTGATGTCTTCCCACTTAAAAACCTCTGACTTTGCATGACCGCCAAAATTCCAATGATCATAATTTCCATATCAATATCTATACTTGCTGTCACTGAAGAGTCAGATGATCGTGATCTTTATATTTGTAACAATAAGGTTGGTGTTTGATTGTTGCCAAAAGTAAAAAAACTGTGAAAGGACTAACTCTATCCTTATTATTCAGAAGTCTATCTTGTCTATTGCCAAAGATGTCTTCGCAAGTCGTGCGATAACTGTCTCTGCTCTTTCACCCGTGATGTCTATTAACTGCAATATCTCTGTTATTTCATCAAACTATTAGCCAATAAGTACTTCCGAATGAGGCAATATTTGTCTATCATTTATTTTAATTGTATTTCTTTGAATTTCAATCAAGGAACGCTTCATAAAAACTAAGGTTGAGATTTTACACAATGCCAATTTCAAATGTTTTCTTTGGTTAGCGCTCTCATGAAATGTCAAGGCTTTTTTTTTGTATTGTTATGGTCTGATACTAGACAAGATTTTATTTTTTTATTGTTCTTAAAACTGTTTAAACCACTACCAGTGGCACATGACACATTAGGTAGAGCCAGTTGGAATGAAATGGAAATCATGGGACAATAGACCAGTATTAGA
Organism: Agrotis puta; assembly: GCA_943136025.2. Taxonomy (NCBI): domain Eukaryota; kingdom Metazoa; phylum Arthropoda; class Insecta; order Lepidoptera; family Noctuidae; genus Agrotis; species Agrotis puta. The sequence continues at coordinate 16,016,835 of OW964169.2, read as the reverse complement.
AAAATGTACAAACAATAATAGAGTTTAACCTTTTGAAAACAGAGTCTAAATCCGTAACATTGCATTAGACCTACATAAATAGAAGTTTATTACTCTGTTTACAATACCTGTTGCAGCGTTATAAAAAACGCTACATTTTTAAATATCACCTTTTTTTATGGTGATTGTCATGCAACCTGTTTTCGGAAGCCTTTAGTCGAAATTTTTCTTTAAGAACTGAATCTTTTTAAGTTAGGAATTGGTTTTTGTTCGAGAAAAAATGAAGATTTTTTTTGATGTCAGTTGGATGTGGTTTCTTGCCCGTGACGTGATTTTTTTGGGTGGAAATCACTTTTTGTTAAAAAATGTGAAACATTTTGAATTTAAAGTCGACAACGTTGGTTAAAAAAAATCATATGTGAAATCTTCTTTTTTTTGCCGGAATGGCGTGATCTGAAAATTTTCCTATGTATCGGAGGCGCTGAGTACGGTATCACCTACAACTTTATAAGCTAGCAGTCGGGAGCAACGCTCCACCGCGACCCCGGTGTGGTCGCGTGCAGTCTTTCCGGATCCTGAATTTGTCAGGCTCTTGAGCCGACAAATAAGTCCAAGCGTCAGATCATCGGAGGCCTGGTCCTGTTTTGACCGTGGCTACCAGCACGGTTCTCCGCGGCAGTCCTGCAGCGCGTCTCTCCATCCCGACAGGATCAAGCTGAGGATTCTTTATTTATTTAAATTAACTGTCTTATTTTTTGCTTTTAATTTTTAAATTGTTATTTTTATGTAAGGCACAGTAATACAACCCCTACACAGGGTATGTACGAGTATTTAGGCAAATAGCATCACTTTTTTTTTCCTTCCGAGGCGTGTTAATTGACATTGGCCAATTAGTTAATTACCGCTAGGATCGCTCAAATATTTTTTTCCTCTGATATTCAGGATTTTGGTTTTTCCTCAGTAAATTAAATAACTATTGATTCGTACATTCTCTGGATAATCTGACATAATTGTATCGTAACCGATTTTTTTTTTTTTTTGTGTGCGACCTAATTTTATTTAATTCAAAACTTGTTACTTTGATAACCGGGCACAATCGCATCCTAACTGTATTTTTTATTTACTTTTACAATTTTACCTATATCAAAATTATACGTTTTAAATAGGGGAAAGTTGTTTTCTTCAAGAATCCCGCTATATATGGCGCCCGAACTAATAAAGTAAGTATTTTTCTTGTCCATACTTCTTCTTATTTAAATCTACATCACATAATTTTTTTTTTTTGCAATTTCGAGGGTGGTAGCTCGCTTCAAGTGAGCTAATAATTTCTTCCACTGTGTGAGCTAATTCTTTCTCTGTTTATTCCTATTGTTGGTTTCAGGACTTTAACGTGATTACCCAAGTGACCAGTTTAAGAGTTTCCTAGAGCCTGGACTGTTCCCATGGTGATATATCACGAGCCCTGAACTACAGATACGATAACGAAGAACTGGCATGATACTGTTCTTTGTTTGCTTGTGTGAGTTGTAATTTTTCATCACTTATATAAAATAATTTTGTGAACTATAAAACACACAACCCTCTTTTATTTCTCACCCAACAAATACATAATTTACCTGATTGTTATCCCTTGTGTTTAATTTGTTTTCCTTTAGCTAGCGGTTGTTAGAACCCGTAGTGCATGAGTGTGTTGTATGAACTTATAGGCGTCGTGTTGCAAAGGTAAGCTCCGTATGCACGGTTGTTGTCTGTTCTTAGTGGTGTCTTTTGTTTCCTAGCTTGGCAATTCCGGTCACGGCAGGTCGCTGCGTGTTTAGTTTCTTTTTTTTGTTTAGGTCCAGCTGTACTTGGGGTGCCTATTTTTTTTGCTTAGGATCAAATCGACTTTTAATTCACAGCCGTCGTACTTATTCTAGTTTTATGCACGTGATTGCCTAGGGTTGTATTAGTTTTATTTACATCATGTCGGAAGAAGGAAATTCCATTGGTGAGACTCCGCATCGTGATAGTCCTATCATCTCTCGACCGCCACCTCCTATTCCACCTAGAGTCTCTTGTGGTTCCAGCCAGTCTATTCTGCCTTCACCTATCAGATCCGATGATGGTCCACCGTTCGTCAAGCAGTTCTCTCTGACAAAATGGAAAATTTCTTTTGATGGCAACACTTGTGTACGCGATTTTTTTTCCAGTTTGGAAGAATGCAGGGAGGCTGACAATCTAACGGATAGTTATCTCGTTAGGCGTTTTCACGAGGTTTTGTCTGGTATCGCTTTACAATACTATAGGTCCATCCGTCGACCCGGTCTGACGTTTGTAGAGATCAGACAGGCTTTCCTTAAAACATTCGGTTCAGCCGATTTTGAATTCAGGACTGGACAAGAGGTCCGTAATCTTAGGCAGAGACCTGAGCAGTCTGTGAAGGAATTTGTTATTCGAGTGACGTACCTTAATGCCAAACTCGTCAAACCCATTGAGGAATCAGAGTTGGTTGATATTATTACACACAATATGTTACCTAAATACACCCCCTGTTTGTCTATACAGAAGTTTCCTGATTTAAATAGTCTGATTGAGGCCGCTTCGCATTTTGAATCTTTTATTAAAACTCCAAAAGCAGTCGCTAGTCTGGATAGTACTGTTTACCCGACATCTATTTCTGGACACGCTTCCCAGTCTCCAAGACCCCGCCTGAACAAACCCCACCAATGTGAAAGTAAGGTTCAGAGTTGTCCAACCTGCAGTCTGTCTCAACCACACTGTCTTAAGTGTAACAACCTCGGACACTCTTACCGTTCTTGCCCGGAGGTCACTGGCATGTTATGTTTTAAGTGTCGCACTCCAGGTTTTATAACACGTGATTGTCCTAAGTGCAATCCAAAAAATGCATAAGCCACCGACGGCACGCTTTTTACCGTACAGTGTCACCGGTGATATCTACTGATTTGTCTGATAATCGACCGTTTATTGAAATTTTATTGTGTAACCAGGTTGTTAAGGCTTTACTTGACTCTGGAGCACAGATGTCGCTTATTAGTGATAGTTTAATACAGAAATTTGGTCTTTCTTTGAACGCGAGTGATGCTTGTCCTCGTGTAATTTCGGCTAATAATTCGCCTATCGATATTCTGGGTACTGTTTATCTCCCAGTTAAGTTTAACGGTACAACTTTTATCCATGAGTTTTTAGTGGCAAGTTCTATGTCGTCCTCCGTGATATTAGGTATTGAATTTTGGAATAAGTTTGGTTTAACGTCCGTCTTTAGTCAAGCTTTTGATAAAAATATTAGTGGTAATATGTACCTCCCGTCTGTTCAGTACTCACCTCCACAAATTTCCTCTGTTAGCGACGTTCGATACGTTCATCCACGCAACGTATTATCACTGGATCAAGAGATGAACCTTCAGCAAGTTATTAATGAGTTTGAAGACATCTCTTCTGAAAAAATAGGTCTGGGAAAAACATCTTGGCTGTCCCATAAAATCAATACAACGGGACCTCCTATCCGCCAAAGATATTATCCTTTATCTCCTGTTAAATTAAAAATTCTCAACGAGGAGATTGATAAAATGCTAGACTTGGGTGTTATTCGTCCCTCTCGTTCCCCATGGGCTAGTCCAGTGGTTATGGTTACAAAAAGTGATGGTTCGGTGCGTTTTTGTGTTGACAGTAGGAAGCTTAATAGTGTGACCATTAGAGATTCGTACCCGCTCCCGCGCATTCATGATATTCTTGATAACCTTCGAGGCGCTAGATACATAAGCTCTCTTGATTTTAGGAGTGCATTTTGGCAGATCCCGCTCGCTGATAGAGAGAGTTGTGAGAAAACCGCTTTTATTGTTCCTCAACGAGGTCTCTTCGAGTTTGTTAGGATGCCATTTGGTCTTACAAATGCTGCTTCTGAGATGCAGCGTCTCACTGATATGATTGTCAATTTTGAATTTACTTCTACCAGCGACGACTACGTTTTCGGGTATGTCGACGATTTGATTCTAGTTTCCAAGGACTTTAATAGTCACCTGGCGCTTCTCAGGAAAGTTCTAGCTCGTCTTAAGAAGGCTGGTTTATCCATCAATCTAAAAAAGTGCGTGTTCTGTAAGAGCGAATTAAAATACTTAGGGTATATTGTAAATGAGAAGGGTCTGCAAACCGATCCCGGTAAACTCGAAGCTATTAGGGATTATCCTACTCCTACTACTGCTAAGTCTTTACGTGGTTTCATTGGAATGTGTTCCTATTACAGGCGTTTTGTGAATGGTTTTTCTACCATAATAGCTCCGCTTACTGCGTTAATTGGTAAGAGAAAAGGTCGTGATCCAATAAGTTGGGACGACGTGGCTGAACGAGCTTTTGTAAAATTAAAAGAAGCTCTGATCGATACCCCTGTTATGGCTTGTCCTGATTTCTCGAAACCATTCATATTGCAGTGTGATGCGTCTGCTGTTGGTCTTGGTTCAGTTTTAACACAAAAGATTGATGATGTAGAGCATCCAATCGCTTATTATTCGCGCCTATTTTCCAAAGCTGAACGTAATTATAGCACTACAGAGCGCGAACTTTTGTCAGTTCTAGATTCTATTAAACATTTTCGGTGCTATTTGGATGGGTTCAAGTTCTCTGTCATAACAGACCATATGGCCCTTAAATGGCTTCTCACTTTGAACAACCCCTCAGGTCGTTTAGCTCGTTGGGCTACTATGATCTCCCAATATACGTTCGATATCATACACCGCAAGGGTTCACAACATATAGTACCAGATGCCCTTTCCAGATTATATGCAAGTCCTGTGTCGTTTGATCAGGGTCCTGAACATACTAACGACCGATGGTACAAGAAGGTATTTTTAGGTGCCCGTGATACACCACAAATGTTTCCAGCTTACGCAATTCATAACGGTGTCTTACTAAGACGTATGCCTGTTACTAGTCCCTTGTCTTCCGACCCATGGCGTGTTGTTTTGCCAGCTGAAAAGGTTACTTCTGCGATTTGGGAAGTACATAATAGTTTTCCTTCAATACATCCAGGTGTATCCAAGTCGTACCTAAAACTTAAGGAAACTTTTTATTGGCCTAACATGTACCGTGACGTCGTTAGCACCTTAAGACAATGTGAGGTTTGTAAAGCATATAAGATCGCAAACACGCAACCACGCGGACAGATTTGCTACCCTAAGCAAGTGTCCATGCCCTTGCAGATGATTTCGATTGATGTGATTGGACCGTTACCCATCGCTTATTACGGTTATAGGTACATCATCTCTATGGTTGATGTTTTTTCGAAGTATGTGTGGCTTGTTCCTCTTAAGAGAGTAGACGCTTTTTCTATTATTAAAGCTTTAGAGTCCGAAATTTTCTTTAACTTCGGCGTTCCTCGTTCTATTTTATGCGATAACGCTACTGTTTTTCGCAGTAGTCAGTTTCTAAATTTCCTCAGATCGTTCCATATTGAATCTCCTACATTTACACCTTATTATACACCCCAAGCGAATACTGTTGAGCGCTATAACCAAAGTGTAGTGACATGCTTAGGGATTTTAGTTGGTGAAAACCAAAGATGTTGGGCTAAGATGTTGCCTAAAGTAAAGCTCTATCTTAACTCATGCGTCAATCTAGCCACAGGCTTCACGCCTAACTTTCTCATGTTTGGTAGAGAAGTGCTAATGGATTCTAGCCGTGCTAGTAGTCAGACTCAAAGCTCTAATTTAGCGGACAGTCGGACTCGTCACGCCTCGAATTTGTCTTCACTTCGTGAGGTTTATGCGAAGGTGGCTGATAATCTTTCTTTGGCTTTCCTCCGTAACTCCCGAGCTTATAACTCCAATCGGTCGGCTATCACTCTAAGTGTTGGTGACACTGTATGGAGACGTAATTTCTCTAGGTCATCTGGAGAAGACTTTTTCTCTGGAAAGCTTGCTCCACGTTTTGTTAAGTGTCGTGTTTTGCAAGTTATTTCTAGGACTACTTATTTACTACAGGACTGTGGTTCCCTACATTCTGGTAGATATCATATTAAAGATATCCTAAAGTAACTTTTTTCCTCTATCTTTTATTTCAAATATTTTGTACGGGACTCAAGCGATTCTATCGCGCTCAGTTTGATCCTTAAAAATTGCCTATGATTACCGTTGGTTCAGTACTAACAATTAATTACAGATGGCAGTTGTTAAACTTTTGTGTTAGGACATCTTTAGTCGAGTTGTCGCTAGCGATTAGTTCCTATAATCGTACATAGATGGCGTTTTTCTAAATTTTATGCTAGTACATTTTCAAGTCGCGTCATAGCTAGTTCTATTATAAATGGCGTGTTGCACATTTTGGTAGGGTGTTGTGTTAATTAATTACTGCACTTAATCTATCCGAAATGATAGTCTTGGACTTAATTTTCTTGTTTCTCTTGGATTTGAAATCCTGTTAGCCTTAGTCCTCCTCTGACTCTAGTTTCTGTGAACCGGAGTCCTTTTGTCTCTTGTCTGTCTTATCTACAACTGAGACTTATCTCTGAGTTCGTGTAGCACTTGATTTGTGTATAGACCCAAGTTATACAAGTGAACTTGTGGCTTTCATAATTTTAGAACTCAGCCATACTGGTGTATCCTTTAGTGATGTGCACGTATCGATAAAATCTATTATCGAAATTTTTTTTTATCTTCGATTTGAAACTTTTAATTAAGTTCGAATGTTACTTGATTTGACTTTAGGCTCAAGTTATTTCTTTAAGCCTGGTTTTTTCCTAAACCTCCCTTTGTCTCCCGTTCCTTGTTTGAACCGGAGTACTACTTAGTCGTTCAAGTTGTATCTTTGAACTTGAACGCTGTTTCTGTTTTTGTATTCTCTAAGACTCACGTTCCTTTGTTCGAACTGTTGTTCATTTGTCTTATCTCCAAGCCTTATTTAGACTTGAGGTATTTTTTTTGTCCTTGCTTGTCCTAAGTCTCTTTTATAGACTTATGATGGATTTGTCTGCTGTTGATTTTAAGGCCAAGGTGTTTCTTTGTCCGAAACTGTTAAATATTTTTCAACCGATCACGTTTGTCAACTAGGTGTTATTATTTATCCTAGGTTTTATCTTTTTCTTTTGGCTCTTTCAGGTCACTTTGTTGACTTCGTCGTTCTAGTTTGAAGTTAGTTGTATAATTAGATAGCTGCTACTGCACAACTGTTAAGTTAACTTAGTTTTACTTAGATTTAATTTTTCCTTGTTATTTTCTTGACCGGTCAAACTTAGGTTTATTGGACACTTCGTGGGCTTGCACTGATAACGGGTAGATGAGAAACCGGTTACTCATTTATTCTGTATCTGTTGTACTCCGATGTCGTCTATGTTAGGTTTAGTTTAGGTCAATTATTAGGTATAGTGTTTTTGGCTAGTCTAAGTTAATTTCCTCTGCTTTTTTCCCTTCTGCCGGACTTGTGTCTTTTTTTTCTTGGAAAGGGGGTACTGCAGCGTTATAAAAAACGCTACATTTTTAAATATCACCTTTTTTTATGGTGATTGTCATGCAACCTGTTTTCGGAAGCCTTTAGTCGAAATTTTTCTTTAAGAACTGAATCTTTTTAAGTTAGGAATTGGTTTTTGTTCGAGAAAAAATGAAGATTTTTTTTATGTCAGTTGGATGTGTTTTGTTGGCCGTGACGGGGTATCGCTGATTTTTTTGGGTGGAAATCACTTTTTGTTAAAAAATGTGAAACATTTTGAATTTAAAGTCGACAACGTTGGTTAAAAAAAAATCATATGTGAAATCTTCTGTTTTTTGCCGGAATGGCGTGATCTGAAAATTTTCCTATGTATCGGAGGCGCTGAGTACGGTATCACCACAACTTTATAAGCTAGCAGTCGGGAGCAACGCTCCACCGCGACCCCGGTGTGGTCGCGTGCAGTCTTTCCGGATCCTGAATTTGTCAGGCTCTTGAGCCGACAAATAAGTCCAAGCGTCAGATCATCGGAGGCCTGGTCCTGTTTTGACCGTGGCTACCAGCACGGTTCTCCGCGGCAGTCCTGCAGCGCGTCTCTCCGTCCTGACAGGATCAAGCTGAGAATTCTTTATTTATTTAAATTAACTGTCTTATTTTTTGCTTTTAATGTTTAAATTGTTATTTTTATGTAAGGCACAGTAATACAACCCCTACACAGGGTATGTACGAGTATTTAGGCAAATAGCATCACTTTTTTTTTTCCTTCCGAGGCGTGTTAATTGACATTGGCCAATTAGTTAGTTACCGCTAGGATCGCTCAAATATTTTTTCCTCTGATATTCAGGATTTTGGTTTTTCCTCAGTAAATTAAATAACTATTGATTCGTACATTCTCTGGATAATCTGACATAATTGTATCGTAACCGATTTTTTTTTGTGTGTGCGACCTAATTTTATTTAATTCAAAACTTGTTACTTTGATAACCGGGCACAATCGCATCCTAACTGTATTTTTTTATTTACTTTTACAATTTTACCTATATCAAAATTATACGTTTTAAATAGGGGAAAGTTGTTTTCTTCAAGAATCCCGCTATACTGTGCATTTCCTTGAAATCAACAATATTTGCTTAATCGATTTTGATTCTAAATATAAAACGTTTTAGAACTGCAAATGTTTACATCACATGTTGTATGCACTGATAAATGACGTGTTTGCTCATAGATAAGCTGAAATCTGATAAAAAATATACCACTCAATGTATTAAGATTTAAGTTTTGCGTGATAAGCATGTTACGAGTATTTTACTTTGAACCTAGGTCTTTAGTTACATGACCTATAAATAGTTTATTTGAGTTTAACACGCAATTAGTCCGGTCTGAATGCTAGTTTTATCTCTTATTATTTATAAAACATATTGATCATTGTTGTTCTGCGTGATATTAATATTACAATGACTGCATTGACAATTATAGAACTACATACTATCGAATTAAAACATAATTAAATGAGGACACTTATTATGACACTCATTTTACATGAAGGATTAAACAAAGCTGAAGCTGTGTAAATCGTTGGTAATAAAGTCTATAATGGGGCCAGCCTAATACCATCAACATTCTACGATTTTTCACAAGTTTCAAGAAGAAATCGGACAGCCATGAGACAAAACCACCAAAAAGTGGAGTTTTGGAAGAGAGTTATAGATTTGTATGGCAAACTGCTGTAGAAGAGAAAAAAGAGGAAGTGGGCACGATGTTAGATCCTAGGCTTCAAGGGATGTCTTGATAGAAAAGCATAACAATACCTTAACAGACCTGGCAATCGAACCCATGCGCAGTTATGAACGAGGCAGTGTAATCAAGGCAGATTATAATATTACAGTAACCACATTGAAAATACTGCAATCGAATCATTATGTTCATATTGATTCAAAATATGATTTAGTAGTTCTTTAATAACGTTGCACGAATTGGACCAAATCAATTTTCTCATCAACAATGCTGTACCATGTAGCACAATTATTCGTGATTGATGTAATTTATTGGCCCAAATATTTACAATATTGTCACGATAGGTAAATTTCTTTACGCAAAATTTGTACCTTTGATTCGATTCGTTTCGGACAAATGGATCGATTAATTACGCAATCATTGAAATTCCGCTTTCAACTTTTTGGAATCAATAAAACTTGCGTCAACGATTTAAATCGAGTGGGTAATAAAATAGGCGTTATTATGGTGGCCAATGGTAGCCAAAATCGTGTGTGTTATGCGTTTTAAAATAATCATGGTGTTAGTAAGTGTGTCAAGGGCTATTCCGATATACGGGCAATGAGCATTGGGTATTAACAATAAGGCCAAACTATAATTGCTGCCAATGTATTAACAGTTTAATCCTACCCAGCCATGACTTTCAATGAAATATAATGAAATTCAATATGTGACAACGATGCACATCCCTGGAAGCCGATCCCAATATAGTTGGGAAAAGGCTAGGCAGTTAATGGATATCCGTGGTTCGTAGGCTTTGAACCAACTCCATCGGCATTCTTAAAGCATTTGTGCTAAAGTTTGATTGTTTCTATAATGGTTTAATTTGTAAGAAATCAAAATGTAAAAAAAAAACTTAATTGATGTTTTTTCACCAGCACGACTATCGTATTTTTAATTTAGTTGTTTATCTAATTCTTGGTTGGTTCATTAAACGCTTTCTTATCCTTTGTTTCACAGTTTTTTAGTAAGATAACCATAGATATTTTAACTAGTATTGAAACGTTACTTATGTTCCATACAAATAAGCAATAACTCACACACACAGTATCATTTTAAAACTCATTTATTCATGTCACTGTACTGTAACTTAATTTCGTGATGTTTATTAATGAGCCTTCGACTATAATCAACGTACATTTTTTCTAAATCGAGTACAACACCTACATACAAACTAATAAACTTATAACCTCAAATCCATACGATAACAGTATACTGTGGTAACACGAAAAACAATTATATCCATCGTAAAACGATGTACAAAATCAAACAATAGAAAAACGGAATTTAGAACTCAAACAAGCGTTTGAATAAGAACAGCACACGTACAAACAAATACTGAACAGATATTTTAATGAGAATACTTATTTATTGGCACTAAAACCACTTCTAGCGCATTCACCTGTCCGCAAACATTAACCGACTTTGTTTAAAATATAGCTTAGGAAATTAACTAAGCTTCCAAATAATCGCCTATCATATTTGGTTGCGTTATCCCAAATTATCTCGCTTACGTTTTATCTCACAGCGAGAGACAACTCAAGGCCTACGGTAATCTTGGCAAAAGTTTAACCGAACGATAAAGTATTCAACTAATGAAAATAATCAACACAGAATATCGTTTGGTATTGGCTAATATTGACTCAAATGCTTTAAACGAAGCGGTAAGTAAGAAACGTAACCCTGACATTGAAATATTATAAACAGAAAACGGTAACACACAAGTTGTAAGAGAAAAAATATAGAAGGTGTAAATTCTTTGAAAGATAAATAAATACCTTTGCGTATAGACAATGTTTCTTGAATGTAACAACCTCCGTTGATGATAGTGTTATCAATATTAAAGCAATAAACCTTCATCAAAGCTTTGCAAGCCGTACCTACACATACGAATTAACGCTCATAATAGCTGCTAGTGAATTTATGGACTGATCGACCTTTCGCATAAAACGTTAAAACTCGAAATAGCTATACAAATCAACAACAATACACCTCTGCCTAGCCTAAATCTGATGTTGAATTACACGAAACAGCAATACAAAATCACAACAACATCAAATTAGAACATAATTTACAAGACAACATTCCCAAGTTCAGTTAGGTCCGAGAACGCATCCTTGTGGTATCCCACAATTTCTTAGAACTGACTCGGCGCTGTCCCAGGCATTCGATTCGCCTACGGATAAGAGATGACCTTTAGGGCGGGGGACTGGTCGGACCGCATGCTTCTGCAGTCGGTCCCATGTGGAATTTATAACGCGTCGCCGAAGCCGGCTTGCCGTCATAAAAATTCAACGTTAAATTGTTTCTTTATGTTTTAATTGAAATTCTCTTTGTTTCAAGTCTGCTTTGAATTGTTTGGGCATCTTGTTGTTAGTATTTTTGGAATTCTGCGTTTGGCTTTCTAATCAGTCATATTAATTTAACATATTTTTGAAATAAATTTTAGCATCATTCCTCCAGCAGTTTTTAGTCGATCAGCGCCTCAGTATTAATTTCATGCAGAATTAATATTTCGAGATTCCTTATGATTTGAATACTTAATTAACAAATCATAAAATTATACCTATTCTGAACGTGCAATTATAACAATAACCTTACTTCGAATGTTTTCTTAAATATTCTATTCTTACAGCAATTAGATTATAAAGTGATTCAAGTAACTGATAGAATAATTCTGAATTATCATACGTTTTCTAAATTACTTACGTAAGTTCATAATCCTCATGATTCATTTTAGGCCGTAACAGTGAAGGGCATTTTAAGTTCTAAGCAGATTTACTTAAAGCAACTTTGGTCGGAATTACTACTAACAACGTGGGTATACATAAATAATAATAGGTCTTGTTAACTTACAAGGATTTCCAGATATATTGCGAGGTTTGGCGCAGTAATTATGAATTGGCGTAAAAATAATATCAAGTGTGTTATTTTACATGCAAATTGGAAGTCTAATTAATGGTTTAAGACTAAGAAAGCATAAAACAAAATAATGGCCTGCTATGAAAGAAAATTTTTAGCTATACGTTAAGAAGAAAGAGGTCATCGTCGAGAGAGAGCCTTCATATAGTCTCGCGACATATCGCTGTCAGTAGTTTAGTGAATTTCAAACTGTAGTTTTAAACAAACAAGGCTGTATTCTTAGGCAATGGTACTGCAAGACATAGATTAAAAAAACAATGATGACGATATTGATGATGGTAGAATTAAATCTACAAGTTTGACTACTAAGAGCCCAAAAACAACAATGATTTAACACTGTAACTTGTTGTTCTGGAATTGCTGATTAATGAAAAACCAAGAGATTTTAAATCTATCTGTAGTATTATATTCTAGCCAAGGAAAAAGACACTGACACCAAGAGTCTGAATGCTAAATTCCTGCACACTTCAAACTAAAGAAAAGGTATTCAGCCATCCACGAATGACTGAATAGGAGGTATTATTAATCAAGCTACGGAGATATTTTTTGCTATATTAATGTACAAGAAACTACTATAAAACTGTCTAAGAGCAGTATTAACTGTGAATAACATGAATATGAACGTGGAAAGTTGAGCGATGACGTCAGGTCAGGCTAATCTCATCATTTATGTGTGATGTATGAATATGTTATGAGGACATTGCCTTTAGATGGCGACTTTTTTGCTTTTATAGAAGCGGTTTTGAACTTATATATGTATTTGTAAATATAGTAGACACGTGTGTTAAATATAAGAGGTTGTATTGCTTATAAGTGACAAAGAGAAGACAAATTAACGTAAGTCAAGGGGTATGGAGAAAAATATTTCACAGACGTAAACATACAATTGAGCTCTAGAAAAACATTAACGAAGAATATAAAAACAACGTTATTGACGAGAAAGGGGACGGAAGGCCTTTCCTAACAGCTACCAAAAAAAGTATTTAATTTGACCTAAGTATCAACAACCAAAATCAAACAGTTGTAAAAGATTAACATTACATTTGCACAATCTTCATCAGCCTCCTCTTTTATAACATTGAAAGTAAGAAGAAATACGATAGCCCTATATGTAATTATAGATGCGTCTAAATCCAATGATTTGTAATAAAACTTCATACATCTTGCATTACTAATTACATACTTTCTCCACTTTTCTCCGCCAAGAGATTGGAACAAAAATGCAATCTACTATTAAAATGAATGATCGCTATATTTCCTTCGAAATATTAAGAAACGATCTCTTATGAGTGGAATTTGCTTGTTTTGATATTAGCGCAGATTTTGTTACTTTTGTACCTTTATTTATAAGACCTATTGGCTTTAGCCCTAAAGCCAAGTGCCTTATTGGTGCCCACCAATAAGGTTTCAGGTCGGCGTAATAATTGTTTACAATGCTACGTTATCAAAACCAATTACCCTATATACAGTTACCAGAAAGGTAATACCAGCTATTTCTAGTGTGATTGCATTTTAATATTCGTCTCAATTCTTTTCGAAATAATTTTTAGTTGAACTTGATCTAAGTATGGCTGAAGTTTACCTATCTGAATTTTAGATAAGACTGATTCGCGCCGCGATGATAATATGGCCATTAAAATTAGAACGTTATGACAATTTAAGAATTGACCTTCCGGTACGATTGTTTGGTTGACACAGCTTGTTGAAAACACTAATAAATTTTGTTATAGATCTCCAAATTTCGTTAAATGCGAAGGAAAGCCTTTAATTTAGTTGTAAATTTCAATATTATAAAAAAAAAATTATGTTAAGTAGCGTGTTTGGGACATATTTTTTGTTCTTATGTCCAATATGAACGATACTAATTGCAAATGTATTCCTTCATGAATATTTATGTCGGTCTATTTACATTATTATGTTTGTTTAATAAGAAAACTTTCGGAGTTTGGGTTTAATCTGCATTGTATAACAGTTTTATTGATCTCTCTTTATTTTTATGTGGGAATCGCAAAAATTTCACACAATTTATTTTTGGGTGTGTCCATTTACAACATCAAGCGAACACCATTGTTATCTTTAATATGCATTAAACTAATTAAAAGTTTCGTTAACAATACTTTAATCTGCGATAAGAACAACAATGAATTACTTAACACCGTGTATTCACCTATAGTATTGTTTTTGCGCCTCAAAGAGTCGTTTAATCGAACTTTTTGCCGCTTAAATTGGAAACTTAGTCTAGTCATTATTCGAGCGACAGCATTATTTGTCTAACAGTAACATAAAAGTCTAAAGAAAGTGAAGACTTCCTGACTTTTTCCTTACTAATGGACAGTTAACATGTTAGTTCAGAACAAAAAATTCGACATTGGAGTTTCTGCATAATGCAAGTGAGTCAACATGGGCACAAAAACGTTACGTTCGAACGAAGTCATTGTTTGTACCTTGACTGCCAGTTACTACAGCACCAGCCAGTTTACTGAGCTAACTAACAATATTTTGATGAAGATTGGGACAACAGCAGATCTGATAGCGATCCATTTTAATTGAGGGAAACGAGTTACGAAACCTGCAGGTTGTTTGTAAATACATATTCTTAAAGTGGTTCTGGCCAGTTAATGATTGCAATGACTTCGTCCGTACAGTTAAAAGTTACAAACAAAGCAATCTGCTAAGCAGTTTAGCAAATCAAACAGCCTGTTTCATCACATCAGAGTCACGACTTTGCCGAACTTAACGACACGACATTCAGATTCCAACTTTTGAATCCACCAAAAGGTCTAGGCTACAGCATGGCACTCACCGTTGGTGCCAAAATAGTCATCCTTATCCATTAAGTCATGCTGGAAACCATAAGCAGGGAGCCATGCATGGGAGCCCGGGGGCTCGGGCCAGTCCGAAATCCGGACCTCCTCCATTTGGACATGAACACAACACTGCACTCCACCAGAAAGTTCACACTGTTAGCACAATCATGCATTGACTACCTCTTCGTTCGTCCATTAGGTGGTCATTTAGGGCGATAACGGTTGGTTGTGCGGCTGTGCACGGGCAGGTGTACTTGTACTTTCACAGATACGCGCGCGCGCGGCGGGGAACGGCGGCTGACTGGCGCGCGGCCGCCCGCGCCGTGGCGCGCGCGCTGCGATCTCTCCAACCGATATCTATTGCTGTAAAAAAAAAACGCCAGACGCCATCGTGCCGCGCCTCAGCTGTGCTTTTGCCTGCTGCCCCTTGAACGGAAACTGAATCGACAAACGCGAAACTAGATTTACGGGCTGGGAACCAGTTGTATGCGTGCTTGGGCTCATTTGGTAACAATTAAGAGGACATTCTTGAGCCAAAACAGGCGACTTCGGAACCTGTCAGACAGATGTTTCTTACCTGTCGCTGCATTACATACATTTTGGCTGCATGCCAATGTCAACTACCATGCAATTCCATATTCAATAATGACCTGACCACTTATTTGCTTTTATTCATATCCCGCTGGGTACTTTCTAGTCTGAAGGCAACTTAAGATGAACATCAAACGTATATTGAAACAGCAACTCAGTTGGGCCCTTTCTTTGAAATGTTGTCATTCCTAAGATCCAGGTGTGCTTCTAGGGTCCAGTATCCATAGCAACTGAATTTTTTGCATTTCATAAATACTGCTGGATTCAATAATTTGCTATTTATAGATATCCAATAGAAAACAAGAGTATTCTGATAGCCTTTTCCGCAACTCATGCAACTTAAAACATATTGTTCATATTTACAGTATTCTAAAACTTCATTACGGCTTCAACTGCGTACTCCTAGTCTTCATAACTTAACCAGAATATAAATGAATATTATTACTATTTATGATAACAAATACTTCTGAACAATATTCCTTAGGTTACATGAGCGTGTAATAACACCAAAGCCTGACCTTTGACCGCTATTCAGTCGGTATACAGTTACTCAAAACATTCTCTCCATTAAACAGTATAAGTGCCGAATTAATCGCCATACAGATCACGATTACCTTACTTACATTGAATTACCGCACGCCATAGTAAATATAGAGAAAGTATGGCGAGACACAAAAAAGTGGTGCGTGAGTCTATGGCCAAATTTGAAATTAGAGTATTAAAAAAAAACAGGTCTGTCGATCACGTAGGAACGCTTTTACTTGAAATATCAATTTCATACTTTTGATTGTACGATTTGAATCGCGAAATATTGCGATAGTTTCTAATATTTGTATTCTTTTGTAATGACAGATTTCTTGAAAATATAAGTCGTAGTTTTCTGGTGTATTATTTCGGCTGTATTAATATTTACCATTCATTTTTACGACTTCATTTACAATAAAATTTCTCTGTGCCTCTTCGTATCATAACTTTCGAGCATTGAAAGTTTTCAAAACAAAAGACAGTGTTGCTGGTATCTAGTTGTCTGTCTTCTTGCGTTCTATACCATGGAATTTCTTCTGAGCCTTTTAGAAATTCATTCACATACATTATAATTCTCGATTGGACGCGTAGTCATTAGGTGCACATTAAATGATTCTACAGTCAGGTTGTGCGATTATAAAAACAGCATTTCCATTGTAAGAGTTAATGTAGAAATAATGTGTTGTGGAGTTTTCTTGGTTGTATTTTCTGTTGTTAAAGGTATATCTCATAAGCGATAAACCTACTAGTCTTGACCTTTTAGAAAAATTCATGGCTCTAATTACTTCTGTTTGTGTTCAATTCAAATTTCAATTTCTTTGTCTGACATTCTAAATTTAAATTGTAGAGTTAACTCGGAGAATATCTACACATATTTTGAATTTAGATCTCTCAAAAATCTACTAGTAATTTGGAATAAGCAGTGCCTTTGTAATGTAAGTTATGTTGTTTACTGTTTGTTGTTTCTTGTGGGACCTTTTTTTAATCTGCCACTGCTGGGCAAAAGTTTCGCTCATAACCTTTCAATCATTCCTTTGTGCCTCGTTTTTCTCCCAATCTGTCATAAACATGTCTAAGTCGCCAGTCTCATTTTTAGACCTCTTCGGCAACGACATAAGAATAAAAAAAATAGATTTCATTCTAAATCCATCCATACCTAATTATTTATATGAATAGAACGTAACAAGGTACTATAATGATCAAAGAGTATAAGAAATGAGATGTTATGAGCCAACTGACGAACTCACCGGCTTTGAACAGAAATATTAAAGGTTAGTAGGACACGAATGACGAAGGGAATAATTTGAGCAAAGTGTAATACTTGTAAATGTCACATGAATTTAGAAAGAGGATTTTATCGAATATATCTACCTATTTGCACCTACATTAATTTTAGGAATCTTAATTGAAGAAAATAAAGAATTCATTATCAAACAAAGATATAGACATATTCGGCGATGGGAAATCTCATGAGCCTAGCTACTTGTATTTTAAGAAATTACAAAAACATGTTTAAAAAATGAAAGAGGAATAATACTGCTACACCAATAATATGGCTTGAACTAATAAGATACAAATGCTATTACAACACAATACACATAAAAAGAAAGATATCAAAGCTCCAAAGATTACTCAACATCGCTTAATTAAGCACACAGATATGCACCCAGAATTCGAGCCCCATTTTTCACAAGAACAATTACAATACATTTCGAAACACGGAACTCGGCCATCTTCATCTTATGTTACGTTAATGGCTTCTTATATTCCTTTCGATGCGTAAAAAGTAGAATTTAAGAATATAAACAGTTTTTGGAGAGTTGCCAGCTTTGTAATATATTGTCCTAGAATTTATTTTAGGGCTTCCAGTATAAAACACACAAATAAGAAAGAAATTAGCAATGGGTACTAAAAAGCTGTCTGATAAGATAACATATCATCACACCTGTAATCCTCGAAGGGTTAGGCAGAGGAGTGCTTAATAGTACATACATTTCTCCAGTTATGTTTTAGTCTCATGGGAGTGAGGAGTACCTAATGCGACATTTTTGGGAGCAACGGAGCCAGGATTTGTGTCCGGTTGGCACAAATCCTGGCTCCGTTGCTCCCAAAAATAAAAACCCAGTACAGTACACTTTGACGGAGCCGGAAATCAAAACTGGGACCTCATGCTCAGCAGTCGCGTTTGCGACAACGAGGAAGTTGTGTGGTACTTTGTGGTTGTACCAGTTGTACCGATAAGGGTATAATATGATGCGGAGTAATGAGAAAACTGTCGCAAGGAAAGTTTTATGTAATGGTTTTAAAAGTAAAGAGAAGAACAAAGAAACGCTGGATGAACCATGTGCAGAATGATATGTATATGAAAGAGGTGAGTGCTGAGATAATGAGTAATAGAGAAGTATTAAAGAAGAAGAGAGGATGCGTGAACCCCAAATAAATTGGAGCAAGGGAAAAAGAAGAGGTGACTGATGAATTTATTATTAATAGAAATAAGTATAGAAAAGGAAGAAGACAGAATACTCCACCAACCATAAAGAAAATGAAACAAAGGCCGAAGATTAATGATCAACTGGCTTTTGTTCTACTATTCCAGGAATTTGTAAATTGAATTTATTTATTTGCGAAATTCCTAGAGTCGCCCAGTTTATAAATCTGGCACTCAATCGTTACGCAATGTATTTATCTTTCGCATGATATATCTTTTGTATTTCAGTGAACTATTTACATTTGGACTGGCTGAAATAGACTGTCAGAATATGATTGATGAGCGGGAAACATTCGGTCTAAACTATTATTTGTTGCAATCATACGCCAGTGACGTCTCAACGATGCGTCACAAATCTTATCTCTTTTGGACCAATCGTTGACTTTGTATACGTTGGTAAACCTCTAGCCGAATTTCTCTTAAATTAGTGAAATGTTTTTGGCATGACGTTTCAAAAATTGTAATGTCATAACATTTCACACCAAAGTTATCATCAAGTCAGGCTTTACGGATATAATTAATGAGACAGATGTGTCACAACGTGCTGATAAAATAGTATTTGACGAAGCAAACGAACTAATACTCCGAAATATTAAAAAGGTGATGAAAGTTGTGAAAATAAACAAACAACACTACCATGTTTTAACAGCAGGAAGTTTTGTAATCCAAACTAAAAGCGAAAACACTAAACAGTTATTAAATCAGAACGAAACATATTTACGTATGTTTCGGAAGCGAATTTGGAAAGAAACTAGCTATTATAATGATGTACTAGTTACTACGTTCCCACAGAATGGTTACTGGCTTTGAGCCAAGGAAACCGACAAAGTATAGTAAAGCATTTCGTGGTGTTTGTTTTGAACCAATCTTGCGTCCATTCAACGGACTTCTATGTTGCCAGGTATAGGCACTACGCTACTTGAATGCGAAGTTATCTTAACGGTATTTTTGCTTGAAGTTGTAAACATAATTTTACCTAGAACTTTATTCAAAGAACTATTGACACGAAGCGTTGAATTTACGGTGAAATAAATATTCGATTCCTAGTTGTAGTGGTTTACTTTGTGACTTTATTTAAAGCAAAACTTTCATAAAACGTCTTCCTTACCTTCCTATACTTTACCAAATTACTTGGGTACAGCTCGACACATCTTCTTTTTTTCTATTTTCATCTGGTATCGATAACAATAATTTTTACTGTCTCCCTAAATCCTATTGATTTATAGTATTGCTCTACAGTTATACTCGTAAATTGATGATGTTCATCTTCAAAATCTAAATTGATTGTCATTTGTTTCTATTCTGCTTTATATCATCTGTCACATTCAAAAAAAGAACTGCTCATTCTTACTTTATGGTCACAAGTTCTTGCCTCTCTGGGTCCGTAATTCTGCATACGTCAAAACGAGTTAGGGCTCCAGAGACAGGTCTTAAACCTAACCCTACTCGACTGCTTTGGGATGCAACTGCCTCATAAATATTTAATATCACAATGCACCTTTTATTTGTTGTCATCTTGACTACATTATTGCAGAAGACGATGTTACCTCACCATTCGTTAGAATTGAGTTAGAGTGTAAACCGCAGGTAGGAAATAACATAGGCTTGGTCGATTAAGACTTATTTATAAGATTGTGTTGCATGTAAGTTTTGTTGCGTTTGTGACTGGGGAATAACTTGTGGTGATACTTCAAATGGTTAAGTTGATATAAATATTGCAACTCTTCTTTATGCTTGTTTGGCAATATTCTGACAGTTAGCATCATCTGTCTAGCCTTTTCCCAACTATATTGGGGTCGGCTTCAAGTCAAACCAGATGCAGCTGGATATCAGTATTTTACATGAAGCGACTGCCTGTCGGACCTCCACAACCCAGTAACTAAGTAATACGATACCCCATGGTAAGACTGGTTGTCAGACTTTAGAGCTTCTGACTAACAGTAACGACTGTCAAAGATCTACAAATGACAGCCGGGACCAACGGCTTTACGTGCTTTCCGAGGCACGGAGGAAACTCGCTATGACAGATGGTCACCCATCCACAGACCAACCTCGGCAAGTGCGGCTTAACCCGGAAGATCGGCTTGTGCGGCTGTATTTATTTAGCCAAGAGCTCCTCTTGACTCATCAATATTCTGACAGTTAGCATGATTAATAAAAAAGAACCTAAAATTACTGGCATCTGAAAAGTGACTCAATCCATCTGTCGTTTCTTTGGCGTTTCTATCCCTCATCATCAGTATCATAATACATCATGATTTGGTGAATGCTACTGTAACTTCTAGTGTGTGGTTAAATCTAATGATATAATAGAATAATCAAGGCGGTATAATTCTGGTGGCAACTGGAATAAACCCACAAATGTGCAACATTGCAGCTAAGCCTAGAAACGATGCGGTCGCGAATCACGCGGGAAAGTCACGCGCCCCTATTCTGATGCGAGTTGATCGTGACTACGTTTTGTCAGCTACAGACTCGAAACATGATGTTTTCTTACATAACATACAAAACGTGTAGGAATAGGTTGAATCAAAGACAATAAAACCGAGGTTGATAGAAAAAAAAATAAGTAGAAAATGGGTTCTGTTGGATATTGGTGGCCATTTTATGCGAAGGTCATCTTAACAGAGGTAAGGTACGCCTCAGAGGTAGGTACTATTACATGCACCTCTTTCTAAGCTTTCCAAAGGATTAAAGGTGTGAAATGATAATGATATTACAAATGCACAGAATATAATGACTCTTTAGTTTAATAAATTTAATTATGTTATGACATGCTTAAAGTTTAGAACATTAAACGGGTTATTTACCATTTGTTTTGTATTTGTTTAGAGTTTTAATAAGTACCCAAAATAAGCACCAAATTAATTTGATTTAAATTTAACTAGTGTTCATGTTTACTGCTCCAAAACGCGAACTCAATCTTGTCAATTAACTCAAGTTCAATCACAGAAAATAAATCTACCACGTAAGTAGCCCAATTTTTACCCAATAATATCAAGTTACAACTCTCTAATCCTCTTCACACATTTCCCCTAATTCGTGAACAAATAGTTAAAGTATCACTTATCGAATACGTGTGGAATGTAACACTCAGAATAAGTCCGCGACAGCATTACACCGCGCCGTAAGGTTTCCTACCGTAGACTCGCGCCACTTTTCACATTTCTGTGACGTAAACGGGAACTTTGACGTTAATTTGATAGTAAAAAAAATGTTCCTTGTTCGTACATGAGAGGGGCTTTTTAATTTTCCATTAACATTGTACATGGTTCAAGTATGCTGTACGGTGTCTGGTGTCTGACGACCGGCCTCCATGGAGAGCCAAACGCCTGCCTTGGTTGCAACACTGTCAAAACAACCGTAACCCGGCAACGTTAAGATTGATTGAAGGAACGCCGTGGATTTTTGTCAGAACGAGTGTGACAGTCTGTTCCGCTCCGCCCAGGGCGGGAGGACACATTTGATTACTTCATCACGCTGTACGGTAAAATACGGAAAGCTTGAGATAAAGCCTCGGCACGGTAAAAACTCGCAAGCTAACGACTCAGGACGCGGGACTGTACGAATTACCGTGACCCCGGAACGTAAAGAGCTATTGAAGGACACCGTGGATTTTAGTCAGTACGAGTCTTACAGTCCCTCTCGCTCTGCCCTGGGTGGGAGGACTTATTTGATGATTTAACCACGTAAAAAAAAAGCTCACGTGGAATCAGAATAAGTGCGTTTTTAAATTGCAATTAGACATACGCGTCGGTATGTCTGATATGTACCTATGTGGATCATTAAATGAACATTTAAGTGAGAAAGAACAGGAAAATGAGGAAACTAATCCAATTTCGTTACGAAATCTACGTGGAATCAGAATTAGTACGTTTTTAATTAGCAATTAAACACATGCGTCAGTATGTCTGGTATGTATGTGGTCATTAAATGGGAATTTAAGTGCAAACGCGATCAGATTTTAACGAGGTACTTCTATGGTTGAAGTATATTTAAAATAGATTTGCAAATGTATGTGTGTTTGAGAATGCTTGGTATTATCAAAAAACAGTATAGATAATACTTTAAAAAAAATGAATTGTTTATAGAAATTACTTTTACCCAGTTAAAAAGTTCGCGGGGCTGACTAACTAGGATACCTTGGGTGTGGAGCTCACGGGCCAATTGAAAGAACAGGGTGGACTTTTCGTCAGTAAGAGTCTGTCAGTCTCTTTCGTTCCACTTAGGGTAGAACTCATTTGATGATTTTAACACCCAAAAATATACTAGTTATAAAACCTGAAATTGGTAATTCTTACAGCTATTTTAAATCATTTAATGAGGTAAAGAATCCACTCGTATTGCTTGAAAGGAATTGAAGAACTGATTGAAAATTGATAGTGTAAATTACCTATACCTATGTAAGTTATTCATATTAAAAGTTTAGACATTTGTAACCACATATTTTGATTAATTTAGTGCTTTTTAAAAATGTGTTTCTAAACTTTCATATTTTAAAAATATTTAAAACATCTCACTTAACACATAAAATATTAGACACAGAACAAATTGATTCACAAAGCTTCGAACTGGTTTCAGAAAATAATTAAAAAAAGCTTCAGACGCTCGCATGATTTATTTCACCAATAAAAATATTTCACATTCACAACGAAACATAATTATTTCGAATCGTATATCATCCAAATGTTCACAGTCTCTGCACTTTCTCAAAACCAAAGGTGATACGAAAATCGCCTGTGTTTTGACAGTTGACGATTGACGATGAAACAATAGAAGAAAGGTTTTGACATCTGTCAAGCTGCTGTCATAAGCGAATGTTGGTTTGTTTGGGTAGTGCAATGCATTTATTTGTGAAAGACAAATTGTTAGATGTGTCCTTACCGTAAATAAGTAGCTCAAAAATTGACAGAACGATTGGACTGTTGCGCTGCGTGTCGTGGGTTCGATTCCCGCACTGAGTAAATATTTGGATGATCTTCGAGTAGTTTTTCTGGGTCTGGGTGTTTGTGTATGTGAGTTTATATGTTCGTAAAAGCAACTATGATACAAGTGGTTTTATTTTAGTGTGGAGCAAAGTTAAAAAAAAAAAAAAGTATTATGTGAAAATTAAGCTCTTCCCACATCGGGCAAATATTTTAGAGTACATTTACAGTATCACTGAGAACGGCTGAAATACGTCATGACGTCATCAAAACGGGATAAATCTGTAAAAAAATGTCAATAAAAATATTTTTTATTCACTCAGAAGGTCGAGTCCATTGATTTAAATCATTTACTGTTATGTTAGTTTTAGTGAAAGTTTATCACTTCTACCATCAAAAATAAATAATATTGAATCTGATAGCATTGCAATTAATTATGGTCAATGTTTTAATTATCATAATATTATCTTATTACAATCTACTGACAAACAACTTGTAGAATCAACAGTCAGTAAATTACAAATCTAATAAGTCCGTCAGCTACTTTTGAAAGTTAAAAGATACGTATTTTTTGGTGGCACGGTCCATGATCGGACGGCAAGTCACCCATGCCGTTACTCGCCGTCAGCATGCCCGCACTAAGAATTATACCTAGGAGCAAGAGAGTGGCGTATTGCGAATTTTAAAACCGTCGTATATTCGAAAATATTTGGCTCATGTAACAACGGAATATTTCACGGTACATTTACAATTTTAGAGTGACAAAAGGGTCGTTATACTTATAAAACAATCATCATCTGCCTAGCCTTTTCCCAACTATATTGGGGTCGGCTTCCACTCGAACCGGATGCAGCTGAATATCAGTATTTTACATGGAGCGACTACCTATCGGGCCTCCACAACCCAGTAACTGAGTAATACGATACTTATAAAACAATATCCTTTTTATTATAACAACATACATATTGTTAAACAAGAGTATGTAATTTAAATAAAGCACGTCTCTTAGTAGCTAATATAATAAAGAGAGCCGATCAGTCGATCATTGCAATCAGGAAGGCATTACTACGTACTCACCGTAATGTATTTTAAAATTACCTTTATGTTGTGGAATCGATTGGATATAATATGTCTGATATATCCGTTATCATTAACTTTCGGTGACACTTAAATAAATACGTAAATAGAATTTTTCCTGTGGATTTTCAAACCTGGACTCAACGACAGACAGTTCATTTCTTACAGCAAGTACTATATTTAATGGGCAACTCGTTGACCGACCATGGACCATGCCCGGGTCGACGGCGCGTTGTGTTCCACGCGCGCCTCAAAGAGTGTCATGTAAGTGACGGGGCCCCCCTTTTGAGGGCCAAAGCCTGCCGGAGTCGCGGGACTGTACGAATTACCGTGACCCTGGAACGTAAAGGGCTATTAAAGGACACCGTGGATTTTAGTCAGTACGAGTCTGACAGTCCCTCCCGCTCTGCCCTGGGTGGGAGGACTCATAAGATGATTTACCACGTAAAAAAAAAGTACCATATTTAGGTGTTACTAATGTGTATTTATATTGTTATCAGCAATTTCTCACCAGTTTATGATGTACAGTTTATGATGGATGACGCCAGAGATTATCCTGGTAGCAATTAAGCTAACTAGCTGATCTAGTAAAACACAACATGAGCTATGTCTAACGAAACGACAGTAAGTTTAGACAATACAAACAGTATTACCGAAAAACAATATTTGTATGCCAAACCTCCAATTCCGTTTAGTAGTTTCTGTATCAAAAAGCAACAACCATCCATCTCTTCATCCACCCATTTTTTGTTTTCTAATCTTTTTTCTTGCTAATGAGTCATCCAGGATTGAATCACAGACTCGTATTGGCAAAAATCCATCGTGTTCCTTTAATTTACCTTTACGTTACAGGATCACGGTAACATGTTTAGACAGTCGCACGACCGCATCAGGCCAGACCATCCATCCATCCATTTATCCTACTCATATTATAAACGTGAAAGTTTGTTTCGATGGATGTTTATTACTCTTTCACACAAAAACTTCTGAACGGATTTGAATGACATTTGATACACAGATAGTTTATAATCTAGATAGTATTTATCCCGTTTTTGGATAATTATCGAATTGTAGCGGGTGAAGCAGTTGGCAACATCATCTGCCTAGCCTTTTCCCAACTATATTGGGGTCGGCTTCCAGTCAAACCAGATGCAGCTGGATATCAGTATTTTACATGGAGCGACTGCCTGTCGGACCTCCACAACACAGTAACTGGGTAATACGATACCCCATGGTAAGACTGGCTGTCAGACTTTAGAGCTTAGTTCTGACTAACAGTAACGACTGTCAAAGATCTACAAATGACAGCCGGGACCAACGGCTTTACGTGCTTTCCGAGGCACGGAGGAAACTCGCTATGACAGATGGTCACCCATCCACAGACCAACCTCGGCAAGCGCGGCTTAACCCGGAAGATAGGCCTGTGCGACTGTAATTATTTAGCCACGAGCTCCTCAGTGAAGCCACTGGCAACAGCTAGTAGTTAATTACTCAGATCAACAAATACATTCACAATCAAAACTCGACACCTATCAACTCTTCTAATCACTGAAACTAGATCCCACCTAATCCTATTGCTTGACACGTCAAAAAGAGAAAGGACATGTCTATTCCAAATAATTCGTGTTACCTCCCTATTATCATCGGTGACAGCTGTCTTCAGATAGCTGGGGAAACAATACATGACTCGAAAATATCGCAATCATCAAGATGACGAGATAATTCTGAAAGACACTGGGTTCCGCAGTAGAAAATAAAATAGTTTTGCTGAATGGTTTGTATGATCTTAGTTCTTCTTTAGTTGCTTGCTTAACCGCCTTTAACGGTTAGCTTATACAGTCAAAATCAAAATCTAATTAATTAATTTCAAGTAGATCAGTTACAGGCACTTTTGAATTGTCAAAGACATAAAAATATAATTAAATACTACAAAATTATGGTGCTACAGTCCCAGTCAGAAGACATAAAAACTGTGAAAGTACCCTAGATGATCATTCCAAGGAGTACTTAGATCTCTATGGAGAAGAACGGGCAAGAAACTGCATGGACACTCTTTTTAGATCGCCAATATTATTACAAAACCTTTGTTACATCAATCATTTTGAGATGGTACATTATGTGAGAATCAGTACATTATATGAGAATCAGTATCGTCTGTATCCTAAAATTATTTACAGTGCTTCGATCCAAAAAATCAAGACCATATAATATGGGAAATAAACATTTACTAGATCTTCCCCGCGGTTTTATGTCTGTTTTTCGGCTCCTATTGGCCGAAGAGGGCTTTTATATAACCTATAACTTTCCTCGATAAATGGGCTATCCAACATAATTCTTTTTTTTTTACAATAGTTCCTGATATTAGCGCCTTCAAACAAAAAAGCCCTTTAGCTTTACAATATTAGTATACATTCAAAGAGCTGGCTGCCATTTTTTTAATTTTGCTCTTCTGTTGGCCTTCTTCTCCCCCAGCCAGGGCTTCAATGTTGTGTTGTTTTTTTGTATTATTAACTCTTGGACACGTTTTCAGCTTGCCTCAAACATCTACCCAAACATCAAGCTCTCGAGCTATTGTGCATTTTTGTTTTCCTATTTTTAATTTCTTTTAATCTCATGAAATTATTCAATACCTGTTAGAGAGAATTTAGTAACTACTTTTTATAAAACTGCATTGACAATTTTAACTATATCAACTGTATAATGGAACAAAACTATCTATATTTAATACGTTCTCACTTCGTTTTAACAACACCTAACATAAAAGTAATAACCCAATTTATTTTACTGGCAACGATTTATATACACGGCTTAAACAAAACATTTGTAGTATGCATATAGCAATTAAAAACAACGGATATATTCGATAATCGGTCCATAACTTATACATAAATAGGAAGTTCTTAAAAATGATTCATCGGAGTCTACTCTTGCATAACATAACGAAACGGTATTCTAAAAATGCATAGAGTATATTGAATTCTTGAACGAAAGTAGTGATCCATTTTGATTAAAGATAAAGTGAAATAGTTTCATAATAAGATTAACGTAATACCAAGTGAAAGTTATAGGTGTTAATACTATAGATAGCTCCCAAACATAAAAAGATTACATCAGAAAGACAGTGCTTTCATACGATTATCTCAGTACTTATAAAATGGTGACTGTGTTTTTACCTGAATGCGCCAAAAAGAGGGTTATGTTTTTTAAATGTATGTATGTTGAGGCGGTGGAAATCCACTCCCGATGCAGCTCCGTATCTGACAACGACCCTTTAACATGGGGACCGACTGCAGAGAGAGAAAGAGAGAGCGGAGTATGTTTCTATTTGACAGCTAAGTTCTAAAACAGCCAGTTTAATTAATGAAGTGAATCATTAGGATTATTGTTAATTATACTCGCTGAGTACCAAAATCAACATACAACCTCCGACTGAACGGCATGATTTTAAAATCTTGTTTCCAACTTTTTGTTCACTTGTACGCGGTTAAAAATTTTCGGGTATTTGTTTTTGAATTATTGTCATTACAATAATGAACTGGAATTCCCAAAAAAAATAGGTTCGATTACCTATTTGACAAACATATCTGAGTGATAGAGATGTCACAGAGATAGAAGTTGTCAAATAAAATCGCGAAACATGTTCCTTTAATTTGCATAGGTATTGGCTATGTACTCTTCACTCCTTTTTCTTAACTGCCGTATGTGTGTACATAAATAAATAATGCTTATGAGCTAACCGATCTTAGGAAACTCTGGATTGATAGACCATTGAAAGTACTGGAAAAGAAACATTTCACAAAAATCACCCTTATCAAAATGATCCTCCATCAATGATTGCAAATAATCGTATGACACATTATTTAATGTAATGTTATTTGGATCACTTTCTTTATCACCATCACGTGGTTGATGCACGTTATTTCGAGCGTGGATCGTGAACCGATTGGCTAAAGACGTCACGGTTTCACGATACAAGGCAAATCGGATCAAATTGACGTAGATTTGTGCTAGTATCTGCTGAATTCCCGATTTAA
Source organism: Agrotis puta (assembly GCA_943136025.2). NCBI lineage: Eukaryota > Metazoa > Arthropoda > Insecta > Lepidoptera > Noctuidae > Agrotis > Agrotis puta. The sequence goes on along the minus strand of OW964169.2, from coordinate 15,988,304 downwards.
TTCGGTTTTACGATCCGATCTAGAGCTAAAGTGCCCAAAGTCAGGGCCGCCTGTTGACTTTAGGTTGTGAAGTCAATAATGGAAATATAAATTTAAAAGGAGACCTCGATGAATTAATTATGACGAGGTACTTTGATGTCTAGCAGTAAACATTTTGACTTATTGATTCCTAATTGCAACAAAACTCATAGTTGTCACAACTTGCATTAGTATAGCTAATAGGGAGTGGACATTAAGTTGCAGTAATTAAAAATGCATAGCATAATCATCCTATGTTCATTTTCCCACCGCTGGGACGCATGTCTCCACTTTGTAGGTGTATGCTGCTCCACTACGTGGGTCCAGTGCAGTTTGGTAAATGTGACATAGGTATCTTCGAATTTTTGCTTCAAGGACATGCTGATTTCCAGACGAAGTTGTGCGTCACGTTGACAACAGTGCTCATGAAGAAAATAAGGTAGACAAAGTAGTACGCCTGTCTGGGTTCGAACTGACGACCTAAAACTCGTAAGTCGAAGCTGTTACCGCGGGGCCACTACAGCAGTTGCATTGGGTGTAATTTATCTATAATATGTGTGTATTTAGAAATATATAAGTATGTTTATCAGTTGTCTAGTACCCATAACACAAGCTCTGCTTAGCTTGGGACTAGATGGCGTTGTGTGATAGTTGTGGAATATTTACTTATTATTTATTTATTCAATTCTAATCGTATCATTGAAGTGCCGTACTATTCAAATTGACTGCAAACAATTCAGTTGATACAGTTGACCGTCCTTATAACATAATTTCTACATCTTATCGAGTTCTCGTGATGTCGTGACAGTCGGCTGTTTGTGAATTTCAATCATCTGATGCTTTTATCGATGATCTCATTTCAACAGGTGCCTTATGCCAATTGAGTGATGCAGTTAGATGTACGCTTTTGTGAATAGCTGTATCTGTTCTGTGGGCTACTTTGAACTGTTCTGTGATAGGATACATATAGTTTTCATCACGTGTTCTTTCTGTTTCTGAATTATTTTTCGAATATACCGAAAGTCTTGTATGGGAAACCTTTCCATGCTTTACCAGAAATCACTGACTTCGTTAACCAGAAAATGATTTAGAATCTTATTACGAAACTAGCTTCCGCCCGCGACTCCGTCCGCGCAGATGTCGGTCTTCGCGTGGATGGTTTATTTCTCCATTTTGAGTAACTCTGACAATGACATCTTATAAATATCTATTGGACCCAAATACGGCTTAGCCTATAATAATTAAGGAGATTCGCGGTTCTACAGAACAACGTCTATGAATAAAACTGAAAAATAAGATTTTTTTTCTACGTATTTTTCCAGGATAAAAAGTATCCCATTTTATGCCCAGGATAATAAGGTATAATTATACTAAGTTTCATCGAAATCGAACCGTTAGTTTTCACGTGCTGCCTGCATATACAGACAGACAGACAGACAAAAAATTTTTTAATCACATATTTGGGTTTGGTATCGATCCAGCAACACCCCCCGCTATTAATTTTTTCAATATTTTCAATGTACAGAATTGGCCCTTCTACAGATTTATTATATGTTTAGATTCTAAGGTTGTGTTTATTTTCATTAAATGAGGAGAGTAAAGCAAGTTTGCTACTTGATAATGATGAAATATTTTGAACACTAGTTGTATTCGACGTATCCTATCGGATAATCGAATTAAAGCGAGAACAGATAGAGGCTGATAACACACCAACTAATTTCATGCTTTATCTATGTGATTTCAACTGCTTTCCCTTTCAAAATAATCAAAGGAAATAGCAATCAAGACTTTATCTTGCAATAAAATCTTAACACTAACTCATAAACAGTTGATTTCCTAAGAAATTTTATGTATAGAAGACGTTTATTACAAGTTTTTCTTTCACAAATGAAAAGCGTGCATTGCTTCAACAAAAAGTTGAGAAATCTTGATGTCGCTTCGCTCTCGCTAGAATTACTAACACAATATACGAAGCTGGATAATCTAGGTAAATAACTAATGCCATTATAATGTGTTAAGATATTAAAATTATGAATAATGCGCTGCTAGATTAGAGCTTTATACGTAATCATGGGTAATCCATCATAAACTTGGTAGAAATACCCAGTAGCGTATGCGGCAGTCACTATGTCCAAAGAGATTTCAATGTGTTTTGGTAGACCAAGGGACTGTCTTTTAAGGGCACTCCGGCCCTGGAACGCAAGGTCATGTGAAGAACAAGGTGATGTTTAGTCATTAAGAGTCTGGCAGTCCCTTCCTCTCCACACATGACGGGAGGATTCTCATTAGATGACTTTAAACGAAAAAGTGAATTGCAAATTGGAAAATGCCATCCAAAGCTTTTCGTATTACTCTTCTTCTTCGTATTGCTAGCAGGACAGAATTTTTATGTATATTGTTAGCCCAGAACTTAGCTACCACCACAACATCGACTCATCACTTATCTTGTAGCTAAAGTGTCATCACAGGGGACACGTTGGCTTCATGATTTTGTGGCAAGACGGTTCCACACCCACACCCTGCTGTTTGCATCCCTAAACCCTACGTCCCGTACCCTGTCATTCCTTATAGTACAGAGATCTTTCTTTTATTCTTTTAAGTGTATCAAAGTTAATTAGGCCGTCTCTCAATCATTTAAAAAAATATTTGGGATATCAAAATTGATATTTAATCTATTAACTAATTATAAATGCTAATTTGTTCTTACATTCTTTGAAAATCTGTAAATGTTTTCAACAATTGCCTCATGAAAGCCGTAAAAGTATTTTATATGTAAGTGGAAGTGTATTCAGGGTATCTTAATGCCTCTATAAACCATGGTTGCACCATCCGCACATATTGGGGACAGTTTGTCACCTACTTGCGCAAGCGCATGCTAGAATCAAGATGGTGGGCTAATTAGCTCAGTAGAACGTTGGGAAACTGAGATTTTTGGAACGGAATGTTAATTGTTAATGTTAACAGTTTTGGAGTTAATGTGAGTATATTGTAAATAGTTAAATATTTAGTTGTAATCGGGATATCAAAGATAGTTGGGATATGCTTACTAGTATAAGAATGTAAATGGCAGAATATTGTAGCACATCTTGTGAGAGGCCTATGTCCAGTTTTGTCCGCCAGTAGAGTGTGATAAGTTGAGTTAAAAAGCAGAACAATCCATAATCCTTTTGTAAATCTAGAAAGTAAGTAACACAAAAGAAAGAAGATACCAGTTTTTGATAAACAACCTCCTTTCAAAATCATGCCAGACAATCGTAATTGAAAAGAAGCCACTGCCTACATCTTCGTCCAAGAGGTCAGGCACTTATTGGCTCAGCTCATGCAACATGTCAAGATTCGTCACACGTCATGTGTACGCGCATACGTCATGCAAATGGCATGGATTTTCTGTCATGGTGAAATCGTGAAGCTTCGGGTCCGGTCGACTGACGGGGTTTTGACTGTTAACTGGACGGTTATGGTGTTCGAGTTTTTTTTTTAACAAAACCATCAAATGAGTCCCCACCCTCCCACCCATGGCAGAGCGGGAGGGACTGTCACAATCCACGGTGTCCTTCAATAGCCCTTTACGTTCCGGGGTCACGGTAATTCATGAGTCCCGCGACCATGGTGTTTGTAATAAGAGGAACTTTTAAAACTATGACAGTGTGCAGACCCAAAGTCAAAATGATCAAAATCAAATTATAGCGAGTATTTACGCCGCCATGGCTGCCATTTCATGGGGTCGCGGTACTAACTGACCAGAACCATGACCTTAGAATGTAAAATGCTATTGAACGAACGCGGTGGATTTTAGTCAGTATAAGACTGACAGTCCCTTCGGACACGTTGAGCTTCATTGTTTCGGCGCTTTTCTGGTGATTGCCACTGTTGATTCTGGCTTTCAGGAGTTGCAGTGTGTGGTGGGTTTTTCAGTCCCTTCAGCCTGTCCACCCAGGGGATTCATAAGATGATTATACTACATAAAAAAGAGTGACTGCCATTCCTCAATAGTCTTGACTCAGGTCTACGAAAGAGTAAGAAGCCCAGCCAACCTTGGGCAGTAAGCTGCAACCTCGCTTATCAATCGAAAATGATATCACGATGTATTGGTATTGAAATTGCCTCATACTTATTTTCATTTCAGATTAGAAGGTTATTCATATTTTCGAGATAACCAATGATATGTTGCAGTTTTTTGAAATGTTCAGTTTTATCAGATTGGTAATCTTTATCTGATATTGAATGATGTCTCAAGTTTTTTTTTAAAGGATTTTGCGATAAGTTGTATGTTGAGAACTTGGATACTTATGAATGTGATAACAATCTTTATTCGTTTAGAATCAGGTGATACGTCTTTGGGAAATAATGAGAATGAATTTACCTGTCTTAGATCCTGCAACGAAATTAATCAGAAAAGAATAGTGGAGGAGTAGGAAAAAATATATGTTTATATATGTATCGATACATCTTGTGATCACTAAACCAATGCAGTGTTTGGGAAACTTAATCAATATGAATATTAATACCACAGTTACTTTAATCCAAAGGTCGAAGGTCGGTACAGTTACCGATAGTTGGGCATTGCATACATTACCAATTTTTAAAATTTGTTAAGTCATCAGTTGCGAGCTAAACTGCCTGACTTGACTGACTTAAAACCAACCATTCCTTCAGTTGCTCTTTCATCGCCATCTGCCTAGCTTTTTCCTAACTATGTCGGCTCCCAGTCGAACCAGATGCAGAACCTGAATATCAATATGTTACATGGAGCGACTGCCTATCTGACTTCCACAACCCAGCAACTAGTGCTTCTGACTGTGATTAACGACTGTCAAAGATCTACAAATGACAGCCGGGACCAACGGATTTACGTGCTTTACGAGGCACAGAGTAAACTCGCTATGACAAATGATCACCCATCTACAGACCAACCTCGGCAGGCGCGGCTTAACCTTAAAGATCGACCTGTGCGGCTGTAATTATTTTGCCAATTGCTCTTTCAGAATTGAAATAAAATGTAGAGTAGAATTTTTTATTAGAAATGCGCTGTTTTCGTCAGACATTTCACTTCTACCAGAAACCCACCAACCTATTAAAATAAAAGCGACGGCACATTGTCCCACTTACTTCACCCACTGAGAGGCTTCATAGCTTGTGCCCAGTCCATTGTTGGTGCCCAATGACCCGTGACAACCAGTCGTAACTCACAATCGACTGCGACTGCGTCCGAGTTGCGATCGCTTCCTGATTGGGTGACGCAACTGGAACGGACCCACACGGCGGTAGGCAAATTGGTGTTATTATACTTCCGTAGATAGTTATTGATTCGAAATTTATTGATGAAAGAACGAATGATTTTGTTAGTTTTATTGGCTAATTAAATTCTGTTATAAGCTGTCACGGTTTATTACTAAATTTAAAATGTCAGATGCGTCAAAATGTCAATATCGTCAACAACGTCGAAATATCGGGAACTCAAACAAATATGTTCACGGAAGATATCCCATAAGTGACATTGTAAATTAAGTAGTCGAATGACGTATGATCGAAAACAATAAGCATCATAAGCTCGAAACATCGACAGCGCGAAGCCCATATATCCTTATTTGTAAATCTAAATAATCTTTTACTTGCACACATAATCGTTCTTCAACCGTTTACTTGAGTAATAAAAATATAAACTTTCACATTACTTATTAGTAATTTTGCAACTGATTGCTGATTCCAATTCACATAACTTCTTGAAGTTTCTATAGTTAGAGGTTATAAAAAGCATACACCTTTTGCATGTAATACTCAGGTTACAATAGTAGATGGTTGATATCTAGCCATTTAACCATACTTGAGGTTTATAAAGCAATTAAAATTATTATATTAATATCACATCATTAAGGAACTAGATTGGAACCGTGATAGAATTGAGAGAAATTCTCAGGTATCAATTATATAGTGTTCATGCTAACAATTTGATGATGTTATCTGTTCAGAGAGAAAGATCTGATGCGGAAAGAGGAGGACAATTTTAATGTTGAGCTCACGGAACCAAGATTTTTCATTTTATTCTTCAAAACTTTTTTATTTTCTTTACCGATAGGGTCGCGTTTGATAATTATCCCACCCGATGGTAAGCGATGATGTGGTCGACGGTAAAGCCCGCTTTTGCTTCTTCAAGACCGCGAAAGACTTGAGTCACTTGTTGATAGAAAGCTAAAGTAAAAATATATCTTCTTCCGGGCCACGTTTGAAAAAGGACCGATGGTTAATGGAACAAAGGATACAAAGAGTGGAGAAATGAAGTAATTTATCGGAGTTCTCGGGACAAGGCCTCGGAGCCGGGGTACTCAGGGAATATCCCTCCGAAATGGAGGCCTCGGGATACTCAAGGAATAATCCTCCGGGGCCTCTGAGATCGGGGTACTAACGGAGCAAACTCGGAGAGTCAAGTTGAAGAAAACCGACAGTCAAATTGGATGCGGAAGGCAGAGGTTGGGGAATGATAGGGTGTTGTAGTGCAACTTGGAAATGCACGTTTGCAGCAGTCGACTGCTGCATCTTAATTGATTGAGTGAGGAACAACATAGGAGGACCCACTGAATGACTTGTGGTCTCTTACTTATATCAATGCTTATGGCGCTGTTGTATTGTACTTGAAGTTCGTCAAGAGAAGAAAGCGTAGACAACCGTATAATAAACTGCTCATGTTAGTACATACATAATTATTTTTAGGGTTTTTAATTTTGCGCGTTTGTGTTCGTTAAGATGTCCAAAAGAAGGGCAACATACCCTGAAAATACCTTGATCGAGTTCAAAACAAGAGAAACAATAAAGGTACTTTCTTTTCAGAATGACTAGGCGCGCAGAACAATGCAGCGGTATGTGGTAGTAATTAGTGTGTGAAAGGCCACACATGTCACTGTATGCATTGTTTGAAAGTACACTACTTGATTGTATGTTCGCCTAGTAACATCAGTGCAACTTTTAGTCAAACAGAATTATCGGCTGCATACTATTCCGTCGGTATCGCTTTGTTTTTAAAGATAGACAAAATTATTTCGTTGTTATTGAAATTCCAATAAATAGATGTCTTCAATGTTATTCTTTTCAGGTTCATAGGTTCTATTTTAATTTAGATTTGAGGATTCAGGATCTTAGAAGATGCAGCTACAATCTGGCTAGATTTTCAACTCAATATTCTTTGTTACACACATCGATGAGGATACACGTCGATGCAAAAGTATGTACAGATGTAACTCAAAACTGTGTTTATAATCAGAGGTCACTGCTATTACTATACATATGTGTCGTGTATGAGAGTACAGTAGCACGTAATTACCGGTGAAATGGTAACATGGACGGTACAATGGGCATTGTTCCCGCGTCACACAGTCGCAGGAAGAGCTCGCAACCGCTGCCCATTGTCTGCTCGCCTGGTACCTGGTCGACGGATCAACCGCTTTTTGTATGAGAATTTGTTTGTAATCCGGAGTTATCTAATTTGTTTGGTGATTATTAAATGTTAGGTAACTTTAATTTAGAATTTTAAACGTTTTTTTTTTTGTTCAATGAAAAGGTGGATGAAAGATAAGAATTCTTGAGAAAACATATAATAGATGAAAGGAAAGTTTAAATCACGATTTAACAAAAGACTCTTAAACAATAATATAGCCATGCATGACCTCACTGATACCATATTGGTTTAAGATGCTGAATGACAAATTAGTGAGACCTTGATCGATTCCAATTTTAATAAAAAATCATCAAGTTCACGTCTGATATGATAATTCGTATCAACGATTATCTTACTAATGATGTCACTTACACGATTATTACGAGTCGTGTCATGTGTAAAACTATCGCTACTAATCGATACATGTAATTTGACATTTCACTTAACACTACCAAGTCTAAATCCTAATGAATTCGATAGCGTAGATTCTCAGAATCGATTTGTCAACGTAACCGATTACGTATACTGTTCGAAGAACAGAACAGTTGCAGCCTAATGCATCGAGCATTAGGCTGCAACTCGATCCCTCGTTTCGAATACACTATTCTTAGGGATCATTGCACTTGATTGACTTAAGCTATCGAATTGTTAGACGACGTTTGACGTTGGCTGTAGCATGTTATGAAAAATGTTTGTGGTATGATTCACGTGGTGTTGCCAAGTACTATGATTGAATAGAAAGCCTGCAAGTACGATTGCGTGCCAACTCGGTTGAATACATCGTACTCGAGTTAGAAGAGTGTTTAGTAAACAAACGGAGTTTCTTTACATCGAGGCCGTTAGTGGTTGGAATTTTTTTTTTTGTTAGTCGGTGATAGTATAAGCGACGTAGTTTTTCGTAGTGATTAACTTTTACTGATAAATTCACTAAAACACACAACACGCAGACGCAAATACCTCAAACTTAATTTTTAACAATTATTTCTTTCTAAATCTGGACGGTGTGATGAAGAGCTTCCAGATTCGCGCTGGATGCAAGCGGCTTGCTATTGGAAATCTATACATGGAGCCTATGTTCATCAGACAATTGGTCATACTACGGCTGATAATAATAAGACAGGGGCCATAGTTTTTCCATAGGTATATATAAACAGTCCACCAAACCGACCAAACGCCATAACCCTGTCTTTTATTCCCATATTCCGCAATAGTCCAACTCCAACCGGGGGTTGTCCTTCTCCTTGGGTATACTGGCATAGTGCATACAGGGATAACCGCCGGTTGGAGCCTCATTTCATTGAGATTGCGTAACGGGCCTCTGCAAGATGGCTCCGGCTCCTGGCACGCCCTCCAAAAGCCCGGGATTCCATTATCCTTTTAAAATCTCGATTTTAAAAGGAAAAGAATAATAATAATAATATTCTTTATTGGAACAAAAACAATCGTTACAAAATTTTTAGTGTTCGGTAATAGCCACATTAGTTAGAAACTATGTCGTGACTATTAGCGCCCACCTCCCAGGGAGAGATGATATCAACGTTCCAGATAGTGATACGATAATGGTGATGAGATCTGGACAAAGACAGACACTAACTCAACCAAAGCTTCTTAGTACAGCTTCAACAAGCCAAGTTTTATGGTCAACCAACACAATGCTTTATAGTTGTGAAAAACCACAGCTTTCTCTCATTTACCATCTTGTTAAACTTCAATGTCTCTAGCTAGATAAAACGTTCTATCGCCATTTGCCTTACATAGTTAGAACAATGATTCAACAGTCCAGATTTCTACTTCCCAACTTTTCTTTTTGAACTGTAAACAGTTCTATAACTCATGTGTCTATCTTTAAACTACGATTCATTTAAAATTTGATTTGTTTAATACATTTACTATAGCTTAAAGTACCATTAATACTACATGAAGTAAACGTTCTTGCCCTCCGTTCATCAGCAAACAAGTCCAATCCAGGGTTGCTCCAATATAAAAATAAACTACTGCTTACTTTTGCCTTTGGTTTCGCTTTTCCAACTCCCTTTCCTATAATATTACTGTCACCAGGGGCCGTATTATGACGTGTTAAAACCAGGCTTGTTCCAGTGAATGAACGAGGTGGCGCTAGACGACTTGTATAGCTCTGTCTCTTTCACTCACTGGAACAAGCTTGGTTTTAAGGCGTCATAATACGGCCGCAGGGTCCCATTAGACACTAAATAAGCGTAACAATCGCATTTAACCATGTTTATCCTCTTGATGGACCCTACAATGGGCCACTTTGGCTCTGGCTCGAGGAAACTGGAAGTCATGCGGAGAGGTTTTTGGACCAGCAGTGGGATGATGCAGGCAAGCAGTATCAGTATCAGTCTCAGAATTCACACTGAAAATATACTACAAGAAAAAAACTTATTCACCATTTACATCCCCACAAGTTGAAGTACCCAATTCGTACAAACACGCGACAAAAACGTATAAATTAAGACAGTGATACCAAAAAATGGCGCTTGTCAACGCCCACTGAGACGGCGCGGGTACCCTTTACCATAATTAGGAATTCAGCTATAAACATCCGCCAGACGCCGTTAACAACATTATAGGTGGGACAGGGCTGACAGGTCTCAAATAGCTTTGAAACTTCTTTGGGGCCAATCTTGGGGCCGATGGGAAGCTCTGCATGTTACGTTATGGACTTCATAGTTTCAAAATGTAATAATTATATCCAATTTAGGTGAAAATCAGCCCTTCTTCGTTTCCTCTAAATATGTGTATATACATTAACTACTGTGTCGCGAATTGTATTTTTTTTTTTAGGTAATTAATAATCCGATTCAATCGAATTTTGCACAAAAAATACCAGGTCTTTTTAACGTCATTATTATTAAAAAAAAACAGTACTTTGCCACTTCTTCATATTTTTAGCTGGGAATCTATCATAAACAGCTTTCACAGAAAAGGGAATCAAAATAAATTGTAATAACATCACACATTCTTCACATTCCTTTACAACATAACATTCACTTTATCATATATCCCCTACTTTTCGGTTTTCACCAAATTGTCGATCAACTTTCAATCCTACACCTTCCTCATATGATATACCAACTCTATCACCTAGACCATCAGCAAACTGCTTCTCATTATCATAAATCTTCATTTTTTGCAGCCCTATACGGCATCGTGATGTACCCCGACATCACTCTCACCCGTTACCCGTTGTTTCAAGATGATACCTATCTTATCGAGGATGCACACATAGAATCTACTCTACTAACTCCGTTACGTCACTATTACAACATGTACCAACATAATGTATTGCTTGCCAGTGGGATCCATAAATCTGTAATAACAATTTATTGGGTTGTAAAGTTACTGTTTGATGGATGAGGTAAGTTTCCGTAGATACTGGAGAGTTTCATTCATATGTACTTTTAGTTAATATTGCAAAATTTGGCTTCATCTTGATAATTCACTATAATGTTACTAGGCTTCACGTTATAGGTCGCATCACTTTTTTTTCTTTCAGCCTCCTTTTGTTAACGCTAAAATTCGGTCATGATATTAATCCCTGTCTCATTCCCTTCTTGTTATACTGATACTGCTTGCCTACATCATCCCACCGCTGGGGCAATAGCTTCTTTCTCCCCGTGACTTCCAGTTTCATGGAACCAGGTCTAAAGTATACCACTGGTAGTTGGTTTTGTCGAGCTCGTGCTGTACTGTACTGTCTACTGGTCTCAAAATTAATCAATTGCCTAAACTTCGCTGATAATCACATCAATAACAAAATGCATTCCGTCAAAGCGCCTGTAATTCAGCAACCTTCTTTAATCTCTTCATTAAAGTTTGTTAAGATAACGTCTACCTTTTTAATATAATCCTCAAGTCACAACAAACTCACAATATTCTTAATTGCGACGGAACTCAAACGTCAACACAAACACTTTTCTTTTATACGTCTACACATCTTTCAATGATCTATTTCGGTCTAAACCCTCGTCCCGTTATTCTATTAGCATATAGAAACCATGTCTGAAACATAATAATATACGGATGCATATCAAAGAGCCGTGGGCTGCTCACGCGCATGCCTAATCGCTGATTGATAGATCAAAGGCGGTAACACTGTCCTTATTTAAACTATGCTGCAGTGTGCACGATCTTTCTTGTTGAACAAGATTTTTCAGACGTGACAGTTTAGAATTTTGATAGAGAAACCTGATTGACTTAGAATGCTGATGACGATGACGATATAATTATACATTTATATGGATAGATAAATAATTAATTTGGATAGATATTTGAACATTTAAAGGAATTTTTTGGTGGTACTGCAAATGCTATAATGCCGTGTACCTAACTCCAATATATCATCAATATAACAGAGATCTTTTCAAGAACAACAATTAGTAGTTGTTTTATTTACCGAAATTAGGATTGTGACACTCATTACAGAGAATTTAGTTGGACTATTACTATTTTCTTCAGCATTAATATTTTTTTTCATTACCCCTTTTCTCTATTTAATTTCTTTTTGTGTTTTATACTCCTTTATAACTTATTTTATCAAATCACTTTTAGCCTTTTCAGTCAAAAACAGTTTAATATAAATCAGGACACAAATTGGTTTTAAAATGAATCTAATAACTCGTTGAGTCTGCGACTGACAAGACAATTAAACTGATTGATTTGCACAAGTGTGCCTAAAGGACAACCTTGTAGTATGCAAGTTAATTACACACTTAATAATAAACCACTTGTGTCACAATACTTTCTGTTACTACACAGATAGCATGGTCTTCACTAATTGTCACAATTATCTCTAAGACATCTGCATAACTAATCAGTTCTCAAGAATCACTCTCACACGACATAACAGCAAGTTATTCAGGCTTTTAGATTATGTTAATGTCAGTCAAGTGTCTTCTTCAAACTTCTTCGTGTAATGGAATGTGAAGCTTGAATGGGAGTAATAAAGTTAATTTTAGAATGATGATGGTTCGTGGTGTACGATTCTTATGAAGAGCATGTTGCTCACGAATAGTTGAAGGAGTTAGCGTAGTAAATTTAACTGTCAGTAAGTCAAAATGTTTATGAGACCTTAATATTACATCAGAATTATAATTATTTTTGACTTTTACTGGCTTAAAATGGATACCAGTAAAATGAACCTTTTAAAAAATACTTCAGTGTCTTTACATTAAGGTTAATACATCTGGGTTGATTACAATTATTTCATCCTCCTGATAAACTCAACTAGGTTTTAGTTAGGATAACGGTGACTCCTGTTTTATACTAAAACACATACGAAAAAATTTACCTAGAAAATAGTAAAAATTTCGGGAAACGGATGGATGAGGAATACACATAACAGAGAAGTAAGATTAAAAGTTATGGACAAATAATGATGATGAAGATGATCCGAATTCTGTAGATGTTAGCAGACTTAGTAGAAGACCTGGCACTAGCTGTAGTATAAGAATCTTTAATGGCAGGCTATTCTCACTTTTTTTTAACGTGGTAAAATCATCAAATGAGTCCTCCCACTCAGGGCACGGCGGGAGGGACTGTCATACTTGTACTGACTAAAATCCACGGTGTCCTTCAATAGCCCTTTACGTACCGGGGTCACGGTAATCCCTTGGTCCCGCGATCCCGGCAGGCTTTGGCCCTCTACAGGCCTCGTCACTATGCTGACACTCATTGAGGCGCGCGTGGAACACAACGTGCCGTCGACCCGTCTCCCTAGTCTTTTTTTATATTCTCGAACGGAATTGTCTTACTCGGTTGTCATAGGTGCTGTGTCCATGGTCGTGAAATGTCTCACGCCGTGCGATGACGTACCGATAAGTGTACGTCGACTTGAGATACGAATGGAAGGAATTAAATGGCCATGTGTGACATATTTATCTCGTGTACACAGATTCTTGTCTCCAATGAGGCTCTTCTGAATTACAGCTAGGTATCTGACAAAATCATAAGTTTTGTGAGAAAGCCGACTTTGCTCTCTTATTTTTTAAATGAGTCCCATTGATGGAAAATTGAAAGGGACTCTCAGACTCATATTTGATCAAAACACCCTGTTCCCTTCCTTTTTCTACATACTAGTGCCATTTAAGACATATTGCAGCGTTATAAAAAACGCTACATTTTTAAATATCACCTTTTTTTATGGTGATTGTCATGCAACCTGTTTTCGGAAGCCTTTAGTCGAAATTTTTCTTTAAGAACTGAATCTTTTTAAGTTAGGAATTGGTTTTTGTTCGAGAAAAAATTGAAGATTTTTTAGTGTCAGTTGGATGTGTTTTGTTGGCCGTGACGGGGTTTTGCTGATTTTTTTGGATGGAAATCACTTTTTGTTAAAAAATGTGAAACATTTTGAATTTAAAGTCGACAACGTTGGTTAAAAAATCATATGTGAAATCTTCTGTTTTTTGCCGGAATGGCGTGATCTGAAAATTTTCCTATGTATCGGTAAGTTTTTACAATTGTTTTTCTTCTGCAAATTTGTTTATTGTTCAGTCCGTATTTTTGGTCTCATGCAGCCTGTTTTTTCTTATCTACATTGGGCAGGAGGCGCTGAGTACGGTATCACGCTCAACTTTATAAGCTAGCAGTCGGGAGCAACGCTCCACCGCGACCCCGGTGTGGTCGCGTGCAGTCTTTCCGGATCCTGAATTTGTCAGGCTCTTGAGCCGACAAATAAGTCCAAGCGTCAGATCATCGGAGGCCTGGTCCTGTTTTGACCGTGGCTACCAGCACGGTTCTCCGCGGCAGTCCTGCAGCGCGTCTCTCCATCCCGACAGGATCAAGCTGAGGATTCTTTATTTATTTAAATTAACTGTCTTATTTTTTGCTTTTAATGTTTAAATTGTTATTTTTATGTAAGGCACAGTAATACAACCCCTACACAGGGTATGTACGAGTATTTAGGTAAATAGCATCACTTTTTTTTTCTTCCGAGGCGTGTTAATTGGCCAATTAGTTAGTTACCGCTAGGATCGCTCAAATATTTTTTCCTCTGATATTCAGGATTTTGGTTTTTCCTCAGTAAATTAAATAACTATTGATTCGTACATTCTCTGGATAATCTGACATAATTGTATCGTAACCAAATTTTTTTTTGTGTGTGCGACCTAATTTTATTTAATTCAAAACTTGTACTTTGATAACCGGGCACAATTGCATCCTAACTGTATTTTTTTATTTACTTTTACAATTTTACCAATATCAAAATTATACGTTTTAAATAGGGGAAAGTTGTTTTCTTCTAGAATCCCGCTATATATGGCGCCCGAACAGGGACATGAACCCTGGACCCTTGGACTTATTTGTCGGCTCAAGAGCCTGACAAATTCAGGATCCGGAAAGACTGCACGCGACCACACCGGGGTCGCGGTGGAGCGTTGCTCCCGACTGCTAGCTTATAAAGTTGAGCGTGATACCGTACTCAGCGCCTCCTGCCCAATGTAGATAAGAAAAAACAGGCTGCATGAGACCAAAAATACGGACTGAACAATAAACAAATTTGCAGAAGAAAAACAATTGTAAAAACTTACCGATACATAGGAAAATTTTCAGATCACGCCATTCCGGCAAAAAACAGAAGATTTCACATATGATTTTTTAACCAACGTTGTCGACTTTAAATTCAAAATGTTTCACATTTTTTAACAAAAAGTGATTTCCATCCAAAAAAATCAGCAAAACCCCGTCACGGCCAACAAAACACATCCAACTGACACTAAAAAATCTTCAATTTTTTCTCGAACAAAAACCAATTCCTAACTTAAAAAGATTCAGTTCTTAAAGAAAAATTTCGACTAAAGGC
The DNA here is from genome assembly GCA_943136025.2 of Agrotis puta. Classification (NCBI taxonomy): domain Eukaryota; kingdom Metazoa; phylum Arthropoda; class Insecta; order Lepidoptera; family Noctuidae; genus Agrotis; species Agrotis puta. Next base: position 15,973,035 of record OW964169.2, on the reverse strand, counting down.
TTCCGAAAACAGGTTGCATGACAATCACCATAAAAAAAGGTGATATTTAAAAATGTAGCGTTTTTTATAACGCTGCAGCTGCTTTATACGTTTTAAATAGGGGAAAGTTGTTTTCTTCTAGAATCCCGCTATATATGGCGCCCGAACTAATAAAGTAAGTATTTTTCTTGTCCATACTTCTTCTTATTTAAATCTACATCACATAATTATTTTTTTTTGCAATTTCGAGGGTGGTAGCTCGCTTCAAGTGAGCTAATAATTTCTTCCACTGTGTGAGCTAATTCTTTCTCTGTTTATTCCTATTGTTGGTTTCAGGACTTTAACGTGATTACCCAAGTGACCAGTTTAAGAGTTTCCTAGAGCCTGGACTGTTCCCATGGTGATACATCACGAGCCCTGAACTACAGATACGAAACGAAGAACTGGCAGGATACTGTTCTTTGTTTGCTTGTGTGAGTTGTAATTTTTCATCACTTATATAAAATAATTTTGTGAACTATAAAACACACAACCCTCTTTTATTTCTCACCCAACAAATACATAATTTACCTGATTGTTATCCCTTGTGTTTAATTTGTTTTCCTTTAGCTAGCGGTTGTTAGAACCCGTAGTGCATGAGTGTGTTGTATGAACTTATAGGCGTCGTGTTGCAAAGGTAAGCTCCGTATGCACGGTTGTTGTCTGTTCTTAGTGGTGTCTTTCGTTTCCTAGCTTGGTGATTCCTGACGCGGCTGGTTACCTTATTTTCTTTTTTTGTGTGTCTTGTTCCAGCTTGTCTTAGGGGTACCGATATTTTTATAAGGAATCGTTCATACAGCTTCGTCAACCGTATTACTATTTTTTTTTTTCTTGCTAACTATATACTAGTCTAGTATCGCTTGAATTTAGTTTACAACATGTCGGAAGATGAAAATTCTATTGGCGAGACTCCACGTTGTAGCAGCCCTATCATCTCTCGACCACATCCCACCACTCGTCCTCCTCCTCCTCCCATTCCACCTAGACTTTCACGCGTCTCCACACAGTCGGTTCTACCGTCACCGATCAGATCCGAAGATCCTCCACCTTTTGTCAAGCAGTTCTCGTTGACCAAGTGGAGAATCTGTTATGATGGAAACACGTGCGTACGTGACTTCTTCGCTAGACTTGAGGAATGCAGGGAGGCTGACTATATTACGGATTCCTATCTCGTAAGGCGATTCCACGAAGTTTTGTCTGGCATCGCTTTGGAGTATTATAGATCCATACGCCGACCGGGTCTGTCGTATGTAGAGATCAGGCAGGCATTTTTTAGTATGTTCGGTTCTGCGGATTTCGAATTTAGGACTGGACAGGAGATACGTAATCTTAGGCAGAAACCAGAGCAGTCTGTCAAGGAGTTTATTATTAAACTGACTCACCTTAATTCCAAACTTTGTAAGCCGATTGAAGAACCTGAATTATTGGATGTCATAACCCACAACATGTTGCCAAAATATACCCCAATTTTGTCCATACAGAAATTCCCTGATATTAATACTCTTATTGATACCGCTACTTATTTCGAATCTTTTATTAGAACACCTAAGGCTGTTGCTAGTCTTGACAGTGCTGCTCACCAACCAACCAGTTCTTCTCAGGCTGTCAGGCCCCGCCTTAATGAACCTAACCAAGGTGGTGGTAGGTCTCAGAGCTGCCCAAGTTGCAATCAGCACTGCTTGAAATGCAACAGTACTGGTCACTCTTACCGTTCTTGTCCTGTGGTAACAGGTATGATATGCTTTAAGTGTCGCACTCCCGGCTTTATAACTCGTGAATGCCCGAAGTGTAACCCAAAAAATGCCTAAAGCACCGGCGGCACGTTTCCTACCGTACAGTGTCACCGGTGATTACTATTGATACTATTGATAACCGTCCGTTTATCGAAATTTTATTGTGTAACCAGGTGGTCAAGGCTTTATTAGACTCTGGTGCACAGATGTCATTGATTAGCGATAGTTTAATTCAGAAATTTGGTCTATCTTTGAACGCGAGTGATGCTTGTCCTCGTGTAATTTCAGCTAATAATTCACCGATCGATATCCGGGGATCTGTTTATCTTCCAGTCAAGTTTAATGATACAACTACTTTCCATGAGTTTTTAGTGGCAAGCTCTATGTCATCCTCTGTGATATTAGGTATCGAATTTTGGAATAAGTTTGGTTTGACATCAGTTTTTAGTCAAGCTTTTGATAAAAATATTAATGGTAATATGTACCTTCCCTCTGTTAGTTGCTCTCCACCTCAAATTTCCTCTGTTAGCGAGGTTCGATATGTCCATCCTCGTAACGTCCTAACACTGGATCAAGAGACGAGCCTTCAGCAAGTTATTAACGAGTTTGAAGTCATCTCGTCTGAGAGGATCGGCCTAGGAAAAACATCATGGCTGTCCCATAAAATACATACAACGGGACCTCCTATTCGCCAAAGTTTTTATCCTTTATCTCCGATTAAGTTGAAGCTACTCAACGAAGAGATTGACAAGATGCTAGATATGGGAGTGATTCGTCCTTCTCGTTCCCCATGGGCTAGTCCAGTGGTTATGGTTACAAAAAACGATGGATCAGTACGTTTCTGTGTTGATAGTAGGAAGCTGAATAGCGTGACTGTTAGAGATTCGTATCCTCTTCCCCGTATAAACGATATTCTTGACAACCTTCGTGGTGCCAGATACATAAGCTCCCTCGATTTTAGGAGTGCTTTCTGGCAGATTCCACTTGCTGATAAAGAGAGTTGTGAGAAGACAGCTTTTATTGTTCCACAAAGAGGTCTCTTTGAATTTGTAAGAATGCCATTTGGACTTACAAATGCAGCTTCAGAAATGCAACGCCTGACTGATATGATCGTCAACTATGAATTTACTTCTACTAGCGACGACTGCGTTTTCGGTTACGTCGACGATTTAATTTTGGTCTCTAAGGACTTTCATAGTCACCTGGCTCTCCTCAGGAAGGTATTAGCTCGACTTAAGGAGGCTGGTTTAACCATAAATTTAAAAAAGTGTGTGTTTTGCAAAAGCGAATTAAAATATTTAGGGTATATTGTAAATGAAAAGGGTCTTCAAACTGATCCCTGTAAACTTGAAGCTATTAGGGATTACCCTACTCCTACAACTGCCAAGTCGCTACGCGGTTTTATTGGTATGTGTTCCTATTACAGACGTTTTGTGAATGGTTTTTCTTCGATAATTGCTCCGCTCACTGCGTTAATCGGTAAGAGGAAAGGACGTGATCCTATAAATTGGGATGACGCTGCTGTACAAGCTTTTGCGAAATTAAAAGAAGCTCTGATCGAGACACCAGTTATGGCGTGTCCTGATTTCTCGAAGCCGTTCATTTTGCAGTGTGATGCATCTGCAGTTGGTCTAGGTTCTGTTCTAACACAGAAATTTGATGATGTTGAGCACCCTATCGCTTATTATTCGCGTTTATTTTCCAAAGCAGAACGTAATTATAGTACTACTGAACGCGAGTTATTGTCGGTTCTTGACTCCATCAAACATTTTCGCTGTTACTTAGATGGTATGAAGTTTTCTGTTATAACTGACCATATGGCCTTAAAATGGCTTCTTACCCTAAATAACCCTTCAGGTCGTTTAGCGCGCTGGGCAACAGTCATTTCTCAATTTACTTTTGACATCGTTCATCGGAAAGGGTCGCAGCACATTGTTCCAGATGCGTTATCTAGAGTTTATGCAAGTCTTATTACCTTTGATCAAGGTCCGGAGCATACTGACGATAGATGGTACAAGAAAGTCTATACAGGTGCACGTGATTTTCCTCAGATGTTTCCAGCCTATGCCATTCAAAATGGTATTCTTTTGAGGCGGATGCCTATCACATCCCCTTTGTCTTCTGATCCATGGCGGGTTGTATTGCCTTCTGAAAAAATTCCTTCCGCAATTTGGGAAGTACACAATAATTTTCCTTCTGTACACCCTGGTGTAACTAAGTCTTATCAAAAACTAAGGGAAACATTTTATTGGCCTAATATGTACCGCGACGTCGTTACAACGTTAAGGCAATGTGAGGTTTGTAAAGCATATAAGATTGCGAACACGCAACCTCGTGGTCAGATGTGTTATCCTAAAGTAGTATCCATGCCCTTACAGATGATCTCGGTAGATATTATTGGACCATTGCCTATCGCTTATTATGGGTATAAGTACATTTTTTCTATGGTCGATGTTTTTTCAAAGTATGTATGGCTTGTTCCTCTAAAGAGAGTGGACGCTTTTTCTGTTATGAAAGCGTTAGAGTCTGAAATTTTCTTTAATTTTGGTGTACCACGTTCTATTCTCTGCGACAATGCTACAGTTTTTCGTAGTAACCAGTTTCTAAATTTCCTTAGATCATTCCATATTGAATCACCTACATTTACACCATATTATACGCCACAAGCGAATACGGTTGAGCGTTATAACCAAAGTGTGGTTACATGCTTAGGTATATTGGTTGGTGAAAACCAAAGGAATTGGGCAAAGATGTTGCCTAAAGTCAAGCTTTATCTCAACTCATGCATCAATTTAGCTACAGGCTTCACGCCTAATTTTCTTATGTTTGGTAGAGAAGTACTAATGGATTCTAGGCGTGTAAATGGTCAGACTCAAAGCACTGATTTAGCGGACAGTCGAACTCGTCACGCCTCGAATCTGTCTTCTCTCAGCGAAGTCTATGCGAAGGTGGCCGATAATCTTTCTTTAGCTTTCCTTCGTAACTCGCGGGCTTATAACTCCAACCGGTCGGCTATTACTTTGAACGTGGGTGACACTGTATGGAGGCGAAATTTCTCCAGGTCATCGGGAGAAGATTTTTTCTCTGGAAAGCTTGCTCCACGTTTCGTTAAGTGTCGTGTGATGCAAGTTATTTCTAGGACTACCTATTTACTACAGGACTGTGGTTCCGTCCATTCTGGTACTTATCATATCAAAGATATCCTAAAATAAATTCCGTTTTTATAAACTATCTTTTTGTACGGACCCAAGCGTTTTTTATCGCACACCTTTTGATCCTTAAAATTTTGTCCGATAAGGTTGGTATGAACCAGGAACTCATTTGATAGTTGCGAGCTAACTCAGCTAAATTTTTTTGTTACAACAAGGTTGCATCGCACCTAGTTCCGGTAACTATTCACAGATGGCGTGATTACAATTTTTGTGTGTTTGGTCATAATTGATTTTCGAGTTTATAAAATTTTTATATTCTATTTAAATATGTCGAATATTGAAAATACATTACGCCTTGTTTTTCCCGTTGGAATGGGCAAATATGTTAGGTCAGTTAGTTATTACTTACGACTGAAGAACTTGAGTCACACCTTCGTCCTGTGTCGTTACTCTTGCTCAAGTCATTATTACTTATAGTCTTAAGTTCCTGTTTTGACTTAAGTTTCCCTGAACATTAAGTTCCACCTTGGGTAAAGTATCTCGTTGACTAGAGTGGTTTCTTAAAGTTCGAGTATATTTTGGTTTGACAAGAAACACAAGTTGGTTCTTTAACTTGAGTCTTTCTTAGCCTCACCGATTTTTTCCATTGTTTGAACTGGAGTTTATTTAATTTGTCTTTTGTCCAAGACTTATCTTCGACTCAAGTTTTGTTGCTAGTCCTTAGTCTTATTTTTTAGCTCTTTATGGTCACCTTGTTGGATAGAGTTCTATTTTAGGCTAGTATTTTGCTCTCGCATATTGTTCTAGTTTTTACCTAGTGGATTAATTTGAAAATAACTTAGATATTTTCGTTGTAAGTTAGGTTATCTTAAGGCTTGTTGATTCCTTGTTTTCTGACTGTTGTCAATTTTAGGTTTAGTGGACACTATACGGGCTGACACTGATAACGTGTAGATGGGAGTCCGGTTTCTCATTTATTCTGTATCAGCTGTACTCCGATGTCGTCTATGTTAGGTTTGGTTTAGGTCAATTATTAGGTTTAGTGTTTTTGGCTAGTCTAAGTTAATTTCCTCTGCTTTTTTCCCTTCTGCCGGACTTGTGTCTTTTTTTTCTTGGAAAGGGGGTACTGCAGCGTTATAAAAAACGCTACATTTTTAAATATCACCTTTTTTTATGGTGATTGTCATGCAACCTGTTTTCGGAAGCCTTTAGTCGAAATTTTTCTTTAAGAACTGAATCTTTTTAAGTTAGGAATTGGTTTTTGTTCGAGAAAAAATTGAAGATTTTTTAGTGTCAGTTGGATGTGTTTTGTTGGCCGTGACGGGGTTTTGCTGATTTTTTTGGATGGAAATCACTTTTTGTTAAAAAATGTGAAACATTTTGAATTTAAAGTCGACAACGTTGGTTAAAAAATCATATGTGAAATCTTCTGTTTTTTGCCGGAATGGCGTGATCTGAAAATTTTCCTATGTATCGGTAAGTTTTTACAATTGTTTTTCTTCTGCAAATTTGTTTATTGTTCAGTCCGTATTTTTGGTCTCATGCAGCCTGTTTTTTCTTATCTACATTGGGCAGGAGGCGCTGAGTACGGTATCACGCTCAACTTTATAAGCTAGCAGTCGGGAGCAACGCTCCACCGCGACCCCGGTGTGGTCGCGTGCAGTCTTTCCGGATCCTGAATTTGTCAGGCTCTTGAGCCGACAAATAAGTCCAAGCGTCAGATCATCGGAGGCCTGGTCCTGTTTTGACCGTGGCTACCAGCACGGTTCTCCGCGGCAGTCCTGCAGCGCGTCTCTCCATCCCGACAGGATCAAGCTGAGGATTCTTTATTTATTTAAATTAACTGTCTTATTTTTTGCTTTTAATGTTTAAATTGTTATTTTTATGTAAGGCACAGTAATACAACCCCTACACAGGGTATGTACGAGTATTTAGGTAAATAGCATCACTTTTTTTTTCTTCCGAGGCGTGTTAATTGGCCAATTAGTTAGTTACCGCTAGGATCGCTCAAATATTTTTTCCTCTGATATTCAGGATTTTGGTTTTTCCTCAGTAAATTAAATAACTATTGATTCGTACATTCTCTGGATAATCTGACATAATTGTATCGTAACCAAATTTTTTTTTGTGTGTGCGACCTAATTTTATTTAATTCAAAACTTGTACTTTGATAACCGGGCACAATTGCATCCTAACTGTATTTTTTTATTTACTTTTACAATTTTACCAATATCAAAATTATACGTTTTAAATAGGGGAAAGTTGTTTTCTTCTAGAATCCCGCTATAATATACATATATGACATTCCTGTGACTTTGTTCAAGTTTACACACGATATCCAAGACAATTGTGTCTTGGATAATCGCACCTACCAATGGGCAACTCGCTGTCCGACCATGGACCATGCCCGGGTCGACGGCGCGTTGTGTTCCACGCGCGCCTCAAAGAGTGTCAGCAAAGTGACGGGGCTCTAGAGGGCCAAAGCCTGCCGGGGTCGCGGAACTGTACGAATTACCGTGACCCCGGAACGTAAAGGGCTATTGAAGGACACCGTGGATTTTGGTCAGTACGAGTCTGACAGTCCCTCCCGCTCTACCCTGAGTGGGAAGACTCGTTTGATGATTTTACCACGAAAAAAAAAAAGTATTAAACTGGTACAGATGTATGAATAGCATCGAAATACAAAGTATCTTAAAAATAAATAAATTGCTGAGTTCTAAAACAACTTGAAGGCCCTAAACTTAATGAAATAAATAATAAAGCCAGCGACTTTCGAAAGAAGAGTTAGTTTACTCTTTTTTTTTGTGTTTTTGTAGTCGGTTAAAAAGTAGATCTAAAATTCATCGAAGATGAAAGTGTTAGAAGATGAAGATGACGAAGATGTTAGAGGAAATCATAAAAAGGATGTAAAAATAGAATTCCTAATGCCGTCTTTGTTTTACTTTCAATGTTCGATCACATTGTCTTAACTACAATCTAAGTTTAAACTTCACTTAGATTGTAGTTAAGACTCACTTCTCACCCAGAGAAAGGTGCTACATAATTTGTTACTGCAACTCTTTCCTATCAGGGATCGCCAACGTGGATCAACTTTCTGCTCGTTGTATAACATGGGGATATTATTTATAAATAATGGTCTTCAAATCAGGCCTGTCGGATTAGAGCGGTGCTCCATTCTCTCATCGATAGACATCTTGCAAAGTGTAACAATGTTGAGAGATTGGATCGATTTTACAATAACATTTATTTTAAAATGGGTTCGGTAAATGGAGCAGTAGAATCTTGATTAGATTAGTAGAAGATTGATCTTTAAGTTGTTGGGGAAAGACAATATAGTGAATGTTCAAGTTACAAAAATGAGAATTTCAAAATGTTTACAACTGTTTGAGTAAAGACAAAGTTACGGCTTTACTTATTGACGAAGTTATGTCTAATAATTATATTCAATGTTCATATGGCTGTAGTATAAGAGGACTTCAAACACGATAAAGTGACCACTTACTGGGCTCAAGAATCACCGTGGATTTTAGATAGTATAAGTCTGACAGTCCCTCCCTAACTTCTATTATAGCCGATCAAACATATAAGTTTTACATTACGTTGTAGAATCGGATAAAAAACTTTATATTCGGAACAGAAACATAACTCCAAAGTATAACTTATAGGTGCAAATAAAAAAGAAGTCCTAAACCACATCAATCGAAAGCTACTTCTACCGTAAGTCCCACTTCCAGGTCGCGGGACTTTCCCATTACCGTGACCCCGGTACGTAAAGGGCTAGTGTAGGACACCGTGGATTTTAGTCAGTACAAGTCTGACAGTCCCTCCCGCCCTGCCCTGGGTGGGAGGACTCATTTGATGATTTTAACAGGAAAAAAAAAAAAGAAAAGTCCCACTTCCAGGTCAACATCAAATGAAACTACTTCGCATAATGAAAAACTGTTATCGCCATAATCGTGAACAAGAAATGGAGCAACCGAACCAATTCTTGGAACAATCGTAATAACGTTTGTTTCTTGGTTGTTACTGTCGGTTGCCGGTTACGATAACCGCGGTTCCGCTCTCGGCTCATTGTTCTAAAGACGTGGTCTAATTAACGGAATAATGAAAACGAATGCTTACCTTTTTATTATCTGTGAGTTTAATTAGTTGATCGTGACTTCCTTTACTTTTTGAAATGGTAAAGGGATCGATTAGAAAACCAGTTAAATATGATCAAATGAGTCCTGCCACCCTGGAATCCACGAGTTCCTTCAATTGCTCTTTACGTTTCAGGGTCACTGTTCCTAGTTTGTATAGTCCCGCGCTCCCGGCAAGCGTTTGGCCGACTATGGGGGACCCGTCAAATTGCTATCAGTAAGGTGCGCGTGGAACACGACGCGCCTTCAACTTGGGCACGGTCCATGATCAGACAGCGAGTCATCCATTACTCGTTTATAAACCTGATGTTATTGTTGTAGCTATTAAATTAGCTTCTGATATTAACGCAGGACCATGAGTGATCGTTGTTTAATCCACAGTGAAGATGCTTGATTCAAACATTGAGTTGGCTTGGTATCAAATCTATGATCCCAGTTGGCGTTAACTACATTGTGTTGCTACCGCCAATCTCCTAAAATCACATTACAATGGCGATATTCATGGCTGGGTATCATTATTTTTAACCTACATCAAACTTTAGATACAGATTTTATTTTTCTAGCAAATACAATTATTAAATCAACCTGGTATTGCTAGAAAGCTGGGATTATTATTATAGACAAAGACAGTCCTATGTTTGAAAAAGGGACGTGATGTCAAGCACTTGATCATATTGAAATATCAATTAGACATCTTTCTTTTTTAGCGTGGTATAATCATCAAATACGTCCTCCTACCCACGGAGGGCGGGAGGGAATGTCAGACTTGTACTGACTAAAATCAACGGTGTCCTTCAATAGCCCTTTACGTTCCGGGGTCACGGTATTCGTTAACCCCGCGACCCCGAAGGCATCTTACTGCAGAAAATTTTAAACACATCACCTATGCGACCATTGCTGCCGGTTCATTGTTTGTTGTACGAAGCCGAAACTAGCCGATTCTCTCTTTCCAAAGGTCGATGTGCAATATTTATGACCAACTAGCACTTTGCCCGCGACTTCGTCCGCGTGGGTTACGTACTTTCCTAATTCCCCCTTTTTACCCCCTTAAAGGTTAAATTTCCAAAAACCCCTTCTTAGTGCTCCCCTACATTATAATAGGAAGCCGTGTGCAAAATTTCACATTCCTAGCCCCAGTAGTTTCGGCTGTACGTTGATATGTCAGTCAGTCAGTTCTCCTTTCATATTTATAGATAACAGAATATAATTGCTTTTCCATAATAACGCATTTCAAATTTAGAAACTTAGGTAACCCATAGACAATCTCTTCTACCTACAACAAAGCCCTCGCCCCATAGAGCGATGGAATTTAATCAAACCATAGACAAATAACATTCCTTCCTGCTCTTTCGAAATTGGAACAAGTGCGATTCGTTTCTTTACTATTATAATTACCATTATGTGCCGTGAATAGAGAATTTCGCAAGATTTTATCTTTAAAATTGATTGTCGATCATATTTCTTGTGGTATTATGTAAACTAATTGTTTTACCGTCTCTCTAGGATTATTAACTACTTGAAATTGTTTTTTGCCAGCCTGCCATTTGCAACTTGTGCTTTTGAACAATTGTTGATTTTGAACGTAACATTTTACACTAATCTATTACCTACTTCCTACCTGCAGTCAATTACATAACTGGATTGTCCTTTTAGACAATCTAGTTATGTAATGGGTTTTTGGTAATTGTAACTTTTATTCGCAAGTTTAAAATCAGCACGATCTGGCAAACGAAGCATTTTATATTTTTCCGACACAGTGCAAATGACGATGACCCATTTTTTGGAGTAGACAAATTGTCCCTAATTTTGCAATTTCAGAACGTAAATAATGCTGCTGAAACAGCTATCAAAGACATTTTAACTTGGGCTTAATCACCTAATTACCTGAATAAAATATGCTGTCTCATTGATTCGTGAAGAAAAAGGTTAAAAGCTTTACTGAAAATGAGAAAATAATACTTAAATCTTTTATCAACCTATATTTTTGCTCAGATAAACTAAACTCTTACGATTTTCCACTTTCTGGCTTAACAAAACTTTAAACCAATTAACAGCAACTAATACCAGAGGCCCATATAAAACAAAGGACAATCGACCTTCTAAACCAAAGTAATGATCTAATCTAGCCATAAATAGTGCATTTGATTCATGCACCAATTATAAAGCTAAGTAATGATTATTGAAATCTAACAAACAGATATCGACGAGATTGCAGTACTATTTGCATGCTAAAATATAGCACGGTGCAGGTCGTTTCGCATAGCAAACAGTTGCTATCATTGCTTACGAAGAGGGTGTGGTCAACATTTGGTGGACACTATCATAGAAACAGCCTTTTTTTTGTTATCGTGGTAAAATCATCAAATAAGTCCTCCCACCGAGGGCATAGCGGGAGAGACTGTCAGACTCGTACTGACTAAAATCCACGGTGTCCTTCAATAGCCTTTACGTTCCGGGGTCACGGTAATTCGTACAGTCACGCGACGATTATAGAAACAGCCTAGAACGTTGCTATTGCTGGAACACAGGGCTCTGTAAAGAGTGTGCCATAACCTATCATGCTGACTGAATTCTGATTGATAGATAGCACAAATGTCTTTGAGCTGGCTTACTTCGGTTTTGAACTACCTTCCTGTGCCAATTTTCAGTCTTTGAAAAGCAAGTCCTATTAGGTAGTTGAGAAATGATGACAGAAGCTACATTTGGCAAAAATGATTACCTAGATGGCAACATAAACACGATCAAACGTTTAATTGGATACAGAGTGACGTGACGCACAGTATAGAAACACAATAAGCATGAAACTTCAAAATAACGAGGTAATAAATATTTCACTGCTTCTTTGTGCCTAATTAGGTACACACAACGCATGCCTAATTAACCACCGCCAGTCTACGTAAGTCCTTAAATGTCAAATCATCGCGTGCTGTAACCAAATACGCCATGATGGCGTGCCCAATGTTTTCGACCCCTGACCTACGGAATGCGTGGCTGACACTATAAGTGCCGATTGCGAACACGACCAATTTGCATACCACACCGTCTCTTTTTCTCTCATAGAATGGGATAGGGATAGATATATAAAAGTTGGTCAAAGTCGTATTTGTGCATTAAGGGTAATGTCGATCATATCCGCCCAATTCGATGATCGTAAAGTTCTGTACTAAGAAAATTGATGAACGTTTTTGTCTACGTTTCTCATGCTTTTCTATGCGCAAGAGGATATGATTTTAGATTAAACAAACTATCTATCTTGATGATTTAAAACCGCAACTTGAGCTTAATTCGTATACTTTGGTTTTGTGTTCTTATGGTTGAATGTAGTGTACTTTGTGGGCTTGAAAGTGAAGGTACTCATAAAGCTATATCATAGTACAACAGACAAGGAAATTGTCTTTTACATCATCAACTTGCAAAAGACTAAATGGAATACATACACATGCATTGAAACATAATAAAATATATTAAATATATCAAATATATTCATTAAACGATAATTCATAACTTCTAGCGAAAAAAAAAACAAATAAAATAGTTAAAAATAATTATTATAAAACGTACTTTTATTGCTTGTTAATATGTCTATCGAAAATATTCCACGGGAACATAAAATCGAGTTAAAAATTATCCTATGTTACCTACCTACTATTGTGTGTACTAAATCCGTTCAGTAAGTTTTACCTGAATAACTAACAAACACATATTCACAAACTTTCGCATTAAAATATTAGTAAGAATTCTCTCAATTATTTGAAATCTTCCAATTCATAAACGTTGATAAATCTCAAAAGCCATTTAGGAATCATTAACCTCGAAGAGACAGACATACAGATTTAGGAAACACATGACAAATAAAGCAATCGCAGTCTGTCTGGCTATTTACAGACTTACGAAGCTTTACTAATAAGCGAAGATCAAAACGATTCGACTGAAGCACGAGCCCAGCGATGCCTCCCTTAAAAATTAATGTTGGGAAATTTTAAGTGGTAAAGAAGCGAATTTATGAAGATAGTATGGTAATTTGAAAGGTGTTTTTAGTTCGAGAGTAACGAAGTATGATTGGGTAATAAATTAGGCTGTTTATGTGTTACCATAATAGAAAGGTGATGAAGAAATAGAAATTCATAACCACAGGCCTTTTGACGAGTTGTCACATTTTTGTGGCGTAATGTAAACGGGAACTTTGACGTTAACTTGATAGGTAAAATTAGTTCCAGTACACTAACGGGGAAAGGCTTTTAAATTTTCCATACCTACAATTTACGTCATAATATTTGCACGCTAAACGGCCAAATACATAGAATTCATACAAGGGTCTCAGATTTTTCGGTAATTCAACTTTGGCAAGCGCCGTGGTGGCTCAGTGGTAAGGTAACGGTCCCGACTTACGAAGTACAGTTCGTACCCAGTGTTTGTGTTTTATTACTTTGTGTTTCTTTATTTCATTTATTTCATCACCATTGCTCTCAAAACGGTGTAGGAAAACATCATGAGGAAACATATCATGAAACCACAAATTAGAGGGTAAATGACAATTATCAACCCGCACTGAATAACAGTCCACTACCTCTCACGGAGTGGAGGCCTGTGTCCCAGCATTTTGAGCATTATATGGCATAATTTGGAAATGGGCCCCATATTACCTACATTGATTTTGAACTTAACTGGCGTAATGTAGTTGTACTACACACCTCTATACTACAGACGCTGCCTATGTTAAAATTAATTGAGCTGACTCTAGTCATTTCATGGAACTTTGGATTAGTCCATAACACAAAAGATAGTAAAAAGAAAGAAATCATAAACATTTAAACAACAATAAAATTTATTCAGGCATAACATTCACGCGTAGTCTCATACAACCTCGCAACAATGCGAAAGGTGGCAAAATTAAATGATTCACTTGTCAAAGGGTTCTCACTGTTTCACAAATAAACTGAGCCTTAATTTCACTAACAGGTGTTAATATGAACGTGAGAGAGTTCACCGCAATTATACAACCACTGACAACGGTTTCACTCGTGCGAACCAATGGTGAAAATACTCTACCACCAGAATACCTTGAAACGTGGTGGGATCAGGAACTAAAGGAAAATGTTTGAAATTTAGAAAAGGTAGTGACGAGCAACGCCGCCGTCTAATGTCAAGATATACTGGCTGTCCGTTCCAGAAGGCGTAAATGACTGTATTATTATGTGAGCTTGCTAATTTGCTTTACATAGAAGCGAAGACATGGCTCATAAAGAAATGCAGTCACGCGACGCATATAGCTCGACACTATACTTAAACCTTCACGATTTGACGGCCATAATAAATTTCAGAAAAAAAAATTAAACATGTGTGTTCGTATCAGATGTTTACAAACATAAGAAAAACACGTGGCTAGCATGTGTGAGATCGAACGTATTGAAAGTATCGCCAATCATCGATACCGTTCTCCCGATCAGAAAGTACCAGGGTAGCATAAGACGCAGGTAGTGTACCGAACCGATCGATAACTCCAATATCCCATGTCTACGTACCGATAGGACGCACACATGCAAGGTGCATTGTGTGCGTGAACTGTGAACGATTGATTCTCTCCTCTTGCACGAATGAGGTCGGGCTCGATTCGTGTAAAGTCGTGTTTTATCGAAGTGTTCAGACATCGGGATACGATCGGTGCTCTTCCTTGCACACAAATATACAAGCACTTATATGTAGTTCCTGAAAACGTTTGTAGTGCAACAATAACGTTTCGTTTTCCGTTTTGTTATTTTTTTATTTTTTGTAAGCTAAAATACTATTTGCAAGAAACCTTTTTCGATTAACGTTTGTAAAACGGACATCGCACTGGCCACTTGCGGTCAAAAATGATGAGATGCCATAAAAGTTTTTTTATTATTATATACTATTTCAGCTAATGGTCTTGACAAAAATATTTCATGTAATACTGGCCAGTATTTTTTAAGTTCTAAAAGAAAAAGTTTTGATTTTAGTAAAAGTAAAACCTTTATACTTATTCCTGTAATATTTACCTTTATGCATTGACATTTTAAAGGGTGTCACCCTTTAAAATGTCAATGCATAAAGGTTGATAGTTCAATAAACATAATAAACCTTTTTTTTGAGGTAACAATATCATTTTTGATCTTCCGCCCTGGGTGGAGCAGAAAGTACTGTCAAATTCTTACTGACTAAAAACTCACCCTGATCCTTCAGCTACCTTTTGCGTTCCAGGACCACGGGGCACCTTTAAGACAGTCCCGCGACACTGATAATAAGCCTGCAATTTACAGCTTCTCTGAAACAAACAAACACATAGTTTATCAGACTGTTATCTTTCCTCTTGTCATATAACTCAGATCCGAGGTTACGGAGCGAGATATCGTTACTTTAATACCTACTTGTCATTGTAATTTTTATATCCAATGCCACAATAAGTACTATGTATATTTCAGAAGGAATATTTTCATCTTCCATGTGTACTTTGGCCTTATACATGAAATATTATAGGATGTCGCTGCGCAGTTTGCCGCAATCTGTCCAAATGCGCCATCTAAAGGATTCCATGTTAGAAGAACGATAATATGTAGTATAACAATATTTTTGGTGAAATTAAAATCATAATAAATTAACAACATCAGCCTATATATAATGTTCCCACTTCTGATACTCTTACAATTACTACTAACAACAAACACATTGAAACATTGTCAACTGTGAAAAATGATGTCCTACTTCAAACAGACAGGCGAGTCCGAAGCGATAACGAACCAATACGAGACGTCTCAGTCCGATAGTTCTGTCACGCTATCGGATCGCTTTCGCTTTTCTATGTGACTGGATTCAAACAATTCCATATATTACAAATAAAAACGCCTCGCTTTGCATTCGCTACGCCTGTCTGTTTTACAAAGGCTTAATTGGATTGTTCCACATTGGACGCACGCTGAAATGGCACCTGAGGTATTACACATACGGCACCTATCAATACTTTACGCAGTTGTCATAAGTGAAATAATGTACTTTTTACTAAAAGTACTCGTATTACACAGGAACTTTAAAACCTTATTTAAAACTTTCTACAAAATGTCTCCATTAACTTACATTGACTTAGAAGTAATCCATTATTGTTCTTTAAGTTATGTAATGAGCTATTATGTAGGTAGGCACTTATTTACAATAAATCCATTCTCTTTTATATCATAGAAGGTATATTATGAACTTAAGTAGGAACCTAGATATTCTCTATAAAAATAAAAATCAGTTGCCGTATGTATGTTACGTATGGATTCAGAACGGATAGATTTATTAGTTAAATTGTGGTGATTTCAACTGACAGGCAGGATAAGAGAAAATTTAAAGTAATAAAAGAAAAAATCTTAAGTAAATTGTACAGACGCCAGCAGGTCAACCTACCCCAATCTGTCTTATTTAACCAATCGAACATTAACCTTCCACTATTGTGATAAGGTTGAAAAACTATTAAAGAAATTTGACAGATTGAAGTAGGTCTGTACCTACCCATGCGAAGCTGGGGCGAGTCGCTAGTATAGTCGCTAGTATAAACAGAAACATTTTGTGTCTTATTTCTAGTTGATACTTTATTGATCGATCAAAAAGTTAACATTACAGATTTGAAATTATGATTGTTATTGAAAGTTCACTTGCAAGATGAATGGGAGCAAAAAGACAAGAATTTGTTATCTTTTGATTAAGACATCTATTGCAAGTCGGTAATGTACCTATTGAGGAGGGAAAGTCGTTGACGTAATTTGAATTAGGAAGTACTTTGTTCTATTTTTGCAAGTTTCATTTTTTATTTTTTGTTTTTATATAACACTTTTTTTAAATAATAAAGCGTTTTGTTTCTGTTTATTTGAACGTGTTCATCTCTGACATTGTCTGTACGATTTTTAAATTCCGTTTGTTATATTGGTAGTGCAATTCTTGAAGAAAGTTATAAACTATTATACCTTACTCTGATGACACCCTTGGAAGCTCTGCAGCTGCTGATACTGCAAGAAACAGCTAGTAAGAATAGATTGTAACTAAAAATATAGTTCTTCTTCAGATATAAAATATAAAGGATTATTTTTAAAATTCGTTTAGTATAATAAGGTAACCTAATTTAATATTAATTGCATAGTTGTGATTCTTTTTGTACGATTTAAAAAGTCTATGGAACTGACTCGTACAAAGACAATCACAACTTCGTCTTTCATGGTGTGTGCAATAAACTATATAGGTATATTTTTCTCTTTTTTATTATATTATTTTAGTTTTAGTTTACATTTAGTATTTTATTGTTAATATTTATTAGTTTTATTCTTAAATTTCTAGTTTTAAATACTTTTAGTTAGTACTATTTTAGACAATCATTGTTTAGGATGTAGATAAAACCATTCTTATGATCAAATTAAAAGCTGTGCATCTTAATTAATTACTAAGAGCCAGTTGTTCAAATCCTAAATATTGAAACAAAATGTAGAGCGTTTGAGAGGATTAGTGAAAGGAAACTCACAAAAGGAATTTATAAGGCAGAGGTGAGTAGAAACGCCGGAAGGGGACGCCCTAGGAGGACCTGCCCTGACCTTATTGGTAAAGTGCTGAAGGTGTAGAGCAATCGGTGCGTATGTAAGACCAGATGTATGAATGTGGTTGAGAGGAAAGGAGTATGTTCGGATCGTAGCAGGTGGCGCTCTGTAGTTTCTGCCCTTAAGAAGAAGGCGTGAGTTTATGTATGTATATAAAATTGTATGGGATTTTAACAAAAGTTAGTTTAAATATTGATCTAACAACTCGCCCTAACTATGCTTAACGCCTACCAATTGTTTGATGATCTGATATGCTATTCTCTAATAAAAGAAAATTTCTAGGCTGTACACAACAACGCGATGAACTCGTCATCGAGATAGACGCTGGGACATCGAAACTAGTTTGGTATTCACGAAGTCACGTACAGCGTATTATGAAATCTCCTTTGAATTACGGCCTGCCTTTGTCTATTCTAGAATCCGGCTTAATTAGAAGAAATTAATTACAAATAACATTGATATTGCAGTTCTCGGTTCCGTCTCCACAACACCGGCTCGGGTGGGAATTCCGACTGAACGCTACAACAAACCTTCCCCACTTATATTTTCGACCTGGGGAACGATTTTTAGATTAGCTGGTTTTCTTTTATCTGATTTCCTAATTTCTTGACACGGTTGGCGCAGTGCCTGAGCGCCGGGATTGCGTGAGTTGTGCGCTACGGGTCACGTATTCGAATACCGCACGACATAAATATTTGTGAAAATTATAGTAGTGATAGTGGATTTTTTTTTTTGATATTCACAAGTCACTTTACATAAAATCATCACGGTTGAATACCCAAAGGATAAGGCAGAAGCATATCCAATACCTATAAAAGTTCGCTAGTTAAGTCCCATATGAGAAGGAGCGAAGCTATAGCCGACATTGTGGCTTCTAAGAAGTTTCCTATGTATCGAAAAACACTGATGCGTTTGGGGGGGGAATCGGACCCAAAACCTCAAGCTCAGCAACCGCGGCTGCGACCACTAGACCAGCGACAATATACCCTGTATATTGAGGTAGCTTCTAGAAAGATCGATCTCAAAACAATTAAACAAGAAATAGATAATAATTCAGTAACATAGCAACCCCCTTTTAATTCCCTCCCCGAAGTATACCACCCGGAACGACATCCGTTCACACGGCCACAGCGAAGGGAACACATCTGTTCAGCGACGTGCTGCGCAAGCGCACCTGCCCTTACTTTTTACGTAAACAAGCAAAAACGCACGCTCCAAGAACTATGCTATTCTCACGAGCATAAAGGTCAAACACTTGGATAAAATTAAAGGTTTGGCGTTATTATTTTTAATTATATACGCAGTTATATGTATTTTAGGAGTTTTTGTTGCGCTAATTTGAAGATCACAATGGTTATTATGGTCCATGAGTTTTGTATCTGATCTCTGTTTGATTGTGTACGTGTCAATGTCATTTTGAATTAGTGCATTGCACAACTTTGAGGTGCTCTGGCTATTATGACACTTGTAAGAAATCATTCCGATAATGGAACATGTTATGGGAAAAACATGAAGTCCTCATACCAAATTCACAGATATTGTGACTACAAACTCGCACTAGGCCTGCGTGGTGGTCGCGGGACTTACGAATTACCGTGACCCCGGTACGTAAAGGACTATTGAAGGACATCGTGGATTTCAGTCAGTACGAGTCTGACAGTCCCTCCCGCTCTGCACTGGGTGGAAGGACCCATTTGATGATTTTGCCACGATAAAAAAGGCCTGCGTGGTAGATGACAGTCGTATCAGACAGTTTGGTCGCAGGACTTTAAAAGGTATTGTGACTCTGGAATGCGAAGGTCAACCGAAGGAACAGGGTGGATTTTTGGTCTGTAAGAGTCTGACAGTCCCTTCCACTCTACCCGTGGCGGAAGGACTCACATATATGATTTTACCACCTTAAAAAAACCCACTCCGTTATAGATGTGAGACCTGGGCTCCAGCTATCTGAATCAAATTATGAAACTAAGCCATCAGCACTTGTTCTTTGTGATTCATTCTCGGGAGCGTCTGATATCATATCATCAATCAAACTTCTCCTGTGATAGGAACCTCTAAATCATACTATAGTCGCAGAATCTACTAAAACGGTTCAAAAAAATAACATTACCAGGTATTTTTTTTATAATCTATCACTTTAGACTAACTATTTTTCTCCATAGCATCGAATGAATTCTCACGCCCTGTCTGGAGCGGGAGGGGCTTTCAGACTCGTACTTATTAAAATCCACTGTATTTCTTCAATTGCCCTTTACGTTCCAGGCTCACGGTAGCCTGTACAGACAATCCCGCAACACCTCTGTGCGGGTCCCGTCAGATTGGCTACAGCTTTTTGAGGCGTGTGGAACAGGATGCGCCGTCGAACCAGACATGCTCCCTGGCCTGAAAGCGAGCTACCCATTACTCGCTATCCGCATGCACACGCACTTTAAACTAACCATGCGGCAACCACTTAAATATCCTGAAACAATATCTAACGCTAACGTCCAAACAAAACATTATATAGTCGAACCAATTTAAAAATAGCGCTCTTTATGCTTTTAGCGGGTTGAAGATTATTTTCACGGAACCTCGTCTTTGAATGTTGCTAAAACAACTGTAATTAGAAGTTAGGTATAGTGAGACAAAGTGTCTCGATTGGAAGTTGGCTGAAAATAATCGCGTGAGTGAGTGTTTATTATCAAACGATTTGCGTCAGACACGCTGGCTGCTTCGTTCCCAGTGCCAACCCGTTTTACCTTCTCTTTATTTACTATTATTGTAAAAGAGACCGGGTTTGAGAAGAAATATTATAATTATAATTCATCTGAATGTATACCAAGCGGAGCTAAACTCAAACTCAAACATTTATTGCATTCATGTGGTGTTAAAAGATGTTGAACAATTTTTCCAGAACCTGTCATGAACCCTGCAAGGGCACAGCAACTTCAAAATGAATATAGTAGTTATAACAACTTACAAAGTATTGAATATTTAAACAATAAACATAAACATTTGTACCTAATTATTATAAACAATAGGTAATATTGATATGAATAGGAACTATAGGTACTTTATTTATAAGATTGATAAATAATATAGGAGTACAGATACTAAATTAATATAGATACAAAAACAAGTCTTACTCTAATACTATGTTATGACTATTGACTAATTTAATTTTGTCTTCGAAAAACTTGTGTAGTAGCATTTTTTTTATTAAATATCGAGAAAGTTTGTTTTTAAATATGTTAAAACTATTGCTTTCTTTAATATTTTCTGGTAATCTGTTATATATTTTAATACACAAACTGTGATGGGAGTGATTACAATCACTCTTTAATAATACCTATTTATAAAAACATAATAAACATTGTTTTATAGCCTTTTCGTAAACGGATACTATCATAGTAAATTCTTCCGTAATAAAATGAAAGTGCCCGCTTCTTGGCACCATTAGCTCCATATTGTAGACGTGTATGAATAATATAGTGACATTCAACGTCATACAAGTTCTCATAAATGCGAAATTATTTTAGGTATTTTAGACAGAAGTTGTACTCACGTTTATTTATTTCTGGGGGTTTCCTGGTCGAACAAGCGGTTCTACATTTTTACTAGTTCAGTTTTGTAGTCATAATTTAATACATAACAGCTGATATTATGTGCTTCTGCCAAGACCCTTCTGGTTCGGTATCTATTTAGGAGATTTTTTACCGTAAACTTGAAAAATCTACCCTACTATTTAGCGAAATAAGAAGCGCTTATATTGCATCGTCATGACATCTAGCGACCATAAACGTTACTTATAATTTTGCTACTCGCCAACAGATGTCTCTGTAAATACTATTCGCCAATAGATGGCACTGTTTTACGTTTTAGAGAGTTTGTACGATCGTAGTAATTCAGTTTGTTGTTGGATTTTTTTCCCATGCTTACCTCCATACGAAAAAGGCGTAGGTTTATGTATGTATGTTTTTTTACCTATTAAAACAAATAAAACAAGAAAAAATCTTTGTAAAATGTTTATTTTCATAAATGACAGACTAAAACAACATTTCTCAGCGATTACAACTCACTCTAAACTTTGCATCACTATCTAATGATATCGGCGTTATTTATAAAGCTGTTATTGTTATGTAAATACATCACTAGTCCAAAATAATCATCTACAACATTGCTAAGCATCTGTTTATACGTACAGAGTAGTTATGGCGGAGAAAAGTCGACGACAAACTTTATTTTTCTATAATTTTCGCTCCATTTCTGTTTGCCATCAACTTGGAAATAAATTATCACAAATAGTTTGACTAAAGATAACTGTTGCTATATATTGGTGAAATTCTTATTTCAAAGCAAAGTATTGAGTCCACAAGTAAGATAAAGTCTTTTTCATAATAAAGTAATAATCAAATGTTTTTTATTCAATAAGTAATCATATTAATTATATTTTCCGAATACCAATAAATATTTTTTCATAATAATTAAAAATAGAGATCAAAATAAGTTCTGTACAATAAGACATGAAGGAGGCATCTCTGAATTATATTTAAATCATCATAAATAAGAAATTAAAATGTCATAATCAAATACACAACATGGCATAAATAATGATATCATTAAGGCTATAACACATTTTTACTAACGCCGGTAATTAATAATGTATCAAACATCAACCGTCAAAGAACGCAGATCAGGATTTCAATTGAGATAAAATATTAATTTCCGACGTAAATCATCACAAACAAATAACGACTTACAAATCATAGACATGAGTAGTTTTGGATAAATTCACACGCGTTACTACAATTACAAAAATACCCATGTTTCAAGTCACATTATGTATCTTACTAAAGCAGACTGAGCTGTTTCGAGGGATCGAACCTATTGCCATCAATCAAGCACAAATCCAGAATTAGCCCTACCACTGAGTTATTATGGGAAAACGGCTCGAGCTGGGAATCGAGCCCATGACCTCAACAATACAACATATTTCACAAAATGCAAATATAAACCAATCATCATCAATATTAATTTTATAATAAATCATAAGCTCCAAATTATAGGGACTACATACAAAAAAATAACTGCAACACATCAAATATACAGATTACAGACATCAAAATATTATTGTCAATGAAATGATATACGCTGCGATATAATATCCTCGAGAAGCCTTAACAGCTAGTTAAAATTATGAGTAAACAATACATTTTCATAACTACAGGTACGGGTTAGGAAGTAAATAATTGGGAAAACATGAAAAAAAAATATTACACTTTTACATCATCAAAAATAATTTCACTGTATTCCAGTTTACATTTGAAAAATACTACAGTCGTTTACTTCGATCTTGTACCACTATCAAAAACAAAAAAATGTATTTGATAGAGAGAGACAGAGAATACAAACACAACTGTGAAAAAACTGAAGTACCTAGTATTTTATTAATGATTTATTTCAAGAAGTTTGGGTTCCTTTATTAAATTAATTTCGCTTAGGTTCAAAGAGTGTAGAATTATAAAATAATTATTAAACAATCGAATGTTTCCCCATTTTTAGTTAGTACACACAAACATAGCGAGCGTTAATACCATAGAGTCGGGAGAATATCAGCATAAAGTATTATTTAATATTGTCTAAAATTTTAATCGTTATGATTTTTCCAGCGCGTCAGTGAAATTTGAATAACATTGACGCGCTCACGCGTATTGTTGAGTGAGAAAGTCAATTAGTTGATAAGTTTTGCTTTGAGATTTAAGCTTGAAACTTATTACATTGCTTCTCAATATGTCAAAAAAGCAGGGATTTTTCGCATATTCCCTCAACGCCACGACATTTCGTCTTATGTGAGAATGATGTCTGAAGTATTCTCACTGCAAAAACTCTCCGAGGGCACATCTAACGATTTAAATCTTTGATATCTCTTTTAACGTACAGACAAACGAACATAAGATTTATTATAAAACAATACACAAACGTCGAGATATTTTGCATTTTTATTACTATTTAGTTAAATAGATAACAATATTTACACGTAATTTTAAATAATTACTTACTGATGTGAAGGGAATGTCTTGGTGTAAATTTAATAGTTGTTGGTGCCTTTTTACTTTTGAGTGAATTTATACTATTGTGGTTTTTGTGTAAAGAGAATCCGATATAGTTTGTTTAGTGTAAATTGAGCTTTAAATGATTCCAGAGAGTATTTTGTAATATTTTCAAACAATATCAGTTTTTGTATCAATGAAAATTGACAAAAATAGAACGCGTCGAAACTTGTGAGTCGACTCGTGACGTCGGAAGGCAGTAAAATGCTACAGCAATGAATCATGGTGTGACGTATAGTCAATTTTAAAAGCGTTGTATCTTTGTAAATGTTTGTTTACCTATATAAAAAAAAAAAAAGAAAAAGTACGGGTCAAATATTGTTTGTTAATCTAACTGAAAGACAATTTTTTTTCACTCAACATGCTTACTAGGTATGTCGAGGGTTAAAAATATTTCATAATAACAATGACCTTATAAATTGGATTAACAATAACATAAATGAGAGAACAGTAATACTTTTGTTTTAACATTTAAACAACTATTTATATGGCAGTTTATATGTTATTACTCTTTGGAGTTGACAATGGAAAAATTACAAGCAATATTTAATTTTGATATAATTTCTCTGCAAAACGAATTTATAATTTTAAAATTGTATTTGTATAATGTGTGTGTATAAAGTATTTATTGCTACTGAAATTTATAAATTATAATATTTATACTACAAAATATTGTTTCGATCGCCTCTAAAATTGTTACAATTTCCTATAAGCGAATAACTTACAAAGCATTTTATATGAATGTTTATATGGTTTTGTAAAATACATCATTATATATTCTTTCACTTATAGATTATCGAATTATATCGTTAACATATTACACAGATTTGTTAATATATAATTTCTAATACGTTCAGTTACCCTATGACGTTAATTAAAGGCTATATTTTTTAACGAAAATAATTATCAATTAAATTAATTTATATATTCATAAGAAATAATTATGACAACCAAAATATAAATCAAATAATATTATGTAATAATATCGATCACTTCTTTAGGTCCCTCAAATGCTTTTCGAGTACTCGCTCCATTTTTCTATACATAACCATTTTGTATTTTAAATCACCATTTCCATAATTATAATGTTGAATAACAGGTTTTCCACTTTCTAAGACCATTCGTCCGTTGACAGGCACCAGGGTTTAAAAGTAATCCAGCCCCCAAACAAATGCCAAGCATAAAGCAAAACCCGTAGTCTTTAATAGATTTTCAACTTTATTCTCTAGCGTGTAAAGTTCTTTTATAGCATCTGACGTTCATAAATAAATGGAGAACTGGTTTTTGGCAGTAGGTAGACATATGAAAATGTTTTTTATATTACAGCATAATTTATTGCTCTGCTCTGATATGTAATAAATATTTTTGAGATGAAAAATAGCGAGAAGAATAGATATGTGTGGAATACTGAAAATTCACAATAAATATAATGTCTATAATATTACTTAAACTAAACCGGAAGGCACTCATTGTAGCGTAAATAATAAACAGTGAAAAAAAAAATTACAATTTCGAAAATGTTCTTATCAACTCTTCTTCTTTATTACTGCAAATAAAAATTACTCTGCATAAATGCAACAAAATAAATAGGTATCAATGCACAAATATAATATCAAAATGGTTGATGGTACCTTCCCTTCGCATAGAGATTCATATACTAAAAATTTAATCAATGGAATGGTAGAACGAACTGTGATGCGCCTACTGACATAATAGGTAACCAATACATCTCGAATATTCTAGAATACTATTCAATCGGTAATATGTAATGTGCTCGATTATATTACATTATGACTAGTGTTACTGTAACGTGCACTTGTACACTTGCGCAACAAGTTTCAACCCGTTGCGCGCGCGCAATACAACATACGTTTCCTTCACAAACTCACACCGAAATAATACGAAACTTATAAATAATCATTTCGTTCTATCGTCCTAACCGGAGTGTATGAGCGGTGACGTCAACCCATCGAGAGGTTTTTCACGATGGTGACGTCATGGCTTCTTCGATTAATTTCCTTTGCTTCTTTAGTGAGGTTCGATTCTACGAGCATGGAGTGTCGTTTCGTTGCGTTGAGGTCTTTCTTCCTCCTCACTACGTCGGGGCTGTAAGGTTCCGAGTCGCGACGGTGGAGGTTGCCGTGGCTTTGGCTCTGGCTGCCCGAGAACGAGCCTTGTCTATGTATTGGAGTCGATGGCTGGTCTGGATTTACATTCGGAAGGTACGTCTGGAATGAGGGCCGGTTCTGTGCCGCTTCCATGATGGAACCTGTATGGTAAGTTACATAATTATTATATTCCTTTTTGACTTAAAATAGCGTCTAACTTTGTAGTAGCTTAGACAGATTTACTTCAAAAATACGTGAAAAAACAGACACAGTTGAACCCTAGCATACCACAGAGGATAGATAATAGAAGTTGGTTAGTAGAATCAGTTCTCTGCAAAGCCTGACTCCTCTACTATTTTATACGACAAGTCAGGTAATACAGGGAACAGAAGAGGTTTTAAAAGACACACGGACAGACAAACAAACATTCTATCACCAAAAAACACATTTCTACAGTTCCCATTCTTGTTAAAACATTATTTATTATTAGTAGCTCTAATGAGATGTCCATGCAACCATAGGTGAAGATGAATTCTGCAGTATCATTTGAACTTATCCTAACGTTTATTTATTTCAAGTTTTCCATTATTCGTGATAATGGGCGCTTGAAACAGTGCCAAAATATCAGAAATTCAAGACAAATATACCAGTGGGTCTTAAGTCCACTTTTGCAGAAACATAATATGAATTGCAATATAACTTTGTAAAATGGTCTATTATATTGCTTGTTATATTAAGAAATTAATACATTGTAACTTTTGAACCGGTGGTTTATATAACATTTTATCTAGATATTTTAAAAGTACAGTCAAAATGCTATTGTATGATATAGATCTACATTTTGGACGTTCCTGGGGCAGATTTCCATACTAATTTAGATATCGTCCTTTCCCGGCTTAAATTATAATAACAGTGTAGAGAAGATTTCGGTTTACAAACATGAATCCTGCAGTATTTTCTAAGAATCGTAAATAACATCGTAAACAACGTCACTAGAAATTTTAAATTAATCGTCATTGTGTCGTTAGCTTGGTGCCAACATTCTTTGATGTAAGTTGACATATTACTTTCTTGGCCTTTTCGAAACACTAACCAACCACAACGAACGACAATCGCCGTATAGATAGTGTGTGTGGGACAGAGACAATGCTATAAGAAACTTAAACTAGCCGGCTAATTATTTCTAAAGATCGATGTGCAATATTTATAACCGATAGCTATACTTTGATTAGAAGTACATAATCAAGATTAACTTCTAGCTTAATTCTACCTTTTGCTACAACAATAAGCGATACATAAGCACATATATATTATTATATTATATAAAGCGATCACCTCAAAACTGGTAACTTGATATTTCAGGTTAATGACCTACAACGAAGCAAAACAAACAATGTTTTTACATATCCTTTGGACACGTCGTTACAGAGATGCAAGAGAAAATAATGTAATAGAACAAAGAAGTATTAAAGTGGTAACTGAAAATTAATTTTAACATTAAGGCCGGCCATACACAAATTACTTGAAGCAGTCAGTGTGGACTGCTGTAAGCTACGATTGCATGGCAAACTGCAGTGTGCAGTCTTTTGTTTAGACAAATAAACATAACCGCTCAAGCGCAGCAGCCATGTATATTAATCACTGTCTAAAGCTTTGGTCACACACAGCGACAAATCGTTGCAAATGCCTACTCGCCGCGAGTATTCACTGTATGTGACAGGCTATTCGCAGCGAATAGTCGCCGCGATTATTAGAGCATGTTCAATTTTATTCGCAGCAACGGCACTCGCAGCGATTAGTCGCTGTGTGTGACCGAAGCTTCCCTGCTCGAGCATTTCATGTACGAGTACACACGTCAAAAAAAAGTTAGCATACACTTTGAAAAATCGAATCTTAATCATCTTTTAGATTCTTTGTTTAAAAATATAGGTTTAGAATAAAAAACAATAAAATAATTCTTTTGTTTTTGCATATCCATTCTAATTGAAAAGAAAACCATCTTATCTTAGTGATAACAAACTTTTTTGATGTGTTTATGTTGATCACCGGCTATTTCGAGCAGTTTGTACACACATCAAAAGTGTCTAGGGATCAACATATATTTTTGCAATAACTTTTCTCCTGATTGATATTAATTAAAATTTTTTTTAAGGATTCATCAAATAAAGTGTTTTCGTTTGTCACAGTAACGATAAACCAAGTCACCTTTGCATTAATAAAGAAATTTGCCATTTTCCTAATAAAGGGATTTTTGACATTTGAACCACTAACACAAAAGTTCGAAAAAAAGACTGAAATAACAGTTTTCTTTAAAATGTTATTGGGTAACTTAAACAATTAATAATCCGTGTTTCTACCGCGAACACTAACAACACAAGAACATCGGTTTGGCATACTCAAAATGAGTTCATCCAAATCACGCTGTGGAATGGCCACCCATGTTCGTTGCAACAACAAAAAAAGGTCTTCTTGCGACTGGATACCCTCCATATTCGGCAGAGCTCTTCTCTGTAGCATATCCCATGCATGCTCAATCGGTTTCAAGTCTGGCGACTGAGCAGGCCAGGGCAGGACATTGATGTTAGCTGCGGCGAGAGTCTGTCTTACAACTCTTGCAGTGTGCGGTCGTGCATTATCATACATTAACTGAAATAAGGGACCGATTTGCACTTGTAGAGGAACGATGACGTCTGATACAATCGTCTCAGCATAAATTTGAGCGTTGAGGTTGCCTCAGATCCAAATCAACTCAGTTCTTCCGCCGATCCAAATACCCGCCCATACCATGATGGTTCCACCACTATAAGGATGGACTCTGATGAGTCTCGTTTTGGTATGAGACCGGATACAAGACGTATACGACACTGGAGAAGCCCTGGACGCCAACAGCGATTAAAATCCTGCCAGGAAGTCCATCCTTATAGTGGTGGAACCATCATGGTATGGGCGGGTATTTGGATCGGCGGAAGAACTGAGTTGATTTGGATCACAGGCAACCTCAACGCTCAAATTTATGCTGAGACGATTGTATCAGACGTCATCGTTCCTCTACAAGTGCAAATCGGTCCCTTATTTCAGTTAATGCATGATAATGCACGACCGCACACCGCAAGAGTTGTAAGACAGACTCTCGCCGCAGCTAACATCAATGTCCTGCCCTGGCCTGCTCAGTCGCCAGACTTGAATCCGATTGAGCATGCATGGGATATGCTACAGAGAAGAGCTCTGCCGAATATGGAGGGTATCCAGTCGCAAGAAGACCTTTTTTTGTTGTTGCAACGAACATGGGCGGCCATTCCACAGCGTGATTTGGATGAACTCATTTTGAGTATGCCAAACCGATGTTCTTGTGTTGTTAGTGTTCGCGGTAGAAACACGGATTATTAATTGTTTAAGTTACCCAATAACATTTTAAAGAAAACTGTTATTTCAGTCTTTTTTTCGAACTTTTGTGTTAGTGGTTCAAATGTCAAAAATCCCTTTATTAGGAAAATGGCAAATTTCTTTATTAATGCAAAGGTGACTTGGTTTATCGTTACTGTGACAAACGAAAACACTTTATTTGATGAATCCTTAAAAAAAAATTTAATTAATATCAATCAGGAGAAAAGTTATTGCAAAAATATATGTTGATCCCTAGACACTTTTGATGTGTGTATATGGGCGGCCTAAATGAAAATAATGGGTGATGGTAACTCTACAGAAAAACAATGGAAAGAAGGTCGGTCTATTCCTGTATAATTTTGAACTATGTAATGTATGAAATGCTGTTCAGACTAAGGACAAAATAATATCAAGACACGAATAAAATAAAAAAGTACTGACGATTGCATTCATTGCTTTTCCACTTTTCTAAGGTTGTGTTTCTCAATCACAGGTGGATTGTTAACTTAAACAGTAAAATTAATAAAGAAATATATTAATAAATGTATTGTCAACATCTCTTTAACGAATTGTCATAATTTGGCAACTTAAAATCATTTGTACAAAATAAAAATAAAAACAATAAGTTATATTTAACCAATTAGTGTGATGTTAATTCTAAAAGGGGCTTGAATTTGTAACGATAAAATATTGAGGTATTCTCGTAATAAGCTACCGACGAGAAACGGACCTTAGTGCTTTCAGTCTTAAGGTCTGGTTTCCATCAAAGGTAGGACAAAAGAGAGACAAGCAAAGTGCATTACAGACGTGCAAGATAAGAACAATCACAAGAGAATACAGAAGGATTTCAACCAACATGATTGGTTGTTCCCTGTACATCTTGATTCCTTTTTAGTGGAAACCAGCCCATACAAAAGTACCATGTGTACGTATTGCACAAAAAGCGTAGAACTTGCGTAAAAAAAACTGTGATTTACAGCACAAAGGGGTATGCAACTTATTGGCATCAATTTTTTTCATCTTTTCAAACATCAGTAATGAAATGTTGGTAATTAGTAGACCGCAACCTAAGAACTTCGTAAAAAATATTTAAAAAAATCTAAACCGTAACCAACCAGAGATATAACAGATTTTATTTTGTTCTGGAGTGGAGTGATTTACTCCTGATTAGAACAAAATTAGAACCGCCATATCTCTGGTTGGTTATGGTTGAGAAACTTTTTTTTTTTTCGATGGACTTCTTAGGTTCTATTTGTGGCAAAAATTTAATCACTGGCGAAAACAAAAAAAAATTGATACCAAGGTCCATACTAAAAGTTGCATGGGCCTTTGCACTAAAACTGACACACAAAATACTGTGAATACCTAACATGTTTATTGTGTTTATTATTCGTTTTTTTTTTTTATGGGTTTGCACTTGATTTGTAGTCTAGGCCAGAGGAGATAGAGACAAAGTCAATGATGAAGAGCGAGTTTGGTCGGAAAATAAATGTTTCTTACCGAGCGTGCGTACTAGCCAGGGCGTGACTGACTGCTTCTGGTTGACGGCAGTTTGCACCTCGTTGAGAGCCACTGTCAGTTGATGACTCAGCTCCTGTGAAAAAGAAACAGTTATTTTGATCAACGGCAAATCATCACATACACAAAAGCCCACACCCGGAACAACTACTTGTAGATAATACAAATATTTGCTCCGTGCGGGAATCGAACCCGCGACACGCAGCGCAGCAGTTCAATCGATCAGCCACTGGATCAACTGTGTCGTATATAAACTATCATAAATGTGTTAATCTCGGTTATAAACTATTGTTGTATAAAACCAAACATCCAAATCTATACAGTAGTTTTCGAGTGAAAGCGTAAAACTCCAAATCCATCCAATCAAACTTTCGCATTGTACTCAAGCAAACACGAAAAAATTATGTCCACAATGCAGCACATTTGTGCCCGCACACGTAAGCAGTGGACTCGTTAAATTGTGCGCGCACATTGCTAAAATCAGTTCGCCTTTGAACACAGAGGCTAAACGAGATACTTTGTACGCGCACTGCTGAAATGCGCCACCAACTGTGCCGCACACTATTTTGGAATCGTACCATAAGAAGTCCGAATCAATACCTGATTGCTGCACTGCGCCTGCACATGCGCGAGCTTCACCTGCGCCAGTTCAAGTTCAAGGTCCCGAACACGCTGTCGCAGCCGCGCCTCTGTCTCACTCGAGCCTTCCTTGTCGTCGCCCTTCTGCTCTGACTCTGCAAGGAATTGTTGACTTTATTCGCATGAGCAATAAGTTTGGTTTCTTGTCGTAGTTTTTGCGTTTTGGGACAGAGGAATTGTGGACTTTATTGTGTGAGTTATAAGGTTTTTATCGTTGCTTTTGTGTTCTGAGACTGCAAGTAATTATGAGCTTTATTTTACAATGTGTAAGACACCTTTTTTACCGAGTTTTAAATACCTTTAAAATAGTGACTTTTATAGTTACTTGTTATTTACCTTCTTTATTATCCTTTTGCGCCAATTTCACACTGCAATTGACACAGTCCTTCACGTAGTCCTGCAAAGAAAAATTACATTTAAAAACAGTCACCTTAAGTTCAAAATAGTTTGACACAAAGAGTTTGCTCTCTTTTAACATAGACTCATGAGGTTTATATGACTGACCTGCATGATATGCAACTGCTTGTCAAGTCTGGCACATATTTCGCGGTAGTCCCGCGCTACTGCCGCGTAATGAGACGCTTCCTTGCGACTCTCATCTGATGATGCACGGGCCTGCAAATAAAGATGAGATTAGGTAGATCAAGAAATAGATTACCTGAAGATAATTTCGCGATTTTACTCAACGTCGCCTAAAAGGACTAACTTTACTTTTAAATAAGTATATGAGGTTCGGCCTCCAGTTGAATACTAACTTTCCACAGATGTGACCGTCTAGCTAATCAAAACCTATTCACTGGGTAGTAAGAATGGCGACCTAGCGGAAACAGTTTTAACTTTGGGACAAATTTTAAGTTTTAACACAGCTAGGCACATTATTTTGAGGAAATTCGCTCGTAACACGCTGGAAGAAAAAACTGGCATGTCCTAGAACCAACATTCGAAGGCATCAACCAACCCGCCTTGTGCCCGCTTGGTAGATTACAGTCCACACTCAACTGTGTGAACATCATAGGCTGATTGTATTTTTGTAAGTATGATAATTCTTGATAAGACCGTTAGTCAGTCTTTTGAATAATCATACCGACTTTCAAAGGTTTCAAAGGTCTTTCAAAGGTCTAAAAAGAAAAACGAGACTAAAGTTCTTTCTGAGGTAGATAGAGAAAGAGAGAAATAGAGATAGAGATAAAAAATATTCTTACCTCCGTTAACTGCGCTTCAAGTAACTCTTTCTCTTGTTGTAATTGTGTGTTGATAGCCTTGAGATTCTCAAGCTCCACGTTTATTTTCTCCTTTTCAGCGGATTCTAAAATGATGAAATACTAATCAGCAGCGGTAAGGAGATAAGGTAAGGTTCATTAGTATAAAAGTTTATTTAGGCAAAACGAAAATCGTTAAAACAAAAATATAGTAAATAGTATATTTTAGAATTATTTCAATTCAAATAAAAATAACTACAAAAAGCAGATTTACTTCAAAAGCTATCGATTACATCTTCTAAAAGGGTGATGTGCATAATGCATGCGCACAGGTATATAATGCTTACCTTTTATAAATTTCTCATACTCTTGTTGATACTTGGGCAGCCTCTTCACCTTGATGCTGCACGCTAGTTTCACGATCTGACGGGATGACTCCTCAGCGCGACACTTCTTTGGTAATGTTACTCTGTAACAAATAAATCTCATATTATTACCTAGCTTTTACATGAAATACATAAGCTGTCATATTTTTTCAATAACTAGCCTACATTTTTCCCAAAGGGAAACACGAGGCATAAAACGATTGTCATCTCCGTGAAAAGTTAGGTTACAAAAGATGGACATAAGATGAACATTAAACGAAGGCATTAATCGTCCCTTTCTACAAGCATTGTCACTACTTGACGTTCAATAAAATGTCGGCGCGGTTGGCGCAACAAAATATTTGTTTGATCTACAATAATTAGTTGTTTCGGGTCTGGCTGTTTGTGTATGTAAGTCTAAATTTAAATATTTATATATTTAAATTTCATGTACAGACAGTGGTACATAGGCGGACTTAATGCCACAAGTCATTCTCTACCAATCAACCTTAACCAAAATGTTTGTAAACGCATCCACGATGCATGATAAATTCCTGGGTGACGCAATGTTTGTTAAAAAGCAAAAAATCAGACACACGGCATCTAATTTTAGTTCATGTCACAAGGCTCATCAGTGTCACAAGGCTTCTAATTTTAGTTCAGTACACGGAGAGGACCTTATTATAAATAGAATTTTAAGAGCAGCATATTCACCTAAAATATTTGAGTACTCCTTCGAAGTCGTGCGACAACAGATCCTTGCGCGACCGGGACAGCAGCGCCAGCGCCACTTGGAACAACGTGTCGATGCCTTGTAGCAGGAACACGTCCAGGATGTGGTATACCTGAAATTATAATTATACGACGTCTATATCAAAAATACTCCAAGGAGTCTCGGACCCGGTCGCGGGACTGTACGAATTACCGTGACCCCGGTACGTAAAGGGCTATTGAAGGCCACCGTGGATTTTAGTCAGTACGAGTCTGACAGTCCCTCCTGCCCTGCTTTGGGTGGGAGGAATCATTTGATGATTTTACCACGAAAAAAAAAGGGGGCTCGGACCCGATTATTAAAAACCTACAAAAATGTCACTGGTTGGAATAATTTCGATGTTCATAGCCAGGAATCGTACACTATATTTTAAGAAAAAAAAACTATTCCACCATTCAATAGTGTTACTAATAACGATCGAATTCTGGGAATTAATATCATACGGCAAACTTAACTTTCATCATTCATCATCAATATTATCTTCCTGTCCTTATCACATTTTACTTGTGGTCAGAGCAATACGTTTTCTTCTTCCATTCTCCTCTATCAGGATACATAGCACCATTTACTAAATTTTCTGCCATAACTTTCATTACACAATAATTTACTTAAAACATCAAACTTTGAAATAAAATAAATAAATAAATACATATTCCACAACTATCACACAACGCCATCTAGTCCCAAGCTAAGCAGAGCTTGTGTTATGGGTACTAGACAACTGATAAACATACTTATATATTACTAAATACATACATATATTATAGATAAATTACACCCAGACACAGAACAAATGATCGTGCTCATCACACAAACATTTGTCCTGGGTGGGACCCACGGATCGAACCCACGACCTCCGGCATAGCAGTCAGGGTCACTAACCACTAGACCAACAGGCCGGCCAATATGCTCTACATCAGTTTTACTTACCAGAGGTAGCGGGAATCGTGCTGTGAACACAGTGAGGAACCATTGAGATGCGAACATGTGAGGCTCGACGCCCAACTCTTGGAAGTGAGCGCGCAGGTCTGTTAGTTGTTCCTGCAATCGTAGAATGAATTTTAGAAATACAGTTATAAAAATTAAATAATAATTATAATCAAGATGACTGAAAAAATGTAATGGGCCTATTAAGTTAAATTACCAAAAAAAAATTGATAATCTAACCCTCTCGGTTAGTCAGTACGAGTC
Organism: Agrotis puta; assembly: GCA_943136025.2. Classification (NCBI taxonomy): domain Eukaryota; kingdom Metazoa; phylum Arthropoda; class Insecta; order Lepidoptera; family Noctuidae; genus Agrotis; species Agrotis puta. The sequence goes on along the minus strand of OW964169.2, from coordinate 15,938,149 downwards.
TGAAAGTCCCTCCCGCTGTGCCCTGGGTGGGAGGACTCATTTGATGATTTTACCACGATAACCCTCTAAAGAATAATTAGACCAGCATTTTTGTTACGTAAGCCAAAATTGAAAATGTCGGTTATAGGTGAAACCTTGGGCCAAAACAAAATTGACGAAGATACGAAGCTTTTAAAATTCACTCACACTGTACACTCCTAGGTACAGTTTTTACCAGTTTGAACGTCACGTTCAAGCGGGGTTATTGAAATAAATTGAAAAAGAAATTTGAAAACGCAAACTAATAAGTAAAAATAAAGGCAAGAACTGCTGAAAAACGTTGCAGATGACAATTATTAAATTATTGATTAATTAGATAATAGTATTACCTCCATTAATCTGTCGAGTTGATGCAACCTCATGTAGAGAGCTTCGAAGCCGTCCTTGTACAGCTCGCGTAACCCGTAGCCGTACATCAGCCGGACTAGCAGACAGAACGCTTGCTCTTCTGGCATCTGGAAAGAAAAATATGATTGGAATATCAGTAATACGAATGTTCAAAATTCATAGGTTTCCAAGGCATGAGATTTTGTAAGAGTATAAATCAGAATTTGTTATGGTATTCAGTTAATTTTATAGTCCAAATAATTTTCATAGAGTTATATTAAACGTCCTAGAAAAACTTAATAAAATGGTCGAAGTCAGTCAATTAACAAAGCCAGACTTCAGAAAGAAAAGTTAATTTACACTTTTTTGTGTTTGTTTTTGAAATCTTTAAAAATAAACTCGATAATACACCCTTTCTGATTTCTTATCGTGTAATCCCTAAGATATTAAACATAGTTATGACATAGTTGCATCATTGTACATACGTTGAATTAATACTTATTTGCAGTTCACATGAACGGTGTGAGATTTCTCATAACCTTGGAGCGGGCCAATAAGAGTCCCAAACGCGGTTTTACGTAAAAAACTCGCACTAAGCACCTATTCTCGGGCATGCGGGCAGCGAGTAATGGGCGACTCGCTGTCCGACTATGGACCATGCCCGGGTCGACGGCGCGTTGTGTTCCACGCGCGCCTCAAAGAGTGTCAGCATAGTGACGGGGCCAAAGCCTGCCGGGGTCGCGGGACTAACGAATTACCGTGACTCCGGTACTTAAAGGGCTATTGATGGACACCGTGGATTTTAGTCAGTACAAGTCTGACAGTCCTTCCCACCCTGCCCTGGGTGGGAGGACTCATTTGATGATTTTACCACGCTAAAAAAAAAGCACACCTATTCTAATGTTTGTATATTACTCACATGGAGCAGCAGCGTGGCAGCTAAAAAGCTGAGTCCCTGACAGTATCCCACTTCATGGTCGTACACGGCGTACGCGCGCGCCATCCGCAGCAGCGAGTCCTGTCCCAGGCCGCCCGCCTCGCGGAAGAAGTCGTGTGCGGGGAACGTGCGGGCTATGTCACGTTGGATCACTGCTTCGAAGGGACAATCCTGTCAAGAAAGAGTTTGTTTAGTGTGACAATCCACGATATAGGATTAATTTCTAGTGTTGGCAACATTTTTGGCAAAAAAAAAAATATAGCAGCCTAATTGAGTGTTTTGTCCATGGAGAGTCGTTCGGTATGAGTCAAAGATTTGTTGGGTTATTTATGAATGAAGAAGCGAGAAAAAATCAAAATTTTGCAATTCCAGTCATTTCCGTGATTCTAATTTAAGAAACGATAGTGTCTGGGCTACACACGCTGTGCTTTCAGGTAACAAATTCCTGTTTAAGAACTCTTGGCAAACAGCCATCCGTTATACGAGCACTGCTCTTTTTCGCGCCTTACTTTCATCCATCAACTCGAGATGAGGATCTTTGTAATGATAATGATATTAAAACTTACATCTGAATTTAAAAAGAGAGCTAAATTTGTATGTTTATGACAGTCTTTACGGTGTATTTTGTTCCAATAAGTTTTATAATATATCTAGACCGTAACTAACCTTGCTTATAAGCGTCCTGTAGGTCTCCATAAGTTTGTCATTCTGATCGACACTGGCCAGTCGCAGCCACACCTCACCACGTAACGCCTCGGGCACACCGACGCGGACCAAGTGATTCAACGCACGCGGACGCGGCCCTGTCCAACTGTGAACGAACAAAAACAATAATAAATAAACGTTATACAACATTATTTTTTGTTTATGCGAAACCCGATACACCTGTCTAGTATTTTTGTGTAAAAAATCTATGTACGAAATTTTAAAACCGTATCATAAAAAATCACAAGGTTATAAGTTTCTATATTACCTGGTTGTCCGTTCAAAAACATGCTCATTTCGCGGTACACCAGCGTAAACCGCGTCTCCTGTGTTATACACTCGTAATAATAGCTTGGCAATAGGTACCTAACCGTACGGTGATTGTATTGTAATTAACTGGTAATAAAATTTAATTAAAATATTTTACTGATTCTGAACAAACTATATTCAGGTTTCGCATATACTAAAAATAATGTTGTATATTTACATATCTATGACAGTCGTCCGTAGTAGTCAGAGAGAGGGGGGAAGGAGAGAGAAAGAGAGAGAAAGAAAGAGAGAGAGAGAGACAGAGTCTATCAGACTCTGTCTCTCTCTTTCTCTCTAGACACAGTTTTACCCAGGGATCATAGGGATCTGAAGGGATATCGAGAGAGAGATATATATTATGCCCAGTACTAGCTGATTTGTGGAAGTCAGACAGGCAGTCGCTCCATATTAAAGTGTTCTTAAGCTATATCTGGTTAGAATGGAAGCCGTCCTCAACATAATTGGAATAAGACTAGGCAGATGATAATGATACTCCTTTAGTGACCGAAACAGAGACAGAGGATAAAAGCAGTAAATTTTGGATTATGATTAGAGAACAAAAAGGCGCATCTTACCTCCTTAGCACTTGAGCCCAGTTGACAAGCACATCTTCGCCACAATCTTTTGATACCTCCCCAGTCCCACTAAGTAAGGGTTCATCACCATCTGAAAAGAAGTCATTATATTAACTTTTATTCGGTTCAAACTTCAAAGAGAAGTAATTAAAACTTTGCTTTCATAGCACAGGACTACAGAATTACTAAGCCTAAAAATCTAGAAGTGAAACACAGCAGTCCTTTATTTTGCAGGGCTTCTTTTACTTTTTCGATTTAAACGAATACAAATCTTATTCAAGTGCAAATAGTGTTCACTTTACTAGTAACATACCGGAGTCCGGCTCGGAAGGTGAAGGCGGCGCGGGCGCACTGGACAGCGGGGATGGTAACAAGCTGGACAGAGACAGCGGCAGGTTCAGACGAGAGCGGTCCAGCTCGTCTGAGGGCTCGATACTTGCAACCTCATATTGGAGTTGGCCGAGAGCGTCTACCGACTGGAAAGAGAAGAAAGTAAGTTTAAATTATGTTTTATCTACTATCATGCTATTAATCCTCTATAAAAGAACCTATAACAATTAGCTTATTGCCAACATTAAAACACTCAATTATATAATGATCATTATATCATCCAAACGCGTGAAATAATGAATTTCAAAAAAAGAACATTCTCATGCAATGACATTTTCACCACCAGATCGCTAAAATTTTGAATAAAGAACGACTCGTCTTATCGTGTTATATCCCGCCATTTTTTCACCCGAATATGGTATGCGAATATGGTATGTTATGAGAATCTTTTATAGAGGATTCACAACATGATTGTAGATAAAGTCTTGTATGCAACCGTTATAATTAGGTATTAAAACACTCATGTGATACTATTATCACACTCGGCTACGCCTCGTGTGATAAACCCACATTCGTGTTTTAATACCCCTGATTATACAACAGTTGCATAAATAACTATTACGTCACTTGGAATAAGTGGATCTCTCTATAATTACTATATCTATTATTCTACTATTCTATTGGTCTGTGTTTCCAAACGCATTCTACCAGAATCTATACAAACTTAAAGTGAACGTGAAGCTTTCTCTTGGTAAGCTCATTCTACCGTCGACTTTGTCAAATTACGACTAAAAAATCAAAGAGTTCTATTGCATAATTGGTACTTCATAGGTTATTACTTTTAAATAAAGATATTAATATAAGTATATAAAGGATAATCTTACCTCTTTCAGGTTAATATAAAACTGTTGGACAAGTGGCCTTTTTGAGTAGTACCAGAATCTCTCCGTAGGAGGGAATATTTTGACAGGAGTCTCGATGACCAGCCTGAGGGCAAAATAAATAAATTGTATACTGTACTTAACTTTGGAACATTTTTCAAAATGCTCTCCCTAAAAGTTGTCTTAGCTTAAGCTTAGCCGATTAAGTTTCTTCCGAAAAAAACCCTTATTTGTATAAAATGTGTTGTATATTTTGACAGAGAATTGTGACCAAGCTTATCATTCAAATAGGAACATAAATCTTATGTAGGTAAGGTTAATTTTCTGAGGAAGTGCATCTGAGCTAAGATTAAGTCGGCTCTATAGATTTGGGCCGAAGCTTTACGATATAATGTAAGTTGAAAATGTATTGTAAGGGTGGTTTAAAAATATTGCTATTTTTTTAAATATAATTCAGACCTAATATAAGAAAACAGTTTAGTATAAAACTTGGAGCCGTTTGATTCCTGCACGGTACTAATGTTGAAAACACGGTGTTTGTGTATGTGAGTTCAAAATTTGTAAACGCACCCCCGACACAGGATACATACCTGCGTGGCGAAACGTTAAAAAAAACATTAATATTGAAAGAGCAATGCCTTACCTCAAAGGATCCGGAATGCCTCTTATAACGAGATCGAGAGCCAGCGACATGTACGCGGGGGCTCCATCTCCGCTGGCCACGTTGAAGGCAGCCAGAGCCGACTCACCAGCGTTCCACAGTGCACACACTGAACAACCAGACCCTCCTGATGAACCGCTTACCTACAAGTTGAAAAGTTTCATTAGCATTTTATTACTGGAAGTTATCACTACATAATTTTAAAACAAAGTGGGATGCGCCTGTCTGTCTGTCTGTCTATTCGCGACAAACTCAAAAACGACTGCACCGATTTTCATAATGTTTTTACCATTGGAAGGAGTGGTTCTCGATGAAAGTTTTAGTATGTAAATTGGCCCCAAGCAAAGCTGGGGCTGCTAGTTAATATTATGTATGATTTATTTTCATAATTCTATGAGATCCCATTGCAGGGAAAAGACGAAATATGAAAAAAAAAACAGGGATATGGAATCCTTAATAATTGAGGGTTTCTTACCATTTCAAGTAACCTCATGTCAGAATGTTTCACGCTCCTACCAGGAGCTAGAAGTATACCGAAGCAGCGCTCTATGTATAGCCCGCCAGTGTAGGTTGACTAAAATGAATCAAACATTTCTATTTTAGACCATCTTTAAAAAGCTGTCCGGAATCAACAAAGTTGATGCTTTTATAAAAAAATGTCTACTTTTTAAGTATAGTTCAAGGATAGTAAACGATACTTTGACTCAAATTATTACGTCCGCATGAGCATAGCACATCATATAACATCATCTTAGATGAGGTCTGTAAAATGCTTTATTTGGTGCTTTTAATTAATATCATGCACCAATAGGTTTGATGTTATATACCAGTGACCTGAGTAAAATAATGTTTTGCAAAACCCACCAACTAACTAACATTTATGGGGTCATGTTGTACAGCCACTAAAAGACAAAAAAGTAGGTACTTCATAGAAAAAACATAACCCTCCTTCTGGCGCAGTCGGGTAAAAATGGTCTTTATTTTGATAAAGTTGGATTTCTTACCTGTGGATCATCAGACTCAAGCTGTATGTTGTTGGTAACTTGCTTCACGTTGATTGTCACTTGTTTATCGATGCCTCCGCGCAGCTTGAACCCGAGTCGCTCCTTTGGTACGTGGCTGAAAGTACCCTGGAAAAAAAAGATAAATATATTCATTGTTAACCGTTGGATTAAATTGGTATTGGCAAACATATTAAAAGATTATGGTTTTATGAGATGTATACTAAAACATTACGACATCAGAGATTATAATTATATTAGTCAAATATAACAAAAGCTTAAAAAAAAAACATTTAAAAAATAGTTACGGTGCTACAGTCCCAGACACAAGACATAAAAACAGTGAAAGTACCTTAGGAGCTCATTCCAAAACGTAGATCTCTATGGAGAAGAATGAGCAAGAAACTCCATGGACACTCTTTTTCAATCGCCAAAATTATAACAGAACCTTTGTTACATCATTCACTTGAGATGGTACATTATGTGAGAACGATGTAGCAAGTAGTGTCCATAGGAAATTAATATAAAAAAGACAATTCAATAAAATTTCAAATAATTAAAATAAACCGCGGCTGCTAAGACATCTCTTAGCAGCCGCGGTTTATTGTGTTCATGAACGGGCGGTGTCAGTCGTGACTGGTCATCACCAGTCACGACTGACACCGCCCGTTCATGAACACGACACATGCATCAGCATCACTCAGCGCAACCATTTTGAAGGGAACTAAATGATCCGACACACGCGACACCATCAGCGAGACATTTGAGTGAGCATGACATACTCCCAACTGCCAGAGTACATTCAAGTAAATTTTTTTATTAAGGACTGCAATAAAATTTTCCTGAGACAAAATCTCATCATTATGCTGTCCATTGAAATCACAAAATCGTACCTTAGCATCAGTCTCCTTAATATCCACGGTGCACTCTAGAACATGCATCAGTTGCATGGGAGGTACGGCAGGCCCGGTGCCCTCGGTCAGTGAGCCCGTCATGGAGGGCGCCGCACTCAGGTCACCCACCAGAGATGACGCCATGGAGCGAGGGATACGCTCGAATGCTTTCGCGAAGCAGCCTGAAGAAGACAGAGGTATTATTATTATTTACATTGTTCCTGAAATTTAAATGAGACCATCCTCATTATATTATTATGTGCTTCTTTACGAAGCATTATGTGATAGCTAGCTAGGTTTTTACATCTGAATAATCATATCTGCTTAGCCTGTTCCCAACTATGTTAAGGTCGGTTTCCAGTTGAACCTAATGTAGCTGAATATCTTTACAACCCAGGTACAACCTTTTACAACCCAGTTTCAACCCTTTACAACCCAGTTATTGGGTGATACGACATCCCATTGTAAGACTGGTTGTTAGGTTTTTGAGCTTCTGTCTAACAGAAATGACTATCAAAGATCTACGTACGTGTTTTCCGAGGCAGGAAGGAGGTCAAACGGAAAATATAACATACCAACCAAAAAAAAAGAATTTTGTGAATTAATTAGAAAATTAAACAGTTCTAAGCGTAACAATGTCAGTCGGGTCTGGGTGTTTGTGTATGTGAGTTTGTATGTTTGTAAACGCACCCAAGATACAGGAGAAATTCCTAGTGTGGGGCAACGTTTTTAAAAAAAAACCCAAACCCAATGTTAAAGTGACTCTACTCTTTTTTGAAGTGGCTTCATAAAAATCAATTGAAAAGTGTCCTTAATTGATATACAATTAATGTCAAATAGTCGTAATCACCTCAATGCATCACAAGTCAGTTCAATTGACCTCGATTGGGTAAACAATAACAATGTTATCTCAACTGTTAACTGCATTGCGCTAGGCTTATTTAGGCGAAAGATACTCTATACAAATCGCAACAAAGTTAATTTTAGAACAGGAAATATTTCTACGTCAAAACCATAGTACCTTTAGATACATAATGCAATTCGCTAGGCGTAAACGACCAAATATTGGCGGTACTTTGTTAATACAAATTACGCTTTATTAATTAAGAGATAAAACAGATTTTAGAACGGCTGCATGCGTGTACGTCTGACCCATACTTACCTCACCTTTAGATACTTAGGATAGACTCATAACAACAATCTAAAAGTCTAGAATTTACGTGTAATGTCTTTTATAGTAATGAACATAAAAAAAATACTCATAAAACGGGATGACAAAACTATCAAAGTTTCGCATGCATCCCAACACTTTAGATGCGTAATACTCGCAACCGGCGTCCTTGTATTATGTATAAACGAGGTTATAGGATCGTAGACGGCGTTCTATAGTTTCTACCTAACCTAACCCCATGGGAAAAATGCGTGACTTTGTATATGATGTATATGATCATCACCTGCTTAGCTTTTTCATATGTCGGGGTCGGCTTCGAGTCGAACCAGATGCAGTTTAATAGCAGTATTTTACATGGTGTGACTAACTATCTGACCTCCACAATCCACTAACAGGGTAAGACGATACCGCAGGTTGTCAGACTTTTAAGCTCCTCACTAGTAATGAGTGCCAAAGATCTACAAATAACGACCGATTCTAACAGCTTCACCCGTTTTCTGCTCGAAAACTCGCTATTAAAGATGGTCACCCCTAGGCAAGCCTGGCTTAATCTGGAAGATTGGTCTGTACGGCTGTTATTAACTACGAGCTCAACCTCTCGAGCTTATGTGTTACTAAATATCGCTCTATGTATTCTTACTCTATTCAAATTTCAATGAAAACTCTATCTTTTACTTTGTATTAAGAGCTAATTCATCGAATCATCATCTTCCTGCTTATCCCATTTTACTTGGGGTCGGCGCAATACGTTTTTTTCTTCCATTCTCCTCTATCAGACGTCACAGTATCATTTACTCCTTTTTCCTCCGTATCATTCCTTAGACAATCCATCCATCTTTTCGTTGGCCTTCCTCTTCCTCTCCATCCATCAGCATTCATACTCATCACTCTCTTAGTCACATGCGTTTCATCCCTCCTCATCACATGGCCATACAGATCTAATTCATCGAATGTTGCCTTTATTTTGAACCCTCAAGCGCACATAATATGCAACAAGGATAAATCTATCCGTGCATTAGTAATTCAGTCAATCAACAATCATATTGACGCATTTCAAACGAGTGGGCGGAAACCAGATAAAATTAGAGTATTGTTTACATAGATAAAATTGAATTTGAGATAGATTTTGGCAACTAAACAGTGTTTTCCTATCTTAATTGTCGCTAATTGACGATAATTATCACTAATATACAAGCGTTTCTCGATGAGTGAAAAGAATCGAGGCGTAACAAGTTTTTGTTTATGTTAGTTTTTAGAATGCTTGTATATAATAGATTGGTTAGTATTACTTTACAGCTTGGCAAGAAAGAGTCTGATGCGGTGACAATTGAAACTACGAAACGTTTGTTGTTGCAACATGTTAGAAAAGTCAAGTACGAGTAGCTTCTGTGTCAAAAAACAATTCCCTCGTGTTATTTCACAATTTTCTACATTATTTCGCAACGATCAGTGCTTACTTGTTTATTTATAATGACATATGACAAGTAGTAGCGACCTCAATTTTTCCACACTCTTTTTTGCCAAGCTGTACTAGTAGCAAAATATGTAGGCACTATAGTTAGACCTGTACCTATCACTTTAGGGATAACGGCCGTGATGTTATGTTGAACAAAAAAAGGATTTTTTTTCTAATTTTGTGTAATCAATCAAATGAATTCTACCGCACTGACTTACTAAAAAACTGCTCCTTTAATTGTCTTTTGCGTTCTAGTACCCTTATAAGACAGCAAAATGACCCACAGAAAAATACCTTACCTCAGAATAAAAAGTGTCAATCGATTGAGTCAACAAAAATCACATCACCAAACAATTAGAAACTTCATAAAAACTCAAGTACACAGTTACAAACACAGACACACACTAGTTGAACACTTTATAAACCAAAACACAGTTAACCATCGTCCTACTAACTCTTGCAATCAAAAAAGTTTTTATGCAAAAATCTAAAATGTTAAAAAACAAAACACTGCAGTACTTGTGCTATCCACTAGAACAACGAATAACAGAAAACCTCGAGCGATCCAATCGAGTTGATAACGAATGAATTGAATGGCGATCATATTCTGAATCATAGCTGGCGATGTAGAAACTATGTTGTTCAATATTTTTTTATGGAAACAAATGTGGGTTTACTATTGCTACACTTCTATTTGATACTGTAAAGATTACAAGATTAAAGTTGTTCATTTTGGAATGTAAACATATAATTTTTAACGTAATAGGCTATATTACTATAAAAAAGAAGCATTGTAAAAATGAAAGGAAAAAGTCTGAATTTCGAATAGTTTGTGTGTTTTCATCCAACAAGTGTATGTTTTGTTATGAATGAACGCAAATATTTTGTAATCTAGTACTAGTACATACAAACAGTTAATATCTAATTTGTTTTAGTTCGAAATATGGCAATAATATTCGATCAACAGTTAAACCAACATTTTCTTTACTTACTCTATTTTTTTTTAAACTTTTGTGATATTTTTTGTTATAAAAATGTATGGGATTTTAAGTAATAGTTTGCTTAACTAACGATAAAACAACGCGCCCGCACACTCAATCTTATACATGTTTTTTTTTAAATTAACTGAAATTTATAAACACATAATAAACCACCTTATTTATGAAGACGACTAAACGTAACTAGGTTACACTATATATTTTGACACATACAAAACCATTGCCAATATAATTCCTTCCCGTTTCAATTTAAACAGAACAAAGTTCCATTTATAAAGATTGAGTTCAACCAGCTCCCATAACACAATGTGACTAATGTATTCAACAAGCGAACCAGTAACAAAATATTGAGTGACTGAAAGCCTTAGCTTCGCGACGCGTCAATCGGGTCATCGAGCAGCCTTGACGACTGAGGCCAGACAGACGTTCGAGTCCACCGACTTTAGTTCTAACTAGTGACGTCACACGATCGATTGTATAGAAGTTTCCCCGAAATAATTAATTCTTGATAGACAAACCACCCTTAATTTTAGGGCTGATATGAGTCTACGTATTACTCATAGAATCGTTTGTCTACTGACTCATCAACGCACGATATACGCTGAAAAACAATCTATCTCGGTTCCTATCTTCGGTTGGATAGTTATATGTAACCAAACAACAACCGCATTTGTCTATCCGTGTCTTGAAGATGTCCAATCAGAAGAAGCCGTCAAAAATAAAGAAATGGGATTGAGAATGAATATTAATTTCGTTCAATGACGTCAGACGTGACGGCACGGTTAGGGCTCTTTTGCATACAGATGCCATATTATGGAGTTAAGAAAAACGGAAAGGAAAACTCAATCTTTATGCGTGTCAAATAGAATTTGAAAAATTATAATATGATAATTCATCACCGGTCTAAGCTAGTATGGGGATCAGTGCGTTTAGCAAACTTAAACGTTTTATTGGCGAATAGTTCGTAAATTCTTTGAAAAGTTATGTCGTTGAACAAGCTCATAAACGAAACAAAGAACGCTTATTCTGAAAGTTGGCAACGTCGCAAATAGTTGTCAAATATTAACAAGTTTTAATTAATGTGGCAATGTATTTCTTATTTTCATACAATAAAATTACCAAGTTAATTAAAACTTGTAAATATTTGACAGCTATTTGCGACGCTGCCAACTTTCTGGTTACGCGCCCTTAATCGGCAGAGAAACCTTTGTTGGAGGTAGATTTCAAAATGTAGGATTTTTCCTACTAATATTATACCTACTAATATAATAAATTTGAAAGTTTTTGGAGGGATGTTTGTTACTCTTTCTCACAAAAACCACAAGAACGGATTTGGATGAAATTTGGTACACAGATAGTTTATAACCTGGATTATATTATTACATGTGGTTTTTATCCCAATTGTATGTTTTCGAGGGATAAATAGCGGTTAAAACCGTTGGCAACAGCTAGTCGTTTATAAAGGTTAGTTCTTAATAGGTACAACCATACCATTTGACGTCACATTTCATTTGATTCATGGACGTTTTATTGATTGGACAGAATAGAGACCAATTACCATAAATGTAATGTGCACGTAAAACTAGGTCATAAAAAAGAAAAGGGTTTAAGACGAAAATTGTGTAGTTTTGCCCGTGAATAAGTATTATACTATGCTACCATCTATCTCACTGCCATTGCGAAAGCTCATTGGTCAAATCAAATAGCGCGGGTAGAAGCAATTGGACAAACTCTGTTTCATTTTTTTTTTACACACTACCGTTACATTTCTGGAAATCATTCCCAAGGGATATAAAACAATTTAAACGTGAAAAGTAAGTGGCAAATGTGGGTTTAATATAGGCATAATGTAGGGTAAAATAACCTAATCTAATCTTTTAGAGATCACAGGAGTAATAAAAAAACTTCGGACACGTTCTATTTCCAGCACTTCGATATTCCAAGTTGACATTTGTGGGGTGCTAAGACAGGAAACCTCCACGTGCGCCCGTGGACTGGAGTTCCCTCTCGGATACGTCCGGGGGGAAGACCAGTTTTTCGGGCCGGTGCACCCTGGGATGCGGGCAAAACACTTCCTTAGGCACTGTGTGCCTGAGGGATCTCTTTGCCCGTATGCGAATAGCCTGTCGGGTGGATGCTCCAACGCGTGTCCCTCTGAATAGCAGAGGGCACAGCGGCGGAGCGGGCTTGCGGACGGCGAGTAATGGGTAAGCCCGCCGTCCGACCAAGGACCAAGCCCAGGTCGGTGGCGCGTCGTGTTTCACGGGTCACCGACGGGGCCCCTTACGGGGCCAAATGCCTGCTGGGGTCGCGGATTTTTTCTTAATCCAGGTTACCGCGGCCCCGGAACGTAAAGGGCATCCGAAGAAACACGGGTGGATTTTAGTCAGTAAGAGTCTGACAGTCCCTCCCGCCCCACCCAGGGCGGGAGGACTCATTTGATGATTTTGCCACCCTTAAAAAAAAAAAAAAAAAAAAAAGTTGACATTTGTGAATCAAATAGTACCGTCGTAAAATATTAACAGAATAATACAGCAGTAACTCGATACGTAAGCCATCTATAAACAACTGTGTCGATGACTGTACTGGCTTTTGTCATTTGACTCAACGGGTGCTTCGAGGTTATACAAATGCCAGCACAACATCAACCTACCCCAATCTGACATCCCGGGGTCGCGGGACCTACGAATTACCATGACCCCGGAACGAAAAGGAATATTGAAGGAGACCGTGGATTTTAGTCAGTACGAGTCTGACAGTCCCTCCCGCTCTGCCCTGGGTGGGAGGACTCATTTGATGATTTAACCACGATAAAAAAAAAGTAGTATAAGACCATGTATCCCAATGAGATAAGTCGCATTCTTCAAAAATACGACTTCTTTTTTTAATGCATTTGATCATGTCTGACGCAGAACCGACGAAAGGTGGAGTAGGAAAGTTCTCGAATAGTGACAGCGCGTAGGTAAACGTAGGGTAAGACGCCCCCCGGCAAGATGGACCGATGACCTGAAGAAGCAGCTTGCAGTACCAGGATTAAAAAACCGGGTGATCGTGACCTTTGGCGCTCCTTGGGAAAGGCCTACGTAAAGCAATGGACTGCAATAGGCTGAAATGATGATGATAATGATTTGGATCAAAATACATTTCATGATATACAGTAATACCTACAGTACTTTCACAGTTTTTATGACTTGTGACTGAGACTGTAGCACCGTAACTATTTTTAAACTATTTTATTTTACTTTTTGTCTTTTGACAATTCAAAAGTGCCTGTAACTGGCCTACTTGAAATAAATGATTTGATTTTGTTAACCTACAAAACAAACCACAGTTTCAATGATGTTCGCATACCGGGTCAAAAATTAATGTCCTATGACCTTTGACAGATTGGGGTACGTTTATGTGCTGGCGTTTGTACCAAACAAAAATGGTCCATTTCAAGGAGACTTCTATAACCTGTTGTTCATTTTCAAGGAGAGCCCTATCATTTGAAATGTCATGTAGATAATGAATCATCTCTGTGTGTTATCGGTAGGAGATAAAATTCTTGCTCTCTATAGAGAAATAAATAGTAGAACTGCGTTTTTTTTTGTATTTACATACTGTTAAAAAGATTATTTAAATTCTCACTCATTTCTATAGGAATCAATACTCCACTTTATCCAAGTTTTTAATTATAACAAGGTTCAGGATTTCATGGTGATCTTAAAATACACCCACATTTAGATATATGTACTTTATTTCGCAGAGCATATAATCTACAAACTTATTTGACATACAGATATTTCTGGTAGAAAACCTCAATAGGATTTTTAAAAGAAAGTATTTTTATGCGTCGTATATTTCTAAATACTGCTTCTAATATTTTGTTACTGACAAAACAACAGATAAACAAAATGGGATACAACCTATCTACGAAAAAAAATGTTTCTTAATTTATAACTTAGCGCCCAGCTTCAAACAAATGATAACTATGAAACTCCTTCATGTTATTTATAACTTCTTATCTTAATTAGTAAATTACTGTTATGTTTTGACTGTGAAGTATTCCGAAAATAAATCTAAAGATAAACATGTTATTAAATGTTAAAAACCCTTACCGTTATTCAATATTTCACTAAAAACAACCGCTTAAGAACTTGTAATAGTAAAGACTTGGTAGATTTTTTACATGTTCAAATATTTATATCAGTCTTTTTACATTTTTAAAATATATCAAATGTATAACAAAACAAATAAAAGAAGACTTAGTAGCAATCACTGTCTTCACAATATGACATAACACAAATAACTGTCACAAATTACACTGTAATGCAAAAAAAAAATACACAGCATTACAAAAAGGAAGTAAACACCGCCAACACTTTAACCGACGCAAGAGTAACAGATGTTACTAGGTAATTACATGACTTCTAATTTTATCTTTAATGTTTATTTTGCACCGCAGTGTACGGCACGGTTGCTGCTATATCAATCAACAGAATGATGAAAGGCGTTATCTTATTTATGTTAAGACTAGCTGTGCACGCCGACTTCATTTGCGTCGTATGCGATATTCCCGTGGAAATTTCGGGATAATAGTACTTATTCTATTATCCAGTTAAAGTCCCATAAAAATCGAATTAGCCGTTTCAGAGATTAGCATAAACAGAAAGATTTTGATGTACTTGAGAAAATACAGCTATTTTGAAACTACAGACAGACAGATCAATTTATTTTTATGTAAATATATGTTGATATGTACTGTGTTGACTGAATGTTCTGACATTTTGCGCCATTATGCACCCACTTTATGTGACAAAAAAGGAAATACTAGTTCGTAATAGTTTTCAAGTTAGTCAGATGTAGGTAAACCACTTTGTTATCATAGTTGTAAAGGTTTTAAAACGTAGCTATGTGTTTTATATTTTTCTTGCTATTGTTTTCTCTTAGGAAAAACCTGTTATATTCATTCAAAAGCAAGTCAGCGTTCGTTTGTATTTGTCAGTTTATTAAAATCTTATCAACATTATTTTCAGTATATATGCGAAACCTGAATATAGTTTGTTCAGAATCCATTCCAATAAATTTTACACCATGTTGTATTTTGAATAATAATAAAACACAAAGCATTTAAAACTGTAGTTGCTGCAAGCATTCGCTTTCAAACATGTTTGTTTTGCAAACATTCGTTTGCGAAGCGAATGCTCGCAACCACATAGTGGCAAATTTAAAATGCAATACCTTTTTAGTTCAAAATTAAACAGTCTTAAATTATCCACTTTATAACAACACAACGGTTTATTTAATAAAAAAATATGACACTATCACTTTCACTCATGACTAATGTAAATTAGAGATTAAAACTGAAACGTACGAATAATTAATTAAACAGCTATGTTTTAACCACCACTTAACATTACGTAATTAGTCACCCGGTCGGTACAGCGGCACTAGCACGAATAAACGAAACTTATTTAAGATTTTAAAATTGGAAAAAACACGTTCCACGCATAATATTAAGTTGATTTTAAGAACGAATTCAAAATTCAAATGAATGGGTGAAGTCGCAAAAAAAAAACAAAAATGCTCTACGGCTAGCTCTATTTCAATTCAAAAATCGAATTTACGTTAAGTTTACACGGCGTCTGAACGCGTACTGTGCTTCTATTATCTGGTCAAGGCTCATTAATGTATGGTAACCATCACAACAAATCGTAATTGTAAGTACAGACACACGTGAATTTGTACAAGCAATTTAAATTCGTGTTCGTTGATGTTATTGTGCCTCGTTTTCAGTACTGTTGTTAATGTGTTTTTGAATATTGTGATTGATGATTTTTAAAAGGTCGACGTCAAATATTAGTAGACGGAATAAATCACAACTTATTTCAATAATATGATAAAGTTATGAAAATATAAATCTGGGTCAAATATTGATCTTGGTATGTCTATTAGTGTGTGTCAATTTAAATGTTTGTTAACGCACCCAAAATAGAGGATAAGTGTACGAATGTCTCCTGTACGGGCAATGGGTAAAAAAAAAAGAAAACGAAAAAAAAACCTGAATCACAGCAGTGGAAATATAGTAAGTTAATAATGGTGCAGAACAACATAACTTTAAAAACTTTTTAACAAAAAAAAAACCGACTACCAAAAATACAAACGCCCCACCTAAAACCACTAAAAAGAGAAAAATAAACTACTATTTATCTATTTCAGAAAACAAAAATGCACGTATTTTTCAAACGAATTAAATAAAAAACTTATTACCTACCAATTCTAAATCAACTTACAATATTATTTTATTTAACAAACAAGATATTATGTATTTACAAACAACCTATAATGATTTATTTACAAAATTACAATGTGACCATTCTTGTCTAAACCTAATTAGCTATAAATTTAATTATAATATTTTTATAATGTTGTGTGCTAGGCACCTACTGATCTGTTTGAAGTCGGTGCCAAGCCAAATAGGTATTCGATAGGATACGCACGTCTAGCCACGTCACGCCATCGCGACACATCTAAATCACACCAAATCACCCTGCGCTTGCGACCGAACGCGCGATCGTGGGTCGGCAAGTCTTGAGCGATTCAACCCAAACGGGCAGACACGAGCAGGCAGGCGTCTTTGACGGTCGTCTTGAATGCAATTAAGTTTTGATGCGTTATAGTGCTGTTGATAAATTTTGTATTTTTGATAGTCGCTTACGTGTTTGTAGTTACTTATAACCCTGTGTGTATTATATTACTAAGTATTATTGTTCTCTTTATTTTTGGCTTGGCACCGACTTCAAACAGATCAGTAGGTGCCTAGCACACAACATTATAAAAATATTATAATTAAATTTATAGCTAATTAGGTTTAGACAAGAATGGTCACATTGTAATTTTGTAAATAAATCATTATAGGTTGTTTGTAAATACATAATATCTTGTTTGTTAAATAAAATAATATTGTAAGTTGATTTAGAATTGGTAGGTAATAAGTTTTTTATTTAATTCGTTTGAAAAATACGTGCATTTTTGTTTTCTGAAATAGATAAATAGTAGTTTATTTTTCTCTTTTTAGTGGTTTTAGGTGGGGCGTTTGTATTTTTGGTAGTCGGTTTTTTTTTTTGTTAAAAAGTTTTTTATTTTTCCATTTTTTGTATAAATTATCGTAGGTACGTATGTATTCGGGCACGCCGCAATCGCGGCGTAAAGACCCCTCTTTGAGGAGTGGCTAGATAGGCGTCACGGCGTCCTGACCTACCGCATGACGCAGGTCCTCACCGGACACGGAAGTTTCGGGAGGTTCCTGTGTCTGATAGGGAGGGAAGAAACGCCTGGGTGTCACCACTGCGAGGATCGTCCGGAGGACACGGTGGAGCATACGGTGCAGGACTGCCCCGCTTGGGCAGAGCACCGCCGTGTCCTCACGACGGCGATAGGCGGAGACCTCTCGCGCCCGGCATTTGTCGAGGTCATGCTGCGGGGCGAGACGGAGTGGGAAGCGGTCGCCTCCTTCTGCGAAGCAGTCATGCTTGCGAAGGAGGAGGCGGGCCGCGTGAGGGAGAGGACAGCGTCCTCCCTCCACCCCAGCCGCAGTGGTAGACGCCTACGGCGTCGGACGTCGCAAGACGATCTCCGGCCACCGTAGTCGCGGGCATGCGGGTGGCGAGTAATGGGCGACTCGCAGCCCGACCATGGACCATGCCCGGGTCGACGGCGCGTTGTGTTCCACGCGCGCCTCAAGGAGTGTCAGCATAGTGACGGGGCCTGTAAAGGGCCATACCTTGCCGGGGTCGCGGGACTTGCCCATTACCGTGACCCCGGTACGTAAAGGGCTACTGAAGGACACCGTGGATTTTAGTCAGTACAAGTCTGACAGTCCCTCCCGCCCTGCCCTGGGTGGGAGGACTCATTTGATGATTTTACCACGATAAAAAAAAGATACGTATGTAGTAAGTTAACTTTGTCATTTTCTTTTAGTTACATTTAGTAATTTATAAAACCCTCTGTCTTGATACCCCATCTGATCAGTAGGTTGTTTTTTTTTCTATTTTTATTAGTGTAAATATCGTAGGTACGTACGTAGTAAGTTGAACTACGTCATATAACTTGAGTTATTATTCTGACTTGTGTCACCATGTATACTCTTTCTAACCTCGGGAGTATACTCTTTCCAATGAAAAAATAATTTTGAAAATCGGTCAACAATTGACTAGACTTACTTCTGAAGTTATTTTTCACTTTTTTGTGTTTTTAAAGTCGGTTTTATTTTTTGCAAAAAAAGTTTTTTTTTTAATTTTTCAATTATTTTTATTAGTTGTAATATCCTATACAAATATTTGCTATGCATTTATTTTACATTGTTATTATTAACAATATTTTTCATGGTAATAGGCTTATCCCCAATAAAATGAAACTTAACATACCAAACTGTCGAAATATGGGTATACTGTACACATCTGCGTATCCCCTCAGAGCATACAGGCGTGATGTTATGTTATGATGTTGTGTAAACAATAAACATCCAAGCGATTGCAGCAATCACGACAGATTTGCTGTCTATTATTGAAGAGTTCCGTTCCATATCTCCGAAGTTCGTGATCAGATCATGACAATATTTCTATGGGACCAACTTGGAAGTATACCCTTTCAAACAAAAAAAGAATTTTTCAAATCGGTTCAGGCGTCTTCGAATAATCAGTGAACATACATAAAAAAAAAAAAATACATACAGTCGAATAGAGAACCTCCTCCTTTTTGGAAGTCGGTTAAAAATAACAGATAATAGCAAGTCTTTTACCCACAAAACTTTAGACAGTGGTGTACCTAATATCGATGCACACACATTTCGCTAAAATGTCAATATAAAATGGAGATTTACATATAAATTTTATTTATTTTATTTACACAGAATATGAACCAGTCCTATCGTTTAAATCATCATCATCATCATCATCTCAGCCATAGGACGTCCACTGCTGAACATAGGCCTCCCCTTTAGATCTCCTCATGTACCGGTTGGAAGCGACCTGCATCCAGCGTCTCCCGCGACTTTTATAACCTTATAAAATTGTTAAAGTGGAGACCACGGACTAGCAAATGGTTGCCTGGCTGAAATGGTAATGACGCTGATGATAATTTACGCTTTATTTTATAAATATTATACGCATAAACGCATACGTCGCGAATTTCAAAGTTCTTTCCAACCGAGCCATCGAGGTTCATACTTACTACGTCGGATGTACTGAATTTGCAGGTTCAAATCCTGCTAGCGGTTCGAATTTTTCTTTACAAAAAAAAGCTTACCCTATATTGTCGAACTCTTGGATAAGGGCTTCCCCCCACTCCTTACCAATTCACGGAGACACCATCTAACGCGTCTTACCATCTTCTCGGTATGCCATATACCTATCCAGCTATCTCAGGGTTCTTTTCTTGCCATTCAAGCTTATACGAGTAGCTATGATGGCATCAACAAAACATGGCCTACCCAGTCTTATTTGTCCCGAAGCTTTATAATCCAGTTGGTCTCGCTGTACGACCTCGGGAACCCGAAGCACGAGGCCGGCGGCCCCTCGGACATAGAAAGAGATACTATACGCCTTACCACAAAAACTACTATCCGCCTTACTGCAAAACGACCCTTATATCAACAGTTTTCTAAGGCAAGTGTTTAACATTGTTTATCTTTCTTGTGGTAAGACAGTTTATGTTCACTTTTACACTTACTTGACACCTGATTGACAGCCTCAGCGATGTGACAGCGGAACACGTGGCACCTATACACGGCTGACTCCTTGGTCTCGCCGTGAGACCATGTGAACGCGAAGCATGAGGCCACTGGCGACCCGGCGGCCCCTCGGGCGTAGAACGAGATACGGTTCACCGCGTATCGTGTCATCACGCTGTTTGAGTCTGCTTGGTATAGGCTGGGGATGAAAGGAGAAGTTAAGTATTGATATTTTGATAGGGAAGGCAATCTACGATCTACCTTAAGGCTAGAGAAGGATAGCGTTAGGCGTATGTGAGATCTTGAGGTAGGAAGGAATCTTGAGGATAATTACGTCGCAAGACAGCCTAGGGCAGATAAGTAATAGATTAGTTAGGATATAAAATAATACATACCTAAACTTAGAATTAAAGTAGTTTTTATTAACCTTTATATATTAAGTAGTCAGAGGAAATCAAAGCTATTTTTTCAACACATAAGGGCTACACTAGGCCTACGGGCACCCTACACTATGTTTGCCTAATCGCAGTCTCCACTCAAGGACACTAAGACCACAAGCCCAGCGATTGTCTATCCTGCAGGAGATGTGGCCAGACGACTTTAGCTTACCTAACTCTTTGAGGTATGTCAAAAACTTTAATTCTCTGACAGATAATCTCATTCTGGATTCTAAACATCAGAGTTACTCCGAGCATAGCTATTTCGTAGCTCGCTAAGCACTTTAAACTCGTAGGCTAGCTTCACTGAGTGTCCAGTGTGTAAACACATTGCATGTGGAATAACACAACACATTAGCTTTCTACCTCATTGTACAACAACGGGGTGAGGATGTGGGACTGTCGCAAACCATGTTCCTCCTCCAATCCTGACCCCTTAGCTAAAAAACATGCAGCCAATGTGACCTCTGCTTGCCACAGACAATACCGTAGTCGTGGCAAAGTTATGGGATATGTTTTTTTTTTTTATTTAACGATTTAACGTTTGACCACTATCTCGCCTAACGGTAAGAGAAGATCTGGTCGACGGTGAAGCACGCTTGTCTAGAAGTAACTCTTGACTTGAAAAGACCCCAAGGATATATCTGTAGACCTCGGCAGGGAATTCCACTCCTTAGCTGTACGCACAATAAAAGTATTGGCAAAACGCTTTCTACCGGAGGGATGTCCACCATATAACGATGGTGCATTGCCCTACGTCTAAAAATAAGAACTGCCAGTGATACGAAGAAGCTTTCAAAACCAGCGGCCGTATTATGACATCTTAAAACCAGGCTTGTTCCAGTGAGTGAACGAGGTGGCGCTAGACGATTTGTATAGCTGTCTCTTTCACTAACTGGAACAAGCCTGGTTTTAAGACGTCATATTACGGCCCCTGATCATGGATCATTGACCGCAAAGAGCGTGTCTTTCAGAAAACCTCTACCCCACTGTGGATCGAATATAAAGATAAACCAGTTTAAATTATGAGTAAATCAATGTCTCTGAATGTCAAATGTAGGAGAGGGCTAAAGCTGCCGCTCCCTAAGTTATCGTCCGATATCGAATTGCAAGATAAGCTTACTTCAAAATGCAAACAAAATCGAATACTTTGGCGCAGCTTGAGTATTGGAATAAATTAATTATTAATGTGGGGGTACGAAACGAGTCGGGTATCGGCACATCAGAATACATCACACAATGTTTTTTCCCAAGCATCATCATATTTTCCTATCCTTATCCCAATTCCCCCTTATATGGGGAGAAATAAAAAGAGTCAAACGACACGGCATGATTTCATGTTTCATTTCTATCCGAGTGTCGATTTGCATTATTTATTGCCGGTACCTGTAATAGTACAGATTAGCTAGCCAAAATCAACTGATATTTTTTGTAAAAAGGTCTACTACAACAACGCCAACAGGTTGATAAAAGACTAGCTTTTGCCAGCAGCTTCGACCACTTAAACACCCCCCTCCCTTATTTCCTATGTCACTTAGTACCAAAGCAGCTTTCAACTGGTGAAAGAATTTTTGAAATCGGTCCATTAATTTTTGAGTTTATTAATTACAAACATACACACACAAAAACTAGTGTAGATGAAATATGAGGACATAAATACAACACCACACTCACACGACAAGTCCTTGAGAGCACACTGGTATCGATATCGACACGGCGATCCCATCCCTGCTCTCGGGCATAGAGCTGAGCTCCTGCATGATGCGTTGTATGTCATTCTCGGACTTGGGGTCCGATATGTTCTGTGCGCCCAGGTAGCTTACACCGCTGAACACCGTGCACTCTTGGTCTACGTCTGAAACTGGATAGTTTTTACTTAATATGAGGGTATTAATATAATATACCTTCCTTCTTAAATTATTTATAAAAAGTGTTCTTTAAATTTTTATGCCCAATGGGTAAAACAGGACCCTATTACTAAGACTCAGCTATCTGTATGTCTGTCTGAACCGTTATAATAGTAAGACAGTTGAAATTTTCAGATGTATTTCCGTTGCCGCTATAAAACAATATATGTACATAGCATTTTAACTAACACTTTGCTTGACTAGTGATCAAACAACTGACCTCTAGGGAGTTATTGGCATACAGTCGCTATGCCAATAGTAAAATAATTCTTTACAAAAAAAAAGAAATCACCTTCATCGTCACTCTCTGTGGGCTTCATGTGGTCGTGCTTCTCAGTCGGGGACGGTGTGGAGACATCAGCAGACGTCGCGCTGTCCATCATCTCGTAGAACTTGGAACCGCCGACCAGCCGGCACGACTCCTGAAAATAGGAACAAAATACTTTATCGTCGAGTCTATACAGAAATTTCAAGGTTATTATGTTTTAGTGCATATAATAAAATAAAAGGTCTAAAAAGCCCCCTTAGGAGTATCATAATGTCCCCCGTAGAGAGCCAAAGCCTGCCGGGATCGAGGGACTGTCCCGTGACGCCGACGCCGTTACATAAAGGGCTATTGAAGGACACCGTGCAGTTTAGTCAGTACAAGTCTGACAGTCCCTCCCGTCCTGCCCTGGGTGGGAAGACTCATTTGATGTTTTATGTGCGATGAAATTCGTAAAATGGAATACAGGATTTAATTTTCGAGATAATAAATAGTTTAGATTTTAACTGATTTTGCTACAATGGCGTTTTAAGACCCGGGTCGGAGGATCCTGTCCTGACAAATGCAAGTACATACCTAAATAATTTGAAAGCCTGTTTTTATATCCCTAAAACTAAAAGGGTTGAGAAAATCGCGAAAAGCGGTAGTTTGGCCAACTAAAGTGAAAGCCAGACGTGATAGTATTGATATCAAAATATGATATGATACAACATGATATATCATCATGATGATTTTTTGGTGTTGGCAGTTTAGTTATTTTACGTTACAAAGAGTTTGGTAGATTTTCTTATTTGAATAAACTACGTAGTATGTATGTATGTCTTGTCGTGTTTAGATATAAATACTCATCACATTTGTCGTTTCACTAAGTAATTTAATTTGACTCTGTTCATTCCCCTCGCGATAAGAAGATTTAAAGACGGCGTCTTTCTTTGGATACATAGTTGTGTTGTGTTTAGTCTTATATAAAAGTGACCTAAACAGTACCCAGTCGTATTAAATGATGATGAATCAACTACATAGAGAACGCGGAAAAATGGGGACAAATTACAAAGTTATGGAACGAGTTGGTACTGACATATATAAATTATAAACATAGGTTTTGTTGTTATATCCACCGAATAGTTTAAAATAGACTAAATAACATAGGATCATTTTCAGGCGAGTGGTACTCGCAGCTGGCGTACTTATATGACCAGATTTATGAATGTGATTGAGGCAACTAACAAAAGGAATTTATAAAGCAGATGCGAGTGGTAATACTGGGAGGCCCATGCCCTAGGAAGACCTACACTGACCTTATTGGTGAAATGCTTCATAAAAATTGGGTTGTGCTCAACTGTTGGCGTAGTGCTCGCAATCGGCGTGCTTATAGGACCAGACCGCACTGTGGTTTCGGCTTAACCCCATGGAAAAAGGGTGTGAGCTTATATCTATATTTATATTATAAAGAGGTAAATTTGTTTGTTTGTATGTAGGGGGTAATCTCAGGAACTGCTCAACCGATTTTGAAAATTCTTTCACCAGCAGAAAGCTGTATTTGTCCTGAGTGACATAGGCTATAAGGGGGGGGGGGGGGGGGGGTCGGACCGGGCGCAGCCGCTGGCAAAGGCTAGTATAAAATAAAATTCTTGCATTTCAGGTAATTACCCATATACAAATGCGAAAAATTGAGATTAATTGTATGTATCAGCATTGTGTGAGTACCATGTACTTCAGAACTATCTTTGACTAGAAACCTACGTCTTTCATTGACTTGAATGACTCTGGCGGTTGAGAATATGTCATGCTCACTCAAAAGTCTCGCTGATGGTGGCGTGTGTGTCGGATCATTTAGTTCCCTTCAAAATGGTTGAGCTGAGTGGTGCTGATATATGTGTCATGTTCGTGAACGGGCGATGTCAGTTAGGACTGGTCATGTCTTGGCTGCCCCGGTCTATTTTAATTAATAATATTGTAACTTTATTTTTGAATTGTCTTTTTTATATTTACTATGGACACTATTAACTTGCCACATCGTTCTCACATAATGTACCATCTCATGATGAATGATGTAAAAAAAGTTTTGTAAAAATTTTGGCGATTGAAAAAGAGTGTCCATGGAGTTTCTTGCTCATTCTTCTCCATAGAGATCTACGCTTTGGAATGAGCCCCTACGGTACTTTCACAGTTTTTGTCTTGTGACTGGGACTGTAGCACCATAACTATTTTTGTACTAGTTTTATTTTATGTCTTTTGACAATTCGAAAGTGCCTGTAATTGGCCTAATTAAAATAAATGATTTGATTTGATTAGATTTATCATTTTTAAAATGGTATAACGGTCTAGTGGGTTTTTTTTTAACTTTTATTATAAATGCGAAAGTTTATGAGGTTTTTTCATCATCAAGTCTCGCTCCAGCGCGGAGCGAGTTGGAGGTCTTTCCACCCAGAGCGCAGCGGGAAGGACTGTGAGACTTGTACTGACTAAACTGTTTATGAGGATTGATGGATGGATGGATGTTTGTAACCCTTTCATGCAAAAACTACCGAAGCAATTTGGATGTGGTACACAAATAGTTTATAACCTGGATATAAGATCATTTTTACCCCGGTATGACGTTTCCAGCGGGACATTTTTTTATTTCTACGCAGGCCAAGCTGATGGCAACAGCTACTAATTTATAAATCAATTAACACTATCAACATTCCTTTACTGATAACTCACTCAAACAAGAAACGTGATACAAAGAGAAGAAAATTACAATCAACTGTCGGTCTTTCACTATGACCTGGAAAAACACCCCTTTAGCACCCCTCAAACGGATAAATCACCCCGCAAATACTAAACAATAGTACCTACTATCAATAGGGTTAGGGTAAGCCTAAAGGTCACTACAAATAGGAAACCCAGAATTAGGGTCATTGCTTTTTCACCTACCATTATTATTTTACTAGAAAACTGTTATGAGTATCAATTGAAGAGATTCTTTAGAAATTAAATGAAATCAGAGGTTTACTTTAGCAGAACATTTTTGTTATGAATATAATATTCCAGTTTACGAATTTAATCCTATTTCTTAATTATTATGATTCTGATAAAGTAGTATTTCAGACTCACTGATTAATTCGAAAGACAAAACATTTAACAAGCTCTTTTTTTCTTACTCTTTTATCTATTTTAATGATTTATCATGTGAATGTTCATGAGGAGGTTTGTTACTCCTTAACACAAAACTACTGAACGGATTTGGATGACATTTGGTACACAGATAGTTCATAACCTGGTTGAACATCACGGTAGTAGTTTCTAATACCTGTGCTGTGAATAATCATTTAGGAAAATCGCGTTTAAAAAAAACCCTTTGAAAAACAAGTGTAGTTTGCATGTGTGTAATGGTATATAGATATTTGTACAGATAACAAAACTTTCATCTAATTATCTATACAATTTACATAAATTATAAAAATAATAATAGGCATGAACGAACACGTTTATAATGACTGTTTTATGTCCAGGAACTTTATAAGGGCACAACGTTTATTTCGATAATGACTCATTATTAATGTATAAATAATTTAATGAATAATTTAACGCGCTTTGATTTTGTTACTAAACTGACTGTAAAATTCATCAAATGACGCTGAACTAATGGCATAACTCACAATTTACAAATTTTGAGCATTCGGCATATCTTTATTCCTCTTTTGGCAAATGGGTTTAGCTAAAGTTCAGTGTTTGAATGTCAGAACACATAACTATAGATTTTCTTAGTAAATATCAGTGGTTGAGACTTAGTAACACACAATGGAGACTTTTCCTTATGTAAACAAATATTTCATGATGTTTATGAGTGTCTGCTGTGTTATTTTCTAAGGATTACAGCCTTGTGCCAACGCTGCCGCAGGGTCGTTTAATATATTTTCAACCTAATAACCTTAGCATTAAGTTGAAAATCTTTTAAAGACAGTCTACTAGTTTCGACTTAGAGAATAACATAGCTTGTATGCATAATAAACAGCGCTAAAGGCATGCCATGTCTTATAAACTTAATAAGATAATGGATTAGCATTATTTGATGTTATTTTCTTTTTTTTCTGAACCTATAGGTTGCTGGAAAAGAGCCTTTATTGCCATGAACTCTTTTCTGTATGAAACTTAAAAATTAATTTTTATCAAATAAATACCTAACCAATTACACAATTATATTGAATATGTTTATACACTGATTACTTCATACTTTCCGTAAACAAAACACAATAATGAAATATAAATTAAAATTAATACCTTTTCCACAATTTGGGAATACCTCCTTGTGTGCGTCATGTTATGATGTTCACTTATAATTTATATGTAAATATTTTATGAAATTTTATCAAAATATTTCATTACAACACGAATGTTAATGTAAATATTTTTCAATAAATTTTATACGTGTGCTTGCCATGGATTGAATATTAAACTGTTTATATTCCTCCCTATGAATCATGTCGACCGCAAATTCTCTACATTGATAATATAACTGCTGTAACTTTATCCAGTTTCGAAAATACACACTAAATGACTAAATCACAAGGACTAAAATAGACTGTTCAATCATTGAAATATCATATTTTCATCTCGATAAGAAACCGTCAATGACAGAGCGAATCTGACCCTTATTTTACTATCTTGGGAAATACCAAACTATTTCTAAGTTTGAACTCATAGGTAACCAGGAAAATAAAGAAGAAAATCCGTTTTATAATTATTAAAATCATACTTTAACATTTAGTTATTAAGTACAGAAATCGCTTGAATCAATTATATGACATAGCTATAAAATCAGGTATCGATTGTTACCTGCCCACACACAATGATAGTCGCCATGATGTCCTTCGCCTTAATGGTAAACAAAACCCAACCTTCTTCGCCTAATTACATCGTCAAAAGGTCATTAGCACAACACTATAGCTTCAAGAACTGGTCAAAAGTAAAACACGTTTAAAACAACACTGGGAGAAAAAAGATAAAGGTATTTTTGTGTCGCAATAAGAGCCACACTGAGGCGACGAGTCAGAGGGACCCGTCCAGCCGGTGGTAACAAGCTTAATGGACGCACAATGACTGGAAACCAAAACAAGCCGGCGACAATTATCGTACGCGAACACCGATTGTAACACATAGGACACACTGATGAAAATTACAACATTAAACGACCGGCGAAAATATTCCAAGAGTTTTTTTATAAGCAATTAATTTCATTGTCACATTTTTGTATCGGAACAAAATGTACAGATAAGACGTCTGCAGCACGTGGGTGCAACTTAATCTGCATGTGTTTTTATTTATTACATTATAACGATGTCGGCATTATGTTTTGGTCTCACTTAGTCATCAAGATATAAAAGTGTCATCGAATTCGATTGAGTTTTTGAGAAAAATTGGGTCCATGTATCTGAATTCTTATCGTTGTGTAAAACTTTGCCCCGTACTTGGAATTACTCCTGTATTGTGTACCTATGCGTTTACAAACATTTTAACTCACATACACAAACAGCCAGACCCGGAACAACTACTTGTAGGTCATATAAATATTTGTTATGTACGGGAATGGACCAGATTAAAGAATTTGCTGTCAACAGTGCCAGTGGTGACGCAAGTAGCAACGGCTTCTGTCGATGATCATGGGTTCCAACCAAGGGAAGCATTTTATGCATTTTATGACTACTGATCTCGAAACAGTGAGGCATATCTCAAAGTAAACTAATATGGCAACCAATGTCTAGGTCGAAGGCGAGTCGTGTTCCACGCGTGACTCAAGGACCTGTCAGCAAACTGACGGGAGGCCGAATGCCAGCCGGGGCCGAGGGCCTGTCTATGCATGAAACCGTAACTCTGGAACGCAGAGGATTATTGAAAGAACATGGTGGAGTTAAGTCCCTTCCTCCCTTCCGCGGCATGCGAGCGGCGAGTAATGGGCGACCCGCTGTCTGATCATGGACTATGCCCGGGTCGACGGCGCGTTGTGTTCCACGCGCGCCTCAAAGAATGTCAGCACAATGACGGGGTCAACCTTAGAGTGCCAAAGCCTGCCGGGGTCGCTGGACTAACGAATTACCGTGACCCCGGAAACTTAAAGGGCTATTGAAGGGCACCGTGGATTTTGGTCAGTACAAGTCTGACAGTCTCTCCTGCCCTGCCCAGGGCGGGAGGACTCATTTGATGATTTTACCAGTCTAAAAAAGGGCGTGAGGATCATTTGATTATTTACCATCTATAAAAATAGGCGCAATTACGGACTATGTATTTCTCTCTTCACAAGATAAGGCCTATGTCACAACAGTTCTAAAGATATAGGCTGATGATGCTGTCATTGATCTATTAATATTTATCTCGACTACGGCCGTTTTGAGTCATCAACTAGTAACTGACAATCGTCTACAGTTAAACATAGCATTCTCATACATATTGACACAATTCTAGAGAGAAAAATAGGCTGTTGTGCTTAAGCTTGGAATCGCCATAGGCGATTACAGTAAGATCTATATTAAAAAATATATGAAGCAAAAACTATGTAACCCTTTTTACGAAAAGTACGGGGACAGAAGAGTATGAAATCTGACACAAAAAAGTTTTAAGGACTCATCGATCCGATTTTTATTAATGAACGATGGGAGGAGTTTAGAATTTCAACTTCCGACTTTCTTTTTAGACTTTCAACCACGAGACCACTACTAACTAGTATTATGAATTTGACAATCTATGACAATTTTACGAATTTTATCGCAATTCATATTCTATTCCGATTCAGATAGTTCGTTAGAATCGTGAACTTTTCGTCAACTTTTTATCGTGGGGAATTAATTTTGTGGCGAATTTACAACAACCCCTTAGAATCATCATTGGTGATGACTACAGTAGTACTATATAAAAAATAAATATACTAGTCACTAAAGAATTCGGTATAAAATCTCTATACATTCTCTCCACGCAGATTATACAAACTGCGATAAAAGGAGACAGGGTGTGGCCTAGTTTTTAAAATTGAGTCATGGCCCGACAATCGGACAGTCACAAAGATAAATTAAATCAGGAAGCTGCAAATGTGTGCTCCTAGATTACATTAATTTACGTTCTTTTTTCTCAGGTTAAAAATCAAGGCTAGGGTAACTGACATCTCAGCCTTGATTTTAGACAATATATAAACCACGTTTTGCTCTTGATAGTTACTATGAAGAACGCCATTTTTTGGGACAATTGGGATCCACGATCCACCTTCTAACGGTCAATCCCTGGCAACGGCACCACAGGCTTTCTTTTTTTCTTGATAAAATCTTCAAATGAGCCCTCCCGCCCAGAGCGGGACGGGACGGACTGTCAGACTCGTACTAACTAAAATTCACGGTGATCCTTTAATAGCTCTTTACGTTTCAAGGTCACAGGTTCTGGCCTTCTAAGGGGGGCCCGTAAGACAAGACCACAGGCTACTACCCACATCCACATCGTCGGAGTCAGGCGCTAAACAGTTTTGACTTTGTTCCGTGTGTCCAGTGCGCAGGATTTCTAGTTCCTTCTGGGTAAGCACTGTTCATCCTAGGTCTCATCTTTGCCTCTGGTCTAGACTGACGCTGGCCAAGACGAAACCTATTTTAAATTAATATTCTAGAGAACTAGTCTTATATTCATAGCTTAATAAGAAGTTCACGTCTGATAACATTGTTAATAGGAACTCGGTCCACATTTGAACTGACCCGTGATTAGTTAACGTTACGTAACTTTACGACCTCGTATAACATTTTATCGACACTGAAATTTATTTTATCGATAGCCGAGAAACCAATTAGGTAGTTCCTGGACTCGATAAAACAGGAAGTGTGGTGAAGGCACTTTTTGAGCTCATGGCTGAATAATTACTGCTGCACAGGTCATCTTTTATCGTGGTTGCTCTGAGCCTCGGAAAGCACGTAAGCCGTTGGTCCGGGCTGCTGCTGTTCTACAGAAAAGAGATACGAGTAGATGGTCTTACGATTGTTTCTCTCTTTTGTAGAGTTTGGCTAGGGAGAAGGATCAGATCTAGCTGTATATGTCTATGGGTTATCAATTAGTAATAATTCTTTAGTAGATCAGCAAAAGCTGAATTTCATCATCATCTTCCTGCCCCTCTTCCCTTCTACTTGGGTTCGGAGATTCACGTATTCTTCTTCAATTCTACTCTGTTAGGCGTCATGTCATCATTTACTCCAATTTCCTTCATATAATTTCTCACACAATACATCTTTTCTTTCTCTATCTTTTCTTCCATCAACATTCGTACTTTGAATGTAACCTAATGAATCGTACTTTGAATGTAACCTAATGAAATCCACTTAGAAGTATTATTTTGTGTTTTAAAAATTCAGTCTTCATGAAACCGGCGTTATATTAAACTTTCAAGGCAAGACATACAACAAACAGTATTAATTCCTAAGCCCTTGCAGTACTTCCTAGAATTTAGAAACATGTTATCTTCTATCTTCTATATATATAAAAATGTTATGTTGGTTTGTGTATGCTTCAAAAACTCAAAAAGTTCTGCACCGATTAAGCTGAAATTTTAGCATGATATATAATCAGCATCAAGGATTGTTTTTATCATTTTTTTTTTAAACTGTTTTTTTGTGCCACAGCGAAGCGGGGCAGGGAACAGCTAGTTTTATATATATTTTTGCAGCCATGTTTACATTATTGCAAAATTGTACGTATCGGAGTACAGAGAGTCCCTTGTCAGAGTCCCTTGTTACCTTCAAGATCTTATTTGTAGTAGGGGTATGGATTGACGATGCCGTAGTATGCCCTGCAAATATGTAAACATTGGATATTGCCTTTATTTACCTAATGATAAGGTTGTTTATGTCAAAAATAGCAGGGCTGAGCACATTGCAGAATGAAAGAAACAGGCGCAAATGATTTAAAGATCTAAATGATTTAATAACGTCAAAGGAGTAATATTTTATACATTTTATATCGCGTCTTTTGGAAACGGTTTTAACTATTTATATATATAAGGTTTTGCTTTATATTTCTTGTACAATCCCAATAAGGCACAAAAAAAAACACCAAAATTGTTTACCCAGGTACTGGAACTCAAAACTCAAACAAATTATTTTATTTTGACCACTATATGAACTTTACAATTAAAAAAACTTAATGAAGCTAATCTCATTAACAAGGCATAATATCTTGTAAAAGTACTGTGGAACAGTTGCCCATTCGAAATCGTAGATCTCTATAGAGAAGGACCAGAAACTCCATGGAGTACTTACTAATGAATGATAAAACGTGGACTCACCAGCATCCTTATTGTAATTCAACCGTGTATATGCACATAGGAGAATCTGGCAACACAAGTTGAACACAATAAAGTTGATCTGCTCGTCGCTAAACCAATTTACCGCGGGAATTGGTGTCCCACTTGCAAGTTTTACGGTCAAATAAAAAATAAGTTAAAAATAACTTAAACCCGACTACGTAAAAATTGCGCACTGAAAAGTATAAAACAAGAACAAGCCGTGGTCGTATGCCACCTGCGGTTCTTTCACACAATCTTTATTGGCTAGGTGGCATACGACCACGGCTTGTTCTTGTTTTATACTTTTCAGTGCGCAATTTTTACGTAGTCGGGTTTAAGTTATTTTTAACTTATTTTTTATTTACACTATTTTGGGGTCATATTATTTGAAGTAAGTAATTTATGTTGATACCCATGTTGACTCTGTTAGAAACAGAAAATTAGCGAGTAAAAGCTATATAATGTATATATATTTAAAATGTGCTCATCAAGCCCTTTAATTTGATACCCATGTCGATATTATGCGAAAATATTTTTTTTTTCGGTAACGACTTTTCATCCCCTAGAGGGCGCCATATTGGATTTGGTGACACGTCACCTACCCTATAACCAGCGGACAACTGAGACGCTTCTAACGACACCTCATTTGTCATGTAATGATAAGTAGTTTAGAAGTTATGAGGGAACAAACAAACATACATACATACAAACATACATACATACAAACATACATACATACAAACATACATACATACAAACATACATACATACAAACATACATACATACAAACATACATACATACAAACATACATACCGGTCAAAATCATAACCCTCCTTTTGGCTTTGCCGTAGTCGGGTATTAAACTCAAACAGTACACGTAATACGGCCGCCCTATCGCTGCGTTGTTCGTTAGATTTATATTGCATTTTAACAATCCGTTTATGGGTATATCATACGTAACAATACATTGAAAAGGTACGTAGGTAACTAGCTACGGATATTTTATTTTAAATGCGTTTTTCTTTATGGAAATTAAACACATGTGTCAGCGGTATGGTTAACGGAACAGTTGTGAGAGTAAATAAAAGTTACAATGGCATTCTTTGGCGATCTACGTAAGATTTAACGTAGTAGGTATCGCTATTAGCGATAAGACCGCAATTGTAACCATAGAAGTAGCAACTGTTGTGTAACAATTTTGGTGTACCTACAATAAAAGTACGTATAGGTATATGCTATCTAGGTAACTATTTACGCACACATGCAAAATTCTGAAAGTTTTGTCAAAGTAGGTAGTAAAAGGTAGGTAGGTAGTAGGTGGGTAGTAAAATCACCATCATCATAATTTCAGAACAGGATCACCCACTGCGAAGCCTCCCCTTTTTCCCTCAGACTTTCCAGTTCTGTGCGTCCCACAACCAGACGGTTGTTTCCCGCAATCATGACGATATCGTCAACCCAACGGACTTTTGGGCGGCCCTGGTTTCTTTGGCCGACCTTGGCCGCACTTCAGTCGAGACTTTACTCCATGTGCCATCTCTGCGTCTAGCCAGATGTCCTGCTCAACTCCAGTCAAAACCTATCGCCCTATCCCCGACTGCATAAAGTCCTATTTACAGTACCTATGGCTAATTTGGCCCTTCTGATTGGCCTCGCAACTGTTGCCTAGCATCCATGGCGCCTAGTAATGGCCTTGTCTTGTCCATCAAGGTAGACTGCTGTTGTACGATAGTCATGTAGGTGTTTTATTCATAATTACGCTTATTAATAAACCAGCATCAATTATCCTTAAAAGTGTCGTAAAGATATAGGGAACTAAATTATTTAATCAGTTTTCAGTAACTTCGGAGTAAAATCGAAGCGATTAATATTCAGTAGGTAAGTAACTACTAGACCACTCCCCTTTCATGTAATCTCTAAGTTTTTTCATCTAATCTGTTGTGTTGAATATTGAGTCACGTCTTAAAACGAACTTAGCCGTCATAATAGCAAGTTTTTGCAATACTTCTTTTAATGGAATCAACAGTTGCCGGAGGTGTCAATGGCTGGGATCAGAAAAGATCGATATTGTGAAAAAAATATTTGAAGGTAAAGAATGATGTCTGCTTTTCTGCCCGGTGCCCAAAACATGCACTCAATTATAGTGTCCTTTGCCCTGCTTTGATGACGTTGTGGAAATTAAGAAAAAGAGGTTTGATACAACAAAAGTATGTCGTATTGACTGAGACGAAGACATACATCTAGTTTGTGTAACCAAACGAACGAATAAAGCTGGAAGAAAATTGTTTGAAAAGTTAAAATTTTTTAAAGGTAAATTGTTTTTTCTACTACACATTCAAAGGTGGGCACACGATTTACAAAGAAACATTTAAGTTATGCAACTAAATGGATTCTAGTCTACACTAAAAACCTTATATAGTGCAGCTGTGCTGTATAACAATCACTGAACCTTGAAGCAACGTTATTGGATGTCCTTGGTTAAGGATTATGAACTTAGTATTATTCACTCCAAGATTGAAATAGGAGTTGACTGCTGAGACGAGTAATAGAGAAGTACAGAAGAAGAACACACACCAATTGAGATGATGGTCTAAAAATCATAATTCGATGCTTGAGCAAAATAGAATAGAATATTCCATTTTACAAATTAAATTGCAATTAAGTAATATTATGATTATGTAAAGTTGCTTTTGTAGAACCTGTGAGCAAGAGAATGACGAGATTTCACGAGATCGTAAAAGTTATTCACCCTCGCTTCACTTGGAGCGTCTAATAATCTTATAATTCTAATCATTCTCTTTTCAGTACGACTGGGGTATGCTCCAGTTCCACAAACGCCTCGAGAGAGCCGAGAACATGCCCATAGTATAACTCAGCAAGAGAACAGTACTCAGGCGGCTCGCTGTCCGACCATGGACCATGCCCGGGTCGACGGCGCGTTGTGTTCCACGCGCGCCTCAAGGAGTGTCAGCATAGTGACGGGCCTGTAGAGGGCCAAAGCCTGCCGGGATCGCGGGACTCAGAATTTACGGTAACCCCGGTACATAAAGGGCTATTGAAGGAAACCGTGGGTTTTAGTCAGTCAAGTCTGACAGTCCTTCCCGCCCTGCCCTGGGTGGGAGGATCATTTGATGATTAAACCACGCTAAAAAAAAAAGAAGAGAATAGTACTCAAATGTTACACAATCAGCCTATAATGTTCCCACTGCTGGGACTCAGATCTGCTCTCTGTGAGAGAGAGTGGGTTGTCCATCAGACGGGACCACTGCAGGTTAGTAGATGTCACATGTCTTCTTTTTTATTTTAGGACATGCCGGTTTCCTTAAAATGTTTTCCTCCA
Source organism: Agrotis puta (assembly GCA_943136025.2). Lineage (NCBI taxonomy): Eukaryota > Metazoa > Arthropoda > Insecta > Lepidoptera > Noctuidae > Agrotis > Agrotis puta. The sequence continues at coordinate 15,902,914 of OW964169.2, read as the reverse complement.
CCGTTTTGAGAGAAGTGGTGATGAAATAAATTGCACAAAATAATTCGGGTTTCAACCTACAGCTCGCAAGAACCCGCTTTTATTACTGGGTCTCCACTGCTCTCCAATCCTACTTAGAATGTTACCATCGCAGTAACTGCAACTATCTTTTGATGCTTTTAAGGTGAAATTAAAATATATAAAATTTTGTTAAAGATATAAAGAATAGAAGTCTTTCGTCTTACAACAAAGATTATACCTACGGCTTACGTAAAAACTGCGCCCGAGTGCTCCGTAATGCGATTTATCACAACGATGCAATAGGCGGCCTATTGAGGAACTAAAACAATAATAGATTGACCTTGCTCAACCAATTTCTCGTTTAGAAACTTTGTTTATTGAACTAATTATAACTTTTTGACATAACTGGTGTAATGTAGGTGTGCAATAGTACAGGATACACCTCTCCTGTTTCCAACTATGGTTGGTTTCTAACCAAACTGGACGCAGCTGAATATCAGTATTTTACATGGAACAACTGCCTATTTGATCTGCACAGCCCAGTAACTGGGTAATATGTTCCTCCCTGGTAAGGCTGAAGACTTCGGCTTCTGACTTACAATAACAATAAACATCCCACATGACGAGAACCTCGTGAGAGCTGAGAAAGGAGCCTGGAGCCCTAACCACCGGTAGCTTGGACCCTGCTCCCACACCGGCGGATCACTATTTTTATATTTATATTTTTTTTTTTTATGGTTTTGTATCTTTGTTAAAAAATATTTAAAAATGTGACTATATGGTTGAAAATGCATAAACAAATAACATAAATACCTATATTGGATTTTTATCACATTAAAATGTATATGTCATTGTATTTATTCCCAAATAAGAAAAAAATACATTAAAAAATGACAGCTGGACCTATGTGCTTTTGTATCACGGAGAAAACACGTCATGGTATACATATGTCACCCATTCACAAAGCAACTGCAGCAAGTGCTGCTTAACCTTGAAGATTGACCTGTGCAGCTGCAGTGTAGTTATTATTTAACAACAAGCTTTTTGAACAAAAGTTTAGTAATACATTTTCATCAATAAAAGTTTTAAATCAATGCTAAGTTTTTTTTTATTTTAACCTGGTATCTACTACTAAAGCTTAAAATTAATGTTTATGTATAGCTGATATTATTCAAGGTTTTACAGTCGCGAGTCATGCTATAGTATGTTTTTAAAAAAAAGAAGTGTAGTGTTGTACAACAGTGTTCTTTTTATTTATTTGTAAGTACTGGGCATGCGGGCAACTCGCTGTCCGACCATGGACCATGCCCGGGTCGACGCACTATGGGCCAGATCCGTGCGTACCGTCTCAAAAATCTGTAACTTTTAAGTTAATTGAAATAAATAGTTCAAATTTGGCACGTAGTATCTCGAATATATATACAATCCAATTCTGTAACACGTTTTGTCAAATGTTGAATGTATAATATTTAAAAAATAAAACAAAAATAGAAATGTATTTTTTTCATATTAAACCATAGTTTGTTTAGCTAATTCAATTACAATTTAATGATATTACTTCTGTAAATATTTTTTTAATTATATATACATCTAAAAGGGTATGCAACTTTTTGGCATCAAAATTTTTTTTCTTTCGCCAGTAATGAAATGTTGGTCATTAGTAGACCACAACCTAAAAGCTTCGTAAAAAATAATAAAAAAATTCTAAACCGTAACCAACCAGAGATATGACGGATTTTATTTTGTTCTAATCAGTAGTATTTTTTGTAGGAATCCATAGATTTATTGATGTGCTAGCTTTTGCCCTTGGCTTTGCCTATCCCAACCACTTTTATGTATAGCCTATAACCGTCTCTAGAGACCCATCTATCTCTGTACCAAAATTCATCAACATCTGTTCAGCTGTTTTGACGTCAGACGGAACATACCTAAATACTTATTTTCGTATTTGTAATACTAGTAGGTTTACGAGGAATAATGAGTGGTTTGTTTATAACAATGTTAAGATCTTTTTAACCGACTTCAAAAAAGGAGGAACTTCACAATTCGTCGGAACTGTATGTTCCATTATTTCTCAATGACGCCTGCACCAATTTGGGAAATTCTTCTTTTGTTTGAAAGGGTATCTTAACACATGGTCCCATGGTTACTAAGTCAGGATCTCATGACGGAATCTTGGAGAAATCGAGGGAACTCTTTAATAAATGACAGCACCTGTACTCACTAAAATACACTAAGTACTACAAACACGAAAATAAGTATTTAGGTATGTTCCGTTTTTACGTCATAATGGCTGAACCGATGTTGATGAATTTTGGCACAGAGATAGATGGGACTCTAGAGACGGTTATAGGCTATACATAACAGTGGTTGGGGTGGGCAAAGCCAAGGGCAAAAGATAGTACTTCAATAAATCTATGGATTTCTACAAAAAATAACTCCTGATTAGAACAAAATAAAATCCGTCATATCACTGGTTGGTTACGGTTTAGAAACTTAATTTTTATTTCTATGAACTTCTTAGGTAGTAGTCTAATTGTGCCCAAAATTTAATCACTGGCGAAAGAAAAAAAAATTGATGCCAAGGTCCCTAGTAAAAGTTGCAAACCCCTTTAATTAAATAACAAATATAATATAATAATTAATTCCAAAAAAATATTTTAAAATTAATGTAACACCTACTTCCACTTAAATATCTAAGAGTTTCTTGGCTTCGTCTAACAATTTCTTGGAAATAGACACTGATGTTTTTCTGATACTGGATCTGATGTAAATACATAGAAGACCATGAAATACGTTTTGATTCGTTGCTGATTTAGAGCATTTTCTTGCGTGATACAAGCAATTTTTTTTGTAATCTGTTTCGAGATTCTTGGGCATCTTCTGATAAATTACCAATAGGCAGAACAGCAAAATATCTAATTATACTTTCCCCATGTACTCGTATTTAGATTTGATGTACTGAAAAAGGCATACACGTACAGTTGTACGGTTGTGAGAGTATATTCACCAAATGTTTCTGGATTTACAGCAATATGGATGCCAAACTCTGGAGAATAACAGAAACCTTTTAATAAGTTCCTCGTGAACTCCTGTATTTTCTGAAATGCAAGAGCATTTCACAAAAAAAGGCTGAACTGTATTGCCATCATTGCTGTTTCCACTTCCTTGTCGGGGCTTATCAACGTGCAATCCCATTCGACTTCTAAATAAACGTTGTACAAGCTTTTTCTTGTCTTCTTTGCTTTTTCTATCTTCCGGAGTTCTCGCAGCAACAAAGGTTGTTTGAAATATGACAAATTAACTCCACATACCTGATGCAACGTAGACAAACCGTATTCGTATGCATTTATATTATCTGGCTTTGATTCAATCTCCTACAAATTATTCATTTCGCTTTTTTTAGCCCCACACACTGTACACACAGATCCAGAACTTGTGTCAGTTAAAACTTGTGTAACTTTTCCATCCACCATAATTAGGAATAGCTCGTGCCTTATTTCAATGACCTGCTCATCCTTGTGTATCTTTAAAGTTAGCAAATTTTCAATTTGAACCCTAATATCACCAACCACTGATCGGTTTTCTCGGGCGTTTCTTTTGCAAATTATGAATAGAAGAACAAGCCGGATTTTCCCAAATAACTTCATTCGTTTCTGTGTCAGTTAGCTTTATCGGTATCAAAGATTCTTTAAATAAATTTATATGTGAGACAAAGTCACTCTCATCTGTTAAAACTTGTTTATACTCACTTTGTCCCGATGAACCAACACATCCTACTTGGTAAACAGTGTAAGAGACATTCTTGCAGATAATATTATTGAAGAATTATAAGTCAAAAATAATCTAACTGTCCAAAAATCTCATCAATCGCAACTTAAAATATTTTTTGTTTTTTTTCTGTATTTTCCCCCCATCTGGGATTTTTCGATTTATTTCAAGGCGGGCAGATTCGGGCAGATTTTTTTTTTTGCCCTGTCTTCTATATATGTTGCTCTATGTAACAGTACAAAAATTACGACATGGGCAGACACGGCTAACTGTCAAAAGTCTATTTGAAGTTTCTAATAAGGTAAAAATTTGAAGTCCCGAAATAAAAATTCTATACCTTTCCAGTTTTTACAAAAAGCTTCACTTAAATTATTTTTAATTAGAGTACTTACTAATGATTCTAACCATATATCACACTTATACATTTGCTGTGAAATTAATGAAAATATGATCATGTGAACTGGAGGAATTGTGTTCTACATTGTTCTCATATTTTTAACCGTCAACTTGCAAGCCTTAGTCTAATAGTAAAGATAAATAAATAATGGATTTTAACTACTACGTAATATGCATTGGACATTTAGTTAGACATGTGCATTAACGAAATATTCAATATCGAACATTACCAAAACCTATTTTTGAGACGGTATGCACGGTACTGGCCCATAGTGCGACGGCGCGTTGCTATCCACGCGCGCGTCAAAGAGTGTCAGCAAAATGACGGGACCCCCCTCTGGGTCCAAAACGTGCCGTGGTGGCGGGACTTACGAATTACCGTGACCCCGGAACGTAAAGGGCTATTGAAGAACACCGTGGCTTTTAGTCAGTACGAGTCTGACAGTACCTCCCGCTCTGACCTGGGTCGGAGGACTGATTTGATGATTTCACCACAATAAAAAAAGAAAAAAAAATACATACACAATACATAGACAAAGCAGGGCTCAGCCTATTGTGAATGCACACAGTGCATTGCATACAATACCAGGCACATACTGTTGTAATACTATAAAAAAAAAACATGTATTCATTCAAGCAAATCTCAAAAGAGGTTTACCAATTAGGTTGTCTATGTTTTCACAGATAAGTTATATGTTTAACAGAAGACTAGCTCATAAAAACTATAATTTATTCAAATCTTGCGAACTGCCCATTATTTGCCATTTTTTTTTTATTGTTTGTGTATGTGAGGTTCTATGTTTGTAAATGCACCTGTGATACAGGAGATATTCCTAGTGTGGGGCAACGTTTTATTAAATATATATATATATATATACAAAGAGGAGAGTAGGAGCAGCCAGTTTGTATGTGACCAATCATGTGGATACTTTAATAAAAAGGCATTAAACGAAGACAATAGTAAGAATACATAACTTTTAAGCTAAAAAGGTTGAGATTATGTTAGCCCTATGGGGTTGCCAGAGATAGCTTAGTTAACTGACAACAGAGTACATCCGTACATGAAAAAAAAGTGAAAAGAAAAACTAACCTGTTCACTCACTGAGTTATTTTGTACAGCAGCACCATCAACATCGCCCATCTTAGCCTCAGTATCACTCTCAACCTCAAAGATAACCTTGTAGAGGTCAAGGCCTTCTGGAACGTTCGCCTCTATGTTAGCCTCTGGGCGGATTGTGAGCTCCTGGTTGATCAGCTGGCTGCGACTCACACGGAGAGAGCTCTGCAGAGTTTCTGTTATGGCCTAAAAAGAATAGGAATTTTAATGTTTATTTTATTCTGGTATATCTGGTTGATTTTGGCAATAGGGGATTTAACAGGCGAATTACAGATGTACTTTATAGCTACACTAGTTCTTGCCTATGGCTTTGCACACCCCACCTTCCCCCTTTAAAGCCTACTACCATCTCTAGGGTTACATCTGTATCTGATTTCACATTTATAATACTGGTAGAATTCCTGCCATATCCTTTACAGGAGCAGGTATTTTATTAATATGTGAAGTAAACTGATTCTATGGGTCAAATATGATTACTTGTTTTCATATCTCGTAACCAAATTATCATACATGCTAATTAAACTGCCTTCTGTTACAGAAGCATAATTCAAGGTCAAGTTCATAAAGAGTTAATTTATGTGAAAGAATCAAGTTACAAAATGTTGTTGAATAATGCCCCAATTTATTTTTGTCTAAGAAGAAACTATTGTGTGATAACAATATTGTTATGTTGATAACAACATACACAACAGTAATATAACCATATCAGTATTTTTAATGCACTATCAATGTTTTGATAATTTATTCTGGAACTAAAACAAAACAATTTCCAAGAGTTATAAATAGAAACAAGTTTTCCTCTTGTAGTACACAAACACATATAACTTAATATTCCCGGCAGGCTAAGAGAGCAAACAAAAAAAACTCGTTGATATGCAGTTATATTGTGTATGTAAATATAAATAAAACACATGCGAGACTTACCTGACGACTGCCACACTGCAAAACAAACAGTCTTATTGCGACATGCCCAGCCTCATTTATGTTCTATAGTGCATTCTTACATGCGAAAATATGAAAAACCGCGTGAAAAAACTAACATTGTGCACTTACGTCGCTCAAAATGTCTTCCAAATCGCAACATACATTTGTGTTGAATACGGGACTCGGCGAACGTGATCGATCACAGTAATACTCTATTTCTACCGGGCCCAATACCTCTTTTGTCTGATATTCATTGAACTCCATTACTGTATGCTGTTGAGAAACATTCACAAAAATATATTTATTTTACAAACACTGCTGCATTATGCGATACGACTCACACATGAATATCAGAAATATCACAACGCAAGCTAACACAATCTTACCCATTGAATATTAGGTTCTCTTGCGAGAACAAAACATTTTATCAATCGATTCTTTTAGAACTTATTAAGCGAATATAATAAAAAAAAACTGCGGTAGGTATTTACCGATAGATAAATTGATTGAAGAAAACAAAACGTCAAATTAAAAATGTCAGCCGAATAAATAATCCGTTTCAGGTAACATAGGTTTTTTTTTCACAATCAAAAACTAAACGACATTGTATTCTAATGCTACCAATTTTTTTCCGTAACCTGAATATGAATTTTAATAGATAAACAAGGCAACTCGTACAGAATAAATTATTGGGACAAAAAGCTCAGAGTATTCTCTATTTATTTAGTATCGGTCCGCTGCTAATAAAGTGTGAGTTGCAAGCATTACTGATAATATAGGAAATGTCGAAATTCAAAATATTCCGCCTAAAACTTGTAATTTGTTTATGTGGCATGTGTATTCATACACTAGGGCTACGGTTATATACTATTATCGGGAAAAGTAACAAGAAATGTCGTTAACTATGGCCTGGCTATTATTATTGGCTCATGGTCATGATTAAATAATAAACATTGAGTATATTTTTGATGCTGATTGATTCTTGCATTCAATTCATACCGTGTTCACAAAAACCCCTTCATGAATACAGGAATAACTATACAGAAAGTAGCAGGCAAAAGATAAAATAATAGTCTTTTGAGACTTTGATCGTTTTTCTCTTTTACTAGAGGATGCTCGGTTCATGCTCTATATCTATGCTGCGATTTACTGATTATTATGTCGGCCTTACATCTAGTAATTACCATTGTCTTTACATGATTTATTTTTTATTTTGTCAAAGGGCATCGACACAGCGAGAGATATAGGCAGAAGAAAGTGTGATCCTTGTCGTACCCTAACTGGGTACGACACAGATGACGAGAAGTCAGGAATACAAAAAACAACACGGGTTTCAGAGGCGTCTCAAAGCGAATACGCTCTTTAATTCACATACTACGAAAAGTCGACATCATTCTTATTAACAGACTTCATTATCAATTATCGTCATTAGCAAATAGTATATTAATAGCCATCAGAATTAATTTCGTGTAAAATTCCTTTGATTACGTGTAGTGCACAGGTATAGTGTGTTGAGATGTCATCAGCAAACTACCTGATTTCTGGAAAGTATATTTCAATGGGTTTATGGATGAAATATTATTTACAATATGAGAGAGCGAAACTTGTATTTAAGAGTGAGAATGAAAATTTTTTTAACAGCTGTGGTCACAAAACAATTATTTATTTTTGTATGTTGCTGAAATCGTAGCCACTGTCATTCGAATTTGAAAATCTGTTTATCAGAGTGAATCAGCGAAGTAGTTAGTTAAAATAATCGTAAAGATATTATAATAATTGATAGAATATTATTTGAATTATGTTATGTATATAAAACAGATAAGTGCAAGATAAATTCAGATTTTGAAAATGAACGAGCCGTTTATTATGTAGCTATTCTTTCGCTTTCAATCTAGTTCAATTTTCAATATCGAATTTATAAAATCTACTTACTCATTTTCTCCGAATCCACCTGGCAACACCGCAACGTACGTACCTTACGATATTTTTGTTTTGATCGTTACAGCTTGAATATGATTAGATATTGTACTGAAATAATACCACGTTATACACTAGTAATACTTACAGTACTTTTATACGGTCCATAAACTCCAAAGTTTTTTAGTTTTGTTTGTGAATCGCAAGGACAAACTGGTTTTCTGATCATTTTGCAGAACACTTGTTACACTTATTTGCGACACACAACGATACAAAATGGCTATGTACATAAGTGAGGAGATAAGTATATTGCTGCGTCCCCGCAAGGGACCGTAGGCAGTGTTACCAGATGAATTCCTAAAGTAAAAAAAAACTTTCTTCGTTAAGTAACAATTTTACATTGTGAAGTCATTATTTTTAAACACCCAAGCACATACTTCTTTTAGTATTCTGGCAGATAAAAACAAAATAAAACTTTACGTGCCAACATAAGCCAAAATTACCAAACTTTTCTTAATAGGCTTGTTTTCTGCATGAGTTAATTGCAAATCTAGTTATCGAATGTTCGTGTGTGTTCATTACTATTGAAGTTTTCACTTCTGCCGGCACACCCAGAGTGCAACCCGTCGTTTTTGAAGTGAAAACTTCTTTAGCGGCGTTGAGCACGTTTTCTGTAATGGGTATGAAATCTTAAACTCGCGTCAGGACACGTGACCTGATCGAAAAAGCGTAGGACGGCGTAGGGCGCTTGCGTGAATGTTCGTGTGACTTTATTACTTTTAAAGAAGTTTGTATGCTGGATACATTTGTTGCTAGGTAACATTGTTTATAAAAGATGTACGTCGCATTGGAAAATTATTGAAATAAAAAGTCAACCATTTTTGCGAGTTTTATTAAAATCTGTTCACAAGATATTTCCAACAATTACTATTCAAGTTTTCACTTCTGCCGGCACTCCCAGAGTGCAACCCGTCGTTTTTTTAATTTTGATTAATCCAACGGTTGAGTTTTAGATTTTTACGAAACTCTTGTATGATTGTGTGTACAACTTTTCTTACAATTATTCCAACACTAGCTTCCGCCCGCGACTCCGTCCGCGCGGATGTCGGTCTTCGCGTGGATGGTTTATTTCCCCATTTTGAGTAACTCTGACAATGACATCTTATAAATATTACGGCGCAGAATCCACTGCGGGTAATGCAACGTGTGTTCGCGGTTATACAGAACAACGTCTATGAATAAAACTGAAAAATAAGATTTTTTTTCTACGTATTTTTCCAGGATAAAAAGTATCCTATGTTATGCCCAGGATAATAAGGAATAATTATACCAAGTTTCATCGAAATCGAACCGTTAGTTTTCACGTGATGCTTGCACAAACAGACAGACAGACAAAATTTTTTTTAATCACTTATTTGGGTTTGGTATCGATCCAGCAACACCCCCCGCTATTTATGTTTTCAATATTTTCAATGTACAGAATTGACCATTCTACAGATTTATTATATGTATAGATTTATTTAATCATCAATTATAATTCCGGTTACTAGATTGTAGTTATAGTAGGCCATTGTGTTTTAACACTAATACTTTACTTTTACCCAACTGTGCTCAAAGGATTTATAATGAGTGGAACAGTGGGTAAAAAAAAGTAAAGGAGATGTACGGATAAATTAGTAAGTCTAGTAACATTGACCGCGACTGGTTGGTTGTGTATTCTATAGATATAGAGCATGGACTAATGGTCATTAAAGGCTTGAAACCTTGCTCTTTAGAAAGAGAGAAAGACCATTCTAGTTCTAGGACCATCTATATTTTGCTTTACATTAGCAAAGATATTATCTTTATCATACAGGAGGATTCACGCGTGAAAAAAAAATTATGGCTTTATTTCCGAACGCTCCGATCCATACGTCAATTGCGGCGTCCGTTTGTAACGTCATGCCGTGTTTGTAATTTTGAAAATATTTACTTGTGCTTCTTGTTAGAGTTCAAATAATCTGTTTTATTATTGGTGAAAGTGATAATAATGGAGAATTCTATCAGTGAGACTGAAGCGCATCAATCTTTTCGGTCTCCACCGAGAAGAAGACGCTCAACTTTCTTCGAACGAAGAGAATCATTAGGTGTGCCTATATTTGTGCATTTCATTCAAATTTGTGAAGTTATTTGTACATTTAAAGAAAGTTTGGCGTATCTCGATTGGTTAAGTGGCATGATTTATTATTTGATTTCTTTTTCCAGCGCCACATAATATACCTGAAAGTGTTAATCCAATGAAGGAAGAGTCAAATGTAAAGGAGAGACGCTCTGAAGATATGACGAGGTAAGGAAACGATTGCGAAGGAAGAAACCCGGCTAAACACATCTTGTGTTTATTTTTTTATGTAATTAAACATTTTTATTTCTGTAATTTTCAGATATTATCAGAAATTGTTGGCTGAGAAAGAGATGTGGAAGAAGGAAGTAAATGAGAGACGAAACAAATATCACGACCTGCGACAGTACGTATCCATAGGCTTCCCTGGCTTTAATTTGGAGTTTAATGCAACAATTGTAACTAAAATCAAGTCATCATAGGACTAGATTTTTTCTAATCACCAATTTCAAAACACCAATAATGACTGCTCAATAGATAGCTGTAATCCTCCCATAACAAGGGGTATCATAATATGACCCCATTATTGGATTGTGGAGTTCAGATGGAAGACGCTCCATGTACCTAATATTCGGATGCTTAGTGTACCCAGATCAACTTGATCCTAACCCCAAACATCCCATACTCAGAATGGTAATGAATGAATATGAATCCTCATAAGATATTACAATTCTAAATTGAAAATTGATGTTTACAGGCAATACCGGATGGCAGTGAATGCACCAAGTAGATCAAGAATGTCCTATGCTGCCCTAACAAATGAAGACATAGAATTCCTTAAAGGGAAACCTAATATATCCAAACTGGTGGACAGTCAGCAAAAGCTACATAAGTCAGTGTTAGAGACGAGGGCATTATACCGAAGGGCAAACGAACTTGATGATGTAATTTTGGCTCAGAGTGAAAACATTGTTAGCATGGTCACAGATTACATATTAGAGAACAGTACTGTCGGACCAGTAGAATAACTGCATTAAAACTTGATCTGTACATAATATACATATAGTTAGATAGTAAAATGTCTCTTGAAACTAAAATAATTTTAGGCATATTTTACACAGAAGGGATTGTGGGGTATGCTAAAGATTGTACAGAATGAGCCTGCTCCAGATGACATTAATTTTCTTTAGAAAACCAGTTATTCAAATGCAGCATCCTAGCTAGTTGTACCAGGTAACAAGGATACCTGGTCAGAAGGGAAACCCCATTAAATCAAATGATAACCTCTTTCTGGTGGATTATGTGCATAGAATTTTGAAGCCATGCAAATTCGATTTAGAGATTGGTCAACAGGAGCATCACAAAGCATACTTGGGTACTAAACTACACGACACAAGAGTGCAGTCAACAATTTTTACTAAACGTGTATTCTGCGCCATAAACAAAGTCGCGTATCTGATCAAAAGAAAAGCCTTGGCAAGTAAGACGCATCTAATATTTTTTTGAAGAAGCGCCTCTTTAGGCATTTTTAAAAAAATGCCTAAAGAGTCATTTTTTAGCAGGATTTGCAATACGCTATGCTGCCTCTGAACCCTCTATTTAATCTGTGTGAAATGTGCAATGTGTAAGAGATTATGCTTAATCATAAAATTATTAATAACAAAGCTGCCTAACTCTGTTGCCATAATTAATAGTGGCAATATTTAATCTAGGATATTCATAGTATCTAGCTGTTCATATATCAGTAGATATTAGTTGTATATATAATAATATCATGAAATTAACCCTGTAAATATTTTTGTAATAAAAACATTGACATCATAGATTTTGTTTTTTTTTTGTGACAAATGAGGCTGTTTATGTATAATAAAACTAAAGCACATACTTTTAAATAATTAATAACAATTTTATTTCATTGTAACTTACATTTCATTCATGATACATAAATTCGATTCATACAGAAATCAACATTAATTCATAACATAAATTATTTCATTCAGGATTACGGTTGTACATTGAATATTTATGAAGCAATCCATTGTATACAAAATGCTTAAAACGAAAATTAATTATAATAATTGCAATTCTATTACATACAAATATTTTATTGAGTAAAATAAGTTCAATATTTCATTTCACATAAATTTAATCATTATAATAATATCTGTCCACCCATTGGTACAAATTCATTCATTATTTATATTATAATAAGGCACACAATGGATCACTTCCAATCAAAAATTGAGCTGTTTCTGGCAGTGGAGGTTTGTTCATAATATGAGCGGCATTACAACTTAGAATATATTTCATTTGTTAAACCAATATCAGATGTTTCACTTAGTGATGGGTTCACTCAAGAGATTTCATATTAATTCTTACGAACACACAATACCAATAAATTCATAGGAATGACTGATCATTTACTTCTTTAGTTTCGTGTTTTTAATTATTCAGTAGGATTGTTCAATATCAACATTTAGCATTATTAAATTGTTTTATTATTGTATTAATTTTTCTATTATTCTTGTATTCATTTGACTGTTGAGTGAAATCTCAATGAAAAGTGAAGCATCTGATACCGGTTTAACCCTTTGACCGCCACGTCAAAAAAACAAGAACGTGCTCTCAGCGCCAAGCTAAGCATAATAAACACATAAGTACATAAAAAACAGTAGTGAATTTAGAGATATTTTAATAAGCTACATATATTGACGTTTAAAAGTCTTTCGTGTAGTCGCGACGCGCGACTGTGGCGTGCTGAGCACTTTTTGGCTTGTCATCTATACATGACACTGGCGGTCAAAAGGTTAAAGAGGACCTGTATCAAATGAATGAGAATTAATTATCGACAGTTTCGGTGGTAACATTGCCACTAGTAGCTAACTTGAGATATTAATTAGTGTAAATACAAACGGAAATGCGATTTATGTAAAATAAGTCTCTTTGTCTGGGACTGCACTCTGTATACACTTTTCTTTTGAAGTCTGGCACAAAATCTTCTTCATATGAACAATTTTGAGGATCTACTTAAAGCACTACTTATTGATAATTGAAAATACCTGTTATTATGTTATAAGTATTTAACTGCTAACTAGTGGCTCTGTTAAGAAATACTTACAAAAATATAGACATCACAGTTAAAACTATCCGAGACATCAACATAATATTGCATTGAATTATATTTGCATGAATCCAACAGGATTTCTGTACGACGTTAAAGACTTTAATCAATTCTAACGCAACTTAAATATGGACGAAAATAAGTTATTACAACTTAAACGAATATAATACACAAAAAATTGAAAAATTCAATATTCATTTACACAATACACAACACTCTAAGATGTTACAAATGTCTTATTTCTAGATACAAAATTATTAAAATTTTAACTTTATGTCGGTTCACACTTTAGTGTTTTTACTGCTTTTGAATTTTAAGTTCAGTACAATATAGGAGTACCTTAAGAAAAGGGGTACCGTATTGAGGTCAGATAAGACAGTTTCTCCATGAAAAATACTAGTGTTTACAGACTGTAAACCGACCCAAACATGGTTGAGCAAAAGCTAGGCAGATGACGGCAATGTAAAAGTAAATGATAGGGGGGCGTATATAAAAGAGACAACAATACCGTGAAGGTTAATAGGAGAGAAAAGAAGAAAATATTAAATTGTTGTCTCTTGAAGTAATAAGTCAGGAAGATGGTGACAATGTTTTCTTTTCTTTACTTGTTGCACAGGAAATCCTACTCTTTAACAACACACATAAGGCTTATTTCGGCGTATCAACACTACAGTGTGAACCGATTCTTATTGTGAACAAATTTATCTTCATCGAATTCTTATTTAATGGCTGGAAGCCTCTTTCAACAAACATGCTTCGCAATCGCTAAGCCAATCCAAGCATACACTACTGGTATTTTATACATCTCTTCAATTACAATAATAACATATTTTAATGCTGATTTTAAACTGAGAATATACAGTTCTATAATATCGAGGATGAATACATTCATTTAAAATTATTCAGGGCAGGAAAGGACTAGATTATAATAACATAATTTTCCTGATTATTTATTTTAAACCTAAATAATTCTGAATGGTTGAGATATGCTTATAACAAACTTTTTCTCTCCAATCCCAGCTTTTTTTATTAAATACTAGATGTGATTGACACCTCTATACATCTGGGTCTCGGTTTTTGGGAGCTATACATACAGGGTAATTTTTTTATGTAGTCCGGATATTTTTGTTTTTATTGTTCTATGTCAGTAACATAACACATTTCCATAAATAATTCGTGACTGACCAACAACACAATCTTTTCCTTCCCTTTGCATGCCAGGGCCGCGGTGCCCTTTTAAGGTAGTCCTGCGACCTCGGCAGAAGTCATTACGTCTCAGGCGCAATCGGGGTCACAAGTGTTACACGTCACCTATGGGTGACCATAAAAATTTACATACTATTTTTTGGTAAAAACGGGGGGGGGGGGGTTCATAATTTATTATAACATGTAAATCTATGGGGAAGGCCTATGTTCAGCAGTGGACGTCCTATGGCTGATATGATGATGATTATATATATAGTATATATATAAAAACCCTGTATTACAGTCCCTTCGCTATAACTTTACACTTCGAGCCCTAATAATGTATACAGTTTCGCTGGTCAATCTTAAGAGTGTATTAAAGGAACTTTTGCAGGAGTATATTTACACTGTACAAGACTATCTACGAGACTCAACTCAAATGTTTTGTGTGAAAACTTCGTCTTGTCTGAAGTTTCTTATCTTTGGCAGTCTTGTATTCACGTCGACACGGACTGTTCCTTAAGTCTAATATTGTGTTGATTTTCTCAACAATTTCTTTAGCCATGTCGTGTTCACATTCGAAGTCGTGAAGCTTGTAGGTGGCGTTTGGTTGGAACATATTGGAGTTACCTGGAAATAAGAAAGTTTAGTTAGAGTTTTTGGTTGTAACTTTTTTTTTACGTGGTAAAATCATCATATGAGTCCTCCCACCCAGGGTAGAGCGGGAGGGACTGTCAGACTCGTACTGATTTTTTTACGAATTCCCAACCTAGTCACTCAAGAAGTTAAAGATAAATAACCAGAGGACATTTTCTAGATTCTTTTTTGGAACTGAATCTTTGTGAGTGTACTTTTATGCATAAAATAATCAGCTTGGTAACTTTGATGGAAGTTGTGAAAATATTAGCCTAAAGCAGCGGTCAGCAACCTTTTGGTAGGTAATGACCGTAACTTTATTAAATATAAAACGAATATACTTATTTATTTATATTATGAAGGTGATCTCCTCGGTCATAAAATAAAATCTTCAGTTTATAATACACAACACTGTTTTGTAAACTGACGATATCCGCAGTAAGGGTGTTAAACTGAAAAGTTGTGCTAGTTGTATTAGAATGGTCGCGGGACTTACCCATTACCGTGACCCCGGTACGTAAAGGGCTAGTGAAGGACACCGTGGATTTTAGTCAGTACAAGTCTGACAGTCCCTCCCGCCCTGCCTGGTGGGAGGCATTTGATGATTTTACCACGATAAAAAAAAAGTTGTATTAGAATAAATATTTTTGCATGATAGAAACTCAACGTGCGTGCCGCGGCGTCGTAGCGACGTGCGAGCGTGCAGCAAAGCAATTTATATAAAAATCATGATAAATAATATGCAGTTACCTGGATTACTTCTATCACCATAGGCGGCATTGTGACTAGGAGAGTAGACTACCCTGAAGGTGGTCCTGTTGCCTCGCGTCTCCAGGATCTGACACCACGCCACCGAGTCTATGCTGTGCAGGAAGTACTTTGATCTTGACTGAAAATAACGGAATAGTACATGAACATAACATAAGTTCAGCATAAATTCAATATTACTTTGGACGAACTCGAAATCGAACGGAGGACCCTACTGCTCAGTAGCCATTAAACTAGTGTCCGACCGAAACTGATTTTCCAGCCAAAACCGAAACCGAACTTTCGGCCTTGCTCTCAATTTCGGCCAAAACCGAAACTTATTAAAACATTTAAAATTACGATTATTTACTTAAAGGAGGTGTTTTTTTTCTGGCTCAAACCTGTACCTAGGTACAAATTACTAATAAAAATCCTTCGAATAATTTGTGTGTTTTGCAGTATTTAAAATCCTTTAATGTCACATAGATTAAGAAATAAAAGAATATGAAAAAAAGCTTCCTTGCAACGTTACTGCGTAAAAAGAAACGTTCATGACATCGTCGACAGCTGTCAATCTGTTCTGTCAAAGTATTTGTTTGATGTTGTGAATAGATTGATGTACTTATGTTATCGTAAGCCAGGTCAACAAGTTGTAAGAAAAAGTCCAGGGAAGAATAGCCAAGTCAAAACGAAATAACATAATAAAAATAGCACTCCAGAGACGATTAACCGAAACGGAATGATTTGAATTGAATGACAACTGACAGTATCGGCCTTGGCTTTGGTGCCGTCTTTTTGCCCGGTAGATAACCAAACGCAAAAAATGATATGAATTGTGAAATAAATGTATTTTTGGAAATACTTATTTCTATTATAATTCACGACAAATATAACTAGAAAAAAAACTATCTGTAACACAGAAAAAAATTCTTAATAAAACATTTTTAGGTTCATAAAATGAAGCGACGAAACGCATTATCGAAGAAGTAAATCATGACATTGCCAGACTGAAATTCTTGGGTTGCAGGTTTTAACATCTTCGATCGACAGTTACGGGTGGTACAAATGCGCAAATAAATCCAATATATTTTTTTCCAGATTCTACGATTTTTTTCACGTAACTTGATACTTTTGTTTTTGAAGTACACGCCGGGGCCAAATTTGTAGGGGAAAAAAAACATCTCCTTTACTGTTTTTTTTTAAAGATTTATTAACATTAAGAAAAAGTGTTCATAAGTATATTTATGTTTTTGTTATAAGTATACATATTTATAAAGCATGATTTTTTCAACAGGGCGTGGATGGCTATATTATATCCGAAACTATGAGGAATATCGAAGAACGTTGAAAGGAATCTCAACGCCGATTTCGACGAAAATTAAATAACAATATATTAAAGAGAATCTAATACTTATTATTTTCCACTTCTATTACGTACCTATTTTATTACTAAATCTCACAATTGCAAAACATAACCTGAGCCGGGGCCCCGCCGGCGAACAAGCACGAGTTACTTAAAGTTTACCGAACGACGCACGAAAATTCACGAATACTCGAGTTTCCCCGGGGCCGAAAGTTTCAGCTATATTTTGGCCGAAACCGAAAATAAAGCCGAAACTAGACTTTTTGGCCGAAACCGAAATATCGGTCGGTCACTACGTTAAACCAAGAGATGAAAATGCTAGTTTATGATGCATCATTAGCTTAAGATTCCACTGTTGGGACAATGACTTCCTCTCTGTGAGAATTGGTGGGATATGATCTACTAAGTGGAATCACTCCCACAGATTACAGGAAAGCGAGAGAAGATAACTTACCCAAAACGCATGTTTACTCGTGACTAGTGGCTCCACTTCTATCCTGTCGAGCGAGATGCCCAGTTGTACTGATGTTTTCGTCCTCACTTTGCGCAGTAGTTGCACTTTGTACGCCTTGTACTGAGGTGCTTCTGTCGCCATTATGTGGGACTGCATTTTTCCTAAATCAGTACCTGTGAGAACAAAATTAGTCAAAATCTTCAGTCTTACTTTGCATAATTATTTATTAGCATCGCTTTGTCGTGAAAATTTGACCTTTTTATGTTTCGGTATATTACCATCTGCACTCTTTCTGCATACTAAAAACTTCAACTGTGACCGAATTTAATACTCTTCCATCCGCATAATGTCCTAGAAAGTGCTATAAAGCTTTAAATTCTAACTAATAGAAAGATGTTTCTAGCAATCTGTTGAGAAAAGGTACTACATTTGTAATTAGCCTATAAAGTAACCCACAGCTGGGACTTGGGTCTTTTAGGCTCTCTGTGAGAAGGAATGGCAAACATAATCCACAATACTCACCCAGTATGGTTTTTGATTATATTGTGAATGCACAAACAATAGGTCAAGGAAAAACTAAAATACAGTTGCAAAACATAAAATTACCTTCATTTAAAGCCTTCAGTGCTATCAATACAGCTTCTGATGTTGAACTTCCTCCTGTATTGTGCCTGGATGGATTGTGATGACTCTGACCAGAGTCTGTGACCTTTGAGAACACATGAAAGGCTCCACTCATGCCATCTTCAGGTATTGACGAAGGAGGCAATGTCATTGCATTTTTACTCTTTAGTTCTACAAGACCAAGACACGTGAATCCGAATTTGGAACAAGGCTCATTGGCATCTAGGCAGGGGAATGCCCAGTCAACCTCTCCGTCATCCTCTGCTATACAAAGTCCGTAATCGTGCACAGAGCCAAGTGATATGTCTGGATGTTCGATGCTGTAAAATAAATAGACTAAATCTCATTAATTGAAACAAGGCTGACAATCAGGGCTTTTTGAACAATATTTACAATAGGCAGCTCATGTGGACTTGCTCAGCAGTAAAACTTGGTGAAATAATATTATTTGCAAAAATAATAATTGAAATCAAAATATGAGGAAGGTAAATTTTTTACTTAAATGAGCTGATTTAATATTAGGTCTTGATACTTGATACATGTTTTAATATTACCTGTATTTATAGCATGTGAAGCCAATTAAATCCTTGATCTTAGCACTAGCTATTACACACACAACTAGGGGGTAATTCTGATGCTTCTCGGGAAGCATTGTCATGAAGATCTTGAATGACTTAATAGGCAATCCTAGTTGTGCTGTCCCATCGAACTTTGCATACTCCAAATACTGACGGTGAGGTAGGTTCGGGCAGTTCTGAAGTTGTTCAGATAGCAAAGACTTCTGTTTTTCAGGCTTTTTGACATCGAACTTAGAGAATACTTCTACGAGTTGGTCTGTGGTGAGGGGCGAGGAGTCCTCCCATTTTATAACTTTAATTTTAGCTGCCTTTTTTAATGCTTGTTCCTTCTTGTCTAACCATTGTGCTGTGTTGGACCTTGGCCTAGAAAAACATGAAATTAGGTCAGTGAATTTAGTTACCTAAAAAATTTAAAACTTTGTAATAACACCTCTTTGTAATAGCAGTGATAGCCGAGTGGTACGACTGTTGGACTGCCAAGTCAAAGGTTGCAAGTTCGAACCCCGGCACGCACCAATGTCTTTTAGAATTCATGTGCGTATTATAAATTGATTATCACTTGCTAAAAACGGTGAAGGAAAACATCGTGAGGAAACCAGCACACCTGAGAGATCTTACAACGGTGTGTGAAGCCATGTCAGAGGCCTACGGGCGGTTTAAACTCTGACACCAGGTTGTTCATCAACCATACGATAAGAAGAAGAATAACACCTCTTATGGGTTACAACTGTTATACTCAAATGATGTCACAAGTGAAAAAAACAAATTATGTCACAATTGACATAGCCTCATTCTTAGAATCTGTAACTGGGTCAGTAGAGCAGTGAGTCAATGTGATTAATATAAATGATTTTGTAAAGCAAGGACAAACTGCTATGTATAGATTGCCAATGTGGTAAGGAGAACATTCCGGATGGTAATAAAAAAGCTGATCCATTCAATGTTCTATAACTGCCTGATAAGCAAATGAAATGAGTGACCCAATTATTACCATTACAAACAAGTTTTATGACTAAAAGGTATTGTAAGACCATACCTGTGACCTCCGAACTCCTCGTAGCGCACGTAGCTGCCGCACAGTGGGTCATCATCCTCACTATCATCCATGTCAGGGTAAGGATCGAACTGTGTTACTATTTCTCTTCCCACTTCCTCCTCAGATATGTCTCCCATACCATCTTTACCTTTGCTTGGTCCTGGCTGAGTCAACCTGATTTCCCTTATCCTTTTCTTCTCTTCAATAGCTTTATTTTGAAATACTTTCGAAAAATCCTCTCCAGCCATAACGATCTCACATAAACCGGTGTCGTCTGTCGCAATGAATGCATCACGTATGTTTTTGAGGAGCCAAATTTTATTATCGTAAGTAGCCATTTTCTTAATATCACTTGTTAGTTAAATTCTAATTGTATTTCTTGTTTTCAATCCCCAAAATTGAAACACATGTCAAAGTTGCAGTTCCCAAACAAAATCTGTGAACAAAATGCTTTTCGCGTGATTCAAATCAACGATTTGATAAAAGTCGCTTTTCGAACATAACATTTGTTTTGCAAGAGATAGATTGATACATGCTCTTTTATAGATCTTTTGTTTCGTCTATTTTCATGCTAAACCACAAAATTTTTGAAAGTCTCTGAAACGCATTTTGACATTTCTGATTAGCACGGTTTGTTGGTGTTCTGATTTTGTATTCAGATAGTTTTGATAAAACTTTATTGAAAAAAGAGCCAGAATACGAACGCACATTTTTTTGCGCGAGCGACCGCATGCTATCTGAAAAATTCTGATGCTCGCCGGATGCACCCCGCCACATACTATCAGAAATGATGTTTTTCATTGCACGACAAAACGTGGAATAGGATGATTTAATTGACATCGTCTGTCAGTCAAAATGACATTTGGTTGTCATAGTAACGGATAAAAACATTTTGGATTATTTTGTGATTTTGTGCAAACGCTAGGCGATATCTGTTACTTAATTTTAAATAAAGGTAAAGTATTATCATCATATTACTTTATTTCAGTTCTACTTCTGTTAAGAATTCTTATTAATTTATCCTGGAAAACAAACATTTATTTTGAGGTTAGAACCCTTCAAACAATACAACAAAATCATTTCAAAAGATATTTTTTTCTATTTCGATGTGGCACGGCTAGATAAAGTCCATATGAAACTAGCTTACGACTACCTCTTGATAGCCTTAGAATAAGTCCAGCTAGTAACAAGTTAACATCAGAAAACCACACAAACAATTGGCATAAGTTCTGGTTCTTTTACAATTTAGTCTGTAAATATTGTCTGTTTGGCAATATTCATAGTCCTGATGCTTTTGCATATGATTTGCATGTCGACTTTTATTGACTGCAGCATAATAATTTGTATAGGTAATTGTATAGGATAAATAATATAAATTAATGAATAAAACTAGAGTTTTTGGCATCTTTAATTAAATTTTATATCCAAGTTAGTAACACAATTTTATTATAAACTTTATTATTTCACAAAAAAAAAACATCTAGAAAGATCAAAAAGAAACTTCTATTACACAATAAAATCAATTAAACAGAAAACACATCTAGATACAAATTCAATAAATAAAATGTACTCAAATTATGGTCAAAAACAAAACACTAAATTAATTAGATAACATACATATAACATAAGGGATGCGATGCACATGATCAGATGCGCACAGGCAAGTAGCTGCTCAGAGCTGTCTAATCATGCTGAAACTGTGTATTATGCCTTATCAACACATCTATAGTCTATACAATACTATAATTTCCCATGGCCAACATACAACGCCTGAGGTCCTGGACACAGTCATAATAGGACCTGTATGGAGGGGAAAGTGTTTCGTCATAGAGTTTCAGTACAGCTACAAATTTCTTCATGGCTTCTCCATACTGCCCAGCTTCCATCGCTGCACGGCCAAGACGGTACATCATCTCTGTGTCCTGAGAATACAAACAAATACATGAATCATAATGAAAAATGATACAAAAATACACAAAATTATAAGAAAATATACAATTTTAATAAAAAATATACAAAATCATAAGAAATATATTTTCTTTAAAATACATTTTTTAAAGAAAATATCAGATTTATTAAGAAGATAATTATATTTTAAAGAAAATATTTTATTTTTATTAAATCACACATTTTGTTGTTTATTTCAGATAATTATTATCTCATGAAGTAAATTCCTAATTCATCATGGCAGACGAGGACGATGGTAAAATATCTCTTTAATAATTTGGACCAAACAACATCATTTTGTTTTGGGCCTTTTATGAAAGCCAAGGAAAAAATGGTACTAGTTATTTGAAGCAATAGTTGCTATGGCATAAAAGTTGTAGGATGGCTCTCGGCAAAGTTATACAAGTTCGAGATTAGTCAATTGCTTAAAGTAGCTAGTTCTAGCAATACTTATCATTATTTTGTGTTTCTCGGCACGTTCAATAAATCAACAAATGTATGAAAATGACGAAGCTTAGAACTTGTATAACTTGGCCGAGAGTCTTCCTACAACTTTTGAGTAATAGTAACTATTGCTTCAAATGACTAGGTACAACTTTTTTTCATTGGCACTTTTTGAAAAGGCCCAAAATTGTATGGAGCGTGAATGTTCTCCTTTAAAAAACAATGAAAAGTTAACTTTTGTGAGGGGTGTGATTACTTACAATACATTATATAAGACAATAATATATTAGAGAAAATATTATTGTCTTATATAATGAATTCTATTACTTTTACTTTTTTTTCTTTGACTTCAGAAATCGAAGAGGTGGCAGTGGTTGAAGAGCTTGAAGCTGAACCAGAGGAAATCATCCAAGGGGAGGAGAAAGCTCTTGCCCCTCCTAAATATGAAGTGCGACCCGGTCTTGGAGAAAAGTAAGAAAACTGTTTTGAAGAATACAAGGAATATTTATTTCACCTTTTTAAAAAAAACCAGATACCAAACTGGGACTGTCAGACGTTCCAGGGTCGCGGTTACCTGTAGAGGCAGTCCCGCGACCCCGTTGACAGTCCCGCGACCTCGGTGTGAGTCCCGCAACCCCAGGGCAGAACTTTACAGGAACTGATGGAAACTAAATTCCGCTATTCCTAAATGATGTATCATTGTCGACTACATATTCGCTTACCTATAATATGTATGTATTTAGAAATATATAAGTATGTTTATCAGTTGTCTAGTACCCATAACACAAGCTCTGCTTAGCTTGGGACTAGATGGCGTTGTGTGATAGTTGTGGAATATTTATTTATACCATCAGCTAAATAAAAAAAAGTTTTCGGCCAACTCGATGTGGATTGCTAGCGACACGTTAAGAAGACTACGTCCCTTATGTTTCAGGTTCCAAGCAGCTAACGTGAGGGACATAATCATGAGCACAATGCAGGAGCAGCTGATCGGGCGGCAGTACCGGAGCGACCAAGCGCCGCGCTGGTCCAAAGTCATCGCTAACGGCATTCGGCAGAGAGTACAAGATCTCGATATGAAGAGGTAATTACTAGTTTCTTAATAATTTATTCAAATGGGACTAAGCTCAGTTTTTTTTAATGCCCTGACTTATTTACGACAGCAATTCAAATCATTCCATTTGCTCTACCGGTTTTTAGATATTAGATCAGTACAAAGTGATGGCACGGTTAGCGTTTGGACTGTCGCAGCGTGTCGGGGATTCGATTCCCGCAACAAATGTTTGTATGATCATTAAGTAGTTGTTCGGGGTCTGGATGTTTGTGTATGTGAGTTTCTATGTTTGTAAACGCACCCACGTCACAGGAGAAATTCGTAGTGTGGAGCAATGTTTTTTTTTAAGAAAACAGAAAACCCTGAGTGGAAAGGAAGGGACTGTCAGACTCTTACTGACTAAATCACTCTGTTCCTTGACATGCCCATTGCATTCTGTGTTTTTTTTTATAATGCTTAATTTTATATTTATAATCTGTGCATTATCTGCATTTTGTGAAGTATACGCTATGTGCGAATACGATGGTGGGGAATATCAAATCGATCGCAGCGCGCGATGTGACCGGGCACGCCGCAATCGCGGCGGTAAGACCCCTCCTTGAGGAGTGGCTGGATAGGCGTCACGGCGTCCTCACCTACCGCATGACGCAGGTCCTCACCGGACACGGATGTTTCGGGAGGTTCCTGTGTCTGATAAGGAGGGAGGAAACGCTTGGGTGTCACCACTGCGAAGATCGTTCGGAGGACACGGTGGAGCATACGGTGCAGGACTGCCCCGCTTGGGCAGAGCACCGCCGTGTCCTCACGACGGCGATTGGCGGAGACCTCTCGCGCCCGGCATTGGTCGAGGCCATGCTGCGGGGCGAGACGGAGTGGGAAGCGGTCGCCTCCTTCTGCGAAGCAGTCATGCTCGCGAAGGAGGAGGCGAGCCGCGTGAGGGGGAGGACAGCGACCTCCCTCCACCCCAGCCGCAGTGGTGGACGCCCACGGCGTCGGACGTCGCAAGACGATCTCCGGCCACCGTAGGCGCGGGCATGCGGGCGGCGAGTAATGGGCGACTCGCTGTCCGACCATGGACCATGCCCGGGTCGACGGTGCGTTGTGTTCCACGCGCGCCTCAAGGAGTGTCAGCACAATGACGGGGCCTGTAGAGGGCCAGAGCCTGCCGGGGTCGCGGGACTTTCCCATTACCGTAACCCCGGTACGTAAAGGGCTAGTGAAGGACACCGTGGATTTTAGTCAGTACAAGTCTGACAGTCCCTCTCGCCCTGCCCTGGGTGGGAGGACTCATTTGATGATTTTACCACGAAAAAAAAAGTAATGCTCTGGCTGGGTTCGAACCCACGACCCGTTACTCGAGGCCGATATCACTGGGCCACCATTGCTCTTTTTCTTCATACAGAGTTAAATAAAAACTTGTTTTTAATTTCAGGTACAAGGTGGTAGTTCAAACAACAATAATAGAAATGAAGGGCGCGGGTGTTCAATGTGCTCAGAGATGCATATGGGACCCTGAAACAGATGACTATGTAGATGGACAATATAGGAACGAGACCATATTCTGTTACAGTACCGTTTACGGTGTTTATATGTATTGAAGCTAGTAATAGAGGCGCCCTTTTTTTTTTTTTTAAGGGTGGCAAAATCATCAAATGAGTTCTCCCACCCTGGGTGGGGCGGGAGGGACTGTCAGACTCTTACTGACTAAAATCCACCCGTGTTTTTTCGGATGCCCTTTACGTTCCGGGGCCGCGGTAACCTGGATTAAGAAAAAATCCGCGAGAGCCGTGAAACACGACGCGCCACCGACCTGGGCTTGGTCCTTGGTCGGACGGCGAGCCTACCCATTACTCGCCGTCCGCAAGCCCGCTCCGCCGCTGTGCCCTCTGCTGTTCAGAGGGACACGCGTTGGAGCATCCACCCGACAGGCTATTCGTATACGGGCAAAGAGACCCCTCAGGCACACAGTGCCTGAGGAAGAGTTTTGCCCGTATCCCAGGGTGCACCGGCCCGAAAAACTGGTCTTCCCCCCGGACGTATCCGAAGGGGAACTCCAGTCCACGGGCGCACGTGGAGGTTTCCTGTCTTAGCACCCCAATAGAGACGCCCTAGGAAGACCTAAACTGGCCTTATTGGTGAAGTGCTTCAATAAGGCCAGGTGCGTAGTACTCGCAATCGGCGTGCGAGTATAATTTCGGTCGAACTGATTTAAAAACACCCTGTTTCTTTGGTTGCCTTTTGCGTTTCAGAAGCACGGTGTCTTCTTTAGACAGTTCGGCAAAACCTTTAGTAGCATTTTTGTTTAGTGGTAAAATCATTAAATGAGTCCTCCCTTCCTGAGTGAAGGGGAAGGAACAGGCAGACTCGTATTGACTAAATACCATCTTTTTTTTTTATCGTGGTAAAATCATGAAATGAGTCATACCCAGGGCAGAGCGGGTGGGACTGTCAGACTCGTACTGACTAAAATCCACGGTGTCCTTCAATAGCCTTTTACGTACCGGGGTCACGATAATTCGTTAGTACCGCGACCCCGGCAGGCTTTGGCCCTCTAGAGGGGGGCCTGTCATTTTGCTGACACTCTTTGAGATTACATACCGCCTTGTTGCTTAGGTCGCCCATTGCGTTCCAGGCCCCGGAATCCTATTTAGACAGTCCCGCAAACACATTAGTAGTTTGTAGTTGAATTTATTCACGTTTGATGACAAGGCTGATTTGTAAACATTTGGGAATTAATTACTGTTAAAATTCTAGTTTAATTAAGTTTTGTTTTTAGTTGTATGTTTGTGTCATCATGTATTATTTTAAGATATTGTAACATACACATACTAAAGTGCCTTCTTCATATTAGAAGATGTTAAACTCTTTCATAAATTATGTTGATAATTTAATTGACACATAGATAAATTTATTTAAATGTAGTTTCTTATCTGATAAAGTTCAACATATTGTAAGTAGGTTAAGATTTTACTTATTAAATGATATTTGTACAAAATTGTACTCTTGTTTTTCTCTGCTTTGCCTTTATAACGCCAAGGTTGGCATAGTAGGTAAGCGACTGGCAGCTGCGCTTCTCATCGCGAATTCGATTTCCGCACAGGGCCTAGTCAAACGGCAAGCGATAATCTTTAACGCTCAGCCGTCAGATCGTTTTCGTTTGTTTCGTTCGATACCGCTCAGCAGTCTTTAATAGATTTTCAACTTTATACGCTGGGGTATAGAGTAGAAAATATATTAGCGACTGCTGAGCGTTAACGATTATCGATTGCCGTTTGGCTATTAGACCCTGCACGGAACAAACATTTGAGTAAGGCTTTTTTTGTAGAAAGAAAACTGCAGGATTTTAACTTGCGACCTTCTGATTCAGTAGCCAGGCGCTTTGACCAATCAAGCTGTCGCTGTAATGCTCGTAAGGGTCGAACTCTTATTTCCATTCTTAACGTCTTATGGTCTCCCACCACATCGGGCAAGCAAAATCTAATCATCTGCTTAGTGTTTTGCCAACTATATTGGGGCCAGCTTCCAGTGGAACCGAATGCAGCTAAATATCAGTATTTTACATGAAGCGACTGCCTATCGGACCTCCACAACCCAGTTACTGGGTAATAGCTAGTTGTTCGTCTTTGGTTTCTACTCCGAAAGATCTTTTACGCCCAATCAGTATCTGTATGTTTTGTAGTAAATTAAATCTCTAATAACGTGTAGATTTCGCGTTTCAGGTTCGTACGTAAATCAATGCAACTTAAACCATGTCGATAACATAAAACACTTAACTAATTCTAAAAATGAAAATTACTTTTGTTTCTTTATCGTACCTATAGGATGTATATACTATACTTCGTCTGTAATGATGACATCGTCACGGAATTTTCATAAAGATTTCAGTCAGTTTGCTCGAATAATTCTCACTTAATTTGCACATACATAATAATTTACAAAATATTCTATATTATTATATACGAAGTTATATCACAAGTGTTTATTGTATCATTTTCATGTGTACTCTAATTTATTTGCATGTCTTCATATGCGGATATGTGCTGAAACTGAAATATCTTTATTTGGTTTACGAATTTGGGTACTACAGGGTTGAACTGGGCTGGAAGGGCTCGGGTGGCTCAATTCCGGATTTTCTTCGTTCAGTAATTTTCAAAACTCGTTTCGGAGAACACCTGCTCAGGTTCAACCAGTTTTTGAATTTTTATATATCGTTTCTCTCTAAATGAATGAACGAACTATCTGATCTAGATCTAGGTCACAAGAGCTTGGGCCTAGCCTGCTTGGGCTCCCGAACCAGGCCCGTCTGGACCGGGCACGCTGGGGCCCGGCTGGCTAACGACTCCTCGACTACAGTCCGTCCCTGGTGTCTGATGTAGTCTACATACTACTTCTTTACTTATTTGTACCTACTTATTGTCAACATGAATGAATATGTTTCAGTTGGATTAATTACAGACATCGATATGTTCGGTGTTGGGTACCCAAAATATTGTCCTCATTGGTTGTAATAGTATAAACACTAACTTCAAAATAATATTAGAATCAATAGCAACATGAATTATCCAAAAAAAAAACTGAAAGTGACTTTGTAAAATTAAGCGATTTAATATTTTTATCGAATAATTCATCTTTGTTATCACTGATCAACAAGAACACAGTCCCAACGTTGAGAAAATTTGATAACGTTAGAGAGAATATAATAATCTAATCGAATCTATAATCATATACGGCCGTATACGCCTGGGTGGCAAAAAGTTATCAGTGAGCGGCCAGCATACTGTAATATCACCTGAGTATCATTCAACTCCATATGAGAAGCAGCTCAACTTACTTGCAGAGACTTCAAGCCTTTGAGGATGTTGGTGTACTGCTGGCAGAGACCGCACTGAACCATGAAGTCCTGGCAGTCGTATGGCACGGCCACCACGTTGGGGCAGGGTCGGTCTGAGTCGCATCTGTGAATGATGGTAAGAAGTTACCTATGCATTATTTTTCAATTATTTTAAACCTACCTACCTAATATAAAAATCCAAAAGGTACTTATTTTCTTTTCATTGAAGTGCGCTGTGGGCTTTAAAATTCGTGTTTTGCGTAGTAAATTGAAAGCGTAACTAAGCGTTAGTAAAAACGGGCAAAACTTTGCATGTATTAAGCTCAGTCAGGACTAGGGTAGAAAGATACTAGAGTGGAGACCACGGACTAGCAAGCGCAGCGTAGGACGTCCACCAACAAGATGGACAGACGACCTTATAAAGGTCGTCGGAAGAAGCTGGATGCAGGTCGCGTCCAACCGGTACATGTGGAGATCTAAAGGGGAGGCCTGTGTTCAGCAGTGGACGTCCTATGGCTGAGATGGTGATGATGATGATGAGGACTAGGTTCTACCGTTCTAGGGTGCAACGAGTTATACACAAAACAAAGGCACTGATAAACCTTTCGGTATGATAAGCACTAATCGCATCATATCATCATTTTGTAAAATGTACGCACGTAAAGTGGGGCAAATGCAATTATGAGACAATATAATTATAGTTTTTATCATTTGAAACAAGATGGCGCTACCAGTCACTAAAATGAAGTCGTGTCACAAGAAAATAAATTGATTTAAATTTTTAACTTTCAACAACTAATGGTGACAAAAAGTACCTTAAAATAATGTACTCACTTGAATCTCATATAATTTTCCGTCATTTCTTCATAGGTAGGCCATTTATGTTCACACGGCGTGCAATGGCAGTCGAACCAGTACTGCTCCTTCAGCTCTGCCTGCCTCTTCTCTTTAGGGACGGTCGTGAAGATAGGTCCGTAGTTCTCGGACACTTCTTCACCTTTCTTGATGTTCTTTACTGTGCGTACGACGATGTTATTGCCGCAAAAATATCTGGAACATGAAATTTTATTTTCCACAGTCTTACTAATGGGTGTCGTATTGCCAAGTGACTGGGCTGTGGAGGTCAGATAGGCGCCTATTCATTCTGCATATTCAGCTGCATCCGGTAAGACTGGAAGACAATCTCAATTCAACGCAAAATGTTGGGAAAGGTTTCGGTTAGCTGATGAGTTATTATAAAAATACCCAGAATTATAACTTTCATAGTTATAATTCTGTGTATTTTTATAATAACCGCCTGTTGTGTTCAGGTTATTAAACGAATTTACGAGTTGTAGGACGTGGTTCGAACTCCACTCAGGCGCATTACTATTTGTAATTTATTTCACCATCATTGCTCACAAAACGTTGATGGAAAATAAAAACGAAACATGTCAAAAATTCGAAGTCATGTGACATCTAAAAGCCGCACTGGGCCGGCGTGGTGAATCCACCCTACTTTTTTCATAGAGACGAGATCTTTGTCCCAAAGGTGGGCAAATTATAGGTTGATGCTACCTACTTACCTTACAACACCAGGATCACAAGAATGATTGAACAGCGCAAGAGTCGGAAACACAGCTCCAGCCAAGAACACCGACTTTCCTTCATGTTTGATAAAGTTCTTATCAACTTTAGGTTTAGGACATTGCAGCTCAAATACCTCATGAGCATTGAACTTTAAGATTTGTAGATTCTTTAATATAAGACCACCGATTACGGCCACATCTTCTTTGTATTTGTCATCTACAGCCATGGTCTTTAGTTCATCAACTTCAACAGGTTTACTCCTAGGTTTTTCATCGAAATAACCACTTATTTCCAGGAGTTTTACAAAGAAAGCCGTCATTTGAGTTCTGTGTAAAAAGTCTAGCTTGGATCTTTTATCCTCATGAGCTACTAAATGGTATATATTCCTATAGTCATCCGTTTTATAAGGACCTGTAGGCTTCGTATCCAGTTCTTGACTGACGCTAGTGAAGTATTCTTTTTTGCGCTGTGTGATCATCCTCAGTGCTATGTGGCAGGTTATGGAGCACCCTGACTTCCATATAAGTGGTAGGATGTGGCATTCGTAAGCGTGATAAGATTTCTGGGCTACTTCCAAGCATTTGTCGCTGCAGAATACGACGTTTGGACATTTTGGACAGGGGAGAGGTATTGGACACCTGAAAATAAATAAATTGAATAAGGAACACTAGAGGTTGTTAGATGGACTTTAGTATGATTGAATGATTGTTACTCTTTTACCAATACTCTGAAAGGATTTTGATTAAACTTTAGGGCTTCACATATCAGAATTACACGTTGCCTTTTAAATATAAAGAATTCGCACTAACAATTTTGCCAGCGAGGACGCTAGAAGTTAATTATTTAGAAGAAGTATAAAGCTTATTCCAATTTTAAAATAAAAATGTTAATAAAACTTACTTTATAAAACAGTTCTGGCAATGTGTGCTGGAATATTCTGCCAACAACACTCCACTATGAGGTTTTTCAACCAACAGAATCTCCCCTGCCTCAATATCCTTAGTAGCAGTTGCGAATCTCCCTCGAACTTCATCTGAATCTATTTGAATAGCTTCCGAAGCTGCGGGGTATTGAGGGTTGTTCTTCCCAGGAAGTTTCGGCTTAGGAGGAGTATTCTTCAAAGGTTCTGGGTCTTTAGGGTTGCCAGCCAAGACGAGGCCTTTGTTCAATATTTCCAGCATGAGCTTGGAGTCCGTGCGCATTTTTTGTCTTTTTTCTTTGTCTAGCTTTGTGGCTTCGTCGAGTGAGCTGATGGTGTCTCTGAAAATTGAAAAGTAAAACATATAAGCGACCTTTTCACAAATAAACATGAAAGAGCACCTTTTTATTCTTTTGCAAGTCTATGTTGTAAGTGCCTAATGCATTAGTCAATTAGATCTACAAAAAACACAGCATCTAAATGATTTACTAAATGATGTTGTAAACCGTAGCAAAATTAATTGTGTGCTTAGATCATTTCGAAGAATAACTGCAGTCACAAAGGTGGGACACGAAAGCAAGCAATTTTTCGCCCGTGGCCCGTTTGCGTAATACTTTCATAGGTTCGTTGTCCTTTGCCTTAAATGTTCGCGCAGGTAAGTGGCGGTTCGCAAGTGGACAAAGTTTTCCATATTCTGATGAACATTATGGTAGCGTCTAAAATACGAACAAAAAATAATAATTTATAAAATAAAATCAACACAACAACATACGTATGATAATATGTAAATTTGTCTTCTTCTTTTAGAATTGTTTGGTTTTTTTATTATGTTATTTATTTAAGGGATTTTGCTGTATACTTAAGTGACGATGTCAATCCCATCGTGCTTTTATAGGAGTAAAAAAAAACACCATTGATTTTCAGCATTGTGTATCTAGAATAGGGTAGGTTACTGGTTGAAAATCTGTTTAGTCCGTCAGTTATAGGTAGTATTAAAAATAATTAACACGTTTTTTTTTTTAATCATTGAATATTGACAAAGATAAAACGCTTCAAAATTCGAGAGTAGGGGCTTGTGACGTCATTACAACGACCATACGTATGTTCGTTGCGTCATTACGACTGTTAACTTATACCAATCGAGTGACGTTTTGTGATTTTTATCTTCTTCTATTTTCGTTTACGTAGCAAAAGACAAAATGTGTGTCAAATATTTTTTGATAATCTGTCTTTCGGACTGATATATAATATTTTTTTTATGTAAAATCACCTATTCAATTATAAATCTGTATTTTTGAAGTGAGTGAACTTCTTTAGCGGCGTTGTGCACTTTTTTTGGAATGGGTAAAAAATGTTAAACTCGCGTCAGGACTCGTGACTTGATCGAAAATTCGTAAGACGGCACAGGGCGCTTGCGCGAATGTTCGTGTGTGTTTATTACTATTCAAGTTTTCACTTCTGCCGGCACTCTCCCAGAGTGCAACCCGTCGTTTTTTTTCTGTGACGTATGGTTATTTGCGAATCTCAATAAATAAAGTAAAGAATATCTTACTGAAAAGCGATGATAGCTTCCTTATTCCTCTTCAAAACCAGGAGGCACCTTGCTTTTCTCTCATACACCTTGTATCGAAGGTGGCGAGGGTACCCCAGAGCCAGACACCGCTTGATATCAGCCAGGGTGTCCTCATACTGTTCCAGATGATTTAAGGCAGCTGATCGGTTCGCCAAGACTATTGAAAGCTCTTCAGCTGAAAAATAATATAAAATAGATTATAGTTATGACTTAGACGCATACCATAAGGGCTGGTTCGAAGTGGTCCAGGAAAAGAGTTCCAGGAAGGAATTGGGGGAGGCCTTTGCTCAGCAGTGGGACAGTGCAGGCTAATAAAAAAAATAGTTACGTGTAACTACCTATATACCTGGTTGTTAAAAAAAAACAACTTTGCATGGCTCTATGTATGGCGAGTAACATGCATGGGCTTGGGTAGTATAATTATTTTATTTTCAAACTTTTTTTTTTTTTTATTGGGACAAACCCACCACACTATTCCCTAACCACTGCAACTCCTGTGCGCCAGAATCAACAGTGGCAACCAACCAGAAAAGGGCCGAGACAATGAAGCTCGACGTGTCTTGGAGAATGAATTTACCTGTCTTGGATCCTGCAACGAAATTAATCAGAAAAGAATAGTGGAGGAGTAGGAAAAATTTTTTTTTTTTCAAACTGTCGGGTATCCACAAAATAAAATGAATTTCAGCCTACTTTATAACAACAATTACGTTATTCGTACATAAGTTGAACAGGAAATTCCCAATTCATTGAGCGAACAATAGATGCCTACTAACAGTCCATTTCCTTGAAATTCAGCGAATTTTGTACCTATGCCTAGCTATTTTTTACTTCCAGTCATTTCTTCTTAGAATAACATCACCCAGATTGAACAGTAAACATTATTATTTAAAAAATAAGATTTATTTGCTTCTATTTTCAAGTTACAGGAATCGTTAAGGATAAAACCTTGGTAAAATTGTCTTCAGAGCTTTAACTGAAAAGTTATTTATTCCCGAAGCCACATCGCAGATAAATTAGAGTTAATGATTTCGCAGAAAATACTATGTATTATATATTTATTAAAAGCCTTTATATTACAAACAGGAAAACCATTTTACACAATAATAATATGTTGGTACATATCTGTTGCGGTTAATTGTAACGCCATCTCCTAGAATGTCTGAATAGGTAAACAAAAAGGATTTTTATTCGTTAATAAATGCAAAAACAGAACATTGATTGGACCATTTTCCTCAAGAAACTGGTTTTGTGTAGCAAAATGCTCGGTTTGTTTACATATCACGTGACCTTTTACGAAAACATGCACAGTTTACTGCCCGTAGTTATGGACGTATGACTTACTTTCCTTCTCCGGCATGTGCACCATGCTCTGGCTGTATAGCTGCATCGCCTTCGCCCAATCACCTTTCTGCACAGCTTTATTTCCTTCATCTTTCAATTGGCGCGCTTTTTCCAAGTCTTTTTTCACTGGAAATTCGCCGCCTGTCTGGCATTTCTGCAAATCGTCGATTAAATTGTAATTTCTGACGATCGGTAGACTGCACAAGTAGGAGACGCGCTTCGTGTTGGATTCTAAATTGGCGAAATTGTTCCTCGTCACGTCATCCAGAGCGCTGTTTATAGTTTCGTGGAACTTTTTGAAGAAGACCCCGTCTTGAGTCATTTTTGCAAACTGCTAATGATGCACATGTAATGAAGGGTTATTACAATTCTTTTTTTTAGGTTAGACGTAGAAAGCCGGTGTAAAAGCGCGCGGACTACTGCTGCCGTTTCTATTTTTAAATTTGGGACGGCGATCTGTTCTTCACTTCAGACAGTTTCGGCGCTAGAATGTTACCGTGTTGTCGATGCATTTTCGTACATACGTGAAGTCATCTAATTGTTACGATTTATTTAAAACTGAATAGAGAGTGACTGAGCAAACTTAACAGAATCATCCACGGAACAAATTTAGGATTAGATATCCCAATTTGCCAGTGTCTGATTTATATCTGGATGATTTGTTTTTTATAATAGATTTTACATGGGAAGCTCTCGAACAATGTAGAATTGAATGGAAAACAACACAAGACGATGCGTGCGACTGATCGTGAGATAACTCGGACGTTAACTCAGAGAAGCACGCGACCACGTTTGAGTACTCAAATTTGACCCTAATTAGAACTTGCCAATTATTCAATGAATTGTAGCTATTTTTAGATGTTTTATTTTTTAAGTGAAATAAAAAAAAAACGATACTTCCCTATGATACTTACTCTTACAATATAATTGGCCTACAAATCTCCAGGTGGCCTTAATTTGTCAAAAATTGAAACGAGTTAGAATCGTGTGAGATTAATTAGCATCGAAAAGAGCATGGATAAGAAAATATAGAGACGAATCTTAAGAAAGTCGCTATTATTGGTGTATTAAAAAAAAACATTTTTCCACCGGTAATGGGTTCAAACAACTTATTAAAAAACAAATTTATTGTTGATTGTGATTGGCTTAGTAAGTATTTCTACAAAAAATAAAAGTCTACTCCATTTTCTTCAAGAACTTTAATATCATCTTGCAATGATGTTCCTCGAATTTAATGTCAACATCCGTTACTAGCACCTTTGTACATACTTAGGTACCTATTTGATTACCTATATTACCTACTAGCTTTTGCCCGCGACTTCGTTCGCGTGGTATAGTGACTTCCGACAGATTTTTGTTTTTTTTTTAATAAAAACTATCCTATGTCCTTTCTCAAGTTTCAAACTATGTCTGTACCAAATTTCACACAAATCGGTTCAGTAGTTTAGGCGTGAAGAAAAGACAGACAGACAGACAGAGTTACTTTCGCATTTATAATATTAGTTTGGATCATCGTATGAATAATAATTCTGCTTACCTTATGCACCGGTGTGATGTGTCATATCATATCATCACAAAAGGCAATTAAAAGTAATTCAAGACGAAGTATATCTATACCCGCCATTTAATATTTTTCCATAGAAAACAAAAGCATTCATAGTTCATGGAAAACGTCTGTGATGCTGAGTTTTCTAAGTAATGGTCTAGATTATGGAGGCAAAGTGACCTTTTGAATCTTGGTAGCTAGTACAACATGACTTCTCTTAGCCGGGTTGTTGGCTAAGGGTCAATTCACATCGAGACGCGACGCCGCGCGCACATTTCACTAGAGCGATCTCAAAATCTAACGTTATTACTAAACGAAGGTCGTGGGGCTGTTACCGTGGGCCCGGAACGTACAGGGATATTGAAAGACACCGTGGATGTTAGTCAGTACAAGTCTTACAGTCTCTCCCTTTCGGCCCTGTGTGGAAGGACTCATTGGATAATTTTACCATGTAAACAAAAATGTATACACGAAAAGATACATTTACCGATGACGCGACGCTATTATACGGCATCGCGCGCGTTTTAATAGCGACTCAAATTCTAACTTTATTATTACACGAAAATATATACATTTCCAGTGATGTCGTGAAACGTCGCGTCTCGGTGTGTTCTAACCCTTAGGCTGAAGCTACATTAGGCCGCGACGCGATCTGCGACACATGAGCGATTAAAACAAATAATGAATGCTCATGTATATGGCTACACCGTACATCAGCGATACCACGTGTAATCTGTTTCGCTCTTCCAGTCGCATCGCAAATCGCTGTCTAATGTAGCCTCAGCCTTAGTTTAGAAGCTCAGCAGATCTTTTCTGCATGTCAAGTTAAATTGGCTGCCTATGTATTTCCGAGTATTCTCCACATACCTTCATTTTCAAAGGAATTAGATAAAAAATTTACTATATAATATTACGTGTTCGCAGGAAATAACAAAGAATGATCCTTATTATTGTTGCATTATTTAATTGTTTTGCTACATTTTATTTTATTTTGCTGTTATATTTATTTGTTTGTTTCCTCTTAATTGTTTTTGTGTACCTGTTTAGTTTTTTTTTTTAGCGTGGTAAAATCTTCAAATGAGTCCTCCTACCCAGGGCAGAGCGGGAGGGACTGTCATACTCGTACGAACTAAAATCCACGGTGTCCTTCAATAGCCCTTTACGTGCCGGGGTCACAATAAATCGTGTGTCCCGCGACCCTGGCAGGCTGTAACCCTCTAAAGTGAGGCCCCGTCATTACGCTGAGACTCTTTGATCCGCGCGTGGAACACAACTCGCCGTCGACCCGGGCATGGTCCATGGTCGGACAGCGAGTTGCCCCCTAATCGCCGCCCGCATTTGCCCACCTGTTTAGAAATGCCGTAATGATAAATTGTACGTTTTAACATACTTATTGCGGTTATCTTGAGGATCTAAAAAGGCCACTTTAGCAGAATCGTTACTATTATGTGTCATCCCACTGCTGGGCAAAGGCCTCTACCCATGACTTCCAACTTTTCCGATCTAGGTTTAATGAAAGGCACTGCTGTGAGCACGCGTAGCATGTTCAATTGTACCAAATTTATTTCATCGTTATTTGTACACAATGCGACTGCTTTTTTGCACGAGTAGGTATGCCACGATCCGTATACTGTTGAAGAATTGAAATATGTTTTTTTTTTAATACATTAAACATTTCCTTGCTTAAAACAGTAAAAATCTTTCTTCACATGCAAAGTGACTATTAAAATGGGATTTTCTATTCTATGTATAAAAAATATATCTATATGATGGTTTTGCTACAGTGGCCTTTTTAGACCCAGCCTAGGTCAACATAATATTTTATTTAAATACTAATTGGATGATTGAACCACTGATCTAGTCCTGTTGTTGATGTGTTTTGCATTTGAGTAGGTTGTGGAACATTTTCCGGTTTAGATAACAATGTTGTTAAACACATTTCTGTAATAACGCCATATCTAGGTATGTATGTCCAAGCTATTTTAAATCACTTGAAGAAAAGAGTAGATGAAATAAAAAGCCTATGTACTAGCTGCTTACCCCGACTTTCCCGCTTTATTTATTATTTATTTAAGCCAGATTATAAACTATCTGTGTACCAAATTTCATCCACATCTGTTCAGTAGTTCTTGCGTGAAAGAGTAACAAACATCCATCCTCGCAAACTTTTGCATTTAAAATATTAGTAGGATGTAGGATACTTAGAAGATTTAAAAGTATGAAAAATATTGACTGTAAAATTTTAAAAGGATAACTCACTCTCAGTCCTTTCAAATATTTTTTTTCGTTGATCAGGTGGCCAATCATTACGTCAAAGCATGCGTAGTTCCGCTCAGGGAACGAGATGGCGCTTGACGACTTGTATAGCTCTGTCTCTTTCCCACAGCCTAACTACTTACGCTTTAAGACCTTGCGGTGGGCCACCTGGGGGCGTATTACAAGCTCTTAATTCCAGTCAGTTTGCGACTTAAACTGAACTGCCTTTCTTAGTCGTATTACGAACTCTTATTGCCAGCCAGTCAGCGGTCACGTGACATTTTACCAACTGTTCTACATTTTGGGTCGTGTTCGGACGTCATCGTGTATTAGGAGCATGCCTGTTTTCCTAGAGGAATGATGAATGTCAAGTGGGTCGGCTGTGTGTAGTAAATCTAGATCGAAGATAAATATTGTCTGGCAACGTGATTGAAAAAATATTGAAACGTAGATCTTGGTTGGTTGGTTTGGAATGGTTTTTTTTCGCGTTTGCAACCACAGGACCAACTGCCCCGCTGGTCTCGTAGTCGGAAACAGATAAAGGCCACTTGTAGATATGATTGGAGTATATCCTAACTTTGCTAAAATCCCATATTTTTTTATTAATGTAAAGGATTTAAGAAATTGTTAGTTGAATTACTAATCAAACAATTGAGCGATTGGACTGCTGTGCAACGTTTCGTGGGTTTGATTCCCGCACGGAACAAATATTTGGGTGACTTACAAGCAGTTGTTCTGGGTCTGGGGTCTGGGTGATTTTATATGTGAGTTTTACCGTGACCCCGGTACGTAAAGGGCTATTGAAGGACACCGTGGATTTTAGTCAGTCGAGTCTAACAGTCCCTCCCGCCCTGCCCTGGGTGGGAGGACTCATTGGATGATTTTACCACGATTAAAATAAGTCCGTCAGCTAGAGTTATGAAAAATAATGGACACGTATTTTTTCTTACGTTAAACCAATGCATATTTACAAAGATATAACGCATCTAAATTCGAGAGTGGGGTCTCGTGACGTCAGAAGGAATTAATAAAAACTGTACTTGTTGGTGACGTTTGGCCATTTAAAAATGTCGTATCTTCGTCAATTTTGGTTTACGCGTTTACACGTATACGCGTTTTAAGCCTCGTGCAGACACATGCGATTATACGAGCGTGGCGTGATCGCTGTCACCGCACGCGGTGCCTTGCCGCATTGCTGTTCACACAGTAGCGCGCAAAGCACCGCGCCGCCGTGATGAGGGATGCTAATTATGCTGAGGTTAGGCGGGCCGGCGCGCGACAAGAGCGCGCGTGGCGCGCGTCACGCGGCGCGTTGCCGCAGGACGCCCTGCCAAGAGAGGTGAACCCAATTGTAGTACGTTTAGATTGGAAGTTACATTGGCATCTTGCGCCAGCGCGCGTCACGCGCGCGCGGTTTTCGACGCGGCGGGCGGCGAAGCACCCTTAAGTGCCACAAAAATATAAACTCTAAATGTACTAGGGTAAGGACACGACGGGCCGCGACAAGTGCGACAAGAGCGCGCGCGGCGCGCGTCACGCGCCGCGTTGCCGCAGGACCACGCCCTGCCAAGAGAGGTGAACTCAATTGTAGTACGTTTAGAGTGAAAATTACCTTAGCCGCTTGCGTAACGCCGCGACAAAACCATGCACAATTAATTATAAATTAAATAAATTCCATCCAACAATTCAACAAATCCTGCCGCAAGCCGTCGCAATAATAATATCAGAAACGCGATGTGCCGCGCAGCTTCAGAGTGAACAGATGTGGGTGTTTTCATAGAAAATGGACTAAGTAGGTTTTTTCAACAATCGCCACGCGCGGATAACCGCGTCTGTCTGCAGGAGGCTTTACACGTATATTTTCTTTTGTTAAAAGAAAATATACGTGTAAAATATTTTTTGATAATCTGAGTGACGGATTTTTTCAGTCTAATACTCAATACATCTATTGTCTAGGGTGCGTTTACAAACATAGAAACTCACATACACAAACACCCAGACCAGGAACAACTAGTTGCAGATCATGCAAATATTTGTTCCGTGCGGGGATCGAACCCGCGGCACACATCGCAGCAGTCCAATTCCACAGCCACTGCGCCAAACAGAAGACAGAAGAGTCCATAACAAAAGAAATAAGGAACCGACCTCAAGAAACATCTCCAAGAAATGTTGCTTGCAACAACCTTATAAGCAAAGTGCATTGTAAGTAAACAACGCATTATTTAAGCATTAAACTTTAATAACTTCACGCTAGCATCCAGGCAACCTTA
Source organism: Agrotis puta (assembly GCA_943136025.2). Lineage (NCBI taxonomy): Eukaryota > Metazoa > Arthropoda > Insecta > Lepidoptera > Noctuidae > Agrotis > Agrotis puta. The sequence goes on along the minus strand of OW964169.2, from coordinate 15,863,197 downwards.
TAATATGTTTCCTCGATTCTTGGAAGATCTCACAGATTAGCAGACAAGTGATTATATATGTCAGAGAAATATTAAAGTTAGCACAAGTTCTTTTCCACAGACGTCAAGTTAATTATACTTAAGTGATGTTATTATGAAGGTGGGTTTACACTGGGTATTTTTTAAAGAGAGCGATGTTTGAAAGCTTTTTTTTTACGTGGTAAAATCATCACATAAGTCCTCCCACCCAGGGCAGAGCGGGAGGGACTGTCAGACTCGTACTGACTAAAATCCACGGTGTCCTTCAATAGCCCTTTACGTACCGGGGTCACGGTAATTCGTGAGTCTCGCGACCATGTTGGTAAGCTTGCTTAATGGAACAGCATAAGGGTGAGAAGGATGTGGTTGTGGAGCTGTGTCGCAAATGATGTTCTACACTTGTCCTCTGTCTGTACTCCTGTCTTCGAAGCCCAGCATATGTCCAAGTACTGAACAAGAGACTATGGCTCTGGAACAGTGTGGTATTTAGTTACTGGACTCATTTGATCAATATCCACCGCAAAAAAAATGCTCTTGCTCAGTCAAACAGACATCTGCGCTGTCACCGATGACCCATAACATAGGTTGCATGGACGATAAGCAACATATAGAGTGACTAGTGCAGATGAAGATATAGAATTTGTGGCGTTCCTGGCCACTAATAATTTATGGTCGAGTGTTTACTCTTATTTTCTTACCGACTTTGGTGACAGTCGACGAAGATTCTAGGTTAGCATTAAAGGGAACTAATATGTTACCTATGCATTAACCATAAATACACGGCCGCAACTAAATTATACTATTTGAATTGTGTACTATTTCATTTCTTACAAGAGGAGAACGGGCCATATTCAGATCGAGTCTCCAAAGTAAAGGAGCACGAGCGTTCTTCTGCCCGTGTCTCCAAACACATAACAACTTGTTACCGTAGCATGTTGTAAAACGTTACTCAACAGAAAGTTAACCCAGATCAGAAATTGACAGGCCTATTGGTCTAGTGGTTAGTGACCCTGACTGCTATGCCGGAGGTCGTGGGTTCGATTCCCACCCAGGACAAATGTTTGTGTGATGACGTGCTCATCATTTGTTCTGTCTCTGGGTGTAATTTATCTATGATATGTATGTATTTAGAAATATATAAGTATATTTATCAGTTGTCTAGTACCTATAACACAAGCTCTGCTTAGCTTGGGACTAGATGGCAACTGTAATTACTTGTAACGTATTAGCAATATATATGTGTCAAAAAAATTGGTGTGGATTCACCTTAAGAATTCAGTGGGTTTTTGTTTCGAAGACTAAAAACAGCCAATTATTTAGGGTTTCCCAACATATTTTCGGTTGACGTTTGAAACATTACATGATTGATGATGATAGTTACGTATAAGAGAACATCGAAGTTACTGAAAATTCAGACGTGTGACATCCGTTGCGGCATTGTCTTAACAGGTTACCGTAACCCTGGAACGTAAGAAGCAATAGATGGAACTGGATGGATTTTTTGTCAGTAAGAGTCTGACAGTACCTTCCGCTGCAACCAGGACTAATTTGTCAATTTTATCGTCCTAAAAAAAAGGACTGTTCGACAAGCATTTGTGATATTTTCAAAATCAAATCTAGGTAAATAGACATATCTATGTACGGGGCGTACTGCAAACCTTCTTGTCATATTAGTCATCTTGTGAATATTGCGGACACATTGATTAAACTACTAGTCATAAATAAATTTCAATAATTTATTTTATTTTATTGTTCCTTGTCACTTCTATTAGACTTTAATTATAGGTCTTATGTCTTCAACATGAGATCAGTAATTAATGTTTTTTGTTGTAAGGACTTACTGGTAGGTAATATTATCTATGTAATCTAAATAGTGACCACGCTCTTAAATATAGAATTGTCTCTAGAAAAGACAAAAATATGTGAAAATTACATTGAATTCGAACTGTTTTTCATACATTTTTCACTTTACATACATAAATGTAAAAAAAAAATTAAAGTCATGTCATTATATCCCATACTTGACGTTTCTTTGACGATATACTTAATTTTAGGCCATTTGGTTTTAGGCAATGGTCGTGGGATTGTGTCATCAGGTACTTTGAAAGGAAATAAAATAAAAAAAAAAACATTATAAAATTTACGGATGAATTAGGTTTTAACTTTTTCATGCATTTAATAGACAAAGCTCTATTGGAACAAACCGGGAAAAATTAACAATTAAACAAACAATTACATAGAAATAACTTCTTAAATCCAAACCAACATAGCCCTGTTTGACGGTACGTGTCCATTATTTTTCAAAACTGTAACTGATGAACTAATTAGATTTGCAATTTATTGATGCTGTCAACATATTATGCCTAATTTTTCTTATCGTGGTAAAATCATCAAATGAGTCCTTCCACCCAGGGCAGAGCGGGAGGAACTGTCAGACTCACACTGACTAAAATCCACGGTGTCCTTCAATAGCCCTTAACGTTCCGGAGTAACGCTATTTCGTACAGTCCCGCTACATATGCCTAATAAGAAAAGTTACTTACGTCATAAAATCGATAATATGCAGGTCCGCTTCTAGGCATAAATTGATTCTTAAATTTCCAAAAATGGCGTCCCATGTCGCAAACAGACACTATAGTAAAACTAGACATAATCCAATCACACAACATCGAATAATCTGTAACTATAACCTAGATTCTAGACTAAACAAGAGACAGTTCTGTTATAACCTGGAAATTAAACTGGAGCTGAGTGATAGCATCGGAACATGTTCACACATTATGCGTAATGAGCTGCGTGTACGCATTGCATAACGCGTACCTGGCAGGCAACATTTGATTATGTTTCGTTATGGTTCAACTGCCGTAAAGATATCATTGCTTTCCCTAAACAGGAGAAATAAATTAGTGTAGTAAATGTACCTGGTTTTTATTGATTTCCTAATTTATACTGAGCAAGCTGAAGTGGCAATGGGCCGCCCATATTAGTCGTAGAAATGATGACCATTGGGGTACACGTGTTCTTAAGTGGAGACCGCTAAGGCCTCTGCCTCGAATTTTGCGGGCAGCGGGGCGGCGGCGGCGGCGGCGCTCGCAGTTCGCGCCCGCCCCACTGCCGCGCCGCTGTTTCCGAGGGCCGGTCCATTTGAATGTATGCCTAAGATCCTGCCGCTCCCGCGCCGCCGCCGCCGCCGCCCCGCTGCCCGCAAGATTCGAGGCAGAGGCCTAATTTGCAAACGTAAGGTGGGACGCCCTCAGGAAGGACGAGCTATGACCTCCGCAAGGTGGCTGGTTACAGCTGGATGTGTGGTTGGAGAGGCCTATGTGCAGCCCTCGATTGCTACACGCTGATGGTGACTGATTCCTTGATTGGATGTCTTTAAATTATACCCGCCTGCTCTTAAATTTTTGCCGGGATTTATTGACTTGTGGGTGACAAAAAAAGATAGAAATTTATATAGAAATACAGGCTTTAGAAAGGCTTTGTTGGATTTTCAACAGACAACTTTACCAAGTCATGCCGGTCAATCTTAGGATTTACTGGGAAATCTTAAGATTTACCGTAGTTCGGGTTTTTCAGTCATACATACATCACTACCTTTAATAAGGCCTAAAAATGTCTATTTTGTGTCAACATAAGCGCCATCCTAGCTACAAGTTTGCCGCCAGCCGCAGCACCTGCTTGTGTAATTTCCACTATCTATTCATCTGTCTGGGGTTTTATAACGCCATTTGCAATCAACTATATCTAGCTGCGATCTGACACTCCCACACACGTGCATACAGCGTGTATCACAAAGGTTTTGGTTTTATTTAAGGGTGTGGTACACATAATAAAATTGAGTTACTATGTCAATGGGGCTTTGCCAACTGCATAGACGAGAATAAACTCAGTTATCTCATTTAACAAGAATCGATACTGAAAGCCTTTTTACAAACACGTTCCACAAAATATGGAAAAAAAGATTTTTTTTGTGCCATGTTCGCCATGCTTAAGATGTTTTTTTTTATGTATTCTGTAATTTTGTCTGTTTTTCCATTAACAAAACTCGTGTAGTATACGATGTCATGCTACGCATACTGAACTGCCTAAATTTTCTTATTTTTTATTATTTTCTTCGATACCTGCACAAAAGATCCAAATATAGTATGCTACAAAACTTTTTAATGGGTCAGCTTACCAAGATATTACGACCTATCAAAGTTAGAATCTGTTCTCTAAAACTAAGTATATCAGTAAGTTGTATATGACCTTTCTGATACACGCTGTATGATGTAAACCAAGTGCATTATTGAAAAGCCACGTGGAGACGCGTTATAAATCATTTATTTGTCATTACCTAGCACCTGAGTTGAATGTGATTGGATATTGTGGCCCTCGAATTATTTTTATTGAGAATTCTTATGTAAGTTCACTGAGATAAAAACTGTTCAATAAATTCATCTAAGACCTTAATGTAGACGCGCTGGAGGGAGGCCTCCAGCGCGTCTACGAATGGCGCGTGGAGGCGCAGCGCCGGGGCGAAACCCCGCTGCCTCGACAGGTCGAGGCGCGGCGGGAAGAGCTCCGGCGCGATCTCAGGGCAGTATGGAGGGAGCGACTGTCGCAACCGAGGTCCGGGCACGCCGCAATCGCGGCGGTAAGACCCCTCTTTGAGGAGTGGCTGGATAGGCGTCACGGCGTCCTTACCTTCCGCATGACGCAGGTCCTCACCGGACACGGAAGTTTCGGGAGGTTCCTGTGTCTGATAGGGAGGGAAGAAACGCCTGGGTGTCACCACTGCGAGGATCGTCCGGAGGACACGGTGGAGCATACGGTGCAGGACTGCCCCGCTTGGGCAGAGCACCGCCGTGTCCTCACGACGGCGATAGGCGGAGACCTCTCGCGCCCGGCATTGGTCGAGGCCATGCTGCGGGGCGAGACGGAGTGGGAAGCGGTCGCCTCCTTCTGCGAAGCAGTCATGCTCGTGAAGGAGGAGGCGGGCCGCCTGAGGGAGAGGACAGCGTCCTCCCTCCATCCCAGCCGCAGTGGTAGACGCCCACGGCGTCGGACGTCACAGGACGATCTCCGGCCACCGTAGGCGCGGGCATGCGGGCAGCGAGTAATGGGCGACTTGCTGTCCGACCATGGACCATGCCCGGGTCGACGGCGCGTTGTGTTCCACGCGCGCGCCTCACAGATTGTCAGCAGAGTGATGGACCCCCCTCTAGAGGGCCAAAGCCTGCCGGGGTCGCGGGACTGTACGAATTACCGTGACTCCGGAACGTAAAGGGCTATTGAAGGACACCGTGGATTTTAGTCAGTACGAGTCTGACAGTCCCTCCCGCTCTGCCCTGGGTGGGCGGACTCATGTGATGATTTACCACGTAAAAAAAAGACCTTAATGCCAATCAAACGATCATAAAAAAGTCAAAAAACCATTTCTGTCTGGAATTACCCACCCCCCTATACCCAATAGGCATCCCCTTTGCCATTGCCATACATCTCAATTCTTTGCGTTCCTCATTCATTAGTTTTCCACAAAGACACGCTTTTGAACGACTCTGGTTTCGACAGTGTGAGTAAAGTCGTTGTTTTAAGTAAGAAAAGCTTTGAAATAATTTGGCTTCGTCTTGCAATTTATGAAGAGCCAATGTTATGCAACTTAAAGATGTTCAGTGGCGTAGCGAGACGAGGGGGCAAGATACATCAGCTAGGCCTTTTTCTTTCAGGACTTTTTAAGAAGAAAATGCAGGCCAATTTTAGATGCCATGTTGTCGGTTTCGTTTTTTTTTCCCAAAGATCGTTCCGAGGGGCGATCGGTCGGGGGTCGTGTGCCCCTTTCACCCCTCCCTAGTTACGCCACTGACGATGGTAATGTATTTATGATGCCGACTAAACCTACATATAAAGGAGTAGAATTTCCCAAGTCGTGACTGTGAAGCTTCAACATTTTGAGAAGTTTGACCGAGTTGAATAACGATTGTAAATGACATAATATTTATAAATCGTTTGTCGATGGCGATAAAGTTAATTGATTTGTCTACTAGTAAACGCTAGACATTGATGTCGAAGAGACTAAAACTTGTTAATGATATGTCACTTTGTTTAATGATAGGACTCCTTTGTTGTCTTTTGAGGGTTTCGTAAACAAGGAACCCTTATCGTTTCGCCATGCCCGTCCGTATTCGCGGAACTCACGAATTACCGTGACCCCGGAATGTGAAGGGCTATTGAAGGACACCGTGGATTTTAGTCAGTACTAGTCTGACAGTCCCTCCCGCCCTGCCCTGGGTGGGAGGACTCATTTGATGATTTTACCACGCTAAAAAAAAGATAAAAGCAAGCGGATGTTATGTTTTAAGAGTTTTTATATAAAATGCAGTTACAATACATTTATGTGACTTGCTTCTGTAACCTTTAAAATTGCTGGATACCTGCTTTTCGTGCGACGATATTTTACATGACCATTGAAGACTAAAAAAGTAATGGAGTATAGTTTATTAGTCTGTCTCTTGGTCTCTACCTCTTGCAGATGTCATGAATAATCAGACGCGGGACTGCCTAAACAGGTAACTGTGACCCTGGAACGTAAAGGGCTATTGAAGCTACACCGTGGATTTTATTCAGTACGAGTTTGTCAGTCCCTTGCTCCATGCAGGGCGAGAGCGAAAGCGTCTCTAGTGTATGAACGAGGTTTTTTTTTCATAAAAACTTTGAAGTAACTTCACTTATTTTTCACTTAAGACAGTGCACCCAAAGTGCCCGCTCTTGGCCACTTCCTAGTGTTTTGGCTGGGAAGAAGAAGTGGCGGAAAAAACTCCCCAGCATTAAATCTGTTTGTTAATTAAGTTAAAAGAACCAAGATTTTATAAATAAAGGGTTAAAAATTCGCATTTGAAAAATGAGCGTGGATTGACAAGGAAAATTGCGAGTCAAGTAGTATAATGTCTGTGGTATTAAAATGTCTGTTCAGATTATGCTGTTGAGTGAATGTGGAGGATGCGCGCGCGCAGCTAACGGCCACGGTCAAGGCGCAGGTCATGCGACATACTTCCTTTATGATGGGTGCTCTTAACCTAGAAATAAGTATGACATTGTATACTTATTGTTTTTTAAAAGGCATTGGCCTGGTTGGCTACCACGAAATGGATATATTCTGTTTGTTTAATTCCGGATATTATATGTGTTAAATTGTATGTAATAGGTAGGTGTGCCTTTTTTGACATCTGCTTTTGAAATGTTACCAGCTGCGGAAATTCTATTACAAGCTTTATTCATCATATTTTTAGAGGTACTCAATAGATACATACTTCTCAATAAATAACAGGAAGTTTACCGAAGTGAACTATAAAATGCGCATATGCACGGGAGCCGCTGAATAATTACTGCGCTGTATGCAAATAAAATCATACACTAACCACTACATTAATTTAATTAACTCCCAACATTTAATCAAGTAAAATCAATGTAATAAATCTTAAGAACTCAACATTATTCGCAGTCTCAATTTCTAAATTAATTGACCACTACTTATCTATATATATATATAAAAGGAGAACTGACTGACTGACATATCAACGTACAGCCGAAACTACTGTGGCTAGGAATGTGAAATGTTGCACACGGCTTCCTATTATAATGTAGGGGAGCACTAAGAAGGGGTTTTTGGAAATTTAACCTTTAAGGGGGTGAAAAGGGGGAATTAGGAAAGTACGCAACCCACGCGGACGAAGTCGCGGGTAAAGTGCTAGTTCTGGTATATAGGGGAACAGTGTTTAAGACGGGGACGCGAGGTATGATGGGAAATCACACACTTAAGGCAAACTTAACACAAAGGCGCTTACGCTACGTTAGTGTTTTTTTTTTTACGTTGCCCCACACTAGGAATTTCTCCTGTATCGTAGGTGCGTTTACAAACATAGAAACTCACATACACAAATACCCAGACCCGGAACAACTACTTGCAGATCATACAAATATTTGTTACGTGCGGGAATCGAACCCGCGACGCATAGCGCAAAAGTGCAATTTCTCAGCCACTGCACCAAACGTGCCGCCTGTGTTGTGTTAAGTATGCCTAATTATTTCAGTTGGCAACGCCACGTCCAAAAACGGTCATCGAGCGGTAATGTCACCGCAGTTTTATCGATGGGAGAATAGACAAAATGACAGCTGTAAGTAGAGAGATTTCTGTCATCCTAAGTATAGCATGAAAGTGCTATACACCTCGTGCCACTAATAACTTTTTCTTGGTAGAATAGAAAAATGATTGGCAATGGTTATGCTACGCGTGCAGAAATATATAAAACCGTTTTTAACTGACTTTATTGTTGTTCTTAACGAATTGCTTTGATGGCACGGTTAACGTAGTGGCTGAACGATTGGACTGCTGCACAGCGTGTCGCGGGTTCGATACCAGCACGGAACAAATATTTGTATGACCTACAAGTCGTTGTTTCGTGTTTTGTGTCTGCGAGTTTCTATGTTTGTAAACATGTACCCACGACACAGGACAAATTCCTAGTGTGGGGCAAGGTTTTTTTAAATAATAATAAAATTAAATCTTTCGTTCTGACGTCATTTCCTGATGTCAAAGCACGCATTCCATATTTATCTGCGATAATTGTTTGTGTCTGATAATGTGGATCAATTTTATCTATATCTACTTATTTACAGTATCTGTGTCGGTATAATTTTGTACACAAAAACCTAGAGAATTGATATAAATAAGACGTTTTGAAGATAACCTATCGTTATGACTAGTTACATATCAGATGTTTTTTTTTTACGTGGTCAAATCATCAAATGATTCCACGGTGTCCTTAAATAGCCCTTTCAAGGGCTATTAAAGGACACCGTGGATTTTAGTCAGTACGAGTCTGACAGTCCCTGCCGCTCTACCCTGGGTGGGAGGACTCATTTGATGATTTGACCACGTTAAAAAAAATAAAAAAGCAGTACCATTTCATCCAGAGTTGAGTAGTTTATTCGTAAAAGATTTATAAACATCCATCCATTCTCACAAACTTGGATTATTACTCACAACGTCGACATTCATCCGTGGAGTTCATCGCGTGCCAAGAGGATGCGCATGCACATGCCTGTTTAACTTTCCAACGCGCTACCTTCCGTCTGTGACCTCCAAACGCGTCTAGGTCGCGACCTGCTACATTCACATGCACATCAGCTCGACTCCTTCCGTTTATATCATGGCTTCCTTTTGCCAATTATCTGCGATGTCAATGGCGTCCAATAAGACAGTGTGTCTATATAGATGCTGGCATACATACACGTACTGTTGCCTTTTCCCCACTGTATACGATTGTAGTACACTTTTTGATAAATAAGTCAGAAGATAAGTAGATGTTATGTCTGGGTGTCTGATGTAAGTACTCACGATTACAGACAATATTTGAATGTTGAGCAACCGTCTCAGCAAGTCATCTTTATCTTGCCCTTTTAGGGTTCTTTTGTTTTACTATTTATTCTGAAAAAAGCCTTCCACAATTTTATCCACTGTTCTCGATGGTGTTCACGAGGAATCGTGAAATCATCCAAGTTCATCATCCTCTTCTATTCATTCCAATTTATTTAAGTTTGACACAGCGTTTTCTCCGCCATATTTCTCCATTACTTGTCATCTAACACAGTTCAAGCAACGCTTCTTTAGTCTTCCTCACTCGTTTTAAAAACAAATACGCATAACCAAAAAAGAAAAATATTCAAATAAAAAAAAAAAATTCAAATCTATACAGCATCTAACAACTAATATCTTCCTGATGTCCTAAACACTTGAATGGCTTTCAAAACCATCATCATCCCATCTTCGTAGTTCCTCATCCCAAATAAGCAAGATAGGATGAGGTCGTGACCTAACCCGTCGATCGACACGCTCATCATGCAATCTCCTTCCGTTTGTCTCCCTCCTTCCTCCTTCTAATTACAATGTACCTCCTTATCATTATTCTGTGGTCGTACCTTATTACTGTTCAATGCGATGAATATTTATTTAATTGACACTTCATTTGAGCTTTACCTTCCTGTGTATGATGTCTTGTTTGTTTTTGTTAGCACATGATAATTATAGTGTTTATTCTTCTTTCATTGGTGTCAACATTGATGACAATTATTTGCCTCTTTCGTAAAAAAAGGCATTTTAGAATAATTATGATAACTCAATTCGAACCAAAGGATAAGGATGCTTGTAAAATTCTGAGTATTTAGCCAGTTGAAATTAACTAGGTACACATACTTAATTGTATAAAAGAACACTTGTTTAAGGGATTAAGGGAGTCCAATATCTAAGTTTGTCCAACTTTTCTGTACAATATTAAAAAAAAACTGAATTTGCCCAAACTGCCATTGTCATTCAATGTCAAGGGCCGGAATTTCGATCAAATGATACATGACACACATCCGAGTGTAAATAAAAACCTAAATGTAGGTGATTTTAGTTCTCCAGAAAGGTTATGTGCGTGGTGGTTACGCTGATAGCAATGTGTGCGTACTGCATTATCTTGGACGAGGCGTCTCATCAGGCACAATGAGTAACTTTTACTATCTAATTTATATATTATTTATTTATTATATATGAAATCATGCTGCTTATAACTCCTTTGACAATAAATAAATCCGAAACAACATTCAACTACTTTACGCCAAGACGTAATAAGTGCAGATGAATCTCAAATATGTATCTAGATTTTCTCTAAATCCTGAAGGTGGCTGTCGGTGTTCTCTGCAAGTAAATTCATTTACCTTATGATATTTGTGTACCAGCATAACAACCTACCTCAATCTATCTTTCTTTGACGGATTTTCAACTTTATAACAAAAGGAAAAGGTTTATGTTCGTAATTTGTTTTTTTAATTTTATTTAGGTTGCCATGTCTGTACAACTGTGCACAGATTATCCATTTCAATATTTGCTATTCATTTCTAGTTGGATTAGGAAAATTTTCTTCAAGATTTAGGAGTTAACGACCGGGAGGAATGTGCATAGGTTAATTCGACATATGTCACTTTGAGATACATCGCAATACTTATTATATGTCTAATTATCTTCGTCACAATGTTCTATCCAAGTAATATCTATGTATCTATCAACTGACTTTAGTTCTACATACAGACATTTATAGAAAGACAAGTCGAAATAGGATAAAATAAGAATAAATAAATAAATAAATATTCCACAACTATCACACAACGCCATCTAGTCCCAAGCTAAGCAGAGCTTGTGTTATGGGTACTAGACAACTGATAAACATACTTATATATTTCTAAATACATACATATTATAGATAAATAACACCCAGACACAGAACAAATGATCGTGCTCATCACACAAACATTTGTCCTGGGTGGGAATCGAACCCACGACCTCCGGCATAGCTGTCAGGGTCACTAACCACTAGACCAACAGGCCAGTATCAAAAGAGATCAGGCCAGTATCAGAAGAGATCAAGGTCTGCGTTTCGTTTCAGTGCAGTTCTTGGTCTAAACTCTACGAGTGCGGTTGGATATGATGGTATTTCCACTATACTACTTAAAAACGCGAGACATATTCTTTTACCAGCTATATGCCATATTTTCAATCTTGTTTTCACTACAGGGATTTTTCCTTCTGTATTCAAGACGGGTCTAATTCACCCTATATACAAGAGTGGGGCTAGGGACCGTGTCGATAACTATAGGCCAATTTCTGTGCTAACTACCTTATCCAAAATTTTAGAAAAAATATTAAATTCCAGACTTCTCAGTTATTTACAAGCCCATAATATTGTTGCTGAGAATCAATATGGTTTTACATCGGGTAAAAGTACTGAGGATGCAGTTTTGGATTTAACTAATACTATTGCTAAAAACCTAAATAGTAAATTGAAAACACTAGCAATTTTCCTAGATCTTTCTAAAGCTTTCGACACGGTCTCCATCCCACTCCTGATAAACAAATTAGAACGACTTGGAATTAGAGGCTTGCCCCTAAAAATCTTCACAAGCTACCTAACAGGTCGTTCTCAGACTACTAGAATAGGAAACTACACAAGTGCACCCAAGTTTATCACTTACGGTGTGCCACAGGGTAGCGTACTTGGCCCCACATTGTTTCTGATCTTTATCAATGATCTCTGCAACCTACCTTTAATCAACTCTAAAATTATAACATACGCCGATGATACTGCAATAGTTGTGCACGGGAATGATTGGTCCGATACACAATCCCATGCTGAGTCTGCTCTACGAATTACTATGACCTGGCTAAGAAAAAATCTACTGACCCTTAACTTAGATAAAACTAGATTCATGACCTTTTCCCCTCGTAGATCTTCTCAGCCGACGTGTACCTATACACTAACAGCTCATAAATGTAACACTAACACAAATCAGGGCTGTGACTGCACTCAAATTGTTCGTACTCACTCCATGAAGTATCTTGGAATCTATATCGATAGTACGTTGTCATGGACTGAACATATTAACTCACTGGTAGGCAGAGTTCGGAAATTAATATATGTATTTAAAAACTTGAGGGCTTCTGCCGACTTGTCCACATTAAAAACAGTTTACTATGCTCTGGCTCACTCAATCTTAACCTACTGCATAGCAGCCTGGGGTAGTTCTGGTAAAACATTTTTATTGCGAGTGGAGAGGGCGCAGAGGGCCATTTTAAAAGTGATGATCCGTAAACCAATCCGCTTCCCCACAAATGAACTATACGCACTATGTGAGGTACCGAGAGTGAGACACTCATTCGTTCTTAGCACCGTACTACGCAAGCACTCGGAACTCACCTTCGACGCCAACCTTATCAAACACAGACGAAGAGTCGATAGAGTTTGTTCAACTGAGCCAGTCAGCATAGGTGTTGTTAGACGGCAATATAGATACCTGAGCCCTATCTTGTACAATCGAGTAAATGAAGAGTGTAACATTTATTCACTAACTCTGAGAGAGTGTCGAGTTAATGTTGACAAATGGCTTAATGGTTTGACCTATGAAGAACTTGAAAACTTAGTTAAAACGTAACATTACATACATATTCTGAACATACAATAACTACCTACAACATCCTACACATCAAACACCACACACGCACACATACACACTACACGTACACACACACGCACGACACACCACACACACACACGTGAGTGAGTGTGAACATACTCAATAAAATTTCTGTATTCTTTATGTCATTATTTTATGTTGTATTAACTTTCTACGCTGGAACGCTAACGCGTAAACTTTTATTGTATGGGCGTTAATGACTGCGACACAGTGTACAACTAATGCAGTCATTATCGTACGTATTTTATTGTAATGTATGTTTTTAGTTCCATTAAAATTTAATTTAAAAAAAAAAAAAAAAGTTCTCAAAATTACTCGGTAAGAAACAACAATATGCGGAAAACTATGTCCAAAATGTGATCGAGCAGGGTTTGTATCGCGGGGCTATGTAAACCGGCTACTTGGAACGCAAAGGCCTACCGAAGGAAGAGGTCAGTTTTAGATATGACTAGCACTTTGCCCGCGACTTCGTCCGCGTGGGTTACGTACTTTCCTTATTCCCCCTTTTCACCCCCTTAAAGGTTAAATTTCCAAAAACCCCTTCTTAGTGCTCCCCTACATTATAATAGGAAGCCGTGTGCAAAATTTCACATTCCTAGCCCCAGTAGTTTCGGCTGTACGTTGATATTTCAGTCAGTCAGTTCTCCTTTTATATATATAGATAGATAAGGAGAAATTCTTTATCGTTTGATGATTTTCCACCCAAAATCAGGTTGGTTGCAAAAAACCCTTTTTGCATTTAAGTTTATGGCCGTTGCAATAAATCACTAGCTAGATTAGAGAGGAAAAAGTTCAGTCATTAAAAATCCAAATAAAAGCAACTGTTAGCTCAACAATGTGATTAAATCATATCTTGACAATGATAAGTGCAGCAAAAATATTTGGAATACCTCTACTTTTTAACGTGGTTAACGAGGCTTGACATTTTACAGACAAATAAATATTTACAGAGCGGGCGCCCGCTGACAGCTTATATTTCGTCATTGTAGAGTTGTACAGGAATAAAACATATACAGGGCTGTTAAATGCACATATTTCTTCATGATACATATTATATTTGTATCACAGTTTTATGCATAATTTTCCTTAGAAAACCCGACTATTTGTGCCGCTAATACGTATTTTTCAGCATCAACACGTGAACCAGGCCCGAATCCGAGCATGTTTTATCAAAAGTTCTAAAATAAAGAAACAAAAAACCCGACTGCCTTGTGAAATAACTGGAAAGATAAAAACAAGGTAAGAAATATTTTTTTTGGTTTTTAAGCGATCGTAGTGGACAACTGTCACAAACGCAGTCGGAGGCATCAAATGTTCACATGACGACAATGATGTTGAGTTAACTACTGCTGAGTCATCGTGTACACTATGTCTGATGCCTCCGACTGTTTTTTTATAATCCTTTATTTTAATACCCCACTTGATAGAATGCGAGAGATTTATAAAAATATTTTTAGTTCGGAACCCTTTGCACGCGAGTTCCAAAGAAATATACCCACATACATACATACACTCGAAAAACATAACCCTCCTTCTGGAGCAGTCGGGTAAAAAGTCAATAATTTATGGTATCATCATCAATTCACCATCCGTTTATTCTTTTCCTATCGCCGCAAGTAGCTGAAATACTGGGAGCATTTTACTTGGGATGAATGACATAGCACCCTCAATTAAAATAATTGATATAGATATTTTTCTTTTTAAATTCGTGTTAAATATTTTTCTTGTATAATTTATCTCTGTGGAAAATACAAGTTGGACTTACATACCTCTAAATTACTATCAAAATATTATCGATCATTAGAAAATCAATAAATTGAAATGACACTGATCTTTCACTTGATAATCATAATGTTTTATGTTTGACATATATTTTATGTGCGATATCAACTGAACCTATCTGTGACTATTATCTGCACTCGCATGATAAAATCATTCTGTTCCTTTCGATGTTATGTTTAAGTACTTGTGGATGAATTTGAAACAATAAAAATAAAGCCATGGGTATCATCGTTGTTTGGACACATCTTTATCTATACATATAATAAAATGGTAGAAAAGTCTAAACTGTACATTGAATATTAAAATTAAATAAAGACTTGGGTGTGATCTACAATCGATACCGAAGCCAAAAATATAGTTTTTAGAAATTTTGTCTCTTTGTCTGTATGTATGTCCGGGATAGAATATTAATAAATGTATAAAGGATGTGACGTATCATTTATTCATCATAATCATCATCATCAGCCAAAAGACATCCACTGCTGAACTAAAGCCTTCCCCTTAGACCACCATGCTGAACTACAATCCACTACTGGTATCCATCGGTTGCCCGCGATTCTCTCTCTATGTCCTCGGTCCATCTAGTGGGAGGCCTGCCTACACTCCAAATCTTTTCTTCCTCATCATTTATCAGTTCACATTACTTGTGCAAGCTCGTTGCCACTTCAAATTGCTAAAAGCTATGTATATCGATGACTCTGGTTTTCCTCGTTATAATGTATCGAATATCCTCTTCCAGATTTTATTAAGCAAAGAAACTTGGAGAACAGGTCTATCCATTTTACAAATATCTACTCGTCTCAAATGTGGAACAGCTAATTATTTTTTAGGTAACTGATCTGGTTCAGTAGATACAGAAGTACAATTGACTTTTTCATGAATTAAATAATAAATGGGTTTCTAGGGTATTGTAAGTTTTATTTGATTAATAACTTGAATAACTTTGTACTGTACTCGGTTCTTTGAAAATAATTAAGGAAATAGTTATCATCATCTGTGTCCTCATTTACCGCTGTAATTGTCTGTCATATTTATTTACCGTCAACAAAAGTTAATAAATATGTACATAGTACATAGTATTTTATGCAGAAAAATATTTATAACGGTGTTAACATTGTTTATGTTCTGAAAACACGTAAATTGAAACAAATTTTAATGTTCATATTGTACGGTAAATCCAAATTTTACAAGGAAATTGTCAAAATATTTAACAAATTTTTTCTTCCATCTCACTTAATTACCGTTTCGTCTCACGAATTCCAACCACGACCTTGGTTTAAGAAAATATTAGTGAACTAAACACGTTAAGATAATACAGAACAATAGCGCCGCTAGATCTTATCAGATGGCAGTATGCACTAGTTACGCATTACGTCATAGCGGTAGCTGTTATCACAATGTTATCACTTTCACCTCACTCGACTCGACTGTCGACGCGGTTCTTCTGATTATGCCTTGATTTTAACGATGAATTGATAAAGTTAGTTGATAACGTTATGTAAAGATTTTAATCTAGATATTTAAACTAAGGACCTTGGAGAGTGATGATATCGTATCTATGTAAATGATTGGTCTAGTCTAGTTGGCTTATGAAATTTTGTAAGTATATAATGGAAAAAAAAACTTTCTTAGGATTTCCTATCATATATGTGTGAATGTTCAATGAGCCTCAGAAAATTCGGAATAACTCGCCGTATCCCAGTAATTCCATTGTCTAGTTACATTATGGAACTATTGAGATTTTTTTCTCCCAGTAATTCCATGGAACCAAAATACAACCTATGTCGATTTTGATCTCATAAATCAATATGTTTGAGATGAAATAAATAAATATATTTATTGCCTCTCAAATACACCAATTGAGACAGCTCCGATAAGTTACATGTATTTGTGCGAAAAATTTTCAGCTCTTCCTCTAAAGTGACATCTTAACTTGAACGAACATTGACTACGCAGCTTTTGATTTACGTACTTATTAAACATAGGGGTGTATGTCATTACTGCGAAGTTCGTTACCGCGATGTACGTTACTGCGAAGTACGTTACTGCGAAAGTTAATTACTGCGAAATACGTTGTCGCGAAAGTTCTTTGCTGCGGCGATAGTCATTCTATGGGCAAACGAATAAGGTTTTATAATGAAGCCAGATATTATAACATATTCATAAAAACGTCCAAAGTTGACAAATCAATCAAGTTGCATAAAAAGAGGTAATTAGCTGTATCCTCTGGTAGTAACCCATTCTACATCAGCGTAATGAAGACAACATCAAAAGAGCGCTTCCGTTGCGCAGATTGCAATATAATTGCTCTGCGCCCGCGCAACGTCGGGAAACAACTACAATGGGACGCGCTACATTATTCTATTTTACTTAAAGTATTACTTTGTTTCTATTTGTAATATTTAGATATGTTATATTTTTGTTTTAAATGCGAGACTTCTTCAATTTCGACTGGATCTTATGCTACGGTATTTGCCTAAAAGAATCGAGTTAGATTTACACAAAATATTTGACCATCATATTTTTTATAAATTAAAGTTGACGGGTATACGATGCTTTTAAAATTTGCAATACTTCACATTATAATAAAAAATACTCAGTTATGACGTCACAAGGCCTCAGTTTTAAATTTTGATGTATAATTTCTCCAAATAATGACAGTATATTGATACCGTCAAATCGCCTTTCCAGCCGTCTTGTCTAATTCAATCTACATAAATCTACATACGGTTCTGTGTGTTCTTTTATTTTTAAACAGCTTTTCATTATAAAGGCTAATTTATCCAGAAACAATTACAATCAATGTATGTTAATCTAAATGAGATGTTTCCGTATCGATCATTTGGTATGTAGATTAAATTCATTGCGTAGTATTTGTTTATGTTCCTGTGTAGGTAAACAAATACTACGTTGTTATAAATACCATGTTTATTGATATATATATTTTTAAACGTTGCCCCACACAGGAATTTCTTCCTATATCGTGGCGTTTACAAACATAGAAACTTACATACATCACATATAATTAGATATATAGGCAGTTGTCAGCTGTATCAACTAACTAACTGCCCGAATGAGCAATATTTGTATATTTACCGGTTCACTAAAATGACTCTAAGCTGCTCTAGTGCCGTATAATGTCGGGAAAAATTGTTTTGCTCCCTATTTTCATGCAAAAAGATTTACCCACACAATATCTTTCATAAAGTCGCCACTCCTGAACAGCGCTCGGTCTACCAACTGGTTAATAAGTTAATTAATTATAGTCATTCTTTTTAACCGACTTCAAAAGAAGAAGTTTCTCAATTCGGTCGGTTTTTTATGTTTGTACAACTCCTTGGTTTCCGTTTCTTTTTGCATAATACGTGAAAAAAGAGATGTGGAAGAGTGGGTAAATCGCGGGCAAAACCTAGTTCCCCATATTTACAAAATAAAAATAGCATCTATTCTATTGTATTCTACAGCTAAACCATACAATTAAACGATGGCTAACACAAACTGCGATAACGGAGTCGTTATAAACTTCGCATATCCTGATCTTACTGGCCAGTAGCATGATAATGGCATTTAAACGTTATTGTATAACTTTGTAATGGCGCCCGCGCCGGCTGGTGGTGCAGTATTACGGACTTAGGCTTGGTTCAACCACACCATGTTGCGACGAAGAAAGGTGGTTAAGCAGTGGATACCTGTGAACGGTTTCGCAGCAGTTTTTTGGAGTTGCGCCGTGGTATCGGCTCTACATGTGGTTGCAGTTATTCTCGCAATGTGGCCAGCTGCTAGCTCGTATTGTCATTGGTGTTTATTGTGATTGTGACGTGGTCCTCACCCACGCTGTAGAAGCAGGTCGATATAGCGGCAAAATATGATCTGTGTAAATTTAATCCAGTTGTGTAACTAGCCTTCTAAGTGCTCAGTGCGAGCTTTTAAAATTGAACCCTGGTTTAACCAATTGTGGTCCTGGTCTAGCAATTTCTGCGTCACGCCAGGGTCTGCCTTGTGCATGGTTACCGTTGGCACACTCCTATTTTCGACACTAACTATTTATTGTCAACACAAAATGCGTCCGTCCACTTGTTGTGGCTGTCGTACATGTGAACCAGCCCTTATTCTTACTTAACAGTTGGCAATACATAAATTACTTTAATAACTTAGCGGGAAATCAATTTTAAAATGATTCACTTATTGTCGGAATGACGGAAAATATGCTAACGACATGAGTTGGCATTTGATGTGCAATTGATATGCATAGCGTAAGTAATGTTGTTTGTAGAAGTTGTAGTACGTTTTGATTTAATATAAATACTTATGTCAGTTATATAAACAGGTTCTTAATAGGGTATTTCGTAAACTCACGCCCTGTTCCCATAGGGAGACTACAGAGCGCCACCTGCTACGATCCTTACATTCTCCTTTCGCCTCATCCACATTCATTCATCTGATCACACAAGCACGCCAATTGCGAGCACCTGTCCTTTCTGAAGCACTTTACCAATAAGGTCAGTGTAGGTCTTCCAAGGGACGTCTCCTCCCGGCGGCGACGGCGGCGTTACCAATCACCTCTACCTTATAACTCACTGCTGTCTGTCTGGATCTATGTCAGATCAAATCACAGACACATACAGGATATACATATAAGATCTAAAAAGCTATCAGAGAATATTTTCGAAATGTCTGTTCTCAAAAACTATATAAAAGAGGTGCCGTCACAAGTATAAATAGAGACTTGAAAGTTTGTATGACATTTCGTTCGGCGTACACGCTCTTAACTGTATCAGAAGTCTGAAATGAGTTGCTCAGATGCTGCAGTTGCCCAATTAAAACCCTTTTTTCTGGTTTAGCTTGTAAAATCATAAAGTGAGTCACCTAGGTGGAATGGAAGCGACTGTCAGACTAGTACTGACTCAAATACACCGTGTTACTTCAATTGCCCTTTACGTACCAGGGTCGCGGTTACCTGTTTAGACTGTTCCATGACCAACTACAATCCTTGTTTGTGAAATGTGTTTTTTTTTAATAATTAAAAAAAAACACATTTCACACACAAATGGTAATGATAAATGAAAAGTAATATATTACACGCTTTTCTTCATTTTGATTTCACCATAATGATATATATCTATATTATAAATTGATTCCTATGTATTGCAGATTTAAACAACCTCTGATTTATGCAAAGCCTTTACTATAATGTATTGTAGTATATAACAATTGCTTGGACGCGAGTAGAATTTAAATACCTAAGTTATTTACTATACGTTTAATTCCTTATTTATACTATAAATAACACTTATTTATCATCAAAACAATTCAGTTTCAGGTCTACTTGCATAGTTATATACGTATATTTTTCAGTTTTATATTGCAGATATTATGCGTAGTAAATATATGGTTTAATGGTGACATATAAATTGTTGTTGTAAATATATTTTGTAAATATAGGCTAAAATATGAGGAAAATTGACAAGCGAATTACTAACAATGTAACCTACCTACTTTGTTTTTAATTGTGCGTCATACGATTAAGGTAAAAAGGTATATAACTTGTCTAAGATTAAATACAGGAAAAGCACAAATAGTAAACTGGTGATTTGCTTAGCATTTTCATATGCGGGATTTGGCAGATCTTATTTTCTACTTTACCTATGTTTTTTTTTTAAACTTTGCCCCACACTAGGAATGTCTCCTGTATCGTGGGTGCGTTTACAAACATATCAACTCACATACACAAACGCCCAGATCCAGAACAACTACTTGTAGATCATACAAATATTTGCCCCGTGCGGGAATCGAACTCGCGACACGTAGCGTAGCAGTCCAATCGCTCAGCCACTGCGCCAACCGTGCCGTCAAAGATTGTGTTGGTATCATAATCTTGATCAGCCGGAAGACGTCCGCTGCTCAAAGGTTCCCCCTTAGACCACCACGGTGCCACCACGCTGAACGACAACCCACCACTTGCATTCATCGGTAACCCACGACTCTCACGATGTCGTCAGTCCACCTAGTGGAAGGCCTACCTACGCTGCGTCTTCTGGTCCGTGGCCACTCGAGAACTTTTCTTCCCCATCGGTTGTCAGTTCTATGAGGGATGTGGCCTGCTTCTTGCTACTGCTTTAGCTTAGAGAGCTATGTTGGTGACACTGGATCAAACCTCGAGTTGTGGCGCGGTGTCTGCTGATAGATAAACGACGATATGTGTCCTTCTTCCACGGCACAGCTTTACAATGGGGGCGGTACTGCCCCCTAATGGGCGCTGGAGCTTTTCGTTGGGGCGGTAAGGGCAAAGGGCTATTGAAGGACACCGTGGATTTTAGTCAGTACGAGTCTGACAGTCCCTCCCGCTCTGCCCTGGGTAGGACTCTGATGATTTTACCACGTTAAAAAAAATGTGTTAATTCAAGTTACAAACTATCTGTGTACCACATCCAAATCCATTGGTGATGAACTAAATGAACTGCTACTACTCAAAAATCGGCGAATACACTTTACATTTCCGTCACGCATTTGTGTCAGTGTTCTGATGTTGGTACATAAGGCAACTACTTAACTAAATAATAGATAGTTGTAGGTTAAAGGAAGCTCAAAACACATGAGCTACGTCTATTTCAATAATGGTCCAAATAAATAAATCTGTAGGTGTATGTCACGACAGGATATGAACACATCTTTCTGTATTGTCACCCACGGAATTTTATTTAGGCACGCACAATTGGATAATGCTAGGCGCTGTTGTGAAATAGCTAGAAGATTTATAACTATAGGTACTGCGAGCGATGGGAATGATTGATCAAGAAATTGTCAAAATTTTGACCTTTTCGGAAAGAGCATAGCTTGCATCTATCCATTACTGCGCCATGGTCAAATAGTCTTGCTGGAAATGAATAGGTCGTTCTCTCTATTTCGGTTGTAATTTCGATCCTGATTTTTGTTTGTAACCTATCAACGACCTAATTTGCCTATTGAAATCTTATTAATATCGGGCGTTATTAATGTGTGCTGTTGGACCGAAAAAGAAAGAAAGAGACTGCTTAGATTCATCATCATCATCATCTCAGCCATAGGACGTCCACTGCTGAACATAGGCCTCCCCTTTAGATCTCCACATGTACCGGTTGGAAGCGACCTGCATCAAGCATCTTCCGGCGCAAATATGGATTTCCGACGAGAGCGTTCATATTTATAGAATATTGTTTTTATTAGGGTGAGTGGGGGTAAGATGAAAAACGGGGAAAGATAAAAAAAACACAATAACTCCTAATAGTTCCGAAATATTCGCCCAGCACTGAAATTTGGCATGTGATGAAATAATCTGATACAGATTATAGATGTAAAATAAAGGTAAATTTCTCGGGTTCGGAATTTTTCGGGTCACTTAAGCCTTGTTGATTGGACTAGATCTTCTAGCCTCTACTGTTGGATCCATACTCCACAAGCCCAACTAGTCAGCCACGAAGTGAACTCGCGCGCATTCCATCAATTGTGTAACAATAACACATTAATTGTGGATATCTTTGTATTAGACCGACCGTGCCACCATTGTGATCGATAACATTATGAGCTGCTGTTCTGCTGGTCTCCTCAGGATTACAATGTTTAAGGTTTTATTGCGTTTTGTTCGTTTGCATATTTTTGTATAGTGTGCATTTGCAAGGCATAACAAGCTAATGATACAGTGACCTGAATAAACGTTGTATTTTTTTAAATCTTACTCATATTACGAGTATAAACGTGAAAGTTTGTTTGGATGTATGGATGTTTGTTACTCTTTCACGCAAAAACTACTTAACGGATTTGGATAAAATTTAGTACACAGATAGTTAATAACCTGGATTAAGAAATAGGATAGTTTTTATTCCGATTTTACCTTCCCGCGGGATAATTTTCGAATTGTAGCGGGCGAAGTCGGTGGAAACAACTAGTAAAAAAAACTTTACCATACCATAAAAAGCCTTTTTATTTTGTCTTATATACATAGGATGTTAGATTTTTATCTTAGGAGGAACATTTTTTTTTCTTAATTTTAAATTAAGGTTTTTAGTCTCGCCTTATCCCGCCCTGGGTGGGAGGACTCATTTGATTTGAGTTAACCACGCTAAAAAAAAGGAGGAACATTTTTTTTTCACACTAGGAATTTTTCCTGTATCGTGGGTGCGATCACAATTAAAAATACAAAGTGTAAATGCATACTGAGAAGTCACCAATCAAGCATTCTATTTTTTTTTTTTTTTTTTAATTAAGCATTCTATATCACGTTTAAAATGTACACATTTTAACTGTCGATGACACTGCATAGAAATGTTTGCTGGGAAACAACTTTTTTATTGGAGTGAAAAATTACAGTTTACTGGCTTACTTATCACTCTCCTACCCAAATATTGTATCCATAGCTTTTAAATCAAATCAAAAGCATTTATTTCAAGTAGACCAGTTACAGGCACTTTTGAATTGTCAAAGACATAAAAAATATAATTAAATACTACAAAATTATGGTGCTACAGTCCCAGTCACAAGACATAAAAACTGTGAAAGTACCGTAGATGCCCGTTCCAAGAAGTAGATCTCTATGGAGAAGAACGGGCAAGAAACTCCATGGACACTCTTTTTAGATCGCCAAAATTATTACAAAACCTTTGTTACATCATTCATTTTTAGATGGTACATTATGTGAGAACGATGTAGCAAGTTAAAAGTGTCCACAGTAAAATACAAAAAAAAAACAATTCAGAAACAAAATAATCAATAATTAAAATAAACCGTGGCAGCTAAGAGATGACCAGTCTCAACTGACAGCGCCCGTTCACGAACATGACACACGTATCAGCACCATTCAGCTCAACCATTTTGGAGGGAGCTAAATGATCCGACACACGTGCCACCATCAGCGAGACATTTGAGTGAGCATGACATTCTCTCAACCACCAGGGTAAAATCGAGTCAATAATTAATAAGTAGTACATAGTACTCACACATGTGCAATAAAATTATATAATACTAAGAAATTGAATCGATACAATGCAAAGATAATCTTACAATCTTCTGCAGCTTCCTCAATATTTATGCGAGTTACCTAATTAATAAATTTACCCCTATTGTTGAGGAGTGGAGCAGGACCAGCATTGAGCCAAGCATTTTTATCATTAATATAATCCTCCAACTTGTAATATGCTTGCCTACATAGTGTGCGTTTTATACATGATTTGAATTTTGTTTCATTCAGTTCTATTATGTGAGGAGGTATTTTATTGTAACATTTTAGGCAGTACCCATGAAAGATGTGTCTACTTTAGCTAGCCTGAAACCTGGCTGAACTAATTGGTCCCTATTTCTAGTATTATAGTTGTGTCTGTCACCTCTTTTACTGAATAGATGCAGATTTTTTCTAACGTACATGATGTTTTCATATATGTATTGACAAGGTACTGTCATGATGTTGATATCCTTAAACAATTCCCGGAGAGAATCGCGCCTACATAGATTATATATGGCTCTGACAGCTCTTTTCTGCAGAATAAATATGGACTCGATGTCTGCAGCCCGTCCCCATAGCAAAATACCGTATGACATAATACTATGAAAATAACTAAAATAGACTAGCCTCGCGGTATCTATATCAGTAAGTTGGCGGATTTTTCTAACAGCGTATGCTGCTGAACTCAGCCGTCCTGCAAGAGATGTTAAATGAGGACTCCATTGTAGCCTTGAGTCGAGCGTGATTCCTAGGAAAACCGTTTTATCGACGAATTCTAGTTTCTCTTGATTCAATACAATGTCACTATCATTACTTTTGACATTTGGTAGAGAAAATCTTATGCACTTAGTTTTCTTCCCATTTAAAACTAAATTATTAGCGGTGAACCACTTGTGCACCTGCAGTAGAGCGCTATTTACGTCATCAAGGTGTGAGGCGCGTCTATTAATCTTAATAATATCAAAGAAGTATCGTCAGCAAACAATACCATTTCAGGTTGATTTTTGAATAAATGGGGTAGATCGTTTATATAAACTAAAAAGAGAAAAGGACCCAATATTGAACCTTGTGGTACACCCATTTCTACCCGTAAGCCCTTTGAAGTGACACCATTTATTTGTACTTGCTGTTGTCTATCATTTAAGTAAGATTTCACTAAGTTAAGCGCGAGTTTACTGAGGCCATAATGCTCAAGTTTTAAGAGCAAGGTTTCATGATTTACACAATCAAATGCCTTTGAGAGATCGCAGAAAATTCCTATGGCATCTCGAGCATCTTCCCACGTAGTATATATGTGTTTTAATAAGGCAACACCGGCGTCAGTGGTACAACGTCCTTTGGTGAAACCATACTGCTGCTCGTGTAATATTTTATTGATGTTAAAATGATTGAGCATCTGATCAAGCATTACTTTTTCAAACACCTTACTGAAAACCGGCAATACGGATATAGGTCTATAGTTGTTGGTGTCTTTACTGTCCCCGGATTTAAAAAGCGGTATTACTTTACTGTGTTTCATTAGATCTGGAAAGACCCCTTGATCCACACACAAATTAAATATCGAAGCTAAATACGGTGCTACAGTCTTTATACAGTTTTTATACTTATTTACTCCTTTTTTTTGTCTTTTCTGACCTAATGGTGGTCATAGGATATAGGAAAGCCTTTACCAATCCTAATCAACACTCAACATATTATATTCCATAATACATCACTTTTTTTCTATTATTAATGTGCCATTAAAATGATCCCAGGAAATCTACAATAAAAAAAAACAATTAAAGTGCTATCTATACCAAACCAACTGCTAAATCCTTCATTTATATTCCTGCAATGTCGACGACATGACTAATAGTTGATACATGCTTGTAATTACTGCTTCCGCCCTTTATTTTGTTTTGCGAATTCACCTTCGCCCGTACAAATTTTTTGCATCGTAGAAACAGACAAAAAGTTGTATGGAAATATCTTCTAGATCGGAATAACCCCTACTATTAGACACGGTGTGAGTCACTTTATACATTACTTTAAGTGAGAAAAAGAACAGGTTTTTTCTTTGTTGAAATTGAGTAGGTAATCATTCTGAGGATAGGAATAGACTAAATCTAAAAATCGAGGTATTCCCGTTTGAGCAACTATTTTTAGAGCCACGATTGTATTCCCATTAGAGCACCTACAGTAGCTTCTATAGAACATCGCCCAAAATGCCAATTTATAATTTATGAGTTATGGGGTCACTGAACTGTTTAAGCAGGATGCAGTCACCGTGGAACGCAACCTAAGGAATAGGAGTTCTAGTCAGTAAAGAGTCTGACAGTCCTTTAAACTCCACACAGTGCACACGTGCAAATGGTGTCCAGGCACAGGGCGTAGACCCTGGAGGAGCGCAGAAGTAGCTAGATCGGGCCACATTGACCAGAATGGGTGCATAAAGGGCTAGTTAGCGCACTGTGCGAGAGGACTCATTGGATGATTTTACTTACCACCAAAAAAAAGGAGTGACAAGGAAGACGGTGTCAAATTCCTTATTTCTGGTTTTCAAACGAGGATTCTTCTATTGACGGGTGTTGTGTCTGTCAGTGGTCATTGTGCTTAATTAATATCGCGATGCAGGATTTTGGTTTTAGTCCTATATTTGCAAATAAAGAAAGAAATATGGAGTAAATGACTTTCATGTAGCTACGTAAATGACGTCTTCAATAAAAGTCAGTTCTGCAGTACGAGGCATTGCCGCGACTGACGACGCGGACGGCCCTATTCCAATTCAGCCAGGTGCATTTTTATAGTACCTATTAAATAAAATTATCAATTACGAATGCGGATAAAATCAACGATAAATATTTACAATCTAATTGAATTTTGGTCAATGTAGACCTAACTTTAAATTGCTTTGTTTGGACTATTTTTAGAGCTATATCACCTTGAGAGAACACAGTAGTTTTTTTCTTTATTTTTATTTAAAATACCGGCCAATGTGACCTAATTTCATACTTGACTAGGTAATATTGTTTGGAAGCGTTATTATTTATTTAGAAGAGTTTTCTTAATTGAAAAAAGTCAGTCCTACTATTTCATTGTCACAGTGACACCCGCTACTTTTGCCCGTGTTTTCACAAGCGTGAATTTCGATTTTTGATCACGATATTGTACTACCGTGTCAAAACTGTCCGATATATGTTAAACTTCATTTTGAACTATCTTAAAACACATATTTAATTCAAATCGGTCAAGCCATTTTTGTGTAGTTGGGTAACAAACATCGAAAGCACCAAAATACGATTAAGAGAAGACATTGGAGTCACAAAAATTTAAAAAAAAAAAATAACGAAAATTTCTTCTTTATTACTGGCAGTTTGTATTCAGTCTCTTAAACCCATAGTAAAGGACATGGGTTACCGACCTAACCAAGAATTTGTGAATTGAATGGGAAGCCCGCAACAACAGTAGGTATAAAAAGTCCGCGCGTTTTTGTCCGCGCGCAACGTTGTCATTATTCTGTTTTTTGTCCTTTTAGATATTTTTTTTTAAGCGTGGTAAAATCATTAAATGAGTCCCACCCAGGTCAGGGCAGGAGGGACTGTCAGACTTGTACTGACTAAAATTCACAGTGTGCTTCAATAGCTCCTAACGTTCCGGGGTCACGGTAGCTCGTAAGTCCCGCGACCTCGGCAGGGTTCTTTTAGATACCTTGAGTCAAGATAGAAAAGGTCGATTTAAAGTTGTCACTATATCTAAAAGAACATAATGGATTTGCTACGAAGTACTATAACTTTGAGTCAACTTTTTCTATCTAGACTTGTGCATCCACAAGTCTAGTTTTGTTTTGTTTTATATTAAAAAAAAAGAACATAACTTGTATCAAGGTGGATTTTACCTTTTAGATAACATCTATTTGTTGCTCATATTCGATAAGAAGGGTAAACTCTTTGATTTGATCCCTTCTAGAAAGATTTTTTTATTCTACTTTCCCAGACTGGATCGCGGAACTGTCCAAAATAGATACCGTCGCCCTGGAACGCAAAGGACAATCGAAGAAGCAGGGTGAACTTTTAGACCAAGGAGTCAGAAAGTCCCTTCGTTCCACACAGGGCGGGTACAAAACAAAAAGGGCTATTAATGCTTTCAGTCAACTAGTACAAAGACATTTTTTTGTAGAAAATGTTTTATGTCTGTCATCATATCTATCTCTACTTATTGTTTAGAAGATAATTTTGTAATAAATTGATTACAAATATTCGATAACACACAATAAAAGACGCTTCTGTGGCGAATTAACTGAATATTAAATCTAAAGTCAACTACAAAGTATTCAATAATATCTAGATTTTTCGAAATGAGAAATCAAAATAATATTCTTTTGATTAAGGTGTGACAAAGATTACCTACTGCTGTAATTAATTGCTTGATAAAAAATAAGATATGTAATTATGACACTGAGTAATAAAATAAAAACTTGGGGATTTCAGAATCTTTGCTGGCGTCAGTCTAATATAATTCATATATAATTCATCATAGTAATAATAACTTCAGTATCTAACTTTTCATTTAATTAAAAGCAAAGGCAGAGTTGCCAATGAAAATTTCTCCTATATCATGGGTATATTTACAAATATAGAAAGTCACATTATGTAAAAAAAATGTAACAACAATACAATTGTAAAAATTAAACTAAGAAAGTAATATAAACGGCACGGTTGGCGCAGTGGCTAACCGATTGACTGCTGCACAGCATGTCGCGGGTTTGATTCCCGCACGGAACAAATATTCATATAATCCGCCATAGTTGTTCCGGGTCTGGGTGTTTGTGTATGTGAGTTTCTATGTTTGTAAACGCACCCACGAGACAGGAGAAATTCCTAGTCTGGCAACGTTTTATTTAAAATTAATTTAAAAAAAAAATTACAGGGTAGTCAAAAAATTTTACAGTCCAGTTAACAATACTGTTGATTGGCAAAGCCATATCATACTATTATACGAGCAAAATATGTAATTATTCAGTACCATTATTTTCACGAAAAGGGCACAAACTAATTTAAAAAAATTGTAACATGGGGGAGAAAAAGCGATTTAGCTTTTATGATACTAAGGAACCCTAATGCAATGTGTCACCATCATTAAAACCAATAGGCATGACTTTATAGAACAATGACATGTCTACGTTCTGATTTGTAGAGCACACCGAATCGCAGTAATTAAGATGATAAGTATGTGTGTTTAATTAGCTCCGTGTACTTTACAATCATTTGGATTAATCGTTCATTCTGCAATGTCTCGTGAGTGACATTAAACTCCTTACGAGACAGGCCATAGAGAATTCTTTTGTTTTGTATTTTGAAATTCTAAATTCAAAGCAGATGGTCGTCAATTTAAATAGTAGGTATGTTCGAATTTTATGGAGTACCGGTTTTTTTCTATTTTTAAATAATTTCAAGTAGGTTTTTAAAAGTGATTTTCCTAGGAATGTGATTACGAAAACTAGCTGAGTTTTAAAATGTGTTTTGTGTCATCAATTTTATGAAAAAGGTTCAAAGAATCAGTACGACTTTGAATACTAGAACAAAAAATGTGTTTGCGTGCATTAATTTTTATCATGTCTATGTGAAGTGCCTTTGAAACCACATGTCAAAAAAAGGCAAAGAAGATTACAAGTCAGAGATACTGTAAAACGGAAAATACCGAAGCACCCCATGGTTGGATTGTTGTAAGGTACCCAACTACAATTTTGGTCTCATTTATTTCAAAGTCACCTAAAATAAAAACATAAGGTACTGTCTTAAATATGCAAATTAAACTTATTAATAATGTTGAGTAATATTACAAAAGTCCTATTGAATTTAATGCCATTTTCTGTATGCATTGATAAGAACGTTATTTGCTTAGTACGAGTGCATACTAGTATGTAGTTACAGATGCATGCATGCGCGTCTTAGGAGGTACAAACGTGCATAAATGGTGGGCGGAGTCGCGGCAAGCGTTAATGTGCTCGGTGCCTTACTACCGCGTATATTCCAGGCTGTGAACTAAGCCTGATCCATCTCCATAAAGTGACACTGTTTATTCTATAATTTGCCACTTTATCAGCACCCTGCCAACAAAATTGGTCGGGAACAACTCCACTACTAGTTCGCACTTCGCACGGTACGCACGCGTTTAAACAAACACGACCAGAGCATTTTTCAGTGCGGGTAATAATCCGATAATAATAATCGCGTATTATTATTAGCTGCGTAAGAGTTTCGTAGCAAGCGTAGCAGTTGTCTACGAGGCGTCGCGTACGTTCGTTCAGTGTTCCGAAAAACGACCGGTCGTTTATTATTTTTGTGCCGACTTCGTGTACTGAAGAACAATGGCAAGCAAAACCGTAAACAGTAAGTAGTTTGTTATTAATTTAACAAAAAAATAAACTTACTAACACGACTCAATTTATGTTCCTAAAAACTTCGTAGACACCCGTCTACGAAATTAGATTTTTTATCGAATTCGACTTTTTTTCAAGCTATAAGAGTTTATTTTTCAGCCACAAGTTATGGCTAAATAGTTGGTATTTTTTATAAACTTGCGGTTGTTCGGTAAAGGGTATTACGGTTTTTAAGTTTTATATTGAGTTTTTTTTACAACGAAATGCGGATTCTTATCTTCTGAAAACTTTTGTGACTGATATTATATCACATATGGAAATGTTAAACGTTACAATGTTAGTATTCGTTTTATTATTGCGAAATTATTTAATTTCTATATATCTTAAATAATACCAAACAGTTCTGACCAAAGATAAATTTGATTAAAGGCTGAAAAATGATAATTCTCTATTATCTGTTCATTATTTAATGTTCAAATATCCCAAATATACTTTGCTATTAGTCCAGTCTCTTGTCATAAAACAATGTTTCCCACCAATTCACCACAATACAGAAAAAATAACTAATATGATAGGAAAAAGTTTAAGAACCTCCTTTTTCAAGACAATCAAAAAGGAAAATTTAAAAATAGAAAAGAAAATATAGATTTAAAACTATTAAAAGTCGGTCTGTTAACAATTAACAAGAAAGGATTAAAACTATGTGATTGAAATCTAAAGTGGAGATTAAATCTTAAT
This sequence comes from Agrotis puta, assembly GCA_943136025.2. Classification (NCBI taxonomy): domain Eukaryota; kingdom Metazoa; phylum Arthropoda; class Insecta; order Lepidoptera; family Noctuidae; genus Agrotis; species Agrotis puta. The sequence continues at coordinate 15,832,280 of OW964169.2, read as the reverse complement.
GCCCAAACAGTTATCACAATGTTAAAATGAATAGTGATTAAATTGATAGATAACACAAACTATTATCACATTCCTAGGTTTGCTTTAGAACTTGGAATGAGAGAGCCTCCACATGTTGAACTATTCAAGTAACAAATAAATAATATGTGAAAACAGATTTAGGAAAAACTATTCAATGAAAATTGTCCAGGATTTTCCATTATTGCTTTTCGGTGAAAATATTAATAAGGTTTAAATACAGAAATAAACGAATATTTCTTTTTTAATTTATGGAGTTCTCAAAAATATTTCTGAGTAGGTATTTGTAAAAAGTTTTGCGGATTGATTATTTTCATTGACTTAGCGCCGTTTTCCGATCTCAGGCACTCGCCACATTCCGAATTGGATAATGGCAGACTAAATTTTTTTATATGAAGTATATTACTATATACTTCATATAATATACCTTTAATTCATTTTCAATTCCTCATCATATCAGCTATCTCACTGCTGAACATAGCCTATGTCCCCTAAAGATTTCCAATAGGACCGGTAGGAAGCGACTTGCACCCAGCGTGATCCTGTGCTCTTCGTCAGGTCGTCTGTCCACCATGTAGGTGGACGTGGTCCTCCACGCTGCGCTTACCGGCAAGCGTGGTCTCCATTCCATTTTCAATTAAAACAAAAGTGTAATAATAGTTATTTATGCAACTGTTGTATAATCAGGGGTATTAAAACACGAATGTGGGTTTATCACACGAGGCGTAGCCGAGTGTGATAATAGTATCACATGAGTGTTTTAATACCTAATTATAACGGTTGCATACAAGACTTTATCTACAATCATGCTGTGAATCCTCTATAAAAGATTCTCATAACATACCATATTCGCATACCATATTCGAGTGAAAAAATGGCGGGATATAACACGATAAGACGAGTTGTTCTTTTTTCAAAATTTTAGCGATCTGGTGGTGAAAATGTCATTGCATGAGAATGTTCTTTTTTTGAAATTCATTATAACACGCGTTTGGATGATATAATGGTCATTATATCATTGAGTGTTTTAATGTTGGCAATAAGCTAATTGTTATAGGTTCTTTTATAGAGGATTAATAGCATGATAGTAGATAATACATTTTATATCTATCGAAGTCAATTAACAGAAATAGGTGCGTTACTGTAAATAAATTATATAGTAAAACAATTTCCATGTGGTTTTTCCTTGTTCATGACATTATACCGTCTTAATTAGATTTTTTTCGTATCCGTTACAAGCGTATTTATAATACATTACATTTAACTAACAACAGGAAAATTAATTGTATTCCACATATAAAATGTATCGATTGATTTTTTTGTAGAATTTCAAGAAAATCAGTTATGTTTCTTCACAGGAAAAATCAGTATAAACAACGACTAGAATTGAAATTTTATAAATAAAAATGTATCATCAAAAGGTATGTAAGCCGTACGAGCATAACTTCCATACAAATCTTTTTTTTTTTTTTTTTTGCGTGGTAAAATCATCAAATGAGTCCTCCCACCCAGGGCAGGGCGAGAGGGACTGTCAGACTTGTACTGACTAAAATCCACGGTGTCCTTCACGAGCCCTTTACGTACCGGGGTTACGGTGATGGGTAAGTCCCGCGACCCCGGCAGGCTCTGGCCCTCTACAGGCCCCGTCAATGTGCTGACACTCCTTGAGGCGCGCGTGGAACACAAAGCGCCGTCGACCCGGGCATGGTCCATGGTCGGACAGCAAGTCGCCCATTACTCGCTGCCCGCATGCCCGCGCCTACGGTGGCCGGAGATCGTCCTGTGACGTCCGACGCCGTGGGCGTCTACCACTGCGGCTGGGATGGAGGGAGGACGCTGTCCTCTCCCTCAGGCGGCCCGCCTCCTCCTTCACGAGCATGACTGCTTCGCAGAAGGAGGCGACCGCCTCCCACTCCGTCTCGCCCCGCAGCATGGCCTCGACCAATGCCGGGCGCGAGAGGTCTCCGCCTATCGCCGTCGTGAGGACACGGCGGTGCTCTGCCCAAGCGGGGCAGTCCTGCACCGTATGCTCCACCGTGTCCTCCGGACGATCCTCGCAGTGGTGACACCCAGGCGTTTCTTCCCTCCCTATCAGACACAGGAACCTCCCGAAACTTCCGTGTCCGGTGAGGACCTGCGTCATGCGGAAGGTAAGGACGCCGTGACGCCTATCCAGCCACTCCTCAAAAAGGGGTCTTACCGCCGCGATTGCGGCGTGCCCGTCCATACAAATCTACGGAATTGAATTATTCTTTTTTATGTTCATTGTCAGAACAAGATTTCTATGTAAGATAATTTTCGGAATTTTCCTCGGGAAGGCGAAAATTTGAACACAAGTGAATCCGGGGGAACCGCTAGTAATGAGGAAGGATTAAGTACTTTGATTCCCTTAAAGATTGTACTACGAAATCTTATCAATAGATAACATCAAATGTAAATTACAAATGGATTATAGATAGATCAAATTATCAAACATCGGTTTCTTTAAATAATGAAACGTAATGTTATGGAAACAGAAGAAAAATTATGATGAAATTCAGTATAATATAATTTTTATCATAGCTATTATTAAGTTATTATACAGTATTGCTATAATTAATTTAGTAATTATCGTATATTGAATACATACAAAATGTAGTCGGGCGAGTGGGTAACTCTCGTGTTATAAATAGAGTGTTCATGGAGTTTTTTGCTAATACTTCTCCATAGAGATCTATGCTTTGGAATAACAACTACAGCATTCATTTATAAGCTACTGGCACTTTGCCCGCGACTTCGTCCGCGTGGGTTACGTACTTTCCTAATTCCCCCTTTTCACCCCCTTAAAGGTTAAATTTCCAAAAACCCCTTCTTAGTGCTCCCCTACATAATAATAGGAAGCCGTGTGCAAAATTTCACATTCCTAGCCCCAGTAGTTTCGGCTGTACGTTGATATGTCAGTCAGTCAGTTCTCCTTTTATATATAGGTATAGATTATGCCTTGTGACTGGGACCGTTTCTTCATTTTACTTTGTTTTTACAGGTCTCTTTCCCTTGTAAAAAATAAAACGTTGATAAAATAAAATAAATTGTCATGGGTGGTCATATAAACAACTGTTGGCATAGTGCTTAAGCGATAGACTGCTCCGCTGCGTGTCGCGGGTTCGATCTCCTCACGGAATAAATATTTGAATGATTCACAAGTAGTTGATCTGGGTCTGTGTATGTGAGTTTAAATGTTTGTAAATGCACCAACGATACAGAAGAAATACCTAGTGTGGAAAAAAAAAAGTAATTTCTACCTACATGATATTCTTTCTGTAAATATTTCTTTACTGGATGTTTATGACTCTTGTGCTGTTTTAAATTAATTTAATTTTAGAATGACGTAAATAATGGTGGATAGCGATAAACAGGTCATGTTAGTCATGTTGTTTTTGTTCCAGAGTGCAAATTGCGATTTAAAAGCACTAGTTTATGCACTAAAACTTTAGACAGAAACTAAATCAATTTTGTTTGTATTTAACGTTCCACGGAAAAAAAAACGATGGGTTGCACTCTGGGAGTGCCGGCAGAAGTGAAAATTTGAATAGTAATAAACACACACGAACATTCGCGCAAGCGCCCTGCGCCGTCTTACGAATTTTCGATCAGGTCACGTGTCCTGACGCGAGTTTAACATTTTTTACCCATTCCAAAAAAAGTGCACAACGCCGCGAAAGAAGTTTTCACTTCAAAAAACAATATCAATGAAAATAAATATTTGAATTATGAATTAATTGAATGTACAGACGCCAGAACTGGCGTCTGTACATTCAATTATGCTACGTGCTACGTACGTTATGTACGTGTTTGCATACGCAAATATGCTACGTGTTCACGTAGCCTAATCTGTCACGGTGGTAAGGCGTCTGTTCCATCGTGTGTACCTTTGATATACCGCCTAGGTATGACACTTATTGTTTACATTTATTTTGAAGTCTGTCTTTTAGAAGTCGGAAAATGCTTGTACAAAAACAATAAAGTAACGTATTCGGTAACATTTTAACAGTCAGTTACGTTAGAGGTCATAAAAATATAATTAAAGAAAAACATATAGACGTAAATTGGAGCGTGACAATTTCATTACTATTTTCACGACGATAAGATATATTTTATTTTTCCTTTGAAAGCGATGCTCATTTGTCACTTTTATTATCTTGCTCACCTTGAATTGTTTTATTTTGTTTATTACTTTAATGTCCCATTTCGATAATGTTTATTGATAAGCAATGCAGGTTAATGTGCAACCAATCACCAATTAATTTATATCAATGTGAAAAGAAACTGACTTTCTTGTTCATTGTACTAGCTTGAATGGAAAACTAGTATAACTTTAAAACCAGTTTGGTGTTAATTATACAGAATACAGTTTTCAGCTACAAACCATGAAACAAACAAATCATAAAATGGATGAATTATGTAAATCTGTCAAAATGTATTATTATGTTTGCAGTCAAATATTTTAAAGTCAATTTTCAGTCAAATATTTTATTTACATAACGTAAACATCTATATATATAAAAGGAGAACTGACTGACTGACATATCAACGTACAGCCGAAACTACTAGGGCTAGGAATGTGAAATTTTGCACACGGCTTCCTATTATAATGTAGGGGAGCACTAAGAAGGGGTTTTTGGAAATTTAACCTTTAAGGGGGTGAAAAGGGGGAATTAGGAAAGTACGTAACCCACGCGGACGAAGTCGCGGGCAAAGTGCTAGTATTACATATTACTTCAAACTTCTTGGCGCCTTCATACCTACGGCCGTGCTACACAAAAAGCGATACCACGCGATTGAGCAACGACTTGAATGTAGAGATCTATTTTCGAGGTGTCAACAGGAACATCGTATGTCTGTCAGCGCCAACAAATTACACAATCGGCTTCTTCTAGTTAGATTATGTCACACGAATGACCGTGTCAATGAACAGCTAAAAGTGTCAACAAAACATCTTCCCAGCCAAGATAGTGGGATGATTCTTTTGAGATCTTTAGTAAAGACTGGCGGCCTGTCTGAAGCCTGCCGAGGACGCGGAAGCCTGCCGGGCTCGCAGGACTGTCTTATCAGGTACGAAAAGGGCTATTTAAGGACACCGTGGATTTTAGTCAGACTCGGACTGTCAGACTCGATTTTTTATCATGGTAAAATCATCAAATGAGTCCTCCCATCCAGGGAGGAACGGGTAGGACTGTCAAACTCGTACTGACAAAAATCCAAGTGTTACTTGAATAGTCCTTTACGTCCCATTTCATCTTGGTTTAAGCTTTGGATCCAAAAGCAGACAGACCGCGCCAATAGTTGCCCTACCATTTGACAGCCAACTGCTACCGCGCGCGCTCATTGGTCAACTTAAATTGCGCGCGCTTATGTAGTTCCCGCTACGTCTACACACTTCCGTTGCATTTCACAAAATCACTCCCACAAAAAGAGTTAGTAAAGATGTTACTGGTGCTTCTATTATCACTTGTCTGCTTCAGGAGGACAATGGGATTAACTCTTTAATATTTATTGCCCTATTGTTGGGGAGAGCAGGATTTACTGGTGCTTCTGTGCCTTATCTAAGATAGCTGAGTGCATAGTAAGCGGTAAACTATAATAGCAATATTATTTTATATTATTTATTTATTTAACTAAAGTACCATTAGAAGCACAGTTGGCACAGTGGCTGACCGATAGACTGCTGCGCAACGTGTCGCGAGCTCGATACCCCCACGGAACAAATTTTTAGCCTTTTTTTTTTTTTTTTTTTTTTTTTTTTTTTTTTTAGGGTGGCAAAATCATCAAATGAGTCCTCCCGCCCTGGGCGGGGCGGAAGGGACTGTCAGACTCTTACTGACTAAAATCCACCCGTGTTTCTTCGGATGCCCTTTACGTTCCGGGGCCGCGGTATCCTGGATTAAGAAAAAAGCCGCGACCCCAGCAGGCATTTGGCCCCTTAAGGGGCCCCGTCGGTGACGCGTGAAACACGACGCGCCACCGACCCGGGCTTGGTCCTTGGTCGGACGGCGAGCTTACCCATTACTCACCGTCCGCAAGCCCGCTCCGCCGCTGTGCCCTCTGCTGTTCAGAGGGACACGCGTTGGAGCATCCACCCGACAGGCTATTCGCATACGGGCAAAGAGACCCCTTAGGCACACAGTGCCTAAAAGAGTTTTTGCCCGCATCCCAGGGTGCACCGGCCCGAAAAACTGGTCTTCCCCCCGGACGTATCCGAAGGGGAACTCCAGTCCACGGGCGCACGTGGAGGTTTCCTGTCTTAGCACCCCAAATTTTTAGCCTACAAGTAGTTGTTTCGGGTCTGGGTGTTTGTGTGTTTCTATGTTTTGAAAACGCATCCACGACAAAGGAGACATTATGATGAAGCTAAGTTAAAAACAAAAAACCGGCCACAAACTAAACCTAACTTGTATTTATTTTGTTTACTAGAAAGAAAAAATAATGCATTAAATGTTGAAAACAAAATACCATAATTCATTTCAAATAAATTATTGTTTGGAACAAATATCTCGGCGTTAAAGTCTGCTTAATATTATTGAAATTATAAATATTTGTACCAGAGTTATCTGAATATTTTAACTGTCATTATGTGGTCATAGCTATTAAATGCGTTGGTATTGCTACTGAAAACATTATAGTATTATGATGCTAGCTACGACAATAGACTGCATAATTCTCTATGTTTAAAATACCTATAGTTTAAATAAACAATGATATCTTTGTTTAGAATATTTATAAAAACAGTTTTGAAATACTGTATGGCGATTGATATTTAGAAATTGCATTCATTTGTGACTAGCTGTTGCCAGCGGCTTCGTCCGCGAAAATTATATCACGGGCACGTAGTACCGTGATAAAAAGCATCTTATGTTGATTAAGTCCGCCTTTGTACTTCCATGTGCAAGAAGATTTAAATAAATAAATAAATAAATAATACAGGTGTCTGCCGGGATCGCGGGACTCACGAATTACCGTGACCCCGGAGCGGGCAGCGAGTAATGGGCGACTCGCTGTCCGACCATGGACCATGCCCGGGTCGACGGCGCGTTGTGTTCCACGCGCGCCTCAAAGAGTGTCAGCATAGTGACGGGGCCTGTAGAGGGCCAAAGCCTGCTGGGGTCGCGGGACCAAGGGATTACCGTGACCCTAGTACGTAAAGGGCTATTGAAGGACACCGTGGATTTTAGTCAGTACGAGTCTGACAGTCCCTCCCGCTCTGCCCTGGGTGGGAGGACTCATTTGATGATTTTACCACGATAAAAAAAATGTACAACATTTTTTATACAGCTTATAAATTATTGGTGTACCAATTTGGGCCCATATCCGTTCTGTAGTTTTGTGTAAAAGAGTAACATAGATCAAAATCATATAATTTATTTCAAAGTAGGCCAATTACAGGCTGTTTTTAATTTTCAAAAGACAAAAAATATGTTCAATAAATAATTATGGTGCTACAGTCCTACTCACAAGACATAACTGTAAAAGTACTGTGTAAGTGCCCATTCCAAACCGTAGACCTTTGTGGAGAAGAATGGGCAAGAAACTACCTACATGATCCATTCATTCATCCATGATAAACTCATAATATAAAATCCCAGACCCGGAACAACTACTTGCCCCGGGTTAACTATTTATTATATTGAAGTTATATCTTTTGATATCTGAGCGATAAATGTGACTTATTTCTGAACAACTGATAAAAAACAAACAAGATTCCAAATATATTTCATAATATTTTACATAATAATTTTACTCAGCGTTTTGTGTTCCAAACTTTTACTTTACTTGACATATTTCTAGATAACTCTCGACAAGAGTCCATTATATGGCTTAGGTTTATGAAAACAACAAACAACATTAAGGGTCAGTTCACACCTAGACGCGACGCGACCTGACGCGACGATACTGGAAATGTGTAGCTTTTCGTAGTAGTTCCTACCATTTTGATTCGCTATTGAAACGACGCGTCATCGGTAAAATATATTTTGTACTAGCATGTCGGTCTTCAACCTCCTAGCAGGATTGCTGCCCTGGGATCTGGAGGCGACTGCCCTCCAGCGCGTCTATGAATGGCGCGTGGAGGCGCAGCGTCGGGGCGAATCCCCGCTGCCTCGACAAGTCGAGGCGCGGCGGGAAGAGCTCCGGCGCGATCTCAGGGCAGTATGGAGGGAGCGACGGTCGCAACCGAGGTCCGGGCACGCCGCAATCGCGGCGGTAAGACCCCTCTTTGAGGAGTGGCTGGATAGGCGTCACGGCGTCCTGACCTACCGCATGACGCAGGTCCTCACCGGACACGGAAGTTTCGGGAGGTTCCTGTGTCTGATAGGGAGGGAAGAAACGCCTGGGTGTCACCACTGCGAGGATCGTCCGGAGGACACGGTGGAGCATACGGTGCAGGACTGCCCCGCTTGGGCAGAGCACCGCCGTGTCCTCACGACGGCGATAGGCGGAGACCTCTCGCGCCCGGCATTGGTCGAGGCCATGCTGCGGGGCGAGACGGAGTGGGAGGCGGTCGCCTCCTTCTGCGAAGCAGTCATGCTCGTGAAGGAGGAGGCGGGCCGCCTGAGGGAGAGGACAGCGTCCTCCCTCCACCCCAGCCGCAGTGGTAGACGCCCACGGCGTCGGACGTCGCGAGACGATCTCCGGCCACCGTAGGCGCGGGCATGCGGGCAGCGAGTAATGGGCGACTCGCTGTCCGACCATGGACCATGCCCGGGTCGACGGCGCGTTGTGTTCCACGCGCGCCTCAAAGAGTGTCAGCATAGAGACGGGGCCTGTAGTGGGCCAAAGCCTGCCGGGGTCGCGGGACCAAGGGATTACCGTGACCCCGGTACGTAAAGGGCTAGTGAAGGACACCGTGGATTTTAGTCAGTACAAGTCTGACAGTCCCTCCCGCCCTGCCCTGGGTGGGAGGACTCATTTGATGATTTTACCACGATAAAAAAAAAAAAGAAAAAAAAAAAAGCATGTCGGTCTTCGCGTGGATGGTGTATTTCCCCATTTTGAGTAACTCTGACAATGACATCTTATAAATATTACGGCGCTGAATCCACTGCGGGTAATGCAACGTGTGTTCGTGGTTCTACAGAACAACGTCTATGAATAAAACCGAAAAATAAGATTTTTTTTCTACGTATTTTTCCAGGATAAAAGTATCCTATGTTATGCCCAGGATAATAAGGAATAATTATACCAAGTTTCATCGAAATCGAACCGTTAGTTTTCACGTGATGCCTGCACAAACAGACAGACAGACAGACAGACAAACAAAAAATTTTTTAATCATATATTTGGGTTTGGTATCGATCCAGCAACACCCCCTGCTATTTATTTTTTCAATATTTTCAATGTACAGAATTGACCCTTCTACAGATTTATTATATGTATAGATAATTTCGTGTAGTAAATAAAGTTTGACTTTGAGTTCGCTTTATTGAAATGTGCAGCGTCGCGTCTCGATGTGAATTGACCCTTAGATATCAGAACTTCCTCTCTATTATCTTATACAAACTCCTGGACAGATGGGCTTAATGTGTGATAACAGTGTTATCACAAGCTCAGAAGGAGTGCATTCTAGTGACGTCGTATGTAGATAATAGGATTTAATGATGTCTTTATCTTTCAAAAGAGTACCTAGCTGGTATATTGAAATCATTTTCAGTCAATTTTGTTATCATTGTATCAAATTTTCCCTAACATTTTTATTTTATAATGCACTTTATGCACGCGTAGTAGGTATGTCTAATTTCTATTTCTATTCTACCAAGAATAGACGCAGAAACAGTCAGGGTTAGACTGTTTTTTTTTTGCACTAAAATGGCACGATCCGTAGACCACTGAAGAATACAAATATTAATGTTCTACATTTTAAACATTGCCATGCTTAAAAATGTAAAATTCTTTGAGCATTCTATCATTTTGTCTTTTTCTATAATTTATTTCTCTATGGTACCATGCTACGCGTGTAGTGCATAATTATGCACATATTTCCCAATACCCAATATTTAGGCTGAATAAAAAAACTATCAAAAAGTTTCGTGTATCCGAGTTATTATTTAATCATTGTTATTTAATTTCAAAGTTTCATAAAGTCAACTGTAAATACATAGTATTACAAACAAATAGAAATATAAACTGCTATAAGAGCTTACATGTTCCTGTTTTGTTGGCACAAACAGATCGTTTACGTGTAAACCGCTTTAGTTTATTATGGCTTTATTAATAAGAATGAGTTTAGTACACAAGTCAAGTGCAAACAACTATTATATTGTAGGAATTGTCGCGAAAATGAACTAGAAAATCTAAAATTATATTTAATGTAGGTCGCGTCCGCTCACAGTTATGTATATTTCATGGTTTTATGTAATGCTGGCTTTACACGGCGCGTGATATCACCAAACGCGCTGATGCCCGTGCGTCAACGAGCGGTCAACATCTACCCTCTTAGTCCGTCAACGAAAAATAAAAATAAATCTCGAAATAAATCTTTTATCTATCTATCTGACGAAGGTGTCCGAACCTTCGTCAGATAGATAGATAAAAGATTTATTGTAACTCGAAACTTTTGAGTGAATTCTACTTCCTATTATTTGAAAAAAAATATTTATTTAAACACACTGAGAGTCGGGACAATAATCCCATCATGTTGCCACGAATATGTAGTTCGTACCACTAATCAATCTTATGTTCGTAAGTGACAAAGTGTAGGATCGTCCTTAGGTAACTGCGGCCGAGCCCAAGGGTTTCGTGAATTCGTGCTTAGATAGCAGTACCCCCGAGCCGCACCGAGCCATTGCCTTCACACAGCAAGGGGTTTGGAGTGATGTGTAATATCACGCGCCGTGTAAAGCGAGCATTATTTCACGGTTTTACGTTAAACGGTTGACATTCACACCGATTATTTCGCTCATTTGTTTTTGATGCGATTGCGGCGGGCATCGCGTCGGTATAAAAGTCGTGACTTCAATCCGTACGAAATTGAGATGAGCTTTGGGAAGACTCAAATAGAACAATATTTACGGACATAAAACTGCAATTCGGAGGTAATTTCTGAATTTACTAGGTTAGGTTTAAAGGAACTTTATTAAATATAAAGATCATTTATTGGATAAATATACAAGGACATACATAAATTACACGAAGTTTATCGTCACCAGTGACGATAGTGTAGATTAGCTATCTATTGCAATGCCTATATATTAAATTTCTTTATCATATTTTTTTTTGAGGGGATTCCGAAGTGATACTGCTGAATCATACGTCTTGAGTTCGTCTCTCATGACAGGCAAAGTGATATTAAGTTTTTTTGTAAGGAATTTTTCAGGGTTTGTCCCCGGTTGACGGCACTAGGCTCGCCCTTAACTATATAGGGTAAAACAAGTATATAACAAATATTTAGAGATGGCAACCCATACGTTTCATCTGAAACAAATAAACACATTTTACGCTATTCTCAGTGTAGTTCTAAATGTAAATATTTTACAGAAATTCTTGTATTTTATGTATTAGGTAGAAAATAAAACCAACTTTGTTTTTTTTAGAGTAAAACAATGAACATAATTTCTAGACCAAGTACCTACCTCTAATATTTTCCTCTAACGAAATGTTGATCGTCTTTACAATAAAAGCGATTAATTTTATAGAATTTTTATGTCACCAGATAATCGTAATGTTCGAAAATATTTTATCAAATATCCACTTATCAGGTGTTAATGTTATGTATAATGGCACTGAGTTTATTTATGACACCGTTAATTATCTATTGTAATTTAAATGTGATTAGGTAATGGCTTAGTAACAGCATTAATAAAGTGATGGATAAGTGATTGATGACGCAAACTTTGCTGTACAGAGTAGCAATTGATGTTTTTTAATCAATCACGCCGTAACGGCTGATCGGATCTTGATGAAATTTTGTTCAGAGATAGGTTTTAAACTGGAATAAAAAGGGTACCGTTTATTCCTTTTTAACGACATCGTGGCATAATTTTCCAGTTACACCGACTAAACCGACCGAAACCGCTGTCATAAGGTAGGTAGTTTATAAACAAAAATTTAAAAAAAAACACAATTTAACAAATTAATCGTACTTATAATGTGGACAATAGCTAGTGTTGTTGCCAATATCTAAATTTGGCGTGCAATTTCACATAAATAGAAATTATTTTATGTTTCACTAGCGTTAGGTGGTACTTCATTGAACGTTCAAAGACAGAGGCATTTTCCACAAATAGCATCAATTAAAATAACCTACACCGATCAGTCATTCGCATGACACAATTCGCTTCGGCCGCGTATGGAACCAGAGTTTTGGAACTGGTTCCATACGAGGCTTTTCTTTTCCTTGTATGGAACTGGTTCCCATCAAGGATTATTATTTACTCGTATGGAACTGGTTCCCATCAAGGAATTATCACATTCCATAAGCCGTGATCGTAACTGAAGTAAAGACACAGCCAGGTCTAAAACAGACTAACGAAATTAATAATACAGTGAAACCTGTACCTACGATAACAGAAACGCGTGCCTGTTCCTACAATCTGCGGTCGACCAAAGCCTGGCGGAAATGATGTAAACAGAAGACAATAATGGAGTTCGTCAGAACTCACTGCAAGTTGTCCCGGGAAGTCTCTCCGTGAAGCCATGGTTGAGCGCTTGAACTTGTCTTTGGAGGCTGTCTCGGAGTGGGGTGAAGCCAGGCGTGTCTTTTTTGCCCTAAAAAGAGGCAATTCCACCCGGCTCCATCTTGTCGAGGGAGAACCGTACCAATCGTACCGTACGGACCATCTTGACCTTCTTGGGATCACGTTGACATCGACCCTCAATTTTGGTCCAAAGGCAAAGGCTCAGTTGGCTGCTAAAAAGTAGGAGATCCTCACCAATCTGAGACAGTACTTCACGCCTGAACTGTTATTAGTTTTTAAGCTAGAGAATCTAATTTAATTGCAGTTTGTAGGCATTTGTTGCCTATCTGGACACGAAAAGTGACAGAAATTACATCTTCCATGGCCAGGTGTTTTATTTGATAGCACCGAAGTGTCTTCTCGGAGGCGATTGGCGGCGGTGACCTCGCGCGTCTGGCCATGTTACGGAACGAAGTGAAATGGGGAGCACTTACCTTCTTCTGTGAAGCAGTAATGCTGCCTAGAGGTGAAACACGTGAGAAAGAGGACATAGCGTTCTTCTCGTGAGTGACGTCTAGCAGTTCCATTTTCACCCCGGCAGGTTTTGGCACCCTAGAGGTGGGCCCTGTCATTATGCTGACACTCTTTGAGGCGCGCGTGGAACACAACGCGCCGTCGATCCGGGCATGGTGCATGGTCGGACAGCGAGTTGCCCATTACTCGCTGCCCGCGCCTACGGTGTCCGTCGCCGTGGGCGTCTACCACTGCGGCTGGGGTAGAGGGAAGAAGCTGTCCTCTGCCTCACGCATCCCACATCCACCTTCACGAGCATGACTGCTTCGCAGAAGGACGCGACCGCTTCCCACTTCGTCTCGCCCCGCAGCATGGCTTCGACCAATGCAGCCACTCCTCAAAGAGGGGTCTCACCGCCGCGATTGTGGGGTGCCCGGTCTAGCAGTTCCATAGAAGTAAATTAAAAGCCTTGATGGGAACCAGTTCCATACGAGTAAATAAAAATCCTTGATGGGAACCAGTTCCATACAAGGAAAAGAAAAGCCTCTTATGGAACCAGTTCCAAAACTCTGGTTCCATACGCGGCCGAAGCGACACAATTAACCATAGACACGCACCATAATGTCTCATGACATTAGTTTGACAGAAGCGGCCATGCTTGTCAGAAGTCCTTTTATTTTTAAATAAAGAACAATGTCTATTTGTCAACTATGTTACGGCTGCCTGGGTAACAATACCTGAGTGTGGTATGACGGACTGTATCCAATCAAGTGTTGTTCGTATAAAACTTGAAGATCTTGCTTGTAACGTAAATGCGTGATGATTTTATAAGGGACTTGTTTTGTGTCGGATCACCTGTTACTTATTAGCTATGATTCGCTCAGTTCTAGAGTTGCGTATGCGTCGTTAATGAAGCGATATTTTGCTTTAAAATAGTTCGTAAATTATCCTAATTTGTATTATAAATTGCGAAATTAGTTTGTTACCTTTCAAGTTTAAACCACTGAACCAATCATCCTGAAATTTTGCATATACGTTGTCAGGTCTATAGAGACGGGACATAGGGTATCTGTCATCCCGAAAAAAAGTACATTTCTCAAGGAAATTATCTTATCTCTTGTATTAACCCTACTACGATCTACACACATCAAAAAAAGTTTGCGATCATTTTGAAAGTCGAAATCTTTTTTGTTACGGTTAATTATGTTATGATTTCTTTTTCTTTTTAGATTCTATATTCAAAAGTTCAATAAAAAAGGACAGTTTTTGCTAGTCATCACATTTTTTTTTATGAGTGTATTTTTAATTGTTCATTGAAATTGAACGTAATCTTGGCCAGATTTTCTCTTATTATTATTTGAAAAGAGGATTACAAATTTATAAAAATAAAGTCTATATTCCTTTGCACGCGTTAAAATTCAGTACCTATTTCAGATTGAGAACTAATTTATTTGAACAAAAATTAGTTACAGGTACTAAATCAGTACATTTCTTTGCGCTTATACAAACACAAAATAGTCTTCACGTATAATTTAAGCGTTAGCACACACTGTAATCCATTGTTGACTACGTAATCGCGGCTCTTAAGCAAATATTGAATTAGGTACACGTACGACTTTAGTAAAGTAGGCATTTGGAAAATGGGGCTATTTACTTGATCAAACATTCATGTATGAATACTATATAACTAGCATATAACTGAAAAAAGTCCTTTAAGACATTCTGTCTTGTACTAGCCAAGGTTGTCTTGAGAAGATATTTTATTATTTATTAACAATAAAACCGCGCATTGTGTCGCTATTTATAATTTCTGTTGTGGTAGCTATAATTACTAGGGTCTGCCGAAGTACTATGCTGTTCAACTAAGAAGTAGAGTGTCAATGACCTTAATTTGTCAACTGCCACTGAAAATAACGTTTAGCAATACCATGCTTTTAATAAAAAATAATTTTTAATATTGTTTATAATCTTTTTAGTGTTATATTCAAATGATAATTGTATATTTACAAGCGTGCATTTGTTAAAAAGGGGTGCATGACTTCACAATTTGACGTCTGCAACTCTCCGTCTAAGTTGAACTGTATAGTTATAAAGAATATTCTATTCTAGTCACTATTCTTAGATATTTTAGAAATAAGACAAGCTCTCTTAAAGTGCAATGGATATATTTAAAATAAACAAAGTTTTTGATGTTGGCGTGAGCCGGCCAATCAAAAATAGCAGTGCTGAAAGTTCTTTGAATCAATTTAATTCTAAAAACTATGGTATGTATCTCACTGTAAATTAAGCTATAAAATAAATGCACCAGACAATTTTAATCAATGGGAAACAATCAACAAACCGAAATGATCTTGAAGTACAAATATATTTGGATTTCAATTGATCAAAATGTGTTTCGTTAATGAATTCCATTTGCCACAATCTTCCTTATGCGAAATAAACTTTGGTCACAAGGCAATGATTTCATAGCAATAAGTTCTATATTTTTCTTATAAATACCTAGATATAAATGAAGAAAAACAATATATTTGCCAACAACATTGTTATTACGATTTTAGTATTCAAATTCAATAAAGTGAACCATATAAATAAAATTATT
This sequence comes from Agrotis puta, assembly GCA_943136025.2. Classification (NCBI taxonomy): domain Eukaryota; kingdom Metazoa; phylum Arthropoda; class Insecta; order Lepidoptera; family Noctuidae; genus Agrotis; species Agrotis puta. Next base: position 15,816,506 of record OW964169.2, on the reverse strand, counting down.
CAATTGTTTATCGTGACACACAAGTTTTGTAATTCACGAATTATACTAGACATTGATAAAGGTGTAACAGAATATACATAATCCTCTTGCATTATTAGTATATTGATAGATGTTATCAAATTAATTCTAAACATACATGGACATTATGTACCTAATCCAACATTATACCATTCATACCAAGATTATTGGTAATCAAAATTGAGATTATTTAACCCACTACAGAAGAGTGTTTTGTTTATTCTAACATGGTGTATGTTAGAATAAACAAAAACCACTCTTCTGTTTTTGATACTGTCTACTAATACTAGTGTTTGTAAAATGAACTACTATGAAACCAATTATTTGTGAGCTACATTAGAACTAAAGCTTAAAACGTCAGTGTAAAGCAATACTAAAAATAAAAGGAGCCAATAATCTTCAAAAGAACTACGAAAACTCAAACAAAATAGACCAAGTAAAAAAATCAACAAACATTGAATGGTTAATCTCAAAAAAGGTTGTTCGTGTTTAATGTAATCTCATAACAAAGTAATCTTAAAAATAAAATAAAGACTAAAATTGACAGTACCTTAATTATTGCGACTTAGCAGATTACTGTCCATCAACAAAGCAATGTAAAAAACTAAATCAAATCTTCAAAACTAATAAGAATACGAATCTAATTAGTTATTTGTCGTGTTCAGTCTCTGTGTTGGAAAATATACTTATCTCAGTATCAAATAATAACCGTCAAACAATAGGTAATGGGTATAATTACTGGAATACAATAAGTATTCTCTAAATTGTTTCCTAATGCAGTTTTTTCCACATATTTTTGTGAGACCGTACCATAGAGGTATTATAAATAGAGATGCAGTTTTTTTGGTCAGTAAAAACAAGTTTAATTATTCCGTTATCAAACATTTTTCTTAGGTAAATAAAGAACATAGAAAAAATAGTCAGTGGGTTTTACGCAGCTTAATTAAGTTCTAGAATTCACTAAGTATATTATCATTGTACATGACATACAGTGTTTTATTGACCTCTGCAACTGCCACTCACATAGTAACGAATTTTTGGTCTAACAAAATTTTATTAATACCATGGTGTCAGAGACACGAAGAAAAATAAACTTTAATTTTGTCTATCTCACATTCACATTTGCCAAATTACTAATGATTAGCAATAATTATTAATTGATATCATTTGGAGCATTCGCTACAGCCAATTTACTACTTTATTTGCTGAAAGACTTGAATATTATTTTTAGGCGTAGCCACGTACGTACTCGTAGGTGTAAGATAAATTACATACTATTATCGGTCATCTGAAGAGCGATGGTCAGAAGTCAATGTCATAATGAACAAACAAATCGTAGTTTTTGATTGTTCGTTTTTTCGACGGTTCAAAGTCGGACGGTAAAAACCAAAAACAAATACCCAAGCTTAAATTAGTTAGGGTTAATAACGCTAAAGTGTGACTAAAGCTATAATAAAAATAAGACAATCAGTCATGTAATGATGTAGTATTTTTATTCGGAATTGTTCAGCTCTGTAATTTTGGCTAATTAATAAAGGTTGGGATTCCCGCCGACTCTCAGCGTGTTCACTGACCGATGTCGACGTTGGTTTCGCGATTTTAGATTTTTCTAGTAAATGCTACGTCAATAAATGTTTGTGAAAATTAACGTAGGTATAATGAGTTGAATTCTTTGTAGAGTCACTTTTGGGTTGATTATAAAGTTGTCAAAAATAAAGTTGGAAATGGTTGGTCGTTTATAATAATAATTTCAGCTTAAAACTATTCACGGGCGATGTTCACAATGCTTGCTCAAGACGGGTTTGTTTAAGAATGAAAACCTGAAACCGTACTAAATCTGAATTAATTACCCGATTTTTGGAACCATAATTAAGTTTTTTTGGGCGGTAAAATCAAATGCGTCCCGTGTTGACGAAGTTGAACGAACTGTAAGATTCTAACACGAAGTCCATCCTGTTCTTTCCGTCGCTCTTTGTGTTCCAGGGCCGCGGTATCCTGCTAAAGCTGTCCCACGATCCAACTATAATTAAGACGTGTTTAATATCCACCTGGTATTTCAACTAAAACAACCAATTTGTCTCAGGGACAGTAAGAAATAAACCACATACCATAATTTAATGGAGGATGCCTAATTCAATTACTCAAATGCGAATTGAAGTACCGCTCACTGTAGTTCTGCTCACTGTGGCAGATAAACCTAATGGTTACCTTGATTTATCACGAGCTTCGAATGGATTCACATACATCAATTCATTGATAAGGGATACTGTACTGAATGAAAGGTTGATATTGAAGTATGCGAAGTTTCAAGTACGGAACTGAATTGAATTAAAACCCTCAATACCAGTAACTTGTTAGTCGATTTTAGACTTTGTACTCAAATTAATTATATACTTTCTAATGTGTACGTTGGTATTTTAATGATAGTATTAGTGTTTTAATAGTAAAAGTGTTAGGTAGGTACTCACTTATTAAATAAATAAATATTACACAACTATCACACAACGCCATCTAGTCCCAAGCTAAGCAGAACTTGTGTTATGGGTACTAGACAACTGATAAACATACTTATATATTTCTAAATACATACATATTATAGATAAATTACACCCAGACACAGAACAAATGATCGTGCTCATCACACAAACATTTGTCCTGGGTGGGAATCGAACCCACGACCTCCGGCATAGCAGTCAGGGTCACTAACCACTAGACCAACAGGCCTGTCAAAATTATATTAAAGAAAGTTTGCATCAATTATAATGTAGGTATCAATTAGCTCATGTTTCGTAAATGTATCGAAGTTTATTTTTAATTTGCTTTGAAAGTGTCGCTTGATGACAATCAAAGACAATCTTCTCATCTAAAAAACCGCAATTTTCCTAATTCACACACACGTGGCCTGTTTTGCCATCTTTCTTTTTTTTGGGTGGTAAAATAATCATATCAAATGAATCCTCCCGCCCTCAGTGGAGCGGGAGGGACTGCTCTCAGTGGAGCGGGAGGGACTGTCAGACTCTTACTGACTAAAAGTCCACCCTGTACCTTCAGATACCCTTTGCTATCCAGGGTCACTATTACCTTTACAGACCCTATATCCTGATCTACCGCCTCCGGTTAACTTTACTATTTTCTTCAAGTCTTATGATTGTCCACACATTTTATTTGAATACGTCCCCAACATTTTTATTGTAGGCACAAGAAAAGGTCTTAAAAACAAGTGAGGGTTACAGGTCTAGCGATCGTAGTACTTACTCCAAAGTGTGATTACAGATGTAGAATCCGGTGAACCAGGACCTGAGGGCAAGGGAGAAGGGGTCGCACCAACGGTCACCCGCCGGCCACCTCCGCCGGGTAAGAGCCAGCATGGCATGAGGGGCACCACACTGTGACGTCACAAATTCACTATATAAAGAATTTTGAAGGAATAAAGGATTCTGGTGGCGATGGCGATCCGATACTAAGAGCGAGTTGTTTAATCAGTAGTTAAACTATTTGTTAAATCCTATACATTCCATAACCATTTCTTTTTGTATAGGATTTTAACAATAGTTAGTTTAACTATTGATCAAACAACTGGCCCTAAGTGATGTCACGTAGGTATTGTTGATTTCTACGATCATATGCCAACGTTAGTTAAAGAAACGGTTGAAGAACATTTATCGAGAAATTAACATGAGCCGATCAAAATGAGCTTTATATCTGCAATTAAAGAGAATTTTATAAAAATCGATTTTATTGCTTGAACGTTTCAGTTTTCGCTGACAGCTCGAGTTGATTCAGTGGCGATAAGTTAGGACCCCTCGCTGAAGTAATTTTTACTGGAGTTTTCTTTGACTAAATCTGTGAAACTGTAACTTGAATTTTAAGTAAAAAAAAAATCCTCATCACGATAAACGGTAATGAAAGTGGTAACCACCTCTTTTTTTTCTTCTGCAAGTATGGTCGTAGAAAGCATCATAAGTCCTTGATTTCATTTAATTTCGTGTCGTCAGCGCCATCTAGTAATTGGCATGTGGTACCTATGGTGGTGAAGTAAGGGAATAATTCACTTCATGCACATTTGAGCACCTCACTATATTTATCTATATTTTAATAAATGGAACAGCTTTTCATGTCATGTTTGTCGCTCTTGCACTTTTATTTTATTGTTTACTCATTTTTCTTCACATTTATTTTGTATATCACAGGTTATAAGTTTGGTATTTTGTATGTAGTGCTGTCGTTTTATATTGTGTCTGTTTTATTGGGTACTATTAGTATATGGTGACGTACGTTTTAAGGATGTTGAAATTTTAGATTTTTGTGGCTTCAGGTTCAGAACCTGAAGCTCCGTTGAAGGAGCTTTTGCAGTTTTTGACAATATGGTATGCCTAAAAAATTAAATATTTAACCTAAATGATGAAAAAAGTAAATTTCTCGAAAATTCTCACTAAGTTCTATGCTGATGTCGTGCCTTAATTACATATAAAAGTTTGTTGTCAGCAGATTTCTCCGTATTTTTATACTTTTTGTTTGACAAAATGCGGACACATCTAAAGTAGGATATCATCGGTCATTATTATCTGTTAATTGATGAGATAGGTATGTAAGTACTATCTTAAGGGTATCTTTATGTAGAATACCTTACTTTATAGTACCTACCTCAGGTAAAGAAGAATGATTTACAACAAAGGTATGTAAAGATCTTACGTGCCGCGCATTCTAAACAATGATATCATGGGGAAAACTGATATGCGCGTCTAATGTTATTAAAATATTCGTAATGACTTACATTACAATATAAATAATGTCATTAGCTACAATAGATACTGTCAGAGAATCATCTAGAACCAATATATCTTCTTCTTCCGTAAAATCCCGCGTCATGTATATTATAAGTATTGCAGATCTTTATTATTAATTTATTTTTACATTTTATTTCTTATTTATTTTATTAACTGTTACATGATAAATGTAATTACATAAATTGTTTTTCCTTTTATGGCGACTGCCACAAGAGTCATGGAAAGATTTATCGGGATTTATTTATAGTTATGTAGTTACAATTATTTATTTGTTTCATTATTGTCTACTAAAGTAGCTTGCGTAATCTTTACTACGGATTTCTAGTTACTGCATCTTTTTCTATTTTTATCCATGACAGAAAAAGCAGTTCTTCTTTTTCTCACAATCTTTCAAATATAGGTTGTAGCCAGGGCCGGATCTAAAGGGGGGCAGGCGGTGCACGTGCCCAAACCTGAAATGTCGGAGAAAGGCGCAAAAAATTTGAGCTCGCTTCGCTCGTTGTTGCATATCTCAAAGCCATTAATCACAGGCATTAATCACCGTTTCCCGATATTTAACTCCTATCTCGTTGAGATTTTAAACAATTAGGTAATTTGAAAAGGCAAGAGGAATAAGACTGGAGAGAGGGCGCTACTATCAAGTTTTGCCCCGGTTCGAAATCATGGGAGATCCGAGACTGGTTGTGGCATCTTATATCTACATTTCTATTCCTTAGACTTAGCAGCCACCATCCTATTTCTGCTTCTTCCTCGCCCAGTCACACGGGTGATGTGTCTCGCGCAGTAGCGACAATTGTTGTCGAGTCTTCCAATAAACGCATAAATGTTGTACTTAATCAATTTTATTAAATTTCATACTGATTTTAAAAATATCCATGGCGTTACCTGACCATTCTTCTCCATAAAGATCTAGGTTTGGAATGGGCAACTACAGTACTTTTACAAGTTATTGTTTCTTGTTTCTGGAATTGTGCTAGCGCTGCTTAACTTTTTTTGAAAATTCAACTCTAAAGGTCTAATTGAAATAAAATGCTATGAGTCTGACTTTTGAGGCATTTTTCTAACTCTGTATCTTCACCAGAACTAAAGTGATTGATATCTTTTTGGTCAAATTCCATTTATTCTATTGTATCAGAAGTACCGAATTACGTACACATGATGAATAAACTTTCTACTAACAACCGCCAATTAATATATTACGGTTGAAGCTTGCAAGTATCCATCTTTTATTTTTGTTTTGGTAAGCATTTTGGTCGATCGAATTCATACAGTTCCCCTGCAATCTAAATTCAACTGTAGCTTTTAAAAGACAGGGTATCTTTTGCAATGTTAGTTTTGATTTGTTTATATCAGTGAAAGGACTATTGATCGTGAAAGCTTGCCGTCTCCCTTTCGCTGCATACTTTACCTTCTAATAGGTGTTCTTTATTGTATAAGTTGTTATGTCATGTGTACTTCAGACAGATGCACTTCTGCAGTGCCATTACTATGCCTTGCCTTTTATGCGAGCTTTTTTATCTGCATCCTGGTCTGGCCGTGTCTGCGCCCCTCCAGTTTCTGCATTCTGTGCCTGGGCACTGTTAGCATACCCTTATTTTCGGCACGACACTTCTGCATAAGTAGATTACTTACATTTTAGAGTTGAAAGTTGACCCGTTGGTTCAATTCCCGGTCGGGCAAAAAATGCTAATGGGTTTTTCTATAAGAATTTCTCATTAATTAGCAGCCCGGAGTTTGGAAGTTGGCGGTATGATAACCCCGTGTCTCGGAAAGCACGTTAAGCCGTTGGTCCTGCGCCTGATATCTCTCCGGTCGTGTCGGATTGCCGTCCCATCAGACTATGAGAGTAAAGGTACAGAGGGTGCATCTGTGCCTGCGCACACACTTGTGCATTATAATATGTCCCGCACAGATAGCTAATCTCCGTTGAGATTGAAAATCGGTCAGGAGAACTACCTACTAGAGTTGAAAAAAGAGGTTGTCTACATTTATGTCGTGGTTTAACAAAAGCTAGGCTATTATTACGACTCGTAAGATTATTAGAACAAGAAACAATTTGCGATCTTTTTTTTAAAATCCATTAATCAACAAATTCGTGTCATTGTTTATAAATAGCAAAAAGAAGCGGCGGGATCTGTCGCCCCCGCGATGATGTATCCAATTGTGTCCCATGGCATCTGCAAACAGAATCTAGTATGACATATCCGTTTTAACGACCACCCACAAAGATTAACAGCTTAGATCAACTGGGTGATATTTCCTGAGTGTCGGTTATTTTATTCTTCTTTATTGTTTAAATTGTATTGATGATAGGTCCACTATGAATAGAATTATTTGACGCGAGTTTCTTAGCACTAAAAGCGAGGCCACAACATTGTGTTGCGGCGTCGTTGTTAAAATCTACAAATAAAGCTTTTCGTGGCTTTTGAGATACGACGCCACGCCGCAACTCAGTGTTGTGGTCTCGTCCTAATTCAGACTCGGGAAATGAAAAAGTTGAAAACATGTTAGAACAAGAGTTGTTAATTTCCTGTTTGGTAATGTTCATAAAATTTATTGCTTGTCATTTATAAGTAGGTATGACAATGCTCAATTCATAAAAATAATTTAGATTGACAGACGACTTGCACAAAAAGAAGCGCTAAATATCAGTAATTTGAAATTCGAATGCCAATAAAGATTTTAAAAAGAAAAAATTGACATTTCTAAATTCGATATCAAATGCCTGTTGATTTTTAAAAAGTAACAAATAAGAAACGAATTATTTCAAAAACGGAACGAGCTCGATAGCGCTAGATTGAATAACAGGCAAGCGTGGTTTTCGAAATCAATTACCAGTTTCAATTACCAGTTTCTACTTTAAAAAGTAATTATCTTAATAAAAAATTGGGCTCAAAAGCGCCTGACAACAAGCAATGCGTGTTTATCAATTCGTCGCGAGATTTTGGCACGTTCATTATGTACCGGGCATTTCTAAAGGTTACTAATCGAAGACATTAGACTCACTGATTTAATTAGAAAACCTATATTTGGATACCACAATTAAATAATGTGTAAAGTGAACGGTAATTTGTGACACATGAAAACAAAGTTGACAATGTTGATAATGGCTAACTCAGTGAAATTTTAATGTTTCCGTTGCTTTATTTTGGAAACAGATGTGGTTATTGTTAACGTAGATTTCCGAATTCGTAAAATTTATGACGACTAAGCTATACATAAAAGCAAATGTAAGTATTTTAAAATAGTATAATAGCTATATAGTTAGCCGTAGAACCGTACATACTTTTCAAGTACAAAAAAAATGTTGTATATGGAAAATATAAATAAGCAAAGTAAGTTAGGTACTTAAGTCGTGTATGCACTCGCATTATCTTTTTTAGGTAGTTTCTTAATGGGGGAAAAAGGGGGTAGGTAATAAATAAGTGCGCTACTGTCATTTTACTGTGTTAGAATTTGATCACAGTAGTTTATTTCGCAAATTATCATTTTTTTTCTTTACAACCCGAGCTGAGGATGTAGAATATATTTACATGTTTCTTCTTCAAATAAAAAAAACTCACATAATAGGTTTCAATTAAATCCAATTAATCGTATTCATCATTATTTTCTATATGACATACCATTCAAATGTCAACGATACCAAAATCAAGTTTATCAGTTCAATTGCGAAAGAAAAAAAAGTTTATCAATCTAAAGCGACATCCCATCATTTTATGATTGACATTCTAACGGTTTGTTATTCTCGGAATTAATTACAAGCACCATTTTGAGATGAATTTAATGTACTCGCAAAAAATCGGTAGTAGACAGTGTAATATCATATTAAGAGGAACACTTGAGGTAATGTAGTGCAGGCCACAAAAAATGGGCCATTGGCCCGACGTGTCTTGAAAATAGAAGGAGTGACTCATCTATTTTTGTTATTGTGACACTCGATAACCTTTAAAATGTTTTATCTACTATCATGCTATTAATCCTCTATAAAAGAACCTATAACAATTAGCTTATTGCCAACATTAAAACACTCAATGCTATAATGATCATTATATCATCCAAACGCGTGTTATAATGAATTTCAAAAAAAGAACATTCTCATGCAATGACATTTTTACCACCAGATCGCTAAAATTTTGAAAAAAGAACAACTCGTCTTATCGTGTTATATCCCGCCATTTTTTCACTCGAATATGGTATGCAAATATGGTATGTTATGAGAATCTTTTATAGAGGATTCACAGCATGATTGTAGATAAAGTCTTGTATGCAACCGTTATAATTAGGTATTAAAACACTCATGTGATACTATTATCACACTCGGCTACGCCTCGTGTGATAAACCCACATTCGTGTTTTAATATCCCTGATTATACAACAGTTGCATAAATAACTATTATTTTTTTCATTGTTTTTATATGGCTGGTTTATATGGTACGTTAAAGTTGAGGGAAAGAGAAGTTATTCTTCTTTTTTGATTGTGGCAAGCGGCCTTAGCCATTGTTGCCAGTGTCGAGTGTTGGAAAGAGAAGTTGCTATTTTTTTTTCTCTTTTTGGCAATGAGTTGCTTGACTATTCTGCCAGTGTCATGTGGCGACGGCTGCGTAGCGACTTGAGCCGTCGGAAAGTTGCTAAATAAATCAGAAAGTGAATAGTCATATGTCAAATTGTCATTTGGAAATGTTATATTCACTGAACTTTGGCACATTGATAGCATAAAGTATTACAAGTACTGAATAATATCTAAAATAATATACATGTGTACTAGCGTCAGATAATAAATATGATAATTTTGGAAGTATGTTATCGTAACATACCTATGTAGTGTAATCCACATGTAATCCATTAGTGATATACCTAAAGCAAAATCTGTCACTGTATCTACATAGTTTATGTAGGAATTTTATCAACTTTGCTGCCAATATATTTGTACGTCGCCGTGGCTCGTATTCTGTTTTTTTTTTACAAAAATCTTCCATTCGTTTTGTACCTAAACATAACTCTTATTGTGCATTTTTTTGGTTTCTCAAGACGCGTTCCTATAAGCTGCGCAATAGATTGTCAAATTATTATTTGTCATTGTGTTTTATTTTTCATATAAAATAATATGATCAAGTAAGACCAACAGATATTTTAAAACCTTTACAATACGTCACGCCATGGTATAATTATAAGTGTGTTCTGACGTCACGAGCCCCCCAACCCAGAGTTGTAATGCGTTTTATTTTTGTCAATAATGTATTATTTAATAAAAAAAATTTAATAGATCCATTAGAAGATCTAAGATTTTCAATGTATTGATGATTAATTCCCATTTATTGTGATTACTGTCATAATTTCCCATTGGCAATAATTATCACAAACAATAATATCACACAATGGCGTCATATGTCAATAGAATTTTTCCCAGGCAGTTATTAAAGATGTTTAACAGGTATTAATGACTTAATTCGATTTACGATTGTCAACAAACATTTATCAGAACTTATAAATACTTAAAATACCGGTTATTCTGTAAAATAGTTTTATACAGAATAACCGGAAAAAAAAATAGACAATCATATCTGACTCGGCCGGAAAAGAAAGTCGTTATTATTTAGTTCAAAACTAAAATGGATTATGTTAATAAGGAATATGACATTTTAATGTATCTCTGTTTGGTTATAAATTGAATCCCACGCTGCAGTTTAATATTATCATAATTTAGTAAGGTCTCTCGGTAGGTATCCTATGTCACTTTGGGTATCATGATACTATTCTAGGCATAGTTATGTCATAGTTGCGTTTGCAAAACATCTTTATAAACAGAAATGATTCGCCGAAATGTTTACGTACGATTATCCGCGCATAATTTCCGAACGATTGCACTAAATTGAATCATTCTTTTTTCTGTGTTCGCTATTGAGCGCTTGCATATCGTCCGCTCTTGCTCATTTTTCTCTAAAATTGTTTGAAACTACCCATTTCACCGATATCGTGTCGATATAGTTATCGTCTAATGTGAAAGCGCCTATTGTTACGACACAGTTTGTCCGCACAAATCCACTGAGGACTTCAGAAATAATCCGTGCGAAGCCAGGGTGGACTGCTAGTACCTATGCAATAATCATAAAGCTGAAAAGAAATCTCATTACCAGTGTATGTATATAGTGGGCCCAGTGCGGGTTGCTAGATGCCACATGTATTCGATTTTTTGGTTCTAGGAAATCCTATCGGTATCCTTCACCGTTTTAAAAGCAATGGTGATGAAATAAATTACACAAAGTAATGCGCTTGACTTGGTTCGACTGATATTACTGGGACACCAGCAGTGCTCTAAAAAATTCGATCTATTTGAAAATATAAATATTTTCTTTAATTGTTGTAGAACTCAATAAATCTCAAGCAAACCATGCAACTAGCCATTACTCAAACCAGTTTTAAATGACTTGCTAATTATATCAATAAATAAATAAATAAATAAATAAATATTCCACAACTATCACGCAACGCCATCTAGTCCCAAGCTAAGCCGAGCTTGTGTTATGGGTACTAGACAACTGATAAACATACTTATATATTTCTAAATAAATACATATTATAGATAAATAAATTACACCCAGACACAGAACAAAGATCGTGCTCATCACACAAACATTTATCCTGGGTGGGAATCGAACCCACGACCTCCGGCATAGCAGTCAGGGTCACTAACCACTAGACCAACAGGCTAGTCAATACATAGAATAGAACAATAAATAGAATTCAAACAAAGAATACTCGATGAATGAATGTAAATGTATGCCAAACACACACATTGGCATTAATGAAACTTAGAATCGCAAATATCTTGAATGTATAATAGATAAATAATGTATTGCACTTTAATGGTCTGATGAAATGTGTAAAACTTTCCTACTTCTTCAATGGACAGAAGTGTGCAGCATTAAATTTGTAGCAGTAATTTCTTTGATGAAGCATTTTCAATGGTGCACTGATGGCATATCCAAAATCAATGGTATTCAGGTACGTACTAACCCTCACAACGTCCAATTGAAAGTAATCTGTGTTTACAAGAGATTATAGTTTTTATTTGCTTGGCATCACTCCCAAAAGCACTTGCCGAATAAATCTTAACAGAATAACTGTGACAAATTCAAGCCAACCTCAAGAAAATCTAAGAAAACGATACTATCTTTAAACTTACCTCAGAGTATTCTCGGTAACAATTATAATGGTGTCTTCTGTCATAGTTTTAGAGGAAATCCATGTGTTTTGTAGTGACCTTGCTTCTTGTATGACTCAAAGCACATGTACTGGAAAGTCCACCTGCGACTGTGCCAAGTGTAATCTTACAGTGCGATCGGTAGAAAGAAACATAAACAAAACAGCTTTTTTACTCTCGCCGAACTTTTATTTACACGACATTGAATCTTATTTTCTTGAGCATTTAGTAGGCATCATATTTTATCAAGTGTAAAGTTATGGTGGTTATAAAAATATTGTCGTAAGGTTTAATTTTGCATGAAATGAAATGTTTGAACGTTCTGCATTCTTAGAATGTATTTGTAAACGAGGGTAAGAGAGATGGAGTTCTGATCTTTTTTGGGAATCAACAAACGGAATATCTGGTTTTTGGAACTATTAATTTAGTATTTCGATGAGGAAAAGTTTTGGGGCAGGGATTTTTTGATTATCTAACGCTTTATGGAGTTCTTTTTCATTGATTTGAAGGGATGCACCCTGAAGACCGAAGATCTTAAAACTGTAAAACTATATAATTATACTTTTAAGACATTTATATATTGGTGAAAATAAATACCCAAATTATAAAAATTGTACACTGTATTCAAAATCACTCAATCGATTTCAACAACAAATGCGATCATAAATGTGCATGCTAACAAATCCAAAAATATATCTAGGATAATTTATTATGAACCCAACAGATGGTATCGTGTGAAGCATGGTGCAGAGTGTTGCTAGTAATATAAATTAAAAAATGTCTCAAATTAGGTCACGGAAACAATTAACAGCATTATCAATAACCGTTATCATCTCCTACTATAAAAAAACAACCGCGTATAGAGGATGTTACAGTACGCGTAATTTGTCATTGTTTTAGTTTTTAGCGGCTCTTTGTTCGGCTAGTATCGACGACTGAATCGTAATGCCATGCTAATGAGCGGGTCAACGCCTGTTATTTGCGTTTTCGAGTCGAGATGTTTCATTGTTATATAAAATGTTACCACTGAGTACATTTTTGTGCAGAAGAGTCACTTCACTTGTGGCTCTTGCGAAGACGAATACTCGTAAGCGTTATCATCATAAATCAATCATCAAGTATGTTGAAGGTCGCTTTCAGTCTAATCGGTTACACTAAAAACGATAATCCGTGTGCTCGCTAAAGACAGCATGAAAGAATGTTTAATCAAAAGCGTTACTTAATATTCACAATGAATTTTATTATATCTACCGTAACTGCACAAAAAAAAAATACAACAGTAGGGACATGAGAGCTTTTTGTCAAAAAAAAACCTTTTTTTTTCGGTATAATAGGTTCGTTTTAAATATACTTATGTATCTTACACGCTCAAATCCAAACTAATATTATAAATGCGAAAGTAACTCTGTCTGTCTGTCTTTTTTTCACGCCTAAACTACTGAACTGATTTGTGTGAAATTTGGTAAAGACATCTTTACCCTTTTCTCTTCAATCTCTTGCCCATAGAGGGAATCTTTCTATTTATTATTACATTTCGAAGAGACTTATTCTTCTGGTTAGTGCTTACTCTGTGTCATCCTGATCCGCCATTGCTTTTGCGTACATTGTACACTTCTTTCTAATTTAGTTCGTGCTTGGTTAATCATAGGTTTGTTATTTAACACCCACTGCAGTAATTGCAGTATTATGCAACTATTCTTTTACTATTTTCAAATTATAATTGTTGCACTGTTCTTTTCTAATGACTATTTTTTATTGTTCATAATTGTCTTTGAATCTTCAATGGAATGCTCGGAAGATAATTTATTTTTTTATTTTGTCTAGAGTTTTCTATGTTTGTTTCTAACGGTTAAAGACACCGCTATTATTTCTAAATGCGTGGTACCCGCTTGTGGTCACAATCTCTTGTGCATTCCTCGTATTCTGATGAATACATAGTTCGTGTTCATGATTTGTGGGTCGTCTTTGCCTAAAATAAAATTTTCCTCAATTTGTTGCGCACGCGTCGCATTGGCGCCATTCTGATTCCCAATTGTCCGTGATATCAAATTCTTTAAGTGATATGACATGGTATAGAATTACATGAAACTTTAAGTGAGTGATTTAAATTTGACGACAGGCTTCATGTTAATTTTTGTACAATATAAAATATGCTTGACAAGAGCACCACTCGTGATAATATCATTGAAGCGCCAAAATATCCTGGCAGCAGTGTAGGTGCACATAGCATTTTCTTAAAGCTCTGCTTATCCTTACTACAGAATCCTACTGTGGTCACTAGAAATAATTCCTGTATCTTCGTATGAAGTTAAAATGTTTGTAAAGGTACCCACCTTTACAAACATTTTAACTTCATACACAAACAACGAGACCTGGAACAACTAATTGTGGATCATACAAAAATTTCTTCAGTGCGGAAATCGCTCCCGCTACACGCAACATACAGTCAATCGCTCAGCTACTATGCGAACCATACAATTCGATGCCAATCGCGTAATATTCACGAAGCATCCTGTCACACAAACAATTTATACGTTATAGCATCCATTATGGTGGCGAATGTCGATTGACATGATAATAGCTCAATTTTCTCCGCCGCGGAGCAAACTGGTAGGAAATAACGCGTTGTTATTCTGTTTGCGTGTACCACTGTTGTGCTCGGTTGTACAGATGCATGCGACGATCGCCGAATGTTTCGTTGATGTTGAGGTTGGTGTGAGGTATTCGCGGAGGCGGGAGCGGACACGGGAGATGTAGCGACTTGTCATTTTTTAAAGTGGTTAAACCATTTTTGGTAATTCTACCTACTTTATATGTTCTGTGGTGCGGGAATTCTAATCGCCGTTCGCAACGTCAATCGGTGAACAACTGTGCCGCCATTGTTTTTGATTACTACAGAGCGTTCTTTTATTGTTTCATTGTGATGTTCATAAATGCATCATTACGGATATTAATTAAAGTTTTCTTCATGATTTTATTAGGTATGTGATGAAACACATACCTAATAAAGTCATAAACACCGCAATCATATTATTTTACTTTATGTCGTAATACGGAAAACGACATAGTTATAACAAAAGATCTCGTAGCAGCGAGCGTAGGCTTCCCGCTACGTTCGTAGCACTATGCGCTACGATTATTCTGGAGCGCCTTACTGATTAGCTTTGGCTGATTGTGATCGAATATTCTGTATTCTGAAACCACAGCGCTCTTATATAAAGCTAACTGCTTTATTGTTTTGCTTTAGAGTAGTTTATTTCAAAACTCTAATTACTTTAAACAAAAATAAAGATAAAAGATCAAAACCTCCAAAGTCTTATACCTTGTACCAACCGCCAGTCTCAAGGCTACGCGTTACCTTGTTCGACACACTACTCGCCACTGCCAACCGTGAAGGTTTAGGTTACCATCGGTTGTTAGCTGGCAACCAACCGTCTACCGTCCCTGGATATCGATAACTAGCTGTCTAGATAAAGTTTCCTGTTGTAGGAAGAACAACTGTGGCTTATTGGTTTGAAAATAGAAGCAATTCAAAATAAATTCAAAAGATAAAATGGCCATTGATCATTTAAAAAAAGAACACAAAATACGAATTCGTGGCCGCGCACCATTGCTCAGCATGTTTTTTTTTCTCACACAATGGTTATTGTCAAAGAAGCTCAATTTCCACGAGTGGCTGAACCTTACAATGTCAAGTGCTTATATTTGTGAGATTGTATAAAAAAGTTACAAGTATGAGTTAATTCAAATGTTAGCGGCTGCGCGCGCGCTGGTCATTGTCATGGCCGAGACGCTTCTGCGCATTTATTACAAACTATTATAATAAAAGTTTATTTTAACTACTTTTTAAATGTAAATACGTCGTGTTTTTGAGATTAAGTTGATAAGAATTTTAATTCTTTTTTTATGTCGTTAAACCATCTTCAACGTTAAAAAAAACTGCATTAGAAATATTACTTGTTTTTTGCCTACGAAAGTGGAATATAACAAAAAACGATGATGTAAGACTTCTGTGTCAAATCTATTGTTAATCTACGGTTCAGATAAAAAATGTTAGGGAAATCGGAATCACAGACACCGCGGTAAATGCTGTGTATATTTTTTTTTTGCCAGGTAGCTTGGCACGAATATCTATAGGCGACGTCATCATAACTAATAAGTATTCATAAATAAAATACTCATGGATTCGAATTTCCTTCCTGATGCCATAAAGTTGAGTGCGCTACCTAAAATGGTGAGATTGAGATCTAACCTTCCTATAGTCTACGACCTAGGCCCTACGTCAGCATTAGTTACCATAATTCGCGTATTGTAATACGTTATCGAAAAATGCCTAATTCATCTAACGAGTTTATCTAAGTCGTGATTAGAGTAATACATGTAATTATGACTGTTTAAGTTTAAATAATAATTAAGTAAGTAAGAAAAAATAGTTACTCATTATTACCCAACACGATTGTAATCTGATTTAATATTTTCAATACTTTCCGATTTTTTTACCAGTACAAAATACATAAGTATTTACGTTACCTACATTCTGAAAAATAGAAAAAAACACTACACCAAAAATGATTGAAACTCAAACCGCAATGTAACAGGCAGCTAATACTTTATTACGCGCGAATTGTGTCACTTAATTTGACAAGTTGGCGCCATTTTGATAATTTAGCTGTCATTGTCACGGTCGGCCATATTTTTCCTAGATTTGTTTATATTTTCTGTTATGACACTTACGGCCCGTGACGAGGCAATTTGCAGATATACATTTATGGAATGTCAGACAATGATAATTAGATTAGGTACAGTAAAGTAGACTTTGTTGCTTTGTTACTTGACAAATATTGGATCCATTTATATGGAGACAAGTCGACAAGTTGTTTAACTATTTACGAGTTTTTTTTTTGGAATCCTTTTATTTAAAAAAAAAACGTTCAGTGTAATACATATTTTAGCCTTCGTTTACACGTTCAACATATTTTTCGATAAAAACAGTTCCCAATTTAAAAAAAAAGTTATCTACCCAGATAGGATGAAAACGTTTTAAATTATTCTACTAAGTACTTACAGTTCATGTTATTTTCTCAAAACTTTCCAGTAACTCTTGCTTAGAAAGTCAATAATAGCCCATACCTCCTTCTAATCCATCTTGAATACTTAAACCCAAGCACCCATAAATTGTCTGATGTAAAATTACCTCTCTAGTCGACGTTTATGAGCGTCCATATCTAAAATGGTGGACAATGAGCATGCATCACACGGTCTGTACTAAATCATGTATTATTAACGCGTTAATAAAATTAACGTCAGTCCACGTTGCAGGTACTAATTTATTTTATCCCTAGCTAGTCATTGTCATGGCTGCGCGCGCGCAATGTCACCGTGCTGTAATTTTCTTGCGATACGTGATTTGACGTTGTGAGCACCGCGAGGCTTGCCATCAATCATTCTTAAATATAGCCTTAGCACAACATTTTCCTTTATCGTTTAGGTATATAATTTAGTACTGTACAAGAAATATTTCAATAACTCTTTAATTCCTTGTGGAAAATGAAATACAGATCTCCCGCTCTCGTCCTAATAAATATTACACTTCCATTGATTGCCTTTTTTATATCAGGGACGCGGTACGCTGTTTAGCCATACCCGTAACCAATATTCATGCAGGCAGACTTGTTTTGTAAATGAGCGTATATTTTTAGATGTATATATTCTACTCATGTGATAAGACAAAGTAGCACATAAGAAAGTCAGTCCTACTGAGAAATAGATATGAACTTGTCCATAAACATTTAACTGGTGCTTTCAACAACCATAAACAAACTAGTTTTTTATCTAAAATACTGTGGAACTATGTACACTGACTACCTAGTGACTGACTAGTGACTTCTGCCCGTAGCTTACCTCGCGTGAATTTAAAATTTGACAAATAATTCGGGTTGTATGTAATCCTTTTTTATAATTCAATCATGATTTGAAAGAGACGCAGCTCTTTCATAAATCATAAGAATTTTATTGTTGTTTCTCTCAAGAAAAGTGCTATTTTTAGAGATAGAATTACTCAATGTCCATTTCTGTACAACTGACAATGTATCATGCAAAATTTTAGGATGATGGGTTCGATGGTTTAGGCGTGAGACGGTTACTCAACTCAAATTCAAAGCATTTATTTTAATAAGACCTTTACGGGTTTTTTCGATTCTTCAAAAATATTATGAAGCTATGCTACAGTCCCAGAAGCAAGATATAATAACTTGTGAAAGTAGTAGTAGCACATTCCAAATGGGCAACTCGCTGTCCGACCATGGCCCATGCCCGGGTCGACGGCGCGTTGTGTTCCACGCGCGCCTCAAAGTGTGTCAGCAGAGTGTCGGAGCTCCTCCACTAGAGGGCCAAATCCTGCCGGGGTCGCGGGTCTATAAGAATTACCGTGACCTCGGTACGTAAAGGGCTATTGAAGGACACCGTGGATTTTAGTCAGTACGAGTCTGACAGTCCCTCCCGCTCTGCCCTAAGTGGGAGGACTCATTTGATGATTTTACCACGTAAAAAAAAGCACATTCCAAAGCGTGGATCTCTATGGAGAAGAACGAGCAAGAAACTGTACGGACAAACATACTAATTTTCTCATTTATAATATTAGAAGATGGAAGAAATTAGGATAGGTATAGTGAGACTACATAAACTTATTCGTGGAGACGATTTGCATAGCTCGTTTCTAAACTGCACACTATACTATTTATATTTCTCAAGGAACCAGGAACATTTTCTGTGTGTACGTAAATACATAGCGTAGTTCAGGAAGTTTTTGTTATTCTATTGTTTTTGTTTTCCCACGGAATAATGAGTGATGTGCCTTGTTCCATGGTGTTGCCAGTAGCGTGTGTGTTATCAGTGTATATGGAGTGATAACGGTCACCCCAATTTGTTGCCATCATCGTTAGCCGCGTTCGCAATGAGATTGGATGGGTACTTGATAATAGAGTCAAGTTTTTGCTCTAAAAATGTTGTAATTGACATATTTTTAGAGTTTTTTTTAATGAACTTGTAGATGTGGTACAGTTAGCATCATAATGTGATTATTGAGAGAGGGTTCCACATGGTTTAGCTAACTGTAGTTTTTCTTATTAAAAGTATATTTTAATTCCGATCAAATTGTAGGCAGTCATATTTCCGATATCTTTTTCTTCCGTTAAAATCTTACTACTAATAAAAATGGTCAAATATTATTATTATTAATCACTAGATATAGTTTAAATAAGTTTGTAACTAAGTTGTTAAATCGTGCCGAGATATTGATCAATATTACATAATAAATTACGTACATAAGAAAAAAAACAATGGTATGTTTTTTTGCTATACATAGTTAAGTAACATATCAATACTAATGATGAATTCATATAATTCCTGTTCTCACAAGCTGTCAAAATTGTGATTTTAATTCTTTATGAATCACATCTTAATACTTTATTTAAGACATGCCATAAAAAAAAAACACGTAAATTACTAATCGGATGCCATTCAAATTTAATAAGTACTTATTTTTAAATCATCATTAAATAAACAATACTTTAATAGCTATTAAAGTTAAAAACTGACACGTTTATCTGAAATTTATATTACGTTTTTAAATAATTGTTCTATTTATAACAAACAGCACTTCCAAAACTATAAATCATTATTTATTAATCACAGTAACATGCAATTAAGCCTGCGAAAAAATTGTACAAAAACGGTGATAAAAAATGTAAATATCGTAAAAACTATTGGTGTATCGCGAATATTAATAGCACTGTCCCGTTGTTTTAATGACCGCACACACTTCGCTTGAACACGAGGCCCTTTTTTTTTTTTTTTTTTATCGTGGTAAAATCATCAAATGAGTCCTCCCACCCAGGGCAGGGCGGGAGGGACTGTCAGACTTGTACTGACTAAAATCCACGGTGTCCTTCACTAGCCCTTTACGTACCGGGGTCACGGTAATCCCTTGGTCCCGCGACCCCAGCAGGCTTTGGCCCTCTACAGGCCCCGTCACTATACTGACACAATTGTACTACTTTTCACCCCGCCTCGTCGTTGATGTCGGCAGGCCTGTCCGGTGGTGACACCCAGGCCTGCACGATCGAGGCTTCCAGGAATAGCTCCCGGTCCAGCTGTTTCAGCGCCCATCGCGGACCACTTGGGTTCCGTCGGACCGGCGTGTCTGAGGTCTGGGCGAAGACATCAAACCGGATATACCGGTGATCGGAGTAGGTCTCCACCTCCTCTACAACGCGCCAGTCGATGACGCGCGGCGACAGGGCGGCGTTGGCGAACGTTAAGTCCACCACCGACTCGCCCGTCCACCGCACGCACGTGGGGACGGAACCCCGGTTCTCGGCGACCAGGCCATGCGCCAGGGCCCAGCGCTCGAGCGTCCTGCCCCGCGTGTAGTCCGTAACCCGGGAACCCCAAGCCACATTCTTGGCATTGAAGTCCCCGAGGACGATCGCGGGGAGGGAACCGAAGGCGACGACGACGTCTCCCAGCTCCGATAGGGAGTCCTGGAACTCGGCGAGAGGTCGGTTCGGGGAGAAATAAACGCCTATCACGCGCAGGCCTTGCCCCCTGCCCGGTGATCGGCCGGCTTGCCAGCCGTCGCACATGCGAAGCAGTGCGGCGGGGCGGAGCACGAGCCGGCCTTGTGACCGGGCTGACCGCAGCGGAAACAATTGTCGCTGCGGTCCACCTCCGAGGTGCACCTACATGCCGCGTGGTTACCCACTTGGCAGCGGAAGCACCTCAGGGGCCTGGGCTCCAGCAGTTTTACCTGCGCGGAGACCCAGCCAACCAGGAGCCTTCGGCTCTCCTCTATCTTTTTGGCCGCCGGCACTGGGCAGCTGACTGTAATGGTCAGCAGCCCCGCGAAGCCAGGGCGTAGGATGCCTGCCTTAATTTGGTCGGCAGGGCATTCCCCAGCCCTGGCGACGGCGGCCACCACGTCCCCCTCCGTGACCGAGTCGTCCAGACCCATAATGCGCAAGTCAGCGCGCTTAACGGGCCTGGACACCCGGGCCTCCTCCGCGTTTAGGGACGCTCTGAGCCTTTCGGCCAGAGCGTCAGCGGTAGGGCCGCTGGCCGCGCCGGGGATCGACAGGAGTCTGGCCCCCGTCGCGGTGACGTGCACCCGGAGGCCCCCGTCGACTCCCAGCTCCCGGAGGTCCACCGCCTCCCTCGCCTTAGCGAACACGTCGCGGTACGTTACGCCCCTTTTGACCGCTTCCGGCTGTAGCGTAATTACTACAGCCGCGGTCTTGGGGGCGCGGAGTCTTGCCGCGACGGTTCGTCTTTTGCGTTGCCGCTGCCGCCGTCTCTGCCTCTTGTTGGCAGCCTTCTCTCCAACCGTCTGCCACTCGGCGACGGCTGGGGGAGCCTGTGAAGGCTGTGAAGGCGTGGTGGGTTGGGACGGCCGTCCTGCCGCCGCCGCCGCCGCCGGGACACTCTTTTTTGGCTTTGCCTTCGCCGGGGCCGATGCTGGGGCGGAGCCCGGCGTGGCCGGTGCCACGGGGGCCGCCCTGGATGGACCCGGACCCGCCCTTGCCGTGGCCGCTTTCCCCGGGGGCTGCTTCCCTTTCGCTGGCCTCGCCGCGGTTCGGTTCTCCGGGGCCGGGGCTGGAGCCGGTCTAGACAGCGTGGAAGCCGCGGCAGCCGCGTAGGAGGTCGCAGCAAGCGGGGGGCGCAGGATGCGGCCCTCTAAGACTGCAAAACGCTGGTTAAAGGCCGCCAGCTCCTGCCGCACCAGTTTTAGGACAGCGTCCTCTGTTGGTGCGGCCTGCGCCGGCGGCTCCTTGTTCCGCTCCCGCGGGACCTCCTCCCGGCGGCCTGCCTTCCGCAGTCCGGCCAGCTCCGTCTTTAGATGGAGGTTCTCCTTCTGGAGAACCTCCATCGCGGCCGTCAAGCGGGCGACGTCCGCCCGCATTTCACTCCTCCAGGGTGGGCTCCTCAACACACCCTCTACCGCCGGTCCTGCCTCGGCCTTTACCCCGAACACTAGTCGGGATCTTCCGGCCCGAGGCAGGCTCGTCGTCCGACGACAACGAATGGGGCCGCTTGAGGAAGCGTTTCCTCCTCTCGGCGGCCCCCTTTCCTCCGCGCCCAGAGCCAGGGCTCTGAGCGCTCATGGCGTCTGACGAGTCGGACTCCGACAGCGCCATCTTCCCTTTTTGAGCGGCACTCTGTGCCCGCTCCGTCGGTGCCGGTGAGGCGGACGTGCTGGACAAGTCCAGCGACTCCACCTCACGGGCACGTGAGCCTCCCTGGCTCTCTGCGGCGACTGCCGGTTGTTGGGGGGGATTTGTTTTGGTCTTTTCCATAAGATTCCCACGAGTATGGGGGATAATGGTCCACCTGAGCAGAGACCCCTGTACTCAGGTAAGCCTACGACATTTATTACTCGCCAGAGGGTCGGCCGGTACCCTGGCGAGGGTAGCACTAGCGACTGATTTGTTCAAAAGAACTCCCGTCAGCCATACATCTCCTCGCGGTGCTCCGCCGCTTGAGATTCGGGGTGACTTTTTATAGAGGTTTTCTACCTCGCGGCCCGGGCGGTTAAGCCAAGGCCCTCGACCCCCGTCGAAAGTCAGAGACGTGATCCTGACAATCTTCGGGGCTACGAGAATAGCGGTGGCAAGAGGAAGTGGGAGTGCAATACCTCCTCCTGCCTGCCCGGCGGCAGGGTAAGTGCACGCCGAGCCCGCTCTTGCTCCAACCACTGTGCCCTCTGCTGAGCAGAGGGACACGCGGTGGAGCGACGCGACAGGACATTGGCATACGGGCAAGGAGACCCCTTTTAGGGGAGTTCTTGCCCGCATCCCGGGGCGCACCGTCCCGAGAATCTGGGCTTCCCCCCGGACGTATCCGGAAAGGAACTTCCAGCCTCGGGCACTCGAGGAGGTTTCCTGTCCTTAGCACCCCAACACGAGGCCCTGGGTTCGATTGCCATGTCGAGCAAGTTTGGTTTTTCATTTAACACATTCCTACCTGAAGTTCTACATTACCTTTTCACGTTTTTATGACGTAAAGTAACGGGAACATTGACGTTAAATTGATGGAAAAAAGAAAGAAGAGAGAGAGAAGAGGCGCTTTTTAAATTGTCCATACGATAAACGCAGTAAATACTTCAAGTGCGCAAGAAATCTTGTTACAAGGCCTCGATTGAGGCAATAACCTAATTACATGGGACCTAAAAATACAGGCTAAATTTGGGAGTACACCTCAGCTTATTAATGCTTTACAGTATGATAATACACACATCAACAGAATCTAGGGATATTTTATATTTCATCAAATATCTTAAAATCTATGAAGAATTTTCTAATATAGTAAATGGAAGAATGATAGGTTATTTAAAGGTCTATAGTAAAAAATAAAAAATATTTCGTGATCTTTTTGTTTTAAATAAAAATGTTTATTTTTATAATCGCCGTAGCAAATTAATATGCTAAAAAACTTCATTTCTTCTTATAAAAGCTATTAATTTTAATGAAAATAGAAAAAATCTGATAAAATCTAATTACTAATAATCAGTGTTGCCACCTCTTACATTAATTACACATCGACATCGATTGTTCATGCTTAAAATTAGTTTGTCAATGTCTTGCTGCGGTATGAGGTCCCATGTTCTTGGCAAGTGTTCGTAAAGTTGTTGGTCTGTCGTCAAATTTGGCGGGAAATCTCTCAAAGCTTTTCGTTGTAACATGTCCCAGGCATGCTCGATAGGATTTAAGACGGGCGACTGTGCAGGCCAATCCAAAACTCGAATATCGTGGTCTCGGAGAGCGGCCGACACCAGCCGCGCCGTATGGGAAGGAGCATTATCGTGCATGAGTAGAAATTCCTGGCCCATTTGGATTCTGTGTGGGACAATAACAGGCTCTACTACCTCCTCGTGGTATTTTTGTGCAGTCATGTTACCTTGGATCCAAATGAGCTGGGTTCGTCCGCCAAGACGAATTCCTGCCCACACCATGATTGTCCCGCCGTGGTATGAGTGGACCTCCTGAGTGTGCCGTAGACAGCTAACTCACCCTGGAGTTCTCCAAACGCGTGTTCTTCTTGAATCCGGATGAAATCCAAACCGGGACTCGTCGGTGAACAGCACCAAAGACCATTGTTTGTCACTCCATGTTAAATGCTCCCGAGCCCACGAAAGGCGCCGACCGCGATTGCCACGTCGCAATGCTGGAACATGTAGCGGTCTTCGAGCATGAAGACCAACTTCATGCAACCTCCTTCGCACGGTTTGGTCGCTTACCAGCAGCTGGTGGTCCTCCTGGAGCCTTTGTACTAGTTGCATCGCTGTGATATTGGGTTGTCTTCTAGCAGTCATTTGCAAAAATCGATCCTGTGTTTGCGTAGTAACGCGATATCTACCCGTGTACCGTTCAGCTACATCCCCAATACTACGATAACGTGACCACAACCTTGATATCACGTTTTGGCTGGTGTGTAGGGCCTCAGCAACGAAGCGTTGAATAGCACCATTTTCTAGCATGCCCACGGCTCGTAACATTTCATTTCGACTCAAATGAAAACGTGACATGACTCCTAAAGCTCACACGGCACGTTAAATTAAAAAGGAATAACAATCTAATCCCTTTTCATTAATTAATATTAATGAAACAATTTCAATTTTTTTTAACGTAACGAATTACCAACAATTTTGCCGCCGTATTTTGTTTTTTAATTTTTTTTTTAATATTTATTTTTTAAATTTTGAAAATAGAATAAATAAGTTATCAATCTGTATACAAACTTTTTATTAAAACTCAAAAGATTTTAAACTAAAAATTCGTAAATAATTTAGGATTAAGGTATCCCTAGATTCTGTTGATGTGTGTATATTAAATCATGTTATCGATCGTTGCTCATTTTAATGTTCTTTTTGCGCCATAGGAGAATCTCGTCATCAGCTCCAAGATAAAAGTGCATATTAATTTTAAACTATTATGCACTCGTGATAAAAGTATGCAGTAAGGTTGTGAGTAATGTTGTGCAGATAAATGATTAGTCACAGCTTCCACTGACTCGAATCTAATTTGTTATTCATTATGGAATATCTTGTTCTGATTTTCCAACATTTTGCTGAGAAACCCACCTTTCACAAGTGTGTAGGAAGTCGAATTTAGTAACAACTTTTGTAGGCAAGCTTACACGTTTTCGTCGCGTCACGACAATGTTCGTTTTATGACTCAATCAGGGAATTTCAGAAAAAATTGGTTATGTAATTTGTTTTAATATAAGACACTAGCTAGTTTCCTCATTTGTCTAATCTTTCCCAGTTATTTTAGCACATAAACTAAACTTACTGTCTATAAAATTAAGTTCAATTTCATATAATGATGGCAAACACCCAAATTATTGGTAAAAAAGTATTAACATAATACGAATAGAACAAACATTTAGCGTAGTTATCACCAAAACTAAGCTAAAGAATTCTGTGTTTGTTGATGAAACTGTTTTTTTTTTAATATTTCGTATCTCGGTTTGAGCTTTGGCTACTAACAAGTTAAATCATTCTTCTTCATTATAACCCCATGTCATTATCCGAGTAGTATCTTCCATATACCTATTTACTTAGATAAAGTTAAAATTAAGTCATAATCATACATAGACATAGTCATTAATCATTACAATACACCACAAATGATATATGATAGTACAATTGATCTTTAACAAAAAACTACGGATAAACCTGCGTTTTAAATCAGTAATACAAGTCTAAGAACTTAATATAGTACCGGAAATATGACCTGAGAACTAATGTTCTCTATCGAGAATATATCTAGGTTTAAGCTTAATTATAGTCATTAGAAATTGGATCCAGTAATTATAGCCAGGATGGAGAGTATTTATTAATTTCCGTAAGTTTCTGAGTTAGCTAACACACTCGTTTATTATCGAATTTGTGGTTATGTCTCTCTTCCTTTTTGAAAGCCTCGTAACTTCCAGATTTCTCTAAAGGCAAATAATCATCCTACCTACAGAAGTCCACTGCTGGACGTAAACCTCTCCCCTCAAGGTTACTCCCATCCAGGCCTTACTGGCCACCTTGCGAAGATCGTCGCTTGACCTGGAGTGCATCCCTCTCGCGTTCTTGGGAATGTCTTATCTGGTAACCGTAACCTTGGAAGGTACGTAGTACGAGTCTGACAATCCCTCCTGTTCCGCTTGCGCGAGAGGACTCATTTGATTATTATTTTACCACGATAAAAAAAGGTGTGTTCCACTCTACTTTGGTTGATTCGCGGTCTCCCCTCGACTAAAAAAATAAACTTTAATAAATTAGAAGCTCTCGCACTCGAATATCAAGTGCATAAAGAATTTCCGATGCTAATTTTACGGGTAAAACCGGGACAGGATTATAGTATCCAGCAATTACCTCTCAACCCGTTTATCCAGCTTTTGCAGCCACTTTTTTTATTTTTTATCAGACTCAGACGGCTCTCAAAGCCAACCAGGAGCGCATACAAAATAAACGAGACTACATATTCAAGAGTTTATAGCTAGCTAAGTTTACTCATTCTTTTAACTTTATTGCAACAAGCCACAACAAATGTTTTAAGAACATAACATCACCTAAGACTATTGTTTCTTCTGCCAGTCCACCTATAATAAAACAGCTCATAAAACCGTGACATATTTTTATAACACCGTTAAAATAAAGACGTTAATTTACCAGCCAGTGTATAATGCCGTGCTATCTCGAGAACAAACAACAAATGTTTTCTTTGTGTGACCACGACCACTTATCTACGGCACACACTGTAACTACTGAATTTTTATTGCTGCTGATAACGTTTCTATAAACAGTTTTATGTATACTGTTCTTATGAAACCAGGTAACGTAAGGAAAACTGGATCGCAGGTGTTTCAGCGTATAGTAAAAGAGTAAAATTAGGCACACAGATGAAAATATGTAGCTAAAATATTAGTATTGTCAATCGCTAGTACATTTTAGTGATTAGGACAGTATAAATATTGGTATCCAGCTGCATCCTCAAAATTGGTGGAAACGGCTAAATAATGATGAATATTTAGTTTTCTACAGACACTCTGCCATCATTCTGGACGTTAGTATTATTAACGCTGAAAATATTGAATCTACGGAGAGTCAAACCAACAATAATATAACAATCAAAAGAAGAGCAACAACAGACACGATTCTTCAGAAAGTTTATTGATTGAATTCAAAAATATCAATCACCTGAAGCATGCGTAGGCCACCTGCCAATCGTCTGCGAACTTTAAAGTACCTTGCAATGAAGACCTTGCTAATGTTGCTTGCCTCTATACCCATTTTATAACCGAGGTAATAAAGCTAAGAGGAATGCAACACAGAGGAGAAACCGTCGCCCCAGCTGCCGGTCTCCCAGAGACATTTGACAAAGTAACACTATTATGTTAAATACCATCTTCGGCCCAAACTTAATTATTTATTTTACGACAGTGATAATTCTTGTCCAAGGTGATACTAGCTGCATTTTAGTAGATAACGATTAATTTGCATCGTCTACGATAAGCCTAGTTTACGGTTTAAAAATGGAAACTTTATGACTTTTTCAACCTGCCTTCATTAACCCATACGAAACTATAAAAAAAAAATAAGTCAGATCATAATGACTTTTACTGATGCACTGGTTGAACTTGCCAGCCTCAACACTGACGTCAGGTGACCGTCAACACAAGTGTAGAAGGAGAAAGCTGTGCTGGGGTCACCAACCTGCTAGGCAAGTGTGGTGAACGCAGACCATACGTGATATTTCGTCGATGACTTTGAACATTGGTCGACTGATAATCGATTTAGCGATTTTTGGTTAATTTATTCTTTACAATTGCAATAGAGCTTAGATGGGTAATCAATGCCTTGTTTGAAGAGTTTTAAACGAAGCGTTTGATACCAGTTACATCAAACAACGTTGTTAAGCTAAGTCTTTAATAGGTTGGTTAGCCACAAATTGTCTATCTTGATGTAATGTTACAACATTGAGCAATAATCAATTTAAGATAAAATTACTCAGACATTAGGATATTTTCCTAATTTGATTATAATACTCCTATTTGTAGTACTGAGTCGCTTTGGGACCAAGTTTTATTTCCCTATGTTCAATTTCATATAACAAGTGTTCCACGCCAAGTTATCACTGCTCCATTTTCTATATGCGTTGTAAAACATGCATTATTAACTTTGAAACGTTGGTGACTGATAATATAGCACGAATAAAACGATTTTTTAATAGCGAGAATATTCTAGAGCAACTTTAATTCCATTCACGAAATTCCCATTTCGAAGCCTTTTATTATTTTATTTTAAGAACTATGAATAAGCCATATAAGCCATTAAGAGATATAATTTAATCGGAGGTATATTCCGCAATTTTTTTGTTTCCGCAATTATGATGTCAGAAGCGGTCAATTCTGCATTAAATCGCAAACATCGCTCGTGATACAGAGAATAAAAAGTTAGGTGCAGCCGCCCGGCGCACGGTGGGCTGAAATCAAGCTCTAATGGACTTAGGGATTCACGAAAATTGATAAGCAATAAAAAAAAAAATAAAGACGGCTTGGTGATCTACCACTAAATACAAGAAATTTTTCTTCTGCGATTTTTGTATATACTTAATATTTTAAAAGTTATAACGATTTGAATTTATTTTTGTATGGAGAAATTTGATTTTATATGAATAACTTTTAATTCTCAAGAGTTCTCAAATAACCGCTTTCGGTATTCGATTGCGCTATTTTTTAGGCAAATTATCCGATATAGCACTTGCTTCGATTTTCTTCGATTTTGGAGAAAATTGTTTTTCATTCCCTTTTCCACACCACCTTTGAGGTAGAGAACTAAGCGCGTTTTTTTTTTATCAGTGGTGTCTCCAGGAGGCCTAATCCACTCATACGCACACTCACAAACTCACTCACAAACACACGCACTCACAAAATTATCACTTAGACAATTTCATCAGATTCAGATTCGTTCTCTAAATGTTCCACATTAACAAATTTTCCCGCTCATCATCTTCAAATGTTGTAGATAAAAGAAGCATGGCTTTCGCTTCTTCTGAAAATGGTTTGTGTTTCCGTATCATTTTATGACGTTTTGATGATATATACTAACTGGGTCTGAACTAATTATTAAATTATTTAAAATATCCTCATTATTAGCTCTTCTGCAGACTTTCCTTGAATGGTGTTGGCGATATCGCCTAAAGTCTTTATTTCTAGATTCAGCCGCTTCTTCATTAATCGCTAATTTCTGTTTCCTTCAATTCATTTATCTCCGTTTCAATTTCGGTTTTCTCTCTTAAAATCGTTGATTTATTCTCTTTTTCAAACTTGAAAAATATTGGACGACACCAATATGAAGAATTTGGTGAGTCGTTTACCCAGATAATTTGTTCCTCAGAAATAATTTTTATTGGTACTGAACTACCCATAAAAATACTTGAATCATATGTCGAAGCACTGTCCAATTTGTCCTCCGTTGTCATTTTTTGCTTATAGTTTGCTTGATTCGAGGCACCATCCATTCCCCATTTGCTTATCATTGTCATCTCCTTAAAGTCTGTGCTATCAATATTGATTGCTTTGAATAATATCCTTTTGGTGGTTATATCTAATAGACGCTGCAATTTTATTCCAGCAGTTGTATCTGTTAAGGTGATATCATCTTTTGGCGGGTAGCATTCTTGTTTTGCATTTTGCACCTTGTAGTAGGAAGGGAACATGTCGACATTTTTCTCTTTGATACTTTTTCTTAAAGTATTATATTGCCACTTTGTTAATTTAAGGGACAAAACAAGTCCCAAAGTTTCATCTGGAGTAAATTTAGGTTTTTCATTTTTACCTAAAAGACTATCTTTCGCTTTTTGCACATCCTGTGGATTTTTAAGTAGGTGTTCGAGGATTTTAGATATTCCTTGATTACCATCCTCTCGTAATTTCATAATGTATGCATGAGATATTTCCTCTGTAGTCATATTTGTATGAATATGTTCTGTACGTCTCTTTTTTTGCTTAGGTCCTAATTCACAAAATGGTTTTCTGGGACTTACATTCGTTGACGTGGCAGTAGACACTTTTGCTGGAGATTCATGTTCACTTGATGTACTAGGAACAGAGTCTTGGTTTCTTTCAAATGCACTTACAATGAAATCAGGCCACTTTATTTCCGATGATAACCATTCACTATTATTGTTGCTGAACAATTCCTCTTTGCTATGAGCATTTTGCCGTCTCCTTTGCAGATTATAGCAATATTTTGCACAAAACGCTTTTACCGCTTTATCGTTTTCAGCACTTAACACAGTGGGGACTAATCTAGATTTAATAGCACTATATAAAACACTATTATTTTTAAAACTTCCACTTTCCTTTAATAGCACAACAATATCAATATTTGACAACAAATCGAACATTTTTACGTAATAAATAGTATTAGTATTCCGAAAATGTGAGATAGGATAGTGCGTTTATTACGATGTGTAACAACGTACTGAGGATGGTTGTTTTTCAAATGTAACCGTATCATTTTTTACCTGCTATTCATCATCCTATCACATAATGACACGTCATCATTTTGCTGCGCTCAATGGACGATGCGTTAATGAGGGTCACGGCACTATTGAGTATTGTTAAAAACAAATGACGTAATAAGGGTGATGTAGAATGTTTACCAATAATTTGTTTTTTGCTATATTTCTGTAATACAATATTAAAACATGTCAGATTAAACCAAAAACCGATTAATATTTCATACAAAGTTTAGGGGTCTATAACTCGAAAAATACTAAGTATAAAAAAATTACATATAACAAAAAATATTTGTATTAGTACATAAAATTCAAAAATACTCATTTTAATCCTTAAGTCCCCACTTGACGATTCCAGCCCACCGTGCGGCGTCTGTAACTCAGTACCTGTCATCCCCAAGCGAGATCTCGCCGCACTCAAGTGTATGTAGCCACAACGAAAGGTAGTCTCACACGCACGCCTTACGAAACGCAACTCAAAAGAACAGTTCACGAGCGTCTTCGGAATTTTTCAATTACAAATCAAATTACACTTTCACAGTGTTTTATTTAATTCTTATTTCAAAATAGTGCGGTCGGTGAAGTTATAACAGCGGGGACTGAACTCGAAAAGTGCTTATTTAGAAGAAAAGTTATTTTAAGACGACAAAATGAAAACGGATTACGCTATGGATGAAATGCAGAAGAGTAAGTTTTATTTTTTAATTTAGAAACGTGAATTGTAGTTAAGTGCGAACTAAGTTACGATCGTGTGCGACTCGTAGATCGATAGTTAGGTAGGATGCGTGTGCGCAGACTTATAGACATTTTAATATAATTTGTTTATTTTGATAAATAAATAAAGTGCTACGCAAAATACACAGAGATCTAGAATATACTAATAAACTTAAATGTTTCGTAAAATGCACGAGTCATCGACGCGCGTTTTATTTTTATTTTATACGTGTGATTAATATTTATAAATGCATTTATTTCAATTAGTCATTACTTAATTTTAGCTAAAACTAAAAGTACAAAAGAATAATTTATATTCAGCAGACGTAACACGGTAGAAAAATTAGTTTTGTGTTTTTGCGTATCTCGGTAACTGTTTAGGATGAATACAAATGTATAAAATACATCAATCGTTAGGAATGTTGATAAAACAAAAATCGTTTTGATGTTTGTTTTAAAAACATTGAAGAGATTATTATTATCAATTCGGCTTTTTTTTATCGTGGTAAAATCATCACATGAGGCCTCCCACCCAGGGAAAAGCGGGAGGGACTGTCAGACTCGTACTGACTAAAATCTACGGTGTCCTTCAATAGCCCTTTACGTTCCAGGGTCACGGTAATTCGTACAGTTCCGCGAGCCCGGCAGGCTTTGGCCCTCTAGAGGGGGGCCCCGTCATTCTGCTGACACTTTTTGTATTATTAATTCGGCTAGTAAATTTTAATCAAAATATATTTTATTTCAAAAAGCGATCCGCTTTTGTTTCAGAAGAAGATTAAATATCAAAATCTTATATTCTATGGTAGAAAGAACCAATTATTATCCAAAAAAAAATCGTATTTGGCTCAATGGTTTCGGAGGTAAGCGGATACAAACACACGTGATTATTATAAATAAAAATAATAATATTTGGGTGTTTGTGTATGTAAGTTTAAATATTTGTAAATTACGCACCCACGATACAGGAGGAAGTCCTAAAAAAACCATGAATATTTTCCTGAAACATTTCATAATCTTAGCACAGACCTAGTGACACAATTCGTAAACATAAACATTCTGAATTAATAATAACCCACATAATTCCAATGAGTAAAAATCTATATGAAAAAAACGTTTATGTCCAATCTTATCACGATGAATCGTAAATGAGCCCGTATATAAATAGTAATTATAATACTTCGTTTAGATTTAAAAACATATGTTCCAGACAAATAAAGTTTTTTAAGTGAAAACTTCTTTAGCGGCGTTGTGCACTTTTTTTGGAATGGGTAAAAAATGTTAAACTCGCGTCAGAACACGTGACCCTGATCGAAAATTCGTAAGACGGCGCAGGGCGCTTGCGCGAATGTTCGTTTGTGTTTATTACTATTCAAGTTTTCACTTCTGCCGGCACTCCCAGAGTGCAACCCGTCGTTTTTTTAAGTTAAATTAATAGTCTACAATTAATCATTTCATTAAAATAATTTTCAATTTATTAATTACACCTCACTGCTAAAAAAAGGAATCCCCCAATTTCTTCCAGGAACTCTTTTCCTGGGCAACTTCGAACTAGCCCCCATGGTGTGCGTCTAGGTCGTCTCCTCCCACCTTTTTCTGGGTCGGCCTTGGCGGTGCCTTCCATCTCCCGGCACCATTTTCTCAACAGTGGGACAGTGCAGGCTAATTAAAAAAAAAATACACCTCAAAATTCGTGGCATAACCCAAACACATGTTTTAAGAACAAGTATTTCATAATTGTTTGATCAACTAAAAAAAAACTGTTCGAATAAATCATCACATATTACTTCTTAGTTTAAAAAGAAATGCATTGAGCATTATATGGTCGTACGTGGTAATCACCGAAACTACTCAACTGATTTCAACGGAATAGATTGGTCTGTCCCAGCTTGACAGATAGGATAGTTTTGGACTCAATAGGTGGCGCCATGCGACGCAAAGCCTGTATAGTTGATAGTAGCATTCATATATTGGTAACAATCAATGCTTTACTTGGGGACTCTGTAAGATCACTATAAAGTATAATGTACAAAATAATATAAAATAAGTAGAGCATGCATTGATTTTTTTTATTCTCGAGGTGGTTTTACATGCAAAATATTGCGGGCCATCCTCTACATAATATATCATTATAAAATCGAACAATCAAGGTTCAATTTAAAAAATGTAAAGCTCCTCTAAGTTTCAGAATGAGCTTGTTCTTATTTCGAATTTTAAGAGAAATAGCCCTTTAAAAAAAAATGAGACCACAAGAAGGAAATAGCTTGAAGAATCTAATTTAAGGGCTTATGAAATGGCCAGTACTTTTCTAGTAGATTCTTTCACGAAACTGTTGTTCGTGATTTAAAAAAACCACAATGATAAATTGTACTATCATGACTCGTCAGAATCGTCGTTTATAGATACTTGACTTTATTAGAATTTCTTAAGTAACCATATTTGTACAGTTGTGGTTCTACATTGTATCTTACATGTAAAAAGTGTTGCCAGGTGACTTGGCAATGTATATTTTGTACGGTTAATTTAGGTCTATTCACCACTTCCTTTTGTTAATTCATCACATGACACAAATTGTGGTTTGTACTACATTTTTTCGTCTTAATTGAAATATTTGAAATTCAAGGGCTCGGAACAAAAACAATCTTTTTTTTTGGTGCAAAAAATAATGTTTAACTTCCTTGTTTAATTCTTATTAATCGATGTGTTCAATGTTTCGTTAAATCGCATTTAAATTGCATTTGTTTCGCGAGATTGCCGACTGTTACGGAATTTCCTATGTATTAGTGACGCGGCTGTCGCTTGACCACAGAATTATATCGAAACATCTGTCTACCGATCGATAATGGATTGATCTTAGTGTCTTGATATCGGTGGCGTTAGACATTTAGTCATGATATTGAAATTGTTTGTTGGTTTAGATACCTGATCTATGTATATACATATCTAATTGGTTTCTGTACTATCTTATGTTGACGGCTTACACCTGTGTTTTTAAATGACATAAAAAGAACGGAGAATGGTCTTATGTCGACTGTATTTTTTTTCTATTTATAACTATAAAAAAGAACAAAACAATTAATTGTTTCATAGATATATTTGAGTAATTATGATGATGGAACTATAGGCTATCATTTGGTTCAGCCTTTATTTTAAAACTCGGTAGAAAAGAATGGAGATGCGCTTACTTAATTATTTAGATCATATTCTAGGAGGAGCAGCTTCGACCAATATCACAATTTTATTGTCCTGTAAAGCTACATGTATGCTTCTACAAATACTTTGGCTTAATCCCGGAACATGTCTTACTGAAACTTTCATTGAAAAGAAAAATTTTACTGCGAGCAGGATTTTCACTTGCGACCTTCCGGTTCAGTACATCGGATATTCACCCGAAACGTTAGGAATGGATAGAAAAAAGTCGACACTTGTGAGCAAGACTGCGATGGCTCGGCTGGAAAGCCTGCTCGAAGTCGAACTTGTCTGTCCACTGAAAGGCTTTAAAATCGCGACACAGGCGATAACACGTATTTTATAAATTTTACAATAGCCAGTCTTGAATCAGGCAACTCGAAACCCTATCTAACAACACATTTTCTTCTCTTCCCAGGGACCTCTTCCATCGTGGGTCTCTCAGACATCACCGACAACAGACTGCTCTGGAGGCAGCTGATCGCTGAACTCGTCGGAACCTTCCTCCTCACCTCCATCGGTGTGGCAGCCTGTATCACCATCGCCGGGGCCAATGCTCCTCAGGTCACCAGCATCGCGCTGTGCTTCGGTCTTCTCGTCGGGTCTATTGTGCAGGTTAGTTACTATGATAAGGATCTGTGTATAACTGGTTGGTGTATATGATTGACAAGATTGATAAAAAGATTGATAGTGAAGAATTAAAATTTGCTCATCTAAAATCTAGTAAACTGAAATTAAAAAGGTCTTGTAGGACAGAAAATCATTTGAGTGGATTAATTAATTAGTCTAGGTAACGCTGTAGGCGTGGTAATGTGCCTCCTATGCCTGTCCTTGGATTACTACAATTGCTCTTTACGTTCCAGGGTCATGGTAACCTCCTTTGACAGTCGCGTGATTGCGACACGCTTCTATTATATTTTTAGAGAAGACTAAATCACATAGTTGTTTGCATAGAATGTTGGTATTATACTTATTGTTCCCCAGAATATATTTTTATAATTTCATGATGTCATTATTTCGTAAAAATAGCCGGTCAAGTTTAAGTTTTGTTTTTTGTTTATAATATTCAAAGTATTAATCGGATTCTTATAGAAAATGCAAAAACTGTATTCTTGTTTCTGATAATGCAAACACTGTCCTAATAATAATATAACTTACGTAACATTAAATATCTTGCACGTTTTTAAGAGCTCAAATGCGAAAGGTAATAAACGGATTATAAATTAAAATACGTTTAAATTCATTCTTGTATCAACTGTTTATATTTCCGATTCAGTAGCAGAGAGTAATAAAATCGTGGTCAATTAAAAACTGTTTTATGAAATTTCAAACATACAGAAACTTAGATTTCTGAATTTGCTAAAGAATTTTGAATAGCGACAGCGAAGGAGTGGAACTCTCTGCCTGCAAATGTGTTTCAGAACGCATACAACCCAAATCTCTTCAAAGTTAGAGTGAACAGGCTTCTTCTGGGTAAGCTCGCTCCATCGTCGACCTTGTCTTTGCCACCCCTGATCTAGACTAAGGTCAAGAGCAAACCCATTGAACATAAAAAAAGCGTTTTGATTCTGACCACGAAACTCGATTCGTCATGGCTCCTTCGTATGTATATATAATCGTTGAAAGAAAACATCGAATTGTAACGAATTTAAGTCTGAACTCGCAAATCCGTCTTGAGTCAAGTATGGTGTGCAATGCTTTCTTTGGATGAGAAAAAGAATTTTACCTTGCACTGAGGCAGTCAAAACCTGCACGCGTAACGTAACATAGTTCAAATGCGTTTTGTCGACTGACAAATAGACAAAATGACGGAATGTAGAAAGATTATTATTGTCATAAGCATAGCGATGTTTAAATTTTTAGAAGAAATCTTCTTTCTATTCTTCAGTACTAAAGGGTAGTGTCATACCCACCCCAAGCAAAAAATGACAGGCCTGTTGGTCTAGTGGTTAGTGACCCTGACTGCTATGCCGGAGGTCGTGGGTTCGATTCCCACCCAGGACAAATGTTTGTGTGATGAGCACGATCATTTGTTCTGTGTCTGGGTGTAATTTATCTATAATATGTATGTGTTTAGAAATATATAAGTAAGTTTATCAGTTGTCTAGTACCCATAACACAAGCTCTGCTTAGCTTGGGACTAGATGGCGTTGTGTGATAGTTGTGGAATATTTATTTATTTTATTTTATTTATTTATTTAATGTAATTTGTCTCTTCTTTGGTAGAATAGAGATTTGATCACGATACGCTCATGTCATCATCACTTCATTCAAGCTGATCTAGCACCAGGATGTTGGCAAAGAAAGTAGATATCATGCGCTCTAGATTATACCACAGATGAATGCACACAGAATGCGTCCCAGTTATGTCTATAAATCTTGGTATTTCTTCTGTCGCATCACAGTTTTTAGGAAAACCACAGTCGCAAAATGCTTATGTATTTGTAATAGGTACGTATTTATGCGGGGGCCAAATCTATAAATGTTCTTTAAATGTACATTATTGCTATAATTAACGGCATTCCCCTTTCGGGTTGCTTTTTACAAAAAAACAAATAAAAATTTGTTCAAGAATTAAGTCAAAATAAAGGTTTATATTATTACAAGCAAGATACAGTTTAATTTTAAGCGTAAAACGCTTAAATAAAAACGAATAAAAAAGAATAAAACATTCTCAAGAGTCTCAAGATTATTTTTACAGATTGATCCCATAATTTTTGTATCAAATCCGGAGAGACATAATATGTTATGTTCTCATGTCTTAACTAAATGAGGTTAACGTATCCCCTACGTTAACCGCAATTATTACAACACATTATATTGACTTAGGTAATAGGGTGAGCTATATTGGTTATCAAACTTAATACCTACATTCGTACTCAATTCATTTTACGAGTTACTTCTGAACGTTCCACATAATGAAACAGGTCCACCCAACAGGGCATTGTGTCTCTCTCTATGAGAGTACTTGTCACAGCACTATTGTAACAGTACCTACTGTGGTACAGCGCCTATTGCATCCGAAAGCTTTTGTGATGTCTGTCAGTAGTATTGCGATAGACCCGTGACATACTTACATATAGTACTCGTATCAAGTATCATACTCCTATTATTTGTAGGCGATAAATCATGATAAGCTACTTTTGGCTTCATATAACGTTATCTCTGTTATACCCTACCTATATGACGTTTGTCTCAGGGGTCTACTCTCTTAGTCCGTCAACGAAGATGCGGACCCGTACGAAAGTTACTTGAAACTTCTGAATGAAGTCTACTCTCTATTAGTTTTGAATTCATAAGTTCTGGCAACACATTGGGAGTCGGGGCATCTGTCCAATCATGTTGCCACATATTTAACTAATCTCATGAACGTAAAGTGTAGAAATTGCTCTACTAAACTGAAACTAACCTCTTTATAAAAGTTGATGTGCATTATTTATCTCCGGTACCTGCCAGTTCCTACAGTTATAATGATGATCTAAAACGTCTTAATAAATTAATAAGACTAGATTTATTACTTATAAATTACGACCTTTTAATGAACCATTAAACAGCCATGTAACACTATCGTTAGATAACAATTTCCTCGAGCCTGTCGCACAATGTCAACTTAAATAAAGCTGACACATTAAATTATATCTTAACCAGTTGCTATCTTAAACTAACTTGCCTCAAGCCATCTAATCTGTTCAACAAACATCGCGGCGGAGATAATAGGCGATCTCAAACGATCTCACTTTGATAACAATAGAACTCGCAATAACATAATGTAGCTAACAATAACTAGAAATCGGACAATTCGCGGTACGTCCGGCCTTTCCCACGCGGTCGCAGACCCGCGAGCGCTCGCGCGTAAAATGTATCACACATTACATTCAATATCGTTAAAAGGCCAATATATGCAAAACAGTCAATACATTAACCTTGACATACGAACTGGTTACCGATCAAGCAGCGGATTATTAATTTTTTGAAGCAGTACTTTTGGTGCATTTGATTATTAATTTAATCCAGTTTCGTTCAAAAATTATTATGATGAATCAATTTGTATAGTGTAGGGCTATGGGGTTACTTAATTTCGAAATTAAATTCGTTGCGGTCCCTTTAATTTCCATAAAAAGGCTTGGTAGCTACAAGATTGAGTAAAATCGTGATCTTTGTCTAAGAATTGTCTTGTCTAAGAATGAATTTATCTTTATGACTCTTTCAATACTCGTATCGACAATGATTGAGTGAAAATTAAACAAACACCGTTCATATCTCCATGACCCATATGTTGATATTTTTTCTACTGTCACCATATATAGATAGTTCAAACAAATTAAACGTGAGTGTAATTGAGATAGCCAAGTGGTCACGAATACGGTATCTATTCGTCACGCATTTACGTACCCTCCGGCGATTTTGGGAACAGTCAAATTCCCAACCTAACGGTAACACGAAATGTGTGATTTTCATTTTAATTTTAATAGTTTTAACCTCTAACTTTTGACAGCTCAGTACATATGTAACTTTATGTAAGTATTTTTATGAATTAAATATGTTATGTATCACCTTCTCAATATTATGATTGTGATTATGATACCAAACTTGATGTATTGTTGACCATGAATATGTGAGTACATAGAGGTGGGATATTATAAGTTACATGAGTGATATGCAAATCAAACTTGATCTGTACTTTATCGATATTTTGTTTTCACTAACAATAGTGTTGAAACTATAGGCGTGTCATTTTGTTCTGTTTAATGTCTCTTCACTTAGGTCAAGGCGAATATACGTATACAGCTTGGCAAAAAAGAGTATGGAAAAATTGAGGTCGCTACTACTTGTCATATGTCATTATAAATAAACAAGTAAGCACTGATCGTTGCGAATTAATGTAGAAAATCGTGAAATAACACGAGGGAATTGTTTTTTGACACAGAAGCTGCTCGTAGTTGACTTTTTTAACATGTTGCAACAACAAACGTTTCGTAGTTTCAATTGTCACCGCATCAGACTCTTTCTTGCCAAGCTGTACTAACGTTTACGGTTAAATGATTATTTGATAGTAAGAAAAATATTTAGTTTTGCGAATTTTAACATTACATGTAGACAGGACACATTGAACAAAATAATTTATAATGTGTGTGAAGCGAATTAAAATTGAAATGACATAAGTGGAACTTTCGAAATATTTTTATAAAATTTACGATTGCTAATCAAACGAGGTCAAGTGATAGATTTATAAAGGTGCATTAAATTATTCCGATCAATCGAACAAAAATGATAAATTAAGATATGTCATGTGACTCTTAGAGATGTTGATAACATTCAATTTGTTAATGATTAATTGTAACATGGTCTACTACACTTAGTACTTGTTGATATATATCGATATTATTGTGACAAATATTAACGATACAAGTAATTGGTAGTATTGGTTCAAGGCGAATGTTACTGTGACGATTGGGAACCTTTCAGAAGTTCGGGTCAAATGACAAATAATGAAAAATAATAACAAATAGTCATAAAAAATAAGGAATCGTTGTCACAAATTCATTACGTCATTAATACCTATTACAATTCTTTTATTTTTTAACGTTTTGTATAAATTAGCACCTTATAACAATAACATAAGTCTTGTAATTTCATATTTCCGTTTTAGCACCTTTGTCACCAATTTACAATAGTTTCTATGTATTGCAGTTCGTGATATCATTTAGGAACCATATTTGACAGATTTCCCTTTATGATTTTATTCATACTCGAAATATGACAATTCCTTGAAATTCTGATTTTAACAAATGCCTGCGACGTATTCAATAACGTAATTACTTCATTGAATAGGCAATAATTATCATAATTATTATTATTCGGATATGAGGAATAAAGGACAGCCTTTATTACTTTTTTTTTTAATGAGAAAGAAGTAAGTTAGTTACGCTTCAAAGATTGAACGATTTTAACGTGTTGAACTGTTAAACCTCAAACTACTTATCAATCATTCAATCTACCTAACTTTGTTTAGTTCACATAGGCCTCTCAAACTTATAAAACAAAATTTAAAAGGCACTCATACTCAAAAGCCATTAAATACCTTTTAATGAATCATAACAAACATATTTCCTAACAAATCATCAGCAATTGGGACATTTAATTATCATGGGACTTACAGCTTTCAAGTTTGAACATTGTACAGAATCTAAAGTTTATATAAACATCTTCAATCTTGCATGAAAAGGAACGTAATTAAAGTTATGATTAAGACCTACTTAAGTACCCCTGTATGTACTATGTCAGTCGTATTTGCCAAATTGCATTGATTAAAACGCCTTCAGAAGGCACTTATCTTCACTTAGATACACGTATGATGAAATGGGCAAAGCGACCATTTTTTTGAAGTGAAAACTTCTTTAGCGGCGTTGAGCACTTTTCTGTAATGGGTATAAAATCTTAAACTCGCGTCAGGACACGTGACCCTGACCGAAAAAGCGTAGGACGGCGCAGGGCGCTTGCGTGAATGTTCGTGTGACGTTGCTAGGTAACATTGTTTATAAAAGATGTACGTCACATTGGAAAATTATTGAAATAAAAAGTCAACCATTTTTGCGAGTTTTACTAAAATCTGTTCACAAGATATTTCCAACAATTACTATTCAAGTTTTCACTTCTGCCGGCACTCCCAGAGTGCAAACCGTCGTTTTTTTATTTAGCGTGGTAAAATCATCAAATGAGTCCTCCCACCTAGGGCAGAGCGGAAGGGACTGTCAGACTCATATGGATTAAAATCCACGGTGTCCTTCAATAACCCTTTAGGTTCCGGGGTCACGATAATTCGCAAGTCCCGCGACCCCGGCAGGCTTTGACCCTCTAGAGGGGGGCCTTTTTTGCTGACACTCTTTGATGCGCGCGTGGAACACAACGCGCCGTCGACCCGGGCATGGTCCATGGTCGGACAGCGAGTTGCCCATTACTCGCTGCCCGCATGCCCGCACCTACGGTGGCCCGCCTCTTCCATCGCGAGCATGACTGCTTCGCAGAAGGAGGCGATGGCAAAGCGACCATAGCCTAACTTTGAAGAATACTTTAGATCGAAACCTTGTAATTCAACCCTGCTTCGTTGAAAACTTGTTGTGAATTCAGTTAGACAGAAAAAATATCTGGTTTTTAGTAGATACCAATAAATATCATAAGCAAATCAAGGAAAGTGAGGTTATAAATACCTTTTCTTCTTGGATCTTTTTCAAGAAAGCAAGCATAATATCCAAAAGCAATACTTTTTTTTCTTAAGGCTCTTATATTATGGGTCGACGCCGACGGGTCGCGGGACTAACGAGCTACCGTGATCTCGGAACGTAAAGTACAAGTATGACAGTCCCTCCCGCCCTGCCCTGGGTGGGAGGACACATTCGACGATTTTAATACGTAAAAAAAAAAGATCTGTCTTTACTTCTCCAAATGTGTCGTTTGCTACCACTAGAAATTAGCCTTACCTTTTGCAGATGTTTATTGATTAAAATATAATAGACCTAGGTACTGTCGCGAACTTAGGGCTGTGGGCACAGGGTACAAACCTGGAGAGGGGCGCAGAAATGCCCAGACTAGGGCGCATAAAAGGCTAGTTACAGCACTGCCTAGGTACATCTGAACATATGATACCCGCGATAAAACCGTTGACAAGTTCACACATGACCTTTGCAGCTACTTTGCGCCGCTAGGTGCGCAAACTGGTTCAATCCACGGCTGTTATTGCGCAATCCTGAGCTTGCGCAGCTCCGTCATCTGTCAATCGCTCGCATGGATTAGCATGACAATGGGACAATGAGTCTGCGCATGGCATATGTGAACTCATATGAGGATAGAGATCTTAACTAAAATTATAGCAATTTTATAATATTCAAAGACTGTATCTTTATATGCACTTCCACGGAGTTTAGAATAATTAGATCATAGATACCTATTCAAAACAAGCTTTTTGTTTTTATTTAACAAAAATACAGGTTCTTCCTTTCCTCGTAATTAAATATATATTTTGATAAGTGGAAGTGTATTTGTAGGAAGACTAAAGGCCTGTTGTTTGATTAGTTGTTAAGTAAAAATGCTATACATTTTAACGAATATGAAATAATAATTCAGTTTCTGCTCTAAATTCAAGTCACATCAGAATAAAAAGGCCAAAATAGACTCATGGCGAGAAACCCCGAGAAAACACCCGAGAAGCATGAACGTCTCGGGGAGACATTTCGCCTTTGGCCTTATCTTCTCGCCGTGAGTCTGTACGATGATTATTATGATGAGAAGTGCACTGTCATAGGACACTGTTATACTCGTCAACATCATCGTTCAAGCCTTTTTCATAAATCTCAGCACTATCCTTCTAATATTAAAACATATACTCGATAGTTATAAACATTCACGACGTTACAACGTCACGACACGAGCCACCTCGCGCTGTTGTCCCAACAATGTCACTGTCTTTGACAGCCATGACAGCTTCATTGTAAAGAATTCAATAGTATCTACAGTCCTTTCACAATAATTATACCTCTCTTCTAGTATACAGTTTTTTCGCAACGGCCTGCGCGGGCTGACAGACGCCACCCCGACTGTATGACCAGTCC
This sequence comes from Agrotis puta, assembly GCA_943136025.2. NCBI lineage: Eukaryota > Metazoa > Arthropoda > Insecta > Lepidoptera > Noctuidae > Agrotis > Agrotis puta. The sequence continues at coordinate 15,773,428 of OW964169.2, read as the reverse complement.
GACCCTGGATCTGTATACTCATTAATATAAGGTTGCTGATCTGATGCTATTGTGGTTCCACTGACAAGTTTGCTAATATCACAGTCTATTTGCCTCGCAATAAGGTTGCTTTTGTATTGCTTTTAAAGGTAAAAAAATGGTGAAAAAACTGTTGTGATATGTTGATACACAACATGATTAATAACATACACCGTTACCTATTTAAGGGGACCTCGAATTAAATCGCAACCAATTTAGATTTTGAAGCTTGAAAAATGAAGATTTAGAGCGCAATAGTTATTACTTTTTTAATTAATTTTAAACTTCGATATCCGGTCGTGATACTTGTGAAGAAGGATTATTTTTGTATGTATTTCTGATGCTTCTGCGCAATCTTTTGGTGATTAATGGATAAAGAGAACTGCACCTGCATCGTGGGTGCACTCTCTAACATTTAAAATCACACACAAATACACGAGCCCGGAATAACCTATTTGTACCGTGCGGGAATCGAACCCGCGAAAGTCAATTACTGTGCCTGCTGTCTAATGTATTTAATATTCATTTCATTTTTGTTCGACCCATTAACAGCTGAACTGCATTAACCGCAATTGAACTATTCATATTATGACTTTAAAAGTTTTTACTTGCAAAATAATCTGCAAAATTAGCCTAAACTTTGGACGCGATTAATTTCTCAGAAGCATTAGCAGTTAAACTTAAAATTAATCATAAAAAGATTCTAAACAATAACCATAAAACCCTTAAACAGCATCATCCATTTACTAAACTTTGCTTCAACAGTTGCATAATACAATCCTGACATTTGACTACATAAGGATAACACTATCCTGGAAAAACTGTTTTCGTAATATGAACTTTATTTTCTAAGTTATACAGAGCTTTGTTGCTTGATGCTAGTCTATTGACACGTGGGTGTCAACATATTTGACACTTACATTATTGTTTATGGTAGAGCAAAGAGGTTTTGTTTTATGGCGTTGTCTTAGCAATTAAGGGCGTAACTTTATTTGGGATAAATCTACATTGCAAAAGCTTATTTGTGATTAGTTAGTTGTGTTTATAAGTTACAATGTTCTTTTTACCATAAACAAAGTATTATAGCTAACATTTTAAGCTTTTAACCAAAAAGGATGTTTCTATTTTACATCTATAGGGGTCGATCCAAAGAGGTATCGTTTTACTCAGTACTAATTAGATGAACGAACGCCATCTAAAATATAATATTTTTTTAGTACATCCGGTTGGACTGGAAGCCGACCCTAAAAAAACTTATGTACATTCTAATTTTCTATAAGAATAATTTATTTTATTTATTTATTTCATTAACACATACAATTGCTATTACAGGTAATACCCAAGCTAACAAAAGTAGTCATAAATTAGTTGTATATCCAGTCCCAAGTAACGGGTCTCGGTAAAAGTACACGTTACGTAGTGGTCAACTCACTAAGTGTCACCCTCTGGAATTCCGCCAAAGAGCAAGAAAATAAGTCTAAGCGCCGAGAGACCCTATTCAGTATTCCTACTGCGCGAACCATAGGTGTGAACCTTAATAAATTTGTACGGGAAGAAGAAACTTTAAAAAGTGCCTGCCTCGGTCCCAATCGTAACCTCCTGTCTGGAACAAGCAAACCCAACGATGCCAATATTTGCGGATTATTAAGTATCCCACGAAAAACCATAAATATATACTTGGCTAGAGCAAGGTTTCGCCTTACTTCCAACTTAAAGTACCCAACCATTCCTATCACAAAGAGAGTTGGATACATAAGTGGATAGAAGGGGTAGACTCCATATTGCTTCCAATATAGGTATCGGGTAAACTTGTTCTGGATCTTTTCCAACATCTGAGAATATTTCGCTTCATAAGAATTCCAGATGATAGCACTAGTTTCCAGATTGCTTCGCACCAATGCATTGTAAAGTGCTTTCACTGCTGCCATATTAGTGAAATCACGAGTTTCACGCATGACAAAACCCAAATTTTTAAAAGCTTTTTTGCATACCTGTACCACATGAGCACGAAACGATAGATCTCCGGAAAAAGAGACCCCTAAATCTCTCACTACATCCACTCGCGGTATGGCGTGACCTCCCATGCAGTACTCATGTCGTCGGGGTTCCACGGCTCGCGTGAAGGACATTACGCTACACTTCGTCACATTGAAGAATAACTTATTCTCTTCACTCCACGCTGCCACCCGATCTATGTCTCGCTGGAGCATCCCGCAGTATGACTCGTCCGCGATCCGCAAGTATAGCTTCAGATCGTCAGCAAATAACAAACAGCTGGCATCTTTAATGACTTCAGGAAGGTCATTTATCATAATTATAAATTCTAGAGGTCCTAAATTTGAACCTTGACTTACCCCCGTAAGGGTGAAATACAGATCCGAGGTGTAACCTGCATATTCCACCATTTGCTTGCGGCTGCCTAAGTAGCTAGCGAAGAATTTTAGAAGGGCCGGGGTAAAACCGACCCTCGCAAATTTACTTAAAAGTATATCATTATCCACACTGTCAAATGCCTTCCTGAAGTCAAAATAGGCAACATCCAGTTGTGCACCAGCCTCCGAGTCCAGCACTGTGGTGGCCTGATTTAAAAAACACATCAAATTAGAATTTGTACTACGGCCTACACGGAAACCATGTTGTGCGTCGTTGAGCTGTGGGGCTACTTGCGAGTGAATAGTTGCACACAGCGCTGACTCGAAGACTTTAGCAAATGCTGACAATACTGCTATTGGTCTATATCCACTGACATCCGTGCTTGATGTCCCTTTCGGTACCGGAGTAACCCTAGTCAGTTTCCAGCCTTCCGGATACGAACATTCTTGTAAAATGCAATTAAATAAATGCCTGAGCGGCCGAGCCAGCACTTTCCTACAGTCCCTAACGACGAAGGGTGGCACCCCGTCTGGCCCGACCGAACGCTTGGGCTTAAGGCGCGCGAGCGCAGCGCCAACCTCCCTGAGTGACAGCTGCCCCACGTGAACGCGGGCGCCGCGCTCAGGCGCTGTCTGCCCAGCGGCAGCCGCATCCAACCGCGGCACCACCTCCCCGTAAACCGAATGAAAGTAGTCAGCAAACGCTCGAGCACACTCATGCTCTGGCAACGGTTCACCATTCTTTGTGATTTTCCGTCTACTTCGCTTGGAACGCTTGCCTCCAATAAAACTCCAAAAAGACTTAGGTTCCTTCACAAATTGTTGCTCCGTACGCTGCTGATAATCATGGTATGCAGACCTGATTTTGTCTTTGACAACAGAACGCCAGTGAGAGAAATGTCCATAGTCGCTGGCGGAACCAGTCCTCTTGTAAGATTTGTGCCACAAAGCTTTCTTTTTAATATGGCCTATTATGTCAGCAGTGAACCATTCAGGGTAATGGTAGCGAAAGCAACCACTCTTGGGGGTCTTTCTTGGAGTGCTATCATCCAAAATTTTGTAAAATATTTCATAAAATATCCTATATGCTTCGTCGGCATTACTAGCTCCATACAGGTTGTTCCAGTCCACCCTAGCAAGTCCCAAGTACAAAGAATGAAAGTTCGCTTTGGTATAATTCCATCGTGGAAGGGAGGTTGAAGTCTGAGGTACAGTGAAACTAAGGCTAGAAGTCTCCCGTTCACGACTTATATTTATTCGTAGCGGCGGATGTTGCGGGTCAATGCAAGACAAACATTCTTCACGTTCCTCACTTACGACAATCTCCCCTACGGGCAACGTCGTTAACACTACATCAAGGGTGCGATTGTTGCAATTAAGAATATTGTTACTTTGGCGAAATCCACAGAAGGTGATAAAGTATTCATAGTAACATTGTATATCTTGGCTAGTTGAATACATATTGAAATCAGCTACTAAAACAACTTTGTCATAACTAACACATAACTGCTCAAGCAAATGGAACATAAAAATATATTCCGTGTCCGTAGTCTTAGGTGGAAAATACGCAACACAACACAAAAACAGAAGAACGTTTTGACGGTATACAGTCGCACAAACGATTTCGAACGGGTGTTGGTTCAAGCTAGTGTTATCAGGCAGCGGGACTTTGCGTAAGTCTAGAGCACCGCGCGGTGTGGCGATTATCATGACACCTCCGTGTTTACGGCCATCCGTGCGGTCACATCTAAGTATCGTGTATCCGCTCGGAGCCAGTTCACCATCATGTATCGAGTCATTAATTCCCGTCTCGGTTATAGCTACTAAATCAACCATAGACCCTAAAATCTATACTAATATTATAAAGCTGCAGAGTTTGTTTGTTTGTTTGTTTGTTTGAACGCGCTAATCTCTGGAACTACTGGTCCGATTTGAATGATTCTTTCAGTGTTGGGTAGTCCAATTATCGAGGAAGGCTATAGGCTATGTAACATCACGCTATCACTAATAGGAGCGGAGCAGCAGTGAGAAATGTTTCAAAATCGGGAAAATGAATTCCTTTTCGAGAGCTTCCGTTGCGTGCGCTGCGTAAACGGTTAAAGATACGCAAAAATTATGTACTACGGAATTATTTCTCATGAAAAGTTCTAAAATAAAGTCCGCGAGAGCATATATCTATCTTTTAAGGTTAAGTCACTATAACCTTTTTTGTGGAAATCAAATTTGATTTTAAAGAGCTTCATTATTATTCATAAGGTATTTTCATTAACATGATATTAATCCTTATCCAAATAAATACGTTAATCATCACAAGCATTTGATTTTGAACAAAATTGCCCTTGACATCGTTTGATTTGAATGAATATCTAAGGAGATATCATAGTTTCAAAATAATACTACAATAAAATAATGACTGCCTGGGCAAGTCATAATTGCGGTCGTAAGATCATCTTTGAGAAGTGGTTGGAGATGCGCTACGGCGTCCTCAGCCTCAACTTCAACCTGACGCAAGTCCTCCCGGGCACGGTTATTGCGGGAGGTACCTCAGGGATTCGGCGGCAGGCGAGGTGAATGGGGAGCAGTCGGAATGCGTGCGGGAAAAGATATCCTCTACCTATCGCCCCAGCCACGGGGCAACAAATCGCGGGGCATATTCCAGCCGCTTGCGGACGGGGAGTAATGGGTAGCTCGCCGTCCGACAAAGGACAAGGTCCGAGCCACCGGGACCATAGGGCCAAACGCCTAACATGACGCGGGTGAAACCGCGGGCAGTATTATTATAAAATACTTTTAACTTTGTACGCAAGCCTCTAACGTTTTGGTACAATAAATCTAACGAGCACTTGTGCTTCTTGCCCCTAGATTGGACCATAATGTTTTTTTTGTTTCGTTATATGTATTTTGTATGTATTGTACACGGTACACGGTTCGGAGGAGGATCTCCGTATTTTACTGTACACCTTGCTTGAATTATTATGACAACAGCTGTTTGGAAAATTAAAAAGCGTCCCTAATGTACAAACGAGGAACTAATTATTCCATCAAATTAACGTCAAAGTCCCCGTTTCATCACAAAAACGTGAAAACTCGTGATAAGCCCTCAGTAATATTTAGCTCACTGATTTAAATCTGACGTAAATAAAAAATAGTTATTGCTTGGTATTCCAAACAACATTGTCTTCAGTTCTATTTTAAATAAACATTTAGAACATTGTTTATTTAGAACAACATATTGTTTACAAACTCGATGATCAATCTATTCTATACTCGATTGTTATTCGATTGTTTCATGCGTACAATCTTGTAAATAAACAAATCGATTCAAAGCCTGTTAGTAAACAAAACTCGTTTCGACGGTCCATCGTAAAAATGGTGTCCGTCAATTCTAATAGCTAAGTTTATGTAAATTAAACAGCTGGGTAAACATAATGCTTTGTTGTTAAATAAATGGCAAAAATTAACTAATTGTAGGCGTTAACTCTTTCAATAAAGTCCTGGTAGGTGTGAGATTTTGTGATTTGTTTAATATTCAAAGTTCAAATAATTAAATGACATTTAAAGTTTACATCGTCACCTGCCTAGCCTTCATACTTTCGTTTATTTATTTGTAAACAATTGATGTAACAGACAGATAAAATATTACGAATACCTACAGTAATAAAAACGAATTGCGGCGAAAAGGTCTCAAAGTTTGAATGGAAAAAAACAATCGTGAAACATTTAAGTATCTATCACCTAAGTATCTATCAAATCGGTTGAGCTGTTTCGGAGAAATTTAACCACAAATACACGAACCGACCGAAAATTACATGTTATCACATCTAACATTCATTACAGTAGAAATGATACACGACTGGTACATCAGATCAACTATCTTCTGTAGCCAACGGTATTCTCAAATCTTTGATTGCCAAGTAAGGAGAGTGCGACAAAAAACAAATGAACTCCGGTTCAATGCTATCAAACAGACGCTGCCGGGGGTTATTGTAGGCCAATTACAAATAACGGTACTGCCAACTATACGCACATAATGTGGTGCAATTATAGTTTTTTACAAGTCAACATCGGTATCATCGATACCACATACACTCGTGTATGTGGTACCGATTCTAGAACATTTTGAGGGCAATGATGTTGACTTAGAACTTTATTTTTATTTTAGGGGAAAAAAATATAAATTACTTTTTTAAATATTCATAGTATCGTAAAGACTTTTTGAGGGAAGACAATTACAGCTGTAAGTGGGACTCGAATCCGCGTCCTTCCTGATCAGGTAAGGCGTCCGTAGTACTAATCAGTACTATGGATACCGTACCAATTAGGCTAGCGCAGCTTTACGGGGTCGCGGGACTTACGAATTACCGTGACTCCGGAACGTAAAAGGCTATTGAAGGACACCGTGGATTTTAGTCAGTACGAGTCTGATAGTCCCTCCCGCTCTGCTCTGGGTGAGAGGACTCATTTTAAGATTTTACCACGATAAAAAAAAAGAAAAAGCGCAGCTTCACTCAAATATTTTGCTGATGCGGTACGAAGCGAATTCAAGACGCACTCAAAGATGAATATTTCTTTCCTAAAAAAAAACTCCTGTCCCTATACCGATTCATTTTCTGTCTGTGTGTCTGTGTAGCATGTCTTATTTTTCCATAGATCTTTAAAAAAATAGCAATCTGCACTCCTTTTCCATTTAACTTTAAACAAAGGTGCCCTAAAAGCCGTTGCTCCTATGGGATTATCTCAACTTTAACATTTTCAGTGCTGAAAACCGAAACATTTGTTGTTCGGTTTTTCAATCTGGGTTATGTATTATCTTCGTAAAAGGAGGTAAAAAGTTTCACCTATTAATAGGTATGTTAACTAGTTTGTCAAACAAAATGTATCAGACTTGTACAAGTATTACGAAAGCAGAACCGACATATGCAAATAACAATGGAACGATAAATATTAACTGAGAACAGGAAATAATATTTAAACAACATCAAAGCAAATAAACCATGTTAGTTTCTAGGGTTCCATATCCAAAGGGTAAAACGGGACCGTTTTACTAAGACTCTCCTGTCCGTCCGTCTGTCCGTCTTGTCTCTCACATGAACCGTCATAGTACTTTCTGTTGTCGCTATAAAAACACTACTTAAACGTACGTTAAAGTACTTTTTTGGCCTGGTCTACTCTTCAAATGACCGCTCTCACCCAAGGCAAAGCGGGAGGGACTGTCAGACTTGTACTGAAAAAAATCCACGTTGTCCTTCGATAGCCCTTTGCTTTCCGGGGCCACGGTTATCTGATAAGACAGTCCCGCGAACAACAACAAATACTAAAACAGAATAATTATAAATAACTAGCACTTTGCCCGCGACTTCGTCCGCGTGGGTACTTTCCTAATTCCCCCTTTTCACCCCCTTAAAGGTTAAATTTCCAAAAACCCCTTCTTAGTGCTCCCCTACATTATAATAGGAAGCCGTATGCAAAATTTCACATTCCTAGCCCCAGTAGTTTCGGCTGTACGTTGATATGTCAGTCAGTCAGTTCTCCTTTTATATATACAGATAGATAGATGGGTACCGAGTACGGAATCTTTCGTCAGGGAGTTGGACTAGCACTTGGCCGGTTTTTACCACAATAACGGAATTAACTATTAGGTAGTATAACTTATGACCTTAGACAGAAGAATAATGACCTAAAAAATAAAGATGTGCCACTCTGAAGATTTTATGTTTAAGAACAAAAAATGGCGTAGAGCCATCATCTCTATTCTGGACTATTGAACTGACCAAACATAAGCTAGTTTTTCTATTAATTATTCTAGTTTTAACTTTTTGCAAACTTAAGTTAGGAACAATGGCGAGGGATTCCCTGTAATGAATCATGGTTACTCGTACAAATCTGAAAATAATCGCTGTAAAATCGCTTGACCGTGAGCTCTACTTAACTTATGGGAAAATACAAACTAATTAAGTATCCCAGTGACTGCTAGTAATAAGACAACTCGTTACATTTTTATCTGAAGACTCCAAATTACTTTTGCTTCCAATTACATAATGATTATAAAAACTAAAATAAAAACTCATTTACATACTGCCAGAATTTGCATGCAAGTTTAACAATATCTAGGTACAGACGCCAGCACATCAACTTGCCTCAATGTCAAATTTCTTTAATATATTTTCAACCTTATCACAATAATACAAGGTTAATGTTCGACTGGTAAAATTTGACAGATTCGGGTATTGTCCTGTTGGCGTCTATACCTACATAAACAATAGCACTATTGAAATAACTTTTATGTGGATATAACATTATGCACCTTTCTGGTTAAGTATTTATTTTTAGTTTTTTCTTTAAAATCTATTCTTCGCTCAAAGGTTTGGTTTATTGTATATTTACTATCCATTTACTATGAAAGCCACGAGTAACAAACACACACACCCATATACTTTATATACCTACATTTATATTATCTTACCTAGTTTTAAACACATTTACATTGTATTAACAATGAAATTGAACATTTTTACTGATACCTATTATAATCAGAAAGTAAACAAATTAATATACGACCTCGTTTGTGCTCAATAACATTACCAATATGTTTCATTATTAAACACTTTTCATTTAAAACTTAATAGTCATCATAAAAATACACCATAGAGTTATATTTTGCACTCATAACATTAAAACATATGCAATAAATAATTATATATTAAAATTATATACCTTTTCAATGTCAGGTAAATATTCTCATCTCATTGCACAACTAAATGAAGAAAGGCAAGTTGAAACTGACAATATACTTGTAACTGTCAATAAATTAATTTATAAAGTCCACGAAAAATTAATTAACGGACCCAATGATTAACCATTCACAAAACGCAAATTAATATCAACAAACATGATTAATATAGAAGTTTAGTGATGTGATATCATATGACGGTTAGGACCTTCGCCCACGGCGGCGGCGGCGCCTTTCTGCAGCGATACGTTTGCGATCGATCGCGTCGCGACACAGTCGCTGGCAGTGTGTTAGTTTACCTTTGGTATTGGCCATTATTCTGTATCACTATTTTCAAGATGCTGTCAGCATCGATGTGAAAATGCCTCCGTTTACCAGTCTTAATTTCCCCGACGTTATTTGAAACGGTCGCGTGTTTCTTTCGTCACACTAGCAATGCTGACACGCCTTTGCATCGCTCCCGACGCGCGTTGCAAATACGAAAGTATCGGTACAAAAGTCACAGTGGACGAAGGCCCTTATCTTAAAACTTCGTTCGAATTTCAAAATATCCGGCCATATTGTAATTAAAAGGAGAGTTCAATGTTACAGGTCGTTCGACGCAGTAGGGTGCGGCGTAAAATTTCGTTCGTGATTGTTTTACATTACAGCAACTGAGAAATAAAATAAGTAAACGTAAAATTATGTGACATTACGTCAAAGATGGTGGATGTAATTTCTGGTGCGTGTAAACTTATTTTTTTTTTACAAGCTTTTATTTAACTTGCAATGTTTGTATGTTTGTTTAGATCAAATCTTGCAAGTCAAATTAGAATCACTTCTAATTACTCAATCGATCTGAAACTTGGTATTAATATGGAACCCCGATGACAATGCAATAATATGGTGACAGCGACCTGGTGGTGCAGCCAGGATCGTCTGCTCACGAGAGAACTCCTCAATGGTTAATAGTACACAACTAAAACCTGAAATATATATGAAAACTCGGTAACAATGCAATAATATGATAAGTGCGATCTGGTGGTGCAGCCAGGATCGTCTGCTCACGAGAGAACTCCTCAATGGTTGATAGTACACAACTAAAACTTGAAATATATATGGAAACTCGGTAACAATGCAATAATATCATAAGTGCGATCTGGTGGTGCAGCCAGGATCGTCTGCTCACGAGAGAACTCCTCAATGGTTAATAGTACACAACTAAAACTTGAAATATATATGGAAATCCGGTAACAATGCAATAATATTATAAGTGCGATCTAGTGGTGCAGCCAGGATCGTCTGCTCACGAGAGAACTCCTCAATGGTTAATAGTACACAACTAAAACTTGAAATATATATGGAAACCCGGTAACAATGCAATAATATTATAAGTGCGATCTGGTGGTGCAGCCAGGATCGTCTGCTGACGAGAGAACTCCTCAATGGTTAATAGTACACAACTAAAACTTGAAATATATATGGAAAACCGATAACAATGCTATAATATGATGCGTGAGGCAGAGGGCAGCGTCCTCTCTTCACCCCAGCCGCAGTGGTAGACGCCTGCCGGGGTCGCGGGACTAACGGATTACCGTGACCCCGGTACGTAAAGGGCTATTGAAGGACACCGTGGATTTTAGTCAGTACAAGTCTGACAGTCCCTCCCGCCCTGCCCTGGGTGGGAGGACTTATTTGATGATTACATCACGATAGAAAAAAAAAAACTATTTTGTCGTCTATTTAGGCTCAAAGCTCTTCGCTGCTGGCCAAGCATACGTGGCCTTAAGAAGAGTCAAATCGCTAGAAGGTCTCCTTATTGAAGAACTTGACTGTACGATATTAACAGGTAAACGACCATGCAACAATGACGCACTAAATGAAATGGAAAGACTACGAAAAATGTCCAACGAAAACTAAAAATTTAAAAATAAAATAACAGTTAAAAAACAATTTTAAAAACAAGCTTTTATTTAAATGCTCTAAAAAGGACAAAATAAACTTTAAATTAAATAAAACATATAAGTTAAGTATAATATAAAAGCTTGTCGCGAGATTTACTTGTCACAAACAAAACAAACAAATAATTCAACGACAAAATGTATGTATCATAACATACTTTAGGTAAACCTCGCGACAAGCTTTTATATGATACTTAACTTATATGTTTGATTTAATTTAAAGTTTATTTTGTCCTTTTTAGAGCATTTAAATAAAAGCTTGTTTTTAAAATTGTTTTTTAACTGTTATTTTATTTGTTTTCATTGTCATGCTTAGGTAATGATGCATAATGTGATAGTAGGAATAAGACAGAAATGCGCATTATATTTGTCCAAAAATGGTGTTTCATCAAAGCAATTTCTATTTGCCATGATAAACGTAAATATTAGTTACTTACATGTAAAGCTTGCAACTGCAGGCACTTATTTCTTACCTAATTTATGTGAAATATGGTCAGTTGTAACTCCGGTATAATGGAAGCTCACTGCTATTGTTTCGCCATTTGAAAGTGCCTCTTATTGCGAGAGATTTCTATGGCAACTCTATAAAACTACATACATAATGTTACACTAATTTGTTTCGAGAGTTGTACGCTTTGCTTACAAAATTGAATGGAATTTTCTGTAATGACTTAAAAACTCACTTTTAAAAAACCAACGGAAAATCAATAATATTTGCGTAAATTCTCACAATCAGCAATCTTTTCTCGCCGCACATTATTCGCGCGCACGGCTATCGTAGATCATTGATCGATACGTACACCCGTAGATCACGGCGACCTTGACTCTGATTGGCGTTAACCTGTTCGGAGTCGATCGGAACACTTCGTGACTGTCCGTAGGTCATGAGACCGTTGCCGATCATAATATTACGACAAAAAATATACTTTGACTAAATTAATGGCTCTAATGGCTATTTTTAATGTTTAGTTTATAAATAAACAAATTATTTTTGTTTATAAAACAGTAAAAAATTAAGAGCGGAAACAAGTAGTATTATTATCGAGATTTTCCTTCAAAAGAAATTGTTTACAGAGTACAGTCACCTTCAAAAGTTCTAGAATATTTAAATGCGACACTTGTTCATACAGTTTACAGTGTCTGAGTAAACTAATATATAAAAATGTGTGAAATATATCGGGCTATAAGGACTGATGAAAAGAATAAAATTCTCCTTATAAGTCTTGTGTCAGACTGCTTGGAGCCATTTGTCAGGTGTTGAGCAACCACTGGTCTGCCCTACGCCCATATTACATTATGTTTTAATTAAACATATCATTGGAGTTTTAATTTGCATTCTGTTCATACATATATTTTAAGCCGTCTATCAATCATGCGTTATTGTCAATAAAAATGATTAAACTAATGTATTACGCTTTTATAAAGATCAAATCAGCGGATACATTAATTATTAGAAGTAATCATTGCGACCTATGACTTTCTGGTTAGAGTATCACATCATATTTTAATACTGGGTGCTTATAGCATAAATATGTTTTGTAATACCAATTTTTTTGAATGTAAGAACTTTGCTGTGGTTTAGTGAAAACACCCTTTACATCTCGAATGACTGACCGTGACATTTTCCTTATAAAATTGCGCAACACTCATTCGTAAACCTGTAAATATCAAAAACGAAAATTATTATTATTTAGCGCTCCGATTTCGACACTTTTTTTAATGAATGTACATTTATAAGTTACTTCGTGCCCTAAATCACGGCGACTGGTCCTTATGTTATAATTTACTTAATTTTCTTGTCCATTCATGATTTTATTGTTGACTTCATTCACTGGACTGACTGAATGCATTTTATTGAGTTAACATTTCACTTTTGCTTCAAGGTACCAAAATACATCGCGTTTTTAATTAAAGAGTATATATATAAGATAAATACAATTGTCATTCAGTTTGTTTACGTATTATAAAAAAAATATTATGAAAAACAGAGATATCAGATTTTTTCTATAAAAGTTAAAATCGAAGCGAAGTGCAGGTCTACGTAAAAATCAGGCTTTGTGCATCTACAACAGCATCTACTCGCTCATCAACATGTTGAAACGCACAAAAAAGGCGTGTACTTCATACAACATGTTTACAAACGCGAGAATCCGAAGTTACGTACTTCATAATATCTTATTTCAAGTTGGATGGCTTCCGCAGTCTCAAGTTGGCCGAGATCCGAGTCTATTACCATCTCGCGGTACTGCTCAATAAAAGTTACCGATATGATGCAATTTTACAACATATGCATTTCCGTGTTAGCACAGATTTGTCGAATTACATGGTAAGTTTAGCGAATGAAACGAAAAATTTTGCATACATTGCCTTTAATATTTAAATAAAACCTTTTTCGAATATAAAGTCCTTCTCCTGTCGTACTCATCACAGATACATCATCAAAACAAAGTAAAAGTATGAGAATAAGCGAACATTGAACCACAGACCTCTCGCGATCCGGTGAGCCATCAATCAACGTACTTTACGCTTCACCGACTTCAAAAGCGAATTATATGCGTTTATAATTTTATGGCGGCTTATTTGACACGACCCTGACTTTCGACGGGATTCTATTAGCTGTTGTTTGTTGCCATTTTGTAGCCTTTTGTGGCACAGAAAGGAAATTAACGATGTTAAAAGACTATCATTTATACACGTATGGTCATGACTTTGAAAGCTTAATTGTTTGACCGCGACTGTACGTGAATACAATACTAACGTTCAAAAATTATAGTTCATAGTGATTTAAATTATCATATCTTCTGGGAATAAAGACATTAAGAATATTTGATTACAAGATTCTGTTGAAAGATAATACCTAAAATTGAAGACTTATCTTTGTGGATTGCCATTTGAAAATATTATGCGATTATGAAACCTATCTGTTTAGAGAAAGATTCTTAATTAAACTAAAATTTTATAAATCGATCAGGAATGGAACTGATCCATCACAGACACCAAAAGGTACAGTTGAAGGCGAATGCACTTTCATCAAAAAATTTAAATTATATTTTCAATAACGGCTAGCAGTTATCAACAAGACATATCTTTAAAAATATTACTTTAGCAATACAAGGAATATGATATATCAAAGATTGGAGCCAAACATTAGAAATTAATTTACTTTTAAATCGCTTCAGGCATATTTATTGGCAAGATCTCAAAGTGCAATGTGTATGATTAAATATGGTAATTTGTTCATATTGAATGAGATGAATGGGTAGTATAGGCAGGCTGTATGAGGTTGAATGCACAATATTTAACACGTGCAAAACAGGCTTGTTACAATTTTCATGTAAGTATAGAGTAGGTATAGCCTTCGAACGTGTAAAAGTTCGTGAGGTAAAATGTGTTCAAGCTTTAGCGAAACGTGATTTTCTTGATCACGTGATTTTTTGGGATGTATGAGATTATGTTTATAGATGTAAATCATAGTAATCATATACATATATATCATTAATCAGTAGTTTCCACTGATAGGACACAGACCTTCTATGAGAGGGAGGGGGTTGTAATCTACCACGTGCCCACAACGCCCAGCCAGTGCGGGCTGACAGATTTCACAGTTATTTAAATTTTTGGTTCTAGCAGTAGCTAATTTCTTCCCCGTTTTGGGGTTAACAACAATGGAGATTAATTAAATAACGATTACAAAGTAAAACTCGTAAATCGGGGTTATTCCACCATTACTCTAATCGTAGTACTATTAAAATTCTATGATGTAAACACATAATAAGTTTGCAATTATTTTTCCGTACAATCTGTTATTGCGAACTATTTTTTTTCTCTCGCAAAATATAGTAATCATTTGTGTACAGAGATCATTATAAATTTTCAAATCGTTTTTTTATATCAATGACTGCTGCAATTACATTTTGATGACGCGGAAGGGTATGTTGTACATCATTATATACAAGTACTTACTAAGTATTATTGTATTCTTATGACTTTTTGTAAATTATCTACCAAAAATTTTCTATAACTAATGTTTTTTTTCATTTGATCAACCAAAAATTTGTGGTTGATAACCACAAATTTTCCATCAAATGATTCTTTTTTAATTGATCAAACACTTTTCCCAACTTAGCAATGTTTTCCTTAATAACATGTCGATGATATCTTCGGTGTGTAACCAAGAATTGTGGTCGTGTAGAAGGGTGTGGTACAGACGATCAAACTGATTGACTACCACAACTTTGGATATGACCACACCATTCTGTAATATGCTGTTTAAAAAAATGAGTCAGTCCAAAAAATTACTACAAGTTTGGCACTATCACCAGTGTCTATCAATTCCTATAGTAAAATTTTGGTCACAAAATAGCGCCAGTCAAATAGCGTCGTATTTTTAGTTGAAACGCATAGTAGTAGTCGTCAATACTTGCCTGGATTGGTCTGTGGTTGGGTCACCATTCATCACATACCAAAATTTTTTGTATTTTGGGAAAAAATTAAACCAATGGTCCCGGCTGTCATTTGTATAATTTTGACAGTCCTTACATGTAGCCTGAAAGTCTGGCAACCAGTCTTAGCAAAGTAATCTTTTGTAAGACTAAAGACTTGATCACACGTACCGAGCAAAAGAACGACTCGGCCGAGTATACGGACGAGTATTTGGTAAGTCATGTGTAAACATAGGGCCGAGTACTCAACTCTATGTTCATAAGTACCGAGTACTCGATCGAGAGCACTGTGATTAAGGTATCGGTGAGTCTTCGCTCTTTGCGTATATCTTGTACTAACTGGGTTATTGAGGCCAGATAGGCAGCCGCTCCATATTAAATACTGGTCCTCAGCTGTATCTATACCCCAACATAGTTGAGAAAAGACTAGGTTGATGATGAATATTCATCTATGTTACAATTAACTGTCTATAAATAGTCTTTGTTATGCGAAGTAAGTTTATTTGCATTAATTATTCTATTTATATGAGGGATTGAGGTGAGAGCAACTGACGTAACAACGTAACAAGTAAGCGTGCACTTGACACACTTGCCGATTGGTCGGTCGATCGGAACACTTCCTACCTTCACTGGACGAGTGTGAGTCCGGCTTTAGGTCAACTGGTAAAACTATTATAAAGAACTAGTTGATCCCTGTGATTATATCCCCATTGCTCGGTTCCTTTTAGTCGTAGTAAACAGACTATCCACAACAAATATATTTTTTCAATTCGAACTGGTAGTTACCGAGATTCACGCGTTCAACCAAAGAAACAAACAAACTCTTCAGCTTTAAAATATATAAATAATATAATATATATATATAACTATATGTATAATAGATAAGGACGTTATCTTGGCGGCACGGCATGGCGTGGCGCAGTGGTCGAGCGATCAACTGCTAGTTACTACGTATCGCGGTTTCGAATAAATAATCATTTATAACAAGTGTAAGAACAGAAAAGCATCAGTTAATCGCATGTTTGTAACAAAATTACAATTGGAATGAAAACGTTGCTTAGAAATTCTATTAATGAATATCTGACAGGTACAGATGAACACAGTAACATTTACTGGAAAATACGTTCATCATCTTTGCACATCAATACAAAAAGTTTATAAAGTATAGTAGACATAGGAAGATAGATCATCCACTATAGTGTGACTACAAGTGGTTTATCGCTTCTTAGGTTAAATGTAGAGGCGGACTAATCGCTATACATTGTGTGTGCAATGACAGCACTTCCTAATGACCACCTTTCTGGGCCATAAGATCTGCCAATCCTTTCCAACTGTATATTTTCGGCATGATTTCATTAAATAATAAAATCTAAAAAGTACTTAACAAGGTTTCCTCTGCCACATCGCGCGCTATGATCGATTTGATAATCCCCACCATCATCTTCAACTTTTTAATGTCGCCGTTGATATCGCGGGCATAAGCTTATAAATAAAATAGCCATAGATGGTTCGAGCTTTATTAGCGGTACACTACATGCAGTCACACTATAACCGACTTTCACGCTCCAGTACAGTCAATGGGCAAGTGATGCGAGTGTAATTACAATCGGACAGGCCAGTACTGGAGGAAAGTTACTTGTATTAAAGAACGCACCTATTTAGAAGCCAGTGAAAGTGCTACTGCGACACTTTCTCCATTTGTAAAATATAATCGATCAATTTGCGAACTGTGTTCTTTTTTATTTTATTAAGTATATTTGGCAATTCAGTTGAGTGGTGATAGCGAGACATTTCCAAATTGTACTTAGCAGTTTAAATAGGATATTTCAAGCAATTTAGCTTATACAAAAAAAAAACTCTATTTACCTTGTATTTTGTGCTAAAATTTGATAACAGTACCTTCACATTAAATTCAATTACAATTAACACATCACAAACATGTATGATAACAGTCTTTACAAAGCTTTGCAACATATTTTATTCCAAGTCACGACGCCATTTTATCTTCCACAGATTAAATCTGCAGTCCAGTTCAATTTAATTTCCTAATCGACTAAAAATTAATAACTTGATCCTTAATCGCCTAGTTATAGAATCGAGTCAGTGTCAGTTCAGTCACGATTGTTTTATCCCATGATGTCCATCCTGACGTGTGTGTATATGAATCGGGACAATCCATCATTAAACGGCTATCACTCGAGACGGATTGTCTATTGACAAACTGCTTGCGAATATATAATAGTATATTGTAGTACAAGACACTAGTTATGCGATTTTGAATGTTATGTAACTTACTGTTTGGTTGTTTTTTCTTTGTGCTGCGAATATACATATCGTAGAGTTGTAGTGAGGTGGCCCCAAGGATATCAGAATATCGATTAACATGTAAATTAATATTTATCGATTGTATTGTTTTAGGCGTTGGTATGTATTGTATTTTTCACAATGAATGATGGCGGTCATCAATTTTCTGTTTGGTGTCCATTTGTTTCGCTTTATATGTGAAGGTCGTTTCATGAAAGGTCAATAATATGAGTTTTTAAAGTCGTTAAATCTTATGAAATGGTTAATTAGTTCTGTTTGGTGGTTTCAGTTAATCTTATTCAAGATAGTGACGAAAATGTGTTGTCAAAACTAGAAAGAAAATCATCTCTATGACAAAATTACTTAATAGAGAACATTAATTTATATTATTTTTTCCTACAAAATACTCGATACATAATGTGTAAGCGGTATAACAGTGAAATAAATGACTAAGTTTCATAATAAATTAAAGATAAACTTTGACATTTTACTATTGAAAGTTAATTTAAAATATTATATTGGACAGGAAACATCACACGCTCAAAGACATGGCTAACGGAAACATTAATCTAATAAATTTGAATTTATTAAATTATAGATATTATTAGCCCTTTAATATATTCTAACACGAGTCTGCAGTTTATAAATAAATTATTAATAATCATGATGTTACGTGTCTTCTTAACATAGTTAAAAAAAAAACTAAAAATAAATAGGTAATAAATATTCATCGTATATTTATAAAAAATGTTTAATTGTTGTTTTAAAGTTTTCACATCTAATGATAGCTTTAGCTAGCACCCATTTCAACACATTTAAAATACACAGAACCGTTTTGCAGTAAACCAATAAATATAATTCATTTAGTAAATATTTAATTTAAACAACCAATGAATAATTTACAACAAATACATGATCATGAGCGTTTAATTAACCATGTATTAGAGCCGATCGTGTAGTATATAAAGTATATACAAATAAAATGTTAGCTTGCATTTAAGATAAATCGCAGCGCAAAAGATTCACTTGCGTCGAACGAAAACATGACATTGAATGAACGTTAGATCACGACTTCGTTCTTACGTAATGAATTAACCGCTTATTAAAACTAGAATTTTTTAATGATTTATTTTTGTATGAATTTTTAGTTTTTGTTGAGTTAATAATAGGCATGAAGACTACTTATAAATTGCAAAAGTTTGGAAAAATAATGAAAAAGTGTTTTTTGTTTTTTAAATCAATGGATATGGATTACACGCATCAAAACTGAACCCAGAGTCTCTTTACATCTGAACTATTACAATATATACCTAGAAGTGATTTATTGTGAATATTAAAAGCTTAGTATCTTCGTTAATTTAGGCCATCGTAACAAAAGAAAAAATACGGGTCAAAGAATTTTTGTTAATCTAATTGACAATATTTTTTGTATGGCATCTCACAGGTCATCCTCTAGTAGGTTGTGTACTGCTCAACCGGACTTTTCTGTGGATGCCTTAAGATTTTAAAGCCAGGGCAACAAACTTAGTTAAAAACTAAGCGACCACACGCTAACGGATTCATTACTCTTTTCAATCATTTTTATATCCAAATGAAAACTTTAAATGTATTTTAGGTTATTATTGTCAGATTCAATCACGATAATATACGATGGTGAATGTAATATTAGTGCTTAAAGACACAAAAAATAATAAATAAATGAATTAATTTCTAATTTCTACGCATGCTTTCTTAACAAGCGTAACAACCAGTTATACAATACTGATCAGTGTAAACTAAGACACCTTATCCATATTTATTTATTAATATATTACACTTTCTTTGTAATTAAGAAGCACTTAACTACAAGAAGAAGGAAAACAGTTTTAATTTAAAACCTTCGTGTAATTAACCTGTCGTAGGTAATGGGAAAGAGAAATTTCCCCCCTTGTAAAGTTTTCACCTGCGCGTGCGCTTGAAATTATTTCCTCATTGAGTCTACAACTAATTAGAATGTTATTAAGATGTGATCTGTACTCACCTTACTATCTCGTTATTGGAGCTATGTGAAACTAGTCATGAATGAAATATGTGTGTGTGTTATAAAAGGTTACGTGTGTTAGTTTGTTTGTCGGAAGTAATCTCAGGAATTAATGAACCGATTTGAATCATTTCTTTCACGAGTAGAGCACCATATTATTCTTGAGTGAAATAGGTAATGGGCCACTCGCTGTCCGACCATGGACCATGCCCGGGGCGACGGCGCGTTGTGTTCCACGGACGCAAAGAGTGTCTGCAATAACGGCCGGGCCTCCCTTTACCTCTTGTACGTTCCGGGGTCGCGGAACTAACGAGTTACCGTGACCCCGGAACGTAAAGGGCTATTGAAGGACACCGTGGATTTTAGTCAGTACAAGTCTGACAGTCCCTCCCACCTTGCCCTGGGTGGGAGGACTCATTTGATGATTTTACCACGATAATAAAAAGTGAAATAGGCTGTACTTTATTTATCAAATTGCATCATTGCTGTTCATCATTGATATGATTGTAATGAAATAGATAACTATATTTCGGTTCAAAATAACAATGATTCAATAAACTGTTCAATACCCGACTTTTAAGTTAACAATAATTTATTGATTTATTGTTACAGTTTATTTAAATAAAGTACAATAATTGTAAACGAATGCCTGCTGAAACTAAAGCAAAAACATAAAACTTTGAAACGCGTGGTCCTATCTAAATAGCGCCTGTATTTTGTAGTATTAATGGTTGAAAATTCCACAAAAAATGCAACATTCAAACACATGCCATAAAAGTTCCACTTTATTGGACACACACATACACACGGAAAACGCAAGTCGGAAAAATTTCCCACGAAATACTCCCAGGTTGTTGTACTGTACATATAATATATGTAAAGCCAACAATAATGTACATAATTCGTTTTACGGCACGTTTGGCGCAGTGGCTGAGAATATGAACTCCTGCGCTATGCATTCGATTCCCGAACGGAACAAATATTTGTATGATCTGCAAGTTAGTTAGTTAGTTAGTTGTTTCGGGTCTGGGTGTTTGTGTATGTGAGTTTCTATGTTTGTAAACGCACCCACGATACAGGAGAAATTCCTAATGTGGGGCAAAAAAAAATACGCAACTTTAGGAAATAACAAACAATTGTAACTGTCTGTACTATGTTTTAAAATACAAGAAATTTTCCAAAGTTACCTAACTCCGTTAGCCTATGTATATGAATACTAAACACTATGTGAACTACTAAACTCATGTGAACCAGTCCGGTTATGTACTTGATATGTACTTCGTGTACTTGATCGTAGGTTTGTATGCACTACATAAGTGAACAGTTATCTACTGACTTTAAAGATCAACTTGCAAATTGTGCATAATTCGATGAACTGTAAAGGATTTTGTCACAAGAGAAGTAGTTAAGTAGTAGAGTTAGTATATAGATAATTTTTCCTCTTTTGTGAAAGAATTTTAACTTATGAGGTTTATTTGTCACCTCTGGAGCTTAATCCAAAGGTTATCTATAACTTTATTTATTTTTAATTAATTTTATCAATTTCTTTACTTATTTTATTTATTCGGTTATCTATAGCTTTTAATGGTAAGATCACCCGCCGTAATTTTTTGCACCTCTTTTTGGTGCACTTATACTCAAGATATCTATAAATCAGCTCTATTTCTAGAAAAAAAATCGTTTATTTAATTTTCCAAAATAAATCACAGATTAAATCGCCATCTCTCCTCTACTTGTACCACACGTCGAAAGCTCGCGCGACTTTGTTCCGCTAATTTATCGGCGCCAAGTGTGCTGCGTGAGCGCACTCTTATTGCGAACTTACAAACGACGACATTGACGGATTTATTTGCGGACAGTCCCGTTACTTGAGTTATCTTTAATTCTGTAGGTTGAACTTGATGAATACTGAGGAGTATTTTTCTGTTTTTAAATGTATCAGCAATTTAATTCTACTGCCAAAGCCTTTTAAATCCAAATCTCCTTCCACACCAAAAATACTTATTTCATTGAAAGGTGAGATCTATCGTTATTTTATTCTCGATAATGAGCTAATGCCAACATAATTAATTACATTAATTTTTAATATCACACGTCTCAATCGACACCTCAATAAATAACTCAAAATAATTAACATTTCGAATATAATTTCGACAAATCACTCGATTGCATTAGCTAATAAAATTAATTGTTTTTGGTAACACTGCAAATGGATATGTAAACATGATAAATTATTGAATGAGTTGTTCGCTAAAATAGACGTAATAGTAGTAATTGAGCTGGCGACAAGCAGACTGTAAGCCGTGTATTAGTATGTATGCCTAATTAGACGCACGCTGCCAGCCAGTCGTGAAATGCTTAATTGCTAAATTTAGGAACCAGATTCGCATTTTTTTTATGCCAAGAGAAAAAAAAACAAATGAAAATAGAGATCTATACCTTCTAATATTATAAAGCTGAAGACTTTGCTTGGTAGAACGCGCTAATCTCATAAACTACTGGTTCAAGGTCAAAAAAATGTTTAGTGTCGAATAGCCTACATATCAAAGTAGGCTATAATAATTACGCTACGACCAATAGGAGAGGGTAAAACCGCGGGAAACTGCTAGTATAATATAAACCTCGTGGCACAAAACTAGTAGTCTTCAATTACATAATCAAGAGTTTCTTAAACTCGAAAAGTACAAGAAAAACTGGTACCGCTACCCGAGATCACATACCCAGAATAAACTTATACGCTTATTCGATACTTTTTGTACGTTTACATCTAATTTACATTCGTTCGCCGTAAATATAGGAAGGAATGCGCCGGCGCAATGACACGGGAGAAATGCATTATCATAACGGATCGAAGTCGTAAAATAACATATAAATGGATCTTGCGTAATCGGCCATGAATATGTATAGAGTTCAGGATCGGACGGTGTAAGAGATTCCAATTAAACTAGATAATATAGAATATTGATTTAAGTAGGTACTGGATAAAAAATGGTTTAACGTAAAAGGGGAATGCGTGTATGCTTTCGCATGTTTTAATTACAAGAATATGATTCGAGATAATTATGTACAATAATAATGTTGTCGATTCCTGCACGGACAAAATATTTGTATGATCTACGACAATTTATTCCGAGTTTCGGTGTTTGTGTAAATATACCCACGATACAAGGGAAGTTCCTAGTTTGGCAACGTAAAAAATTAAAAAGTAAAAAGAAAAAACCTGAGTGATTATGCAAAACTATCAATAGATTCATATTAAAATGTATACATAGTTAAAGGAAACAATAAATACAAAGACATTTGCAACAGCGATCGACTCAGGCAAAACAGTTGTAATCAGTGGCAAACTATTCCATAATCAGGCGTTAGGTATATCATTAAGCAGTATTATAAAATATAGGGCAAAGTGAATGTTTGTAGCAACCATCATGCCCTTACACGTAGTCTCGCGAGCAAATTGGAGCTTATTTTAGCTGTCAGCGGTAACCATGGTGACCTATACGACCTAACTATGTCTTAGGCCCTTCATACACAAAGCGACGCAAGTCTCCGATACTTTACTATTTTGGTTTTCATTGACGCGTGCCTGTGTACGAACCTCTATGGATTTGTTTTGCGATATTCGCCTGGATACCGAAGACGTAAGGTATCGGAGACTTGAATCGCCTAATATATGAAGGGGCTAAGACTTCGGTATTCATTGATGCATGCTCGAATACGAATCTCTAAGGATTTGTATTGCGATAGTCGCTTGGATACCAAAGTCGTCAAGTATCGGAGACTCGAGTCGCCTTGTATACGAAAGGGCTGACCCTCGGACGTATATCCATCAACCACCGCTTTAGGACTGGTACGCTGTTATAATTCAAGGTATTCGAGCACAAATCCTCATTATGCAATATGCATGCGTTAGAAGATGTATGTGCTACGGGAAGATGTATGTCTTTATGAAAACAGATTGGATCGTTGATCAGTTTTATTTGTTTATGAATGAGCTTGTGACATTTAATCTGCTTATGTTCAAAGTTCGGCTCTATTTTAGTCTTACCATTTTGGATTTAGTCTCCAAAATTATCAAATGAATACTACTGTCTGTCTCGTACTGACTGAAATCCACAGTGTCCCTTCAATTTCCATTTACGTTCCAGGGTCACGGTATGCCACCACCTGCTTAGACGGTCCCGCGATTAGTATCTTTTATCTATTGTAGTTTCGACAATTTCTGCCTGTAACTTCATTTTGTTGAAATAATAAATCCTATCGTAGTAATGGTGTACGATCTCCGGCCACTGTTGGCGCGGACATGCGGGTGACGAGTACTGGACAACTCGCTGTCCGACCATGGACCATGCCTGGGTCGACGGGGTGTTGTATCCCACGCGCGCCTCAAGGAGTGTCAGCATAGTGACGGAGCCCCCCTATAGAGGACCAAAGCCTGCCAGGGTGGCGGGACTCACGAATTACCGAGACTCCGGAACGTAAAGGGCTATTGAAGGACGTGGATTTTAGTCAATACGAGTCTGACAGTCCCTCCCGCTCTGCCCTGGGTGGGAAGAATCATTTGATGATTTTACCACGTTAGAAAAAAAATCGTAGTAATGGCGTAACTTTCTTTCAGTGAAACAATTTTTGAATTCGCATTATTAGTTTCGGAGACTACCTATTGTTACATAAAATATATTTTCTCCCTCTCGGTTGGGGAAACAACTATAAGGAAACAACAAATTATATAAAAACTGGTTTATTATTATACATAATAAATTTGATGTGACATTTATTGTTTAGTAGTTATGACAAGTAGGTCGAGAAAATTAAATTAAGATCTTAGTTTTAACTAAAGGTGGCTAGCCAGTTTATACTTTAACGGAAAGAGCTATGGGCGTGGGGAGTTGGAGATAAACCTGCCGAGTACTGTTCCGAGAAAAAGTTAAAAGTTAAATTATATCCAAACTAGAACGTTCCATTTAAATTCAAATTAAAATTAACAAATGGGCGCCAGGGACTGGGAGAGTCCCGGATCCTGAAGCTGAAGATGTTCACCCTACATCCGGGTGAATGAAGAACTAGCCCAAGATCCTCAATTTGAAAATCGGTGGAACACCGACATCCAGACCCGGTATAATATAGACCGGTTTACAGGCTCCGGTTTACAACGGGAGCCGGATTAAAATATAAAAAAAATAAGGAGTAAAAAAAAAGGAGTTAAAAAAAAAACCGTCTCGCACGGCGCGACCGCCTGCGGGCTTCGCAACCGTGCCGCTCGCTGTGCCGCTGGCTCCGCAGGTGGCTTCAGGCGAGCCCGAGCAACGGGTCCCGCGTCCAGGCCCCAACGGCCTGCTGGATCCTGGCGGCGGGACGAGCTTCTCAAGCTGCCTTCCTGTAATTTGCCATACGGAGACCCAATAATATACGTGGAACCAAATTGCTTTCCTTAACGGGACCGAGCGGGGAAATCAAGTAGCCTGAGCATGTAATGGACATCAGGTTCTCCATTCAAATACCGCTCCGGCGTGGCATCCGCCACGTCACCACGGGGTCCACGAATAACCTATAAATTAACACTGTGGTAGACACCGAGAAAACACCTACGGCCTATCTTCAGTAAATAGCGATGTTTAATACTCACAGTTCACTCTGAAGGAAGACACATCAACGGCGGCTGAAGCGGAACGCTCCGATCCTGGTCGCTGGTCAGAACAGGAATCCCGAACAACTAATCCGTTAATTGCGCATTCCTGGCGCAATTAAGAATCCTGCAATAAGTTTTCACGAGTTACGACTATATTCTCTCAACAACCGGGGAAGTGCTCACCGAACAACCTCAGACACCGTTACAATAAAAGAACTCACCTTCGCCAAAAAGTAATTGAGTTTGATGCTGACTGGAAGCCGGCTCGGGCCGAATGTGACGACTAACCATCACTGGCGCGTCGGCCGGAAATCAAGGCTGAATCCGGGTGCCCAACAAATGTCACTTTCCCCATCTCCAGGGAGAATCCTTCTTGGTTACCAATTTCAAACACTCCAAGGAAAACACTCAATTCCTCAAAAATACACCAAACTCACAAAAAACTGTCCAACGTCACTTATTTAAGCCTAAAGCCATTTCACTAAATTACATCCATACAATTTCGTTGTCCAATTTATAATTCCTCGTAATTAACGATAACAATTACCCCTGAATATTAATTAGGCAAAATTGACATTTTTCTGTGACAACATTCTGTCACAAACAATTCACGCAAAAACTTCACAGATAATAAATGTTTCGCGGCCTTGGAATGTTCGAGAAAAAAGTCCATATTGAAAAAACTAAATCACTTCCGTTTACGGGTATTTCATTTTATTAATATTTTTTATTTCCGTAATCTTATAATTATTTAGGTTTGCTAAATCAGGTATTTTATATTTTCTATGATTTGCAAACTATTAGTTAAAAATATCGATTATTTTATAATCGTTAATCGGCGAATCGCCAGATGGCGCCTTGAACTGTCATAATTGACGTCTGATGTAATGTCAAGTGAAAAGTAAACAAGTAAACTTGTTTTGATTTAATTAATATTGTAAAACTGTTTAAAAAGTTTATTAGAAAAGTGAATCGTTGTGAAAAAGTGATAACCCAAGAAACTCCGTAATGGACTCCCTATATATTGTCAGGAAAACAGCCAGGTACAAAAAAACAACGTAACAGTACCTCCCCAACCACCAGAGATTTGACCCACTAGGGCAAATCTCGACGCTGGCCCTCCAGCGTTGAAGCAGACTCCAAAGGACCTAACACGCCTACAAAAATCCACAACGTCCAAGCCTGAAACGAGGAATGGAGAACGAACCGAAGAGAAAAAGATGTTATTGAAGCTGGTGTACGATTGATTACCAAAATTTCTCCTGGAGCGAGTCTAATCCATTTACGAACATGTAAAAGACAAACTCCAAAGGGATTAAACAAAATTTTGAAAATAACTCCCGACGAACTATCCCAGTCTGACTTACTACATCTATGTAAGACAGACCTACCTACTCTATCGTACACCACCATTCACATCTTAAACTAATGGACTACCAACAGTAATGCTGGCTGGTATCCAAATAATAAACTGGAAAAAATTAAATTCTACAAACAAATGAAAATTGGCTAACCGTCTTCCCAAAATGGAAAGTAACGGTTTTCGCCCCTAATTAAAAAAAATACCATCTTAAACGTATTCCATCAATGCAGCCTACACGCCCGCCATTATGGCCTCCAATCTCAGGACTATCATTTTGCTGCCTTACCAGCAATCCGGAGTTTTAGACTCCCAACAGGGTTGTTAAACATGCAACAACCACTCCCAAATATGGTTAACAAACGTGGACACAGTAGAAACCTGTGTACCACTACAAACCGTAAAAACAGTGGAAAATACTTAAATCCAACTGTAATATAGCGCCGTGGAAATAAAATCCCACAAAGCTAAAATAAAAACCAGCAACCTCAAGGCATATACAGCCCTCAATGGTTACTGCGACCAACTACGACATGCAAAAAGTAAAATATTTATTTTAAATAGGAATTAAATTTAAAAAAAAAGAATTAATCATGGCCACATGGTGGTTTCATATCCTTAATATGCCATGTGCCCAGATTTTTGCCGGAACTACAGCCTTCCAATTCATACACTAAGGGTGAAAGTTTTTTCCTAATAATACATTTTTCGTACTTAGGTGCTAATTTGGCCATAAAGAATTTGGAAGCGTCACTCTGGGGATAAGTTTTCTTCCACACAGTGTCGCCTACCTCAAACTCCGCCTGCCTCCTACTTTTATTATAATAACGAGCACTACGAGTATGTGATTGTATGAGCGCTTCCTTTACTTTATCGCAGATACCACGTAACGTTCCTAGCTGGTCTGCATATGAACTGCGCGGAGAGCAAGCTAGAGTGAGCTGTCCAACGGTATCATTGCCGAAGACATCACCACTACTAACTGCTTCTCTGCCATGTACTAGAAAGAACGGGGTGAAACGAGTAACTTCATTCGTGGAGGTGTTCATAGCAAATTGGATCTTGGAAATGTTTACGTCCCAAGATCGATGATCATCCTCCACGAGTATTGATACCGCGGTCATTATGGTACGGTTATAGCGTTCAACGGTGTTCACGCTTGGGCAATAACGAGGTGTGAAGTGAACTTGAGGTATTTTGTACCTCTGTAGTAGTGATCGAATCTCGTTGCCCGTGAATTGCGTCCCGTTGTCTGCTATCACCGTACGGGGTATACCGTGTACCAGGAAAACGCCGTCTTCTAGTTTCTGTGCTATAGCCTTACCAACAGCTCTACGTAAAGGAAACAGCAGACAATACTTCGTGAAACAGCACACGACAACAAACAGATACGTGAATCCCGCTCTTGACCGTGGTAACGGACCTACTAAGTCGATGCTTATAGTTTCGAAAGGTTTGGAACAGTCTTTCGCATCGCCTAAGAGACCGGAAGGAGGCTGTTGTGAGTGTTTGTATGCTGCGCATTTATCACATTTACCGACGTAGCTAACCACATCTTTGTACATGTTTGGCCAGTAGTATCGGAGAGCGAGTCTTTTATAAGTTTTAAACACTCCAAAGTGTGGTGCTAATTCGCCACTGTGGTGACTCCTAAGCAGTTCTTCACGATTGCTCTCCGGTACTACCTGCTTCCAATCATTGTCGCTAGCTACACCGAATTTATTTTTAGAATAGCGGTAAAGTTTATCCCCTTTAATAATATAGTTAGGGCACGACCTAGGTGTACTGACGCATTTATCCCACACCCCCTTAAACCAAGTGTCAGTGTCGGACGCTTTAATTTCCAGCACCGGAACGCCACGCGATAAGGCATCTGGAACCACATTGTCCTTACCTTTGCGGTGCTCAATGGTAAAATTGTAAGGTGATAACCGACAACCCCAACGGGCCAACCGCCCAGATGGATTGGTTAAATTAAAGAACCATTTTAAACTTGAGTGGTCGGTTACCACTTTAAATTCAGGACCGCCTTCAACGTAAGGACGAAAGTGTTCTACGGCGAAGACCACCGCTAGTGCCTCACGCTCCGTCGCTGAATAATTGCGTTCCGCCGGATTAAGCGAACGACTGCAGTAGGCGATTGGGTGCTCCTCCCCATTAACAACCTGAGTCAGAGTGCCCGCTATCCCAAAACTGGATGCGTCACAATGAATCTCAAAAGGTTGAGAGAAATCTGGGCAAGCTAATACTGGAGCTGACACCAATGCCTCTTTCAAGGTTGAGAACGCGGATTCGGTCTCAGCCGTCCACTTGAAAGGAGGCGCCTTTTTGCTAGTACTTGTTAGCGCATTCAAAGGGGCCGCTATGGAGCTAAAGTTTTTAATAAAACGTCTATAATATGAGGCCGTTCCAAGAAACATTTTCACTTGCTTACGTGTTGTAGGAGTTGGAAAATCGACAATTGACTGAATTTTCGACGGATCAGTGTGTAAGCCTCGCTCGTCTACTATGTAGCCTAGATATTTAAGTTCGCGTCGAAAGAAACAGCACTTAGGTAAATTAATTGTCAAATTAGCCTGCGTTAACTTGTCTAAAACCCGTTTTAGAAGCGAAGTGTGCTCCTCGAAGGTTGATGAGCAAATAATTAAGTCATCTAAATATACAAAGACCTTGTTATGGAACTCAGGACCGAAAAGTCTGTCCATTAATCGCTGTTGGGTGGCTGGGGCTCCAGTCAACCCAAAGCACATAACTTTAAACTGGAACAAACCTCGACCGGGGACTGTGAACGCGGTTTTTTCTTTGGACGAAACAGAGTCCAGTTCTATTTGCCAAAAGGCCGATTTTAGGTCAATGGACGAAAGATAACGCGCGTCACGCAACTGGTCTAAGATGCGAGAGATGTAGGGTAGTGGATACGCGTCATGCTTACTGACCGCATTCAGTTTTCGGCTGTCCAAGCAAAATCTCCATTCTCCGTTTTGTTTTGGAGCCAACAGAACCGGATTATTCCACGCGCTGTTGCTAGGTTCCACCACTCCCATCTCTAACATCTCATCCAGCTGACGGTTGAGTTCCTTGAGGCGTTCAGGCGACAAAGGGTAATAACGCTGTTTAATAGGAGGAACATCTCCCGTGTCTATTTTATGGCGCAGCAGATGGGTACGACCTAATCCTTTTACCTCAAAGGAGACCTTTTCAAAATCTTTAATTATTAACTCCGCTTCAATCTTTTGATCCGGTGTTAACTCATCAAACGGCTGTAGATGCCTAACCTCCGAGACGCAAGTATGACCTCTTTTACGTTTAAAATATTGAAATGGTAAAGTATTAAAAATTTTTGGTGCCAAATTAAAGGCCTTCCAAAAATCAACACCTAAAATTAACGGTGTGGTAATATCTGGAATAATATAAAATTTAATCACCTTAGTTACTCCCATGAGAGATACTGGTAAAAATAAATAACCCTCCACGGATGCTCGCGAATCATTGGCAGTTACTATGCTGCCCAACTGTTTATCGGCGTGCACAGTTGCACCAGCCCTTATAAAGTGCTGACCAACATCGGAACCCAATACCGAAATGCAAGAACCCGAGTCGAGTAATCCGTAATACTGCTCATCGTATATAGATATAGTTAAATGTGGACGACTATCGTCCGAAGTCTTATAATGTACTGTATTCACCCTTAATGTACTAAAAAATAATTTTAAAAATTTTAAATGGTTGTCCCAATCGGACTTATCAAAATTTTGACTGTAGTTCCGGACATTTAGTTTTTTGAAATGCAGGTTGGACAGGACTGAACCTCCTTCTGCTTTTTATTGCACGTAGGGCACGATGGTGCACGTACGCCCTTCTTGCCGCAACGGTAACAAACGATTTCCTTTGAAGTACAATTCGATAACGAGTGCCCCTTAACCCTACAACGAACACAAAACAACGAACCCGAATCTGTTTGCACGGCTTCAACCCTTGAACCCTTCGGGGATTGGTAAGCTAAGTCAGCTGCGACGAAGGAAGACGTTGGTTTGGGCGGCTCATGGAACTGAGCCTTGCTGTGAAAGCCCGACTCCAGTTGCCTGCACTTCTCCTTCAACTCGCGGAGCGTATTGATGGTGAATAAACACAACCCCGAAGTGTATTCTGGTCTCATGTTGTACTTAATCCGTGCCAACCGATCGTGCTCTGGAACCCTAAAAGAAAGCCTATTGAACATGTTCTCCATAACCGCTATAAAAATACAAGACTGCTCCGTCGACCCCTGTGTTCTGTTTGAGATTTCCGACATGAGACGCATGTCGTAATCAGGTGGAGCGAAATCTGCAAGTAACTGCTTTTTCAGTTCCGGCCAATCACTAACCACCGCTTTAATGCCACGGTACCATAATAAAGCTCCGTCAGAGAAAATGTCCAGAGCTGACTGATGCAAGGAAGACTCGTCGATACCTCTGGCCTCGCAGAGCTCCTCGAGACGCTCAATGAACGCTTTCACGCAACCTGTCCCATTAAATTTTACACCTAGGCTTTTGACTGTGTCTTTTTTGCAGGAAATGATGACGTCTTTCGTCTGCAAATTAGACAGCACCTCCGGTGCCTCCTCGGCGGAAGTAAAGGATTGGTGGAAGCTCGTGTTGACCGAATCAATTCTTGCTAAGAAACTGCTAAGTTGCTTATCAACGGCTGCGTAATCGGCTTCAAGCTCGGTTGGATAAGATATCCTACCCAAACGATGAAATAGATGGAAAGCCAAAGCCCTGGCGCGGTTAAATTTTTTAAAACTGCTGGGATACTTATCCAGAACTTCATTAATTTCTGGCAATTTGGACTTAATTATCTTTAATTCTGACTCTGGATCTCTATCTGTTTCCACGATTTCATCGGAACTAACCAATTTACTAAGTTCTCTAATTTGCACACGTAGTTCCTCTACGGTTGTGGCAGGTTTAGCGTCCCGGATCAGTACTTCATACATGAGCTCATCTTTCCGAAGCAAATTAAATTTAATAGGGCGTTCCATATTTGAAATTTTAAAAAAAACTGAATCTAAGATAAACTGGCCGTCACAATTTACAAATTCCAACAAAGTGTAAACATTAACTATAATAAAATAAACAGTTACATTAATAGCAATCTTATAGATAACACGATATTAGGGTTCTTATTTATTATTTTTTTTTAAAAGACAAAAGTCTTGGTACAATATATTGGGGCACGTGTAAAAAAATAGAATTGTATAACGCAGCAAGAAGTAAAAAAAATAAAAAGTAAATAATTGTAAAATGTAAAAGGTAAAATTGTATAAGACAGCACAAACATAAACAGGCAAAGGATTCTGCAAGACGGTTTTTCCTTAAAATTAAAATAAATGGAAGGTTCCAGAAACAGTACTCCGGTTTATAAGGTACAGCCAGAGACGTAACCTCTATCTCCAACTAATACACACGTTGGGCGCCACTGTTACATAAAATATATTTTCTCCCTCTCGGTTGGGGAAACAACTATAAGGAAACAACAAATTATATAAAAACTGGTTTATTATTATACATAATAAATTTGATGTGACATTTATTGTTTAGTAGTTATGACAAGTAGGTCGAGAAAATTAAATTAAGATCTTAGTTTTAACTAAAGGTGGCTAGCCAGTTTATACTTTAACGGAAAGAGCTATGGGCGTGGGGAGTTGGAGATAAACCTGCCGAGTACTGTTCCGAGAAAAAGTTAAAAGTTAAATTATATCCAAACTAGAACGTTCCATTTAAATTCAAATTAAAATTAACAAATGGGCGCCAGGGACTGGGAGAGTCCCGGATCCTGAAGCTGAAGATGTTCACCCTACATCCGGGTGAATGAAGAACTAGCCCAAGATCCTCAATTTGAAAATCGGTGGAA
Organism: Agrotis puta; assembly: GCA_943136025.2. Taxonomy (NCBI): domain Eukaryota; kingdom Metazoa; phylum Arthropoda; class Insecta; order Lepidoptera; family Noctuidae; genus Agrotis; species Agrotis puta. Next base: position 15,740,721 of record OW964169.2, on the reverse strand, counting down.
CACCGACATCCAGACCCGGTATAATATAGACCGGTTTACAGGCTCCGGTTTACAACGGGAGCCGGATTAAAATATAAAAAAAATAAGGAGTAAAAAAAAAGGAGTTAAAAAAAAAACCGTCTCGCACGGCGCGACCGCCTGCGGGCTTCGCAACCGTGCCGCTCGCTGTGCCGCTGGCTCCGCAGGTGGCTTCAGGCGAGCCCGAGCAACGGGTCCCGCGTCCAGGCCCCAACGGCCTGCTGGATCCTGGCGGCGGGACGAGCTTCTCAAGCTGCCTTCCTGTAATTTGCCATACGGAGACCCAATAATATACGTGGAACCAAATTGCTTTCCTTAACGGGACCGAGCGGGGAAATCAAGTAGCCTGAGCATGTAATGGACATCAGGTTCTCCATTCAAATACCGCTCCGGCGTGGCATCCGCCACGTCACCACGGGGTCCACGAATAACCTATAAATTAACACTGTGGTAGACACCGAGAAAACACCTACGGCCTATCTTCAGTAAATAGCGATGTTTAATACTCACAGTTCACTCTGAAGGAAGACACATCAACGGCGGCTGAAGCGGAACGCTCCGATCCTGGTCGCTGGTCAGAACAGGAATCCCGAACAACTAATCCGTTAATTGCGCATTCCTGGCGCAATTAAGAATCCTGCAATAAGTTTTCACGAGTTACGACTATATTCTCTCAACAACCGGGGAAGTGCTCACCGAACAACCTCAGACACCGTTACAATAAAAGAACTCACCTTCGCCAAAAAGTAATTGAGTTTGATGCTGACTGGAAGCCGGCTCGGGCCGAATGTGACGACTAACCATCACTGGCGCGTCGGCCGGAAATCAAGGCTGAATCCGGGTGCCCAACAAATGTCACTTTCCCCATCTCCAGGGAGAATCCTTCTTGGTTACCAATTTCAAACACTCCAAGGAAAACACTCAATTCCTCAAAAATACACCAAACTCACAAAAAACTGTCCAACGTCACTTATTTAAGCCTAAAGCCATTTCACTAAATTACATCCATACAATTTCGTTGTCCAATTTATAATTCCTCGTAATTAACGATAACAATTACCCCTGAATATTAATTAGGCAAAATTGACATTTTTCTGTGACAACATTCTGTCACAAACAATTCACGCAAAAACTTCACAGATAATAAATGTTTCGCGGCCTTGGAATGTTCGAGAAAAAAGTCCATATTGAAAAAACTAAATCACTTCCGTTTACGGGTATTTCATTTTATTAATATTTTTTATTTCCGTAATCTTATAATTATTTAGGTTTGCTAAATCAGGTATTTTATATTTTCTATGATTTGCAAACTATTAGTTAAAAATATCGATTATTTTATAATCGTTAATCGGCGAATCGCCAGATGGCGCCTTGAACTGTCATAATTGACGTCTGATGTAATGTCAAGTGAAAAGTAAACAAGTAAACTTGTTTTGATTTAATTAATATTGTAAAACTGTTTAAAAAGTTTATTAGAAAAGTGAATCGTTGTGAAAAAGTGATAACCCAAGAAACTCCGTAATGGACTCCCTATATATTGTCAGGAAAACAGCCAGGTACAAAAAAACAACGTAACACTATCCTACATCCAAATTATAGTACTATGTATATTTATGTAAAATAAACCGTCATTAATTTACATTACTATGCAGACATATTTGTTAATTCGCAACCGTTGTCTGCTACTACTTATTTGTAAACATCTTCAGAGGAGAAGACAAATAACCAAATATTTGCTGTTTGATCGCGCCGACCCTCATTGAACTCCATTTACAGTTAAACACATAAGAGGTACAATGTACAAATAACGGTTTAGCATTCCTTATCAACTGGGTCTTACAGTGCATTTACTTTTAATGAAACCGATTCGATATATTTGCAGTTTTTTGCGCGCTACTTTTAGATATTTCCCACGGCATATAGGTATTTAATAGCTAGCTTCTAGAATAAACATAATGTTAATGTCGTTACTTTAGCATCTAGATCTTATAATTTGAATATCTTAAGTACCTATACGATCTACGATCTATACATATATTGACCCAGAGTGGGTTGTCTGACAAAATCTAGATTATTCTAAAAATAAAGGTCGTCAAATCCAGTTCCTCTACATCTTCACGTATAGACATGGGCAATTTGGCAACCACCTCCTGCTAACAACAATATACTTTTATAAATCTGCCAAGAATCATTGTTATGGCAGTTTGATGACCAAAAATTACATGGAGCGGTCATTGAGAGGCCCACGTTCCAAAATTAACCTTTGTAACCTGACAATGAAGAATTAGTGTGTTTGCGAATTTGTGTAATGACTAGATGTGTCTAGAATGATATCATGTGACCTGGTTACGATAAATCAGCAGCCAATCACAATCGACACGTGAGCCGGAGACTGGAGGCAATGCGTAGGGTTTGGCTCACTTTATGAGTACCATAGAGTATAGAGCGTTTGTCCACTGCATATAGAATTTTCATATCTCAGGATTTGTCCTGTATTGCGGGCAGAAAATCTACGAATTTTTGAATTTTTGAAAAAAATTTAGACTTTGTGGTCTTTTTTTAGAAAAATTGTTAACCGATTTGAAAATCGAGTTTAATCATGTGTATTGCACAAATAAAATCAACACTGGTCAATCTATGAAACTTATGTTAATTTGGTTTGAGAGAGAGAAGTCGCAAATTTCAAAAAAATCACAGGATTTTTCAATGGAAGTAGGGTTTTTCTCCGGACTTTTAAATTTTCTATCTGGTAATCCTTACTGCGTATGATCACAGTTCGCACGGCATAGTAGAAGTGAAACCAATTCAAATATCAATGGATTGAATGTCACCTTTGTGGATTTGAATATCTAAAAATCATTAACTTTATCTGATAGTGTTATTGAAATGGTCATTATTAAAATTGTTGTTGATATTTCGTTCAGAGATGTGTTATTTTCCATGAACCAATTACACTAATGTCTTCTCCTTTAACGGAAACCGTGAAGGATCATCGGTTTGGAATGATTTAGTCCATTAAACTGTTATTTTTGATGTGTATCGTAAAAGGTAATTACTGACCCAATTTTGTGAGATAGAAGGGAGCCGATTTGTCCGAAGCAATTAAATTGATAAAGTATCCGAATGTAAAAAATATCCGGCGTGTGTCGTGTCGGCTTGTATGGAGAACGAGTATGTGTTGATATTATGCGCGTGTTACCGTTATGGTGTGGTACAAGTTAATGCTTGAAGGTGAAGATTATTTGGGAACCGACTTTATTTAGGTCCTGTTCCAGAACTTTACATATTGTTTCGTAATACCCTGATTCTAACGACAGTGAGTCTCGTTATAATATATGTTTTCCTATATTAAAATTTCAATATTTTTAAATGTAGCTGTTTTTTTTTTACCGTGGCCCAGGAACGTAAACTATTTTACTCAGTAAGAGTCTGACAGTTCTACTCAGGGTGGGAGGACCATTTTTATGATTGCCTATGGCTTTTATTTTTATGAGGTTTCCTCAAAAGGAATGGCCATGGGATCCTCTTCTTAAAAGCACACCTACCCTAATTTTCAAAAAAAGAAAACTAAGACTTTCTCAAAGCCTATGTCTTGTTCCGCGACCATGTTAGGGATTGTAGGCGCCCTTGGCGGCGCGGTGACCGTGCGCACGCATGGTGCGCTTGCACCGCGCCGTGGTCAATGCACCGCGCATGCGTGTGCGCCGCCCTCGCTACGGTAGGCCGACACATGACGCCGAGTGTTGCCGAATGTACGCGAAGGGTGCGATACTGTCGCTATTTACTAACTAGGTCGGTAGTTCGGTACATAAATATGCTTTATGAGCTTGTTTCATGTAACTTATTTAAAGGGCATAAGTTAAACCGCTAAATAGATATACACTGAACCATTCAAAATATTTCGTCAGAATTGAAATGTTCACATTTATCACACACCTCTGGTCAGAAATTAAGACCAGTCTGATAAATACGATATAAATGGTGAGCCTACAAATTGTAAACTAAATAATATTTTTTATTAATATAAGGCTAATGAGTAATTCTGAACATGACGCATTAATTTATGATAATCAATAAAACATAATTTTCACACATGAGAAACCCAGTGGCATATAAACCGCATATTTTAATAAAAACGGCATTTTAAAAGTTTAACTACCTGTAATTAAAAATTATGTTTTTAAATAAATTAACGTCAATTCGATCACATTAAAAAGAAATATTGATATAAATATACTATTAAGACCAAGGAAAAGGTTGTAATATGCTATTACATGCGTCTGTGTCCTAGGTGCGGTATCCGGAGACCGGACATAAATCATAGACGAAATCTATTTTTTTTATTTGAAACGTACCTTATAAGGAGGTCATTAATTTGAGATTGCAGTGACAACTTATGTCAGTTAATGAATTAATGACTTATTCAATAACATTTCTCATACAGGTTAAAAAGTTGTAATCTGTAACTGCATAATTGATTTCTCTTACTTTTTTTAACTTTCGACCTCGATGTTCGACATTAAACATTTTTTAACAAATTCTCGTAACTTTTTTCGCAAGATAACTTACAGCAATTAAATAAACTTTCGTGACAATTATAATTTGATATTAAATAATAATTAAGTAATTTACCAAGTAGTAATTTGATTGCCATTTAGAGGTTGTAACAGGAGCATACATTACAGAGATAAGAATATCTATCTAATAAGAGTATCATAATACTATCTTGAGGTAGGTGGTCTATGCCTGCGGGGAGCGGTGATTGTGCTAGTGAACCCGCATCCCCGGCATAAAGCAGTAGAGCATGCCCATCCCGGGCGGGAGGAGTTCTTGACGATTTCAACCAGTTGAAAGAAAAAGGGTTGTATATAAGCCATATTCAAGGAATAATACCTTGGGGGCAGGGACGACGTGCTAAACACGTTGGCATTGATTTATTGGTCAGGCTCCTAAATAATCTTAAATCCGTAAGTGACATGGAATGTCATGTGTACTGACGTAAAAGCACATACGGTGTACTTTAACCCGTTGCCAATAAATGCAAAAGGTAACCATAAGAACAGGGTAGATTTTCACAGTCCACTTCACACAGTGCCGGAGGACTTATTCGGTGATATCACCCAAAAAAAAGATAGATCCGTAACTGATCTTACGGTCCTTACGGAGTGTGAAACGTCCGTCCGTAACTTCGGCTGACATCAACGGGCTTCGTAATTAGAGAGTAGTTGCAGGGCCGTAGATGTCCCAAACCGGTCCGGTCCGTGACGAGCCGGGACCGTGACACCCTGTTACTGCCAACATTGAACTTTATGTGCACAAGTTGAGTAATTTGTTAATGCTTAATGCACACCTGTACACTGCTGGACGTCGCTTTAATTACGAAATGCGTTATTTATGTTAAAAAGCTTTGGTGCATATTACTTAATATGTTTACTTACTGGGCATCATGATAAGCTTAATTACTTTTGTTGATCTAGAGGTGTTATCAGCGGGGATTTGAAGTTAGACGAAGCGATTGACTTAGACCGGCTGTCATTTGTTTAGTGTCTGATAAACAATTGATTTTCATTACCTAGCCTCTCTTGCCCACTGACGTCCAGTCCGGAGGGAACGCTTTTTATTGGATCCCGCAGAACACACTTGTATGTTCACAGAGCAGTATCCCATTATGCAGGAAAGAGCACCTCTAGTCCTCCACCCGGTCTACGTCCGGCAAAATTGTATGCAAGAAGCTGCTAGTCTGAACACTTCTATTTCCATTAAATTAAAGCTCATCTGTGATTCATTCGTGAATGCGGGTGAGACAGTTCTTGAAGGATCGTTGTGCCGATAGCTGAGGACCCACGATGTAAACAAATTTCACCGAAACTATTGTTCCCTTAGCCCCCAAACGCACTAGCGGTTAACCGCGGGGGCGGCTAACCGCGCGGCTAGCCGCTTTTTCCAGTTTAATATGCAACCGCTCATGATTGTACGCACTAAACCGCCACAAAATCATAAGCGGTTGCATATTAAACTGGAAAAGCGGCTAGCCGCGCGGTTAGCCGCCCCCGCGGTTAACCGCTAGTGCGTTAGAGCGCTTAAACTCTAACGTTCCTTCTTACTTTCTTCACATCCTCAAAAAAAGCGTGAAAGTTACAAGGTCGGCAACGCGCAGGAGATACCTCTAGTGTTGCAAGCGTCCATAGGATACGTGACCGCACATCGGTGTTTTTCAACTTTATGGTATCAATAAATAAGTTAACATTATTTTCAGGCTGAAAGTAGAAATATCTTAATCAAATTATTTAATATCCTAGACAAAAAATGTACTAGATATTTTTTAACTCGTTTTTCTAGTCTTAATACATCGGAAAACTACTGTAACCCAGTGCATTAATTAAAAAATAACTTTTTACTTAATATTAGACTCGTTAACGTCGCAGTTATATTGATCGATTCATTCGCTTTTATAGTATTTAACCATGCAGATGAATCCATAATTTTCTTTATTACACACATTTGTCGAATGAGTCGGAAAATATATTATTTATATGTTTACATAAGATTTATATAATCGACATCTGATAAATAACAAATTGAGACTAAGTGAATCGTTAGTGACTTGATCAGCAGGAACGACCGGGTTGATTTCTTAGCTAAATATGTATTCTTGAAATGAAGTCTAGTTTGGATTTTAACATCAATAACAAAATAAAGGAAGAAATATAATTTTTTTTTTTCCAATATTCAATCTGAGACAGAGATCTGAGACCTTAGGGGCTGTCAAAAATAAACGTTTTAAATACACAGAAAAGCTGAAAAATAGTTCAATTAATTTAAAACGCATAAAATACAAATGATTTGCAACTGCGTCACTCGTTCTCATTAAATGCATGTTCTCAATTTAATGTGTACTCATAACTATTAGCACAAGTGTCTTATTAATATTTACACATAATTATAATTTTAATAAGATTACACAGGTGATAAATTATCATTCGTCAAAATGGTAAGGACTTTAATTTTTATAACTTTTAAATTAAACATATTTGACGGTAAATGATGCTGTTTCTTTTAATTGGTCAGTTTGCCTCTAATAGATTCTCGTTCAAGGTTTTTATGAATCATATCGTAATTAATTGAATTTGTTTCTGAATTAGTATATATTTGTCAAAGTCAAGGTTTATTTACCGCTATATTAGCATAGGAGACCGATCATCATATCGGGTTTAATTGAATGAATGCCGCAACTCCGCGAGTATACAATTATTTTGAGCAATTAATTGGAGTCTTGTACACGACAGTTCAATGTTGCTTACATCATGCCTACGTCTTTGCAATTTTAATAAAAATATCGTTCATTTATATTTGCCTTCGTCTTCTGCTCCTTTCAGCATGCGTAGCATGACAGCGTAGAGACGGGCTTTGTCGGCGAAGGAATCGACAAAATGACATAATTTAGAAAGATTTCTTTCGTCTTAAGCATAGTGATGTTTAAATGTAGAAAATAAATCTTTCTAATCATAGTCGTCTAAGGATAGTGCTACCCTCAGGCAAAAAAATGTCGAATTGTAGGTATATAAATAACTTAGTCTATTCTTGGTAGAATACAGAAAGATATATGCGTGTTATATCTACGGGTACGGGTGCTAAAAAAATCATGACGGATATATTAAGTCTAACAAAATCAAATCATTTATACGAACAAAATCTCCCAAGCTTATTTTGCACTAATAAAACTAGAATTTAAATGTCAGTCTATCACTGCTTACAAAGAAGAACGTTTATAATATTATTGCCGATTACTTTAATACCATATAAACAGAAATTACTTGGTACATTTAAAGTGTACCTACAAGATACTTTATGTGAAGATTGATAGATATTGCACATGTCAGAGTGTCGAGTCATGCCATGTCATATATTGCCTAATTGCACATCTGCACTGTAAATGCCCATTGTCCTTAGTTAACTCATAACATGCGTGAGAATGTTAAAAGCTATTGCAGTTTATGTTCGAGAAATACTTCAGTTAACCATAATATCAATTATTATATTATGTTTAGAAATGAAGACTTGAAGATGTCTTAGCAATTAATCATCTATTGAAATATCTAACAATTAATTTGTTAAAGCCCTGTTATTCATTATTATAATACTAAAGAGAAGGGAGAAAATAAAGGCGTAGGATACTTGGGCTAAATCCTCACCCATAGTTCTCCGGATGAGGGGATTCCACAAGGATTTCCACAAACTAAAAAGAGGTACTTTTAGAGAGATATTTTGTTTGACGAAATTAACTTGTACGAATGATTTACACGGTTAGCGCAGTAGCTGAGCGATTGGACTGCTGCGCAGCGTGTCGTGGGTTCGATTCCCGCACGGAACAAATATTTGTATGATCTACAAGTAGTTGTTACGGGTCTGGGTGTTTGTCTATGTGAGTTTCTATGTTTTGTAAACGCACCCTCGGTACAGGAGAAATTACTAGTGGGGGGCAATGTTAAAAGAAAAACTACGTAACCTATAATATTTCTAAATATACAGGGTGTCCCAAAACTCAACGTCAAGCCGAAACGGGGTGACAGGATTGATCATAACCATCACGAGAAAAATCTGAAAAAAAATCTATCCCGTGCAGTTTGAAAATTATGGGCATTTTAAGAAAAACCTAGAAATGTGATCAAACTGTACCATTTTTCGGTTATTGTGGTTATTCTTTTTTATTTTTGTTCATTTGAACTTTGGAAACGTAATCCTAAATAACATTTCTAGAATCCCAATAAAAAATAATGACACAATTGCCTCAAGTTTCCGAGAATTGAGACTATTTGTTAAACTACGAATTTAAAATTTTCTAGATTCGTCGACTTTGACAGGCCCTCCTATAAAAAAAATGTACTAGAGTGCCTTGGCAAGTGGCATTAAAAGTTGGCGCATTTAATCAGAATTCTAAAATGGTACAATACTTGTTAGTTCCATACAATAGAAAAGAGTAAAAAAATTAAAACCTCAAGTAACCCGATTTTTGCTATCACATTTTACTCAGTTAAAATGTTTTTAATTCGCACAAGCTGTAGGTAGGTTCTTAATTTTAAGACAGAATGATGAGAGAGATGGATAATGGGTATGTTTGTCATGAGTGAGCGAGACAGATAGTGACGCCACTTTTACCAAAGTGAAAAAAAGTTAGTAAAATAATTAGGTTTGTTGGACTAAAAGTCAGATAGAGAAAAAACATTTTTATTACAATAAATGTTCAAATTGTTTACCATCAGCCTCAATACAAGCCCTACATCTTCTTAAAAAAGATCTACTTATAAGTCGGGCATATCTTCGAGAGTTGATCGCCTCAGCTGCTTGAGAAATGCGTTCACGCAGGTCGGCTACGTGATCAATGGGCTTTGAGTAAACTTTTTCTTTGAGAACTCCCCAATAGAAAAAATCCAGGGGATTTAAATCTGGTAAACGGGCGGGCCACAAGATAGTGCCTGAACGTCCAATCCACCTTCCCGGATATTCCTGGTCAAGGAAATCTCTTACTTGCACTGCGAAATGCGTACCCATACCCATTATCCATCTCTCTCATCATTTTGTCTTAAAATTAAGAACCTACCTAGAGCTTGTGCGAATTAAAAACATTTTAACTGAGTAAAATGTGATAGCAAAAATCGGGTTACTTGAGGTTTTAATTTTTTTACTCTTTTCTATTGTATGGAACTAACAAGTATTGTACCATTTTAGAATTCTGATTAAATGCGCCAACTTTTAATGCCACTTGCCAAGGCACTCTAGTACATTTTTTTTATAGGAGGGCCTGTCAAAGTCGACGAATCTTGAAAATTTTAAATTCGTAGTTTAACAAATAGTCTCAATTCTCGGAAACTTGAGGCAATTGTGTCATTATTTTTTATTGGGATTCTAGAAATGTTATTTAGGATTACGTTTCCAAAGTTCAAATGAACAAAAATAAAAAAGAATAACCACAATAACCGAAAAATGGTACAGTTTGATCAAATTTCTAGGTTTTTCTTAAAATGCCCATAATTTACAAACTGCATGGGATAGATTTTTTTTCAGATTTTTCTCGTGATGGTTATGATCAATCCTGTCACCCCCGTTTCGGCTTGACGTTGAGTTTTGGGACACCCTGTATATTGACAAAGCCTGCAATGATGCATATTATAAAATCAAACGGAACCGCATTGGAAAACACTGTTTCTTAAAACACAGGAAGAAAAAGTTTAATCTGTTCCGTACAGGTTTCTAAAGCATCCAAATGTTTGAATGATCTCAACTGTTACTTAAAAATAGCGAACTTAAAGTGCTGCATGTATTTTTGGGAAAACGAGATATTATTTAAAGATAAACAAAAAAAACTATATTCCATACTAGGATTCATTTTGTTGTTCCAATTAGTCTCATCAAGGACAAAAATACGAAAAAGGCACCTAAATATAAAAAACAAGAAAACCTTCGCAAAAAACAGATTAATTTGAAAAATAAAGCTAAATTGTATTAATTGATATGCTCACATCACCCTGACCTACATAGTAACCACTAGATGACATAACGTGTGTTAAAAATGTTAATTGCGATTAAAGATATAAAGTTGACCTGTGACGTCAGAGTGCAGATGATTCAGAGCGGGCTCTGATGTGCGTGTGCGCACCTCGCTCACGAAACCAACAATTAATGAGTTTGATATTAACCTGTTAAGCTTAGCTCATGGTTAAGATCATCAAGCAATTTGTATGGATGTTTAAAATGTCATCATCATTGTTTCAATCAATGCTGAGTAATTATACGCATCCTTTCTTTTATGCCATTTCTCCCTGATCTGATTGAGTCTCACAAACTTCTTCATAAACTCACCTAATTGTTTTAGCTAAGTAGCTTTTCTTTTTTAGTGTGGTAAAATCATCAAATCAGTCCTTTCACCCCCAAATGGAGCGGAACGGACTATCAGACTTGTATTGACTAAAATCTACGGTGTTCCTTCAATAGCCCTTTACGTTCGAGGTTCACGGTTACCTGTTTAGACAGTCCCGCGCGGACTAAATAGCTTTCCTTAAATAACTTATTTTATTTATCAAAGCTAGCAAAAAGTCTATAAAACCGAGACCATTTTTTTAACGTGGTTGAATCATCAAATGAGTCCTCCCACCCAGGGCGGAGCGGGAGGGACTGTCAGACTCAGAACACAACGCGCCGTCGACCCGGGCATGGTCCATGGTCGGATAGCGAGACGCCCATCACTCGCCGCCCGCATGCCCACGCCTATGGTGGCCGGAGATCGTCTGCTGACGTCCGTCGCCGTGGGCATGTACCACTGTGGCTGGCTTGGAGGAAGGACGCTGTCCTCTCCCTCACGTGGTGCGCCACCTCTTTCGCTAGCATAAAACCGAGACCATAGACCGAGATTCCTTGCCAAGAACTTTAGTCCTAACAGTCTCACAACATAAATTACTCCACCAAATACCAACATGCAAACAGTCCCAAAAACGTGACAAACTTGACATAATCTACATCACTACATGCACATTGAGATTGCTATACGATATTTGAACGCAACTGTACATCGTTTAATGACAGCTTAAAGCACAATTATAAAACAATAAAGCCACTTTACAATGTTCAGATGTTCGCCGATTAAGAAGCGATACATCCAATTACAATTTAGTTTCGTTCTAGCGAATAATTGAGATTTATTAGGCGATAACTGTTCGTTGAGTTAACTAGTTTATCTTAGCAGTTGGTTCACAAACTACGGTGGGTTTTATGTATCTTTAAATCAACTTGCTTTGTCTAATTTAAGCAGCTTCATATAAAAATACCTACGTGTTCCAAGTAGGGTTTCAAAGTATATTTCCCGGAGGAAAGCATACATTTAGATAAGTTTTTGAAGCCACTTCTGCCGGGATCACGGGACTGTCTGAAAAGAGAAGATTTTATCGCCCTAAAAAAGGCTTAGTTGCCAAGTATACTGCACAAATGACGCAATAGGAATATGCATCTTAAAATCCTTAACCTCAACTATAACAAGTGTCAAAATGGATTGCGATAGGCTCAGATGATTAATCGATATCAGCGTGTAAACGTCAACGGCAACACAAAAGCTTCTTTATATCAAAGATCTTTGGGTTGATTGATTAATTGCCGCGCGATGTTATTGGCAGAAAGATGGACGCTGCTGCCCTCTATTGATGGCCACAATATTTCATGGGTGGCCCTTATAGAGTGCGATGCTCAAAGGTCATTACTGTCCCATAAGAATCAGGAAAAAATCACACCGAAATGACATGACTTCACTTTATTTTTCTAAGTTTTTCCTTTGAATGTATTGATGGGTAATGCGTATATACCAACCTACTTATTTCTTTGGTCTCCATAAATTCATACACAGTATCTAGAGTCTAGATTTTGTGAATGATTTATGCAAGTATCGTATTCACGCTCACCTGAAGGAGCAGTCAGCTGACTGACTGAAAACCGAAAAGATTTTTAGCCAGTTAGAGTCTGAAAGTCCTTTCCGGAGCGGAAACCCATGGCAGGAGGACTTATTTGATGACAGTACCACCCAAAAATGGTTTTTTTTTTTTTTTTTTTTTTTTTTTTTTTTTTTTTTTTTTTTTTTTTTTTTTTTTTTGCGTGGTAAAATCATCAAATGAGTCCTCCCACCCAGGGCAGGGCGGGAGGGACTGTCAGACTTGTACTGACTAAAATCCACGGTGTCCTTCACTAGCCCTTTACGTACCGGGGTCACGGTAATCCCTTGGTCCCGCGACCCCGGCAGGCTTTGGCCCTCTACAGGCCCCGTCAACATGCTGACACTCTTTGAGGCGCGCGTGGAACACAACGCGCCGTCGACCCGGGCATGGTCCATGGTCGGACAGCAAGTCGCCCATTACTCGCTGCCCGCATGCCCGCGCCTACGGTGGCCGGAGATCGTCCTGTGACGTCCGACACCGTGGGCGTCTACCACTGCGGCTGGGGTGGAGGGAGGACGCTGTCCTCTCCCTCAGACGGCCCGCCTCCTCCTTCACGAGCATGACTGCTTCGCAGAAGGAGGCGACCGCTTCCCACTCCGTCTCGCCCCGCAGCATGGCCTCGACCAATGCCGGGCGCGAGAGGTCTCCGCCTATCGCCGTCGTGAGGACACGGCGGTGCTCTGCCCAAGCGGGGCAGTCCTGCACCGTATGCTCCACCGTGTCCTCCGGACGATCCTCGCAGTGGTGACACCCAGGCGTTTCTACCCTCCCTATCAGACACAGGAACCTCCCGAAACTTCCGTGTCCGGTGAGGACCTGCGTCATGCGGTAGGTAAGGACGCCGTGACGCCTATCCAGCCACTCCTCAAAGAGGGGTCTTACCGCCGCGATTGCGGCGTGCCCGGACCTCGGTTGCGACAGTCGCTCCCTCCATACTGCCCTGAGATCACGCCGGAGCTCTTCCCGCCGCGCCTCGACTTGTCGAGGCAGCGGGGATTCGCCCCGACGCTGCGCCTCCACGCGCCATTCATAGACGCGCTGAAGGGCAGTCGCCTCCAGATCCCAGGGCAGCAATCCTGCTAGGAGGTTGGCTGATTCGCCGGCGATCGTGCGGTATCCCCGGATCATCCGGATAGCCATGACCCTCTGGCATGCGACCAGCTTGAGTGGTCGCGTCCGGATGCTTAGGGCCCACACGGGGGCCCCGTAGAGGGCCATGGACCGCACGACACCGGCGTACAGCCTCCGGCAGGAGGCATTTGGCCCGCCGAGATTGGGCAGGAGCCGCTTGAGAGCGGCTGCTGCCCGGTTCAGCCTTGGGGCCAAATGCAGGAAATGCTCCCTGAAGGTCCACCGGCTGTCGAGGACGAGTCCCAGGTACTTCATCGTCCTCCCGACGCCGATGCGAACCCCCTCCACCGTAATGTGGGACTCTGAGCGTGGCGCGTTCAGACGGCCATGAAAACACATGGCCTCTGTTTTGTGCAGCGCCACGTCGAGTCCCAACTGCCGGATCCTATTAGCGACTGTCGCTACCGCCTGCGTCGCCACGTCGGCCGCCGCCTGGTGCGACTCTCCCTTCGCCAGGACGAGCGTGTCGTCGGCGTAACAAATTACGCCGACGCCGTCAGGGAGGTCGCCGCGCAGCACCCAGTCGTAACCGATGTTCCACAGGAGCGGCCCCAAGACCGATCCCTGTGGAACACCGCACGACATCTCTCGCCGGTTCCACTCTCCCCGGTAACCGGGGTAGATGACGGCTCTGTCCGTCAGGTAGTCCTCGACTATACGACGGAGGTAGGTCGGCACCCGGTGATACCGGAGTGCCTCCCTGATGCAACTCCAGGGCAGGGTGTTAAAGGCATTGGAGATGTCTAAAGACACCCCCAAGACGACCCTGCCCCGGGAAACCGCATCCCCCGTCGTGAGGGCTCTCACGCGCGTGATAGCATCCACCGTCGAGCGCCCCCTGCGGAAGCCAAACTGGCTCTCCGCAAGGTCCGGGCCCACCCGATTCAGGTGCCCGACGAGGCGGTTTGCAATTACTCTTTCAAAGAGCTTGCCCACCTCGTCGAGCAGCACGATGGGCCGGAATGCGGACGGAGAGTCCGCAGGGCGCCCGGGCTTCTGGATCAGGACCAGTTTCCCCGTCTTCCAACGAAGCGGGAACTGGCCCCTCTCCAGGCACGCGCTAAAGAGCCCACCCAGTCGAGGCCCGAGAGTCCCCGAGGCCAGGACCCAGGCTTTTCCTGGCAAGCCGTCGGGTCCCGGGGCGGTATTTTTGGCTTTGAGCCGTTGTACCGCCACTCTCAGGTCTACCTCGGTCACCTCCGGAGCGTCGTAGACGTCGTCGTCGCTGTGGTCCGCGTTTGCGCCAGCTTCAGGCACCGCCGGAGACGGAGCTATGGGCGGGGGAGTGTGCTCCTCCCGCGAGGGGAACAGGGCGCTCACCACGTCCTCCACGAACTGAGGCTGGAGACTCTGCGTCAACGGGGGGGCCCAGGGGCGGAGCTTTTCTCTCACCCACTTGTAGGGCCGGCCCCATGGGTCCCCGTCCAGAGCCTCCAGCATCTCCTTGCGGGCCAATTCCTTGGCCCGCCAGATCTCGTCGCGGAGGGCGGTCTTCGCTGCCCTGTAGCCATCCTGCAGCTCCGTCTCTACGGCCACCGCATCCGGAGGTCGGGTGCGGCGCCTGCGGAACCTGGTGTACCGGCGTCGCGCGGCAACGCACGCCTCGCGCAGCGATGTAAGCTCGCGCGACCACCAGTACAGCTGACACCCAAAAATGGATATAGACCACAAATACTAGATCGCTTGCTTAACCTGTAAATACTGCATATAATACCCCGGGTTTGCCCTAACTCTTAATATTTGCATTTTCAGTTATATCAGAGATCAGCGCGTGAGTTGTAAATAATATTAGGTAATATACCTGTCGTACGAGGGCAATACATATTCATTAAAAGGCTGGCTTACATGTTAGATCCGATATCGGCTTTAATAAACATTACTTAAGTAAAGGTTAAAATCATTTAAGAGAATAAATAGATACACAATACGTAGCTCGCAGTATTAGTGATAGATTTTATTTAGAGCGCGTATTTCGAACTTATCCTCTGTGAATTTCTGGCACAATCTCCAGAGGCATTTTTTTTCGTGTCGGGCTGGATAAAGCCATTTTAAAATCGGAAACCGTTTTCATAATATTTTTTTATATACAGTTCGGTGTCTAATCTACGTGGTACAAGGCTAATATTATGAATAAGTTTATTTTAAATATTTTTAAAAAAATCTTAAACCCTAAAATCCTGATCGCTCTGGGTTGACCCGACTCCCGATTGAATGAAAAAAATATTTTTTAAATTTTTAATGAGATGGTTCATATGAAACAACTTATTTAGATTACATAACAAATAGTTAATCTTCATAGTAATAAAATATTTTTAGTTATATTAACAATACTTTTGCCTCAATTTGAATTTAAAATCGTGACCGGGCATTTTATCTCATCGCTCTGCGCTGAGGTAAAACATCGCCCTCATCCCTAGTTACGCGTTATAGACAATCTATTCCTCTCCCGGTGGGCAGCGCCAGCAGTGGTCTAACCGCCGAGGAGGATACCTGTCTGCCACGTACCCGCGAAGGTAAGTTTACGAAGGTAAGTTTATGATTGCTCTGGATTTGGTTCTCGAATTTTATGATTACTATGGCTCGTTATTTAAATTAAATAGTAAGCTTGTAAATGTGTTTGCTATGTGAATTAAGAGATCATTATAGTGTTTTTTATGAGACGTAATCACAACTTTCTACTACTTTTAAAATCGGCTAAATTTATGATTTAGTGACTTTTTCTGATCGCTGTGGCTGTGATTGCTCTGTCCAAAAAGACCAGAGCAATGATATTTTGCATTAATTGTACGTTATAAATCTGTTTTAAGTCCGGACTGTAACAATGACAAACGAAGAACTATGCATATAACCTTTAATTTATATCCTTTTCTGGGTTTCTTTGGATAACCTAAACCCATAAACAGATTTTGACGTATTTTACTATGATGATAAGTATTATTATATTGGCATTTAGCTAACCGCAACTATAAGCTTTTCTTATCTAAAATTTAATATCAACTATTGTTGCAGATGGAAACCATGCCTCGAAGAAAAACATTTCATAGAGCGGGAAAAGGGGGAGCTAAATTTCGTCAGTGATTTCTTCTCAAGTCATAATAGTAAGCTACATGAGGGAGTTGTATCATAAAGATTCGTGGAAGTCAGCTGTGGTTCCGTTGGTGGGATAAGCAGCAATAGCCGTTCAAACACGTAGAAAAAAAATATTGTCATTTCCTCCCAAGTGAAACCTGGTTTATATTGAAGATTATCTTATATCACGAAGAATAAAACCAATCAGTTGTACCATGGTTGAAAACACGTCAGCTGGTCACCCAAAAATGATTTTTTTTTTATTTTATTTTACTTTCAGTAATTTCCTCTCGACTCAAATTTCACCTGATGATAGTTTACATGAAGTTATGGATAAAAACAAACGTCAGCTGGCTGTATCTGGGTGGAAATATCGTCAGCTGATACTTTGAAAATTACAAGCAGGACTAAAGCTCTCAGCCTAAAATGTGCATTCAGTTCAAAGTTTTCAATTCCTCACAACAGAAAACTGGTTTATATTAAAACTTACTCTTAAGAAAACAAAACATTCAGCCAATGTTTACTCGCAGGTATGGTAAAAAATACAGAGTTATTCTATTGAGTTCGACAACAGAGAGGTAT
The DNA here is from genome assembly GCA_943136025.2 of Agrotis puta. NCBI lineage: Eukaryota > Metazoa > Arthropoda > Insecta > Lepidoptera > Noctuidae > Agrotis > Agrotis puta. Next base: position 15,723,448 of record OW964169.2, on the reverse strand, counting down.
CTGAATCTGTTGATTTTTTAAAGTGCTGAGAAACACAAAATAATGATAAGTATTGCTAGAACCAACGACTTCAAGCAATTAAACATAACAAAACATCACACCTGTAATCCCCGAAGGGTTGGACAGAGGTGTACCTAAGTAAAATGAATTATAATCTCCACCAATAATTATAATATGACCAATTTCCGCTTTCCCCATTTTTGTCTTCCGACACAGCGAAATGATCTTTACATGACAAATAATCCAGATCTATACGGACAATGTTTTGCAAAGTCAAGAGAAAATCACCAAAGGAAAAAAGCTCGGGGCACAGTACTACCAATGAGTGGTTTGACTCCAAGCCAGCAAAAGGTCGGCGTCGGGAGGACGATGAAGTACCTAGGACTCGTCCTCGACAGCCGGTGGAACTTCAGGGAGCATTTCCTGCATTTGGCCCCAAGGCTGAACCGGGCAGCAGCCGCTCTCAAGCGACTCCTGCCCAATCTCGGCGGGCCAAATGCCTCCTGCCGGAGGCTGTACGCCGGTGTCGTGCGGTCCATGGCCCTCTACGGGGCCCCCGTGTGGGCCCTAAGCATCCGGACGCGACCACTCAAGCTGGTCGCATGCCAGAGGGTCATGGCTATCCGGATGATCCGGGGATACCGCACGATCGCCGGCGAATCAGCAAACCTCCTAGCAGGATTGCTGCCCTGGGATCTGGAGGCGACTGCCCTCCAGCGCGTCTATGAATGGCGCGTGGAGGCGCAGCGTCGGGGTGAATCCCCGCTGCCTCGACAAGTCGAGGCGCGGCGGGAAGAGCTCCGGCGTGATCTCAGGGCAGTATGGAGGGAGCGACTGTCGCAACCGAGGTCCGGGCACGCCGCAATCGCGGCGGTAAGACCCCTCTTTGAGGAGTGGCTGGATAGGCGTCACGGCGTCCTTACCTACCGCATGACGCAGGTCCTCACCGGACACGGAAGTTTCGGGAGGTTCCTGTGTCTGATAGGGAGGGAAGAAACGCCTGGGTGTCACCACTGCGAGGATCGTCCGGAGGACACGGTGGAGCATACGGTGCAGGACTGCCCCGCTTGGGCAGAGCACCGCCGTGTCCTCACGACGGCGATAGGCGGAGACCTCTCGCGCCCGGCATTGGTCGAGGCCATGCTGCGGGGCGAGACGGAGTGGGAAGCGGTCGCCTCCTTCTGCGAAGCAGTAATGCTCGTGAAGGAGGAGGCGGGCCGCCTGAGGGAGAGGACAGCGTCCTCCCTCCACCCCAGCCGCAGTGGTAGACGCCCACGGCGTCGGACGTCGCAGGACGATCTCCGGCCACCGTAGGCGCGGGCATGCGGGCAGCGAGTAATGGGCGACTTGCTGTCCGACCATGGACCATGCCCGGGTCGACGGCGCGTTGTGTTCCACGCGCGCCTCAAAGAGTGTCAGCATATTGACGGGGCCTGTAGAGGGCCAAAGCCTGCCGGGGTCGCGGGACCAAGGGATTACCGTGACCCCGGTACGTAAAGGGCTAGTGAAGGACACCGTGGATTTTAGTCAGTACAAGTCTGACAGTCCCTCCCGCCCTGCCCTGGGTGGGAGGACTCATTTGATGATTTTACCACGCAAAAAAAAAAAAAAAAAAAAAAAAAGCCAGCAAAAGGTTCGTAGGAAGAAAAGTAGGGAAAGTTCGGATAATATAGTCCAAATAAATGAAACTAAGCCAAAAGTTGTTTTTTATAAGTATGTCAATTTGTTATTTTAAAATTATAATGTAATAGTTTGAAATTATAACGATATTTTTCTAAAATAATACATTTCTCTTACATCAATCTTGTTATTCGTACACTGAATATGACTGAAAACGGCTAAATAAATAATATTTTATCAATATTAATTTTCTTGTTTCACTGATTTCACCATTTATGATCGCTCTGGCACCAATTATGATTGCTCTGGTCGCGAAATTTTTTGAACTTAAATATTATCATAACTGTTTGTGTAAATTGAAGGCCAATAGTAAAAATATACTATTTGAATATCATTCTTTTTAATGAGATACATAATTACTATTAAAAATCAATATCTGAAAAGCACCAGAGCGATCACACGAATACGCCCGTTTTGGAGATCCATCCTTCTACTCCACAACCCCTTAGGTAAACTACGTTGTAAATAAAATAAAGAAATCTCGTGATGAGCCCCTGAAAGCTAAAAATCTCATGTTTAGACATGGTGGTTGAAACAGTGCGTGGTTTGTCAGTGAACGAATGAATAAACTAATTATTTTTATTAATTTTATTGTACTTAGTTGTAGAGATTATATTTAAATACGAATATCGTGACTTTTTCGTTAGTGAATGAATGAATGAATGAATTGAAGATTTTGATAAAACCTTTTTGGGAAGGGGGAAGATATAACATCGACTTACACCTTATTCAAGTAGTTATAATGTCTAAAATCCCTCATATTAAATATCCCCTTCTTGTTCTCAGGCTATCGGTCACGTGTCGGGCGGACACATCAACCCCGCGGTGACACTGGGGCTGTTCGCTGCTGGTGACATCAAACTCCTCAAGGCTGTTTGCTACGTCGTCGTCCAGACCCTCGGCGCCCTCGCTGGAGCTGCCTTCATCAGGGTAAGTGGGGCAAATACTGGTAATAATTGTGAAATTGAAATGGGATATATACCATTTCATTTTGATATGATAAGGAAACGGGTAGATCGTCTTGTCTACTCTTAACAGGTGTACTCTCTGTTCCTTTACTCTCATAGACTTATGGGGCGACAATCACACGACACGACCGGAGAGAGATCAGGCTTAGGTCCAATGGCTTAACGTGCTTTCTGAGGCACGGCCAACGTCAACTTCCAAACTCCTGACTGCTACTGAGATATTCTAATACTCGTAGAAAAACCCAATAGCACTAATTATTGTTCGACTCGGGATACAGGATCCCACGCTCAACTCTAATAATAACATTCTAATGATACTCGTAGTATTTTAGCTTAAAGTTTTATCGCAATTGTTTTCTACGATTTTTTTAAGTGTATTTAAGTTTGGTTATACCGAACACCTTACGATTGTGTCGCTAGGCGTTTGTTCCAACTAAATTTCGCATGATGAATTTCGGTACTACAAGAAACTAATACAAACTTAGCTTATTTAATAAAAAGTTCTTATAAATACCAAATGAAATCAAAATACTATCAAATTAGTTAGAGCTCATCAAATGCGCACTTGATTCTTTATTTATATAATTAGTTAAAAGCACTCACGATCAACCTACATTACATTTTAATTTCAAACGCACATTGATTAAGAAATAATTTAAATGTTATTAAAAACAGCTGTTGATGCTCATGACTGTAATGAGTTAATTAGTTTGCAATAATGAGCAGTGCGTATGATTCGATTTGATATTAATAAATACATCTTCAATTAACTTTTAATCGTGCTTATTAGCTCTGAACCGTCTGATTATTTGACAGACAATCTGTTAATCAAGTAGACTTTATTTGAATTGAGAATGATCAGGCTTAATTGTAAAACTTTAACAACCTTTCATAGGCTGATAGTATTTTTTTTTCGTTTATGTCCCACTGTTGAGCAAAGGCCTCCCCCATATCCTTCAAAGTGCCATCAGGTACGCGCCTAGATTGTCCTGCCACCTCTTTTTGGGCCGGCCTCGGCGGCGTCGTCCATTTCCAGGCACACCCATTGAATGCATATTTTTGCCCAGCGACTATACTAGCTACTTATTGCGCGCGTGGAACACAACGCTCCGTCAACCCGGGCATGGTCCATGGTCGGATAGCGAGTCGCCAATTACTCGCCGCCCGCATGCCGGCGCCTACGGTGGCCGGAGATCGTCTTGCGACGTCTGTCGTCGTGGGCGTCTACCACTGCGGCTGGGGTGGAGGGAGGACGCTGCCCTCTCCCTCACGCGGCCCGCCTCCTCCTTCGCGAGCATGACTGCTTCGCAGAGAGGAGGCAGCTACTTATGCTTGCGGATAATGTGACCCGCCCAATCCTATTTGAGCCTGGCAGCCTTCTTACCTAAGTCAAATATTCCTAAGTTTTAGAGCACAGCGTGATGTTTAGTATTTTATCGAATCTTCTTACACCCAAAATGCTGCGCTCCATTGCTCTTTGGCACACTCCAAGGCTGAACTTCTGCGACTCGGTGAGCGATCAGGTTAGGACGGGCAGTTTCCGCTTCAGGAAAATCGGAAGATCTCCCTTCATTAGCGTCTTCATGGACCAGTAGCTCTTCCAGGCGTTATCGATTCGGCGATCGATCTCCTATTCCTGCCTCTTTTAGAAGGAAACTAGCTGGCCCAAATAGATGTACTCATCGACATGATTGTATTTCCTGCCCATCTACCTCAAACCTACTGCAAGTACTTATGATAATTTAAAAAAGCATTTGTTCCGTGCATTGTCTTTTCGGCCTCCACAGAGAGGCCTGTGTCCCAGCAGTGGGAACATTATAAGCTGATGATGATGATGAAACATTGTCAACGAAAAACTATTCCATTTTGCATGAAACACCTGAATTTTTATTTGATCTTTGAGGGTTGTTAATGTTTTACAAATAACTCTTTATAAAACGCCAAGGTTTAGCGTCTATTTTTGTAGGTACCTACAATTAAACTCGAGTAGTTTTTTGTCCTGTCGCCCCACTATCGAGTACAGTCGCGATTTAAAGCCCAAATAAGGAGATTGTTACAAAAACAGACTATCAGACGTATAAACATACAATTTCTCGTAATTATCCCGCACATATACAGACGTAGCCATCGTATCGACATTCTAATCGCCGTATGTGTACGCTCGGTAAAAAAAGTGTCTCGTTCACCGTGACACTGATGATCTTAGAATAAAGAACCAAGTGGAGCGACCTTCAGTGTAATCGTGGAACTAATTGAACACTCCGCTATAAAGCTTTTCGGATATGAGTACTTGAAAAGGTCACGTGTTTGATATATGGCGTTATACTTCAAGTAAGCTCTTGATTAGTGATTATCTCTACGACATTGAGTTAAAATAATATAGATAACAGTTTAATGATTCTAACGTGTGAGTAAAATATTAGTTTAAACAAAGTATAAAGCCATTAAAGCTAGGGATTGAAAACGAAGGCTGACTTGCATAACTTGACAGGAACATTTTGCAAACACTCATAATTACTTTACCTAAACGGTTATTACAAAAGAATTTCGATAGAGCCTGTCTATCTTCGATATCTGAAGTCAGACAATATTTCTAGTGTCAGTCATGTGCGATTATAAGCACGCAAAGTTCAGCATGTAAATGAGTGGTAGACACATTGTTAGCACGTTGCTAATTAGTCAGTCGCGAGTAATTTATAACGTTCGCACGACAACGGCCTTCCTGCGACATTTCACTGCCTTCGTACTAACCAGTGAACAACGATGATCACGTATGGCTAGACACGATTTTAGATTACTACATAACGTTAAGATTTATGAGTAATACGTGTTCAGTATTACTCACATAATATTTTCCAAAACACTTTTGGTGTTACTTGTACTTTGATGAAGCAAAAAGTGGTCTAGATTTTCCGAATACGTAATATGGTACGCTAGAGTGAATAAGATACAAAGACCTTAAAAAATACTGGCCAAGTGCGCGATATATCTTTACGCACGAACTTAAAATATTTTACATATTAAAAATTCTAACTTGTGGTAATAAATTTCAGTAATCAAGATACAGTTAACATTAATCGGCAATAAAACGACACTAAATTCTCATAACTTTACGTTGTCAACGAAAACATTAACTTAATCTTTTGAACCTCTCGAAGACTGTAGATAAATGCCATTATGCAGTTGCTATAACATAAATAAAATGTCGAGTTACGGAGACACAGTTTGTATCGAGGGAAAGCGTTTAAAAAGTAGTTAATTAAATATAACTGTCCAGTTGATTTAGTGGTCGCGAGCCCGACTGACTGACGACCATGAGGTCCTATTACCAGGTCGGGTAAAACTGTGTCCAGATGATGGTAAACTGTGTACATATAGGCTCGCCCCCTATTACACAGGATTTGTGTGAATGGCAATATGGGTTTAGAACCTCTGCTTAACATTTCGGGGATTACATACGTAATTTTATGGTGCTCCTTAACCAGGAGCCTTCGGTGTAATTTAACATTTCAGATTCGAATTTGAGCACTACATTACTAAACTACCTCCCTGGCTGACGAGCATTCGCGTGTAATGTAACGTGTGCAGCGCGCACATTTAATTACAAGTGGAGAGCATTAATGTTGCGAAATTACAAGGTGCGCATTGTAATGCCTGTATTCCTTCCTCACTGATGTAATGCTCGAATCTGTAACGTTACATTACAGGCGAATGCTCCCGATTAGGGAGCACTTTATGTTCAAAAGTTTTATTGCTATATGATATGTGTTGCAGTTGGCCGTGCCCTCCGATCAAATCCAGTATGGCTTCGGACTGACTCTGCCTGGAAAACATGTCACAGACGGTCAGGTAAGATATAAAAATACTGTAAATACGAAATTAGAGATTCGGGGGAAGCTGGTCTAAAAAAGTCACTTCAGCAACAGTATAATATACATTACGATAAAATTCGTAAAATGAAATATTCAATTCTATTGCACAAGCAATGAAATAGATAATTAATAAAGAACAATTTTTCAACATTGATAATAGCGGCATTATTAAAGTGGCGTTTTCAGATCCCCTGTTCAGGTTATGATACCTACTTTTGGTAAAGCATATTTAAAGTAATACTATCATCAAATTAGTCTTCTCATACAGAGTGACTCGGAAGGGACTCTCAGACTCTTTCTGACTAAAAATCCAATCCTGTACCTTCAGTTGCCCGAATATGTTCGCGCACAAATTTAATGTGCTGTACTTTTCGCAAACATTTTAACTGAACTGAGCAATGTAGACACACAATGACAGCACAGGACTATCCAGGTGTGCGTGATTATTTTTTAACGTTAGAGCACCTTTTTTTCTTGTATGCTTGAATGAGTCCAACAGAGCGAACATTTCTGCCGCACACTGGTGGAACCGCATCTTAAAAACCCGTGTGTCCCCAGGCTGTGCTGATCGAGGCTCTGATCACGTTCGTGTTGGTGATGGTCGTGCACGGCGTGTGTGACGCGCGCCGCAACGACCTCAAGGGTTCCGCGCCGCTCGCCATCGGCCTCAGCATCACCGCCTGCCATGCTGCTTGCGTAAGTATATCTTAAGACGATAGTAGAAAATCTTACAATCTAAATGGTCATTTTGAGACCACCCAAAACCCAAATGAATGCCAGAAGACGCTCAACGCTGATAGTTGGAAGTAGTTTAAACCCAATAAGTTTGCAAAATTACATGGATACATTGGTTTTATTTTCCCGTGTACTATTGATTTCAAGTTTTCTAAAAACAAAAACTAGATGGCATTGATTTATAACTTTTGAGGCTATAGCTCATATGGCCTTACAAACCATAGGCTCGGAATTGTTTTCAAAATAAGAAAGAAAACCGAGAAGTTTTTTTAAAACGATGCAAACGATAAACTGACTTGATAATTTATCCAAAATACCTATCTTATTACTTGAACTTAAGTTTCATAATCGTATGACGTTAAAACGTGTGTTCTGTCTACAGATTCCGTTCACCGGCTCCAGCATGAACCCTGCTCGTTCCTTCGGACCCGCCGTCGTGATGGGCGACTGGACTTCACATTGGGTATGTAACATGTTTATGGAAATTCAACTGTGTCTTAAAAGGTTTCCAGATTAATTGGCTATAAAGAAAAAAAAATGTATGAAAAATTCCACTTAATCTATCAGTTAGATTATCAAAAAATATTTAGCCAAATACGTCAGCAAGAATTGCGTCGTCGCATCATTTGAGAGCGGTCTCAAATGATGCGTTTCTTTGTAAACATTCATTGAAAAGGGGTAAAAATACGTATCCATTATTTTTCAAAACTGACGGAAATGACAAAATGACGGACTAATTAGATTTCCAATTTGTTGATGCAGTCAAATTGCCAATTTTAATATTTTATACAAATTTTTTCCATTGTGAAATTGATGGTACCGCTACCTATATGCAGTACAGGAACAATTGACTATTATGGACCTATCTTTACGTAATACATAAGAAAAGCGCATAATGGCCCGATATGTTAGAATCTTGTGACTGTGACTTAATGGATTCGATCTAGAAATCGCAAGAACGGACGTTCACCCGGTCGCTATATAAACACCATATACCGAAGTATTGTGTGCACACATCAAAAAAATTTTGTGATCACAAACGTAAGCTGTGTTTTCTTATTGAGTGGAAAAACAATTTAACTGTTTTATTGTTTAATATTCTAAATCTATATTTGTAAAATGAAGAAGTACCAATAATCTAATATACCGTAACAACAAGATTTCGATTTTTCAAAGTGATCGCTAACTTTTTCGAGTATATGTGGCCAGTCCATTCACCAACACTAAAGGTACTTCCTCGCCAGGAGCATACGTGTGTAATGTAACATTACAGATTCGAGTTTGAGCATTACGATCAATACTACACACTACTACATAGACTTATAGACTACATACTACACAGACGGCGCGGTTAGCGCAGTGGCTGAGCGATTGGAGTGCTGCGCTGCGTGTCGCGGGTTCGATTCCCGCACGGAGTAAATATTTGTATGATCTAGTAGTTGTTTCAGGTCTGGGCGTTTGTGTATGTGAGTTTATATGTTTTCCTCCCTCACTGATGAAATATTCCAATCTGTAACGTTACATTATAGACAAATGCTCTCGGTCAGGGAGCACCTTAATACCTACGTTCCCTTGCCTTTTACGTTCCAGGCTCACGGTTTCCCGTTTGGACACTTCCGCGACCTCAGCAGGCTTTGTCCCTTTTTGATCCCCACAGGCTCCTCACAATGGCTTTAGACTAACATTCATGAATCCAATTCAGTTGTTGCTACACCACTCTCATAGATGATTTTATTGATTCGAGTAAATGCGAGTAGATCTATAGTTAATGATTGAGCACACTTTCGCCTGCGCCGGCGCACAAAAACCTATTAAACAGGTTTGTATTTCTGATATATGTAACTTTCCGATCACACGTGAACCCGAAGCATGAATCATAACTTGTCTAGCGTTTATTTTGAATGATGTAAGGGCTCATTCACACGGGACCCGTTATTGACGACTTGCTGTTGCCAGCGGTTTCACCCAAATCAGGATAAAAACTGTCTTATGTGTAAAACCAGGTTTTAAACTATTTGTGTACCAAACTGTATCCAAATCTGTTCTGTAGTTTTTGCTTGAAAGAGTAAGAAACATCCATCCATCCAAACAAACTTTGATGTTTATAATATTCTGGCTGGGTTCGAACTCACGACCTACAACTCATAAATCGGGGCCGGTACCACTGGGCCACTCTCGATTACGTTAATGGCATTAACACTGCCGTGTAAAAAACACTGACAAAAATTATTGACGTCAGGCATAATATTATTTGTTTTTATTTAAAAAAAACGTTGCCCCACACTAGGAATTTCTCCTGTGTCGTGGGTGCGTTTACAAACATATAAACTTACAAACGCCCAGACCCGAAACAACTACTTGTAGATCACACAAATATTTGCTCCGTGCGGGAATCGAACCCACGACACGCAGTGCAGCAGTCCAATCGCTCAGCCACTGCGTTAACCGTGCTGTCAAATTCATTAAAGTCATGTTGTGCGATTACGTAAACAATGCATAAATACACGATAGTAGTAATCACCGATGATTTGCAATCTCTCATTGTAGAGTTCCTTCGATTTCTCCAAGATCCCATCATCAGATCCTGACTTGATTACCATGGGGCCATCTGTAGAGTTATACCCTTTAAACAAAAACAAAGAATTTTCCGCATCGATCGAGGCATCATCGAAAAATCGGGGAACACACATAAAAATAATGCTACGAATTGAGAAGTTCTACAGGTTAGCTGGAAGAGGTCTCTTTAAGAGGCCTCTTACAGTCCACTAGCGCCGCCAATCGAAAAAATGTCATAACTCGTAAATAGAATCAAAAATACAAAATGTGGTCTGTAATTACTGTAGAAAAGGCAATAACGTAATTTTATAACACATTGTCAACACTTGAAATATAGCTGTTTAGCTAAATCGTGCATTTGTAACAAAAACGGCCGTTTATGTTTAGAATGAACGATTTAGCTAAACACTAAAATTACGTTATTGCCTTTTCTACAGTAATTACAGACCACATTTTGTATTTTTGATTCTATTTACGAGTTATGACATTTTTTCGATTGGCGGCGCTAGTGGACTGTAAGAGGCCTCTTAAAGAGATAAGCTCACCTTTGTAAACAAAATTTAGTTTAGATGTTTATTTTTGTAAAATGGTACAAATTAAGAATGTATATGTATATATCCTCCACTTTTTTTTCGACGTCAACCTCCACCTTTTTTTTTCACCACCTTTTTAAGTCGTCAAACGTTCTCATGTGAATGAGCCGTAAGTTCATAAAGCTTTACAGCCTTCCTTTCTAACTTAAGTAATAGGAAGTTTCGGTAAAATGAAAGTTCTACTGATTGGATCTATTCGTTAAATGTATATAAACAGGTAGCTATTCTTCGCAAAGGTGAATGGATTACTCGGTGCATACTAACGTATTACGTACCTATGTATACTATGCTACATACAGGTAGGTACTAAACATAAGGTATTTTTTTTGTGAAGCAAAAACGGTACCCCTTATTACAGTTTTTTAGTAAATTTTACAGTTAATATTAAAATGAGAATGAATCGCAATATACAATGCTATTTTAATACAAGGTTTCTTGTTTTTTAAACTTAAAATTGAAATAAACCGTCTTCTTATTACTGGGCGACCAAAACTGAATACCTAATTATAAAATACAAACTTATTTTAAGTCGAATATTTCTAATTTGCTTTAAAACAAATACGCAATAATTTATCTTGTGGTTTAAATTTTACGTCTTAAATATATAAAAGAATCCGTAAAATTATAAATTAACGATAACTTTATTTTGCAAATATTATCTTACCCCTTGTAAATTGTACGTATTAGATTTTCCCATTACTGGCTTGAATGCAAATAATTCTACAAGGTCAAACTGGTTAACATAACATGAGCTAAATTGTTTTTCAACGACTGCAAATATAGAAAAAGCAGTAAATATTATCTCCTTATACATAAAAATCTCGTGTCACGGTGTTTGTGGCTGCACTCCACCATAACAGCTCGACCACATCCACCTTATTACTACGAATGGTATAGGTAATAAACACATTAAAACTAAACGCGATCACTTTGAAAATTCGAAATCTTTTTTGTTACAGTATGTAAAGTATGTTATGATTTCTTCTTCTTTTTAGATTCTTTAGGTATTTAAAAGTATAGATTGAGAATAAAAAACAGTAAAACAGCTCAATTGTTTTCCATAAAATTAATAATAAATATATCAGCTAGTGATCACAAACATTTTGATGTGTGAATATCGAAAACTGAATGGAAACCATCGGACCCATTTTACTTCTCCTTCTCCTTCTTACCCACGTTCCATTATTACTACGAGTACCTATATGTTAACTTCACTTACAGCCTTTAACATTGACCTAAAACATATATGCATCACAGTACATATTTATTAACAAATTATATATTATAGCCACAGTAACGTTGAGTGCCTATCACGGACCTAATATAAATACTAAGGCCCTAGTACTCATGCAGTAAACGTAAATAAATACATTGATTTTTGAACCGAGAATACAAGTGTGAAATACTTCTGCCGTTAGGGTTTTTTTTAATTTCCGAACAACATAATTAAAGTCTTTTATTGATCTTCTTTCTTTTTCGTGAGGATGTGGCCTCCCTCTGGTCCCAGAGTTAATTAAACCAGGTTGACGCAGTTGCGGAGCGAACGACTGCTATGACTAGTGTGTCGCGGGTTCAATTCCCGCGAAGAACAAATATTTATGTGATCTACAAGTAGTTGTTCCGGGCCTGGGTGTTTATAAGCTTCTATGTTTGTCAACGCATCTACGATATAGGATAATTTCCGAGTGTGGGACAATGTTTTTGTAAGTAAAAAAAGAACGGCCTCTGGGACCACCATAGGCCTCTAACATGGCTTTGGACTTACACATTTATTATATGAGTCCAGGTGGTCTACAATGACGTGAGAAGGTATAAGTGATTAAAACTACAATATATATTATTTAAAAATCGAATTATTTACTTACGAACTCATATTAAAGCCTCAGTACCTATGTATTACATCATCAATCTATTGCACTCTTAACAAATTAACACTAATTATTACCTACGAGTATTTTAAAGTGACTGCTTATGTAAGTTAATTAATGAATATGGTTTATATACTTACAGAATTAACGGCTGAATGTTTAAATATTAGCTCTGTGCGTCATCAGATAAATAACTTTTAAGAATTTCCTGTTGTGGTAAAGATCTATCAGTTAATAAGACCCTGATCAGCCTCCTAGACAAGTAGCGACCGTTAAACGACAATGCTTATAGATTTTCAAGACGACAATGCTGGTCGCGGGACTCTCGAACTACCGTGACCCCGGTACATAAAGGACTATTGAAGGACACCGTGGATATAACAACACCGTGTCAGTACGAGTCTGCCAGTCCCACCCGCTCTGCTCTGAGTGGGAGGACTCATGTGATGATTTTACCACGTAAAAAAAAGACGACAGTTCTTTTTATTCTACAGAAAAAAGAGAAAAATTTAAAACCTTAAAAAAATGTCAAAAATCATGTCTGTTGTGTGGGAGCCCCCTTTAATATTTAATTTATTCTAATTTTAGTATTTTATTGTTATTTTAACAGCAACAGAAATACATCTGTGAAATTTCAAATTTGTAACTATCACCGTTGATGAGATACAGGCTGATGACAGACGGACAGCGGAATCTTAATAGGGTCCCGTGTTACTCTTTGGGTACGAAACTCTAAAAAAAATCTTTTTCATGATGATCATGGACCCAAAAGTTATATCACCACTGTAGGCCTTTTAGTCATGATACCATATAATTCTCCGCTTCACTTACAAAGGAAAGCGAGCGTGAACATTGTACTTATCTATAATAGCCCTTACACGTAAGCCTATGATTTTATAGCTTAACCATAACTTAAATAAATGGAGGTTACCATGGTTACTCAACGACAGGAAGTGAAGACTTGAACGATGTCCATCATAGACGGAACGCACGAATTAGAAACACATATTATGTTTGTCTGTAGAAACACATAATATGTCTATCTGTTATAGCATACACTCATTGAGTGTGTGAACACCGTACGGCATTTCAAGTTCCTATTTTCCGAAATTACAGAACCGATTTTAAATAAAACTTCACTCACATAGGTCTAAAGTAAAACCTTAGTTGAAAAGATTTCGAAATCAAGGTATAATTGGAAGTTTTTGTTTGTAAGTGAAAAATCCTAAAAAAGCAGTCTTATTTAATTGTTACACGTTTTTCTCGAAAGTGTGTTCTAACTTTTTTGTTTATTTGTTCTGCTAATGGGTATCAAGTTTGATTAAAATAATAAATCTCCTGTTTCTTTAAATTCATTTCATAAAATAATAAGAAACACTTTCGCCATATTCGGTGCACAAGCTCTTAAAGGTAGTTTCAAAGGTTATTTAATACCTATACTTTGGACAGGTCAAACAAATACATGGATATGTCTATCTATCTGATCTGAATGATCTCTTCAAAAGGTTAGATATGGTGTAGTAATTCATATGAGTATTTTTAAAGGTGATGTACTGCTGACATTTGAACTACGGGAATACGATTACATAAATATAAACACATGTCAATCACTATTTTATTTTTTCGTTCTTGATTCACGACAAAAATAAATGTTTTTTCTAACATTCACAAAGAGTAAATCTCGATTGTGATATATCGATAAATAAAAACGGATCAAGCGCATCTATAAAAACGCAAAAAAGTCGTTTGTTGAATGAGAGACCCCTTAAATACATATTTGTTTTCAGTATTTATTGTAATAGTGGCAACAGACATAGACGGCAAACATAATCTGTGAAAATTTCAACTGTCTAACTCTGACAACTGACTATCACGGTTCATGAGAGAGCCGGACAGACAGACAAACGAACCGCGGAGACTTAGTAAAGTCTCGTTTTACTCTTTGAGTATGGAACCTTAAAAACAACGTCTAATCGACGTGGTTTTATAACTCGTTACAATCAATTAACAACGCAAGATTACGTAAAGTGAAATAAATGATCAATGAAACCATCATCATGTTCGTTTTCCGAATAATCATTAAGAAGAAATGTGGAACAAATAACTGCCCTACATATACGATGTACTTATAGCTTATAGCGAGACACGTAATACGTACGTATTTGTAGGCCTTTCCGCTATTTACGTAATACCAGTTATCTCCTTCACGCCTCAGTTATAATCGGTGCTAACTCGTGTGCCAATGACTTTGAACCTCGCGAATACATAATAAGTAGAGGTAGGCTGTCGCGGATTTGTTAGGGCCAATTCACACCGAGACGCGACGCTAAGCGCACATTTTAATTCACATCATCATTAACCGGAAGATATTCAATCCTGAAGATAAATCGCCCCCTTAGACCGCCACGCCGAACGACGATTCGCAACTTGCGTCCATCGGTTGCCCGCGACTCTCACGATGTCATCGGTCCACCTAGTGGGAGTGCCTACGCTGTGTCTTTCGGTCCGTGATCGCCATTCGAGAACTTTTCTTCCCCATCGGTTATCTATCAGTTCTACGAAGGATGTGGCCTACCCATTGCCACCTTCCAAATACGAGCTCGTATGTCGGTGAGTTATGGTTCTTCGACGAATATCATTTTTTGGATTTTATCCTGCAAAGAAACTCCGAGCATAGCTCTTTCCATTGCTCGCTGAGTGACTCTTAGTCTCTCTAAAAGGCCAGAAGTTTAATAAAGCGATTCAAAATCTAACTTTATTTACTACACTAAAAGATACACTTTTCCAGTATCGTTCCGTCGCGTCGCGTCTTGGTGTGATCTGACCCTTACCGAACCATTACGGAATCGACGTCAAAGCAAAAAAGATAGCGTTTTATAGAATCTTGAAGAAATTAATAGCAATCGTAGAAAGTGACGCTGTAGAAACTTATTTTACCGTCATTGTAGGCTTTTTTGTTTTCCATTGTCGTTACTTTTGCAGTAGCTATTCAAAGTCAGACCGTCTCAATGATAACTGCAATGGATTTGGAGGCTTACGCACCTACACATTATTCCAATGTGGCGTAAATCTAGCGTGATTGTTAACGCCATGACTTGGATGACAATCGAGAGTTCAGTCCAAAAAATATATTACCGTTTGATCACACTATCGTTTTTATGTCCCTAAAGCATAATTTTGTCTTACACACAATCTAGGTGCAGCTATTTAAGACACATAATATTCACCGAAGTCAAATAACTTATTTTAATTAGGCAATTAAAGAGACTGTTTTAAACTTTGAATATCAAAATTAAAGGAAAATTATTCATCTTTTTTTTTCTTTTTTTTCCTTTAATTGATTCTACATTCGTTTCAAGTAAAGGCTTTGATCACGTGTTAATAATTATGTTGTTATGGCAGGTATACTGGGTGGGCCCCATCGTCGGCGGAGTGATCGCCGGTTTCGTGTACAAGTTCATCTTCCGCATCGGCAAGACTGGCGAGAGCGGCTCCTACGACTTCTAGACGACTGCGTGACGACTGCGCGGCGGCTGCGTGACGACTGCGTGACGGCAGCGTCCCGCATCCGACGCAATACCGTGCCTATACTCTAACCCCGCCTCGCGCATACACTACTCAAATTGTCTTTTGAAATTTGGCAAAAATGGGTCCAAAAGCTCGTGATATTTATTATTTGCACCTATTTATTAGAAATAAGGAAAAGTCAACATGATAAATATCCCATTTTAAGTTCTAATAAAGAGTAACGTGTCAGCTTAAAAATTATAACTGAAAATCGACTTACTCATAATGTCAAAGACGAATTTTCTTTTAAAAAAAAGTATTAGTATGTGCGAGGCGCCAGTATTAGCTTATTGATATAACCCAGTGCCGGATTAGCATAGCAGGAGTAGCAATTACTACGGGCCCCGCGATCCAATATCGGCCTATTTTATATTTTCTTTTTTTTTGTTTTTTTCTGTTTCTTTTTCAAACTAGGAAACTCTTATATAAAAAGGGAGCCCCGCGTATGCTTGATCCGGCACTGATATAACCCGTTCATTATGTTGGACCAAATTGATATAGGAAATTGTCAATGGGCTTAAATATTTGTTTTATTATATAGTGTGTCAATATGCTCGACGAAAAATCCAAAGGTTTACTTCAAAAATATTGTTATTTGTTCTTCGTAAAATAATTAAATACCGATTCGAAACCGTTATGTCGGAGTAAGATATCTAATTTAAGTTATAGTTTTATAAATAAAGGTATTAAGTTTATTTATATTATGTGAATAAAGTATTTTTAAGTGGATGATCATAACTTGTCCATAATCGAGTGCCTGTACTAGTTATGTGATTAATTAATTATAAATATAATACTGTGAGTTAATTTTAGTGGGTATTCACATCGAAACTTCTCACATGAAATGAAAATTATGAAATAAATATCATTATTATTAAATTTTGTTTTTTTATTTATGTTAGTAATCCCGATATCCATAAAATGTTTAAAAGGACTTGAGCTAATTTGACGCGAAGCCATAAGCAGCATATTGTTTTTTAAATACAGTGTCTATAGATAATGTCATTCAAGAACCAAAAGAACAATGCACTAGATATAATACAGATTTGTAAAAAAAAAACTCGAGGCGATTTTGAGTCGTTTTATCGATCGTTTTCGCCGTAGGGCTTAATCGCCCGTCTAAATGGCGACAGGGCCAGGCCGCCAGTGACTCCAATTTCACGAATTGGAGTCCAGCCATCAGAGCCCAGCTACAAATAATTCTCTCTTTCCCATTAGTACTTCGTGCAACAGAGATGACAAGACATTCTGTGAAGCCTAAACTAGCCGATACCTAAACTGGTTTCTGCTCTAAACTTATATTTAAATTAGCATTTAACAACTAATAGCCATTAAACACCGACCTAACACTATGACAACACTAACAAATTAACCTTTATGCACTAAATATCACACATAGGATTAAATTAACTCAAAGCTCGCTTCAACCCGACTAACTGCTGCTTTTAGCAGTTCATTTACAATTGTAATTGCTACAGCCGCTGTACAGAGTCCTCAGGCGACTATTATCAGCGATTATCATACAAAGAGCTTAGTAATGAAATGTTATTAAGGTGTCAGAAATGTTATAATGGAATTGATAAATGTGAGTCCGAAATACGACCCTGGATTTTGTATAATACATGTGAATATAAATAATTATTTACAGTCATAGGTTACCTAGGTGTCACTATGAATAGTATACCATAATAAATCTAAATACATAATTAAATATATCCACATAGGTACTACGTATATGTATCTTTACATTTTCGCCTTAAAGAAGAAATATGTTCGAAACAATCATAATCGAATTAGAGCGTGTACGCCGTACTGCATTTCATCCTTTTTTGTTCTCGAAATTACTGAACCGATTTTTAAATAGCTTTACTAACTAAGCAGGACTCGTCATAAATGTCTAAAATGTCAATAGAAAATATTTTCAAAATATCCTTATTTAAAAAAGGGGAATTTTTAACTGCACCTCTATTTAGAAATTTAAGCAAACAAAATATCTCCACTAATAACCTACTGCATATCAAATAAATTACTGTACTACAAATTAACTACTTGATTACCTAAACATGTTGTACTAAAAAATGTTTAAAATTCATCGAAATCTGATGGCTTTTTTTATCTAATTTACAGCAAAAATCTAGCTGAAACCACAGATATACGCATTTTGAAACAATATTACTCACCGTAAAACAAAAATACTGATTTGCACACAAATTATTAAATTAAAATAACTATCCCAGTCGCATATTAACCAGTAAGTACACGCTGACACCCCGACTCGGACAATTTAGGTTAGAAGAGGATGGCGGGGTCTGAAAGACCCCGCCATCCTCTTCGTGGTTATTTTTTTTTAAACCACCCAGAAGTAGGAGCCCCGCGAAGCGGGGCTCCGTCGACATGCTGGGAAGCGTGGACGCCCCGCGAAAGCAAGACCCTCTTTAATAGTTCAATAAATTACTGGTATGTGGTAATTAATAAATAATAAGACGACTGTGACTAATAAAATGCTGTTTTATTTAGAAAAACTGCTTAATAGGTGATGGATTCCAAAAAAAATGATTCAATATTTTGTTGCACTCGAAGAATTATTAGATTTACTTTTAGTTAACAGATAGTCATTCAGTAAAACAGATACCGCCTTATTACAAAAAGAGGTTTAACTAAAAACCCAGGTTTAATCTTGTTAAACTATGGTTTACACAGACATTATTACAAATCGAGGTTTTTCGATAAACCATGGTCTAACAGTAGTAGCTGTCAAAGGTGTGTCAAAGTTTCTCATAGCAAATTTTTCATTGTGTTGTAGTTTTTGTGTTATTTTCACCCAAAATGGATTGAAATAAGGTAGGTTTAATTGTTATTACTCATTGTGGATTTAATTGTTTAGACAATCGTTCAAATGGCGGTACTAAAGTCGAGGTTTTATCTTAGTTTTGTAATACGGACAAATTTAAACCATGGTTCTGCAGATAAGCCTGGACTTGATAGACCAGGTTTAAACCAAGGTTTATTTAGTTTTTGTAATAAGGCCGTTAAGCTTTAAAGATCTAACAGTAAAGTATAATTTATTCATTTGATGAGCAAATTTAGTGTGCGATTCAGTATTTTTGGTGGTAATTTCGAATATTTTGATTGAAAAAAGGGAATTTACAGTTAAAGTATTAAATACCACCCTTTAAAAAATGGATCCTTGTCTCGTAATTAGTTTATTAGGGTAGTTAGCTCCATTTATTTTATATTCTACCCTCACATCTATGTTATGACGGCTTTAATCAGCCATCTTTGTGCTGTATTGACAGTCAGTGTTCGATTACCGAAAGGGAAGGCAGGATCGCGTTGCCGTGCACGCGCATGTGTCGGTAACCACCATTGTATAACCTGATTTTTCGTCTAGTGTTATGATATAGTGCCTTCTGATCATATTGGAACAATCCTAGACATTAATTTGTGTGTGCCTACTGTTCGGATCCCGAAAGACTTTTTAGAAGACCATATTAGTGACGTCACATCCAACCACGTGGCTGTGAGCTGCATCAGCAAGCTTGATCCAAGCCAGGACGAGAGTGGAGCTAAAGGTTAGTGGAGTCAAATTTCTGGTTCTTGTCAAGGATCTGAGCCTTAGCTAGTGTACACTATAATCACTAAGTACATAGTAAAAAACAAAATCGTTTTATAACTTAGATCTTTAAAACTACGCAACGGATTTTGATGCGTTTTTTTTTAATAGATAGAGTGATTCAAAAGGAAGGTTTATATGTATAAAACATCCATAAGAGCGGGGCGCGTCGCTAGTCATTAATATGACTAGGCTTCACCAGCGTTTATTTTGAATTCGTCTATCAATTCGGCGACACGTGGCTCCACCTATTATCATAAGAACTTGTTTTTTCCACGAGAACAGTAATTTTTTTCCCTATGTCTGTCTCTGTACTTACCTGATGTCATATAGGAATGCAAAATTTTACGCCACGATTGGCGCTATGGTTGAACGATCGACTTATGCGCAGCGTGTCGCGGGTTCGATCTTTTCGATTTAAAAAAATAAATAAGTAATAATATTTCGGACTAGCTTCCGCCCGCGACTTCGTCCGCGCGGATGTCGGTCTTCGCGTGGATGGTAATTTTTTTTTTTCTACGTATTTTTCCAGGTTAAAAAGTATTTTATGCCCAGGAAGTTTCATCGAAATCGAACCGTTAGTTGTCACGTGATAACTGCACATACAGACAGAGAGACAGACAAAAATTTTTTTAATCACATATTTGGGTTTGGTATCGATCCAGCAACAACCCCGCTATTTATTTTTTCAATGTTTTCAATGTACAGAATTGACCCTTCTACAGATTTATTATATGTATAGAATAGATAAGGATAGGGTATATTTAAAACCCAATATTGAAATGGTTTTTGTTCAGGCCACTACTCCAAATTAAAGGCCCTATCTTGCCACGTTATCTCATTTGACGACACGGTTGTACAGTGGTTGAGCGATTGATTACTGCCCTGCGTGTCGCTGGTCGATTCCCGTACGGAACATTTGACATGACTTACAAGTAGTTATTCCGGGTCAGGTCTGTGTTTGTGTATATGAATTTAAATGTTTGTAAACGTAACCACGATGCAACGTTTTTTTGAAGTGAAAACTTCTTTAGCGGCGTTGAGCACTTTTCTGTAATGGGTATAAAATCTTAAACTCGCGTCAGGACACTCGCGTCAGGACACGTGACCCTGACCGAAAAAGCGTAGGACGGCGCAGGGCGCTTGCGTGAATGTTCGTGTGACTTTATTACTTTTATAGAAGTTTGTATGCTGGATACATTCGTTGCTAGGTAACATTGTTTATAAAAGATGTACGTCACATTGGAAAATTATTGAAATAAAAAGTCAACCATTTTTGCGAGTTTTACTAAAATCTGTTCACAAGATATTTCCAAAAATTACTATTCAAGTTTTCACTTCTGCCGGCACTCCCAGAGTGCAACCCGTCGTTTTTTTTTTTTTAATTATGCTATATGCCTCGCATTATTAATTAAGACTACTAGGCCAAACACACAGACGCCTATTACTCGGAATAAGCAGAATATAATTATTAGTTAGCTTTCTGCGTAAGATTTTAAAATTTATTTATATGGTAAAATCATCAAATAGTCAGATTTATACAGACTCAAAATCCACCCTGTTCTTTCAATTACCCTTTACGTTCCAGGGTCACGGTTACCTTTAAACACGGTCCCGCGACACACGTAAATATCCCTAGTAAAACTTCGTGTCGGGGTTGCGGGACTTATGATTTACCGTGACCCAGGTACGTAAAGGGTTATTGAAGGACACCGTGGATTTTAGTCAGTTCGAGTCTGACAGTCCCTTCCGCTCTGCTCTGGGTGGGAGGACTCATTTGTATTTCAAAAAAAAGTAAAACTTGGTAGTTATTTACAAGTACCTAATCATACGTGCTTCAGATTTCAACTGATATTATCTAAATATATTCATCATCGACTCGACTACTTACCTAGAGAATAGAGCTGTTTTAGTCGTCAAGCCAAATGCTATTTGCCCGACCTGAGAATCGAACCCCCAAGGTCTTATGTTCAGCAGTAGCGCTTATGTGACAACTAAAGACAGTAAAATGCTTTGACAGGACTATATTCGTTAATATATTATTAATTTAAACCAAATTCTTAGCATTCATACATTTTTGTCGTGGTAAAATCATCAAATGAGTTCTCCTACCCGTATTGTCACACTTGTACTGACTAAAATCCACGGTGATCCTTCAATAGCCATTTACGTTCCAGGATCACGGTTACCTGATGAGACAGGAAAGACTTAGCATGGACCGAATCTTGTTCCTGAATAGAAAAGAACATCAACATCTCTATCCTGTAAATATGACAGGTTTTAATACGTGCCTCTCTTTCTAAAGAGTATGGTTTAAACCAGATACTGCTCAGTCCATGCTCTTATGTGTTTCTAAACCAACACTGACACATAGCGTACTTGAACGTTTTTAACATTGATCTTAACTGTATTTTCGTTATAGTACAGTAACCTGACAATGTGAACTAATCTTTATTTAGTTGCGCAAGTGTCGTGACTATGGATCGCTAATCATGCGCTGGAGTGCGCCGGCGCAGTTAAAAATGTGGCGCAGGGTCAAGGGCGGGGTATGTGATGAGCATTGTCACGCCGTGGGACAGATACTGCACTAACCTACTTACTGTAGAATTCGTGCATGTGACATAGGAAGCTCTTTTATTGTGGTGTATCTATGAGTAGATAACGACCATGTTTAGATAATTCGGCTGTATTTTTGCGTGGCATCTGGTAGGAACTTCATATACTCTGAAACGCATTCTGTAATAGTTACTCCTGAATCGCCTCCGACTGGCTCGTTGGTCGAAGGCCAACCTACACTGGCCCCAAATTTTGCGTTTAGCGAGCGGCAAAGGCGGTGACGAATCCTGCCTGCCCCGCTTCCACCATCATCATCATATCAGCCCGGGACCACCCACTGCTGGGTATAGGCCTCCCCCTTTTTATGCCATATCTCTCGGTTCTGTGCTTCTCTTATCCAACTGTTCCCTGCGATCTTGACAATATCGTCAACCCAACGGGCTTTTGGGCGGCCCTGGTTTCTTTAGCCGAACCTTGGCCACCATTCGGTCAAAACCTTACTCCATCTGCCATCTCTGCGTCTAGCCAGATGCTCCACTTGAGGCGTATCGACCTATCCCCGACGTCATAGACTTTCGTCCGGCGACGGATTTCGGTGTTACGCACTCGGTCTAGAATAGTAATGCCGATCATGGATCGCTCCATGGCCCTTTGTGCAACTCGTATTCGGTGCACAGTTAGCGTCCTTTGTTAGCGTCCATGTCTCGGCACGGTAAGTCATCGTCCCGTCATCGCCCCGCTTCCGCCACACGTGGAAAATCAAACATGCAGCAATGTATAGTACGTTCAAGGCGCGGCCCACCCTGAGGCGCCGTCTGAAACCCTGCATGTCCATAAACGTCGCTTAAGGGTCGACTCACACCAAAAGAGCGGCGAAGGGCAGCGAAGCGCGGAGTTACGGAGTCCCGCGACTTCTCGAGCATTCCAGCGACTTCTCGAGCCGAGCGAGGAGTCGCTGGAATGACTCCTCGAGCGGTCGCGGGAATCCGCGCGCCTTCTCGAGCCCACCCGCGAAACAACGAGACGCGCGCGGGGAGCGGGCGCGAGGGGCGGGTTATTGCCAGCGGCCGCTCGCGACTGCTCGAACATTCTCAGGAATTCCCGCGACTTCTCACGCAGTAGCACGGCTACGTTTATGGAATTCCCCGGAATTCCTGCGGCTCCGCGGGCATTCCCGCGACTCGTTCGAGTTTCTCATGCGATAATAAATTTTATTTTAATGAAAATAAAGTTAAAATTCATATGACACTGAAACTGCGCTCCGCTTCGTTGCCCTTCGCCGCTCTTTTGGTGTGAGTCGACCCTAATGGTTTTTCCATCAGTCAATCAATTTCTCTTATATCGTGGGTTTTCAGTCACACAAACAGCCTGACTCGGAAGAATTACCTGTAGTTCATACAAATAGTTTTTCTGTACGGAAATTGAACCCGCGACACGCAGAGCAGCAATCAACAACTAAGCCACAATCGTCAACCATTTGATCACGACAACAAAAAAACGTGTGTCAAGCCGTTTAGCAAGAGTTTATCAACATTGTTAGTGAGCGGCGAGAATGATGCTGAAAAGTTTGTCTAATTCAATATAGGTTGCCCACACGAATGAATACGAGGCTTTCGTTAATTAACTGGGCGGTGTGACTCCCCGCAAGTAGTGCCCATTTATTATATCCAGCCAGTTAGGTTTGTGGTGTTGATAGTAGTGTGTGGCTTTTTGGCTCTAAACCAGATATTTGTTTTGTGTGAAACACATGTATAGATTTTTTTTTAAACGTTGCCCCTCACAAGAAATTTCTCCTGTGTCGTGGGTGCGTTTACGAACATAGAAACTCACATTCACAAACACCCAGACCCGTAACAAACTACTTGTAAGGTCATATAAATATTTGATCCGTGCGGGAATCAAACCCGAGACACATAGCGCAGGAGTCCAATTTCTCAGCCACTGCGCCAAACGCGGATGATGTCAGCTTGACTAAAAGTTTTTTGGGTTAAAATGAAAACTCAAAATTGAAGCAGAAACTATTTTATTGCAGAAAACCCAAATTAAATACAGCAATTACAATTGAAGCGTGGAACATTTTAACGTGAATACAAAATACTGAATAATTTAACAGTCTACAAGCAAGTGTTTATACTTGAGATTAAATATAATTTTGTGTTAATAATTATAATGTTATTAAATGCCTCAGTGAAGGGATGTTCTCATCAGTCGCGTGACATGGCCTTGTGAACTATTTCATGTGCCATCTCACGACAACACCTTATCGAAACATTACATCTTTCGACAAAGCGTGTTTGAGATCTTTACGTCGTGAAATGGTGTTAAATGCGTATAAATATTGCTTTAGATTTCAAGATCCGGACGGATTACATGGGGTTTATAAATGAACACTGGGATTTATAGATATAAGGGGCGGATTAAATAATTTGAGGTGAAACCTAATCACCAAAAGTGGAAAGATTTGAAACAGATCTACATCATTGCGTTGCTAAATATTGAAGAATGATAAGTGTTTATGGATAAACCCCATTTGCAAATTTTTTATGACAAATTTAATGATATCACAAGCTATTTAGAATATAATTGTTGTCTAAAACTAGTATAATATGATGCTAGCTGGCCAAGCACCCGTCGTAACTGAGGCAGTGCACCACAAAGGGCCGGTCTCAAGGTTGCTCGTCTATCAACGCCTGCAAGAACGCATCAGGTTCAGGAATGTCTTCCAAGAATCCGGCTGCATCACAGAACTCGGCGAAGGAAGCGCAGGGCAGCAGCTCGTCAGTCAGAGTCGTTACTATACGTTCAGCAGCTTTCCCGTTCGCTTCGTCGCTGTGACGAATGTATTCAGCGAGTTTTATCGGCCATTGGTCTACTGTTGTCGCGCTTACGTTCTGTGGACGAAAAGTTGGTATTAGGCATAGATTTTTGCATGCGATTATAGCATAAATGTTCGCTCTGTTCCAGTTACTCCAGCAAACGCTTATAAATTGGGCGGGCATGTGTAAAAAATGTGCGCGCACTTCTGGATATTTTTGTGTGCACACATGTGAGGAGTGGACTCATTATTGTGTGAGTACATCATTGTTAAACCTAGTTCAGTGAAATGTTCGCGTTTAAGGCTTTGATCAACAAAGCGCGATCCGCCCCGGCGATGCGATCTGGCGATACGATTTGATTGCATGCGTTCTCAGTAACCTATGGATGTCCATATGTGCTTTCTCACTTTGGGCGTCAGATCGCATCGCGTTCTGCCTTTACAGTGATCGTATGGGTTCAGATCCTATTGCCGGAACGGATCGCGCTCTATTATGTGGGGCCTTTAGCCTTTGTGCACCGGCCAGGCTGTGCGTAGCTTTTGTTCGCGCACAGTGTGGCACATTTGTGCGCGAACATTTTCAATTAACGGAGTTGTTGTTCAGTATCAGAACACTCACCTTAAACATAACAGTGTACAGTTGATCGACGATGGCTATGAAGAGCGCGTACGGCTTGTAGTCGTTCCACGTCTTGACCGCGCGCTGGTCCGCGGGCAGCGCGCGCAGGGCGGGCCCGGCCGGGGCGGCGGCGCGCGCGTGCGCCAGCAGCAGGGCCGCGCGCAGCATGCGCAGGCGCAGGGAGCGCCATCTGGGGGGGGGGAGGTTAGATAGGAGTCATAGGTTACTGGTGTCCTACCACGGCGACTTAAAGCGAGAGTAATTCCAGTGTGGGAAAGAGACAGAGCTATACAATAATGTAAGCTTAAGGAAATATTGGCTCTCCGTGGATTATATATACATTTTTAATTAATTTCTTGCATTCATTTATTTAGTGCAAACACACGTTTCGTAAGTGAGCGTCTACATCGGAAAATACGACCGAAATTATTTAATCCAAATCCCGTCGCGGTATTTTCTTTGAGGGCTGCTTCTATTGGACGTTTAAAAGACTTAGATAGGTAAAATCAATTTAATTGGTTACAGAAAATGATTCAACCGAAGATAGATACCGAGATAGATTAATCATTTCCCAGCGTAAATGTTTTCAGATGTATTCGTATTTCCGAAAACAGTCGATGATTGCTTAAGCGCATACTTTCCTGAAAAGAGTAATACTTACTTGGCATGTGGGTACAGCATGAGCATGAGCGTGACGAAGTACAGTGGTCCCTCGGCATCGTGCGCGGACTCCAGCAGTCGCGCCGGCGCCCACGCCAGCGCTGCCTCCAGCGCTGACACCTCGCGGGCTGCCACACGGCTCCTGGGTTATAAGATAAATTAGTACATTCAATAGTCAATAAAAAAAACCCCATTGTATTACCACGGTCCATTATATTTTTTAAACGCGGCCCGCCGCCACCCGTGTCGTGCAGCGTGCACGTGTGACCATGTTACGTTACACTTACGTGTTGATGACGTAGAGCGCCATGTGCACGAGCGCGGGCACGAGCTGCATGTTGGACAGCGGCCCGCCGCCGCCCGTGTCGTGCAGCGTGCACGTGTGACCATGTTACGTTACACTTACGTGTTGATGACGTAGAGCGCCATGTGCACGAGCGCGGGCACGAGCTGCATGTTGGACAGCGGCCCGCCGCCGCCCGTGTCGTGCAGCGTGCACGTGTGACCATGTTACGTTACACTTACGTGTTGATGACGTAGAGCGCCATGTGCACGAGCGCGGGCACGAGCTGCATGTTGGACAGCGGCCCGCCGCCGCCCGTGTCGTGCAGCGTGCACGTGTGACCATGTTACGTTACACTTACGTGTTGATGACGTAGAGCGCCATGTGCACGAGCGCGGGCACGAGCTGCATGTTGGACAGCGGCCCGCCGCCGCCCGTGTCGTGCAGCGTGCACGTGTGACCATGTTACGTTACACTTACGTGTTGATGACGTAGAGCGCCATGTGCACGAGCGCGGGCACGAGCTGCATGTTGGACAGCGGCCCGCCGCCGCCCGTGTCGTGCAGCGTGCACGTGTGACCATGTTACGTTACACTTACGTGTTGATGACGTAGAGCGCCATGTGCACGAGCGCGGGCACGAGCTGCATGTTGGACAGCGGCCCGCCGCCGCCCGTGTCGTGCAGCGTGCACGTGTGACCATGTTACGTTACACTTACGTGTTGATGACGTAGAGCGCCATGTGCACGAGCGCGGGCACGAGCTGCATGTTGGACAGCGGCCCGCCGCCGCCCGTGTCGTGCAGCGTGCACGTGTGACCATGTTACGTTACACTTACGTGTTGATGACGTAGAGCGCCATGTGCACGAGCGCGGGCACGAGCTGCATGTTGGACAGCGGCCCGCCGCCGCCCGTGTCGTGCAGCGTGCACGTGTGACCATGTTACGTTACACTTACGTGTTGATGACGTAGAGCGCCATGTGCACGAGCGCGGGCACGAGCTGCATGTTGGACAGCGGCCCGCCGCCGCCCGTGTCGTGCAGCGTGCACGTGTGACCATGTTACGTTACACTTACGTGTTGATGACGTAGAGCGCCATGTGCACGAGCGCGGGCACGAGCTGCATGTTGGACAGCGGCCCGCCGCCGCCCGTGTCGTGCAGCGTGCACGTGTGACCATGTTACGTTACACTTACGTGTTGATGACGTAGAGCGCCATGTGCACGAGCGCGGGCACGAGCTGCATGTTGGACAGCGGCCCGCCGCCGCCCGTGTCGTCGTGGAAGGTGCGACCGCGCGCGAACCGCAGCAGCAGTAGCTTCAGGTCGTGTAGAGTGCACGTGTGGCCGATGTCGCGGTGCCCGGTGCATTCCTGAACAATGTGGAGATATGTCAGTAGATATAAATTCGAAGATCAGGTTTAGTAGTACAGATAGTGAAAGCAACTAACCTGCAAATAAGTGGTGTGTCGTGCCAGACAGCTGGCGAAGGCGTTCTCCGGCACGTGCGGGCCCCACAGCGGCAGCAGACCGTTGCAGCGCGTCGACGCGTTCTGTAGCGCCGCGCTCTCCCACTCGTCTCTGTACATACATCATATTGTTAGACAAAGGTAGAATTTTACCATTTCACAGGCACTGAGTGAAAGAGTATTTTCCAGTACTAAAATGGCCACTTTAGCAGTATTCCTAATGATTCATGTCTTCATGAATGTTCATATACCTGGTAGTGTCTGCCACTAGCAGAACTGAACATATAGCATGGTATAATGTTATTTTTATTGCAAATGTCAATTATTTATCGTACCTAGCGCGCGCGAGTCTGACGGCAGCCATGTGACACTCGACATGCACGATGTTGTAGTGCGACACCGTGGTGTAGCCCAGCGTCTTGCGCGCGCGCACCTCGTACTCCTCCACCGGGCAGCGCTTCGTGAACGTGTAGATACCGAGCACCTGAAGCAAAATAATGTATTAGAACTCTTAGAAATTACAAAAAAAAAAAAAACTGTTTTGAAACTACTTTGCTGAATGGTTTCAGACAGCTAATAACAGCTCTTGTAAATCAGGTTAACTGTTTACCTAATTACTGAGGGTAGTTTCGCAATTACAAGGTGTAGAAGTGTAAGAAACGCATAAAGTTCCTAGATTCTCCATATAAAATGAAGGATCTCCTAATCAGATGGGTGTTATTTCTGGTCTCTTGCGTCCAGGTGTGTAGAAATTTAAATATGCGATGCAGACTTTTTATACATAACGAAGTCAATGAAGAATCATTGCTTTATCCCACTGGTCCCCTTCTACTATCGGATTTCTAGACGCACTGCTAATTTTCACCCATTCCACCAATTGGCTAATTGACTGAAAAATTATAATTAGTCCGTCACTTAGATTATCAAAAAATATTCGACCCGTATTTTTTCTTTGGTTTCGTAAACCAAAATTGACGGAGATACGATGCTTTCAAAATTGGCAATACGTCACAATTCAGTACAATTCCTACTGAATTCTGAAGTCAGAAGCCCCACTCTCGAGTTTTGATGCCTCGTATTTTGGTGAATATTCATTGATTTTGCAAAAGAAAAAATACGTGTCCGTTATTTTTTTAAACTCTAAATGACGGACTAATTATATTTGTAATTTATAGCTACTGTCAAATAGCCAATTCGAACTAGGCAAAGTTTCTATCTTCCTTTATAATGCGCAAAGGAAAGAACTGGAACTGACTTTCTGCGTCGGTGTTCCAGAACGAATACAACCCGAATTTCTTCAAAGTCAGTGTGAACAGGCTTCTTCTGGGTAAACTTGTCTCAGCCACCTAGACCTGGACTAGAGTAAAGAGCAAACCCACCTCAAGGTCGACGATGGAGCGAGCTTACCCAGAAGAAGCCTGTTCATTCTAGCTTTGAAGAGATTAGGGTTGTATGCGTTCGGAAACACAGTCGCAGGCAGAGAGTTCCACTCCTTCGCTGTCCGCATTATAAAAGACGTTTGGAAACGCTTAGTGCGAATTGGTGGAATAGCAATAAGGTAAATTATTGATAGTATTAGTACTAGTATTCTTCTTAACGATATCCGATACAAGGTTCAGTTTACCTTGGTGGGCTGGTACTTGTATCCCTCGCGACAGATGCAGCACACCGCTCCGTTCTCCTCAGCCAGGTCCGCCACCTGCTGCGTCAGCGAGCACTGCGCCGTGACCTGGCCGCGCTCGTTACTGCGCATGCCCAGAGCTCCTAGTTGACGCTCGCGCACTGCCATCGCTAGGCGTTTCTTCTCCTGTTTAGATGAAAATATGTGGTTAAGATTATACAATAATATATAGAGAAGTCACCTCTTTTTTTCTTAAAGAGAGTATCCAATGTTCGTTCTTAATATATATTTCAATTCAAATCCCAAAACCTGTTTTCTTTGACGGCTGTTTCTCATCGGGTAGGAAAATTCAATCGTATATTGGTTACAGATAAAGATCGGGATCAAGACAGCAACCGGGACAGAATTTCAGTACCCAACTAAGTCTCAATTTATATTCTTACCAGGATTAAAACCACCATTCATTAAAATTATAAGTTAATTATAAGTTAGGCCCGGGCTTCGCTTAAACAGACATTTTTTTTTTAGCGTGGTAAATTCATCAAATGAGTCCCTCCACACAGGGCAGAGCGGGAGGGACTGTCAGACTCGTACTGACTAAAACCCACGGTGTCCTTCAATAGCCCTTTACATTCCGGGGTCACGGTAATTCGTAAGTCCCGCGACCGCGCTTAAACAGACATTGCGTGTGATGCGCGGAGAAATCAGATTCAACCAATCACGATTCTTGGAGATGTGTGAATAACGTCTCTTCTCCGCTCTGTTAAAACTGGGCTTTCAAATGAGTATATTCGTGTGATATATTACCTGTCTAGTGAAGTCCCTGACTTGCTGCACCTTGGCTGCACACTGCGGCTGCGAGCGCAGCGCTTCCAGAAGGTTCTCCGCCAGCGAGCCCACGTGCTCACCCGATGACACTTGCTCCAAGCGGTGGACGATTGGAATCACTTTCTCGCATACTAACATCTGGGAGGAAAAAAGAACGAATATATCGTTATCTTTATCGATTACATCGGATATGAAAAGGAGCAAGATATGTTTGCTTGCCAATAAGGCATCCTCACATAATGTAGAGACAACGTTTCAGACGTTTATTCAATGTATTTGTTCCTCCTATAGCCCGTTATAAAATATACTAATTAAGCATTACACAATGTGAAATTCCTATATAAATAAACAAAGGCAAATCAGCAAACAAGTTCTTAGGTAATTCATATTAACCGTTATTGGCCATGCAATACTATAATTGACACTCTGTAAAATCTATATATATAAAAAATGTTATGTTGGTTTGTGTACGCTTCAAAAACTCAAAAAATTCTGCACCGATTGAGCTGAAACTTTAGCATGATATATAATCCGCATCAAGAATTGCTTTTATCTATTTTTTGCATCAACACATATCCGCGACCGCGAAAAACTGTTTTTTTTTTTTGTGCCACAGCGAAGCGTGGCAGAGTACAGCTAGTATTATATATATTGCTGTGAATTTGTTGATTTTCTAATTAAGTAAATCCATACCTGTGTCGGTTCGTGGTCCGCAGCCAGTCCGGTGAGAAAGCGCAGTATGTACTTGAGTGCAGGACGACTGATGAACTCCTTAAGCTCGTCAGAGTCCGTGCACACCAGTGTCGGCTTCACACACGGCGCGTGCTTCTGTACAACAAAATTATTTGCTTTGATCTTTATGAACATGGGAAGAAATGCGTCTTATGAGAATGTTATTGGGTCAATTTTGTTCCATCATTTTAGAAGGCTTTTCTCCCTTGATGTCATTGGGTCGATACATTTTGTTTCATCACATTTGTAAGCTTTTCTTCATTTTCCAAAAGGCATATTTTTTTGACATTTCGCACCTTTAGAATAGAAGTGGCGTTATCCAAGGTTCCAGTTTTTCGGGAAATGTTATTTATTAATTC
Organism: Agrotis puta; assembly: GCA_943136025.2. Taxonomy (NCBI): domain Eukaryota; kingdom Metazoa; phylum Arthropoda; class Insecta; order Lepidoptera; family Noctuidae; genus Agrotis; species Agrotis puta. The sequence continues at coordinate 15,692,057 of OW964169.2, read as the reverse complement.
AATATCGAGTGACGCGGGGAAAGAGCGTGATTTGAAAGAGACGGAAACAGTGCGTTTTTCCTTTTCTGGGCTAGAAGAGCTGGTTTCTTTTTAATAAACTAATAGAATACATGTATATAAGTCGTTCGATGCATAAAAGTCATTTTTTTTTATTTTTAGTTAGTTCACTTTAATTGTAAAGGTGCGATTTATTTGTTGTTGTTTTTTTTTGTCACCGATTTCTACAATGTTAAACCTGTGAGTGCTATTAAACAGGCTGACTTTTTTTCTATTCTAGCGAATTTACGTTCAAATACAGTTATGTATAAACGAAGTGGCAACAGCATGAGCGAGTTTTTTAAACATTTAGGAGTACATAATGTAAATACGTAGATTATTTTAATCGAAAATACAATCCTTCAGCGTTTAGAGCCAAATTAATGGCGAGAAACACAACCCTAGCGTTATCTTGAGACACACTGAGCACTCATACTAGTTAGTATTTATTTTTTACCCGACTGCGCCAGAAGGAGGGTTATGTTTTTTACCAAATTAGTACAAGACAGTGAAAAATAAATCCAAAATCACTTACCACAATATACTCAAGCGCATCACGCACAATTCCAAGCGAGATCAAATAGTCCTTCAAGGTCCCTCCGATGGAGTTCCTCTCAATATTCGCGCAGAAGACACAGAACAGCTCCATACGGAACTCCTCCTCAGTCCACTGCTCCGAGTCCAGGCGGTCGAAGTCCAGCACTGGCTTGAAGTGCTCCACTAGCATGGCCATCTTCAGGTCGTTGCCGTACACTAGCGCGGCGAGGACGCGGGTCAAGTGCCCTAGGGCTACTGAGTTGTTACGGATTCCTGGAAAACAAACGTTCCATTAATTTTGACTCTGTTCTACTGCTCAGATTGTTTCTATCCAATACAATGATATCATGCTTATTTTGCTTATATTAAAATCAGCGTAAAGTATTATTATAAAAAAATATTTTGTCCAGATTTTTTTCGAGAAAGAGTCGAATGGCATTATGAATAAAAAAAGAACTTTTCATTCATTTTTATGGACAACTCGAATTTGATCAAAACTAGCTTAAATGCATGACTCTGTATTGTATAATAGGACTACGGCTATTTGGTGGATTCTAGGAAAATTAATTTACCTGGACATTCAGTGCAGTTGAGTAGAGCTTGCACGTACTCGGGTCCTCCGAAAGTAAGTGAAAACTGCAGGAATGATTCCAGACTTTCACTCGCTGCCACGGATAGAATACGCTCCATGATCTATAAAATTAAAAAACGTAATAACACATTTTTTTTACAGATATCTTGCAGACGTCTTGCTCAAAAACATGAGTCACAAACCTCCAGTAACTGGTACACGAGCTGCGCCCGCGCCATGTCCTTCTCCTCGATGGCCGCCAGGTGCAGCGCGTGCAGCAGCACGGGCAGCGCGCGCGTGTCCGCTCGCGTCAGCACGCGCACGCAGCGCCGCACGCGCGTGCACAGCGACAGCAGGCGCAGCAGGGTCGAGCACAGCGCACGGGCCGCGCCCACTCGCTGGATGGCTGCCAGGCGCTGTAGCATCACTTCTATACCACCTGTGAGAAGCATTTGTCTCGAATGTTGAGATCGGTTTGGACCCATGTAAAATGAAGCGATATAGACAAAGTAGGTATGACGATGACAATGGTGGCGTTTTAATATAACAATCTCAATGATGACGTTCGGATACTTAAGGTCAATTCACATCGAGACGCGACGCAGCGCGCTCATTTCAATGGAGCGACTCAAAATCTAACGTAGTTTATTACACGAAAAGATACACATTTTCAGTATTGCTTCACGTCGCGTCTCGGTCTGAACCCGTACAAAAAGCCCATTTAAAAGCCTTAGTATTTTTTTGATATCTTTTTTCTAAATTCATTAGCGAATGAAAACTGGAAGTCATGAGGAGAGGCCTCTGCCGCGCAGTGGGATGATGTAGGCTAGCAGTACCAGTATAATCAGCGAATTAATCGGTATATATGTCCTGTCACTCATACATTATCACAAAGCAATATTTCCACAAAACAAGTTGAAGGCAGAATCTTAAGCAGTTTTTTTACAGTTTGAATTAATAAGCTGGTTTATACATACCACAATCAGCAAGCACGTTCGCCATTCGGTACAGCTGTTCATCGTCGACGGCCTCAGCGTTGGCCTGCGTCAATCGCTCCACGAACTCCTCGGTAGCATCGCCGAGTAGGCCTCGCATACGGTACACTACACGCATCGCGTCTACACCTTCACCGGATGTGCACCAAACCTGATAGAATAAGCAACAGTTTCATAGTTTGAAATTATTGTACCTTATTTTTACCGCACTTCGTGGGTTATATGGATGGGTAATTTTTTTTTTTTTGCCCCCCACTAGGAATTTCTCCTGTATCGTGGGTGCGTTTACAAACATAGAAACTCACAAACACCCAAACTCGGAACAACTACTTGCAGATCATACAAATATTCGTTCCGTGCGGAAATCGAACCCGTGAAACATAGCGCAGGAGTCCAATTGCTCAGCCACTGCGCCAAACGTGCCGTCTCTCCTTTATAGAAATGGGTTTATGTCCTGAACATTTTGGGCGCGTTGAAATAACGCCCGATAAATGCCCGTAAACGCCGAACCAGACGGGTGTTGTGACTGGTGTGCTACTTACTGAACCAGAGTTATAGGGTTTTTACACGTCTGCCTAAACAATAAGTGTTTAATCCTATATTTAATATATGGAAAAACCGTACGACTGTCGTGTCGTTTAGTAGCCCACCAGTCACAACACTCAAGTTACATCGCGACAGTTGTATGGTTTTTCTATATTATTATTATCGTTCCAACTATTTATTTAACTTTTACAGCTAAAGAAGTGATATCCAAATTGCATTTCTGACTCGATTACAAAAACAACCGATTTTATTTACAAAGCAGTTTTCATTGATTAAAAAAATTGCATTGATATTCCATTCTTACTCTCAACGTTTTAAAAATAGATCTAGGTATCATTCTGCAATTTGGTTATAATCACGTCACTTATTAAAAAAACGAAGTACCCTTAAACCATTGCACTTTTTCACTATTGTATTTATGTAATAATTACGTGACTTCATAAGCGTGTATACGTCAAAAGTTAAATAAGATTGAAATAGTGTTCTTAGAAAAACCATACAACTATTCCGACTTAAGAATGTTGATTCCTCATTTATTTCATTCTTAGTCAACGTTTTAAAAATAGATCTAGGTATAATTCTACAATTTTGTTATAATCACATCACTTATTAAAAAAACAAAGTGCCCTTAAACCACTGCACTTTTTGACTATTGTATTTATGTAATAATTACGTGACTTCATAAGCGTGTATATGTCAAAAGTTAAATAAAAAAGATTGAAATAGTTTTTATAGAAAAACCATACAACTGTTCCGATTTTTGATTCGTCATATAACTTATTATCATACCTTCTTATATACATCCTTAACAGGTAAATCCAGCGACATGATCTTGTTGCACACAAGCAGTTCCATGCCGTTGTCGTCCTCCAGCAGGGCGACCAGCTCGCAGTCGGTACAGATCTTGTTCTTCACGTCGCGCATCAGAGGACCCATGCCTGGTTCCAGCGAGGAGTAGGGGTTGCCTAACATGCGACCCTGAGGAATAATGTTGAGTTTAGTTATAGAATATCTCTTTTTAAAGACAAAAAGTCGTCATTTATACCAAGAAATTAGAATCAAATTGAAATGGCACTGGGTAGGTTAAAAATTCAAATCATAGTCCCTTTCTACGTTAACGTACCAGTGAAAAGACCCCATGCTTAATTTTCTTTTCTAACCCTTCAACCAATACCGCTACCTCATTTCTGGATTTCAACTAGGTAAGTGTCAGAGCAACAGAAGTATTTTTTTTTTTGTATGGCATCTCGCAGGTCAACCTCTAGTAGGTTGTGTACTGCTCAACCGGACTTTTCTGTGGATGCCTTAAGATATTAAGGCCTCCAGCCAGGGCAACAAACTTAGTAAAAAACTAAGCAACCACACGCTAAGGGCACCCCCTATGGGGTACGGACCTCGGCTTAGGGTGTCGCTGGGGAGGGGGGGGGGAGCAAGGGCCAGGCTGTTGGCTTTCAATGGCAACAGAAATGCAGAGGTATGACTATATTTATTTTGAACCGGTGCTTTATATGGTGTTCAATCTAGATATTTTAAAAGTACAGTTAAAAAGCTATTGATTTATACGAATATCTTTTCTGGGCGTCACTGGGGCAGTAATGGGAATGGTTTTTAGAGAGGAAGTTATTCGAGAGGTAAAGAAGAAATCTGCAGGAAAATTAAAATCGCAGTATTATAGAACTTAAATGCAAGAATTACTAACTACTACTAATAACCGTTTTACCTGTAAGAAGTCCTCCTGCTGTGGATCCTTCTCCAATGTAAGGAAGAACTCTCCGACGTCGTTCTCTTCAGGGTAGATGATGGAGCAGAGTCTCTCGAAGATAAACACAGGAGTGCGGTAGTCGTGGAGAGGGTACTTCTGCACCGTCTCTATGCAAACTGCCATGAACTCTGCTGTTTCGGCTTCCGTACCTGCGGGAAAGAGGTAATATGAATTTCTGCACTGTGCATTTTGGAGCCAGTTGGTCTAAAGTAGGTACATGGAATATTCTATTCTATTCCTCTAGCTCTAGAGTAGATATTTGATAACGAACAATTTTAACAACTTTGATACTAGCAACGGCACTGAAGTATGTAGTCATTCTATATCCCCAGTTCGTCGTCCTTTGTCAAAGGACTTTTTCATACCGATCGTGCATTTTTACAGGAATTACTCTCTTCCATCTCTGCTATCGTCTGTACTTCTCCTCTTATCCCCGAATGTCTTACCGGTGGTCATCTCCTCCAGCAGCTCCAGCAGCTTCTCCTGCGTGTCGTCCGTGAGGCGCGTGCGCTGCACCACGAGGCGCCGCAGCGACAGGTACCCTCCCAGCACGGCGCCCACCAGCCGCCCCTTGTACGTGCGCCGCGCGCCGCTCTCCTCCAGGAACATCGCTAGCAACTCCGTCAGACGCTTTAGAGCGTAGCCTGGGGGTGAACAAAAATAATAGAGTACCAGGCATAGGAAGCTTTGAGTTAAATCCTGAGCGAAGCGAGAACAACAATCTTGAGCAGCTCTAGCAGTTAGAGATCTCAGCTTGGGGTGACCAAGATGAAAACACTTAACTTTTAATAACTACTGACACTTAGATTAAAAAAACAATTCGATATTTGAAAAATGGTGATATACATAAAAAAAACTGTACCTTGCGCCAAATCCGAAGTAAGTGTAGTCTCTTCCAGGCGATGAAGCTGTTCGATCTCCTTGGTCATCAGATCTGCTATCAGTTGCAGGACCCCACGTAGAGCCAGGAACTGTTTCCATGGTGCTTCAGATGCCAGCGCTATTGGTAGAAAGCAAAATTGTAGATGAAAGATTTATAATGTTGGAGCATTTACTTGGTACATAATGTATGAGTTAAAGTATAACTTACTCTGATAAAGTTGTAAGAATTGTTCGCTGGCTTCTCCGGCTCTACCGACATCGGGTAAGAAGCTGGTTAGCAGAATCAACACCTGCGGACGAACAACAAATGATTATACACATATAAAGAGAGATAAGACATCTTTCTGCTTTTTCATATGATTGTCAAGTACACGGCGGGGCAACAAAAATCTAGTCCTTATTCTTATTGCTTACAATAAGTCAGTAATCGAAATTGAATAGTTCTGATTTGCTATTCTCTAAACACCCAGTACCACGGCAGCGCTGAAGCTACGGTTTACAAGCGGAGTCTTACAGAGAATACTATAGCTAGCAGATTATAGCGAAAAGATGTTTAAAAGTAGATCCTTTTTTTACGTGGTAAAATTATCAAATGAGTCCTCCCACCCAGGGCAGAGCGGGAGGGACTGTCAAACTCGTACTGACTAAAATCCACGGTGTCCTTCAATAGCCCTTCACATTGCGGGGTCACGGTAATTCGTACAATCCCGCGACCAAAAGTAGATCCTGATTATAAAACTAAAAATTGCACATCGACCTTTAGAAAGAGATAATCGGCTAGTCTCTCTTTGTAGAGCGTGATCTCTTTTTATCATCGTTACCTGTATCAAGTTGCCACTACTTACAGCTTTAGTCCTGTCGTAGGAGTCGCACAGTGACTTGACCATCTGGCAGGCGGTGTGGCGGGCGATGCGTGAGCTGGGGTCGAACATCACGGGCCGCAGCCAGCCGCCGTCCTCCAGGGCTAGAGGTCGCATGCCGTGCGACAGCATCGTCTGTGGATTATAATTTGTTATAATAGCTGCGATTATAGACAAGTTACTATATTCGAAGAACTATGTATGCAAATGGAAATTTTCGAGGGTGGCGAGATCATAACGTGAAAAAAGGATGATACAGTATCATCCTTTTTTCACGTTCGTATTTTCGTTTCGTATTTTCTACAAATACACAAATACGTGTCATTCACCATGGTGAGCGTATTGTGCTATAACCGTAATAACTACGAGTCTTGATGTGACTGCATTAATTGTTGAATTTAAGTTCAGGTGTAGGCCACCTGAAAGAGACAGAGCTATACACGTCGTATAGCGCCATCTCGTTCCCGCAGTGGAACTACTCACGCTTTAAGATGTCATGGTAGGCCACCTGGGGCCGTATTATGACGTCTTTAATCCAGGCTTCTCCCAGTGAGTCAAAGAGACAGAGCTATACAAGTCGTCTAGCGTCACCTCGTTCACTCACTAGAACAAGCCTGGTTTTAAGACGTCATGATACGGGTCCTGGTCTTTTATTTCAATTACTTGCTCATATTTCCCTCGATATCAAGCGACCTTTTCTTTTTCAAAGAAAACAAACGCCATTTCATATATGTACCTCAGTTACTTTTTAACATTGAAGCTATTTATTACGTACCCTCTCGCGCCATTTGGCCAGATACTTGGTGGCGAGGTGCAGGTCGTGCGGCGCGGGCGCCCCGTGCGCGGGCGGCGGCACGCGCGCGCTGGCCAGGCGGCGCCACTGCGCGTGCGGCACGCGGCCCGCCAGCCACGCCGCCAGGTCCACCACCACGGTGCCCGTCGACGATGGTGCTGCCGTGCCCGTCACTGGCACTACGGTTGGTGCTTCCTGTGATAAAACAGGAGTTGTCATCGTATGAAATACGCGAGCGATACGCGGATACATTTTTTAATGTATTTTTTTGAGTCTTTCAAAACGCTTTTACTTCACTTCAAGGAAAAGGAATGACAAACTCAACTCTGCATCTAATTATTTCAGCTTTTATAGTCTCCGAGGTTCTCCACCATTAAAATGCTACACCGGAAAGTTACATTATTGTAAACTCTGGTGTAAAGACAAAAAATCTTTATGTTATTGTTAAAAAATTGCACAAATGCAAAACATTGTTAGTGTACACACATTTTTTTAATGTAATTGTGTAATGTAATTTTCATCAAAACGTTGTATGTATCGAAAATAACGTTTCTTTGAAAAACTTTTCTTAAATTTTTAAACAGAAGGCCACAAGGAGTATTTTACGAATATTTTCTTAAATAACCTAAAAGCCACTTGTATTATAACAAGGACCCACCTTAGCAGTATCCTTCGGAGTTTCCGCATCAGCCGGCGGCGTGGTCTGCGCGGGCTGCGCGGGCGCAGGCGCGGGCGCGGGTGCCATGAGCTGCTGCATGTACCGCAGGCACGGTAGCGCCACCTGCTGCAGCGCGAACTGGTGCGCTGTGTGACAATTCAGGACTACTCCTCATATAGATGTTGTTTTGTTTCACGGTTTACAATGCTAGATAAATGCTAGTTTCTATGAAGCGATTTTCATTTGTCTGTCTCTTTTTTAAATTGAAGGATAGTTAAATAGACATCATACAACATTATTTTTAGTATATGCGAAACCTGAATATAGTTTGTTCAGAAACAGTTACTTGAATCGAATCCAGTAATTTTTACACCATGTTATATTTTGTTCCAAAAATATTTTAATAAAATTTAACCAAACTAGGCAAACTATTATAAATGAGTGTACGACACAGGAGACGCGGGTTGATCGGGGGGTACCGCGCCTCGCCGTGAAATTGGGATATTTTTGAACGGATAACCAGGTAACATAACAAACTTATAACTTTATGACTTTTCATGATACAGTTTTGAAATTTTGTGCATAGATTCTTTACACAAAAATACTAGACAGGTGTATCGGGTTTCGCATAAACAAAAAATAATGTTGTATATTTTTGTACACACGCCATCACGTCAGCCTATCCCAAACGTTTACAATTTTCATTATCATACGTGAACCGACTTCCTGCGTCGGTGTTCCCGAATACATATAACAACATACAATTTCTGGATAAGCTCGCTCCATCTTAGGCTTTGTCTCAATCACCTTTCACCAGTCAAGAGCAACACCCATCTCAAAGTAAAAAACAAAGAAATTTTTTTATGATAAAAAAGGAAATCTATTTTTTTATCGTGGCAAAATCATCAAATGATTCCTCCCACCCAGGGCAGGGCGGGAGGGACTGTCAGACTCGTACTGACTAAAATCCACGGTGTCCTTTAATAGCCCTTTATGTTCCGGGGTCACGGTAATTCGTGAGTCCCGCGAGGGGGCCCGTCAATTAAGGAAATCTATTAAAAAAAGTTCGGATATGGATAGGTTTAAGTGCTGGCGTCTGTACAACTAGTTTTTGGGAATAGTGTGTATGGTCGGTTGATAAAATTTGTAAAAATGTGTAGATAAATAGATTCTCAAATAAAAGAAGCAAAATCTAGACAAAAGTATGAAAGAAAAATATTTTGTTTGACGTGTAATGAAGAATGGAAGAAAAAAACGTGTTGCGCCGACCCCGAGTAAAATGGGATAAGGGCGGGAAGATGATGTATAATAAAACTTGTTAATTATGTACATGGATCTTTTGACTCGTAGCTCAAATCGGAACTGATTCCGCCATGTTTTTTTTTTATTACTAATGTTCACCAACAACATTAGTCAGTGAACGCCAAAAGATCCTTGTAGCTCTCTATATTTAAACACACCTCTTTGAAGCCTCCCACATAATAAAGCAGCTGTTCTCACGAAAAGGCTTTTTTTAAAGATCTACACGTTAAATTATACATATCCCTTTAAAAATGCTAGGACAGCGATTTCTAAAGTAGGTTGGACAATAGAATTCCGCAAAATACTTTAATTTTTCATCATAATCTGCGTACTATACAAGTAAATCATCATCTGCCTAGCCTTTTCCCAACTATATTGGGGTCGGCTTCCAGTCAAACCAGATGCAGCTGGATATCAGTATTTTATATGGATCTACTGCCTGTCGGACCTCCACAACCCAGTAACTGGGTAATACGATACCCCATGGTAAAACTGGTTAAATACAGAATTAAATCTTTTAAAATATTGTTTTAAATATCGACGATGAAGAGTCAATATATAATATCTAACATTTTGGCCATTTTTGTTTTATTGCATTATTTATTGTAGAATAGAGTAATGCACATGCTGACAAAGATCTTAGGTCTGTTTCTTATTAATTTTGCAAGATAAATAATTATTGCAATATATATTAAGTGGTGTTACGTCATTTACGATGGCAATAAATACTAATAAAATCTATCTAAAAACTAATAAAATCATTGATTAATATATTAATATTGTAGTCATAAGCATAATATTGTGGTCAGTTTACATAAAACATTTAAAAAATCAAATATACTAAAAAAATAATTAAACGGACTTGAAACGTTTTTTTCGCTTCCTGTAAAGTTGCGTTTTTGCAGTTATTATTTATTGACTCTTCATCGGCGATATGGGTTCTTTAGATTTTTGTTTTTTTTTTCATTGCTAGGCACTTTCAAATCTCAGGGTTGCGGGGCCTTTGGGGTCTCGGGGCTGTTTACGCAGATACCGTGGCCGTCGAACGCAAACAGCAATCGGAGGAACAGCGTGGATTTTAGTCTGTAAGGGCGATTGTGCACTACAAGGAATTTTACTGTCCGGCAGCCCGATTTTTTACGGTCCGATATGGCACGCCATATAATGTATATACTAGTTTGTGCACTATACGTAATTTTACCGTCCGACATTTTACTTTTCCCCATTCCGGAACGGTCATCGATAATCGGGATTCTACTGTAATTTCGCGTGGGTGGCGTGTAGTTTCAAAGACAGAGCTACCCTAAACTGAGGCGTATCATCCGAGTATAGACGAACAAGTGCACAAGCCAATCATCCGTTTTTTTCATGCCACTTCGGACCGTAAAAAATCGGATGTTCGGACAGTAAAATTCCTTGTAGTGCACAATCGCCCTAAGAGTCTGACGGTCCCGTTCGCACCACACGAGGCCTTATTTGATTATAATAGAATCCAAAAATGGATTTTTTTTACTAAATGTAACTCAAAAAAGAAAATTTAGAAACCGCTGTTCTAGCGCATAAAAAAACTACTATCATTTAGTGTCATGCTTTTTATAAAGATTTATTTCATCGATTTTTTGTCAAAGATTTAGTTAAATACTTACAATTCGGCGAGGAAGAGTTGATGCCAGGTATGCCAGCCAACATTTCTGCCTTCAGTATCGTGTTGGCTGCTGGCATGATACCTGCCACCTCTGTCAGTTGAGGGCAACACCTAGTGACAAACAAAAATAAACTTAATATTAAGCCTAATAGATGTGAATACTGCCTTGTTCGTCTAGAAATCGCGCTATGAGACTTTCGTACGATTCTCAAGTCCCAACATATTGGTATACTTGTTTGGGACCTTAATAAGAACTATAAATTGAAAGTAAACTGTAACAACGGTTTGTATTAGTAATTTATAAGATTGTAATAGTGAGCCATAAATAAAAGTACGCGCGTATGATATCGATGCGGGTCTGATGTGAAGTGACAGGTGGACTGCTGATCGCTCGAGTCGTGCGCCCGCGCAGTTTTCGCTTGCGTCACCCGAAGATGAACATTTTGCCAGCTTTCTGGGCACTATTCCCGTTGATAGCGATGAGGACGTACTTTCACGACGCCCCATGATTGTTTTGTTCTATTACAATTATTGATTGTTCTCAGTAGCTGCATGAAGGTTGTATTCGTGCCGGTTGATGTTAATAGGCTCGCCCACAATTACATGATACTTAAACATAACTGTCGAAATGTGGAAGTTCTATAGGAACACTTTTACATAACCTTCTAGAAAAAAACCATTCTAATATATTATTAAGAAATAATGGCAATAGTAAATAAAATACGTACCAAACCCATAGTCTCACAATGCATCGTAGTCTCACTTCCCAACATTCCACCGAATCTTGGACTTTGACTAGCGAACCCAGTAGAAGCACCAATGGACGCACCTAGAACAAGTGTTTACTCTTAGTAACTGGTAAAACATCGCATTTAAAATTGATCTTTATCTCAATACCAGAAAGCCCAAATTAATACTACAACTGAAACTGACATATTTTCAACACGTACATTTAAAATTAAACTTTCTCTGTATGAGAGTAAGGTTGATTGTCTTAAACACTTACCGAGTTGTTATGATCTTGTGAAGCGGCGTGTCCCATGAGCGAGAGGGTGATTCGTTGAGACAGTAAGCTACATAGTTGTTCGGTTGCTGGGAGGTTGTCGCGAGTGACCAAACAGATCAGCGCCCGCACTTCTTCTTGGCACTAAAAAAATATGCATATGATAAAATCAGACGTTCATATAAATGTTCCCACTGCTGGGAAACAGGCCTCCTCTCTGTGAGAGGGAGTTGGCCCAGTGCGGGTTGGTACATATCACATATCTTCGAATTTTTGGTTCTTGGACGTGCTGTTTTCAATACTACGTTTTCCTTCGTCTCAATTTCGTATATTATAATATTTTTATGTTACTTTAGACTTTAAAAATCAGACAGAGCTGACAGCTCCATGAATCGCGCGTGGAACACTACACACTGTCGACTCAAGCCTGATCGTTGACGGCGAGTTATTCATTCTGACCACAAGCACGCGCGCATAAAAAAACCGCCATAGCAGCGACCGCCAAGACGTCGTCAATCAAGTTATTTTGGGGTAAAGTGTTATGACTGGCCTGTTGGTCTAGTGGTTAGTGACCCTGACTGCTATGCCGGAGGTCGTGGGTTCGATTCCCACCCAGGACAAATGTTTGTGTGATGAGCACGATCATTTGTTCTGTGTCTGGGTGTTATTTATCTATAATATGTATGTATTTAGAAATATATAAGTATGTTTATCAGTTGTCTAGTACCCATAACACAAGCTCTGCTTAGCTTGGGACTAGATGGCGTTGTGTGATAGTTGTGGAATATTTATTTATTTTTATTTTAAAGTACCTACTCTTCACTAATAGGTTTCTCACAAAATTAGTTTCTTGTATGTACAGTTACCTGCGGCGTGCCCCGGTGCAGGTTGTGCTGCACCAGCTCCTGCACCAGCCCGAACCGGCACAGCCTGGTGCGGTGCTCGGCCTGCGAGGCCAGCGCTCGCAGCAGCGTCAGGCAGTGCTCCGCGCACGACAGCGCGCAGCCGTAGCACCCGCCACCTGGGAGGACACAGGTTGTTTTAGTTAAATACAAACAGACGTTCTTGAAGAATATAGGAGCAAGCCTTATGACAAGTAGACTTCAAAATTATGGAGAAATATTCGTTGTGCGCAAAGCTAAGGCGTGGAATTCCCTGCCGGGATCTGTTTCGTGATAGCTACAACATTGGGGTTTTTAAAAGTGAATAGGTTACGTCTGGGCAAGCGTGCTTTACGGTCGACCACATTATCGCTTATCATTAGGCGAGATAGTGATCTAACGCGAGTCCAAGTCAAGCTTTTAGAGTTTTATGAAAGCGATGCAACTATTTACATCTGAATTCAAATAATGTTGTGTATAGTTTACTAAAATCATGGTAAAAAAATCCATCCCACACCGTTTCCCCTTTATTTTGTTGGGTAGAAGTACTAATGGAAAAAACTCCTTAGTATGCGTTTTTTTTTTTTGAATGAATGATCTTAAATTTCGACACATACCTTTAGTAACATCGCCGTCATAATTTTGCAGCAGTCCAGCATATACCGGCAAAGTATCGCCCTTCGTTAACTCACTCTGAGATCTATCGAACGCCACCAACTCTTTCCTAAAAATATAATACTTCAAATTAGAAAGAAAGAAAAAAAAAGAGATTTTTTTTACTGTGATCGGGACTCCAACTAGGTGGACAGACGATCTTGTTAAAGTGGATGGAAGAAACTGGATAGCGATAACACAAATACGCCAAAAGTGGAAAGATTTGGAAGAGACCTACACTCGGCATTGGGTGACTAAAGATTGAAGAAGAGAGAGACAGAGAAGAGGGACTCCAACCTGCGTCTTTCTTGGATTAGCAGTTTTAGTAATTTGACACTACTTCAATAGATAGCACAACGTCGCCAAAAAACGTTCAACAATGGTATGAAGTAAGTATTGTTAGGCAAAATAAGTTCGGCATATAAGGTCCTGAATCATCTTTATTATTCATTTCTCGACCCAAATAATTTAAATAAAATGTTCATACCTTTAATTTCATTAACACTTGCCAATTACTTTACTGATTAAATAGAATCGCAAGGGAGAACATACGTTTCGAGACTTTTACTTTTCTTGTTTATATTTTTTTCAGGATTATTTTCGGATACTCTGTTTAGGATTTAAATTCATCCCTCTTCAATCCACCGTGTACTGTAACATGAATTCTACGTGTGGACGGCACTACGAGCACTACAATTCGTGTTACATTACACGTTACACCAGTCTGGACCCGGCTTTATACCAAAACACACATAAATGTCTAAATCAATAGGCTCGATATCCACCGACCTGCAAGCCAGCACCTTCTGTATGATCTTGGACAGGTCCTCGAAGTGTCCCTTGCTGTCGACGCAGTACTTGTGCGCGAGGGTCTGTATGACGCGGTTGATCTGCGCGCCGCTGAACGACGTGTTGCTGGCGTTGCTGTTCTCGTCAGCTGTGCGACCTTCCAGGCGATGCTCGCTTATTTTGTGGAGAAGAGACTGTGGAATACATAAATGGTGAAGTTGGATTTTTAATCAACATACATAGACATTTTTTTTTGCCTCACACCCAGGGCAGGGCAGGAGGGACTGTCAGACTTGTACTGACTAAAATCTACGGTGTCCTTCAATAGCCTTTCACGTTCCGAAGTCACGGTCGCTGGGACTAAACAAGTCCCAGCGACAACCATACATAGACTTAAGACTTGACTATTAATATAATTTCCGGACTTTAAAACCTCGTGAGTCTGTTTTGGCTGTTTCTTTTCAAAGTAGTCAGATACGAAACAGCTCACCTGATCATCATCAGTCTAAAACAGTCCACTGCTGGACATAGCCCTCTCCAATCGCACGTTATTTCACTTAATTTAAGGCTACTTGTGATCTAGCTGTTACCTCATCAAATCTAGCTTTCAATTTTTTTAAAGATCATTTTTATCAACACATTTGCTGTGAGCCCAATCAACGTTGAAAACCAATCTTTTCATGACCAGACTTAAAGAAAAAAAAAATTTAAACACCTTCATTTGTAAGGCAAAAATACCTAAAAATACTGAACGACTAAACAAGAAGCCATTTATCATAAAATATTGATTATTTCACAAATCTTACCTCCAACACCGGTTTATTAGACGTCAACTGCCTGTACACCCGGTCGGCTTTATCCAACAACGCGCCAATCGTCTGCACCATCTTCTTGCGCTCCTCATCATTCTCTATGGTATCGACGGCGCAACATGGCCGCGCTGTCAGCGTGTAGTCGAACTTCGCGTACTTGCAGAAACCGCACGCGTGACACAGGAAGGGGTCTTTCTCGTCGTAGTTTATGGCACTGAGAAAAAATGGTAAGATGCAATTAAAAAATTTAATTATCTGACGGACTTTAGAGCTTCAGGGCCGTGGTGGCTTTTGTAAGATAGTCCAGCCACCCCGCGGCATCAGTGCGTCATACTAGACATTTCAAGAATGTCGCCATAGTAAAAATATGTTGTATCAACCACACGCTTCGAATGACAGCTGTTTCAAATCTTTTAATTGATATCGTCTCAGGTTAGGTTAGGGCATATTTTTAAGATGCTGCAAATCATCTTGCTCGTGCTCGAATTCGACTTAGCTGTCATAAGAAAAAATTAATAGTATCCTCATAGCTTTCATTTGGCATAGGTTCTATCGCTGTTGAGCAATGGTCCAGGCTCCATACATTTTAGCCCGTGCTCCGTTCCGCACTACATAAAAAAATAACGTGTATTTTACTAACCGACACTTGTGACATTGGAAGACGTTTTCTCCGCAGTTCGCACATACACCAGGGTTGGCTGGTACAGACTGCGAGCACCGAGGACATTGCAGTGATTCACCTATAACAAGGTTACGATTCTTTTAATAGAAACTTAATTAAAGTTTAAAGAAGATTGCCACTTGTTGATTACCCTTTGGATCCGATTACTATCTCTCCATTAAGCCTTTGTCAAACAAACAGACAGGCGATAGTGAACCGGACCGAGTTCGAAGCGATAACGAACCGATACGAGACGTCAAACTGGATGCAGCGAATCGAGGCGTGGCAGTTGTATTAGCTGGCTTTTTATGAACGACGTCCAACAAAGCAAATACGCCTTCGCCACGTCTTCACATCGTTTCGGTCACGCTATCGGATCGCTTTCGCTTTTCTATGTGACTGGATTCAAACAATTACATACATTAGAAATAAAAACACCTCGCTTCGCATTCGCCACGCCTGTCTGTTTGACAAAGCCTTTATAGTTTTTGACTGAAAAAAAATCTAATTAGTCTGTCACTTAGATTCTCAAAAAGTATTTTTTTTCTTTTTTAAAATACTATCCTTTTTAAAATATCCAATACGTCACAAGCACGACACGTTACATCTTTGTAAATATACATTGATTTAACAAAAGAAAAAATACGTGACCATTTTTTTTACTCTTACTGACTGATTTGTTAGATTTACCTATTGTTCAATCAAATCTGTGAAGTTGATCTAAATAATAAGTAACATACCAGTAGCCTGTTGATTCTCATAAAAGTCAGCGTACTCCATCATGAGGTTGCACGCGACGATCGGCAGAGGGAAGTCGACGCGGACTTCCGATTGACCAGATTGCAGCTGCACGCGTTTCGCTTTGTGCCACATACCTAAAAATAGCAATTAATATATCAAGTACATTTTATAACAAAATTATCATCATCTGCCTAGCTTTTTCCCAACTATCTTGGGGTCGGCTTCCAGTCAAATCAGATGCAGCTGGATATCAGTATTTTACATGGAGCGACTGCCTGTCAGACCTCCTGAAAACCCAGTAACTGGGTCATACGATACCCCATGGTAAGACTGGTTGTCAGACTTTAGAGCTTCTGACTAACAGTAACGACTGTCAAAGATCTACAAATGACAGCCGGGACCAAAACTCAAGGAACACCACGAATGCCCTGGAAGGACGATTTGAAGAGCGTCGTGGGCTCAAATTGGTTTCGAAGAGCTCGATATCGTAAAGGGTGGAAGCAGTTGAAGGAGGCCTCCACCAAGGTGGTAGAAGGTTGAAGATGGTGATAGACTTAAATGCTATGTCAATTTATGACTCTATTTATTTTATTATGAATTATCCTGTACTGTCCCACAACTGGGTAAAGTCCTCCTCCTCCGTCCTCAACGTTCACGACTATGTGCCACCTCTTTCAATGCTCAAGGCGGAGATCCAGTTCGTCCGCCATCTCCTTCAAGGTCTGCCGCGAACCCAGACGCTGTTTCAGGGCACCAATCCTGAGCATACAACAGATATGTCCTGCCCAGTCCAGTTTAAGTTGGGTAGCCTTATCAGGCAAGTCATTTTTGTTTTAGAGCGCAGTAACATATACCATACTCTACCTCCTACAAATTAAAACACAATATCCACTCACCGGGTCGATTCTTGAGCTCCTGCACCGCTTGCACAGTCCTATTATTGTAATAGAAGTTGATCGTGCGCACCATCTTGCTCCTCTTGATATCACTGATGCGCAGGTTGATACGGCTTATCATATGACTGTTCACCAACTTGACGATCTGAGTCGTCGTCGTGAACTTCGAGTCGATCTGCGTACAGTAGTGTGTTCAGCTCTTATTTAGATGGGTTAAAGTTTATTTTTGTATGGTTACACCAAAACACATAATAAAAAGAATCATACATTATTGAACATCGTAACAGAAAAAAAAAAATGAAGCGTTATTTTTTTTTTAAACGTTGCCTCTCACTATGAATTTTACCTGTGTCGTGGGTTCGTTTACAAACATATAAACTCACAAACACAGACACCCAGACCCAGAATAACTACTTGAAAGTCATAAAAATTGTACCGTGCGGGGATAGAACCCGCGACATGCCGCACAGCAGTCGATCGCTCAACCACTACGCTAACCGTGCCGTCACTTCCATTTAGACTTCACGTTTGACGTCAATACAAATACAACATAACAAAAACACATGCTTGCATGATCTAAACCAACCTTTATGGTGGGCAGTTTGATGGTCGCCATGGGCACCTCCGGGTTGTTGCACACGAGACAAGGCTCCGACTCCAGGTAGTACCCGTCCAGCTCCACGTACGAGCCCAGCGCCGCGTACAGCGCTGCGTTACCGTGGGACGAGAGGAGTTGGTTCTGGTTGCGGAGTAACTCTACTGCGCTGCCTACGTATTTCTGTTAGGAATAATGAAAATATATCTTTATTGTAGTATTCTTTATCTATTAACTCAACCTAACACAGTCCACTGCTGGACATAGGTATCCTCTGCCTTCCGCCCATCCACTCTGTCCCAGACACCTTCTAAGTTCGTCGGTACATTTAGTTAGGTGCCACACGTATACGCTTGTCGATACGCGGTTTCCACTCCAGTGGCCGTATTATGACTTCTTAAAACCAGGCTTGTTCCAGTGAGTGAAAAAGACAGAGCTATACAAGTCTTCTACTGCCACCTCTTTCACTCACTGGAACAAGCCTGGTTTTAAGACGTCATAATACGGCCCCAGGACTCAGTATTCTTTTAAGTGTCGTTTATATTTATATTTTATTTAGCCGATATTTAAAGTCCGTGAAGCAGAAGGACTTTCGTGTTTCACAGAGCAACGTGTGCGAGCGAGACTCATTATATTTACGCGGGAGTGACAGAGACGGGTAATGACAGGTACAAAATTCCTTTACTGAGTTTAGCCACCTTATTCGAATGGCATTTTAAATGTAAGGTATTCAAAAAATCGGATAAGAAGAGCATTGGGAACCTATAGGCTATTTTCAACAGACGTCGTACGGCTGATATGGTGATAAAGATAACCATAAACCGTAACCCCGTAAATCTGGCTATTAAAGTCATCGTTTGCTATGAAGAAATTATATTGTCAAAAGACCGGGGCCTTTATGATTTTTTTTTATCGTGGTAAAATCATCAAATGAGTCCTCCCACCCAGGGCAGGGCGGCAGGGACTGTCAGACTTGTACTGACTAAAATCCACGGTGTCCTTCACTAGCCCTTTACGTACTAGGGTCACGGTAATCCCTTGGTCCCGCGACCCCAGCAGGCTTTGGCCCTCTACAGGCCCCGTCACTATGCTGACACTCCTTGAGGCGCGCGTGGAACACAACGCGCCGTCGACCCGGGCATAGTCCATGGTCGGACAGCGAGTCGCCCATTACTCGCCGCCCGCATGCCCGCGCCTACGGTGGCCGGAGATCGTCTTGCGACGTCCGACGCCGTGGGCGTCCACCACTGCGGCTGGGGTGGAGGGAGGTCGCTGTCCTCCCCCTCACGCGGCTCGCCTCCTACTTCACGAGCATGACTGCTTCGCAGAAGGAGGCGAGGGGCCTTTATGATGAGAAAATGTTTTACAGGCGAAAGTGATAAATATTAATAAAAGACTGCTTTTATACTACAGAACCTCCTTTTACTTTTCGTCTAGTCGTCATACAAGCACGCCGGTTGCGCGCACCACGCATCTTATATTTCTGAAGAACAAGATTCTCCTTCTTCTCTCAAAATAACATCTTACCTCAGTATCAATACCGGGCGTCTTGAGCGTGAAGTACCCGAGCAGGTCGACGAACTGCGCCGCCTTACGTCCGTACTGCGGCAGGGTCGGCCAGATGGCCCACAGGAGAGACACCAGCGACGCCTGCTCGTCTTGGCCAGAGTTGCTGCACAAATGAAGCATTGAAAAACCGTGATGAGGTGATCGTCATCATCAGCCTGTGTCCCAGTGCTGGGATACAGGCCTCCTGTCTGTGAGATGGAGTGGGCCCAGTGCGGGTTAGTAGATGTCACATGTCTTGGAATTTATAAATATATATAATACTAGCTGTACCCTGCCACGCTTTGCTGTGGCACAAAAAAACTGTTTTTTCGCAGTCGCGGATATGTGACTGATGCAAAAAATAAATAAAAACAATCCTTGATGCGGATTATATATCATGCTTAAATTTCAGCCTAATCGGTGCAGTTGAGTTTTTGTAGCGTACACAAACCAACATAACATTTTTATTTATATAGATAGAAGACAGATTAATTCGAAACCGGCATGTCTTAGAACTAAAGTTCTAGGACATGCCGGTTTTCTCTCGATGTTTCCCTTCACCGGTTTGAGAGCAGTGGTGATGAAATAGATTACACATAGTAATGCACCTGGCTGGGTTCGAACCCACGACGTACAACTCGTAAGTCAGGACCGGTACTACTGGGCTACCACAGCTCTTCAAGTCATTAAGCATACTAATTAATGATTGTCAAAATGAGTGTCCCTATCTTTTATTAATTTGAATATTTTTAATTAAAAAAAAAACGGTGCCCCGCAGTCTGAATTCTTTCTGTTCGTCGGTGCGTTTAGAAACACCCAAAGCCGGAATATCTACTTGCAAGTCATACAAATATTTGTTACGTGCCATCATAAAGAAGTAACAAGTTGGGGCTTGGAGCGTTGTGCGATAGCTGCGCGTGCGCAATTCAAGGGGTGAACTGTCCACCACATCGGGCCGGCACGGCCAGCTAACACTCTGCTGGATTTTCATAAACTTACTTGTAAATAGCCAGAAGTAAAGCATGAGCCTGCCAACGGACAGCTGTCGAGTTGGTCTCAAGTAGGAACGCTTTCACGAACATCCTCAATTCTTCTTGGGACACCTAAAAATAAGCGATATGATTATTGCCATGTTTAGGCTTTGACTCCTTTTTTTAAGACAAATCAAACGAGTCCAAACTCGATGCGGTTTCCCATTTCACTACAGAGTTCCTATGGCCACCCTACCAGCTCCATCAACAAATCAGCTTAATATTACATTGCCACACGATATACTAATCTCCAGCGGCCGAAAGAGACAGAACTATACAAGTCGTCTAGCGCCATCTCGTTCACTCACTGGAACAAGCCTGGTTTTAAGATGTCATAATACGGCCCCAGGTGAGACGAATATATAATATCTTTACGTAGTATAAAACAAAGTCGCTACCCTCTGTCAGTACGCTTAGATCTTCTAAACTACGCAACGGATTTTAATGCGGTTTTTAATAATGTATAAAAAAAAACATGAAGTTTTTATTTATTGTAATAATATTGTAATATGTATGAAATATTATAACTATAAGCTTGATTTAGCTATAGTAATATATAATACTATCGACCCGCCCCGGCTCCGCACGGGTGCAATCTCTACTCTAATATCCGTGTTTTATACATAAAAACCTTCCTCTTGAATCATTCAATGTATTAAAAAAAAAACCGCATCAAAATCCGTGACGTAGTTTTAAAGATCTAAGCATACATAAGGACAGACAGACAGCGGGAATCGACTTTGTTTTATACTCATCATCATCTTCCTGCCCTTATCCCATTTTAATTGGAGTGGGCGCAACACGTTCTTTTCTCCCATTCTCCTCTATCAGACGTCACAGTATCATTTACTCCTTTTTCTTCCATATCATCCCTTAGACAATCCATCCATCTTTTCTTTGGCCTTCCTCTTCCTCTCCATTCATCAACATTCATACTCATCACTCTCTTAGTCACATGAGTGTCATCACTCCTCATCACATCACGACTCTGTTTTATACTGGCACACACTTTGTTTTATACAGGCCTGTTGGTCTAGTGGTTAGTGACCCTGACTGCTATGCCGGATGTCGTGGGTCCACCCAAGACAAATGTTTGTGTGATGAGCACGATCATTTGTTCTGTGACTGGGTGTAATTTATCTATAATGTGTATGTATTTAGAAATATATAAGTATGTTTATCAGTTGTCTAGTACCAATAACACAAGCTCTGCTTAGCTTGGGACTAGATGGCGTTGTGTGATAGTTGTGGAATATTCATTTATTTTATTTTTTATTATGTAATGATAATTGTACATGAAGGTTCGTACCTGTTTCAAGATCTGTTGCACGAGTGGTCCAACTCTCTGCTCCTGGAACTTGGAGCAGTCTGTGGAGAAGTTGTCGTTCTCAGCGCTGCGTTCACGATCAGGCCAGTCAGCTGGGTTTTGTTGCTGCTGCTAAAAGTCATAGTATTCTGTGATTATAATGTTTTTATAAGGAGTAAGATGATGACGTCAATCGCAACCTGTAGGTGTGCGACGAAGATGGGCAGCTTGAGCTATGCGATGTATGGACAAGCCTACATAGCTACAACCCTCGCGATCATCTACCACTAGCCATTGAATTCATTTCCACCATTACAAAGCTATGTGAACCAAGGAATATGATTGGTGGATATCAGACACATCCATAGCATCATAGTATAGCACATCTAAAGTGGAAAGGCCCCTTGAGAAAAGAGAAACGAATGAATCTGCGGGGATCAACAGCTACAATCGCGAGCAAAAGTAAGGAGTCATTTACTCCGCGATCTTGAGTTCTTAATAACTGGTTAGGTTTAACTGTTGACTTTGAATTGATACTAAATTCATTTAAATTACGCCATTGGTCGCGGGACTGTACGAATTACCGTGACCCCAGAACGTAAAGGGCTACTGAAGGACACCGTGGATTTTAGTCAGTACGAGTCTGACGAGTCTTCCCGCCCTGCCCTGGGTGGGAGGACTCATTTGATGACTTTAGCACGCTAAAAAAAAAATTACTCCATTATTTAAGAAGCTATCCCGGATCAATTCCAAGTAGGTGATTACATACTTTTGCCCGCTAGTGTAGTTGGTTTTGGTCGCGGGACTAAAGGATTACCGTGACCCCGGAACGTAAAGGGCTATTGCAAGACATCGTGGATTTTAGTCAGTACAAGTCTGACAGTCTCTCCCGCCCTGCCCTGGGTGAGATAGTCAGTACAAGTCTGACAGTCCCTCCCGCCCTGCCCTGGGTGATATATTTTTTTAAATCATCAAATGAGTCCTACCATTTGATGATTTTAAATATTTTTTTTTAAATGTAGTTGGTTATTTCATAAAAGTTAGTAACGTACCTTGTTCTCAACAGCTCGCTGATGATGCGCCGGCGCACACAAGGCCGCTTGCAGCAGCTGCAGCACGGTGGGCGCTACATGCGGGTGTACGCGACGTGCTACTGTCACCAGCCACGCTAACGCTTCCTTCCGCTCTGTCGCACACGTGTGCTGCCAGTTGCCCGTGCGAGCGCTTACTATCTCCGCACAAGCCTGGGGGAGAAATGGTTAGATTATAATTTAAGTTATGAACAGTATAGTGACGGGGCCTGTAGAGGGCCAAAGCCTGCCGGGGTCGCGGGACTAACTAATTACCGTGACCCCGGTACGTAAAGGGCTATTGAAGGACACCGTGGATTTTAGTCAGTACAAGTCTGACAGTCCCTCCCGCCCTGCCCTGGGTGGGAGAACTCATTTGATGATTTTACCACGATAAAAAAAAAAGTAATGAACAGTGGTAGAAAAGCTGCATAGCAGTGTTGTGAAAACATAGTTTTTATTGCGCTACTATATTTGTATGGGAACAAGAGATGCAATCATCTCCTGTTTCAATCGTTAGGCATGTCAACACTTCTTTCCTTTGCTAGGCAGAATTGAAACACATTTCCTCGTGTAATTCTCATGTAATAGAAGGCTGATAGTATTTGACTAATTACCTAGTTCCTTAAAAAATATTTTCATATTTTTTTTTTTGTTACGTAAACCAAAATTGACGAAGAAACGATGCTTTTAATAAGGCAATACGTCTCAAGCGAGTAGTTTACTTGCTTCTGACGTCACGAGCCCCCCACTCTCGATACGTTATATCTCTGTCAATATGCATTGCTTTAACAAAAGAAAAAAGAAGTATCGTTTATTTTTCGAAACTCTAACTAACAGACTAACTAGATTTGCTTTATTTATTGGTATTACAACTTGTCTATTGCACCGAACACAAAACCAGAATCAGTAGAGAACGCCGCATTATTTTCGGTAACGTGCACGAGTACCGCCCAGTAGGAGCAGGAGACATACCGTCTCCTGCTCCTACTGGGCACCTACTCTGATGCCACCTACCTTCAAGTGGTCCATAAGCTGTACAAGCTTGTCATACGCCGGGTCTGTGGACAGCAAGGCGCGCGCCGCGTTCAGGTGCGTGTCCAGTGCGTGCACGTCGCGCAGCTGACGGTAACGTTCGCGGGTACCGCACAGTAGGAGCAATAATTTGCGCACTTGTTTCCTGTAATTGAATATGAATTTAGTTATATCGTACTGTACTAAACTCCATGTTTATTGATTGGGTCAATTATTAAAAAAAAATAGTTTTATAAAAGAACTAGTGGCCAGCCCTGGCTTAGCACGGGTTCAAATCAAATCACGCTCAATTACGATCTTACTACTGCATTTACGACAACTTTCGTACATAAAAATATTCCCCAAACAATAGCGGACCGAATAAAAAAAAAAGAATTATCCAATTCGGAGCAGTCGTTCGGATGTTATTCGCGAACAAACACACTTTTAATGCCAAAGCTTAGCATAAGAAAAGGATCTTATTGTTCATCAAATAAGGATCATTGAAAAGGCACGAAAGCTTTGCCCAGCAGTGGGCCTGAACAATCCAAACTAATATTATACATGCGAAAGTAACTCTGTCCGTCTTTCTGTCTGTCTTTTCTTGACGCCTAAACTCCTGATCCGATTTGTGTGAAATTTGGTACAGACATAGTTTGGAACTTGAGAAAGGACATAGGATAGTTTTTAATACGAAAAAAAAAACTGCCGGAAGTCACTATTCCACGCGAACGAAGTCGCGGGCAAAAGCTAGTCTAACATAAAATGCACAATCGTCATACCTGAGCGGCGTCTGTTGGTTCATCATGTACTCGCACAGCAGCGTGCGCCAGTGCTGGTCGAAGTGCGCCGGGTCGCAGTGCTTGTGGATCTGACACGGCAGGCGCAGCGCCATCTCCATCAGGAGTTGAGGGTAGTTGTCGAACACGTCCAGAGCGTGGCCTGGTACGATATTAGGTACTTTTTTTATTTTGGTTTCTCTTGATTCTAGTTTAGGTCAAAGTGACAGAGAAAAAATCTACACGAGTAACGAGGAACGAGTTTACTCAGAAGCCTGTTTACTCTGTTACTGAAGTCGATGTTTAAATATCAATTAGTAACTTGATGATCATCATATCAGTCGTAAGACCTCCACTTCTGAATATATGGCTCCCCTATAGATTTTCAACAGGATTGGTACATTCCTGACTTCACTTCTCAGTAATATTACAGGGTGACCACTATTTACCAAAATCAATATTCCCTGACTTTTCCCGGTTTTCCAGGCGCTTTTTCAAGTTTTTCCCTGACCATAATCTTACATTTTTTACCATAATTTTACTTCAAATCAGGAAATTGAAATGTATAATGTAACGCAACGCATGCAACCTAATCGCGAGAAAAAAAAAAACAAGAGTTAAGTCTTGAACCCTGACCAAAAAGTTTGTGTTTTATTTGTCTTCGACCGTATTCAGTTAGGTATTTATAGTTCTTAAGGTGCGCTGGAGTAAGCCCGCTTGAGCTTCCCTGACCTCCTTTAAATTTCCCTGACTTTTCCATGGCTAGCAAAATTCCCTGACTTTTCCCGGTTTTCCAGAAAGTGGCCACCCTGTATTATGAATGCCATGTTCCCAGTATATAGTTTCCGTGGGCATAATCTAATAATCACAATATACTAATTGTTATAACAAAAACACATTACTTTCATAGTGATAAAGGAAACTTACTTTTAACGTATTCTTTGACGAAGAATGGCTGCATGTCGGGCAGCGGCTGTGGTGGTAGCGGCTTCAGTAATGTTTGAGCAGTAGTGGCCGTTCCAGTGCCTAGAAAAAACAAGAACAGTAAATAAAAAATGGATACTTTTTACTGAAAATAAGTACTATCTAAAGACGAAGTACTCGTTGAGACGAGACAAATGAGTCCAAACTCGCCAGAGTTGCGTAATTTCAAAGTTCCTATGGCCACCTTCCAGCTCCATGTATATTTATATTGCAATGTCATGCGATATACATGAGTGCAAAATTTTTAAAAAGATATTTGTTACCAAAGAATAAGTACTTTTACCATAAAGTGTTTTTAATTAATTAAAGTATACGGTTTCACAATTTAATCTACTTGTTGTATTACTTTTTTTTGTTTATAGAATAAAGGAATGAAACACGGTGAGTATTTTACGGTAATTAGTTTTAGCGTTCGTCCTGTAGTTTAAGATTCTTTTATTCCACTTACCAGAGGTCTTCTCCTTCCAATAAGGCAGCAGTGCAGACAGCACCCGGAAGCAGTGCGCAGGCGCCCCCGCCCGCACGAGCGCCGCGGCCGCCAGGCGGGACACGTGCGCTGCGCACGCGCCGCCCGTCACCTCTGCGCGGGACACGGGGCCACCCGTCGCTGACGTCTTCCAGCGGGCCATGAGGACACCTAGTACGAAAGAACAGCACTGAATTATTCAATTCTGAGTCTGGTTGTTAACCAGAGTAACCAACCTAGCCTGCAGAGTAAGCAAACTAAAATGGCAGAGAGCTGGCCATCTTCGACGAAAAACTGATGACCAGTACACGATTACTGGATCCACTCCAGTAATCGTGTACTGGTCATCGG
Organism: Agrotis puta; assembly: GCA_943136025.2. Lineage (NCBI taxonomy): Eukaryota > Metazoa > Arthropoda > Insecta > Lepidoptera > Noctuidae > Agrotis > Agrotis puta. The sequence goes on along the minus strand of OW964169.2, from coordinate 15,665,889 downwards.
TTTTTCCGACTTCCACACGCTTTTCGACTATATGAAACAACGACCTTAAGAAGTTAGCTGGAACTGACTGAATACTGAAGGCGGAAGATAGGGTGATGTGGTGAAGCCTAGGAGAGGCTTTTGTAACAGAGATACGAGATAGAAATAGTTTTTCTTATTTAACCTTTTGACCGCCACAGTCACGTATAGACGACAAGCCAAAAAGTGCTCAGTACGCCACATTCGCGCGTCGCGACTACACGACAGACTTTTAAACGTCAATATATGTAGCTTATTAAAATATATCTAAATTCACTACTGTTTTGTATGTACTTATGTATTTATTTTTCTTAGCTTGACGCTGAGAGCACGTTCTTGTTTTTTTGACATGGGGGTCAAAGGGTTAATAGTATTTCTATCTTTTTAAGAAATAGAAATAGCCCGCCGTTAATAACTTATTGTGCTGAAAATCTAGCTAAACTCTGAAAGATTACTCACTAAGCAGCCTCATAATAACCAACTGCAGCTCCCTCCTATTGGTCCTCTCATGTATGGGAGGCGGGGTCTCATCTCCGTGCATATCCAACTCAGACACCAGCAGTTCCAGCCTCATGATAGCCAGTTGTAACTCCCGTCTGTCCGTGCGTTCTTCTGGATTTTCATCCGGCTGGATGTCGAGTTCTGAGACCAAGAGTTCCAGGAGTCGGTCTAGGACTGTGCGGTCACCTTCGACGCTGGAGTCGAGGTCACCAGCGAGCATTAGGACTACCTGTCAAGGGAGAAAAGATGGTTTCATATTTTGTTTGGTATAATGGTGGTGGAGTATTGCAAGTAACTGCTCTACCAGAAGAGTGTGCGCTTAAACAGTAGGCTTGTTTACTGAAAAAATTTAAAACCTATTAAAGTAATTACTGTACTTAGAAATACCTAAAAAGGACATTTTTTTATTACTATTTAAAGACAAAAATAACGAACAGGAATGTCTCAAAAACCTCAATCGGCCTTATTACAAAAACTACATAAACCTTGGTTTAAACCTGGTCTATCAAGTCCAGGCTTAGCTGCAGAGCCATGGTTTAAATTTGTCGGTATTACAAAACTATGATAAAACGTCGACTTTAGTACCGCCATTTGAACGATTGTCTAAACAATTAAATCCACAATGAGTAATAACAATTAAATCTACCTTGTTTCAATCCATTTTGGGTGAATATAACACAAAAACTACAAAACAATGAAAAATTTGCTGTGAGAAACTTTGACATACCTTTGACAGCTACTACTGTTAGACCATGGTTTATCGCAAAACCACGATTTGTAATAATGTTTGTGTAAACCGTAGTTTTACAAGATTAAGGGCCAGTTTCGCCAGTCTCTGTTAGTTAGTTTAATGCCCTGTTACATGTGTTAACCGACTGTTAAGGTTAGTGAGTGTTCCACCACGTGCTAATGTTACTTTAATTTCATTGATCGGCTGTTAAATTTAATGACTGCTCCATGGTTCCGTTACATTGGTAACAGACGATTAATACTGTCAAGATAACAAGTTTGTTTTTTTATATGGAGGTTTTTACTGATGGCCAGTACGCAGCAGACTAAAAAGATCACTACTAAAGGATCACGGCGACCTCACCTTCCGCCTGACGCAGGTTCTAACTGGATACTGTTGTTCCGGAAGGTTGTGTAAGAGTGGTCGTGGCAACCGAGTGTCTGGTACATGGACACTCGGGTGTCACCACTGCGTGGACAAGGTGGTGGCGAAAGGTGGCACCTATTCAGGCCATGTTATGGAGCGGCGGGTAATAGAAAGCAGTCACTTCTTTCCGAGAAGTGAAGTTAGTGAAGGAGGAAGTGGAATGGGTGAGGGAGAGACAATCATCCAGGTCACACGACAGATCGCGGGTAATTTCTAGCTACCGTAGGCGCGGGTTTGTGGGCGTTTTGTAATGGGTTACCCGTACGATCAAAGACTTTGCCCTAGTCGATGGCACACGCGCTTCATGGTCACGCGCGCTTCTAAGAGTTGGCAGAAAACTCACGGAGTTCCTACAGAACCAAATGCCTGCTACGATCGCGGGACTATCTAAACTGGATGTCGCGGCCATTGAACGCAAAGCAAAACCGACAGAACAGGATTTTTAGTCAGTACGAGTCTTACATTCTCTTCTGCTCCACCCAGGAAGTAACTAAATATTATTTTAACACGAAAACGATTACTCCAGACTTATTTAAAATACAAACTCTTTACACAACGAAATGAAAAACCTCAAACTCATTTTATTTTTTATATTAATTAGCTGTATTATTGACATATTATCCAGCGAAACGGAAAAGTAGTTCAGTCGTCTATTGCATCGTTGAGTTTTTCATCTTTTTGTTTTAGTTGATTTATAATGTGAATGAATGGTTTTGTGTGTCATTCAAATAATGATAGATCTAGCAATGGTCTGTTAAATTGTCACCATGGAACACATAACATTATAACAGCGCTGTTAATTTTAAAAGCACATTAGCTAATGTCTGGTTGCAAAGAGTTTGGTGAAATTGGGTCTAAACCTGGGTTTTTAGTTAAACCCCTTTTTGTAATAAGGCGGCTTAGGTTTGTACGGATGTTGAAACACTAAGATTGAAGGACACCATGGATTTTAGTCAGTACGAGTCTGACAGTCCCTCCCGCTCTGCCCTGGGTGGGAGGTCTCATTTAATGATTTTACCACGTAAATAAAAAAAAAGCAGTCTTAATACTAATTACCAACATAATTTACAATATATCGCCAAAAACATAGTTTCTAAAATTGTGAGGTAGTTAATAAGGTCGTGCATATTAAACTTTTAATTTTTTGTTTAGGATAGGTTCGCGTTTGACCAATATTTCGCCTGATGAAATGATCCTTGTATCCAGAGCGGGACGGGAGGGCTTTGGCCCTCTAAGGCCCTCCTTAGAGGGCCAAAGCCTACGGAGTCACAGTTAACTCACATCTCTGTCACATCGCGCGCTGCGATCGATTTGAGAGTCCCACCACCGATTTCGCACATAACGTATACGTGTAGTATGTACGGAATCACGTACCTGTACGAATGGTATAGCCCTGACTCCGGGCAAGTATCTCAAGCTCGGCAGCGCGTCCAAGGCGGCCGACAGCAGAGAGAGACGGAGAGCGTGCAGCTTGCGGGTCTCGCTCTCTGCCTCCATGGTGCGGGATGTGGACGCAACCGGCTGGTTCGAAGATGTCGAGGGACCAGCTGATAACGAAAACTTTAGGTCAGTGAGTGTATTTACTTATTAAGTGACATCTGAAAACATATTAATATAATTGGCAATTAGAGTAGTGTTCAAAAGTGCTCATTTCAAATGTTAGAAGTGTGTGTGTTACAAGTTGGAAAAATTATAAATTTGATTTTACAGACCGTCCCACAAGTATTGTGTGTTCCTACATAATAAAGTTAAAGTAAGATTTCTTAATATTACAAGTAAGCTTATTCAATACATTTAAGAAAGCAATTGGAAAACAAATTAAAAAAAAAAATAACGCAGAACATGCTTTAAATATGAAAACAATAATTTACACAGCATCCCACAAAACAAATCTGTACAAAAAAGCCTCAAGATGCAAATACTGAGCCCCAACAACAATTTGGAAAGCGTTTTCATAGAATTACATAAAAGTATTGCTGCGATCTGTCACAGAGATTAGCATAACTTTAGCTGCGGTATGCGGTCACCTCATGAATCACTAATACAGAACTAGATACACAATCGACTACGAAACATTTTTCTCACAAAATAAGCATCCGATTGCGCTTTTTATCTAATACATTCTGACATGCAAGGCATATGTGTAAGGTTGATTTTCTTATCTGAACACCGAGGCTTGCTAAACACCATCGACCACACAGCCTATAGACTCCTAATAACAGGCGACCGATGTCTGTCAACACATTAGGCAAAAATGTCTTATAACCGTCGTCACTCACCAAGCTCGTATTAGTTTCGACCACTCCTGTGAGCCGTAAACACTTCCGCATTACTCCTTTAAAAAATCGAGAAAATAGACATAATATGTTCCCGTATACAATACGTTTGTGTGATAAAAAAGCCGGACTTCAAATTTCCTGAAAGACGGTATCACATTTCATCGGTAACTTAATAGTTCCATAATCTAAATTAGATTAAATTTCTGACAATATTTATCGGGGTTCATCTTATGCTGGTCATACTTGGCGTCTTTATGATTCCGTCCCTTTCTTTTGCAAGTATTTTTTTCGCCATCTCTTTTCGTCGATTTTAAGTACACATATTAGTGATGTTCCAAATCGTACAACCACCTCTGTTGTCGATAAAGCAAAACAAAAACCTATAACTATTAATTTATACAAAAATATTTTTTCAATAATTAGAAATTACAACAGATGTACTTGTACATCTGATAAATTGTGAAACTTTAATTTATAAATTTTAGATACCCACACGATCTTGATTTAAAAAATAAATGGATAATTGCAACCAAGCGAGAGAACTGGATCCCATCTACTTAAAGTGTAATATGTTCACGTCATTTTAGCGAAGATTGTTTTATTCTTTTGAAAAACCGTCGATGTCTACTGAGTTGAGCAGTACCAACTAAGTATTTGCCGCTTTTGGTGAGTTTAATTATTGAACTTTTTTTTCTGTCTCCTAGGCAAAAAATATAGTTTCGGAACCTTTCTTTATTGGCCCAAAACCCCGTCATCTCCACCGCATTGTCAGTAGCGGCGAAGAGATCCGTTTGGCTGCATGTTTTTGGGCTAACTCTATAACATCGCACTGCAATCAATTTGATAGGCCTCACCAAAGACTTCGAACATAGCTTATAATAATTACGGAAATTTTAAAACATTGTTTTTATTCATTTTTATATTTTACCTACATGATTCAATCGTAATTACAATAAAAGAAGGTAACTGAATGCAAGTATGTAAAAACATATTTTATTAAATACAATTTAAAAATGTCGATACTTTCTTGTTTGATTTAAAACCGTCCCATCCCTAGTGACATGCACTGACCTTGAATTGACCAATCAGGACGCAGTACCCCGTCCCCCTCGCTGACGTCATACCTCAGCAAGTTGGCAGAATAGTTTTCGTGCGTTTTATCGTGTATTAGGTGTCTATAGGCTGTGTGGTCGATGCTAAACACACTTATGCCTTTGTCAAACAGACAAGCGAAAGCGAAGCGTTTCCGAAGCGATACCGAACCGAAGCGAGAGGTCAGTCCGATAGTTCTGTCACGCTATCGGATCGCTTTCGCTTTTCTATGGGACTGGATTCAAACAATTCCATACATTACAAATAAAAACGTCACGCTTCGCATTCGTCACGCCTGTCTGTTTGACAAAGGTTTTAAGGTTGACTTTGTACTAATGTACAAATACCTAAAAAATTAAATAAACACAATTTGGCGACAGTGTCAAGGATTGCATAGAATCTTAGTTTTTTTTTATTAGTGATTGATGGGTCACCTTCAGAATTCTACCTATACAACGTTAGTAATGATAATAACTAAAAATATTAGTTTACTAGCCTGTGATAGCAACAGGCGCCGCGATGATATTGGAAGCAGGCATCGTCCCGGCGGACGGAGCGGACACCATTTCGCCTAGAACATTCCACAACGTTGTAATGCAATAATAACACAGATATAATAATTCAAAATCCCTGCCGTAAGGTACACCCAGTAATACATGTAAGTATTATTATACACTGTATATCATGCTAACCAATTTAAGATATAGAAGCAACCATGTGAAGCATTTGTGGATGATAGAACCATCAACCATACCATGTAAGTTTTTGAAAATAAGGTGAATTTCTATAGCTTAAAATTTCATTTTCCATGCTTACATTCCGTGCTTAGTCCATCGTCTTTCTGTTCTGTTTTTTCATATAAATATCTGGGGATATCTGAATTCGTAAAAGTTACAAAAAAAATTTTTGTTACGAGACTTGTAACTCTATTTTGGTGTTAAAATTTTGGCATATTTATTTTTTTGGTCAAGTGTGTTTTCTACAAAAATGAAAGGAACAAACCAATTTTTTTTTAAATGCCGTTCGACTGTTTCATGTTTTTAAGGATTGTTATTTCATTGTATGGGAAGAAGAAAATCGAGGCGGCAAAAGTTGATGGTTTAGCAAAATATTTTTTTCTTACAAAAAAAAAATGAAGAAAATAAAAAAGGTTCCTAACAAATTTTTTCGGTATCTCTTATGGATGCGGATTTCCCCCTGTTGCCAAATTTAAAAGAAAAGACCCTGTTTTTCTAATAGCCATCATGTTAGTATACAACCTCTTTTCTTACCATAAGCGCTGCTACGTCCGGACACCCCCCCGATGCTGTCGGCCCCGGAGCCCCCGGACTCCGAGCCGGCCGAGCCCGGGGGCTCCGCGGGCGACGTGCGGAGCGTGCTGCCGTCAGTCGCGGCCGTGCTGCCCTCGTCGTCAGACCTGATAGATACAAACATATAACTCGTTGCTATTTAAATAGGACTGAGGGCCTAGACAAGTGGCAAACAATAGACGAAAACGCTCTACTAAAAGACTATAGAGCGTTTTCGTTTCTCGCTTTCCAGTTGTCTAGGGGAAGCTGATAGGGGTTTTTGACAGAGATAAGTCGCTTTTAAAATTGAAAACATTTCACAACTTAGTACAGTTTTAGCCGAGTTCTGACGTCATATTTTTTATGCGTTATATCTTTTTTAATATTTATTGATTGACAAAACAACACAATTATGTCCTCATTATTTTCCAAGATTCTAAATGACGGACTAATTAGATTTACAATTTATTGATGCTCAAACTACCAATTTTTCCTATTTTTAGCCATCGACAAATTAAAAATATCAAATAATAGATAGCGGACATACCCTGGTGGCGAAGCGGTAGCATCACTGAAACCGGGCGCGGGTGGCGGCGGGGCGGAGGGCGCGGGCGGAGCCCTACGCGGCTGTTCCTGTAGAGACAATGCTATGGCTAGTTCGACCATCGTCTCGTCGTCTGCGTCCGGTGGAATGTCTAGGAGAGCTTCTAAACCTGTTGAGGGCAGAATGGAAGTAAAATAGTACATTTCGACACAAGGGGGGAAAGTAGGTTATTTATCGCATTCGAGGCCAAATTCTTAGTCGAGCCGTAGGCGATGGTGACAAGGAGTTGAGACTTTGTTATTCCTCACAAATACCCATGAGTATCGAAAAATGATTTTTAATATCCTTTTGAAGTATTAAAATAATATAATAGAAAATAAACTATAATTTTAATTTTCTTTTTTCTGCACTTTTATTTCGTTAAGTTGAAGGAAAAGCAAAGTTAAGTTGATGGTACGAGTTTAGTGGCGTGGCTGTATTGACCTTGACCTTGAACGAAGTCTTACCTCCATCAGGTGCCAGCAGCACCATGGGTTCCAATGAATCATCAACATCCATGAACTGGTTCTCCTGGTTATCATCGCGGTTGGCGCTCAGATCTGACTCCGACACGACAGCCTCGGTTATAGAGCTCGTGGGTTGTGCTGTGGTCACTGATGATCCTGCACCTAGAAAGAAATATTTTTTTTCGGTACAATAGAAGTCAATTAACGCTGAGACGCGACGCTTCACGGACATTACAATAGAGAGACTCAAAATCCAACTTTATTTACTACACGAAAAGATACAGATTTCATAGATGACGCGACGTAGCGCACACATTTCAGTAGAGCGACTCGAAACCTAACTTTATTTACTACAGATATAGATGCACATTTCATCGTCGCGTCGTGTCGCATCTCGGTGTAAACCGAACCAACGGCACACAACATATAAAAAAAAGTGATGACATTTTGTTAAATCTCTTGAACTCCATACTTTTTCTAAAACATAAAAATAAAAAGTATCATAATCAGTGTGTACCTGTTCCAGGAGTGTTGGGTGGTGACGGTATGTAGACGCGACGCCTCTTTACTCTGGGGCGGAGCACTCTCATGAGGGCCGCCTTGGCTCCGAAGCTGATGCTCTGATCCTCAGCCAGTAAGAGCGATAGGTAGATTTGATTGCCGAATTCGATCTGTAGAGCAAAAACAAGATTTAGTTGTGTGTTCTGTGGCCGTATTTTGACGTCTTAAAACCAGGCTTGTTCCAGTGAGTGAAAGAGACAGAGCTATACAAGTGGTCTAGCGCCACCTCGTTCACTCACTGGAACAAGCCTGGTTTTAAGACGTCATAATACGGCCCCTGGATACCTTTTGTGGATATACTAGCTGTTGATAGCAGTTTCGACCATGTGTAGTGTAATAAGAACGTGTTAAAATCTTAGTGGAAAGCTTTTTAGAAATCTTATTAAGAAAATTGGAAGTTTATGTTTGTATGCAATCGGTCTTATTTACAATGTTTGCGAAAATGTTTTCTACTAACTTTTTAAGTCATGTATCCTACTTGTGAGTATGAAGCTTCATTTTTACAAATCGCTCTAAAAGCGTCTTTAAGATATCCGGGAAAATACAGAGAAAAGAAAGTACTTACACACTCAGGCTCGGCATGTAGTTGGAAAGCATGCACGGTGTCAGCGAGTGCGTGCATGGTATGTTCTGCGTGCCGCAGACCGTACGACAGGATGCCGGGCGGCTGCGCCGTGGCCGAGCGGCACGCGGCCAGGCGCCACAGCACGCTCGTCAGCAGCGCGCACAGGTGCGGCTCCTTGTCCACGTCGTCTTGGTTGTCACCTTTCCATAAGACTGACCAGTCTCCTGTATTTAAAATATACGTTAGTTAAAATAAACTAATTACTCCATCAGTTAGATTATCAAAAATATTTGACCATTATTTTTTTCTTTTATTACGCAAGTCAAAATTGACGAAGATACGACGCTTTTAAAATTCAGAATACGTCACTTTTAGGTATGATTTTTAATAGTTGTCGGGGCCCAACACTCCCAAGTTTTGATGCGTACACGTCTATTATTTTTAATACCCTAACCACGGACTAATTAGATTTGCAATTCATTGATGCTGTCATCTTACTATGGATAAGTGATGAACTGAATGAACTAACTCTGAAGAAGAATGAATTAACTCTACGAATAATGACGAAATGTAACTCGTGAATTAAGTAAGTGCTATGTAACATAAATGCAACAAGGCTTATTTGAAAAAAAAATAAAAGTTAGCTTGAAGGTTTTTTACTCAATCACGTCATTATGACGTTCTGGCTGAATAGATTTTGCTTAAAAAGTCACGATCACATTTTAAAAATTTGTCAAGATTTCCAAGAGTTCGCTCACCGTTGGGCGGTCTCTGCGGCGTGGGCGCACTGTACTTGACGAGGTGGCTGGGCCGCGCCACGGCCACGCCGCGCGCCAGCAGCACCAGCCGGAAGTAGGCCTCGGGGTCGATGTTGTGCGGGTCGGCCGTGTCGCGCAGCTCGCGCAGGGACGTGCACACGTACTTCAGGATGGCTTGGTCCTGATCAACAATGTTTATTACATCTTTAACCGTATAGTTCGGTACCGGGTCCTAAAGGACCCGAACACATAGACCTACGCCGGCTCAGTAGCGGGTCCTAAAGGGGCAGACTTTGTAGTCATACGACATCCTCATTTTAAATTAAAAAATAATAATATTCTGAGCGTTAAATCCTATGAGTGCGCATTAATTAAGAATGTTAAATAAAAATCTGACTTGTTTACGCCATTAAAACTTCTACATGTAGCGTGCATTTTCTTAATTTACCATAACAAAATCCAGAAGTCTAAATACGATCGTCGCCATTTTGATGGCAGTGCTGGGTTGGGCTAAAAATCATAAAAAATGTGGTTTCGGGACATCTAAGGGATCATTATAGGAGGGATGAATAACTCGTCATTTAGTATTGTAACGAATTCATACATAATTCAACATAAATTAGCAGTGGTAATGAAGAATTTGATATCTGAAGTCGAAGTTTCGCGCCACTCGTGTTTGTTTACATTTTTATTTTTCACTTGGATCACACACATGCGTTTATACTCAATAACAATTACGATAAATATCATGTCAAATATTATAAATAACGTAAAAAAGCCCAGATCTTAGCGTAATTCTCTAATACAGAGCTAATAACACGTATTTTTCATTACCACTACTCAATTTGTATTCATAATCGACAACCATGCTTATTTTTTATAATCGTAATGATGTGTGAAAGCGAATATTGTAATCGATTCCATAATTGAAATTTTCGTCAACTCGAATGAAAAAAATAAGGAATTGAAGAAAACGATTAATAAAAATTAAAATAAATTTGTTTTAAGCTTAGAATACAATTATTAATAGTTAAAGCTTTTATAATAATTTTACGTACATTGTAATTCCCAAAAAGCAATAATAGACAAAAGAACAATGTCAGTAATAAATGTTTGAATGCGCGCCAATTATTAATTCCAAAAATTGGATTTTGAATGCGCTCGCTGTGGTACTCGCTATTCAAAATAATAAATTTTAATTTATTAGCTAATTTTTAATGTACATTTTGTTTTGTACAATAATATAATTAAGGTTGAATGAATATGGAATGCCATGGATCTTGATAGGCTTATTAGAAATGAGTTTGTTTCCCACCAAATAAAAGATAGATAAGTAAATTATTATATTCTCAAAATTGTTTCGTAACATTGGTTTGGCCATGTTAAGTATAGACGCCAGCACATCAACCTACCTCAATCTGTAAAATTTCTTCAATCGATTTTCAACCTTATCACAATAGTGGAAGGTTAATGTTTGATTGGTAAATTTTGACAGATTTGGGTAGGTTGATCTGCTGCCGCGCGTACAGATATTTAATCGTCAGTATTGACACCAGTATAATAATATTATTATATAGGTATTTGTTAAGGATACTTTAGATGTGATGCAGTTCGCGACTTAACTCCAGTAATACTGTTATAAGTTAAAAAACCTATAAATGATTCTCTCCTTGGGTGGAGCGGAAGGAGATGTCAGACTATTACTTACTTAGAACGCAAAAGGCATATGAAGGAACAGGGTAAACACCCTGTTCCTTCATATGCCTTTTGCAGTACCCTTTTAATGATTTTAATACAATTCCGTTAGCCCGGCACGCGTTTGGCACTATTTTGTCCTCGTCAGTTCGCTGATAGTTCCTTAAAGCCCGCTTGGAACACGACGCGCATTCGTCTCGGGCCTAGTCCTTGATCGGACGATGAGTTACCCTATACTCGCCGTTCGCAAGCCCGCACCTACAATCGCAAAAATTAAGTCTGCGTCTTTAGATTTTTGCTGGTCAGGAATAGAGCTTGTAAATGAAAAAAAAAGAACGTGCTATATTTTTACACTATTTCATAGTGTCGCTGTTAAGGATCAAATTCGTAATGATATACGACAAACTACAGTAAAGTGATATTAATTTGATAAAATATGAACTAATATTATACAAACAATTATTTAATCATCGTACGCAGATCAAAATCAAAATTCGCGCCAATTCACTCAAAGTTCGAATTTCAAAAATTTCGTTAATGTATTTGTACCGCGAAGTGATTACTCGCAAAAAAAATTGAAATGAGAACACGATGTTGTGAACATATAGTGAGCTATGGCCATTGACTAAAGTTTGAATCGATTTATTAAAGAAAACTTTTTACTTCCACGCCACGAGACTTCTTTCAGTATTTTTCGCTATTCCTCATAGTTTCGAATTTAGCCATCCACGGCGCGTTGGAAATTTAAATTGTTTATAACTGCAGGGAATCATTTGGAAGTACTCCCATATCTCTCCCTCTAGCATTTGATCCGAACCCGGTGTTTGTCTTTTTTTACGTTGTTTAGATTCGTTTTATAAAGTGAAATAATCAGATAAATTGAAATTAAATAAAGAAGACACAATATGGGTAAAACTATATGGTTGAATTTAAATTTAAAAGACACACACGTTTGGCTTCCAATGAAAAACCAATATTTATTTCTATCCCAATCATTAAATTAAAAAATTAAATTATTTATTGCGTACCTAATAAAAAACTTATTTTCAAAACGAAATAATACTTGAAATATTATACCAAAGAGTCTACAGATTCCGTTCCATAGATTTATTGCATGGAGTAAACCTTCTCTAGTCAAATAAGCAGATAAATCGGTCCATGTCTTTGTACTACTTTTTTTCCATGTTCGATTATATTGCGAGTATCGATTAGGCTGAATGAACCTTTTCAATCGTTATATGAACATTGGGATTGCTGTCAGCACTAAGAAGTGTCATGTTGCAACATAGTTTTTGGTAATTTTTATCAAGTCTTTGATCGTTATTATTTATGAAATTATGTATGCACACTGGCAAATCTAATAATGCATGTAGTAAGTTACTTCATTTATTTCACTGTTTAACCATTTTTTATCACGTGAGAAGCTTGTTTATGTACATATTTTCAGCACATCTAAATTACATAGTTTTTGGAACGACATAGCATTTTGTTTGTTACACACATTTTACAGAGGAATGAAGCAGTTTTAGTGACCTCAACACGTTCTTGGAGATATTGCTCATAAACTTATCGTATGAAATAACTGTAGTAACATATTTTTGATAGAAAAATCGAATGCTGAAAATGGACAAAAATCTTCAATATTATCTCAAATTTCGAATCACCCGGTCGACTCAGCTGATGTGTCATGTGTCAAAATGTTGTCGTGCAGAGTGGTTAAGGTAACAACTGTAGGTTCACAATGCAGTGTATCGAATACTTTGCCAACTCGTCTTTGCGATGCGCCGGCCAGCTCCAGCTGCAGCCCTCACCTTGTACTGATGATAGTGCGTGTGATGCAGCGCCCTCAGCAGACACTGCGCCCGCGCATGCAGGTGCGGCGGCGCGGGCGCACACAGCAGGCGCCGCGCGGGCTCCGCGGCCGCGGTCACTCCTGCAGGACATACGCCGGCACCCAGCTCTAGTGCTTCTAGCGCTGCGCATGCGAGTCGCTCTAGTGGACTGGGCTTCCAAGCACCACCAGCACCTTCACCCTCCTATGGACAAATAAATACTCCTTATTCGCTACGTGCGAGACTGTCAAATCGATTGCAGAGATTTGAAATAACTCAGAACTACACAGCGAATAGATAATACCGAACGTTTGCTGTGTGGAATACCACACTTTTAACCAAGACAGTCACCCTATCGCGCAAAACAAAATGGAATGGCTGGAGGACAGCTTTTTCCATTTATTTCTTTTTAATTGATTTTTCTAGTCGCTCCCAAATTATAAAATTAACAGACACAATGATTAATCGACGCACGTCTGTCAACTCAGAGCTTTTAATTAATTTATCATGTTGCGATTTATAATAACCACAGAAAATACAAAACTTACTTGCGCAACCTTGCTGGACGATGGACAAGCGGACGGGTCCTCATTGTCTTCGGGCCATCCGAATTGTTCCTTATTCTTGCCGTATACCTAGAAGAAAACACACCATTGCATTAATTACTCTGCAACTAGTTACCACTTACAAAAGCTATTTAATTAATAGTAGCGCGAGTAGTTCCGCTGTGGGAACGAGATGGCGCTAGACGACTTGTATAGCTCTGTCTCTTTCCCACAGCGGAACTACTCTCGCTTTTAGACGTCACGGTAGACCACCAGGGTACTAGTAGCGGTTGGCAACAGCCACCGAACTCCCCATTCCCGCGCTGTCCGTGCCGCTCTGTTTTGTGGCATCGCACACATTTGCTTTTAATTTTGTTCTCGCTGGTGTAGCAATTCGCTCAGAGAAAACCGCAGCGTTTTCGCTATGAGCGGGTCTCGTGGGGTGTTTCAAATATTTCTATACATTTGATCTTACCGATCGTCGCTAGGCGCTTACGGGCCGTAGACATTACCGTAACCCTACTCTAGTCAAGTTTTAACTTACTTTCACAGAATCAACCATAGTGACTCCATCGGTGTCTTGCGACGGTCCGAAGGTGATCGTCAATTTCTTGTCGGATTGCAGAGACTCTTCGCGCGTCAGAGGTATGTCAAACCAACGGTTGCGGACTACTATCGTCTGAATGGATCGGCCGTATACCTAAAACAAAGTAAACATTGAAACCTTTGATAGTTAGCGTCAGATTACAAACAAAAACTGCAATAAGTGTGTCAGAAACGACTCAAATTTTCAAAGATGCGACGCATTCCTTTCCATTCCAGATTTTGACTTGCGAATCGCAATGTAGACACGACTAAGTGATTTCACCATATGAGTCAATTAAATAATAACAAAAATAAAGTACTGATTTAAAATGATTGCCATTAAAACTTCTGCAGGTCTAAAAACACCACTTTAGTAGCATAACAAATTGCAAAAATCTAAAATGCAATATTCTATTCTATTACTCGAGTAGATAATTTGTAAAGAACAACTTTATGGCATTTCTTTAGCAACATTGCTAAAGTGGCGTTATTAAGTTCCCTGAAATTAATTTTAGGTTTTTTTTTAATGCTATGAACATAAAAATACTCACCTCAACAAAGGACGGCGTTCTGGCGACGTCCTGACTGCCGAGGAGTACTCTTATACCGCAGATGACCATGTTAGGATCAGAGTTCGTGACCTCCATCGAGAAACCACTCATCTTTGTAGATACCACGTACAAGCCTATTAAAAGAAATTGGAAAGGTTTATAAAAAAGTTTAAATTAAAAAAAAAAACATATAATAAAATGTTGCTGCACTTGAAAAAACCTTGACACAGATTTTTTTTGACAATTCAATTGTGGTGCAGTCCCAGTCACAAGACATAATAACTGTGAAAGTATTGTGCACTGCACTACCCTTGGTTGACTGGCCGGGCGGGTGCGAGTAATGGGCGACTCGCTGTCCAACCATGGACCATGCCCGGGTCGACGGCGCGTTGTGTTCCACGCGCGCCTCAAGGAGTGTCAGCATAGTGACGGGGTCCCCTGTAGAGGGCCAAAGCCTGCCGGGGTCGCGGGACTCACAAATTACATCACATTACTCACATCCGGTACATAAAGGGCTATTGAAGGACATCGTGGATTTAAGTCAGTCAAGTCAATCATTAAATGAGTGAAGAGAATGATTTTACCACATTAAAAAAAAACCCTTGGTTCACTGGTAGAGAAAGCATCTGACATTAGTTCTGCCTGTATACCTTTTGTGTTGCATGAAGTGTCAAATCTATACATATAATAAATTTGCAGAAAAGTCATTTTTGTACATTGAAGAAATTGAAAAAAAAAATAGCCAGCGTGTGAAAAGATAAGTAACAGAACCCATTTCCATCATTTTTGAAATTTTTGTCTGTTTGTCTGTTTGTTTGTGCGCACATCACGTAAAAACTACGAATTCAATGCTGACAATATTTATTTACAATTTAATTATACGCAACTTGAGGTTTAACTTAGTTTTTGTTTCATCGAAATCGGTTCACTCTATCAAAAGATATGATTAATTTAGTGAGTTCAAGAAGTAAAATATTACGTTACGCAATATAGTACTTGCAAAATATAGTACTTGCAACGACATCTTAAGACTAAAAATAGAACTAATGTTGATAGTTGAAATCCAAATCCGATAGATGGCGTTGTGCAAATGACGTCATTTTCTGAATCGCAGTGTTAAGATTTTCCGCGCGAGAATGACGTCCACCGTGTTTGCTGGGCAAATTGTGTTTCGTTAGGTGTCTTAAAAGTTCTTGCGTGTGTCGTACAAGTTCTTTGGTTGCTTGGTTTATCGATTTTCTAAATTGGTCGAAAAAAGTATTGGCTTATCTTATTGGTTTCGTTTGGTCAACTTTGGTCATTGGTTTGAAGTACGAAGTAAAGATTGTATTTATTTACTTCGTAGTTTGAATCCAATAGTGTCAATCGGCGGGCACGCCGCAATCGCGGCGGTAAGACCCCTCTTTGAGGAGTGGCTGGATAGACGTCACGGCGTCCTGACCTACCGCATGACGCAGGTACTCACCGGACACGGAAGTTTCGGGAGGTTCCTGTGTCTGATAAGGAGGGAAGCAACGCCTGGGTGTCACCACTGGGAGGATCGTCCGGAGGACACGGTGGAGCATACGGTGCAAGACTGCCCCACTTGGGCGGAGCACCGCCGTGACCTCACGGCGATAGGCGGAGACCTCTCGCGCCCGGCATTGGTCGAGGCCATGCTGCGGGGCGAGACGGAGTGGGAAGCGGTCGCCTCCTTCTGCGAAGCAGTCATGCTCGCGAAGGAGGAGGCGGGCCGCGTGAGGGAGAGGACAGCGTCCTCCCTCCACCCCAGCCGCAGTGGTAGACGCCCACGGCGTCGGACGTCGCAAGACGACCTCCGGCCTCCGTAGGCGCGGGCATGCGGGCGGCGAGTAATGGGCGACTCGCTGTCCGACCATGGACCATGCCCGGGTCGACGGCGCGTTGTGTTCCACGCGCGTCTCAAGGAGTGTCAGCATAGTGACGGGGCCTGTAGAGGGCCAAAACTTGCCGGGGTCGCAGGACTCGCAAATTACCGTAACCCCGGTACGTAAAGGGCTATTGAAGGACACCGTGGATTTTAGTCAGTACAAGTCTGACAGTCCCTCCCGCCCTGCCCTGGATGGGAGGACTGATTTGATGATTTTACCACGATAAAAATAAATAGTGCCAATCGTTATACAGTAAGTTAGTGTTGCCAATTCGTTGAGTCACGACCACGAACAGACGATACGTTGTCACACTAGACTGTTCGACGCACCGTTCTTTTAAGTTTGTAGGCTATTCAGTCATAAGTGTTATTGGTTTTGTTTAATGCTTTAATTTTCCTTGAAAATGCCTCAGGACTCTTATCTAAATCATCAAAAAGGTGATAAATACTCTTATCTAAACGACGTTGTTTTGTCCTCGACAACCACGCGAACGAAGTCGCGGGCACAGCTAGTAAACAAATAAATAATAAAGTACCATAGGTACTCATTCCCAGGCGTAGATCTCTATGGAGAAGAATGAGCATAGATATTTCGAGGAGGTACACTTACCGGTAGTGTTGAGTCGATGTTTAATCTGAGCGGTGTTGTACACTTGCAACAGATCGTTGCCGCCAAAGTCGATGTCGTTCATCGCGACGCAGTGTTCGAAGAAGTCAATAGGGAACTGAGGAGCTCCGTTAGCGTTGGATTTCGTTACCACCTTCGGAAAAAAAAAAAACATTTTTCTTACGTTAGGACCACACTAAAGGCATTCCCCCTTTATTTTCGCGGAAATAGTCTTTGAATGTTCGTATAAACGACCATAAACGCGATAATCAACGGCATTTCCCGTTAGTGTGGCCCTAGTGTTAAAAGCTAAAGGTACTCAAGAAAATAAACGAAGTAAATTGCAATTTTTCTCTTTTAGTTTTCAAAGTATCTTAAAATGGACAGATCTTTTGATAGCGTTTGTAACTATATGACGTGACGTTTGATAGGGGAGAATGGTAAAAGATAACTTGTTTCATCAACTCGCAAGTAGAGTGATATCAGTGTATTTAGTGCGAATTTTTGTACGTAGACGCAAGGTCGTGACAGTTCTCACGACCGTGGAGTGGGCCAATAAGAGCGCCAAATGCGGTTAAACGTTACAATTGCTTTTACGTCAATAAATCGCACTAAGCACACAGATGACGATGCTTATAAACATAAAGACTAGATGTGAAACGCCACACCAGTATCTGCTGTCATTTTTTTATTTCTATTTTTATCAAGTATTTCGCTTTAAAGCAAAAGCTCCCCGTTAGCGTTGTAGGGGTTAGATCAAATTACGATGTCCAATACTAACCTGTTGCGCTTTTCCTTTAGAATGATGAGTCAAAAGCCTGGGCCGTCTCCTCGGCGCGTGCGTCGGTTGTATGGCGGGCGACAGCCAGTACCCAGTGTGTTCATTACTGGCCGCGTACATCCGGAGACTTCCGTCCTCACAGAGCAGGATCAGAGTACTCTTCTGCTCCCCTCCGCCGCCGCACCAATGGCGGACGGCTACCATGTCTGTTATCTTCGCTTTTGCGGGTACCACCTACAAAATGGAGCATTTAAAAATAGTCTCTAAGTGAACGTGGGCATGATCTAGTTTTGAAGCTCGAAATTTAACCTTTAAGGGGGTGAAAAGGGGGAATTAGGAAAGTACGTAACCCACGCGGACGAAGTCGCGGGAAAAGTGCTAGTCAATTATAAAATGTGAGAGTACATTTGATAGAAGTGAATTTCATGTGAAGATTTGAAGATACAGCGAATACCGACTTTGTAATAGCAAGAAGACAACTGAAGGGTAATGATTATGCGAGAGAGAGAGATGGATCTATACAGGGCGAATAGCGTCATTTCAGTCATGCAACTTTAGGCCCAATCTATAGAACTTAGTCTTAACCTCAGCTCAGTGGCGTATCCGACAAGTAGCCTGACTTGCATACGATTATTGTTCTTATTTGTATGATAAGCTTGGCCAAAGTCGTCTACAGGAATAACTAACTGTTTATCGACCTATTACTATATGGTTTATTTTCGAATGAAGCGTAACCATAAAATGAGAAGTTCGCTCTATAACAGTTGGGCCTTACTTTAACACACCATAACAGACCGTAAGTCTTTTCTTTTTAGCGTGTTAAAATCATCAACTGAGTCCTCCCACCCAGGGCAGAGTGGGAGGGACTGCCAGACTGGTACTGACTAAAATCCACGGTGTCCTTCAATAGCCCTTTACGTTCTGCGGTTACGGTAAATCGTGAGTCCCGCGACCAGACCGTAAGTCATAGTAACTTAATTAGCCATTTCTATTTTGTCTCGTTGTACACAACGCGACTCAAGTCTCCGATACCTTACGGCTTTAATTTACAGGCAACTATCCATAGAGTCAACGCGTCAAGGCACGCGTCCAGGTTGGCCCAGTGGTTGAATGATCGACTACTGTGCAGCGTGTCGCGGGTTCGATTCCCGCACGGAACAAACATTTGTATGACCTGCAGGTAGTTGTTCCGGGTCTGGATGTTAATGTATGTGAGTTTCTATGTTTGTAAACGCACTGACGACATAGGAGAAATTCCTAGATCCATACTAGGAATTCCATAGGAGAAATTTCTAGTTCCATACTAGGAATTTCTCCTATGTTATGGGTGCGTTTCCTGGTAACGTTTTTCTAAAACTCAAAACATTAAAATCAATTTGTCCATTACAGGCACTTATGAATTATAAATACCAAAGTCGTAACTTATTGGAGACTTGCGTCGCGTTGTGTGCGAAGGGCCTTAGTACTTAGTACTTCATTACCTGTCTCACCTTAATCTCTTGTACGAATATGTTGGTGGGAGTCAACATAAGTACGACGGGGTTGTTGGAGGCCTGCATGACAGCGGTGACCAGGCCGGGGTGGCCGGGGACCTCGGCCCACTGACACAGAGACTGCACGCCTCCTTGCTTGCCTCCTCCGCGACCTCCTTCCTTCTGGGCTGATGAGGCTGTTAGAGTTATCATTGCTGTGCCTGTGTCAAAGAAAAATAAAAGTAAATGCTTTGTTTTTGACGGCTGCCTCTGGTTAGACGTCTTAAGTACTCGGATAGGCAAATTCGGTCGTTGATTGGTTACAGACAAAGATCCAACCGAAGATAGCAACCGAGATAGATTATTAATTTATAGAGTAAATGACAATTACGAATGTGACAAGATTTTTTAAAATAAACCTCAAATCTTTTGACTATTTTCATAATTACAGAACACGAGTTGCGCAGTGGCGGTCTGGGTGTTTGTGTTTCTGAGTTTCTATGTATAAACGCACCTACGACAAAGGAGTTTCCGTCGTAGAGTGAGACAACAATTAAAAAAAAAATTACCTTGGAGACTTTCTTCAACCGTGTTCAAAGGCGCCAAGAAGCTCTTTCCTTGCGCATAAGAGAAGAACAACATCTTCAGCGTATGAGAGTAGTAGATGGACACCCCCCCGCCTCCCACCAACCCCGCGACGTCCTAGGAAGAAGAAAATAAAACCATAGAGTATGACGACCAAGTGTGACGAAGATATAAAAATACATGACAACATTCAGCCAATTGGTATACCGTGCTACGGAATTTTGATTCACTACGGGATGTTCGTAGAGGACATTAGTAACAAACTTTCTAATTACATGATTTTAAGATACAGATTGGAATGCGCTACTTTTTAAGGTTTCAAAATTAAGGATACCTTTCAAATGTCAATTTCTTGTTTTTAATTCGACTATTAAAAGGGTATATATTTAAACATCCAATATCCTCTAAAACTCAGCGGAGACCGAGAGCAAACATTACTCTGATGACATCGAATAAAGATGTTTATTGCCTTAACATAAAGGCTAAAATTGTACCAACGTCGGCAGCAAGCTGCATGCGGAGCCGTTTTCTGTCTTCGTCAATGTAAGTACAACTTTGTACTTTACGCTACTGATAATAAAATGTATTGTTCAAGACGAGGAGGGAACTTTCGATCTACGCTGAGCAAATGGCTGAATTTCTTCCTGCACTAAGGTTGATAATTGCATACAACGGAATGAACTCATACAAGCGGACGAAATACAATGTGAAAAAGTAAAATACAGGGTTATTTATGTAAACAGCTATTTGTATTGATAGCTTTTATGGGCTGAAAATACCTACATGGTTCTATACAACTTTTACCATGAAACCTTGTTTTATAAATAACCCTTTATATCATGCAGGGGAATGTCGGCACAAGAAGAAATTTAGTCCGTATCTTGTTACTACCACACGTGTGAATACATTGTGCTACACTGCATTACGAGTTACCACGAGTTTAATCCAAATAACTTACTAGACAACATCAGTAGAGTATCCGAGAAACCCTATCGTATGATGGCTACAGATTTACCGCTCCTGAGCACGGGAAAATTAGTTGCAGTGAAAGTGCACAGGACGCGAACGACGAATCAGCTTGCGACTCATTCAAAATTAAACTACATTAGTACACAATTAAAGTTCAAAATCTAAGTACAAACGTATAGAAGTATAAAGAAATGTATGTGAAATACATTTTTCTATACAATACTTTTAGTTGCAAAACGTTTGCCGTACCCGCAGCCAATTTTCGCTGTAGCGAATTGTCCCGTGGCCAGACGGTAACTGAAATGATGTCTTAAGTAGCTGCCTGATGCGTAGTGAATAGCGCTATTTATCCGCTGAGGGAGCTCAATGGTCTTCCAGAAAAGGATGACCTTGGCGCCATATTGTGACAAAGTTTTTCTAACTGCTGTTAGATAAACAATCATCAATTTTGAAAGAAACATTAACATTCTACTCTTAGTTGAAACGAGAAATAACTAATTTAAGATACCAGATTAATTAATAGGCATACATAGATCCGACTGTCTAGTAATTTATTAGCCTAACAACAACAACAAAACATCTCTTTCATAAAGAAATAAGCACCAATCACTGTCAATTCCGAGGATGCTGCATTATTTCTTCAAGACATAGAAGCGCTTTCAATTAAGACGATAACGGTAACGATACGATATCAGCAGGATTGGTAGTTTCACACATTTATAGGGAAAATGAGCGAGAGAGGACGATATTCCAGTAGGCATTTCAACAGCATCAATATATAGCAAATCGAAGAAGTCCGTCAGCTAGAGTTTTGAAAAATAATGGACACGCATTTTTTTTTTATTAAATCAATGCATATTTACAAAGTTATAACGCAACAAAATTCGAGAGTGGGGGGGCTCGTGACGTCAGAAGCAAGTCAAAACAGTGCTTGCTTGTGACGTATTGGCAATTTTTAGTATCTTCGTCAATATTGGTTTACGTAAAAAAAAAAAACGACGGGTTGCACTCTGGGAGTGCCGGCAGAAGTGAAAACTTGAATAGTAATTGTTGGAAATATCTTGTGAACAGATTTTAGTAAAACTCGCAAAAATGGTTGACTTTTTATTTCAATAATTTTCCAATGTGACGTACATCTTTTATAAACAATGTTACCTAGCAACGAATGTATCCAGCATACAAACTTCTTTAAAAGTAATAAAGTCACACGAACATTCACGCAAGCGCCCTGCGCCGTCCTACGCTTTTTCGGTCAGGGTCACGTGTCCTGACGCGAGTTTAAGATTTTATACCCATTACAGAAAAGTGCTCAACGCCGCTAAAGAAGTTTTCACTTCAAAAAAATACCGTATAAAATATTACTGACGGACTAATTATATTTTTGCCCTGATACCGTGATCGTCTAATATGACAGCGCCGATACTATAGACTACCGGTTACCGCAACTTGCCTGTAACTCCGGGTGCTCAACCTGCAGCACGTTGGTGACGTAGTATGGGCTCTGGGAGTCCTCCAGCTTCTTGCTTATCGGCTTCCAGTAGATGTGCCCGTTCGGGCTCATGCATAGCGTGTGCATAATACCAGCCTGGTTCACAAGAGTTATAGCGCGAACTTAAATAAACATTTTTGAAC
Source organism: Agrotis puta (assembly GCA_943136025.2). Classification (NCBI taxonomy): domain Eukaryota; kingdom Metazoa; phylum Arthropoda; class Insecta; order Lepidoptera; family Noctuidae; genus Agrotis; species Agrotis puta. Next base: position 15,643,478 of record OW964169.2, on the reverse strand, counting down.
TTACCTGTATCTCCGGATGGAGCACCTCTAGCGTGTTGGTGACGTAGAAGGTTCCTAGAGTGGCGCGGGACTCCTCGCTCATGGGCTGCCAGTATATGTGGCCGGCCGAGCTCATGCACAGCATGTGCATCACGTCGTCTTGGTTCACGAATGTAACGTCGCGCACCTGACAAAGAGAATGTTATTAAAGTATTCAGATACAAAACTTTCAGCCAACGTAGTGCGCGCACTAAACTGATACCGCGTTTAACCACTGTGTCCACCGCATATAACTGAATAAAGTCTAGCAATGTGCGCGCACAAATAACGAGACCGCTGCTCACGTGTGCGCGTACAAAAGTGTCCAAGTATCGCACAATTTGTTTTCGTGTTTGCTTAAATGAGCCCACATTAGTAAACATTTGTGCCGCACACCGGTGGAATCGTATATTTAGGTAACTCAGGTCATAAAGTTAACAAACACTTTTACCTTTCCGCTCGGCACGAGGAAGTGATGCATGGGATTATTGAGATCCTTGCTCAAGTCGTATATCTTAACGAAGTCTGAAGTGACGAGCGCGAGTTGCGTCTGCGAGCCGGGCAGCCATATTGCTTTGATGACGTAGTTGTTGCCTTCTAGGGCGGTGTTTAGGACTAGGTGGTCTGCTACGGCGCCTATAAGAAACAAACGGTTAGCTATACATAGTATAAAAATGTTTAAGGCCCGGTTTCCATAAAAGCGAGGAGGAGATGAGTTATTATTAGAATAACTAATCAGATTTAGTTATTTCAACATCCCAACTCTGCTTAGCTTCAGTAGAAATGGATCAAGTGGAGACAAGAGATGACTCATTTTTCTATGAGTTTTGTGGCGCTAGCTGCCAAGCGGCTCAGCAGAGCGAAGATGTTTGCAGTCGGGCTGCCGGGCTGAACCCGCGCTCGTGTGCTTGTTCCCCGCTGCGTCACAGCTCACATCATCTCTCCGCTTTGGTGGAAATAACCTGCCAGCTTCACAGTACATCTTCTCATGTCTCCGCTTTTATGGAAATTTGGACTCACGGTGACGAGCCAATATGTATGACGCAGCGTTGTCGACCCACCAGCGTTATTTTAACACGTTCAGCGCCAAGGCACCTCTGGGGCAAATATTGTGGAAATGACTTTTTTTTTTGTTGCATATATATGTTCTCCTGGTCCTAAAATACTATATGAACTACTCTACTCAACTTCAGAGGCCAGTGTGCCTCTGAAGTTGAGTACTGGAGGTGTATAACTAGATATACACCGGCCGTGAGAGTTGCACTAGGGTGTATATCGACTTATACACGCGGCGCTTAACGTGTTAAAGTAAACACACGTATTGACTTGTCAGTGTGGATACAAAATCATAGATATTCTTCACACTTACCGCCACTGTTGAAGGTAAGCACGTGACATTCTTTTAGTCCACACACAGCCAACAGATCTTCGTTCCAAGGGTTCCCGCTCAGACTGAGCACCATGAATGGTATGGGAGCAGACGACAGACGAGTCAGGGTTAACTTGTGCTTGGAAGAGTCCGCCTGCTTCAGTAGAGCCGAAAGCTGGAGTACTGTGATTTTTCCTGTCAAAGACAACATATAATCAGATAATGAACGAAAGAAAAAAAAAAATTAGAGGGCCTAAATTACTTATCATCATCATTTCAGTCTGTTGTCCACTGCTGAACATGGGCCTCTCCCAAAGAGCGCCACAGCGCACTATACCCCGCTTTTTACATCCAACCACTGCAAGCTAACTTCTTCAGGCTCCGTCTATCTTGCCGGGGAATGTTCCATACTTCGATCAATAATAGTACTAGATTCCCGATGAGCGCTTCAAAAACGGCCCGAAAAATACCACCACAAACTGTTTTGTGACGGTATTTCGAATCCTTGTTGCCTAGACCTTAAGTATCATTTTAGAATGAGTACTTTTGTACATTTTTCAATTGTTTACGTTCAACCTAATACATTTCGCAATGGTAATTAAACTGTATGTTTGAGTGTTAAGGTTTATAATACACTGAACTTATTAATACTATTGTAATTTTTTTATGAAGTGTAGATGTTTACATGTGTGCAAATGTGGCCGCTTATGCGACTCCTTTTTGTTTCTGATCCTTAATCTAGAGCTATTATTGATTGAAGGTTCCACACAAACGAAAAAATAAACTAATATTTTAGTTGTTCCGGGTCTGGGTGTTTGTGTATGTAAGTTAAGTTTTTAGTTAATAAATTGAGACGACAAAGAAAAAAAAACTTCTTGACGCACCTTTCTCATGCGATACAGCCAGATGTTGCCTGCGACCTTGCGGCGACGCGAGGCAGCACATTGCGACACGGCGCAGCTTGTGCGCGGACATGAGCTGGCGGATCGTCTGGCCAGTCTCGCCGGTGTATGACATGCGAACATTCTCGAATGCACCTTCTTGAGATCCTGAGGGTATGAAATGACGTTGATTATAATCATAGACACAAACAATTGAACAATATTTAAATTCACAACTCTCTAGATTCTAGAAAGAGAAAATTATTAAAGATTGTTTTGAGGCGTCTGGAGTTTTTATCCAGAAGCCGCAGTTTCGAGTCCCGCTCGTAGCTGAATTTATCATTCCTCAAAAAATCTTTACGAAAACGCGACACAGGCGTTATTGCATATAAATATATAAAACTTTAGAAAACATCGTGAATGACATAGAAAAAGTCAGTGCGATCTTGTATGCTTGTCTCTATCTTCTTCGCTATGAGCGGCATGTCGTGGCGTGCTTCAAACATTTCTATACATTTGATCCCGCTACAATGAGGAAGCACTTACCAAGAGTAGGCAGCATGAGATGGTCGGTGTGCGTGAACTTCTTCTCCCCCAGATGCAGCTGCGCCAGCGCGCGCATGGCCCGGCCGTGCGCTCCCGTGGGCGCGGCCCGCTCGCACGCCGCGCGCACCGGGCCGCCCAGCGCCTCCAGCAGGCGCCGCACGCGAACAATAAGAAAGCACTTACCAAGAGTAGGCAGCATGAGATGGTCGGTGTGCGTGAACTTCTTCTCCCCCAGATGCAGCTGCGCCAGCGCGCGCATGGCCCGGCCGTGCGCTCCCGTGGGCGCGGCCCGCTCGCACGCCGCGCGCACCGGGCCGCCCAGCGCCTCCAGCAGGCGCCGCACGCGAACAATAAGAAAGCACTTACCAAGAGTAGGCAGCATGAGATGGTCGGTGTGCGTGAACTTCTTCTCCCCCAGATGCAGCTGCGCCAGCGCGCGCATGGCCCGGCCGTGCGCTCCCGTGGGCGCGGCCCGCTCGCACGCCGCGCGCACCGGGCCGCCCAGCGCCTCCAGCAGGCGCCGCACGCGAACAATAAGAAAGCACTTACCAAGAGTAGGCAGCATGAGATGGTCGGTGTGCGTGAACTTCTTCTCCCCCAGATGCAGCTGCGCCAGCGCGCGCATGGCCCGGCCGTGCGCTCCCGTGGGCGCGGCCCGCTCGCACGCCGCGCGCACCGGGCCGCCCAGCGCCTCCAGCAGGCGCCGCACGCGCTCCAGGCACGCCGCCCAGCCCGCGTACGACGACAGGAACTGGCGGCAACCTGGACCGACGTTCATTCATTTAATACTAAATAACACCGCTAAGCTGTGCCTAGTCCGGGGTCGCGGGACCAAGGGATTACCGTGACCCCGGTACGTAAAGGGCTATTGAAGGACACCGTGGATTTTAGTCAGTACAAGTCTGACAGTCCCTCCCGCCCTGCCCTGGGTGGGAGGACTCATTTGATGATTTTACCACGATAAAAAAAAAAAAAAAAAAAGCTGTACCTAGTATTACACTACATTACATCAGGTATTTAAGCTACACGGTTTTAATTCTCGTGTGGAAATGGAAAATAAAACATTTCTTTTTCTTCTTCTTCAGCGACGAACAGAACGGGGAAATTCAAACAATATGACCCAAGACCCAATACCAAGCTCTCGCTTAAAAATGCACTCAACAAGCCCGTACGTAATGTCTATTAAATTATATAATAAACTACCCGATCTAATAAAAAAAGAAGAAAAAACAAACTTATTCATAAAAAAACTCAGACAATTTTTGATAGAAAAAAGCTATTACTCGGTAAACGAATACCTAAACGATCGACGTATAAAATCGTAAAAACTATAAATCTCGTGACTGTATATATATATTTTTTATTTCTGCATTATTAATTAAAATTTCAAATAAATTCTATATAAAATGCCAATATTAAATATGACATACAATTATTAATTATTTATTTATTTACTATATACCTAGTAACTAAAGGCCATATTACATTTATTTTATTTTTAAAAATAATTTAACATTATCAATGATTATGCTTCCTCTCTCCTAATTCACTTGTTTTTGCTGTGCCCGACAGGGTCCATGTCATGATCTACTTTTAAGTTTACCATCTAAGACAACATGTGGAATGCAAATAAAGTATTGAGTATTGAGTATGATTTGGTTGACTTCAGCTCGTTTCTACTTGGTGGAAAATGGATTTAATTAGATGTAGACCTAACATATTCTTCTGACATTTATTTAATTTCCATGCCCATACCTTGAATGTTTGATGCCAGTACAGGTCGCCTGGGCGGCGCCAGTACAGCGGGCGGCGCGGGACTGGACGGTCGTCTGCGCAGTGATGGTGCGGGGGCAGTTTCTTCTGCGCCCGCACCGCGAGCTCCACCCAAAGTCACTGAGCGCTTCACTAGCGCTTGGCAACTGTACAAAAAGAGAAAGAGTTCCTATAAATGTGCTACAAGTTTTCCTTCTCACCAATTTTCATGAATCTAGGTTAACGGGAAGTAACCCTATAGCTTTTGATTATACCGCGAACGTCAAAATATGCAACAAAATATTATAAACGGTCGTATTTTTTGTTTGCATTGACTTAGAAGTTTGATGTTTTCTCTACTCCAAGGAATTGTAGACCCGAGTACTTGATATAAATTTCAGCTTGATACCTCCACAGACTGAGGAAAAGGGTCAGACAGTCGGACAACAAAGTGAACCTATAAGGGTTCTTTTTTTTTCTTTTGACGTACAGAACCCTAACTAAAAAAATAGGAGTTTTCTGTCCGTACAAGTCATGTATCGTACAGGGCAGGCGCGTATTAACAACATCAGCACTTTTATATCGCTTTACTCAAATCATATTGTAAAGCGTCAGTACATATTCAGCACTCATATACAGCGTTACCCACCTCATACACACTCCTAGATAACATTAGTTACTTGGTATTAAAGTATACATATAATAAACGGATATTCTTTAGGCTATCAGTGATTTCCTCTCACCTGGAGTCAGGTTTAGCGCCGCAGTCACAGAAGAAGTTCCCGAACTTAGCGTAGGACACGTCATGTCCGCGATGGCACACGCGCGCGCACACCGTGCACACGCCCACTCCGTCCACCATCTTGCAGGTGTGGCAGTGGTACCAGTGCTGGTTCATGAACTCGCGCTGCGTCACCGTGAACGTGCACAGCTTGTACTGGAGCATTGCGTCTTCGTCCTGTGGGGATGGGTGTGTGTTAGCGACCAATTTCTACTGACTAAAAATGAAAATCGTCCCTGCTACTACGATATAATGATGCAATTCGACTGACTTGCGTCTTCGTGGCGAGCGTGTTTTGTTTTTCATCTACTCGTAGATAAACGCACGTTTTATGTCATATGTCGTAATAGTAAGGATGATTTTCACTTGTAGTTGGAATCGGTCGAATTGCGTCGCATAACGTCATGGGGAAGCTTCCTTACTCTTTCAGGCAAAAATTGCAGAGCGAATTTGGATGAAATTTGCTATACAGATAGTTTACAACCTGGATTAATGCATAGGCTAGTTTTTATCCCGGTTTTATAATCTCGGGGTATAATTATCGAGTAGTAGCGGTCAAAGCCCCTGGCAACAACTGTTTGAATTCCGCATAGATGGAAACCTATGCGCGTCTTAAGTCAGTGTAATTGGCTATTTGCCTGAAAAATTATAATTAGTCCGTCACTTAGATTATCAAAAAATATTCGACCCGTATTTTTTCTTTTGTTTCGTGAACCAAAATTGACGGAGATACGATGCTTTCAAAATTGGCAATACGTCACAGGTCAGTACAATTTCTACTGAATTCTGATGTCACTCTCGAGTTTTGATACGTTGTATTTTGGTGAATATTCATTGATTTTACAAAAGAAAAAATACGAGTCCGTTATTTTTTTAAACTCTAAATGACGGACTAATTATATTTGTAATTTATAGCTACTGTCAAATAGCCAATTGCCATTATAAAAGTTGATGTTCGTTTCTGATCCCCTATGTCGACTAGACACCGAACTCGCGATAAAAAAAAGTACTTTTCGCCCTGAGTTATCGATACTAATAAAGCTGAAGATTTTGTTTAGTTAAACGCGCTAATCTCAGGAACTACTGTTTCCATTTGAAAAAATATTATTGTGTTGGATATTCCATTTATCGAGGAAGACTATAGGCTATAAATAATCATACTACGATCAATAGGAGCCTAGCAGCTGGGGTAAATCCACGGCGAGGCGCTGGTAGTTCTATGATATATTATTTGTAGAAAGAAATAAATATATAGAAACTTACAGAATCGTCAGCACTGGTGTCATCATCGTCTTGTTGTTCGTCTGTGTAGTCCAGGTCGAAGCCGAGGTCCGAAGGCGACTCCCAAGTTGGACTAACAGAGCGCCATGCTGCAAAATAATTTAGTTGTAAATTCTTGCCCAGCATAAAAAAAAATTAAACAATGTAGTAATAATCCGATCAATCAGTGTCCTCCTCTATCCCTTTTGTATTCACTATTTTTTTACGCCTAATTTACGTATAATATTTTTTTTTTCATGTGCGTTTTCAGGTTTAAGCCACGTGCGCAATGGCAGCGCCTTCAAGTGACCACATTATTGGGGTCCATAAGATCTTCTCATTGATTCTTGCCAACGAGATATTATTTTAGACGTTTTCGGCTAGTTTTTTTTTTTTTTTTGTATTTTTACGTGGTAAAATCATCACATGAGTCCTCCCGCCCAGGGCAGAGCGGGAGGGATTGTCAGACTCGTACTGACTAAAATCCACGGTGTCCTTCAATAGCCCTTTACGTTCAAGGGTCACGGTAATTCGAACAGTCCCGCGACGTGTCTGAAAAAAAAAACACCTAAAAAGGCCCTTTGGAAGCATCTACAGTCGTTACTGTGCGGGTGTGCCCTTATTCACATCGCGGGTTGCGATAGCTTTGATAATCACCGCAACCAACTTCGCGCATAACGTATACAGAGACGGAAATAGAATATTTTTTATCCCGAAACGTGGTATATTCGGTATCAGTAAACTGTCGCTCTTTACCACCTTTTTTGTGTACTTACTATGGGGTTGTGTAGTATTGATAGCGTGCAAGGCGTCCGCGAGGTAGGAGAGTAATACGCAAGCGGACTCGATCTGTGGAGCTAGCGTACCGTCCACCTGACCCTCCTCCAATTTGTCCAGTACTTCTTGACTGCTCAGATTGTCCACACTGAGGTGACAAAACAAAAACACAACATTAGTGCATGTAAATTCAAATGTTTGTTAACGGATCCACAAAACAAAAGAAATTCGTAGTGAAGGCATTGTTAAAACAAGTTGATCTGTTTTTTTTAAAGTAGATGTCAAGGCGAATCGAACGAATCGAAATTCGATGGGCTTGCATCGTTTCATTACAGTTCTCCAAGCTCCATGTTATCATAATATTGCACTATCATCATTTCGCACATGGGACGCTCAAAATTTCAGGACAAACAGAAACAGGGCTATTTGTCAATATTAATTAACTTAACAAGTGAAAGAAAACTTTAAAAAACTAATTAATTATGAAGTCTTTTGTACAATTCTTGTCAAGTTTTATTCAATAAAACACTGTGAATCGACTTGTAGTGTATGACTTATAAGTAGTTGTTCTGGGTCTAAGTGTTGATATATGTTAGTTTCTATGTTTATCAAAACGCACCCACGATAAAGAGAAATTTCTTTTTTTTTACGTTGTAAAATCATCACATGAGTCCTCCCATCCAGGGCAGAGCAGGAGGGACTGTCAGACTCGTACTGACCACGGTGACTTCAGTAGCCCTTTACGTACCGAGGTCACGGTAATTCGTGAGTCCAGCGACCAAAAGGAGAAATTCCTAGTGAAAAAGAAAACTTACCAAGCAGACAGCCAGCCGACGGCGGCGGGGAACAGTTGTCGATGGTCCCCTCCCTTGTGCGCGTCCGCCAGGCGACACATCTCGCGCAGCAGCAGCGGGGAGCACGCGCTGTCGCCGCACACGCCCGTCAGCACAGACAACATGCGCTCGCTCACTTCATCGCTGCTGTGGGAACGACATTTATGACCGAAATTAATTTTCCATTTTAATCCCCGTTTGAAGGCGACGCCGAGGCCGACCCAAAAAAAAGATGCAGGGACGACTTAGACGCATACCATGAGGGCTGGTTCGAAATGGCTCAGGAAAAGAGTTCCTGGAAAGAATTGGGGGAGGCCTTTTCTCAGCAGTGGGACCGTGCAGGCTAATTAAAAAAAACCGTTTCTTTGTTTTTGACGGTTCCTTCTGATTGGTCATTTTATAGGGATAGGCAAAATTCGGTCGTTGATTGGTTAGATTAAATAGCTACCGAGATTGATTATAAATTTCCAGCATAATTAAACAAAGGATAGTATTGTATAGCGGTATTGGCCATCACAATTATATTCTATGGATAGAGCAGTGGTGCCCCAGTGGTATCGGCCTCGATTTATGAGTCAGATCGTGGGTTCGAATCCAGTCAGACGTATTACTTTGTATAATTTATTTCATCACCACTGCTCTCAAAACGACGAAGAAAAATATTGTGAGGAAACGAGCATTTTCTAGAACTAAATAATTCGAAGACATGTGACATCTCCAGTCCCTCTTACAGAGAGAACTGTGTCCAGCAGTGGGAACATTATAGGATGATGATTATATTATAAGGTTTAAAACTGCGTGAAACGGACAAACCGAATAAACGAAAAAACTAAATTCAAAGTATATTTTCCACATACCAGTGCTGCACCACATGCTTGCAGAGCGCGGTGAGCAGCGCGGCGTTGTCGTTGGCGGCGTCCGACAGCGGCGCGGGCGCAGCCTCGGCCGGGGCCGCCGCGCCCGCGCCGCCGCTCTCCGAGCGACCGTCCGACCAGCTGCAGCTCTCTGATTGGATACGACGATCAAAATCAAATCATTTATTTCAACTACGCCAATTACAAGCACTTTTGAATTGTCAAACAAAATAAAATTAGTACAAAAATAATTATGGTGCTGTTTAAATGGGGCTTATATCTTACAATGATTCTAGAAAATAAAAAACTGATATATTTTTTAGCGAGTCTCGCGTTTGAGCACTATCTCGCCTGATGGTAAACGAAGATGTACTCACTCGCCTAGAAGTAACCAAGTTAAGTAAGTTTTACTTTTATAAAAAAGCGCTTTTATCGGTACAGAGTGAAGGATCATATTCGGATGTGGAGAATTAAGTATTTATTATTTTTTATATAATATAACCAGTTACCTGAATTTGCAGATTGTTGTGCTGTGTCCGATTGTGCCCTGGGAGCCGGTGAACTGAAACAATATTTTTTTACATATCTCTTGCTCTGTAAGTACACCCTTACACCCCTGAATGCCGGGGTGTATGACTATCATTACAGCATAGGTTTTGGAATTTGAAAAAAGAACTGTCATACTCATACTGCACGAAGAATATTTTTAAAAAGTTATTTTTTTTTTCTCGGTATCGATTAATTACTCGAATCGGAATCTAGACAATTTCTATATATATAAAAATGTTATGTTGGTTTGTGTATGCTTTAAAAACTCAAAAAGTACTGCACTGATTGAGCTGAAACTTTAGCATGATATGTAATCCGCATCAAGGATTGTTTTTATCTATTTTTTGCATCAGCCACATATCCGCAACCGCGAAAAAACAGTTTTTTAACGATCAGCTCTATACCAGTGACCGCGCCATCTACCGGAAGCGAGGATAACAATCGCTGACAACCGCAGTCGTAATGATGCAGTCACATGAGAAGAATTTTTAGCATGATATATCCGCATCAAGGATTGTTTTTTTTTTTTTTTTTGTGAAAAAACAGTTTTTTGTGCCACAGCGAAGCGGGGCAGGGTACAGCTAGTATTTTATAAAGATTTTATTTTAAATATGGAACTATTTGTTTCCACATCGTATGTTAGATGGAATCGATTTAAAAATCAAACTGGCCAGCAAGATTTGACGCGCTTGACGATGCAAGAACCTCAAGTCACTCAAACTCAAGTCTTATCATCACAAACTCATATTCAAACTATAATATACCTAAAAAGAACGTGACCATATCTCTTACAAATTGTAATAATTTTACTATTAATTTTAATTAAATACACATTTTTTTCTTCTTAATAAATGTTCATTGAAACCTGCTATCTTGTTGTTTACTTACCTCACAATCGATATGTAAAGCAGAGTATTTATCTCGGGCGTAAGCATCAATTGCATACTCGGGTTAATTAGCGCCTTCGCTTCGCTCAGGCGCCAAAAACCTCGTATGCAATTGATGTCATACAGCCCTTGGTTAATAATCTACTATTAAATAAGAAAATCACGTTGCTGCAACGACGTTAAAAACACGGGAAGAAAGAAGAAAGGAAGAAAATGGCTTTTATGACACACACAGGAAACACAAACAAAATTATACAAAGAAAAGCAACAATAAAAAAATAGTCCTGTGTGAGGCCAAAAAGCTCCTAACTCAGCACACAGCTGCGACATTTAAAAACAAAAATTTTCAGAGTGCTGGTTTTCTGATAGGGCCCAATGCTTGTAAATGGTGGAGTGGCAATAAACGGCCTATCTTTAACGTAATTCAGCTGCGTTTAAAAAAAAATACTCACGGCGCATCAAACACAGGCAGATCAGAATCATTCCTCTGTCCATTGGAGTCGTTCCGTGTGGCCGCATCGCTCTCACTGCGGAACACGCTGCGCAACGCGTTGCGTAACGCGAGGGACGCGGGGTTGCCGCCCGTCTCGGGGGCCGAGGACGTGGGCGTGGGGAGCTCTGTCTCTGTTGGAGTGCCGTTGGCTGTGCCAGTGCCACCTGCTAAGGAGTTTCGATGATAAAATATAATTTTCCGTAGATAATGATATAAAAATACCGGCCAAGTGCTAATCGGACTTGCCCACGAAGTGTTCCATTCCATCTATTAAAACAAAAAACTTGTCTGCTGGTTGTTTAGTACGTTTCTATCCAGTTTTATCATATATTGAAAGTACAGCAACATGGGATTCAGACCTAATCAACGCTCTCGGATTGAAGATCTTGCTACCATTTGTGTCAAACTATTGTTCTCTATTGAGTCGAGCTACAAGATAACCAACACAAGGTTGCACTGAGTGGACAGCTCCACTGAAATCTGGGTGGTTCTTTCTTCAAAATACTATCTCAGACACCTGACTATATAAAATTGTCTTGACTGTAAAAATGACTGTGACTTTATTTCGGCTGTTTCTTCTCAGTATATTTAGGTACGAAACACCAGCTTCATCTAGTTCAGTGCATCGTGTCTTTTTTATCCGTGCAAGTGTTGCTTTCAAATCCATATAATTTATCAATAAAAAAGGTATACAAAATACTCACCAGGTGCGCCAAGACAGATGTGAGCCAAAAGAGCAGACAGTTTCTGCTGATCAGCGACTCCAACAAACTTGCAGACAGACACGCACAAGTTGGGGTTCAGATCGTTCTCGCAACCAGTGAATATCTTGATGAAGAGCCTAAAAATAGAAATTATTATAATGAATTTTATTTCATTGACATAAGGTGTAAATTAAAATGATTAACGCGCAATTGTGCGTACATTTTTTGTCACCTGTGTTTTTAGAACTATGTTGTTACTTTTTTCAGTTATCCTCATTAAGACGGTGCAAGAAATTGCACGCTAGTTGCATGCAAGTTTGGTTACATTGCGATTTCTGTTTGATCAACTGAATTCATTGTCCATTAAAAATTCGAATCATGTCAAACATGCAAGCAACTGGCGTGCAATTTCTTGCAGCGTGTAAATGGGCCTTGAGAAACATAGGATCACTTACTTAATAACTCTCTCCGCGTACGCGTTCCTTGCATTTGGCGCTGATAGAAGAATCTTGCCGAGTGAATATCCAGAATTATCGGCGAATACTTTTTCATACGCCAGTCTACCGGCGGGACGATCTAGGATCTTCTCCCAGTATTTTACCTGAATTAGTGAGTAATAAAATTATATTATTTAATTAGCTGTTCTCCATGGTTTTACCACCACTACTCGGGCCCTGCTGATCGTCATCACGCAACGACCAAAAGGAGCCGAGCAGCGGTTGAAACAGCGGAGAATAGCTAATAATATAAATAAAGAAACAATCCTACTTACCATGTGTCTTAAAGTCTTCTCCGTGGAAGGTTGCAAATGCTCAACGAGCACACCATAGGTTGTCTTTAAGATGTGTTCGTGCAGAAGCTGCTCAGCCTTCTGCACTTGTGGTACCAGGGTTGTAAGCGTCGCAGCTAAGGGCTCCGACATGAACTCCAGGCGGCCGTCAGTCTGTGAGAAGTAATAGTCTCTAACAAACGTCACAAATATTTTTTTTTTCTTGTTAGTCGTGTTTTTTAATAAACCAACCCCTTCAGACTTCGAAAATATTTAAACACCAAATTAATTAATAATATTGTGATAAATATGTATGATAATCATTAAGTTATGATCAAGATGGTTTAGGCGCAGAAAGCCTAATTCAATGACAACTTCTCAAAATGGAAAATTCTCTAAAAGCCTAATTCGCAAAATGGCATATGATCAAAATGGAAAATTTATTTTTTTCGCCTAAAACAACTTAGTTAAATCGAAGAATAGATATCTTTTAAAAACCTTCAAAAGGCGCAGGCGCAAATGACCAGGGTCTTTAGGGGATAAGACCTGGGGGGTGTGGGACAGTTACTTCACTAAAACTACCCCAATGGTCACATAAAGAGAAACCTGGGGTCTTCTTAGAGACTAGCTCCAGAGATCCTCTGTGCTATGCCTATTAGGCACATCCCTAGAAGAACGTAAAGATTTCTCCCCTGAACCTCGCTGTGCACGGCACGTGACCACTGTACTCCCGTCAGTATCCTGGGATCAGTCACTAAACGAACAGAGTCCCCACTCAGGATCACACAGATACCTAAAATTCTCTCCATCAATACTAGTTCACTTACCAAAGCCGGTATAATCAAGTCGAGTGTCTTGTTCATGAGCTCAGGGTTGTCAGCGAGCTTGCTGGCGCCGACTTCTAGAAGCTTCGCGGCTGAGTACGCGAGCATCATCAGAGATGGGCCGAGAGAGTACTTCGTGTTGGCGGTGATCAACTCGCAGTGAGATGAAACTAGATTTAGAACAGCGCTTTCCGAGGGTATTATGTGGGCTGCGTAGAATGCCTGTAAAGTTAGGTTTTTTTTATATTTAGATTTTTATATCAAGCGCAGAGAAATAGTAGATTGTTTACCAGGAAAGCAAACCACCATTTTAAAAGCGCGAGTGTTTTATAAATCCTGAGCGGAGCGAAGGATTGTAGATTCGGAATATAAAGCAGAATCTGGACCGCAGTGAGGAATTCTAAGTACGTGAGTTTAAAATAGTTGCTCTCGAGGTGGACACTCTACTTTTTTTCACCCTCTATGAGAAAATAAGTCCGACCGAGTCAATACTCAATATTTTTATTGAGTCTGACTCTGGAGCCCGACCCGACTCTGACCCTAAATCTTTAAGCGTCCGTCGTTTTATTTTTACGTTTACCAACATTTTTTTTAATTTGGCTCGCGGTATTCATAATAAATATTATGTACCGCGCGACCCGAGAACTTATAACATCCACGTTCCAAATTCAAATTACTTTTACTCCTACTGTTTACGAGGAACAAACCAAAATAAATATAAAAAAAATCTTACCAAGTTGATACAAGCCAATGGCGGCGGAGAAGACAACCTGTCCAAGGCCGTCGCAGCATTGGAAGGCAAATGAGCTCTCAACCAGGCGCCTAACGCTGGTGGCGGGGTGCTGCCGGCGGCGTTCCCGACGGGGCCGGATGTGCCGCACACTTGCAGACGAGCCTTGCTTACGGCCGCTTCGGAGGCGTTGTTCGAACTCTCCATTAGGCCTTCGAGCTCTAAACCTGCGCTGAGACTGCGAAGGAAAGAGATGGAGATGTTAACATTGATAGATGTTATATTGAGCATGTAGACGACGGACGAATGTGCGTGTTTAATATCCGATTGCGGGAGAAAAAAAGTTTTTTTTTTGTTTTGTAACATCATCGAATGAGTCCTCGCGCAATGGATGGAGCGGCAGGGACTGCCAGACTAGTACTGACTAAAATCAATCTGTTCCTTCAATAGCCCTTTTCGTTCCAGGGTTATGGTTACCAGTTTAGATAGTCCCTCAACCAAAAGAAAGGTTTACGATTAATTTAATATGCAGAGAAACCAAGACTTATAAGTACAATTTATAGCACTAGAGAAGTTAATTTACTTCAATACAAAATAAAAATTTAATTTTGTACATCACGCTACGAAAACAGAAAATATTTTCTAATCGAAAATGATTCCTATTGTACTTATCATTAAAATTTTAGAATCTAATTCCTCATTGCATCATAATTGATGATTTTTCATCGAAAAGGTGTAAAAAAATAACTCACCGACAGCAATCAAGTACGGTCTCCAACAGGTCCAGCAGATCAGGCATGAACTGGTGAGCTTCAGACGGCGTGGAGGAATCTGCCAGGCACACCTTGAACCTCACCAGCGCTGAGTCACAGGATATCACGTCCAGAAGAGATGGCAGGCCATTTGCTGTAGAAGGAAATATTAAGGTATACTCTATTTTTGGAGGGGAACAGTTGTCGCAGTTTAACTGCTGAGCGACCAACTCCTGCGCAGCGTGTCGCGGGTTCCCCACAGGAACAAATGTAAATATGTTCTACAAGTAGTTGATCCGAGTCTAAGTGTTGGTGTGTGAGTTTCTGTTTGTAAACGCACCCAAGATACAGGAGAAATTACTAGGCCCTACGTGTATGTTAAAAAAATGCTGTTGTTTATATTAAAACAATTAACATCAACTGTTTCTAAAGTTTCATTTTAGAAAGAAAGAAAGAAAAAGAGAAGGGCTTAGAAGTTACAAAAACGTTACATTTCTTTACATAATATATTTATTACTAGCTGTACCCTGCCACGCTTCGCTGTGGCACAAAAAAAAACTGTTTTTTCGCGGTCGCGGTTATGTGACTGATGCAAAAAATTGATAAAAACAATCCTTGATGCGGATTATATATCATGCTAAAACTTCAGCTCAATTGGTGCAGAACTTTTTGAGTTTTTGAAGCGTACACAAACCAACATAACATTTTTATATATATAGATAGATAGATAGATAGATGTTGGTACATCCCAAGGACTAAACCGTGATGAAAGAGGAATCACATCACTATGGTTTTTCACACCTAAACTGAATGAAAAGCAAAATAATGTGATTCAGTCTATATTCGTAGTATTTATTTACTTACCAGTGACATTTTGTTTGAGATGTTTGATAGTCTCAGAAGCCAACCACGCTGTGTATTTGATGTTGTCGCACGATGCACTCACACCGGCGAGGAGGTTCTCCGCATACTGCACAAACATAAAATGTTATCAGGGAATGGAATTCTGCCCCAAAGATGGTATTCCAGTTAGGTTTTTACATATTCGCAAAAAAAGCTACTTATTTTGTTTTTAATAATTATTATAATTATACTAAAAACATAATACCTAGCTTTTGCTAGCGGTTTCGCTCGCATTTCTATAGCGTATAACCTTCTTCAGGTTCCTCTTTATTTCTGTTCTAAAAAGTATGATTAATGCCTAGTATGAAATATTCTTTAGTTGACAAGATTACTCGTAGTCTTGATCTACCATGGACATAACAAACAGTCATCTAATCACAAAAACGACCCGTGCACGACTGAGGTGTAAGCGGTGAGTGGTGCGGCAGGCGGCGCGAATTACTTTGTAAGTACGCAGTACGCACAGGCGGCGCCTTATGGCGGGTTTCAAACATTTCAATACATTTGATCTTATCTTAAGGGGTCGTTAGTGTAACTGACCTGTGTGTACATGCCCTGCTTGACGAGCGCGTCCTTGAGCCAGGGGTTGAAGACCTTCTTGTTGTCAGCGCGCGGCGCCCACACCACGGCGTGCAGCGGCAGCGGCGACGTGAGCTCCGCGCTCGTACCCGCCTGCAGCTTGTCCATGTGCGGCGTCGCGGGAGGCATGCTGATCACGAGCCTGGGAGAGGAAATGTTCCTTGTTACCTAGCTCAAATACACGCAGGCATGCGGGCGGCGAGTAAAGTGCGACTCGCTGTCGGACCATGGACCATGCCATACATTAGTCAGTCAAGTCTGACTCATTTCATGATTTTATCACGACATAAAATAAAAAAAAGCTCATAGACACAGATAACATTATCTATGCGAAGAAAACCTATGCACGTCACACGCCAGTACATTTCCATAATCACCATGAATTTTAGTCCTGTCTTATCCGGCCCCGGGTGGGAGGATTCATTTGATGATTTTATCACGATATAAAAAAAAATGCCCTTGAATTTGATTTGGAAAATTATTTTTTTGTTTGAAAGGGTATACTTTACAGATGGTCCCATGGTAATCAGGTCCGGATCTGATATCGTAATCTTGGAGAAATCGAGTATCGTATCGGTGATTGCTGCTATCGCGTAATTATGTACCCAATAAAAATGTTTAAACAAAACATTTTTGGAAAAATAATCATTTTTAGGTTTATAAAAGCTTGTTTTAATCCCGCTACTTCTCAGCCTGATCTACATTTGTATTCTGAGATAACTGAAGAAATATTGGGCAACTTTTCAGCGTGTTTCAGACACCTATACCCAAATTTAACCCTTTTTTTTACGTGATAAAATCATCACATGAGTCCTCCCACCCAGGGCAGAGCGGGAGGGACTGTCAGACTCGTACTGACTAAAATCCACGGTGTCCTTCAATAGCCCTTAACGTACCAGGGTCACGGCAATTCGTGAGTCCCGCGACCGCCCAAATTTAACCCTAGCAAATTTTAAACATGTCACTGCTAAAAACTGACCTCCAAGCAGTCTGGAAGCAGTAATGCGCAGCGGCTAATGCAGCCGGTGATCCATGGTACTGCGAGTTGTCGCACACGCAGGCAGAGTTGAGCAGCGCTAGCAGTGCGTCCAGCAGTAGCGGGTACTTCAGCTTGTGAGGCGTGCCCAGCACGAAGTTGCAGGCGAGGCCATCGAATTTGGGGTTTTCCTGTGTTGACATTAAATAGTTAATACCTTGGGATCTTAGAAGTCAAGGGTGAATAGGTTACTTCTAGGCAAGTGTGCTTCGCTGTCGACCATATCTTTACCTACCATCAGATGAGATAGTGGTCCAATGCTTATCCATTTTAATTAGCTGATGAAATTATCAAACAATATTTTAATGGGCCTATTGTATTTTAGATGTTACGATTACAACTTAAATTATGATAACTATAACAAAAAGAGATTTAAAAAAAGATTGGTAAGTGTAATTCTTATTTCAACCCATGCTGTCCCCCTGCTGGCCTTCCCCCACTTCTCCCATCTACCCGCGGCTTTGGTCTATCTAGGTCAGGGTTCAATTCATCTGACCATCTTCACTTAGACCTTTAACGATGTCAAGTTCTTTCTCTTGGCACCCTTTCTGTTCTGTAGCGGTTATGTGATATTCGTATTTTTTTACAAAATGTAAGTATATTCATTTTACGCACACACTTATTTAGAAAAAAAAAGTATCAATATTATTCAACTCCTCACCAAACAAAGTTATTTAATTCTTAGTACAATAAACATAAAGCACACATTATATTACCCACATCTTTCTTACCTGATTATTAATCTCAGCATTAGTCAAGGCGTAAAACTTAGGTCTCATGGAGGTCTCATCCTGTGACAGGCGTCTGTAAGCCTGTTCAATGTACGGCACTTCGCAGTAGATGCGGGACTTTGGCTGGCCGTTCGTTGTAGTTTTGTTGCCGTTGGCATTCGCTTCAGTAGACGGCTGAGCGAGGCCTGGAGCTATCACCAGGTTCCATTCAATCTGTGAAAATGGAGAGAAGTTAGGGTACTTCGTATCGTGCTATGTGGGGACTTCGTGATACAATTGACTATTTGACAGTAGCTATAAATTACAAATATAATTAGTCCGTCGTTTAGAGTAATAAAAAATAACGGACACGTATTATTTCTTTTGTTAAATCAATGAATATTTACCAAAATATAACGCATCGAAACTCGAGACCAGGGGCTCGTGACATCAGGATTCAATAAAAATTGTACAAAAAACTGTTTTGGTTTACGAAACAGAAGAAAAAATACGGGTCGAATATTTTTTGATAATCTAAGTGTCGGACTAATTATATTTTTTCAATCAAATAGCCAATACTGCTTCGGAAAACAACCTTTTTGAAAGTACACTTCGAGATATTTAGGTAATATTGTTTATCTTACGGCCCGTTTAATCCGTTATGAGCGGTGGCTTAGCACGGGGCGTTAAGCGGCAAGTTTAAATGAAATATTTGTAACACGACACAAGGCACCGCTCATAGCGAAAACATAGACATAGACTGCTTACCTGTTGCAACAGCGTCTGTGGTGCATCATAGAGATGCCTCATCAAATACTCCAGCAGCAGCATCAGCCTCGTGGTCAACATCAGCTGATGAGGTGCCAAGTTCATCGCACGCTTCCTGTCACTGATGGCCAAGGTTTCTACAACCTACAATGTCATATAAAATGTAAGAGGCATATAATGTAAAAATGAGTAGTTATTGCATTCGTTTAGATTTTTTTTTTTTACTCTGTACACTGGAACGTAAAGGATTATTGAATGATAACCATGGAGTTTAGTCAGTACAAGTCTGACAGCCCCTCCCGTCTCGCCTTGGGTAGAAATAATCATTAGACTATTTTACCACGAAAAAAAAAACTCTTAATGTGCACATGTACGTGTGTATAGGTAACTGAGCAACAATGAATGAAGTTTCCAAAATTCGGTAATCATATTTTGATTTAAAGAATGTCCCATGGAGTTTCTTGTACATTCTTCTACATAGAGATCTATGATTTAGAATGGGCAACAACAGTACTTTTACAAGTTCTATCGCCCAGCCACTACAACAACTGGGCAGTTGTAGCAACTGTTTAAACTTTTATTAAAAAAAAAGCTGAATAAGATACAACATAGAGTTCATTTTTCAATACTCTAAAGTAACAGTGATATCCTAAAGAGGCGACCATTTGTAACTTACCTTTATAATTGCATTTGATGTCATCAATAATACAGATTTCTTTTGCATGAGTGTCAACGAGTGGAACAGATATACCAACAGCTGCGCATGCTCAACATTTAAATCTGAAACAAACATTATTATCACTATTCTCTCTGTCTCTCTTTAGCCAATTGCCATCCACTACTGGACGCAAGCCTCCCCCAAAGAACGCCAAAAAAACATCCCGGTTACAAAACTGGACATATGACTTAAAAATTCCAATTAGTCTGTCCATCAGTAGATTATCAAAAAACATTCGACCCGTATTTTTTCTTTTGTTCAGTAAACCAAAATTGACGGAGATAAGATGCTTTTTAAATTGGACATACGTCACAACTTAGTGTAAGTAATTTTTGCGGAGTTGTGAAGTCACAAGTTTTGAAGTGTTACGTCTTTTTAAATATTGACTGATTGAAGAAAAAAAATATGTGTCGATTGTTTCTCAAAACTCTTAATGATGGATTAATTAGATTTGCAATGTATTGCTAAATTGCACATCTTCGTAAAATAGTACACCTAGTTCTAAGTACATCAAATTAAAATATTCAGATGTATAGCATCTTTCTTTTCAATCCTGAGGGAGTGGTTTTCGTCAAATGTAACGGAAGCGAGTTAGCCGTCAGATAGTAGCAACGCTTGCTAGTTCTATATTTGGATGGGTAAGCAAAATTAAGCAACGCTTCTCTAAAACTGTCTTTGGATGGGTCACCAAAGTTAATCAACTCTAGCTGAGGTCTTTCTGTAGATGATCGAGTCTATTTTGACGTCGTGTTGCTCATTACCAAGGTGAGATGTCAGATATTACACACTATATGGGACTGTCATAAGGCTCTCTCGTTTTTGTACCATTCATAGGTAAATGTGATTATATTATAATGAAATGGGTAGCATACCTATATTAGCAAAGCCTGCAGATAACCGGATAGCCAACATTAAAGAAAGCATTCAAAGTTAATAAAATAATACATGAAATAACTATGCATACTGATGATGGACTAATCAGAGTGGTAAAAAAATTCTTTCAACATTACAGGAACCGGTTCTTTGACCTTTAGAAAGAGATTGTCGAGTAGTAACTGGCGTTGTCTCTGTCACACCACCTATGTGACGTTTATCGCTGGAGTGGTTGGTTAGTGCTATGTGCGACAAAGACAACGCTCCACGAAGCGGAAATTAGTCGGATAACTATGTATCCCATTCAAGCTCCAATTCCATCAAATTAAATTCAATTCCATCAAAGCTCGATATTATGCAATATTTATTGGCTGTTCTATGCAGTTCAAATATGAAGGATAGTGTCTATGAGTTTCATCTATGAACTAACAATAAAAATAACAATCTATGTCCTTTTTTTTTTGCGTGGTAAAATCATCAAATGAGTCCTCCCACCCAGGGCAGGGCGGGAGGGTCTGTCAGACTTGTACTGACTAAAATCCACGGTGTCCTTCACGAGCCCTTTACGTACCGGGGTCACGGTAATGGGTAAGTCCCCCGACCCCGGAATCTATGTTCCTTGAAATAACAATTAGCATTTTGTGCAATTTAATTTGAAGTGTATATTATCTTGTTAGATTTATTTCAAATGACGATCGTTTATCTAAAAGTGTGCAAGTGATAACAGAGGGAGCATGACGTCACTATTTGACTCCTTCATAGTTGAAGTGGATAATAATATAGAATGGGATGATTTGATCAAAAAACTTTCCAAACATGAACATCTACCTATACAGACTACGGGACTACTTGAGCCTTTAATCAATAATCTAATAAAAAGTTGTGTACGGTTGAAGATACAGTTTCGGCACAAAAATTCGAATTTCGACCATAAATAGGTATTTAATGCTCTGCAAGTCCTTATATAGGAACACACCTTCATAATCATGGTCCTGCGCCGGCTGCGCCTGTAACGCGCACTCCTGCAGCGTGTTGACGATCTTATGCCACATCGCTAGGATACTGTTCTCTCGCTCGGCGGCTTGTTTACTGAGCACCATGCCGCCTAGAAGTTTCACTACACGTGGTCCGACCTGTTGACATACAAATATATTAGGGGATATAATTTAATTACGTGTTTTAGCCGATTTTTCGACCCCCGCTCACTGGGTGAGATGACAGTTTCTGCATGACATCCTCCCACCCCCCACCGTCCTACACTCTCGTGATACACTCTCATTTTTCTAGAATAAATAAACGGTTTAGGCGCAGATACACTAATTCATAGAATGGCTACAAAAGGAGAATTTCTCAAAATGAAAATTTTCTACAATTGGGCGTATAATTCTTATGAATTAAAGATTTCCTCGCATGAATTGGGCCACCCGGCTCTGAGCGGGGTCTGCAAGACCATGCCATTCCCTTCGTAGTTATTTATTCATCCTTTTTTTAGAGTATTTGTCACTTTGAGAACTAGTCTTTTTGCGACTCAGATGTAATTTTGAGAAATAGCCCTACTGCGCCTAAACCAATAAGTAAACTCATTATCCTATTTTATAATAATAGTTAGGATTACAAACCTGCAATGGCGTCATATTAGTCCTTTCAGAGCCAGCAGAGATCAGCTGTTGGTGTAAAGCGGGCTGTAACGACGCGAACGCGGGCGCTCCGCTCAGATTGTGCAAGTACCGCACTAGGGCCGAGCTGAAGGACCCGTATAGGGCGCCTAGACGAGCACCGAAGCACGCTGATATAGTACCTGGGTAGTAGAATATAAGGCTTAAATTCCTGTTAAGCTAACGTCATTTTAATTACACAGCGAGCGTCAAAATATGAGGGAAAATGGAACAAAAAACGGCCGTATCATTTGATTGCGTTGACTTGGGCATTTGTTGTCTTTTTTTTTAGCTTGGTAAAATCACCTAATGAGTCCTCCCACCCAGGGCAGAGCGGGAGGGACTGTCAGACTTGTACTGACTAAAATCCACGGTGTCCTTCAATAGCCCTTTACGTTCCGGGGTAACGCTAATTCGTACAGTCCCGCGACCCCGGGGGCATTTGTTGTCTTACTACAAAAAAGTTAAACATCTGTTGAACACTTGTCTAGAAGAATGTCAACTGCAAAACGACATAACATTTACACTTTATTTAGACCAGTGTTGAAGAGATGTTTAACTTTTTGTGGTGAGATGATTGATTTTTTCCCTGCTCATAGTAGCGATTGTTGACTTGAGTATTTGATATTAATTTCAGCTTGATACCTCAAATAACGGATCAAGGAAAGATAAGGAGGAAAGGAAAAAGGATCTTGACACATGGACAGAGAAACAACAGTAATCCTATAAGATTTCCGTTTTTTCTTTTGAGACACAGTACCCTAAATACAACAGAATACTTACCAGTATCAGTTCTTGCCGTCTCTCTATCCAAATCCTTAGCGAGTGCAGCAAGTAAAGCCTGGTGCGCATCGTGTAGCTGAAGCGAATGTTGTCCTAAGCGCTCCGAGCCTTCACTGATGATCTCCTCAGTGAGGAGTGTGAATACCTCCGTTGCTAGAGTGATGTACTGGAAGAGAAGTTCATAACTTCAAGATTAGCAGGATGCGGAGGGATTAGGTTCCCTAATAGGCTTGTTTACCAAAAAATCGAATTAGTTCTTCAGATACATCATCCAAAAATATTTGACCCGTATTTTTTCTTTTGTATTGTAAACCTAAATTGACAAAGATAAGACGTTTTAAAAATTAACAAAACGTCATGTCGTGGTGTCATTTTTATTGCGTCCTGACGTCACAAGCCCTACTCTCGAATTTTGATGAGTTTTATTTTTGTATTTTTTATTGATTTAGGAAAATAAAAAATGCATTTCCAACTGTCCATTATTTATAAATACAGATATCGCGTGATGACACGCGCTCACCTAAACTTGCTTAAACGCGTTAAATGTCAATTGAAGGTATTTATTATTCAATTTTCATCAAGAACCCCTTTCTGAATAATCTTCACAGAGACCATCAGACTAATTTACGAACAACTTTTAAGTAGTATCAGTTTACAAATAAAGAAACTCCAACTCTAATAACTTACAGAATAAGGTTCAGCCTTGTCGGGCACGATGGCCTGGTGCGGTCGTTGCGGCGCGTCCGTGTTGTCGTTGCTGTCAGTGTTGCCGCTCGCGCGCACGAGGCCGCTGTTGTCCGTCATGTCTGGCGCCACCAGCGTCGATTCGAACCACAGACCGAACAGTGGTTCGCTATCTTCTGGACAAAACAGGTATGGTTAATGTATCTAAACATACTAATTTGGAACTTATGGACAATGTTTCTGGCTTTTGCTACAAACATTTTAGCTGTCAGGTTTGTGGACGATGAGTAGTAGCGGCAATTGGTAGCTCGCCGTTCGATCAAGAACCCAGTAAGAACTATCGGTAAATTGAAAGGGTCATATTAGGCCAAACGCCTACCGGGATCGTGCGACTGTCTTAAAAGGGCACTGCGGGCGTATTATGACGTCTTAAAACCGGGCTTGTTCCAGTGAGTGAAAGAGACAGAGCTATCCAAGTCGTCTAGCGCCACCTCATTAACGCACTGGACCAAGCCTGGTTTTAAGACGTCATATTACGGCCCCTGGACTTTTTTGATGATATCTATACCAAAAAGGGAATGTTTGTGGTAACATTGTCAGTCGCTAATAACATTTTTAGATATCATAACATCCGCAAGTTACAACAATACTATCCATTATGGCCGGGCCATATTGACGGCATTTCTCGTTAGTTCAATTTAGAATATTATCGTACACGCGTTTCAGGTGTGTAAACATTACCGTCATCAGTCTCCGAGTCCTCGGAGCACAGTATCATGTCCTGGAAGTAGACGGTGGAGTCGGAGCGGTCAGGGTCGGCGTCCTGATGCTGCTTCTGTACCACGGCGCGCTTCAGGTTCGTGGCCTTGCGGTAGCACACCACGCCTAACGCCACTAGAAGCTGTGGATATACTTTGTAATTAGTTACGTCTCCGGATTCAGTACATCCGACGCGGTAGGCGTGAACCTCGATAGTTCGGTTGGAAAGAGCGTCGTCAAATCCTGCATGCGGGTCGAATTTTTCTTTCCAAAGAAATGCTTTGAAACTCGCGACGCATGCGTTAATGCGTATAAAATTTATAAAATATTGTATAGTGACCTGATGTAAAGGCGCAGCCGAAGCCAGCCTCAGTTCCCTCTGATGCGCGGTGTGCTGCGCCAAGATGTGCAGCGGCGCAGGAGTGTTCCCCGCGGCGTCCCCGCAGCTCAGCGCCTCCAGCCGCGCGTCGGCCAGCAGCGCGCCCAGCCACGCCAGGCAGCGCCCGCCCAGCGCCACCCACACCACGCCCAGACCTTGTTGCCTAAGGAATACAGATCATTTTACATTAGTCTTCGGAGATGTGCTCCTGGTTTCCCAGGTCAGGCAAAGCAACGTTGCTCACTCGTGCATAAAAGACCCGGCAAGATTTGCTACCATCTGACGGCTAACTCCGCGCGCGCTTTTTGGCCATCCAAGTACAACAAACGCTCAATAGTCTTTAATACATTTTGATCTTTATGCACTAGGGTTTAAAGTTGAAAATGTATTAAAGACTACTCCGCGTTTACGTTTATCGCTGGCCGCTTGTCTAGGGGAGCTGTTACATTTCAGTTACATTTTACGAAATCAATACCATATAATGATATGCACGGTCTGAGTGTTTGTGTATGTGAGTTTATATGTTTGTAAATACACGAGAAAATCCTAGTGTGGGCCAAGTTTGAAAAAAAAAGTTCTGCAAAAATAAGGTGTTAGGTTACAAAACTTACATTTTGGTTAGGTTGTAGGGCCTGGAGGGCACCTTGGCGGGGCTCTTCCCGGGCGTGGGGCAGGGACACGGAGCCCCCGCCAGTGCGTGGTGCAGCCCGCACAGCAGCACCCAGCCGCCGATCATTAGGTGGTTTTGATATACCTAGGAATTAATATACATAGAGATTAGCATGTACAGGATAATACATAACAATGATTATTTGTGATGGTCCAGCGGGTCTAAAAAAAAAAGCCACTTTACGAGAAAAAGTGGAGATACTTTTGATAAATCAGTATTTGAAGAAACTATCGCTATCGCTCTGCGCGAGCTCGACAGCATGCTCGTGCGATAAAGACAAAAAACGATCAGTCTGAATAACCTATGTATAGTCATATTTTAAGGTTTGATTTTCACCTCTTTCCTCCTCCTGTTGGCACTATTTAAAATATATATTATAAACTCAATAAGAGGGCTATATAATGTGCCCCTATGTTTTTTTTTTTTATTAGTTGTCTTAGAACACTAAGCCTCTGTTGACAGCTTATGAAAATAACGAATCTACAAAAAGAAAAACATAAGAGGCATAGAAGAAGTAAATATTTATTATCCTTTAAAAATCATTGTTGTATGGCCAATATCCAGAAAGAAAATAGGTGAGAGTGTTTGTATGGAGAAAAGGCCATTCTCATACCCTCTTAATTACTGCAACAAAAAACATATTCCAGTACTTACATAGCCACCAGCGCGCGTGGACTGTTTGAAAGTCTCCCCAACAGTGTTGTAGAGGCTCAAGGCACTTTCCACCAGTGTGGCCGTCTGCTGCTCATACTCTTCGTCTTTCGGGTGAAGGGATGCCTGTTACCATGTAGAAAAACATACGATACTTTTAGTGAATTTGAAATTAAAGCAATATTCGCCCTAATTCCAGCTGTTTTTTGAACCTAGCAACACATAAATATATTCATTTTTACTACGTAGAAGATAGATTACCTGAGCAGTGGCGCACAGTAACCCAGCAATGCTGACGTCACTGAGCGTCATGATCCGTTCGGGCGTGAACGGCTCCAGGCAAGGCAGAGACAAAGCGAGGCGGCAGACGTGCACCTCGTTCACGAGGAAGTGAAGACTACAACGAGAAATAAATTTAATTTAGTAAGTTAAGCACCACAGAGAAATATTCGGCTAGTTTCAGCTTCGTATTGCGCTATCTTTGTAGTACAAATCACTTCAGAATCAGTGACTAACGAATCGCAGCGATGCATAGTGGACGGGAAAATAAACACCCCCTTTTATAGATTTTTTGAAAATTTTATTGTGTTATTTGATAAGTTTCAAGTATACGGTTTTGTCGAGAAATTGGTGTTTGGCCCAAGTTAAGAAAGAAAGAGAAGACCTTCACCCAGCAGTAGATATATCTTGAAAAAAACATTGCCATCTTAAACTGGCCAATTTATTAGTACTTTAGCATAAAGGTTATGGTAATCCAACCCATATGTATAAAGCGATTGGTAAGTACTGGAATTCCCTGCGGAAGTTTTTGTTTCTGATAGCTACAACTTGGATTTAAATCAAGAGTGAATAGGTTACTTCTAGGCAAGTGTGCTTCACCAACGACCACATCAACCATCAGGCGAGATATTGGTCAAAGCCTATAGATAAATAAATAAAAGACATACAGCGAGGCATCAGAGTTGAACTGCGGCGCGACGGCGGTCTCCTTCGCGGTCTGCCAGCGGTTGAGGTACCGTTGCAGGCACGGCAGCGAGGCGCACACCTTCAGTACCACGGAGCCAGCTCGGAGCTCCATCAGCAACGATGAGCAGGTTGATGCCACCCACTTCTGTACCATATAAATTGAGGTATTGAACTCATAGAATCTTGTTTTTGGATTGCTGTGTGTGAGAAGCAGATTTGCAGTCTTGGTTGACCTAAATCGTTTTTTACATTCAAAGCCAATAAAATGTGTTAATATTCTTTTTTTCGCTATAATTAACCCTTTGACCGCCACGTCAAAAAAACAAGAACGTGCTCTCAGCGCCAAGCTAAACATAATAAATACATAAGTACATAAAAAACAGTAGTGAATTTAGAGATATTTTAATAAGCTACATATATTGACGTTTAAAAGTCTTCCGTGTAGCCGCGACGCGCGACTGTGGCGTGCTGAGCACTTTTTGGCTTGTCACCTATACATGACACTGGCGGTCAAAAGGTTAAAATATATTATACGCTCGAGCTGTAGTGTCGTCGAAAATTTGAATGTAAACTTATCAACCAAATTGACAAAACCTTTTTTTGCTTTTTGAATGTTATTGGAAATTGTAACTAAGAAGGAATTGATAATTCTAGGTGAATATTCGAAATCCTCGAAGACCTTTATAAATATCACCCAAAATTTTAATTTTCAAACCAACCTTCATATCAACAGAAGACTGTTGCGAAGCATTTCCATCCTTAGCGCTTTCCAAACTATCCTTACTTCCGGGCGACAGGACAGCTGTGGCCGGCGCGGCTTGAGACGTCATAGACGACACTGGGTTCCGCAGTGGAGCCGTCAGCTGTTCTAATAGCGCGTCGGAACGTCTCTGGGCGTTCGACGGCGGCTGCTTCTCGGTGGGCGTGGTTTGAGAAGCCAGTGACGTAATTGAGCTTGGTATGACTGATGATTTTGTTGATTGGGACTCTGGTGGATGAAAAATCGAGTCATTACCAGTAGTTGATAAGAAAAGATTTTAAAGGCTAATTAGACAACTGACCGGATCATCAGGGTCAATTCATACCGAGAGCATAACATTTGTTAACAGTTCCCCATTTTCTTTTATTTTAGGTACAAATAAATAATTAGTGTAGTGTTAAATTGTATGATGTAAGAAAGAAAGAGAATTGTGTTTATTGGCATTAAAACTAAAAAATAGCAAACATCATGTAAACTGTTAATACAAAAATTATGTGATTTTGTATGGATATCCCATTGGGAAGATAACACTGGGAAAAAAGTTTATTCCCACTAGAGTAATATTTAAGTGTATCATTTAAGTACATACCAGGCACAGAAACATGTGCGGGTAGTTTCGCATTTTTCAGGAGTGAAGTCAAAATTACTAGGTCAGATTGCGGGTAACCCCCGCCGTCAATTCCGCATAGCCCTACAATGGGCAACAGGAGCTGGGGGAAAAACATGTAGTTAAAAAGGTGCAAGTTGTTTCTCAGAAACAAAATTATTACAATATAAGCTTGTTTCAAAGTCTGGATGCTTAAACAGTATTTGTATGTTTTTATCCATTTTATAAATAACAGAAGGTCATGGTCATTTTCGTTTCAGACTCCACTGACAAGGACCGTTTCAAGTAACACAAAATAAATACAGAGAGCTCATTTACAAAATGTCACAATATAGAAAAAGGAAATCTTTCTGTTAGTACATTGAATTTGGGCATGCGGGCAGCGAGTAATGAGCAACTTGCTGTTCGACCATAGACCATGCCCGGGTCGACGGCGCGTTGTCCCACGCGCGTCTCAAAAAGTGTCAGCAAAAATGACGGAGGCGGCCCCTCTAGAGAGCCAACGCTTGTCGGGGTCGCGGGACTTATGATTTACCGTGACCCCGGTACGTAAAGGGCTATTGAAGGACGTCGTGGATTTGAGTCAGTACGAGTCTGACAGTCCCTCCCGCTCTGTCCTGGGTGGGAGGACTCATTCGATGATTTTACCACGTAAAAAAAGTGCATTGAATTTGCGTGAATTTTCAGAATTCTATATTTTATTTCCTTTTCATAACATGCAAATTTAGTACAAACCTGCTTTACTGATACATTGGGAGCAGCAGTCGTATTGTTGGTGTCATCACAGCTCAATCCAGCTTCGGAGAGCTTCTTCAGTATTTGTCGGAGAATTACTCTGAATGCATCTCTCGCAGTGCTTAGTTGGTCATTTGGTACTAAAATAAAATCAACTATTCAGTCACCTATTATGTCCACAGCTATCCATAGGGCTCACTTAAATAGTACAAGTACTATTAGTGTAATATTGTATCCGATAAATTAAATTAAAATAATAAGAAATTCTGCTTTAAGTTTGACTACATTGCAGTATTAGTTTGATCTAATGAGTTTATTGTTTATTAACAGTCTGCAATGTAGCAAATGCATGGCCTCACTAAATAATATTCATTTTGATGTTTATTTATTTATTTATTTCATTAACACATACAATTGCTATTACAGGTAATACCCAAGCTAACAAAAGTAGTCATAAATTAGTTGTCTGTCCAGTCCGAAGTAACGGGTTTGGTTAGAAGTACATGTTACGTAGTGGTCAACTCACTAAGTGTCACCCTCTGGAATTCCGCCAAAGAGCAAGAAAATAATAGACATAATTTATAGCCAGACTAGATATACCATGTTAACATGGTATGCTGTGTCTATAAATTCCTGCATGCAACTTATCTGGTTGGGGTGTGGAATTGCATTTACCAGCCCTTTTACTTTATGTTTTTAATCATCTGAGAAAATAAGCTAGTTCCCAGAAACAATAAATTGCAAATCTATCTAATCTGTCAGAGTATTGAAAGTTATTAGACACATATTTTTTGATTTTTAAAGCAATGAATATTGATAAAGGAAACGCATGAATCTTTAGGGGTGACGTCAAAACATGCTAAAAATTTACCATAATTTACCATGGCATGACATATAGTGAATTTGAGTTACAAAATAAAAATATGGGATGATTTTTTTTTTGTTGGTGATTTATCTGACAAACTAATTTTACCTTTTTGTATGAGAAAGCCTATTGTTGAAGTCTCATATTAGGGAATGAGTCATTTCTAAGCTTTGCGTTCTTGTTTTTATACAATATGTAACAAACATATTAACACAATCATTGTGTGTAATTGTTGATTATTATTATTTAAATTATTCCTTTTCCAAATCAGGCAGGAAACTGCATTGTACAAATTTAGCCAGTAAACATCCCATTGTTTTTTTTTCTTTTTCCTATTGCAAAATATTGTGAAATCTGCTAAACTTCACTTGGTTACAAACTAAGTCATAGCACTCTTGCATACATCGCATGACAATAAATACTTTGTAAATCCAACTATAGTTTTATTCCTATAATCTATTTTTTCTTTTTCTTAATAGACAAAGAAAGAAAATGTCTCAATAGAAACTTTTTGAATCTTATCATAACTAACTGATATTCTTCCTCATAAAACTGATATTAGATATTTTTTATTTATTAGTGATTCCTTAACAAAGTAATAATTAATATACAGAGCCAATAGTAAATGAGATATACTTACAATTATTAGCATTCATGCTAATAAAATGTGCCGAGAGACATGCAAAGCATGTGTAGAACAAGTCGTAGATGTCCTCATGGTTCTGGAACTCACTTTCACTACGAGCAAGAAAATTCATCTTTTGAGAATACACAAATTGAATTAGGCGCAAATCCATGATTTTCTTATAAGTTTTATAACTCGAGTCAAATGTAATGATCAAGCAAAGAAGGCCGTTGATGTTCACAATTATATTTTTAAGACGGTATCGATGTAAAGTAATACAAATTTTGTTTTCATTGTGTGGGGTATTTCTAGTTTATTTTTATTGGCTGTCATCAATAGACCTAAATCATAGATTATGCATTCATATTCAACGGCCATCAGAGAAAGGAACAGTTTAGTTCAGTACTGTATAATGGTATAATAACCTAGTTTTAATAGCAAAAAGTTTATAAATAAGGTAAAGTCATTAATCAGATGAGCCATCAAAATAACTTTTGTTATAACAGTTACAGTGCGCTGATGAAACAAACCTTTTGATGATGGCTTGGATGATTTCAACAGCATCGTTTTTGTCGAAAAATGGGCCGTAAAGTGCTGTTAATATTGGTTTAACAGTTGTAGACCACTCAATATTTCCTCCTGATGCGGCCATTTTCGGGAAGAAAATGACGATTGTGGATTCTATTTTCACGATGACAAACGTTTGTCATAAATGTCAATTAACTGTCAAAACTTTCTAGACGATTGTCAATGGCTTCATGTGGTTTTATTGGGTTTTATGTTTAAATGGAACGCGATGAAGACTGAAAAACTTGAAACAGCTTGAACTTTTTGAACTTGAACGTTTTCTTTTTTTGTACAGAAAATATAATATAATAAGACGAACTGACCAATAAACGGAATGTTTGACAGGCCTGTTGGTCTAGTGGTTAGTGACCCTGACTGCTACACTGGAGGTCGTGGGTTCGATTCCCACCCAGGACAAATGTTTGTGTGATGAGCACGATCATTTGTTCTGTGTCTGGGTGTAATTTATTTATAATATGTATGTATTTAGAAATATATAAGTATGTTTATCAGTCGTCTAGTACCCATAACACAAGCTCTGCTTAGCTTGGGACTAGATGGCGTTGTGTGATAGTTGTGGGATAAAAAAAAAAAAAAAAAATGTTCTTCCCTGTGAAACACTCTGTCATTAGTGAAAACCGCGTCAAAATCCTGTAAAAGTTTTTAGTTTGTTGCCGGCGACAGACTGTACTCATATCTGGTTTTGTTTTTTTAATGAAATAGTGATTGGGGTATAGGTATCACATGTCTGTGCCCAGAAAAATATAAAAAATCTTATTTAACGTGCCTAACCAATCTCGCCAACACACGCAAGACAGTATCATCGTCTCTATCTGTGTCCCACGCTGCACCGGTATCGACTTTATAAAACTATTTATTCCGTATAAACAAAAGAGATTAAAAAAAAAAAACGACGGGTTGCACTCTGGGAGTGCCGGCAGAAGTGAAAACTTGAATAGTAATTGTTGGAAATATCTTATGAACAGAATTTAGTAAAACTCGCAAAAATGGTTGACTTTTTATTTCAATAATTTTCCAATGTGACGTACATCTTATATAAACAATGTTACCTAGCAACGAATGTATCCAGCATACAAACTTCTTTAAAAGTAATAAAGTCACACGAACATTCACGCAAGCGCCCTGCGCCGTCCTACGCTTTTTCGGTCAGGGTCACGTGTCCTGACGCGAGTTTAAGATTTTATACCCATTACAGAAAAGTGCTCAACGCCGCTAAAGAAGTTTTCACTTCAAAAATTGGTCACTGTCTGTTCACGCTACTGATGAAGTCGCTAGTATAACTTCATTAGTTTATCGCTCAATAAAAAGAACTTTAATACTCTTGCAGCAATGCTCGCTTGGTGGACAGATTAGCACTTTATTCAGGTTTGATTGACTGGGCGCTGATCGAGTGGTGCGAGTAATCGCGCGTCGTATTTAGAGATTCTATAATAGCCCAGCGACAAAACCTCCCACCGGCATCAACGCAATCGGTGCTCGCTATTCATCAACTGGTTTTTAGTTACTTGCCCTACTTGCTATTCACTAATCGCTGGCGGGGGATTAACTGCCTTCAAGTCATATTTTATTGTAGCGGATTTTTTGAATTTCTTGTAAATAAAACACTAATCCGTCAAAGAGCTTCAGAGAGTTCCTCTAGAAAGAGAGGAAAACTATTATTTACCTGGTTATAATCCTATAATCTTGGCCTATAATCTACGCCTTGAAGACATGCCAAGAAAAATTACAAAAAAGACGATTATAGATGTGCTTGTCTATTGTCTACTATGCCTGTCCCAAAGAGGGACGAAAAGAACAAAAAAAAAATGTCTATTGTCTATGTCTACGTTGTCAACTGTGGTTGTCAAACAAACAGGAATAGAAAAACGAAGAATTCCTCATTTATTAAACATTTTAAACATTAATTACTGCCCTCAAATATGTCTGAAAAACAAACAAACATTATGAAACGAAAGTTATCTGAAGAAAATGGGACGGAATTACCCGGTAAGCATTATAACCTATCCAACCAAATTCAACAAGAAACAACGCTTTTCCTTAAATTTCTCATAAGAACACTATATTTTTTCAGAACCTGCTTCAAAGACAATGCATATACAGTGCCCTTATCTTGATACAATCAACAGGCACGTTCTGGACTTTGATTTTGAGAAGTTATGTTCTGTCTCATTGACGAGAATCAATGTTTATGCATGTCTCGTTTGTGGCAAGTACTTTCAGGTAAACAAAACTATATTATATTACCTATATGTAACAGTAATAGCAAAATAAAAAGATTGAGATTAAAATAAATAGTCTTTTGGCACATAAGAATTGTCTACTAATCATTCAAAAATAAAAACATACTACAACATTGACTTATATTCTCAGTCATTATAAACATCATCAGCATATCAGCTGTATGACAACCACTGCTGAGTAAGACCAGTACATTCTCAGAACAATTACTAATTTTCCAAGAATATTTATAAAAAAACATTGAAAAAAAAAGCTGTTTGTTTTTCTACAGAAAAGAATTTTGACTTATGATGTTACAATTTGATGATGTTAACTTCTTCTTTGTTGTGTTGATGATTCCCATAGAAATCAATTTAAACAAAATTTTAAAAATTCTCATGCTTGCTATTAGGCGTGATAGTGGTCAAACGTGAACCAATTGTTCTTAGAAATAAAAATAATGTGACCTTGCTAACTTCTCTAATTGTTTTTCAACAGGGCAGAGGTACAAACACGCATGCATACACACACTCTGTGGCTGATGGGCACCATGTGTTTCTAAACCTTCACACATTGAAGTTTTACTGTCTTCCTGATAACTATGAAGTCATTGGTAAGATAAAAAATGTTTTTATTACTATTCATTGGCTTGCAGAAGTCTGCTAAAACTGGATTTATGGTCAGTGGCATATTTACTGGAAACCGGCATGATATAGCCCAAAAATTTTGAAAATATTTTTTTAGTTCGCATCATTATACATTGTGAGATAATTTTAATACCATGAAATTATTCTTTGTGCAATCCCAACCAGATTATTGCGTGACAATTTTTTGGATTTGCAAATCTCTTTGCTCTGACTTCAATACTTCTTTCAGATTCATCACTTAATGACATAAAGTATGTCCTCAACCCAATCTTCACTCCGGAGCAGATCACGCAGTTGGATTATAACACAAAGATGTCTCGATCTATAGACAGTACAATGTACATGCCTGGAATTGTGGGCCTCAACAATATTAAGGCCAATGACTATTGCAATGTCATTTTACAGGTAAGTTTAAAAACAATATGCAAACATAGATAGATGTTATGTAAAAGGTGTCCTCTTTAAATAACATTATGTTCAGTTCTGAATCAATACCTTTTGAATTAATGCAACTTAGGCACCCATTTTGTGCTGTATTGTTGAGGGCTGCCTTTTCCACTAGACTCTAAGACAGTCCGTTATGTGTGTGGTGGGACAGTTGGCTATGTGAGCCAACCTAGCTCCTTCCAGAAGCACAGAAGTCTCTTGGGATGTTCACAGGCTTCTTGGAGCAACCTCAGAGTGCTGAGGTTTTGTGCCCTTTGAACAGCAACACCATCGCATTTGAGGATTATGTTGGTTGCCATTTCATCCACATTAATACAGCTCCTGCACAGCAAGCTGTCTATCATGTTTATGGTGAACTGTTGTTTCTTGAGTGGCCGCTGACAAAGTACCTGTGTGTAAGGGTTGTTACCAAAAGACATTTTCAGACCCGCTGGCCTAATATCAAACTATAAATCTCACAAATTAAAAATCTCTGTCTGTTACAATTTAACATTCTGATTTTAGTGCCTATCGCAAGTACGTCCCCTCCGCAACTACTTCTTACGCGAAGAGAACTATGCAAATGTGAAGCGGCCTCCAGGAGACTCCTCATTCCTCTTGGTGCAGAGGTTCGGTGAGCTGCTACGGAAGTTATGGAACCCACGCGCTTTTAAAGCTCATGTATCACCTCACGAAATGCTGCAAGCTGTCGTTTTATGGTCTAAGAAAAGGTTTCAGTTTATCAAGCAAAGTGAGTTTTTATTTTATACCTCATAGTTTATAGACAATTTCTTTTATTTTAAAATGTATAAGGTACCCGCCATAAAACTGCACATAGACCTTTGGAAACATAAGATAGTTTTCCCTTCTTGAAGTGTTATTTCTTTCTACATACTTATGTTACATTCGTCCCGTCGGCGTGAAATTGAACGATCTACGATTCAGCTCATAGTCCTGTTTGAGGTTAATCCGACACACCTTGGGAGGAAATGATAAAATCACTCAATGGTGAAAGTATCAAAATATGCCTCTATCTATGAACAAAACTGCTTAAAAGCTGCTATGAAAATTGATAAAACGTCACACATGGCCAGGATTGAATCATTTGATGTTTTTGTCACCACAAAAAGGTTTAGATGAGCAGCCTTGCGGTGCCTAGGTACTCAGATCTACCAAACATGTTTATAACACTCCTCCAATGAACTATCTTGACGATTTTTTCCAGCTAAACGCAATATACTTTCTTTTCTTTGCAGGTGATCCCATAGATTTTATGTCTTGGTTTTTAAATTCTCTACACATGGCGCTCAATGGAACTAAGAAACCAAACAGTTCTATCATCTACAAATCATTTCTTGGCCACATGAGGATTTACACCAGGTATCTACACAGATGACCTTTTTTTTTTTAATAAGCTTTGCCTTTACTGAGTTTTTCCTGTGTCTTGGTTACATTTACAATTATTTAAACTCACATACTAAGACAGCCAATCCCGGAACAACAACCTATCGTTCATACAAATATTTGTTTTGAACCAAAGTAAACCCACGACACGCATCGGGATGAGGTGCACAATGCTACATTCGCAAAATTACATATTGACGCAAAATTTAAAGACATCCAATTTCGTAGAAAACTTCCACCAGCGGACGCAGACGACGCTGCGAAGGTGGACCTCAGCAGTGATGAGTATAGCGAGATGATAACAGAGTCTCCCTTCCTCTACCTGACCTGCGATTTGCCCCCCACGCCACTCTTCACTGACGAGTTTAGAGAAAATATTATACCACAAGTAAGAGATTCGCCTTAAAAAGAAACACTAATTTCACAATATTTGTATTCTAAAACCTTTTCCGGAATACAATGAACACTTTTCTGAAAACCACATCAAAATCGGTTCTGCCAAACGCGAGATAAGGGCTTATTAACATACATATATACATACATACAAACATACGAGTCGAACTGAGAACCTCCTTTTTGGAAGTCGGTTAAAATTCAATCGATATGAACATCAACCAGTCAAGGCAGCGCAGTTTTGCTCCGTCGTTGGCACTCATAGACGTGCTGAACGTCGCCTCTCCGGAGAGCTTGCGGAATCTCCGGGTCATCCGGATGGCCATGAGCCTCTTGCCCAAGAACAGCTTTGCTGGTAGCATCTTCATGGACTTGGGCTCCGCAAAGGGCTATGGTCCACACGACCCAAAGAAAGTTGCCGTTAGGTATTTTACTTTACTCTCTGATATAAAAAAGTATGATGATTTTAGGTGAACCTGTATCAACTACTTTCAAAGTTCAATGGGCAGACTTCAAAAGAGTACAAAACATACAAAGAGAACTTCCTGAAAAGGTTCGAGATCACCCAGTTGCCGCCTTATTTGATATTATACATCAAAAGGTTTACGAAAAACACATTCTTTGTGGAGAAGAACCCAACTGTTGTGAACTTTCCAGTCAAGTAAGTAGAACCGTATGAAGATTCTTATTCGGAGACAATTACAGGCAACCTACTTCAATAAAAGGGCAGAAATGGGGAGATCGTGATGGATAGTAAGGGAATCCTCGTGTCAAAACTAAATTAGGTTTTTTAAAATATGGTTTTCATTATATTACTTTTCTTTTAATAATATACTTATACCAAAATAGTTTTCATAACAATGCAATGGTTTGCAGAAACGTCGACTTCGGCGACATACTAACACCTGAAGTGAAAGCGAAACACAACGGGAAGACGATCTACGAATTAGTTGGCAACATAGTTCACGATGGTACTCCAGAAAAGGGGACATACAGAGCTCATGTTCTTCACAAACCTACGCAGCAGTGGTGAGTCTGGCTTTAAATAGCAAAAAATATAAAAGTTTGACGGCTGCGTGTGTCTGTCTATGGCACCGTAGCTTTTAGCGTGCTTGTTCATGACGCGATGCGATGCAATTCGACCGATATGTTTCGCCGATCAACTAAAACTGATAATCATCCTTACTACTACTAAAAAGCGCTGCCAATATAAAACGTGCGGTTGTCTAAGATAGAAAAACGAAACAGGCTAAAATCAGTCGAATTGCATAATTACTGACCACCAAACTGGTAAAATCCGTCTTTGGACCCCCAAATACCTTGATTGCTGCGCTGCGTGTCGCAGGTTCGATTCTCGTACGGTACAAATTAGTGTGTGCGAGTTCAAATGTTTGTAAATGCACCCATGGCACGGAATGTATTACTAGAGAGGCAACGTTTTTATTAAAAGTAAACTTGTTTCAGGTACGAAATGCAAGACCTCCACGTAACAAGTATATTACCTCAGATGATCACACTCACAGAGGCATACATACAGATATACGAACTGAAGCAGGACTGAGTCTAGACAGTTTAGTCAATAAAACTAAGTATAAGTATACTTGTGTACATTTATTTATTGAATATACAAATTCTTGATAATTCAGAATCCCCATTTAACAAACTGTGGCCCTGGAATGACCTTTATACTTAAAACAATAATTAATTAGTGTCCGTTTCGACTGCTCGGCCACTATGTCGTAGAAAAAAAAAACTTATGTCAGCATTTCGAAGGAATTTGTAAAAGATGAACAGTGAAAACCGCAAATTCGAAGAGTCAATAATCAGAAAGTTATGTGGGTTTAACCGTGGCCGCGCAGTCCGCATGAATTCAACTGCGCGGCCACCAGTTCTCTTAAACGGAGCGTTGTAAAAGTCTAATTCCTTTTGCTAATCACTGACAGGATTTCGAAGAAAATGTAGATCATAAAAATAATGCCCTACTGTCTGTAGTTCACGACCTACATCACTCCAAAGTTTGGCCGCGCAGTCCGCACAAAGCGAACCGCGCGGCCACCAGTTCTCTTAAACGGAGCGTTGTAAAAGTCTAAGTTTTTTTGCTAATCACTGATAGGATTTCGAAGAAAAAATACATTGTAAAAATATAGCTCTAAAGTTTGGACTTCTCGTTCCACAACACTCACGTAATGGCGAACCGCGCGGCCACGTGTTTCTTAAAGTGGAGCTTAAACGGAGCTTGGTACAGGTGTCTTTCTTTTTGCTAATCACTGATACGATTTCGAAGAATTTGTAAACATCATGAATGAAGTTCTAATGTTTGAAAATCGCGAGTTACAGAACTTATACCCTGTAACTAGAGTTAAAAGAAGGGTGACCATGATTTACGATGCGCTGACGAGATATTCCCATATAAGACGTTTTCATTGTCACGTATATTTCTATACTTTTTATCGTAACATGCAAATAGTTTTAGTCTTTTGGTTTGAAATTGAGTAGAGAAGCTAATTAAAAGGATATAAAGAAAAAAATGTCATCGATTGATTTATATTTCTATTTCTTAAGTAATAGATAAAACATAATATTACTATAAACTATAAATCACATAATTTAAAAATCACAATTCGTTTTCATATTTATAATTACAATTTAAAAAATAATTGCTTATTTTCGTTGTTGTAACGATTAAGATCATAACTATATAAGCTAAAAAAAGTAGCTTATTTAAAAACTACACTAGATATACGAGAGCAACATCATGTACCTATATAACATAAAATTATAAGTTTGTAAGTAGATAAAGTTTTATTAAAGTATACTTTAAATCACCTAATTCAACAATCACAGTTCGTTTTCATATTGCAATCAGAATTTAAAAACAAAATCTGACTTACGATAACAACAACATTTCTAAAACTTAAAATTATACAACTTACACCTACCTACCAATCACAGTTTAATTTGTTATTGTACTTACAATTACAATTTAATCAAGAAATAACGACCTACGTTTTTGTATCGATTAACATCATAATATTTTTATTACAAACAAATCAGTCATACTATAATCGTTATAGCAAAACTTACTACGATAAAATCACAAAATATTCCTATACCATGTAAATCACAGTGAATTTCGATATAAGCCTACTATTATCTAACATTTAACAAGTCTCTATATAATAAAAATCTAATTTTAGCTCCACTTTAGAGCAAAATTCTCACCTATTATCATGTAACTTAACTACCAATAAGACCATAAGTTAAATTGTGCAGTGTTATGGGCTGCACTGAACTTTCATGAGTTTTGTTTCGGTTGTCGTCATAACATAACCATTGGTCGTCGATTAAGCAATGACACTTGTAATGACCGATATTGCCAACACATGGAAGAACATACTCTAACGCACCTATCAACTTGAATGTTTTACGTTCCGTTATTTTTATATAACGTGGTATTTCATTAAGTATAATGTTTTGAGTACCATTTAAATCAAATAAAATAATATTATTTAATTTGTATTCGTATTTAATGCTTTTGTTATTGCATTCTAAACAATGTTTTAATTCTAAATTATCGATAACGATGGCGTCTTCTAAGCTTCTGATACCAAACATGTTAATAATATCGAAATTGAGAGAAAGAAACACAATGAATCTTGTTACATTTTTCTCATTACAAAAAGGCGTAATACATTTTTTACTTCTTTCTGCACTAAACAAGAAATCAAAAAGTATATGCTCAAACACAAAAGCCATATTACAATTACATTCGTAATAATTGTTTTTTTTTTGGTAATAGAGTGAAACAATGTTTTCTCTTAGCTTATATGCTTCCTTTTCATTTTGATTTTGGGCTAATATATTAATAAAATCACGAATTAAACTATTTTCACAAGAGTTGAAGACTTCGCGAATATAATTGTTTGTTTGGTATCCATGTGCCAGCATAAAAAACACAGAATCAAACGCGCAGGTGTTTAAAACATTTTGTTTAGATTCGATTACATTTCCATTTTTTAAAAATAAGATTGAAGTAGATGTTATTTTATGAGTTTCATATCCCTCACCCTTCCAATTTTCGGTATACGAGGGCTCCTCAGCAAATATCGAGTCGGAAGTGAATGTCACGGCAGCATTTTTTATTCTTTTCTTTATGCTAATGCTTTTAACTTGCTTTAACTTTCGTTTTCGGGATTTAGAACTAATATTGTGTGGAATATCATTCAGACTCTTCAAACTAACTTTGGTTTCTCCTTGCAGAAAATTGTAATGAATATTCAAAAACTCATCAATATTATATTTGTGAGTACGAGTCTCAAATAACAAATGCTTTAGTGTTTTGAAGTAACTCTCTACTGAGGAGGATGTAGGCGACTTATTTTGTGTATCATACAAAGGACACATTACGTTACTCCACAATGGAAGCTTGATTAGCAATCTTCTCAAAGTTGATGTTAGGTGGGGCAGATAATATTTGTTGCGTGTTTCAGTCGGCGTCTGAAATAAGCTTTTTTGTTGCTCAACGATCTCATCAAACCAATACATTATATTATCTTCCTCAATTATTAAGGTATCGTGATAGAAAGTTTCTCTTTCACCGCCATATTCGGGGACCGGATCTTCCGTAGCGAATAATCTCTCCTTCATATTTTGCATTGCTAAGTCCCAAGCTTTATTAGTAGTGTTATAGTATTTGTAAGTGCATATTTTGACCATATTTGAAACTATCATTTTGACTTCATCAAAACTTTCAGATCTTTTTATCAATAAAATACATCGAATAAAAAACATTTTAATTGGAGTATCCACGTTTTGAAAACAAGGTAAATTGTAAACATTTTTAATAAAATGGCTGGTGTCTAACCTAAGAAAAACTTCTGGTAAGTTTACACTAAGTTTTCTCAACACTAAGAATGATTGTCTCAGATAGTTTTTCACTGTTATAGATGTTGTAAAAGCATCTACATTTGCAGCAATCAAAGCAGACGAGTCGTCAGTTACAACTTCGTTAGGAGCGGTATGTATTTCCTTATACCATCTTTTTAACCAGGATGATATGGAATCTGCAGTATGAGTGTCCGCTATCATTTGAAATATCGCTTGAGATTTTATCGTTTTTGAAGTTAGCATACAAACGTATAGAAAGAGTCGCTTAGTTAATGTTGATCCATCAGGAAGTTTTATTGGGTGAAAGAAAGATCCCGTGGCGTCTATAGTGATAGTTACTTCCTGTGGATTTTTTTCTAAAAAATCTTTGTAGAATTGATTTTGTTCTTCAGACCAATAATACATGTAAAAATTCGGGACAAGTTTTATTTCGCGAATCAAATTTTTAAAACTTGGCAACATTGACATCATAAGTAGGCTTAAAATGGGATTGGCATGCAAACGATTACTTTGTCTCTTCTCGTGCTTTATTTTCCGAAGAGCGTTCATTGTAGGAAGTATGGGAGGGATTGCATTATCTTTATACTTAATAACTTTTGAAGCTATTTCTTTATGAATTACTGTGGCAGATTTGTACTGTAATTTCTTTGCAAGTTGATTTCTTTTGTATGGTGACATCTTAGATTTCAGTTTTGGATTATGCGGAACTAAGTTATCTGTATTAAAAATTGTACATTTTATAGTTGCTGTTTTGTCTGTTAACTTTTCGCTACATATTTCTACAGTGCAGCTGCATTGTGTGCATTTCCCTTTTATTTTCACATTATCTTCTGAGTCAATTAATTTATTCTTGAAAGTCCACGTGCAAGGTCGTCTCGAGTACTGCCATATTTTTTCTTTGAGTAGATTGCTCCACTTGAACTTAGGCAATGTTTTGTATTTCTTGTGTGTCGATGTAGTTTTTAGATC
This sequence comes from Agrotis puta, assembly GCA_943136025.2. Lineage (NCBI taxonomy): Eukaryota > Metazoa > Arthropoda > Insecta > Lepidoptera > Noctuidae > Agrotis > Agrotis puta. The sequence continues at coordinate 15,601,442 of OW964169.2, read as the reverse complement.
TCGTCTTATATAACGAACAGAAATTGGTTCTACTTTTTTCCACTCATGCTCATCTAGTAAGAAAGAAAATTGATTTGTATGCTTATCATTAATTTCACTTTTTGTCGTTGAAGATGTCGTGCTCCGACACGATGGAGAAGATAAAGAACTTTCTGTCGTCGTACTTATATCAAAAACTTTATTGTAATTTCTCTTTAGCCACGAGTACAACGCAAGCGGTGACATATCGTGATTTATTTCTTCTGAGATAGTATGAAATATAGGATCATTATATTTAATTTTTGTGTTTATGCAGTCTGTGGAATATTTTATAAATATTTTTTTTAGCTTGTCTTCGTTGACTCTCAGTTTACGTCCTTTTCTACCCATCGTTCTGAAAAAAAATGCGATGTATTAGTGGTAAGAAGTGGTCCTCCGGCCAGCTACGGTAACAACGCGAGCTTTGACGCGAGTTTGCCGCTTTAGTGGAAGTCTGCCGCGGACGAACATTTCCTAGGAAGTTTTATATTTGGTATCTATTTGTTTATTCCTTTAATATAATATCGAATTCATATGAGTTTCAATCCTTTTGGCAATGTATTTCGAGGGCTTAGAATTGACCTACCGAATAGGTAAAACATTTTTTTATGATAATGGTTATAATGTTGCATTAAATTTAACATATTATCCACTGTATTCAACTTTCAATTTAACAATACCCACCTTAAACTGTAGGCATGCAATAAAGAATTGGGAATTACACGCATGTTCCAATACATTACATTTTATTAATGTTTTGAATAAGTACTTACCGCTTGATTGATAAAACTTCCTTGTGTGATAAAAGCAACAGTATTAAAGACAATTAGTATAGTCACAATACAATCCTATGAAATAACTATGAACTATCTAACACTGCACTGATAAACACGGGCGCACTCTGTAACAACCGAGACTGAATAAAAACACTATACAGAGTCAAGCTCCGCGGGGCAGGGCGGGACCCCTCCCCGCTGATATTGTAGCCATTTTGGGAGTCGCTACAGACGCAACTGGGTAGGTGCTTACCTATACTCTCGAATGAAAACATACCAACGCAAGCGCACAGTGACTTTTTTAGGAAGTTATTTAAAACAGCTTACATCTTGGATATGAAACGCATGGACTACTGCAATAGGTAAACGTCATCATTATAAAATAATTAAGTTTTATAAATAAACACTTTAGGAAGATATTATATTTTTGGCATTCCTTTCATTCGCAGACAGGACAGATGTTTCATATAATTTAATAATTTAACTAATATTATAAACGTGAAAGGTTGTAATAATGTGTGTGTGTGTGTGTGTGTGTGTTTGTTGCTCTCACGCAACAACTACTGAACGGATTTTTCTGAAACTTTGCAGTAAAATAGCTTACATGTCAGAATAACACATGTGCTATAATTTATATAGATATAGTGTACATTTTTCAAAATATCACGATAAATAAAAAATTAAAATGTAAAGTATGAAAAATCTGTCTTTTGCGAGATAGCTTTTATTTTACCCTATACTTTTTTTTGAGGCATCCTACTTCCTACTAATATTATAAACGTGAAAGTTTGTAATAATGTGTGTGTGTGTTTGCGCAACTACTACTGAACAGGTTTATAAAAACGTTTAAATACGCGCGGGCGAAGTACTTCGAACGTTGTACATCACGTTAGAAACATCAAAAATAACAGCCCCTATTTAATGGATTTTATTATTATACATATAAACCTTCCTCTTCTATCACTATCTATTAAAAAAACCGCATTAAAATCTATACATAGGGATATAGGGAGGGACAGAAAAAGCGACTTTGTATATTGTGTAGTCTATACTTCTATACTAATATTATAAAGAGGAAACCTTTGTATTTTTGTATGTTTGTATTGAATAGGCTCAATAACTACTGGACCGATTTCAAAATTTCTTTTACCATTACTTAGAGGGATTCTTCCGAATCCGTATAGGCTATATTTTATCCCGGATTTTTTTTTTTTCAGAGAGCTTAAAAAATAAATGTCCACCCGTGCGAAGCCGGGGCCGGTCGCTAGTGATGATATATTTATACTATGATATTGAAATGGAAAAAAGCCTGGATTCACACACTATAAATCTTGGTCACCCTATTTTTTCCTTCGATTATAGGTTTTAAGTTCTGTAGGTCTTGTAGTTCTTAATTATAGGATTTATTTATACTGTCTACATATTCTTCGAAATGGTGTCAGTAATTAGCAAAAAGAATGGGACTTCTACTAAGCTCCGTGTAAGGTCTATTAAAAAAAACTCGTGGCCGCGCGGTTCGCTTTGTGCGGACTGCGCGGCCAAACTTTGGAGTGATGTAGGTCGTGAACTACAGACAGTAGGGCATTATTTTTATGATCTACATTTTCTTCGAAATCCTGTCAGTGATTAGCAAAAGGAATTAGACTTTTACAACGCTCCGTTTAAGAGAACTGGTGGCCGCGCAGTTGAATTCATGCGGACTGCGCGGCCACGGTTAAACCCACATAACTTTCTGATTATTGACTCTTCGAATTTGCGGTTTTCACTGTTCATCTTTTACAAATTCCTTCGAAATGCTGACATAAGTTTTTTTTTTCTACGACATAGTGGCCGAGCAGTCGAAACGGACACATTAATTATGAAATGTTACACCATATTTTATAAATATGTGGCAGAAATATAATATAAACAATATAATTATTATTCACATCTACTATTTGACACAGTTTGAGAAATGATTCCGTTAATTCCATAGATGATAGTTCAGGTTGCAATGATAGTTATACAAGAAAAATAGAGATATATAGCAGTACAATACCAACAACTTGTCTCTAAACCCCTTCGTACCCAAGACGACGTAAGTCTCCGATACCTTACGACTTTGGTATTCATTGACGCGTGTCTGTGTACGCACCTCTATGAATTTGTGTTGCGATAGTTGCCTGGATAACAAAGTCGTACGGTATCGGAGACTTGCGTCGCGTTATGTATGAAGGGTCTAAATGCACTTTCGTAGGTTGAAAACCCATAAAAAGATTGTATCACTCATGAATCAGTTTCCACTAGTTGATGAATGATGTGATCACTTAATTTTTAGACACATATAGTTGCCAATATCTAGGGAAACGAGATTCCCGCAAGACACATGTATTAGAATTTTCTGAACACAGTGTAAGACTGAACTATCTTCTCAGAAAAAATTATGCTAATGGCTTTCTCCCTTTTTGCCTGCCACCCGCTTGAATTCACCCATATTGGTGGTAGAAATGGGGGATCCATAGAAGGCCAGATGGTCAATCTGTGTGACATCACCGCCACATTGGTTGTCTTTGATGAACAGTTGGATGTTCTGTACACTTTGGAACTTCACGAATTTCAGTGGGACAGGGTTGCCTTCTAGGTCACTTGGTGTAAATCTGGAAATTAAAGAAAAGAAAAATGATGAAAGTAGCCATAAATGGCAGGTTTAGACGCAGAATGCCTAATTTCCAAATTGTTTTTCGCAATAAATGAACCAAATTAGTTAAATTAGAATTTTAGAATCAGAATATATTACCATAAATAAAAGATTTCTTCTCTTTGATTTAACTAAGTAGTTAAATCGAAGAATAAAATACTGCAACCACTCGATCATGAAGACATTCAATGTGGATGTGTGTGAAAAATAAGAAACATGTGGTGTGCAAAATAAGGGTCAATTCACAACGAGACGCGACGTGCAGATACTGGAAATGTGCATCTTTTCGTGTAGTAAATAAAGTTAGATCTTAGCGTAATGTTATAGTCGCTCTATTGAAAGGTTTGCGCAGCGTCGCGTCTCGGTGTGAATTGACCCTAAGTGCTATTTTACTTACTCAATTTCCTGCACTGATACATTTCCAGCAGCTTGATCAAAGTCAAGTGTCCTTGGCTGGTTGATGAATATCTTTACCACTTTAGGCCCCTTGTCACTAGGCGCCTTAATTTTTAATGAGTGCAGCTTCACCAGCTGAAATGTTTAAATATTTAATTATAGTAGAGCCTCGATAATCCAGATTCCCGGTAATCTGGACGAGTGTGAGTATTGGTAGCAGGACCACCACATAGCGTCCAGAAATAATGAGTAATTTACTACCCTAATGTATAACAACAACAGATAGAAAGAGACAGTAACAGGCAATTACACTTGAATATAATTCATTTTTGTACCAATTTGACATTGTGACAGCAATGTCATTGGTTTTTTTAGTATTTGTTGGTACAGTGGCAACAGAAATACATCATCTGTAAAAATTTCAACTCTCTATCATAGATCATGAGATACAGCTTGGCGACAGTGTTGTCTTAGTAGTATCACATTTTTACCCATAATCCAACAATTAATTTTGGAGAAAGGACTTTTGACTATTTTACCTGGTTGAAACTAATGTTGATGATGAGCTGCTCATCACAGTCACTGGCTAGGTATCCCCCAGCACTGGTCAGACAGTGTGCCATAGGGTGGTTATCAGCTTCATTCAGGCATTCACACTCGCTCTTAGTAATGAATGTTGCCAGATCCATCTGTGAAAAGTAACATAATTATGAAGATTGAACAGTACAATACAAAACACCTATGGTGCCTATCACCCTACCTGCGAGTCAAGTACTGCAAAAGACAAAACCAGGAAAGTTAAATAGGTAGCATAGGTATATGGAAAGAATATGAGTACAAACATGTTCACTTCTGAACTATAGCCATTGGCTTTTTCTTTACGTGATAAAATTATCAAATGGGTCCCTCCCACCCGGCCCTAGGTGGGAACCTAGGGCCGGGTGGGAGGGACAGTCAAATTCGTACTGACCAAAATTAGTGGCCTTCAATAGCCCTTTACGTTCCGGGGTCACAGTAATTCGTTAGTCCCGTGATCATTGTCATTGGCCTATATTTCTCCTGCCTTGCAGTCAGATCGGATACAGTTGAATATCAGTACTTGGAGCAACAGCAAAGTGGGATACTGGAGTAGTGTTCTAGTAAATAGCTGAAAGTGGTGTCCGCAGGGCACTTGATACATATTTTATTAGACAGATAAGCTTACATGTCCAGCAACAGTATTGTCTTCATCTCCAGCTTCATCAGTGCCGTAGTATTGTCTAACTTTACTTTCTAGTGTGGCGGGATCAGCACCCTGTAGCTGGTCAATCCGTGTCTGCAATGAATAAGAATTCTACATAATGTAACATCTCTGTACCCTAAAAGGTTAGGTTAGTGGAGCTGTGCCTAATAGTACACCATATTTGGCTTCTTAAGTCTAGTTTGGGAGCACACTATTGACATCTACTGGGTACAAATGTAACCCATATGGCTGGTACTGGTGCTGATGGAAATTCTAGAAGAAATTTCCCAATTTCACTTGTACCCATCCTGGTATCACACCTAGGATTTTAACTCGGCAATAGGCTCTTTTAATTACTCAAACAACTTTCAATTCAGCCAGTTTTAATGCATAAATTGAAATTGACTTATAATGATGATTAATTTCATGTGGAATAGAAACTAATACAAATAAAAGAATGAGTTTAGTGAACCGATTCCTGTATGACTCAGGGGCCACGTACCCGGTTTCTATAGAAGATAAATGTTGGCATCGCGCTGATTCCCTGGGCGCTGGCCGTCTCGGCGCATCTTCCTACGTCTACTTTCAGGAACACAGCCCTAGGGAACTTCGCTGGCAGCTGCTCGAAGAACGGCGCGATCCGTTGGCAAGGGGGACACCTACACACAACATAATCAATTATTTACTATAACGATGACTTGAATATTTGAATGGAATCAGGTTATACTCACCAAGTTGCTGTGAAGTCCACCACTACGAGTTTTGTGCCAGCATTGGCCATTTCTGTCTGGAAATGAGCTTCGCTCTCAATAACGGTAGCTAAACCCATGGTTCCTTTTTATTTATTCGAATTTAATTCAACTAAAGAGTCCGCAATGACAACAGTGGGAATGATACTTCAAAATTTCAAAATGGATGATTGACATTGCAGTGTTGCCCTGTATATATGTATTCAGGTGCGTTCAAAAAAATCAATGCACTTGGGGTCAAAAATGGGGTCTAATATTGGGGTAGTTAATATTCAGAGAAAGTCTTAAGAAAAGATATAATACCAAATAAAGGCCATGATTTTATTACATTCTGTCATATACGCAAAATATCAAATATTGCGTATTTGATTGTAGATAATAAACATCTCGAAAAATTCTGATTCTCGTCGGAAGGCATTCTTTGCATACAAAGGCACTCGTTGCATACATTTTGTATCAGATACACTGTAAGTGTTATTCTGACAGATCGTCCGCTTCTGATGAACGCCGGACGGCACCTCAGCCAACACCTCGGGCCTCAGTAAGAATTTATTTAATGGAAATGGCGGAAGACCTGTTGGCGATCCATTTTGTTCTAGTTCTATCATAAATTTGAGTCAGTTCAGACTCTAACTCAATCAAAAATGCGTCATGTTAATTTTTTATTCCGACTTTATTTTTATTATTAGTAAAAAGTCTGTTTCATACAGGATAATCGGTAATTGGGAGCATTACTTGAAACGGATGATACTAGACCTAATTTGCAACAATTTTAACCCCGACATCGACAGCCAATATATACCAACAATTGCCTAAGACCTCGACAAGTCACTGTATACACTGTACAACACCCCATATAAACATTTTTGAAAAAAAGAATTAGAAAAAAGAAGGAATCCATTTAAGAACCCAAACAACATAAAAATAAAGTGGTAATAACTTTTCTTTGGGAAATCGGTGGCACAAAAATCAATGAAATAATAAACATTTTACTGGATGTAAATAATCATTCTTTTCATCATAATAATGATTAGTTTGTTGTAAATACTAAATTGTATTGTTAAAAGAAAATAATTAAAAAATATCTAGCTATTTATAACATTCTACACTTTTCATTATTTTCTTCGAAATGATTATTTATAGAGGGATCGGGAGTAAATCATTGGAAGACCTGAAAAACGAGAGCACCCGCGGCGTAGCTTACTCGCAGCTTATCTCTGCTATAATTTACCGAGAGCCGCAATACATCTTAATGTAAAGAAGAAAGGTAATAAAAAATAAACATTTAATACTGAGAAGCTTCATTGAAATGTTTCTTGTCATTTATTTTTTTAATCTAAAGCAAAGCTTTCATTTTTAAATTCTTGTATAAGCGCCTGACTCTTTTAACATAGTGTTTATTTTTGTTGCTTTTTAATGAATTTGCTGTTAGTATTTTACATAAAACTAGACATTGTTGTACATATTAATTATCTAACTGAACTGTAAAAGACGGCGAGCCTATAATATTGCCAACAACCAGCTACTGAAATCTTTTTAAGGAAAAAAAAAGTCGGTTATAACCTACATTTTTTTTGAAGTCATTTAAAAACTCACTTAGACAAACACCCAGACCCGGAACAATTACTTGCAGATCTTACAAACATTTCTTCCGTTCGGGAATCGAATCCGCGACCCGCTGCGCAGCAGCCGCCCGCTCATCTGTGTGGGCTGGCAATAGAAGAAAATTGTGTTGGGACCAATTCGAGGAAAAATAAGTGGCCATCCGTCTTTATTTTCTCATCCTTATAGTAAATAAAAACAATAGCACTGAAGAAAATGCGGCCAGTTTTCATTCGAATTCAGTTGTTGAAACATCTCGGTTTAATTTTCAGATAAAATTTCGCGATGAAAGAAATTACGTCGACGTTTAAAACTTTACGACCGCATTTATTGGTTTCCGTATTTACATTTTTAATTACGATTAATATTTTAGTGAACTATGCTGTTGCTAATGGTGACTATACACAGATTATCCAGGATTTACCAGCAAAAAAGGATTTTGACCTATTTTTGAGTGCATTGGAAAAGACCGTTGATTTTTGTTCAAGACATAAAAATTACGTGGATTTGAACTTGCAATTTGGATTGTTTCTTATTGACGGTAAGATTGTGAAATCTAACAATAGTTTAAATGAAATCATTCGTTATTGCATTTGTTTTTCTATCCTAGTGTTTAAAAAAACATCTCTTATTATGCCTTTAATAAAAGGGTTAGGACTGCCTAGAAGTATATGTTTCTCTTGAAGTAGTTTTATCTCAATATATATCAGTCAAGTTCTGACCTTCTTTTTTCAATTATTTACTTTCGAGTTATTGTCAAGCCCAATTAAGACCATGTAAGTATTTGTATGCAAGTATTTGTTTGAAAAGCTGAATGCGTTGTCAATTAGTAATACTGCCCGCACTGTAATCACACTTAGACACGAAAATTCTTGCGTGTCTAAACAGGGTTTTAGATTACATGTGAAAAATATTTACTAAGAGCTTGCTATTTTTTTTAGTGATGGTAAATATACAGTTATTGTAGATAGGAGTAGATGTACATACAAGCTGTGCTCAATGCTTCATTTACGTGACAGTGTGATTTGGTGGCGATTGTTAGAATGCCAAACTTCTTTTAGTAAGAGCAGTGTCTTATTTCTTAAAAAATGAAATAGAATTTGATCCTTGTCTGTTTAGTTGTAGCAGAATTCGATTAGATGCTTAGTAAACACACATGTGAAAGCGTCTCAAACCGAGTTCTAGTAAACTGAACTGGCCAAGCAGCCAAGTCACGATATTTTGGGGTGTTTCTTGATTTTCTACAGATTAGCATCTTGTACATCTCAGCTCTTTTGTCAGCGAATTCGACCATACGTATATTAATATTAGTTCACTGTTCACCCCCGCTGATCGGCTCCCATTGGTCGTGGTGATGATTTTTTTGAAGTGAAAACTTCTTTAGCGGCGTTGTGCACTTTTTTTGGAATGGGTAAAAAATGTTAAACTCGCGTCAGGACACGTGACCTGATCGAAAATTCGTAAGACGGCGCAGGGCGCTTGCGCGAATGTTCGTGTGTGTTTATTATTATTCAAGTTTTCACTTCTGCCGACACTCCCAGACTGCAACCCTTCGTTTTTTTATAAAGCCTTCCCCGATAAATTGACTGTCCAACACAAACTGTTTTTTTTTAATTCGAACCAGTAGTTCCTGAGATAACCGTGTTCAAACAAACTCGTCATTATTATGATTATGATTAGTATAGAATGAACCTTTTTTTGGATCCCATTCTCAGATTTACGTCTTTGATGAAATTTCTTTCCCGAAATAGGTATGACAAAATTAACGTTGCAAAGAAATGTTGTTGTAATTTTATTTTACAGTGAATCTAAGGCATGTTATGCAAAAGAGACCATCGAGAATTCCTGGAAGAATTCGTAGACATTTGGAGAAAATATTCATGAAGAACGATGTGTTGGCCGGCTTTTTTCACTTCATGGTGCAAAGAAATGAACAACTACAAGGACATAATTTAAAATGTAAGCTGAACATTACTGTTTTTGTTACTCTGCAGTGTACATAATCTATATATATAAAAGGAGAACTGACTGACTGACATATCAACGTACAGCCGAAACTACTGGGGCTAGGAATGTGAAATTTTGCACACGGCTTCCTATTATAATGTAGGGGAGCACTAAGAAGGGGTTTTTGGAAATTTAACCTTTAAGGGGGTGAAAAGGGGGAATTAGGAAAGTACGTAACCCACGCGGACGAAGTCGCGGGAAAGTGCTAGTTGATTATAATGAACTAGCGGCCGGTCCCGGCTTCGCACAGGTGGACTTATATTTCCAGCAATAAATATAGCCTATGTTACTCAGGGTGAATGTAGCTTTCTAACGGTGATTTTTTTTTGAAATTGGCACAGTATGTTTTGAGTTTCTTTATTACAAACATACACACACACACACACACAAATACAAATCTTTCATCTTTATTATATTAGTGTAGATAAATAATTACAAGAATTTTTTAAACTTCAATCAATCGTCATACTTTTTATGAGCTGTGTGATTTTTTGTTATAAAAGCAAATTCTTCAATTTTCTATTGGATTTTTAGAGTACTAAATCATGTTTAATTCGGGAACTAAGTATATGTTAGGAAACTTCATTAACTATATTTGCGAGGGCGGTGTCCGACGAAAACCATAAAAAGACAAAATTTTCTCAATAGAAAACGATCACAAGGTTACCTCTAATTTTCACGTTTTTTTCGATTTCATTCTATTTTGGTGCGTCCTACAGAACTATTGAGTAGTTAATGACGTTATACGTCATTATCTAGTCAACTGAAACATCTTGATCATTAATTTAGCTTTAAATATTGCTAAACTTCTTGATTATTTTAGCGCAAAATATTACAAAAATATTTTATTTTAGTTTAAAATATCACTAATCGTCATTTATTTTTAGTGTCACGACTTTTGTACAACTCAACCACATGGCCAACTCCTGCTGTAACATTTAATATGGATCTGTTGAACGAAACGACTATTTTCAGTCCAAAACGATTGAAGGAAATCTACGGCAATTGGAAGGAATATTACTTTAATGTGATGAACTTTGAAAGCCCTTCGCCTGCTGAATCAGGTAAGGCTGAAGACAGTCAATACAATACAAATATTATTTATTTACTCAAAAATGTTACAATAGGATATGGGACACTGGATCCCGCACTATGATACCCTGTGTTGCAGGATCCAGTCTCTTTCGTCAGGTATGATTACAGTTACAGGTAAATAAATAAATTGGCCAAACAGTAATTAACGTGTGTATTTGTGTGTGTGTATGTGAATATGTGTGAGTGTATGTGTGTGTATGACTATGTATAAGTGAATGTGTTTGGGTAAGTAGGTGTTTGTGAGTACGCGCCCGCAAATGTGTGTGCGTGTGTTTTATGAAGCAGCCACTAGCTTCGCTGCTTCTATATAATTTAAACCCAACAACCAATTTATAACGCGCTTTTTGCAACCAAATTTGGTCATGGGGTGGATAAATGGTCGGGCGTAAATATTTGATTTGTGCGTCGCGTAATTTCAGACGGTTTTATAGAAAAGACTTTTGCGACATAAAATGAGTAATTTGCTAGTGCAAATTACTGATTATATAGTACAGTTACCAGAAATCATTACTATTATATTAAACTTTGTTAAAGTGTAATTGATATGTTGATGTAGTGTCTTAAGGGTTTACGGCGATCATGGAAAGCAAAGGGTTATTGTAGGAACAGGGTAGTACGAGACTAACCTTCCCCTCCGCATCACTCACGGCGGGAGCCACCCTACAGTTAAAAAATATCATTAATTTATTTATTTTTTAAAAGAATTTTTAGTTACTTGTATGTAATCTTATGTACAGTCACGAGCAATAGTTTGTATACACTAAGCAGTATTCAAAAGCGATGTTCTGCTACCATATTGATTAAACTTTTGCCTTTTCATTAGACATCTATTTTGGAAGCCATACTATTACGAAACAGGTCTTATTTCAAATTTGAAACCAGTATTTTACGAGTAAATTGCGTTTGAATTTTGTTAAGTGTGTACATGTCATTACTCGTGACTGTTCTGATTTCAGATGCATGTATAGCATCCTTGGTGCAATCGTTTCCTGTACGTTTCCTTAGAAGATCACAGACGAAGTGTCTGACTCCCTTTCGCTGCAAGCAATTGGTACTTGAAGGCAGCGAGTTCGGATACGGGTTGACGCACAGGTAGTATTTTTTTTTACGTGCTAAAATCATCACATAAGTCCTCCCAAGTCCCACCCAGGGCAGAGCGGGAGGGACTGTCAGACTCGTACTGACTAAGAGCCCTTTACGTTCCGGGGTCACGGTAATAATATTATAATAATATTATTATCGACGCACAGGTAGGTAATAACATTATCATCCGAAGTTGAATCCGAAGGCAACAACCTACGCTAATATTATAAAGGGGAAAGATTTGTTTGTATTGATTAGGCTCCGAAACTACTAGTTGTTTGTATGAACGTGCTAATCTCAGGAGCTACTGGTTCGAATTGAAAAAATCTTTTTGGATTGGATAGTCAACTTATTGCGGAAGGCTATAGGGTATATAACATCATGTTACGACTATGACGAGCCGAGTATCGGGTGAAATTGCGAGGAACAGCTAGTGTAAGGTAAAAAACCAAACTTCTATCAGCACGCGTAGCATGGCGACGTAGAAACGGGCTTTGTCGACTGGAGAAAGGACAAAATGACAGAACGTAGAAAGATTTTTAACGATTTAAGCGTAGTAATGTTTAAAATATAGAAAAGAAATGTTTATATTCTTTAATGGTAAACGAATCGTATCATACTTGTGCAAAAAAACAGCCGATTTGTATAGAAATAACGATGAAATAACTTTGTCTATTCTTGGTAGAATAGAGATAGAATTGGTCATGCTACGCGTGCTGAATAAATTAATCTGTGGTGTTATTTTCCAGGCTTTTGTTTCTGATCGTGGCCCGTTTTTCTCGAAGATGCATCGTGTTTTCCAAAAAAGAAGACAAATTGAAAACAGATTTGTTTTGCAAGCAGATTTTCAATGAAGCGGAGTACATTGTCTCAAATAACTTTCTACTGCCAGACCTCTTGTACGAACATGGTAAGTGTAATTACATATTCTAATATTTATTCATGCCATGCTAGTATAGGGACGAGCTTTTGGCCTTTTAGAGAGACTAAGAATCACTCAACGAGCAATGGAAAGAGATAGCTCGGAGTTTCTTTGCGGGATAAAATCCAGAACAAAGATATTCGCCCAAGAACCAGAGTCACCGACATAGCTCTCATTTGCAAGTTGAAGTGGCAATGGGCCGACCACATCACGTAGAATAGGATAAGGATAGAAGACGAAGCGAAGGTAGGCCTCTTACTAGGTGAACCGATGAGTGGCGAATTGTCGTTCAGCGTGGCGGTCTAAGGGAGGCCTAGGTTCAAAGGAGGACGTTTTCCAGCTGATGATGATGATGATACGGAAGAGCTCGTGGCGAAATAATAACAGCTAAACAGGTCGATCTTCAAGATTAAGTCGTGCTTGCCATGGTTAGTCTGTGGATGGATGAAAATTTATCATTTATCAAAAAGCACGTAAAACCGTTAGTCCCGATTATCATTTGGAGATCTTGGACAGTCGTTACTGTTCTTCGACAGTATTATCCAGTTACTGGGTTGTGGAGGTCAGATAGCCAGTCGCTGATACCTATTCAGGTGCATTCTTTTCGACTGGAAGCCGACTCCGACATGTTAGGGATCTGTTTGCGGATGGATGGATGGATTATTGGTGTGTCAGCCGTACTGTGAGAGGAATTTATGAAAGTGTTTTTTGTTTTCTTTTATGTTTTCAAATTTCACTTTACTCTTTTTATCATGTACCTAATATTATTTTTAATGTGCCTGTTAATAGGCTATTTTCCAAAAAGTTTCTATTAGTCCGAAAAGATTATAAAAAATATTAGACCCGTATTTTTTCTTTTGTTAAGTAAACTAAAATTGACGGAGACAACGCTTTTAAAAAATCACAAAACGCCACTCGGTCGTTACAATTTTAAAAGCATTAAGTATAACGTCGCAAGCCCCACTCCCGAATTTGGAAACGTTTTATTTTGTCAATACTCATTTATTAAAAAAAAAAAAACAAATAATACGTGTCCATTATTTTCAATATTCTATCTGACGGATTAAACAGATTTTCAATTTTTTTTACGCAGTAAAATACTAGGAGTATTTTTTATCTGAAATTTTATTAATTATTTTTGCAATTGAATAAATAAGTTGATTAACTTACTTTTATAACTGCTTTCAGTTACGCTCTGTGGGCTGTTGGGCCACGCTCAGTTCATTCGGAAAAACTGGCTGAAAGTACTCCTTCAGTTCCAAACTTTTGGCCGGCCTGTTGGTCTAGTGGTTAGTGACCCTGACTGCTATGCCGGAGGTCGTGGGTTCGATTCCCACCCAGGACAAATGTTTGTGTGATGAGCACGATCATTTGTTCTGTGTCTGGGTGTAATTTATCTATAATATGTATGTATTTAGAAATATATAAGTATGTTTATCAGTTGTCTAGTACCCATAACACAAGCTCTGCTTAGCTTGGGACTAGATGGCGTTGTGTGATAGTTGTGGAATATTTATTATTTATTTATTTATTATTTAGAAGGTTGCTTCTCGCAGAAGATAGCTACAAGAGATGACGTTGAGAATCAGATGGGTGATGATGAAAATGATGATTGGAAAATAGAGAGGCACTCGGATATTATGAATGGACAGTGCAACGGACACTTCACGGCAGTTGCTGCAGCATCCCTCTCAAGCGCACTCAGATATATTTTAGAAACCTATTATTGAAAATGGAATGTTTTTGCTGAGATTCTACATTTAGTACAAGTTAAATGTAAAACTGCATAAATATAATACAGTGTGCACGAATTATACTGTCTTACAAATGTTTTCATTTAACTTCTTACTACTTTCTTCGATGTTTTTCATTTTTATTTAAATACTAGCCTTAGCCTTACTATGCCTTAGGCTTCGCCCGCTCCGACCCCCCCTCTTAAAGCCTATGTCGCTCAGGAGCCATACAGCTTTCTACTGGTGAAAGAATTTTCAAAATCGGTTGAGCAGTTCCTGAGATTACCCCCTACATACAAACAAACAAATTTACCTCTTTATAATATTAGTATAGATGATAGTTTAATATACTAAACCTTCATGGCGCTATATTGAGCCTTATGGTACGATTACACCAAAATAGTATGCGGTGCAGTTTGTTCGCTGTTCGAGCACTTCTGCAATAAAGTATCTCTGCTGGTATAGCGAGTAGCCTTGGTGTCCACCGGCAAGGCTGTGCGTAACTTTGGTCGCACATGTTTTACGTTTGTGTGCGAACATTTTCACTGAACTGAGTATAGCAATGTGCGCGTACAAATAACGAGTCCACTGCTCACGTGTATGCGCACAGAAGTATCCATGTTTAGAATGTTCGCGCACAATTTATCTAACTGACGGACTATATAATTTTTTTCAGTCACCCTATAGCACTACTGAGGCCCTTTTTTTACCGTGGTAAAATCATCAAATGAGTCCTCCCACCCAGGGCAGAGCGGGAGGGACTGTTAGACTCGTACTGACTAAAATCCACGGTGTTCTTCAATAGCCCTTTACGTTCCGGGGTCACGGTAATTCGTACAGCCCCGCGGCCACTACTGAGGTCCAAGCTATCATAACTTTTCCCGTTCTTGTGGCTCAAAGTAAACTGGAACGTGGCTCGTTCGTACAATAGGGGTGCTTTTCCATTTTTCATACAACAAACGCAGTAAATTATTCAAGTACGCTGTAAATAAAATACAGAAATCTTGTGATATAAATAATAATAATAAATAAATATTCCTCAAATATCACACAACGCCATCTAGTCCCAAGCTAAGCAGAGCTTGTGTTATGGGTACTAGACAACTGATAAACATACTTATATATTTCTAAATACATACATATTATAGATAAATTACACCGATAAATTATACCGATTCATTACATTAATTATTATATAAGTCTCTGTAGACGACCTCGTCTCATGGCAGGTAGGAAGGTACTATAGAAAACTAAACCAATGTCAACTGAATGCTGACTACCGTGACCATAGTCCTTTCCGGTTGCAGGAAGTGTTCTAGCTATTGTGAGCTTATTACTTTCAATCTATATTTTTTAATTCTATAAAGAGGTGAAGTTTACCTTCTATTTTTTTTAGCATGGTAAAATCATCAAATGAGTCCTCCCAGGGCAGAGCGAGAGGGACTGTCAGACTCGAACTGACTAAAATCCACGGTGTCCTTCAAGAGCCCTTTAAGTTCCGTGGTCACGGTAAATCGTGAGTCCCGCGACCCCGGCAGGCTTTGGCCCTCTAAAGGGGGGCCCCGTCATTATGCTGACACTCCTTGAGGCGCGCGTGGAACACAACGCGCGTTCGATCCGGGCATGGTCCATGGTCGGTCAGCGAGTCGCCCATTACTCGACGCCCGCATGGCCGCGCCTACGGTGGCCGGAAATCGAGATAAGTTTATTGTAGGAATTAATCTCTGTAATTACTGAACTGATTTTGAAGATTCTTTCACCGGTAAAAGCTACTATCCCGCCTAAATTTGAGAATGGTTTGCTGACGCCATATATTATTGTTACGTTATGCACAATTTATTATGCAACTCTCTGATGCATTCGACGAATTATAGCTTGAGAGGAAATCACTGACCAAAGATGTGTGTGGCCCTCGTACCGTCATCAGCAAAAGTAATTTACCAAACATTTACCAATAATTCATCTATACAGTTCTGATGCGAACTCCGTAAATTAGTATTGGATTTTTCATTTTGATCATCTACTTTTGCTGTTGACAGTACTATAAAGACAAACACACGCAGACACCTGCTGGTCAACCTATCCCAATCTGTCAAGTATTACCAATAGAACATTAACCTTCCGCTATTGTGATAAAGTTGAAAATAAATTAAAGACATTTTACAGATTGAGGTAGCTTGGTGTGCTGGCATCTGTACATACCCAGCGGAAGTTTGTTGTACTTGTCAAATTAATTTCCGGTTGGTTAAGGGAACTAGTATTCAATGGTGTACTTTATCAAAACAACCTTCATGGGAACGCCTGTGTATGGGTGAGAACGAGCCATTAATTAGACTTACTTTGAGCCGTTCATTAAACTACTACTGGTATGAGAAATGTTTTCAAACAAAGTGAGCGTCAAGTGTGCTATTTCAAAAATTTAGTAATTTTCAAATATAATGGCGTCATTATGATTTTTCAAAAGCTGGGTACTCACTTAGCAGTGTTGCATGTAACGTATCAGATACTGTATCAAACTGCAAGTGGGTACGGCTCGTCCGAGCACACTGCGAGTACCGCCACTCGGCGGGTCACTGCGAGCTTACAGCGCTCCACATGCGAGCGGTTCGCAGCGGGCTCGTGCCTTCATACTCATTTGATACAGTATCTGATACGTTACATGCAACATGCTAAGTGAATACCCAGCTAAACATACCAACAATATTCCGTGAGTGGTGACAACTGGGAAA
Source organism: Agrotis puta (assembly GCA_943136025.2). Lineage (NCBI taxonomy): Eukaryota > Metazoa > Arthropoda > Insecta > Lepidoptera > Noctuidae > Agrotis > Agrotis puta. Next base: position 15,584,433 of record OW964169.2, on the reverse strand, counting down.
AGACGGTCTATTTCGGTTATTTAGATTTTAATGGCTCATTATTATGTACACTACATAAACTTGTTTGATCGAATTTGGATAACGTTATTCTAATAATAAAGTGATAAAAAACATAATCACGAACTAATTTGTATGTGTGAACAGTTTCATCGTTTAGTTCACGAAGTTTTTTTTGTATAAAAAATATTCCTATGTTTTGTTTTTTTCTTTGTAACAATGTACTTATTCCGTATATTGAGGGAATACTAAAGAATATAATTATCTTTTTCGGAAACGGTAAATAATTTAAGAAGACATTTTTTCCTGTTTTGCTTGCTATGGAATCTGCAGAAACAAATATTTTTCAAACAATTATTATCATTTCTACACAAGTATAGATAATTTGTGCTTAAATGATAAAAAAGTTTTTTATGCTTACACACCTATACCACTGAACCGATTTTGATTGGGTCTATTTTTTGGATAAATCCTCAAGCGAAATGGAGCGGGGGAAAGCGAAACCACGGGGAAAAGCTAGTTTTTAATAAGCTAGGTTGTAAACCATAACAAGTTTTCAAACTAGTGTTTATATGAAAACAAACCTTACATCAAGCTACGAAAGACGAAATAAGGTGTTGATGTGTATAAGAAACCAGTTGTTCCCCGTGGTTTCAACCCCGTTGCATGGCTCCTATTGGTCGGAGCGTCATGTTTTATAGCCTTATAGCCTTCCTTGATAAATGGACTATCCATTTTTTTTACGTGGTAAAATCATCACATAAGTCCTCCCACCCAGGGCAGAGTAGGAGGGACTGTTAGACTCGTACCGGGGTTACGGTAATTCGTGAGTCCTGCACCAATGGACTATCCATTTCATTTTTTTTTCCAATTCGGTTTAGTAGTTCCCGAAATTAGTACGTTCAAACAAATAAACTCTTTAGCTTTATAATATAGATGTATAGATATTAAAATGTAGCATAAATTATCATAACAGAATAGTGCCATACTCGATGTAATTAGGTGTCGAATTGTAATTCGGGCCAGGTTCCTTTGGGACACCACACAATTGACAAGTAACGGTAACGTACTGACACTCGCTCGCATTTTAATACTCTACCTACTGTAAATGACCCTTTTACTACAGAATTCGGTAAAGTAGAAAGGAGCTTTGAAGAGAGCAGTGGTGGTTCAGGCCGTGGGTTCGAACCCAGACAGGCGCATCACTTAGTGTACTTTAGTGCATCGCCTGCTCCTGCTGCTGCTGAAACTGCTCTCAAAACGGTGAAGGAAAATATCGTGAGGAAACCGTTATATCCTAGAATCGAAAATACAAAAACATTTAATAAAATCGTAGTAAAATCATAATTTAAAAATAAGTTTAATATTAAATGTATACATTATAAGGCTTTCGTAACTTTGCATTAAGCCTCATTTAGACGATGCAAGAACTCGCACGCGAGTTGCGTTACTCGCGTTATAACGTTTATAGGTACAACGAATTCAGTTGATCAAACATATACCGCAATGTAGTGAAATTCGCATGCGAGTTCTTGCTCTATCTAAATGAGGCTTTAAATCAATGTCTCTAAGTTTGTAATTGTAATAAGTATAAGGCCTTAGAAAATCGATTGGTAGGTAATTAAATAATTATTTAAATGTAACTAACAGTTAATGCTAAATAGCAAGGCAAATTACATTATCAAAATCAATCGAAGGTTGCATGATGGAATGTCGGTCAATATTAAAATTAATTTTATTTATTAAGAGAGGAGTTTATGAGGATATTCTATTTTTTAACCTGAATTCGTCATGATCTTGGTTCATGTTCATGGTTGGTGGCATGAGATTGCACGAACGGTTTGTATATGTGTGTTTCTATGTATTTAAACCTACCCACGATATAAGACAGTTTTATAGGGTGGGGCAACAAATAAAATCGGCGCTCTGAAACTGATGATTCCTACTTTTTTTCAAAAATAAAAATGTTTTAAATTTTTAAAATCTTTTAAAATCTACAATTTGTAAATCTTTTAAAATCTATAGGTTGAATTCATTTTGACAGTACGGTTGCTGCAGTGGCTGAGCGATTGGACTGCTGCGTAGCGTGTCGCGGTTCGATCCCCGCACGAAACAAATATTTGTATGACCTACAAGTAGCTGTTTTGGGACTGGGTGTTTGTGTATGTGAGTTTCTATGATTGTAAACGCACCCACGACACTGGAGATAATCTTAGTGTGTTTGGGTATTATTGGAAAAGTCTTGGATACATTTTCAGCGTGCCTCAAACATCTACACCAGCTAGCTCTCGGGCCATCTTCGTGATAACTCAATGACATTATTCAAACTCCTGCGCAGTCTCCCACTTCACACTAGTAACTTTAATTGTTCAATTAAACCTCCTCGATTTCCTTAAGTACTGTCTAGCATTCAATAGGTATAACTAATTTGGATAATTTACATGTAATTGATCGGAAATTATCAGTATATCCTCATTAAAATTGATAATTTCCGAGTGATTAGACTAAGACAAGTCAGTATCGTGACTATTTCCCTTCTAATGAGCAGTTAAGTCAGTAGTAAATAGTCATTGTGGAAATTGTACATCAATATGATATAAGTAACAGTTGTAGGGAGGCCCGTCGTGTCAGTCCAGGCCATGTACGAAGCGAGGGAGCATGGAAAGTACTCTCCTCCTTCTGCGAAGCTAGCAAGAGCAAATGAAGAGAACCCCATGAGAGAGAGGCAATCCTCCTACTCGCGCCCTTTCACGCTTGTGAAGGGCACACATATGCATATAAGCCTGGTTTCTTTTCGTAAACAGCGTCGTAAACATACCCCACGTAGTTTTAAAAAGAATTTAATAGCTTACAAACGTAAACCCTTTCTTTATCCAATGGCGATAGACAGAAACCACAGAAAGCCACGTGCTTAAAATCACCTCCTTCTGCGAAGCAGTAGTGCTAGAGAAGGAGGAGGTGGAATAGAACAGGATAAGGACATCCTCCATCTCACAACATCACGCGGCGCTTTCCGGGTTTTGGAGGCGCGTGCTTGCCCATCACTGGTCGCTCGATCCAGGACCCTGGGTTGACGACGCGTAGTGTTCCACGCGCGCCTTAAAGAGCTGTCAGCAAACTGATGGAGTCCCCATAGAGCCAGACTTCTGCTGGCGGTATGGGACTGTCTAAGCAGAGTACCGTGGCCCTGGAACACAAAGAACATTTGAAGGAACAGAGTGGATTTTTAGTCAGTACGACATTGACAGTAATGACAGTCCCCACCACCAGGAGCGGGAGAATACATTTGACATTTTAACACACCAAAAAAGGGGGGCATATGTTTCATAACAGACTAATAAATTGACGTAGTATTCATTAGCACATAATAATCGTTGCAAATGTCAATGAATTAAATTAATTGTTATGAATCCGTGTCACTATTTTGACCTGCATGATTATCAAACAAAAAATGTACAGACGTCAGCATATCAACCTACCACAATCTCTTTAATAGATTTTCAACCCTATCACAATAGTTGAAGGTAAATGTTCGATTGGTAAAATTTGACAGATTGGGATAAGTTGACCTGCTGGTATCTGCGTGTGTTTGTCTTTGTAGTACAGTCAACAGCAAAAGTAGATGAGCGCCGAGCAGAGACGCCAGCAGGTCAACCTGACCTGCTGGCGTCTATCCGCATACATTTTTCAAGCTTCCGTTCAAGAATAGAATGGGTCGCATGTTTGCAAGCCTTTTCCAGGACAAAACATAAAAAATCGTATCTTTTTTTTATTATTTCACTTCGGTCAAAGTGCAATATAATTAAAGCTGTGCCACTGGGGGCACAGTGGATTGCCTGTTCTTAAATTGTTCCTATTAAATGTGATATCAACTACTTATGATCTAAAATCAATTTCGTGCTAACATCAAATTTCAAATAATTAAGAAGTTGCACCGTCCATAATTTGAAATCTGCATATTTTAATCTGAATGAGAAGACAGCACGATGTGAAAAAAAAGATATGGTCATTAATCTAGTTTTGGATCGTTAGTATAATTTATTGAATTAATGATTTGATTTAAAATTAGTGACAAAATAAGATCAAGGTGTGTTTTTCATATTCCGTTCATACTTGATTTTGTAATGAGGGCTACACTTACAGAAGAAATATCTAGTGTGGTGAGACGTTTCAAAATAGATCATAGAACATTGGAATAGATCGCACTATGGTTTTGCTCACATCGGTAGAAAGCAGTCAATATGTCGGGGTTTTATTTTTTTTAACGTGGTAAAATCATCAAACAAGTCCTCCCACCCAGGGCAGAGCGGGAGGGACTGTCAGACTCGAACTGACTAAAATCCACGGTATCCTTCAATAGCCCCTTACGTTCCGGAGTCACGGTAATTCGTGAGTCCCGCGACCAATATGTCGGGGTAGTGTAAAGTTAAATAAAAATTAATATTAAAATAAAGCCTGGATTTGGCCCTTACAAGACCAAAGTCAGCCGGGGTCGCGAGACTGACTCATCAGGTATCGGGTGTTAGTGTCTGTGAGTATAAAAGTTTGTAAAAGTTCACAATACAGGAGACATTCCTAGTGTGAGGCAACGTGATTTTTTTTTATAAATAAAGTCATATAAATCACAAATATTTAAGGATAAAATAATCTTATCAAAATTCAAGGTTCGTTATCTTGCTCATCACGTAGAGAAAACGTGTGGCTCATTATGAAAATAATAATAGTTCATCGGTATCTATTGGCTATTATCGTAAATCAGTACCATCACTATTTAGGGGAATAATAATGAGGAATAGCTGTCAGGGTCACCATAAATTTGTAATTTGTAGGATTTGAGTCCAGTAGAGTCCGCGAATTGGTAAACGTAAGAACGCCCTTTTTATGTTGTAATGTCATCCAATTTAATTTTTTAATTTTAATAACACACTAGGATTTTGTCCTGTGTCGTGGGTGCGTTTCATTATCATCATCATCCTCAGGCTATTAATGTTCCCACTGCTGGGACACAGGCCTCCTCTCTGTGAGAGAGAGTGGGTCATAATTCTACAACGCGGGCCCAGTGCGGGTTGTTGGATGTCACATGTCTTCGAATTTTTGGTTCTCTGACATGCCGGTTTCCTCACGATGTTTTCCTTCACCGTTTTGAGAGCAGTGGTGATGAAATAAATTACACAAAGTAATGCGTCTGGTTGGTTTCGAACCCACGTCCTACGACTAGTAAGTCGGGGCCGATACCCTGGACCACAACTGCTCCATGTGGGTGCGTTTACAGACATATAAATATCTAATAATCACAAACGCTCAGACCCGGAACAATTATTTGTAGATCATTTAAATATTTTGGGATTCAAACCCGAGGGATGCAGCGTAGCAGTCCAATCGCTCAGCCAATGCACCAATTGTACCGTTAATGAGTCCTTCCAACATGTGTGGAGCGGGAGGGGCTGTCAGCTTCGTACTGACTAAAATCCACGGCGTTCCTTCAATAGCTCTTCACGTTCCGGTCTGTTCTTGTTCCAAAATGTAGTCTAAGCATGGTGACCCTAGTGAGTGCACGCATGCGCGCTCCCCTACTCAATATTCACTACGTGCGCAGGAGCGTTGACATCGGTGTGACACAGATTTCTTTGCTGATGTCTAGACATTACTTTGAGTTATTTAGTGACCGTATTCTATTAGAATAACTGTAATAAATTGATTTACTTGAAGCGGTCTTCTTTCATTTTGGTTTAGGTCTGGTGATACCGTTGGTCTATGGCGACTGACCTGTCAACCGGATTAGTGCCACTATATCGTTTTACAGATGACAGCACATTAACCTACCTCAATCTGTCTTTCTTTAATAGTCTTTCAACATTATTACAATATTGGAAGGTTAATGTTCGATTGGCAACTTGTTACAGATTGGGGTAGGTTGATTTGCTGGCGTCTGTACATCTGGTATTGAGACGAACCACAATAACGTTCAACTTATAATAGATGGCGTTACAAGTACGAATCGAATTGATTGTCGAATTCTAACCGCGAGTTAAAGCTAGTTGTCTAAAATTTAAAGATGTTTTGTTTTTGCGGGCCACCCTGATGTTTTTACCTATTAGGCCAGTTGCTCACTGGTGACATTTCACACTATCGAGTGCTATGAAGATTTAAGCGCGTGCGCTCATTACGGCGGTGGTTGAGCATTATGTATGACCTATAAGTAGTCACTTCGGATCTGGGTGTTTGGGTATGTTAGTTTCTATGTTTTGTAAACACAGCCACGACATAGGAAAAAATCTTAAGCCTTTGTCAAACAGACAGGCATGACGAATGCGAAGTGTGACGTTTTTATTTGTAATGTATGGAATTGTTTGAATCCAGTCACATAGAAAAGCGAAAGCGATCCGATAGCGTGACAGAACTATCGGACTGAAGCGACGTTTCGCTTCGGTTCGGTATCGCTTCGGAAACGCTCCACTTTCGCCTGTCTGTTTGACAAAGGCATTAGTGTGAAGCAATGTTTATAAAAAAAATAGTTGCTAGCGTCCGCCCATAATATATTTAACAGGGAAATAAAAAGTCTCGTGTGACAAAAACTCTTCAGTGAGGTCATACGGTACTTACAGCCCTGCAGCTATGACAAGATTCAGCCAATCCAAAATGGCGTCACTCTCATTACCTAACACCTATCCCACACCAAAACGCCATTAACAGCACGATGACTAACAGAATCCTTGACTATCGGATGCAACTCCTGCATACATTACACATTACATTCGCATTATCTGTGATGTTGCGCAGACGCACCGCCATTGTTATCGAACAATGAACGAACACCCACAGACACTTTCTGACACCACACGTGCGCAAAGGCATTGAGGACTAATATCACTTAATTAAATATAAATCCTGATGATGACATGGACGAGGTAGACTTCAAACATGGAAGTACCAATGTTTTTTTACCACGGCGGTGCACATCGTGTTGCGGGTTCGATCTTCACACTGTCGTTCGGTTCGGTCTGGGTGTTTGTGTATGTGTGTAAACGCATCCACGACACACATACTTGAAGTATTTACTGCGTTTATTCTATGAAAAAATTAAAAAGCGCCTCTAATCTTTTACAAACGACGCACAAATGGAACTTTAATGTTAATTTCCTTCTAATTAACATTAAAGTTCCAGTTCACTTTACATCACAAAAACGAGAAAAATCATGACGAGGCCTCAGTTTCTTTATCTTAATATCTTTTTCTCAGTAAGTTTTCCTTTTGCCAAAACTTTCTCGTATCAAATATCGTCCTTTACCACTGAGTTAAGCATTCGAAATTATTCTGAAAAATGTAGTAGACTCATTTACAATGATTGTGACGAAATGATGATGCAAGAAGGATATCCGCAATCCACCGTAAATTGGAAATGAGAGTGCCATACAGCTTTTAACCTTCAGTGTGGTAATTAGTTTTGAAAATAACAAGAATCTGAGTCATAGAAGTGCTTCAAGTACTTTAGAATTGGATCAGTCATTGGTCACAGCAAAAACTTATAAGCTAGTTGCAAAAGATGTGAACCCTGCTGTGTCCCACAGCTGGGACACAGGTCTCCTCTCTGTAAGAGGGCATGGGCCATAGTGGACCACGCGGACCCAGTGCGGGTTGGTAGATGTCACATGTCTTCGAGTTTTTGGTTCTAGGACATGTCGGTTTCCCCACGATGTTTTCCTTCACCGTTTTGAGAGCCGTGGTGATGAAATAAATTACGTAAAAGCTTATTGTTCTAAAAAAAAACTGAAAATTGTTTAATCTTCTGCCAGTACGAGTCCACGAAAAATAAAACATCAAATGAACAAAAAGGTCGATCAATTCTGAACTTTAAGCATTCATCCAGCCAAGAATGTCAGTCAACTCATACCATAGTGCATATTTCGTCTAGCATCCATCGGTATGCGCAGTATGGTAACACTGCAAAATTAATCTGCGTAATGTTGGCGGCCTTGACGAGGGTGACGTCATCAGGAAGCCTGACCAGCGCCTATCACGAACTGGTTCAAGAATCTGACGTACAGTCAAGAAAAAGGATTGTTTTGCAAGTTTTTTGTTTTACGATAGTTTGCTCAATCAAGCCTAGGAGTAAAGATGAAATCTTTGGTAAAGAGAAGAAGGAATTTACCGTCGGAATTTAATAAAATCTGTTTGGCATTGCGGCTCTAAAATGACCACTTAGAGACATTGAAAGATACCAAGGAAGTCAGTACAAGCCTGACAGTCCCTCCCGTCCTGCCCTCAATGAGAGAACTCATTTGAAGATTTTAAATATAAAAAAAAGCTTACAGGTGCCTTTGTCAAACGTAAACCGCTAGGAGACCAATCCAACCACCACAAAAACTTGGACAACCTTTTTGGTCCAATGTTATGAACGTTAGAGCAGAGCTTGATATTCATGTCGGCTAAACTGTTATTGCTTTTTCTTTAATTTTCTAACAACACGGTTCCTAGATTTGTACCTTGTCCAGCCTTTTATTACATGACACTTAAACATTATTACTTGCGAAATAAGTGAGCTTTTTCACCACTGCTATCAAAATGTTGAAGGAAAAAATCGCAAGGAAACCAAAAGTTCCAAGACATTTTGCTTGTATAGTGAATTCATTGCATACAATTATACGCTAGCGAGCAAAAGTATGGAATCACTCACTTGGATTTAATCCAGGATAGCTCCTTAAATAATGGCGTGATGTGAATGAATTTGGTATGAATTAAAAGTTAACGGTTAAACCTTTGAAGTGGTATTTTTTTAATTCTTAACTATTTAATAAGTACTCAAGATTGCGCGGAATCGGAGTAAGTGATTCCATACTTTTGCTAGGGAGTGTATTATTTATACACAGTATACCTGATCTGCTCAACGATACATTTCACTGACTGTACATACGGATTAGGGTCATGTCTGCACTATATTTTATTTGTATTTGATAGCATATGCAAGCTTAGTAGGTGTTATGACAGTCATATATTTATCATACAAGATATGCGAGTCATAGTTGCCTTGACACTGTACTTAGGGTTAAAGGGCACTCTAGTAGCTTATACTGTGTTTAACTTGTACTAATATATTCAAACTTAGGTATTTCGTCATTCTTCATACAACTTTTTCAAGTTACTATCCAAATCGCGCACAATCGAACTTATTTTCTTCTTTATAATTAATCAACGTAGATTCTGAATGAGACATGTTCCAAATTCGAAATGTGTCTCACTGAGACTCACTGGAAACTTGGATCTAACAAAAAATAATCTCTCAATGAGAAACTGTTCGAATCTCTATTTTATTTAAATAGTTCGATAGTCCACTCATCTGCGTTTACGAACTCACTTCGGCCACCACACACTCACTGTACCTGCCGTGTTTCATGCAAAGATGTTCCATAAGCCTTTCCACCATTTCTCCACTCTTTGTACTCTCTAAACGACAGTAGTTTAAAAGCTTACAAATTATATGTACTTACTAAAACATTGTCGACTTGCCAATATAACAATCTATTGCAAATGGCCACGAGCTTTCGTGAATACAAATTAAAACTTTTACTTCTGACATTTTGTAGTACCTACTTACTAAATTCTGAGTGTTTATGACAGATGAACAAATACCTACTCTGTTTGTTAATACTGAGCGGAAGATAGCTAATTATAGAACCAGAAACTCTATTACAAATGTCATGCTGAACCTAAATACCACGGAACGGAATCATCTTACTGTTGTCAACTGCAAACTTTCTGCCAAAGAATAAATTGCATGAATAACCGTGTCCGCACCACGACGAAAATTGGTACTACATTTTTGTAATGCAATTTAATGTTAAGACATATGATACTGCCTCGTCAAAAGGAATACTTCAGTCGTGACGCGGACTCTAAAGAAAAAAAATAGCTACAAGCTCCATTAAAAACTTCAAACAAATAAAAAAGAAAATATTCTATGGACGACAAAATTACTGGCCGCTTTCATTAATGCGTGCATTTTAATGATGAGAGGAAAAAAGAAAGAGAATAAATCAATAACATCATTCATCTGTTTCAATTTAAACGCTCCATTTTTAAATCAAACATTCCTAAATGTTTCGTTTTTTTTAAATTTGCTTATTTTATCACCTTTTACGTGACCGTGTTGAATGGTTCCATCACCTTTTTTACTCCTAACATCCAAATACTTGAATGTTAAACCAACAAAACATTATGAGAAGAAACTCAAAATGGAATGTCGAGTCTGTCTGGTGACATTAATCTGCGATGCCCCCCTCTCAAGTGACGCAACTGTCGGCACGGGCACGCGTTGCGTAAAAGCCTTTTTAGCATGCCGTCTGCGAAGCTTTCTCGCCAAACATCGGATTCGAAGAAGCACCCGAAGCCTTTGTTTTACTTCACGTAGATAAGAACAAAATACCCCATGAAATTGACACACAATCTTTGTTTAGGGGTGACAAATGTGAACGACGTAACCCAGTCGCATGGAACTTACCGTTGTCTTATGAAATTTTAAAAATGGAATTTTTTCTTTTGGCGTTTTAGGTTGATAATGGCCAGAAATAAGTTTTAGCAGTGCTGAAAAGAGTACTTAGCATGATGTGCTAAACTTTTTCTATTTGAGTATTGTTTACCTACAACTAAAAGGTACTAAAATGAAACTAACGTAAAAATAATATGCAATGGTAAAAAAAGTTAGAGGGTGTCAAAAACTACTACTGGTAACGCGAAGAGGTGACTAAGCGTTTAGAGATAGACTTTCATAAGTCATTACAGACTAAAATAGCATAGAATTTTGTATTATTCATGATTGTGGAATGCCTGAGCTTCATTAGATTGATTATAAGCACACCTATTTTAAATAAGTCAAGGTTCATTTATGTAATGGGGTCAGTTTCGCTTGAGGCAAGTGTAAATTCCTTGCGATGCAAGAGCAGCTCTTAAAACGTCGATGTTTCGATAGAAAAATGATTTACGACTGGTTTTCCATTTAAATATTTAGTTTTAAAAGTAATACATTTTTGGAGCATTTTGTAACACAGGTAGTTATTTATTATTCATTTAATATATTATTGAATACTTACAATCAAATGAAAATCGCCAAATTAATGTACAGTTTCAAAATCCATAGACACTACCTTTTCGTTGAGTCACTGAACAGCTTATTCAAGTACGTATTCAATGTCTGTCTATCATCGTTATCTATGGCCATTATTTTAGCTTCAAACCGCAAGACTTAAACAGTAAAATACGGTACTGTTCGTATCATCGGCTGATCGGTAAAGTCGCCACGTCTGCGCACGGGCATAGTAGGCATGCTCTAACATTGCATGTATTATGTAAAAGAAATGTTGAATTACGAGGCTCACGTTCGAGTTCTGTCAAATGGTCGGCGACCTTTTGTAGTTTCGCGAACCATTATTTATAAATTGCGACTTACCTTTTATTCTAGGTTCCATTTTTGTTCCACTCTGACAAAAGCCTCCCTCTATTTTTTACATTTCACTTTTTTAGGTAGAAAATGGAAATCTTATAATTGATCCAATTTGTATTCGCCAGTTTTCACTCTATCCATTACCGTCTTTGTCCAGTCATTATTACTATTTCATAACCAAAAAATTAAATCCATCGAGAATACTTAGCGGACAAAGTAATAAAAAAAAACAATAAGAAGTTTTTTATCATTGTTTCTATGAGCATTCATAACTCGCTGCTATTTTTATCGTATAATTTAAACATTACAAACATTACATGCGGAACTAGTAATTATAATACATAAGAGAACAGACTACCTTGTCATGATACTGCGTTTGCGCATGTTAGTGCAAGCTTTGGTACAAAGCCGCGTTTATCTTACATCGAAGCCTTCCTTAGTGTTTATTTATGTACTGTCTGAAGTGCAAACAATTTGTGTAGGAGACTTGCGAAGCATATAGTTAGTCAGCGATTTAATTTGCGTAAACTGTTAGCACTTCTTGTCTAAAAAAGTAACGACGCTTTACCCACTGGTATTGTTTCACTTTCCCCCTACTACGTTTATGTTCAAAAAAGCTAAAACGGTCCTTATTTTCCCCTTGTTTACATTATAACGTGTACTAAAATGAAAAATACCTAACAGGGTCTAATCTTACCTCGAAGTACAATAAAACATGAATGATTTTCACAGAACGCCGACAGTCATCAACGCAGTTATTTTCGTGCGTTAATTTAATATTTTATTAGACAGCATTATAACCATCCATTATCATCGTCCACCTCCAAATCGTGTCGTCCTCGTCTCGTAGCCTATAAAGCAAAATCTCCACTTTCGTCTCCAATACTTTCGTCGGGTTTCCGTGGGTGAGATACTATCGCCTGTCACTGCTCTTCTGAATGCTAATGTTCATCTGTAGGTATGTATGGCTCCCAATACAATGGCCCAATGGATTGCATAACAAACCTATCTGCTGACAACTTCTTGGAATTTGTAATGACTCTCTGATTATTCAATTTGGAGGAAAATCACTGGATGTCCCGCTTTTTATGGGTTCATCGGTTTCTTGTTTTGATGTTAACGTTGAGTTCTTTTTTTTTCGCGGTAAATTTACCAAATGAGTCCGTCCAGGGTGGAGCTGAGGTGACTGTCAGACTAGTACGGACTCACGAATTACCGTGACCCCGGAACATAAAGGGCTATTGAAGGACACCGTGGATTTTAGTCAGTACGAGTCTGACAGTCCCTCCCGCTCTGCCCTGGGCGGGAGGACTCATTTGATGATTTAAAAATACGATAAAAAAAGCAAAAAGGCAACTGGGCTTCTCCCAGCTGCCCAGTTGTAAAGTCCTTTTGTCTATTGGCCTAGTTTTGTCTCCTGCTTGACATAGAGTTAAAAAAACTTTAGCATTTATAATAGTAGTGATAATAAGATAAGATGTAACATATTCAGTCAGACAGGCTGTGAGGCCATCAGATGATTACTCGCACCTGTGACCTGTGATCATCTCACATCTGCAATATAAAAATCTTGATATTTATGCAATGCATCTCAGTTGCAAAATATTACAGAACCACTTTCATCATGTCCGACGAAACATGTATTTATTTGTATAAATTTGATAAATGGCACAGTTTAAATCGTTGCATTTAATATTAATTGTGAAACTATTGATTAAGATGAGTTACTTTTAATAGCTTTAAATTATTTAAATTGACTAGTTGTTGTCAACGGTTATGTCTGCGTGTAACTCGAAAATTATCACACGTAAACGTAATAAACGGTATTTATTTTTGAATATGTTTAAATTATTCAAATTAAGCAGCTGTTGCTAGAATCATCGTATGCGTGTAAAGCTCCAAAAAAATCCCACGTAAACGTAATAAACGATATCTATTATTGAGCCGAATTTTATCAAAATCCGTTTAGCCGTTTTGACGTAATTGAGTAACAAATATGTATGAATCCAAATATCCAATATTTCGTTGGCGAGGCGTCACCAGCGTGGAGTTTATAATTATCCCATGGGAACCTCATACCACGATAATAAGTATACTACGTTTTAATCCAGGCTATAAACCACCTGTCTCCTCAATTTCATTCAAATCATTGCAGTAGTTTTTGTGTGAAAGAGTAACAAACATCCATCTTCAAAACTTTCGTATTTGTTTAATTCTAGTGAAAAGACTCTGAAATAAACACGTCTCTAATCTATAGATTATTCTGATATTGATCGAAAACTTATAATAGTAGAGTAGAAAATTCTCTAAAATATTTTTTTATGCACCAAAAAAAAACCATAATTTTTGAGAATTTTAGGAGCACCACACGACGGGTTTTTTTTTAATAAAGCATCTGTGTTGTAGATATCCAATCACATAAATTAATTTACAAAGTCTTAGGTCAAATTACACCACACCTAACTCAATTAAAGATAGAACTAAAATATCAATAGTACACTCAAAACTTAATCTCAGTAACTGATTACCACATTTAATTACACAACTCTGAAAACTAACGTCAAACCGAAAACATGAAATACATATAGGGTAACATATAATTATAATAAATCATTTGATGCGCAACTCCATGCACCATGAACCCGAGAACAGACGGAACATAAGAGAGGGTGCACATTAGGCGCCTTGGTAACGTGCGTTTAAAAAACTAATTGTGTGGATACATCAGCACACACGTGCACGCTTCTACAAAACCGCGCGTTGTTCACCCTCATTGTAAGTACTTATTTGGTTAGAACGTTCGTTTTGCTTCACGCGCGTCACGTTTTCGTATAGAGTAGACGCATATTTTGACGGAAATGAAGATATGTTTTAACTGAGGCAGAAATCCTAATTCTCTTGAAATGAAGTACTCCCCTAATTCTCTTGAAATGAGGCGTCCCGATCGCAGTGTACCTATATATTGCCTATGTGCTTTACAATCGCACGCCAAACGCAACGCCAATCGCCGAATCTGTACTAGATCTTAGTTTAGCAATCGCACCTTTTTCCATACGAGTTGACTGACATTTCGCACATTCGCTCGAGAATCGTCGGGCGCGATCCGAAACGCACCGAGAATATTCACGAGTTCTTTATTCAAATCCACGAGACGAGAAAGTGATTTATCAACAAACTCCAGCGCATTTTACGTGAATTAATGTCACATATCCTGTTTTTTATTTATCTTTCAATAGGCTTTTGTTTCATCACCTATGATATAACTTTGGCACTTACGAATGTGTTATGTGCTTGCAAATTTACTTTTATTATGCATGCAGTACAGTGGTATTCCGGTAAATATTAAAGTACGTATTAACATAAGTTTACAATATATTACTTTGAAGATACAAAAAACGTATAACAGACCATTTAATCAGCAAAATAATGACACAAAAATGAGCTTTAAAGACACTTATAATAAATTGAAGTTTATCAAACCGCTGAATCACATATATGAGTCACCATAACCAATTTAGTGTTTGAATTACACCTACAGTACACTAAAGTATATTTTGCCATAGTTGCCATTTGCCAACAGCCTTCTGGATAGATTCCAAAGTGACAGAAGATTGATAGCAGTTAAAGCAAGGAGGCGATGCCACGAGCGCACGATTATTCAACTTATTGTTGTGATATAATTCGCATTCTAAGGATACATCTGGAATTTAAATGGTCTTAATATTAGATGGTTGAAGAGTAACAGCTCGACTTGAAGTTATGTAATTCAAACTAAAGTTGATGGTTTTTTATGTGTTATTTTCTAGCTTCAAGACAAATATTCTTCTTAAATAGTCATGCTATAAGACGATGTGGAAATAAAGATGACGAATTACAAATAAATAGTTGAAAAAAACATACCGAGACGACTTCAAATAAATATATGATAAACTTTGAGTTATCAATACGAGCAGTAGTTTAAATCATCCCCTTTTCACATAAAAGTCCTCCGTCATTTCTAAATCGCATTGCTGACAATAATTATCAGTCTGCTATGTTGGTGTCGGCTCCCAGTTGAATCGGATGCAGCTGAATATCAGCGACTGCCTGTCTGGCCTCCACAAGCCAGTAAGTGGGTATTACGATATCCCTTGGTAAGACTGGTTGTCAGATTTTCCAACTTTTGGCTGACACTAACGATATATTTTTTGGGACAATCCTACCACACTATTCCCAAACCACTGCAACTTCTTAAAGCCAGAACAGTGGTGACCACAGAAAATGACGATGACGAATGACGACTAGGATGAACGGGTGTACGTGCTTTCCGTGACACTGTGGAAACTCTGTATGATAGACCAATATCGGCAAGCGCGGCTTAACTTTGAAGCATCCTGTGCGGCTCTTATAATCAAGCTAGAAGCTCACGAACAAAATATGC
The DNA here is from genome assembly GCA_943136025.2 of Agrotis puta. Lineage (NCBI taxonomy): Eukaryota > Metazoa > Arthropoda > Insecta > Lepidoptera > Noctuidae > Agrotis > Agrotis puta. The sequence continues at coordinate 15,568,582 of OW964169.2, read as the reverse complement.
GGGTACCAAAGTCCCGTTACTCAAGGGTCAAGTGCAACCCGATTGTAAGGCAACACGCACACTGCTTCCGTTACACTAGTCTGATATAACTATGACATTTTGCCCTATGGGAGCTTAAAGTAGCACACACATTGTGTTACTAACCCGGCCACGCTCTGTAAGGATACCGCACGGCAATTGACACATATTACCGCTACCAACTATTCGTCACACTTTGTTTTATAGGTTTAGTGTGTTAATCTACGAATTAATTTGGGGGGAAATTGAAAAGTGTGGCTGTGGTCTATAAATAAACGTTTAAGTAATGATGTGGCTATTTTTATTGCAGGCGAGTTTTTATTGATTCTTCTGCTGGTTATGATTGTATACGTGCTCTCAGTTATGTTAATTTGCTAAGAGATAGCAATCCCTACTAGAGTCCACAACACGATTCAAGTCCTGAAAGTCCAACTTCAAATTCGTTGTACAACTATTTTTAATTGTCGCGGACCCTATTTTACCGTTTAATTTTTGACTAGCGTCAAAAATGTTTTTGACAATAATATAAATTTAAAAACATGTTTTTGTTAATTTAAGAGCTATTATTTTAATTTTTCCAAAAAAACATCAATCTATTTCTTTTCGAGACACCAAAAAGTTCGACTTATTTTGAGCTGCAGCACGCTCATTGTTTTAATTTGTGTTTTAAACCTGGTAGTGTCAAAATGTAGTTGACAAATTGTCCTAAAACAGTCAGTTTGAAAACTAAATAATAATATGCAGAACAGAACCAAACTTTTTGGAACAACTAAAGTGAACCAAAACACGTACGTCCCATTCATTTTAAGTTGTAACGGCACCGCTGTTCGGAAATCGGGTGACATTATTGCCAGCCATATTTTTTCATATGTAAAGTAATTTATGGGGACCTTGGACGAAGCATAAATATTCAGAAACGTTCCGAATTTCACAAAGGTTCGACTGTGAATTCTATACATGTTGCCAGTCACCGTTAGCTAATCAAAAATATTTGGATGGCATTTAATAAGTTGCGCAGGCTTTGGCAATGTTTTAATAAGTTCGAAGATATTTATACCCAACTTTTGTTTTAAATTTAAAGGTGAAGTGTTTCTCTAGTTGATTTGATCACATTTTGCAGATGACCTGCGGGTGGAGTGGGCGATTGGGGTTTGTTTTGCTAAAGCTACATGTAATAAACACAATACTAACTGAAGTTCAGTTTGAAGAAGAGGAATAATTGATTCACTTGTGTGCTTTATTTCTTCTCTCTCTTCACAAAGTTTCTTTAAAGTTAACCAGTGTCAAATTAAGTCGTGGTTGCGATAGAACCACTTGACATACTAAAATCATTTGATAAATACATAGATGTTCAATACAACAAAGTACAAGTACCGATAAAAATAGTTTCAGACCCAGTTGCAATAGTTTGCGAACCGATTGTTAAGTAGCGTTTGCCAATAAAATGCATATAACGAGTGTGGTTGCACATTGTGGCTGCAATATACAGTCACAAGCACTTATACTTTGCACACCACAGTGTACAATTTAAAAAAAACAATTTGATCTTTACTATTTGAAGGATTTGAGGAACGAGGTCTTAATTTTTTTTCTTCATCAAATGAGTCCTCCCACTCAGAGCAGAGCGGGAGGGACTGTCAGACTCGTACTGACTTGAATCCACGGGGTCCTTCAATAGGCCTTTACGTTCCGGGGTCACGGTAATTCGTACAGACGACTATTTATTTTACCTACTTGTATTTCATTTTTTTACGCTATGAATTGTTATTTCATATTATCACAAAGTTAGCATTTTTAGAATCTCTACTTTTAAGTAAGGAAATAAGTCTAAAAGTTGCAATCGCTATTTAAGATTTTATTTCGGTAAGTTTTTGCATTTAGGTGGTCGCAACTGTAAATACATTATTATTATCGTTATGTATGATGACATTGCGATTTTACAATAGGTATAAGATTTATTTTGTGGCATAAATTGGTGTTTGCAATTATTTATAATGGCTGTTAAAGATGTTACTATTATGTTATTTAGCGATTATTAAAAGATGACGGTGATGATTGATTGATATTCATCATTACCAGGCTAATATGTATTAGTTCAAGGTCGATAAGATTGAAGTGATCAGAGTATTCTATACTAGAAACAATAGAATAGACCAGTTTACGAATTTAAGTAAGAATGTATGGATGGATGTTTTAGATAGATACATAGATAGAATATTCTTTATTGTGCACACCATACAAATTTCATATACATGCAAATTGGACACAAATTTAGCCAATTGGTGACACAATGGGCGGTCTTATCGCTAAATGCGATCTTTTCAAGACAACCTTTGGATGGATTTGAAAAAGAAAGGAGAAACAATACTGTAGGTAGTCTACGGTGTACAATTTACCAACAAACAAAAAATACACATACAAACACAAAATATATAAACACATAATTATAATAATAATTATGAAATATCGCAAGAGGAAAGGTAGTGGTTTTTGACCAGTTTTTTCAAAATGGATAAGCTTTGAGCGCGTACTGACATGGGCAAAGCATTCCATAGGCGTACTGCTTCGACAGTAAAAGATTTGTCGTAAAAACGGCTAGAGTGCATTGGCATTTCCAGCTTCAGGTCTTTATACTCATCTAAGCAAAAGCTACTGAATAGATTGAGATGTTTGGTACGCAAATAGTTAATAACCTGGATTAATACGTTGGATATTTTTTCTTTGGTATTACGAGGTTGTGGAATAATTTTCGAGTTGTAGCGGGCGAAGCCGCTGTTAACAACTTGTTAAAATATATTGTATAAGTGTGAAGCTTTTTTTTCTAAAATATAATAAGCTTAAAGCTTTATTGTGTGACAAATATCAGAATGAATATAAGCAGCAATAGGTCATAGCTGATAGAGATAATTTAAAATAAAGTCATACGTGATATGAGATGATATAATCAACATCGGATGCAGCGCATAGGTCACTTTTCACAAACGATCACTTTTACATAAATACTTACTTCTTCGCCAGACTTCTCTGTTGATTTAGTAACTACTGTAATTTCTGTTGGTCTTCAAAATCCTAGTTGCTATACTTGCAGGTGAAATTGATGTTCAGGGAAATAAATATCCATGGCATTGGGTCTTTGTGGAGCTGTAGTGGCTCAGTGGTATCAAACCCGACTTACGAGTTGTTGGTCGTGGGTTCGAATTGAGCCAGGCATATTACTTTGTGTAATTTATTTCGAAGGAAAACATCACGAGTAACGCCATATCCTAGAACCAAAAATTCGAAGACATGTGACATCTACCAAACGGCACTGGGCTCACGTAGTGGATCATGTACAACCACCATCTCAGAGAGAAGGGATTTGTGCCTACCAGTTGAAACATTATAGGCTGTTGATGATGTTGAGAAGCTTTTATCAAGCAATAAAAAAAAAACAGTGGGTAATAACAATTTCTCCCTTCTATGACCGATTAAGTAACAGTCATCAATTGAAAGTACTTTTAATTGTTCCATGCATGATACGAGTACCATCACTCAAGAGAAATGTTTATGTTCAATTACAGTCGACCTACGGTTGCGTAATGGAGAAAGTTCATCACGATCTGCAGCAGCATGATGTCTGTTCACGACGGTTTTCAACGAACCTTCGACTGCAAGGGTGATGGAAGAATTGAAGTCAAGAAAGAGAAAAGATGACTGAAAAATGTAGTTAGTTTGTCAGTTTGATAATATTATAAAAAAAATACTTGTATTTTTTACAGTTACGTAAATTGAAGAAGATTCGGCCCTTTGTAAATTCAAAATACGTCTAGGTTATAATTTATCATGGTTAAAAATACATTGATTAAAAAAAAAAACAAAAAATACGTGCTCATTATGTTTCAAAGCTGTAATTGACGGTCTAATTAGGTTTGCAATTTGATAAATATTCGTTTTGTAAGTTGGTTGTTAAAAACAATTTTACACGCCAAACATTATTTTAAAGCCGGTGTTTTGTAAATTCGTACCTAATTACTCTGAAAAGTAACATCCGAAACAAACTCAGAGGTCACGGTCTCTTTTAAAGTCCAGACATTGTATTGGTGATGGAGTGGGGGAGCGGTCGCCTCCTTCTGCGAAGCAGTCATGCTCGCGAAGGAGGAGGCGGGCCGCGTGAGGGAGAGAACAGCGTTCTCCCTCCACACCAGCCGCAGTGGTAGACACCCACGGCGAAGGACGTCGCATTATATTGGTCAATATAATGTCTTTTTTTTTTACGTGCTTAAATCGTCAAATGAGTCCTCCCACCCAGGGCAGAGCGGCAGGGACTGTCATACTCGTACTGACTAAAAACCACGATGTCTTTCAACAGCCCTTTCCCGGGGTCACGGTAATTCGTAAGTCCCGTGACCGATTTGGGATAAAAGCTAGGATAAAGTTGTTCGTGGTTCGTTATAGTAACTGAGATGCATCGTTCAAGGTAGACAGGCGATCGAAGGTTAAGCTGACACCCGATATACTTCGAGACGAGGTTCAAGACGAGTACTTTTTATTTCACTTTACCGAATTAAGAACAAGTTTAACAGGTACAACTTTAGACCACCTGGCAATGAGTAGGTATAACAAGAATCACCAGTAGGTAGTGGTATCAATATTACTGATGTTGCTTTTATTACAGAACTAGCTTTCACTCGCGGCTTTGTACGCTTTAATTATTTAGAAGGTGACAATACGTTCTGATTGAAAACGTAGCGCCATGTTTTCTCTTTCCTTTTTTTATAATTATTTAATACATTTTTAAATATTTGTACAAAAACATAAAAATAACATAACATAGATATAAAAAATAACATAGCTCGTGGCTAAATAATTACAGCCTCACAGGCCGATCTTCCGGGTTAAGCCGCGCTTGGTCTGTGGATGGGTGACCATTTATCATAGCGAGTTTCCTCCGTGCCTCGGAAAGCACGTAAAGCCGTTATTCACACTCAGAAGCTGACAACGAAGTCTGAAAACCAGTCTTACCATGGGGTATCGTTTTACCCAGTTATTGGGTTGTGGAGGTCCGATAGGCAGTCGCTCCATGTAAAATACTGATATTAAGTTGCATCTGGTTTGCATCTGGCTGGATATTAAGATCACCCTTGCTTACGTTATGAAAATACGTTAATTATGGGCACAGCTTCGGAGTGGAAATCCCTGCCTAAGTCTGTATCCTGATAGCTACAACCTTGGAATCTTTAAGTCAACAGTGAATAGGTTACTTCCAGCCACGCGTGCTGCACCGTCAACCACCATTTCTCATCAGACGAGATAGTGGACAAATGCGTGCGACTATCATAAAAAAAAACTCGCTTTGCATGATCTCTATCTTTTCACATTCTGCTTATACTCTCAAAGAGTGTCAGCAGAGTGACGGGGCCCCCCTCAAGAGGGCCAAAGCCTACCGGGGTCGCGGGACTGTACGAATTACCGTGACCCCAGAACGTAAAGGGCTATTGAACGACATCGTGGATTTTAGTCAGTACGAGTCTGACAGTCCCTCCCGCTCTGCCCTGGGTGGGAGGACTCATTTGATAATTTTACCACGTAAAAAAAAATCTGCTTATACTGGTTTTGCGTAGCTTGATGTGTAGCTGTATGTACTTGTTTTTTTTATGCGAGTGCCTTGACCAATATAATATTTGAACTACAGACTTTAAGGCGTGGTACATATTTTAATTGTCTGTAGTTCTACCAAGTATAACCAAGAATACAATAGGAAAGATGTCTGAAAAAATCATAGTAATTTTTTTTTAACCCATAATGGTCCACTGCTGGGCAATTGTACACTGACAGTTTTCGTAGTTCTGACGTCAGGAGCTTCTCCACTTCCGAGTTTTGATGCGTTTTTTTTTTGCCAAAATTCATGCATTCATTACAGGCATTCATTCATCAAAGTCATGAACAGGGGCCGTATTAAGACGTTTTAAAACCAGGCTTGTTCCAGTGAGTGAACGAGGTGGCGCTAGACGACTTGTATAGCTCTGTCTTTTTCACTCACTGGAACAAGCCTGGTTTTAAGACGTCATAATACGGCCGCAGGAATGCAATAAAACAACAATTAATGTTAACAAAATATATTTTATTTTTATGTAACTCTAAAATCTAAAATGACTAGATTATCATTTGGTTCCAATGTGTGAACTTGTTTTTAATCTTGACCTTCCTTGTTCTTTGAAATTGCAAAACTGTATTAATTAAGTTTTTTTTTTGTTTATAAATAGTATAAATTACTGTTGGAATTACGTATCAAGATCATAGAAGCAGTCATTTGAAGCGAGGTAAACTCGATTGGATGCACTAGTGCATTTTATTGAGGACGATGTAAGTCGAAGACTGACCAAGATCAACTGCTTCCAGATATCCTGTTTTGATGTTAATAGTACGTATGAAGTGATTAATTGCCCTGGCATTTTACCCTTTTTTTTGAGTTTTTTTTTTTAAAAAACGTTGCCTCACACTAAGAATTTCTTCCTGTATCGTGTTTGAGTTTACAAACGTAGAAACTAACATACACAATCACCCAGATCCGGAAAAACTACTTGCAGGTCTTACAAATATTTGTTCCGTGCGGGGAACCCGCGACACTCTGTTTTGTATGTCTAATTTTTGGGAAATTCACTTGGTAGATAAAAATTTGAACCCGTTAATAATAAAGCGCGCCTCACACGGCTAAGATACTATAATAGTTTATCTTAAGATACCATATCGCACGCTATACAATTAAATGGACCATCACACACGACGAAGATAATATATATTTCATATTTTGGTATTGAGAGCGATATGAGACTTTATTATCGTAAGATAACATCTTAAGATTTAAAACATACTTACGTAAGATACAAAATGCGAATACGGGATGTTGAGATTTAAATTTCTAAAAATCGATCGAGAATTCGAAAAATCTCTTTCACACAAAGCGTAGGACCGGCTCACGCGCACCTGGAATTTTATTTCTTTCTTACTCAGTTCAGTGGAGAGAGCAGAGAGGAGGCCTAATATACTCGTATCTAAAATAAGATAAAATACTCGTATTAAAGTAATAATACTCAATACTCAATACTCAATATATTTATTGCTTCCACATGTTAACTTAGATGGTAGGTTACAAAATTATGATCAATGTGGACCCTGTCGGGCACAGCAAAAGTAGGAGAGAGGAAGAGGGCTTTTATTTAAGTAGTTGAATATTTATAATTATATTTATACCATAGTTGCATAATTATTACATTCTAAAATTTATCGTTAAAATATTCATTAATATTATAATAGCATTTGGATAATAGGAATTGTTTTAATTTATTTATGAATATATTATTTTTTTCTTCTTCTTTAATTATATTTGGTAATTTATTATATATTTTAATTGACATGACTAGAGTACTTGTTGAGTGCATTTTTAGTTTGGAGCTTGGTAAGTTTAATCTATTTTTATGGCGTAGTGTGTATTTAGATTGTATGTTTTCTCTTGTCGTTTAAAAGTGTGGGTAGTGTCGTACGAATTTACAAATTTCTAGAATGTATAGGCACGGAAGAGTAAGTATCTTTTGCTCTTGGAAATGGGGTCTGCAGCTGTCGATGTCTTCTATATTTACTATTATTCTTATAAGCCTTTTTTGTAACGTGAATAGAGTTGGCGCATCCGTGCTATTTCCCCACAAAATCACGCCATAACTAAGCCACGCATGTGCGTAAGCATAATAGGTGACCAGTGCTGTTTTGAGGTTAGTGGTCTATTTTACTTCACGAAGAGCGTATGCAAATTTTGATAGCTTTGATTTTATCTTTTGGATGTGTGATTTCCAATTTATATTTGTATCTATCGACAGGCCTAGTAGGGTGAATTCATGAACTACTTCTATTGGTGTGCCGTTGTAGGTGAAGTTTATGTCTAGTGGGGTTTTTTGACGGGGGTGGAAGGGCATTATTCTGGTTTTAGAGAAATTAATTTCGAGATTGTGGTCATTCATCCAAGTTATTGATTTATCTAGCGTATTCTTTAGGTCTTCGTTCAATCCGACATTGTCCCGGCATGAAGTAAGAAAAGAAATATCATCAGCAAACAAGACGCACGGCCCCTCTATGGCTTTTGGAAGGTCGTTTATGTAGAGAAGAAAGAGAAGGCATCCAATGACACTTCCTTGGGGGATAGAGGCGTTAATTGTTTTGTTATCAGACCGAATATTTTGAATCTCTTTGGTATTTTCATTATAAAATTCTATTTCGACCTGGTGTTGTCTATTTGTTAGGTAGGATTTAAACCATTCGTGAGCTTTTCCTCGGATCCCTATACCTTGTAATTTACTTAGTAGAATGTTGTATTGCACTTTGTCATAGGCTTTGGACATATCTAACAGTAAACCTACAGCGTATTTTTTATTATTTATTATGTTTAAAACTTCCTGTACGTATTTATAAACTGCCAAGACAGTAGAGCGATTTCTGCGAAATCCATTTTGACAATCGGTAAAAATGTTGTATTTTTCGCAGAAGGAGTAAACACGATTGTACATTGCTTTCTCAAAAATTTTTGAGGCGGTTGGTAAAAGAGCTATTGGTCGGTAATTATTTGGATCCGTTTTCGCGTTCTTTTTATGGATTGGTTTTATTAGTGCCCTTTTTAAGTAGTCTGGGAAAGTGGCGTCATCGAAAGACTGATTTATAAGCAAGAAGAATGGTAACGTAAGTTCGTTTGCACATTGTCGTATTAACTTTGGTGGTAACTCGTCTATTCCATGACTTTTTTTACTTTTCAGGTTTTTTAGTAGCTTGTTTATTTCGCTGGGCTCCACTGGGCTGAGAAACATGGTGTTTTCAGTGGGGCAGACCACTGGGGTTCCTCGCGGCTCATTACCAGACGTTCTGTTGTTGCTCTCTCCGATGGACGCAAAGAAGTTATTAAAATAGTTAGCTATAAGTTTAGGTTTTGTGACATTTATGTTATTTATTTGCAATTTAATATTATTTTTATCCCTTTTTATCTTCTTATTTGTTCTTTCATTTATAATACTCCACATAGTCTTAACTTTGTTATTAGATTTTTTAATTTTATTTATGTATTGTAATTTCTTTGCTGTTATAATTGTTTTCTTCAGTGTTTTTTCATATTTCTTATAGTTTTGAATAATTAGTGGGTTATTCGTTTTTAATGTAAGTATCTTTTCAAGCCTTTTGTTTTTACATGCAAGTTTGATGCCTGTGGTTAGCCAATACTTTTTATAGTTTGTTTTTAGGTTTATTCTAATTTTAGGTATACACTGGTTTAATACTTTAGCCAATGTGTTATTAAATGCGTCATAGTTTTCATTTATATTTTTATTTGTTTGTATTATGTCGTTCCAATTTATTTCCTTTAATTTAGATTGAAATAATTGGGTGTTTTTATTATTGTATAACCTTTTTTTGACATACCAGATAGTTTGTTTAGTTTGTTGGGGAAGATCCATATGTATGATAGTACCACTATGATCTGAGAAACCTAGCTCTTCCACTGTTGTATACAAATGGCTATAGAAATTCGTAAAAATTAGATCTAGACATGTTGATGATGTTTGAGTTATTCGTGTTGGTGATTTTATTTGTTGTGTGAACTTATATTCTAGCATGAGGTCTAAAAATTGGTTTGTTTTTGTATTATTTTCTAAGATATTTATATTAAAGTCTCCTCCTATAATTATATTAAGTCTAAAATATTTTCTATTTAAATATGTCAGAATCTCTTTTAATTGTTTATAAAATATGTCTTCCTCTCTTCTATTCCAATAAATAGTTATTAATAACAATCTTTCTTTTACAAATTCAGTCGCACATATTTCAATAACATATTCAATTGAAAAATCTGTAATGTCACTTCTTTCTATATATTCAATGTGTTCTTGTAAAAGGATTCTTCTTGTAATAATATAATAATATTTATATATTTCACAAATATTTCACAACTGACACACAACGCCATCTAGTCCCAAGCTAAGCAGAGCTTGTGTTATGGGTACTAGACAACTGATAAACATACTTATATATTTCTAAATACATACATATTATAGATAAATTACACCCAGACACAGAACAAATGATCGTGCTCATCACACAAACATTTGTCCTGGGTGGGAATCGAACCCACAACCTCCGGCATAGCAGTCAGGGTCACTAACCACTAGACCAACAGGCCTTCGAAAAGTATCATAACTTCGACGTCTGTGATGGCCTAATATATATTAATTTAACATCTTGAGATAAAATATTATAGTATCTTAGCTGTGTGTAGCGCCCTTAAGAAGAGATCGGATCAGAGGCTTGACATATTCCACGCGCGCCTCAAAGAGCTGTCAGCCGACTGACGAGGCCTACAAAGGTCCAAACCCCTGCCCGGACTGTATAATCAGATTACCGTGAAAAGGCATTTAAAGGAACACGGTGGACTTTACTCAGTACGAATCTGACAGTCCTTTTCGCTCTACCCAGATTGGGAGGACTCATTTGATTTTAATTTTACCACTTAAAAAGTAATTCCTAGTGTGGAGCAGCCTTTTTTTTATTGTTAATACTTCAACTGGGCCTAGATTAAGGGCAGGTTCATGTTTGACCTCAATTTACGAGATGATGTAAGATCACGTAAGAAATATTTGTTTAAAAATTTCTCTGTATGTCAGGCGCTATACACCTGTTAGAGAAATCTGGTCATAACATAGATTACGCCTTTTGCCCGCGGCTTTATTTACGTGAACTTGAATATTAAGTAATAGGTATTATGGTTTAAGTTTGCAATAGAAGCAATAGTCACTTTTTCAAATTTTCTAATAACGACATATTCAATTAATAAAATGATTACCGTCCCACATGACGAGAACCTCGTGAAAGCTGAAAAAGATAAACAAATCAAGTATCTTGATTTGGCATGCGAGGTTGTTGATATGTGGGATGTAGATTTAGCGATCATTGTGCCGATAGTCGTGTCGGTCCATGGCATAATTGTCAAGAGTCTCGACCAACATATTAGGAGGATCTCGTTAGGCAGCTGGATCAAGGGCCTGATTCAGAAAGCAGTACTTTTGGACACGGCGCGCATTGTTAGGAGGTTCCTTTCTCTGGAGCCCTGATTGCCACTAGACCACTATTATTTATATTTTTTGTGAAAATATTTAAAAATGTAAATAATAAGGTAAAAGAATGAGTAAAGGAACATAATTAATTAACAGACACTTTGTTTGTTTGTTGTTTTGTGTCAGTAGCGTACATTGTTGTTGTATGAGCAACGTTTTTTTACGATTGACAGTTGTCCCGACGCACTGTCACAAATAAAAAAATTGAGACTGTTTTCAGACGGGCCCGTCTCATTGTTAACGGTTGCCTCTTCATACACAACGCGACGCAAGTGTTCAGTACCTAACGACTTTTGTATCCAGGCGACAATCGCAATACAAATCCATAGAGGTTCTTACACAAGCACACGTCAATGGATAACAAAGTCGTAAGGTATCGGAGACTTGCATCGCAATGTGTACGAAGGGCGTTATAAAGTACACACTTTAGGCCAACACAAATTAGATTGCTATCGACACTGAAGTCTACACAGTAGATACTTACTCGTAAATTGTCTATGAACTTGAATAAATAATTCAATGTCACTTTAATTTAAATGCAGCATCAATTTCCGTCTAGATTTAAATAAATTAATCAAACTTAATTAATGATTTCGACAAACCATAAGCATTTCCTGTTATTGCGGAAGTATTTCCTATTTTTTTTTTGCGGTTTTAATTGATTAATTGACATATACATACGAGTATAATCGTCAAATCAATATTTTCATATATGACTGAAAATTTGAATAATATTTTCTGTTGTAATTTTTGGTAGGTACGTAGGATCCGTCTTGAACATGACGCGATTATTTGGCAAATGTATGTTTTTTTTATTATTATTTATCTAATGTAGTTATGCTAAGCTAATGGAATATTAGGCTAAATAATTTATCCCTTTCGATACAAATATCAAATTTAGTTTCAACTAATAATGATCAGAAGGTTTCTTTTTTAGGGTTCCGTAGTTAACTAGGAACCCTTATAGTTTCGCCATGTCTGTCTGTCTGTCTGTCCGTCCTCGCTTAATCTCTGTGACCGTTAGCACTAGAAAGCTGAAATTTGGTACCAATATGTATATCAATCACGCCGACAAAGTGCAAAAATAAAAATTGGAAAAAAATGTTTTTTTAGGGTAGCCCCCCTATATGTAAAATAGAAAGTGATTTTTTTTTTAATGTCAACCCTAACGTGTGATATATCGTTGGATAGGTATTTAAAAATGAATAGGGGTTTACTAAGATCATTTTTTGATGATGTCAATAGTTTCGGAAATAATCGCTCCTAAAGTCAAAAACAATGTGTCCCCCCCCCTCTAACTTTTGAACCATAAGTTTAGAAAATATGAAAAAAATCTGGAAAGTAGAACTTTATAAGGACTTTCTAGGAAAATTATTTTGAACTTGATGGAAAGAACAGTTTTTGTGCAAAAAAAACAATTAGAAATTACTGTTTTAATTAAACTACGGAACCCTACACTGAGCGTGGCCTGACACGCTCTTGGCCGGTTTTATTTTACCTTTTTGAATCGATCATAAAAATATTCAATACTAAAGTAAGTTGGGCCCAGCTGGTGGTCAGGTGTCATGATGATACTTAGAAATAGTGCATTACTAAGAATAAAATATGCAAAATATTGTAGGTACGAAAGATCAAGGAAGTTTGAAATTAGCTTTTTATCCTGTTGTCTTCTCCATTATTAACGTTAATATTACATTACTTATTAATTTAAATGCACCTTAAAGCAAAACGAAAATATTCTAATTTTTATACTTTTCCATATATTCTAATATTTTCGTATAAACAAGTTCGGGGGCATTGAAGCCCCAGATGTGGTTATGATGACTCCAGTAAGGTTTAGGCACTACGTAATTTTCCACTAAATTAGGTAATTTAGACACTAAAATATCAACGTCCTTCAGAGACGATAAAGTGTCACTTAGAGCACTTATCAGTAAAACAGGGGAGGATACTCGGGAAACATTGTATTGAGGAGGCTTCCGGGTTCCATATCGTTCAATATTCCCCTCGGGCCCTTCATTGTAACGCTGGAAATTCCCGCTTAAGACCAACTGCGCAAAATGTGCTATGTTTTTTATTGATGTTCCGCTGAACACGTGAGCCAAAGCCACAGACACATCTTTGAGTGGTATAGTGCCCGGCTTGTAACCAGTAGACAAACTGAGAACTACCTCACAAAACTGAGGAGAGAATTCACATAGATACTCCACAATAAAATGTACGATATGCTCTCTACCAAATATTTCATTTAAACCAGCATTGTCTATGAAAGCTTTTATTGGAATGTAGTTATGAGCACCTATGAGAGCTATGGGGTTGTTATAGTGCTTCATCCATGCAACTGGCCCCAGCATTACGGCTAACCTAACCTTATCATTGTATTCCGGCCGCAAGGAATTCGTAACAAAATAATCTGTGCTACCTTGAGAGTGTCCCATGTAGAACAACTTCGAGTGTCCAGTGATGCGCAGAATGTAGTCAATAATTGCGGGTATATCGAAGTTGCCATGTTCGTCGAACGTGAAGTTCCAGTATTCTGGATCGTTATTAGGGTCAAGTTTAACGTGTCGTCGAGAATAAAAGTTTCCTCTGTGGTTGGCCGCCCACACGTCGTAACAATTACTGGCCAGTACGTAGCCGAGCCCAGTCCGTGTTCCCGTAGCAATCCACATATCAGCTGTATCAAATATTCCATGTAACAAAAACACTGGATAAGTTTTAGCCCCATCACTGCACTTTGATAATATTCTAAACACATTCAAAATGTATCCATCTTCTGTAGTCACTGTATGCACTTCTGTCGGATACTTGTACTTGTCGGTAAGTTCTGTGAAGTTCAAGTATACATCCTCGTTGAACCCCAAAGCCTTCTTGAATTGTCGTTTCGGAGGCAAGGAATACGATACGAGCCTAGTCGGCCGAAATGTCACAGGCCTTGATGTGTCGATGTGAGGCATATACTGTGTCAGTAACAAAAAATATAGTGTAAATATGATTGAATATTGTTCCATCTTTATTCTTATATCACGGAAAGTTTAACAACGTATGTTTTCATTGTAAACCAGTATCCAGTTTTATAACATTCGATTGACCTTACAGGAAGGTCTTAAAGATAACTACTTGTGTGAAAAAAAAATACAGTATAAATATAGAGATGAGTGATGTTTTTCTTACTATAGATTAGAATACAATGTGATGGGCTCGCTAGGTGAACAGTTAAATTGTTCTTCTTTACTTCCTGGTGTAAAACGATTGCTTGTTAACATTTTGCGACAGTAAAATGATATTTAATAAAAACAACTACGTGTTTTATATAAAGCTTCCTTAAATATGACCTTATGAGTAACGAGATCTTTACAGGAAATAAAATCCAGTTTGGGTTGTAAAAAATAACACTATATTTTTACAAATTTCTTGTGGGTTGTTAACTGCTGCTATAAAACTGCAACTCTTTGGATGAAGTTAGTCATTCTTTTGTGATCTATTAGCACTAAATATAAGACTTGCTACAATAGGATTTCTAATAAAAAGTCTAATCAGTACGTCAGTTGGAATATCAATAAATATTCGACACGTATTTTTTCTGTTGTTAAATAGGTAGACCAAAATTGCCAAAAATACGACATTTTTAAAATTGCCAAGACGTCACACGCAAGTATAGTTTTTACTTGCTACTCTCGAATTTTTAAGCGTACATATACATATTTACAAATATAAAAAACTAATCTATATATATAAAAGGAGAACTGACTGACTGACATATCAACGTACAGCCGAAACTACTGGGGCTAGGAATGTGAAATTTTGCACACGGCTTCCTATTATAATGTAGGGGAGCACTAAGAAGGGGTTTTTGGAAATTTACCCTTAAAGGGGGAATTAGGAAAGTACGTAACCCACGCGGACGAAGTCGCGGGAAAAGTGCTAGTATATAATATATGATTTAACAAAAGAAAAATTTTTAATGCTGGAATCATGCCTATTGGTTGTTCTAACCAAAGTGCCCTTTGCTGATGGTCGGTTTCAACAGTATAGCAGGCGCATTATTACGGTAAGGAGGAACCGATGGATGATTCCAATTGTTTTTGCGAGCATTTGAAATTTTCATGGCCAGCATATAAAGTGGCATTTAATTTTAAAATAAATAAGTATTTATGTTTTTTGTTCGTTATATTTATTTTTATTGACCTTCAGCATTCGTACACATCATTATCAGTATTATAAAGTGTTTAAAGGAAACTGATTGTACATCATGTGTCTGATCAATTGTATATAAAGCAGCGCGCTTGTTTGTTTGATTTGCAGTAGCTGTTTTAGTAAGTAAACGTGCAGTCTTTTCATTTGGCTACAGAGTTTTTATATACGATGCAGATGCTTTATCACAAGATTTCTGTATTTTATTTACAGTTTACTTGAAGTATTTATTGCATTTATTGTATGGAAAATTTAAAAAGCGCCTCTAGTGCACGAATGAGGAAGTAATTTTACCATCAAATTAACTTCAAAGTTTCAGTTTACATTACGTCACAACAGCGTGAAAAGTCGTGCTAGGACCTCTGGTGTCAAACAAGCGTACGACCCACCGGATGGAAAGCGGTTACTATAGCCTATCACCCTTATTAATAAACGCGAAGTAAAGTTACGCCAAAGTGACGGCACGGTTGGCGCAGTGATCGACTGCTGCGAAGTGAGTCGCGTGTTCGATTCGGAACAAATATTTGTATGATCTACAAGTAGTTGTTTTGGGTCTGGGTGTTTGTGTATATGTGAGTTTCTATGTTTTTAGATGCACCCACGATACAGGAAGCAATTCCTAGTGTGGTGCAACGTTATTTAAAAAAAGAAAATGAAAGTTGTTCCTTAAAAAATGTATAGTTAATCTGAAGATTATCCTGGTTGACACTTCAGTTCAGCCACTGCGCTAACCGTGTCGTTAGTTGAATAAGGTATGGTTGGCACTAGACAATACCGGGAAACCGGGGTTCAAAATGACCGGGATTTGGCAAGTTATATGCGAGATTTATTACGCTCTTAGATGGAGAGTCCAACACAGGATTTACGGATCTGAGGACAGAGAAAACCTCTTTGAACAATTGGCTATTTGACTGAAAAAATATAATTAGTCCGTCACTTAGATTATCAGAAAATATTCGACCCGTATTTTTTCTTTTGTTTCGTAAACCAAAATTGACGGAGATACGATGCTTTCAAAATTGACAATTCGTCACAATTGAATACAATTTCTACTGAATTCTGACGTCACGAGCCCCCACTCTCGAGTTTTGATGCGTTGTATTTTGGTGAATATTCATTGATTTTACAAAAGAAAAAATACGTGTCCGTTATTTTTTTTAACTCTAAATGACGGACTAATTATATTTGTAATATATAGCTACTGTCAAATAGCCAATTGTTGAAGTACTGTCGTAAAATTGACGAAAGGTGAATTGGTAAGGTGGGACGTCTCCCGGTAAGATGGAATGATGACCTAAAGAAGGTAGCTGGCAGTGGCGGGAGATCGTGCGCTGTGGCGCTCCTTGGGAGGCCTATGTCCAACAGTGGACTGTAATAGGCTGATATGATGATGTTGAAGTTTGCTCAATATGGAGTCCTTTAACTTATGAAAAAAATTAAATTATGATTATTAATCTCACCCACGGTGTCCTTCAATAGCCTTTTACGTACCGGTGTCACGGTAGTTCGTGAGTCCCACGACCTCGGCAGGCTTTGGCCTACTACAGGCACACACTTAAGGCAAACTTAACACAATACTAACGTAGCGCCAGCGCCTACAGGACGCCATTTGTTAATAGCCGCTTGCAAATGACGTCCTGATGGCGCTTGCGCTACCATAGTGTTGTGCTAAGTATGCCTAAAGAGTATATCCCCATTATACCTCGTGTCCACGTCTTATACACTGTTCTCCTGCCTGTCCCGTTGTTTGTAATCAAATCTTGTAAGTTAAATTTGATCCGCTTCCCGGTTTCCGATTGAGGTTGTGGTTTTACGTGACATTGCAATATGATGACATGGAGCTGATCTGATGCTGGAGTTAGAAGGTGACCTTAGGAACTCTGTAATGAAACGCCCCAAACCCATCGAGTTTAGACTCGTTTGATTCGTCTTGACGAGTACTTTGTCTATCGTAAGTATTTTTTTTTAACAATAAAAGCTTGTTTTTAAAAACAACTTAGTTTTTTAAATTATTAACTTGTTAGTGCTACTTGCCTTAAGACGCTCCACATGGATTTTTCAAATGAAATTAGGAAATTATGTCCTTAATTTTTTTTTTATGATAAAATCATTTTTAATGACTAAAAATGCACCTGGTTCTTTCGGCTGCGCTTTGCGCTCCAGTGCAGTTTCCTGGATGGCAGGAAGAGTAAAAATAGACGTTAATAAAAATAAACGATCCTAAATACTGAAGTTACCACACAATAAGTTACAGCTGTAACAGTCGTAGAAAAATAACAAATCTTTTCTGAAACACTTTGTTAAACTGACAAAGTGTTCAAAGTGTTTGTCAGTTAGGACATAAATGTCCTACTACAGTCTGACCGGCCTTGGGGTTAATGTAAGGCCTTCCTGATCGGTGTTATGGTTGCCAGGTCTTAAAACCGAAACGCCGGACTGACCAGTAGGTTAAGTCGGACATTTGAGTGAAAAGACCGGACCACTTTTATTATTTAGTCGCTACCAATTCATTAAATGAAACCCAGCGTCGGTTCAACTAAACAAGCCAGATATCAACAAAACCAAGACAGACCGGACACGGTCTAATTTGGCCAGACCCGCCAATAAAAAGCCTGACTTTTTCCGACTTTATCCGGACGCCTGGCAACGCTGTGAATTAAAATGATCGGAATTTTGTGGTTTAATTTATACATAAGTAGAATTTTAGTGTGATTGGTAAGCTGTATGTATGTATTCGTCATATTTCTAAGGAGTGGAATTCCCTGCCGGAGTCTGTTTTTCTTGAAAGCTACCATCCTGGGGTTTTTAAGTCAAGAATGAATTGGTTACTGCTTCACCGTCAACCACATCTTCGCTTAACCTCAGACGAGATAGTGGTCAAACCAGAGTCTATCGCAAAATATTTTGTTGATTTTGTAACGTTTACTCTTCAGAAAAATAGCAACTTAGTGTCTATTTTCCCGTGAACAACATAGTTATTTATGTCATACATCTGTATAAAGTTAAACTAAACTAAGGTACTAAAGTTAGTTGGGCTCAGTTGGTGGTCAGGTTCATCATGATACTTAAAAATACTGCATTACTAAGAATACAATATGCAAAACATTGTAAGTGCGAAAGATCAAGGAAGTTTGAAATTAGCTATTTATCCTGTTGTCTTGTCCATTATTAACGTTCATATTACATTACTTATTAATTTAAATGCACCTTAAAGCAAAACGAAAATAATCTAATTTTTAAACTTTTCCATATATTCTAATATTTTCGTATAAACAAGTTCGGGGGCGTTGTAGCCCCAGATGTGGTTATGATGACTCCAGTAAGGTTTAGGCACTACGTAATTTTCCACTAAATTAGGTAATTTAGACACTAAAATATCAACGTCTTTCAGAGACGATAAAGTGTCACTTAGAGCACTTATCAGTAAAACAGGGGAGGATACTCGGGAAACATTGTATTGAGGAGGCTTCCGGGTTCCATATCGTTCAATATTCCCCTCGGGCCCTTCATTGTAACGCTGGAAATTCCCGCTTAAGACCAACTGCGCAAAATGTGCTATGTTTTTTATTGATGTTCCGCTGAACACATGAGCCAAAGCCACAGACACATCTTTGAGTGGTATAGTGCCCGGCTTGTAACCAGTTGACAAACTGAGAACTACCTCACAAAACTGAGGAGAGAATTCACATAGATACTCCACAATAAAATGTACGATATGCTCTCTACCAAATATTTCATTTAAACCAGCATTGTCTATGAAAGCTTTTATTGGAATGTAGTTTTGAGCACCTATGAGAGCTATGGGGTTGTTATAGTGCTTCATCCATGCAACGGGCCCCAGCATTACGGCTAACCTAACCTTATCATTGTATTCCGGCCGCAAGGAATTCGTAACAAAATAATCTGTGCTACCTTGAGAGTGTCCCATGTAGAACAACTTCGAGTGTCCAGTGATGCGCAGAATGTAGTCAATAATTGCGGGTATATCGAAGTTGCCATGTTCGTCGAACGTGAAGTTCCAGTATTCTGGATCGTTATTAGGGTCAAGTTTAACGTGTCGTCGAGAATAAAAGTTTCCTCTGTGGTTGGCCGCCCACACGTCGTAACAATTACTGGCCAGTACGTAGCCGAGCCCAGTCCGTGTTCCAGTAGCAATCCACATATCAGCTGTATCAAATATTCCATGTAACAAAAACACTGGATAAGTTTTAGCCCCATCACTGCACTTTGATAATATTCTAAACACATTCAAAATGTATCCATCTTCTGTAGTCACTGTATGCACTTCTGTCGGATACTTGTACTTGTCGGTAAGTTCTGTGAAGTTCAAGTATACATCCTCGTTGAACCCCAAAGCCTTCTTGAATTGTCGTTTCTGAGGCAAGGAATACGATACGAGCCTAGTCGGCCGAAATGTCACAGGCCTTGATGTGTCGATGTGAGGCATATACTGTGTCAGTAACAAAAAATATAGTGTAAATATGATTGAATATTGTTCCATCTTTATTCTTATATCACGGAAAGTTTAACAACGTATGTTTTCATTGTAAACCAGTATCCAGTTTTATAACATTCGATTGACCTTACAGGAAGGTCTTAAAGATAACTACTTGTGTGAAAAAAAATACAGTATAAATATAGAGATGAGTGATGTTTTTCTTACTATAGATTAGAATACAATGTGATGGGCTCGCTAGGTGAACAGTTAAATTGTTCTTCTTTACTTCCTGGTGTAAAACGATTGCTTGTTAACATTTTGCGACAATAAAATGATATTTAATAAAAACAACTACGTTTATATAAAGCTTCCTTAAATATGACCTTATGAGTAACGAGATCTTTACAGGAAATAAAATCAAGTTTGGGTTGTAAAAAATAACATTATATTTTTACAAATTTCTTGTGGGTTGTTAACTGCTGCTATAAAACTGCAACTCTTTGGATGAAGTTAGTCATTCTTTTGTGATCTATTGGCACTAAATATGAAAATTGTAACAATAGGGTTTCTAACAAAAAAATCTAATCAGTCCGTCAGTTGGAATATCAATAAATATTTGACACGTATTTTTTCTGTTGTTACCTAAACCAAAACTGACAAAGATACGACGTTTTTAAAATTGCCAATACGTCTCACGCAAGTATAGTTTTTACTTGTTACTCTCAAATTTTTAAGTGTACTTATACATGATAATATTTACAAATATATAATGTACAAATGTATAATATATGATTTAACAAAAGAAAAAATACGTGTCCATTTTTTTTTCAGATGGTCTGTTTCAACAGTGTAACAGGCGCATTATTACGGTAAGGAGGAACCGATGGATGATTCCAATTGTTTTTGCGAGCATTTGAAATTTTCATGGCCAGCATATAAAGTGGCATTTAATTTTAAAATAAATAAGTATTTATGTTTTTTGTTCGTTATATTTATTTTTATTGACCTTCAGCATTCGTACACATCATTATCAGTATTATAAAGTGTTTAAAGGAAACTGATTGTACATCATGTGTCTGATCAATTATATATAAAGCAGCGCGCTTGTTTGTTTGATTTGCAGTAGCTGTTTTAGTAAGTAAACGTGCAGTCTTTTCATTTGGCTACAGAGTTTTTATATACGATGCAGATGCTTTATCACAAGATTTCTGTATTTTATTTGCAGCGTAGGAACTTGAAGTATTTATTGCATTTATTGTATGGAAAATTTGAAAAGCGCCTCTAGTGCACGAATGAGAAACAAATTTTACCATCACCAAATTAACTTCAAAGTTTCAGTTGACATTACGTCACAACAGCGTGAAGCGTCGTGCTAGGACCTCTGGTGTGAAATAAGCGTACGACTACGACCTATCGGATGGAAAGCAGTCACTATAGCCTATCACCCTTATTAATAAACGCGAACTAAAGTTACGCCAAAGTGACGGCACGGTTGGCGCAGTGGCGGAGCGATCGACTGCTGCGAAGTGTGTCGTGTGTTCGATTCGGAACAAATATTTGTATGATCTACAAGTAGTTGTTTTGGGTCTGGGTGTTTGTGTATGTGTGTAGTAGTTTCTATGTTTTTAGATGCACCCACGATACAGGAAGCAATTCTTAGTGTGGTGCAACGTTATTTAAAAAAAGGAAATGAAAGTTGTTCCTTAAAAAATGTATAGTTAATCTGAAGATTATCCTGGTTGACACTTTAGTTCAGCCACTGCGCTAACCGTGTCGTTAGTTGAATAAGGTATGGTTGGCACTAGGCAATACCGGGAAACCGGGGTTCAAAATGACCGGGATTTGGCAAGTTATATGCGGGACTTATTACGCTCTTAGATGGAGAAGGATCCAACACAGGATTTACGGATATGTGGACAGAAAAAACCTCTTTGAACATTTGTTGAAGTACTGTCGTAGAATTGACGAAGGGTGAATTAGTAAGGTGGGACGTCTCCCAGTAAGATGGATCGATGATCTAAAGAAGGTAGCTGGCAGTGGTGGGAGATCGTGGGCCGTGGCGCTCTTTGGGGAGGCCTATGTCCAACAGTGGACTGTAATAGGCTGAAATGATGATGTTGAAGTTTGCTCAATATGGAGTCCTTTAACCGATGAAAAAAAAATATGATTATTAATCTTTCTTCTTTAGACAGGCCTGTTGGTCTAGTGGTTAGTGACTCTGACTGCTATGCCGGAGGTCGTGGGTTCGATTCCCACCCGGGACAAATGTTTGTGTGATGAGCACGATCATTATGTATGTATTTAGAAATATATAAGTATGTTTATCAGTTGTCTAGTACCCATAACACAAGCTCTGCTTAGCTTGGGACTAGATGGCGTTGTGTGATAGTTGTGGAATATTTATAATCTTACCCAATAGGTACTATAGGTACCGGCTCGACGGCGCGTTGTGTTCCACGTGCGCCTCAAGGAGTGTCAGCATAGTGACAGGGCCCCCTGTAGAGGGCCAAAGCCTGCCGGGGTCGCGGGACTCACGAATTACCGAGACCCCGGTACTTAAAGGGCTATTGATGGACACCGCGGATTTTAGTCAGTACGAGTCTGACAGTCGCTCTGCCCTGGGTGGGAGGACTCATTTGATGATTTTACCACGATAAAAAAAATAGGTACTATAAGTGTGTTGATACGTGAATAAATGTAATCGGAAGTAACGGAAGCAATGACATAAGTTATCGAATAAAAACTGATCAAGGACCATTACAAGGTAAGGTCATGTTTTATTTATAAAAATAACTATAATATAACACGTTTGTCTAGTGGGTGCAAGAAGAACTGCTGAGCATGAGCTCCCGAGTTTGATTCCCAGGTCAAGCTAAGTGTTATTGAGTTTTTCCATTAGGAGTTTTTAGGTAGCAGCCACGGAGTCGGGTTTTGTGTCCGGTTGACACCAGTAGACTCGCCTCTTTTACATGGGAGTTACGACTCTTTTGATAATCTCTTTTGATTTGGCACACACTTAAGGCAAACTTAACACAATACTAACGTAGCGCCAGCGCCTACAGGACGCCATTTGTTAATGGCCGCTTGCAAATGACATCCTGATGGCGCTTCCGCTACGTTAATGTTATGTTAAGTATGCCTAAAGAGTGTATGTCCCCATTATACCTCGTGTCCACGTCTTATACACTGTTCTCCTGCCTGTCCCGTTGTTTGTAATCAAATCTTGTAAGTTAAATTTGATCCGCTTCCCGGTTTCCGATTGAGGTTGTGGTTTTACGTGACATTGCAATATGATGACACGGAGCTGATCTGATGCTGGAGTTAGAAGGTGACCTTAGGAACTCTGTAATGAAACGCCCCAAACCCATCGAGTTTAGACTCGTTTGATTCGTCTTGACGAGTACTTTGTCTATCGTAAGTATTTTTTTTTAACAATAAAAGCTTGTTTTTAAAAACAACTTAGTTTTTTAAAATGTTTAACTTGTTAGTACAATTTGCCTTAAGACGCCACACGGATTGTTCAAATGAAATTAGGAAATTATGTCTTTAAAGATTTTTTTAGATGATAAAATCATTTTTGATGACTATAAATGCACCTGGTTCTTTCGGTTGCCGTTTGCGTTCCAGCGCCGTATCCTAGATGGCAGGAAGAGTAAAAATAGACGTGAATAAAAATAAACGATCCTAAATACTGAAGTTACCACACAATAAGTTATAGCTGTAACAGTCGTAGAAAAATTACAAATCTTTTCTGAAATACTTTGTAAAACTGACAAAGTGTTCAAAGTGTTTGTCAGTTAGGACATAAATGTCCTACTACAGTCTGACCGGCCTTGGGGTTAATGTAAGGCCTTCCTGATCGGTGTTATGGTTGCCAGGTCTTAAAACCGAAACGCCGGACTGACCAGTAGGTTAAGTCGGACATTTGAGTGAAAAGACCGGACCACTTTTATTATTTAGTCGCTACCAATTCATTAAATGAAACCCAGCGTCGGTTCAACTAAACAAGCCAGATATCAACAAAACCAAGACAGACCGGACACGGTCTAATTTGGCCAGACCCGCCAATAAAAAGCCTGACTTTTTCCGACTTTATCCGGACGCCTGGCAACGCTGTGAATTAAAATGATCGGAATTTTGTGGTTTAATTTATACATAAGTAGAATTTTAGTGTGATTGGTAAGCTGTATGTATGTATTCGTCATATTTCTAAGGAGTGGAATTCCCTGCCGGAGTCTGTTTTTCTTGAAAGCTACCATCCTGGGGTTTTTAAGTCAAGAATGAATTGGTTACTGCTTCACCGTCAACCACATCTTCGCTTAACCTCAGACGAGATAGTGGTCAAACCAGAGTCTATCGCAAAATATTTTGTTGATTTTGTAACGTTTACTCTTCAGAAAAATAGCAACTTAGTGTCTATTTTCCCGTGAACAACATAGTTATTTATGTCATACATCTGTATAAAGTTAAAGTAATAAAAAATATTCACAACTAGCTTCCGCCCGCGACTCCGTCCGCGCGGATGTCGGTCTTCGCGTGGATGGTTTATTTCTCCATTTTGAGTAACTCTGACAATGACATCTTATAAAAATCTATTGGACCCAAATACGGCTAAGCCTATAATAATTAAGGAGATCCTTCTATTGAGCTACTGCTGTTGAGCTCGCGTTCTGTAGTAACTGAAAAATAAGATTTTTTTTCTACGTATTTTTCCAGGATAAAAAGTATCCCATTTTATGCCCAGGATAATAAGGTGTAATTATACCAAGTTTCATCGAAATCGAACAGTTAGTTTTCACCTGATGCCTGCACATACAGACAGACAGACAGACAGACAGACAAAAATTTTTCAATCACATATTTGGGTTTGGTATCGATCCAGCAACACGCCCCGCTATTTATTTTTTCAATATTTTCAATGTACAGAATTGACCCTTCTACAGATTTATTATATGTATAGATAGACTGTAGAAAAACATTTACAACCTATTATATAATGTGTACCTTGTCGCATTACATAAGAACTAGCAAAGGACAAATGTATACACGGATAAACATATGTATAAGCAATTTAAATGTTGCTATATTATACAAATAAGTTGATTATACGTTCGTCGCGTTGTAGGACTAATTTATATTATCGCCCTGACCGTGGCGAACTTAATAAAAAAAACCTTGTACTTGGTACTTACTTAAGGAGAATACGTTTGTTGAGCTGTCCTGTAAATTCAATAAAATAGAATAACGGAAAAGAGACTGCATTTGGTGTGCGTGGGATCCACCTCCTAGCGGTCCACACCGGGGTATGACACTACAGTCTACCTGTCATTTTGTTCGCATGCCCGCGCCTAACGGTGGTCGAAGATCGTTTAGCGCTGTCTGTCGCCGTGGACGTCTGCCACTGCGGCTGGGGTGAAGGGTGAACGCTGTCATCTCCCTCACGCGTCCTGCCTCCTCCTTTGCTAGCAGGACTGCTTCGCAGGAGGCGACCGTTTCCCATTTCGTCTCCTCCCGCAGCATAGATTCGACCAATCCCGGGCGCGAGAGGTCGCCACCTATCGCCGTCGTGAGAACACGGCGGTGTTTTGCCCAAACGGGGCAGTCCTGCACCGTATACTCCACCGTGTCCTCCGGGCAATCCTAGCAGTGGTGACATCCAGAATATAAATACACTTTGAAGATATTTGAATTTAAACAATTTTAATTTTAACTATTTTATACGCATTAATGCCTGGACCACGATTTGTAAAGCTCTTTTGAAAGACGCATAACAATGGAATGAAAAACTCGACCTCGCCGAGCAGGACTGCGATAGTCCAGTTAGTAAAGCGTCTGGAGTACTTATTGCACTTGATTTTTTTTTGCCGCAATTGGTTCAAACAGATCATGGCTTGGGGTGACTAGTGAGATGAAAGAGAAGCATCAAAGGAGAAGACGTATTTGCGCCGACACGCGCAAATACGTCTTCTCCTTTGATGACAAAAAACAAAACACACGAAGGTAACATAATTTTATTATTAGTATATATAATAAGACAGACTCGCCTTAATTAATGGTATAATTTTTCCAATGACCCTGATACGAACTCTGTCATTTAACCTTCTTGAGAATCAGGCAATTTACTGACCAGTTCCGTAATAATTCTATAGAAATGATCTGAGATCTACATGCATTTACCATCAGTATACGCTATGATGTGCGAAGTTAGTGGTGGGAACTATCAAATCGTCAAACTTCAAACGTCGATCGTTTGAAGTATTTTTTAAGTTTTAGTGTAGTACACTAAGAATTCCTTCTGCATCGTGGGTGCGTTTACAAACATAATATAAACTCACAATCACAAACACCCAGACCCGGAACAACTACTTGCAGATCATGCAAATATTTGTTCCGTGCGGGGATCGAACCCGCGACACGCAGCACAGCAGTCGATCGCTCAACACAACCTTTTAAGTACTTTTTAGGTTTAATCTATTTTTTTATGAATAGTAAACCTATAATCATATACTCTTTGCTTTGTGCAGTTTTCGCCGGCCGTTTTGCATAAAGTCATCATAACGCTGGTCGCGGGACTCACGAATTACCGTGACCCCGGAACGTAAAGGGCTATTGAAGAACACCGTGGATTTTAGTCAGTACGAGTCTGACAGTCCCTCCCGCTCTGCTCTGGGTGGGAGGACTCATGTGATGATTTTACCACGTAAAAAAAAAAAAGTCATCATAACGCTAGCGTTTCTAAGCATTTCTAGGCAAAGACGTCCGTCGTCCGTCTTCTGGCACCCGCTAAAAATAGGCAATTATATTTTAGAAGTAGTACGCTATGGTACTCTAATAGGAAAGACATTAAACTCACTCCATTGTAGGCTTTTTCTTTGTCACCTTTGATCTAGACAGAGTGCTTCGTACTGACTAAAACCCACAGTGTCCTTCAATAGCCCTTTACGTTTCGGGGGTTACGGTAATTCGTGAGTCCCGCAACCCCGGCTAGACAGAGTGCTAGAAGGAGTGAAACTCTCTGCTGACTGTAATTCCGAACGCATGTAAAGCTAACATAACAGGCTTCTTCTGGGTAAGCTCGCTCCATCTTCGACCTTGTCTCTCACCCCTGACCTAGACTAAGGTCAAGAGCCGATAAAAAAAAAATTAAAAACTAAAATCAAGATCAATCCCTTTTCAAATAAAAAAAAGAACTCCGTAATATGTTATGTAGGCCCAACACCTTACGTATACGAACAACGTAATCTTGACTTCAAATTCGCAATACTTGATGACGCATAAGAAGATTGAGCAATTGGTTTCCCTAAAGCGACACTTTTGAGTTGGGTGGTAAGATACACCAAATGTTTTTTTTTTGTTTAACTAAAAACATATGGTTTTCCTCATTGGTCATAAAATAATTTTAAAAAAATATGAGTGCGTCGACCCAGGGAGGCATGCATCATCAAACTGAACCTCGGGGTGCCCAAGAGTTGCTGGTGCCTTTGAACTTTGAGTAGACGTCAGGGGCACCCCAAGCGTCAGGATTAGTTAGGTTTCACACATTTCCGGGCGATATTAGAAATTACGTACATTTTCTAGGAATTGTATGAACAAACGGATTACATACATTTCCGTTAACATATACATATACCAGCTGGCCGAAAGATTAAAAGAAGAAAAACAAATCTAACTAAACAAAACAATAGATTAAAAGCAGCAGTCGTCGGCGGTCTTCGTGGGACTGTCCTAAATGGGTACCACAACCCTAAAACGCAAAGTTTTTTTTTTAACGTGGTAAAATCATCAAATGAGTCCTCCCACCCAGAGCAGAGCGGGAGGGACTGTCAGACTCGTACTGACTAAAATCCATGATGTCCTTCAATAACCTTTTACGTTCCGGGGTCACGGTAATTCGTGAGACCCGCGACCAGAACGCAAAGAACAACTAAAGGACCAGCGTGGTTTTAATTTTAGTCACTATGAGCAGGGCTCTAAATATATTCCACAAAGAAAAAACAAAGAACTTTTTACCTTGTCCATGGTTACATTATTATATCACCTACTAGTAGTTAGCGATAATATTATAAGATTAATTATCTACTTAAAGAGTCATTAAACAATAATACAATGGTTGACCCTTATTTTATAAAGACTGCTGTTGCTAAGAGCGTAATCGTGCTGACAATTGCATAACCACTACTGTAGACTATGATATGTCTGTCTATGACTGTATTTCTTTCACAGCATGACTAGTATTTTCTAGTGTTTTCAAAAGAGAATATTATGTCAAGACAGTTTTTTGTAGGATTATCATCTTCTTTACCCATTTCATTCATTGCGTATTTCTTTAAATTACCTTTCATCAGTGAATTATATTTACAGCATACTATACTATACTACTATGCTAAAATATTAATATTTATCATAAACTATGAATAAAAAGTAGCTAACGATATACAAAAAAGAAAAAAAACATTCAAAGGGCGTGAAAGAATACGAATATCATTATATGATTTTCCTCGCTCTGTTTGGAGCAAAAGGTGACTGTCAAACTAATTAAAAATTACCATTTTCTTTAAAAAAAAAAACGACGGGTTGCACTCTGGGAGTGCCGGCAGAAGTGAAAACTTGAATAGTAATTGTTGGAAATATCTTGTGAACAGATTTTAGTAAAACTCGCAAAAATGGTTGACTTTTTATTTCAATAATTTTCCAATGTGACGTACATCTTTTATAAACAATGTTACCTAGCAACGAATGTATCCAGCATACAAACTTCTTTAAAAGTAATAAAGTCACACAAACATTCACGCAAGCGCCCTGCGCCGTCCTACGCTTTTTCGGTCAGGGTCACGTGTCCTGACGCGAGTTTAAGATTTTATACCCATTACAGAAAAAGTGCTCAACGCCGCTAAAGAAGTTTTCACTTCAAAAACGCTGCCTCAACAAGAAATTTCTCATGTATCGTGGGTGCGTTTACAAACACTGAAACTCACATACACAAACAGCCAGACCCGGAACAACTACTTGTAGATTAGAAGTTGTACTTGCTTACTTGTAGTTGCCCTTTTCGATCCAGGAATGCGTTAACCTCTTAAGGTGTTCCCAAATTTCTGGTTTCTATTAATCTTGGTCAAAAAAATCTAAAAATCTTAGTCGGGCATAGGGAAAAGTGTCACTCAGACACAAAAAATTGACAAATGGTCCAGAACTTTGACCTTTACAAGTCAACTCATTTTCATATTTTCTTAAGTCAATTTATTATTAGTAGTATTATTTACGTACTAACGGGTCCTTATCTATACTTCTATACTAATATTATAAAGAGGAAACCTTTGTATTTTTGTATGTTTGTATTGAATAGGCTCAAAAACTACTGGACCGATTTCAAAATTTCTTTTACCATTACTTAGAGGGATTCTTCCAAATCCGTATAGGCTATATTTTATCCCGGGAAATAGATATATCTAATAACATAGCTTAAGCACCCAGTCTGCTGAGCAAAGGCGCGCGATGCTTTGAGGGAGAGTCCGATATTCAATTACTAGGATAGCATGAGTTTGTTTACAGGATATAAAATAAAAGTGTTAAATGTAGACAATTGTTGTATAGAAAGAATTTTTTGATGAGTGCTGTTTGGGGGAGACGCCATCTGTCATTCGTTTGAATTTTTTTAACGTATTTTTTTTTACGACTCTTTCAAGATGGCTACTGGTAGCTTAGTTACCACAGACGATAGAATATTTTTATTCTGAAAGCTGTAGTTACCATTGAGTGGTTTGCGTTGGGGGAGGTTGCAAAACTTCAGGACTAGGGAACCATAGGTTTAAAGAGTTTTACCACATTCCTAAGCAGCAGAAAACTGGTGATGGCAATGTACCATCCGCTTGAATTTTATTAAAATCTTTGATTTTTCTGTTGTTCCTCTAGCCTACCTTTTGCTATTTTTTATATTTTTTAAATGTTTTTTTCTTTTTTTGTGTTTGTTACTACTACTTACTAATTATATTTTTAATATATAAAATATAATAAGTGAAATGAAACTAATGAATAAAGGACATTTTGAGCTATGAAGTAAATTTAACCTCTAAGGGGGTGAAAAGGGGGAATCAAGAAAGTACGTAACCCACGCGGACGAAGTCGCGGGCAAAGTGCTAGTATTTAAATAAAATAAATAAAAAGTTGACAGCTCATCCCTTTATCCGGA
The DNA here is from genome assembly GCA_943136025.2 of Agrotis puta. Lineage (NCBI taxonomy): Eukaryota > Metazoa > Arthropoda > Insecta > Lepidoptera > Noctuidae > Agrotis > Agrotis puta. The sequence goes on along the minus strand of OW964169.2, from coordinate 15,538,626 downwards.
TATGTATGACTCGAAGTTGTAGGTCAGTAACCGACTAAGTACGAACCGGCGACCTTTGCTTGCGCGTGCTCATCTTCAAATGCCAACGATTGGGTAATTACAGGCTTCGTGTCAGGGCATCATTGATGTAATAGTTTACGTATTACATAGGCTTTTTTGACATACACTGACAGTCTACTTTCTATATTGACGTATATCTCGAAACAAAAACAGCAATGTATTGTAAACAAGAATTTTCGTGGGCCACTTTGTTCCGGTTATGTAGTTATAGTAGTTACGTGCTCAGTTCTGTTTGACTAGAAGTTGATTGTTGACAATTGAATTTGAAAACATTGTTTGTTTAAACTACTTGAGGGTTTAAAAATATAATTTATGAGAGTCTGCGTAACTTAGGAGCCATTTAGGTTAATCTTACTGGAATGTATGGGAGTAGATTTGGTGTAAACTTAAGGTATTTTTTTTAATGTATTTCTCTCACTTAGAATTTCTCCTGTATTCTGGATTCGTTTACAAATATTTACAATTATATCTGTTACTTTTTTGTTATTTTTATTATGGGCATAAATTAGAAGTTGGTACGTCTTGTAATGCACTTTTTTTAGTTGCAAAAATCATCAAATTAATCAATTGGCAAGTTCAATTCCACTTTGCGTTCTAGTGTCGCATAAACTCTTTCGAGTATTCTCGAAACCAATATACGTACATAATATACTCGCTTTGAGTAAATTTCTTGCACAATTTGATTAACGCTCCATCTTATGACTTATCATTATAATAATTTCAATATCATTTGGACACTTAATCTATTTCCATTAATTAAATTTTATGAATTCACGGAACTTTGTGAAAACATTACATTAAATAAAATGACATCATATCCTGCCGCTAAACGAGTAGATTTTGTAATTAAAAACAAGCAGTTCAAGTGTCTAATTAATGTAGAAAAGTGTCATTAAGAATTACCTCATTTTCTTAGCCTTCATTAGAATTAGATAATAATTCTAACAACAGTCGTATCACTAAATATGGCAATGATGTAACAAGTCGTTTACCTAAATATTTGAGTTTTTATCGATTCTTGGAATGTTTAATGTGACAATGGATTTTATAAACATTATTAGCTGTGAGATTTGGCCATCTTCCGGTTAGGCATATTGTCCCAAGGTCTTTATCGAACGGCTTAATAGTTATTTTGGGTTTTACTTGAAAAAAGAGTAGGGTATACGCTGGTAATATCCCCTTTTTTATATTGATCAAAGCGTCAAATGAGTCCTCCCACCCAGGGCAGAGCGAGAGGGACTGTCAGACTCGTACTGACTAAAATCCACGGTGTCCTTCAATAGGCCTTTGCGTTCTGGGGTCACGGTAATTCGTATAGTCCCGCGACCCCGGCAGGCTTTGGGCCCCTAGTTGACAAAACGCCTCGTTATTCTTGAAGTCAAACTTATAGCTCGCAACCACACGCGAGTGTGGTCGCTGTTGGCGTACAAAATATACTAGCTGTTCCCCGCGGTTTCATCCTCGCTGCTCGGCTCCTTTTGGTCGTAGCGTGATGTTACATAGCCTATAATCTTCCTCAAAAAATGGACCAACCGACACAAGTTTTTTTTAATTCGGATCAGTTCCCGAGATTAGCGCGTTCAACTAAACAAATTTAGCTTAGCTTTATAATATTAGTATAGATAGATTCTAAAATTATGTCTTCAAGTACCCAGAATCTGTTCTCCATTTAATAAGTGTATATATAGACTATATTATATACACAATACACCGTTGTATATGATATGCAATCAGTAGGAAGTGCGCGTACGCCTCGACTGTGCACAATTTCGTGCGCGCAACCTTTATGAATATTAAGTAAGGAGTACCGTTTTGTATCAGCTTATTGGGATCGCACTGAGTTATTGCCATTGACTGTGGTTTCTTGTGAAGAAAGGCATCGTATGCTAATGTGGGAGATGATTTGAATAATTTTATTTATTAATGTTGTGCGAAAAAGGGAGGAGGCGTAGAAGACGCTTATGGGTAGAAAATAACAGTCGCACGCGTTGATCTTCAGGACCGCGCCGAAAATTGGGGTGAGCCAATGGTGCCGGGGGGTCTAATCTCTAAGCACAAAACCCGTAGTTTCTTTTTAGTGACAGACATTTTGACAACGAACTAAGAATGAATGATAATTATTACGATTTGACAGATAGCTCCTTAGTGTCCGCGCCAGCACTCATGACCTGTGGATGTTTTTTTAATGCTCGACAGACACTAGATGCTGAGTCAAAATGACTTCAGTCGTGGCGATATTATCCGTCAGCAATTTGATTAAGACGTTAGTTACGTTCGTAAATCTGTATCCATTCCCGTGTTTTCGTTGACGAATTTAGACAGTAGACACCTTGGCACAGAGTGTAGACCCTGGAGGGCCGCAGAAATGCCCAGACCAAGACCTCAATTGGCCAGACCTGCCCTGGTCTGACCAATAGAGGTCTTGGTCTGGGCATTTTAAAGAAGCTCGCACTGGGCACATAAGAGGCCAGTGTCGGCACTGCTTCAAGGTTAAGCTGCGCTTGCGTAGGTTGGTTTGTGGATGGGTGACCATCATAGCGAGTTATGCAAATAAAACCGTTGTTCCCGGCTGTTATGTGGATCTTTGACAGTCGTTACTGTTAATCAGAAGCTCGATAGTCTGACAAACGTATCGTAAGTATTACCCAGTTGGTCGCGGGACTCACGAATTACCGTGACCATGGTACGTAAAGGGCTATTGAAGGACACCGTGGTTTTTAGTCAGTCAAGTCTGACAGTCCCTCCCACCCTGCCTTGGGTGGGAGGACTCATTTGAGGAATTAACCACGAAAAAAAAAAAGTGTTACCCAGTTACTGGGTTATAGAGGTCAGACAGGCAGTCGCTCCATGTAAAATATGAACTGGTTTTCAGCTGCATCTGGTCCGACTGGAAGTCGACAGAGGCATTTGCCCAGCAGTTGGATAGTAATAAAAATATATTGTCAAGGTAATGAACGCAGTCGGACTCCTGTTTCTACTGAGGGGTTTTACTAGAGCAAATGACAGTGAAGACAACAATTTTTTAGCGGTGCGAAAGAAACAAACCTATACTAAAATAAAGAAGGTGCACGAACGTTGTTGTGCCTATTGTATTTTTTTTTAAATATTTACAATGATTACATTCTGAGCTGCGTTACGCGAGTTTGATTCCAACATTGAACAAATATTTGTTTGACCTTTGCATGATCTACAAGTAGTCTTACAGGAGAAATTCTTAGTGTGGGGTTATGTTTTTTTTTTACTAAAGATTATAAAGAAATTGCAGTACATTTAGCTACATGAAACTGCCAGCGTAACGATTTTTTTTTCAATTTAAGTGTAATTTACATTTGAAATGTTGAACCAAGATCGATGTTATTCTTTCTCATTCTAATACTTACAAAATACATTAAACTATCACTCAGCAATTCAAATTAAAAAGCAATGTTACTAAGGCACGATCTAAAAATACCTGAGGTAATTCAATTTCTTTTGTTAGTTCACCCTATTCTTAAAATGTTTCACAAAATTTCTTTATTAACATCAAGAGTTGAATACTATAATTTTAGTAGTGATTGTAAGTTTAGGCATTTCGTCGTCACCCGCTACCTTCCGCATACTGCACATAGCTGCGCCGGCGCAGTGAGGCAAACATCGCGGTGATGGCGACAAAGACTAGACTATTAGTCATATTTTGTAACGTCGAGTAGGTAAAATAGGTCTTTTGTTAATGGTGGATAGTTTGAAATTGTTTAATTATGTCATTTATTGATGTTTTTTAATTGTCATAATGAGTTCCTAATACTTAATATTCGAAGAAACAAAGATTTCATTTTGAGAAAAAAAGTACAGCAAATGGATTCGAGTTAATGTTGGAAGTTTTTTGCTGATTAAGAACTAAGATTCTTATTTTAAAAAAAATCAGTCTTCAGCCAGTAACATCCTTGTACATGTAAATGTACAGTAGGAAAACGTGAAACGGATATTAAAATAAAATAATTGTAACGACTCTAAAATTAGAAGCTGTTTCTAAAATTTTCGAAGTCAAGGAAATCAAACAAAACATTTTTAAAAGGTTTTTCTGGCCGTCTGTAATTTCTTTTTACATAATATATTTACATTTCATGAGAAAAACTTCTGTTTTATATAAAATCAAATCAAAATCATCTATCATACAAGTACAATATAATAATCATCATACAAGGCGAGGTTAATAATGATATGAAATACAAGGATATAACATTTGTTATTTATGTATGTTCATAAAAGGGCGGGTTATGCTTGGAGTTTCTTTGTAGGATAAAATCAGGAATTAAGTTATCCGGAAAAGAACTGGAGTAGCCGACATAGCTAGCAGAGTTGAAGAATTGCCACTGAAAAGTTGCAGTAGTTCGGTCAATCGGACAATCCAAATAATATTATTAATATTTCAAAAATTTAATTTTTTATAAAGTCGCTATCACATCAAAAAAAATAAATGAATCAACGAACTGCCACATCTACACTCGCATCATCTTTTCGTCTGCGCCGTGAAACCAGTAGGCCTTCGCGCCGGGCGCGGACGGTCGTCGACTGCTGCTTACATCCTTGTCCTAAATATACACACTTATCGTATGCGTGATCTTATCGATCACTGCCATAATACTAGCCCTTTATAGACATGAAGGAAATCTAGATAGAAATGGGTATGGTAGACTTTGGGTCTCTCTTAGAATTTCTATCTATAGAATCTATTGGTTTTTGATTTGTAAGCGTATCGAAGAAATTGAGATAGGATTTCAATTTCGATTTAGGACCCAAATTGTGGGCATGCGGGCAGCGAGTAATGGGCGACTTGCTGTCCGACCATGGACCATGCCCGGGTCGACGGCGCGTTGTGTTCCACGCGCGCCTCAAAGAGTGTCAGCATATTGACGGGGCCTGTAGAGGGCCAAAGCCTGCCGGACTTTCCCATTACCGTAACCCCGGTACGTAAAGGGCTTGTGAAGGACACCGTGGATTTTAGTCAGTACAAGTCTGACAGTCCCTCCCGCCCTGCCCTGGGTGGGAGACTCATTTGATGATTTTACCACGCAAAAAAAAAGGACCCAAATTGTACCGAGAATTTGGGTTTATTCTACCGTGTATTTGGGTGTATTGTACCGAGAATTTAGGTCTCGAGAGTTGAATGAAGCTTGTTCTACCAGTGCTTTAGGTTAAAATTATGAGGTATCACTGCTGTTTCAAATTTTAAAATCAACAGAAAGAGTTTCGAGATTTAAATATTAGATTGATGGCTGGTAGTACTCGTAATCGGTAGGTTTATGAATTTTCATTTGTTTTTTAAGATAATCAGTATGTTTGCTCTTTGTGACTTAGCTAAACAGATTTATGACATGCCCCCCAATTGGATATACAGAAACGAACACAAACCACCCTTCTTTTGCAAAAAAAAACCTATATCTAATAGATATATAAAAATAGCAGACAGTTCTCGTGAAAGACTGATTTTTATTAGACAGCTATATCATTTACAGACACTACGCATTGATTACCATCTTAATTGTTTATTTCTATCCTTTCCTTAACTTACCACAAAATCTATTATAAACAGGTTTTTTACAATTCCAAGCAGCTTTTCACTATTTTTCACGAAGCGTTATCTTTTTCTTCTTAAACATATGAATTACTTATTGACTTTTTACTATGTAAAAAGTATAAATAAATAAAAGACAATGTACAAGTTATGGAAATAAAAGAAAACCATTCAGAGGGTGTCAAAAACTTCAAAGGGGGTCGCTAAAATATAGGTCACGTTATCTCTTTTGCACTTAGCAACTTTTTAAACAAAATGTCTTATGATTATGAACGTAAAATTTACATGCAAAATCATTTCTAAGAAACAATGCACGAGTACTGAATGAAAAATATCATGAATCAAACATTAAATACATCCGTAGTTCCGTATATAGAGATCAATGAGAGATTTTAGTCTCCGAACCTTGCCACCTGACCTTTGTTTTTAGCCGAGTGGAAAACTAAACTATTGTTTGGATATAATGCACTATGAGAATGTCAACAACTAGCTTGGAGTTCCGACTCTGTTCATCAAATTTCCGTCAATTAAAAATATAATAGTATTTGCCAGCTCATTTTATTATAAACCTTTTACAATTTAATTATGTTATTAACTTTCATGAAATAATAAATATTCCACAACTATCACACAACGCCATCTAGTCCCAAGCTAAGCAGAGCTTGTGTTATGGGTACTAGACAACTAATAAACATACTTTTATATTTATGAAAAGCTAAATAACTCTAAGATTTGAGGTAATTACGCAGTTCATTCAAAATGTTGGCTGCTATATGCTGAGGAAATAATTTTCTGCCCTAGGGGCAAAATGTGAATTTATTTAAATAAAAAAAATGTTTTTTCTTTTGAACTAATACAAACCGTAAGAAGATGGTTCAAATTGATGATTTCGAATGGAGGGATAACATAAACATAAACTAACCCACTGGCTCTATGCCTCTCTTTGCTTGTAACTCTGAAAAATAATCAGTATTTCCTTTTTTTATTAATATCATACTAGAGCACAACTATACAATTTTATTAAAGCGTCCAACAAAATTACTATTTCATAATATGTAAAAACAGGCTCTTGGACTCGCACAAATCACATTTGTGGTGAACCCCTTTAAATACCTATTGATTTTATTCTGTATATATCATCTATTAAAAATGTCAACTGTCTTACTATCACTGTTCATGAGATAGAGCCTGGTAACAGACGGACGGACAGACGGACAGCGGATTCTTAGTAATATGGTCCCTCCCGTTTTACCCTTTGCGTACGGAACCCTAAAAATATAGAAGATAAACCACAGCTATATCACCTCGTGATAAATTAATTACCCTGTAATTAAGTACTGAACATTTCCTTTTATGAATGCGATGGTCAATTCAAGGACTGTAGCCATAGATTACTGGCGATTCATCTCCGAAAACGCTTTCGCTGTTTGTACGATGAACTATAGCTCACTTAGGTTAAAGATTGCTTGAGTTCATTGCTTGAGTGAGCTCGAGATGTTCTGTACAAATCAGTTTTTAGTATCCCGCAATATTTTTAAGAGTTTGATGTCAAAAGAAGATAGTGTTTAAGTGTTAATGATGTAGTTCCTGACTTCATAATACTTTTTTTATAGTGTTAATGTCATCAAATGAGTCCTTCCGCCCAGGGCGGGACGGGAGGGACTGTCAGACTAGTAGTAACTAAATAGCTCTTTACGTTCCAGGGTCACGATTACCTGATGAGACAGTCCCACGACCCCGGCAGGCTTTGGCCCTCTAAGGCTTTTTTGGCACGCTTGGAACACGACGCGCCGTCCACCCAGGCATTGTCCATGATCGGGACGGCGAGTATCCCATTACTCACCGCCCGCATGCCCGAAGTTATAACACTGCGTTTAATTTTGAAAATATGGGTTGCTTCCAAAAACAAAAACGTGGACACTTCTAGCCAGAATTTTGTCAAAGGAATGCCAAATATAATCGAAATAAAAAAAAAAGCTTTAATTGAAATGTGTTACTTACCAATCCGTCTAGCATAAACTAAAATAAATTCAACATAAATTAAAGATGTTTTAACTAATTTTAACATCTCGAATCTTAATCAAGACGTGTTTTAACTAAATAGATTTAGCAATATGGTTACAGAACTACATAATTGTGTCCTAATACTCTCGAATATAAAAATAATAAAACACACGAAGAATGATTACCTAACATGTGCGATGATGGATGTTCAATGCATCAATTGTGTAGCTTCTACAATAAACGAATATTGATTACACATATTCATAATAGAGACGAGGGATTACTATAATCTCATTTATCTTTACATTTCTAATATAATGTAGCAAGTATCTGGCTAGTTGGAGAGCAACAGCAACTCAGTAACTTCAACCGATGAAATTTTCCAAACTGAGTGATGATGATGTACGAATGTTGAGGTTGTCGCGGGGGTGAGCTTGCACCCCGCGGGGGTGAGGCGGCCGACCGCGGGGCCTGCGCGGGCGCCGGCGTCGCTTTTCACCGTCGCTGCGCTGCGTACGCCTACCCGATATAAAAGCCTCAACCGCCCATTCACCCGCTCGCAGTGTGTGCTTGAACGTTACAGTGTCCACTTCACTCGTGCAAGGACTTACAGTTTAATCATGAATTCACGGTGTTTAATAGTGCTAGCAGCCGCCCTCGGCGTGGGTACGTAACATTTGAAATATTTAGGGAGCGCCCTCGACGCGAACCACGGATACCTGTGTCCAGTGACGGCGGAACTATCTAGATGTGTGGCTCACCTCTAATGTATCGATAAAAATATAATTGAGGTAGCAACGCGAAAGCAGTTGAAGTGTTATCGATACAGTTTCCACACTTAAGCGTTGCAACTGCGCGCGCGCAACAAGTGTTGAGAACAGATAGATTGCGGCCAGCGATGTGGTGTAACGACAATGACTTGCCCCAGTGACACACGGACTGATCGTATCAGTACTGGATATTTATTGGCGAAATTTTGTTATGGAGCTTTAGAACAATCAGTGTTCACTGCGCTGAGAAACAATCCTATTACGGTTGCTTAAAGTGCAGTATCGCATCACCCATTAATCTTGCAATATGACATTCTGACATCTTTAAAGAACAATAGAGTCTGCAACACATTGATGTAATTAATCACATAATGCTTCACAAGTGTGTGAACTAGGTCTTATTGCGTTGACAATCAACCCCATTTCTGCTGGCTTATTCTTTTTCCCGCATGTCAATGACCTCATAACGTCATTGTAAAGAAAGTTTGTGCAGTTTAATGTTAACTGGAGCTGGTATTTGATCTCAAGTAAGAACATGCAACCATAGAGTGCATAGCACGAGAAAGTAGTTTCTCGAGTTTTCATAATAATTGTTTATTATGGCAAAACTATTGCTTGCCCGTTTAAAGTTTATTGATATTTATTTTATGGCGTATTAAAAGCTTTGTTTGAGAGCTTACAATAACAAAGCTTTCACTTAATCTTTCAATAATTGTAAAATAAAAGATAAATTGCATAGTTCATCGCTGCATGCAAGATGGACATAAAAAAGTTACATCATAATTTCTATACAAAGAAATTCAGTGACCTTAGAGAAATGTCGCAATGCTTTTAACAGTACATTTATTCTACACATAGAGGGTGTTGCGCAATCAAAATTGACTGATTAGCATTTTTCGCAATGCACGCACCCACTATAGTGTCAAGTTATGACATAGATAGTATATTTGTGTTGCTCAAAGCTGTTGGAATGGGATCAATCGTTCCCACGTGCTACTACATAATGATTATCGAAAGTTGGTGCTTAACGTTAACTTAAGTTTACATAACGATCAGTTCCGAAGTCTTTTACTTAAGTTATGGTTAGAAGTATCTCGATCGTGGGAGATACATTTTTGACAACTTTCCTTATCTTTGGACTTTTTGAAATCAGTTTTTTTTTTTTAAATAAAGTACTAAGACTTTATCTTAAAACAATTCCAATATCACATCTGTTCTTTAAAATTCTTATTTTAAAACTATCGTGTCATGAATTTCTAGGTCTCATCTTCCGAAATCCTATTTCATGATGAGTTGCCATTTATATATTCTCAACACAAAAAAAAAACAGATTTCAAGAACATAACATGACGAACATAGTAACTTACATTATACAGTCTATAAAAAAAACTCGCTTCAAGATAACTGTTCAAGGACAAACTTTCAATATGACATCGACCATCAATACGCAATTAATAATTATTAATAAATAAATTATTCAGCCAATTACCGTTGGCCATAGTATACATCCTCCATATTATGGACTTCCTCATGACTTCTATAGCACTCACTTCCGTTCAAAGAATGCAGGAAGTTGAATGTAATGACAATATCATATCACGTGGACTTGAAGAATAAATCATTGACTTTTAAAACTTATAAGCTTAACGGTCACTAAGAAAAATAAGTTAGATAAAGTACCAAAATCTCAAAAGGTTATCGCGACTCTGGAATGCAAACGGCAATCCAAAGAATAGGATGGGTTTTAGTCAGTACGAGTCTGACAGTCCCTTAAACTCCACTCAAGACAGAAAGAGTTATTTGATGATACTGAACTACTGACGTCACCATCATCTTCCTAATTTCTTTTGAGATTGATGTGGCAGGTTCATCTGTTCTGCATCTCGCCAAGTCAACCCCTTTCTCCTAGCTTTTCATTTGTCGTGAACTTATTTATCAAGAAATATTCATCAATTTCACTTCCTCCATGTATTCCTATTTGTATTTGGCGCTTTTATACGTCCTTTAGAATGCGCACGTCAAAAAACTGGAACTTATTAACGGCGTCTGCGTTTGCATGCCACCCGAATCACTTCAAAGTTAAAGTGAACAGGCCTCTTCTGGGTAAGTTCACTCTATCGTAGACTTTGTCTCTGTCACCTCTGACCTTGAGTCAAGAGTGATCACATCACAAAATTTACAATACAATGCCTGTTTACTAGGATCTCTCTTTCTATCTATATCATCTTTCTCAATCTACTATCTCAAGGTAGAGGATCTCATCCTTTTCTCTCTTGCAATAATAACGAAATAGTTTCTATTACGACTGCAGAAGCTTAGGCTTTCAAATTCTTTAGTGCAAGAATATTAGATAGAACCTCCTTGACTTTTTCAATGCCATTTAACCTCTGGCTTATAAGTTATAACTCTAGACTTGTCCTTTCACATTCCTTCGAGACGATACAGTATTTTGTGTTACCTAACCTTGTATATCCTTATTGGGGGATTTCTTTTACCCACAGCTTAATATTCATCGCCTTGTGCATTATCGTCATCTTCCTGCCCTCATACCATTTTATTTGGGATCAGCGCAATACGTTTTCTTCTTCCATTCTCCCCTATCAGACGTCACAGCATCATTTGCTTCTTTTTCTTTCATATCATTCCTTACACAATCCACTCATCTTTTCTTTGGCCTTCCTCTTCCTCTCCATCCATCAACATCCATACCCATCTTTTAGTTAAATGAGTGTCAACGCCTTGTGCACCATGCAACTGTTTATGTTTGGATGGAAAGTAATAAAATCTGGGTGGGGAGGAAAGGGACCGTCACAGTCGTACCAAAAACCACTCTTGTTTCTTTCAATTGCCCTTCTTGTCCCCGGATCATGGTATACTCTTACATGCAGCCCCGGTAGAATGTTTTGAAGAAAAAAATTCTCGTTCAAAAATTGATCTCTAGTCACTACAGTCGTGGTGTAACTTGCCCCGAGTCAGGTTTTAAGTAATACCATTAATATAAAACTCGTGTTCCTCTACAGGATGTTCAGTTTTCACTCTGAGGTTAGTTATGAGTCGTTTGTGGAATTCACCATTGTTAGAATTTCTAACACGTACCCAGTTCTCACGGACAACGCGATCAATTGCGCAAGCGCCGATATATCTCGACTTTTTCTTTAATAGAACAATCTTGAACGATGTGTGCTTGTTTTCTAATTGCTTACAAATCGTTTTTGTAACAAAATATGTAAACTTTAAACTGTTTCGTGTGAGTCATTGTTATTGTTTTTTGGTCAAGTTAATCTATGGTTAAATTAAGCGTTAAAATGGCCGAGTTACCTTAACATAAGTAACTTTAACGGCAGTTAGGCACGCTATCAAATATTCATAATGTTATTATACCAAGCGTGCAGGTATTTGATTATCGAGACTTGTGGTGCGTGCGCGAATTTCACGAGAGCAATGAAAACATGGAGAAAATGTATCAGTTGCTTGAGTGCGCATGCACATATAGCTACTGTGCGTTAGATTATTATTTTATGTTGTTACTGCTTTTGAACGTGATTTTGTTCGAGAATGAACTATGTGACTAGCTTTATACAATCGCCTATAATAATGATGATAAATAAGGTCTAAATATTAAAAAAAAACAGCCTTCTTTGACATTGTTAAAAAATAGCTAGATATTGTACAGACTGCAAATTGCTTGATACAGCCAGAAGATTATCCTCAGTGATAGAGCCCAGATTTAATAATAAAACGCCGCAAGCAATACTGAAATAGAAAATATAATAAACAGACAGCATTAACAGCGAGTTTCCTTTGAAATCTTTTGTATTATTTCAAAAATAATATTCTGAAAAAGTCTGAACAATAAAAACCAAGCTTAGTTTAATTAAAGTTGTCGCAACATTATTTTATAGAAAAAAAAGAAGAATGAATTCTTTTAAGAGAAAATATACGCCTATTAAATTACTTATTGTGAAAAAAAAAACGCAATTACACTGTGGACAGTAAAAAATCGGCGAAGGGTTCCGTACCGATAAAAATAGCAAAAAATCATCTCTGTTGAATCGGGCTCCCATTCAACAGAGATGATTTTTTGCTATTTTAAATATTTATTTAATTCTCTTGTTTAGTATTTGCTGTTATAGCGGCAATATAAATCCATAGTCTAAAAGTGTCCAACTATCACGGTTCATGAGAAACAAAACGGACGAAAAGACAGACAGACGAACAGACAGACAGCTAGACAGACGAACAGCGAAGTCTTAGAAAAAGAATCGCGTTTTGCTCTTTGGGTACGGAACCCAAGATGACCGTCAATTTGATCAAGCATTGCGTGTTTAACAAAATATCTACATTAAAAGTAATTGGATAATTATTTATAATTGTGTTACTCTCTCCAATACAATGCGATAATAAGGTATAATTGAGTAATCTATTACGATAAGAATATCATTATTAAATTGTTCGATAATTCGCGTTGCGTAGAGTAATTGTAAGCCATTGAACTGAGTTGACGATATTTCAATATCTTTTAGAACAATTTATTTGAGTGTCAATTGCATTTTTAGCTTTGAGAACTTAATATTGGAAGTATGTTGAAAATTGAATTATTGGTATCAAAGTTGAGTCAACAGCTTTTTCATATACTATTTTTTTTTTAAATATATTTTTATTTTTTTAAACTTTGCCTCTCTCTAATATTTTATATACAACTCTTAAGTTTTTGAAGTCAAGAGCACCAATTTATTGTCACGTATTATGAAACAGAAGTAAGTATGTGAAAATTGTACCTACTGGTTGAAGATTCCGCCATTGTATTAAGGTTTGTTTACTTCAAGATAACCCACACTTGTCAAGATAACTCTAAGGTTATAACTCAAAATAAAGTCAAAGTTAACCAAAAGGTCATTTGACCGGAAATTCAAGAAATAATTAACGATCTTGCACCTAAACAATGCAACGGAAACTGTTGTTCTTAGGTAAAAATACACCGTCCACAATGATATCTCACGGCTGAACGTTTTATTGAACAATGCATGCATCCTGTGTGTTCCCATCCTATACAATGAGTTGCGATTTTTTTATTTAAAAAAATGTCATGTCTACTACGATATATTGGTCATTGACAGAAATATGATAGATAGACTGTTAGGTAATATTTTTACTTGAGCTACGTTGCATTATTAAAACATACTTCTGAGTTAAAAATGCTTGTTTAATGTGTATGCAGGCTCCATTAACTCTTCTTCTTCTACATTTAAAAGAAAATCAAATAACCATTGAAAATCAAACGTAATCTTTAATCAAATCGTAAGTTGTATCGTCTTTATCCTATATGCAAAAAATAAAAGTGAGTATCGGTTTCCGAACAGGAATCTAAATTCAAATCGAAATCGATTCTATGTTTTTTAAATTTATTTACTTATCAATGTTTCACTCAACCAATGTTCTATGACCAAAAGTTAAAAAAAAGTGACAGTCGGTCTAAATTTAAATCGAAATCTTTTTTTTTATTTGTTTTGTGCCGTGATGCTCCGTTCAATCACTAGCGTTTAAAATCACACTCGCCTACGAGTCACATAGCCTACGTTGAGAAGGTACCTAGTGCCACAAGCCAGTGATTGTCTGTCCTTCGACCGACGATATAAATAACCTCTAGTTAGCCCTACGCATTGTGCTGTTGTTTCCTTTTTTTACATCCATTGGCATCACCAATCACCATGCCTTGTTTTCGTGATTATTTTCGGCACAAAACAAGTTTCGAATTTATAAAGGACAATTTAAAAGTCAGTCAAGTTTTATTTTACTCAGATTACAACCTGTTATTCCATGTAGGATATTGCTAATTTATTTTTAGTAACCATTAATTTGTACTTAATACTGATATATGTTTTGTATATACAATACGATGGCTATTGTCCCTCAGACAGCCTCTTCAAGCTTTAAAAAGCTGCATTCTGATAAAAGTCGTAGTACTTTGATAATAATTTGTCTGTGTCACCTATCCCATTCATAATTATGCAAGTGATACTAAAATATAGCTTTAATACCTCTACCCTTTGGATGCGCCAGAGTGGTTCGAAATAGAATTAGTGGTTACGTAAGGATTACGGCACCTGCGCACGTTCAGCCTCTTTGGTACGATGTGAATTTGTATTGCTCATTAATTTGTTATAGGGTCTGTGGTCCCACTTCAGGCATTGTAATGTGTCAATTAAATGCAGCAATTAGTCTTTAGAATTATTATTTCTTGTTGCAAGGGTAATTTTGAACAATATCGATAAGAAATCTATTACAATATTTACATGTAAATATTCTCACTACCTACTTAAAAAAAAAGAATAGTATTAGAACAAAAAAAAAACAATTTCTTCTTAATGTTATTCAGTAATTAAAAACGATACTCTCCATTAACTCGCACATAATGGCCTCTTATAATTATTAAAAATAAATGCCCGCATTTAAAGCCATTATACTGGAGGTGAGCTTACGAACTTTCACTGTCCGACAATGGTCGTTATCTAATGGTGTTACGTCACATTACTCATGAGCCACTAATCATTTCTTTTTAGAACATTACCAACGCAAGCGTGAACTCTTTTTAAAAGTGGAACGTCTTGTTCGAATCGGTTGATGAACTGATTTTTTTAAGCTGTGACTCTTTTACTGTAGAGTAAGTTATTGGCATTCGAATTGTCTGTGTGCCAGTGTCATTTAAAATGCATTTTGAGGTAGAAGATTATATTTCGAACCTCTTTAGAGAGTAATGAGCATGGATTCTACAAGTTTTACAACTTTGAAGTGAAATATTGATTGAAATTAAATAAAACCTTGCTTTCTAATTAATTTAGTACTTTTCAATATTCCATATGAAAATGAGACCTTTAAAATCATGCAAAATAGACGTGTGAGCTATTTTATGTGATACATTCATCGGTCCACAAGATAAAGGTCAGGCGTGAGTGAGATTACTCAACTGCACAGACTCAGGCGCATCATCTTAACGAAATCGAAAGTTACGCCCACTTCTTGTCGGTAGGTCAATTTTTGTGGCTTTCACTGTATTACTTAATGTATTACACGACCTTTGTCATAATAATGTATCATGTTTATGTAATGTACACATGGTTGCATTACACAATAGGCGTAATTTGCAGTATTAATTTCCCTCAGCTAGTGACTTGCTATTTCTTGTGCATATTATGGTCGTAAGTGTACATTGTTTGTAGCACAATGCGTAGTTCATGAATATCGTAAAAATATTAATAATCTTAGGGAAAGTTTAGGTAATTAATTGTGGGTTTTTGAACGTGGTCAAAACACTGTATTTTTTTTTATTGTATAATTACCTTTTTAACGATCGCCAACGCCAAGTCCAATATAAGGTGTAAGGTGTGTTTTAGACGTTATCTGGTTTTTAATCGTTGTTTTCTATATATAAACTAAATTTTCATCTCTTTTGTTTCCTAACTCATTCACTACTGCATTTCGCTTTATTGCCACTTATATTTTTCCTTGCCGTCTTAACAGTAACCAAAACCGGTACAGAAATCAAGTAAAAAATCTCGTAATTACAAAACAAATTCCTTAGTAGTCAGTACTTCTGTTACATAATATGTTATGACAAGGCAAGCATCGTCAGATCAATAATTATGTCATGTACACACGAGGGCTCCGGTGTCGCCCGGGCATTGCGCAACCTGCCCGGTTCACTGAGCAACCTGACCGGTTCACTAGGCATATGACCCGGTTAACGGTGACACTAATAATACGTCATTGTTAAGCTGAGCTTGAGAATTCTTGTCAGACATTCTTTTAATCCGTGTAACACGTTTGATAATTCTTGCCAGCCAGGAGTCTATGTTTGTCTATGAAGTTTTTGAATATCGAACCAGTAGCTTACGGATTTTGACAGAAAAATGTCACAGCTGTTTAAAAAAAATTGTTATTCGGCTTGAAATTTCTTACCAGCCGGAGCTTTTGTCTTCTAGTAAAGAACTGTCAATTTTTGAATAAAGATTAACGTACGCATGCTTGAAAATCGAATGATTAGAGCTGAATTCTAGAACAAGAACGTTGTAGGTCAGAAATCTAGTTTTGATTTGAAAATCACGGTACGTTCTAGAACATGTGTGAACATCTTTCTCGAAGAATTGAATCTTCGCCGCCAAACAGTGTGTGAAATCCACTTAGTTCCAACACAATAAGTAAACTAATAAGTACTTGACATGTGTAATCAGCACCTCATTTCAGCGATGTTCGCTCGCTCCACAAACTTAACGAGCGATTAAAACCCCAGTCATCTGCCAATTAGCAGATGTAATAAGCGTAAAATAGGCATAACGCGACCCCAATCGGTGATTCGAATTTTCAATTATAACGAAATCGCTCTACATTTGTTCTACATTGCTTATTACACTGGCCGTCGAGGTATGCCAGGCATGCGACAGTGGTTTACCTCGATATCGACGTTTGATTTTAATAAGAAAAGTTGTTTGCGAACAATTATGCAGATGAGTATAACCTACAAGTTTTTAGGAGCAATTTTATTCAAGGTTATATGGTAATCACAGATTTTTTCGATATCGGTAATATTCGACGTTTATTTTTAAAAACAATACCTAATATTTTTGCTCGATATAAATTGTTCTTTTGATAGCAGTCGACATTATGATGGCCTGTCGGTAATAAGGAACTATAGAAAGGTCACTTCTTGAAATCATAACAGCAAGAATCAATGAGGCACACATGAACTAATTTAGTCAAAACACGCTATGTTCAATTGTTTTGAAATGATGCAATTTTTATCTTATCTCAAATAACAAAAGGTTCTGATTCATACGGGATAATTTATTAAACTAGATGAATAAACTCTCTATACCCTGTTTCAGTTTTCTCCTTAATGCTAAATATCAAACCGGTCTCGAAAGTTGTAAAAGCAATTTCTAAGTTCACAACTCGATTGAATTCACAGCGGTACCTTCACAATTTATCTAGCTAACGCACTTGCAAATCGACGAGAGAGAGAGTAAGGCTGAGGCTACATTAAAAGCGATTTGCGATGCGACTGGAAGAGCGAAATAATTCACACGTGGTATCGCTGATGTTTGGTGTAGCCTAGGGTGTCTACTCAAGCTTTTTCGAACTCGAGATAGCTCCAGAAATTTGTCTTAGTTCGTGAAAAGAGAGAGAGATTCTTGCTCATTTTTCATAAAACTTTCGAGACTGCAGAAAGCGACTTGAGAAGTTGACTCCAAGAATTCTTGAAGCTCGATATTAAAAAAGTAGAGAAACCAAACACCTTGGCATTCATTTACTTATTTTTATCACTCATGAGCCGCAGATCGCGTCGCGGCCTAACGTAGCCTCTGCCGAATGTATTGCAAAACTGTGCGATGAGGGCTTTCTTCTGGCAAATGTCAACCGGTACAGGTGACACACATGTTGTGACATAATGTGACATAACTCCTGTACTGGGAAGCGCATACGCAAACAAGGTGTTAACGCGGCAAACATAAATTACGTATACCACATTCAACATTCAATAGCCCTGAGGTAATTTGAGTTCCGCATTCTGACTTTTAAAGTATTACTGACTTAGATTTCGCACATAACGTTACCGTGAGCCAAAAATGTATATTAAACTGTAATCCGTTTGTTGAAGAAGTGTAATATTTGTATTTGGTAACATTTGTAACTTCAAACGGGACAACAAAAATTAGATAACCCGTTTGAGCAACTATTTTTAAGGCACCTATGTTTAGAGCAGCTAGTGTATTCCCGTTTGAGCACCTACATCTTTTGACGGGTCTCTATCGGAAACGAAAATATAATTCATTATTTTATAAAATATTGTTTCTTTTTTTAAACTATAGTCAGATGAATCGAATACCCAAACAAAACTGCACATGAGCTGAAAGTTGAAAATACAACAGTGTATTTTTATGAAGGAATTTATTCAAGTGTTATCTAGTAGAAGTCAGAACAACCAAAGACTTGCTAATTTATAGTAGGCTCTAGTATCGTTGTTGCCTCATTACGGTCATTAGCGTTCCTTGGAGAAAGAGCGGGTCAGTCCAGGTTGCAACACTCACCATAAATACTATTTAGCAAACCCCCTGACGGTATATATTTTGTAAGTTCATTAAAATTCAAATACTGTGATGCGTCGTTACACCACCCGCTGTTGCCAATATTGGAATTTTGTCAAACAGTTGTACATATTTTAAAATGGAGTCCAAGGATATTATGCAAAGCACTTTGTATTCGAAACTGGTTCGAAACACGACGACTGCATTATTTAATTTGAGCTTTCAATAACAAAATGTAATATTTACTACTTTTCCTCCCTCTTGGGTGGTAAAATCATCAAATGAGTCCTCCTGCTCTGGGTGGAGTGGAAAGGACTGTCAGACTCTTACTGAATAAAAATCTATCTTGTTCCTTCAGTTGCCCATTAAGTTCCGAAGTCAGGGTTACCTTTAGAGACGGTCCCCCTAAAGGTGGAATTCCAACAATTTCTAACCTAATGTTCTCTTTACAGCGGTCGGTCAGGAGTCCTTCAAATGTCCCGATGACTTCGGCTTCTACCCTCACCACATCTCCTGCGACAAATACTGGAAGTGTGACAACGGTGTCGCTGAACTCAAGACTTGCGGCAACGGTCTTGCCTTCGACGCTACTGACTCCAAATACCTGACTGAGAACTGCGACTACCTCCACAACGTCGAGTGCGGAGACAGGACACAGCTTGGTAAGAACTTGGAACTTCTTTTTTTGTATTCATCATGAACAGGAGTCTTTTCATAATAGAAGCAGCTGAGCCAAAGCCAGGATTTGTATCCGGCTGACGATAGGCTCGCCCAGTATTACATAGAACTCAAATATAACATAACTGACGAAATCTAGCGAGATTGCAAACGTTATGAAAGAAGCTAGCGTATCTATTAGTTTCAGATATTACAGCATAAAAAGTATTAAACAAAATACAGTAAAACAAAAAGTATCATCCGATTTACCTCGTCACGTTTCCGATTATAATAAATTCAGTCATCGGTATAAAAATCGAAAGGAACAGTAAGCAACAACATTTTTTTGCTAGCTCGAATGGTCAAGGCCGAAGATTTTACATAATAAAACATTATATCATAAGGATTATATTATTTGACATACCAATCTCCACCAGGATGTGTTAAAGGTCACTAGGCCAATTCACACCATAGAGGTGTAGGTGTAATACATATGTATATTTAAAATATTGTAAATATCTGTTTTATGCAAATAAAATTTAACAAAGATATAAATACACATATCGCTGCTAACCTTGAACTAGAGCCACTTCATCAAACAAATTTTATTTCATTTTTGCCAATCTGAATAGGTAGATTGCCAAACACTTTGATGGTTTTTCTATGGAAATGAAAATTGAAAGCTTTTTGTTGCGTTTGATTGATAGCCAATTATCCTTCGAATGGAGTGACATTTCGGAGAATCATTATATTTTGACGCAGGGTTTTTATAGTTAAGCTATAACTTATGAGACCTAGTCTCAAAACAAAGATTTGTTGTCTTGTTCGAATTTATTTTGGAAGTTTTTGATTTTTTTCGTTCGTCTCTTCAATGTCTCTTTTCTTTCCACAGAGCCTCCGATCTCAACCCCCCACTGCGA
Organism: Agrotis puta; assembly: GCA_943136025.2. Lineage (NCBI taxonomy): Eukaryota > Metazoa > Arthropoda > Insecta > Lepidoptera > Noctuidae > Agrotis > Agrotis puta. Next base: position 15,518,582 of record OW964169.2, on the reverse strand, counting down.
GAGGCTGTACGGTATCTTCCCCGACGTAGGCAAGTGCGACGTTTTCTGGAACTGCTGGAACGGCGAGGCTTCCCGCTACCAGTGCAGCCCCGGACTTGCCTACGACAGGGAATCCCGTGTGTGCATGTGGGCCGACCAGGTCCCCGAGTGCAGGAACGAGGGTACGTAACATTAGAGCGTTAAACCAGTTAACTTGATCTATACAGCACCTTTATTGATTTGCGGTTGAATTGCTGTCAATTTGAGGTTTATTTTAAAGACAGTTAGTGACCGCAGATCTTCAATCCTTGAAAATGTAATTCAAGCTCAAGATTTGTTTGCAATGTTATTACAAATATTATTGTGGATATAAATTCTTAGTAGTCGTGCAGTCTGGTCAAACGATCAGTCTGGTATTTTATTATGAAATCGTGATCGTAATTTACTGAGTATCTCAAGCACATGAAACCTTTGTGCACGTACTATTCCAGTGAACTTACTTCAACTTCATCACCGCTGTCGCTGTTCAATTTCGGTTTCGCCTTCCGCACTCTCGCTCACGTAACCTTTTTGGTGTTTCCCAGAAGTAGCGAACGGTTTCTCTTGTCCCGCTCCCGGTGAGGTGTCCAACGCTGGCTCCTTCAGCCGTCACGCCCACCCTGAAGACTGCCGCAAGTACTACATCTGTCTGGAGGGAGTTGCCCGCGAGTACGGATGCCCCATCGGCACCGTTTTCAAAATCGGAGACGCTGACGGCACAGGCAACTGCGAAGACCCCGAAGATGTTCCCGGATGGTGAGTTGACCTTTCTTAAACCTCGTGTACATATTGTATACACACCACATCATAGGACATACGCATTTCAATATCAATTCAGTTCAGCTCCTCATGACTCATGATTCATGGAACTCTTTATATTATTATATTTATTTTCATACCTGCATGATCGAATGCGGATGTCCTATCGACACCGTTCAAGTAACGCAAGTAAGACAGGCAGCTTGAACGCACCATAGGACTCTTCTACTCACTGGTTGAATACTGGTTCTGTGGTGTTACCAGCGTCTTGTGTGGTACATTAACATCTAGTACCTACCCAGCCTAATCATGGACACCAAGAATCGAATCCTCTTTATCATGAAATTCTTGATCAGAAGAACTAATATTGAATGGGCTCCCAAACATTAATCTGGTATAATGATATTCTTGGTGTCCCAAACCCTGAGACCCTGTAACCACTTCCACACAACCAATGTCGTCCTTGTGACTAACAACTCTTCTTGCACATAAATAATGAAACATAATACGAACACAGTTCGGTGGCACTTCGTGTTGCCTTAGCTTTATTATACACGAATCGATCAGCATTGTACAGTCGTTTTGTAGGTAGACATAGGTGGATAGAGCGACGTAGTAAGCTCGCCCACCTGAATAGCTGGCCGCAAATATGCGGTCCGGAGCCTTGCACGCTTGCGACATTTAGGACAGTTTGAAATTAACATGGCTTGGAGCAAAATAGTGCGCTCACGTCGTGTCATACGCGGTGTAGTAACCGACCGTGGTCAATGCCGACCGGTAAATAACGGAGTGTATGGTAATGACCGTTGTTTCACTCAGACATATCGTACCGAGCGTAACTGTTCAAGTATGACACAAAGGTTGAATTATCAATGCCTTTCATAAAAAGAGGAAATGTTCAAAAGAACGCCGGTGACTGGCGCAGACATGCAATCATGAAATAGTTATGGGTTTTTTTTTTCAACTCTCAGCGCTTGAACGTACTTGTCATTTATGAAAGTAGTGTTCACTAGTGTGTTTCAACAACGGACCAGTTCGACGCACAGGTTCTACAAAAAATCTGTTATATTTATCTGAATCAAACCATTCCTCTATTGAAACAACGAGAAAACTTTCAAAATGTTTATATTTGTTTCACGGTCTGTGTACGTGGAACAATCACAAATAGATCGATACCGAGATGCGCTTGCGCCGGTCACGATGTAACCGCATTAATCGAAGGTCGTAGAACCAGTTGTTTTCAAAAGTTTTTGCAAGATCTCCGGACCACATAACTGTTTGCCAAGAAAAACAAACGTTAGATAACGCTAGTTGGAAAAGCGAGCGGATATCATTCTTGTTGCCGTTTCAAGGCGGTTCACTCTTTAACGCCGACTGTGTACAAGATTACATTACACAATTCTCGCAGCCAGTTACCACTCGCGTAGTAAAAGTTGCTAGAAATTGAGATAGCCATTTATGTTTAACTCACTCGTCGTCGGTAAGCAATAAGATATAGACTAAGGCTATCTAGTAGACGAGGCAGGTAGTAAGGTTCGCGTACATTTTCAGCGAGGACTACTACGGAGATCTGGATCTGAAGACGATCCGCAAGAGCGAGCTGCTCGCCGGCCTCCAGCAAGACGGCCAGACCCGCAACACGCCCAAGCAGCTCAAACCCCGCCCCCAAAAGGAGAACTAAATACAATTCCCCACCCCTTAACCTTTTAATACTCACAAAGTTAACTATAAAACCAATACTCTGCGCGCACTACGAGCAACAAACACAATCTGACAATTCTGGCTGAATACAGATACATTAGCTTTGTAAAAAAAAAGAAAAACGTTGCTCATGGTGTGTGGAGATCGTGTTCCAGGTTCAAAAATATTCGATTGTTTAGTGAGTGAGCTACAGTTGATATGTATCACTTCTAGTTGCCAAATACTTCTCGTTGTAGCTTCTTCGAACAGTTTCATTGAGGCACGTTAGGGAATTAGTAAAACCATACAGCGATAGATGTATTTATTATTTTAACATTATACATATCTTAGTATTTATAGTGTCCTTTCATATATTGAAACCAGTTAACCAAGCCTGTATAAAGTTGCACCATAAACAGCTGGAACGTTAAAGGAAGTTGTTTTGCATTTATGACAACGTAGTTCTGTTTTAAATCCGTTAGGACATCGATATACCATTGTATCAGTTTATACCATGACCTTGTAAATATATTATTGTACTGAATTACTTCGCTGCGACTGAGTGTTGTTGTTTGATAGAAACTGTAATACTTAAGTTTTATTTTTAGTGATAAAATAAACAAAAATTTATAAAAATTAACTAAATGTTGTATTAATTTCCTATGTGTGTAGTGATGCACTTTAGCACCGTTTCCTAACATGTCCACCACACTGTTTTCTATTTCATTGCATTCACTTTCTAATAATATATTAATATTTTCTTGGTTCTTTTAGTAATTTTCTTCTGTCTAATCATTTATATTACTGACTGTAACAGCCAATCGTCATCCTTGGGAATCCAGGTACGTTAATTCTTCTTTAAGGTTGCAACCAATTTATTTTACGGTGTACCCTTGTGTAAGTAAAATCTATGTTTATCTATGTCGTTGCTAATTCTGATGAGCATTTCTGCAATATCTGTTTAATACCTATAGAGAAAATAATGAAAAATCATCTGTCTGATCCAGTATCTTCTCAAGACTTATTTTGCTTTGCATGAAGATAGACTATTATATACTGTAGTTAGAGTCAATGTATGTAGATAGTCAAGAATATATTTTGTCTATTGTAAAGAGCTTAAACCTGATTTACAAATTTCGAAGAGCAAACTAAACTGGAATAGATAGATAATATTCTGTTATCTAATAATTTCTTATGGTGGTGTCGTAAAAGGTGACACAAAAGTTAACAATGTTACGTAGAAGAAAAGTAGTATCTTCAAATTAATTGAAACTTCTATTGCAACAACGATTTCTACTCATCTTGATTACATTAGTAAAGCTCCCCCAGTAAATCATTTTGCAGTTGATATTACTACTAATGATCGTAAAGGAACTAACAATGTGTTTGATCAGTAACGCATAAAGGTTCCTTCTTCCATAGTTGATGCTTAAGAAAGTAATAGACAAATCAATGATGAAGAAAATATATTCTCCCAATTAATAGAACTAAAAGAAACTATAGCAGTTGATTCATAACCTGATAACATTACAGCGAGGATTACTACGGTGACGTCGACCTGAAAGCTTTGAAGAAGTTGGGATTCTGAATGTCAAGGAGCGACTCCAAGGACAGACTGAAGCTGAACCCATTCCAATTGATATAGTGTATGAATGGCCTCTTCAGAGTTTGATATTGTTGTTAGGGCCCCTTGTGCTGCGTCCAGTGAAGGGACATCGACTGTAAACCATCCAAAAGGATGATTGACAATCGATAAATTATTATCTTATTCTCTCACTTTATCATTCCCGTGAAGATGATCTGTTTTAGTCTTCACAAGTACGTCTAGTGATTTCCTGTTATGTCTGTCTGAAGAGGCGCTCGAGTATCTCTAAGCCATGGACTTCGAAAGTGAATCGAATACCATATTAATTTTTTGGTCTGTTTTTGTCTAAAACAATTGTTGCCAAATTTTTGGAAATCTTCAAAAACCTTGACATGGTACCAACACAATGTGCTGGTGCTGTGTCGAAATATAAATGTTGTTCTTAGTCATAAACACTTATGTAAGTTAAGTTTAGCAAACTTATATTTTTAATATTTTTGTAAATAAAATAATATTTTATACAAATCCTTTTTTTATTTCAATTACAATTCTAATCTATTTATGATCGCCGATCACAATGTGACCTTAGAGAAGAAATAGAAAAAAAACAACCAATAGAATAATTAGGCAGAATTTATTCAGTAATCATTTTAATAAATTAAAATACAAATTGCTGATAGAGTGTTAGACTAAAATAAGACATTAATATTAATCTAGACGGAATCTAGTAGCCAAACAAGATTTACGACCAATAACCAATTGCTTAATTCCACTCATTGATATGTATTTGAACAAGGTTTTTAGTTACAACATTTTAATCACAAGAGTATTTAGGGATACACCTTGTTTGTTCTCACTAAAGCCAAGCATGACAATATTACATCTATTTTTAAAGGATGATTTACCAGTAGAGGTAGCAAAAGCCTTATAACATAAAACTAAAGAGTTAACTTAGACATCGAGTTTGGCGATGTTGCCGAGTTGCAGTTGACGGATGGCATCCTGACGAGACATGGCTACCTGAGTGGAGGTCCAACCTGGAAAGCAAATGGCGATGGTTAAGTATCGAATAAAGATGAAGAAGGTCAAGGAAATAAAGAGAATAGATTCGATTTTAGAAAGTCACTTGGTGACTGAAGAGTTAATGCTCAGATCTGCTCTAGCATCACAAAACAATTATACTTAAATTGCAACTAAATTGAACACTAACTCTTTACAAAATGAAATCGCTAAAAGTGACACATACGTAACATTCGTCTATTCTAAAAACTAATTACTCAAAATAGTGAACTGTTATGAAATCTAAGTTATGACCATTTTAATTAATCATTTAGGCAACGACTGAGCATTCTTTAATGAGCTTGTATCCATTCGCGTCGTAATAAACTAAGCTATAATTGAGCAAATACCTAGTAAATTGTATAGATGTTGAAAAATACAGTACATTATTAAATTATATGTCTGAAATGAAGCACACTGATTGCAACAGGCTTTGTAGAAGAGAGAACATTGCCTAACACATAATAAAGACTTAAATAAATAATAGACTACTGACTTTTTCCTAAATGAATGCCTAGATGTTAAATTTCAACTCTCAGCGCTTAGCTAAAGGTTGCAAATTCAATAGTAAGAGTGATATTAGTGGTACTGAAACATAATAACGTTGAAGAATTCTACTTACTTTGAGTATTAACTAAAGAGTTCTTTGAAAATATAGTCTTGATTTCATCAGGCTTCAGTAAAGTGGGTGCGGCTACTACTATAGGTGATGCTGGTGGGGCAAAAGTTGCCGTAGGTGCTATAGGGGCTGATGGGACAATAGGAGCTGATGGGGCAATAGGTGCTGATGGCGCAATAGGTGCTGGCGGAGCTACTGGAGCAGGAGTGGGTATTGCTGGTTGAGCTGATGTAGATTGAGGAGCAAATACTTCAGTGTTCATGGCAGTTGATGAGCAGTCAACGCGAGTTGGGTAGTCACAAACACCGAGTTGCTGAAATCATAAATAAAGATAGTTAAAATATGAGAAGTAATTTCAAAAACAAAAATAAAGTTGTATTGACAGAAGATAAAAATAGATTAACAAACTCAATCAATGAAAATGAACTTTATTGTAATACTGATAAAGTAAACAGTATAAAAATGACCACGGAATTGCGTAGGCACTTCATAAAAGTACTAGAACCATGTTAAACTGGTCATATTGCAAATAAGGATTTGCATATTGAAATAATTGCAGGTCGCAACGGATAATATGGGAAATGAGTCACTGTTTTCAGAAATACTTATTGAGAAAAACAAATAAGGAATCAATAAGTACTAAAATATGGATGGTGTGTTTTTTAGTAAGGAGAGCATTTACTGCAAGTCTCGTTTAGACTGGGGTAATTAATATTTTCAACATTCTACTAAAATATTGAAATGAAAATGGAATTCTAAAAATAATAAATACTTTGAAATTGTTACGACTAAACAAGTGCATTACGAACCAATCCTTCTTAAAAATATTAACAAACAGAACAATCTTGGAAAACAACCAATGAAGTACTTTAATGTCTTAAAGCACTAAAAACTTGTCTTTTTTTTTAAACTTTGTCCCACACTTGGAATTTCCCGTTTACAAACATAGAAACTCACATACACAGACCCGAAACAAGTACAAGTAGTGTAGATCATGCAAATATTTGTTCCGTGCGGGGATCCGCGAGACAGCTATTGCGTGTCGACCAACTGTGTCGTCTTGCTTAAGTTATTGCCATTCCCAAACCAGGACCATCAATATTTTATCTTTAATCGTTTAAAAAAATAAATTACTCTCATCAGTAAAAAACATTCGACGAATTTTAATTGTTATTGCTTACAAGCTATGCGGAAGGCACTACAGGCAAGTTTGAAGGATGAGAGCTTAAAATGGTGAATTATGAAAGTACCTGGTTGTATGAAAGGTCAGCGGGACACTTGAATTTGACCGGCTGTCGACCGACGCATACGAAGAACTCATTACAGTCCAGTGGACTTCTGAATGCTTCGAAGTCTTTCTTGCATAGCGGTACCGTTGGTGGCTGTTCCCCTGTTGAAGACAAACAGAAAAGTTAAATTGAGTGGTTATTAAAAAATATACATTTTAGATCGCCGTCTGCTACAATTCTTTAGGTATACTTAAATCAGCCAGTAATGATGTATACAACAGGCCCCAAAGGATCTAGGTCGATTTAATCCCTGTATAAACCTGTTTTTTTTTTGGGTGTAAAAATCATCAAATTAATTCTTCTGTCCTGGGTGTTGAGGAAGAAACTATAACTTACTGACTAAAAACCATCCTGATCCATCGCATACCCTTTGTGTACCAGAACGCCCCGGTCAAAAATAGTTATTCGGAGACTAATTTAAAAAAGAACATTAAAAAGGAATCAACTTTCAAATTCAGAGAATTAATGTTTCAATGGCCATTAACCATCAATCACTGTAAGGGGTAAAAGTGGTAGACAAATATTTCGAAATGACTAAATGTCAAGCATATTCTGTTCTAGGAGCATAATATATGTTCGTCAAGTAAGTTGTTATAATATACGCTACGTCCGAAGTTGTTGGTGAGGCCCATCTCATCGATCGCAGCGCGCAATGTGACCGAGATGTGAATCAATGGGCGCAAACGTAGTGAAGTACGTGTCAAGTTTAATATGCACCACAGTCTTTTTCCGTGTTTTTTTGGGTTTTATTTTATTTTTAATGATAAACAAGCCGATAATGTTTATCTAGTTGCGAAGAACGCGAGTAATGGGCGACTCGCTGTCCGACCATGGACCATGCCCGGGTCGACGGCGCGTTGTGTTCCATGCGCGCCTCAATGAGTGTCAGCATAGCGACGGGGCCCCCTGTAGAGGGCCGAAGCCTGCCGGGGTCGCGGGACTTACGAATTATCGTGACCCCGGTACGTAAAGGGCTATTGAAGGACACCGTGGATTTTAGTCAGTCAAGTCTGACAGTCCCTCACGCCCTGCCCTGGGTGGGAGGACTCATTTTATGATTTAACCACGACAAAAAAAAGTTGGTAAGAACAGATTGTATGGCGCCCAATCATGTGGTTACTCGGAATTGCTGTATTAGTGCACACAGCATAAGAGCAAAAACACTAATTTTCATTTTTTGGCTTATCAGGAACTGATAATTCTAAACCAGAGTTCAAACTAAGCTTCACAAGACCATTCAGGGGTTACAGGCGTGACCAATATACCAGGTCAGAGGCACGTATTTCGTAACGTGATGACCCGGCTGCGGATTTTATATAACTCGTCTGACATTTCCAGGTGTGTCGCCATCTACTGGTGATAATATTATTTACATATCCGTCAGCAAGTTTTTAATGTTCACATAACTTGTCTGTGGTGCCAATAAAGGTAATTAAATTTTATGGTGTGCATGTATTTTTTACTATGTTTTATTTAATTTGTAACTTTTTTTGTTACAGTGGTAAAATCATCAAATGAGTCCTCCCACCCAGGGCGTACTGACTAAAATCCACGGTGTTACGGTCACGGTAATTCGATAAGTCCCGCGACCCCGGCAGGCTTTGGCCCTCTAGAGGGGGGCCCCGTCATTATGCTGACAATCTTAGAGGCGCGCGTGGATTACAACGCGCCGTCTACCCGGGCATTGTCCATGGTCAGACAGTGTGAATAAAAATACACTTTAGTAACATAGATTATTTGTAGTGGCACCAGAAGCTACTCGTACATGTAACCTGCGTTGATGGCTCAACTTTCTCAATGGCGGTGGTAGACACTATTCCATCGGAGTCCTGCGACAAATAGTTTTTATTCTGTTCTATCGCTGCGCAGGACTTCTAGTTCCTTCTGGGTGAGCTTCTTTGCTTCTTCATAGGTCTCATGTTTGTATCTGGGATAGATTGAGGCCAAGAGCAAATAAATAAAATAAAAGCTACTTTCTGACTTCTAGAAACCAATTGGAACTCAAGAAGAACTTATAAGCCGAAGATACATTGTAACTTAATAAACAAGATACATAAATACGATTGCGTTAACTTTTGAATCATCTCCGGTCATGTTGTAATGTTATCTTAGTAGCAGGTGTAATTATATCTAATGAGCTTTTAGGTTTTACGATGTACTCCATGATGAAAGATTTTAAATGAAGCTGCAGATAATAAAGCTACTAACGTGTGTGTGAGAAAATCAAACGAAATTGTGTTTGGGACGTTGTCAATAAATTTGAAAAGTTTGAACCAATAAGGTCAAGAGGTGGAGTTCCAGATTTGTAGAAAGACAACAATCATGGAACACGTTCTAAGTCTCTTCTCCGCTTCTGTGGACAGGCAGCCTAAGTCTGAATCTTTTCATTGCACGCGATGACAACGATGCCTTCTTAATAATGGCAAATTAAATTTTATTTTAATTACATAGCAATAGCATAGACTCAAATGCTTTTATGTCAAGCTATTTAGACTCCTCGTATTAATTTATGTATCCATCCAAGCTTCACGAAAAGTAATCAAAAAGTGTAATAAAAACACGGTTTAAATTCCAACTGTTTTAAACGCTGTTTTAAACATGTGTTTTAAAAGACCTTATTTTAATCCTGCCAACCCCGATTAAATTAAATAAAACATTCAAAATTGTGAAAAGAAGTTACTCACTCAGCTGCCTACTGCCACAGTTCACGCTATCCGAATAGTCACAGTACCCTTGAGTGCTAAACAGGAGGCCAGCTGGGCACTCCTGCTCCACTGCCCACCCATCCCAGCAGTTCAGGTAGTTATTGCACAGCTTTGGTGAGGGGATCTGAGCCCTCTTTCCCTCGCACAGTGGATTGGGTTCTATCAAGGCTTCGGGGGTGTGACCCAATATTAGTTTGTTGTGATACTGTGGGTCCCTCTGAATTTGCTGGATGACGTCATTTGACACTGGGACTGTGAGGGAGAATATGTTGCCGAAGTCCTGTGGAAAATGATTGAATAAATTATTTACAAAAGTCGGGCATTAGTAGTCCGGCATTATGCTGAAATGTGTCTATCTGGCACAGCCGCGGGTCACACAGTATATCTTGTTTAGTTTTTACTTTTTTATTGCTGTGTGTTTTTCATTTTTACCATTGATAAACCAGAGCATAACTTTTACAGTTTATACCGAAAGAATTTTATACAAGAAAAAATCCATTGACAACCTATGACAGGCTAAAGGTGTCCCACAGTGGAGCGAGCACTCTATGTCTTTGTCAATCAGACAGACGAAAGCGAAGCATTTCGATAGTTCTGTCACGCTATCGGATCTCTTTCGCTTTTCTATGTGACTGGATTCAAACAATTCCATACATTACAAATAAAAACGTCACGCTACGCATTCGCTACGCCAGTCTGTTTGACAAAGGCTTTATAGCCCAGCGATAAAACAACCAGCACTACACACTAATGCTGAACAAATTCCTTTTCAGTTACTCGCTACTCGCTTATCGCCAGCGGTAGAGCAACCGCATTAGTGTGAACTAACTGAAGATCATAATTTTATTTAAAAAGGAGTAAGTCAGTAGGTTCTATTCCTTACTTTGATAAATCCAAAGAATGGGTTCAAGAAACTTCCATAGTACGGCAGGGTAGGTAGATGTCCAGCGTTCAGCCTTAGGTTCTGCAGGAATGGGTTATTTGGGTAAGGGTTGGAGTAGGTTTTCACCAGGTTTCCTTCCTCATCGTAAACTGAAAAAGAAATAGAATAATATTCGTAAGTAGAAATCCCTCTAAGATGAACCCAAAAACGGAAATCTATAGTCTTGGTCACATATTTTTTTAGATTACTCAATAATTTTTAAACTAATAATACACTTAATATTTTAAAGACCAAATTAAAACTAAAATTAAAAACAGTGAAATAAAACAGAGATAATGGGACATTAGGTGTCAAAGTACTCTTCCACATCGCTGTCATCTGCGAACGTGCCCAAAAGAGTGTCAGCACTGCCAGTTTAGTGAAATATAAATAGCCTACTCACATACAAAAATAAAACTAGAGTCCGCGCCACCACTCATGGCCTGCGAAAAAACGAGGAACTACATTTTTTTATGCAATGTGATATAATGACATAGACACTAGCGCCACGCCCGCCGCTGCACAAACGGCCTCAGTCATGGCGCGGGTCATAATAATTATAATTTTCGAGTTCCTTGTCACAAATACAAGCTTCGAGTTCCAGACGTAGGTTCATTACAGGCTGAGAATACGTATGCTACTCAGCACAGAACAGTACTATTCTGTGCTACTCACAATCAAACTGACACCCATTTTGCACTAACAACAGGCGACACCTGCCTACGGGCATATTATTGCATTTTCAACTTTTGGCTCATTACCAAGAGTTGTTATTGCAACAATGCAATAATATTTTGAAATTCATTACATTGTAACTTGTATAAAGGACCTCTGCGTGCGGGCAGCATTTGAATCAAAACATTTCCTGGTACATTGTGCGATCAAATTTATATTTAATTTCATTTAAGATTCAAAATATAACTCGTAACATCAGAACTGTCTTCATCTATATATATAAAAGGAGAACTGACTGACTGACATATCAACGTACAGCCGAAACTACTGGGGCTAGGAATGTGAAATTTTGCACACGGTTTCCTATTGTAATGTAGGGGAGCACTAAGAAGGGGTTTTTGGAAATTTAACCTTTAAGGGGGTGAAAAGGGGGAATTTGGAAAGTACGTAACCCACGCGGACGCAGTCGCGGGAAAAGTGCTAGTAATATTTATTCAACAAGGATTTATGTTTATGCACTGACATTTGAATCAAATAAAAATAAGTTTGTGTGTATAAAAATCGAAATAATTAAGGAATCTTTACTTTTCGTTTTTTATGGAGTTGAGGCGAAGAGCTGATATTGATCACAATTAAAACCATTTCGTTAAAAGAGTGTGTTTAAGACAGTCTTCCAAAACATGGGCTTTTTGTAGCTTCCTAATAATTCTCTGGAGAGAAAAAATATGAAAAAGAATACCAATGCTGAAAAGGAGACCCTTTGCTTATAGGTTTAAAATCCAGAATCCTTCCGCCCTGGGTAGAACAGAAGGAACTATCAGGCTCTTACTGACTGAAAACCAACCAGGTGGCCGACCTTGACGTCTTTAATTGAGAGTAATTCCACTGTGGGAACGAGGTAGCGCTAGATGACTCGTATAGCTCTGTCTCTTTCCCACACTGGCATTACTCTCGCGGTAGGCCACCTAGTTCCTTCAGTTGATCTTTGCTCCGAGACAGTCCCACAACTGAAAATAATGCCTTGGGTGACATATAAAAGCCCTGTTAAACACTACTATGTAAATTCACACGCATATGCAGCCCTTGTCCAAATAAATTTGACAAATATCGACAACATTAAAGAAACACAAAGATGCCGCGAAGCAACACAGCGTTGCTCAGTCTTGTCAGTTGCAATGCATAGACGTGTGAATCGCCCTTAACGTGCCGCAGAAAAAAAAAAAAGAGTTGAAGACGTATAGCTCTTCCCAACGCATTGAACACAACTATAAATCCTGCAAGAGATCGCACGCACTAATAAATAAAGGGTGTTTCGTCCGTCATTCAGGTACTCGAGATTTTGTTGGTATAAATAAAGTCGTGAAGTTTCCTCGGAATAAAAGCCTTATAGAAGAAACGTAGGTTGTGTTTCCATAAATACAGATGTGCGAATCATCCACATTACAAGAGTTCTAAAGGTAAAGTACTCTGTAATTAGCGGCGAACTTTTTGCTATCAAGAGGATATAAAATGTATAACCTAGTGACTGATGGTTCTCGTGTGACTGTCAAAGTAGGATATTTTAGCCCTGGAACGTAAATAACAACCGCAAGAACAGGGTGGACTTTTAGTCAGTGAGAGTCTAGTCAGTAATGACAATCCCTCCCGCTCCAGCCATGTCGGGAGGACTAATTTGATGACATAAAAAGGACTACTCCTTAGAAAGTCGTAGTGATTCTCAAACATGCGATTATTTAGACGTTCCGATGTTTTGGAATCTTTATTTAAATGACATTAATTTATGTTTTTTTTCCAAAAGGGGCTAAAACAACAAGTAATCTTCGAATTGGTAAAGTTTAGAAAACTAAGGATTTGAAAATGAAGAAAACTCAAGTTCGTATTTAAAAAATTAAATATTTCTCAAAGGCAAAGTGATTCAAAAACAAAGTGCAACATAATAAAGAACGTAAAGGTTATTGTCCGAGATCATTGACCGCGCGAACATCGCATTATAAGAGATATCCTTACCGCCTGTCATGTTACTTGTAATTGAAAGATGAAAGGATAGCCGACGCGTCTGGATTGTCTATTTTAAAGCAGGTCTGAGGTTCATTCTGGTAATAGACCATTTCATTTGTATTAGTTGTGATTAGAATTGATATTCTTAAGCGTTATGAGTAAAGAAATTGATTTCAGCTAGACACTTTCGGTGAAAGAACATAGGCACAAATGCGAACATAGGAACATAAGACACCTCTTGACACGGGTCCTTACCGGACACGGATTGTTTTGGGAGGTGTGTCGAATTGGAAAGGAAGAAACGCCTGGGTGTCACCACTGTGAGGAACGCAGGAAAACACGGTGGAGCACATAGTGCTGGATTGCCCCGTGTGGGCAGAGCACCGCTGTGTCGTCACGGTGGCAATAGGCGGCGACCTCTCCGGCCGGCTTTGGTCGAGGCTATGCTGCGGGGCGAGACGGAATGGGAAGCGGTCGCCTCCTTCTGCGAAGCAGTCATGCTAGCAAAGGAGGAGGGACGCGTGAAGGCGAGGACCGCCTTCACCTCAAAACGCAGCCGCCGCACGGTGGGCTGGAATCGTCAAGTGGGGACTTAAGGATTAAAATGAGTATTTTTGAATTTTATGTACTAATACAAATATTTTTTGTTATATGTAATTTTTTTATACTTAGTATTTTTCGAGTTATAGACCCCTAAACTTTGTATGAAATATTAATCGGTTTTTGGTTTAATCTGACATGTTTTAATATTGTATCACAGAAATATAGCAAAAAACAAATTATTGGTAAACATTCTACATCACCCTTATTACGTCATTTGTTTTTAACAATACTCAATAGTGCCGTGACCCTCATTAGCGCATCGTCCATTGAGCGCAGCAAAATGATGACGTGTCATTATGTGATTGGATGATGAATAGCAGGTAAAAAATGATACGGTTACATTTGAAAAACAACCATCCTCAGTACGTTGTTACACATCGTAATAAACGCACTATCCTATCTCACATTTTCGGAATACTAATACTATTTATTACGTAAAAATGTTCGATTTGTTGTCAAATATTGATATTGTTGTGCTATTAAAGGAAAGTGGAAGTTTTAAAAATAATAGTGTTTTATATAGTGCTATTAAATCTAGATTAGTCCCCATTGTGTTAAGTGCTGAAAACGATAAAGCGGTAAAAGCGTTTTGTGCAAAATATTGCTATAATCTGCAAAGGAGACGGCAAAATGCTCATAGCAAAGAGGAATTGTTCAGCAACAATAATAGTGAATGGTTATCATCGGAAATAAAGTGGCCTGATTTCATTGTAAGTGCATTTGAAAGAAACCAAGACTCTGTTCCTAGTACATCAAGTGAACATGAATCTCCAGCAAAAGTGTCTACTGCCACGTCAACGAATGTAAGTCCAAGAAAACCATTTTGTGAATTAGGACCTAAGCAAAAAAAGAGACGTACAGAACATATTCATACAAATATGACTACAGAGGAAATATCTCATGCATACATTATGAAATTACGAGAGGATGGTAATCAAGGAATATCTAAAATCCTCGAACACCTACTTAAAAATCCACAGGATGTGCAAAAAGCGAAAGATAGTCTTTTAGGTAAAAATGATAAACCTAAATTTACTCCAGATGAAGCTTTGGGACTTGTTTTGTCCCTTAAGTTAACAAAGTGACAATATAATACTTTAAGAAAAAGTATCAAAGAGAAAAATGTCGACATGTTCCCTTCCTACTACAAGGTGCAAAATGCAAAACAAGAATGCTTCCCGCCAAAAGATGATATCACCTTAACAGATACAACTGCTGGAATAAAATTGCAGCGTCTATTAGATATAACCACCAAAAGGATATTATTCAAAGCAATCAATATTGATAGCGCAGACTTTAAGGAGTTGACAATGATAAGCAAATGGGGAATGGATGGTGCCTCGAATCAAGCAAACTATAAGCAAAAAATGACAACGGAGGACAAAGTGGACAGTGCTTCGACATATGATTCAGGTATTTTTATGGGTAGTTTAGTACCAATAAAAAATATTTCTGAGGAACAAATTATCTGGGAAAACGACTCACCAAATTCTGCATATTGGTGTCGTCCAATATTTTTCAAGTTTGAAAAAGAGAATAAATCAACGATTTTAAGAGAGAAAACCGAAATTGAAACGGAGATAAATGAATTGAATGAAACAGAAATTTGCGATTAATGAAGAAGCGGCTGAATCTAGAAATAAAGACTTTAGGCGATATCGCCAACACCATTCAAGGAAAGTCTGCAGAAGAGCTAATAATGAGGATATTTTAAATAATTTAATAATTAGTTCAGACCCAGTTAGTATATATCATCAAAACGTCATAAAATGATACGGAAACACAAACCATTTTCAGAAGAAGCGAAAGCCATGCTTCTTTTATCTACAACATTTGAAGATGATGAGCGGGAAAATATAGAATTTGTTAATGTGGAACATTTAGAGAACGAATCTGAATCTGATGAAATTGTCTAAGTGATAATTTTGTGAGTGCGTGTGTTTGTGAGTGAGTTTGTGAGTGTGCGTATGAGTGGATTAGGCCTCCTGGAGACACCACTGATAAAAAAAAACGCGCTTAGTTCTCTACCTCAAAGGTGGTGTGGAAAAGGGAATGAAAAACAATTTTCTCCAAAATCGAAGAAAATCGAAGCAAGTGCTGTATCGGATAATTTGCCTAAAAAATAGCGCAATCGAATACCGAAAGCGGTTATTTGAGAACTCTTGAGAATTAAAAGTTATTCATATAAAATCAAATTTCTCCATACAAAAATAAATTCAAATCGTTATAACTTTTAAAATATTAAGTATATACAAAAATCGCAGAAGAAAAATTTCTTGTATTTAGTGGTAGATCGCCAAGCCGTCTTTATTTTTTTTTTAATTGCTTATCAATTTTCATGAATCCCTAAGTCCATTAGAGCTTGATTTCAGCCCACCGTGCGCCGCGGGGGACGCCCATGTTAACGGACGTCGCGAAGCGATTTCCGGCCACTGAAGGCGCGGGCATGCGGACGGCGATTAATGGGTAACTCGCCGATCATGGACCATGCCTGCATGCGTCGTGTTCCACGCGCGCCTTAAAGAGCTGTCAGCAATGTGACGGGGCCTCTTTAGAGGGCCAAAGTCCCTCCCGTCACGCCCTGGGCGGGAGGACTCATTTGACTGTTTTACCACGATAAAAAAAGCCTAGCGGCTACTCTGTAACAAGTATGTATGTGTTTATAGAGAATAGCACTGCTGCTCGTCTTACGCAACATTAGTATTTGAAATAATTTATTTTTCCGGTTAGAAATTACTGACTAGAACCTAAGCAAAGGTTTTTTTTGAAAATGTTGCCCCACACTAGGAATTTCTTCTGTGTCGCCGACAAAAATAATCATAAATTCACATACATGTTTAATAACTAATCAATACTTGTCATGACAGTTAGCAGTGTATTGCTATCGCTTGATTCCTTGAAGTCTTTCAATGAGTATTTTTTATTGGGCAATTTTATTCCTTTTTACTTGGCAACATTGGAAATAACAAGACTTGAACGTTACTGAAGTCGTGGGCGAAGGTAAGTCCCTAATGCAGTTTCAATGCAAATGAGTACATTCCAATAGGTGTAGTCTAAAAATAAACATTTCTATTTTTGATCTCTTAGAATTTATGCACACTCGCGACCAAAAGTATAGAATCACTTACTTGGTATTGATCTGGATAGCTCCTCAAAAAATGGCGTGATTTAAATGAACTTTGGTATCAATTTAAGGTTAACAATTGAACCTTTAAACGGTACCATTTTTATTATTCTTAAAGCCTTTGTCAAACAGACTGGCGTGACGAACGCGAAGCGAGACGTTTTTATTTGTAATGTATGGAATTTTCGGAGAGTGTTTTAATGTTGGCAATAAGCTAATTGTTATAGGTTCTTTTATAGAGGATTAATAGCATGATAGTAGATAAAAATATTTATAAAGTTGATACAAGATCTTCCTTTTTGAAAAAAAAAATCGTATTCTATGTTCAATCAAAGATAGTATAATAATTCAGAGTAGACTTTAAAATATAATGGGTAAGTGAAATCTATGGATAGATAAATCAAAACATACTAGTTCAATTCTTACGCAACATCCTTTCGATTTCTGACTGATTTACAACCCACTAATCCGAATTTATAATGGATGAATTATAATTCGTTTTTACGATCATTACAGTTTCCTGAAAAATATTTTATTGACGCAATTAAGTCAAATAAAATAAATCATTCAAGGCGAATGAGATTCACTTTTGTATTATACAACTATTTGAATTTAATTTCACTAATACCATTTTTTTTGCTGTTTATTTTTATTCCTTTTTTGTTGTTAACGAAAACAACATCAACACGTTACTCGCTAATTGCACTTTACTCGTTTTTTTTTATTACAATGTCAGTCGTAATGTAAAGAAAATAATAAAAATATTACTGTTATTGCAATAAGCAGGTGACAATATTTTTTAAATGTCAAGTACATGCGCACACGCAAAAAACATGGACGAGCAGGAAAAACTCAGAGGATTAAAGGATCCGGGTTTACAGAGCAGAGAATAATTATATATATTTTTGGGGTAAACCCGCCTCATGATTCCTAAAAATTCTTGAAGGAGAAGAACAGTGGCGGATGGCGATATCGATATCAAGAAAAGCACAGAGGCAACCTGGAGACTCTCAGTTTAACTGTCTCAGATGCCGCAACGAAATGAATCGGAAAAGAATTGCGCAGGAGTCGAAAAAACCGAGGACACTAAATATCTGATAAATTTTACTTCATTTTGATGGAACTGAAACTAAGGAATGGAAATTATTGATATGAAGGTCCTTTTTTTTTTAATTGGTCACTACGTTTTAACATCCTACGCATGATGGTGGTGCAATGTAATCTTTATCAAACGTGAGGATTTGGAACAAGATTACAATAACCTGTTTTTGTTTCATTCATATTTTAGATGTGATGAATTAACTTTGTGACGAATGTATGAACAACGCAATTCAGCTAAATGCACAATAAATCATAGGTTTTCTGAAATTATTGAAATATTTGGTGTTGATAAATGAAGATTTAATCGGTCGCTTCTAAAAAGATACGTAAACGGTCGCGTGTGATGTAATGAAATACATAAAACAGCAGGATTATGCTGAATATTTGATCATAAAGAAAATATATTTTTAGAGGTAATGAAAACTTGGATTTTATAACACCCCATGTAAGCAATTAAGGGTTAACTCTTGATATACTATGAGTTCACCTACCTTCTCGTAACTTCTACATTTAACAATAGAGGTACAATTTCAGCTATCAATGAAATAAAATATATAATTTACTATTTTTTTTCTAATGACAATTTCCTTTCTAACATTAAAAAATATCACAAGACTACTTACATAACAATCGTTTCTGCCGCGCATCTTTTTCACTCACGTCGCCCTTAACGCACACCGCGCAAATCAAAATAGCAAGAGTAACAATTTTCATCTCGGTCCTTTGAGCCAGTGAACGTACAGGACAATGTCAGGGTTAAAACCCAGACCTAGCTTATATACTCTCAGAGAACGAAAACAAGTACTAAGCTATACATACGTGGGATCTAGTTTAAGTCAGGATACTAAAGGACAGCCTAAAAGGGTGCGCTCGTTCTATAATGAGTGGAGATTTTTTTATTGTTTGAAAATGGATTTTTATTGAGTCATTGGTTTTAGTGTAGGCCTTTTTTGGTAGTTGTTGAGACCATGTAATAAACGCACCGATTGAAGAAATGAGATCAGTTACCGTATTAAGACGTCTTAAAACCAGGCTTGTTCCAGTGAGTGAAAGAGACAGAGCTATACAAGTCGTCTAGTGTCACCTCGTTCACTCACTGGAACAAGCCTGGTTTTAAGACGTCATAATACGGCCCAGTATGAAGTAATAGAGTTTATAGTAGATTTAACAAAGGTGGGTAAAACGGGAGATCATCGTCAGCTGTGGCGCTCCCTTGGAGAGGCCTCTTTTTTTACGTGGTAAAATCATCAAATGAGTTCTCCCACCCAAGGCAGAGCAGGAGGGACTGTCAGACTCGTACTGAGTAAAATCTACGGTGTCCTTCAATAGCCATTTACGTTCCGGGGTCACGGTAATTCGTACAGTCCCGCGACCCTGGGAGAGGCCTATGTCCAGCAGTGGACTGTTATTACAGGCTATTGACTGAAATGTTAATGATGATAATGATGAACAAAGGTGGAACGGTTTATAGTCACAATATACAATCGATGTTAGACTGACATTAAGCTATTGACAATATCGTATTCCAGATTCCAGATTCATATCACATGCTTGCCGGGATCGCGGAACAGTCCAATCGGGTAACCGTCACCCTGGAACGTAAGGGGCTGTCGAGGGTACACGATGGATTTTGGTCTATATAAGTGCGACACCCAGAGCGGACTCATTTGATGATTTTTTTTTTTTTTTATTTCGGGAATGTAAGGCTGAGGCTGCCAAATACAATTATAAGTTCGTGTGGGTTAAACATGGGACTATTTTGGTTAGAGAGAAGGAGGGAGCCCGGGCGATTGCTATCAGATCTCATGAGCAGGTGGAGAAAATCAGGCCAAAATCCTTGTCACCAAAGGCACTGTCACCATTACCCACTACTGAAAATCTTTAAATTTACCAGAATTATTTATGAGTTTCAAAATTCAGTACTATATAATTCAATTTTTATTAAATATTATGCTTGTTTTTGTAACAATATAATATGTATATATTTTAAAATATTTCTGTGCGACATAGCTAGATACCAATTAAGAAATCTCGATGTACTTGTAGCGAGGAAATCAAGACTTTCCAATTTATATTATTATTATTACTGTATCTTATTCAATCAAACATGTTCACGAAAATTATATCTATCACAGCTTGCGCTTTATACTGAAGTATGTTTAAAAAAAAACAACAGCCTACTATTAAATTTTGCTGCTTCTGTACCCTTTCTTCTGCTGGTTTCATATAACGAATATATCACATTAATATGTAGATCACAATACAGTAATGTGCGATAACCATTTAACAATGTACTATCAAAATTGTAGGGGAGTCCGCACCAAACTCGGTATTCTATATATGAATATTCTTTCTAATTGCTATGATATAATTGTGCTCACGGAAACATGGTTAATGCCTAACATATTAGACTCAGAATTCATTGACGATCGTTATATTGTGTATAGATGTGACCGTGACCCTGTAGCCACTGGCAAGAAAGACGGAGGTGGGACTTTGGTTGCAGTATTGAGGGGCTTACACTCGACTCTAATAGTACCCCATGTTACATTACATGCAAACATTGAACATATCCTTCTGCGAATACCTAGTTCGAACAAAGGCCGATACCATTATATTAGTGCAGTATATATACCACCTAAAACTCCCGAAAATGTTTATGAGATGTATTTTGATATGTTGAGCATCTGCCTTAGTAATTCAGACGTAGAAAATTTATATTTAATAGGAGATTATAATCTACCAGATATCGAATGGGTCACAGACACACGTTCATCCTCGGGGAAGTTCTGTGCAGGAAGATCCGCAGTTTGTACAATGTTGAGTTCTTTTTTATCAGCTCATAATGCTCTTCAATATAATACATTTAAAAATATTACAACTAAAATCCTCGATCTCTTCATCAGTGATAATGATGACTGTGTCTTACATATGGCAACCAATGAATTATTGCCTTCTGATGTATACCATCCACCATTTTATATTATGATTCCGTGTTCATTGAAGATTAATACAATGAATCGTAATTTAGTAAAAAGGTATAATTATTTCAAAGCTGACTTTGAAAAAATTAATGAAGAATTTTCACAAGTCGACTGGGAAGGCTTATTTGTAAATAATTCGGTAGATGAATCAGTAGATATTTTTTATAATATTGTATTTGGAATAATTAAAACTCATGTCCCCTTAACAACAGTAAAATCATCTAAATTTCCTGTATGGTTCTCATCAGCTCTGATACATATCTTCAAAAATAAATCAAAAGCCTGGATAAAATGGAAGAAATATAAAAATTTATCGGATTATGAACAATTCTCAATTTATAGAAGCAGATTTCAAGTAGAATGTAGAAATTGTTACTCAAGACACATAAATGCCGTCGAGGATAGTATCAAAAATAACGTTAAATATTTCTGGAAATTTGTCAGTAGTCGTAAATCATCAAACGGCTATCCTGCGACTATGCATTTTAAAGATCAGTCTACTAATAATCCTGATGAAATCTGTAATCTGTTTTCAATATTTTTTAAATCTGTCTATGAAACTTCTACATTTAAATATGATGAGTTGTCTTTTTCCAGTGAATACACGGATAACTCTCCGCTTATAAACAAACTTAAATTCACATTAAAACAGATTATGAACGCAATACAGTCCCTTGATGTTACAAAAGGCCCGGGACCAGATGCACTTCCTGTTTTGTTTCTTAAAAAAACGGCTAAGAACATATGTATTCCTTTACAGATCATATTTAATCGATCGTTACAGGAGGGTATATTTCCTAGTCTATGGAAACAAGCAAATATAACACCAGTTCATAAATCGGGGCCTAAGAACGATGTAGAAAATTATCGCCCAATATCTATACTGTCGGCTTTGGCGAAGCTCTTTGAAAGACTAGTACACAGTGAAATATATCCTCTTCTTCATAGTATTATTGCCAAAGAACAACACGGTTTCGTTCAAAGAAGATCTACTGTGACCAATCTCATAGCATATACTGATTATTTATTTAACAGTATGGATTCTGGTACTCAAGTGGATTCTGTTTATACTGACTTTCGAAAGGCTTTCGATAAGGTTGACCATGTACTGCTAATGAACAAACTTGCTTACAATGGTATCCGTGGGGATTTGTTGAGATGGTTTGCTTCATACGTCATAAATAGAACACAAAAAGTTGTAGTGAATGGCTATCAGTCCTCTTCTATATCCGTGACATCAGGCGTACCGCAGGGATCAATTTTAGGACCTCTTCTTTTTATACTCTTTGTAAATGATATTGATGGCTGTTTTCGTAACTCAAAATTTCTTATGTATGCCGACGACTTGAAAATTTATAGATCAATTAGAGACACCAATGACTGCTACAAACTTCAAGATGACTTAAATCGATTTAGCCAATATTGTATTAATAATAAACTTCAATTAAGCATCTCCAAATGCTGTTGTATAAGCTTTACTAAAAATAAAATAAACCTGAAATATCCTTACTCTCTAAATGATATAACATTAAACAGAGTAAGTTTGATCCGTGATCTTGGTGTGGTTATTGACGATAAGCTACATCTCAACACACACATTAATACGATCGTCAATAACGCCTGGCGTATGTTTGGTTTTGTTCTCAGATCTTCGACTGATTTTGTGCGTCCACAAACATACTTACATTTGTATAAGTCATTAATAAGGTCACAGTTGGAATACGCAGTTGCGGTGTGGAATCCTCTATACAATAAATATTCGGATTGTATAGAGAGGGTTCAGAAAAAGTTTTTGAAAGCCTTGCAATATACATGCTCTCGTACCTATCTTTCCTATCCCGATTTACTGAAAAAGTATAACCTGCTGTCATTATATAGTCGACGAATTTTCCTTGAGACTATGCTCTTGTACGACTTTTGTAATAGTACATATGACTGTTTAGACATCTGCAATAGAATATGTTACGCAGTACCTAGAAGCGCCCAAACAAGAGCAGTGCGTAAGCAGTCACTCTTTGCTGTGTCATCGAGTCGTACAAATGCTGGCATGCGAGCTCCTCTACGACGCCTTACTAATAATTATAATAAGCATTTTAGTAATATAGACTTATTCTGTTTGTCACATGGTAAATGTAAAAAAGCTATCCTTGAAGTACTTAATCAACCATTCTAATTTTCTGTTTGTTTAAATTAATATTTTTTACATATAGCTACTGTAATTCTTCTTTAATATTTTTGTTATTGTTACACCAATATTGTTAAAACAACTTCTTTAATATTTTTGTTATTGTTACACCAATTGTAAAACTTACATTTCACTAAGCATTTTGAACTTTACATTAATATTTATTTTCTTTTCCTTAAACTTTATTTTCTAGCGTAAAAATGTATAACGTCAGTAAAACCATGGACGAATTCGTCCTTGGTAAAAAGTATCCTGTGAATAACGCAGTGGATTACATAATTATTATTTTTAAGTCTCACTGTTTGTATAATTTTATTATGTAATTGTTAGTTGTTCCAAATAAAATAAAATAAAAAAAATAAAAATTTAACCACCAAAAACAAAAGGGGTAATTTCCCATCAGTACCAAATTCTAATTTAAAACTAATAAAATGTTCAATTCAAATTTACTGTCGGCTAAAAATACCATACCGTCTATTACAATGCCAGCTACGAATACTACCATTAAATACTATGTAACATGCCCCAACAACCAGCATGAGTATCATAACTCATGCTTACCTGATTCCTGTCTAATCCCGCATCTAGGCATCCTGGTTACACCATTAAATCATGGCATAAGATCTGATAGAACATTCCCGAAGCTCCATTAATCAAACCTGCAGGTCTTAAACGGCTTATAAGCAATATTCCTAAAATTATGAAATACCAGCAATGTCATAAGCAATTCTTCTAATATTCGTAAAATTGTTATTATACGCATAAGCAGAAACATGCATTCCATATTTGAACATAGACGTATAGCATAGACTGAGAACTAAGTGTTTCTCTAAAAAGAGAGCAAAATAATTGTAGGACCATCTATCTATCTTTTTCCTTTTCATTACCAAAGACATTATCTACGAGTATGTTATAATATAGTTATTCTAATGCTCTGGCCATGTTATAAATATTTTATGGACCATTTTACGATTCATAGACTACTGTTAAACAGGTGAAATTCTGTAATATTTAATTGTCAATTTCAATGAGTATAACGATACTATTATGATATTGCTAAAGTAGCCTTTTTAGACCCGCTGTCTGTTCCATCTCCATTTTGAAGCTTTATTACATGTCCTGAGATATAAATTACAAATATCTTGTTAGCAGATGAGTCTTGTTATCAATTCGTTGTCGATGTTATGTGTGACGCTTAATTTTGAGTTGATTTTTAAGTTGACTTGGGTTTGGTAAGAGTGTAATCAGTCTTTGTAACTTGTAATATTAATAATGTTGAAAGTCTGTCCTACTAATAATTTATGGAGGTAAAATTTGTTTGCTTGTAAATGGGTTAGTTTGGACGCTTTTATTATTTCTGAGTGCTAAGGTGAAGAGACGATAGGTCGCGGGACTGTACGAATTACCGTGACCCCGGAACGAAGAGGGCTATTGAAGGACACCGTGGATTTTAGTCAGTACAGTAGTTTGAGTGAAAGAGACAGAGCTATACAAGTCTTCTAGCGCGACCTCTTTCACTCACTGGAACAAGCCTCGTTTTAAGACGTCATAATACGGCCCCTGGACGCGTATCACGAGGGTTGGTCGAGGATGAACAGTAAGTAAGAAAAGAAAAGCTTGAGATGTCCAAATTTTTTGTATAATAAAAATTGCAGCTCCTATATATTAAAGGTTCACTACATTGTAGATATGAATTGAAAAAAATGCATCTCCGTAATGTTGAAGGTTTATTAAACATGGGGGATTTATAGTCAGTAACAGTCTGACAATTTCTACCTAGGGCTCTGGACACATTTGATGATTTAATCATCCCTAAAAAAAGTGTTGGGCAACAATATCTTTAAGGAAATGAATATAAATAAGTCAAATAGAGCATTGATATTTTTCATAGTAATAAAAACGCCTCCTTTTATCGACCACTGTAGAGATCAATGCGTAGGATTTCCACTACGAATGTGTGCTTTTATTGTATTTAGTTTAGTTAATTACGAGAGGACATGCGCCAACGCCTTCCGCCAACCTTAATGAATCTCTTAATAAGAAGAAAGATTGAGATAAGGGAATTGATCATTAACAAAAGTGTGGTAAGAGTGTTTGTGACTCGAGCCTGGCACTGGTTGAAGCCATGCTGCGGAACGAGGGGGAATGGGAAGTCATCTCCTTCTGCGAAGCAGTAAGGAGGAAGCGGAATACGTGAGTGAGAGAACATCTTCCACCTCACGCTACAGGGCGTCGGAAATTGCGTGACGCTTTCCGGTCTCCATTAGCACAGGCTTGCGGTCCAGCCCCCGCGGAAGACGACCATGAATCTAGCCACCATAGGCGCCGAGCGGCGAGTAATGTGATCGCCGCCTGATCAAGGATCAGTCCTAAGACGAAGGCACGTAGTGTTCCATTAGCGCATCAAAAAACTGACGAGGCCAAACACCTGCCAGCATCGCGGGACTTTCTAAGCTTATCGTACCTTGGAACGTAAAGGGTAATTGATGGCAGAGGGTAGATTTTTAATCAGTAAGGCTCTGATAGTGCTCTCGGCCGCCCAAAAGCCCGTTGGGTTAACGATATCGTCAAGATCGCGGGGAATAGTTGGATAAGAGACGCACAGAACCGAGAGATATGGCATAAAAAGGGGGAGGCCTATACCCAGCAGTAGGTGATCCCGGGCTGATATCGTGATGATGATGAAGGTTTGATAGTCAGTCGCGGGGCTTATGATTTACCGTGACCCTGGTACGTAAAGGGCTATTGAAGGACACCGTGGATTTTAGTCAGTACGGGTCTGACAATCCCTCCCGCTCTGCATTGGGAGGACTCATTTGATGATTTTACCACGTTAGAAAAAAATGCTCTGATAGTCCTTTCCGCTCCGCCAAAGGATATTTTTTGATTTTACAACACAAATTAAAAAAAAAGCAACGATGTGTGTGATAATGTTCGTAAAATCACTCGGTACTATTGGACCTAATAGTCGTTTTTGCAGGGTCATTAAATCCTCTTAAGTGGCATCGTTTGGACCTGAAGTAACATAAAAGTCTACTCTAGAGGCAATTCTGCTATTAAATCTACACTAACACTTGCTTTATTTGACGCAAATGATGGGAATTTAAGCTCTCTTACTATGTCTTCTGACCGACGGTCAGTCTATTAATCTTTAGATGCACGCAGACTTATAAAAAAACAACTAAGCCGAACAAAACGAATTTCTTTCCTATTATGTTTTCGACGCGTGACCTTTTCTTATTCATGGTGGGTGAGATCCATCTCTTAGCGTTCAATACCGGGCACGGTAACCTGTAGTGATGGTTGATGTCGTCAAATGGCAGTGGTCCATCTCACATGGGCCGCTTGGCTCACGAAATCGTCGTCGTGACCACCATCCCCGTCGCGACCAACTTAGTCAAAGAAAACAAAAATTATTAATTTCCAGCGTAATGGGCCATTCACGATTTTGGTCTAATGTCTAATGTTGTAATTCTTGTTATTGCTAACAAGGATAAACATTCAAGACTTTAATTAATTAAAGACGGGTTAACAGTTTTCTTACACCAAGACTTTGATGTATGCAGAGCGGCGCCTGTGTCTAGACAAGTACCTCGTTCTCTTTTTGTAATCGCATGTGTAATTAATGAGGTACACTTAAATTCCTTTTTAAAGATTTTTTTTTTCTAAAGATTCTTAGATAGGGACCTATAAAAAATACCTTCGCGCAATCTGGTATTCCAGAGGCCGATGGGTAGGCGAGTGCATTTTAATGTTGATCATGTAAGGAACGCATGTGATGTAGCTGGTGGCTCTGAATTATTGCTCATTACAATTTATGTTTTGTCAAGAAGAATGGTCTCGTTTTCAAAATAAAACTGGTCAAGTGCATGTCGGACTTCACACAATGAAGGGTTCCGTAGTAAAAAAATATTTTTGAAGTGAAAACTTCTTTAGCGGCGTTGTGCACTTTTTTTGGAATGGGTAAAAAATGTTAAACTCGCGTCAGGACACGTGACCTGATTGAAAATTCGTAAGACGGCGCAGGGCGCTTGCGCGAATTTTCGTGTGTGTTTATTACTATTGAAGTTTTCACTTCTGCCGGCACTCCCAGAGTGCAACCCGTCGTTTTTGAAGTGAAAACTTCTTTAGCGGCGTTGTGCACTTTTTTTGGAATGGGTAAAAAAATTTAAACTCGCGTCAGGACACGTGACCCTGATCGAAAATTCGTAAGACGGCGCAGGGCGCTTGCGCGAATGTTCGTGTGTGTTTATTACTATTCAAGTTTTCACTTCTGCCGGCACTCCCAGAGTGCAACCCGTCGTTTTTTTTTTTTTACGCAAACTTACCATCACAGTTGAACTTATTGTTCACAGCCGCTTCGCTCATTACAACTCGAAAATTATCCCATGGGAATATTGAATCAGATTAAAAACTATCCTATGTGTTAATCCAGGACAGATGGACGACAAAGTGATCCTTTAAGAGTTCCTTTTTTTAGGCACCACGGAAGTCTAAATACATACTTAAATAAGGCAGAGCAAGCATTCCGCTATAGTATATGTACGAAGTATAATGACGTGAAAATGATTGTATTAAATTTTTGAAACTACTCTGCTGTGTCTTTTAAACCAGTTAGAATTATCTCAGTGGTGATATAAGCAGATTTCCTTTTACAAATAAAACAACTGAGTCGATATACTTATAATTATTTGAAGTAATATTTACAAACTGACACAAGACTTTTATCCTTTCTAACTTCGCATATTTGTAACTGTCATAATGACTCAGTTTTGTTGTGATAATCAATTTCAAAATCTTACGGGTTCCGTATTATATTATGACACATTATGATACAAAATATCATTCGTTACAAATTCTCTATTCTATTTTATTTTTGGTATATTACAACCAAAGGTGATGTCGACTATTTTACCAATATCTTCAGTGAACTAGAAAAACACCCACCAAAAACATTAAATGTAAAAAAATGCCAAGTCTCTCGATGCAGTCTTTCCATCGTAAAAAGTTTTGAGATCTCATAGAAGCCAAGTCCTATTCAAATTATTTTGTAGTTATAAATCAACATTTAGTAATTGTATCAATAGTTTTCTTTATATTATAATTATAGTGACTTGGCAATGAGCACCAATTTATGTCCTGCGCAGTTTACTAGTCTTGGATGAGACTGACTGCCGTTGCCGAAATTCGGTTGGGACGACACGGATAAACCAAAAGAAAATTAATTTTGTGATATTAATGTTTACGCATGCGGTGTGTGACTTTCAACTCCAAATATGCCGTTTTGTTTCTTCTTGTGCTCATTGCCAAGTCACTATAATTATAATATAAAGAAAACTATTGATACAATTACTAAATGTTGATTTATAACTACAAAATAATTTGAATAGGACTTGGCTTCTATGAGATCTCAAAACTTTTTACGATGGAAAGACTGCATCGAGAGACTTGGCATTTTTTTACATTTAATGTTTTTGGTGGGATCTCATTTATTTTTTGTAAGTGTATTTCTTTCTTTTTTTTTAGGTGACCTCATAATTTCTTGGACTTCAGCTACTGCTTTGCTTAGAACCCACTCTCTATCTCTATCGTTTCTTTTCAACGAGCTAAATAAACATAAATCTACTAACTTACAAACTAAATATAACTAAACTAAATAACACGTAAACAACTAGATATTGTAACTATGTCTATGTTATATTAATAAACTATTTGCCTAAATAACTGTTTCAGTAACAATAATAAATCTACTATCTAATCCGGCTAACTTAAGTTCTCCGAATATAGCTACAATATTTTTTTAGTTTCGAAATGGTTTTTCATAGGTAGATGGCGCTATCAAATGAAAATTATCGAATTATTTTAAAGTACTACTTAAACTGCGCTCGGTAACGAAACCATAGCGCGATTCAGACAGGTACAACGCCATCTATCGAGCGCGCATACAATCGAAATTTATCGCAATACAATGGAGTTTTAGCTTTATTAATTTAATGAATTATGAACTTTATGTATTAATTATAGTCTATGTATTACATTTATATTATTCTTTCCTATTCTATGTATTTATTCATCCAATTGAATACTTAAACAACGAACAAAGTTAACAATGCAGTCAAAATCCATACATAATGTTCTTGCCAAACCGCAAATATAAAATTGTTTTCTATGTTATATTATTTTTTAATGTTTTTATAATTTTTCCTTTATATGTGGCTAATGACCTATCTTGGTGCAAAATTTGAAGTTTCTAAGTCTGCTAGAAGTACCTTAGATTTTTGATGATCGGTCAGTGAGTCAGTGAGTCAGTGAGTGAGTGACAAAATGGTGTAACTTTGATCGACCGTAACTCCTAAACTATTAATTCAATTGGCATGTAATTTCGAACTTAAGCTTGTTCTGATGCCTACTATTATTCACCGAAAACCGAAACTCCTAGCTTTGTCCACGTCGAAGATATAGGGGGGGCGAAACAGCCGCGAATCGCATCGAGAAAAGATGGTACGGCCGTGCCCGTTTTGCTCGAGACTTGGCTGGGGCACTGCCGTGCCCCCAGATTTGTGTGCCTGTCTACGAATAATGAAAAATGAATTGAAAGTTAAAATCATTAAGAAAAAAAAAAGCTGAATACAATGTCGAAGTTTTGTTGGTAATTTGTTTTTTATGAAACATTTTTGACAAACAACGTTAAGTTTTGTGTCAAAGTACAATTCATATAAAGTTAACTGTACACTTTCTTCCTTATCTTTGTCAACTTGAAACATGGTTTTCAGCAAATGGAATCACGAAATAAAGAATAAGTGAAAATTCGAAACATACATTTTACAATTACCTAAAGTTGTTCCAAAAAACTAATCTCCAATTTATGCCGACATGCATCCAAACATGATTTAACTTCTAACATTAAAGAATTAAAAACGTAATCGTAAAACCAAAAATAACCAACGAAAAACACACTTTAACATTATCTCATTACAGTTAATTTTCGACCAAGTGCTCTAAAAATGTCATAAAATCTGTGATAAAGTGAAACCATTGCTTCAGCGGAGATCACTTTCTAGTGCGCGTGCGCCGATGAAAGCGATATTAGCATGATGCGCACGAAATCAACAATTATGTTATACTTACGCTCATTATATGCATAAATCGGTAGAGAGTGGATTTTATTAATTACTCTGATTATGTGGAACATGTAAATACCGATTGTATCTGGGATGAATTGTGACTGTCGCTTTTATGGTCTAGAAACCGGACCTTATTACTAGACAGAGGCCCTTTGTTTTTTTTTATCGTGGTAAAATCATCACATGAGTCCTCCCGTCCAGGGTAGAGCGGGAGGGACTGTCAGACTCGTACTGACTAAAATCCACGGTGTCCTTCAATAGCCGTTTACGTACCGGGGTCACAGTAATTCGTGAGTCCCGCGACTCCGGCAGGCTTTGGCCCTCTACAGCCTATTTGGTACAGGCGAGGCACACGGTACCTACTTTTGTGTTCTTCCTTTTCTATTTTTCTATTGTCTCGTAATTTTTTATTGTAATTGTGTGCCTAAGGCGTGTCAAATAAATTTATTTTCTTTCTTTCTTTTTTTCTTTACGTCAACGTCACTATGCTGACATTCCTTGAGGCGCGCGTGGAACACAACGCGCCGTCAACCCATACAATAAACGCTTGCGTATACTTTAATTACTCTGTTGGAAAAATCTCGTGGTAAGTCCTTCTTTTATCGTGATAAAATCATCAAATATGTCCCAGAGAGGGACGGGTCACGGGAGGGACTCTCAGATTCGTACTGACTAAAATCCACACACACTTCAATAGCTCATTACATTCCAGGGTCACGGTTACCTGTTTAGACAGTTTCGCGACCGTTTGTGAAAAGTCCTCAGATCTCTCAGATCTATGAACGTGGATGACGCGAAAGGAGTATTTGATTTTCTAAAAAAAAAGAAGTTATTTACTTTTAACCAACCAATATTAATAATTTATAAATAATGCTGTGACTTTTTTTTTCTACGTGGTACCGGGGTCACGGTAATTTGTGAGTTCCGCGACCCCGGATTAGACAAAGCAGATTCTTATTTTTAAAGTGACTTATTATGCCTGAATTTGAAACAACTCGGTACCGATATGTCCGGCTATGATCTACGGCGGCGCCGGCGGCGTTAGGCATTATTTAACACTATCAAACTACTTGCTAAGCCAATAGAGGGCGTGACTTGTGTGAATGGATGACACTTACGAGTTAGATTGACTCTCTATCGCCAGATGGCACTAGGAGTAGCATTGGATACCAAAACGAAACATAATTACTTATTGTTAACAAGTTAAATAATAAAATGACATTATGAAAGATACCCAATCTTATACCTTTTTATATTTATAGAAATAGAGACTTCTAATTTTATTTTAATATCGCGTTTTGGATATCCCTTGGGCGTTTAACGCCCAAGGGATATCCAAAACGCATTAATGATCAATTCTTATAAATCAGCAACAAACACTATTTTGCATGTAATTTCAGAATAAAAAGTACAGCATCTTATAAATGGGTATTATTTATAACATATTCATTAAATGGACAAGATAATAACGAAGTGTGAATATCTGACACATCCTGGGTACTTAATCACCATGTAAAGTATAGTATAGTAAAAATAACAGCAGCAATTTTCGTTCGTTTGTTCTTAACCATCTCAGGAAAAGGTGAAGGATTTCTATCCGGTGCAAGAATGTTGTGGATGCCAGCGTAAATTGGGATCGTCAATTATTTTGCTGTGCCCTTTATATTTTTTAAATTGAGGTATGTCCCCGCAAGATGAGTCAGGCTCCTTTTAAATTATTAAATAGACTCCTTTTAAATTATTGGGTCTTGTACGCCAGTGGGAAATCCCGAAGTCCTGATAGTTGCAACCATGGGGTCTTTAATTCAAGAGTGAATAGTTACAGCCACGAGCAGTATAATGTTAACTTAACAAGAGTCAAAGATATACTTCTATCTTTACAAGCGTCATCGTAATCTTCCTGCCCTTATTCTATTTTTCGCTTTACTTAAGGCGGAGATGTTTTTTTTCCTCTATTCTTCCTTGTCAGACGTCGCGGCATCAGTATTTTACATTTCGGTTTACGTGCAGAAAGCCTAATTCGCAAAATGGTCACCGAGTAGCAAAAGGTTAAATAAAAATGGCAAATTCTCTAAAAGCGTAATTCTCAATATTTTCTACAGTTGGAAGTAGGTAAATTCTTATAATAAAATATTTTTAGTCTTCGATTTAACTAAATTGTTTCATGTCATGCGAAAAATCATACATTTCCAAGAATTATACTCCCAATTGCAGAAAATCTGCCATTTTGATCATTTGTCTTTTTGCGAATAAGACCTTTTTATCGTGGTAAAATTATCAAATGAGTCCTCCCACCCAGTACAGGGCGGGAGGGACTGTCAGACTTGACTGACTTAAATCCAGGGTGTCCTTCAATAGCCCTTTATGTACCGGGGTCACGGTAATTTGTGAGTCCCGCAACCCACGAAACCCGCGAATAAGACCTTTTGAGAATTTTCTATTTTGAGAAAAAGACTTTTAGAGAGTTTGCTATCTTGAGAATTAGTCTTATAAAAGCATTAAAAATGCCATCTTTATTACCACTCTATAGCTTTTTTTTTTTTTTTACGTGGTAAAATCTTCAAATGAGCAGAGCGGGAGGGACTGTCAGACTCGTACTGACTAAAATCCACGGTGTCCTTCAATAGCCCTTTACGTTCCGGGGTCACGGTGATTCGTACAGTCCCGCGACCCCGGCAGGCTTTGGCTCTCTAGAGGGAGGCCCCGTCATTTTGCTGACACTCTTTGAGGCGCGCGTGGAACACACCGCGCCGTCGACCCGGGCATGGTCCATGGTCGGACAGTGAGTTGCCCATTACTCGCTGCCCGCATGCCCACCACTCTATAGCTTAGAGACCCTATCAAGCCTACTGAATAACTTAACCGGTAAATGTTCGAGATTTATTCAAATTGTGCCAGACGTTGACAGAATATCTTACAACTCTGCCAAACAAGTTTTTTGATGTAAATTTGGTGAACTGGGACTGATTTGAATTTATAAACTCGATACCATTTCCTAGGTAGGGCTTACTGGTTGTCGGATATTATAAAGATTATTTTTAAATTTAAATTAACGTAACGTAATAACGGTAACGGCAGAGTTGCAAAGCAGAATCCAGAATTCATGTCATTATAAAAATTCGACCCAATTTATTTTAAAAACTGACATGATATGACATAAATTGGTCATGTCATGTCATGATCAATAACGAATTTGACTCGGTATTTCTTTTAAATTGGTAATTAATCGCAATAGATATTAATAAATAGAAGGAGGTAAGTGAAGACTTTCTTCACTAATAAGGCATTTTTTTTTCAAATTTTTTTTTTAATAGTTGCACATACAGCAACTTTTTTTAACTAAAACTATCGTTAAAACTCAAAATTGAATATTTACTATGTTTATTATTTGTTTTAAGTTTCCGATATTTCGGTCTTACTTGTCCTAGAACCAAAGATTGGTCGCGGGACTAACGAATTACCGTGACCCCGGTACGTAAAGGGGTATTGAAGGACATCGTGGATTTTAGTCAGTACAAGTCTGACAGTCCCTTCCGCCCTGCTCTGGGTGGGAGGACTCATTTGATGATTTTACCACGATAAAAAAAAAAACCAAAGATTCGAAGACATGTGACATCCCCTAACCCGCACTGGGCCCGAGTTGTGGACTATGGCTCACTCCCTCTCACAGAGAGGAGGCCCCAGTAATGGGAACATTTATAGGCTGATGATGATGAAAACTTGAAGACCGATTTTCGGATGCTTTCAAGTTGTCTAGGAGTATTTCAGTAACTCAGAAACTTAAGTACCACAAAAAGAAAGCCTCGTTTTCCGTTTACATCTCTATTTTATAGACACATTCTAATAATTCATCTTTTAACGACTGCCACCCATCTTACGACGCGCTGAGGCATGTCCCCCACACGCAACGTTCTTAAGACAACATATAAAGGTGACACATGCATTCTATGAACGCACTTCCATTATGTGCAAGACATGTTATACTGCTTTTAAGGAGTTTTAATGTCAATTCAAGTTATTTTTATGTAGAAACCACACAAGTATAAATAGTCATAACATGGGGTTTAAGTGTTAGGCCAAGCTATATTTTTTTTAATATGAGTACTTAACATAATTTAGTACAACGCAATAAAACAAAAAAATGTACATGTAAAATAGAAAGATTTTTTAGGCCCGTTCAAAATATATACCTAATACCTGATCAAAAGATTGTTTCAAAAGAAAAAACTCGAATTTTCTTTTGTGCTACATATTGTTGAAATATCTGTCTTCAAAACCTCTTTAAACATATATGACACACGCCTGAATAGTAAATCTTTCTAGGTTTAAAGACACTTCATTAGTAAATTACCCTGGCCATGGTAATTAAAACCAACCATTCAACATTAACAAAGAATGCACTAGTTTCATAATATTTGCAACAAATTCCAATCAATAAGCAATCACTTGCAACGATCAATTAAAAACAAATTTTCTAACATCATTTAAATTTCATTTAAAACCCGGATAACTGCATTTCGGCATTTGTAAATATTCTTGCAGAACACGTAAAACAATAACAGGATCCAGAGTTTACAGAGGGAAAAAGACGGAGATATGAAAATGTTGAAGGAGGGAGAGGGAAAGAGAATTAGCGTAACCTTTCGCTGAGCCGTGCCGCAGCTAAGAATGGATGACAAAAAGTGAATAAGTCAGTGCGCCATAGAGTGTGGTGCGGACGTCAGGCAGACATTAATAAAAGTCACTTAAAAGTGACATTTAAGGAAATAAGTGATAGGATAGTGTGAACACGAGATGGCGTTCCGATCGTGCGTGGGAGTCATTTTATTGGGCTGTTTAGTTGGTGAGTTTTCTTTTACCTAACTTTTTTTTTAACCTACGAAATAATAAACAAAGGATTCGAAAGTTCCATTTTCAAATTTTTGTGTCTGTTTTTTTTTTTAAAGTGGCCTGCATAAAAAGTATAATAAATTCAAATCGTGTACTTTCATGTAACACGCATCGATTGCGACCTATTTCAATAACCTTTAACAAATTAATATTCAGTGAAGCAGTAAGTATTACAATATGTCAGGGTACACGTTAGCCTTGACGCCTAGAATTACAATTCCTGTCTAATTTGAATGCTAGACTGTAAGTAATGGTAATAAAGTTATAATTGGTTCGGTTAATTAATTATTGATAACAATGGGAACACTTTTTATTATTTAACAATGAATTGAAACATTTCGTGACTTAGAGATTGAAAAGGCAACAAGAACTGGATTTGAACCTACTTTTACCTAATTTTCTTTTAAAGATAGATTTTTATATCAATTATTGACAAGTAAAACACAACTATAACCAATTATCAATTACTTTGATAAATAACTAATTAAGAATGTGAACGATTTCTGTTTTCTTGGATTTAATCATTGGCTAGGCAGCAGTTTGCGAGCATAATCAAAGAAATCAACTAGTGTAAATACTAGCAATGTTTTCACAGTCATATAACAGTTAAGAGCTTACAGATTATCTGTTAGCTATTGGTTTTGTATCGTAACGACTCATCAGTCTCAAGCGCGTTGATGTCTTTTCTTCCTAGACGTAAGGAAGAAAAGACATCAACGCGCTTGCACCTTTTTAAAAGAGAAAGTCTTATATTTTCTGAAACAATATTATTACATGTTTGATGAATTTCATTTATTTTTCATAACAGAAGACTCAGACCTCGATTAATATAGCGAACTACTCCCACACTATTTAGGACTTTTTTTTGTATCGTAAAGCATACCCGGGGTCGCGGGACTGTACGAGTTACCGTGACCCCGGAACGTAAAGGGCTATTGAAGGACACCGTGGATTTTAGTCAGTACGAGTCTGACAGTCCCTCCCGCTCTGCCCTGGGTGGGAACACTCATTTGATGATTATACCACGAAAAAAAAATAAAAATAATCGTAAAGCATACACAATCATCCAGACCCGGAACAACTACTTGCAGATAAAACATATATTTGTTTCCAGTGGAAATCGAACCCGCAACGCGTTGCTCAACAGTCGACAATCCTCCCACCCAGGGTGGAGCAGAAGGGACTGTCAGACTCGTATTAACTAACATCCACGGTGTTCAATCAATAGCCCTTTACGTTTCAGGGTCACGATTATCTAATAATACAGTCCCGCGACCTCGACAGACTTCGGCCCTCTTAGCCTATCAGATTGCTGACAGCTCTTTGAGACTTGTGGCATAGTCCATGATCGGACGGCAAGTCTCCCATTACTCGCCGGCCGCATGTCCATCTATGAAACACCTGGTTTTTTATTATTATTCAGGGTTGGTTTACAGTAATAGTTATTTATAACCATTAATACTTTCAGCCCATTAAAGGTTGTTAATGTTTTACAAATAATCCTGTATATTAAGAGGCCTCTTACAGTCCACTAGCGCCGCCAATCGAAAAAATGTCATAACATTTGTAACAAAAACGGTCGTTTATGTTTTGAATGCACGATTTAGCTAAACAGCCATATTTCAAGTGTCGAGAATGTGTTATAAAATTACGTTAATGCCTTTTCTACAGTAATAATAGACCACATTTTGTATTTTTGATTCTATTTACGAGTTATGACATTTTTTCGATTGGCGGCGCTAGTGGACTGTAAAAGGCCTCTTAAACAGCTACTTAACGATCACTAAGTTCAAAGAACAGTTAAGAAAACGATTCTAAGTAAAGTAACGGAGGAATTGCGTACTTATTCAACGCACGCAGCGTGGTTGAATCACATTAAAATTCAAATGAGTACAGTGTGGATAAAGATGTACTTTGTATTGATAGAATCAATAATAAGGATAAAGCGATTACGCCTCTACAATGTACAAAGCCAAATACCTTGGCATTAAGTATCTTATTATTATAAACGCAAAAACAAGTTCTTTGTTTTAAATACGTTGTCAAAAATACAGAGACGGACATAGAGTACTTTTCATCCCGAATTTCTCATTAAATTTGGGATAAAAATTACTAATTAATTTAATTACTAACACCCCACCCCGAAACGAACACCCTATCTACCATATGAACACACCAGTTATCATAAAAGTACTGTTCCCAAGGAAAACAATAATTACGTTCATATTAGTAGATGGCCACAACATTAGATATACGATCCGAATTAGTTATGAAATTCTAAACGAACGCAATATTTCGTCTTTTATCTTTTGAGTCCAATGTAGAGGACAAACGTTTCTTTTAATGGTAAAATTCTCAAATGAGGCCATCCTTTTTGGGTGGAAAGGCCTTCCACTCCGGGACTGCCAGACAAGTACTGACTAAAATCTACCTTGGCCCTTCAATTGCCCTTTACGCTCCAAGGTCACGGTTACCCGTTTGGACAACTCCGCTACCCCGTCAGGGCTTGGTCCTCATTGGGGACCCCGCCATATTGGTGACAGCTCTAAGAGGCACGCGTGGATCAGGACGATGACCCGGGCGCCGTCCATGATCAGACGGCGAGTTACCCATCACTCACCGTCAGCATGCCTGCGCCTACAGTGGCCGAATAACGCTTAAACTAACCATGAAATCAAAACTAAAATCAGCATCAAAATCTGCTGTATGGCGCTCACAACCAATAAACAATTGATAATCTCCAAGCAGCTACTATCCAAATACTAATAAATGTCAACAGGTTATAAATAGCTATTTCTGACTTTAACTTGATTAAGAAAATGTTAATGAGATTATAACATCATTATAATCTTAACCTTTTCATAATCAAGAATCAATAGAAATTCTAAAAGTTCAAATCATAAATTGTACAGGTTAGGTTTGGGTTCGAACCAAGCCCGGCGCATCACTTTGTGCAAATTATTTCAACACATCGTGAGGAAACCGGTACGTTGAGCATGTGGACGGCGAGTAACGGGTGACTCGACGTCTGATCATGGACCATGCCCGGGTCAACAGCGCCCTCTTAGAAGTCCAAAGCCTACCGTGGTCGCGGGACTGTCTTAACAAGCATTGACCTATGGCGCATTGTCGTACGTCTTGTAGTCCGATGATGATCTGGTCTTCCAAACTACACTATCAGCAGTTTTGTGTCCTATACTGGCTATTCATAACATTGTTTTCATCTTCGTAATACCTCATCATGATCATCTGCTAGCTTTTCTCAACAAATTGGGGTCGGCTTCCAGTCAAACCAGATGCAGCTGGATATCAGTATTTTACATGGAGCGAATGCCTGTCGGACCTCCACAACCCATAAGCTGGGTAATACGATACCCCATGGTAAGATTGGTTGTCAGACTTTAGAGCTTCTGACTAACAGTAATGACTGTCAAAGATCTACAAATGACAGCCGGGACCAACGGCTTTACGTGCTTTCCGAGCTACGGAGGAAACTCGCTATGACAGATGGTCACCCATCCACAGACCAACCTCGGCAGGCGCGGCTTTACCCGGAAGATCGGCCTGTGCGGCTGTATTCATTTAGCCACGAGCTCCTCGTTATACCTATTCATCAAAATTTATTCGAGCCAAATGCCTCAATAAATCCGTGGGTGCTAAGTTATTACAGGACTTAGGGCCACTTTCGCATAATCTAAACCTGTTAACCCTGTTATCAACGCAGTTGGGTACTTAAAATATGAATACTTGCATATAGAAGCAAGCTTAAATGCGTTCCTGTATATCGTTTATCAGAAGAGTAATAAAAGGTGGGAAGCTGGATAACTTCTTTGACCTTATGCGTTGACCTTAGCCATAGATTACTGGCTGGTTTATATTTTACTTAGAACCTCTCATATTTTTCTTTCTTGTTTCGTTTCTGTGTTAACCTTTAATCGCTTATGTTTCTAGATCTCGTTTTTTTTTCTTTAGGTATGGCTTGCATTTGACCACTATCTCTCTTGATGGTAAGCGAAGATTAATTAGTCGACGATAAAGCTCGCTTGCTTAGAGGTAAACTATCAATCATATATCAGAGGATCATGTCCATGTGGAGTTGTTTATTACTTTTTTGTAATTGACCTTACTCTTTTCTAGTAATGGGCAAAAGCCTGTTGTTCTCGAAAAAGGAGAAGAACATTCTCCTGTTCCTTTTTATATAGGGTTATTTAGTTAGTAACGAGAATTTATCGAGAATTCAATAATTATTACTGCTTTCATACTTTTCTTCTTTTGATCTTCTTCTTACCTAAGCCTTTGTCAAACAGACAGGCGTGATTAATGCGAAGCGTGGCCTTTTTTATTTGTAATGTATGGAATTGTTTGAATCCAGTCACATAGAAAAGCGAAAGCGATCCGATAGCGTGACAGAACTATCGGACTGACGTCTCACTTGGGTTCGGTATCGCTTCGAAAACGCTTAGCTTTCGCCTGTCTGTTTGACAAAGCCAATAGACTGTATACAGTAAATTTGTGTACCTGTAGGATCTACTTCTCCATCGTTTCGAATAGGTATTTCATTGCAACGGTTCTATTGTATCACTACTTAGCTATTTCAGCTATTTATTACTTCGCACACAATGAAGGCTATCGATTGAAACATTAGCACAGCACTAATATTTGGCCACAACGCCTTGTACAAAACTACGTGTGTTAGGTAACAGAGAAATCTGCTCTTACACCACAGTTTTGGTTATCTTTCATCTGTTTATGAATTGGCAGTTGCGAAAATAAAACATGTATTTTTTCTTACTTTGTATGTCGATAGTTGAAAGTGAGATTTAGGTATAAAAATTACCGTTAAGTTTTGAGGGGTGGTAAAATCATCAAATGAGTCTTCTTGCCCTATATGGAGTGGGGAGACTGTCAGATTCTTTCCTACAAAAATTCCACCCTGTTGCTCCTTACCGTTTGCGTTCGAAGGCAACGATGTCCTTTTAAAAATAGTCCCGTGAATGCACATACTTGCAATCGAACTTTCTAAAAAAGATGTAGATTATTTTTATAATATATCATTTGTAGACCTTTGACAGTTATTACTGTTAGTCAGAAGCTCTAAAGTCTGACAACCAGTCTTACCATTCGGTATCGTATTACCCAGTTACTGGATTGTGGAGGGCCGACAGGCAGTCGCTCCATGTTAAATACTGATATCCAGCTGCATCTGCTTTGACTGGAAACCGATCCCAATATAGTTGGGAAAAGGCTAGGCAGATGATGATGACTTAAAAGCAACGTTGTTCCGTAGATGTAATATAAAAAATATACCAACAAAACAAAACTTCCGTATTGAACAAAGAGAATGGGGTTCATAATAGTCCGCTTTTGATTGCTTGAAAGATACCCACGGACAAGACCCACCCTACTCGGCTTGGGCATCAATTAGTTGATCACAAGATTATATCAAGATATAATAATATTACAACATTCTTGTATCGGAAAATACTTTTAATATTCAAGGTGACTCTTTAATTTGATTTTAATCATTTCTAATTTGATAAGGCAACGTGCAACGTGAATATAAAATGAAATATTTCAAATTTAGAATGGCTGTTTTAGTATCATCATAAACGCCAGACAATATCATTAACTGTTGAATAAAATAGTGACTTTCTATTTCTTATCAGAAAATGTAATGTGATATTTGTCATATTTTTCAAGGATTACTTTTTGTTGAAATTAAATTTAGGCATGTACTTAGACGGACAATCATTGACCCCTCTACGGGGTCATGACTTTCGTCTGGCAGAAGTAAAAGATATCGCGGGGCCAAATCGAAAGTACCACTGACATTTTGTATTTTTTTACAATATCTTATAAACGATTTTCAAAACTGCTTCCTATGGAAGGAGAGTAACGACAGAGAAATAATATCGGGTGCCATGAGCAAAAAGATCCATTTACAGACGCCAGCAGTCCTAATATGTCAAATTTTACCCTTCGAACATTAACCTTCCAATGTTGTGATAAAGTTGAAAATCTATTAAAGAAATTTGACAGATTGTTGTCAATGTTAAATTCGTTTTGATTTCAATGTATTTTTTTTTGATTGGTCTGTACCAAGGCCAATCTATAAAAGTTATTCTCTATGGCTTCATCCATAGAGGAACTACTTCAAAATTTCTTATCAGTGTTAAAGTAGGAAATGTGTGATTACTATGTGTTAGGTTTGACCCCAATTTACTCAGCCACTTAAGCGTGGCTGAGTAAATTGACAAACAAACGTACCTATTTCCTTTTTAATATTTTTTCCGGATATCTGTGTTTTACTCGTCTGCTGTTTGACCTACAGAGTTTCATGCTGGAGGCTTTAATTACATCCGCTTTCAGAGAAGTCAGACACAAATGATGTAAATATTTTTTTCAAGCTTTATTAGGTACAGGTATTAAATTCTCAGCGTCATTTAGATTATTTAGAAAGTATATTTAATTAATTTTACTGCAGTTAATTGCAGCATTGAACTTAAGGAAGTGACCGCACTCAATGTGAGCTAGTTTTGTCAATGTGTGCATGCGCAGGAAATGTGGCGTGCGTGTCATTGGTCTTAACTGATGTGTATAAAAATTGAAAACTGATTTGATTTGATTGATTTTGATTTTGATAATGATTTTTAAATGGTTGAAACTCGGGTACGCCACAATCGCGGCGGTAAGATCCCTCTTTGCGGAGTGCATGACACAGGTCCTCACCGGACACGGAAGTTTCGGGAGGTACCTGTGTCTGTTTCATTTTTTATTGTTTACCGTTAGGTTTTCGTTTGACCATTATCTCACATGATGGTAAGCGCTGAAGTGGTCGACGAAACAGCACGCTTACCTAGAAGTAAAACAAAAAGAAACTTCCT
This sequence comes from Agrotis puta, assembly GCA_943136025.2. Lineage (NCBI taxonomy): Eukaryota > Metazoa > Arthropoda > Insecta > Lepidoptera > Noctuidae > Agrotis > Agrotis puta. The sequence goes on along the minus strand of OW964169.2, from coordinate 15,476,378 downwards.
AATTTTCATTTTTTTTTACAAATACTTGCCTTTTGACCTATTTTGTTTTGATTCCGCACGAAATATGCGATGAAATCTCTACAAAATATTAGCGTATCTCTTCAGCTGCTAATATATCGATTTAATTAAAACGATCGAATACAACCCAGATCTCTTCAAAGTTACAGTGAACAGACTTTTTCGGTTAAGCTCACTCCATCACTGACTTTGTCTTAACCTTTGACCTACTAGACGCCAGTCAAGAGCAACCTACTAAACCACACTGAGTAAAATGTTTATAGGACCAAATGACAACGTGTTCTGCATCAAACAAAAAAGAATCACACAAACCAGACCAAAAACCCTTATTATCACCATACCAGAACCTCTTACTTTATGAAATCGGTTAAAAAGTATAGATATTTCAGTATCATCTCTTAAATACTTCGATCAATAATAGCTCAAAATTATACAAATGAAGAACGATGTTCTTCTTAAGTAACACTAACACATTTACATAAATTAGCAATGTATATCAATATTACATAAGTGAAGCCTAACGAGTTCTGTTATCACTTGAGGCCAAGTTAGGTAACGCTTAAGATGTTAAGTTATGATGCTTAATAATGTGGCCTATAGCATTACAGATAAAATTATGAAGAGCAAATTTTTTTTGTGTTGAAATCATCAAATGAGTCCTCCCACCCAGGGCAGGACGGGAGGGACTATCAGACTAACTAAAATCCACAGTGTCCTATGCCCTTTACCTTCCGGTTACCTGATAAGGCATTCCCGCGACCCCAGCAGGCTTTGGGGCTAAGGCGGGGGTGGGGTGCCATATAAAAAGCAACTTAGTCTCATATTTAGGAGCTCGTGGCTAAATGTAATTAGAGCCACACAGACCGATCTTCCAGGTTATGCCACGTTTGCTGAGTTCGGTCTGTTAATGGTTGACCATCTGCCAGAACGAGTTTCCTCCGTGTCTCGGAAAGCACGTAAAGCCATTGTTCCCGGCTGTAAATTGTCGATCTTTGACAGTCGTAACTGTGAGTCAGAAGCTTGAAAGTCTGATTACCTGTCTTACCAAGAGGTGTTTATTACCCAGTTACTGAGTTCTGGAGGTCAGATAGTCGCTCTAATGTTTTTTGAAGTGAAAACTTCTTTAGCGGCGTTGTGCACTTTTTTTGGAATGGGTAAAAAATGTTAAACTCGCGTCAGGACACGTGACCTGATCGAAAATTCGTAAGACGGCGCAGGGCGCTTGCTCGAATGTTCGTGTGTGTTTATTACTATTCAGGTTTTCACTTCTGCCGGCACTCCCAGAGTGCAACCCGTCGTTTTTTTTTCTTATAGCATTACCCCATACAAGTATTTCTTCCGTGCTAATATGGCAGCTACTGTGCTATCCGTGCCTTTAATGATTATTTATCAAACTCCTTTCTGATTACAGTGTTAGCATCATCACAAGCACCAAAGCAGAAGGGTAGAAAGCCGGTGAATCCTCCGAACCGAACTATCTACGACAATGAGAGGAAAGCTGAAGCCGAGGCGGAGATCACCAGTGACTGCCCTGAAGATGGATTCTTTGCCGACGCTGAACAGTGCGACAAGTATTATGAGTGCAGGTAAATAAGTTCTTTTTTAAGTAAAAATGTTGCAACACAAAACGAATTTCAGCTGTATCGTGGATGCGTTTAAAAATACAGAAACTCACATATACAAACACCCGAACCCGGAGCAACTACTTGCAGATCATAAGAATATTTGTTCCGTGCGGGGTTTGAAACCGCGACACGCTGCTTAGCAGTCGAACGTTTAGCCACTGCGCCAACCGTGCAGTCTTTATAACTTATTGCCTGTAGCTGCTTTGCGCTCTCTATAACCCATAAACACCCCTAGAGTTTCCTTCTAAATCTGTACGTTTCTGTCCCACTGTTAGATAGAGGTTTATTCCAATTTCCATGGCTAATGCCCATGGAAGCCCCTTCTTAAACAAATTGTGTAAAACAGTCAAAGTTTTACTTTATATTGATGTTGTAGTATTGTTTTGTGTGCGTGTAGTGTAAGTTGTATGTAGTGTATTTAGTACATATTATTCTTTGCAAGAGCTTTTAATTGTGGGAAACTTACAGTTAAAAAAAACACACATGAATTAAAAGAAAATGATTTCCATGCACATTATTGACCGTTAAAACTTTGTACTGTCTCGAAAGCACAATTTGAACCAGGAAAACTTTAACAAAATTTGAATTCTTTATTAACTTAGAATTGTTTTTTAATTACTAACTCATTTCTTGGGTTACCGAGATAACCAGTCTCTACCTAATGAATAATGATGTTTGAAATACCGAAAGCCTCATCGTACAATATCTTTACCTTAAATAAATAAATCACTTCATCTTCGCATAATTTATTGCAATCCCAAAACTGACAAACTGCAGTAAAATTATCCTTGTTAGGTCATCAACCTTGTGATATTTTAAGAAATATAAACGTAAATACATCACTTGCAAAATATTTGTACAAAAAGTTTCTTGCCCGGAGAAAGGATATTGACTCGGAGCTAAAAGTCAGGGATATTTGAAGTGTTCACAAAGAATTACTGAGTGACTTGAAAAGGCGTTTTTTTACCTGCACTTTAAGTGTGTTTTACAGAATTAAAAGGATTATATTTACTTAAAATATTTAAACACTTTAAATAGCTTTGCAAATCGTCTGTCTCACTCTTCTCTTCTCTTTTTGTAAACCGTTGCTGACACTTGAAATAAGTCCTGCATTTTGGATGCGTTTAAATTTAAATTCAGAAATACAGAAGCCTTTGTCAAACTGACAGGCGATAGCGAACCGAAGCGATTACGAACCGATACGAAACGTCAAACTGGGTGCAGCGAACCGAGGCGTGACAGTTGTGTTAGCTGACTTTTTATGAACGACGTCAAACAGAGCAAACACGCCTTCGCCACGTCTTCGCATCGGTTCGGTCACGCTATCGGAACGCTTTCAGACTCGCCTGTCTGTTTGACAAAGGCAAAACAGCCTGACTCAGAACAGCTATTTGTACGTCATATAAGTATTTGTTCCAAATATTTGATTATTTTTTAACGCCTCAAATGTATATTCAATTTCAATCTAAATCCTGTTCCTTTGTTTTTGACGACTGCTTCTAATTGGACATTTTTAAGACTCGAACAAGCAAATTCGGTCATTGACTGTTTACAAAGGTCCAAATGAAGATAGCAACCCAGATAGATTATTAATTTCTAACTTAAGAGGCTAGGGGTAGACGTCACATGTTTTGAATTTTCGTTTTTTGAATGAAGTTTACGAGTGATCTGACGTAAGTATTTTCACTTTTCAGAGCCGGTAGCATAATCGAGAAGCTGTGCCCTGACGGCATGGTGTTCAACGACTACAGCTCCCAGGACGAGAAGTGCGACCTGCCCTTCAACCTGGACTGCTCAGCTAGACCCAAGCTTCGTAAGTACTTTTATATGTTTTTATATATCGTGACTTCTTATATGTAACTTTCTAGGAACAAAACCGTAGGTATATTAATACAAGGTAACACTTAAGTACACTAACGCCGAACTTACCACCACAGCAGCGCCAGCGGCGCGGGCGCACGCGTAATATGACCAGTTTTACCTCCCGCTCTGCCCTGGGTGGGAGGACACATTTGATGATTTATCACGTTAAAAAAAATAAAAAAGCTCTATAGTAGTACTTCAGTACTTTTGGTTAAGAGAATTAAGCTTACTTTGAAGTCAGCTAGTCAACAGTAGGATTTATGACAAGAATTAAATATGTATTTGCTATTTCCGAGTAAAGACACATGGGCTGTCAAAACACGTGTTTGCTGTTACGTAATCAAATAGGGCTGTCGCACTCACCAGCCTATTACAAAGGGTATCTATGAATTTAAATGCCGCACAGGTAAAGAACGATTAACTTGGCGTATTAATGTGAGCATTTATTCGACTTTGCCACAAAACAATTTATATTTGTATTGATATTATTATGTCTGCTACAATTATAAATTGTATTATCAAATAAAAAGAACACTATCGCCATCTATTCAGCGACGGAGGAACTAAAGTATTCTATACGCGAGTTTAGAAGACATAGAATATTTCGACGATGATTAGCGGGCAGAGAGCCCACTAGACTCAACACCCGTGTTCCTTTTCAATGGGTATCCAGGACTTCAAAGAATGACACTGAAAACAAGCTTTCTTTGTTACAGATCTTTTAATAACTTTGGAAATAAAATAATCATCAACACCTCGTTAGTAACGTTAGTTAAAAGAGGCGTTTCAAAAAATAGAAAATAAGATAAAGTACACACTTATGCGCCTATTCTGTCCCATTCCTGAGCCAAACCCCCCCTACTCGTTCAACTTCTTTCGATGGTGTACTTCTTCTCTCCAATCTACGAGGAATCCATCCAATGCGTACACTATCCATCCGTACCTATTTTTCATATTCTCAAATGCGCTTATTTCGCTTACGAAGGAGAATAAATCAATAAAACCAAAAACCACAATTATATAAAACGCCTCTTGCTATCAACCCTAGATAGACCAACAGAGTGACTGGTTAGTGACATCATTAGAATACAGATTACACATAAATGCCGTAGGTCACAGCGCTGGAACAACTTTCACATCTCAAGGGAAGCGCGGCCTTGGTGCGGCCGGCACGACGCGGCCTTTATTGTTCGTCCGAAATGTATACGGATCTTTATACGATTGGTTTTTTTTTACGTGGTATAATTATCAGATGAGTCCTCCCTCCCAGAGTGAAACGAAGGAGACTGACAGACTCGTACTGAGTAAAATCCACGGTGTTCCTAGAATATACTTATACGTTCCCGGGCCACGGTTTTATGGGCAACTCGCTGTCCGACCATGGACCATGCCCGGGTCGACGGCGCGTTGTGTTCCACGCACGCCTCAGAGTGTCAGCATAATGACGAGGACCAACGCCTGCCGGGGTCGCGGGACTTACCCATTACCGTAACCCTGGTACGTAAAGGGCTAGTGAAGGACACCGTGGATTTTAGTCAGTACAAGTCTGACAGTACCTGCCGCCCTGCCCTGGCTGGGAGGACTCATTTGATGATTTTACCAAGAAAGAAAAAAAAAAAGCACCCTCCCCAATCTAAACCTATTTATCCCAACATTTTCATTTACATAAAGTGAGGAGAATTTATTGACAAGTATAACAATGACCTTTAACAGTGTAGTATGTAGAGATAAAAATAGACACTTGCGTTAGAAAAGTTTAGTAACTTTTTAGTATGTTTAACCTCTTGTAAGGTAAAAATCCTCACCGACTATAATCAGTACGTGTTTAAAATAGAAAGATAACAGCAAATTTTTATAAATGTATCATCTTTTAGTATGTAATATACTAAAATATAGAAAGATAAAATATACTTGATTGTTTATGAAAATTGTTACGAAACTTTTATAAACATTACTAATTCTATGGTTACAATAATGGCGATCTCATCGCTGAAAGCGATATCTTTCAGACAACCTTTGGATGAACTGTACGAACTTAAAAGGGTGGAGGTAGTCAGTAGAGCACCGTATTTATAAATCATTTATTACACATAAATGCCGAGAATTTCACAAAATTATCATTATTACCAACAGAAACACCAATCCCCACTCTCCACTGCCCCCGTCTGAACGGCTACTTCTCCCACGAGGATCCCAAAGAATGCGGCAAGTTCTACTACTGCGTGGACGGCAAGTTCAACATGATCACCTGTCCTGACGGTCTGGTGTACAACGACAAGACTGGCATCTGCACCTGGCCCGATGAGGCTAAGAAGAAGGGCTGTGGAGCCGCTGGTGAGTGACCTGCCTTATGCTTTTTACTTTTTTAAATGGCTTTCATAAAGAATCTTGTAATACCTACTTTTTAAATTTCTTTTACATCTGACAAGAAGTAGAATGTAGGTATTGCCAAAGTCTGTGCTTTTTGACAGTTACAACCTTGGGGTCTTTAAATTAAGAGTGAATGTATTCATAAATAAAAATGAAACTTAATTTCATGGAAATATTGAATTCAAAAACATTTTCATCATCTATCTATAGTCAAATTATAAAGAGAAAATATTTGTATGTTTGAAATGAGTAAACTCAAAAACTACTGAACCTTCACCAGTAGAAAGCTGTATTAGTCCTCAATGTCTTAAGCTATAAGAGGGGGTGAGTGAGCGGACAAAGCCGCAGGGCAAGCTAGTTCAATTACATTTTCGTCCACAGAGGTATTCGACTTCGACTGCCCGCCTGTAAATGAGACGTTTGGTCTGACACACCCCCGATACGCTGATCCTGAGGACTGCCAGTTCTTCTACGTCTGCATCAACGGCAACACTCCTCGTCGCTCCGGCTGCAAGCTCGGACAGGCCTTCGATGATGTCAACAAGAAATGCGAATGGGCAAGGAAGGTGCCTGAGTGGTAAGTTGATCTTTTGAAGAATGATGGTCTCATCCGTGGTCGTGCAACTGTCCAAACGGGAAACCGTGACTCTAGATCGTAAAAGGATATAGAAGAAACACGATGGGTTTTTGTTCCTTCTGCTCAACCCAGAGCCGGAGAATTTAATTTGATGATTTTACCACCCAAAAAATGTCCCTTGCCATCCTTATTAGATTGTTTTTAACTACAAGATCCCGCCGATTTTGTTTTAAGTGACGACACTTAAAAAGTCTGCCAGGGTCGCGGGACTCACGAATTACCTTGACCCGGAACGAAAAGGGCTATTGAAGTACGAATCTGACAGTCCTTCCGGTCTGCTCTGGGTGGAAGGACTTGTTGATGATTTTACAACGCTGAAAAAAAGATTCGTTCTTATATATTTTTTTTTAAAGTAGATGTATTACTTACTCGATTTCAAAGGTAACCAGTAACCTTATTACCTGAACATAGCCCGTGTAGCGTTCTTCTGGTTCCAGAGATGAAGCCCAGGGTGTCCCAGCAGTAGGGTCATTAAAACCTAATTATGTTTGATATGTCACCTGCCGGGGTCGCGGGACTTACGAATTACCGTGACGTAAAGGGCTACTGAAGGACACCGTGGATTTTAGTCAGTACGAGTCTGACAGTCCCTCCCGCCCTGCCCTGGGTGGGAGGACTCATTTGATGATTTTAACACGCTAAAAAAAAAATGTTTGATGTGTCAATATGTAAACTAATTCAAGTAACATCCATTAAAGCAACATAATCTTCTTCCTTCCAGCGCCGACTGGTACAAGGGCCAGCTGACTGATGCAGAGCTGGAAGCGCTAGAGAACCCCCCCACAGCCAAGCCTGCAGGCAGCGGGGGCTCCCGTCGCAAGCCCAACAGGCCCCCGAAGGGCAGCAGGGCGGTCGAAATCGACGAGTAGCGCATTTAGTGTAGACTAGATTTATAAAGTATTTTTTGTAAGGATAAACATTTGTTTTTTTTTTTCCTGAAGGTTTATGTAAATTTCTGCAATATCTACGGTAGAAAAAAAATCGGCCAAGTGCGAGTCGGACTTGCCCATAAAGGGTTCCGTAGCAGCAAGTCAAATAATATAAAAGTTCTTGTAGTTGGTTGTAACTTTGAAAGGTAATTTGCGGTTCACGATTTATGACGTACCCAAAAAAAAAAACAACGGGTTGCATTCTGGGAGTGCCGGCAGAAGTGAAAACTTGAATAATAAACACACACGGACATTCGCGCAAGCGCCCTGCGCCGTCTTATGAATTTTTAATCAAGTCAAGTGTCCTGACGTGAGTTTAACATTTTTACCCATTCCAAAAAAGTGGACAACGCCGCTTAAGAAGTTTTCACTTCAAAAAACGAATTACTTGATCTCGTTCAAAGCAATTTTCGCTGGTAGTTTGCGTGGTAATGTACATCATATATTTTTTTTAGTCTTATTTTGGAAGTTACGGCGAGGTGACACATTTTACCAACTTTTTTTGCAACTAGGTTAATATCAACACTTTTACACGTCGTCTTTTTATAAACTAGATGAAGCCGGTTTTTCGTACCTGACTACTCTGACAAGAAGCAGCGGAAACAAACTCAGAGGTCAATGTCTCTTTTAAAGTCCAGACATAACATTGGTAGTCATACGAGGGCCATGTAGGTTAATGTCTGAGATGGTCTTTTGAAGAAGGAACCAAACAAATTTGAGTGGACCTGTCCAGTCAATGCAAGCATTTGTCAGTTATCGTGTAGCTCGGTTCATAATTCAAGGAGCTCAACTATACAAAATGATAAATCATCATGATCATTAATTTGATCTATAAATCTATACATATAATAAATCTGTAGAAGGGTCAATTTTGTACATTGAAAATATTGAAAAAATAAATAGCGGGGGGTGTTGCTGGATCAATACCAAACCCAAATATGTGATTAAAAAAAATTTTGTCTGTCTGTCTGTCTGTATATCATCAGGCATCACTTGAAAACTAACGGTTCGATTTCGATGAAACTTGGTATAATTATACCTTATTATCCTGGGCATAAAATGGGATACTTTTTATCCTGGAAAATTATGTAGAAAAAAAAAAAAAACAGTTTTATTCATAGACGTTGTTCTGTAGAACTACGAATACACGTTGCATTAGCCGTATTTGGGTCCAATAGATATTTATGAAATGTCATTGTCAGAGTTACTCAAAATGGAGAAATAAACCATCCACGCGAAGACCGGCGCGCGGACGGAGTCGCGGGCGGAAGCTAGTATAATATAAAAATCAACATTCATAAGCAAACAATTTATCTCTCGAGAGACTCATCTGCGAGGCCCTTTCAGGACGATAAATATGCCTCCGCTGCTCGTGCGAGGCCTCCTACTTGTAAAATGACCTGGTTCCCAAAAGTCATTTATTCCAAATGTGATTGGCAGCTTTGTGAGGCCTTTTTGACTCAATTTCCAGTTAAAACGAAAATAAATCTTGGAACACAGGGCCTTGCGCCCGCAGTGGAAACATTAGTGTTTACACTGCTGGCGCCTGCCTAAACGTGTTCGTCGGCGACAAAGTTCTTTCAGTTCCCATTCATCGGTCGCGGGACTGTACGAATTACCGTGACCCCGGTACGTAAAGGGCTATTGAAGGATACCGTGGATTTTTTTCTGCCCTGAGTGGGAAGACTAATTTGATGATTTAACCACGTAAAAAAAAAGTAATTCATACAGGAGGATTCATACAAGGAAACAACTGAATAATTAATTAAATATATTTCTCTTCTCTCATAACTTTCTATTTACATTTCCACTATTTCAGCAGCAATATTTACAGAAAAAATACATACATTTGACGTCTATTGGTTAACGATACATAATGCCTATGGTAACTAATATCACTCACGAATCAATTGTATTTGGCCAATCATTCGCTTTTGTGTGTGTTCGGGAAAATTGATGGATCACACAGAGTTAATTAGGTTTAGATTTAAGGAATAAATAGAATTCGGTGGAAATATATTCCAATCATTCAGTGTAATTAAATTAAATATAAAAATAATAGTGTATCACAAAACGAAAACGGTTGGTTTTATATAAATTAGGGATTTTCTTCAGTTTATTGAGTTCAAAAGGTGCTGTCTACTGTCTTAATTTATTATATTAAGGCCCGTGTTACACAACTTCACTCAACCCAAGCACAACTTGAAACTAGATTCAAGCTATTTGATTGGTTGAAATAATTTTAATTAATGCTTGAGTCTTGACTAGAGTGACGTTCTGTAATACGGCCCTCAGCATGTCGATTTTGATTGCGGTACTGGCGAATTATCGTGACCCCGGAACGTAAAGGGCTATTGAAGGACACCGTGGATATTAGTCAGTACGAGTCTGACAGTCCCTCCCGCTCTGCCTTGGGTGGGAGGAATCATTTGATGATTTTACCACGATAAAAAAAGCATGTCGATTTTAACGTGCAATTCAATTTGAATGTAAGAAAAGCTATTCTTCTCAAAACAGTATAATTGTTTTAAGATTTTTTTAGTATAAGTTTTTTTGTTTTTACTGTCTCAGTGATTTTCTATATTTTTGTTCTATTTCATCAATTTCGTTTTCGTCTTATGATACTAAACTCCATCACTCAATCACGCATGTCCACAATGAGGGACCAGCTCTGGGTCCTCACAGGTCAGGCTCTGGTCATCGAACACCTTTCCTTCACCACAGGTGATGAGACGAGGGAAGCCTTCTACGCAGGTGATGAGTCTGTGGCAGTCTCCGGGTACGGGGAAGCGGGGGAAGGGCCAGAACTTCGCCGCTTGAGAGTTGGACGGCACTTTGGCTGGGCATTTGAAACCGACGACAGCTGTGGGGCAAGAAAATTGGTTAAAAACTCATAGTATAAGTATTGCTATACTTGCAGCAGCGCCCTCTATGTTATTGTACGTAATTTATCATAAACTAGCACTACGCCCGCGACTTCGTCAGCGCGTGTTTCTAACTTCGAACTCGAAATATTATTGTAGACAAACTGATTTTCCAATGTTCGCCTGCTAGAGGTTGATTTTTGAAATATAGATAATTACGCATCCTTTATTCGATTGGGAAACTATTTATGCCAAGTTTTGGGTTTATCGAAGCAAGCAGCCTTCCCTTAAAACTTAATCACCCTTTTTCTCCAACTTATGGGGTGATTTTCTAAAAATCCAAAGACACGTGTTTAATTATTTTTGATCTAGTATCTGAATACTGATTTTCATATTCATCGGTTCCCGCGTTATGATTTTCCCATACAAACTTTAACATCGTCTAGATTACCAATGGAGGGTAGTTTTAAAAAAATAATAGTGCTAATCCTTTTTATTTACTTATACTCATATTCGTACCAAGTTTCAAGTTTATAAACCCAAGGAATAAGATTTTTCATACAACAGTTCTCACCCCTTTTCACCCCTTTAGAGGAAGACTTTCTAGGAAGATAAAATATAGCCTATACGGATTCGGAAGAATCCCTCTAAGTAATGGTAAAAGAAATTTTGAAATCGGTCCAGTAGTTTTTGAGCCTATTCAATACAAACATACAAAAATACAAAGGTTTCCTCTTTATAATATTAGTATAGAAGTATAGACTAGGGGAAAAAAGTTCTTTCGCGAGGTGGCGTTACGGTCAGTTCTCACTGAGACGCGACGCAACGCGACGTGACGCAATGATACTGCTCATGTGTATCTTTTCGTATGGTTAATAGAGTTGGGTTTGAGTAGCTCTATTGAAATGTGCGCGCAGCTTCGCATGTCGGTGTGACCCTTAACCATAAACTGATAAAATTTTACCAACGTGGTTTGCTTTTTTTTATGACATTGCCTCGCTAAGTATTTCTCCTGATCATGCGTTTACAAATAGTATAGCATCTTTTCCACAAAAGCCACTAAGGAAGTTTTATGTATGATATTTAAAAACTATGTAGTTAAATAAGTAACTGTCATTTTTTGTTCAGTATCTAAGAATAATGCTAAGATATATTGTTTTTAATCAATCACATTAATTTAATGGATAGGAACAGAGTCTATCATAAGTTCACAACAGCACTTTATCTATAAAATTTTCAAATCATAAATTCACCTTCAGGGTTGCAGAAAGGCTGGAGTAGATCGGGCCAGTTGCATCCATGGATGCGCTCATCATAAACCAGGCCAGGAGTGCAGGGCTCCTGCTCGGGGATGCCGTACGCACACTTGACGTAACTGGTGGAGCACTCGTTGCTGTCAGGGTAGATGCCGAACTGGTATTCGCAGCCAGGAGATGATAGAGGAACCACTGGAATTGGAAAAGAGATATTTTGTCAGTTGTCATGTTATCAAGACAGGGGAAATATGCAGCACCGAAAGATGACGATTTATAGCTTACAGAATGCAAAAAATCAAATTATCTAATTTGTATGACTATTTCACGATGTGGACAAATGAATATGCTGAAAACCCAAATAGGTACCTAAATTGCAAAACCCAAGAAAATTTGATTCTAATGACTGACTTAAAAATATGTATACAATCTGTGAACTATCAATGAAACGTAGATTTTCGATTTTAACCACAAAACAATAGCTGATAAATTACTACTCCAATCTGTCTAATTTATTGAATACATTTTTAACTTTATCCCACAAAGTAGAAGGTTCATGTTCCACTGGGAAAATAAGACAGGTTGGGATAAGTTTATGTGTTGGCGTTTGTACAGTAGCGTTTGCTGTCCTTTGTAGCATACAAAATACTTGCTATAAACCTAATGCCTTTGTCAAACAGACAGACGAAAGCGAAGCGTTTCCGAAGCGATACCCAACCGAAGCGAGACGTCAGTCCGATAGTTCTGTCACGCTATCGGATCGCTTTCGCTTTCGTGATACTCACAGTCAGCTTTCCTGGTACCGCAGTCGACGGCCCAGTGGTAGTTGCAGTGGTTGTGCACGGCACCTTTGCCGTCGAACAGGAGACCATTCTCGCAGGTTTCTACTGTCAGGGAGCCGTTGGTGCACAGGAAGAACTGGTCGCAGAGCTCGGGGTGGGCGTATGCCTGGAAATCGAGAAGTAAAGCTTATTAGCAACATGGTACAGTAATAAAAATTATTTTTTACGAAAAAAAAAATTCGACTGCTAGCAGAACTCGAACCTTCGTCGCTTTTGATAAATTACTCAGGAAAAATAATCCAGTAATTAAGAAAAAAAAAAAAATTGTGACGCAGGCATATTATGTCACAATATTCGGCATGGTTTGTCCAGATGCCTAATACTTTGATTGTGATAAAAGTGGCTTAGTTGTCTCCAATTTTAAAAGATGCTCAATAGGGTAGTATACTGCATAAATAAATTGAAAATCTGGTCAATTCTGGTTTACGTAAAAAAGGCAAAAATACGTGTAAATGAAAAATATTTTTGATAATCTTATTTTTATTGGGTAAAATAGCCTATTATGCCCAAATAGAAACAATTGAGCTATTACACTACATTTTTTGGATTATCATAGAAACGACAGAAAATATTTATAGCATAAATTATTTAAAAAAAAAACATGATAAATAGTAGATAGGTACCTGAACTCCATGCTGTTCAGGGCACGCAGGTGCATGCTCCAACAGGATACCAGCGCTTACTGAAACAAAAGACAACCAACATTAATTCGATATTCAAAAATCACTGGTTCATTTAATATTTCTTTCTAGATGGCGCTGCTTGACTTCATTTTATCGTGAGTTAGAGCTGTTAGTACTGATTGCAATTGCAATTGATATCAATCAATTGATTGATAGAAGTCGTTTGTATTTAATTACACGAGGTCTTCTGGTAGATTTCTAAACTTGTTACCGCTACTGTATGCCTATGCATGTAATAGACTTGTAAAGCTATTTATTTTTTAAGAAAATATATAATTATATCAACTAGTGACCGAAATGTTACTTCTTACTATAATATTTATAAGTTTGTAAGTATGTATGTGTGGTTGTTACTCTATCAGGCATAAACTACAAAACGTATTTTGTTGAAAGGTACACAAATATAAGATAGTTTTTATCCAAATTTGACGTTCCTGTGAGATAATTATCGAGTTTGTGTGGTTTGAAGAATCTAAGTAATCATCGACATGACGAAGAAGTTGTAGTGTTGTAGTAATGTTCTAAAGAATAGTACAGGAATACGTAAAACCCTTTCTTAGTTTCTTAAACCTCTTTAAACCATTAACCCCATATTAAAACACACGTTTTTTTTTTACTTCGTGATACCATCAAATGAGTCCTCCCAGAGCAGAGCGGGAGGGACTGTCAGACTCGAACTGACTAAAATCCACGGTGTCCTTCAATAGTCCTTTACGTTCCGGGGTTACGGTTATTCGTAAAGTCCCGCGACCCCGGCATTAAAACACCCGTACCAACAATTTTCGACACGCATTAACCAATCAACATGGAGTCAACGATCAAGGGTTGGCAAGAGCTAATTCGAGGTTGCGCTTTCGATATAATAACATGCGTGTGCAAAGTGCGTTGAAGCGAGACGTGTTGCAACCCTACCGACTGAGGTCGTCGACAATTGCCTGCAAATTGAAACACTGACGGATCTAGTACTTAGAGTAATTGGTTCACACTCCGACAGAATGATTAATTAAGCAAATGAAATCTGATTTTAACCGACTTCAAAAAGTAGGAGGTTATAAAATCGGGTGGGGCTTATGTGAACCGATTACTCTGAGGTTTCTGGTCTGATTTGTGTGTTTCATTTTCGTTCGATGCAGTAACTTTCCATTTAGTCTCATATAAAAATCATTTTATTTGGCTTAGTCGTTTTTATTTTATAAGCAATTTTCCCTTATTGTTTATGTTTTTTTTTTTCGTGGTAAAATCATAAAATCAGTCCTCTCATCCATAAATTCTCGAATTATCGTGACCCCGGTACGTATAGGACTATTGAAGGACAACGTGGATATGGTCAGTACGAGTCTGTCAGTCCCTCCCGCTCTGCCCTGGGTGGGAGGACTCATGTGATGATTTTACCACGGGAAAAAAAATGAGATAAGCGCATTCAACAAACGAATAATAAACATAATTGTAACGAATAAACAAACAAACTCTTCAAATTTATAATATTAGTATAGATATGGGCAGGTATTCGTCCTATATACCAACAGCTAATTTCCAAACATAAGCTTGTGCAAACTTTATATATACGCAATTCATCTTACAAGACATTTCAACAAATTAATTTATTATTTTTGATTGAATATCGACATGTTTTATTGATAGACAAATTGATTGCCTACAATAAATAAAAGTTTATATCATTGCATTATAAGGCACTCCTATAAAACCGATCCGAAACATAGAAATGTGTATATTGAGGAATACATTGAGGTAAAAAGTCACAACAAGATACCATGCGAAGGTTTGTGACGATCTGCCAGAGTTTTTGATAAGTTTAAACAACCTTCAAGACTCTAAACTTTAGTCGCAGGACATACATACACACACACACACATACACACAAACACACATACATACACACACACACACACACACACAAACCGCAGCACACCACAACACAAACATACGTAAACATTTGCTTAGCTTTTATTGTTATTTTTTTTATGTAACTCGATATGTTTTAATTAGTTGTCGTTTTTGTTTTTGTACAAAGTTTTTTTTTTTTTTTTATATACTCGTCCGGAGGCAGGTGATGCCATTCGTGATACAGGGGAATCCTAGTACAAATGTCAAAGCACTCCTTTGACACATTTATTTCACTAGATTTGTATTGAAGGAGATTAACTGTACCAATTTTTCTAGTAATAAAGATTTTTATATTTTTTTTAAACAAGTTATCGCTGCCCTGTAACATAAAGGGCAATCAAAGAAACAGCTACGTGTAGAACACGAACATATGTTGGTCTGTCACACTCGTGTGTTGAACAGTCAGTCACTTAACTAATGCGCCGATCATGCCGTCAAACCTGGTGATCTGGAAGGACTCAATTGTTAGAAACCAAGATACATTCCTCTAATCATCATCATCAGCAGCCTATAGTGTTCCCACTGCTGGGACACAGGCCTCCTCTCTGTGAGAGGGAGTAGGAGAGGAGATGCCGGTTTCCTCACGATGTTTTCGTTCAGCATTTTGCGAGCAGTGGTGATGAAATAAATTACACAAAGTAATGCGCCTAGCTGGGTTCGAACCCACGACCTAAAACTCGTAAGTCGAGGTGGATACCACTGCTCTTACAATCAGTCTTGCGGTACATTTCTAGCCTTAACTTCCCAATTAAGAAGACAAAACTTTACAAACATGTAATTTCATTTCCTGTAATCTATTATCCACTATAACCACTACAGATTAGTCGTGAAAGGTCGTCTTTACTCCACGACCTATGGCAACACTTTCTCCTAGTACATAGTTAACTAACTAGTACAGTCAACTAAAGACTTTGGTATGCAGACAACAACTTTTAAATCGTTTTTCAAGGTTGTGTTTTAATTATCAATGTGTATGTGTACCAAACTCTTAGCAAGCGTGCATTCATAGATAATGTAGCATGCAGGAGAACTGTTTAAAACTTGCTGTCCACATACTTTACTCTTTTGTTGACTGTACATAAAATCTTTCACTTAATTATATCGTTTCAAATGTTACAGTTCCTATTGCTACTTCCGATTAGGTAATCAACAAAATCATACAATTATATCGTGCATATCGTTATTGAATTAGTTATATCGCTCATCATACATGCATTTCATTGTCTGATTAAAGTTAGGAAAGTGAGTTTTATTCGTTTCTAAGATTAATTGCAAATCAATACAATAATAGTAGATCACGAAGTGAAGATTAGTGAAGAGCTATTCAATATTTTGTAACTTAAGCTCAAGCTTAGGTTTCAAGCGAAGGTTCGATGCTAAACAAGTGACAAGTGATAAATCGTGACGGGGTCGTGGCAGACCGCAAAGGAGATGGCGGGACGAACTGGACAGGTTCGGTTCGAATTGGAAGGAGGACGCACGGGCTCGCAAGAAGTGGAAGGAGTAGAGTAGTAGTAAAAAAAAACGTGATAAAATCATCAATGTTGGCCTTCCACCCAGGTACTATCAGACTCGTACTGACTAAAATCCACGGTGTTCTTAAAAGACCTTACGTTCCAAGATCACATTACCTGATAAGACAGCCCCGTTTCTCCGGCAGGGGTATGAAGTCAGCTTAACACGTTAAAGGGAATGTCGATCACCATGGCGTGTGCTTGCTCGATTAATCGGCGCTATTCGTAATATCAGACGCTGTAAGACAACAGCATACTGTACGGGGTTAGGAAACTTTGTAAAATATAGGAAGTTATAGACATAGGAAGCATAAATCTATGCTCACGAACTGGCAATACAAACCAATCGTAATAGAGATTGTGTTTATCACTTGAACATAGTTGAGAATGCGGCAATTTTAAGACTACAAAGATGGAAACAATGAGGCGTCTTTATCGTATATGAAACTACACAAATATTACATCAGGGAATGATTTAATCAAGCTTAATGCTCAGAATAGCTCAGTTTTAAGGCAGATTTGTTTTACATAGACAAGTCTATCTTAAAATTAAAAAGTAAGGGTTATGTCACAAATGGTGCACCCCATAGAAAACGAAACTGTTTTGTTTACGACGCAATGCACACCTATGGCTACGTCAATTACTTTTTAGTATCAAAGTAGACCTCAAAAATGATGCTGGACAGTTATGTCGTTGGTTTGCGCGCTCATGTACCTACATTTTATAGAGAAACCGACAATCGTTAGTCAAGATTTATAGGTCTGCAGTTTTCTTAAGCACTAGACTATATCTATGAGACGTTTCGATTGACGTGAGCATTTCATAATTAGTATAATGTCGAGACTGTCCTGACTCTAGTCTGTAGTTAGCCTTGGATAAAGGCTGACTACAGACTAGAGTTTATCTAAACGACATGGAAACGAAGAACAGTTTAGGACAAAGCAACAACTATGATGAGTCATGATGCTAAATTAAAAGCTATGAGTATAACATTGTGGTAGACGCCCACGGCGACGGACGTCGGCAGACGATCTCCGGCCACTGGAGGCGCGGGCAGCGAGTATTGGGCAACTCACTGTTCGACCATGGAAAATGCCCGGGTCGACGGCACATTGTGTTCCACGCGCGCTTCAAAGAGTGTCAGCAAAATGACGGGGCCCCCCCTCTAGAGGGCCAAAGCCTGCCGAGGTCGCGGGACTTTACGAATTACCGTGACCCCGGAACGTAAAGGGTTATTGAAGGACAACGTGGATTTTAGTCAGTACGAGTCTGACAGTCTCTCCCGCTCTGCCCTGGGTGGGAGGACTCATTTGATGTTTTACCAAGTAAATAAAAAAAAGGGCTAGACAAAATTACACCTTAATTCTAAAACATGAAACAGACACTAGTTTTCCCACTAAAAACTATAAAACAATAGCACTCCGATTGCGTCTGTCTCGCTCCAGATGAATAGCATCGTGAGTGAAGCAACGTAATCACAGAAGTCGGCCACCGAAGCAATAACCTCGAGCACTTTTACTTTTACGATGCGAACGTACTATAGGAACATCTTCGTTCAATTGAAGCTATATTTTGTAGTGTTATTTGCCGTCTGTAGGTCATTATTTAGATTAGGGCATTTATTTTTAGAAGTAATGATATTGTTAAAATTGGTGACAAAGCACTTTTGAGTGCAATTGATATTATGAATGTGAAAGTTTGTGACGATGGATCTTTGTTACTCTTTCATATAAAAACTAATGAACGGATTTGAATGAAGTTTAACACACAGGTAGTTTATAACCTTAATTAACATTCAGTGTAGTTTTTTTTTGGAATTATGTTTCCGTGGGTCCATTTTCGAGTTACACATGGCACCATGTTACCGTTGCCAATAGCTCGTTTTTGATTAGTTGTGTATTTTAGAATTGATCTTTTGAAATACTTGATAACCTTACTCTTTTGTTTGCTCTTTTGATTAAATTAAGCTGCTTGTTGTCCTAAATTTTGAAGTTGTAGAGGTCATATAACTTAGTAGCACCACTTCTAGTTTCTTTTTCGTTTCCGTGAAGTTTTGGCCCTTCACGTTCCACCCTTTCCCCCAACATCGCTATCAATTTGTTTTTGTTCTTTCTTTGTTTTCAATTTGCGATATCGATTGGGATCGTAATCATCAACAATTATAAAAGGTAGATACTTTTGTCTATAACCATTGTTTTTAACAATAATCTTAATTAACAATTTTCTTTTGTAGGATAAGGTGTAAAACAGAAAAAAAAACAATTGTCTACATTTCTATGATTTACATTTATAACCAAAAATTTATGGCGCAGCAGATTTTTAGACAATTATAAATGCATTTGGCTCAAAGAAACTGCATCTGATAATTTTATTCTGAATTCAAAATTGATATTTAAATACCACTGACACTTAATCGATTCAGAAGTCAATGCCACCTTTGTAATGTCAGTTACATATCAACAATATAAAACGTAATTGTAATATGGCAACCAGTTATTAAGAACTAATTACACTAAACGTTATATAAAAGAACTAACCGCTGTTATACTTTCCGTGACCTTGCGATACATAGCAAATGGTATTACAGATTGATAATGTGTGTCGGGCCTCTAAAATGTAACACTTTATTTTTTTGCTGTTTTGAAAAAGGTTGGGTTGTGGAGGTCAAAATAGAGGTCACGTTAAATTATTTTAAAATACTGTATCCTATTAGATAGGAAGCTGATGTTAATTAACTACAAGAAGTAAAAATATAGGAACTGAGATAAAAATTCTTTTTAGTATCAAAAATTTGCTGATGAAAAAGTTAATAAATGTTTTTTTTTTATAAAAGTACATGTTATGCTGATATCTCTATAAATATAAGGTTTAAACGTACGTGGTTACGTATAATATAAAAACAAACAGGATATGCTCTGCTATGCAATATAATACTTCTAAGTTTTATAATCTTATCTTAATCTTATCTTATGCGGGATTTTCTCCATTTTAATGAAACTCATAGACATATTTTCCCACGGATATAACTATTATAATTATGTAATGAATGAAATAAACCTGTTAATTGGTGGTAATGATGCGTTGAAATTAGTATGACGAAACTGTGGGCCTAAACATAACTTATTAGATAATTTTAAGTAATGGCTAAGCAATCTAAGAATCGTTCTTGATCAGGCAAATTTAACCTAATTAATAGTCTGACTCAACATTTAAACGTATTTTAAATTACATTTTAGTAAGAAATTAGTTACAGTACAATTCAAGTGTAATTGTGTTTTATGTTTAATTTAATTTAATATACACTCTCAAGCATATATTCTATTATATTTCAAAATTTAAAGGTTATAATTAGTTTTTTTAATAAGAAAAATAAAACACCATTCGGTCGAACGGTCAAAAGCTATAATATATTATTACTAAACACAAAAAATAAAAAAAATTATACCTTTTTATTATTGGTCCCAAAGAGGTCCATTAATATATTCCATGAAAGGTTCATGGAATATATTAATCATCATCACTCCGCCCATCGCTATTTTTATGCACCAACATTCTAATGCATCCGAGCATTACTCGTATAAATATGAATAATTCATGTTTTGGGCTCTGGTTCGATGTAATCTTTGTGGCAGTGTCGCGTACTTGTCTCGTGACAGAAAACAAACGCGTCTCTTGAATTTATTATACCCCTTTGATTGATTTATTTCTTTACAGCAGGCACGTCTGTAACTTTGCTACTTTTTTATGTACTCGTATGTAAAAAAAAAACTTTTCCCCACACGAGGAATTTCTCCTGTATCATGTGTACGTTTAAAAACATATAAACTCACATAGACAAACGCCCAGACTTGGAACAACTACTCGTAGATCATACAAATATTTGCTCCGTGCGGAAATCGAACCCGCGATACGCAGCGCAACAGTACAATCGCTAAGCCACTGCGCTAACCGTGACACTGACGTTAACTCACGGATTAAGATGATTAGTAGCTAAACTGTAACAGCTAGATAAAACACTGGCAAATAAAAATGTCTTCTCCTCCTATCATCTTATAATAGGATACTTTTTATTCCTGTAGTATATTCTGACAGATAATTCGTGGCCTTGATTAGGGCAAGAACGAGCAAGCTATAACAGTGCATTTTCAAGTTACTTAAGCAAAGTACCTGTAATTAATAAATCAGAAAGCCGGAAAACGTCTTTGCTAAACGTATTCGGTTCGACATTTATCACACAACAACTGGTTTCAGTGTGAAGCAATAATTGATACTAAATAATTAGTGCAGTAAACCACAACTTGTTTTTCGATTGCAACAAAACCATACATTTTGCAACATTAGGAGACAAGATAAATACCATTTTTGAACTGTTCAATACCATATTTTACTTTAACTGAAACAGTTTTTTAATATTCATAGTTTATATCCTTATTTTATTTGCAATAAATACATACATTTTATAAGGTTAAGTCTGTCATCTAAGCATATAAATTACCCTTTTTGGACGGTAAATAAGTAAAATGCTACATTTAATTTTACCTGAATCAGTTCAATAATATCATATGTATTACATCTATCATCCTTTATCCTTCATCGGCTCTATAATATAATATATTATATCCTGAAATCTTAATAACAAAACATTTTACATTATTTAGGTGACCATCTTTTCGATCTGTAAACATTGCACACTTTATTTGACATAAAATATCCTTACAGAAATATATATCACAAATTGTGTGTGCAACATTTTAGCGGCCCGGGTGGTTAAAAGGCGAAAGTAGTTGCTTGCGAGTGGCTAGCCTTGATGGTCATGCGCAGTCGCCGTCGACTAACTGCCTCAGATTAGATCGTACATACTCGTATGCTACATTAAACAATGGTTAAGCAGACAATCTGATGTAATTATTGTTATTAAGATTGTTTAGCGGGTGTGTATTTTGATGGATAGTTTTATATTGTGACGTAATATTTTAATAGAGTCTTATCCCAGCAATCTAGACTTGATCTAATTGTATTGAAGTTCTCTGACTAACATTATAAATGCGAAAGTTTGTGACGGCGGATGGTTTATTGTAATTTTTTTACACAGAAACTATTATACGGATTTGGATGTTTCATTCACAGATAGAATGAAACCTGGATTAATAGGGGAACAGTGTATAAGACGGGGACCCGAGGTATAATGGGGACATACACTCTTTAGACATACTTAACACAACACTAACGTAGCGCAAGTGCCATCAAGACGTCATTTGCAAGCGACCATTAACAAATGGCGTCCTGTTGGCGCTTGCGCTACGTTAGTATTGTGTTAAGTTTGTCTTAAGTGTGCGATTTCCCATCATACCTCACGTCCCCTTCTTATACACTGTTCCCCTACATAAGATACTTTTGTCTCGGTTTGATATGTTGGACAAATTTCGATATACATGCAAGCGAAACCGTTGAAAACTGCTAGTAATTTATAATAACAGTCAACGCTTGCAATGTGATAACTCGGAATTGGTATAATTTTCTAATTTAAGTTACAGTGAATGGAATGGAAAATTTAGAAGTAATTATTGACCACCTAATTCAATTAAGATTAAATAAGACTAGATTCAATCTAGATTAACTAATAATTTAGGATAGATCGAAGTCCTTTGTCTTAATAATTGATTAATGTTTCCGTACAAAGCTGTCTACAATAGGTAACATTTTTTGTGACACTTTTTTCCAAATCTATCGTTGTTTCTTATTTGGTACAATACAGACCACATCATAAAAACTTCCCTTTTTTCAATTTTTAAAATGGTATTTTATAGTTAATAATTGCGTTTTTTTTTATATCGTGGTAAAATCATCAAATGAGTCCTACCACCCAGGGCAGGGCAGGAGGCACTGACTAAAATCCACGGTGTCCTTCAATAGCCCTTTACGTACTGGGGTCACGGTAATTCGTAAGTCCCGCGACCAGTTAATTGCGTCTTAGCATACTTTAAAACATGATAGAAACTTGGTAATAGTGGAACAGCCGCCGTAATCGAGTTTCAAATGATTGTAATGCACGACCTTGTTTATGTAATTAGAGAAGTAATAAATTTAATGCATTCTGTTTCAAGTTCTTTGGCCAATTATATTATTGTATAATTATATAATACTAGCACTCAGCACACGACGTCGTTCCCGAGAATTTCTTCTTCGAGAACAAAAGCGAACCAAAAATTAAAAAAAAAAACGACGGGTTGCACTCTGGGAGTGCCGGCAGAAGTGAAAACTTGAATAGTAGGTAATAAACACACACAAACATTCGCGCAAGCGCCCTGCGCCGTCTTACGAATTTTCGATCAGGTCACGTGTCCTGACGCGAGTTTAACATTTTTTACCCATTCCAAAAAAAGTGCACAACGCCGCTAATGAAGTTTTCACTTCAAAAAAAAAAAATTTGGGAAATTCGAGCAGGTAATCGTTATTTCGCGATGGCTGCAAAGTTATTTTATGAATGTTTGTTAAGCCTTTGTCAAACAGAGAGGCGTGACGAATGCGAAGCGTGACGTTTTTATTTGTAATGTATAGAATTGTTTGAATGCAGTCACATAGAAAAGCGAAAGCGATCCGATAACGTGACAGAATTATCGGACTGACGTCTCGCTTCGGTTCGGTATCGCTTCGGAAACGCTTCGCTTTCGCCTGTCTGTTTGACAAAGGCATTATAGTTATTCTATTCTATGATTATTCTTCAATTATATTAGCTTTGTTTTTCATACCATTAATGTATCTCCATAACATCATCATCCTTAATCACAATCTCATTGTCAATGCCGCAATTTCCTCACGAGATTAAATTAACATAAGGTGCGATTGTATGAATATTAACTATGCTGTCACTTGCTGTAGAAGTAATTATGACATTAAATAAAGACAATTTGTTATTAGTGATTATCATTGTTGTTGATGTGAACATTAATATAGTGTGGTTTAGATGTGGTTTATTATCATTTAGGAGGTTTTCTGTAGAAAAAATATTCGAAAATTCAAAACTGGCGAAGATACGATGCTTTTAAAAATTCGCAATACGTCCTGAGGTCACAAGCCCTCACTCTCGAGGTAAGATGCGTTTAATCTTTGTGAATATTGACAGATTTAACAAAAGATATAATACGTGTCCATTATTTTTCAAAACTCTATCAGACGGATTAATTAGATTTTCAATTTATTGATGCTGGAAACTTGCCCATTAATTAAAAGCTCATTATTAATTTTAACATTGTTCTAAAACACTCACCGTCGTAACACAAAAATTAAATAACTGTGGAACACTTCTGATCCTTATATTTTTATTTATATGTGTATTTAGTATTTTTTTAAGTATGTTTAGCTTATTATTGTGTAATAATTTTTATATTATGTAATAATTATATTTTTTTCTACTTTGTCTTTCGATCGTTTAATGTCTATTTTAATTTTTGTGCACCTACCATGTTATCACTCCACTACCCTTGGTTGACTGGCAGAGAATGCCTCAGGCATTAAGGCCGCCTATGTACACTTTGTGTTGCATGAAGTTTAAATAAATAAATAAATTATATCAAAGAAAAATGTAGTTTTGAAGTTGGCAGTATTTTAGGCAAGTGTTAAACACATGTTTAACTTGTTAGTAGTAAGACGGCAGTACAAAAAGGTTATTATTCTAAGTTTCAAAACTAAGGAACTGCAATAAAGGAACTGAACATTACAAAATGATCAAATCTTTATTCCCGTCTAAGCGAAAGTATTGTATTTAACTTACAGAGATTACAACAGCAACATCGATGCTGTGGGAAACTACTTATTTGTTGTTAACCAATAGTTAACTGGGTTTCATTGTTATTGTTACCAACATTTACAAATACTTAAGTTGTAGGAACTGTTAGACTAAGTTGAAACAATAAGTGAGGTAATAAGTAGGGCAATTTTAATAGTTGTAGCTCCATATGAATATCTACTGGTGAATGGATATTAAATTGGTACAAACATAATTTTAACCAAATAAATAAATAAATATTCCACAACTATTACACAACACCATCTAGTCCCAAGCTAAGCAGAGCTTGTGTTGTGGGTACTAGATAACTGATAAACATACTTATATATTTCTAAATACATACATATTATAGATAAATTACACCCAGACAAAGAACAAATGATCGTGCTCATCACACAAACATTTGTCCTGGGTGGGAATCGAACCCACGACCTCCGGCATAGCAGTCAGGGTCACAAATCAACAAAAACTAAATGTCTTGAAGAAAACGTAATACGCCTCGCCTATGATTCCGAAAGAATTAAGCGAAGGTTTACCTAAACGTAAACTTCACACAACATACACTAGCTACATTTTATATGTACATTCCACCAGCTATGTTTAAGTCCTAAGTAAAAGGAGGCGAACCTTAATAGGTAGGCCCGATAATCCGGGCACAAATCCAGGTCCTCAAATCTGCTATTACAATGTTGTCAAAATGGTCTATCATTGATTTCACAATTGTTAGTTTTGACAATTTTGTTAATCTACTAATTTATTGGCGTCATTATGACTTTCACCATGAACCACTGATACTCCATTGTTTTTTTTTTGTATTAAATGGCATAGAATGGTAATCTCGTAAAAATGTTATGTCTATTACGAGGCCATTGATTGACCGATCAATGATCATCTAATAAATTTAGCAGATTACGATTTAAATATCGTGTTGGAAAAACGAATTTATAAAAATAGCAGACTTGGACCCCTAGGGCCGTATTATGACGTCTTAAAATCAGGCTTGTTATAGTGAGTGAACGAGGTGGCGCTAGACGACTGGTTTAGGTCTGTCTCATTCACTCACTGGAACAAGCCTGGTTTTAAGACGTCATAATATGGCCGCATGTCATTAGGTGTGACTGGATGATTTGTACCGTCTTTCTGTTTGATAGTAACAAGCGCCAGTCCGTCTAGTGACTACCAAGGTACCAATGTATCTAATTAATATTATAAATGTGAAACTTTGTGTGAGGATGGATGGAAGGATCTTTATTACTCTTTCACACAAAAACTACTGAACTAGATGAAATCTGGTACACACACAGGGATATCGTTTATCCTGATATAATCGACATGAGCTGATGATTCATAAATATTATCATATAAAATGCATAGATCAAATTTCTAGCTTAATGTTAAATTGCTAAAACAACTACATAATAATACTCAACTCTATTACACTAGGCTCTAAAAGTAGGTTTACGAACTACAAACTAAAAAGCAGTAAAACGTATTTTAAAACTCGCCACACAGAACATGTCAAACATTTCCTCGATGACGCAAGTCGAGATGTCTCGAAGCCGGTTTCTCCGAGCCTTCCGCGGTTTTGCAATCCTATTATCGAATAAATAGGAAATGGACGTCTTATCAACCATTTCGAACTTCGAGACTTCTTTAAAACAAATGGCAGAAGTCTCGTTTTCACTGGCTAGACTAGAAAGCGACTTTCATCCATCTTAAATCGATTTTGGAGAAGAAATATCTAGAATATGGGTGCAGGTTTTTTTATTCTTGTTTTGAATATTTAAATTTCGAAGAGTGTAGATTTTGCGATACGTGTTAAAAGGTGTGGCTGCCTCTGTACTATTTTAACGTTTGATTTTAACTAGCTGTTGCCTACGGCTTTGCCTGCATTTATATAAAAATACAAATCGTGAGTTAATGTGGTACTGGGATAAACTGTATTATTAAGTTATTCTAGATTATAGCATACCTAGTATGTAACTATAGTAACAAAAATCCATACATCCAAAACTTCGCAACATTGTAGAATGAACTACACATTCAATAATATAAGTAGGTACCTACACAACTGTCACAATCTATACACATAATAAATCTGTAGAAGGGTCAATTCTGTACATTGAAAATATTGAAAAAATAAATAGCGGGGGCTGTTGCTGGATCGATACCAAACCCAAATATGTGATAAAAAAAAATTTTGTCTGTCTGTCTGTATATGCAGGCATCACGTGAAAACTAACGGTTCGATTTCGATGAAACTTGGTATAATTATACCTTATTATCCTGGGCATAAAACGGGATACTTTTTATCCTGGAAAAATACGTAGAAAAAAAATCTTATTTTTCAGTTACTACAGAACGCGAGCTCGACAGCAGTAGCTCAATAGAGGGATCTCCTTAATTATTATAGCCGTATTTGGGTCCAATAGATATTTATAAGATGTCATTGTCAGAGTTACTCAAAATGGAGAAATAAACCATCCACGCGAAGACCGACATCCGCGCGGACGGAGTCGCGGGCGGAAGCTAGTTTAATAAAAAAGTGAAATTACGTGGTTCGGTAACGATCCATTCATCAAAGAAACGAGTCTTGTAAATCATTGATACTTTTTATTGATGTTATATATTCCGATTTCTCGGAATGCTTTCAAGATTTTAAGGACTATGTTGATATGTTTTTGAATAATAATGATATTGAGAAAGTCAGATTTTTATTTAAGTAACTTTTTTTTTTATCGTGGTAAAATCATCAAATGAGTCCTCCCACCCAGGGCAGGGCGGCAGGGACTGTCAGACTTGTACTGACTAAAATCCACGGTGTCCTTCACGAGCCCTTTACGTACCGGGGTTACGGTGATGGGTAAGTCCCGCGACCCCGGCAGGCTCTGGCCCTCTACAGGCCCCGTCAATTTGCTGACACTCTTTGAGGCGCGCGTGGAACACAACGCGCCGTCGACCCGGGCATGGTCCATGGTCGGACAGCAAGTCGCCCATTACTCGCTGCCCGCATGCCCGCGCCTACGGTGGCCGGAGATCGTCCTGTGACGTCCGACGCCGTGGGCGTCTACCACTGCGGCTGGGATGGAGGGAGGACGCTGTCCTCTCCCTCAGGCGGCCCGCCTCCTCCTTCACGAGCATGACTGCTTCGCAGAAGGAGGCGACCGCTTCCCACTCCGTCTCGCCCCGCAGCATGGCCTCGACCAATGCCGGGCGCGAGAGGTCTCCGCCTATCGCCGTCGTGAGGACACGGCGGTGCTCTGCCCAAGCGGGGCAGTCCTGCACCGTAGGCTCCACCGTGTCCTCCGGACGATCCTCGCAGTGGTGACACCCAGGCGTTTCTTCCCTCCCTATCAGACACAGGAACCTCCCGAAACTTCCGTGTCCGGTGAGGACCTGCGTCATGCGGAAGGTAAGGACGCCGTGACGCCTATCCAGCCACTCCTCAAAGAGGGGTCTTACCGCCGCGATTGCGGCGTGCCCGTATTTAAGTAACTTGTAGGTATTTTTGACAGGTTTGGTAAAAATCTTTCAAATACCTAAGTTTTGACGACAGTAAAAATTAAATGTAGTCGTAGTAGTCGGTTCAAAAAAAAATAATTATAAAAATATATTTTAAATAAACCAAAACTAAACAAAATATGTTATCATAAAATAAATAAAAAAATATGATAGATAGTTGGATGCTTGTCTAGAGTAAAAAATATGTATATCTGAGTTTGGTATAAATAGGAAATACAGCATGTGGAAAATTAAAAATGATCTTTTCAACAACGAATGATGATAAGGCAACCATGAAGATAATTCAGAAATTCTTAAATAAAATCAAAACATGTTTAATTTCTATAATTACACATGGTTTTAGAATCTAACCGTCTTACTACAGTAAAGATAAACACCTGTTGCCTGTTGAACACTAGCCTAAAAGAAACAGTCAACATCAAAACGACGTTTCATGTTAATTAATTGTTTACAGCAATTATACTATCAATTATTCGTAGATCAAAAAACATAGATAAATAAAATAATTGCTGCATCTAAACATATTTAATTATAAAATGGCAGTCAAGCTATAAAATTCTTAATGGAAAATTCAGGAAACAGTCGAAGAAACTAGGTTACAATAATTAGATTCGGAAGGCTATTAACCTATTAGTGTTAAATGAGGCATCAAAACTATTATGATTACTGTGAAGAATGAAAACGAACTGAACACTGCACGCATGGTCTATAAGACAAGAAAGATAAACATCTTTTGGAAACTTGTCTAAGAAAACTGTCAACGTCAAAACGACATCTCACTTTGATATAAGAGTCGTTTTGCAGTTATAATATAATATATAAATAATATATAAATATTCCACAACTATCACACAACGCCATCTAGTCCCAAGCTAAGCAGAGCTTGTGTTATGGGTACTAGACAACTGATAAACATACTTATATATTTCTAAATACATACATATTTTAGATAAATTACACCCAGGCACAGAACAAATGATCGTGCTCATCACACAAACATTTGTCCTGGGTGGGAATCGAACCCACGACCTCCGGCATAGCAGTCAGGGTCACTATCCACTAGACCAACAGGCCTGTCAAAGTTACACGTTTTTATAGACAAGCGTTCAACGAATGTTTATCGCTTTGTGGTAAGGCGGTATATATTCGTGAATATATTACAATTGATATTTTAAAACAAGAATTGATATAATAATGCTGTGTCAACTGGGAGATAATACAACTGTTACAGAACACATTGTTTTAGAACCTTGAAGTTATTTTGATGTATTCCAGAACTGTATTAAATGTGTTCGATACGGTTCGAAATGGTGACTTCATTATGTAAACCAGTGTTTTATAGTTTATTTTTGGCGCACATTATACAAATAATTCACATTTTATAAATATTATACGCATTCACAGATGCTTCGCGAATTTCAAAGATTACGTCACCATAAGATATTAGAAACGGATTAAAGAAATCGACGCTTGTAAGTAGGAACCTCGATGGCTCAGTTGGAAAGAGCGTCGGTTGTATTGAATCTGGAGGTCGCAGTTTCCAAACCTGCTCGCGGTTCGAATTCTTTCTTTCTATATAAAATATTTGAAGTATTCCACAGCCTTTACTAAACTTTACTTACTTCGAAGAAAATACCTTTAAATTTTACTTAAACAAGGCAACACTTTTTTTTATGCGTCTTTAAATAGTATCCAGTTCCTTTGAACAAAAACATCACACACGCAATCCTAGTCACATCAATTCATGCCCATTAATGCAAATAAGGTGCATTTTCCCTTATTTCACTAAACTTTACATACAAATGCCGTATCACAAGTATGACATACGCACAAAATGACGTGTGACATAAAAGAAAGCTCATTACAGTGCGTACGCGCATAACAGATGTTAATATAGGCAATAAGATGAGCGAACCGTTGCGTAAGCGACGCGCCTATGCGTGGCGGGCTAGAGTTTGAAAAGCGAAACCGATTCGCAAGGTTTTTTTTAATTATTTGACTTTTATTGCACTTTTTAAATTTAATACTTCTTTATTAAAATAAAATAAAATATGCAACGCCTAAGTTCGGTAGTAGTGTTGTGTTACTAATAATATAAAAACATTTCATGACCGGATATCCTTATATTGTTCTTGTGCCTTGTTACGACGATGAATTTCATAAAATGAGAACAGTTTGTTAGGTTTTTTAATTTTCTTTTTGATTTTTTGATGGTTTAATTTTTTTGCCTGTTTTTTTTTTTTAATTTAAAGGAATTGTTCAATTTCAAAATCAAAAATTTTACTACTTCTGACTAGATTCATCTAAGTTTTCTTTGCCAGTTTTGTTTGGCTTGCTTATTGTCAGAAATCTAGACTAAAGCTTGACCTAGGGACTTGTGTCAGATCAGAGGAACAGGAACAACATTGAAACCATTATAAAATCACGGCAATGTTTGTTTTTGTTTTACTTTAAAACATAATTATGTTGTGGTTCGGAATTCTAGAACAAACTGAGGTTGCTGCGGTGACCTCTACTACACAAACAATTTGTAATACCTAAAAATAACGAAAGTTTGTGAGCTGAATAATCTAGATTTTAAATATAATATAATTTAGCTTATTTTCATCATACATTAATCACTCCAGCTATCTCACATGCAGAAGATAAAGATATATTTATTTTGTAAAAACATGAGTGAGCGTATACATTGATACGGGTCTTAAAATAAGATAATGTAGCTACATGTTTTGCCATTTAGTTATGGCATACAAAATTTATAGTTTAGGCTAGAGTTTTTAACAGTAGGCATGTAATATTAAAAAATAAGTTACAACGTAAAAAACTTAAAATTTCTAGAAATAATTAAATATTTTAGAAATGCCACAATTGCATTGACGATGCTTAATTATTATTTTTATATATTATGCACTATAATTTGTTTTAAAATGAATTTTAGTAACATAGTCTTTACTAAAAAACATGGGCCTGTATTACTTGTCCAATAAATAAAAAATAAATATACTATTCGGAGTACTTTGACGCCTGAGTGTCTGTGCCTTTTCCTGTTTTCCCTTTTTTTTAATCATTTTATTTTAGTTTTAGTTTACATTTAGTATTTTGTTGTAAATATTTAGTTTTATTCTTAAATTTCTAGTTTTAGTTATGTAAATACTTTTAGTTAGTACTTTTTTTTATAAACCCTTCTATTCAGAAAATACTATTCTTAGATTGACCTCTAAAATATTATACTTTAAACTAGATGTTTCACGCAGATTCGCTCGCCTAAACTCTTTCCCGCTCCCTATATGGCTTATCCACGAGTATCTATCTCTGTACTAAAAATCATCAAAAATGATTATCGGTAGTAGAAACCTATTGCCTAATAGTCATTTAAGATTCAGAAAACAGCCTAAATAAGTACACACAAAAATAAAGTAATGGCCATTACATTTAATTTTACTATTCATAAAAAAGTGGCCATATTTCTGTATGGTTTTCGTAATATTACCAATTCCACTCGAGCTTGACATTAAGAGCAATTCATGCCGTTTTACGTATATGGATATCGTTTTTATGAGCTTCACATAACACATAAATATAATGTTATTTACTGCCATTCACTGAGATTGCTCTACGTGATATCAATTTTATTGATAAAATAGACTACTCATTTTTACGGTACTTTAAAGTTATTGTCGACCATAAAAATCGAAATACACAAAAATATATATTTGGAACATGTGATAAACCTATAGACTTTTATTATTGAGTAGCAATTCAATAATGAGAATAGGCCAATTGGTGAAAATTGAATTTTATTGATTTTGTTTGTGTAATTTCTTGAAAATATCCCAAAAGATATATTTTATGGTCCACACAATTAATAAACCAACAAAACTGTAAGTGAAGGAATTATAATTATTACAGTAAATTTTATAGTATTCATATTATAGTAGAAGAATTGAAAATATATAAAACAAAAAAAAGTAAATGAATATAAACAAAAAAAAAGTTTTGTGAAAATTTTGGAGAACCAAATATCAAATGCCAAAAGTAATCACGCAATTTAGGCACCGAACCAAAAAAATGCGCGAAACCTTTTAAGAAACTAAACACCGAGCCAACCGCACATTAAAATTGTATATCGGAGCCAACAAACTAACGCTTTGACCGCGTAATTGTTAATTAGGTACTTTAAGCTGTCACAAGGCTAACCTCGTTCACATATCACTGTACACTGTGACATGGACAAACATATATACAGAGTGTAAATATAAAAAAAGTAAATATACACTTGAGAGCCACGAAATGTGATTGCGAATTTATTTATTTTGATCGCAGTATGGCAAAGGTTTGTTTTTTTTTGCAATCTATATACTATAATAAATCTGTAGAAGGGTCAATTCTGTACATTGAAAATATTGAAAAAATAAATAGCGGGGGGTGTTGCTGGATCGATACTAAACCCAAATATATGATTAAAAATTTTTTTGTCTGTCTGTCTGTCTGTCTGTCTGTTTGTACAGGCATCACGTGAAAACTAACGGTTCGATTTCGATGAAACTTGGTATAATTATTCCTTATTATCCTGGGCATAACATAGGATACTTTTTATCCTGGAAAAATACGTAGAAAAAAATCTTATTTTTCAGTTTTATTCATAGACGTTGTTCTGTAGAACCGCGAACACACGTTGCATTACCCGCAGTGGATTCAGCGCCGTAATATTTATAAGATGTCAGTGTCAGAGTTACTCAAAATGGGGAAATAAACCATCCACGCGAAGACCGACATCCACGCGGACGGAGTCGCGGGCGGAAGCTAGTAAATAATATGTTTAAAAACAAATTACACTACATTCTCTTATTATATAGTCATCATCATCATCATCATCATCATATCAGCCCGGGATCACCCACTGCTGGGTATAGGCCACCCCCTTTTTATGCCATATCTCTCGGTTCTGTGCGTCTCTTATCCAACTATACCCCGCGATCTTGACGATATCGCCAAACGGGCTTTTGGGCGGCCCTTGTTTCTATGGCCGAACCTTGGCCACCATTCGGTCAAAACTTATGGACGCAGGACTGTGCCACTGGAACTTGATGGACTTTTGAAGGATCACTGTGAATTTTAGTCAGTACGAGTCTGACGCACCTTCCGTCCCACCCTGAGTGACTCATTTGATGAATTTTCCAAAAAAACAAAACTCTTGTTGTATAGGCTGTAAAAGAAGAGAAGTGAATTAACTATTCGGAGATAATAGATTATGGACCCAAAAATTATTGAAAATACTCAATGAGTATATAGATATTTTCCCTTTTACTAACGCATTAACGTCGACCATCTCAAACTATGCCTTGCTCAAATTATGACAAATATTATCGTAAAAAAGTATTACCGGTGGCACAATAAGCATTTTGTTCAACATCAAAGCAAAAAGTTTTTACAACAAATTATAAAGTTATAGACTTTTAACACAATAATAAACTCAACACGTGTTCTTACATTTGTTGGTACATAGTTACTAATAGATTAAGAATACATGTGTTTTATAATCTGTGTGTGAATATATTTTTTTGAATATATTCGTTCCGCTTTGTGTGAATATTTTTTTTGTAATCTTATTCACTTTTGTTAACCATTGTGCATTGTAATTGAATCCAATTCTTGTTGCTTCAGTGATTACAATTAGCAGCCTTGATTGTATTAAAGTTTAAAGACACAGTTTTCTTTGTTACCTTATTTTTTATATTTGGTCGCGGGACTGTACGAATTACCGTGACCCCGGAACGTAAAGGGCTATTGAAGGACACCGTCGATTTTAGTCAGTACGAGTCTGACAGTCCCTCCCGCTTTGCCCTGGGTAGGAGGACTCATTTGATGATTTTACCACGATAAAAAAAACCATATTTTATATTTAAGGATATTTTTATTTCCTCATTGTATGTATATATATATATATGTACATCTAACATAAAACATTGCTTCGGAAAGCATGTAAAGCCGTAGGTCCCGGCTGTCATTTGTAGTTCTTTGATAGTCTTTACTATTAGGCAGAAACTCGAAATTCTGCCAACCAGTTTTACCTAGTCTTATCATATCATCCATTTATTTCTTGTGGAGGTCAGATATGCAGTCACTATATGTAGAATCGGCATTTGAGTAGAATAGAAGCCACACCCATACTTAGAAAAAGACTAGGCAGATGATGATGTGTTTGAAAATAAAGTACAGTTGTCAGTCACAATATTCATGTTAACGCATAAATTAAACTCTAACCAAATATGTGGCTTACAAATGTAAAAATAATAAGTGTGTGGGTATTTATTTTTAAAATTTTTTGAGTGCACACTTGAGCATTAAAATTCAAATCACGTTTAGTTTACATGACGCACTCAGCAAATATTTATAAGCACTGCACTTACATTCTTTGCAAAGGTTTTTTTTAGACTATAAAGGTGACAAAGAAACATACGGACCGCATGATGGAAAGAGATCACCGTTGGCTACCGAAGTCTGCAACACCAGATCGGTATCAGTTGCGCATTGTTGACCTTGCAACTTTATCATGACTTTTTTTGATGGTGTGCAGAAAGTATTTAGGAGTGTTATGCAACAATAAAAATCTATCTTAATACCTAAGCATAAACTAAGACTGGTCGCGGGACTTATGATTTATCGTGACCCCGGTACGTAAATGGCTATTGAAGGACACCGTGGATTTTATTCAGTACTAGCTTCCGCCCGCGACTCCGTCCGCGTGGATGTCGGTCTTCGCGTGGATGGTTTATTTCTCCATTTTGAGTAACTCTCAAATACGGCTAAGCCTATAATAATTAAGGAGATCGCGGTTCTACAGAACAACGTCTATGAATAAAACTGAAAAGTAAGATTTTTTTTTCTACGTATTTTTCCAGCATAAAAAGTATCCTATTTTATGCCCAGGATAATAAGGTATAATTATATCAAGTTTCATCGAAATCGAACCATTAGTTTTCACGTGATGCCTGCATATACAGACAGACAGACAGACAGACAAATTTTTTTTAAATCACATATTTGGGTTTGGTATCGATCCAGCAACTATTTATTTTATCAATATTTTCAATGTACAGAATTGACCCTTCTACAGATTTATTATATGTATAGACTAGTCTGACAGTCCCTCCCGCTCTGCCCTGGGTTGGAGGACTCATTTTTGATGATTTTACCACGTTAAAAAAAAACATAAACTAAGACTTACGAGTATATTGGTATAAAAATAATAATCTGGAAATATGGCCGGTTGATCGCAGGACAAAAATGGGTGTATTACCAGATACATCTCTATAATCGTTTCAATTCGACGGTAACAAGTCTTATGTTTTGCATCAGGACCAGCCCGTGGCTTCACCCGCATGGTATGGTAGTCGATAAATATCCCACGAGAATGAGTTATTAAGCTAAAACAGATCCTAAGTAATAAAACAGGTTATAAACTATCTTCGTCCCAAATTTTATTAAAATCCGTTCGTCTCATCATTTTTAAGTAAAGGAGTAACGATAAAAACCTCATAATCTTTGACATTTAGGTATAGTAGTCATAAGATTCATAATATATCCTTTACGGGACTTTATCTAAATGACTATAAAAGTTAGTACTTTATTAGTATTACGAACAAACGAGATTACGAGTTAACTCAAGAGATAATATCACTTCACAATGTATTGTGTAAGTGGCGCGTTGAACTCTTTTGTACGAGCAATTTTCAGCGTACAAACGCCAGTTTATCTTGGCCTCGCTTTATATGAACTTTTCACAATATTAACGGTCAGTTTATACTGGATTGTATAGCTTAACATGTAACCATATGTACATTCTTACGCCTGTTATACAATATAAATCTGACAATTACGAGATTATAAACGTACAGTTATTTCATGCTTATCTCACGATTAACATTGTCATTTTACTTTTTAATGCATGTTGGAAATTATACAACTAGTTGCATTGGTAAATAAGTTTTAATGGTAGAGTGTGTTCACAATTATGTGTATGTTACATGTATTTTATGTCGAAGGCATAAAATAAATGGCATATATGACATCTGCTAACCTTAGTATTAAAATACAATGCCGCTATGACTACGACAAAGTCCGTATTCCATTCGTAGATTATATAATTAGTAATACGCAGTAGTGGATTTTTTTTGGTAAAAAAATCAATTATATCCTCGCAGCCTTGTGAAGCGAGAGTTATTCCAGTGTGGGAACGAGGTGGCGCTAGACGACTTTTATAGCTGTCTCTTTTCCACATTGTAATAACTCTCGCTTTAAGAAGTCATTCATGAGCAGAGCTAAAGGAGCTGTCAAACTCGAACTTACTATCGCCATGTTCCTTCGGTTGCCTTTTGCGTTCAAGGGCCGTGGTATATTGTTTAAACAGTCCCAAGACCCATGATTTCGTGCACGTTTTCGAGATGGAAGAGTATTCAAAGCTGAGCTGAATAAGCAGCCAACAGCATACCCATTTCTGTCACAAAGGCAAAGCATCTACTCTGTGACAGTGAGTGGACCAATATACAAAGCGCACAGTGGTACAGGGCACAGTGTGAAGTATTTTTTCAGAGATATTCAATTTAATTCTGTAATTTTTTGTTTACAACAACATACATTTTGTTTACAACTTTACAATTTTACAGAAATATCAATCAAATGGCTTTAATGAACACAGAATTGTCAAGAGTTATTCAATCTGACGTTTTTACGATAAAATTGAGTCAAACCAGAAATTTGTCATAACACATCAGACATTTCAAAACCATTAAGATTTCACAACTGACGCATAAATCACCCACGGGTCGCCCGCTCGGCCGAAATATTATATATTTTTAAATGTCGTTCAACAGCAGGTGTGGGCCTTGAATTTCGTTCAAAACGGTCTTGATTCCGGCTCCCTTTCCAATCGGTTGGGTAATCAACTGCAGGAAACTACTCTATTTCATACAATTATACGCGTACTAAGTTTTAATTTGTATTTGGTTTTGATTAAGGCGCTAATTGAAACACTGTCCTTAGATTGTGAGTGATAGACAAAAAAGAACTGAAATTAATTATCTATTTTAACAAACACTAACGGTCTTTTTTACGTGGTAAAATCATCAAATGAGTCCTCGCACCCAGGGCAGGGCGGGATGGACTGTCAGACTCGTACTGACTAAAATCCACGGTGTTCTTCACTAGCCCTTTACGTACCGGGGTCACGCTAATTCGTGAGTCCCGAGACCCCGGCAGGCTTTGGCCTTCTACAGGCCCCGTCACTATGCTGACACTCCTTGAGGCGCGCGTGGAACACAACGCGCCGTCGACCCGGGCATGGTCCATGGTCGGACAGCGAGTCGCCCATTACTTGCCGCCCGCATGCCCGTGCCACACTAACGGTCTTACTGCAATAAAAAAATTAAACAACTGTTGAACACTTGTCTAAAAAAACTGACAACGTCAATACTGCATTTGACTTTGATTTAAGGGTAATTTTGCAGTTACACTTTTTTTAGACAAGTGTTTAACAGATGTTTAATTTTTTTATTGCAGTAAGACCGTGGTACGAAGGTAAATATTTATTTAAAAAATATGCGATTTTAACAATATTTAGTTTAACTATCGATCAAATAACTGTCCCTAAACCAGTTAAACTTTTTTACTAAAGCTATCGTTAATTTAAACTCGATATTTATGTAATCAAAATTCGGGTTAATGTTTTCGTGCGTGCCGTTCAATATTATCGACATTCGTGTCAAGAATTTGAACAAAAACGGACAGGAATGTTAACATAACTTGTCGCAGTGAGCTGTTATGTAACACAACAGTTTTGTATTAGGTAAAGCTTCTTTGAAGAAGGAGAATTACTGAGAAATGACAGAAGATGCTAGCACGTGTAACATGGCACCGTAGAAACACCATAATGCACGGGCGAAGTCGCTTTTTTTTATCGTGGTAAAATCATCGAATGAGTCCTCCCACCCAGGGCAGAGCGGGAGGGACTGTCAGACTTGACTGACTAAAATCCACGGTGTCCTTCAATAGCCCTTTACGTACCGGGGTCACGGTAATTCGTACAGTCCCGCGACCAGCACTAATATACTGGATAATATTGTCATCATGTGTCTAACCTTTTCACAACTATTTTGGTGTCGGCTGGGCAATACGATACACCTTGGTAACACTTGTAGTCAGACTATCAAGCTTCTGACTAACAGTAACGACTGTCAAAGATCTACAAATGACAGTCGGAACCAAAGCCTTCGTCAAACAGGCGTGGCGAATGCGAAGCGTGACGTTTTTATTTGTAATGTATGGAATTGTTTGAATCCAGCCACAGAGAAAAGCGAAAGCGATCCGATAGCGTGACAGAACTATCGGACTGACGTCTCGTATCGGTTCGGTATCGCTTCGCACTCACCTGTCTGTTTGACAAAGGCATAACGGCTTTACATGTTTTCCGAGACACGGAGGAAACTCGCTATGAGAGGTCGCGGGACTATCAAAACGGGTAACCACTCCGCCCTGGGTGGGACGATAACTTTACACTGATAAATGAAAGATGATCACCCATCCACAGACCAATATCGGCAAGCGTCATTTAACCTGGAAGGTCGGCCTGTGCAGCTGTAATGATTTAACTACGAGTTTCTTATAATGGATAATATTTTGTTGTGTGTTGTATAAATATTGCTTTTATAAATATTGAAGGCTTTACAAAGACATGCATAATGCGTTATCAACTGACATTTAAAACTAGGCAGTTTGTCGTTTTCTTACAAAAGTTTGGATAAAATTGGTTACGAACCCAAACAAGTTTGGCTAGTTCGCTAAAATAAGACTATTAACCTGTGAAAATAAATAGTTGTTGAATCTAAATATATTCTAGTTATGTATACCTGTTTGTTGCGGGGCTCACGAATTACCGTGACCCCGGAACGTAGAGGGCTATTGAAGGACACTGTGGATTAGCCAGTACGAGTCTGACAGTTCCTCCCGCTCTGCCCTGGGTGGGAGGACCCATTTGATGATTTTACCACATTAAAAACAATAAAAAAGGGTAGATAAAATCGAGAATCAAACTATCCCATGTGTTAATCCAGACTTCATCTAAAGCAAACCTAATTTTATCCAAATTTGTTGAGT
Organism: Agrotis puta; assembly: GCA_943136025.2. Classification (NCBI taxonomy): domain Eukaryota; kingdom Metazoa; phylum Arthropoda; class Insecta; order Lepidoptera; family Noctuidae; genus Agrotis; species Agrotis puta. The sequence goes on along the minus strand of OW964169.2, from coordinate 15,437,415 downwards.
AGTTTTTACGTGAAAGAGTAAGTGAAAGAGCAAACATCCATCCATCCATTCATCCTCAGAAAATTATAATATAAGTAAGATAATATTTGTAGCATGTTTTTGAATTGAGTTTACTATTCTAATGCAAATTCAAGAATTATAAACTAGTTGCTTTTAAGACCCTCACTATCAATTGAAGTTTTGCTTGTCAAAGGACAACTGGTTTTACTATATAAATATATCTCACGCAGATTTAAGGCTTGGTATTAGAGTTTTTTTTAATCCTTTGCAGTTTGATGAAATCGGTCAATCGAACTACTGCCTCTATACTAAAAGTACGATATTTGTAATGTCACTTTTACGGCCCCTAGACGTCAGCCAGCTGATTTTTAAATACTTTTACTTTTATTTTATTTTTGTCAGATAATAAAAATACTTTTATGTTTAAGCTAACTCGTAGAGGTCAGGCAGAACTTATAATAATTACCCCAAAACCGTCCCTCAAATTCCCCTTTGTTGGCTTTGTTATATATGTTTTCTTACATAAGGTATATAATTCTAAAACTTACCGTAAGCCACGCAGGCGAACAAAACCGCGAACTGTGCACTATTCCTCATGTCTGCTTGTTTGTTTGTGTGTGTGTTGTGGTCGCGACGTGTGCGCGTTGTACTCGGCCCGGTAGCACTGGCGGCGCGCGCGCAGACCACCGACCGCCCGCCGAACGCGGGTTGGTGGTGGTATCCATAGTGTAGACGCGATTTTCTTTTGTTTTGACGGATAGTTTTCAAAAAAAAGGTAAGTAAAGTGTTGCAGAAAAATTAGAGCTTCTTAGAATTTATTTTTAGATTACAGATGACAATTTAAGTTTATGTTGTAGAATATCGAATCTATTTGTTTAAACCACACTTTGCGAGTTTTTTTCAAGCAAGTGGCAATTTTTGCGTTGAATGTGTATGCAATTTTACATATCCATTAAGACATTGGAAACTTTTTATTACCTTTCCTATGTAAACAATATATACTTTAGTCTTCCAGCAGCAGTCCATGAGCTGGAATTTTGAAAAATTAATAAAAACGTATTATTTCTTCTATGTATTTAATACGGGTCCGTGACGTATTGACAATATAAAAAAAATATTTGATCCGTATTTTTGCTAACAATAGGAAATATACGGGTCAAATATTTTTTTTACAATTTAAGTGACGAACTAATTATAATAAACGCATGTCAAATCCATAACAACCATTAAAATCTTGATAACTTACTAAATAAACCGTCGAAAACTCCTAAAATAACAAAAATAAAATGATCACCTTCTTCAACAAGACTATGAATACAGCACGTCTCGATATCGGTCTCAACTCACCTCTTACGAAAACGGCCATACACCTCACGCGGCATGCTTTGATTGACAATATGACATGCACACAGACATACATACACTCATACACGCCTGGAAGTAATGGTAATTAATCGAAATTAAACTTTAATCTGTTGCGTAAAGTCGTGAGAGAAACTCGCTTTCTGTGTGTCACTGACAGGAATATCTATCATTGTTTGTAATTAAGATGACAAGGAGATTAATTTTGTACTTAGACAGTTGACGCTTATTATTTTGTAAGTTTTGTCACGGATATAATTATGTCATGTCACGTATTTTGTCACCTAATTCTTTTTGTTCTAGTCTACTGAACTATTATGTGTTACATTTCTGAATCTATTTCGGTAGTTACATCTGTTTTAAACTGACTGAAAACACGCGATTTCAAGGCACGAGCCATTATTTTAAGTTCAAGCCCAAATTAAATTAAATTGAAAGAGTTTTTTTTTTTAGTTTATTAAGAGTTCTCACGGGGATCCCGGATCTCTGTTTTTCGTGTCATGTTTGTTATACTTAAACACATTAGCTTATTTTTTTTTGGCATAATAATACTTTGCTATACTTAATTGTGTTTGCATATAGTTTGTGTTGGCATAATATTCTTTTAGGCTAATTTAGAGTATCTAAAGTATGCCATGTTACAATATGTCTTTAAAAAATGTTATGCGTATGGATAAGGAACCGTTTTCAATGCATGGCTAGACTACTTTCACAACCAAATTTTCCCGAAATAACTATCGTAATCTAATCGTAATCTAATCTAATTTCGGGGAACTCTGACATGCAACAACCATTCAAAAAACTGGAAACTGGTGAAATATAAACAAATGAATAAACATACAACCAGATGCAACATGTTATGTGACGCTACGTAGGTACTCACTATTGAGTCATTCAACTCGTTTGTTTCTTTTTTATGAATTTAAAACCATTGTTCAATCAATCGACTCAGCCTATTACAGACCTGCTGAACGTAAGCCTCTCCCAGGCTGTGCCACATCACCCTCTCCTATATCCTCCGCATCCAGTCTATCTCAGCCACTTTCTTAAGGTCGTCGGTCCATCTAGCCGTGGAGCATCCCTCATTATGCTTGCTGATACGAGTGGTCCCCACTCCCGCGATGGTCTTCTTCACCAGTCCTCGATCCTTCGAAAAAACATGGCCAGCTCACTGACAATTCAGTTTGCGTACGCTGCAGCCATCTCGGTTACAAAGGTTCTTTTCCTGAGTAATATTGCAATTGAACCGTTGTTAAATCGCAATATTAGTTTATGATTGTTTGATTTTGTTTGACCAAAATGTTAACAGGGCGATTGCATGCCATGAATAAATTTGGCCATTGCGGCCTAGTATTTCATACTTTGCGGTTAACATATTGAAATTAAAAAATCCTGCGACGATATTTGTATTTTATAAGCCTAGAATCTTTGAATTTTTGTTAAATTGTGAATTTATTTGTTTGAAACTCTCGTGCTGTCAAATACTCCGGCAGTTGGCGAGATTGGAAGTATGGACTAAGGGCTTGAAAGCCAGATTAATCCAGGTAGCTAATGACTCCTTAAATGGGTCAAGAACCAGTGCTTAAAACAGATACTTCATTTTTTACTTAGTCCTTCTTTGCCATTTTCGCTTTACCGTCAGGAGTTTTAAGCAAATTTTAATTTAAAAAAATATGTTGTATTTATTGTGTGTATTAAAGTACGAAAGTGTGCGCTACATAGATAACGTAACATTATGTTAACGCACACGTAATACAAGAGGACAGGGACGGGGCTAACCCCGGCGGAGCCGCGTATTTTCACGGATGGATCGAAAGCGCACAGCTAAGGAATGGAATTTCCTGCCAGAGTCTCTGTTTCCTGATGACTAGGGGAACAGTGTATAAGACGGGGACGCGAGGTATAATGGGGACGTACACTCTTTAGGTATACTAAACACAACACTAACGTAGCGCAAGCGCAATCAGGACGTCATTTGCAAGCGGCCATTAACAAATGGAGTCCTGTTGCCGCTTGCGCTACGTTAGTATTGTGTTAAGTTTGCCTTAAGTACACACTTAAGGCAAAATGTCTACGTCCCCATCATACCTCGCGTCTTATACACTGTTCTCCTACAACCTTGGGATATTTATGTCAAGCGTAAATAGGTTACTTCTAGGCGTGCCTTACTATCGACCATTGGTCAAACGTGATTGGGTGCGAACGTAGGTCAAAAAGGTCTGGGGCTGGAGTTTTCTTGGAAAACCTCAAAATCCACATAGCTACAATACTAGGGCTCCGACTTAAATATTCACAAATCTATTTTTGCTTCATTTCGCTTTGCACAGTGGAACGTGTTCGGTAGATAAAAGGTGATCGTTTTGCAAGTCTGAGCGTGACAGGTTGGCGGCTTGTCGGTTTGTCACGTTTCGCAATCACTTTTCTTTATGTTAATCTTAGTATGTATTTTAAACAACGGATATTTGTTCATGTTATTTTAAGAAGTTCTAGGAAATATCTTAAGGAAAGCATTATGAGACGTTTTAGTATTTTTTTAGAAGCTATTGATGCCCCATTGCTGGGCAAAGGCCTGTCCCATATTCTGCCATTGGTTGTATGTCCCAGTGCTCTTTTGTAATTACAAGTTTTATTTACATGACATTAAATTTGAGAATCTATTAATACTTCTGGTGCTATAGTTAACCACAGGCTGCTGGTTGTACAAACATTTATCTGCTCACGAGTTGGTTTCCGACACCATATGAAGAACAATTTTAAAGACAGAATGTCTCTACATGTGGTGTCGGAAACCAACTCCAACTGAATTGTAGCCAATTCTGTTTTTTGGAAGCTTTGGCATATACACTGACTGGTGGTAAAAAAAAACAAATTATATCTGAAAATAATAAACATAGGTTAATAACTTAAATAAGATCCGAAACAGGTAAAAAAAGGATTATAATCATAGTCATTTTGGCCCTAAGCTCGCTGATATTTAATGTGTCACATTGCATAGTTGTCGTTTGCCCACCTCTATTCTCATATATCTGCTATATTAATATTAAAGCACGTTCTAATTTCGTTAAATTCCCCATTTATTTGTAGGCCTTACTAAATGCCGGAACTAGCAACCAGTACGGACAATTTATACAGAATTGCTCTCATTTCGAAAACTTCTAAATGAATACGATCACTATTTCGGAATAGTGGGCTCGGTAGACAAAGTAAGTGGTCAGTAAATCGACATATTTGGAGCGATACATTATGTTGGGTAAAAGGATTGGACTTTATGATATAAAAAGATGTGACATAAAATTATATCATTTTTTTTATCGTGATATAATCATTAAATGAGTCCTCCCACCCAGGGCAGAGCGGGAGGGACTGTCAGACTCGTACTGACTAAAATCCACTGTGTCCTTCAATAGCCCTTTACGTTCCGGAGTCACGGTAATTCGTACAGTCTCCCGCGACCAAAAAAAAATATGTCATAGTTTAAATATATCTATCTGTCATGATAAGCGTAATGGTTCCGAATTAGTAAAGTACGAGTAAATTACTCTACTATTATCTAATCCGATATATCAAGGTTTAAAAAAAAGAAAAACTTTTTACAGTTTTTTCGTTATAATTTTCGGGTAAGAAAATCTGACTAAACTCTTTAAAGCGGCTTTTCCTACATGCTAAAGCCTCTATGCATGTGTTTATGCATTTTTCTACTTCACGTCTAAACGGTTCAACCGTTTTTGATGAATTTAGGTACAGTGATAGATGCTGTAGAGATGGTTTTTAGCTATAAAGAGAGGGGTCAGTGACTTAATTTGCGGGCAAACTAGTTTATTACTTTTATAATAATTAGACCCGTGTACTTGGAAAAAGTGTTTTGTAATAGATGAACAATCAGTATATCGTCTATGGCTTGTCCCCAAAAACATAACTTAAGCTGATCTTACTTCAAAATCTATCAATCATTATCACTTCAATCACCTCTACAGTACAAATGAAACAATTGCATATTGTAACAAGTTGCGTCCGAGCACAAATTGGTCACGATTCGAGTCGCCAACAAAAAGTTGTCGTTATCTGTTATCAGTCACACCACTAGTTATGTTGTAAAGACACTCGACGTGAACAAGAGTTAGGAAATAAATGGAGAAGGTAATTTATAAAAGAGGTGTGTTTATCAATTGACTATAACGCAGACTGAAGTGAAGGCGCTTGCATAAAAACATAGAACAGGATTGAATCTGTTGACAGCAAGTTATTCTTAAATGTTTCCAAAAAGCCTGAGAGACTTCAAAGAAACATTTATAAAAGATTTATGAAACCTGTACTGGACACAGATTTAACTTGAAAAACATTTATTTATTTCTTCACCTTACATCTTTACAAGTACAAGACCCAATGCGAAATTCTTGTGAATTCACTCAGACTACACCAAAATAGGTCCGTCTCATCAGCATTTAGGTTGAGTGCGAAGTGCACGCATCAGCGGCAGACATCCATGGATAGATACTGCAAAGAGGATCTTATTTATGTGATAAACTTAAAACTTTGCAGTACAATCACAAAACTTTCGTGCCTGATTTTATCTTCTCCCAATCTCGAACTCTCCTTGTTTAACCATTTGCCCTGGGTGGGAGGACTCATTTCATGATTTTACCTCTTTAAAAAATGCTTTACACCCATTTCTGCAAACATACGCAAATACTTTCTCCACATATTAACAAAAGATAAATAGCACATAGCGTATGTTACATAATACTTGAAAAGGAGACGGAAAAAGTCGCAAGTCAAATTCTAGCTAAGAGAAACATATCATCATATAACTGACAAAGAATATAATACTTACGAAAGTATTACGCATGTCTAAAGTCATAAAAGCTATTGATGTTTGATTAACGTGTCTAATAATTATGATGTTTATTTAAATAAATAACAATTAATCACTTTTGGTTTTCAATGGACTAATGAAGTCAACACTTACCTATAGCTCCAGTTCTACATTTACGAGTACTACACTCGCGAGAAAAAGTATGGAATTACTTACCGGATTCATCACTTAAGTGATTCCATACTGTTGCTTATGTCCATTATTAAGTACTTAAGATCGACCGGAGCCGATTCCGCGCGATAACTTATAACTAGTTAAGAATAATAAAACTTGGTACCATTTTAAAGGTTTAACAGTTAACTTTAAACTGATACCAAATCACGTCATTACTTAGGAAGCTATTCCGGATCAATGTTTGTGAGAATGGATGTATGGATATTTGTTACTCTTGGTAGAACGGATTTGTATGAAATTTGGCACACAGATAGTTTATAACCTGGAGTAACTTAATTAAAAATTTACTACTCGGACCTTGTGGAAACTCGAACAAATTTCCGTGCGTTCAAGCGTTTTTGCCATACCTATTATTGGAATAAAATAAAGCAGCTCACAATTTAGGACCCATTAATATTAGTAGTCATTTTTACCCGTGGTGCTAGCCAACTGGGCTTCTCCTAGTTGTAATTTCGCTTTGTGCCTATTGGCCTTGTTTTGTTCTTTCTCCTGCTTGCCTGGAGGGAAGTGGAAACATATTTTTCCTACTTCTCCACTATTCTTTTCTGATTAATTTCGTTGCAGGATCCAAGACAGGTAAATTCATTCTCGAGCTTCATTGTCTTGGCGCTTTTTTGGTGGTTGCCACTGTTGATTCTGGCTTTCAGGAGATGCAGTGGTTTGGGAATAGTGTGGTGGGTTTGTCCCAATTAAAAAAACATGGATTAACACATAAGATTATTAAGAAGTTTTTATTCCATGCAACTTGCCGCTAGCAACATCTAGTTATACAATATGTAAAATCCAGTTTACAGTAGATCTAAACTTATTTAGCAATATAGTAATTATTTGTTCAGTGACTAGACACGCTCATATCAATCAATATCTTCGTGTCTCCTTAATATCGAATAGATGTCAAGTCGATTATGAACTCATTGAAACAAGCAAGTAATTTAAAATCTAACCTAAGGCACAGAGCACCTGGTTACATATTAAATAAAATTATTATTTTAATTAATAATACCCGATGTAATGTGAAAGCTAATTGTTATAAGTTGATTAAAGAATCAGGTTACCTTTCGTAACCTTGTAGATACCAATAAATCGATAAATGACATAAACAATAATTTCTTTTTTTGTCGTGGTAAAATCATCAAATGAGTCCTCCCACCCAGGGCAGGACGGCGGGAGGGACTGTCAGACTCGTACTGATTAAAATCCACGGTGTCCTTCAATAGCCCTTTACGTTCCGGGTTCACGGTAATTTGTAAGTACCGCGACCCCGCTAGTCTTTGGTCCTCTAGAGGGGGGCCCCGTCATAGAAAAGAACACTTGGAAAGATTTGAGATTTGGAAGAGGCCTTTGTCCATCAGTGGAACAATAAAAAAAAAACGTATGTACAATATTTTATCTGCCTAGAAAGTCAAAAGGGTATGCAACTTTTAGTATGGACCTTGGCATCATTTTTTTCTTTCTTTCGCCAGTGATTAAATTTTGGGCATAGTTAGACTACCACCTAAGAGGTCCATAGAAAAAAAATTAAGCATTACTGGAGAAAGAAAAAAAAATTGATGCCAAAAAGTTGCATACCTCTTTCTGGCATATATGTTTCATGAACTTATCAACAGGTGGTGAAAAACTCCGTAAGTGACAACGTAAAATTTTGTATTAGAAAAAGAGATATACACCTATGAGATCGTATTTAGATATCAAACATTTTCGATATCAAAATCATCAAAAGTTTGAACATTGTTTATTCTACGAAGTTCGTAGACTTCGCAGCACGAGCTACCATATAATATATAGCGCCATCTATCCTTTATAAACATAAACTATAAATAAAACGTTCCTTTCTAAAATTAATTGATAATGGTTGGCTAGAATATCACCAGATGTCGTCCCAAACGAAGTATGAGCAAAACCAACATTATTTTTAAGAGGCCTCTTACAGTCCACTAGCGCCGCCAATCGAAAAAATGTCATAACTCGTAAATAGAATAAAAAATACAAAATGTGGTCTATTATTACTGTAGAAAAGGCAATAACGTAATTTTATATTACATTGTCAACACTTGAAATATAGTTGTTTAGCTAAATCGTGCATTTGTAACAAAAACGGCCGTTTATGTTTTCACTTTTTTAATGCCAGTTTGTTTACGTTTTCCTTGACCGTTTTGAAACTTATTAACATTTTACATCTAAAATTCTCAAATAAACTTCATCTTAAAAAAAAAGTTTTTGGGAACACACTTATTATTTTCTAGAAGGAATGATCAAACCAGGATCTGTATTTTCTTTCAAATTTTAATGTTATATTTTTACTGCTCTACTTTTCTCACATCGATGTATCTAGTACTAGGGACTGCAACTGCGCTTGCGCAACTGCATCATTATTATCTATAATGGGTTTGCAATACTGTTTACATCGTGCTAAAGTCTCGCTCAAATAAAATTAGCAAGAAAACTTGTTAGTATATTATTTGTAAATGAAGAAAACTTAGATAATTAAGTACCTAATTGTAATACACAGTAAAATTTGGCCATCTTGACTTACTCGTATCTCACTATATTGTATGTGAGGGCCGATTTATGGTGGCGGTGGAATAAAGCTCATAGGAATACTTAGGGAAGATCTTTGTCCAGGATTGGGACAATATTAAATAATACGAGTAAATAAAAGGTTTTGCTCGTCTCGAACTTTTTTTTTCATTATCACCTTTGGGATACAGAGATTAGGTTTATTTTATGTTACGTATAATATGGCTCCTTTCATTTCTTCTATGACCTTGAAATTTTGACCCTGTATAATTCTGCTTCATTTATAACATTCAGTACCACAAGATACCTCAAGGTTGCTTTTCCTCTAGTATTTTTCCTGGGATTGATTTTTGCCTGATTTTATGGCCATAAATAGTAAATTGCTGAATTGTGTTAGGATTTATTACAAAAGTTTACACTTTTGTAATAAATCCTATCTATAATCTAGATTGTATTAGGATCTATTACAAAAGTTTACACTTTAGTAATAGATCGTAATACAATTCAGCGCTTGGCTGAATAATTACCCACGAGTAAGAAATAAAAAATATGAGAATGAGAGAAAAATAATGATCTTATCACTTACTCTCTCATACATACTCATACTTACTCTTTCTTATTCATAGAATGTTCCTTTTCCCTTAGAAAGAAGGTACAATAAAACTCACTAGTGACTTATTAAATATTTATTAATACATAACTAATATCTTAATAAGTATGACACACTACGCCTTCTTAGGTTTGCTCTTTTCAAACGTCTGGCCTTCATAGTAGTTTTCACTGAAATACATAAAAATAGGTTAACAAAGTGCTTTCATAATGTAACAGGGTTTAAATTATTTGTGCTAAAATAATGGTTTATCCAAACATGTATAATGTAGTGTACGAGTATCATAACTTGAATTGAAACGTATAGTCCAGTAACTTTGTCGCCTGAATATACGGGGTAGATAGCGTTAAATCTGGTAGTTCTGATTTTTTGCAGACTTGTTCATGGTGTCGCCCCAATGAATATAATTTTATTCATTTCCTACAATATGAGACTAGAATTGTCTCTCTTTTTTTTTTTTTTTTTTTTTTTTTATCGTGGTAAAATCATCAAATGAGTCCTCCCACCCAGGGCAGGGCGGGAGGGACTGTCAGACTTGTACTGACTAAAATCCACGGTGTCCTTCAATAGCCCTCTACGTACCGGGGTCACGGTAATCCCTTGGTCCCGCGATCCCGGCAGGCTTTGGCCCTCAACAGGCCCCGTCACTATGCTGACACTCTTTGAGGCGCGCGTGGAACACAACGCGCCGTCGACCCGGGCATGGTCCACGGTCGGACAGCGAGTCGCCCATTACTCGCTGCCCGCATGCCCGCGCCTACGGTGGCCGGAGATCGTCTTGCGACGTCCGACGCCGTGGGCGTCTACCACTGCGGCTGGGGTGGAGGGAGGACGCTGTCCTCTCCCTCAGGCGGCCCGCCTCCTCCTTCACGAGCATGACTGCTTCGCAGAAGGAGGCGACCGCTTCCCACTCCGTCTCGCCCCGCAGCATGGCCTCGACCAATGCCGGGCGCGAGAGGTCTCCGCCTATCGCCGTCGTGAGGACACGGCGGTGCTCTGCCCAAGCGGGGCAGTCCTGCACCGTATGCTCCACTGTGTCCTCCGGACGATCCTCGCAGTGGTGACACCCAGGCGTTGCTTCCCTCCCTATCAGACACAGGAACCTCCCGAAACTTCCGTGTCCGGTGAGGACCTGCGTCATGCGGTAGGTCAGGACGCCGTGACGCCTATCCAGCCACTCCTCAAAGAGGGGTCTTACCGCCGCGATTGCGGCGTGCCCGGACCTCGGTTGCGACAGGCAGCGGGGATTCGCCCCGACGCTGCGCCTCCACGCGCCATTCATAGACGCGCTGGAGGGCAGTCGCCTCCAGATCCCAGGGCAGCAATCCGGCTAGGAGGTTGGCCGATTCGCCGGCGATCGTGCGGTATCCCCGGATCATCCGGATGAATTGTCTCTCTAGACTCAATTGTTTCCGAAATAAAATTTTTCAACATTTGACATCTTTTCGAACTTTTTGAACACAATTACTTGTAATATTTTAGACACCATTTGAGCAACTCCAGGATCATCTCAAACCGACCTGCTTTTTTTTATAAGAAAGACGGAAGAAGTAAAGCAAAAAAACTTATTAATACTAGCATCGCCTCTTTTAAATCCTCATTGGAACCAGAACTATAAACATATAAAGGTAATCTCTATCTAGATTTTGTTGATTAAAACTCTAAAGGACTCGCCGACTACCGAAAGGTTTGTGCGTTGCTGGCAAATGTTTAGTTCAGAAAAATCAAGATTATGCACTTACCATCCTTGAACCTTCTCAGGGTCATCGCACATGAAAGTGTCTTCATTGTAGACCTTTCCAAGAGGACAGAGTCCCTTCTGGGGCTGGACTCCGTTGCGGCAGATGTAGAACTTCTGGCAGTCTTCAGGATGAGGGAAAGTGGGGTGGGGGAGGGCACGGCCATTGGGTCCCATTGTTTCACCATCGGGGCAGGAGAAGCCGTCATCAAGCAGGTCTGGAAGTTAAAAAGAATTCGTTAGTAAAGTAACAGTATAAAAAAATAAGTACAAGATTACTATTTTAAAATGCTGCCAGTTGAAAAAGTAAAAAAAAGTGGCCTTTTAGCCCAAGTAATACTCTTGTCAAAATACGATTTATGAATTCCTTGTAGGATCATGTAATTCCATCTTGATCATGTTTTATTAAAAATAGATTACTTATTCATAACTAGTTGAATAAACCATGCCGTTTATTCAAGTAGTTATAATGTTTGGGCTAAGTATGTGACCACTTTTGTAGTAACCAAAGAGACGGACCCGAAAGTAACTCAAAGCTTTTGAGTAAATCCTACTCCCTGTCAGATAGATTTGAATTCATAAGTTCTGACAATAAATCGGAAGCCAACACAATTGTCCAATCATATTGATAGCCACCAATTTTCAGTTCGTTCCACTAACTAATATTTATGTTTAAGAGAGATAAAAAGTAGGAAACGCCTGAATGTAACGTACCCTTGGTCAGTTGATCACATTGCCTCTTGACGGACTCCTTCCAGTCACAGTTGGAGGTTTCCTCGTCGAAGTACAGGCCGGGAGGGCAGGGCATCTCATTGGGTGTGCCGTCTGCGCAGTAGTAGAACTTGTCACAGGCCTGCAAGTGTCATAGTTTGTTTATAAATATGAGTAAACAGCAAATATGACGGAAATGCTTTTGGGAAGTCGTAGATGTGCGTGTTTAATCTATGCTGTAGCAGATATCAATTAAATAATCCTAATGATATATCCTTATTGATGATTCATCGACGTGATATTTTTTGGTGAAAATTTAAATGATGTAACAGTTTTTTTTTGGTGTACACATTATCAAATGAGTTCTCCCGTCCTCCTCCAGGTGGAGCTGAATGGACGATCAGACCCTTGCTGGCTAAAAACCACTTATTTCCATCACATGATTTTTGCGTTTGACGGCCGGTATCATGCTTAGGCAGTCCCACTAATATTAATTTCTCTTGGTAGTGTTCAAATACTAAATTATGTTTGGTTTTTCTTTTAGGTATTTTACTTTTCTTTTCAAACTGTTTTTCTATTCACTGCCCTTTAACTAATATTATATAAGTGTTATAAATTGATTCCATAACGTACCTGAGGATCGGGATGTTTGAAATATCCGTTCTGTCTGGGGCAGCCTTTAGATGGCTTTGGCTCCTCTGTGGAAGAAAAAACACGTCAGCATTAAGGTTCATAATTTGTGGCAATAATATCTAAGTTCAGTTACGTCTAAACTTTACTAAGTTAAGTTTTGATGGTATTTTAAAACAATCATACCTATCGTTCGTCACTGAATGCATTTTTCTGACAATTTTATCAACAAGTTGTTCAAACAAACAATTATTTATTTATTGATAAAAAAATTAATTAAAATATATATTTAACTCACGCAGCTCTTTCCTGTCTCCGCAGTCTACATTGGAGGGGATATCGCATCGCTCCTTGTTGGGATTCTCATCAGAGAAGACCAGACCATCGGGACACAACCTCGCTTCCGACACACCTGGATAAACAAAGATAGATACAGATTAGCATGTGAAATAATACGTACTCGTATGCCACTAAAAGTCACGTAAGCGTAAAGTAATAAAATCAGTTTTAAAAATGAAAATGTCTGCTGGCTTATGAAGTCTTAAAGCGAGAGTAGTTCCACTGTGGAAAAGAGACAGAGCTATACAAGTCATCTAGCGCCATCTCGTTCCCACTCTGGAACTAATCTCGACTTCAAAATCTCGTTTTAAGACGACTTGGTAGGCCACCTGTTTCTTTCATACTTTACATATTTAGTTAATGTAAAGATTATATCTACGAGAGTTATTTATTGGGCTCTTCACTTAAAATGGAACCAAAAGATCTATTTTCGATTTGAAAATTGATGTATTTACAAGTCGCTTACTTCAAGCACTGAAGGCATCCGGGGTTCTCCGGGTTATTCATAGAGTACGCTGTCCTCGATGCCCCATCGAGGACAGCGTAATCTATGAATAACCTTTGCTAGCGCCTCAGATCATAGATAAATGACACAATGACATGAAGACGGAAGATGGTTGGACACGGAACAAATATTTAGATGATCTAAAAATGTTCCGGGATTTCCGGGTCTGGGTTTATGTGTCTATGTCTTATCTTTCCGGGGTAATTCGTAAGTCCCGCGACTGAGCCATACATAGACTTATTATATTACTAGCTTCCGCCCGCGACTCCGTCCGCGCGGATGTCGGTCTTCGCGTGGATGGTTTATTTCCCCATTTTGAGTAACTCTGACAATGACATCTTATAAATATTACGGCGCTGAATCCACTGCGGGTAATGCAACGTGTGTTCGCGGTTCTACAGAACAACGTCTATGAATAAAACTGAAAAATAAGATTTTTTTTCTACGTATTTTTCCAGGATAAAAAGTATCCTATGTTATGCCCAGGATAATAAGGAATAATTATACCAAGTTTCATCGAAATCGAACCGTTAGTTTTCACGTGATGCCTGCACAAACAGACAGACAGACAGACAGACAGACAAAAATTATTTAAATCATATATTTGGGTTTGGTATCGATCCAGCAACACCCCCCGCTATTTATTTTTTCAACATTTTCAATGTACAGAATTGACCCTTCTAAAAATGTTAAGATTGTAAAAGCACGCACGATACAGGAAGAAATTCCTAGAGCGGGGCAAAGTTTATGGTGTTTTTACAACTGCTGTAGTTGCTGTGGGTCTAATGAAAGTCGTCACGTTCTGTTAACTCTCGCAGTCGACTCCCCTTGACAGAGACCTTGGTTTTGTAACTTCCTTTAGATTAAATGTCTTGCATTCGTTCTATGTATTTTTTTTTCATTTTTGAACGTTTTGATAAGTAGCTTCGTCTAGTGCAGTGGGCTTAGACAGGTTAACTGTATCAGTGTGATAAGTGACTGAAGGATCGGTTACTGCGCTGCGTGTCGCGTATTTGTATACCCTACATACACCGTGAGTTTTCATTCGTCTTATAACGGCAGCCCAGTTCAATGACTAGTAAAAGTTCGTAATAAAAAAAATAGGTATTTATGATATATGAATAATTTAAATAAAAAAATTATTCATTATTATGACGCAAGGCGTAGTTAGATACACCCTTGTCTCATAGAAAATGGATATGGAATGATCTGCTCGACTCGTGCGCTGGGTAGGTATACTCTATAGTTTGATACATAAACATTTTAAGCAGGGTGTTTCATATTTCTAATGTACCTATTATTTATTCTTCTTCGTACCTATTATCTTAATAAATGTTTAAAAAAAATCGCGCCTAGAGGTACTTTATGTGGGATATATTGGGTGGACCAGTTTTGTAAGACGACTAAAAAGTCACGGTGTATGATGTTTCTGGGGTCTGACTTTTTGTGTAAGTATGTTAGTTTAAATAAGCACGTAACGGAGAAATTCTTAAGGTCATGATTTCTTTAGAAAAAGAAACAAAATGTTTTTTGAAAGAACGATGGCCGGTAGAGCAGTCCTCGAGTGGAGACCGTATATTGGCCAGCATAGTGTGAGACGTCCTCCAGCTAGATCGCAAAGTAATGCATAGATTTACTTCAAATTTGGTACGGTTATTATTAAGAAGTCGGGTCAACATTTAGGCTATCACCTACGGGGAACGAGCAGTGAACCTTTATTTCTTCAACGCATTCACGCAGACGACGTCGCGGGCAAGAGCTAGTAAGTCAATTAACCTATACATTATCTACTATATCTGCTACATAATAATATTTGCTTCTAAAGACACATACCTACGTAGATATTGCAAAACCACAAAATACCGTTCTCTTGTATTACTGACGGAAACAAGAATGCACATGTGTTAGTGCATTACAAAATACAAGTAACTGTGAAACTATGTACATAAACGTGTGTATGTATGTAAGGCTAATATTGTTGCTACTGTATTTAGAGTATTTATTTTCTAAATCTCTGATATGCCAAAATGTTATAATAATAATAATAATAATAATAATAGTAGTTTATTTCGGGTATTAACCCATATCAATTACATTACACGTAATAAAATCATCACAAAAATTAAATTTAAAATCAAATCAGTATTACAATCAGAATTAAAACTAACAACAAAATTAAAATTTAACATCGACATTAAATTACTTAAATCATAATATAAAACATAAAATAAAAAATCACAATTAAAATTAAATTCAAAAATAAAAATTATAAAATAAAATAACAATCAGAAATTTAAAATCACAGTTAAAATGAGATCAACATAGTTAAAAACAAAACAAAAACAAAATTCACAACATAAGGTATACTAATTCCGGTCTTAATAGGTACACACAATTAAATATTTCAGTAACTAAACGATTATTACATGCACACAGTCGAGTTTGGAAAGACGCCCTGAGTCTTCTCATCAGCCCGTAAAAATCAGTAACTCTGCTCTCAACAAACATGTCAGTCGCACTACACCGCCAGGGTAACTTTAGAATAGCTCTAAAGGCGTTGTTATATTGTACACGAAGAGAGTTGTAAGCAAACTTCGTGTGCCTGTACCAGAGTTGACTTGTGTAGAACGACTGACAGTAAGCCGTAAATAGAGTCACTTTGACTTGGTTAGAGCAGTAAGCAAAGCGTCTAGCTAACATGTTGCTTCGACATGCGATACTGCGCCTCTGTCGTTCCAGATCGGCATCATCTGATAAGTCATCCCTAATTATATGACCAAGATATTTAAATTTATTTACGACGGTCAGGGCAGTTCCACTCAAGTTAATCGGTAAGATATTATCAGGACCTTTACCACATTTAAATATCATAATCTCTGATTTTTTAACATTATAGGTGAGATAGTGTTCCGCAGCATATTTCTCACAAATCGTAACAAGTCTCCTTAACCCATTGGCTGAGGGACTGAGCAGAACCATGTCATCCGCATAACTGAGATTATTCACAGATACATCACCAATACGACAACCGGCTCGGGTACTGCTCAGTTCCTCAATCAACTGGTTAGTATACATGTTAAATAAAATCGGTGAAGTGAGACCACCCTGTCTCACGCCACACGTCAATCTATACGTATCCGAGAGGGCATTATTCCACTTTACTTGATTACATTGATTTGCATACCAATATTCCAAAAGGTCTACAATTCTTGACGGTACTTTAGAATCTGGATTTCTCAACTTATCCCATAATAACTTATAATTGATACTGTCAAACGCGCGGCTAAGATCTAGGAAGCACGCATAAACGCTCGTGTTTCTTTGTAAGTATTTATACACTGTATTCTTTAAGGTAAAGATAGCCAAGTCAGTCGACATGCCCTTTCGGAAACCAAATTGTGCATTATTTATAGGGAAATTATTTTCACTTAAATGAGAAATAATTAGGCGTTCAAAAATCTTAGAAAATACGGTTGCTAAGGATATAGGGCGGTAATTAGACATACTGGACACATCACCCGTTCTATTCTTTGCAATTGGTACGACTATGGTCCGTAAGAAACTGTCTGGTAAATATCCATGGTCAACACATGCATTAAACAGTTCAGAAATTTTAATAAATAGTGATTCAGGGGCATACATAAGGTGCTCGACACTGAGCCCGTCGTGGCCCGGCGACTTACCACGTTTCATACTTTTTACACAAAGATATAGCTCCTCAGCAGTGACGTGCAATTTGCTGGTATCATGGTCACTTTTCTCACGCAACCGTGGCTGAGGAGTCGCCGGCCCTCCACGGGCCACGCTGTCCACACTCACGCTGTTTGCCGCCGTAGACACGGAAGCAGGGTTAAATTGTTTTGCAAACATATTTGCTATAAGACCTGGGTCATTGCAACCATTTATATTAAGTGGCACACTAGCTTTATAATTTAATTTATTTGTCTCATTCCAGAATTTTCCGAATTGCTTATTGTATCTGTGAGTGGCTATAATGTCCATTTTTATTTTATTTTCATTTGACTGACACCACTTGATTTTATTTTTAAAAACCTTTTTACTACGAATCATATCATCATACATATGGTTACCTATTTTAAAGTGATCTAGTGCGAACTTGTATTTTTAATATGTTCTGCTCACTCTATGGCTTAGATGCAATAAAATTTAACGTTGCTTTTGAATTTTATCATTTAGCGAAACAGATTACTTACTATAGTTAAAGCTCCGAAATCATCACAATGTTTTTTCTTTTATATTTACTTATTCATGCTAATTAATAACTTTCTTCTTCTCAATGTTCTTTGTTTTTACACACTCAAATTAATATGTTTTTGTCCAGCGCTATCGTAACTATAGCCCTGGTCTTTTTAAATTGAAAGATTTAGTAACGAACAAAACTAGAAATATTTTTCAAAAATTCATTTTATGTTGGTACCAAATCAAACTCTTTTGACAGGATTTAAATATATTAAATCCATCTGTACCTTCATTGTAATAGTTACCTTTGACAAATATGCTGAAATCATAAAATAAATTCCCTAAGATCAAACTTCCTGACCTATCACGTTTTATGAAAATGTTCGAGAACACCAATCGAATCCGTCGAGCGTTCACCAAGACAGATCATGACAAAATGAGACAAATTATGGGTATTATTACAGTTTATGTTAAGATTATAATCTGAGCATCAATCGAGACAAAATATAATAACGCAAAAACACTAGTACTAGTCTGGTGCATTGCATAAAATAATGTAATAAATAACAAATCCCGCAAAAACTTCGGAAGCAACATTAATAAGGGTTCCATACCCAAAGATAACGGGACTCTATTACTAAGAATTCGATGTTTTTCGTCGTTTTCTTCGCTGATTAAAAAATATAGTACAATATAAGAAAAAAAACTATCTTCTTAAATTACCTACAAAAACAATTATAAAAACCGTCAGTAAGTAATTGATTCTGCAATCACAAAAATAAATTACAGTATTTATAAATACGAAACATTAAGAACATCAATTACAATTATTTAAAGACATTAAACATAATTGCCCAAAGCTTTCTCTTTGCACAATGCTTTTACATACAAGCTTGAATAATTTAAATTCAAATTCGTCTTGAAATCAAAAGATAGTAGAAATCTTCTTGTTTATATTCTCAATGCATCTGCCTCACATTCTCTTCTGTAAGTTTCTATTGGAATTGAGAGATGTGCTCTTTTGTATAAATTAGAAAATTCAATTACCTAATAGGTGATTCATGTGTAGCAACATATTTGAATACATTGACTTCTTTTAATGCTATAAATCTCAAAACAAAACACAATCACGTCTTAAAAGATTAATGTTTGAATACGAAGCTCTTCACTTTCTTTAAAATGTTGACTTTATAAGGCCAGCCAACGAGTAACTTAATGTTGAGGATTTGTTCCGTGCGGGAATCGAACCCGCGACAGGCAGTACAGTATTGGGCCAACCGTGTCGTTGCAATAATCTTATTATGTTGCAATAGACAAAGATCCTGTCTAAAAATACAAGTTACTGATGATATATTTATTATGCAATCATGCAGATCATTACTTTGCAACCAAAAGTTTCCACTGACATATACGTATCCTCCCCTTCTAATAAATTATACGGGATTTGATAGTCACTCTGCTATAATTAAAACGGAATGGTAATCATTATTTATAGATTAACGATATATCATGAGGTCTGTCTGTACCTGTCTACATAAACAGGATTTAACTCCAAGGACGCAGACAGACAGACGGTCGATGGAGCAGACATCTGCTAGAGTGGAGACCGTGGTCGCGGGACTGTACGGATTACCGTGACCCCGGAACGTAAAGGGCTATTGAAGGACACTGTAGATTTTAGTCAGTACGAGTCTGACAGTCCCTCTCGCTCTGCCCTGGGTGGGAGGAATCATTTGATGATTTTACCACGTAAAAAAAAAAGAGTGGAGACCGCGTATGACAAACGCAAGTTGGATCAGTGATTTGAAGAAGGTGGCTGGCAACGGATGAATGCGGACTGCCTAGGATTGGGAAGGTTGGCGCTGTTTGAGGAAGGCTTACGTTCAGCAGTGGACGGCAATTGGCTGTGTGTGTGTGGGTGTGTTTCCAAGGACAAATAGATTATCATAGGCAACGTGGAGTCTGAATTTTCGACCGGGAGATGCGAAAATAATGTTCACTATAGTAGCACCTACGTAGTAAGCAAGAGTTTTATTTTATAAACAGACTAAGAATTTCTCATGTATTGTAGGTGAGTTAACAAACATTTAAGCCTTTGTCAAACAGACTGGCGTGGCGTATACGAAGCGTGACGTTTTCATTTGTAATGTATTTAATTGTTTGAATCTAGTCACATAGAAAAGCGAAAGCGATCCGATAGCATGATATAACTATCGGACTGACGCGGACGTCTCGCTTAGGTTCGGTATCGCTTCGGACTCGCGCGTCTGTTTGACAAAAGCATTAGTCTCATGCATAAACAACCAAATTCGGAACAACCGTGGGTCATACAAACATTTGTTCCATGCGTGAATCGAACGCACGACACGTAGCGCAGGAGACAGTCGCTCAACCACTTGCACTGCGCCAACCGTCTTATTATGTAATGTCATTTCTCAGAACTACGTTTTATTAATAAAAATCTTCGTTTGTAATTTTACTGTTCGATAGCCAAGCAAAACATGTAAATAAATATTACTCTTTAATTACGATTTTTGCATGCACATAAAATTGCATGCAGGTAAACTACTAGGTATTTGTGCATGCACAAATGATTGCCGATAAACATATTTTGGGCAATACCGTGCAAGCACTCTATTACCCAGTTATGGTCGCCTTCGTAACATTTCGCTATTTAATAATGTGGAAATATTAGGAATTTTTACACTCTACTTGCTGTAGTAACGAGAGTGACCGAATGGTATTGGCAAAAAATACGAGTCAGTCACGACATTTTGTGTAGTAATGTCACATTTTACAATGGGCTTACTCGTTGATTGAAATGTGAGTATTGGTGGGATATTGTAATCGCCTCCTTGAGGACACAGCGGTGCTCTGCCCAAGCGGGGCACACCTGTATCCTCCGGGTGATCCTCGCAGGAGCGACACCCACGCGCTTCTTCCCGCCCAATCAGACTCAGAAACCCTTCGAAATACCCATGTCCGGTAAGGACCTGTGGCAGTCGGAAGGTAAAGACGCCGTGGAGCCATTCCAGCTACTCTTCAAAGAGGGGTTTTATCGCAGCGATTAAGGCGTGCTCGATTACGATGGATTGCATGACCAACTGCACGTCTCGGTGTTGTGACAGGAGAAGCAAAGTTGACGCGACCAGTTGATTTGATATTTTCGCGAGAATGCAGTTCGGGTGATATTTTTGCCGTTGAGGAAGTGAGATCGCGTGCATGTAGGACCGAGTCGCCGCGTCGTCGTACCACAAGCCGCAACGCATTAAATGTGCCGCTTCGCTTCGCCATCGCATTCTCTTTGTAACGCCTACCTAAGCGAGTTAGATGCTTTTAGCAGTTTAGCTTTTACAGTGACAATTCTATGCTTTTTGGAAAATTGAGTTTTGCTACTGCATACGATTCCTTGCTTAGTAAACAGGGGTTTTCAAATAATTACATTACACAAATTAATGTTTTTATTTATTCCTTCGATTCCATTTAAATTTTGCTCGGTTAGTATAATGATGAAAATGCATGACTGTGTTTCATTGCGTACAGTTGAATTAATTGTTAAAAAATATATTAGATATGTTATTACGCTTTAACTAGAAAGTTACGATCTAACTAAGTATTCAAGTTGTTTGATACGGCATTTAACTGCAATCAAACGTGTTTACATTCTATTGCACTGGATGCTGTAATAAATTCCGTATAAGGTTCAATGCAGTCTTAAAACCAATAAATAATAAGAGTTGAGAGAATGAGTGAAAGGCGACTAAACAAAAGGAATTTAGAAGGCAGATGTGTGTGTTAACGCGGGAGGGAGGACGCCCTAGGAAGACCTACACTGACCTTATTGGTGAAGTGCAGTCGGAGAGGTCGGGTGCGTAGTACTCGCAATCGACGTGCTTGTATGACCAGATGTATGAATGTTTTCGAGGCAAAAGGACTATGTGAGGATCGTAGCAGGTGGCGCTCTGTGGTCACGCCCTATACCAGGGGCGTGAGTTTAATAATAGATAAATAAAAACAAAGGGCTCTGCTCCCACACAGGCGGACCTCTATTTTATATCTTTTTATGTTTTTTTTTGTTTGAAACATTTAAAAATGTTTTTATGTGTAGTAAAATGAATAAAAGTGATAAATAAAGAAACACTGCTAATAAAGAAACTTAATAGGTACCTAACCAACACATGAAAGTAACGCTAATTTTAGACTAAATTAAATTACAACGATATGAAATAGAGAGAAGTAAACGTAACTTTTTTACGAGTGAAAATAATAAGAAGTAGTAATAAAAAATAACAACCTCTTTTACACAAATTAAAAAAAAACCTGTTAGAATAATAATTAAAATCTCTACCGTCAATAATATCAATAAAATCTTCGTTAAAAAGTGAAATCCGGAATACGGAATCTTTGACATTGCAATCATCTACAAATTCTACAATTACATGATGTATCTATGACGTCATCATGTGGTATCAATGCACTGTACATTTGACCTTTTAAGTTCAATGGGTACTGACCTTTGCTGCATTTGTAATAAAGGTCACACTGGTAGGAATCCGGGTAGAACCCACTCTTCTCTGGACAGTCGAACTCTTGTGCTGAAACTGAAATGTATTTTTCTATTAGATACAAGTAAATAAACCTATTTCTTGTCATATAGTTAAAAAATCAAAATGGAGAAGATAAATATCGTGAGGAAACCGAATTCAAAGCCATGTGAAATCTAACAATCCACGTGGTGGATTATGTCCCACTTCCTCTCACCGAGAGGAGGCCTGTGTCTCAGCACTGATAATGAGTTACAAAATAAATAAAAATAGATTCTTAATCTATCGGGAACAGACTGAAAATTGGGTGAATAAAAACAACAATTATTTAGAATATCTGAGACACTTTCCGAATGTGTAAGACTTAAAAAGCAATATTTCTTTTCATATAAACAAAAAATTCTATTTTTTCCCGAATAAGTATGTTGGGATTTGACTTCCAGCTCAATATTTACGTAGATCATCAGCCCAATCCAATCGATAACAATAAGTTTCATTGACAAAAATCTCATTTAATGTAGGTAAGAAAAATCCAAACGAAAGCATTATCATCAAAATATTTAACTACTCCAAGTAAAGTTAACCAGCGGCGCGCTTAACAAACAAGAAAGTAACTCAACGTTTAAACCAAGGCCGCTTAGTCTTTGAACTAATTCACCTCAGTAATTCACCTAACCAGTCAGTAACTGTATGAGTTATTATCACTGAATTATGATTATCATTTGACAAGAAACACGTGTTTCTAACTAACGAACTGACTTTGTTAAATGTCGAACTTTTCGTGTAAAACTGATTAGTAGTTTTCGAGCTACGATTAAACATATACACGTACATACATACGGGCATACATTGGCTTTTTTTTACGTGGTAATATCATCGAATGAGTCCTCCCACCCAGGCCAGAGCAGGAGGGACTGTCAGACTCGTACTGACTA
Source organism: Agrotis puta (assembly GCA_943136025.2). Lineage (NCBI taxonomy): Eukaryota > Metazoa > Arthropoda > Insecta > Lepidoptera > Noctuidae > Agrotis > Agrotis puta. The sequence goes on along the minus strand of OW964169.2, from coordinate 15,414,277 downwards.
AAATCTACGGTGTCCTTCGGTGGCCTTTTACGTTCCGGGGTCACGGTAATTCGTACAGTCCCGCGACATACATTGGCTGATAAGTTTAGATTGTTCTAGAGAAGAATAATTAATTATAATCATGTTACAAATATGTAGTTTATCAAATAAACTCGATTCTTAAACTTTAACGTTCGACTAAAAGAAAATAAAACGTATTTTTCTCCATTATACAATATTTTGAGAAATGTAGATACTTAATCAAATGCGGAATAAAGCTTAGATTTTATCATTGAAAGGCCTCGTTTAGACTATGCAAGAAATTGCATGCAAGCAGCGTTACACTCCGGACTATGGAGGGGCAAAAACTTCAGTTGGTTAAACAAATACCGCAATGTAGTCAAAATTGCATGCAAGTTCTCGCGTTGTCTAAATGAGGCCTAATGCAATGGAAATCGTATTCATAACAATGAATAATAATACAACTGCAATTTTACATCACAAAGTCAAGGAATTATGCAAAATTAAAATAAAAGGATCAATATATCCATAAACAACATGACAAGTTCAAAAAACGAACACCGCTTTCTTTTTTTGTTACACGGTACATTAAAAATAAAATCAGCATTTTACAACTTCCGAAAAAAGTTTGGAAAGAAAAATAAAAGGTCTTTTCTCTTTTTAAAAATAAAATAAAAACAAATGCGGTTTAACCAGTCCTTCAAATGCTGTTGACAGACAATAGCAATATCATAGCGATATCTAAAACTGTCATTCTGTTCTAAAATATAAAATGGTAATCGAATGACGAGATGTGTAATTTTTTATCTATTTAACACTAAGCTCTCGGTTCATCTGTAGTGCTATTCTGTACAAAACGGAACAATCCGGGCCTAAGATTTAGTGTGCATTATATTTCTATGTTTGTAATCGCACTCACGACATAGGAGAAATTCCTAGTGTGGGGCAATTATTAAAAAAAAACATTGCGGATTCTCAACGAGTCACTGTTCTATTTTCGAAAAATATATTCGAAAAAGATTTTTTTATTGTTTTTTTCAAAATCTGCGATGATTTTATTTAAAAAAAAAATGTTCGATTGCACGCTCACTTGGGTAATAACGAGTTTCTGAACGTTACAGAATACAGCTGCACTTCTGATCTACGTACTATCTCAGGCTATATAGGTTGTTCTAAAACAAAGCACAATACACCTAAGACATTGCCTAATGTTCCTTTGTTACCATCCATTGTTATCGCTTACTGCAATCTAATATAGAGGGTGATTCAAAAATTACTAGCTACAGCTTTCGCCGGTGACTCCGCCTGCGTAGGTGGTGTATTGTTTCCTGTTACTTAATATCTTTGGTGAAATATTTATGGATGGTTGTTGGGTATATTTTGTTAGTCGAAAACATATCTAGCATCGTCATAAAACTCATGGAAAGATATGAGTAATTTTAAAGAGCACACACTCTTGAAAATGTTCACCATTTTTGGTGAAGAGTGACATTGATGCCCATCATCTTTCTGCCCTTATCTTACTTTACTTGGGGTCGGTGGACTACTTTCTTTCTTCCATTTTTCTCTTTCACAGCATCAATGAATTCTTTTTCTCTCAAATCTTTCCTTACACAATTCATCTATCTTTTCTTTGGCCTTCCTTTTCCTCTCCATCCATCAACATTCATATCCACTCTCTTCAAATAGTCAGTCGTGATCAATGATAACTAATAATTGAAATAATATTTCTATTCTAAGTACAATCCGTCTCTAGATTTTAATGTTTAAAAAGGCCAACATGCATGCTGACATAAAACCTTCATATCACTTTATTGACATGTAAATAAATCAAAAAGTAAATATATAATTAATTGCTAGATCAGCAAAAGTTGGAATACATTACCAAAACCAATTTAATGTGCAAACTTAATTATTTCTTATGGATAATTACCAAAATAAGAAACTTGGGACATTAAAATTCTGACCTATAATTACTTAGAATTTTAATGTTCAAAACCAACCTTGAACGAAATTACTAGACTAATGACAGAATTGTACAGTTCACAACATGAATTGGTGTGCAGGCAAGATTATAACTACATGAACTGTTGCCAGCAGCATCGCCGCGTGTATCTTGAAAATTATCCCACGGTCACGTAATACCGGGATAAAAAGTATCCTATATGTTAATATAGGTGATAAAATATCTGTGTACCAAATTTCATCGAAATCTATCCAGTAGTTTTTGTATGAAAGAGTAACAACACACATAATTAGGTAGACGTAATTACATATAAACTTTCATATTTATAAAGTTAAGTAAGATTGGTAAGAAGTCATTATTCAGTGCAAGAATCGTTGTAACTTTCGAGCATGAAATTCATAAAATGGAAGTAGAAAAAAGTAGTTTTAGTAGTTAATTTTTCATTGATAATCTATATGACGGACAGATCAGAATTTTCAGTCAAATAGCCAATTAAACTCAACTGGCCAGTCAGTGATAATCACAATAGCAGTATGTACACACTTAAACCTAGCGTTGACTGTACCTCTACATACAAGAACTAAATTACTTCAATTGCATTCTAGTCTAAAGTTGCTGACCCCGGCAATTGTCAAAGGCGTCAAAGCCTTAAGATCGAAGTGACAGCGACTGAAGTTAGCCTTGCATTTAGCAATCAAAATACTTTTTGCATCATGGGTACTTGAAAGATATCTTAGTGAGAGTAGAAAGTGGTAAAAATGAAACAAAGAGTGACTTATTATCTGGATTAGGTAATGTTCACACTGTGATGTTTTTAGAGTTGACTACTGCGAATGGTAAATAGCATAATGTCTGTTTGGTGTCGGAGTGTACGACACAGGAGGCGCGGAATTAGAATATTTTTGAACGGACAACCAGGTAACATAACAAACTTATAACTTTATGATTTTTCATGATAGAGTTTTGAAATTTTGTACCTAGATTCTTTACACAAAAATACTAGATAGGTGTATCGGGTTTCGCACAAACAAAAAATAATGTTGTATAGTTACGATACTACCCTTTTGTAGTGAATTCATGTACGATAAAAACATACTCCGCAAAGATAAACATCTGTTGAAAACTTATCTAAAAAACTGTCAACGTCAATACGACGTTTTACTTTGACATAAGAGTCGTTTTGCAGTTACACTTTTTTTAGACAAGCTTTCAACAGATGTTTATATTTTTGTGGTAAGTCGGATGGACTATTGTGAACTATTGAACGCCTCATTGGGCGATTGTCAGAATTTCATGAACCTACAGTCTCATTGTACACACTGGATTTCAGTCAGTACGAGTCTGTCAGTCCCTCCCGCTCTGCCCTGGGTGGGAGGACTTATGTGGTGATTTTACCACGTAAAAAAAAAGAAAGCCTACAGTCTCATATTAAAAGTTTAAACAATTACCACTCTTACTTCATCACTCTTACAACTTACACTACTTAACAAAATAACCTATGAGCAGCAATCGTGACTATGTTCCATGCCCTTGCAACATGTGCATTAGGCAAATTAACTGGAGCATCGAACATCGAGGTGAAAGGGAGACGAATTTGCAATCGATAACTTCAAGTTAACAACACATACCTTCTCCTTAGCGTGTTGACGGCAATCTAAAACTGTTCTTTGGAAAGAAAAATTCGATCCGCGAGCAGGATTTGAACCCGCGACATCCGGATTTAGCACATCCGACGCTCTTTTCAACCGAAACGTCGAGGATCACACCTAATGAGTCGAATTCTTCAATCCATTTCTAACGTATCAAGGAGAAGTTACAATTTCAAATCCTGCTCGCGGTTCGAATTTTTCTTTCTGAAGAAAAGCTTTGATTTATAAAATCAAAAGCATAGTTGACTCAGAGTTATGTGATATGAATCTTTCGTCAATTCATCATCATCATCTACCCAGCATCTTCCCAGCTATGTTGGGGTCGATTCCCAATTGAATCTGTTGCAGCTGGATATCAGTATTTTATTTGGAGCGACTGCCTGTCTGACCTCCACAACCAAATAAATGGGTAATACGATGCCCCTTGGTAAGACTGGTTGTCAGACTTTCGAGCTTCTGACTAACAGAAACGACTATCAAAGGTGAAAAAATGAGAGCCGAGACCAATGGCTTTTACGAGCTTTCGCACGGAAGAAACTCGCTATGATAGATGGTCACTTATCCACTTGCCAACCTCGGCAAGTACGGCTTAACCTTTAAGATCTTTGGTCAACTGGAGCCACTCAAAATGGACCCGTGGTTTAATTCGACTCAATCAAATTTTGGATCGCCTGGACTCACTGCCTAATTTAATTTATTAGTACAGTCAAGGAACACGGTGGAGCATACAGTGCAGGACTGCCCCGCTTGGGCAGAGCACCGCCGTGTCCTCACGACGGTGATAGGCGGAGACCTCTCGCGCCCGGCATTGGTCGAGGCCATGCTGCGGGGCGAGACGGAGTGGGAAGCGGTCGCCTCCTTCTGCGAAGCAGTCATGCTCGCGAAGGAGGAGGCGGGCCGCCTGAGGGAGAGGACAGCGTCCTCCCTCCACCCCAGCCGCAGTGGTAGACGCCCACGGCGTCGGACGTCGCAAGACGATCTCCGGCCACAGTAGGCGCGGGCATGCGGGCGGCGAGTAATGGGCGACTCGCTGTCCGACCATGGACCATGCCCGGGTCGACGGCGCGTTGTGTTCCACGCGCGCCTCAAGGAGTGTCAGCATAGTGACGGGGCCTGTAGAGGGCCATAGCCTGCCGGGGTCGCGGGACTTTCACATTACCGTGACCCCGGTACGTAAAGGGCTAGTGTAGGACACCGTGGATTTTAGTCAGTACAAGTCTGACAGTCCCTCCCGCCCTGCCCTGGGTAGGAGGACTCATTTGATGATTTTACCACGATAAAAAAAAAGTACAGTCAAGGAGTAAAGCCGAATCTTTTAGTTATATGATTCTACATATCTTGATAATAAACCTTATTGAATCGCATTTTATTAAATTTTGACTAGCCAATTTTGCGCTCAACTTTACCCTTTATTAGTTTTAAACAATAAATTTTCTTTTCTTAATTTGAATTTGAATCCAATTTACCAATTAAAATACAGAAAATAAAAATGTGGTTAAGTTATCCCGCTGGTCTAGTACTGAGCGGGGCCATTAGATCAATTTTCTACTCAAATAAAAGTAAATCGAAAACTTTGTTACTTAAGCAATCACTTATAAAATCAATCGGCATAATGCACATAATATATTAGCAAAATGATTACCAAATGTAATGAGTATCGGAAATCAATACATAAGCCTTTAACAAGGCCAATTAAAACCAGGAATGTTGATGCGTAAATGATGTTAACAGTATTTTTAATTGTTTTTAATTACATAACTTGGAAGGGCGAACGAGGATAAGGATATCCGAGTCTCAATTCATAACGTGTTATGTCTGTTTTTAGTTATATTTTGTCATTTAACCACTAAAAGGTAATACATAACTAACGGACAAGAATAAAACGATGAGAGAAGCACAATCAAGTCAAATTAAATGTGATTGATAGACGCCTACTCTAGTAACAAAGTTGCAAGAAAAGAGAAATGATAAAAAAGTGGTGATATGAAGTTTTCCTTTGACGTTTTCCTATACGAAATGTAATTACAAGACATAATGCGCATAGAGAACAATTTAAAAGAAGATCAATATGACGTATTGTGTAATAAAGCACTGAAAAACTGATACAGAATAATGTATGATTGAGCAAGTGTATTGTAGGACGACTCCAGCTTAATGCTGATGCAGCAGGCTGATGTAGCGTAGCCTGGGACAGTCTTATGTCCAGCAGTGGTCTGCGATAGACCGTGTTGAATGACTGATTTACCTATATTATTGAGAAAGTATTTTTTTTTATATTGCCCCACACTAGGAATTTCTAACATATAAACAAATGCCCATACCCGAAACAACTACTTGTCGATCATACAAATATCTTGCTCCGTGCAAGAATCAAACCCGCGACACGCAGCGCAACAGTCCAATCGCTCAGCCATTGCGCTACCCGTGCCGTCAAATTATGAAGTTGTTTATGAAGTTACAAAAAAAAACTGCTTTCAACATCAATACCAATATAGAAATTGTATACAATTCTTAATGACTGTTATGCATTTCAATATTACTAACAATTGTGTGTAAGACCAGTCAGAAGTAGGAGACCTAAATAACTAAATACGTAACAAGACCAAGTGACTAACGGACAAGACAACAGTTCCAGTTTTAAACAAAACTATTGCAAGACTAACTTCTGACGTCATACTTCAATAAATTTGAATATACTAGTTTGAATACTTCTAGGAACTACCAACATAAACCTTTTAAGCCTTTATCAAACAGACAGGCGTGGCAAATGCAAAGCGAGGCGTTTTTATTTGTAATGTATGGAATTGTTTGAATCCAGTCACATAGAAAAGCGAAAGCGATCCGATAGCGTGACAGAACTATCGGACTGACGTCTCGCTTCGGTTCGGTATCGCTTCGGACTCGCCTGTCTGTTTGACAAAGGCATTATACCGAGAATCAATGTGTGCTATGCGGTTCAATAAGGAAGGACAATGTCAATGACTTCCAACTGTCAACTGTCACTTGGAAATAACGTTTTGCAATTAAATACTTTGTGCAAATTGATTTTTGATTATGGATATTATCTTTTAAGTCTTGTTTGAGTTATTTTCATATGATAATTATTTATTTGTAAGTGTTATAAAATTGTACATGAAGCCACAATAAGGCATCATGCCTTTGTCAAACAGACAGGCGAAAGCGAAGCGTTCCCGAAGCGATACCGAAGCGAGACGTCAGTCCGATAGTTCTGTCACGCTATCGGATCGCTTTCGCTTTCTATGTGACTGGATTCAAACAATTCCATACATTACAAATAAAAACGTCACGCTTCGCATTCGTCACGCCTGTCTGTTTGACAAAGGCTTCAGCGATCCTTACTTCCTAATTGTACGGCATAGTATATAATATCGAAGTCCTGCAAGTTGATGATCTGCTGAACATAGGCTTCTGAAATCTCACACCATATCACTTGATCACCGGCTCATTAACACCAGATAAAACAATGGAATTATTGTCCCGAAAATAAAAATAAAGATGATGCAATCCAAAATTAAGAATCGTGACCTTAGTCATGAAGCCAAAGATCGAAATCTCAATTCTATTTTTAAATGCTTCGTTGGTATTTTTCGACTACGTAGGTTCTCCTTCCAAAGACTAGTTCTAGCAGTTTTGTGCAGTTGCCAGCACATCAAATCTGTCAAATTTCATTAGTAGATTTTCAACCTTATCTCAATAATGGAAGGTTAATGTTCGATTGGTAATTTTTTACAGATTCACGTAGAACCTATTGGCGTCTGTACATTGAAAAAGTCAAACCCTTTTACGAAATTGTAGTATTCAGTAAAAGCTTGTTCAAGCATTACAGTACAAATTCGTAGAAGGAACTGGAACAAGAACTGGACAAGATAACAATTTTAAGACAATATTAAGTAAAATTAATTGAAACAATAAAATTTAAATAATCATAGGCAATAACCGCTACGAGTATAACCAACGGTACTGTAGTGTGACAGAAATATTCAATTCATTGACTAAAATGGTAACTTAACCCGACCCGAATATGCATTCTGCATACAATGTCAAATTGGCCATATATGGCACATTATACACCAAGACTTTTAAGTTAAATGACCACAAATGGGCCACGTAACTTGTTGTTAAATACTATTTAGTTTTGTAATTTGATTACAAAAAATCAGAAATAAATCATCTTTTTAAACAAGATGGAGTCTGTTTCTTTTATCCGACTATTATAAAAAATATCGAAATAAAAGTCAGGTTAAGTTATATGAGGACCATCTATATTTGAGTGGACCTGTCAATTCATTGCAATCATTTGTAAATAATCGTGTAGGTCAACTCAGAACTATGACTAGATGCACTGTGATTAAAGGTTTAATAAGCGTAACTGATTGATTATTCACTTTTGTCAGTGCAGTTCCGATTGAGTCATAAGACTATTGCGGAATAACCAACTACCAGTAAATTATATGACTATTATTTTGTACCACTTTAAAAAGGGTGAGGCCATATATGTCCACAAATATTATGCAAAAATAAAGGCTTGTAAATTACGTGTACGAGTTTATTAAACACAAGAAGAAAATAGAAGGTGCCATTTATGTAACGGAAAAAGCTTTTAAAATGTTATGTAATAGGCAAGTTAACTTTTCCATTGGAAGATCATGAGAACTTGGGTCGTGGGACTGTTGGACTGTCTAGACTGTCAGCATATAGTACCGCGACCCTTAAATGCAAAACGTTACCGAAAAATAAGGTAGTTTTTGGTCAGGAAGAGTATGCCCGATTCTTCCGCTCCACACAGGGAGGAAAGGTCTCTAGTTGATGATTTTTAACAAAAAAAAAACGTATTATGACCTTAGTAACAATAAGCGGAAACATAGGTTTCACCCACGTATTAACAACGGATCACCCTAATTAACTGTGCACCGAAAAACCTTGGATTCATGGAAATAGTAATTTTTCCAACAGTGGGGTAAGTCTGGCTTACAGTAAACAGTTTTTTAGAAAAATATCAGAGAAACATACTACAAAATAATCATTAACAATACTTTTGCATTGAAAAAGTTTAACCAACACTTATATTAAAACAACATTCCTTAAAACAAAGTTCTATTACAGAACACTGTAACTAAAGTTTAATCACCCAATTTCTCAATCGATTCCCGTTGGCGACCTCTTTAACAATATCAAGTTAACGAACACTAACTTAATTTAAAACTAAGTTTCAATAAAAAATAAGTAACAAAAAACCAACACTTACCTAATCCGCACACAAAACCGACGACAAGAAGTAAACTTTTCATTTTTATTTTTTTTATTAAATTTATTTGAGGTAGAAAATATAAATAGAATTTAAACTGTTCGTACGTGCGTTTCCTTTCGAAGGTTGCTCTGTATTGCGAGCGGGGACTATTGTGGCTTGCGCAGGCGCAGCTTACTACACCACGCACGACCGATGAAAGTGAATGAAAGTTTTAAAAAAAGAACATTGAGTGATGAAGCTTGAACATGAGGTTTAATTTAAAAAATACATGATTGTGAGTTTTGTAAGTATATTATTTGTCTGTTGTAAGTTTTTGAATGTAATTAATCTTTATCTCATTCACTTGTCGTTATTTTATTAGTTTTGTTATTATTGAATATAGGAAATCAATTACTTACTATGTTTTGACAGGTTATTAAGAAGAGGAGCATAATTTATTATCAGTAGACTAATTTTAAATAATAATATGAGGAAATAATTGATATGGATACGTACGTATATTCGGTGGCAACAGCTTGTTAAAACGAATTGCATGTGACCTAGTGAATTGACATGATCTTAATTATAGAACTATTTTTGATATTTTCAATTTCTTCTTTCATAATCATGAACGAGTACTGGCATGATTAATTACCATCATCTCCTACGAGTATATCTTTGCCCAATTATGTTTGGGGTCAGCCAAACGAGATACCTATTGTTTAAGTCATATTATTGATGAATTAAAAAAAAAAAACTTTGCCCCACACTAGGATTTTTTCGCATGCTGTGGGTGCGTTTACAAACATAGAAACTCACATACAGAAACGCCCAGACATAAGAAACAACTACTTGTCGATCATACAAATATTTGCTCCGTGCACTGATCAAACCCGCGACTCGTAACACAGCAGTCTAATCCCTCATTCACAGTGCTAACTGTGCCTCTTTAGTAATTAAATTATTATGTTTATATGTGACATGAACAACTAGGTTTCAGTTTCTGACCACGGTTCGTATTTCCGCCTGTAAAGGTCACCATGTATCACAAAGGGGAACTAAAGGAATACTGTTGATTTTTTTTTAGCCAGACTTACTGGCGTAAAGGTCTTTCCGCTCCACACAAGGCTAGAGGACACTATAAAAAAACAAAATATCTGAGCAGACAAAAACTTTTTTTTTATCACGGTAGAATCATCGTATGAGTCCTCCCACACATGGCAAAGCGGGAGGGACTGTCAGACTCGTACTGACTAAAATCCACGGTGTCCTTCAATAGCCCTTTACGTTCCGGGGTCACGGTAATTCGTAAGTCCCGCGACCCCGGAACGAAAATAAGAGAACGATTTGAGGCGCGCGTGGTACGTTTCTTTTTTGCTTTCTAGGATCACGGTGTGCATGGGCGTCTACCACTGCGGCTAGGCTGTGAGGTGGACGCTGTTCTCGCCCTCACGCGGCCCGCCTCCTCCTTCGCGAGCATGACTGCTTCGCAGAACTAGGCGAGCGCTTCCCACTCCGTCTCACCCCGCAATATGGCCTCGATCAATGCTGGGCGCGAAGAGCAGGCAAAAACTTAGAATAAGTTATATTTATGTCCTGAAACATAATAGTTCTAGACTGTCATGGTGCTGACCTATACATATCATTGCCAATGCGGGTGACTGACAGCAGTCCCCACCTGGTATTTCTAAGCAACTATATAAAGTTGAGGAACTCAAAAAAGTAATCTTTTGGCATACTCATGCTCGCACCGTAATCTAGCGCATGACCTCTTATTATAGTGAGTGTATCAAGTCACCAAGAAAAGTCACGACACTTATCTATAGCACATATATACATAAGTACATACATATTATTATATACCTGCATTGTCGAGGTCCAAAGACGATAGCCTCCAAAATGGCCACGTCACGGCCAATTTCATGGAATTTAATGCCGTTTGTCAGTCATTTTGTACCTTATTATTATGCATTAATATGACGGCCACCGCATCCTGCTTTTTGGAACGGCAGGTACTTAAATTTTATAGAGTGCATCGCTGTAGGCTTGCATTGTAATTACATTGTTATTGCGCATCGAATTATGAACGTTTTTTGAGTGATTCAAGGCGAACAGCCTAAAAAAACATATAGTTGTAGAGCACGCGTAGAATGCCAGCGTAATGGATTTTGTAGACAAAATGACGGAATTTACGAAATTTCATATTGAGGCATGGTGATATTAAAAATGTAGAAAAGAAATATTCTTGTGTCGGGGAAAAATATGTCGAATTGTATATGAAGTTACTTGGTCAAATTTTAGTAGAATAGAGATAGCATTGGTCATATTACGGGTGCTGAAACATTAGCTAATTTGTCATAGAAAAATCAAGTCCTGTCTTCATAAGTATTATAATTTTGGCCCAGATTAGTAAATTAATTTAAATTGGCAATATATTATGATGTTGTTTTGCTGTCATCCTACAACATCGGCTCTGCCTCCAACCAAAAAACTTTAGGTATTTAGCTTTCTGAAATTATTCAAATACATCGTAGACATCTTACAACATGAAGAATTACATATATTTTTAAATATCGCACACATCAAAAAAGTTTGTGATCAGTAGCATAAATTGTGTTTTTGAAGTGAAAACTTCTTTAGCGGCGTTGAGCACTTTTTCTGTAATGGGTATAAAATCTTAAACTCGCGTCAGGACACGTGACCTGATCGAAAAAGCGTAGGACGGCGCAGGGCGCTTGCGTGAATATTCGTGTGACTTTATTACTTTTAAAGAAGTTTGTATGCTGGATACATTCGTTGCTAGGTAACATTGTTTATAAAAGATGTACGTCACATTGGAAAATTATTGAAATAAAAAGTCAACCATTTTTGCGAGTTTTACTAAAATCTGTTCACAAGATATTTCCAACAATTACTATTCAAGTTTTCACTTCTGCCGGCACTCCCAGAGTGCAACCCGTCGTTTTTTTTTGTTTATTTATGGAAAAACAATTCAACGGTTTTATCGTTTTATATTCTAAGGCCCACTTGCACCACAATCACTAAACAGGTTTAGCGCTAAACTGATTTAAAACATCGTTCTGTCCCTGTCAACTTCAAACAATTTGACAGGGATACAGTGATATTCTAAGGCAGTTTAGCGCTAAACCCGTTTAGTGATTGTGGTGCAAGTGGGCCTTAATCTATATTTTTAAACAAAGTACCAAAAAAGAAGAAAAAAAAACATAATACATAATATAATCAAACGTAACAAAAAAGGTTTCGCCTTTTCAAAAGGTTCGCATTTTTTTTTATGTGTGTAATTGTAATGTCGCGAATTTCAAAGATTTTCTATGGAAACAAAAAATTCGAACCGGTTGGTAAGAGCATGGAATGTACTGAATCTGAAGGTTGCAAGTTCAAATCCCACTCGTGGTTCGAATTTTTCTTTCCAAAGAAAATAGGCTATGGGGTACATCTTAAAGAGTGTCAGCATAGTGACGGGGCCTGTAGAGGGCCAAAGCCTGCCGGGGTCGCGGGACTAACGAATTAGCGTGACCCCGGTACGTAAAAGGCTATTGAAAGACACCGTGGATTTTAGTCAGTACAAGTCTGACAGCCCCTCCCGCTCTGCCCTGGGTGGGAGGACTCATTTGATGATATTACCAAAATAAAAAAAGGGGTACATCTTTATCCCCCGGGTTTGTCCCACTGTTGATATCCAGCGGGGGACAAACCCGGGGGATAAAGATGTACCCCTTTTTTTTTGAGGTTAGAATAAATGTTAATAACACGTGAAAATTATAGGAGTACATACTTGTTCTAAGGTGCAGTTTTAAGTGGAAAGCCCCCACTATTTTATTTAATAAAATAATATAAAAAAACACAAAAATATACTTGACGGTGACAGGGGCAAAAAGGAATGTTAATTTTTATTATTAATTTGTAGGCACATGAAGGTTATGCTGTTCATATAAAAGCTTCGGTATTTCGAATTAATGGCTCACTAGCTGTTTTAAACACTCTTTATTATCTTCCGATGCAATAAAGACTATATAATTATGTGTACCTACTTAAAAAATACGTTAAGGCATGTAGTTTGTTGTTGTCTGTTTTATTTTATCACAGTACTTTTCTATATTTCATACATTGCACTGTAAAATACATAACTAGCCCCCTCTAGGTAAGCTGCGTATGAAAAATACAGTTCTATGTAACATTGTGATAAGGTACTATTTTTTCGCTAGCCATTTCTATTCGCCTGCCGGGGTCGCGGGATTTTTCCATTACCGTGACCCCGGTACGTAAAGGGCTAGTGAAGGACACCGTGGATTTTAGTCAGTACAAGTCTGAGAGTCCCTCCCGCCCTGCCCTGGGTGGGAGGACACATTTGATGATTTTACCACGATAAAAAAAAGCCATTTCTATTCACAGATAAATTATTACTAAAAGTTCCAAGAAAACTCATAATATTCAACTTTGTTATTTTATTAAATACAGAACGTTTCTAAATCGATTGTTATTTTTCTTAGTCTGTCTTGGTGTTCGAGGTCGCGGGACTTCGGGGTCGCGGGACTTCGAGGTCGCGGGACTTATGATTTACCGTGACCCCGGTACGTAAAGGACTATTGACACCGTGGATTTTAGTCAGTACAAGTCTGACAGTCCCTCCCGCTCTGCCCTGGGTGGGAGGACTCATTTGATGATTTTACAACGTTTAAAAAAAAAGCCTGTCTTGGTGTATTGACTGCTCGCTGTAGATCTAGATTTCTAGAGGTCACAAAACACTAATAAGCAGTGGCGGATTTGCAGTTCTAGCCGCTCGAGGCCCCACACCATGTGCCGCACCATTCTCAGCAACCATCATATAGACTTAATTATTAATGAATTTACTTTATTCATCATCTGCCTAGCCTTTTCCCAACTTTATTGGGGTCGGCTTCCAGTCAAACCAGATGCAGCTGGATGTCAGTATTTTACATGGAGCGACTGCCTGTCGGACCTCCACAACCCAGTAACTGCGTAATACGATACCCCATGGTAAGACTGGTTGTCAGACTTTAGAGCTTCTGACTAACAGTAACGACTGTCAAAGATCTACAAATGACAGCCGGGACCAACGGCTTTACGTGCTTTCCGAGGCACGGAGGAAACTCGCTATGACAAATGGTCACCCATCCACAGACCAGCCTCGGCAAGCGCGGCAAGATCGGCCTGTGCGACTGTATTTATTTAGCCACGAGCTCCTCTTCATGAATTTACTTTGTTGCCTATTTTTAACAGATTCTGAAAATTGATTAACGTTAACTGAAAGCTGCTAGTTTATAATATTTTCTGAGGTTTCAGGGTTTATTGGGCATTTAAAAAGAACATTTAAAATGGTTTTAGGTTTCGTTTAACTTTAATTAAACTAAACGTACGAACTTTTTTAAATGTATGACATTATTTGTACCTACATTGTTTGTATAAGTAATAGTGATTTAGAAAAACAAGGTAAGCGATCGATCTATATCGGTAATATATTAAGATATCTTAATATATCGATAATATATTAAGATACTCTGCATTTGAGTTATTTCTTTTTATATTGGTAACATCAGTGATTTTTAAGATACGATTTGCCGCCCCTAATATATGGCCGCCCTAGCCCCGGCCCTACTGGGTCTTAGAGCAAACCCGTCACTACTAATAAGCTTAGTCTAAACCTATAATATACTTAGTCTATACCCATACTCTTTGTTCTACACAGATCTATGTCTATGCCTTAAAGTTCCGGTTTAACTTTCCACCATACGAAAAACCTTGTGCAATATTTTCCACTGCCAGGTGGCAGTTGCTTGTCTGCTTACCCTGTAGGGAAGTAATCTTCTCGATACAAAACTTTCATCTGAGACATTACCATAGTACTCTAGTTAAATTAACATAATAGACCACTTTCAAATACTTTCGTTTTGTATCACAACTTGGTTTTACAAATGCGCAAAGACCTTGTGGCTTTTAACAAAAAAATGGTTATCTTTGCAAGGATTTAAGTAAAAGAATGAACTTGAACATTCTTTTGCATTCCATTCACTGGTATAAAGGTGTTAATTGAAAGGTTGCTGAAAACATCCGGATAAGATTATAGTTTAAAGTTTGTTATGAGGAAAGATATTATTAAGTTAAACGCGAGTCTGATACTCAAGTCAGCTAAAATATAACTTACCGAAAATCTTGTAAAGCCGTGTGTTTTAAGTTGCGGGACTGTCTTAAAAGGGCACCGTGACCCTAGAACGCAAAGAAAAACAAGGAAAAGGCTGGAATTTTGGCAGTAAGAGTCTGAGAATCCCTTCCGTGCCATTTAATTTCGTAATTAATAGCTAAGATTAAATTTTGTAATTCTTAATGACCACACATTTTAGCCCTCTGGAGTTTGGATTTGTATGCTGTTATAATTCGAAACACAAGTGTGAAAAGTGACATTATTCTCCTCTGTTTGAAGAAAAAACTAATAATAATCTGCCTTTTAATCTATTTTGCTTTGGTATTAAGATTGAGATATTTCTCACATTATATCTATTGCTGTGCTTATTTTTGAAGAAACAGAAACAAAGCTAAAAGGTTTTCCAGCTCAACAGCATCTGCAACAGCTCTTTTGTGTCAAAGTCAAATCATTTATTTCAATTAGGCCATCAAAGAGGCACTTTCAAACGTCGAATATTAACATTAAAGGAAATGGGATGGGATAGGATTGATTCTACACCCATTCGCAAGGGTAGGTTTGTATGAAGAAGAATGGGCAAGAAAATCCATACTTACTCTTTTTAAAAATGTTTTACAATATTTTTATAACATCATTTGATATAAATAATGTGAAAGCAATGTACTTTAAATCTAGACTTAATATTACTAAAAATAAAATAATAAGAAATAAAAAAATAAACAAAACAGCAATTAAGTCTTGAACTGTCTTTGTAATTATTTTAATCGCATAAATTAATCAGTGAAAGTGAATGCTTGGGTAATGAGTCCATTACTTGATGGTATAATATGCCCTAGGGACTAGAAATAGCTACTATTGTTGTCAGGACAATAATTGATATAATACGCTTGGAATTAAACAATAATTGGCCAATAATTTTAATGTTGAATTTAAGTTTTCTCTAGGCAAAATCGTTCGGTCGCGGGACTGTACGAATAACCGTGACCCCGGAACGTAAAGGGCTATTGAAGGTCACCGTGGATTTTTGTGAGTACGAGTCTGACAGTCCCTCCCGCTCTGCCCTGGGTGGGAGGACTCATTTGATGAGTTTACCATGAAAAAAAAAAGACAACATCGTTCAATAATTAATACCGGTAATAATTACTGCTAAAATCGTATTTTGTTATTGAGTACAACGTAGCTTATACCCCGCGCCGATGCCCGAGTGTAATTACACACGGGAACGTCATACCGTGTTAAAAAAGAAAACTTTTACAAATAGACTCACAAATCGAAATCGTTTGTAAAATGGCACGTCATCGAACATTCGCACTGTATTCGAACTTTTATCTTCTTATCGCGTGTGTACAAGAATGGAGATACACGGTATGTGTAACACTCTTAGGGCCTATGCAGACCATGTTTTTGAAACCTATCAAACAGAGCCTTTACCTTTACCGTTTAATCAAATAGAGCAGTTTGTTGTCGTTTGTATTCCGTCAAACGCGCGGCACCGGCGCGTCTGTATCGATACAAACGCGTGACACCGACATTTTTAATTGGGTGTACCCAAAAACGTCGTTAACTTTTCTTGTTCCTTAAAAAAATTAAAAACAAAGCGCATGCTATAAATGTTATCACAACCGACACCAACTTTCTACTGTTGACGAAGTTCTGCTTAAAAACGCAAAATGGCAGCGCGATTGTATCGCATCTTTATCGCTACACATGCGCGTCTGTGTCGATTCAAACGCATATTTCTTAGGTATATAGGTGTGCAAAGATCTACAGGCTGCGTCTGACTTACGTGCGTATCGTGTCTGTATCACTACAAACGCGCGTCAACGGCGCGTTTAAAAAACGTTGTGTGCATAGGCCCATAGTGTTGGAAAATAAATATTGTGAGCTATTTACTACGTCTGCGCAATGAACTGGACCAAAATAAATGCCTTGTCATTCATCTGTAATAACGATGTACTTTTGTATCAATTCAACCATTGGATTGCAGTGGTATGTCATTTTGACAACGTCTTAAAACGATATTAGTATTTTAATACATCTTTGACTTTTGACACGATCTCAATTAAGTAATGTAAAATACGTTTCAAAATTGTCCCGTGCCAATACAGATACAATTAAACTGATAAGTCGATATTAGGCAATATTAGCACATTTATAGTTGGGTAACAACATGCCGGGCAAACTGGTCTAGGCTTTGTGAACTAGACGCAGGGTCCTGGCGTTGCGTGTGCATATTCACGATCGCGACTAAGGCGGCGTTCACATTTATTCGTGGTGAGTGCGATGGCAGCGTCTCCTAGCACCTATTCACATTATTTCGGGACTTACAAAATCTGTCAATTATTGGAATCAAGATGTTTTGATACAAATATTCTTGTTTTTCATTAAAGATAAAATAAACCTAAAAAAAAACACTTTAAAATGTGTTGGTGCATAATAAACTTGACACATCTCCTCAGAGTCCCGAGTTATTTCACACCTTTGCCACATCATGAGCTGCAATCGATTTGGCAGTCACCACCACCGAATCCGCACATATCGAATACGATATTTTACTGTTGAATAATGTATTTAGAATTTTGGATGGCATGTCTTCGAACATTTCTACTGCATTTGTTTTTTACCTCGTGCAAAAATTGAGAAAATTTAATGAGAAATTACTGTATACATATAAATGTGGTAAGTTAAAAATTAGCACCTATGACTGACACAAGGAGTCGTCTGTCTTACTATGTACAGTATGGACATGTGATGAAGAGGGATGTCACACTTGTAATTAAAATAATGATGAAGAGGAAGACAAAGACAAAAGAATAGATTTGTGAATTGTGCAAAAGGAGAAAGAAATACTAGTAAAAATGCCGTGAAGTCTGACAAGAGAGAAAGGAAGAAGAAAGCGTGTTACGCCGACCCCAACTAAAATGGAAGTGCAAGAAGCTGATGACGATTGCTGTGTAAACAAGCCTTTAGGCTGTGGACACATAAGTCGATTGTCGTGACACGACTGAATATTGCGACACGTTTTATGCATGGACGCATCTTTGTGAGGAAGGATGTTGTAGATTACGCTTTATATTTACACTACAAAGAAATCATAAAATATTGAATGTTTTATCGACTAGGCGTGAATTGACTTCGTTTTTGAGCCGTAGCAAAAAGCCCAATTTTACCTACTAGCTCAGATATGTACATTAGGTTGATAATACCTAGCTGCTAACTGTTGATAATACCTAGCTGCTAACTAGATTTCACACCAAGTGAAAGCTTACGTTTCTAAACGCTTATCTATTGAATCTGATAAGTAACATTTTTTGTCTATCTATAATAAATAGTCACGTTAGCCAGCTGGATCAAAGGCCTGATTCAGAAATCAGTTCTTTTGGACACGGCGCGCATTAGGAGTTTCTGTAGGAAAATTTATAATTAGGTAATTCCTTTTTTCTACCCTTAGAGGCCGATTTTACTTTTGAAATTTAAATGGAACCAACTTTGAGTTTTAATCTTAGTACAAAAAGCGGTCAGATTTTAATTTTTTTTTTTTAATCGGACCACGCTAGGAAAAGTTATGCGTGGTCGTACATAAAAAAAAGACGGGTTACACTCTGGGAGTGCCGGCAGAAGTGAAAACTTGAATAGTAATAAACACACACGAACATTCGCGCAAGCGCCCTGCGCCGTCTTACGAATTTTCGATCAGGTCACGTGTCCTGCCGCGAGTTTAACATTTTTACACATTCCAAATAAAGTGCACAACGCCGCTAAAGAAGTTTTTACTTCAAAAACAAATGTATATGTCGAATTGAGAACCTCTTCCTATTTTTTCCTCGGTTAAAAAACCGCTACCTCTTTTTATTCGGTGTTTAATGGCATCTTTCTTTTTTAAGAAATCGGATAGCTTTATCTCGGGTTCAGAGGACCATTCTCTGTCCTTGGACTCATGTTTCTCCAACATTCTACTTTTCATTATTTATTTAAGGCAGGGTATTAGTTATGTCCGACCATGGCCATGGACCATGCCCGGGTCGACGGCGCGTTGTGTTCCACGCGCGCCTCAAAGAGTGTCAGCATAGCGACGGGGCCTGTAGAGGGCCAAAGCCTGCCGGGGTCGCGGGACTAACGGATTACCGCGACCCCGGTACGTAAAGGGCTATTGAAAGACATTGTGGATTTTAGTCAGTACAAGTCTGACAGTCACTCCCTCCCTGCCCTGGGTGGGAGGACTCATTTGATGATATTACCACAATAAAAAAAAAAAACAAAAAAGGGTATTAGTTGTGCGATAAAATATAAAATCTCAGTATTCTAGGACGGCACTATAAACTGTTATGATAGTTCCTGTTTGAAAACATGATCTATATAAATATTATAAAGCAGTAAAATTTATTTTTTTGTATTGGTAACCTCTGAAACTAATAAATTCAATTCCTTTTTTTTTTGTCTAACTTACATGTTTTTTGTATATCATGCATTTTAGCTGAGCCTACACAATTTTTTTATCTAGCAAGTAAGAAGAAGCAAACTAGTAGTAAGCTAGTAGTAAGCTAGTGGTGAGCTAGTAGTAAGCTAGTAGTAAGTTAGTAGTGAGCTAGTAGTAATGTAATAGTAGAACTATAAATATAAATGAAGTCTATCGTCTTCGTCGTAGTTTCTGAGTTGTATTTAATAGGATGGAGACCTTTAAAATCTTTCATCACTTTTTCGTCTGCACACTTTTTGTTCACAGTTTATTGCTGTGTCATTCTCGTTAAATACTTTTCTATTAAAGAACCTTGTTCATGACGATACTTTATTTTCTACACGACATAATGTGCCCCACATGGAAGATCATAAACGTAGTCGTATAAGTTAATGAGGGCTTAATAGGCCGTAGGCTTCAACCTAAGCAGGTGCTTTCTTTCACTAGATGTGGACAAGTGTCACGGGAATATGAATACCGCGACCCCGGAACGTAAAGGGCTATTGAAGGACACCGTGGATTTTAGTCAGTACGAGTCTGACAGTCCCTCCCGCCCTGCCTTGGGTAGGAGGACTCATTTGATGATTTTAACACGATAAAAAAATAACATTTATTCCATTTTACATTCTACATAATGTATTTTATTCTTCATCACTGCTCTCAAAATGTCGAAGAAAAACGTCATAAGGAAACCACAGATCCTAAAACTGACTCTCTTATTTTAATGATGTGGTGATTAACTCCCTGTCGCTAAAAAGGCAATATGCAGTAGGAACAAAATAGGCTAAATATGTGTTAAAATAACTATACTATATTTAATGTTTGTTGATAAATTGCACACCGTAGACTAACTGCAGTAATGTTTCCCTTTTCTTTATCAAATCCGTCCAAATGTCGTCTTTAAAGATCGCTTTTAATGATAAAGCCGCCCATTGTGTCACCCTATTTAAAAGATATTGTGAAATTGGATATACTCGTATCTTTAATTTGTATGGTGCGCAAAATAAAGACTATTCTTTTATATATTTCTTGAGTAGTGGGCAGGCCTGGTCGTGGGACTCACGAATTACCGTGACTCCGGTACGCAAAGGGCTATTGAAGGACACCGTGGATTTTAGTCAATACGAGTCTGACAGTCCCTTCCGCTCTGCCCTGGGTAGCAGGACTCATGTGATGATTTTACCACGAAAAAAAAAAATGGGCAGGCTTGTGGATCAGATAGCCTCTTTGGGCTGTGGGAAAGAGACAGAGCTATTTAAGTCGTCTAGCACCATCTCGTTCCTTGAGCAGAACTAGTACACTTTAAGACGTCATAGTAGACAACCTGGCCTGGAACTGTCAGATCAGTACTGACTAAGAACCACTCAGTTTCTTCAATAGTCCTTTGCGTTTGCGAACGCGGGTCCTCTTAAGAGGCCTCTTACAGTCCACTAGCGCCGCCAATCGAAAAAATGTCATAACTCGTAAATAGAATCAAAAATACAAAATGTGGTCTGTAATTACTGTAGAAAAGGCAATAACGTAATTTTATAACACATTGTCAACACTTGAAATATAGCTGTTTAGCTAGATCGTGCATTTGTAACAAAAACGGCCGTTTATGTTTAGAATTTCTACAGTAATTACAGACCACATTTTGTATTTTTGATTCTATTTACGAGTTATGACATTTTTTCGATTGGCGGCGCTAGTGGACTGTAAAAGGCCCCTTAACTCATTCTAGCCATATGAAACAGGCCTTACCGGCGCCAACATACACGATGTCTAGTTGTCAGGAGCCTTGCGTCATACGCATAGGTGAGATAATTTAACAATGTTGTAATGTAAAATGTTGGAGAAATAATTGTAATAACATTTGTTGAACGTTACTGACTTTTCGTGTTGAGAGTCCATTAGAGAATGAGATTATTCAATTTATTGTTTTCGTCACTGTAAACTATAAAGTTTTAACTGTTGCGAAAATATTTTCGACGTCATAATTGATTTTCTAACCTAACAATGAGAATCACTAATTCGTCATAACATGATGGCGTATTTTGTATTTTTTTTTTGGGACAAACCCAGCACACTATTCCATAACTACTACAACTCCTGTAAGCCAGAATCAACAGTGGCAACCAACCAGAAAAGCGCCGAGACAATGAAGCTCGACGTGTCCCGGGGAATGAATTTACCTGTCTTGGATCCTGCAACGAAATTAATCAGAAAAGAATACTGGAGGAGTAGGAAAAAATATATGTTTCCTATATTCCCTATTTTGTATACAGGGTCTTTCTTTTAAATTGGCCAACGTACAGTGTTGATTCGCGCGTCGATCTATTCAGTCGTGTGTGTAATTAGCGCTAAAACCGGTTCGTTATCTCACAGCTGTGCCGGCGGCAAGCGATCGCTCGGTCGCCCGGCCACCTGGCCTTTGTTTACAATGAGTGACAATGATGAGATTTCTAGTAATACAGTGAATATAACTTACGAATACATCTGCACTGGTAGACACGTGGATGACGATACTCAAACACAGAGAGAAGACCAATCACACGATATCAATGAGAACATGGAGGTGGATGAAACAAGAAAACGGATTCGTGACAATGATTCCCCCGAAAATTGGTCGATAGTGGATAATACACGCAGAAGTAAATCGCCTAAAATTATGACGGATCACGATATTGAATATGGGGATAGAATTGATGTATCTGTACATCATAAAGAAAGGTTTCCTAGGCAATTTGCGTTGGCAAAATTATTTAAAGAAAATCACATATCTGGAATACAGCGAGTAAAATACGTCAACCCATTTAAGTTACTGATTACCTTTGCTCGGGAATCAAATGCAAATAAATTTATGACATGCACAACTTTCATCGATAAGGGCTGGAAATACTCAAAGACAATGGAAGTAGGCGTATCGTATGGAGTGATTAAAGATGTGGAGTTAGACCTGTCTATAGAGAAATTCCTGGAATATGTGACTTGTGATAAAGAAATACTTTCGGCTGTTAGACTCAATCGAAGGAATAAGGATTATGACACGACCAGTTCGACCACCGAGAATAATGCGAGCGTGTGGACTGCCAGCGAATCGATCCGTTTATGTTTCAAAGGCGCATCATTACCCCCATACGTATACATACATGACATGAGAGTTAAAGTTAATAAGTATATCTTTCCAATTACGCAATGTTTTAAGTGCTGGAAATTCGGTCATACATCTAAAACATGTCCATCAAAAAAATTAATTTGTCCACGTTGCAGAGAAAATCATGAAAGATGTGAGTCTGCTACTTTTAAATGTGCTAATTGTTTATCAAACCATGTATCTTATGATAAAAAATGTCCAGTATATCTTAAGGAAAAACGGATTCGCGAGCTCATGGCAGATCTTAACTGCTCGTACCATAAAGCTCTGACATTATACGTTCCGCAATCTCCGATACTTGGCTCTAAAAACACTAATGAGACTTCTGAAGTACAACCTAATTGACTCAACAATACTCTCATTTAGCGCCGTCGAACGTTCAGAATAGACCTTTATATGCCGAGAAATTACGAGCTACCGATACCAGCCGGGATATTATACAAAATCAGGAACCTTCGAATTCTCAACAGACCCGAAAGACTGTCATTCCTAGGAAAAGTCGTAAAGTTCAAAGAAAAGATGAAGATATGGAGTGGTTCTCAGAATCGTCTTCATCATCATGTAATGGAGCTACACCGGAGAGAACTGATAAGCCAACTAATTCATCTACAAATGAGAAGAAGCGCACGAATCCCTGGACGTTTAAACGTGTATTACGTATATTGACTAACATAGTAGTGTCTAATACATCGTCAGAATCTAAAATATCAAGTGTGATTAAAGTAATATCAGATTGGCTAATATCGATAGTGATTAATAATACAACAGATGGTTCTTGGTTAAATAACATTCTCCGTGGATTCTCGAAATAAAAGAATGAACGTTAATATAATCCAGTGGAATGCACAGAGCGTCAGACCAAAATTAGTACTATTAGATCAGTTATTAACTCAGGATAAAATCCATGTTGCGGTGTTAAGCGAAACATGGCTTGACCCTGATAGTAACTTCAATATTAGAGGTTATAATATTTTTAGATTAGACAGAGACGATGGCTATGGGGGGGTTGCCATATTGACACATAATTCTATAAAAGTTCAAGTGCGTAATGTACATAGTTGTAACCTAGGGATAGAACTAATTTGTGTTAAGGTGCTTAATTGTCACGATATTGAAAATATTATATCAGTCTATTGCCCTTCAACAGTCCATACTTCTCAGAGAGACTGGGATCAGGTTTTTTCGCTTGCTGGTAATAAGACATTAATACTGGGAGATTTTAATGGACACCATATAAATTGGTCTTATAAAACAGATGTACGCGGATCACAAATATTTGACTCGATGCTAGAACACAACTATGTTTCGCTTAATGATAGGTGGTCACCAACGCGTATTAAAATGGTTAATGGTATCTTGCAGAAGTCCTCTCCTGACATTTCTTTTATTTCATCCGATATTGCTCTAAATTTTTCATGGAAGGTTACAAATGAATCTTTGGGAAGCGACCATTTAATCATTAAATTATCCACTACTTATATCAGATCAATTTCAGATATTCGTAAGAGGAACTTCAAGAAAAGTAAATGGGATGAATACTCGGCCATGGTAGAATTCAGTTTGGAAAATTCATCGCCTCCAGAGGATCCCCAATTGTATTACGACTACTTTGAAAATATTTTACAAAAAGCTGCAGATACTCATATTCCATGTACCCCAGAATATAAGTGATCGGGCACGCCGCAATCGCGGCGGTAAGACCCCTCTTTGAGGAGTGGCTGGATAGGCGTCACGGCGTCCTGACCTACCGCATGACGCAGGTCCTCACCGGACACGGAAGTTTCGGGAGGTTCCTGTGTCTGATAGGGAGGGAAGAAACGCCTGGGTGTCACCACTGCGAGGATCGTCCGGAGGACACGGTGGAGCATACGGTGCAGGACTGCCCCGCTTGGGCAGAGCACCGCCGTGTCCTCACGACGGCGATAGGCGGAGACCTCTCGCGCCCGGCATTGGTCGAGGCCATGCTGCGGGGCGAGACGGAGTGGGAAGCGGTCGCCTCCTTCTGCGAAGCAGTCATGCTCGTGAAGGAGGAGGCGGGCCGCCTGAGGGAGAGGACAGCGTCCTCCCTCCACCCCAGCCGCAGTGGTAGACGCCCACGGCGTCGGACGTCGCAGGACGATCTCCGGCCACCGTAGGCGCGGGCATGCGGGCAGCGAGTAATGGGCGACTCACTGTCCGACCATGGACCATGCCCGGGTCGACGGCGCGTTGTGTTCCACGCGCGCCTCAAAGAGTGTCAGCATAGTGACGGGGCCTGTAGAGGGCCAAAGCCTGCTGGGGTCGCGGGACCAAGGGATTACCGTGACCCTAGTACGTAAAGGGCTATTGAAGGACACCGTGGATTTTAGTCAGTACAAGTCTGACAGTCCCTCCCGCCCTGCCCTGGGTGGGAGGACTCATTTGATGATTTTACCACGATAAAAAAAAAAAAAAAAAAAAAAAAAGAATATAAGTGATAAATTTAAAGCAAAACCTTATTGGAACCCCGACTTATCGAAATCCGTAGCCGAACGGCGTTTAGCCCTAGCAAAGTTTAGACGTGATCCCTCTCCTCAGAATTATGAGCAGTTGCAGGACAGAATTCGAGAATCACAAAAATTAATCCGTAAGGCAAAATGTCAGTCATGGCAGAAGTTCTGTACATCCGTGGATGAAGCGACTTCTGCCAGTGTTATGTGGCGTTCCATGAGATGGGCGAAAGGTAAGTCTAGTAATAGTAATCAATTTAATGATCCTGAAATGGCACAAAGTTTGCTCAAGGATTTGACGCCAGATTTTGTATGCCCACATGAACCCAAGTTTCATTCACAGAATTACAAATTAGAAGTTGATTTTACAATTCAAGAGCTAGAAAATTCCATTAAGCCTAAAGACACGGCTCCAGGCTGTGACGAAATATCATTTTCCATGATTAACAAACTTCCAAGAAGCGGTAAAATAATGCTGCTTGCTCTTTACAATAAATTTTTTCATCTGGGTTTTGTACCCTCACAGTGGAGGAATATTCGGGTTATTCCTATTCCTAAGCCAGGTCGGGAACCTGGGTCAACCTCGTCTCTACGACCTATATCACTTATGTCTTGTTTATGCAAAATTTTTCATACTATGTTAGGTAAGAGATTAGAGTGGTTTTTAGAAAGTAAAAACATTTTTTCGAACAAAACTATAGGTTTCCGTAAATGTAGATCGTGTTTAGATAACTTAAGCAGTCTAGTTCTTAAAATTCAACAGGGTTTTTCCAAAAAATATACGACAATCGGTTGCTTTATTGACTTAAATAAGGCTTATAATAATGTTGATATTAATAGCCTTTTAAACATTTTAGATAATTTAGGAGTGGGGTTTAAAATATGCCGATATATTTGGAGATTTCTAAAAGAAAGAAATTTAAAAATCAATGTCCTTAACCATGAATTTCGTAGATCAACGGGACGAGGCTTGGCTCAGGGTGACCCGATATCCCCACTCTTATTTAATATAGCAACTTTAAAAGTATGCAATTTAATTACAAATGTGGATATGTCACAATACGCTGATGACTTTGTTTTATTTAAAACAGGTTCAAGATTGGATACTATTACTAGAGAATTACAAACTGCGTTAAATAAATTTGATACATTAGTCAATGATATTGGATTAGAAATATCTCCTAGCAAAACAAAAGTGTGTATTTTCAAAAAAGGTAGATATGCTCAATCAGTTTCTTTGTATGTTAAGGATAATGAGTTGCCAGTAGTTAATAATGTCAAATATTTGGGGTTGTGGCTGGACCAGTCATTGAGATGGCGTAAACATGTTAATGAAACAATAGGGAAATTGTCCAAACATTTAAATATATTTAAAATTTTAGCCGGTTCCGGGTGGGGAATTCATCAAAAACACTTGCGCCGATTATACATAGCAATCATTCGCAGCAGACTAGACTATGCCAGTTTCCTGTACGACGATAGTTTTAAGTGTAACCTTGTTAAATTAGACAGAATTCAGAATCAAGCGCTTAGAATAATTGGTGGTTTCATACGAAGCACTCCCATTCACGTAATGGAAAGTGAATTAAGTCTACCTCCATTAAATATCCGTAGAAAATACCTAGCAGGTAAATTCTGTTTGAAATGTAGATCATTTAAAAAAAGCGAAACAGTTGATTTGCTCAGGTCTTTAGTCGACCCTAATGTTAGTTGTTCAAGTACACGACGCCAGTCATTATTACTGTCAGCGTATAATGATTTTAAAACAGTTCCTATTCATTCAGTAAATATTCTTGAAATGTTTTCTTTAGATACGTGGGTCAGCAATATTAATGTACGTAATACTATCAATCACACTATTAAAACAATAGATAAAGCTAAGCGTCATTATGACACTTGCAATATTAATCAACTATGTGTTAAATTCATTAACGAGCACTATGCGGACTTTTATAAACTTTTTACTGATGGATCCAAAACGGACGCTGGGAGGGGCGCTGCTGTTTTGGACCCACAGACGAACTCCTCTGTTAAGTTTAAGATTGTGTCGGATATATCCATTATGCACGTAGAACTGTTAGCAATAGCTGAAGCCATTTCCTATGTTAAATCCATAAATGCTGATAAAGTGCTAATTTTGACAGATTCCAAAAGTTCTCTCCAGCATTTGGCTCGGTGTACCTCGTCTTTACGAGGCACACCGATTGCCTATACGATTTTAGACACAATCTTTAAACTGACTTCAGAATCTAAAATTATAATATTACAGTGGATCCCCTCCCACGTTCAAATACATGGAAATGAAGTGGTGGACCAATTAGCCAAACAAGCAATAACTGATGGTATTCCACTGATGGTTACGCCTTTATACACTGATTATATAAAAGCTCTCAAATTACTGTGCTATGATTTATGGAAAGAACATTTCGATCAAAGGTCCATCGAGAAAGGTATTTGGTATAAGACCATCCAGCCACAGCTGCCTAAAAACGTTTGGATTGATCAAAATTTGTTAAACAGATGTTCCTTAACAACCGCCTTGAGGCTTCGATCAGGGCACATTCCATCAAACAAATTTGGATATTTAATGAAGAAACTAACGTCTCCTAATTGCAATGAGTGCGGTATAGTGGAAGATGTCCAACACATTCTGATGGAGTGTGTACGGAA
The DNA here is from genome assembly GCA_943136025.2 of Agrotis puta. Taxonomy (NCBI): domain Eukaryota; kingdom Metazoa; phylum Arthropoda; class Insecta; order Lepidoptera; family Noctuidae; genus Agrotis; species Agrotis puta. The sequence continues at coordinate 15,386,503 of OW964169.2, read as the reverse complement.
CGAGGCCTTAAGAACACACTTGTTTGGTGTAACTCGTTTTTTGGATGTCGGAGTGTGTAACAGCATCTTGGCTCAACCGGTATCCGATCGGGCCAATATGTTGTACAAACTCGCAGAATTAGGCCTAAAGAAATAACCTATTGTTAGTGTTAGATTACGTTTATTTGTTTAATGTTTAATTTTATGTGATTATCTTTCACGGGGCGACATTATCGCACAGCGACAAAGCCCTCTAATAAAGAGAGAAAAAAAAAAAAAAAAAAAAAAAATTGGCCAACAGAGGGAAATCCGTATGCATAAGATATGGTCGCGGGACTGAACGCGCGGGACGAATTACCGTGACCCCGGAACGTAAAGGGCTATTGAAGGACACCGTGGATTTTAGTCAGTACGAGTCTGACAGTCCCTCCCGCGCTGCCCTGGGTGGGAGGACTCATTTGATGATTTTACCACGCTAAAAAAAAACATAAGAGATACGGAAAATCTTTCTTAGGAACCTTAAGACCTTTTTTGATGTTGACAATTTTGACATTTCTATTTTTTTGTTCAAGTGTGAGTTGTCCACAAAATGAGTGAAATTGGCCAAAAATTTGTTTAATGCCCTTGAATTCTGTTTCATGTATTTTCACATTTCATTGAATCGAAAGAAAAAAATCTGGACAACAGAAGTGAAGGCAGAAGTTATAAATTACACCTTAAAAATATTTCACACATTCGTGATTCAAATGCAAATTCCTGAACGAATTACAATGCAAGACCCAAAACAGATATTGATCGTCAGACTATAAATTACATGAAAGAATTTTAGTACAAACGCTAATTACCCTCAATTACCTAGTTCTGTTCGTTTTCACAGTCCACAACCACTGGACTGATTTCTAAACTGTGTTTCATCATTGGAAAGTGTGACCTTAGAGGGTAGTATTGACACAATGGATTTTGTTAGGCCTAAACTGAGTTTATGGGGCTTTGACACGCTCTAAATAACAAGTAAAATTGTTTATGGTATTTGTAACCGAGTTACAAGTAACTTTAAAACCTATGGTTTAAAGTTTTAAGCTTAGATTATAGAACGTCCAGATTTCCTAGTAGTAGGCCACTCCGCAGTGGTCCCACGGCGTCAGACGTCGCCAGACGATCTCCAGCCACCGTGGGCACGGGCATGCGGGCAGCGAGTAATGGGCGACTCGCTGTCCGACCATGGACCATGCCCGGGTCGACGGCGCGTTGTGTTCCACGCGCGCCTCAAAGAGTGTCAGCATAGTGACGGGGCCTGTAGAAGGCCAAAGCCTGCCGGGGTCGCGGGACTTTCCCATTACCGTAACCCCGGTACGTAAAGGGCTATTGAAGGACACCGTGGATTTTAGTCAGTACAAGTCTGACAGTCCCTCCCGCCCTGCCCTGGGTGGGAGGACTCATTTGATGATTATACCACGATAAAAAAAAAAGTAGTAGGCCACTAGAAATTAAGCCAAAAAAGAAAGAAAATTTACCCCCTTATTTCTTTATAGGTCACACGCCAAGGTATTACATTTGAATGTGAGTGTGGCGCTCACTCATGCATTTATTTAAAAACGTTACGTTTTGTTTTAAACGCAGAATCTGTACATTTTATAATCCAAGGTTTTAATGCTTAAATCTATAATTTAGTTCAAAATTGTCCTCTTTATGATATGATTATTAAAATGTCTGGTTTAAAAAGCAATTTTTAAGTGAAAGTACTTGACGACACTTTGGCGCAGTGGGTGAACAATCGAACTGCGCTACGTATCGTGGGTTCGTTTCTCGCACCAAAAAAATTATGTATAATTTACAAGTAGTTGTTCCTGGTCGGAATTGTTCGTGTATGTGAGTTTAAATATTTTAAATGACTTCAAGAAGAAATCTTTAAAGAAAGTTGTTAATAAATATAACTACGAGCTAAAAACAAAATACTCGTCAAGACGAATCAAACGAGTCAAATATAGATGAGCTTGATTCGTTTCAAATAAAAATAAAATCTCACCAAAAACATTAAATGTAAAAAAATGCCAAGTCTCTCGATGCAGTCTTTCCATCGTAAAAAGTTTTGAGATCTCATAGAAGCCAAGTCCTATTCAAATATTTTGACAGGCCTGTTGGTCTAGTGGTTAGTGACCCTGACTGCTATGCCGGAGGTCGTGGGTTCGATTCCCACCCAGGACAAATGTTTGTGTGATGAGCACGATCATTTGTTCTGTGTCTGGGTGTAATTTATCTATAATATGTATGTATTTAGAAATATATAAGTATGTTTATCAGTTGTCTAGTACCCATAACACAAGCTCTGCTTAGCTTGGGACTAGATGGCGCTGTGTGATAGTTGTAAAAAAAAAAATAATAATAATAATAAATAAATTATTTTGTAGTTATAAATCAACATTTAGTAATTGTATCAATAGTTTTCTTTATATTATAATTATAGTGACTTGGCAATGAGCACAAGAATAAACAAAACAAAACCTAAACTCCTAGCTTTGTCCACGTCGAAGATATAAGGGGGGCGAAACAGCCGCGAATCGCATCGAGAAAAGATGGTACGGCCGTGCCCGTTTTGCTCGAGACTTGGCTGGGGCACTGCCGTGCCCCCAGATATAGCTACGCAACGGTATGAAATAGTTTCAGAATTTCAAACAAGAGCTAACCTTTTGTTCTAACATATAAAACAAGCAATAAAATGATATATTGACTATAATGTTACATCTTCGTGTTGAAACACTGAACATCGATCATCTCAATGATGAGACTGAACGCTTCCGACGTCCTTTCACTAAACTATAGCACTGTATCATGTGCCTTATTATTTCACTAGCTGTTGCAAGCGGTGTCACCATACTATTGGATATACGGACTATGTGGTGTGTATATGCCAAGCTTGATGTAAATTTGTATTTAAAAAGTTAAGTGAATGATTCTGTGTCATGTGTAATTTTGTCTGTCACTGCTTACCAAATTTTCTCTGAATACATTTGCTACGATATATTTTCCCCTTGTGTTTGCTTTTCTCCAACATTGGTTATGGGCCCAGTACCCAGAAACCACGAGAGAATCTAAAGCATGAGATCAAGGGCGAAAAGAAGTAGTGTGGAATAATTGTCGATATAGTAAAAAGGTATCTGGACACATTAGGTACGGAGAAAATTTTTATGTTCAAACCAGTAATTAATTATTTGTGAAAAGGAGCAAAGATGAATAGTATGTTCAGAATTGCGCCCCTGAACAAAGAAAATTATGACAGTTGGAAAATACAAGTGCAGGCTATTTTAATTAAAAATGATGCATGGAAGTATGCAAGTGGAAGGGCACCTAAACCACTTAACACTGAAGAAGCTAAAAAATGGGAAACGGAGGACGAAATTGCAAAAGCTGATCTTATTTTGTCAATGTGTGGTACTGAACTTCGGCATATAAGAAATTGCAACACATCGAGAGAAATTTGGCTGAAATTGGAGTCAATTTATGCTTCGAAAGGACCTGCTAAGAAGGCCACACTTCTGAAGCGGTTGATGTTGCACAAGCTGTCTGACACAGGTGATGTACGGGATCATTTAAATAGTTTTTTCGATGCTGTTGATAAACTATCAGAAATGAATATACATATCAATGATGACTTGCTGTCTATAATGTTGTTATATAGTTTACCTGGAAAATTTGAAAGCTTTAGATGTGCCATTGAGTCAAGAGACGAGTTGCCGAAACCAGAGGCATTGAAAATAAAAATATTAGAAGAGCACGAATCCAGAGAGATAAATGGATCTCAGAATGAAGGCGTAATGCATACATCTACAAAAAAGGGTTTAAAGAAATGGATAAAAAGCGCAAAAGTTGGAAACAAATCTAACCCAGCTACCACCGGAGAAGGATTTAAATATAAATGTTTTAAATGCCACGAGCAAGGACATAAGGCATCAGAATGTCCGAATAAAAAGAAGGTACGAAAGGATATGATAGCACATCATGTGGTCGTGAACGAAGCACTAACTACTTTTAATGTTTCAGATTTAGAAATTAGTTATGCTGTCAATGTACAAAAAGGCGACTGGATTTTTGACAGTGGGTGCACGTCTCACCTTTGTAATGATGCGAGTATGTTCGGGGGCACTTTAACTGCAACTAGCGGGGAATTAAATTTAGCTACTCACGTAAGTACGGAAATAAGAGGTAAGGGTTCTATAAGATTGTCGGCATGTAACAAACACTCAAATATTGATTTACATGATACACTTTATGTTCCGAATCTGAGGACAAATTTAATATCTGTAGCCAAGTTAACCAACGATGGTTATGATGTCACATTTAAGCACGATGTAGCAAATGTCATTGACAAAAAGGGCAATATTAAATTGAGCGCTTATCGCAAAGGGAACTTGTATTGTTTAAATAAGTCTGAATATTCGTTTAGTTTAAGTAATGCAAATGTTGACATAAAGAGTTGGCACGAACGTTTGGGACATTTAAATGGTAAGGATGTCGATAAACTTTTAACCAAATTAGGTGTCAAAACTGACCCAACCGAAGTACAAAGCTTACGTGATTGCGATATATGTGCTAAGGGAAAAATGACCGCGTTACCATTTTCTAATTCCGGGGGTCCTTGCGCTGAAAAACTTAAAATTATTCATTCTGACATCGTAGGTCCTATGAAATGTGAGTCAGTAGGAGGTGCGAAATACATTATTACTTTTATTGATGATTGTACACGTTGGTGTGAGGTATATTTCCTCAGTGCTAAAAATAAAGCCTTAGAAGCTTTTAAGGTGTATAAAAATCAAGTTGAGAATCTAACCGGATTAAAAATCAAGTATCTTCAAAGCGACAATGGAGGTGAATATTGTAACGCTGAGTTCGATGAATTTTTGAAACAAGCGGGAATCATACGAAGACTGACAGTTGCTCGGACACCGCAACAAAATGGAATAGCTGAACGAATGAATCGAACTTTGGTAGAAATGGCCAGGTGTATGTTGCTAAGTTCTGATCTTTCAGCAGGTTTTTGGGCAGATGCAGTGGATACCGCGTGTTATATAAGGAATCGTTGTCCTACAAGCAGTCTACATGGTGATACTCCTTATGAAAGATGGTTACAGAAAGCAGTGAAGATTGATTACCTTCGAAAATTTGGAACTAAGGTACATATTTTAAATAAAAATCCAAATAAGGATAAGTTCACAGCAAGAGGAATTTTTGGCATCTTTGTCGGATATCCAAAGAATGCGAAAGGATATAGGATATGGATTCCAGAACAAAGAAAATTCATAGTTGCGAGAGATGTGAGATTTCACGAAAATGATCATTCAAGTCACGAGATCTCGATGCAAGAGCCAGGATCGTCTAACGTTAAAGAAGATACGGATAACGAGTTCATTGAAATCGAGTTTTCAAAGTGTACTCAACCGGAAGAACATGATAATCAAATAGAACAAGTGGACGATGAGATATGGAGCGAATGTCAAGAATACTCTTCAAGAGGATGTGAACAAGATGAAGAGATAAACCCTTCAAATATTGATCATCATCAAGAAGAATCAAGAACGCTTGTAACACGTGGACATACTGATCAACAAATGATGATGAAAAGAGCTCCTGGTAGACCTAAAATATTACGGACAGGTAATATAGGTCGTCCAAAGAAAATCTATCGAATGACCGAAGTTGAACCAATCAATTTTACTGATTCTCACGATGTTACTGATTTTGTTGGTTCAGCGGAAATAAAATTGAAAAATGCTCTGAGATGTGTCGATAAACTAGAGTGGGAGGAAGCTATACTATCTGAAATTAGGAGCCTTGTTCAAAAAGAGACATGGGATATCGTTAAAAGACCAAAAAACAGAAACGTCATTGGTTGCCGTTATGTTTTAACGACAAAGCAGAATGTTGACAAGACTTTTAAGAAGAAAGCTAGGCTTGTAGCTCAAGGTTTTAGCCAGCGATATGGGGTTGATTATGAAAAAACCTTTGCGCCTGTAGCTAGACTGGACACCGTCAGATTATTAATGGCCCTCGCAATTGAATTAAATTTGGAAGTTCACCAATTAGACATTAATACTGCTTACTTGAATGGTTCGTTGGATGAAGAGATTTATATGGAAATTCCAGAACTATTAAAGGAGACGTTAATTAAGCTTATGAATCGTGAGGGAGAAGATCCAATTATTAAAAAGCAAGCGCAAGTCATGCTCAAGAAATTGGATGATGGTTGCGATTCATGCTTATTGCGGAAATCATTGTATGGTTTGAAACAAGCTGGACGTCAATGGCATCTTAGACTAAACAAGAAACTCACTGAGATGGGATTGAAGCAGAGTCTGAATGAGCCATGCCTTTATTTTAAGCAGAATGGAAATGCATTCTTATTTATATTGATTTATGTAGACGATTTTCTGGTAGCAAGCCAAGAAAGAGGTTTAATAGTCAATTTTAAACAAGAGTTGTCAAAAGAGTTTGACTTGAAAGATTATGGTCAGGCGAAAAATATTTTAGGAATAGACATTATAAGAAATGACAATGTCATTGTATTGTCACAAGAAAATTATATTGAAAAATTGTTAAAACAATTTAGCATGGAAAATTGTAATAAATGTGCAACTCCTATGGAAATTAATTCCAAAATTAAATCGGAAGAAAAGTGTGATACGGAAAAGTATGAAACATTGCCTTACCGAGAACTAATAGGTTGCTTAAATTATCTGAGCAACGCAACTAGACCCGATATTGCAAATGCGGTGAGTAAACTAAGCCAAAAGTTAGCGAAACCCGAATTAAGCGACTGGAAATCAGCGAAACGTATATTACGTTACCTTAAAGGGACAATACGATACAGTCTCGTATACAAGAGGACTGGTCATTGTGTTCAGGGCTTTTCAGATGCTGATTGGGCTAATTGTTTATCAGACAGGCGATCATATTCTGGGTATGCTTTTATTTTAGGTGGTGCATGCGTATCTTGGCAATCAAGAAAACAACGTAGCGTGGCTACATCGACTTGTGAGGCTGAATACGTAAGTCTATCTGATTGCATGAAAGAAGCTGTTTATTTAAATAGTCTTATGAAGGAGCTAGGAATTGTGAGGTACACTCGAGTGATTGTTCATGCTGATAATCAAGGAGCGATATGTTTGGCTCAAGACCCAATGTTTCACGCGCGCAGTAAACACATTGATATAAGACATCATTATATTAGGGAAGTGTTAAGGGACAACAAAGACATTGAGCTGAGACATGTATCCACTGAATCCATGTTGGCTGACGTACTCACTAAGCCATTGTGTAGTGTCAAGCACTATAAGTGCTTAACTGGTCTAGGTCTTAAAGATTATTGATTTTGGACGTATTTTAGTGTTTATAAATTAAAATTTATGAGGGAGTATTGGATATACGGACTATGTGGTGTGTATATGCCAAGCTTGATGTAAATTTGTATTTAAAAAGTTAAGTGAATGATTCTGTGTCATGTGTAATTTTGTCTGTCACTGCTTACCAAATTTTCTCTGAATACATTTGCTACGATATATTTTCCCCTTGTGTTTGCTTTTCTCCAACACATACAACTCTAAAATTATCCCACAGGAAGATAAAATCGGGATAAAAACTATCCTATGTGTTAATCCAGGTTATAAGCTAACTGTATACCAAATTGTATCCAAATCTGTTCAGTGGTTTTTGCGTGAAAGAGTAACAAACATCCAGCCATCCAAACAAACTTTCACGTTTATAATATTTTTAGTAGGATAGTAGAAAATAGGATAGGTTAGTATTTTTATTTATTTATTCATTCAACAATAGTTACACATGTTTTAAACTATATAACTTCTGCCAAACTGCAGGACAGTTTGTCGGCAGGAAGGTAGGTAGGAAGTAGGATTTAGTAATTTAAGCAATGAATGGTTTTACAGTCGCTTTTTTGTTTCTTTCTTGACATATAGGTAGAACAAGCCTCCATTTATCTACCATACTACATTAGTTATTCTACAACGGTCGCGCATATATAACAACTTAACCAGCCCCAACTTTGGCCCGTGTTCCAGTTTTCAACCTACTCTATTCAGTGGATTTTCTGTAAACTTTCTTCCTAACTATTGTCATGAAAACAACAACAACAAAAAATGAAAAATAAATTTGGTTCAGTCGTTCCGAAGACGTATGCGCGTACAGTCAGACTTAAGCGGCTTTATTTTAGACTTAGAAGTTGGGTACCAAGAACCGGGGTTTTTATCAGTTTTAATTCATATTTTATCCTTGCATATTCACGAGTTAACCTTGATCAAGATTAGTATCTTTATGGAACCGCTGTCACAAAGAAAGACAAATGTCTCACGCTCACCATTAACCCTTTGTCAAACAGACAGGCGTGACGAATGCGAAGCGAGGCGTTTTTATTTGTAATGTATGGAATTCTTTGAATCCAGCCACATAGAAAAGCGAAAGCGATCCGATAGCGTGACAGAACTATCGGACTGACGTCTCGTAAAGGTTCGTTATCGCTTCAGACTCGCCTGTCTGTTTGACAAATGCTTTATGGTTATTTCCTCCATGCTTGAAGCGTCCGAAAAATTTGACGACGGAGCTATATAATGCCAGTTATCATCGACGCAATGAAAACAATTCGCACATTTTAACATAAATAAATAAATATTCCACAACTATCACACAACGCCATCTAGTCCCAAGCTAAGCAGAGCTTGTGTTATGGGTACTAGACAGCTGATAAACATACTTATATATTTCTAAATATATACATATTATAGATAAATTACACCCAGACACAGAACAAATGATCGTGCTCATCACACAAACATTTGTCCTGGGTGGGAATCGAACCCACGACCTCCGGCATAGCAGTCAGGGTCACTAACCACTAGACCAACAGGCCTGTCAAAACATTACATCACTTGACTGTACCCAAAAAATGTCTTAGAGAATTTAATTGACAGGCATTTTGTAAGTCTAGTTCAGCGTTAGGTCATATAAACGCAACGAAAAAATGCTCGTAACCAGTACATGCTTACACAACGTGTTGTTGCCTGTTGCAGAACTCCATTTACTACACTTACTCGATGGATAAATAAACAACTAACTAATAGAGTTATAGAAACAAAATTGTTTTCTTTTAACATTACGGCAAGAGAGAATTTCAAACGTATTGACTTTTAATTTGGCTTACGTGTTTGTTTTTGGTGTAATTGTCTTTCAGCGTTCCACAGTTATAGATTTTTTTTAAATTTCAGCTGGCGCTTTGTTTCATCTTCAAGCAATCGAAACATGTAAAAAATAATAATAGAGAAAGCGGTTTCTTATTTAATTTTCCAATTTTACTTTCTTAATTATTGTCTAAAATACCATAAAATAAATATAAAATCATATTGTGTCAATTTATGAATTTAGTACTTATTAAACAACAAGTCGGTATTTCGAATGCACATTTTTTTATAAACATGTCATCTTCAAACTATTTAAAAAAAATTAATAGATACAACCTTAAGTTCTTCATCGCTAAAAGGTATACGTGATTTGTGAACTCACAAATTACCCCCGGTACGTAAAGGGCTATTGAAAGACACCGTGGATTTTAGTCAGTACAAGTCTGACAGTCCCTTTCGCCCTGCCCTGGGTGGAAGGACTCATTTGATGATTTTACCACGAAAAAAAAAGCGTTCGTTAATCACGATGCTTTCGTGGTGTTTTTCTTTTAGGGTCCAAAAGGCCAACTCCGCAATGAAATCATAATAAGCTCATTAACAACAGAACGGTTACCAAGGAGATATAATAAATCGTAATTAAGGACCTTCATCCACGTACAATAAGTCTTCTTTTACAAAGGCAAGGCAAAACGTATAACTTAAGTAAAAAGGTATGCAGGTACAGTCAACAAAAGAGTTAAGTATACAGTAGGATTTAAACCACTATAATTATCTTATACTGCTTTCCTGTATGCTTTATGCATTCTATATGCCGTATTTATGTACTTTTTGGCTGAATACTACATGCAGCCAAAGAGTTCAGATAACATGCGTACATTGAAACCCATAAGAGAACATTATCAAAAAGTTTCAAAACTTGCTGCCTGAATACCCATCTCTTTTGTTGACTGTACCTGTAGTATATGATACTGTCTAGACCCCGTCAACAATATATTGGTATTTATATTTTTGGAAACTGGAACTGCTATATACGGTATTAAGTGATCGTTTCCTTCATTTTATGAATATACTAGCACTTTTCCCGCGACTTCGTCCGCGTGGTTTACGTACTTTCCTAAATCACCCTTTTCACCCCCTTAAAGGTTAAATTTCCAAAAACCCCTTCTTAGTGCTCCCCTACATTATAATAGGAAGCCGTGTGCAAATTTCACATTCCTAGCCCTAGTAGTTTCGGCTGTACGTTGATATGTCAGTCAGAGTAGACTCCTTTTATATATATAGATTAAATATTAATGCATGGAAGTGAACATATTAATGAGATGTTTAATAAAATTGTTAATCTTATCTTTTTATTTCTGTGTATTTAATCACGGTTCTTCAACATGATTTTATAATACCAGGCATATAGGGAGGCTAAGATATGACGAAGAGGGATGTCTTTTATTAACTGTAGAGGATTTTTGCTGTCACAAATTATATAATTAACAATTTCTTACCTTTTCATTTAAAAAAATCCATTACATTATTCTATGAAAATATTTAGTTAATATTTAAGATAGAACTATTTATTGTAAATCTTATTACATTAATTTTAAATTTTAAAAATAATTATAAAAACAAGAATAAGACTCAACATAAACTGCTTTGAAAGACTTTCAAAATCAAAGCCAGGGCATCAAAGATCTGCCGGGGTCGAGGGACTGTCTCATCAAGTAACCGTGGCCCTGGAACGTAAAGGGCTATTGAAAAATCACCGTGGATTTTAGTCAGTACAAATCTGGCAGTCCCTCCCGTCTCACCGTAGATGGATGGCGGGAGGACTAATTTGATGATTTTACCACGATAAAAAAAGGGCGTCAAAGATGTCCGACAGTATTGCTTTGTATTACAAATAAATAAATATGCCAACCCAAACTTAAACGAACTCAATAATAAAATAAAATAATACTTTACTGTCCTCGTTAGTTTCAAAATCTAGATATTTATCTAAATTACATTACGCTTTAATTAGTGTTTAGATACGGCAGGTTAAATAAAAGTGAATCGTGATATTATCATTAAAATCTCATCATGACTGTACTCCATTCTCAATACAATACAATAAAAGGAACGATTGTGTGTCTGTGTATAATTGGCATGAATGATTGGGTTCCGTTTACGAAAAAAAAATACTTATAATGTTGTTTTTTTTATAGTGATCGAAGGCTAACGTATTCACCAACCTTATTTATTTATTTATTCTTTATTGTGTACAAAAAATTCCAAATAAAACCATTCACTTAAAATTTAGTTCACAAAGGTGAGCTTATCTCTTAAAAGAGATCTCTTCCAGCCAACCTGTAAAACTGATATATATACGAGATAAATAATACTGGGACAAGAAGATTGCACACACAAATAATAGGATGTGCACATCACGACCAAGTCGGATAAGGAGCCATTTTAATTGAGCACGAAATTCAGAGACGTGGTCATATTTGCGAAGTCCGAATATAAAACCTTTCATATCTTGAATGTTTTATTGATCAATGTTATAAACCAATAATCTGCCATCTATAAGTTTAATAAATTTCTCGTACATGAGAAAATGAGCTCGAGGCAAGAGAGCTCGCGGCCCTGAAAGTCTGATGTGTCATCGTGTCTGTCAAATTCAATATCATTTTACCCAGTAACTAGGTTGAGGTGGACACAGATTTACAGTAATCACACAGTTACCCTGTAATTACCGAGACTGCTAACAATGGTAACTGCACAGACTTACTGGATTACTGCACACATTCAATTGATTGTTTTAACCCCTACGGAACCCTAACAAAAAACCGCAGTAACCAAAGGTCTTCCAGTTTACAAGGTGAACGCTTTTGGAGGCCATTAAAAATAATAAAAAAATACCTGAGTTTAGACTGGAACATAACGCTGAGGTTGTTAACCTTTGCCAACCACATAGGTAATTAAGGATTTGAAAGGGATTTTTTTTTACATTTTGTACATACTGAGAAATGGTTTAGTTTAAGGTCTTATTGCACTTTCGAAAAAGATAAGGATATGAGGTCACATTTGGTCAATTGGCTATTTGACAGTAGCTATAAATTACAAATATAATTAGTCCGTCATTTAGAGTTTTAAAGAATAACGTCCACGTATTTTTTCTTTTGTAAAATCAATGAATATTTACCAAAATTTAACGCATCGAAACTCGAGAGTGGGGGCTCGTGACATCAGCATTCAATAAAAATTGTACTAAATTGTGACGTATTGCCAATTTTGAAAGCGTCGTATCTTCGTTAATTTTGGTTTACGAAACAAATACGGGTCCAATATTTTTTGGTAATCAAAGCGGCGGACTACGAGTAATTAGAATTTTTCAGCCAAATAGTCAATTGTATGTATGTGTTGTATTTGCTCAGCTACATACCAGAGTACCATGGGAGACCTACTTCAGGTATCAAAAAGTTTTTGTGTGAAAGTGATTCAAAAGCACGTGATAAAAGTACAATTTACCAAAAAATTACTACTAGTTTATCTAAACACTGTTGACTGTACCTTCTGAGTGGGCTCGCTCGATCTTAGATTCTAGCTTTACTTTGGGCTAATTTAAGAACAAGAGCATATTCTAAATTTAAAAAGAATAAAAAATCAGACATTCAAAATCATACCTGCATCACCGAAAAAGGTTACGCTTGTCCTTGGCAATTTCTTCCAAGGGGGATCAATTCGGTCGCGGGACTGTACGAATTACCGTGACCCCGGAACGTAAAGGGCTATTGAAGGACACTGTGGATTTCAGTCAGTACGAGTCTGACAGTCCCTCTCGCCCTGCCCTGGGTGGGAGGACTCATTTGATGATTTTACCACGAAAAAAAAGGGGTATCAATTCATTATCATTATTTGTGATAAACTACAAATCTTTAAAAGTAATATTCAAACAGTGCATTTAATCCAAAACTATGATATACACAGTTATGGATTAAAATAAGAACAAGTATGTGGAAATAAAGACCATTTTTCCCTGAAGGCACTCCTGTCTCTAAGCACGATAAAAAACCAAATTACCTTTACACATAACAGCTTTTACATAAACGTATTCACATTGACTATAGTTAAAGGTCATGTAAATGTCAAATGAGAGTCAAATGCTATGTTCAGTAACACGCATGTCAAATGCCAGCAATGTCTTCCTGAGCACGTCGAAATAACGAGGATCATGTTCGTATGTGGCTAAAAGCCAATTATGGAAAATTTGAGTACTAGAATATCGTGAATTTGTATGATATGGTGTTGTTTGGTCGATACCAGTCTCCAATTTTGTAGGTAGCGTGGGAGCGGGACAAATTCTTCTGAATTAACGAGTGGCCCACAAAAGTTCTAGGAGTTGTGATATCCACAATCTATTTTTGGGCTTCGTAACGGAATAGGGCCCAATCCGTCTGTGTAAAGGAGGTTTGCATCCCGACTATAAAGAACAGAATATACAACTGTTCAAGTACGAAGAACTGAAATTAGCAATCTCTTTATAACCCGAGGAAGGGTCCTGCCGGGGTCACAGGAATGTCTCATCAGATAACTGTGACCCTGGAACGTAAAGGGCTATTGAAGGATCACCGTGGATCTTAGTAATTACAAGTCTGACAGTGATCCCATCACGCCCTGGAATCAAAAACAAACACGATGTAGGGTAATAATGAGATTGGTAAGGACGTCAAGGAATGGTTATGTTTTTATGCTGTTATTATTTTGGCAGATTATTATCTTCGCTTCATGGTCATCCAGCGTGATCCGTGGCGTGCCCAGGTATCAACATTGCTCCAGATGTCAACATGGATCTGACCACGGGCTTCCTGTACGCAGACTGTTCAGAATTCTTGAAGAAAGGCAAGCCAAGCTTTTGGACTTTTTCCTTTTAGCGTGATGAAATCATCACATGAGTCCTCCCACTCCCACCCAGGGCAAGGCGGGAGGGACTGTCAGACTTGTACTGACTAAAATCCACGGTGTCCTTCACTAGCCCTTTACGTACCGGGGTCACGGTAATTCGTTAGTCCCGCGACCAAGCTTTTGGACTTGTAAAAAAGTACTAACTACCATGACTTAAAAATACCTTCGATATTATTTTGTTTTCTTCGTTCTTCTGCGTACCTATTTCGTTTTTTTTAACTGACTTTTAAAAAAGGAGGGGGTTCTTAATTCGACTGTATTTTTATTCCTTTGTTTTTATTTCTGAATATTGGGTAGGTACATACGCCAGTAGGGCAACATACCCGAATCTGTCAATTTTTACCAATAGAACAGTAACTGACACTGTGATAAGGTTCAAAATCTATCAAAGAAATTTGACAGATTATGGTAGCTTGATGTGTACGGCGTCTGTACATTAAGGTTAACGACAAGTAGGGTGGCCAATTCTCAGTACTGCCCAACATATTCACATGCACATTGTCTACACTATTACATTATATTTCTACGTGCAATGGGAACTAATTTTTGAAAGCTCATTGTTTGTAACACAGTTACAAGTTAAATAGCTCAAAGCGTTGGTGAGAAGATGTGACTAAATTTATAATTATCTGACAGTCCTACGACGAGCGCTAAATAATTACAGCCGCACCGGCCTATCTTCGAGGTTACATCCGCGCTTGTCGAGGTTTATCTGTAGGTGGGTGACGATCCGATGGATGGTTGATAGGTAAAGTCGTTTGTCCCCGCTGTCATTTTTAGATCTTTGTCAGTCGTTACTAAGAAGCTCGAAAGTCTGGCAATGTGTATAGTATTACCCAGTTACTGGGTTATGGAGGTTAGATAGGCAGTCACTCCATGTAAATTACTGATATTCAGCTACATCTTGTTTCACTGAAAGCCGAACTCAACAAGACAACAACTGTAGAGAAAATGTTAGAAAGATAATGATGAGAGTATCTAGGTTAAATGGGGCGTTTCAATGAGAATTTTGTTGTATTTTTGGGTATAGGTAGAGTCCCGCAAATGCATCAAGAGTTTGGCTACGACGAAACACAACGTACCGTCGACCCGGGCATGGTCCCTGATCGGACGGCGAGCTCCCATTAGTCGCCGTTCGCATTAACATTATAACTATGCTAAAGTTAACTTTTTAGGTTGTCTAGCTTTGGTGGATTATAGACAGAAGCCATCCAAGGCGGGACGCGAGGGACTGTCAGACTTGTACTGATGGTAAACTGGTTTTGTCTGGTGTAATGCTTATTTATAATTTATGTTCCTATAAACCACAAATGGACTACTGTGTGATCATATGTAAACCAATATCTATACCATATATACCAGAGGACATGGACAAGACAATTCCATCCGGCGGTAAGGCACGCCACCACCATCCTGTTTGAGGCCGGCTCCAAATAGTATTTACTGTGTTTCATCGTTGCGGAGGACATCCAAATCTGAGTAAGCTCGCTCCAACTTAGGTCTCAACTTTGCTTCTAGTTTAGACGGAGACCAAGAGCAAATCCATCTAAACTTACATTATAAAGCTTTGTTTGTTAGGTTGAACGCGCTAATCTCAAGAAGTACTGGTCCGAATAATAAAAACGACGGGGAGCAGTTATTTTTAAATCAAAAGGACAGTCATAAAATAAAATACAGTAATTAAACTTAAAATGTATTTAACTTATTAAGTCTTAACATACAACTATATTACGATATCACTAGGTCTTAAGATCTCGCTTTGGGTGCGGGCGCGTCCTCGGAGTCCTTGTACCAGTCCTCACTGTAAACATAGAAAGATAACAATTAGATCATATATATTTACTATCAAACGGACTGTTATGATTTTTAACTAAAATATTTGAAAAGCCGTTTGGAAATACAGCATTCGATATTCCAAAGATGCAAGTTCAACGAAGTTTGTAATAGTAGTTACCTAACACTGCAATAATACTAATACCCATCCCAATACTCTTGAATGGAAAATCCCTGAACATGGCAAAATAAAGACACTTCTGCCTACCCTTTTTTGGACTCTTGGTAGAACAGAAGGGACTGTCAACATTGACTCACAAAAAAACTACCCTTCTCCTCCATTTACCCTTTGCCCTCTGACCTTTGTGTTACAAGGTCAATTACCCTTTTAAGACGTTCTCGATAAAGTAGAAGTGTTTCCTATCTTTTAAAATAATACAAAATAAACTTACCATCCGCGCACGTTCTCTGGGGCGTCACACCTCTCAGTCTCCTCGTTGTAGACCTCTCCAGCCTGGCATCCAAGGTCACGGGGCTCGACACCGTTCAGGCACACGTAGAACCTCTGGCAGTCACTGGGGTGGGCGAACTTGGGGTGAGCTACAATCTGACCTTGGGAGTCGAGCTTGGGAGACGCGGGACACTCGAAACCGTCCTTGAGTTTCTCTGTAATTGGAATAGGATGAGTTAGAATTGGTTTTTAAAAATGTAAATTATCTTCGTTATATATCTGTAGCTAGTTTACAAGAAAATTATTTAAAAGAGCGATACCGAGTGATTGAAATTAAACGTACGGGTCAAATACTTATTTTTTTTATCTAACTGATATTTAACAGTCATCTTGTCTATATATTGTTGTAAATACTTTTTTCTTTCATTTATAAGCTACGATAGACATCTATATACAGAGCATACACATTATACTGTTAAATTTATTTATTATTTCTCCCCATATGAAATCATAAATTATTTCAGCAACAAACAAGTATAAGTTTACTTCTTAGCAACAGTACTTCACCGGCGACCATACGCTCAAAATAGTAGCCAGAAGCGAACCTATCAATAAACTAAAAAAAAAGTGAACATCTATAAAAAAAAGACACTTACTTTCCTGAGCCTGGCAACCGTGTCTGCCAGCAGAGTCGGGCCACACGCAGGTGCCAGAGTACTCGTCGAAGTGGAGTCCAGCAGTACACTTGACCTCAGTAGACTCTCCCTCAATACAGTTGTAGAAGATGTTGCAGACGGATGGGTCAGGGTGGGCGAAGAAACCGTTGCGGCGGGGGCATTTCTCATTGGCTTTGGCAGGCTCTGCAAAGAAGATGAGATGAGTATTTTATATGCTGGAGGGGTAATAACGTAAGACGTAGACAATGAGACAGACAGGACGGCACGGTTAGCGCAGTGGCGGAGCGATTGGACTGCTGCGCTGAGTGTCGTGGGTTCGTTTCCCGCACGGAGCAAATATTTGTATGATCTACAAGTAGTTGTTTCAGGTCTGGGCGTTTGTGTATATGAGTTTATATGTTTGTAAATGCACCCACGACACAGGAGAAATTCCTAGTGTGGGGCAACGATTAAAAAAATATGATAGATAGAGTGCTCGCCACGAAAGAAGCCCCGTGGATTCGTGGTACTCTTTTTAATGCAATGTGATGTAATGACATAGACACTAGCGCCTGATGAAAAGGACTTCAGTAGCGGCGCGGACTCTAGTATTGAATTGACTTTAAGCTACCGAAAAGTTTTGCTCAATCTGAAGAAATACGACGTACAACGTTACATTAAAAATGCCATTCAAATAAAGTGTGTATGAGGAAGTAACAAATCTATAAAAATCTACATTTTCAAACCCATTTGCAACGATAATCAACCATTAGTCCAAAGCTTATGCAAAGGTCATAAAAATGCAGAACATCAAAAAAAAATATGCAAACGGTAAAATGGACAATCTAAAAATAAAACGAATAGCATTCACCGTGACCTATTGCATTTTTAATAACATTCCTCAATAAATCATGCAGTTGCACATCAAAAACATAAATTGAAAAGATGCAGACAGGTTGCATAAACCCAATGCAAACTACTTTTTGAAATTCGAATAATGTAGAAAACTTGATTTTTGTCACTTCGTCTAGAAATGCAAGGGTTGGTTTGACATTGAGTATTCAAATCGTTCACCTTTGATATTGCAGTATAGTTTGTATAATCATTACTATAAGGTTTATGTCACCGATAAAATAATTGCAGTCGGAGACACGGCCTTGATTATAGATGGTCATTTAACTTAGGAAATGACAGCTGCATTACTCAGTTCAGGAAGTCAATTAGGTTTGGTATCTTTCACTCAGTTATGTCAAGAGCTCTACCGTTGGCAGCCATTTTTAATTATCTATGCCTGTTATATGTCTTTTCTTTATTATGATGTTTTAGTTTTTTTTCGCTTGACTTAGTCTCAGTGACATTATTTTCGTCAAGATCCAATAAGGATGACTTTTTTAAATGGAACATCTTGATATTTTTATTTTTTATTTATTACCAACGACCCGCCCCGGCTCCGCACGGGTGCAATTTCTATTATATTATGCATGTTATATACATATAAACCTTCTTCTTGAATCACTCTATCTATCAAAAAAACCGCTTCAACATTCTTTGTGTAGTTTTAAAGATCTAAGCATACATAGGGAGACACAGACATAGGAATTTCTTCCTGTATCGTGGGTGCGTTTACAAACATAGAAACTCACAAACACCCAGACCCGAAACAACTGTTTGTGAACATACAAATATTTGTTCCTTGCAGCGATCGAACCCGCGGCACTCTGAGCAACAGTCGATAGCTCAGTCACTGCCCCAATCGTGCCGTCAAAAACTGTGTAACTTTTTCACTCTTGACTTAAAGGTTGTAGCTATCAGGAACCACAGCCTTCTACTAACTTCGTCAAGTTAGGATTATTTTTCCATAAAATCCATAGACAGTATGTAAGCTAATGTCAGCTTTACTCTGCTGTCAAAGTTACTCAATATCCAAGTCACGAACTTTAAGTTGTTGCATTCCACACATTTGAAGGAACAGCGTAACTTTACACATTCCGATGTAAATGTTGTTACTTAGAATTTCGGTAGAATCGGTTACGATTTTTAAATAATTGGGAAAAGTGACCGTTAACATTTAGTTAAAAGTAAGTAGAAAGCAACTGACAATAAAAAATATGAACAATTTGAATCCCAAAAAAAAAATTAAGATACATGTAGAGAGAAGTTTTAAGAAGAAACGCCATAATTAAAACTGCGATTCCATTAGTAACAGACATAGTAAAACTACAGAATACTAATAAAGTAATTGCCAAGTTGGCCGAATTAGATACACTTTTATTGACCGCAACCCCTTCTGGTACTCTTGCAAAGAAATTATTTGTATTTTAATGTAATAATGTAATTATTACGTACACCATAAACCGATAATTTCAAGACACATTTTTAGGCCTGAAAATAGGATAAATAAAAAAGAAAAAAACAATCTCTAGAATTAATAAATAGTAGAATCATTGGGTTGGTAAATTAAATATTGATGACATCATTACCAAAATCTATGAGGGAATGCTGTTTTGGTAGCTCTAAAACATATATATGTATATGTGTGAGACAGCACCAATCAATTTTATTGACTCAACTACCCTATTCTCTTTAAACACCTTTGAACAAAACTGTTTCTTTTGATCTTGAAGCCAAAAGCTACAGAAACTTTATGTAGGTACCAACAACTTTTACAACACGATCTATAAATAGAATAATACCATACCCGGAGCTAACACATTAACAAATACGCACATATGAATGTCTAGAATTGTCTACTGGTTGGCCTAGAAAGTCAGCCGCGTGTCGCCACGACCTAGCCGGTCAGAGGTGGCCAACATACCTTCACTTCATGCGAATTGTCGCATATGACCTCATACTGACATTTGATCTAACTTGCAGTTGGACAACGTGTTTTGTAGGTAATTTTTCCTCCTGTGACTTTTGTGATCGACTTCCGAGAATAGTGGTTTATTGGTAGTTGTAGTTTTTATCATAATGAGAAATGTATTCAGCGTATTACGATTGGTTACGTTCCAGATTAATTCGAGCTGCAAGAATTTTAATGAAATCCTGTTAATAATTATATCTTTGAATGTTCCAGCATTATATACCTAAAACATATTCCATTTTGCGCATCAAAATTGATGACCTACAAATCAAGGAGTGAATCTGAGTTTCTTAGAGAAGGGGATCTCTTTTTAAATGTTTGTTAGGTGAATATTTCTACACACAATTAATGCATTTTTGACGTTCAGTCATCGTTACCACTGACAGAATGACATTACATTGTGGCACTCTTTTTTTGTTATTTTATTTATTGTATTGGTTTACCAACTATTTAACCTTTCTCAACAGCAATGACTTATCAATCCTAAACAGTACTTATCATCTCTGAATCTATGATGATGATGATGAAGGCATTTGATGCTTTTTCTCAACAGTGACTGCAATAAATAATTATCTAGAGTAGTTGTTACGCGGCTTGATGTGCTCGTATATCCGACTTTGACCGAAAAACTTCGAGCATTACTCATAAATGACATAAGAACTCAATGTATGACATAACAAAGTACTTACGGAGCTCAGTCCTGTCCCCACAGTCTACATTGAAGGGCTGGTCGCACTTGTTAATCTTCCTGATAGTGGGGTCGAACACCAGTCCATCGGGGCAGAGCTTGGTGGTAGCGATGCCATCCCTGCATTCGTAGAATTTGTCACACTGAACGGAGTCCTCGTATTGGCCGTCTTTGTTTGGGCATTTGAATTGTGCACCTGCAGAAAGAGGGTTAGGTTAGTGGATTTATTTTGAAAGTGTTCTAGAAGTTTTTGGAACGTGCGTTAGAAAAAAAACAATTGCTACTCTCAAAATGAGGTGAATAAGAAAGGTAAAGCATATAAGACTCTTTTTTTTTTAGATAAGTTCCTTTTACATACTAACATACTGTTTGTGGAAGAAGAAAATATCATTAATTAACAATTTCCTTAATTATTTACTTTTCCTAAGAAACTGTTCACAAATTCAGGCTTTTCATTAAGTTAAAGTGTCTTAGTAATGTTATGATTACACATTTCTTAATAATTTTAAGTAACTTCAAAATCTTTCCCAACATTCAGTAGGTAATTAATTAATATGTAAAACACGATTATCAACAAATTACAAAAAGGATTACAAACACAACTTAATTAACACTAAACGCAATGCATTACAACAAGCTAAGAATCGTTGACCCAAAGCAATTACATGGCACCACATCCATCATTATGTTATAAACCTAGTAATTCTTTATTAACTCATTATGTACCTAATTAAATTACTAACAGAGCCGTTTGGTCGAAACCGTTACGGTAAGACAGGTTTTACCCAAAAATCAGACCGGTGAAAGCCGATTTAGGTAAATAAGCAAGTTTTTCTTCTGACATACGAATCCAGTTTTTGTTACATAAGTAAGTATGTGCTGTTATATAAGAGTTGACACACATTTTGCTCTCGAGAGCTCGATATGTTACGAATAGTGTTGTGATCGAATTCTTGAAGAGTTGTGCAAATTTTTTTTTTTGCGGCTGGTCGAGTTTTCTTTGAAACTGTTTTGTTTTCACTTTCATTGTTGTAGTGAAAACATAACTTTTTCAGTTATTAAACTTATTGTTATTATTTATATTTAAGCGTTTGATGTTGACTCGGGATACGTTTCAGTTTTCATTAGAAATTGTTAGCTATAATTTTTGAGTTAGCAACAATTTTTTTTAAATACGTTTAGATCTAGGGGCATGGTATTGTCTCCGCCAAGACGAGCCAAGCGAAGTTATTTATTATCATTACACCTTTATTACTTATGCAACAGATGCGAAGCCAATATGAATTACGCGAATTGATTTGTAAAGATGCACACCTGCTCCACATCACTAGTTGAATATTTAGATTTTAGATTGACATTTACGGATTAGCGGTTTTTTTGCAATTTAAATAATGTCTAATTGTCAAGGTCGTATATTATTAGCATAAGTAGTGGTTTTATACATTTAATTTGCTTGTATTTTAAATAGATATTGTCTAACAGCCACTTATAGCTTATTATTAATAAAACTGTTTCTAGGCCATCTTAGTATTTATGAATTTATGTCAAAGTTGAAATAAAAGTTTGACCTTTTAAGTATATTATAATCATAATCAAACTTTAACCTTTTCATTGTTAGTGCTTATATTATTATATGTCAATAAATCAGATCAAATTATCATCGATTTTTTCTTAAACTAAAAAGATGAAATAATGACGTGTCAAAATTTTCTGACACGGTTTTAATACACATAGAAACAGAGAAATATTAGAGAAATATTTCTATAACATTAGGAGTTCTTAAATGTATATTATGAGTACCTGTTAGTTGTCTAGAGTACTGTTTTTTTTTCTTTTTAACTAGTCAACTCTCTCTACTATTCTCGGGCCTCAATAATTACCATTGTAGTATGCTACAGAAATTACAAGAAGGTTTGAAGGCCATATTGTGACATTATGCTCACTTTTATAAAAAAAACAGCACGCTTTGTAAATAAACAATAATTATGTCTAATAACAATGACAAATTATTTAAAATAACTTGCACAAGGTAATTTTTCGTTACAATATCTTGTCACCGGCCCTGTAACTTTTGTCTCATAGTACTAAGAAAAGTGTGCCAGCCAAAAGACCCAAGTAGAAGCTATTATAAAATATTCTCACACGACTTGCAGCTCATGTAACGTGTACGACGCAATTGAGGTAATTGCGTTCAAACAACCCGTGTGGTGTGTATCTAACCATCTACTACAGAATGTTGATCAATTGGCGATATAGACTTTATACTTAAAAGTCCGCAGATGGTTTTAGAATAGCTGATTAAAGATTAAAGCTGATTAAAGATGGGATCGCTAAAATTGATGTAAATTACCCTGTTAATTACTATGAGATGATCTAGACTAGAGTTATTATAAAACAAGATTTGATACATTTAAAACCTGATTCCCCAGGAAAATTTCTTTCAAGCGACGAAGAAGTCATTAACTTTTTATTTATATCCATCATTTAGCAATTGACGAATCGCTTATTTTTCAGTTGTTTCATTTGATGTGACTATGCCTAATTATATATATCTATACCTATAACTATTTTTTCTGCCAAAAAAATGGTTTGGAAGGCTTAGAGCTGTGTTAGTTTGTCTTCTTTAGAGTAAATTTAAAAAAAAACACAGCTAAAAATATTCCCCCCAACAATCGATCTAACACCATACTCAAATGCTTACTTTTATCTGCCTATCTGTTCCCGTCTAAACTTTAAACCAACCTTTACCAAACACAATAGCTCACCAATTGATCAACACATCAACAAAAGCTTACAGTATAATGTAACACATGATTATCAAGACATAGCCGAACCGAGGCGCGCGAGTGACGCAAGAAGTGAAAGTCACTCGAGACTTACGACACCAGTGCATCGCGCTGATGCAGCAAGGGTCGAGATCACACTGACCTATGATGTTACTGTTCGATTGGATATGTTATGTGATGGAGAAGATGTTTCTAGAGAGTTATCTAATGTTATAATTGAGGAATATGAGATTGAAATGGGAGTAGAACATAAAACAGTGAAAGATGCAAGTGATAATGAAGTAAAACTGACAGAGAATATGATAGCTATCAAAAGAAATAATTTAGCAGAGATAGAGAAGAAAAATGAAGAAGAAGCAGGAACATAGAGAAGAGCTAAAGTTAGACAGGATAGAGCTAACTGAAGCAATTAATGGAATCTTGAATTCAAATAAGAATTAATAAGGTGAAGCTAAAGTAGAAACTTCTTAAAAAACTGAGGAAGAAAATGAAAGGAAAGATTCATCCATAAAACATGAAGTGGAAACTATGATCAACTTATAATAATATAAAACAGTGTCAGATATTCCAGAGACATATTAATTGAATAATTATTCTAATGATGTCGGCAAAGCATGTACTTGTCTGCCATGATTCATTATTACAATATCAGATGGACAATCATCTGTTGCCATGTCTACCTTTATTCATATCATTAACATAAGTTTAATTCACGACCAGAATTAAAAGAAGCTTAATCGTAAGTAATTGTAGTCTGAATAATTAACTACAACTGATCGACGATTAACGAAAGTTTCTCAAGGAAAAAACCATCTTGAACAGGTTCAGACTCCAAGATTATTCTGAGACCTAACCCTGAATATTAATCATTGGTTATCCAATAAAAAATAAATATATTTAAAACACGGAGGTTTCGGAGAATCACGTTTTTCTCAGGTAGTGACAGGCATACGAAAATAACTTGCGGATAAAGACATTCCGGCAAACGGGTTTAACATTTATTTGCTCAGTGGCTTTACGACCGATTCCATTAATTATTTATCTACGGTTTTCGTAGTAAATGTGTGAAATATTCTGTACCTATAATCGCTCTAAAGGTTACCAGTACCAGTTTTCATATACACTAGATGGTACCTAAATAAATGCCTAAATGTAAATGCTAAGTTGGCACATTTTCTACGTTTGGTGATTTTTCTACTTAGAGTAGAGAGATGAAGCTCCGACAGTGCAATATGTGCTATATTATGCATGTTCTATACATATAAACCTTCCTCGTGAATCACTCTATTTATTATAAAAAACCGTATCAAAAACCGTTGCGTAGTTTTAAGCATACATAGAGACAAACAGACAGCGAGAAGCAACTTTGTTTTATACTATGTAGTGATATTTCAAAAGGTTACTCAGACATAATTTTCCATGTTAACGCATTTAATTACGTGTCTTCTCCTTCCTTATAAATATGTAGGATTAGGATTTCCTTGATAGACTTCAGAATTTACATCCATTTTATGATAATTTTAAGTAGTTTCGCAAATTCCAACTCGAAATTAACACTATTACGGAATGTGTTTAAGTTATTACTTGAGTTTAAATATATTATACACACTAGCTTTTGCCCGCGGCTTCGCTCGCGTAGAATTTGGTCTGCCTCATTAAGTTACGTGACATTTTTTTTAATACTTATATTTTTTTTATGTAACTTCACATCGTACATCCCAGATTTCTAACTTCAAAATTAGTTTCCATACAATCTTTGAACACCTATACCTAATATTTAGAGGGAATCTCTTGAGGTTGGAATTATTTGAATTCCTTTCTAATTGCTCATTATTTTAGAGGGCCAAAGCCTGCCGGGGTCGCGGGACTTACGAATTACCGTGACCTCGGTACGTAAACCGTAGCACTGGTAATATCATCCCTCATGTACACAATAAGCTAATAAAATTCCCTATCTCAAAAACTACTGAACCGATTTTGATGAAACTTGCAGTATTCCCTAAGTTGAACGATACCTAGCACAAAAAAAAAAAATTAAATCGGACGTGAAATTCCTGAGATATGCGAACAATGAATCAGTCGATGCCTACTCCTTACTGTTAAGGAGTTGTACCTTCCATCATCAGCTCAGCTACATAAGATGATGATTACCATACGCAAGTACTTAAATTACTTCATAAAATTTACGAAAAACGATGCGTGGGCCTATAAAATCTGAGGGTTGCCCTCGATTTCTCCAAGATCCAATCATCAGATCCTAATTTGGTGACAATGGGACCACACGGGAAGTGCCAGATTTAAAAAAAAAAAAGAATCATGAAAATCGGTTCACCCAGTCGGTCGTTATTCGGTAACAAACTATTGTTAAGGAGTTGTACCTTCCATCATCAGCTCAGCTACATAAGATGATGATTACCATACGCAAGTACTTAAATTACTTCATAAGATTTACGAAAAACGATGGGTGAGCCTATAAAATTTGAGGGTTGCCTTCGATTTCTCCAAGATCCAATCATCAGATCCTGATTTGGTGACAATGGTGGTCCCACGGGAAGCCCCAGCTTTCAAACAAAAAAAGAATCATGAAAATCGGTTCACCCAGTCGGTCGTAATGCGGTAACAAACATAAAATTGATAACCTCCTTTTTTTGAAGTCGGTTAAAAACTATCCTATGTCCTTTCTCAAGTTCCAAACTATGTCTGTACCAAATTTCACACAAATCGGTTCAGTAGTTTAGGCGTGAAGAAAAGACAGACAGACAGACAGACAGACAGACAGACAGACAGAGTTACTTTCGCATTTATAATATTAGTTTGGATTATTAATCAAGATAATTGTTTTGATAATGTTAATCTACATATTTTTACCATGACTGTCATACACTAATAACTTTTACGATTAGTATTAACAAATAAATATTAATTAAATGTTACGTTATAATTAAATAAAATTTAAATGATAAACTCTTGAAGGAGAGCATACAAAATAACTAAAACTTATGAAATATTTTTACTTTTCCTGATTTCAAATGAGTCTTAAACCTAAGTTGAATAATAAGAAATTCCACTGAAAACCTCCTCATCAAATAATACACAATATGTTCGGTTTCGGCGTGTACAAACATAAAGGGGAGGTAGGTTATTCGATTCTATAAATAAAAATATTCTGCATTTGGAGTCTGAACACAAAACATAAAAAACAATAAATGTCCAATAAAAATTTCAGCACACCAATATATTACACAAACATACTAAATCTATACTATGACCGGAGTATTTGTTACAAAATTCCACAAAATTTGCGTAAATTTTAATATTGAAGGTGTCAAAACAGTCTCACGCAATACTTTGTGGAAACGCGTGAACTTATTTTTATTTTCTAGCGAAAAAAATATAATCAAAGCGAGTGAATGTCAATGTCGAGTTACAGCAAAACCACTCGATTGTGAATGTGAACGCAATTTTCTTATTGTTTATTTTGTTTAAATTCTGTTGTTGTTTTATGATTTTCTAAAATGTGAGGTGAAACTTTGTATTTCTTCAGTATTTACGAATGAGTAAGTTAGATTTGACCTTTTTTTATTTACTTTCTATTTGAATTAGTTTCTTGTTATAATTGCTTTTTACTGTAGTAGTTTTCGTCTTTATATTAGTCGATTTTTTATAGTAAGTCATGTTAACTTATTCATTTAAATAAATGTTGTCAAGCCAAGAGAAGATTTTAATTTATTCATCATTTAAATGTTAATATCCATCACTAATATTCATATTGTTGACATTAAGAATCAATTTTAATATATGTCACTGATATTAGGCAACTCTAAACGATGTGTCCCAAATATTTTTCACTTTTCAAGGTGGGTTTTTCGTGGTAGCATAGCGTAGATTGGGACGGCCCCAGCTGGATGGATATACGACCTTTTGAAAGTGACTGGGACAGACTGGATACGGAAGGCAGAGGACAGAGTTGGGCTATGTCCAGCAGTGGACAGCAATGAGCTCAGTTGCTTTGTTAATTGATTGTTTCGTAGTACACCACTACATATATCTTCGTCAAATTACAGTTATGTTTCATTTCAAGGTCTTCGAAAACTGCCCTCATTTTGATAAGGAGAAATATCAATTAATATCGGCATATAAACCTGATTGCATGCCGCCATTACACATGGGCGGCTTACTAATTGATTGCACATATTTTATGAATGCAAGCGAGGTAGTATAACGGGCTATTACTAGGCAATTGAACCCGAAAGTACGCGATAGGAATGTGTGATAGGAGTTTATTTTTATCGCACTGTTTCTGGATTTGCTTATCGGGAATAATCCCGAGCTTTCTCTCGGAATTTTTAGAAGATTTGGATTTTAGTATGGTTTTCTGTAATCCATGATGTTGGCTAGGCTGTTTGCTCTTACATTTCGGTTCATATACTACTCGCATTTCCCTTGGTTGCACCCCCGTAGCTCGGTTCCTATTAGTCGTAGTGTAATGTTATATGGCCGATAGCCTAAGTAAAGCAAACTTCAGCAATGAGGACACCCAGGAGATGTACTTGCAATACCCAAGAGTCTTATCAGGGCTTTATGATCACTGATTCTCAATGTGTGCATATTGTTTTGTAAATAAATATCTATTAATAATATATTTGACACACATTGATATCAGAAACAATCGATTACAAAATTATTTTGAAACGAACTTTCGACATTTATTTAGATCGCTCTGATCGAAATATTCGTGCATAAAATTGATTCTTAGTCAACAAAAATAACGTGAATGGATGTTTTCTGCTTAAATTTAATTGCTTTTCATATTTTAAGTATACAGGTTTAACAGTATTGCAGTATTTCAAGACTGTCTAAGGTCTTGCATAAAATATTAATTGGGTATATTTCACTTGCTGTATAAGTGTGGCCGCTAAAGAGAGAAAACTCTTAAGATCATACCGTTAAGGATGAAATGAGGATGTGGGACTTGTCACGGATACCTCCATACAAAAATCACTGAAATATATTTGTATGGAGCTGTCCGTAATAGGAGCCCTGCACAGAGAGCCTGTGTTCTAGAATTGGGAACATTATAGGCCGATGATCTATCAGTATAAAGCCAGTCTACAATTTTATTGATAATTTTGTTTTCTAAATGTTTCTCATACAGATATAGTTTGCCAAAAAAATTGTACGTGTGAACAGTTACATTATATTCTTTCAATTAGCCGGGTCAACAGCTGGTTGTAAAATATTTTCGCAATAGTTACTAGCCTATACTAGATATTCTTGCGTGGTGTGTAACAAGGGATTTTAATTGCGTTCTGTCAAGTAAATAACTACGTTTTCTATGATTAAATTAACAGACCATGTTTCTTTAAGAAATACGAAACGAATTGTGAACTTCCTCTTTTTAGTTTGAAGTCTGATATAAGTATGGTTTTGTCGACTAAATTACACTGAAAGTGTGTTTGTATAAAACTAATAAAAATATATTTTACATAAAAAGTAAATGTAATGATACAAACTTGTCAAAATAGCATACGAGAAACATAAAAATAAGTTTAACAATAAATCTAGACTTTTATAAAAAGGTGCGCTCGTTGAAGTCTTTTGTACTGAGTGAAATCGAAATTATTTCAGTTGAACTTTTTTGAGTAAAATATCGACTACGTGGCTGATTTTA
This sequence comes from Agrotis puta, assembly GCA_943136025.2. Lineage (NCBI taxonomy): Eukaryota > Metazoa > Arthropoda > Insecta > Lepidoptera > Noctuidae > Agrotis > Agrotis puta. Next base: position 15,357,522 of record OW964169.2, on the reverse strand, counting down.
GTTGTGCAAACACCTTAAGTATATATATTATATATCATATAACACTGGGAATATTAATAATATAATTTATTAATGAGTATCTAAAAAGAACGGCAAACTTCTATATATTTTAGAGATCAAATGTGAGATAAGTAAAAGCATTTTTTCCCCATAACTTAACCATTTTTTTCTTGCACAAATAATACTTTATAAATTACTAACATATTGTCACAAATATATAAAACTTATATCAAGAATACTTACTCGCTAGCGCGGTGACTGCTGTCAGTACGATGAACACTTTCATGATGGCTTTTTGATTACAATATTATAAAAAAATTACAATTATTAAAAAAAAAGTTTTTAATGACTAGATTGTGGTCCGACCCTTGTGGCGACCCTGGCGAGACTGACGAACATGGGCGTCGCGCGCGCCTTTTCTTCGCCTGTGCACACGGTGGAACCGGTAAGATTGAGGCGTGATTTAACAAATTCTTCTATGAGTAAAACAATAATCATTTGTTATAAAATTACGCGGTTGCATAGCCCCATCATCAGCTGATTATGCTAATGAGATCCTAGGAATCTGAGGGATTACGGACCGATGGTGCAACAGCCTCGATCCTCTAAGTATTTGAAAAGGTTTTCTTTCTTGCGCTCGCGCAGGCTTAACTGTCCTTGAAATTACAAACTTCTCACTTTTTCGCCCCGTTCAAAATTCCAAAGAGGTCTTCGATATAGCTTTTTTGTGCATAATATCGGAAAGGACTGTATGCAATATGCATGTCTGATTTCAAGGTGTCGTTCGGGTATTCAATAAATAAATCAGAAGCAATAATTTAGTCATTATGAAGCGCCTTGTAGTTTAACGATATGGAATTAATTAATAGATAGATTGTAGTTTTAGGAAATCTTAGCTCAATCTTTTACAGAATATCCTCGATATTTGCCAACCAATGATCTGGCAACCAGTACTAGACCGGGCGATGTGGCGACGCTTGGGGTGGTATAACATGTTTAGCACAGGACTTCATTCGATAACGAACGTACGACGCCAGCACATCAACCTAACTTAAACCTGTCAAATTTCTTTAATAGATTTTCAAGCTTACCATCATTACTTTAATGTTAATATTCGATTGGTAAAATTTGACAGATTTGGATAGGTTGTTCTGCTGACGTCTGTACTAGCCACTTAGGTATATGTATTTCTAAAACAGATTTTTTCGTTACAACACTAAAACATGAGAGTAATTAATTATAAATTCGCATGTTTGATTCCATCATATGCAGTTTGCCATTTGATAACACACGATATGTTGCAAATTCTCTGAATTATTGTGTAAACCTTACATTTTTCGTTTTCCTTATTATGTCCCTCATTTCACCTTCACTATCGTACATATCCAGGCCCTCAACTTGAATCTCGCAAGTTTTTTTAATGCAATTTAGACTTTATTGGAATGTGTTATTGAACAGTTTAGTGTAGCAAATAGGTCAACTGTACTGGCAGGTCAGAGGCCAACAACCTCTCACTAATTAAGTAATTGTGAACAAGAAATAAGTTAGTAACAACATAGATAGTTCTTATTTTTTGTATATATGTATATTTATATATATTGTGAAGGTCAAGTTAGATTGCAAATATCGAAATTTAATTAGTATTGTCTAGCCGGTCGCGGGACTGTACGAACCTACCGCATGACGCAGGTCCTCACCGGACACGGAAGTTTCGGGAGGTTCCTGTGTCTGATAGGGAGGGAAGAAACGCCTGGGTGTCACCACTGCGAGGATCGTCCGGAAGACACGGTGGAGCATACGGTGCAGGACTGCCCCGCTTGGGCAGAGCACCGCCGTGTCCTCACGACGGCGATAGGCGGAGACCTCTCGCACCCGGCATTGGTCGAGGCCATGCTGCGGGGCGAGATGGAGTGGGAAGCGGTCGCCTCCTTCTGCGAAGCAGTCATGCTCGTGAAGGAGGAGGCGGGCCGCCTGAGGGAGAGGACAGCGTCCTCCCTCCACCCCAGCCGCAGTGGTAGACGCCCACGGCGTCGGACGTCGCAAGACGATCTCCGGCCACCGTAGGCGCGGGCATGCGGGCAGCGAGTAATGGGCGACTCGCTGTCCGACCATGGACCATGCCCGGGTCGACGGCGCGTTGTGTTCCACGCGCACCTCAAAGAGTGTCAGCATATTGACGGGGCCTGTAGAGGGCCAAAGCCTGCCGGGATCGCGGGACCTAGGGATTACCGTGACCCCGGTACGTAAAGGGCTATTGAAGGACACCGTGGATTTTAGTCAGTACAAGTCTGACAGTCCCTCCCGCTCTGCCCTGGGTGGGAGGACTCATTTGATGATTTTACCACGATAAAAAAAAAAAAAAATCTATACATAATGATAAAATGGTAGGAAAGTCAAAACTGTACATTGAATATTTTTTTAAAAGAATACTTGGGGTGTGATCTACAATCGATACCGAAGCCAAAAATATAGTTTTTAGTATTTGTCTGTTTCTTTGTGTAAGTTTTGTATGTATGTCCGGGATAAACTCAAAAAGTACTACATGGATTTACTTCAAATTTGGCACGAATATTATTAAGGAGTCGGGTCAATATATAGGCTACATATTATCACGCTATCTCCTACGGGGAACGAGCAGTGAACCTTTATTTCTTCAACGTATTCACGCAGATGACGTTGCGGGTAGCAGCTAGTAGCAATATAAACTTTCATTTATTATCAGTTAGATAAGTTTCTCTCTGTGTAGGTAAGATACCAGAGTGACTCAGTCTTTGTTCAATGCTTTATTGTTTGTTATGCGTAATCGTAGATTACAAAATATAGCCTTAAGGTACAACTATATCCTAAGCTTAACCTCGCAATCCTAATTGTAGGTCAACATGCGAACAATGCAATGTATAAATTGTTACGGTAAAAAAGAGATTACAGCTGCCTGTATCCAGCTGGAGTGTTTTGGGTTTTCTCCTTAAAGTGTCGACTAAAGTGTTATTGTACTTTTCCCTCGAAAACTTTTGATTAGAACATTTCTATTACATTTATATCGAGAAGCTCAGTAGGATCCAGCCTGAATTAGTTAACATAGAGCGAGTTAGATAGAATACTCTTTATTATATACTCCAGGCAAAAAACAAGTATTAGTATTGAAAACTTATAAGTAGGGTTACTCAATTATCGGCGTCTTCCAGACAATCTTTAGATGGATAAGACAAAGAGATATCTAGCCAGATCATCCATCAATGGCTGATTTAACCAATAAATGCCTGGAATGATTTTTTTAAGTCACAATTTAGACTTCTACGCAAGACCTCCATGATGCATATATAAGACACATATGCTGGTATGTAAGCCTACAACAGGTATACGCAGCATTTACCATTATAGTGACAACAAAGTAAGAACTTGTGATGTATAAAAAGAAAAATATCAATAAAATTACAGAGTTTGACAGTCCCTCACGCTCCTCCCATGACTCATTCATAATTATACATCCCAATAAAAAAAAAACAATTAAAAACAAAGCCTACAATTATTACCCTTTACCTATATCAATTACCTTTTAGATATTTTATAACGACGCAACTAATGTTGGTACATTTATAACAGGCCCAAACATTGTCTAAAGCGAATTGAGCACACTAACTAGCGTATTACATTATTATTTCGATTATTAAACATGTTTTAGTACCCTGACATTGTTTGAACATAATGTAATTATTAAAATCTACACGTATACGCCACCTATGACATCAAACATGATTGATTTACTTAACTATGGTTAGGTTAGGTATGTACTTTTGCCATGCATCATGGAGGTCTAATGTGGAGGTCAGTTAACATAAAAACTTCATTATAGGCATTTATTTGTAAAAAGTATTCAATCAGACATTGATAGAAGATCTGGCTAGGCTTTTCTTCGTCTTATTTGCATGAATTTGGGGCATGCGGGCAGCGAGTAATGGGCAACTCGCTGTCCGACCATGGACCATGTCTGGGTCGACGGCGTGTCGTGTTCCACGCGCGCTTCAAAGAGTGTCAGCAAAATGACGAGGCTCTAGAGGGCCAAAGCCTGCCGGGGTCGCGGGACTTACGAATTACCGTGACCCCGGAATGTAAAGGGCGATTGAAGGACACCGTGGATTTTAGTCAGTACGAGTCTGACAGTCCCTCCCGCTCTGCCCTGGGTGGGAGGACTCATTTGATGATTTTACCACGATAAAAAAAACTAGACATTTCTTCGTCTTATCTACCCAAAGATTGGCTTGAAAACATTGCTAAGACCGCCCCTTGTATAACCCTACTTATAACTTTGAAATACTAATAGTTACTTGTTTTTTTCTATTGTTGTGCATAATAAAGTGTACTCTATCTCGTTCTGTGTATTCTTATTCCTTACTAGCTGTTACCCTTGGTTTCAACCCCGCTGCTCAGCTCTTACAGGTCTTAGCGTGATGTTATACTACTTATATATACGTATAAACCTTCCTCGATTAATGGCGTATCCAACACAACAAGCATTTTTCAATTCGAACCAGCAGTTTCTGAGATTAGCGCGTTCGAACAAACAAACAAACTAACAAACTCTTCAGCTTTGTAATATTATTAGTATAGATTAATATTATTATGTGAAAGTTTGTGAAGATGGATGTTTTTTACCCTTTCATGCAAAAACCGGATTTGAATAAAATTTGGAACACAGATAGTTTATAACTTGGAATAAAAAATATTATAGTTTTTATCCAGATTTTATTTTCCCGTGGGATAATTTTCGAGTTATAGCGGATGAAACTACTGGCAAGAGGTAATAAGTTTTTTTTTTAACAACAGCACATTTCTTTGGGCAACCAAATTGTGTGAGGGCGAATCACCTGATGTTAAGCAATCTCCGCCCATGCACGTCTGTATCACACGGAGAAACACTGCAACCTTTTAAGGAGGCATCAAACTCTCATTGAAGGTGTGACGTGTTGCATAAACAGAATGTAACGTTTCCAACTATTCGACATAGCCTCCTCTCCCTTTATTTAGTCTTTGGCAAAATCATCAAATGAGTCCTCCATATCCCCCGTAGGTTGAGCGGATGGGTTGGTAATCTGAATCTTACTGACTAAAATGTACGTTCCATCGGTTACCCTTTGCGTGTTAAAGACAGTCCTACGAGGACCGCCGTTTGGCCCAATAAGGGCGCTTGAGTCATTTCCTCCCTGAGAAAAGGAGTAGATTTTAATTCATGACGCGACCCAAAAGTCCTTATGCCTTTGTCAAACAGACAGGCGAAAGCGAAGCGTTTCCGAAGCGATACCGAACTGAAGCGAGACGTCAGTCCGATAGTTCTGTCACGCTTCGGATCGCTTTCTCTTTTCTATGTGACTGGATTCAAACAATTCCATACGTTACAAATAAAAACGCCTCGCTTCGCATTCGTCACGCCAGTCTGTTTGACAAAGGCTTTATTGATGATGTTGACCTGACGTACAGTTACAAAAATATCGCTGACACGAATGTAGTTCACAGTTAACATACCGTAGCGTCATAAAAATACATGAAACCAAATCGATTTAATATTATTCCTCGCAACACCTCGTACTACTTACGACATACAGGAACATAATTAAAAAAAAAATATGAAGAAAAACAAAAGATCTGGAGCACGTTTCGGTAAGTTAACTGTCCGACGTCCATTCCGAAAATCAGTCAGTATGCTGGTACGATACGCATTTTAATACGCAAGTACAGTCACGCCCATAAATGTGACGGCAGAGTTGGCGCGGTGGTTGTGCGATTGACTGCGGCACGGAGCGTTGCGGTTTCAAAACCAATAATTTTATGGCCTTTTTTTTTTTTTTTTTTTATCGTGGTAAAATCATCAAAATATGAGTCCTCCCACCCAGGGCAGGGCGGGAGGGACTGTCAGACTTGTACTGGCTAAAATCCACGGTGTCCTTCACTAGCCCTTTACGTACCGGGGTCACGGTAATCCCTTGGTCCCGCGACCCCAGCAGGCTTTGGCCCTCTACAGGCCCCGTCACTATGCTGACACTCTTTGAGGCGCGCGTGGAACACAACGCGCCGTCGACCCGGGCATGGTCCATGGTCGGACAGCGAGTCGCCCATTACTCGCCGCCCGCATGCCCGCGCCTACGGTGGCCGGAGATCGTCTTGCGACGTCCGACGCCGTGGGCGTCTACCACTGCGGCTGGGGTGGAGGGAGGACGCTGTCCTCTCCCTCAGGCGGCCCGCCTCCTCCTTCACGAGCATGACTGCTTCGCAGAAGGAGGCGACCGCTTCCCACTCCGTCTCGCCCCGCAGCATGGCCTCGACCAATGCCGGGCGCGAGAGGTCTCCGCCTATCGCCGTCGTGAGGACACGGCGGTGCTCTGCCCAAGCGGGGCAGTCGTGCACCGTATGCTCCACCGTGTCCTCCGGACGATCCTCGCAGTGGTGACACCCAGGCGTTTCTTCCCTCCCTATCAGACACAGGAACCTCCCGAAACTTCCGTGTCCGGTGAGGACCTGCGTCATGCGGTAGGTCAGGACGCCGTGACGCCTATCCAGCCACTCCTCAAAGAGGGGTCTTACCGCCGCGATTGCGGCGTGCCCGGTGCCTACAGTTAATTTGTTCGGGGTCTGGTTATTTGTATTAAATGTTTCTTACAAACGTACCCTCAATCTTGAAATTGTTCCTGGATAATGTACCCAAACTCAGCAGTAATTTGCAGTAATACCTATTTCATCCTGGCATAGGTTCCAAAAACATACTACTATTATTCCTAACAACACGGACTTTTTCTTTATTAAAAACGTTGCTCCACACTAGGAATTTCTCCTGTACCGTGGGTGCGTTTACAAACATATAAACTCATAAACGCCCAGACCCAAAGCAACTACTTGTAGATCATACAAATATTTGCTCCGTGCGGGAATCGAACCCTCGACACCTTGTAACCGTGTCGTCAAACTTGTAATCAATATACTCGTAATAGGAGAAAAATAACAGTTAAAAGTTCCCACTTGACATACATATTGGTGCGTTTTGACTTTATTAATGTCGTGTCGTATGCTTGTACTCGTAGTGAACAATTTGTGTAAAGACAAATGTCTTGGCCAAGTTGAAAGAGAAAATACGACACATAGACGTCGAGTTGTGCAAGGAATCTTAAGAGATTTGTGAGGAGAAAACTTTGTTTTATCATACGCTACATATTCTGGTTTCGTTCAATTCAGGTCGGAAATTATATCAGGACAAAATACTAACGTGATAAAAATATCAGGCTATGGTCGACCTGTGTACCAAAATCCGTTCATCGGTACCAGGCGGACATATTTACAGTGGAGGCATCTGCAACGCCACATACGCACTCGTTTCATAGCTGAGATCATGTCAATGTTTTATCACGCCAGCAAAAGTTATTTTCTATAATATTCAGACATAAAAATAACAATCCGACAATTCCGCAAGCAATGATTTCAGAAGCAGGACTCTATAAAACGAACGACATCCGCAGTTTCAACCGAAGCTACGGGCATAGTATCTAACTTCGGAACATTTTACGAACATAACATTAGTTAGGGATAAAAAAATGAGCAAGAACACATTGGATACCTAAGTATTTCAAATTGGTATTTCAATTCCAAAAATCATAAATCCTTATCAAACTTGCTTCGAAGTCTTTAACCAGAAGTTTTTAATTTTAAAGACGGGTTTAGAGAGTACTGTGTAGACCTCCAGGCACTTTTCTTATATCATTATAGTAATCAACATAATTACCCACAATATCCTATCCAAAATGATGTGTCAATAAATTGATTGCAAAATCGTGCAGTGTAATACGACGCGGAAGTAAAAAATATTTGCCTAATGTAATACCTACCTAGCTAAAAGGCATTACATAAGCACTGTCTGAATGTAGGTATAGTTTCCAAATATACATTAATGTACAATGCTGGTACATGATCAAAAAATTACGCTGCCATACTGGCTGAATAGTCAACACGATCACAAGTTTCGATGCCAATAAAAGAAAATGCAATCTTAATGTTTTGAATGCAACTGTGCATTTTTGTCAAATGGAAGCTAAATAGAGTCTGCGCCACCACTCGTCAACTTTTGACGCGGCGCTAGTGTCTATTGTCATTTCATCACATTGCATTTACAAAATGTACTGGTGGCGAGGACTCTAACCAAAAAAGAAACATCCGTTTTTTTCTAACGCCTATGTGCTATGTATGTATATGTACTATTTGCGAGTCGCTCTGGCAAGATTCATGTGAATTCATCATTAAAATATTAATAAGAGTTTTTTCCTGCTAAAATATATTTTTTAAATATTCTTGATACTGCGTAAATACATGTCCTCACTTTCGTGTCAACATCCGTTCATGAAGTTACCGTCAAAGTATCCACCAAATAAGTAAAAAACATTAAATAATAGGTCTTGCCTTAATTTTCCGGTAATTTAGGTACTCAACTATTAATACGCCTCACAAAAACAGACAGCGGATATAAAATCAGCTTCATAATCAAAATAGCCCGCGTTACGCGCAAACTTGCGCACAAAACAGCCGCCGTGCGCGTGCGCAATTTCGCACAATCTCCTCCGACACGCTTCTAGATGATCGCGTGACCTCGGCTGCCAGATTGTAGCTATCAGCTTGTTCCGATCAGACAGAGATAACATGTTATCAAGAGATTTGTGCTTGGGGTTATTTGATTGTAATCATAGGTTTGATTATGAGAAAGTAAGCTATGTTATTCTTTAAGTCGTTGTCGACGAGCTCCATGACCTTGATATCAAGTTTGTCTTAAGTAGATTTTTAATGTTATGTTCTAGAACATATTAGATGAAAACTGGAATTTAAATAGACACGGGCCAGGGTTTTTTTCTTCTCGTGGTAAAATCATCAAATGAGTCCTGCCACCCAGGGCAGAGCGGAAGGGACTGTCAAGCTCGTACTGACTAAAATCCACGGTGTCCTTCAATAGCCCTTTACGTTATGGGGTCACGGTAATTCATAAGTCGGCAAGCTTTGGGCCACTAAAGGGGAGCCCCGTGATTATGCTGACACTCTTTGAGGCGAGCGTGGAACACAACGCGCCGTCCACCCGGGTATGGTCCATGATCGGACAGCGAGTCGCCCAGCTGGGGGCAGTGCTGGCACAAAGATGCATCCTCAGACAACACTACACTACACTGCAGGTAGATCGGCTGGCTGATCGCTGTAAGTAAACATAAGAGAAATGTTGGTAGATAATTCTCCTTTTTCTTGATTCTCGATGATATGGTTGTACCTAAAATCTCACCAAGGCTATCCGAAACACTGACAGTGGGAGAGTGCCTGTATCTTTATAAATTTAGTGTTCCTTGCTTACTGTGCGTCGGAATATTGTGAGATGTCCCGGAAGAGACATAAAGAGAACTCTTTTCTCTCTCGTCGAGAGTGAAAGCCAAAAGTAGATATTGCCGCTGTCTTGCAGTACGGTATTGATGACATCAATTATATTTTCAGTACACAAGCCCTAATTAGCTGAAAGAAATATGAAATCCGAAAGGCGAATCAATCCATTTACCGCCGTTATACAATGCTGACAATTTTAATCGCTTTCTTTAAGACCATGCTTTTTATTTAATTAGGTACAGTTAATAGAAACGTTAGTAGTCTTGTCTGTTTCACAATTAATCACTAATTAATACTAGGAAACGTATTCTATAGCTTCCTAACACCATAATTACATTTTAATGACAACCCTTCATCTCTAGGACACATACTCAGCTAGAAGTTTAATTAACAATTAGTCAATTACGCTGGTATTTCTCTTAACAATTAACCTTACGGACAAATACCTAATCTGTAATTACGGAAGCTATTATTACTTAGCAAAATCAAAACCACTGTTAAAGAAGCGAGTCTAAAATGCTACTTTACAAGAATCATAATAATAATTCAATAGACCTGATATAGTGGTGGTGGATCGATCTGAGCGACGCGCAATGATTGTTGACATAACCGTCCCGCATGACGAGGACCTCGTGAAAGCTGAGAAAGATAAGCAACTCAAGTATCTTGATTTGGGTCACGAGGTTGTCGATATGTGGGATGTGGATTCAGCGATCATTGTGCCAAGGCAATTAAGCCATGGCTTAATTGCCAAGAGCCTCGACCAACATCTAAGGAGGCTCTCGTTTGGCAGCTGGGGCCTGATTCAGAAAGCAGTTTTTCTGGACACGGCGCGCATTGTTAGGAGGTTCCCTTCTCTGGGCCCCTGACCGCCGGTAGAATGGACCCTGTTCCCGATACCGGTGGGCCACTTATTTTTTTTTATATATATTTAAAAATGTATATAATAAGAAAAGAAAATTATTAAAGACAAAAAAAAGAAAAAATAGGTACAATAAGTAGAGTATAATACTATATAAAATATCGAAGTGTCTACCAAACCCTTACCTGCAAATCAATTCTCACTCATTATATTTTGACTGTGATACTCGTGTATAGAGGTAGGTTACCCACCTACATAAGTGCTTGTGACTGTATTTAACTACAAACCGTATCAATGATACATTCTAGGTTAATACGGAACAAGCAACACCAACGGTCCAGATCGATAATTTCATCAGAACTCTGAACAGCTTATTTGCATGAACGAAACCGGTCACGCGACAAGATTGTAAGATAGATCAAAGACAATGTAAGTGACAGACAATAGTTTTTAACTTTCACAATTTGATGCCGCGTATCTATGATCTTTGTGTAGGTACAAGGTGCAATAGTAAAATCCATACTAATAAATGCATTATTATTTTGTGGTAAAATCATCAATCAATGAGTCCTCCCACCCTGGGTGAGCCCTAAGGATCTGTCAGACTCGTACTGACTAAAATCCACCGTTTTTCTTCAATTGCCCCTTACGTCGAGCAACCCCGGCCGGCAGGCGTTTGGCCCTTTATGGGGTGCCCGTCAAATTGCTCACAGCTCTTTGAAGCGCGCGTTGAACAAGACGCGCCGTCGACCCGAGCTTAATCCCTGATCGGACGGCGACCCATTACTCGCCGTGCGCATGCCCGCGCCTACGTTGACCGAAAGTCGCCTCGAAACGTCCGACTCATCAATTCGGACGTCTTGGAGATGATTGACGAGCAAATGAAAAGTAAATCAGACATCTGAAAGTATTTACTTATAAATGCGAAGATAATTTTATCCGTGTTTTTTTCACACGTCCGCGGCAGATTTCGATAATATTAGCACACAGCGCACATTTAGACCATGATCCTCGATATTATAACATAGAGTACTTTATGGGGAGCCATGGGGAGCCAGACATGGTCCCAGTGGGACCATGGCTGGTGAATTTGGCATACATGTTAAATAGGTTATGACAAGATTATTTTCATCCCGGATTTAGTTTCTATGAAAGGTAGATAACTAATTATCTACCTTTCACGAAAATGTAACGCCGGGCAAATGTTAGTTATTCAAATACCCAGTGCAATAGCGAAATTAATTACATGTTAGTGCTAGCGTAGGTATGGGTGAATGGACGTAGGCAGTGAGTGTTCCCATCTTGAGATTCTAGTAGCGAGATTATGAGTGGGTTTTGATTGATAATTGAGCTTGTCGATGCAATGTGCGCGAATATTCATGTTACCAACATGCAATATTATAAAAACTCCCAAAAGGTGTTCCAATCTTAAAGATATGAGGCTGGTACATTTCTTAACGATTAACAATCGTGATGTTATCTGGCAATAGTAACTGACAATTAATGAAGACCTGTGTGAAGAGATGTCGTATTATTGGAAACATTTTTATTTCGCGTAAACTTTGTTGGAAGACCCACACACCAGGCAGATATCTAATGGTTGACTCGCCGTCCGATCATGGACAATGCCCGGGTCGACGGCGCATCGTGTTCCACGCGCGCCTCAAAGAGTTGTAATCTGACGGGCCCCCCTTAGAGGGCCAAAGCCTGCCGGGGTCGAGGAACTGTCTGATTAGGTAACCGTGACCCTGAAACGTAAAGAGCTTTTGAAGGATCACCGTGGATTTTAGTCAGTACGAGTTTGACATGTCCTCCAACCCCGCCCTGGGTAGGACTCATTTGATGATATCCCACGATAAAAAAAACCAGGCAGACGTATTTCCCGAAATCAACGTAACCAAAGAGATTGTCTGCAAGGTTCCATGTCACATAACTGACAGACGCCGAACAAACACAGCTGATGAGTCCAAAGGCGACGTTGCATAACCACACATAGCGAGGGAGTCAATTACCGAAAGGTCACAACTACATAAGCGCGGCACTGTCAAGAAAAATTAAATAAATAGTGGCTTTACCTACATCCTCTACTGATATTGAAGTGAAAACTTCTTTAGCGGCGTTGTGCACTTTTTTGGAATGGGTAAAAACTGTTAAACTCGCGTCAGGACACGTGACCTGATCGAAAATTCGTAAGACTAGAGGAGGAGAGGGAGTATCCCCCTCTTTCTACGGCGCGGCGAAAATGTATGCCTGCGCCTGCTGTCTAGTTTTAGAGATTGGCGATGATGGTTCTGGTAGTAATGATGGAGAAAAAGTCGTCGAAATTTTCATTTCATAGTAACATTTCATAGTAGTTGTGACCAACTGAAATACTAGCAACGCTAATGCTAATTTATGAAGCTTCCTTATTAAAAAGGTCATTGTGAAGCCAGTTTCTATGTAAAATATGATGAGACTAAAACAACTGGTTATATACTTAAATCTTGATTGAACTTTAGAAACGCAAAGGTATGGGAATCTAATAATTTGATTAATTTTGGAATAAAACGTGTTGTGCCGAACTCAAGAAGAATGGGATGAGGGCAGGAGAAAGATGATGACAGATGATACCTGCAAGATCTTATCATACTTGCGATTGTTGTAGTAATAAACCTCAAACTTCTAAATAAAATGAGTCTATCAAACACTGGCTTTATAACCTTCTAAAAAAATCTGTAGTTATGGAGAATTCATAAAATGCCACAAGAAATATTTCGAAGAGTTTCTCAGCCTTTGATTACCGAACGAATCGGTACCAGCTACGTAGTGTCTTGTAACGCAGTGTAATATAATTATATTTATTTGCATTTCATGTTACTTATGCAGTAAGATGAATGCAGTGAGATTTAAACATTTTTTGGTCGTTCAAAAAGGCGTACCTCAGGGTTCAATGTTTGGCCTATTTATATTAGTTGATATTATTAGTCATACTAATAATATCAACCGACTGATGTAAAAGAATAGCGATACAAAAAAGAGAAAGCCAAAAAAAGTAAGAAACTAAGATTTTATTTGGTCCTCTTCCACTTTCATACAGACATGACAAAACATTCAAGACCAATATTTTAGGCAATGTGCACTCCAAACGTCTCGGTTCTTAAAAATGTTAAAAGACAAGGTAACAGTAACTTAACATTTTTATTAATCTCTTACAGAAGAATTTTAAACTACGTTTCCTCTGTCATTTCCACAAGTTTTAGCGCGACTTCTTCCAATTGTTTATTCTTCAACAGTAATTCATTATTCTTTTTCTTCATATATCTCAGCTTTTCTTTCAAAATGAAGATGCTTTGCAGATTTTGCCCCAACTTTTCTTTTTGGGATTCATCATTTCTGCGTCTTTTTGATCGATGACCGTCTTTGATATACCATATTCTTGTGTTTCCTTCTTTCCCTCTTTGAGTCGTTGTAATTTTAAACATGGCTTTTTCGTTGTATATATTTGTGAACATATGGAGGACGTTCATATACGTCTCTTTTGCAAGAGTTTCAACATATTTCGGGAAGTGTGGCTGCGTCATATATTTGTCTATGTTGTATTTGTGTACGTATTCATGTTTCGTGTATGTATCACCAGATTTCCTGTTTGAGATGTCATGGATTATCTCGACATCGTAATCATCATTATTTAAATCTTGTGAGTCACTGTAACAGATGTAAAGTTGAAGTAAGTACGAAGTTGCGATATATAAAGTCATAAAATAATTGTTTAAAGGTGTAATATATATTTTTTTAATAACCTAGTTTGTGTCCCACTGCTGGAAGGCCTCTCCTTTTTCCTTCCAAACCACTCTATTTTGGGCAATTTCTGGACATGATCAGATCGTCACACCACCACCGCCGCGGTCGACGACGATGATGTCCTCCCTAATTAAATAATTCCCTAATTAAATAATCCGTAATTAAATAAAAAAGGATTTTTAAAATATATAATTCTCACCTAGCTGTTACATCTTCACTAGTTTGAATTTCTTTATCAACACCATCTTTCAACCCAGTGATCAAGTTATCATTCACAACAAAACCCGTCACATTTCCATCTTTCATATACACATCGAAAACTGGCAGTAAAGAATGTGCAGTACTTGCATTGCCATTTTCGGTTTCAGTTGTTTGAGCGATAGCTTCTTGTGAACTTTCTTCAGTTAACTCATCGTCTAAATATTCTACATCATTATATTGTTCTTCCATAACTTCATTTGAACATTCCTCATGGTTTTCTTGTTCAACTGTTTCCTGAGTACTATCAAAATCATTCAGAATTTCACTCTGCTCAGATTCATCTTCTTGTCCAATAATTTGCAGTTCTACAGCTTCTTCATATTGATTATGCACTGGATATTCTTGTTCCACATTCTGCGTTTCGTCAATATCTTCAGTGACAACCGTTTCGTAAGCAATATTGTCAATATCGTTTTCCTCAACTTCGGTAACTTGGCCCTCATTCATGATTTGAACAAGTTCATTACTAATGTTTTCATGATTGTTATCGTTACAATATTCTATCGTGTAGGTCAAGTTTTCGACTACATTTTGTGAAATCAAATGCATATCCTCACTTAAATGTTCAACTGTTTCAACATGTACAGAATCATTCCCAGGTTCTACTGCAGTCCTGAAATCAAATTAAAAAAGAGGTAACTTCAAAGTCTAATTATTACATTAACATGAGTCCATAATTCAATGATTTACCTATTAGGCAATACCGGAACACACTGGTCTGCAATCCACGGGTTTTCTTGTATTTCACATTTGATGGATTCTTGTAAATGCTTTACACTCTTCACTGTTTCATTGCTGTAATTACTTGCCGTATGCTCAATCCCAATTTTTATTCTTTTGGAATCTTCGGATGAAATCATTTGTTCATTTGTTTTTGATCCTGCGAATGTGAAATCAAGTATAATGTACTGCGTAATCAATAATAAAGACGAGTTTTAACTAGCGGACTTTTGTCCAGCGACTCTGTTACTCGGTACGAAATATATGTGCCTGCGCGACGCCGACAGACGTCGCTTGCGACATCTATGGGTCGCGGGTCTTGCCGCCTGACCTTGATGTCCCTCAACAGACGCCTAATAATCTTTGAATAGTGAGTACGTATGTCGCTTTCTTCGACATATTATTCACAACGATGTAGTGTGAAAAAGACAAATGTCGTGCAACATTATCCCACAAAGTAGCAAAGACCCAGCATTGGAATATTGGGCGATGTTTCCGTCTCTAGTGAAAACGCCGTTTTATGATTATGGCACTTAATAAAGGCGTGTTACTTACGTCTTTTCATTGGTGGAGTGTTTTTTGGTCTCACTCGTTCCGCGTTTTGAATTGCCGGCCTGCGTTTTACCTTCTTGGTTACTTTCATTGCATCATCATCACTATCTGAGGGTCAATGATTGTATACATTTAGTTTTAGCAGTAGATATTGAGCTTATTTTGTCTACTGGTGGGACACAGGGTGTCCTCGCCATTTGCGAAAATGCACAAGCACAGAAGTCTTGCACACAAACTTCAAACACCATAATTTGTGAAAAAGTTCTTTCATTTTTAACTACTACTATTTTAACTTTATTTTATGGTATTTATTAACTTACTATCTTTCATCTGCTCAAGCTGTTCACCTCCGTTTTCGTCATCATTGTTCCCGTACATTTCGTCAACGGCTGCAAACAATGAATGATGTACAATCCTTATTATGTCCTTTCTACTAATCCTACTAATATTATAAAAGTGAATGGCCCGCGAATTTCTGTTTTTTTCCACATATAATTTTAAGTTCATGTGGAATAATCAATGATTTGCTTTATTATTTATCTCTGTAAAATCATCAATTGAGTCCTTCTACCCAGTGTGGGACAGGAAGGACTTACAGCCTCGTACTATCTAAAATCCACGTTCATCCTTAAATAGCCCTTTACGTTCCAGGACCACGGTTAATTGATAAGAGTCCCGCGACCCCAGCAGGCTTTGGCCCCCTTAGAGGAGGCCCCGTCAGATTGCTGACATCTTTTTGTGGCGCGCGTGGAACACGACGCACCCGGGCATGGTACACGTCGGACGGCAAGTCACTCCTTACTGATCGCCCGCATCAATGATTTGCCTACCTGCAATTTTTTGTTTCAATAGATGCAGTCTCTGTTCACTGATATGTCTTTCCATTCCTCTGCTTTTCAAATTCTTCTGTAAAGCATAAAAAAATGGCTGGCTCATAGTGAATCCTGTTTCCATTTCAACATACGCTCTGATTTTCCTTACGTCGACTTGGAGTTGCAGAAAGTCCTTTATCTGAAAATTTAAAACAAAAGATACTGTTAATAGGGTATTTGCATAAAAAAAATATAATGAGTCCATCAGTTTGATTATCAAAAACTATTTGACACGTATTTTCTCTTTTGTTACGTAAACCAAAATAGACGAGGATACGACGCTTTAATAATTGCTAATAATACGTCACAAACAAGTACAGATTTTACTTGCTTCTGACGTCACACTCTCTCGAATTTTGATGATCTTTGTAAATAAACATTGATTTGACAAAAGAACAAAATACGTATCCAATATTTAAAAAAACTCTAACTGACTAATTAATATTAATAATTCCTGTGTCTGATAGGGAGGGAAGAAACGCCTGGGTGTCACCACTGCGAGGATCGTCCGGAGGACACGGTGGAGCATACGGTGCAGGACTGCCCCGCTTGGGCAGAGCACCGCCGTGTCCTCAAGACGGCGAAAGGTGGAGACCTCTCGCGCCCGGCATTGGTCGAGGCCATGCTGCGGGGCGAGACGGAGTGGGAAGCGGTCGCCTCCTTCTGCGAAGCAGTCATGCTCGTGAAGGAGGAGGCGGGCCGCCTGAGGGAGAGGACAGCGTCCTCCCTCCACCCCAGCCGCAGTGGTAGACGCCCACGGCGTCGGACGTCGCAGGACGATCTCCGGCCACCGTAGGCGCGGGCATGCGGGCAGCGAGTAATGGGCGACTCGCTGTCCGACTATGGACCATGCCCGGGTCGACGGCGCGTTGTGTTCCACGCGCGCCTCAAAGAGTGTCAGCATAATGACGGGGCCTGTAGAGGGCCAAAGCCTGCTGGGGTCGCGGGACCAAGGGATTACCGTGACCCTAGTACGTAAAGGGCTATTGAAGGACACCGTGGATTTTAGTCAGTACAAGTCTGACAGTCCCTCCCGCCCTGCCCTGGGTGGGAGGACTCATTTGATGATTTTACCACGAAAAAAAAAAAAACTGACTAATTAGCTGATGCTGTGAACATGCCTATTGAAAAATAAAAGAACTGTTAATTTTGTAGAGGTATATTTACTAACTAAAAAATAGGGACATCTGACTGTGCCAAGAAATGAATCTTTATATCTACAGTGTGACCATCTCAGATGCTAGTCTGCACGTTCGTCAAATACCAAACCAAAAATATCTTTTTACACCTATTTTTTTTTTGTCGTGTGTCTTTTTGTTTATGTGAAAAGTCATGAATTCTGCTATTTTTTCTCCTCATTTTCCTGCTATAAGTGGAAGAGATTTCGTAAAACCGGTAGGAATAGTGTAACAATTAACTTTTCAACGTCTGTCTTTAGCTAGTAGCGCGGGCCGGGCGGTTGAGTGGTTAGCTGGGCGATCAAAGTACAGCCACACTTGCCGAGGTCTATTTTTGGATATGCGACTATAGTTTATTACTAAGTTGAGTTTTCAAATTCAATTGTAGTAAAGCTCGCTCGTGAACGCACCCACCATACAGGAGAAATTCCTCGTATCAAGCAAGTTTGTCAAAAGAATGAAAATAGAAAGAATAATATTACAAAAAAGTTTCTAAAATTGTTAGCAGTAAAGTTACCTCCTCTTTGACGTACGGTGGTAATCGTCGGCCATGCTGCAGCTTATAAAACTCTTGCTCAGATAATTCATGATCATGATGGTTACAAACATAGACTACTGTCAATTCCTTTTCATTGTGTAAATGCCTTAACACGTTCAGCGCCAAGGCACCTCTGAGGCAAATATTGTGGAAATGACTTTTTTTTTTTGTTGCATATATGCCTTCTCCTGGTCCTAAAATACTATATGAACTTGAGTTTTTTTTTTTTCCTATTTTCCTAACTGGTTTTTTTTTTGGTGTATCATATAATATACACTGGCCCCTGAGACAGACTTTTCAAAAATTCAGTCTCAAAGGCCAAGTGTATATTACATGATACACACCACTTTCCCTGCATTTATGAGCTTCCCTCCTTTTTTCCTTACTTTTTTTTCTTTTTCTTTTCAGATTATCAAGACAGAAGAACCCCTGGCTTGAACAAAGGAAAATATGTAGCAAAACTTGGTTTTGTTACATGTTTTCCTTTTGATATTGTTTCAGATTTAGTGTTGTGACTTTTGTGACTGCATGATAGATTTGTCAAGCGTAATCATGGACTTTTCAAGTGACGATTCAGTGTTTGATCCAGATTACGATCCCGTAGTTGACTATGGACAGTACAATTTTGACAGTACAAGTGAAGATAGTTCCGACAATATCCCTTTATCTGAGATGAGGACCAGTTTACCACCTCGAGCTGATTCGCCTGTTTTGCCAAGTACTTCGGGTTCCACCGCAACCTATACTGAAGACCAGATTGTCAAAAGATGTGTGCAAAACATCGAATGGATAATGCCTGGGAGTAGACCTATTGAATCGGACAAGTTTGAGGGTGATGCAGGCATGAAAGATATTTACCAGGGCATATGGGCAGAAGGTGAACCCCTCGACTTTTACGAGATGCTCCTTACTCGTGACATCATCGAAGTTATGGTGCACGAGACTAACCTTTATGCCGCACAGGAACTTACTAAAGAAGATCATGATGTAAAGGAAAAATCAAGGCTACATTCATGGAAACCAGTGGATGTTCCTGAAATGTATAGATTTCTTGCACTACTGGGATGGATGGGCTTAGTACAATTACCGTGCATACGTGATTACTGGCGTAAACACAGGATGTATAACATGCCCTACGCTCGCCAAATCATGCCTCGCAATAGGTTTGAATTACTCTTGAAGTTTGTACACTTTTCAGATAATGAGCAGCCATCAACTGATCGTCTGGACAAAATAAAAACTGTTTTGGACATGCTCATCAAAAATTATCAGTCGGCATACACTCCAGGGGAGAAAATTTGCATAGATGAGAGCCTAATACCCTGGCGTGGAAGGCTGCTTTTCCGACAGTACATCCCGAACAAAAGACACAAATACGGGATCAAGTTGTTCAAGTTGTGTACTGACAAAGGCTATACTTGGAACATAATTGTGTACTGTGGAAAGTCAAAGACTAATGAAAAAGATGTGGCCGAAAAAGTGGTTATAGACTTAGCTGAAAAATTGCTGGACAAAGGAAGGACTATCTATACCGACAACTTTTATACGAGCATTCCATTGGCTTACCGTCTACGCCATAGAAAAACTGCCTTGGTTGGAACGCTGAGATTGAACAGAAAACACTTGCCACCAAATTTTGCCAGTACCAAGTTGAAGAAAGGAGAATTGATAGCTATGGAGACAAAAGACGGTAAGATAGGAGTTACAAAGTGGAGAGATCGAAGATATGTTTCAGTGCTATCAACAAAACACTCGGCAAATAACGTAAAGATGGTGAAAACGAAGAGGAGGCCTGCTGTTTTGAAACCTATGGCTATAGTAGATTACAACGGAGGTAAATCGTCCATCGACATCAGTGACCAAATGGCGTCATATGGCTCCGCGTTGCGCCGTTGTACTAAATGGTACAGAAAACTCATGATTGAGCTGGTGTGGGGAACAACCCTCGTCAACGCGTACTTTTTGTACCACGAATATTCGCGAAAGCCTAAAATGACAATCACAAATTTCCGGGAGAAAGTTATTGATGCTATGATCATGAAATATGTCACCATTCCTGAGCCACCACCAACCCCAACTCCCAGGGTCACACGACACTTATTGGTGGACAATCTGGTCGGAACACCTCCAAAACTGAAGAGAGGAAGGTGTAAGAATTGCTACATGAAATGTGGCAAAAAGGGAAAGGCTCAAACTGGCCAAAGAAAATTTGCTGCTCAAGTAACAACCATTTGCTCTATGTGTAAATTTTTTTACTGCAGACCCTGCTTCAACGAAGTCCACAGTAAATAAATAAAAAAACTAAAAAGATTAAGAAAAAATAAGTAGAATAAATAAATAAAAGGCTGATTATTATGGAAAAATAAGAAGAACAAATAAATAAAAAGGCTGATGGTTACTGAAAACTAACTAGAATAAAAAATAAAAAGACCATGATTATGAAAAAATAAGAAATAAAAAAAGACTGATGATTATTGAAAAATAAGTAGAATAAATAAAAATAAGAAGAATAAGTAAACTAAGTAAATAAAAAGGCCGATTATTATTGAAATAAAATTTTTAATTACAAGTGGTTGTTTTTTATTTTCATTCTTAAAAAAAACTGTAACTTCTAAACTATACAACATTTCTATACCCCAGATACACCAAACGATTTGTCAGGGCCAGACCTACAAAATTGCTAAAGAAAATGTTCAGTGCGATGTATATTCACCTATACACTGGCCTCTGAAGTTAAGTACTCGAGGTGTATAACTAGATATACACCGGCCTGTGAGAGTTGCACTAGGGTGTATATTGACTTATACACGCGGCGCTTAACGTGTTAATTTTATTTTGCATGGACAATCAGTCTTCATGTTATTGTTCCTGAGAAATAAATAACATTATAATAAATTGTAGTAAGTAAATTACTTTGAAAATAATTATACTTTTCCCATCAATAAGAATAATTATATATTGGTGTTTGTCGCGGTTTCACGTGATGTTCTTAGCGTGATGTTATATAGCACTTATAGCAGGGTTGGCCAACTTGATTAAACATAAGATCTACTGTTTACTAACGAAACCCTGTGCGATCCACCAACCGTGACGGAACAGCGATTGAAAAATGATACAAGATGATGCTGCAGTAGTTGGTAATTACGTTGCGCAGTCTGATCTACTTATTTATATTTTTTGCCTTGCCACGATCGACTGGAGTAATAGTCGCGATCGACCGGTAGATCGCGATCGACCGGTTGGCCACCCCTGTTATATAGCCAATAGCCTTTTTCATAGAGACTATCCAACACATTAATAATTTATCAATTTCTTTTTTTTATATGACAACCATATACCATTATAATTTATCGTTTCATTATTGTTTTCGTGACCCCGGCACGTAAAGGGCTGGTGAAGGACACTGTGGATTTTAGTCAGTACAAGTCTGACAGTTCCTCCCGCCCTGCCCTGGGTGGGAGGACTCATTTGATGATTTTACCACGATAAAAAAAACAAAAAAAAAAGGTTCCAACTGCAAGCATTTGGTTGGTTTGACGATAATGAGTGTATTTTTGTTATACATTTTGGTAAAAAAGACAAAAGAAATATGTAAAAATGGGAAATACAAACCTCTTTCTCAACCCCTTCTTCTTATACTTCTCTTTAGTTCTCAAATAAACACAATTGTACGTATAAGTTTCACAGCCCGAGTTAGGGTTCCGTGAATCAGAACATCTGTAGTAAAAGCACCATCTTTTTGCATTCTCATTCACGTATTGTACAAAGTCATCATGGGAAAGGAATTTGTCACCTGGTTTCACTAACTTCTTGTCTTTGTGCAAGAACAGGTCTTTGTGCTCAGAACAGTATTCACTGTATGGCGGGTACACAAAACCTGCCAAAAAATGAAAAAAAGGTGTCTCTGAATTGTCTCAAGTAAAATTAAATAATTACTAGATTTGTGATATTATTATGTTTTGAAGAATGATGCTCAGCTTGTGATTATTTAGAATTTTTTATACATTAAGTACAATTTTTTAATTATTTTATTTTATTGGTGGTAATTATAATAATCCATTTTCAAATACCTACTTGAACTTTTATTTTTTATAATTTTTTTAAATTATATCCCTAGATGTTTGTAGTTGTAATTTATCTTTAGTAAAGGGGCCATATGGAATTTTCTTCCTTTTTTTAAACACTTAGTATTTATAGTAGGTACTTAAAAAATATGAAATACTGCATTTGGATAACACAGTTTGTTTACCTTTTTCAGAATATTTATTTGTATCTTCACTCCTAACAATTATTCTGCTATTGGAAGGATTAGAACTCCCAGATATATCTAAATACCTGAAAATTAAGAAAAAATCTTATAAGATACTATGTGGAACAAAGAATAACTTAAAACACATAATATGTGGACAAAACAATTGGTTGCATTCAAGGTTGTCTTTTGCATGAGTTAAGATACAATCACTCTAATTTAAAATATTTTTTGAGTTATTTATTTTATTGCTACTTAAGAATCTAAAATTAATATCTGCCTACTAGTTACTGGATGGTAAAATTAATCCAATGTCACTTCTACCAGAAAAAATAAATAAAAAATAAATGGGGTAGACCACCCTATACATTTTTTATCTTTTTATTAAGTAATATTTATAACTTATTAGGGTTACCTCCAACTCTGTAATATAGTTTGAGTTACTTAAGTTAAAATATAGGTATATATATTTTTTTAATCCATGCGGGTCTTAACTTGTCAGGCACAATGCTACTACCGCATTCATTAGTTGCTGCCTCCTCCCACAGAGCAAGAAGTAAATTAACTAAAGCCACACCAAAAAAAATATTTCTAACTGAATAAATAAACAATAATAATTATTACCTTACAACAGGTTTTTCAAGGATAACATTGTTCTGGGGAACTTGATAATTCTCTTCCATGATTTCCACATTCATAGCCACACTGTCTGTAGGGTCATCCAAATAACAGTGGTCTTGATTAACATGTTTATCAAATCCCATTATTCTGTAAAGAAAAGCAAGCATGAACCCATCAGGATACTTCAAACCTGTTATAATAGAAAAGGAAAAATTGTTGAGGTTGCACGACAAATTATTAGAAGAAAACAGTTCCCTACTAAAATTTTACAGAATAAAATCGTTAATATCAAAACAAATATCAATTTTTGATTTGTAATCACGTTTGGAAGGTTACTATTTGGAGTGCTTCAGAGATAAAAGCTTAAAACTGTTACCGATAAAAATGCCTTACCTATGAAGTAATTTATGGAACTAAATTTACTACATTTAGAAAAAAAACTTAGAACTAAAATAAAATGTAAGAGTATTTAGTGCACAGTGTTTTCTTTCATGCACTAAAAATTTTCATCGAGACATCGATAATTTTGACATGACAACCATTTTGACATACATGAGACGATGACACAACATGCTATAAAGCCGTCTACACACTCGCGCGCGGTACGCGCGCGAGTGTGTAGACGGCTTTACAGGTAAAAAAGGAAGGAACCGACTTCAAAAACAAACACATCATTAACTTTTCTTTCGGAAGTTTTAGAAGGCTTTGTTTTTTATATTATCGACTTTTGTCACCGACTTCAGAAAAAAAAATATTTTACATTTTTTTCTGATTGATTTTGAAGTCACTTCCTTTTTTACAAAATGTTCTTTTGTTTTACCCTTTTTAGTCTTGGGTCAAAATAAACATTTTGCTGTCCAACCTGTAGTCTATACTTCTATTAATACTTCTATACTTCTATACTTATACTTATACTATATACTTATATTTATACTTATACTAATATTATAAAGAGGAAACCTTTGTATTTTTGTATGTTTGTATTGAATAGGCTCAAAAACTACTGGACCGATTTCAAAATTTCTTTTACCATTACTTAGAGGGATTCTTCCGAATCCGTATAGGCTATATTTTATCCCGGAAAATAGATAGAATTTTTCGTGGTAGTGAAAATTGTGGAGTAAGGCGTCGAAAAAACTGCCGTACGTTTAACGATTCTCGCGAACGCTGCCTAAATGGTTAGAGATGTATGGTTGACTCCTATAGAAAAGTTGTAGAACTCAATAATGCCTACAAATGTCCGCGATAGTATAAACCAAATATTTATATATAATGTACTTTCAGAAGTTTTTGGCGACACAAAACACAATTGCGTTTCTCTGTAATAAAGTTTTTATTGCAATTAGTTTACGTAGGTATATGATTTACAATTTCACATTTATTATTAACAAAGGATCATACCTGTAATAAAGAAACAACATTTAATGTTTGTAATTGTGTCGATTCTTCATAAAATCACAGGATCTTCAGAATCAATGGTAATTTAAACACAATGACGAGTGCTTTTTTTACCACAGATTATATTCAAACGTAGAATTATAAACTCTTTTGATGTGTCAACTCAAGAACCATTATTGCGCGGGAATTCAAATTAAAGAAAAAATATATTTTTCTTTACATCTCCCCTCCAAAGAGAAAATAAAATAATAAGCTTGCGCATACATACTCTTCAAGTGCAGTCAGGGGCTGGCGTTAGCTTCGAGATGTGGAAAAAATTTGACTCTGACTTCCTATGATCAGTGTTTATCCTGTAAATTGACTTTGATATTTTCTCTATAATTTTGTAGGGTCCAAGTTTTAATTCATCAAGCTTCTTCCTATTAAGTCTGTTTCCATTCTCCACAAAAACGGTATCACCAATTTTGAAGTCTATATGTTTGCGATTTTTATCATAAATTGTCTTGTTGTAATTATGTGATCTGATTGTATTTTCCAGAGCTTTTTTCCTAGCCTGGAACAAATTGTATTCTGTCTTCTTCTGCTTCAGCTCATTTGGCAAAATTGTTACATCTGTGCCATAGAGTAGGTATTTTGGAGCATACCCTGTAACAGTGTGCTCTGTTTCATTGTAATTTTTTACACAGTTGTGTGCTATAGTTGACCAAGCTATTTTTGTGTCACGTTCATTTATCCTGCACCTGATTCTATTGACAAGCGTTTGGTTTAGTCTTTCATTTATGCCATTTGAGAAAGGAGAGTTCACTGCAGTAAAAATTAATGAAATATTCTTTTTATCCAAAAAATTTTTGAATTCCTTTGAATTGATACCTGGGTATTGGTCTGAGAGTATCAATTCAATCTCATCTGTTTCTGCACAGTTTCTTATCAGTTTTATGAAATCATTTGCATTTTGAGTACTTGATGTTAAAATATATGCGTACCTAGTAAAGTGGTCCGATAGCAGGTGTAAGTATCTCTTCGTTGATCGAGAACCTCCAAAACCCCCAATGGTATCAATAGAGCATATCTGAAAAGGTTTTGTAGCAGGACCCAAGTGGGACATCAATCCATATTTATTTTGTCCTCTTGATTTATTCTTTAAACATACTATACAATTTTCACAGATACTTTTTATGTTTTTTGACATGTTTTCTGCTGTATACACTGAGCTAATCATTCTTTGCATCTGTTTAATTCCTATGTGACCAAGATCTGTATGGACATTTTTCATAAATTCTAAGCTGAATTTCTCTGATATAATTATTTTTTCTTTTTTGTTTACTTTCTTGTAGTAAACATTGTTCCTTATTTGTAACTTATCTTTTCTGCACTGTATAAATTGATTTTTAATTTGATCTTTTAAGATGTCTTCTAGTGTTATTGTGTTAACTACTTTTAACTGTTCCTCTTGGTTGTCATGGGGTTCGAGGACTGGATTCCTACTTAGGCAATCAGCTTCAGTGTTGTATTTTCCGGGAGAATATTTAATTTGGAAATCGTATTGTGATAAGTAGTATGACAGATCACCTAATTCTTCATCTGTTGTTGGTTTTACTTGAAACGTAAATTTTAATTTGTCCATCTTCTTACAAGAAATGTTGTTTTATAATGTACTTTCAGAAGTTTTTGGCGACACAAAACACAATTGCGTTTCTCTGTAATAAAGTTTTTATTGCAATTAGTTTACGTAGGTATATGATTTACAATTTCACATTTATTATTAACAAAGGATCATACCTGTAATAAAGAAACAACATTTAATGTTTGTAATTGTGTCGATTCTTCATAAAATCACAGGATCTTCAGAATCAATGGTAATTTAAACACAATGACGAGTGCTTTTTTTACCACAGATTATATTCAAACGTAGAATTATAAACTCTTTTGATGTGTCAACTCAAGAACCATTATTGCGCGGGAATTCAAATTAAAGAAAAAATATATTTTTCTTTACATATATTTTAGCCATTATAACCACCTTTCCAAGAATAAAAGTAATTAAAATTATTAGCTTATGTTTATTGATCATATTATCGTCAAATACTAATTCTTATCCAAATAAACTATTTATTGAGCAAGATTGTTTCAATAGCTATAAATTACTTTTTATTTTATTCCTATCGGACAATCCATTCAAAAGATATTACGAATTTAAAATTGTGAGAGAGCATAAAAAATAAATGTCCACCCGTGCGAAGCCGGGGCAGGTAGCTAGTAATAGATAAAAAAAGAAAGTTCTCCGTAAAGTTGTAAAAACATTCAATAATTGTTTGTTTATTAATTATTAATAAACAAACGAGATAATTTTAACGTAATTTTGATTTTTAGTAAATTTTAAGTTAAATTCCTCAAATAATATCAATAAATGCTACAGTCTATTTTCATTTGCTTAAAGTTATCTCTCCTTTAAGTTTTTAGAGACCGAAACCGGGCACATTGTATACTAAAACCTCCAGAAAGTAAAGAACACTTTTCTGAAAACCGCATCAAAATCGTTTCAGCCAAACGCTAGATAATCGCGAACAAACATACAGGTCAAACTAAGATATTGATACTGCTAGCCTATATCATCCCACTGCTGGGCAAAGGCCCTATGACTTCCAGTTTTCATGATCCCGGGCCAAAATGGACCACTGGTCATTGGTTTTGTCAAACTACGAGGTCTGCCAAGACGCCGTCTGGCTGTGGCAGGGCTCTACAAAGTGGTTTTTTTAGCCCGCAGCTCATTGGCTCAAGCGTCAGACGGGGCCGGCCCAAGCCCATTTCAGTGCAGCGGCCTTTTGACCAACGTCACCAATTTGTGTTTTGGAGCGCAGTGTGGTGTTGCGTTGAGCACGCCGTAATCGCGGCGGTAAGACCCCTCTTTGAGGAGTGGCTGGATAGACGTCACGGCGTCCTGACCTACCGCATGACGCTGGTCCTCACCGGACACGGAAGTTTCGGGAGGTACCTGTTTCTGATAAGAGACGGAGTGCAAAGCACTCCTTCGTCATGCTCGCGAAGGAAGAGGCGGGCCGCGTGAGGGAGAGGACAGCGTCCTCCCTCCACCCCAGCCGCAGTGGTAGACGCCCACGGGGACGGATGTCGCCAGACGATCTTCGGCTACCGTAGGCATGCGGGCGGCGAGTAACGGGCGACTCGCTGTCCGACCATGGACCATGCCCGGGTCGACGGCGCGTTGTGTTCCACGCGCGCCTCAAAGAGTGTCAGCATAGTGAGGGGGCCTGTAGAGGGCCAAAGCCTGCAGGGGTCTCGAACTTACGAATTACCGTGACCCCGGCACGTAAAGGGCTATTGAAGGACACCGTGGATTTTAGTCAATACGAGTCAATACTGCACTCCATTGGATTAAGAACCGACTTTTTTTTAAGTCGGTTTTAAAGTGAAGTGATGTTGTGGTAATAAAACACAACAGTAAAAAAAATACAAGTGTACCGTGGGCGCAAGCCGGTGTGCGAGTTTTCGTAAAAGGGAATATTTTATGCAATTTTTTTTAATTGTTTTTGAAAAGAAGTAAATAATTATGATTGTTACTAGATTTGACAAGGTGGTTTTTTTAATTAGTAAGAGTCTGATAGTCGCTTATGCTCCAAACAGGGTAGGTTTTACACTTATTCGATGCTTTACCACCCCCCAAAAAAGCAGTGCGCATTTCCCGCACCTGATACAGTAGTCGTATAAAAAAGTCTCCTCAGAATTTAAGAATGTCTATTCACCCATTCCATCTTTAAACTTTAAAAACACGAAGTTACGACGAAATTTACGGGGATGGTGAGTGAAAACAATTAAGTTTAAAATGAAATTACATTTAATAAAATAAATGATAACCTTAGTATTTTTCGTAAAATAAAAAATTCGTGTTCATTAATTTACGTTAAGCGGTGGCCGTAACCACATACCACGTACAGACTAAATATCCACATGAAATAAATCATTACCCTATATTAGAGAACACATTCTGATTAAAATTGTAATAACACATTGTTTCTTTTTGACGATAACTGTGGAACCCTAAAACCGCTGTCTATGAATATTCTTCTCCGAAATGTCACTGTCAAATCATCAAAACAAGAAAAAGAAAATAAACATGTGAACATCTTGAAATTGTCGGCAAGTCACCGCTTTTCACCATCTCGTTGGAAGTTATTAAGCACCAACAATAGTTTGAAATCTCTAGTCCAATCCGTGAATCATGATCCTTGCTCTTCAGACTTTGGTTTTTTTCCGTGAATCTTTGTTTTCTGCATTAGACCGTTTAGTGCGGCCTTATTATAAGCAATTAACGTTAGGTTTTTACGACGGTAGTGCAAAAGACCTGGAGGACGATGATTCTGATGACCACGTATTCTCGGAGTACGATGAAGAGAAGGGGGTAACGTTCTATCCGCCGATGTACGCACAGCGATATGCTGCCGTTAGCGACTGTCTTTTGGATCACCGCTGGTCTGGAAAGATTGAGAAGGTATTGTTTGAAATTGTTGTAAATAATATATGTACTTATACATAAAAATTTAAAAAATAAATAGCCCGTAATCTAATTTCAGCAACAGGTTATTTTAATAGGGTGAGCAAGTTCGCGTACTTATGTCTTGACGGTCTGTATCGCCTCTGTGTAACCGTAAGTACGCGTACTCCAGAACCACCGAGCAAGTAAGTTGGATAGCCAACTGGTTTGAAATCTTGCTCATACAACAAACAAATCTGGCTCAGTGGACAACATCGCCAGCAAACTTCACATGATGTATCAAACCGAGTAACTTCAGGATCTAATAAAAAACCACATTCTTAAAGTGATAATTCAGTCCTTTTGTTGTGATGTCATTTTGAAAATATTGTTTGTCTTTTTTCCCTAATGTCCCTATTATCCCAAAGAGTCAGGCTTTAGAAATCATAATAAGTAAAAGTATTTAATCTGCGTCAAGTCCTGAGTGGATTCAAATAAATAAACAATCTATATATATAAAAATGTTATGTTGGTTTGTGTATGCTTTAAAAACTCAAAAAGTACTGCACTGATTGAGCTGAAACTTTAGCATGATATGTAATCCGCATCAAGGATTATTTTTATCTATTTTTTGCATCAGTCACATATCCACAACCGCGAAAAAACAGTTTTTTTAACGATCAGCTCTGTACCAGTGACCACGCCATCTACCGGAAACGAGGATAACACTCGCTGACAACCGCAGTCGTAATGACGCTGTCACATGAGAAGAAATTTAAGCATGATATATAATCCGTATCAAGGATTGTTTTTATCTATTTTTTTTTTTGTTGAAAAAACAGTTTATTGTGCCACAGCGAAGCGGGGCAGGGTACAGCTAGTTATATATAAAAACAGACTATGTAAGAGTTGCTTCATTTATTATTTTTTGTCACAGGTAGTGGATTTTGGCCACCATGACATGAGTTTCATCAAGTACCTGAAGGAAGTACCTGGTATACGCTACATTTTGGGTGTTGATATTGAGACCATTCCTCTTCGATGTTCCTCTGACCTGCTGGGTGGTGATGAGTACTCTCCTAAGAGAGAGAATCCCTTGCAAGTCACAGTAAGTCTGAAATATTTATGTCAAATGATATTCCATGGTTGTGGGACTCGCAAATTACCGTGACCCCGGAATGTAAAGGGCTATTGAAGGACACCGTGGATTTTAGTCAGTATGGGTCTGACAGTCCCTTCCGTTTTGCCCTGGGTGGGAGGAGTAATTTGATAATTTTACAACAATAAAAAAGAAATAATATGATATTTCATATTATGAAACCAGCACAAAAATTTAAAGTTTGTGCTGGTAGTGGAAAAATGTACTTGATTTTAAATAAATTTTTACTTGATCACAAAAATTGAATTGCTGGGAGGACTTTATCTTTCGATAAAGTGGAATTCTTCATTCCATTGCCGAACACGACTGCCATGGCTCAATAAACCTTTGCAACAATTGAATATCCACCCAGATTTTGTTTAATTTT
Source organism: Agrotis puta (assembly GCA_943136025.2). NCBI lineage: Eukaryota > Metazoa > Arthropoda > Insecta > Lepidoptera > Noctuidae > Agrotis > Agrotis puta. Next base: position 15,327,086 of record OW964169.2, on the reverse strand, counting down.
CAGTTATTCCGAGGCAATGCAGCTGATCCAGACTACCGGCTCATCGGCTGCGATGCTGTCATCGCCATTGAGATGATAGAACACATGCTCCCCCATGACCTGGAGAGATTGGTTCATACCGTTTTTGGCTTCATAAAACCCTGGATTGTTATTTTCACAACACCCAATGCTGATTTCAATGTCCTGTTCAAGGCTTTAGAGAAGAATGGACTCCGACGTTGGGATCATCTGTTTGAGTGGACCAGAGAACAGTTTCATGATTGGTAAAGTTTTTTACACTGCCTTTTTAGCCTTTAACACGGACAAAGCTTTGTAATAGACAGATTTGAATAGACTGTTTTCATTTTATTATATTATAATTCTAAGAACAGTTTTTTTACACAATTGTCTAAAAAGTGAGTTTTATGTTTGTTTTTAGGGTTAAAGTATGTATGTATTTCTGAGTTATTTTATTGAAATGTTTTTTTTTCTTGCAGGTGCAGCAACATAGTAAGCCGTTATCCAAATTACACGGTGACCTGCAAAGGAATAGGCCCTGGACCACCTGGGACTTTGCACTATGGTTGCTGCAGTCAGTTGTCACTGTTCATAGCTAAGAAATACAATAAGCAGGCTGATCTCAACCTTAATGCTCTGGCTTCTCAATTGGTTGAAAGTAAGTCCATTTTTAATCAACTTCAAAAAAAGGAGGTTCTCTATTTGACTGTTTTTTATGTTTGTTACCTCAACTTACGACTGGGTGAACCGATTTTGATGATTCTTTTGTTTGATGCATTTGTCATTTGTTCCCATAAAATTTTCTTTGAGTTTGTTAGTAGTTTTTATTTAATGAGCATTTTTCGCTTATTGTGTATTTGCTAAACTTAGTTTTATGAGAATGTTCGCGCACAAATGAGTTGCACTGTGCGATAACAAAAGTTACACACAGCTTTGCCGATGGACACGGAGGCGAAACATGCCAGCCACATTTGTGAAGTGTTGCACAAAATGTTCGCGTACAAATGTGCATGGTACACAGGTTATGTGTGACATATAACGTTCTACCGCAATTCCAATCCTAAATTGCAACCTATGATTTAGTTTCGTTCTTCTCTAGATGTTTATATATTTTTATCCTTAGATGGACCTATACACAATAACTTCAGCGAACTCTTTGAAGGATGCTGGAAGGGTTCGGGTTCACCGGAATCCCCTGATGGATTAGAATGTGTGTCACCAATGCCACAGATAGAATATAAAGAGTAAGTATAAACAGGTTTATAAAATTGTAAGGTAAATATAAAAATAAAAAGCTGCAGTGGCTTTTTATTTTTATATTTACGTTTAGTTCTCTACTGACTAGCAAGCTATTTGTCATGCACATAATAGATAAAGAAAATTCTACATCACCATCTGACTTATTCACGAGATTAGCATGGACAAAATCCAAATATTCAATTCACTTAGGCCCTTGAGAGTTATTTATAAAACGTCGAAAGCAGGTGCTTGATACGACAATCATCGAGACATCCGTAAAAGGGAATTTACACTGGTCGATTTCGTCATGCGTCGAAAATGGTACGTATAAATGACAATTCGACTAGTTCTTTGTGAGAGATTAAGAATATGCTGTAGACATCTGACGGGGCCCCCTATAGGGTCATCGCCTGCCGGGGTCGCACGACCGGCTAAACAATAAAATAAATAATGGTGGAGTTTCAGTCAGTACTAGTCTGACAGTCCAGTTTACCACAATAAAGAAGGGATATGCTATAGACAAATGATTACTATGACGGCACGGTTGGCGGAGTGAGCGATCAACTGTTGCGCAGCTTGTCGCGGGTTCGATCCCCACACGGAACAAATATTTGTATGACCTACAAGTAGTTGTTCCGGGACTGGGTGTTTTGTTTATGTGAGTTTCTATGTTTGTAAATGTACTCACGATCCAGGAGAAATTCGTAGTGTGGGCAACGTTAAAAAGGTTTGCAACTTTCTCCATATCAACAATATCAAAATCACGAAAAAATATTCACCTGTCCCATACATTTTGGATTTGACCTATTTGTAATTTAAACTTTGGCTAGTAAAAACTTCAATATTAAATGGGTCAAATTCAAATGTCTGGGACAGGTGATTATTTTATACAGCTGTATAAGACATCGAAGTACATAACTCCTTCCAACTCCTTCCAGCGGATCCATGTCCGACATCCTATACCCCGAGGAAGAGTCCCACATGACCCTTGTAATTTCCGCCACTCTGTGCAACACGCCTATTTCGGAGAAAACATTCACGAAGCAAACTTTTACTTACCGAGACCAGACTTTGCAATGCAACCTAGACGTTGAAGTAGGGAAGCGTTTCATGTTCGATTATCAAGACTACTATAATGTATTGACGCCCCGGAGGAGGGTCTACCATAGAGTTTATGAAATTGAGGACGTTTGTAGCAGGTTGTGAAATTTTTTGTTGTATTATAAGTCTGGTAGTGTAGTCGAACCTAGTTTAGTTTTCGATATTTCGGCACTAATCACGGTGAACTCTAATGTCTGGACTTAAAATAAATAACATGGTAAATTATTTGATTTAAGTTCTAAAGATTATACTTTTTGTTACCTAAGAACCGCAGAGGAAATGCCAAAAAAAAATAGAAAATTTACATTTCGTAGACTGACTCAGATTATGTTGTAGTGAACTATCAATAGTCTATTGTTACTCACTTCATAACGTACTATTCTAAATTTCAGGTTGAACTGCACAACGTCTCAAGTGAGAAAATTCTCAAAAATAACACAAAATTTGATGGCAAAAAACAGAATCGACTCTATAGTTCACACCAGAGAGGTTGTGAACGAAATCCGTTTCCTTACTAAGGCGTTGAATTTTAATAATTTCAGTAAGGCTGAACAGGGGGGTCGCATCTGGTGTAATATCAATTGGGGGGAGAACGCGCCCTACTGGAATCAGTACTATAAGGTCGTGAGAGAATACATCTATCCTTTTGAGGTGTGTGTTTGTTTTATGTACTCTAGGTTTGTTCTTTAGTTCGCGGGACTCACGAATTGTCGCGGGACACATGAATTACCGTGACCCCGGAACGTAAAGGGCTATTGAAGTACGAGTCTGACAGTCCCTCCCGCTCTGCCCTACATGAGAGGACTCATTTGATGATTTTACCACGATAAAAAAAGTAATATATGGTGGAAAGACGATTGGCCTGATTTTTGAGATATCGTTAAAAAATAAATATGACAAAAATCTGGCATTCCTACCAACTGCACAGTATTTACACAGTATTATTATGACTGATATTTGAGACATCGTTAAAAAATAAATATACCAAAAATATGGCATTCCTGCCAACTGCAAAATCTAAATGTAAAATTTATTTTTCCATCATTTTAGACGAAATCCGAGGAGGTACGCATCCTAGACCTGGTGTCTGAGGAGATCAACCGTCTGGTAGACACTGATTACGACGAGGAGTTCTCAGTGGACGTGGATCGTCTGGAAATACCGCTGACTCACCTCATGAAAGTATTGAAGCCTATTACCGACGATATTGATAGAGTTCGGTTAGTATATTATGTTTATCTTGTAGCTTGTAAAAAAACATCAAGGCTGAGAAGAGATATGGATTTCAAGCCATGTGATTGGTGAATCGCTCTCCGCTCTGCTCCACTCCGCCTCAGTGGAACCGCAGCCCTTTTTTTAGCGTGGTAAAATCATCAAATGAGTCCTCACACAGGGCAGAGCGGGAGGGACTGTCAGACTTGTACGGACTAAAATCCACGGTGTCCTTCAATAGCCCTTTATGTGCAGTCCGCAGACTAAATTGACCCTTAATTCAATCTACGTAAGAAATACTCATCAACCCATTTGTTATTCTTTACAGAGATATCCTGGAATGGAACGGCTATGAGATCGTGAATGACGTGGTGATCCATTCTCGCTTGGTCGTGGACGCCACCTCTGTAGCCACGCACGAGGAGGAGTGGCAAGACAATGACTTTTCCGATGTAAATGTACCAACTTGAACTATGTCCTGTAGAACGTTGTCAAACTGTAATGGTGTAGTTGGTCTGATCATCTTAACACCCCGTTCACGACTAAGCTGTGAGCGGAGTGACGAAGCGAAGAAATTAATTACTTTGTAAGTCCGATAATTCGCTACGGACGGCGCCTCGTGGCGTGTTTCAAACATTTATATACAAAGCGTCAAGATAAAAATCTTACCGCTCGCTTAACCGCGCTATGTCACCGCTTACAGCGACAGGGTCGCGAAAGGGCCGTAAGCTAGAAATTAATAATGTTTCTCAATCTTTGCCTGTAACCAATCAATTTCGTAAATTGAGATACAATATTAGTTTCCTAGAGTTATTTGTTAGTAGTACCTTTCCACGCAGGCTTCAAGAAGTACCTTTGATTACTAATTTACTGGGTATGTTTTTTTTTAAATTTCTTTTTATTAAAAACTAGCGACCCGCCCCGGCTTCGCACGGGTGGACATTTATTTTTTAAGCTCTCTGTAAAAAAAAAATTCCGGGATAAAATATAGCCTATACGGATTCGGAAGAATCCCTCTAAGTAATGGTAAAAGAAATTTTGAAATCGGTCCAGTAGTTTTTGAGCCTATTCAATACAAACATACAAAAATACAAAGGTTTCCTCTTTATAATATTAGTATAGATAATAATGGTCAAAGTTAGAACGTACGGAAGAGGTAGTTATTTAATTTCTCTGAATTTAAACCGCTTTCTCATTAGGTTAACAATACTAGTTAGAAACGATTTGGTTTTTGGTTTGACTCCGTGAGCCAATTTATTTGAACCCATCTAAATTAGTTAAACATCTTTCGTTAGTTGTACGAGTATATTCGTATCGAAAAGTTGTCATTGTGTAAGTTTTGTTCAGAGTCATTTAAGAATTACGTAAGCAATACTTTAGTGATTTTGTCAGGAAAAGTAAGAATACTCTCTCCCCTTGTCTATGTGTACGTAAACAATGAACGGTTTGCCATTTCTTTAAAAAAAATGTGGTAATTTATAAAAATCGAATATTTTAAAATCTCATGAAAATCGTTGCACTCGTGTAGAACAGCTCGTTTGATTTTAATGTTCTTTTTTTATTTTCTTTTTTTATCAGCGTGTTGTTAGCGTAGTGGTATAGATGTGCGAAATCCGACAATTATTTTTAATTACTGCTCATGAATAGCAAACTTAAGAAATAATTAAAATAGGCTTGTAAATAGGCAAAAAATATAATTATTAGTCCGTCAGTCGAATTACCAAAAAATATTTGAACCGTATTTTTTCTTTGGTTACGTAAACCAAAATAACGAAGATAAGAACGCTTTTAAAATTCGCAATACGTCATGCAGTGGTGTCATTTTTAGAGCGTCTAGCAGCCGTATTATGACGTCTTAAAACCAGGATTGTTCCAGTGAGTGAAAGAGACAGAGCTATGCAAGTCGTCTAGCGCCACCTCGTTCACTCACTGGAACAAGCCTGGTTTTAAGACGTCATCATAAGGCCCCTGACGTCTTAAGCTACAAAGATAAAACAAATCAATATTCGAGAGCAGGGGACTCTCGAATTTTTATATTTGTAAAAAGTAGAGAAAGGTACGTGTCCAAACTCTAACTGACGGATTATTTAGATTTGCAATTTGTTCATGCTGGAAACTATTGTAAGCATTAATTGGCTATTTAACTGAAAAAAATATAATAAGAAAAAAAATACTACTGACGGAGTTAGATAATCAAAAAATATTCGACCCGTGTTTTTTCTTTTGTTACTTAAACCAAAATTGACGGTGATACGACGCTTTTAAAGTTGGTAATACGTCCCAATTTAGTACAATTTTTATTGAATTCTGACGTCACGAGCTCTGACTCTCGAGTTTTGACTCGTTATATCTTTGATAATATTCGCTGATTTAACAAAAGAAAAAGTACGTGTCCATTATTTTTGAAAACTGTAACTGAAGTACTACTTAGATTTGCAATTTGTTGATCCTGGAAACTAGCATGTTGTAAGTATAATTTTTACAACATTGTCAGTCATAGTTTATTGTTGAATGTTGTTTTATTTCACTTAAGTGTAAAAGTAAAGTTTATTTTAATTTTATTCTTATCACAGTTACATTGTAACTCGTATTTAGTAGGGAAGTAATTAAAGACTGGTGTCGTGTAAGGCAATTTAAGTTTTTGTTGTGGCATTTAATTTAATTAGTTTTAGTAAACGCATAAGTGGTCGCACGTAATGTATGCAATTATTTTTCAATTAAAGTATTGTAATAATTTTGGTCGTTTCATTATTTTCCCTACATTTAACAGCATTAAGTATCATATTAAAAATAGCATTCAAATAGCATTTATTTTATGAACAGTTCAGAACGTGGTCGGTGATGCATGATAGTAATTATAAGTGTTCTGGTGGCCCAGTTGTTTCAACCCTGACTTACGAGTTCTAAGTCGTGGGTTCGAACACACTCAGGCGCATTCTCTCTTCAGCCAATTGCGGTTCACTGCTGGACTTAAGCGTTCCTCAAAGAACGTTTACCATCCCGGACCGAGGCAGTACGCATCCATCCACTGCGCTAACCTACGCGCATTACTTTGTGTAATTTATTTTCATCACTACTGCTCTCAAAAAAATATCGTGAGAAAGTCCTAGAATTAAAAAAATCGGAGACATATGTCGTCTCTCAACTCCGCGTGGTGAACAGGCGCGTCCACACAGAGCAGGCAGCCTCGCGAGCCATTTGCCGCGCGAAGCAGTTCGGTTAGTGTGGACGTGTCTCGACCGAGGCCGCCAGACAAAAGTGCGCGCACTGCTGCGGGCGAGACACGTCCGCACTTGTCCGCAGCGCAAGGCTGCTTCCTCTGTGTGGACGCGCCTATTGGCTTGTGCCCCAGCATCGGAGAAAATATAGACTGATTATTGATTATGAGATTTAAGCATGCTTTAAGAGTCAATGCTAGACGTAGTCATAAAAAGGCTGGTCTGTCTTTTTCTCATGCTAACCTTACATGATCCAGCGCCACCTCCTTCCTTAGTATGACTGCTTCGCAGAAGGAGGCGACCGCTTCCCACTACGAACGTCGTACTAAACTATGTCACACGACGCGTTTGGCTGTTGTGTGGCGTCGCAATGCAAGCTTGCGGGTTTCCATAAGACTTGTGACCTGCGAGACGAGTGATTAGTGAATTATTTGCAACGTCAGAGTACTTTATGTTGCCACTGTGACGCCCGTGTGTCACTCTATAGCTCGAAATAATTGCGGTGGGCACCGCACCGCACCGTTACCGCATCGTGTGGCCCCGCTCTAACTCAATTTATTTTCAGGTTCTTGTGTTTGTCTTTGCTTGCATGTAATAATTCGTAATGTTTAATTTGCAGTGGGACACTGCAGATGGTCGTTCACAATCCGCATCAGATGGCAGCACAATCGTACCGGATCTACCTGGTTTGAATTTTTGTGTTTTCTGAATGATTGAATCAATAAATAATAATACTTTTTAATACCTTTATAATACCTTTATTTTGTTTGAACTAGTGGAGGCTTACTAACAATATCGCAGTGTAACCGACGGGTGTGTGGGTTTAGGACTTATCTTCTGGGGTTGACGGGATTTCTTCAAGGAAATACGGTTTAACCGATGTAAACAATTATATTGATAGGGAAAAAATACACATGAAAACTTAAACACACTTATAGGTTTAGTATAAGAGGTGCTCTGTGAGCGCGAGTCAAACCGCGTCGCGGCGCACAGAGATCGGGTAGCGACTGACGGCCCGTAGCGCGCGAGGTCTCCGCTTTTGGCGCCAACGTTCACCGCATCTGATTTATTTATCATCCATGTTTTTTTTTATTTATCATCCCCATTTAGAGACATATTTTTTTTAACCCAAAGGCCGTTGTCTCCGTCGCGCGCTTGATCAGAAGGTCCGCAATCTCCGAAAGATGATGTCATTCGATCAGGATGTAACCACGGAGTTGGACAAGGTTGTGTGTCGGCTCATGAAGTTGGCTCTGCACACTAGCATGGGACACAAGAACCCTCCGCCTGCCAAGTGGATGCAGTGCAAACTGCTGGATCTGCTAACTCTCACTGAGAAGGCTATAGGAAGACGCAAGAAGTATTTAATTGAGAACATTCCTTTAATAAATGGTAAGAAAAAGAAATAAAACATTTTTTTTTTGGCACAGGCATAGCGCACGATGTTGTTGATATAGAACTCCATTTCCGTCACGAATTTCTCAGTATTCTCTTAGATTTTGTGTTTGTGTGATATCAGTATTTTTCAGTATATAAACTTTGAACATAATAACTAAAAATACACAAAGGCTTTTTCACAACAAAAAAAAATGCATTACATTTCGCGACTCAGGCGTTAATGCGTAAAAAATATATTTTTAATTTGCTGATCACCCTGAGTAGGTATGAGTTACTAGTTTATCGAAATATATTGTAACCCTCATAATTTTCAGATAAGCGCCTAGATTTTCGTGAGCAAGATACTAGAGTGTGAGTTCAACTTTAATTTAAATACAAAACTCAGTAATAGATAAACCTTTCAATTTTGTGTGTAGTGAGAGAACTTCGACATAGCCCAGAGTAAGGTGAAGTGGCAATGAGCTGGCCGTTTAAGCCGTAGAAACGATGACCGTTGAGGTAGAGGTGTTCTCGAGTGGAGATCGCGAATAGGCAAACATAGGCAAACGTAAGGTGGGATAGAAGAGGCCTATGTCCAGCAGTTGAGTGCTATATGATGATGATCAGCCTTCAAAATCATTCTACGCAGGTCTTGAAAACTGTGGTGCAGTTCAGTAGATACCTTATAGTCCTATAAACTAACTGATACGATTTATATATTAACAGAAAGGCCTGTCAATGTTCTTATGCGCCAACAGCACCTCTCAGCTGCCTCAGATACTGTTACAGATAACCTGTTTCCTTGTACCAACCCTATTTTACAATGCACGTACAAATATTTTCAGCAACTTTTAAAGTAACAGGTTTCTCTCTGTTCTCTTTTTATTTTAGTCTCTTTATTCATCTTTATGTATTGATTACGTTTTTAAATATTTTTACAAATCTATATATATAAAAATGTTATGTTGGTTTGTGTATGCTTTAAAAACTCAAAAAGTACTGCACTGATTGAGCTGAAACTTTAGCATGACATGTAATCCGCATTAAGGATTGTTTTTATCTATTTTTTGCATCAGTCACATATCCGCAACCGCGAAAAAACCGTTTGTTTAACGATCAGCTCTGTACCAGTGACCGCGCCATCTACCGGAAACGAGGATAACACTCGCTGACAACCGCAGTCGTAATGACGCAGTCACATGAGAAGAAATTTTAGCATGATATTATCCGCATCAAGGATTGTTTTTATCTTTTTTTTTTGTTGAAAAAACAGTTTTTTGTGCCACAGCGAAGCGGGGCAGGGTACAGCTAGTAAGAAATAAAAATCATTTAAAAAATATAAAAAAATAGCAGTCCACCAGCATCGGGAACAGGGTCCGGGTTGCCGGTGGTAAGGGCTCCTGAGAGAGGAACCTCCTAACAATGCGCGCTGTGTCCAAAGTACTGCCTATTATTTTAGTTATTTTTAAGCTACAAATTGAAAGGAAAATTAATCTAATATCACTTTTGTTCTCAGGAGAGAAATTGTTGATAAGTATCGCCATCTTATTCAGCCTTTAGGTAAGTTTTAGTTTCCAGAGTAAAAATAAACTCATTATTAATTATTAAAATAGGCTATTTTACTCCAAAAAACATTATGAAAAACATTATTCCCAAATATAGATTATTAAAAAACATATGACCCGTATTTTTTCTTTTGTTACGTAAACCAAAATTAACGAAGATACAATGCTTCTAAAAATCACAAAACGATACTCGGTCGGTACTTTTACAAGCAGTTGTTCCGGGTCTGGGCATTTGTGAATGCGAATTTCTGTTTGTAAAGGCGCCTACGATATAAAGAAATTCCTAGTATGGGGCAACGTTTATGGCAACTTTCGTAGCTGCCTGCGCTCCAAGGAAGGAAGGTAGTTAGGTAATGTTGATTGAACGTTTTTTACAGATATGACGACGAACACTAATAACGACAATAATCCTGTACCTGATGTGGATAATGAAGATGAGTTCCTAAGTACGACCAGTAATGAATTTACGAAAGGCATGTGAACTTCAATTTCTGTAGAAATGTAGTGATTTTATTTAAACTTTCGTTCATAATTAATAATAATAATAAATAAATATTCCACAACTATCACACAACGCCATCTAGTCCCAAGCTAAGCAGAGCTTGTGTTATGGGTACTAGACAACTGATAAACATACTTATATATTTCTAAATACATACATATTATAGATGAATTACACCCAGACTAATTATAGACCTATTATAGACCCAGAATTATAGACCTATCACTTGACGTTTCTTGAGGAGGTAACAAGGTAAGCTAATGTGATCAAAACAAACACGCGGGGCACCTCCGCCTCTTTTAGCTGACTCCCTTAAGCAGTATAGTTAGTTAATTCTGGTGTTAAAATATTTTCAGGAAACGAATACGCAGTGGGAATGTCGCTCAGTCTAGTTATTCCTCATCCTGTATTCAGTACGGAAGCAATCATATCTGCAGAATCAACACCTAGCGCAAATCCATTAGAAAGAACTAAAGCGTGGCTAGCCGAAGACATTGAAGTGGAGACTTATCCTAAACACGACATTAATTACGATAGCGTTAGTTCTGGTGATACAGATAATAGCCTTTCTAAGATGAAACACAAACAAAAGAAATCTATCAAAAAACACAAGTCAAGTAACAAGAATATTCGAGAACCAGTCGTATCTCCAGGCAGAACAATTTCAACCAAAACTTCTTGCAAGGTTAACATTAAACGTGAATGTAGAAAGAATAGTAAAACTCAGATTACTAAAAAAGTGGCTAGAAAGAGGTCTAATTACAACAATATGGTTGAGTATCCTGAATATTCGTCAGCTGATTACGACAGCTATGTAGTTGAGTCGACGAGAAAAGATATGGAGCGTCACACATTGAATGTAGTGGCAACCAAACCGGCAAGTTTCAACTAAATCACTCTTCAAATAATTGAATAGTCATAGCATGCTTCTTAAGTTCATTTTTGTGTTTTCAGATACCAGAAAGTTTAATAGCACTCTGTCACCCAGATTTAAAGGCGAAAAAAGACACCGAATCACATAAAGTTCCAGATAATGCTGATAACATTAACCTTGCTAGCATTTCTAGTTGCATATCTGCTACAATAGATAGTCAACACATTGATATTATTACTCAAGACTATGAGGAAACCATATCATTACGTAGAACGATAGCAACCGACACAAAAGTAGCGCCAGAAATCAAAACAAAACATAATGTTGGAAATTCATGTGACGATTTTGATAAAAAAATATTTACTAATCATCAAGTAAGCACAGAAAATGTGCAGGCGCAAACAATTTTTCTTAACGGTACCTGCTTATAATTTCTTTTTCTTTGTTTTTTAATGTTTACTAAAACCATTTTTAAGCATCTTCATATTATGCTTTAGATATAAACGAACCTAGTACATCAAAAGGAATCCGTCACAATGTAAGCGCGGATGTACAATGTGGCCCAGACACCCTCGCGGCTTGTCCACTGCCAACTCCGGCTTCATCGCTAGTTAAGATCCCTCAGGTATTTTCCACAGGTTTTAAGATAAATGAGATAGATGCCGACACTACAGTTAAATGGGCAGATTTCGGCACATCTACCCAAGAAACAAGCACTTTGAAAACGATAACTCCAAGGTTGAGAACAGTTGGAATCAAAATAAGAGATTCTGACGAAAATTTATGCGAACACGCTGATTGTCCTACTATGACTGTACCCTACTCCGTGCGTCAAAACTTCGCAACGGGTCATAGCTCACCAGCACAACCATCGGTACATAGTTCCATGTCTATCAATGGAACAAAACTCATGAAGACTATATCAAGTGCTTTAAAAATAGAGGATTCTGGATCAGAATTTTATGCGCCCAGCATTGCTAGTACGACAAAGACATGCTCTTTTTGTATGGGTAACTGTGTAACCCCCAGTTATGTTTTGACTAAATATGTACCGTCAAGTACAGAACCGCCTACCAAAATATTAAAGCTATCGTGTGGACCTGTAAAGATTCACAGCTATAAAGATTCAAAAGATTCTGAAGATGTTATGTACCAGGGTGAGTGGCAAAGATGCAAGCCAAAAGCAAGTACACGGAAAAGGAATATAATTTTTTCGACGTCGAGAAGTCGAACTATCGAATTGGTTACCAGGAAAAGCAAAGAAATTTTAAAAGAGAAGAAAGTTAGTTCCAAAGAAAATAAAGTTTATAGAAAAAGACAAGAGAAAAAACAAATGGTGGCGGAACCTACAAAAGTGTCACAATTTCCAAAAATCAAGCTCCGTATTCAAGAAGAAAAGAATGCCGAGGTTAAGAAGCTTCGTGTCTCCAAAAATGGTGCTAAAATTCCAAATAAGTGTAATTGGATCCCTAGACCAATAAAAACTGTTACCAAGGTAATGACAAATACCATATTAAGATATTCTACATAGATTATTCCTTTAAAACTATTTAAAATTGCAGGTGGCATCAAAACATGCAATAAGGTATTATATATTTTTAATACTAGAATGCAATATTGAAATTAGCGAATATTGCAACTTTTTCCTTTTTCTAGTGCAAGTACTCCAAAAAATGCAAAATCTTCGTTTACTATCAAAAGATCTAGAGTTTCAGTCAACGTTAATGCTAAAGAAGCAATGGATAAATCGCAGAAGCTCAAGAAAAGTTATATACCTTTATATTTAAAGAAAGCATTACTCAAAGATAATCTAAACAAGAGTTTAGATTCAGCTACTGATGCCATACGGGACAGTAAAGATACCGCCAATGTAGCTGACAAAATTGCTCCCTTGAAGAGATTCAATACAGACGAGATCAAAAAGGATTTACTCAAATTTGGTGATGATATGCGTGTGAATATGAGTTACGTTGTATGCCGTAACGACATGGAAGACAAGATTAAAACACCTGATGATCAGACTAGCGAAAATAGTAAAGATATTATAAGTACCTCTAAGCCGTTAGACACACTAAAGCGCTCACGTAGTCCAAGCCATTCTGTCAATAGTTCTACTTGTTCTTCTCCAAACAGTATTGCTACGGTTAGAGCTGCTTCCACAAGATGTAAAGTAACCTCAAAGAGACATGCCGCTCAGTCATACAAAGTTAATTTGACTAACAGTGAATCAGATAATCTTTCCCCACCAAGGAATAAAAAAGCTGTTAAAAGGTATAAAGTTGCAAAGAAGCCTGAAAACAAAGATATTGGTAATAAAGAAAATATTCCCGAATCTACAAAAAACTTTATTAATAAAGATAAAGACAAAGGTAAACCCAAAAGTATTTGCATAGCACAAATGGAAAGTTCGTCGCCGCCTTTAACGCAAAAACCTCAAATATCAAACAAATCCACAAACAAATCCAAAATATCTTCACGGAAAGATAGTGAAGAGAAACGAAGAGCAAATAGTCCATCAGTCTCGAAGAAGCTAAAATCGAACACTTCTTTGATTTATGACGACCAATATGAATCGGAATCTTTTAGGACTTTAGATTCTACGAATAATATGGTTCTTGTCTTAGAACCGCAACAGAATTATGAAAATCTTACTAAAGGTCGTATTTTCTCACGAAACTCATCCGCTGATTTTGCGAATAACAGCAAAGACAATGTGAACGAGTTGGTACCTGAGTCGAGTTTACACAGTAATGCAAGCTGTATTCTGGACTCCATGAGACATATATTAGAAGAAGCTCTAGATCGAATAATTACTTCAAACGTAAATATGGATCATGTTAGTTCTCAGCATAGTGTAGTTTTAAATAATGAAATAAAATCACCGAAAGCTAATACTGTTAAAGTTACGTCGCCGAGAATTAAAAACAGCGTTAGTCTAGTAGAAACCAGTCACAGCGATATGTCAGATAATTTGAATCGAACTTTTGATTCTATCCTTGGTGGCGAGTCCACGATTAGTTTAAATGACACCAGATTAAAAATCACTGAATTGGATTTGCTTTCATTTAAATCCATTACATCAGACTCGAAATATTCGGAGCATTATTTGGCTGACAACGAATTTAATACGTCTCAAGAAATTGATCAGGTACTATCTCAAGATATGACTTCAGTGCAGGATATTTATGAGCGAAAAGAGCCGCGTGCTATTCAGGTAATTTCGGGAATAAATAGACACTACAATTAATCTAACAATAGCCTCAAGTTACTCACATGTATAATATCAAATTTCAGAGTAAACCGGGCGCTCTTGCCATTCAAGCATTTAGTGGGTTCTCTTTGGATGCTGTGCCAGTGACGGGTGACCAACCTGATCCAATCGCTCTTGTCGACTCTGAAACCGGCAGTCTGGCTGTAGGAATTAACAGACAAGCCGTAAGCATATCATATCCCATCTCAGCATCATTATTCCTCTTCCAAACTCCTAATTACTCGCCATCTCTGTAATAATTTCTTATCTGGCTACATTAATCCGGTATAGGATTGTCTCATGTTTTTCTATTAAAAATCAATTCTAAAATTTGTTTTAATCATATGGAAAATATTCTGTGTTCTTTCACGGTATAATTTTAAGACTGTGTTTTTACAGACGTCAGAAGAATTATTTACATCGGGCCGGTCGTCAGGCAGTTACGGTTCCTGTGTTTTAGATGACGATACCGTGGTCCCCAATTGGTTGTTCCAACTTATCAGTCATCAGCAGTCTGTAAGTTCATCATTTTAAAGTGTCTTTCTCTCATATTTTGTTTGTTTTTAATAAACGTTGCCCCCACTAGGAATTTCTCCTGTATCGTGGGAGCGTTTACAAACATAGAAACTCACAGACACAGACACCCAGACCCGGAACAACTATTTGTAGGTCATACAAATATTTGTTCCGTGCGGTAATTGAAGCCGCGACAGCAGTCCAAGCGCTCAGTCACTGCGCTAACGGTGCCGTTTTCTGTCTTATATGAATAACTGTCACTAGCCCAACTTCTTTAAATTGTTTTATGCTGAATGGAGGAGGACCTAGAACGTTTCCGTTTTTTTTTTCAGGTACTCCATTGAGCATAAAGAAATGTAGAAACGCCGGGACGACTGCAGTCACGATCCATATTTTACTTCTAATTGATAATATTTTTACATATACTTGGGACGCTTCACATTTAAATTTAAGCTTTCAATAGGTGGAAGAAGAGCCAGTGCTTGATCCTGTATCATCTGAGCCTCTTGATGAACCAAACTATGATGGGAATGGAAACATCGTAGAACCATCCATGCTTGGTGTGGCCGCCGGCGCAGGCGACGGACGAGGCATGCACAGTGACCACTCACAGGATAGTTCTGGGAGAGGCACATCACTTAGCTCCAGTGATACCTCCTCTGGTCTCCAGAGCGAAGTCAGCGTGAGTTTTTTTTATTGACTTGTTGGGTGTAGAGTTCGGAAAATGGTTGATATTTCAGTGGTTAAGGTTGGCTAAATAATAAATGCCGCAAGAATCGATTTTCAAGGTTAACCGTCATTTGTAGATCTTTGACGAATAATTAGAAGCCTGTAAATCTGATATTCTGCTTACCAACTGGGATATCGTACTCGTATTACCCAGTGACTGAGTTGTAGAGGACGAACGCCTGACTGTCTTCCACAATGATATTGACGTGCATCCGGGTAGAATGGAAGTTGACTACAACCCAGTTTGGGAAAAGATTAGGCAGATGCTGACTATGGTTTTCAGTTTACATTTTCGTTGTACAGACCGTCTTAAATGACCTTTCGCCCCAGATGGAACAACTTCGGGGTCCTATGACCAGTGCCAGTGTGGCGCCAATGATTGACCATCGCCACACTATAGATCGCACTTATGAAATTGAAGGTAAAAGATATATTTTTTTAGAAGTTTTTTCTACATGGCATTGTTCAATATATTGAGTATCCGTTGAAGTCCATGTCCATCATGCGGACGGCGAGTGATGGGTGACTCGCCGTCCAATCATCGACCATGCCCGCCATGCCCGGGTCGACGGCGCGTCTTGTTCCATGCGCGCTTCAAAGAGCTGTCAGTAATCTGACGGAGCTCCCATAGAGGGCCAATTGCCTGCCCGGGTCACGGGTCTAAACTGGCAACTGTGGGCCTGGACCGTAAAAGGCTATTGAAGGAACGCCGTGGATTTTAGTCAGTACGAGTCTTGACAGTCCCTTCCGCTCCACACGGACGGGAGGACTCATTTGATGACTCTACCACGATAGAAAAAGAAAAGTCCTGTATAATATTTTACGGTAAAATCTTATTTGAATCTAAAATCTTATTATGGGGACAACATCCCAGTTTTCAATAAACAAATGTAGTTTATACCTCCTATTTCTAAATGCATTTTGAGGGACGTGTGTTGTAAGACTGATGTCTCGATATGCCAGAGTTCAAATTGAAGGAACTATGGACATGAAAGAACTATTGACGATGAAGAAGATGTAAAGGTCCCAATTTACAAGATTTTTCATTCTTTTTAATCTGTCTTCTTCTGGGTGAGCTCGCTCTATTGTAGACTGTCTCTGCCACCTCTAGACTAAAGTCAAGAGCAAACCCATATGAAATAAATAAATATGTCGATAAAATTCACATGAGTTTCGAGTTGGTGTAAATCGACATAAACTTTCAGAATAACTCTGTTTATGTATTACAGGTGGCCCCAGGACAATGACAGCCAGCGGTTCTCGCGACACCCGACGAACATTAAACGGGGTTAGTGACATCGACGCAGACGTAAGCTCTATCGATACCGATGCCCCGGATCTTTCTGATAACTGAACATTTTCGTATATTCACTGTGCGAAGTCGTAGGGCCTTGCGCTGACAAATTTTTGATATGAGAATCTGGATTACGGACTGTTCACGACTTTGACGCTGGGACTAAACGCGAGGCGGCGAACAGTAAGATCAAATGTTTGAAAGACGCCACGAGGCGTCGCCAATAGCGAATTCGCTAATTCCAAGTAATTAATTAATGTTTTGTTCCACTCACCGCCCATAGCAAACTCGTGAACGGCCTGTTACGGGGTATAGACTGGATTTTGGTTTTTGGCGCTTTTAGGCTGTCCTTAGGAGATAAAATGGCTGGTATTATATTTTTTGTAGTATTTTTTTTCGGATCTCAGATATAGGCCTACGAGTTATCGTGTAGTGGCTTACGTGATTCTAGATTTGAGTGCCAATTGTTGATTTGAGGCAAAGGGAGAAATTTAACACCTTGAAATTATAGTTGTGATAATTCTGGGCGCCGCTTTGGTGCATTGTAGATATTAGTGTTCTATTAAATTATTTGTTATCTCGGTACTGGCTGGTTTTATTTTTAAATTAATAATAAATGAAAGTGTAATCAAAAATAGTAAGATTGTGTCTAAAACGCTATCGGTGCAGGCGCAGTTGGGGATTTAAAAAACTGAATGTTGAACGGGCGCCCTAACATTTATGTTTGTGACAGTATAGTGTTACGCAGAGGTAGGCTTGCTTGGATTTAAACCCAAGTGACAGATCTACATGCTGCGGTTTTTAAAAATATGAAGGTTGGAGTTGTTGATGTATGACATGTAAAAAAAAAACTTAAGTGTTAGGTTTTCTTTTCCACCAGAGTCTTGCTATGTCATTTGTCGTTGTAGTTCGTGCGTAATGAATTTTATAGTGCAACATAATTATTGTTTATAGTGGTGTTTGACTGATGGTTCGTTTTAGTTTATATTTCGGCCATTCAGTGTTGTTATAGGTCATTCGGCTTACTTCGGATGAGTTGGTTACTTGTGATCGCGAGCTGATATTACGGGCTATGTAGCTTAGAACATTACACGAATTATAAAGATTTAAAAAAAATGTTTAGGTTGTAGGTGCGCGTCCAGCTGGACTGGAGGCTTTTTTCAGTTTATACTAGTGTAGCTACGTAGCTACGCATATTGCTACGACTTAGCTAAACCGCCACGACCATGGTCAACTTGCTACGCCTGTAGCTTACCTGGTACGACCGTAGCTAACTTGATGTGACCGTACTAAATATTTAACTTGCTACGACCGTAACTATTTTACTACGCCCGTAGCTAACGTGCTACGACTGTTACTAACTTGCTACCCCTGTAGTTAACTTACTACCACCGTAGAAAACTGGCTACGACTGTAGATAGCTTGCTACGACCGTAGCTAACATGCTACGACCGCAGCTAACCTGCTACGAACGTAGCTTATACGCTACGACCGTAGCTAACATGCTACGACCGTAGCTAACTTGTTACGAACGTAGCTTATAAGCTACGACCGTAGCTAACATGCTACGACCGTAGCTAACCTGCTACGAACGTAGCTTATAAGCTACGACCGTAGCTAACATGCTACGACCGTAGCTAACTTGTTACGACCGTAGCTAACTTGCTACGATAGAACCTGCTACGACCTTAGTCAGCCCGCTACGACCGTAGCCAGCCCGCTCCGACCTTATCTATCTAACCTGCTACGGCCGTAACTAACCGGCTACCACCGTAGCTAATCTGCTACGAACGTAGCTAATCTGCTACGAACGTAACTAATCTGCTACGAACGTGGCTAACCTGCTATGAACATGCCTACAACGGCAAATTAGCAAGACTTCTGCGAAAGTAATGTTGCTCTGTCACTATGTAGCAATACTACATATGACAAATGATGCGAAATAAGAATCAAAATGGTTTAACGTTGCTTAGTAGGAATTTAGGAGGAAGGAGTTTACTTAAAAGATGTTGTTTATTTATTTAACAGCATTATGAACTATTTTTATTTTTTTTCTTGTAGGGTTGCTCGTTTTTTATTTCAAAAATGTTATCTACTTATTATAATTTATATCTTATTTTTGGTTATTTATTTATTTTATAACAACATTGACCGAGATATCAGTTTGAGTCCTATCAGAAACCAGAGCTGTGACAATTTTAAAAATGTCGCAGCACTTGCTGAGATAGGAGCCTTTTGGCCTCGCACAGGACTAAATTCTTTTTTATTAGTGTAACCTTTAGTCGTTTTCCTTTTATATGTTTTGTTTCCTTTGTTGTTTTTATTCATGTAGTTTTTTTTTGTTCTGTCCTGTGTGTGTCAATAAATCTCTTTTCTTTCTTTCTTCTTTCTCGTGGTTGAATAAGCATTAAAGGGCCATTTACACGGGTCGAATTTTTGGTCAATGTGCTTGGCTACTAGTTGATTCGACACAAATCGACTCGTGTCAATGGGGCTCGGTATATTTCTTTACTGTAGTCGGTAACGTGATAAGCGATGCGGTTGTTTGGACCTTATCGGCAAATCTTTGAAGTGACAATCTTTTGAAAAGGGTAGGAATATTGAGATTGATTTTAGAATTGATAAAAATTAAAGCGATTTATTTGAATATTGCCTTTCTAAGATCAATCTAGTGAAAACACACATTATCGAGGAAATGTCTTTTTTTGCATTTATTCATATTGTACAATCTTATAATATGATTCATTCTGCAAAATTTTACAGGCGAGCAAGAATTCATATATAAAACAGTAGCTCTTTCGTATTGTACATAACCATTTTACCAGTATAGTGAAAACATGCGTATAGTTTTTTAGTTTTAGGATAATAAATTACTTAAATACTAATTTAAGTTTGGTTCTTTATTAATACAATATCATTAGGATTGCACTATCCTGTAAAGTTATTGGAACGTACCAAAAAACATTCTATGGTGCTTCTCTCGACGCCGATGAACTTTCTATGCTAAATATACAATTATAATTATAACTTTTTAATATAAAACATGATCGTCGTGAAGCGATTACACAGATACAAGGCAGGCATGACATCTTGGCTCAGACTTTCTCATCTCACTTCAATAGTTCAATTTATTCGATAATTTATAGGTAACGAGCACACGAGCTTATTTATATCGTAGGACTATTATTATATGAAGTTTCAGGCTCAACATTGAATATCGCAAATGAACGGCTCGTCTGCAACGCCCTTAATGAAGGAAGTGAGCTAAGAGAGTGTTTATATTAGTTACAATTTATTTATTAACAATTTTTATTACACCTTGTTTGTTAGCTGCTGTCATATCAGTGTTCGTATTATTTGTCTCTAACGTTTATAAAACTAATTACTTTGAACTTAAACCGCAGTGTTGATGGTTATCCAATACTATAGTGTCGTGAACACGGAACAATAGAACGCATTAGAACAATTGAAATGCCACTTATTTGTAGTAGTTTAGTAACTATTACATCGAATATTTTCATTATTATTTTAAGGCAGTGAAACACCCAACTTAAATTCAAGGACAGTTGGGGACGAGATTACCTAGCTAACATTAACTAGTAATATATCACTAGACATTTTCACATGCGACCTCTACACAACGGTCGCTTTATATTTTACAATATTTACACATCTTATACACGTATGTTAGTGAAACATTGTCGTAGACAATACGAGGGAATCACAAACACTAAAGCGGGACGCACTCGGTACTCTATAATACCACTCAGTCATCGAAAGTCCATCGGCTTATTGTAGATATCATCCTAACACCCCGATTACAAATGACAAAACGAAAATACCCATACGTCTATACAATAACAATATAAATATTTCTCATGAGTCAATCTTGTCAAATAATAAAACTACATAGAAGAAATCTAACACTCTGAAATCGAGGGCAACAAGTTTATATTTTGTGAGACACGCATTCTTTCGCGAACACTTTTTAAAAAACAATTTTTATTTATTTCTTTTATTACGACTAGATTAGCATTGTAATTATAACATTAATAATATCAATTGTTCAAAACGATCGATCACATACATATGTGTAGTTTAAACGGAATTATGAAAACAGGCGTATTTATTAACAAAGTATAGGTATTTAACTATAATAATGGACAATATACTGCACAAAAATGACACGATTCGCGTACCAGCGTAGACACTTTGTACTACTTACTATAACAGAGGTAAAATATAAAAGCTATCTTATAACCCGTTCCTGCCCTTCGCAACAAACATCAACGATCAAAATATTGAGGGAGTTAATATCCGATTCGACTAAAGGTATCTACTGTCAGACGCGCCGCGTGTTTGGAAACAACAGTTTTGTTCCGACTCGGGTAAAACTTCGCCTCATCCGAACCTTTACGATATCCACAGCACAATCCTTTATAACTATTTATATAATTAAAATCAAAAACTGTATGTATCACTGTATGTAGGTACCTATTTAGTGCGCGTGTACTATATCTATGAAAACTGAATAACGTATGATATATATTTTTATCTCAGCTTTATATATTCTTTTATTCGGCTTAACACATTATATTTAACTGACGCTCTAATATCCTTCTAAAAATCGACAATCCTTAACATTTGTTCGTTTCTGCCAAACACGCGTCGTCCCTTAGAGAAATGAACAACACCCCTATGCAATCACACAGTTCTAATAATAATTTCTCATTTTTTCCTCATGTTATCACAGAAAATTATGTATTTACAATTTTGTCGTACTAAAGTAACCTACATCATGCTTTGCAACAAATGTGTTTTGATGGCGTTGAACGATTATCTCTATGCTGCGGCTATTGTATTGTACATCAAGTTTTTAGTGACATGTAACGAAAGATTTACATTTCTGAAGACACGTTTTCACTAACCCATAGTGTTCCACATAAATTAATACCTGAATGAAAGTACACTGTTGGATGTTCAATGCTCGGTTGAGAACCGAGAGTTCAAATTCCAAGAGTGCAAAAGTTGGGCGCTCATTAAGATGCTTCTTAGTGTTAGTGAAGACGTGCTTTCGTTCTGTACTTGATGTTCTCAGTACATTAAACACAGCAAAGATGTCAGCTAACAAGTGACTAGTATGACAATGGCATGAAGTAGTATCAAGTGGGATTAGGACGAATATCGGAATTATAATATACGGTACATTCGTCCGCAGAATTGGTTTCACCGCTTTTGCATAGGTGTTGATCAAATGAAGGTGATTCTTATCAAGTTTAAACGTTTTTCTTATTATTACTGTTTATTTAATAATGCTTAATACTAAAGTTGTAAACCAATTCTGATGTAGAGTGTACAAACTATAGTTCGATTTTGTGCCTGGTGACACCTCTTCGTTTTGTTTCGCATTTAATAATCGGCCATCGACAATAGATTCCCTATACGTATTACGTAATGCTTTGTATCTTTTCAATGAATATTTTAATCTATGAATTACCTACTTTTAACATTTTAATTGAAAGTCACTCATATTTGAACTGTTGAGACTTACAAGTAGTTATAACTCATAACCTACTTTTAATACCGCTAACGTTAAAGGCGATTAATCAAAATGTCGATGACTGTATCATTGTTCAGTGGGAGTATCCTGTTTTTCCTTAGTATAATAATAATTATAGTCAACAAAACTTTGGCTCGACTTTAATTTACATCCTAAATGTTACTTTGAGGTATATTTAGAGTTAACTCACAAAGCAATAAGATACTCCCACTCGGTACAAAACTGCGCGTCGGTAACATCACAAGTAGCTCTATGTCAAGTAGTAACTTTACAACCCAGGCGACAAAATCACAATACTCAGTACACTATTTAACAATTTGGGTAATCATTTAATGCAGAAATATATTTTCAAAGTTTACACACAATTCATCTTTATTTAGTTTAATCGTATTTAAATTTAAATAACGTAGGTATAAAGCACTTGGGGGAAGGACAGCAAATTCAATAAAAAAATGTTTAATTATTTATTTAGTATATATTAACTAAGTAAAAATTATTCGCTATGTAAATATTTTATACAATACTAGTATTAATTTGTCTGACGATGAATCGCTAGTGTTCTCCCAACGTGTAACTTGAATACGAAACGGCGTCGGGCGGGGTGGGGCCGGGGCCCGCGCCCTCCACCACGCGATATAACGTAGACTTTACGTAGTGCAAATTTAATATAGAAAGTTTACTTTTACAATACAGACTAGTAATTTCATTTTATGTAAAAATCCTAGCGCAAACGAGTCGTCCGGCACCGTCTCATACCTCGATCGCCCTAACCGTAATACAAATCAAGGAGTAAAATTTTAGCGAATTAAAAATTAAATTTTCCAAAACTTCGTAAATACTAGAATTCGGAGGCGGGCCGCGGCGGGCCGGGAGCGACGTCCGAACCGCTGAGCAACGGGAGTCGTCTATGTACACACGGTCGCCGAGTATAAAACGAGATCGTTCGAGGCGCGGGGCGCTCGCGGGCGCGTCAGAGGGAGTGCGGCTCGCGGGGCGCGGGGAGCGCGCGCACGTCCCGCTGCGAGCGCGCGCGGCGGCGCCGCTAGCACCAGTCGTCCTCGTCGGAGTCGGAGTGGCGCGCGCGCGGCTTGTACCCGTTGGGCAGGCGCGGCGCGGGCGCGGGCGAGGGCAGCGCGCGCGCGCCGCCGCCCCGCCCCAGCGCCAGCGCCGCCTCGTAGCTCAGCGGCGCCTCGTACGCGCGCCCAGAGCCCCACTCCGCGTCGTAGCCCCGGCCGCGTCTGCACACGCCCAGCGATTAAGCCATCCTCACACAGCACTTGTTTCGATGCTATATTGCATGCGGGGACGCCACAATACAGTAAAAACAAAAGAGCTACAATTTACTGAAAGGAGGTTAGCGAAAGCGGAAAGCTCTAATTACCCAGTTATCTGCATCTACGTCAATCTTAGCAGCATGCGTGCTTCCGGGCACTGACGAGGATCTGGCGACCGTTAGGCGCTAGAAAAACGATTCTAGCTTTTGCACGTTAAATACGGTTTTCACCAAAATTTACAAAAATAACCGAGGCTCATAAAAAGACTGACAAAATGCGCCATTTAGCATAGATAGCAGAACTAACTAAATAACATTTAAGTATTTAACTAATAAATCAACGTAGCAAAGAAACAAGTTTAGTGTTTGGCGCGCTTGATATTATTGCCCAGAATATGAATCCTATCTGGTTGTGGACCTCGTTTTGCGTATATTTCCAGCTAGCTTACGCAGGACGAAGGTCCATCAGTATTTCCACTACTTAGAAATACATAATTATATTTTGCGAAGTACGTACCTTTCTCTAGATCTATAATCTCGGTGTATCAGTCTTTCAACTTCTCGGCCGTACTCGTACTCATCGTGTTGAGGCTCCACCGGTTCTCTGACGGTGTGCCTCAAAGATAACTACAACAATCATTGGAATTTTTTTATTCTTGTTTTTACTATTTGAAGTAGACGTTATTTCGTACAAAATTCGGGATTTCTAATCATTTCACCAAACTACTACTCGATCAAGATCAAAAACTGCTGACCAATCACCAATTCATACTCTGTATCTGGACAGCAACTTGTAATCTACGAGTAGTTGCTGGAAGACTCGATAGCGCGATACATAAGGCTTTTTTGGTTTGGTACTCACGTGTGAAGGGCTGTGGCTGATTCTGGTGAAGGGTGGCTGCTGCTTGACCTGTAGCGTGGACGGTTTGGTGGGCGTGGGAGGCAACTGTCGGCCGCGGCCGCGCCGCGCGCCCTCACGCTCCCACGACCGGTCCCGCCATTCCCGCCACTCACGGTCCCGCTCCCGATCCCGCTCACCTATCGGGGCCCAAACTGCTCTCTGAATGATTTGATATTCTACACCTCGACCAAATACAAATTCGAGCTATGCGGTAATGATAAATATGATATAATAATTAGTAAATAACAGGACGTTCGAATCATATTAAGGAAAATAACAGGGGTCATAATCAAAGTAAAGTATACCTAGTCAGATGAACAATAAACAGATGTGCAAACAATTTTCTCGTGGATGTCAACCATGCTTTCCGTCTACACTCGCGCCGCTTTCATACATCTACAGACGTGCAAAGCCGGATCGCATCAACATCGATTTACTAATAATTTAGACACATTGCTATTCAGCAAAGGGTCTTGCGGGTCTAACAATTTTAAATGTAGATGTCAATCGGAATTTTGATTCAGACCCTTTGCTTTACAATTAATGACAATGAATACAAATAACAACGCCCGACTGAAAATTTAGAAAACAGTTTTGAAAAATATGTTGATGTTGTTCATGGCTGCTTTTCATTTTCAAATTCGGGTTGGGGATGTATTCCCTAGGTTGATCAATGTTTTCAAGGTGATGGTTTGGTATTATGTTAACAATATATTTTAGCGAGTTTTGACCTTATTATAATCATAATAACATCGGAATAAGTTACCGTAACGTGCCTGTTCTTATACCTAAGTACTGAATGTAGTTTGTCGCAAAGCGCTTATCGTGATGATAGTCAGTGTGGTATGTGAGGTCCGGAGTGTGTGGCGAGTGGATCTCACCGTAGGTGTGGTGTGGCGGGCTGGGCGACCGCGAGGGCTGGCTCAGGCTGGTCGTGGGGTGCGGCGCCCTCCACTCCTTCCCTGCTGTCAGGAATACCTTCATGTACCTTCCACCACGGTTTACCCTAAGCCCGTCGGACTACCGACCTTATTTCCTTGCTCACAAAGGTGACTCTAAAAGTTTTGGGTGTCTGTCCTACGTGGTTCCAAATGTAAAGGTTTTATGGACACGGAATTGGAATGATAGGGATAGGTTTATTGGTTGATTAGCTGTGTGTCCAAAGTTGTAACTACAGTTGTAGGAGAACCGAGAGCATAATACTTTGATACAATACGATAAAGTTGTACAATACAATATGAGGTAAACTTCTTGATGGCTATAGCAGTCTACTGCAGAGAATACAAAAATAAATACAAAATCATTATTAAGCTTTTGCATGCTGCATGATTCATGTGATATCTTTGAAGTGCATGCGTATCAGGTACCTCTGTTGCGAGGCACCCATGATTAATTAAGCAGTTAGATTATGTGCAAATAGGAGCAGATATGTTGGGCACCAATATTTTAGCATGCAGCAGGCAAATTAATTTCAGTTGTTATATTATAATAGAGGCCAATTTATATAAACTTCACATTATATAACGCTTCATTAGAGTATGTTGCGGCTCAATCTATTGCCAATCTGTAATGTACTTACATCTAATTATTATGAGTGGCCTGGTGAATAAAATATTAATGATAGGTACCGCTAACAATATACGTCACGAGCATAATAAGGAGCAGTTATCAAATCATAGCTAATTAGCTACAAATATAATGTTAACACTAGCCTTGTGAAAATGTTCAATTTATAGCTAGATATTACAGTCTAATCATCTAAGTTCATGATCTTATCAATTTGCAGCTTAACTGCTTCGCTCGCTGATATCTTATAACTACAAAAACTACGAAAAACATGAATATCTACAACTACGGTTAAGCTAGACTTTCCATCTTCTCACAAAACTTTCAGAGTACCTTCATGAGAAGAAAAATGTTTGCAAAACTGTTTCAATTTGTTAATTGAAGCTAAATAAAATTATATTTGGTATGTTAACGGTAAATAATTAAGTATGAATAAATAATACTACAGGATTAACAAAAGAATAAATAGTTAATAGCATGTAGCTCGTTTAAAGGCTTTATATTTTTAGATAAATATGATAGTACATTTTTAAAACGCCGATTTATGTCATTATAATTGCAATAGCGTTAAGCCATAAATACTTGGCGAAATGGCAAATCTGTTGATGTGCTATCAAATAAAATGGAAGCACACAGTATGAGCTAAAATGAACATCTATGAAACTAGATTCTATTGGATTCCTCCAAGAGTTATCATCAGATTTGCCTGTTATACATAAATTAACATTGTTCGTTAGTATAGGTATTTGGTAATGGTAAATTCTGGCTTCTTTAGCGGAATAATGAAATAATCGCTTACCATGCGGGTGGTAGTAGTGGGGGGCTCTGTGCGTTCGCCCGTGTCTTTGATGTTCGTGCTTCACTATCTCGACGACGTTGCTGACGGTGTCGGAGAATCCGATATCGTGATGATAACCTCCGTAGTGGCCTCGTCTTCTTGGACTTGGTGTTCGTCTATAAAGCAAAACATGTTTAATAAACACAAATAGTGAATGGTTAATTCATTTACCATGCATGTTACCAATCATGCAACACCGAGAAAATCGGGGATCGAAATTGGTTAGTCCTGAAGAAAGTACATTCTGTTAGTAGAAGATGTGTATCATGGCACATACCATTGTTTACTACGATAACTGTGAGATCAATGGACTCTTCTTCGATGACACTATAAACATAAAAAGGAAATAACAAACTGAATAATAAAAAAAAAACAAACAAAATCGTGGAATTTTGTGATTTAACCTATTTACCTTAGACTGGAAGATCTGCCGTGGTGGTGATGACCATTCTGGTATGTGTGTGGTGCTTGTAACCGCCCCTCGTCTAATGACTCCATTGAGGCGTGGTGCGATCCTTGCAGCTCCAATACCTACAACATTACTTGTATTAACAATCCATACAAGCATCAAAGACACAAAGCGTTAATCTGCAAGCTAGAGTAGTTTATCGTTTCATTAGACTTACTGTCCCATATTTACAAAATTTTATACTGCCATAAAATACCAAATCATGCACACGAAAGTGTTAAACCTTGCATTCCATGCAACAGTCCGTGCTAGTGCAATATTATACTGTACACTACTTACCCATTGTGTTAAAAATCTATATTTTTAAGAAACGTGCGAGGTTTTATAAATTCGCATGCAAAATGTTTTCGAGAAAGTAAAACGACATGTCCTGGTGTCATGTTAGATATTATGACTGTTATGTTAGTATGTTTATGTATTGATAGTGAAAGTGCTATGTCTAAAAAAACTTTCAAATAGTCATCCCTAATGAGAGAAGAGTCGTATAAAAAACCATTCCCTATCGAAGAAATAGAAAAGACAAAAGTTCTACAAGACTGACAAAAAAAAACACAATCATCTATTACTGGAATTGTTTACCTAAACATCAACAACCATCTGTAAACTTTAAATTGTACGGTTAATACTTTCGAATGTACATCACATAAATTGGTTCACTATGAGCCTAAGGCCCTAAGTTACTTTGTTTACGACAATAACCTAGAAAAACGGTTAATATTAAGAACTAAGTTGTAACAACAAACATTAGTATCCTATGATTTTGTTAATAAACACCCAAAACAAAGCTCGGAACATAAAATTACAACATCGACTATCTATGACATAAGTAAATGCATCGATGTATACTTTACTAAAGGGGGGAAACCCATTTAGCGGATACACATATAACATCACATTTTCGACCAACATCACGTATGTATGGGGTAAATTGTCCAATTGTCACTTTACTCGTATAAAAATTGTTATAAAAGAATTTTGTTTGTGATAATGATATTGGTGGGAACATCGATTGCACTAGACAATGGCTATCATGGCTCTGGCTGATCAGGTTTACAATAGTAATGATCGAGTCAATATAATCACCGTTTCGTTTAAGGTTTCACACACCTTTTTATTGTTCCTGTAACAAAAGAGAACTTTGATGAAAGGCAAATAGGGAATTTTAAATGTCTTTGTTTAGCATTGTTTAAGAGCAATAAGGCGCGTCACACACGGCTAAGGTACTATTATATTTTATCTTAAGATACCATATCGCTCGCCGTACAATTCTATCTTAAGATACCAAAATATGAAATATATATTATCTTCGTTATGTGTGATGGTCCATTGAATTGTATGGTATCTTTTTTTTATCGTGGTATATCATCAAATGAGCCCTCTCACCCAAGGCGGAGTGGGAGGGACGGTTACGGTATTTCGTAAGTCCCGCGACCCCAGCAGGCTTTGGCCCTCTAGAAGGGCGCTCCGTCATTTTACTGACACTCTTTGAGGCGCACGTGGAACACAATGCGCCGTCGACCCGGGCATGGTCCATGGTCGGACAGCGAGTTGCCCATTATTCGCTGCCCGCATGCCCGCGCCTACGGTGGCCGGAGATCGTCTGCTGACGTCTGTCGCCTTGGGCGTCTATAACTGCGTCTGGGGTGGAAGGAGGACTCTGTCCTCTCCCTCACGCCTGGACGCGTAACGCCTATCCAGCCACTCCTCAAATAGGGGTCTTATTGCCGCAATTGCGGCGTGCCCGAGCGATATGGTATCTTAAGATAAAATATTATAGTATCTTAGCCGTTTGTTGCGCGCTTAAGGGTGACATAATTTATTTTATTTTATTAAATATTCTACAGTCACTAATTTATATGCTTTGTATCTGGACGGGTACGAGCAGACATTTAATTTAATATATTCTTGACTAGTTCTTGCAGGATTGTTGAAGGAAAGTTTTGTTAAAATGGGTTCTTTTAGTATCAGTGCGGTTTCTTATGTTACACCATCAGTTTCTCAATAATCTGATCTAGCTATATTTATTTAGAAGGTTCCTGAAGTAATTAGGAAAAACAATGTTACAACTCACTTGAGCGATTTTCTGTTGCCGCGTCTGGCGAGGTTGGCAAGCAGATGCGGGTCGTCCGGATGTCCATCAGCGGTGACGGGCCCTTCGTGACTGAGCGAGCCGGCGCGCGACCCAGGGCCCAGCCCCGCCGCCACGTCCATCAAGCAGTTAAAGAGCGACGCCTTCTACACACGCACCCCACATCACGCATCCCCCCCACACACGCACACTTGCGCATGCTCATGTCACACAGCGTCCAAGCGCATAGGACTCAATAGTCACTAACGGCTAAAGCCTACATGAGTTTGCGCAAACATCCCATACATCATGTCCATGCTGGAGTTCTCTTTAATTGTGTATGTGTGTACAGTAGTGTAAGAGATCCAACTAATGGACAATTGGACATACAATCTAATTGAAAATGTATATTCTGTAGTGTAAGTGAGGAATTCGGCTACAGGTATCTGAGAAAACAACTATCACACTTTAGTTGTATCATGTTAGAGTAAATTTTGTTCAGTCCATGTCAGTAAAACCATGAGAGAGCTGAAATTACAAAGCTTGAAAATCTTGTTGGGTGCTGTTCAAATTATAAAACCAAGTGCGACAAAGTTGAAGCCAGAGGCAGAGGTTGCGAGTTCACGTTTGCATTTTATATTCCAAAAATATGATACGGTAGTCGAATGACCAAGTAATTTTGTTCTCCAGCATGCGCAGACTTGAGAATAATGTTTTTTATTGTTAGTAAATTCTTATGCTATAGTATAAACATTACAGGAGGCAAGTAAGAGCGTAGGTAGCAAGAAAGCGTAATATTGTAACGTTTCTTATATCACCAGGCTTCTAAAATGATAAATATTGATTGAGCCAAAATGTAATCGAAATTAAATTCAACGATAATAAAAGCGAAAGAATGAAATAAATATCTGTTGAATAGTTTGTAATCGTTCACCATGCAGGCTACCTAAAACTCGTATAAAACAAACGGATCACAGTCATCTAAAATGCAATGTGAGTATATTTTATTATTTTATAGGAAGTAGCAGCAAGAGGCAAAGGGGACGATATGACACACATTGGTAAGACAAACAAATCTACGAAACAGTAGGATTTTCTATCTACGAGACACGATTCCAAACATTGTAACACACACATTCTTTAAACTACTATATTATTTTGCAACTATAGGACAGGTATTTATGTTGTGGTTTACAAAGCCCTGACGGACACTTGACAGACAAACTTGCCAGATTTGCACTAGTTTGCCAAACTAATGTGTTATCAAGTGCGTCACTAGTTCTAGTTCTAAATTCTTCAATCAATTCAATCTCTAAACTACTGTTTTTTATTTGTTTATTTTATTTCTTGACCATCCATTTAGTCTATAAGGCCATCGTGTATTATTTAATGTTTCTTTTTTTAAATAAATTATTTAAACACAATGCGAGAAGAAATTTATGATAAAGAAAAATATCTAGAATAGTGCAAGAAAAAAGTATTCAAAGTTTCGTTCCGTAAAATATTTTAATACTACCGGCTGAATGGCCGTAGGGCTATTCTCGTTGAATGCCTGAAAAGTAAACCACCAATGTAGTCGACTCGTTAAGAGTCGATTTCAACTAAAGTGATTCTGTATTGTTGTACTCTTTGTTATACAGACATTTGTTTATAGGGAGCCAATCACAATTAATGTTAAACTGATCACAGGAATAAATGGTTTTGGATAGAATCGTTCTCTTTAATATGGTTCTGTAAATGTACACAACAATACAACCACAGGTAGACAACACAACCAACTCTATAGAACTAACTATAATGTTCCAAATTGTAATCTAATGTGGGGAATTATAGGGGGCCATCAACAAACACTACTTGTAAACGTGTAGTATTACCTACCCACGTAATAGTTACATTTGGCTCAAAGTGTATATATATACATACTGGCGAAAGCCACACGGAATTTACTCTGGCTTCATTTGGATCTACTAAAGTTACTATATCGATATGTTCATCAAAATTTCCATTATTATACATAAATACAGTGTTGAAAACAAATTTACTCAAGGGGTGCGTTAAAATGGCGGCTGTACTTACCGGTACACCATTCTGCTTGAACCTTGTCGATCTCCAACTCTCGAGGATCAGTAGTCCAGCGTATATCTTCCCGACTGTCAGTTTCCCAGCGTTGAGTACATCGTTTCGAGGCACCAGCAAGTCGAGCATCTTCTTCGCTTGTAATGGCCATATATGGGTTATCGTTTCTCTTAATTCCTCATCTGCTTGGTCCATTTCCTCGGCTGGAATTTGACATTGATATTATTTAGTATTGTTCATAGTAAGTATCTATGTTAGTTTTTTTGTTTGTGTCGTGATTCCAAGTCACATTATTCGGTCATGCTTTGATTGTAGCTAGCAAAACATGTCATAGTCATGAGCATAATATGGTCTTATACGTAGTTTTCTACTGCAAGTTGACGTACAGATAAATGGAAAAGAGAAGAAAGTACTTACGAGATCTCATTTTGATGTTTAAGTTTTCTCGTATTAAGGCAAATAGTGTTGTTGTAAAATTAACTTTCCCCTCATCGTCTAGCGGCATATTCATTCTAATAAGCTTCTTATATGCTAGTCTATTTGGACATTTGTTACCAAACCCCAGTGGCGGATCCATATTCTTCAACATATCATACATTTCCGTATAATGGATCTTACCCCTGAAATAATAAAACATTTATGCATTAACATTTGTTCATTAAACTAGTGAAATTCATAAGACACGTCAAATAGTAGTATGTTTAAAAATATTGTTAAAAATGTACTAACGTGGCGTTTGGATCGTATTCTGCCCATATTCTAACAAATTCATCAAGATGATGTGCGCCGAGGATGGACGAGTCCCTCGTTAGGTAGTCAAAGTTATCCATAATAACGGCAACGAACAAATTCAACATCTGAAAGCAAATCACGAATATAAAGACCCAATAATTATAAAAGATAGAATGGTCAAAGTAATGACGATACTCACAAGAAACGAACAGAAGAATATAAAAGATACGAAGTAGGCGTAGGCGAGCGTACTTCCACATTCTTCGTTGGAGGCCTTTCCTGCTGCTATGTCGCACTTGGCGGGCTTGCGGCAAGCCAACATTATGTTGGGCCACGACTCTCCCGTCGCGCATCTAAACATAAAGTGGCTCACAGAAACCGTTCCAAAATAGCAACAGCTAAATTCAAAACAAATCTCACAAAATGCAATTAAGATTAACTATAAAAAGAGCATGTCCAGAATTATTAGTATTGATTGATTTGTATTAATAAATTATGGGAAAATACACATTCGGTATGCACAAACAGACTGTTCTACACGTTTCACAACTAAGTAACAGTGAGTGTGTGATGAAGTAACTCTTGATAGTTGAAGTGCATGCATGAGACGTGCGCGATGATACACAAATGAAAGTCATTCTATAGTACTCCCATTATCTCCATTGAGAAACTAACTCGTTACTCTACGGGTTCTGAACTTTAAACTAGATTGCTTCTGGATTCTATTGATTAGAGCAGTCTAAATGGCGCTTTGTTAAATGTTTGTATTTTCCTATGTTTACAAAATTTTACAGTATATCCTCAGGTTCGAGTAACTGGTATTTAATGTTCCTTACCTGAACAGTAGCATGAGTGCTTGAATGAAGCTTCGAAAATTGTTGTGTCTGTTCATGTCAGACTCTGGTGTTAATTCTATATTGCCAAACACCTGTGTCCAAGCAGATACAACACAGAACGTCAGCTTTGTATGCAAATTACAACATGTAGCCCGAGTCCTATGCTTCACCCACAAAATAAACACTCTACCTAATGACGTATCTATCTAGAACTAGCACTAGGGATACGACAAACGATATCAAACAAGGGTACCAACTATCTAGAGATACAAACATAAGAAGCAATCTCAAAGTCAAGAACACCAATCAGGATATTGTCACCACTAGGGAACTTCTAAATCTACGTTCTGATTATATGAATATATATATATATATATATATTGATGACAGTAGTATTGCCAATGATGATGATAGTAAGTACATATGTAACACTGATAGTAGAGACAGATTTTCGGCAGTGGCCGCAAGACTTGAGTAACAGCTACGTCTTTTGTACTCTCACCGAAATAGTAGCAAGAGTGCCGCCACGAAAGATTGGAAGTTGTTATGCCTGTTGATGGCATCATCTGGATCATATTGTATGTTTCCGAAAACCTGTCATTAGAAACTTATCAATATTGTTTTGTATGCTCTTAATCCAATCTTATAATGTACTCACTACTCATAAATATTTATGAGTCCGTCTAAGATGAATGTTGCTAATTCATCGTAGACTGGCTTTTCATATTTTCGAATTTTAGAAAATTGATCTACAAAACTAAATACTGTTACATTTTGGAACAAAATTTGGATTAAGGTTGACAATACTTGGATTATCTAAGAATTTGTTAGTTTTAATCTATTATTTAATACTAGGATTAGTAAATGGACTAATTTGCACTAAACTTGACTATGTTTCTCTAAGCGTATGATAAGAGGAATTCTAACAAATATCTGATGCTGTACTGATAATTTTATCTAGCCCCTTAAAATGCTATTGTACCAGGGGAAATACGACATCACCACAAAAGGATTAGAACCCACGATATTTCTACCGAGGGTCCGTCTCCTAGCATTACGCTAAAATAACTAAAACCTATAATAATGACCCTAACTCTACATACATATACTATACTGTATACTGACTATTATAATAAAATGAACTAGAAATCTTTATTAATCAAAAGCTAATTTCACTAGTAAACAATTAATTACGTATTCAAAAAAAATCTATGAAAACTCAATTTTCAATTAAAATACAAATAAATACCCCCAAAAAAGTACCTATCAGTTATGTTATAATATTATATTTTCCTGTCATAAATTAAATGTTTAAAGTTATTCTTAAATTTTAAGTAAATTGTTAGTAATTATATTAAGTTATTAAATTAATTAGGAATTTCATGTGAGGAGGAACAGGAGAAATTCCAACAGACCTGCATCCCGATGATGGCATAGATGAAGAATAACATCGCGATGAGAAGGCACACGTAGGGTAAGGCTTTGAAACTCTGCACGAACGTCCAGAGTAGTATCCGAATAGTGTATCCCTGTCGAAGCAGCTTGATCAGTCGCGCGGCTCGAAACAGGCGAAGGAAACCGACGTTGAATGTGTTCTCCTGCGAATGATACACATATTTACATACCTGTTCCTCTAGTAAAGCACCAGAAAACCATTAAAAATATCACACGATTAAAAAACAACCATTGTTGGACAACATGTCTGGAACTCGAGTACAAGCTGATGTTTCTGCCAGGCATACTCCAATATCTAGTATATTATAATTTAAAAACTAACGACAAAGTTGAAATAAAACTAGTCAATTATATAAGATAGGTACTAGATAAAAT
The DNA here is from genome assembly GCA_943136025.2 of Agrotis puta. Taxonomy (NCBI): domain Eukaryota; kingdom Metazoa; phylum Arthropoda; class Insecta; order Lepidoptera; family Noctuidae; genus Agrotis; species Agrotis puta. The sequence continues at coordinate 15,292,063 of OW964169.2, read as the reverse complement.
CACGAAATTAAAGAAAATAAATTATATTTTGATTACGTATAATGAATAATAATATGAAAATATAAATATAATGAATATTATAATTTGTATCAGCTACTTTTTTGTACGGTATTGAACAAATTCAATACTTTCTCACAATGTAAAATAATTATATGGAAAATCTAGCAAATATTTACGAGAAAAAATTCAAATTTTCTAGGGTTTTATGGAAATTAACACACCAATGAATAATTGTCATAATATCTAAAACAACCCCACAAAACAATTGGTCCCTAGCGAACAACCGTAAATAAGTTATAAACTACAAAACTTCTATAAATCCTAATGTTCTAAAATTATTCGCTAGCACTACTTATATTAGACCACTGTCCAATAGTTATGTACACACTTTGTCTAAACCATCGACAAATCCGTTACAAAAATCTAAGATTCCTAGCAATCAAATAGTTGATATGTTACCTGCTGACAGGATATGTCAGCACAGTTTTCAGCAAGGTCGGTCTGTAATCAGGATAGATCCTTTATCTTCACTTTCATTAAAATCAAAAAGTAATAATTACGAAAATTGCCAGCAGCAAAGAAGGATCGAGTAGGCAAAAATGATATTAGTCAAACAAATGTAAGTATAGAAGCTGAGAAAGATTAGGGTTAACCAGATGAGAAGATACTTACGCCAAACTCCATAATGAGGGCGTCAATAATACTTCCAATGACCGTTATGAAATCGAATGTATTCCAAGGGTCTTTGAAAAAATTCTGGAAACAGACCATTATGTTAGCAAAGATTCTGTAAAAGTCACAAATTATAAAAAAAGAAGAATTTTAGAAAGTACAGTAATAAAAGTTTCAAGGAAAACTGTATACAAATGTACACTTTCCATTCATAGACTGTTTCACGATCAAAGGACTTTATGAATAAGGAAAGGAATCAGGAAATCTCTCTTTATTTTTTAAATCTATGCAAATACATAAAAATATGTTATTCATAAATCTAAGAAAAGTTAATGCATTTTAAAACCTATGTCAATTAAAAAGCGTAATCTCTTAAATTCTCTATAAAAATGAATTCTAAATTGAATATATTCAAGTCAATATTGAATATTAATAGCTAGGCTAAAATATTTATAAAATAATGATAGTGTATTGTGTTAGGCGCACACGATTATTTTGCACATTCCATAATGCATTCGAATTAAGTATTTTAAACACATTTGCAGCACAAAGTCATAAAATAATCTCGAATGATTTAGTACATTATATTAGCTTATTTTCACACCTACAATTGATTTTTGTCTTTACATACCCATGGCTTCTTGCAAATTTTATAAAATAAAGCTATCATGTTCTTGTTAAATGATAAAATAAGTTTTAATTAATTAGTTAATATAAAAATTTAAAGTGTGTCAAATTCTTACCGTGCACCCGAAGGCGATCAGCTTCAATACGGTCTCGAGAAGGAAGAAGATCGTAAAGACGAGGTTCATGAATGTTAACATGTCCATGAGTAGTGGTGGAGCCTCGTGAAACTACCACAAAATCAATACCAGTTTTTTAAACCTTAACTCAAACATTATCAAATTAATTAAAGTTAAATGCAAGACCAGTATAACTGTCTTTTAACTAAATTTAAGAAAAATATCCATTTCATTAATGGTCATATTTCGTTCCAGCATTTAACTTTGTATGATTAAAAATATTTTTATCTAGCCGATATTATTATCTAATAAAATAATGTTTTGTTATGTAAACATTTTTCATGTAGAAGTGAGTGTGTAAGTATTTGTGTTATGTTCCTTAATTTTCGATGAGTAATATGTTATTGAGATGTATTTGCGAGACTTGTGGCATAGGGTGCACGTGCGCCATGCTGTTTCGAATGTACAAACATGCGATAAGGTGTAATGACAGACAACATTTATTACAGGAAAAATATATAAAATTATACTGACCTCAGAAACCGCAGATCTCCGCCAGATTTTAAAAGATCACAGTACTTACCTCAATAAAACACTCGGCAAGTATGGATTAGTAAAATCGGGAGAAAGACAACATTATAACGCGTGTATTCACATACAATGGTGCTACATGCAGCAGGAGAAGAAGCCATGCTTTACGAATATTGCAAATAAATCATTACAAACATTATCGTCGTCAGAGAGAAACTAGTACTGGATACTTGGGAAGGGATAGTAATTACACGGCTGGAAATAATCCCATACAGTCATGTAAATAGATAAACAATCACGTTAATAGCAGAAAGAGTACATTTGTACCTATATCGTTCATTTATATTTCATTATGTACTTGTACTATGTGTCGGTCGATACTTTGTGTTTGTGTACTTACTTTGACACCATAAGCGATGATTTTCAACACGGTTTCCACAGAAAACATTCCAGTAAACCCCATATTCGAATACTTGAGGACATCCGCGTAGATGTCATTTTGATTATAGTACTGCCATTTTGTGATGAAGTGCCGGACGGTATGGATAAACCCATGGCAATGAAAATACATAATTGTTACTTTATAAATTACCTCATCCACAAGCATTATTATTTTAATGTGATGTACAAAATTGAAATTGTATGGAATCAATGTAAGTAAGTAATTAGTTATGTTACGGTTCATGTAACGGTTAATAGTAATACATAATATATAGTAGAAGGATAAATATATCAAGGGAATAAGTAACAAGAGTTTGGTGAGGACATGTGCGAAGATCTTATTAAATAAGACTAACATAAAATTAGACAGGGTCACAGTTAAATTAAGGCTAAACAGTTTTATAATACTATAGGAATATATAGGAAAGTAAACATATAGACCTGGAAATAATAAAAACACAATATGGAACAAATAAAACTGGGAAGAACAGAAAAAATAGTGTTATAATTTTGACCACGTAATATAACTTTAATTCCTTTTAAAATTTTGTCTCAATTAGAAAAATGATCAATTTTGTCAATTTTCCAATAAATATACAAAGCAGCCCATAGCCACCAACAGATCACGCCTGGCAGTAGGCCATTCCACCAAGCATGCACAATATCCACATAAAGACAATTAGGAATAGGTCTTAAATAAGATCATGCAACACGAACAACATATATGGCCCATGCCACGTCCTATCTGTACCCAGAGATTGTTGTGCATTCACAAGCACGAATAACCGAATAAAATGTTTGGTGTATCTTGTGCCATAAATGTGCTGGAAGGACAGGTATATCGTGCAGTAAACACCGATACATACATATTTAATTAATAGCAAGCGAGGATTAACGAAAGGATTATCCAACGAAACACAGGAGTAAATAAAATGATATTTGGCGGTAGGTACATTTGACGGGATAGGCTCGGTAATAATTTTAAATACGGCGCATTCCGATGCAGTGTATACTGACGCCGATAGGTACTGTGATATCGGAAACACTCTGTATGTTGTGTGTAAGTGTGTTGTGTGATTTCTGAGACCTATACTTGTAGGCAGTACTAATGTTGTGCCTATGATATATATGATATAGTTGTATCATGTCGTCCAGGTAAAGTTTAACATTTAAAACATTTAAGACGTTACACAACTAACAAATTAATTCACTAAAAGGTTCTATCGGGTGCGAACATATATTAGACGCATATACGACAATGGTTATATCTTAGTATGTTTCGCCAAACTAGAGAGCTTATAACTTACATTTGATGAGCTCCCTAGAATGGTACTGTGCAGGCTTCAAGGATTGGTTGCTAAACTAGATCATAACTTTCAGTGTCTTGTGAGACAGGCTAGGTTTTTCAGCAACTACCTTAAATAAGTGATCATTTTCTACTTTTCACATTTAGTGCTTCTTTTGTTTTATGTATTTTGTATGATCACTTTTGGACAAAAGTGTTTGTACTTATAGTAAACATATCATTATTTTTAAAATTATGATTAGTAAGTAGATCTTAGATTAGTTATTCTAGAACAGTCAAGCGTAGGTGATACATACCTTCATCATGAGCAACAATGTGTTGAGAACGATGAGGGTCATGATGAAATACTCGAAGGGCGTAGAGACGACTATTCTCCACACTTTGTACTTAAAACTCGCCCTTTTGCTTGGCATATACCTCTCAAGAGGTCGCGCTTCTATCGTGAAGTCTATACACGATTTCTGTAAACAAAGAAATGTAGTATCATGCCTTCATCGGGGATACTTGTGTTATTGTCTTTTATTATACAATACACAGTTTATGGATCAGGATGGGAGAGGAAGGACAAAGAACAAATTATGATTATGAAATGAAAGAAAAAGGAGTAAATGATGACGTGACGTCTTACATAGAAGAATGGAAAAAGAAATGGAGTTGCACTGATCGTAAGAAGAATGGGATAAGGGCAAGAAGATGATGTATTGATAATATCATTTTCTGCTTGGTACTCACCTGATTCTTATCAATTTCACCGTCCTGCAGTTCAGCTTCCCCCTGCTCTTGAAATGTGATAATTATCAGAGCTACGAATATGTTAACAAAGAAGAAAGGAAACACCACGAAGTAAACGATATAAAATATGGACATTTCTATTCGAAAATTTTGTATGGGTCCCCTGTCTTCGTAGGTGGCAGCCATTGAATTTTGTAATACTCTGTGAACAAAGAAATACTGTAAGTGTTTTGTTATTAAGACGCAAATTCAGATGTTGCACTACATTGACACCTAGTTGGAGTGTGGGTATTAGGCCAAATATCAAATTTTCCAACTAGAATAATTAGTAATAGGAACAGTTCGCACAATTAGAATAAATAATTTGACCCAGACCATAATCTAGTTAGAAGCAGATTAAAACACTGAATAACTTAATGTCGTGTAAACAAATTCTAATATAATTTATAAGATATCCTTTCCACAGGACAAAGAAGCGAATAGTCATAGACATTATTATGTTTTTATCAACTTACTCAAATTCGTTTTATTTTGGCTTCATTGAGAAGTAATGCCTAAATAACCATAGATACTTAGACAAAATGCTTAAAAAAGTTCCTGCTTATTTTAAAGTATGGTACTCACTGTGGCCACCCCTCCCCGGTCTGCACTGCGAACAGCGTAAGCATCGCCACTGCTACGTTGTCGTAATGGAAGGATTGCGTCGTCCACGTGCGCTGGCTGACTTTCGGCAGTAAGCTGTTTGACTCGTACACGAAATACGACCCTCTGTCACACACGGTAAGGTTTGGATTAGAATTTTATGTTTAACAAAATAGAAGAGTATGGAGGTAAATGTTAACAATAACTGTTTCACTCGCACACGAAATATGACCCTATACACACACTATAGAATTTAACATGCATTAAACCATAAAAGATTGTTATTTACTTTTAGATTATTCTTTTCATTTCTTTAAATCTTTTTATAGGTACGGTGACAAAAATATATAAATATCCAGACAGTAGGTTTCTAATAGTTTTCCTATGCGTTATATGTGTGTGTTTTTGTATGCTACATACAGCCAATGAGGTTGATACTCACAAAACATTGCAATTTATAACATAACATTAGACATTTGCAACTATCTGGATACTTTTCTCTTTTATTGACTGTACATTACAATTTCTTCGTCAACCACACAGCAAAGGACATTTAGGATAAAAGATCAACATTTGTTAAATTATAGGTAAATCAGAACACAGAAGAATGAAATAATATACAAGGAAAGAATTACAAGAGCTAGTATTAAAATTATAAAAGTAGATAAATAAACTCAATACTCACTGGCAGTCTTCAAAAGTATTCTTACTGATATCGTTGCAGTGAAAAAATTTACCATTAAAAAGTTGAACTGCAATTACAGCGAATATGAATTGAAACAATATGTACACTATGAGAATGTTAATGACGTTTTTCAAAGAGTTCACAACACAGTCAAACACTGCTTTTAACTTTGGAACTCGTTTTATAGTTTTTAAAGGTCTGAGCACTCGTAACACTCTTAACGATTTTATTGTGGACAGATTCTGCCCCGCGCCCTTTTTCACGCCTCTGTAACAAGGGAAAAGAAAAGTTAGTTGGATATGCACTGAATTCAAATTCACTTTCAAAAAAAAAGCTTTTGGTTCGAACAACAAACTCTTCGAATGTGATCATAATTTCAATGTTAATAGAAATCCTTATAGCGAAAATAATATTTTAAAGTTCTATACTTGGTAACCTTATCAATGTTCAATATTTTATCAAAGTATACATAAGTCCCGCGTCGACGGCGCGTTGTGCTTCACGCGCGCCTCAAGGAGTGTCAGCATAGTGACGGGGCCCCCTGTAGAGGGCCAAAGCCTGCTGGGGTCGCGGGACTCACGAATTACCGAGACCTCGGTACGTAAAGGGCTATTGAAGGACACCGTGGAATTTAGTCAGTACGAGTCTGACAGTCCCTCCGGCTTTGCTCTGGGTGGGAGGACTCATGTGATGATTTTACCACGGACAAAAAAAACGTATACTATAAGTATTGTTTCTACTAAATGTGGTTTATTATCCGAAACTGGGAAGAGTGTATAGAAAAAGATACTATTTACAGTATCTACCAATAAATTCCTGCGAAGGATTAGAAGGTTTACCTAAAGGACACCCATTTTCACCAGATATGATTAAGTAATAAGGAACGATACACAAGGTTACGAAAATTATTCTAGTAATAAAATTCAAGTTAAACACATACCCGATCTCAAATCCGAAGCTGACAAGGGCGCATATGACGACGGCGGCATCCATGATGTTCCACAGGTCGCGCAAGTACGCGCCCGGGTGGAACAGGATGCCGAGGTCCACTATCTTCAACAGCATCTCCACGGTAAACACACCCGTGAACGCGTAATCGAAGTAGTTCAGGATTTTGTTCCTGTTGTGGATAAGAGACAAAGATTAGTGGAATAATTATACTGTACAGAAATGCAAATTGCATTGTGATTTCTGTTCTATCATTTCCATCGGCTAAATAAAAATGTTTCACGTTATCATAAAGGACGCATTTAGAAAAGATAAACTCAACAAAATCATACCTGTCACTCTCTTCCACTACGGGGTCTTCAGCCGCTAAAGCCGCAGAACTCATACATATAACTACCATGATAAAAAAATCAAAATATCTTAAATTTACAACCCAGTGTGCGCCTCGCCTAATTCTGTAACAAGAGAATTCCGATGATTAAAATTTAGTAGTCCAATAAAGTAAAAATAAAATTACAAGTTAGAGATCTACTTACGGATTAGTAGGTGACAAAATAAACATGGACGAATATGGCAGCATTGGTTTTGGTCCATCTGGTACCTCATCATCATCTTCTTTTTTGGCCTCTTCTTTCTTTTTGTTCTGAAATATTACAAGTCCATGATATTATACGTTCCCTTAACTGCTTTCATCTACTTTGATTCCACTACTTCTAATGTCCTTACTCTGGCTCTATAAGAGTTCTTCAAAAATATCGAAGAAAACTACTCTAGATTCGATAACAGTTTCATGATAAATTACATGATGATGTTTTTTTTTTAATAGCAAATGATCACTATTATGACTTATTCAATGAATAAGTACATAAATGAATGTATAAGAACTTATTGCTAGAAGTTTCACATTTAGATTTAAAAGTAAAGACTAATGCATAAGCCGTTACTGATGAATGTCGTGGTAAAACATGCGTTTCAAATTAACCTCGTAAATAGAACAAAAAAATCCAAAAAGTGAAAGGAAAGAGTGATCATCAAGCTAGAAAGAAATCATGTATTGAAATTAATGAACCAGTATGTGTTTTTTATGAAGTAATTAGCCACCTAGTTGAAGTTAACGTAAAAAGTCAAGTTGATGTTGACATCCATTAGCCATCTAGAGATAAAGATAATTTTAAAGATTTGATAAAAACACCTATCATGACATTCTGCTCACATAAGCGACATCGACCCGTCTAGCGAACTTAAAATGTTGTTGATATCGAAGTTATGAACGAACACACAGGAAATAACAACACATCAGACAGCGTGCAATGTCATGCAGTGTTTAAGAGAAGCTGCAGAATGAGATCATAGAAGAATTAAATGAGAATAGTGGAAGTTTAAAATATCAACAATATTTTAAGTCGTCGACACCAATACATTTTGAAGCATAGCTTTGCCAATGCCGAGCTCGTTTTACCTTCCTACTCGTCGGCGAAGAGGGACTTAGGTCTACTCCGGTTGGAGAGCCGTCCACCGCGTGTAATGCACCCATCTCTTTCTCCAATTCCTAATTATCCGGAATAATGTATGAAATATGTACAAATTTCGTTCCAATCAACAGCTTAAACCAATTAGTACAACCGCTTGAAAGTAAATGCTTGTGGAAGAGTGGTTGAACATGCTATGGCTTTGAAATTGTGATACTATCAACTAAACTCCAAAGCATCAGAGGATGAATTCTAGGTACTAGTAACAAAGAGAAGCTTGAGACTTACTTGGAGCTGTTTCTCCTTGTCTTCCTCGACTTGTTCCTCTTCAGCCGCTGTCAATTCCTGTAAATACAGATTTGCAACATTTACACGAAAAGCGGCGTCAGATTTACAAGAGCGCGATGACGTCAACACACATCAAAATGGCGAACGTCTTCTTTGTGAACACACACATTCATAATGTTTTGCGTAAATTGGTCTTAATACAGATACCACAGACAACGACGAACTATGAGATATCATTTAAAATGACCATGAAGATGATATCAATCATGTAAGACCAAGTAACGCAAAACAGAGCACAGACAAAGAAACGTACCTGGGCATTAGCCAAGTTGTCGACAGCGATGGCAAGGAACACGTTTAGCAGCGTGTAGTTGCCAAACAAGACGAGGATGACGAAGTACAGTGAGTAGATCATGCCCCTCTGGATACCGCCCTGAGACTGGATGCCATCATACATCACTTCGTTCCAATCTTCACCTGTTAGAATCTGAAATAAAGAGAATTATTCGTATGTTACTGACGAGTAATAGAGGACCTATAATTATAGATTATGGTTCTTCTTCATTTCTGACAATAGTTTTTACGCTGATGAGTAGTTTCTTGACTTCTACGATGGTACTGTACAATGTAAGAAGTGAACCGATATACCAACAAAGTTAAGAATTTCTGTTTTTGTTCTTAGAATAATTAAGACAAATAAATAAGAATAATCTTTATTTGAACCAAAAGATCATTCACAAATAGATTTTATGACACTAAAGATAATTGAAAAATACGGAGATAAGAGTTATGAAGTTCATAATTACCTGGAAGACAGTAAGCAACGCGATAGGAAAGGTGTTGAAGTTGGTCGGCGGCGTGCCATCCTCGAAGTTGAACTGTCCTCCGAACAGTTGCATGCCGAGCAGTGCGAAGATGAGAATGAAGAGGAAGAGGAGGAACAGCAGCGAGATGATGGATCTCATTGAATTGAGGAGAGATATCACCAGGTTCCGAAGTGATGACCAGTACTTGGTGACCTGGAACACAGAGATAATTCAATTAGTATTAACGACGCAGAAATAAGTTACTCTAGAAAAAATAATAGCAAATATTGTGCTTACACATTTAAGAAACTACTAACATGTTTTGAGAAAACACATCTATCCTGTAAGTTTTTAACTTTTAGGCAAGAATTGAGAATGTATTGAATGAAAAGTAATGACCAATTTGTTGCAAAGTAAGAAAGAACTATTGAATCAGAATTTAGCATATGGTTACGATTTGCTCCATCTCTTTACATTTAGTCCTTTTATAATGGGTGGCATGGTGAGTATTGTTCACTAACATAGCATCAAGTAATCAAAATAGTTACTTAAATCCATACCTTGAATATCCTCAGCAGTCTTAGAGCTCTCAGGACAGATAGACCGAAGGAGCCACCTTTGACCTCGGACCAGACGACCTCGAAGATGGAGCCGGAGATAACCACACAGTCGAACCGGTTGAACGACGACTCGAAGTAGATTCGCGGCCCCAGCGCGTACATCTTCACCCACATCTCCATCATGAACAACCCCAGGAACACAAATTCGGCATAGTCTGTGGAGGAGAACATTTATTAAGTTAAAACCCAAAATTAGAACACAGTCAAATTCTGTGCTCGAATTATAATTTAAGAACACTTATAAAATAAAACACAATAAAGACTCATCGCTGAATTTATTCTTGCCATTTAAGGGGTATCTTACCTTACCTTTAATTAACAACAGATACCTAGAAAACTTAGAGCGAGGGATCTCTAGTGGATAGATAAAAGTTGATGATAATTCTTTCGTGTGAAGAAAAATTATGCCCAATGGAGACCAATATATCTTGGAATGGTCCTATACTGATGTTATAGCTGCAGGAACAAAACAAATTACCGAATATGTGTCTAAACTCAAAATACTCACATAAAAACGAAGTCAACCACTTCGGTTGTCTATAGTGCTCCACAGCGACGCATATCGTGTTGAAGAGCACCAAGACAATGACGAACCAGTAGAACCACTGGGTCTTCACTGTGTGTCTGATCCAAAATCGAAACCTCTTCTCGGCCCGCCAGAAGTCCGCGAACCTCCCGGCGGACCGCGCTTTACTTTTCAGAAAACCTGTTGTAATGAAGCAAATGTTAGTCAGTGTCTTAATTTTAAAGCAGCCGTTGATCTTGCAACAGATTGATAACACTTTAAATTAAAGGTCTGATTTGTGATTTAATCACGTCTTTGCTATTGGTGCTTCCAAAATATGAACCATTTTGAAAGTCCATCATTTTTATTATAAGTTACATAATATTTTACATTGCGTGTAAAATAGCCTTGTTCATTACCAAATATCGGAAATTTAAAGGGTCTAATGTTTATTGCATGATCAACGGCATTTGCATTTAACTAAAGGATTCGGGTTTAACATTCAGCTAATTTATTAAACTCTAGCGTACGCACGACACGTTAGCAGACCTACTACGTTCACAAATTTGCGACACATAAATGCTCTTGTGCTTTTCAAGCTGGTTTTTTGATCGTTAAGTTTTATAACACGAAGTAATTGGACGGTATGGAAACGGCATCGAAATTCAATCGGGGTCCCAACTCGATACTTCGCTCGTATAAATCACTAACAACCCTCCTCTGAGATATCGTCGTGTTAACCCCAGAAAAACATGTTACGTTTTATGGTAACTTTTTTTTGTGAAGCTCACGCTGTACAAGCTTGGGGTGTGGGCAGTGGAAATAGCGGACCTAAAGGTAGAAGAGTAGCAGAGGAAAATACTGAGGGTTATCTGACGTCTGTACGGTTCAACGATGGCTCCGAATCACGCAAGACAAGTAGAACATCATTCCTACATTTCACAGCTACATTTAGACAATTTTGGAAACACGTACAAACGCTTTCATAATTTGGATACGGGTAGGGTAACTAATCCTAAATTCTAAGACTATTCTAGTTTTGACTACTGTAGAAGATGAAAAGGAATATTCTACCAGCATCACGTTTGATCCCATACCTTGCTTTTTCTTTGGAACTGTAAACAACCAACACACAAATAGAGTACGAATACGCAATGAAAATGGATGGAATGATACAAAAAGAGTTAGTTATCAACAAAATATCATGCAACATTCATGAATTCACAATTATAATAATTTTGTGAAAAGAATGGGACAATAATTTAATGATTACAAATGTGACTAATGTATCGGAAAGTTTAAAGATACCTAACCTGACTATAAACAGTAACAAAGAAGAAAAGTAAACAGTGTAAAGAAACAGAAAACATGCTTCTAGAATTGGGTTCCTGCTTGAATAATGAAATTGAATCTGTGGTTTTAATAGAAAATTTAAACATATCGTTATCTGTAGTAGATAATTTACACACAACACGACACTCAGATTACAGAATTTGTAACATTCATGGTAAAGGAAGATGATACTGACCGTCATCACCGCAGTCTTCATCCTGTTCTTCCTCTTCTGTGTCTGTGCTTTTACTTTTACCAAGGTTTTTTAATTTCTTTTTGGCCGCTGCTCTTCTCCGCGCTAGTGATGAAAACAACATAAATTAAATATCTCTGTTTCAAATAGACTCCAACTTCAGTACTATAACTAAATTGTTTGTCATTCTTATAAGATAATTTATTTACTTGTTCCATAAAAGAACGCTACAGTTTAAATCTATCGTCTTACCTTCTATTATGTGCATTTTTTCTTCTTCTGTTGTTCTTTCTTCTGCTAATATTACTTCCTCTGTAAACAAAGTAAAGTCATTAGTAGCTGTTCATGTTTGTGCTGTTGCGTGCGTATTTTGTTTTTATTCTTATTCCTTTATTGTTGGTTGCAAAATTTGTATTGTTTTATGCTGTATCTGTTCAACATTTACCTGCTTTACAAATCCACTCAACGTAACCATTGAGTTCTCTCTCGAGTTGCTGCTGTCTTCTTAATTTAAGAAATTCTTGTCTATTTTCTACTTTCTCTCTTTCTTTAGCGAACTCACTGCAAACATAATTACTCGTATTGAACTACTCTAGCACTAGTGGTACATTGTTATACAAATAAATTAAACATACAACTATTAATATATACCATATAATTATTCTCTAGCGATATTTGCTCATGATTCAGTTGCCTACTTATAGTAATTACAAAACCCAACACAAACAAAACTCTTGTTTCATTAGCGTGAACAACATTAGCTTAATACATATGATTGACCAAATGATAACGATTTAATATTTGTGCCACTTCAACATCTTTTACCGAATCTTTAACTACATTACATTTTTTCTCTCTAGCATTACTTGAGCACACTTCATCAGTATTCAAAAGACCTGCTTCAGTAATCCAGTTGAGATATGCGTTGAAGTCTGCATTGAACATTGCACGAGCTCTTTCTTTTACAAACTGAGCCCTTCGTTCTACGCGTCCTCTTTCGTTAGAAAACTCTCTGAATATCAACGATGTTGAATAAAGTTTAAAACAAAATATAAAAATAAAAAAAGTAAATGAAATGGTGGTAAATATGTTAAAGTTTCTGGACTTACCCGCTAAGAACACCGAGAACTAAATTGAGCATGAAGAATGAACCCAATACTATGAGAGGCACAAAGTAAATCCAGTTGAACGCACTACCTAGCGCGTCATTCGTCTGCAACAAGAAATTGTCTTTAGAATTTCTAATTGAACCTTGAAAAGTGAATAATTTATCACAAATGAAAACTGTCAAGGCAAGATCAGTGAGAAGGATGAAGTTATTTCATAGTTAAGTAAGTTACGTGATAGATATTTGTTCCAATATCTCTGATTCTTCATTTTTGAAAGAAAGGGATACTCCAGTATATTACATACATATAGTGACTAGTCATTGCAATTAGCAATGCTATACACTAAAAAACAAAGAGAGGGATAATCAGAGAGGACAGTTTAAACAATACTGAAAATTATCGTACAGTTAAAATAGAAATACAATAAATGCCAGAAGTGGAATGATTTAGAATAGACGTACACTTAACATTAGATAGGGTTGAAGAAGAAAAAGATTAAACTGAACCTAGAGTCACATACCCAATAGAGGATGGCAGTCCAGCCCTCCATGGTGATACACTGGAAGACGGTCAGCATAGCGAAGCCAATGTTATCAAAGGACGTGATGCCTCTATTCGGCCCCTCCCACTTCTCTAGGCACGTGCTTTTATCGTAGTCACACACGTTCGCGCCAAACGGCGCTAGGCTTGCGTTGTCCGCATTACACGGTGTTGCACTATCGCCATCGTTTACTATTTCACCTGGGGAATTGGATAAGGCTTTAGTGGCTGTCTCAACACTATCGTTTTTAAAGGAACCTTAGGCATTTCGTGTGGTGTTCCTAGTGATGAATTATTTATCTCACATCGGCTAAACAGTTAGACATATTGACATAAATTGATAGCAGTTTCAGAAAACACAAACTCAATACTAATTTTCAGGTCATAAATTATAAAACTTATTGGAAACTTTCTTCGTTTCAGACGAAGTAAATCGGTCTGTCACAGTTTGTCAAGCTATTGTTTTGATTAATTATATAATTATGAAATCTTAAGAATTCCAGTTAACGTTAAAAACATTTAGGCAATAAAAAGTTAATAAAAATCAGAGATAAAATCAAACACCCTGCGTTTAAAAAATGCAACATAAAGACTTTGTTTCCAAAGGTATAACCGTTGCTATTAACTTTTATAGCTAATAATTAAAACGTTGAACAGTTTCGAACTTCTAATTATTACGTTTTGAAGTTTGGCCGTTAATTTAAATTTCCACATGCAATGGTGTCGCCTGCTCGTGAGTTTATGACTGCATGTAGTGTTTTACAAACTTTAACTGGGTTTCTGTTATTTAGTTCCGTATTTACCGATAGATTGTATGAAGTTTAGTGAGAATCGATGTAGTACACTTTCTTATTAGTTTCTTAGTGAATCTATTATTTTATTAATTGTGCCCAGCTGAATCGTAAGTTAATACGAAATATTGTTACGTTGTATCGTGTAGGAAAAAAAGATATAACTTGAGAATTTAAGTAAACCACATTTTTTAACATTTGGTATATCTAGTTCAACCCAATTCTCACCATGGTGTTGTAGTAATTGTTTAAAATCTTACATGATGAGACATTTAACTTTTTATTTATATTTTACCAAGATCTTTACTACCTAATAGATAATATTCTATACGTAATTAGGACTTAAATTACGTACGTACATAAAACTGAAAATTAAATAGTTATCTTTACAATTCATTGCTGAGGGATCAAATTTAAATAGATGTATACTTACTAATATCTTCTAAATTATAACAAGTCTTATGCAGCGCCCCTGAGTAGAACTCGAGGCCGATGATAGCGAAGATGACTATCGCGAAAAGCACCAAGAGACCGATCTGCAGCAGCGGCGCCATGGCCTTTATAATGGACTTCAATACGACTTGCAGACCTACACGAAAATGGTAATTATTTATATTGATCTATAAGGTTCAAAATTGCATACGAGTGGCTTGCCCTGTAATTTATAACCTTTTAGCTGTTTGAAAAGCCATTTCATGCGGGAGATTTGAAAATCGAATATCATTTCTTGTTACCAATTTGCTCTATTCAGTGGGATTGTTGATAGTTAAAATATCAGAAAGCAGAATTTTCTTGAAATAAAAGAAGCTTGAACATTCATTTTAAAATTACGGATTAGGGTCAACATTTGAGTCACCATTATTAAGTCTTCCACTTGGTATTGAAAGATATACAGCAATGCGAAAATATCAAATAAAAAAATTAGGGAGGGAGAAGTAATATCATCCACAGTTTATAAATTACAGGGCAAATAAATCATAAGTGTTCGTTAAATGAATTTTTGAAGAAGAGATTTTGATAGTAATCTGTTATTTTTTTATTTTAATTTTTGACTTTACTGTTATTAAATTAGATATAACAAGAGATAATTACCAAATATGTCGTTTATTTCTCGACGTTAGTTGCTAATTTTATCGATGATAACATTAAAAGAAAGTTTTAATAAAGATACAGACAACAAAGAATAGATTTTCTGACTAAATGCCATATATCTAGAGATGAAAATCATTAACTATTTATTGAAAAGACATCAGAACAATGGTAAAACAATATAAAATCAAAAAGTTATCGTGCACAATGAATTTCACTGTTGCATAATTTTAATTCAAAATGGCGCGTAATATTTTTTTTTTCTTTGACACGACATTATAGATGGCCAGTATTTTTCGAACATAAAAACTTTTTCAACAAAATTGTTAGAGCATTTCTTTAATCAATATTTTTTTTAGACAGCCTGTGTTTTAATGTAATAAAATTATGCAACAGTAACTAGTGGTACTACAATACGATTACTAATCTATGAATGTTCTAGAACTCACTAGGAACGCCCGATACTAATTTAAGGGGCCTCAGCACCCTAATGGCACGCAAGGTCCTGAAGTCGACGTCGGCTGGCGCGATCGGCAGCTGCGTGATGATACTGCCAAACACATATCACTCGATACTATAGCTTGAACTAGCAACTAGCTGAGTAATAAATTACTACTGAAGACTGTGCTTTTCTTTAAAAAAATAAAACATAATGAAAAAGAAAAAAACAGTTCTCATGCTTACAATCGAATGATTTGAATGATTTTTCTGAGCGTCGATATAGCTTCTGCCAAAACGTTATTACTATGGACCCAGAAAGTACCTTCGGCTGTGTCCATAGCAAAAATGCTAGACGGAAGTTGTACCTTTGCTCATAAAAATCACAGTGGGATTCTTATCGACTGCGAGTGTGTCATATGATTAGTCTGCTGTTTCCATGAGGCCTCGAACGTAAACAAAATTAAAATAATAAACGACTTCTGTAAATGTAAAAGAAAATGTAATTAAACAAAACGTTGGTGACAAAGCACAGCCTTAATTTTATGTAAAAAATAACTACAATCTAAATATCGTGTATCTAATTAGTTAGATTGTTATATGCTAAGTAATCATGTTAATTTTACGCATTTTAATCTAAATACACCATATTTATTCACACCTAAAACCATTTCTTTATCTAATTTCTTACGTATTAGCTTTTATATTTGATGTAAACCTACACAATACACAAAATGTATAGCAAATCTTTACTATTATGCAACACGTAGCTTTAAAACATTAAACATTTTCAATAAATCACATATTAATTAAAATTCACACATTTTCTAATCTATGTTAAGTATGTCAATAAACATGTCGAGAATACGATGCTACGTATTTTTTACTAATAATTATAAAAATTCTATTGTCCATAACTAGCTGTAGATCTACATTCAAAAAAGTTTCAAAATTCGAAAACATCTAGCGAGTAACGTCTATAACAAATAAGGTAGAGGTATTATGTGAACTTTTCGCCAATTACTGTGAATTACTTGGTATCCGCGAGACGAGCTTGAGCGGTCGGAGCACTCTGAACGAGCGCAGCATCCGGAGGTCAACGTCCACGTTGTATTCGGCGAATATCGTCATCGACCTAGTTTTTGTTATCGAATATTCAATAATGTCAACTCTCCTTTGTGTTTGACAAAACCTAGTGTCCTATTTAGTGTCAACCAATTGTGTGGCCTAATAGTTTGTAAATGATAATTTGTATAATTTAGATTACAATATGACGGTTCACTGTAAACAGCCTCGGAGCTATTTCTTTGAGCAATCGAGGAAGCTGTTTTGTAGTGAATAAATTATAATGTTGTGAAATAAAAGTTATGTAAAGAATAATATTGTTCAATAAAATAACATCGATATATTGCCTAGTGCCATGTTAGTTGCGTTGAATAATCAAAGAAAATAACAACAACGAACCACATACGTAAACATGACATTGGCCAATATGCTTTCAAGTATTCATTTATAAACATTTCTTTACATAACCTCATTAATATCTCTAAATTAATTCTAAAAAGATGACAAAGTATAAAAGTTAACTCACCCAGTTACTACTACGAAAAAATCCATGATGTTCCAAACGTTTCTAAGATACGATCCCCTGTGTAAAACAAAACCTAAGGCTAAGATTTTTAACGAGGCTTCTACACAAAATATTCCTAAAAAGTACGCCTCGGTCTTTTCCTGAAACAATGGAGAAAAAATTCAGTATAAAACACGTTAAAATCACGACAAAAATGGAGAGATATTAAATAGTATAAAATACGAGGTGTAAGGGAGCATCGTGACACAAACTTCTATCATTGGTTCAGTACAGTAGGTGTCCCCTGTCCATCATTATAGGACCCATCTTAAACGGCAGAAAATGTTAAAGTGGGTCAAGTAATGCTGGCCACCAACTGATCGTATGTGATTCAAGAAGTCAAGACCTACCATCGTTGTACACCCTGTATATGTACCGCGAACACTGAAAAATCGAAATCTTTTTTGTTACGGTAGATAATAAATAATAATTATGATTTCTTTTTCTTTTTAGATTCTTTATTTAAAGTTATAGATTTAGAAAATAAAACAATAAAGCAGTACAATTTGTTTTTCCATTTAAAAAAAAAAAACAGTTTTTTTTTTTTTTTTTTTAAATATTCCACAACTATCACACAACGCCATCTAGTCCCAAGCTAAGCAGAGCTTGTGTTATGGGTACTAGACAGCTGATAAACATACTTATATATTTCTAAATACATACATATTATAGATAAATTACACCCAGACACAGAACAAATGATCGTGCTCATCACACAAACATTTGTCCTGGGTGGGAATCGAACCCACGACCTCCGGCATAGCAGTCAGGGTCACTAACCACTAGACCAACAGGCCTGTCGAGTTTATGCTGGTGATACGAAACATTATTGAGATTGTGTTTATTTTGGTAAGATAGTACCTATGTTAACGTCAAGAACCATAGTCAATCCTAATTGTGTGTAGAATTGTAAATGTACGACCAATCGTCCGTAAGCTTCCTGTGTGTTCGATCAATACGCAGTATCCCTGAGTTTATGCACACAGTAACAATGCAGTGCATTTAACGCACACAACTGAGACCGGGGATGGTTTGTATGGCATAGACTGACGTTTGTCTGTGTGTAATCATTCAACATAGTCCTGTTACATGCTTGAAATACGTATTGATGATAGATCAAAGAGAGACAGAAAGCAATGGGATGTAATGGATCACAATGTTGGAATGAATAGAAGGCACTAGACAAGTTGACTGAAAATAAGGCCACTATCCTACTGACATTGGAGAGACGCCAACCCTCGTAAAACGCCAGTGGGATAGCGGCCTAACTGATCCGTCAGTTAGATTATTGAAAATGATTTCATCCATTTTGTTTTTCTTACGCGACTCAGAATTGGTGGAGCTACTCGTATAACGCATTTAACATGTACAACACGTCACTTCTTTTTTTTATCGTGGTAAAATTATCAAATGAGTCCTCCCACCCAGGGCAGGGCGGGAGGGACTGTCAGACTTGACTGACTAAAATGCACGGTGTTCTTCAATAGCCCTTACGTACCGGGGTCACGGTAATTCGTTAGTCCCGCGACCCCGGCAGGCTTTGGCCCTCTACAGGCCCCGTCACTATGCTGACACTCCTTGAAGCGCGCGTGGAACACAACGCGCCGTCGACCCGGGCATGGTCCATGGACGGACAGCGAGTCGCCCATTACTCGCCGCCCGCATGCCCAACCCGTCACTTCTAGATTTAATTTTTAATAGTTCTGACGTCACGAACTCCCGAGTTTTGAGGTTTAATATCTCCCATTGTTCAATGATTTAAAAAAAAAACGTGCCCATTACTTTTCAAAACCCTAACTGACGGATTAATAACATTTGTAATTTATTGATGTTGTCATCGTGCCTATTTTTGAAGCAGTTGTGAATATTAAGAGGCAAGTTTCCACTCTCTTATCGCATATTTCGAGACTGTTGCAAGCGCCATGATCATCTAAAAAGCATGCAACAGTTCAAAAAAATTTTGAAAGCTCAAAACAAATAATGACATATACGAGTAGGAGTACATAGGAGTATGAATTATTTGCGTCGAGATGGATTAAAGTATGTCGTGAACATTTGAGCTTTTTTGAGAAGATGGACGAAATATATTTTTCTGATTTTTCGTGTTCATCTATTACATTTATTTATATTATTTTTAATAGTGTATCAAAAATATAAAATGTACAAAATAGAAAAATATCTTGTCAGTATTTGTAATTAAAACTACCTGTAGGTGCAATAACAACTTGTAGTCCGCCCAGCTAACGTACTACAGGTTGTTATTAAGCGCCCCGTATTTGTAGTTCAGAGAAAGATTTGCCATTTAAGGGAAACGTTCAACTATGTGGAGATGAATATGTATTGGTCTTATTTATCAGCGATGAATGAAAATGAAAAAAAAAGAACTGTACTGACACAACTGTGTTCTTTAACAATATAAATGTAAGATTTAAATTACCAGATTCTGTGCTAAGATGGTCTTATCGCCGTTGGGCAAATGCTCCTCCAGCGCCAGCACCACGCAGTTGGCGATGATGGTAAGCAGCACCGCGTACTCGAAGGGCGGCCACTCGATGATGAACTTTGTGTACCTGGAAAAGAATACAGTTTTGCTCAAACATTGAATTTATAGAATCAAGTCCTATTTTTTACAGTAAATAAGATTAGTTGATTGATTGTTTAATTTATAAAAGCAGAAGAACACTACTGAAACACAGGTCTTATCTCTGTGAGAGAATGAACTGTAGGGTAGGTGATCTACAACGCGCCCTCAATGTGGTTTGTTACGTGTCTTCGAAATTGTGGTTCTAGGACATGCCGGCTTCGGCGGTTCAAACTGGACTTACTGATTTATTAAATATATATCTGATCTTAGATTGGGCTGACTGGGGAAACTTTATTATCTTTTATTGTTAGTAAAATGTTGACCAAAACAATGCAACAATGAGTAGTACATCATAGAAGTGACAGATATATCAAAGAATTTCTGCATTCAAAATACTTTCATAATTACGGAAGACATTATTAAGAGTTTATTAATTTCTTCTTCCTAGGCAAGGATCTAGCGTTTTCATTAATAACGCTTCCTTGTATAAGGACTCATTATACAAAATAAAATATGATCTGTTTACCGTTGCTATTAGACTCGATAATAAGGCAACTGTGTCGCTTTCGAACTAATAAAAATATAAACAAAAAAAAAACCGTTATTGTCTTTTATTGATATTAAAATATTAACCACAACAATGTACAAACAATGAATAGTATACAAAGAAGAGAGAGATAAATCAAAGATTTTCTGCATTCAAAGTAATTTTATAATTACGGAAGACATTTAAGCCTTTGTAAAATAGACAGGTGTGACGAATGCGAAGCGAGGCGTTTTTATTTGTAATGTGTGGAATTGTTTGAATCCAATCACATAGAAAAGCGAAAGCGATCCGATAGCGTGACAAAACTATCGGACTGACGTCTCGTATCGGTTCGGTATCGCTTCGGACTCGCCTGTCTGTTTGACAAAGGCATAACAGTTAACAGTTTACTAATTTCTCCTTCCTAGGCAAGGAGCTAGCGTCATTAATAATTACATAATTTATTATATTTCTTGTGTAAGGAGTAAATAATACAAAAAATAATACAAAATATGATCGCATTATCGTTCCGCTTAGACCCGATAACAGGGCAACTGTGTCGCTTTCGAACTAGTAAGCGATTATGAGATAATGCAGTTAGCTTTGAACGCTCGCACGAACGTAATTACGTAGGTAGTGTAACGTAAAATTATCGGTAATAGAGATCGGAGAGAATTATCAGAGTAGGTCTTTTTTTGTGTTTGTTTGTGTCAAAGTGTTGAAAGTTACTCGTACGTTAAGTTCAATCAACTTAACTGGTTTTGACAATTGGCTATTTGACTGAAAAATTATAATTAGTCCGTCACTTAGATTATCAAAAAATATTCGACCCGTATTTTTTCTTTTGTTTCGTAAACCAAAATTGACGGAAATACGATTATTTCAAAATTGGCAATACGTCACAGTTTCTACTGAATTCTGACGTCACGAGCCCCCACTCTCTAGTTTTGATGCGTTGTGTTTTGGTGAATATTTATTGATTTTACAAAAGAAAAAATACGTGTCCGTTATTTTTTTTAACTCTAAACGACGGACTAATTATATTTGTAATTTATAGCTACTGTCAAATAGCCAATTATTTGCGAGAAATTCCATCTAACACATGGTTTATGTGTTAGATGGAATTTCTCGCAAATAACGACGAACATTTATGGAAAAAATCTTCACTGGTGCTACACCACTGAGGGAGGATTATTATGATAACGGACTGTCTAAGCAGGTTACCATGATCCTGGAAGGTAAAGGGCTATTGAGGGAACACGGTGCATCTCAGTAAGTACGAGTTTGACAGTCTCTTCTGCGCCGCTCAGGGCGGTAGGACCCATTAGATGATTTTACCACGATAAAAATCTCTTGATTTTTCAAAAATTCTTCTTTGACGCTTTACCATTGTTAGATGGTGTCAGTGGTGAAACAAAAATATTAAATTTATTTTATTATTCTAGAACGAACGATAAATTAATTGCGCGTTGTATGTGTATGAAGCATTTAACATTTTTATGAAGTTTGATGTTTCGTGGACCGATGCGAGGTAATGGAAAATAAGTCTTTGCTGTACATACTATTTTTATAACCTTTTTTGCCTATATGTGTACAATCATTTAGTATCAGTAGACTAGTGTAGTACTGGAATTAACAACAAATCTCTAAGCACTCGAGATAAAAGTTGATATTGTGCCTATATCATGTTTATTTTATAAAGCTTTTGAATACCAGGTATTACATTATTCCTAATAGAATATCGATCTTTGTCCATTTCAGGAATCAAGGTAGTAAATGACTTGCTTCATCATCATGAAAAGCAAGTGATTATTCACATTAAAATTGGCGAAATATGCAACAGAATTGCCAAAATATGGAACATACAATAGAGTTTTAACTGTATAAATAAATTGAAAATCTGTATAGTCCGTCAGTTAGAGTATTAAAAAATAATGAACACGTAAATTTGTTTTTTTAAATCAATGAAATTTGACAAATATAAAACTCAAGTGCGGGCTTGCGATGACATAAAGCTTGTAAAATTGTACCGACCAAGTGATGTTTTGTGATTTTTAGCGTTGTATCTTCGTCAATTTTGGTTTACGTTACAAAAGAAAAAATACAGGACAAATATTTTTTGATAATCTATGTGACGAACTAATTATAATTTTTCAGTCAAATAATTCAAGATCATTGACAACTTTCTTCTTACTACTGAGTGAGAGCTTTTGTATGTTGTTTTTCGCCCTCTTTAATATGCTCGTATAAAAACATACACACAGTGACATGGCCTAATTCCTTAAAGCACCACATTGTCATATCTTCCTATTTCAAAATAAAACAAAACTAAACTCATACACAAAAGTATACATACACAATATTGCTTGCTTTTATGTTATTTACGTTACGTTAGGTAACATTTGTAGAAAAATGTTGACTATGCCTCTCGCATAGTCAACGATGTGCACTGTGCACCTCTTACAAGAAAACTTAGCCAGGTATGAAAAGTTTCACAACTTTAAAAGGTTTCCTTGTAACGTTCTGTCGAATGGAAAGGTATTTTTATACAGTTCGCATTTTACGTATTTCATGAAAAAGATTTACGTCTTTTTGTCAATTTCAAAGTGCATTGAAAGAGCTTACAAGGAATTAAGAGAGAGCAAATAATAATATTTTGTTAATAACTCCTACTATTATCCTACTATTCTACTATTCTAATATCCTACTGTCCTAATATCCTACTAATATAAATGTGAAAGTTCGTTTGCATGGATGGATGGATGTTTGTTACTCTTTCCCGCAAAAACCACTGAACGGATTTGGATAAAATTTGGCACACAGATAGTTTATAACCTGGATTAACACATAGGGTAGTATTTATCTAGTTTTTTTTGTTCCCGTGGGATAATTTTCGAGTTGTAACGGGTGAAACCGCTGGCAACAGGTAGCAGAAAATAAATAGACAATTGTGGTATCATTTACCAGTATATCTCTACAAATAAAAAAAAGGAAAATCGTAAAATATTTATTAGAAACTACCTTAACTTGTCAGAAACAACAACATAAAAATGTTCGTCAATTTTAATTCAACCCAAATTATAGTCATGCCAAGGATGATTAATAATTAAATTAAATTCAAAATAAATAATCACAATGAACAGCTCTTCTAAAGTAAAGAATATATTCCTTTTGCCGCGTCCTATATACATAATTTAAAGTTACCATCATGAATTTCGTGACGACACGGCAATATTTGAAACGTCAAACATTTCAAAATTAAATGACTGATGTGTTCTAGGTTCGGGCCGTGTTCAATGGAAGCGAATCGATTCTTTTTTATTTACGTTTTGTGTTCCGTTGTTGTTTTTCTTTTGTAAGTTTTACATTGTATTGTTTTGTTTAAAAAAAAATGTTGTCAAAGAATGTCAGACATAGCATAATTATAGGTTAAACAAGAAACGAGACTATCATTTAAAATCTATGAAAGGTGATTTGGATCTTAGTCTGTAGATGTTTACCCTTTTTTATCGTTTTAAAATCATGAGATAAGTCCTCACACCCAGTGTGGGACGGGAGGGACTGTCAGACTTGTACTGACTAACGTCCACAGTGATCCTTTAATAACTCTTTACGTTCCAGGGTCATGATGAGACAGTTCCGAGGCCCCGACAGGCTTTGGCCCTCTGAGGTGGGTCATGTCAGTTTGCTGATAGCTCTTTGAAGCGCATGTGGAACACGATGTGCCGTCGACCTGGACATGGTCCATGATTGGATGGCGAGTCACCCATCACTCGCCATTCACATGCCCGCGCATGTCAACGGCGGCGTGCAAACTAAACGAGTACGCAAGTTGCCAGCAGGACCACCTGCAGCTCTGGAGTGTAGGTTTTGTAACTACATATCAGGGATCTTGACAGGCCTGTTGGTCTAGTGGTTAGTGACCCTGACTGCTATGCCAGAGGTCGTGGGTTCGATTCCCACCCAGGACAAATGTTTGTGTGATGAGCACGATCATTTGTTCTGTGTCTGGGTGTAATTTATCTATAATATGTATGTACTTAGAAATATATAAGTATGTTTATCAGTTGTCTTGTACCCATAACACAACCTCTGCTTAGCTTGGGACTAGATGGCGTTGTGTGATAGTTGTGGAATATTTATTATTTATTTATTATATTTATCATCTCGAAAAAAATATGAAAGAATGAACGGCAGAACCCTTTTTTTTACGTGGTAAAATCATCTTAGGAGTCCTCCCACCCAGGGCAGAGCGGGGGGGACTGTCAGACTCGTACTGACTAAAATCCACGGTGTCCTTCAATAGTCCTTTGTGTACCGGGGTTACAGTAATTTCTGAGTCCCGCGACCCCGGACGGCAGAACCCTTTCCATAATAAATACACCGCAATGCCATAATTCCCCACAATTTTCTTAAACAATCTGACTACATAGTGAAACGCAATGAAACTGTGTCCCGTTTCATAGCACGGTCTCTTTTTCTTATCAAATTACGAATACCTAGTGTAAGAGCGTTCTTGTTTACAAAATGCATAAGGGGGCCATGTAAGGTGGGCGTTTAATATGTATAAGTGGGGGCAATAGAGACCCCGCCTTCGCATGCTCCTTGCTAAGTTCTGGCCAGATGTTGCGCAAGGTTAAGTCGTAATATGAACACGGTAGTGGACGCTTCTGGGGTTGATTTAAGTTCCCTCTATGGTATAGAATATCTGAGGTTGGTTGTAGTCGTTTTAATTAGAAATTGATGATGGTTTAAAATTTATCATTATTAGGCGTATTTGAATGAGATATGATTTTGAAAACGTAGGTTTTATTTAACTCATTATTTTCTGCAGTTACAATAAATAGCATTAAAAATCGTAAACTATCTTCAAAGCACATTCTTACATATCTAAATCCAAATCTACACTTTTAGTTCTTACTGAAATGTTGTTCCAGAATCTATTTAGTAAGTCAAAATATCCTACGCAGGTATAAAATGTTCCTGCTGGCATAATATCACTCGTGCATTTCATAGTAAACAAAACCGAAAACAAATAACTAAATTACATTTCAGTTCGTTGTAAACTTTCCAATTTGTATTTATTTACGTTCCGCATGGATAGCCGGCGCCACGCATATCGGATGCCAAACTATGTCCCGGTGACTGACACCCAATTATCTACGCCTACCTTTAAAATATAAACCTTTCATTTTCCCGCTTGTTTTTCGTTGCAAAAACATTTATCGTGGCATTTTATTTTCCATTTTGTACGAGGTGTGCTAAAAAAGCTTTTGATTTTCTGTTGTTTTGGAATTTTTCGCAGTATTATTATATGTTCAATTTATTGCAGTTTTCGCCAATAAATTGTGTTGCAGTTTTTGTCATTTTAACGTCAGTAACGTTTCCCTTTTATGTTGTTTTCAGGGCCCGCTTTTATAAATAGCTCAATGCGTTTACGGCTACAAATAATCAACAAACTTTTTTTTAAATTGTTCTACATATTTATGTAATCTATTTGAAGATGATTAAATCAGAATGATGTTTATAATATGATTGCCGCTAAATCGGTTAGCTTGAAGCATAAGAGAACAAACAACATAGAAGTATGACTTTTGCAATTATATCAGAGTGCCAGCCCAAAATAACATCTTTGTCTTCCTACTATAAACTATAATGGACTTCTTTTTTCCATTGCTGGGCAAATGGCTCTTTCGATTCCTTTATAAACTCTTTTCCCTGACCGCTCGTGGTATACGTCAGGTGTTTATCTATCTATGTATAAGTGTGCAAACGCTCTTAGAGAGCCTTCACATACACCGCGGGCCGGCGCTGGCACTCACATTATCATGTGTGGGCTTCTTTTTTTAGCATGGTAAAATCATCAAATGAGTCCTCCCACCCAGGGCAGGACGTGAGGGACTGTCCGACTTGACTGACTAAAATCCACGGTGTCCTTCAATAGCCCTTTATGTACCGGGGTTACGATAAATTCTGAGTCCCGCGACCCCGGCAGGCTTTGGCCATGTGTGGCCTTTGGTTAATAAAGTGTGACGACCACTGGTGTAAGTCGTCCACCTTTTCAGAGCGAGGCTCGGTGCCGACATCTATCTCCCGTCACCCATTTGTGTGGATACTTTTATTTTTATGTATTGAAATGCTTAAAATTATCATTACCTTACAAAAATCCATCGTCTTTTTTGCCCTGTTTCTACACTACATAACAAAAATACATTTCAGCAAAAAACCTTTGTTCCCAGACTCATTTGTGTGCTCATTAGCAAACGTTTATTTCTACTTCCCTAATAGGGTGATATTATGTACAGTCGCTTAGTTCAACACTGTTGCCGGCGACTTGTGTAATTCAGTACTGTCAGGTTGCAATTGTTTTATGTGTTTGAGGGGGAGGGGGGAGGTCGTTAAACTTAGCTTGGTACTAGAATTAAGGTTTACCGATGGTAAAATAGTGAGGCAATGTAAAAGTATGGAATATCATAAATAGAGAAGAAGAATAAAGAAGATTTTGTTTCGTTTCCCTGATCAAAGATATTATGGCATGAGGAAATAAGATTTCAATATATTGAAGAACTTCTTCTATTACTTTGCTTTTTTTTTGTTTATCTATAAGTCTGCGTTTGACCACTATCTCACCTGATGGTTAGCGAATATGTGCTCGACGGTAAAGTACGTTTGCCCAGAAAGAATTACAAATTTTTTGCTATTTGCAGATGATAATGATGTTGATATATTGGCAAGAAAGGTCTTTCTGTTGCGTCTATCACCCTCTTAACATAGACAAGAGAGCTGCTAATACTAACCTCCGAATAGGATTTTCGTCGGCAAATATAAAGAGTGAGCTGGGCCCTGGAGTAGCGGGCTGGTGCGCGCCGCCCATGGTATCAGCTGGCGCCGCGCGAGCCTGCGCCCCCGCCGCCTCCTGCGCTGCCGCCAACCTGAAACACAAAGCCGAACAATTAGTATCCTATACGCTACGTACGAAGTCCGTGGTGGGTACTATCAAATCAACCGCAGTACATGATGTCGCGGGTGAGGGTCACGAGCGAAGTGAAGTATGTGTCAAGTTTAATATGCAACCTTTGTATGTACTTTTTTTGAAATCTGTTTAATATATATTGCAAAAAAGCTGAAAATGTTTATCTAGTTGGCAAGATAGAATAGGGGTAACTAGGTGGTACTATCTTCGTGCACACAGCATATAACCTCGTATAGGGCAAAAGCGCCGTTAATGACAACCACGAATGTTATTCAATCGGGATAATAATGTTTTAAAATGATTGTTTAATACTTTCTAATACAGATTCACTCACACTAATTTAAATGTTATTATGATGAACAAAATAATTATAACGTCCAAATCTTTTGAGAGTTCCATTTTTGATTCCCAATAGGTAAAATACTATAACTTTTTGAACCAGAACTAGAAAAAAAACTAGAAACTAACTATAAATTACATTTATTTGTAAAAAAAAACTTTATAAAAACACTTCTAAATATAATTAGTTTCAAAGAATTAGACAGAAACGATGTTTCCAATTCGATGACGTACAGTTCGACCAAAAACACGTTCTAGGACTAGTTTATCAAGAACTTAGGTGTACCAGGGCAGTATAAGCTGGCAGAAGTTATGAATTCGTTTCGCTGTAGCGTGTTACAACGTCATTAGAACAGTGCTGTGCATGACCGGGAAGGCTCGAGCGACTAATGATATCATTATCAATTAAACTCCAATGTCCGCTAAATATGAAACTGTGTTGAATTGTAAAATATTAATGGTCTCACTTAGCGAATGTTTGGACGTTTGTAATCATCTATCTAAATCTATACTAATATTATTAAGCAGAAGAGTTTGTTTGTTTGGTTGAACGCGTTAATCTCAAGGAGTGGTTCGAATTAAATAAATCTTTTTGTGTTGGATAGTTTATACAATAAGGAAGACTATTTTTTTTTGTGTTTGGCATCTCGCAGGTCAACCTAAAAGAGGTTCTGGGCTGCTTAACCGGACATTTCTGTGGATGCCTTAAATTACTCTAAGGCCTCCAGGCAGGAGCTTACAACTAAAAACTACAACTAAGTTGTACACGCTAAGGGCACCCCCTGTGGGGTACGGACCTCGACTTAGGGCGCCACTGAGGGAGGACAGCAAGGAACAGGCTGGATCACAATGATATCTAAGGAGGACATGTTCACGTTCACAAATCCACGGGGATCAGCTAGTAATATTATATGTGTGAAAGTTTGTGAGGATGGATTGACGTTTTTTGTTTAATTGGGACCAACCCACCACACATTTCCCAAATCACTGCAACTCCTGAAAGCCAGAATAAACAGTGGCAACCACCAGAAGAGCGCCGAGACAATGAAGCTTGACGTGTCCCGGAGAATGAATTTACCTGTCTCGGATCCTGCAACGAAATTAATCAGAAAAGAATAGTGGAGGTGTTCCACTTCCTTTCATGCAAGCAGGAGACAAAACAAGGCCAATAGTCACAAAGGGACATTACAACTGGGAGGAGCCCAGTTGCCTAGCACCTGGGCTTGTATTACTTGGACTAGTAACAACTTCTTAAAAATACCGGAACAAATGCGGATGTTTGGAACACATATAGGCCCTGGAATAACATTTAGGGTAATTTTAGTCGCGGTATTACATTTTCGTGGGATAATTTTCGACATACATGAGGGCAAGGCTGGCCACAGTCAGTAAATTAATAACATTTCACTTTTATATTGATAAAAATATGTGGTTTTTCATTTGTGTTTTTAAATAGAAATGCTTGTACGGTAAAAGAGCTCGACATAGGTACAGAAGCATTCTTTATGTCCGTTCTCACGCTAAGTAAAATTGGCGTTAATTAATGCCTCAGTAGGAACACGTTGTTCGATTTGTAACGCTAAGCTTAGTGTCTAAAGTCAACATTCCAATAACGTTTTAAACAAAAATACGAGAAAAAAGTATTTGGTTATTATTTATTTGTCCCTAAGTTATCGCATGTGTGGAGCCCGTGCTTGTAACTATGAAGTATGTATTACAACAAACTTCGTAAAAGTAAGGACTTTTTCAATCAGCAATACTGACTAATTTTTCAACTAAAACCTGATTTAAATCGACAAAACTGTTATCTGACCTTCAAAGCAACCACACCGTTAGTCGGGTAGCCGCGGAACCGGAATCTTTTCTTCACAATAGTAATTGTATTACGACTTGTACTGACAAACAATATATTACGTGTGTGGCAAAATTGAATAGGCAACATGTAAAATCTAGGTCAGTACCACAGAATATTACAGAAGGTTGACTGCAAACAACGAGCAAAACAACGGACGTCACGTCACAGACATGCTTGAAAAGTTAAGTTGTACTAGATTTTAGATAGTTTCTTTTTTTTTAATAATGGATTTTCCAAGACAAGGTTAACTTGCATATTACGGTAGCTAATGACAATCCAATACATATTCGTATTTGTTGAATCCATTATCCTCACGGATTCACTTTTTCACTTACTTTTTCTGGGCTCCAAGGCTAATCGAAGTGCGCTGAGCTGAAGAAATAGTCGAAATCAAAGTAAACTTGGGATTGGGAACTAAAAAATGAAAGGCCAATCCAATTTTAGCTGAATTCGGACTGTTTTAGTGATGAATATGAAAAACCCATGTTTGTGTGCTTCTTTATTTTGATTCTCTATCGTTATATCACAATACAACAATCAATAAAGATATGTACTATTCTATCTAAGTAATGGTAAAAATATGTTTACGAGTCTGGTTTCAAAAATAAAAATTGCGAAACCTGTCAGTTTTTACTCGCTACATGTAGCTTACTTTCTGTAGTATTACTATTTTGTGTCAGCACATAGATATAGGTTTCTATTCCAACACGTGACGGCAGAAAGGGAAGTCACAGTTCCAGTACATTACATTAATTAATACGCCAGTTTTAACTGTTATCAGTGTTGCCTTCTGAAGGGAAGCCTTGGTGTAATAAATAATGGTACATTGCACACAATTAATTAATGGCAATACGGTTTTAGGTTCGACAGGAGTTTGACCTTTTGTATTGTTTTAATAATATTACTTTTCTTCGTATAAATGTGAAAGTTTTTGAGGATGGATGGATGTTTGTAACTCTTTCACACAGAAAATACAGAGCGGATCATTTATTTTTTATAATTTGAGTTTTTTTTTTTTCAAATGAGTCTTCCCAACCAAAATCATCAAAGGAGTTTTCCCACCCAGTGCAGAGCGGGAGGGACTGTCACACTCGTACTGACTAAAATCCACAGTGTCCATCAATAGCCCTTTACGTTCCGGGGTCGATAGTTTAAAATGAAATTCAGAACACATAAGATACTTTTTAACCCGGTAAGATGTTGATAATTATTGAACTACACATGGACAACGCAACGGGCATAACATAGTAGCTGTAAAATGGTAAAATCTATAATATGTAAAAAAAGTGTCAATTAGGATCGTTTTTGTAATTCAACCCTATTTTTGGACACCTAAATATTACTGCACTGAACGAATTTCAGCTTTCGGTGTTGAATTGAGTGTCAAAAATTTAACAGTGGTCTTTCATTTATGTTTTAGGTAAGTTTTGAGTGTGAGCTTTTGTTTGTGAAAAGGTGCATCGTTAAAACTAGAATAGTGTACTTTAATTTAACAGTACGTTGACATATCGCCTATAGTGTTACTGCAAATTCGCGATACACGGACCAGATCGCTTCAGTTCGTAAAGTCGCCGACGACATTCGCGGTGGTAACACCCATTAATTGCAACGCATATTGTAGGTAAAACCAAACAAGACAAACGTCCAAAGATGAGTCTTTCATTATCAAGCGTTACGGCACTTGCAGCCACACTATAGTGTTTATTAAAATGAATGTGATTAAATACCGCAATATATATAAAAGCGCAATCTTTTATTTAATCACATTCGTTTAGATGACGTCTATCTATTGTAAGTCAAAATGAGCATTAGGATCTAAGAGATTGCTTCGTTAAGTCACTTTTTAATCCCATGACCCCCAATTCGGACAAACCACTCAAAAGCGATCATGGCACGATTGATTCAATAAAATCAAGGGGACGCCAATTCTCTTAATACATTACATGTTGCGTTCACATCGGACCCCAACCCGGGATTGTCTCGCTTCCAGCTAATGTGAGTGACCCTCTGACTTGTCCAGATCTGGGTCAACACAACAACTAAATAAAGAACAAACTAATAAAGGTTAGCATCCATTTATGTTCGGCATCGTATCGCTATTGGTTCAACTTGAACTGATCTGATTTGAGTTTGGAACTACTGTATATTTTGCAAAACTCTTTTCTGAAAATTAAGATTTGGAAAAATAACATTAAATAGATGGAGATTTTCGCATTCATTGCTAAATTTCAATTATGTTTTTTAGATTCAGAACAGTGATTACTGCAACAATCCAATCGTTCTTTTTATTTATTCTTTAACTATATTTAATCAATGAACCCACAATGAACACATATGGTAGATTAGATTTACCTACATACCTACCTGCCTACCTATGTATTTTTAATAAATCGAAGTGATTTAATAGTGAGAGAGAAAGGAAATATTAAATACTAGCACTTTGCCCGCGACTTCATCCGCGTGGGTTACGTACTTTCCTAATTCCCCCTTTTAAGCCCCTTAAAGGTTAAATATCCAAAAACCCCTTCTTAGTGCTCCCCTACATTATAATAAGAAGCCGTGTGCAAAATTTCACATTCCTAGCACAACGTACAGCCGAAACTACTGGGTAGTTTCGGCTGTACGTTGATATGTCAGTCAGTCAGTTCTCCTTTTATATATATAATATATATAGATGTAAGAAAAGGAAATTCAAAGAGAACTATTCTGTTTAATTTCCATGAGCACTTAAGCCGTTTTTTTTTAAGATATCTAAGCGAGAAAATGATTTTAAAATAATGGCACTAATACTACACAGCCGACTATAAAGTACAGCTATTTTTTCTAATAGCAAGAAAAACAAATCGTCATACAAAACAAATCACACTCATCTGAACTTAATGTTATGAAAACTCAAAACAATTTTAATGAAAGAACAGACACCCGAAAACCTCATGAACACAATAGAGAGACACGGGGCACAAAGCGGGGCGAAGGGAAAAGAGGGGTGTGAAAGGGTGGTTTGGGGTGTTCGGGAGGGAAGGGGTGTCGAGTGATCGGCCGAGACTAAGGACATCGGCGCATCTTGCCCTTCGCCCACCTCATTAGCTGGGACACTCGAGTTATTGTCGTCTGGATATGAGAACAGGGGGAAAATGCTAGTGTTACCAGTCTTATGTTACTGGGCCGATCGTGTTAGCATAGAGGTAGAGTGTGTGCTTGCCTTTTTGCTGGTGATAGCTGCGTCAGAAGACAGCAGTGGTAGGTTGGTATAAAACTGAATTGAATAACTATCTACAGACATTTGTACGTATATGCATTAGTTTATGTCTTTGATACTGTGAATTGAACGCACTTCACGTTCGATCCCCGCACGGAACAAATATCTGTATGGTCTGCAAGTCGTTGTTCTGGGTCTGGGTGTTTGTATATGTGAGTTTCTATGTTTGTAAACGCACCCACGATACAGGAAGAAATTCCTAGAGTGGGGCAACTTTTTATTAAAAAAATAAGAAGATGGTTAGGTTTATGTTTGGCCTACAAGTAGTTATTCCGGGTATGACTGTTGATATGTTAATTTAAATGTTATTACGAGTATAAATTCTGTGGATCAACATTAGAAGTCCGTTAAATAACGTAACTAGATTAAATGCTTGGTAATGACAATATTGGCAGCGATCAGCGGACAACATCGCGGTTTACAAAAGTATTACTTAGCCAATGATGGAAGGTCGTGGGACTGTATAAACAGGTAAACGTGACTCTGGAACGTAAAAGGCAATTGAAGGAACACAGTGGACTTTAGCCAGCGTGAGTTTGACAGTCTCTTCCGCTCCTAGAGACTCATAGATGGGTCGACGGCGCGTTGTGTTTCACGCGCACCTCATGGAGTGTCAGTATAGTGACGAGGCCAATAGAGGGCCAAAGCCTGCCGGGGTCGCGGGACTCAGAAATTACCGTAACCTGGTACATAAAGGGCTATGGAAGGACACCGTGGATTTTAGTCAGTCGTCAAAAAAAAGAGACTCATAGATGATTTTACCAATAACAAAAAAAAAACTATGATAGAAGCTGTTACGGTGGAGTATAAGGAGGAAAAATTAAACAAACAAGTCATTTATCCCTAAACTACTTCGTATTTTTGTGACTTCGTCGAATAACAGATAAGACAGCAGCAGCACAAACAAAATAAGTTTCCTTGAAGAAAACATCACAATTACACAGGTACTTAACAGTTTGATGTTGGTTCATTTATGGTCCAACACGTGTAAAAAAATTTATAAAGTTTCATAATTTATAAAATAACTTAATTCCATCGTGCATAATATATGTAAGTGGTTCATCTGTCAGACTGTCACTGACTAAACATCACCCTTTTCCTTGACATGTCCTATGCGTTCCAGGGCCACGGTACCCTTTTAAGACAGTCCCACGTCTCGACTACATTATTATTATTATTATTTCATTTATTTCAGGCATCAGAGGCCCATATAAAATACAATACAAAAATTAAATATAAACAATAATATACTAATACATATAACAACATGACAATAACTTAAACTACTGCACACGAAGTCACGGTGTCGTGTTATTAGCTATGGAACGAAAAACTGGAAGTCTTGGGAAGAAGCGTTGACCCGACATTGGGATGACAGATATCACCTAGACTTGCCGTTTAATGTGTTTAAATCTAAGATTAAATCCAACCTTTGTTCTAAGGCATATTATTCCATTAACGATTATTTAGACGATAAAAACAGCTGGTCACTCTGTTGAAGTTAGGACGGCGTTCATGCTCTTTCCCAGATTTTTAGTATTTTTCTTCTTCCGGACTAGTTATATGGATTCATATAATTGTTTATTTGTTTTTTTTTTATGACTTAATTAAGTCATCTT
Source organism: Agrotis puta (assembly GCA_943136025.2). Classification (NCBI taxonomy): domain Eukaryota; kingdom Metazoa; phylum Arthropoda; class Insecta; order Lepidoptera; family Noctuidae; genus Agrotis; species Agrotis puta. The sequence goes on along the minus strand of OW964169.2, from coordinate 15,257,398 downwards.
GTTTTATTTTATGTGTTTGTATTTGTTTTATTATTTTATTTTGATTAACGGACATTATTGTCCTACTTTATATTTTATTGTTTGTCTTTTTGTGTGTATTTTTTATTATTTTAGTACGACAGTCGTAGGTTTCCTTCATCTTTTAATAATATTGTTGGAGCGGATGAAGAATGTACAACTATCTCTTGCATTGTATAGAGTGTATCTATCTAGTATTATATAGCGTCATAGCCAGCATTGTGTGAGTACCATGTACTTCAGAGCTATCTTTGACTAGAAACCTACGTCTTTCATTGACTTGAATGACTCTGGCGGTTGAGAATATGTCATGCTCACTCAAAAGTCTTGCTGATGGTGGCGTGTGTGTCGGATCATTTAGTTCCCTTCAAAATGGTTGAGCTGAATGGTGCTGATACATGTGTCATGTTCGTGAACGGGCGCTGTCAGTTGGGACTGGTCATCTCTTAGCTGCCCCGGTCTATTTTAATTAATAATAACTTTATTTTTGAATTGTCTTTTTTATATTTACTATGGACACTATTAACTTGCCACATCGTTCTCACATAATGTACCATCTCATGATGAATGATGTAAAAAAAGTATTGTAAAAATTTTGGCGATTGAAAAAGAGTGTCCATGGAGTTTCTTGCTCATTCTTCTCCATAGAGATCTACGCTTTGGAATGAGCACCTACGGTACTTTCACAGTTTTTATGTCTTGTGACTGGGACTGTAGCACCATAACTATTTTTGAACTAGTTTTATTTTGTCTCTTGACAATTCAAAAGTGCCTGTAATTGGCCTAATTGAAATAAACGATTTGATCAGTTATGCGTGCGGTCGATAATGCGTCGTGCACGCATACAATCATGCAAACCCTAACGTGTATGGCCTCAATTAGACACTAATGCTATTTATTTTTGCCCCACTCTAACAAATTCTCCTGCTGCATGCAGTGATTGTTTATTTACTATATTTTTGTTGGTGATCCTGTGTGCGTTCACACTGTAATGAACGTCAGATTATAAGTACTAGCCATAAATAATAATGCACATGTATCTTTAGAAAGATAAGCTAATTTCGGTTTCTCAGGGAGTTATATTTGTCACATAATACTTATGTGACGATTGTTGTTCGTTGCTCATTCATTGTGTTCGGTTAGAGCTTCGTGTAAAAAAGATAACTCCATAGGCCCAGCGTACATATAATATGTTATCTTATTGAAGAAGCATAATGCTTTATACTCTGTGTAAATTAAAGATCGTAAAAAACCGGCTAAACTTTTATAAGTATCAAAATAAAGACTCTTTAAATTTTACATTGTAACGCACTTTTGATTTTGAAATGTCAAAACTTACACTGCGTCAGTTCAGCGTCGTTCGTTCGTTTATAGGAATACCAAAACAAGGTTTACTTATTCAATCTGTCCCGACGAATCTACAAGACTATTAAACTTAACTTGCACTATACCATTACTGGGAAAATGACTCCCTCAACTTTTTCTAATATCCACGTTCTTCATCACTTCAAGCCAAGAGCACTTATTCCTATATCACTGAGGTTTGTATCCACTGATTGACAAAAATAACAAAAGAAAAAAAAAGAAGAAAAAAAAAAGCAACTCACGACATGATTCCTGCTCCTTCATTTGACAACTAGCACTTTATCTTAACATCCTTTTTGTTTACTTCATTACTTAATGTTTATTTAACAAGCGATGTTCAAATATTTATCCGCTTATCACTGAACAATATTCTTGCTGTCGATAATGTGGCAAGAGGTTAACTAATTATTTTTAAATACCCTCAATGTGGCGGTAGCAAATGTAATTGTAGATTTAGTACCTACCTTTTTATTTATGTTTTTTTTTTTTAATATTTTATGGCTTACGGGCTTTTGTTCCTTAAAAATAACACTTGGTGTGGGTGAGGTGTTGCAAGTACGATAAATACTATTTAAAGAATTATTTTTTTCTATGGGTAGCTTGTGGATTTAATAAGACTAGGAAACTTTATAAAACTATTAAAATGAATTGCATAAAACTAACAAGTTGTGACTAGTATGCTTTTTATTTTATTTGACAAGGTGATTGTTAAATCGAAAAAAAACAAATAAGTAAAAAAATAACAGTAAATTAAACATGACTTAAGAAACTTATACGGCAATGCGTATAATATATCATCGTAATAAAAATAGTTACAATAATTTTCTTTATAAATCGAGGTCAGTAGAGTATCCCATATACCTAAATTACTTACTCATGAGATTTTGTGCCAAGTCGCACACAGTATTATATATAATGCTTGGTTATGGCATACACCAGCCATGGTATCGCCAAGTTTCGTTTATATAAGGATTTACAATGAGATATATTTGGCCACTTTCCATTTTGCCCGATTTTCAGCGGCAACGTTACAATTTGGCAACTCGGTCAATTCATGTTATGGATTAATTTATGGTGTAACCGCATTAGACTGCGAGGGAATCGGCAATTGTGTGTTCATATGAATTTATTATTATGGAGTTGTGAACATTCATTTGGATGCTAATTGAACTAATGGATAGGCAGTATTTCGCAGACATGTGTGTTGCTGGGGAGATTTTTACTTGCCACTTCTTCTTCCTAAATCATTCAATTGTAATGGTGAATTGTAGGAGTCTTCAGGGTATTTTTGATATATTTTTAACTAATAAAATATTGTTCATATTCAGTCTAATTTAAAAAAAATGTCTTTCGATATGCAGTCCAAGTCTTACTTTTATTATAGTTTATGTCTTAGCCATGTAATTATTTGTTTGTCATTTATTGATTGATATTCAAAATGTAATGTCAATCATTAAAAATATCTAACAACATGTTGAACCATGGCGTGAGTATTCACTAGTCTGTTTGATTTCGGCGCACATAAAAATAAATGTTTAGTAATATTCATAATACTTAAAAAAGCGGTAACAAAGTAACAGCGACAGAGCTACAAAAAGTTAATGTGAATCCTTTTATAATCATTATAAGAATATGAAATGCTTTGGAAGTGATTTGCTATATGTCTATTTAAAAAAACACAAACTTTCATACACAAACTTAGCCAGTTTAAACAAATCGTTTTTATTCTTCCACATTTAACCATAATTCCATTATTTTCCCATAAAAGTATATTCCAATATCCTTTTAAAGATCGCGTAAGATCAATAAAATACTGAGCAATTTTTAGTCACGCTCAACAGGACCTTTTCTTTCCACCAACAGAACCACACGAATAAAGGCCTTTTCGCACACGAATAAAGGTTGCTGCTTCGTAGAAGTAATCAATCTTGTAAGTAAATTTCATAGTGGGGTCACTGAACTCTGTTAAGCTGTTGAACTTTCAACAAAACAATTGCTAGATGGCAATGGATATGTACAACACATCGAAAATATATTAGTATGTATGTTTGTACAGCAAAGGAGGAGTTTGGCATACAGGCTGCCAAATATGTACTGTTAAACAAATAAAGTGAAAAGCTGGGTATGAATTCTTTCGACTTTGTAAAGACAGCGTTATTGGCGCAGTGCCTGAACGATTGACTGTTAAGCTTAGAGTAGCGGGTTTGATTAGCCCGTTCCGGGTCTGACTGTTTGTGGCGTTGCTCACAAACTTTCGTAATTATAACAGCAGTAAGAACCTAAGATTCGCAGTGCAATGGGAAGATGAATCATATGATTGTATCTGCACACACCAAAAAAAAGTTTATGATCACTAGCATAAGCTGTTCTTTTTTAATGTATGGAAAAAGAATTGAACTGTTTTATTTTTTATATTCTAAAACCATACTTTTAAATAAAGAATCTAAAAAGAAGAAGAAATCAAATAATATACCGTAACAAAAAAGATTTCGAGTTTTTAAAGTAATCGCATTGTTTTTTTGACTTTTTATTATGTTTTTACTTTGCGGCACTCGAAAATTGATAATGCTTTGTAGTTACTATTGCCAAAGATATGAAAAATATGATGCAAGTATTTGAAAAACATGCTAGGTTATAACCTCCCTATCGCTCTAAGGTTTGCTGTAAGAAAACCCAATTCTGGGTTAAGCTTGCCTTTGTACATAACTTACCCTTATGTGAAGTGTTATTTTAATTATATGTGTGTACAATAAAGAATAAGAATAAGCTTATAAAATACTGTATAAAAAACAACCTAATAATAGAACACAAAAAAACTTGTGTACAGAAGATTTTATGCTTAAATCTGAGCACATTTTTCAAAAGTACGTGGTTGAAGAATTTTCAATTTACTCGGAGAGCGGAAGTGAGACAAAATATTGTGCCGAGATTAAATGTAACTAGGTACTCTTACTTGAATTAAAGTTGAAGCTGTTTACAACAATATTACATGTTCTGTATTACAAACATTTGGGAAATCTGGTTGAAGGCAAATGCAGTGCAAAATGAGGGAAGATTTAGATGAATCAAATTTTGTAAAACTCTAAAATTCATTCATTATCTTATTAAGGGTTATAAATTGTATCTGTTTACATTGTTTTATGAGTTTGGATAAAGTGAGTGGATTATATTAAGATTTAGTCATCCAAATTTTAATAAAATATAAAATTTATTTTATTTAGATTTGCCTGTCTCCGTGACAAAAAATCGTAAGTTTATGTCGTATGTATGAATTTACGTAAATAGAATCAAACGATACGAGACCGTACGATAAACCTCTCGTTTCTCCAATACAAAATATCATTAACAAAATTAAATCACTTTCGCGCCACCAATTTAACCGACGCAACAAACTTAACGATGATGAAAACACAAACAAAAACGTCCTTAACTCGAGCAAAAATGACCTATCACCCGGCGACATTGACAAATTATAATATTTCGTACACCATAGGGTTTCCCGGCCCCATTAACATAACAGGGGGGCGACCTCGAGGCCTACATCTACAGGCAAAAAATCTCTGGGAGTCTTCCAAGGCGCCGGTTTATCTGGTTTTTTCGAAGATGAGGCAGACGAGACGGCGCCGACGTCCCGTCGAACGGGCGCCGGACCGAATTGGGCCACCCCGCTTTATACCCTGTTTCATTTTGGCTACAGAACTATTGCTTGAACCCGTTCGTAGTTGAAGTTGAACTTTGTAAATGGTTGTGAACCGAATTGACTTATAATATAATGGAAGATTATGTGGGAGAGTGGGTGAATCTGCAGATGCAATATTAGATAGGAGATGTACAAAGGAAAAGATACATAATCAGGTCGTATGTTAGGAGATATTATTATTAAAGAAATTCGAAGGGGTATTCTATTTTAGGAGCACTAGTTTAAGCTTTTGTTCTTTATTTGGATCAACTTTAGTACCAGTCAATTTAGTATTCAAATCTAGTTCTTTTTGATATTGTTGCCCTAGAAGAATTTCATTGAAAATTCAACGGTTTGCTTTGAGTGGGTGGAACGGAATGGGACTGTCGTCTGACAGTACGAGTCTTCGTACCGACTAAAAACACTCTGTTCCTTCATGTGCATTTTGTGTACCAGGGCCACAGTTATCAGTTTAGGCAGTCTCGTGACCTTGGCAGGTGTTTGGCCCCGTCAGATCGCTAACAGCTCCAGGAAGCGTGTGAACACGACGCGCCGTTGATCTGGCTCTTGATCGCATGGCGAGCTACACATTACTTGCCGACCGCAGTACTTAAATTATAAACGTAGGCGGTTTTCACACGACACCGCTCAACTGCGACTCGAGTTGCTTTAGCTCAGGTGCAAAAAATTATGTTAGTGTAGATTTCATCTCTAATTTTAACTGGAATCCAGAATAGCATCAATTGTACTAATTAATAGATCACACCAACATATAATAATACTGAAACTAATTGAGTGATGCGAATTAGTGGCGATACAATGTTACATTGCTTTATTGTATTTCAATTAATCAATTAAAATTGTTAATCCCATTGTAATGAAACTGAAATTATCTGTTGCAGTTTTAATGCATTAAATTGAGTTTGTGGGAAGCTGGAATTTATTGACATGATAGGTAATTATTTCGGTGGGATATTTTAATTAATGTTTTTTCTTTTGTGCAGATTTTGTGTTCATGTTTTTAATTACAATGAATGTGAACTAGCTGTTGCCAGCGGCTTTGTCCATGTTTGTTTCGAAAATTGTCCCACGAGAACGAAATACTGAGATTAATGGTATCCTATGTGTGATGGTAGACTATAACCTATCTCTGAGCCAAATCTCATCAAGATACGTTCGTCTGTTTTCGTAGACGAAAACAGACGAACGTGTTTTCCGACCCCGGACATAAACTGATAAGAGGGTTTCTTTTTCTCTGCAGCTTACCCTTTTTTTTTTACTTGGTAAACTCATCTTATGAGTCCTCCCACCCAGGGCAGAGCGGGAGGGACTGTCAGACTCGTACTGACTAAAATCCACGGTGTCCTTCAATAGCCCTTTACGTACCGGGGTCACAGTAATTAATGAGTCCCGCGACCAAGATTTTCTAATTTGGTTACTTTTTAAAAAAAACGTTGCCTCCTGTTCTAGAAATTGTATCGTGTATCGTGGGTGCGTTTACAAACAAAGAAACTCACTTACTTATTATATTTTGTATAGTTTATTTCAGTCAAACTTTTATTTTAAGGTCTGTCGCTTTTATTTTAAGGTCTTATCTATCTGTCGCAAAAAAACTTCAAAAAGAGCGTGAAACAGTTGCAAGGTCGGCAACGCGCAAGCGATACCTTTGATATTGGAAGCCATTCCATAGGTTGCGGTGACCATTGTTCATTGGGGGCGGGTCGTATGCATGTTTGTCACTTTTGTACACAAAAAGCTTAAAAAACGTTTGGTAAAGCTTTGCTGTTTATTTACGTTGTTCTATAACTGTTAGTTAAGAATGCGTTTGCCTTTTGCGAACTTGGCCGTGGTATTCTTAGAAATCTCCAAGAATTCATCCGTAGCTAAGTTTTCTTTGGGACTCGACGTGGCGCTGCACAAAACAGAGGCCATGTGTTTTCATGGCCGTCTGAACGCGCCACGTTCAGAGTCCCACATTACGGTGGAAGGGGTTCGCATCGGCGTCGGGAGGACGATGAAGTACCTGGGACTCGTCCTCGACAGCCGGTGGAACTTCAGGGAGTATTTCCTGCATTTGGCCCCAAGGCTGAACCGGGCAGCAGCCGCTCTCAAGCGACTCCTGCCCAATCTCGGCGGGCCAAATGCCTCCTGCCGGAGGCTGTACGCCGGTGTCGTGCGGTCCATGGCCCTCTACGGGGCCCCCGTGTGGGCCCTAAGCATCCGGACGCGACCACTCAAGCTGGTTGCATGCCAGAGGGTCATGGCTATCCGGATGATCCGGGGATACCGCACGATCGCCGGCGAATCAGCCAACCTCCTAGCGGGATTGCTGCCCTGGGATCTGGAGGCGACTGCCCTCCAGCGCGTCTATGAATGGCGCGTGGAGGCGCAGCGTCGGGGCGAATCCCCGCTGCCTCGACAAGTCGAGGCGCGGCGGGAAGAGCTCCGGCGTGATCTCAGGGCAGTATGGAGGGAGCGACTGTCGCAACCGAGGTCCGGGCACGCCGCAATCGCGGCGGTAAGACCCCTCTTTGAGGAGTGGCTGGATAGGCGTCACAGCGTCCTGACCTACCGCATGACGCAGGTCCTCACCGGACACGGAAGTTTCGGGAGGTTCCTGTGTCTGATAGGGAGGGAAGAAACGCCTGGGTGTCACCACTGCGAGGATCGTCCGGAGGACACGGTGGAGCATACGGTGCAGGACTGCCCCGCTTGGGCAGAGCACCGCCGTGTCCTCACGACGGCGATAGGCGGAGACCTCTCGCGCCCGGCATTGGTCGAGGCCATGCTGCGGGGCGAGACGGAGTGGGAAGCGGTCGCCTCCTTCTGCGAAGCAGTCATGCTCGTGAAGGAGGAGGCGGGCCGCCTGAGGGAGAGGACAGCGTCCTCCCTCCACCCCAGCCACAGTGGTAGACGCCCACGGCGTCGGACGTTGCAAGACGATCTCCGGCCACCGTAGGCGCGGGCATGCGGGCAGCGAGTAATGGGCGACTTGCTGTCCGACCATGGACCATGCCCGGGTCGACGGCGCGTTGTGTTCCACGCGCGCCTCAAAGAGTGTCAGCATAGTGACGGGGCCTGTAGAGGGCCAAAGCCTGCCGGGGTCGCGGGACCAAGGGATTACCGTGACCCCGGTACGTAAAGGGATATTGAAGGACACCGTGGATTTTAGTCAGTACAAGTCTGACAGTCCCTCCCGCCCTGCCCTGGGTGGGAGGACTCATTTGATGATTTTACCACGATAAAAAAAAAAAAAAAAACTAAGTTTTCTACCGCTGTTTGACAGGTTTCCCAAGTAAGAAAGAAGATTAACTATTTTTTTACATACTACATTTAAAAACTAAAATTAAAAGTAAAATATTTACAAAAATGACTAAATTAAAACTAAAGGTAAGGTAGGTTAAGGTTAAGGTTTTAAACTTAAAAAAAAGTAAGAAAGTCAGGGTTTAAGGATCAATAGACTAAGACTAGGTAGTCGGTAGTTTAACTTTTGTGACGTAAAGGGCTATTGAAGGACACCGTGGATTTTAGTCAGTCAATTCTGACAGTAGGGTGGGTGGACTCATTTGTTGATTTTACCACGTTAAAAAAAAGTGCATAGAACATAACAGAAGTTTATGAGGTTTGGAAATTGATTGACTGTTTACTTCTTGCTACTAGTTTAAATTATTATTTTAGTGAAGAATATTATGATGAATGAAGATAACGTCATTGATATGAAGGTCTTAATTAAATACTGATAGTGAAAAAATAAAAAATGAACGTTTGGCGCCGTTTTTTTTTCAAATTAGCGTGCTAATATCATTAAATGAGTCCTCCCACCCATACTGTCAGACTTGTACTGACTAAAATCCACGGTGTCCTTTAGTAGCCCTTTACGTACCGGGGTCACGATAATTCGTTAGTCCCGCGACCCCGGCAGCCTTTGGCCCTCTACAGGCCCCGATGTTTGGCGCCGTGGCTGAACGGTTGACTGTGTGCGACACGGATTCGATTCCCTCACGGAATAAATATTTGTATGATCTATTAGAAGTTGTTCTTGTATTTGTGTTTAAATATTTGTAAACTCCTTTGTAAAGTACTTATAAACGGGACAAAAATCAAAAAAAGCAATATTTCGATGTTATCCCAAAACTTACTAAACCACAGATAAATAGCCAACCAAACTATAACTACTGAACTACTCCCAAATCCGTTCTACCAATACACGGAATCAAAACAGCTCCTTCCACTCCAGGACTAATAACGTGTGATGACGTAATAACGTCTGCATTGTCTGGAAAACAGCCAGTGGGATGTCCTTCAGTCCTTGGCTGGAGATAAGGCGACGGCGCGGCGCCATAGCGTTCTACCGTTATGGCGGCCTCGAGGTCAACCCGGACTTTCCCGGGACTATAGTGTTGTGATACCGCATTCTGACTAATGCGGGAATGTGTGGGATTGAGAGGTTTTTTTTTTTTTGTGAGTCATGTGGGAGGTTCGCTTTTGACGAAGTGGTATTTTAAGTCGGTGTCTATTTTTGGGTTTCGAATGACTTTTTCAAGTCTGACGGTATTTATGTTGTGTGAATAAGTATTGAATATATTTATACAATTATTATTTTAATGAACAGAAATAATATTTTTTGTTGAAGACTTACATATAAATAACTAGCTGTTGCCAGCGGCTCCGCCCGCTACAAATCTAAAACGATCCAACGGGAACAGGTTATTAACTATCTGTATACTAAATTTCGTCCAAATCCGTTAAGTGGTTTTTGCGTGAAAGAGTAACAAACATCCATCCATTCATCCAAAGGAACTTTCACATACCACAGAGCATAGCAGCCAGGATATTCGGCTTACATCGAAATAAAGGGTTCTATTTACACTATGTAATTTTCGCTTCATATTTAAAGGATTGCAAGCAAATGGACAACATTACTTTCCGTTTCATATTTCCTAACATATTGATTGATTTTAGGCTTCAGGCCTTTATCAAACAGACAGGCGAGTCCAAAGCTATAACGAACCGATATGAGACGTCAGTCCGATAGTTTGGTCACACTATCGGATGGCTTTCGCTTTTCTATGTGACTGGATTCAAACAATTCCATACATTACAAACAAAAACGCCTCGCTTCGCATTCGTCACGCCTGTCTGTTTGACAAAGGCTTAAAAGAATCATGTCCTCTATCATCCAACCACCTAAAATAGAACATGATATTAAGTTCATTACTACCAATCCTCATAACCATCATCGACCATTAAATTCACTTTTCAATCTCAAAATCCAACCAATAGTGGTGATGCTTACACAAAATTACCCAGCCAATTCTGTGTGCAACTAACTTTACAACCGCATTGTAATATAGAGGTGACTATGAAGCGTTACCCAGTTAGGCGTAAGTAACTCTGTTTCCATGGTTAACCGGGTTTGCCGATGTATTTATAGGCACAGGGAGCGGGGCCTGACTGGGCTTCGGAGTTTATATATAGCCGATATTGATATACCTGTACTGTTATGTGATTGGAGGAGTAATGTGGGTTTTTAGAATAGATTTTGTTTTGTATAAAGGTGGTTTTATGTTGATTAATTATTAATTTTGTGAATGAACTCTTGTGTTTTGATGAATTTTTGGTGAGATGGGTCGGAAAATAAACTGTTGTCTTTTGAAAAAAATAACAATATATGTAGATTGATCAATGGTGAATTGTCTCTTTTTTATCTATATGTTCCCTGAGAATTTTACGATATCGTCAACCTAACGCGCTTTTCTTCTTTTCACAAAGAAGTTAATTCGTCTCATTCTTCTTTGTCTTGTACTTTGTTAAACATTAATTTAATGCTCAAAATTTAATTAGCTTTTGGCTGCACTATGAGATTGCAAGTAAAACAATAAAGTCTTTTTTTTATCTTTTCTTTTAAAATCATCGTATGAGTTCATCCACCCAGAGCGAGACGGGATGTACTGTCAGACTTGTACTGACTAAAATCCACAGTGATCCTTCAATAGCCCTTTACTTTCCAAGGTCACACTTAAAAGTCCTACATTGAGAATGCAAATGAATGCAAAAGAAATCTTTACACAAATACAAATTGCTTTCAGCAAAGGTTTACTCAAAGGTTTGTTTCTTGAAAATCTTTCTTTAATAGACACATACAGCCAGCACATCAACCTACCCCAATCTGTTGTTCTTGACTAGACTTTAAACTTTATCATGTAAGCTGAAGGTTCATTTTGTATTGGAAATGTTTAATTTCTAAAAATGGTTGCACAGACGCCACTACAACCTAGTGGCGTTTGTGCAACCATTTTTCACGAGTTAAATTAAAACCTCCTGTAATTAGGACCAAGCCTAATGCCGGTCACAAATAAGGACTTCTATTATTATTAACAAAGTGAATAAAGAGATATATCAACATTGTTAAATAAAAAAGCTATAAGTGTAGCTTCCACATTGCACAAGTTATTATTATCAGTATGTACTCAGCTATTTCGATGCACGTGGGTGTCAAATTACTATTTACGTGCGAACAGCTGATATCTCTTATCAGTGCATGCATACTGCACGTGTTTGGCTTACAAGTCGGAGCTACAACTGCTCCACTGCTCAATATCAGCATTATACTAGACGTGTAAATGTTGCAAGTCGGCAACGCGTTATCAAGCAGGCTGTATGCTTGCTTGTCACCTTAATCTTAATTGATTTTTATTTACGAGTATATACCATATACGTAAAAAACAATTGCTGTTCGTTAGTCTCGCTAAAACTCGAGAACGGCTGGATGGATTTGGCCAATTTTGGTTTTGAATTATTTTTGGAAGTCCAGAGAAAGTTTAAGAGGTCAGTAAATTAATTAATGTATATATTTAAGTAGATTCTGAGGCGGTACGAAGTTTGCCAGGTTAGCTAGTGGTATATAAAAAATTGGATTTATCTTCCCACATAAGGTATATGTCTGAAACCATTGGTTAACGAATGGCGGTCTTAACCTAGAATTAGTATGCTAATGTATGAAGTAACTCTATTTTTAATCTGAGTAACGATTTGCATGTCGTTGTACTATTGATGTAGTTTTGTTTATAAGATATACCATAGAAATTAAAAAAAAAACAATTAGATTGAAAACATACATTTACAAAGTTCTAGCGTTCTTTTGTAAGATTTTTGTGGAATGCGACTAAAAATATTATTCGCATAATTTTAATATTTCTGACTTAAGTAAAAAAATCTTCCTATCCTTCTAAATCCAATGGTTGCTAAAACTAACTTTTTATAAAACTTTGCAGCACACTAGGCTTTTCTCCTTTATCAGGATGCGTTTAAAAACATTTAAATTCAGATACACAAACAGCTAGACTCGGAACAACTACTTGTAGATCATACAAATTATCATACAATGTACCGCACGGAATTACTATTATTACTAATTAATTAATTATAATATATAATAATATATAATATTATTAATTAAATGACGCAAATGGCAGCAGTCAAACGATCATCCACTGCACCAACTGGAACGTTATCGTGACACATTTTTTTTCCGACTATTGTCTATAAGGTTCAAATTACAGCAACCATCAAAAAGCATAACACTCCAAACAATGCCTCCAAAATTAACAACCAATATATAGTTTACAGCTACTTAACAAGTACTAAACACGTTACTAGAGCGGCGATACTAAAAATGATTGCGCAAAGAAATCTTACAAGTGAAGGCTAGATTATATGAGGCGTTGCTGGGGGCTGTGGGGTTGTGGGGCTGTGAAACAGGGGGTAATGACCGCTACGGAGTGCGAGCGAAGACTCCGCGGCGCCGAACTGGGTGAAACAGTTCGATAATACGCGACGTACAAGATTTTGTTGGCTTTAGCCACTTTTAGCCCTGATTTTGTATGTTTTAGCCACTTTGAAAAGCAGTGCAATTCATTGATGAGTTTATGTCTTACAGATTTTATGACCCAAGTAATATTTTCTGCGGGAACTTAAAAGACAGATCTTTGAGTAGGTCATCAATATTAAATAACTCTTGCCGAGGTCTGTGTGTAGATAATTGTTCCAAAATCAAAGTCGAAATCATTGTATCTAAAAACGCCACTTTAGAAATGTTGCTAAAAAATTGCGATAAGATTATCCTTTATCAATTTTCTACTCTATTGCTTGAGCAATAGAATATAATATTCCATTCTATGATTTTTATCGCAACGCTGCATTGATGTTTATAAAGTGGCCTTTTTAGACACGCTGGTTGCTAATTACCAAGGTGAAATGTCGACTACCGTAGCGGCTTCTGTCTACCGCTTCGCCAACGCGCCGCTTTTATGAGTGGCGGCGCGGTTGCAAAGGTATACACATAAAAGCGGCGTGGTGGCGGCGCGGTGACGGTGCGGTGGCGGCGCGGCGGCGGTGGCATCGTGTACAAGAGCCCTAAGGCTCGCTGCCTCCGATGCCTTTAACACTGCTTATTTTCAAAGTTAAGCTAAGCTAAAGTTGAACATGTGAGCTTTTATTTAAGTGTCACTTAGTGTAAGTAAAAATGATCACGAGTGTTAAAATATTTTGAAATAAAAACCTCAATAAAAATACAGAATTGACGATGAATTTGTATTTCGTGAAAAGCACCCAAACAAAAAATTGAAACGCACCCCGTCAAAATACACTTCATTGCGATTTATTTAATAACAAACAGTATGTAGTGAACTTGGCCTTACAACTCAATGCAAACATGAAATGAAATCCTGTAATTGAAAGCTGCTGTCTGCTTTCGCTTTCGAAATTCCGTGAAATGGAATCCATGGAACAACATTTCATGCTCCATCGAGTCTGAGTTCGTAGAACTGACATAATAGAGATGCGATTGCTACGGCGTAGCGGCGTAGACAGGCGCATTTGCTACGGCGTAGCAACGTAGACAGCTGGTCTACGAGCCATCGATTTGAGATACAACTCGGCTATAAGATTGATATTTGATGTCAAAACAGTTATGGATTTTCGTAACAATAAAGTTTATCTAAAAATATCAACGAATTAAGCTAATATTTGAATCGATTAGTTTTACTTAGCAATAAAAGTAAAATACACACTTAAATAAACATTAATATCAAGTGACCGTGACCCTGGAACGTAAAGGGCAATTGAAGGATACCGTGAATTTTAGTCAGTACGAGTATGACAGTACCTCCCGTCTTGCCTTAAGACGGGAGGTACTGTCAGACTTTGATGATTTTACAACGCTAAAAAAAACACGTTATAACGTTTATTCCGGTATTATTATTCGGTTTCATTGGGCCAAGTCGCTGGAATCACCTGCCTAGCCTTTTCCCAACTATATTGCGGTCGGCTTCCAGTCGAACCAGATGCAGCTGAATATCAGTATTTTACATGGAGCGACTGCCTATCGGACCTCCACAACCCAGTAACTGGGTAATACGATACCCCATGGTATCGACTGATTATCATACTTTCGAGCTTCTGACTGTGATTGTGGCTGTCAAGGATATAGAAATTACAGCTGTGACCACGGCTTTACGTGCTTGTCGAGACACGTAGGAAACTCGCTGTGACAGATGGTCACCCATCCACAGACCAACCTCGACAAGCGCGGCTTAACCCGGAAGATCGGCCTGTGCGGCTGTACTTATTTAGCTACGAGCTAATAATATCTAGTATAAATAAAAATCAATTGCTGTCCGTTAGTCCCGCTAAAACTCGAGAACGGCTCGACCGATTTGGCTAATTTAGGTTTTGAATTATTTTTGGAACAGAGAAGGTTTAAAAGGTGTCAGGCCTGTTGGTCTAGTGGTTAGTGACTGCTATGCCAGAGGTCGTGGGTTCGATTCCCGCCCAGGACAAATGTTTGTGTGATGAGCACGATCATTTGTTCTGTGTCTGGGTGTAATTTATCTATAATATGTATGTATTTAGAAATATATAAGTATGTTTATCAGTTGTCTAGTACCCATAACACAAGCTCTGCTTAGCTTGGGACTAGATGGCGTTGTGCGATAGTTGTGGAATATTTATTTATTTATTTAAAAGGTGAGTAAAGTAGTTAAATAAAATTTAAATTCACGGTAATTATCAAGGTATTTTGTGTTATTTATAATTTTGGGCCTAATTCAAATAGTTTACTATTTTTGACATAGTAGAAGTCAATAGATGTTAGTCATGCAGTGAACGGTTATTGTTCACGCAATATTTCCGTTACAACATAAATACTGCTGGATTTTGAATATTATTTGTAAAACACGAATTAGTTTAATGAAAATCTTGGTTAGTACACTATTAAATAGTTAAATGAACGCTTTCGTGGTTTCAGATCAGGTTTAGTCAACTACCAATATTGTTAGAATATAAAATGGGACTCAAAATTACAAAAAGCCATATTTTGAATCAGAAAAAATAAAACAGTCAATCATAATCAAGAGGCTAAAGGCGGTCGCGGGACTCACGAATTCCCGTAACCCCAGAACGTAAAAGGCTATTGAAGGACACCGTAGATTTTAGTCAGTACGAGTCTGACAATCCCTCCCGCTCTGCCCTGAGTGGGAGGACTCATGTGATGATGTTACCATGTTAAAAAAAAAGGGGCTAAAGACGACCGGGCATAAGCAAATAAGCGCGAAGCTTTTCCTTTTAGAGGGCGGGTAATTATCAAATGACTTCTCCCGCTTTGGATCAAAGCCAGAGGACAGCAGCTCCGGCGCGTTCAAAGGAGCCGGCTAGCCGTTAATCGGCTTCTTTGACAACGCCGCTACCGGCTCGCTACCTACTGGCTTCGAGTCTGATGTCTTCATAACTCGAACCCAGAGTTTAGTTAGTAAGACATGAACCGTCTTACCACAAAAAAATTAAACATCTGTTAAACAGTTGTCTAAAAAAACTGTGAAATTCAAAATGACATTTTACCTTGATATAAGGATCGTTTTGCAGTGTCACTTATTTTAGACAAAAGTTCAACATGTGTTTATCTTTTTGTGGTAACACGGCACGAGTTGCTTCAGTTGCCTTTTGCGTTCTAGAGCCGCGTTAACTTTTTCAAACAATGCTGCAAAGCATAAAGCTTAGTAGTCTACTAGCAAGACAGAAGAGGACATAATTTTTAGTGTTATGATGATGTCAAAGGAAGATCGATGATAAAATGCGAAAACAATCATCATTGAAGACAAGCAAGTAATATCGTATCTGTATGAAATTTTACGCCATTAATTTTACGTTAGGTTGCCATTACTGCGGGCATGCGGGCAGCGAGTAATGGGCAACTCGCTGTCCGACCATGGACCATGCCCGGGTCGACGGCGCGTTGTGTTCGACGCGCGCCTCAGAGTGTCAGCAGAGTGATGGAGCTAGAGGGCCAAAGCCTGCCGGGGTCGCGGGACTGTACGAATTACCGTGACCCCAGAACGTAAAGGGCTATTGAAGGACACCGTGGATTTTAGTCAGTACAAGTCTGACAGTCCCTCCCGCCCTGCTCTGGGTGGGAGGACTCATTTGATGATTTTACCACGATAAAACAAAAAAAAGGTTGCCACTGGTAAATAGCCGGTGGTGTTGCCAGGCGACTCATTGTCGGTTGGCATGCCAGTCGGGCTTGTAAACACGTTGCCATGTAGGTTACAGCATCTGCAATGCTAACTAACGTTCTAGTCAAGAATCGAATCATTTACTGCTAATAGCAAGGTCCTCCTCCTTTTCGTATGGTTGATGACCAACCTGGTGTCAGAGTTTAAACCGCCCGTAGGCCTCTGACATGGCTTCACACACCGTTGAAAAATCTCTCAGGTGTGCTGGTTTCCTCACGATGTTTTCCTTCACCGTTTTTAGCAAGTGATAATTAATTTATAATACGCACATGAATTCTAAAAGACATTGGTGCGTGCCGGGGTTCGAACCTGGAACCTTTGACTTGGCAGTCCAACGGTCGTACCACTCGGCTATCACTGCCCCTAAATTTTTTTCTTCTAGATTCAAAATAACTCGACAAAATTTATTCATTCCATTTAATTTTAAATTCATTAGCATCGCGCTATTTCCTTTTTTGTTGGAATAATGTGAAGAGATGACGTGATAGCATATAACTTTACTAGAAGACGATGAAACAGGCAAATAATGTATGCTTAACAACCCACCCATAGACAGTTAACAAAAATTTAAAAAAAAGCAATAAACGACCAAAGTCCAAACCAAAAAACGTCAGTAAAGTAAACATGTCAATCACTCGACGGAAAATTCATAGACTATAGATGCAGTATCAAAACAACGTTTGACTGACAAAACGAGTCGTGTCGAGGTATCGACGATCGTCGGATATAGGGCAATTTCCCGCCAAAAGTGACCGCTACAGAGCTACCAACGATACTGGCAGGTGAGGGTAGGTACTGGCGGGTTTGACAGCGGGGAT
The DNA here is from genome assembly GCA_943136025.2 of Agrotis puta. Taxonomy (NCBI): domain Eukaryota; kingdom Metazoa; phylum Arthropoda; class Insecta; order Lepidoptera; family Noctuidae; genus Agrotis; species Agrotis puta. The sequence continues at coordinate 15,239,948 of OW964169.2, read as the reverse complement.
ATAGAAAGGGATTTCGATTTCATTTTGAAGTAACTTTTTATTCTAACGGAAATACTTCTACGGGAATATTTTAAATATAGTATGTGACAGTCAGGGAAGTTCCCTTTTTAGAAAAAAAAATTCGGAATCGGATCAGTAGATTCAAAAATGATCCCCGACGAAGTGCCAATGTGTTTTTTTTAATCCTACGCAGGACAGTAAGTACCGAATGAGTCCTCCTTTCCGGGTGAAGTGAAAGGGGCTGTCTGACCAAAATCAACATATTACTTCAGTTGCCCTTTGCAATCCACGACGTGGCATGGGATACAGTGGGAATTAATGTCACGGTTTAAAATATTTTTTACTAAAAATGTATGCCAACTTCAAGTACCGTAGCCAGCTCTTTTTATTGCACCATCACAATAAATTCTTCGACCTACAAATACCTATGCAGCTCACAAACACTACTTAACCACTACTGTGCCATCAACTGTTCTCTCTCGTCATGCGACGAATATCAGGCGCTGATCTTTTGATTCTTTAACCATTCTGATTTTTTAACCATTTTTCAGAAATTATGTATGCCAACTTCATTCGAATACCAAAAGATATCTATAGTACTTTTTTTTGACGTGGTTAAATCATCAAATGAGTCCTGCTACCCAGGGGAGGGCAGGAGGGACTGTCAGACTTGACTGACTAAAATCCACGGTGTCCTTCAATAGCCCTTTACGTACCGGGGTCACGGTAATTCTAGAGTCCCACGACCTATCTATAGCACTTGAAAAATTCCAATATTTCATTATTCAAATATCATACAAACCCTTTTTTGGGCGGGAGGGACTGTCAGACTTGACTGACTAAAATCCACGGTGTCTTTCAATAGCCCTTTACGTACCGGGGTCACGGTAATTCGTGAGTCTCGCGACCATCAAACAAACCCTTCGACCGAAAAATACATATATGCTCTCACAAACACAACCCGTAACCGCCACTGTTCTATCAGCTGTTCTCTCACGTCATGCGACGATTGTCAGGCGATGCAAAGTGGATTACAGTACTCAGCGGCGACTCAAGTACGTCCATGGACGTCATACGCGATATTTACTCAACTTAATAATACTCGTTGGCCTCGATTGTTTTGTTCGTTTCCAACGGCCGGGGAAGTCTGTTTTAAGTCACTATTGATATTTTATTTTAACTTTTCCCCACAATAATAGCCGGGCAGCCAGGCTAGCGGCATCTCCACTTGATTTTTGCGATAATAGTTTTTAAATGCTTGTATAAAACGTCCATTAATGCCGGAGGTCGTGGGTTCGATTCCCACCCAGGACAAATGTTTGTGTGATGAGCACGATCATTTGTTCTGTGTCTGGGTGTAATTTATCTATCATATGTATGTATTTAGAAATCTGTAAGTATGTTTATCAGTTGTCTAGTACCCATAACACAAGCTCTGCTTAGCTTGGGACTAGATGGCGTTGTGTGATAGTTGTGGAATATTTATTTATTTATTATTAATTTAATTAACGGCATTTCGCGTTAGTGTGGCCCTAGCGTAAGAATTACTTCTGAATCTTAGATGCGTTTGCAAACCTGTAAAATCACATAATACACAAATAACTCCGGAACAACTACCTGTAGGGCATACAGATATTTCTTCTGTAACAGAATAGAACCCGCGACACGTAGCGTAGACCGTGCTGTCAAATCTTTCTGCAACCTTTTTCTCAATCTATTCTATTTGGGATCGTCATAATTTATGCTGTATTTGATTTTCTCAATAGTAACCTGGTCTTTGGACTCGTGACCGGTTAAAGGTCTTCTACACAGTGCACTCGTTTCTAACCGCTCTTGAAGTGAGTGCGCTCTTGAAATGGTAAGTTAATACTGCTTGTATACACCATTGTACGTCACTGTACTCAGAATTGTAGTTAGGTTGAGCGTCATCTGTCGCGTCAAAGTCGAGTACGAGTAAATAGTCTACAGTATTTGTGACCCACTATGTCAAGCTACTTGTGGATGCGATTGTACTCAATATAACTTGTAGGTGTACTTGTCAGTACACACATTACTCAGTGGTAGTGCAGTTGATTCGAATTCATTATGACTGAACGTATTTCTGAGCCATATCTACGAAAAAACCATACCTCAACACTGTTAGAGGGCCAAAGCCTGCCGGGGTCGCGGGACTCAAAATTTACCGTAACCCCGGTACATATTAGTCAGTCAAATATATAATGTGATAATTAATTGAAAGTCTCACATCCATGTGAAAATCGTCAATAATGTTGTTGACTTGCTTGAGTTTACGAGTCGAGTTACATGATAACCGACAAATACTCGCACGGACTGGATGAATTAACTCAAACCTGGGTGATTCTTTTTTCAAAATATATTTTCGGGGACCTGCATGGTTTTCGTATGAATTAAACAATTTAAAATGTCTGGATTATAAAATCGACTGTGACCTATAAGTTTGTTTCGGCTGTTTCTTTTCAGAACAGTCAAGAACGAAATACAAGCCTCACCTAGGAGTACTTTCGAAAAATGAGTTTTTTGCATGTAAAACAGTTTATCAAACCAATTTAAAAAACAAATATCAATTATTTATCAATCAATAAACGCATAAAAAACTTTAAAACCCTCAACTGTTCATTATAAATTAGTTCAGGTATAAAAACCTACTAAACTAGATGGTTCGAAAGGAAGAAGAAAAACCTTTTAATTGAGTTAAAATTGCAGCTAAGTGCAATAATAATGTCAGCCTTTTCCAGCTAAAATGAAATAATCAATTTTTACTTCAATTAACTTTATAACCGTTCGAGTCACTTTAACTAAATTGTCGCGAGTAGACTCGTGTCTTTGAGTACTGTAGTGATGACTCTTTAGTGTAGTTGACCATACCACAATCGTGGATTGAGGAGCGATTTTAAGCCACCATAAAAAGGCTTAAGGACGGCGAGTAATGGGTAGCTTGTCGTCCAATCAACCAGCCCTGAGTCAACGGCATGTCGTTTTCGCACGCGCGCTTCAAGGACTTGATGACTAGTAAATCGACAGGTCCCTAAAAGAGAAAGGGGCGAAACCCCTGCTTCGGGGCTGTCTTAAAAGGGTACTGATACATTGGAACGCGCAAATGCGAGCTGAAGGTTCACATCGGTTTTTAGTCGGTCTAGTCTGACAGTCTCTTTCACTCCAAAAATTGAATGTTTTTTACCCAAAAATAAATAACTAAGTTGTGACATAGAACTACCTTCCAGATATCTGCAACTGCAAACTGTGTGAAGCTACCCTTTCGCAACAGGAGTTGCTGGAATTTTGAGGATTCTTAAGAAAAGTAACGACTGTCAAAGATCTGAGACCGTTGAAAAACTATGAATGACAGACGAAACAACGTACTAGTTGACAAAATTGATAATATCAAATTGTGATAATCATTATAGACGACTAATCTTTATATCTACACTAAAAAGAAGAGGAAAATTTGTGTATTTTAGTAATGAAAATGTTCAAAAACTACTAAATCGATTTCAAAAATTCTTTCACCCTTTGAAAGCTGTTTCGGTTCTAAAATAGGCAGTAAAGGGCGGGGTATGAGCGGGCGAAGCATCTGGCAAAAACTAGTGTTTAGAGAGTAAAAAATTTAAAATAATAATAACCCGGACCCTTTTCCCGATGCTGGTGGACTGCTATTTTTTATATTTTTAAATGTTTTTATAGCTTTTTTGTAAAAATATTTAAAAGTGTAATTAATAAGTGAACAAATGAATAAAGGATAATAATAAACTATAATTAAAAATATAACAAATTCACCAGTGCCATGTTTAATGCCTTAGAAGTTTAGAACTATACGGGTCAGTAATGAACAGGGGAGGTTGGGGGTGTGACGAGTTAAGACCATTAGTTACACGCCAACATAGAGGAGGCGGGGGAGATGGCAACTTCAGTGCAACGCTTTTGTGGGCTATGCACCGATAATGTGTTGGTTGTAATGTAATGGCGTTGGAGTTTAGTGGTCAGTTATGAAGTAGAACGCAGAGGTTATTGATGAGATAGTAATTTGTGCTATCTTTCGAGTAATATATATTTGATTGAATAAATCTAATTAGTTCGTCTCCTAGATTATCAAAAAATATTTGACACGTATTTTTTCTTTTGTTACATAAACCAAAATTGACGAAGATACGACGCTTTTAGAACTGCCAATACGTCACAAGCAAGTATAGTTTTTACTGGCTTCTGCCGTCACGAGACCCCACTCTCGAATTTTGATGCGTTATATCTTTGTATGCATCGATTTAACAGAAAAAGTACATATCCATTATTTTTCAAAACTCTGGTGGAACAATTAGATTTGCAATTTATTGATATTGTCAACATGCTTATTAAATCATTCCCTTTCCAGTTTAATATGGTGCAACCGATAGCTCTTTACGTTCTAGGTTATCAGCATCACGACGCCGGTCGGTCCTGCGACGTTTTTTGTTTTATGTTTTACTTAAGTTTTTCTTTCCAAACTTTGTCCCATATTAGGATTTTTTCCTGAAATATAATTCAGTGATATGGTGTGTGTATATAATTCAGTGTTTGGATTGAGCGTAAAAGTACTTGTCGATCATACAAATATTTGTTTCATGCAGAAATCGAACCCGCGACACGCACTGCAGAAGTTTATCGCTCAGATACTACGCCTGCCATAGCGTCGTTGGTTATTATCAGACTTTTGGGTTGCTACACTACGTCCCATAGACAAACAGTCCAATTAACTAAAACAACATAAAAAAATGTAGAAGTTACTAAAGACACACGTACATTGGTGTGTCAAATAAATTAAAGGACATTTTTACAATACAAAGTTTCGAACACAATTCAAAAAATATGTCAAAGTTGTATCACTGACACCTGCGTTGCGATAGTTCAATGACCGAGCCAAACACGGGGTTTTAATTACTACACACATTGCTACCGTAGCATTTGTATACGCTCACTTTTTCAAAAACAAATATTGGACTACAATATACATGTAGGTTTTACACATTTTTAACCGACGTCAAAAAGGAGGAGTTTCTCAATTCAACTGCGTATTTTGTAGGGGGACAGTGTATAAGACGGGGACGCGAGGTATGATGAGAAATCACACACTTAAGGCAAACTTAACATAATACTAACGGAGCGCAAGCGCCATCAAGACGTCATTTGCAAGCGGCCATTAACAAATGGCGTCCTGCTGTTCCCATATGTATGTTACTCGTTTTGTCAGTGACGCCTGGTTCGATTTTGTTAAATTTCTATTTTTGTTTGAAAGGCAAATATACTTAATACTTGCTAGGTGGTCCCATGATCATCAAGTCAGGATATGATGGTGGAATCTTGGAGAAATCAAAGGAACTCTACAAAAAAATACAACGAAACTAAAGTATATAATTTCATATATACATTTTTTTTTAAAACGTTGCTGAAATTTCTTCTGTGTCGTGGGTACGCTTACAAACATGGAAACTTCTAAAGAGAAATTCCTAGTGTGGGGCAACGTTGTTTTTTAATAAAAAGAAAAAATAAATAAATTATGTTGCCTCTTTGTTAAGAGCAATGAAAGTTTATAATAATAGTTAAATTTAAACCATTCATAATCCAGTCCCAAATAAAATCCCATTAATTTACAGCGTTAAATAACGTGATTCCTGAATGTCATAAATTATGATGTTGATTCCGTATCACGAATTTATTTAATTTTATATGGAATATGATGATGAACCGCAATTTTTGGATTGAGCGTAAAATTGTAGCAGAATGTGAAAGTTCATGCCGTATGACCTTTAGCGGGGAAAGCGTTTCGTGACGAAGTTATCCTTAAAGTGGTAATGTGTGACATTTCCAATAACCTACTAATATTTTTTCACGACACGGTTGGTGCAGTAGCCGAATGATTGACTACTACGCTGCGTGTCTCAGGTTTGATCTCCCACGGAACATGTATGATTGTATGATTTACAATTAGTTGTTCCGGGTATGGTTGTATGTGAGTTTCGATGTTTGTAAATACACCCGAAATTCATGAGAAATAAAAATTTTGATTAAAAACAAGATTTGTTAAAAAAATATGTGAATGTTTGTCTTTCGAAATTCGATTTTAGTAATATTAGTTTTATTCGCGAAAGGCTCGCGTTTGACCACTATATATACATGGTATAATATAGTACATCACATCATCGCTTACTATATAGTAGTATATAGTAAGCGATGATGTGGTCGACGGTGAAGCACGCTTGTCTAAAAATAACCTATTTACTCTTGACCTTGAAAACCCAATGATAACTAAGATGTACTATTTTTTTATTAAAAACACAAAATTTATAAAACGCAGAAAGTGTTAAGATTTATTTTTTGTCTTTGATCAGTCATCTGTTGTTAAATCTGAGTTAAAATTCTACATTTGTTGGCCAAAGCCCATCATATCAGTACCAAAAACTGTTACGATTTGAATAAGCTTCAAGAAAATGGCGGTTAGTTGAAAAGCGAACTTTGGCAATGGGCCCAGAATAACATAAGATAGAATAAGTCTTAAAAACTAGTAACCTGACATTTGTGGGGCAAGTTGGGCAAGAATTTATTACTATTTTTCTTATTCTAGCAGCGATTTTTGAGCTAGGCATATCGTTAGATTGATGAACCTATGCGTAATGCCCGCATTGCATTTTTTTATTTATAACTTGCTTTTATACGCGAGTTCAAACGCGTGGTATTTGGAATCAAGAATCTATGTATATTCTATATGAAAAAAAGATTTTATTGCGGAAAAATGGAGGCTATATTTTGTTACACTTCTACTAATGCGTGCGCTTGCAGATGGCGATTAATGAACAGCTCGCCGTCAGCTTGCAATTAAGGAGCATACCCGAGCCAACGACGCGACGTGTTCCACCCGTGCCTCTAGGAGCTGTTAGAAAACTGATGGTGATGGCGCCCAAGAGGCCCGGGACTGTTTTAAAAGGATACCGCGGCACTGGAAAAAGGGTATTTGAAGGAATAGGTTGATTTGTAGTCAGTCTGACCCAAAAACGGGAAGAATCAATTGATGTTGTTCCAACCCTAAAACACACCCGTTCAATTGAAAGTTGCTACTCGATGCATTGCTACAGGTCTTTTTTTGCTTGAGGCATGGAATTCCAAGCAGTAGTTTTTGCGTGTTGCGTATATACAGACAGACAGAAAATCCAAAAAATGTAGTTTTGTTTTCTGTTCATTCATTCAAACTTTCACAATTATAATATTTGTCAATTAGTCACACAGTGAAATACTTTTTTTCTTCCTTATACTTTACCATAATCGTTCTTGTCAATAAAATATCACCTTATCTTAACAATTAGGCCCACCACAATCAATAAACGGGTTTAGCGCTAAACTGCCTTAGAATATCACTGTATCCTTGTCAAATTGTTTGAAGTTGACAGAGACAAAACGATGATTTAAATCAGTTTAGCGCTAAACCTGTTTAGTGATTGTGGTGCAAGTGGGCCTTAGTAAGTGAAACTTAAATTAAAATATAAACAGTACTTAAAATACAAATAACTACCTACAAATCGATCAAACAAAAAACTAAGTAATGCTAAACGCGTCTACTATTAAACATTGACGAAGCCTAATGTTCATAACCGTATATCCGTATATTATGTACGCCCGACTGCCTTCACAGAGTACCTAATACTTGTACCTATGGCTGTGTTTGTATAACCGGCGCGGCGGCTCGGCTACAATAACTTATTGGGCGAACCTACAGCGTTTTAAGTCTGTATTTCTATGTACCTATTTAGTATACTCTTTTCTTATTTAACTTGGTAAAATCATCAAATGAGTTCTCCTCGCCAGCTCCTCTCCAGCTCCTCTCCAGCTCCTCTCCAGGTGGAGCGGGACTGTCAGACTTGTACTGACTAAAATCCAAGGTGTTCCTTTAAAAGCCTTTTACGTTCCAGGGTCACATTTACCTGACAAAACAATTCCGCGACCCCGGCAGGCATTTAGCCCTCAGATTCCTGACAGGCCTTTAAGGCGGGGTGCTAAGACAGGAAACCTCCACGTGCGCCCGTGGACTGGAGTTCCCCTTCGGATACGTCCGGGGGGAAGACCAGTTTTTCGGGCCGGTGCACCCTGGGATGCGGGCAAAAACTCTTTTAGGCACTGTGTGCCTAAGGGGTCTCTTTGCCCGTATGCGAATAGCCTGTCGGGTGGATGCTCCAACGCGTGTCCCTCTGAGCAGCAGAGGGCACAGCGGCGGAGCGGGCTTGCGGACGGTGAGTAATGGGTAAGCTCGCCGTCCGATCAAGGACCAAGCCCGGGTCGGTGGCGCGTCGTGTTTCACGCGTCACCGACGGGGCCCCTTACGGGGCCAAATGCCTGCTGGGGTCGAGGCTTTTTTCTTAATCCAGGATACCGCGGCCCCGGAACGTAAAGGGCATCCGAAGAAACACGGGTGGATTTTAGTCAGTAAGAGTCTGACAGTCCCTTCCACCCCGCCCAGGGCGGGAGGACTCATTTGATGATTTCGCCACCCTAAAAAAAAAAAAAGCCCTTTAAGGCGCGCGTGGAACACGACGCTATGTCGACCCCGGCATGGTTCATGATTGGACGGCTAGTCACTCATTCCAGGCATGACATTATGGTCGAGTCTGTTAGTCCCTTCCGTCCCACTCTGGGTGAGAGGACTCTTTTGATTATTTTACAATGATATAAAAAAGTATGATGCATGCATGAACGATGAAAAAATTCTCTATGCCTAAAAATCTCTTCACTACGCTTTCTCATTCTAGCGTTTCCTATTCACAAGTCCGGTTTGGAATATATTTAAAAATATATAATTATTTATATGAGATACATTCCTTTGGTATTTGGGCAGTAACTGGTATGGCGATAGCAGCCAATAAAATGTCATGTTTCCATACAAAAAAGCTTATCAACACGACATTCAATAGTACCTATTCTATACATACACAATCAAGTGTATTTATACATAATATACCAACATTGTAAACCCAAGGTCATCTATACACTGGTCATCGCTCATTATATCCTTTCGCATTCAAATTGAACCGATTATGTCATCGTTCGCCGTAGTTAAACATTCAAAGTTTCGAAGAATAATGCATTATCAAACGATAAAATTAATTAGGTAGAATTCGCAAATGTAATGAAAATGTTGATATACAAAATTTGTTGAAATTCTAAGTAAACTAAATACAATTAGGTGTATTGTCGTATAAAAGTGATTTTTTCATCATACAAGTTCAATGAAAAAACTCATGTAAAACCGACCGGGGTACCACGTGTATTGGCCCCGGTGGTGGTTGCGTTAAAATAAATATTAGTAGCGTATTTCGGAACGCAGCTTTTTACTGAGGCGAAGGTACGCGAGTGCGAGCGGGACGGCGTGAGATGAGATCACGGGAGCGAGCGAGATGACACGAGCTTATCCGATCGATAGCCGCAGCCGCAGAGTGACGCGAGTGACGTCAGACGCCCGTCTCGTCATCTTTGACTGTGTTCGAAGAATTGTCACTATATTTTTGTATAGAATGAACGCCATTAACAGTTCGATGTGAAAACCCACTATTGTATGGATGGAAGTGTGCTATTGTGCTCTTAGTATTTATATAGTAGTCTTATATGCGTCAGTAGGTGACGTTAACATGCTTTTCAATGATTATGATATCATATAGAGATATGAGAGATACTGAAGTTAATTCATGTAAATGGATGTTATGCAAAATCGTAAAGAATTTTTAATGGATATGTCGATGGTCGATGGCTATAGGCTCACTCCATTTTACATGTGATTTAAACATAGCTGGCGAAATCTGGCCATATAAGGTACACCTCTGCATAAACGTCCGGGACTTATTTACAATAGCTCAAGAAACATAAAAATAACTACCTTCATAAAAGTGTACAAAAAAGAAACAGTCACTAAGTAACACATACTAAACGATGTTATTACTAACAGCAACTAACTAGTTGCCAACGAAAGTGAATCGATGAAAATAACCCAACATAAATGAATTAACAGCTTGATGATTAATTTGTACGCTACAAACTCGTAGACCGTCTACGAGCTACGAGCTACGGCGTAGCGGCGTAGCATTTCACTTTCATGCAGAAAATAACGAATAATAAAACTTTTTAGATCCAACGCACCTACGGAGTTCTAGGAAAAATGTGGGGAATTTTATGTTTTCCTCTATGGGAATAAAGTCTATGACCTTTATAGAAAGGGAAAGTTTTTTTTCCATTGCGTTATTGAGGTCATTCGTAGTACAGTAGTTTAATGTGACAAGGTCGTAAGCTTTCTTTTGTATTACACGTTGCTTCGGAAATTGGAAACATTACGAGTAGTCTTACAGTTTAATTAAAGTGCATGCATTTAAATTGTACTGTTATTTTTTATGGTTCTTGTGAATACTTTGTAGTGAGGAAATTACTTTATAAATAATTTATTTTATTTACTCACAGAAAATAATAAAACTCTTAGCGGAGTGTTTTAACATGTTATAGAAGTACGAATACTACAGTAAAATAAATATGTTTGACCTGATTTTTCGTTAAACATTCCTGTTAAACTAGCAGCACGAACTGCATCAATTTAACCAATTATTTATATTGCTACTCGTATTTATTTGTGTCGTAATATTGAGAGGTAGTTCTCTGAAATACAGCGAATTACAGCGTCGAAGTGCAATCGGACGTCACCATAATCCTCCTCGAAAACCCCAATTTATTTTACATACAACAGTTTTATTTACATTCCAATTTTATATAAATATGGGAAGGTTTTTGACGGTGGACGGTATAAAAGGAGTAAAATAATGATTATATAGTAAGGATTTTTATAGTCTTACTTTCTGCCTTTTATGAAGCTCGAGGAGCTCGTAGTTAAATAATTACAGCTCTACAGGCTGATCTTTCGGGTTAAGCCGCGCTTGCCGAGTTTAGTCTGTGGATGGGTGACCATCTGTCATAGCGAGTTTCTCCCGGCCGTTTGTCCCGGCTGTCATTTGTAGAGCGTTGATAGTCGTTACTATTAGTCAGAAACTCTAAAGTACAGACAACCAGTCTTACCATGGGGTATCGTATTACCGAGTTTTGGGTTGTGGAGGTTCGATAGGCAGTCGCTCCATGTAAAATAGTGATATTCAGCTGTTCGGCTGTTCGACTGGAAGTTCTTTTCGTTTTTTCTTTATCGTGGTAAAATCATCACCCAGGGTAGAGCGGGAGGGACTGTCAGACTCGTACTGACTAAAATCCACGGTGTCCTTTAATAACCTTTTAAGTTCCGGGGTCACGGTAATTAGTAAGTCCCGCGTCCATTGCATATTATTGAGTATTGAAAAAAAGACTTCAACATAGTTGGGAAAAAGCCACGGAGATGAATTATAAACCAGCGATATTTGGGTACCTTTTTTTGTAACGTAGTAAAATAATCAAATGAGTCCGGGAGGACGCTCTGCCCTGGGTGGGAACCCAGGGCAGAGCGGAAGGGACTGTTAGACTCGTACTGACTAAAATCCACGGTGTCCTTCAATAGCCCTTTACGTACCGGGGACACGGTAAATCAAAAGTCCCGCGACCCTGAAATATATTTGGGTACCTTAACCTGCTAACTATCCCTGCTACTCGAGGAATCAGAACAAATATTTTTATGATCTAAAATTAGTTGTTCTGGGTTTGGATGTGTGTCGTGTGACTTTAATTGTTCGGAAATGCACCAACGATATGAGAAAAAACCCTGGAATGGGACAGCCTTAAAAAAATAAAAGTAATTTTGATCCACAAACTCATAAGACCATTCGCATTCAACATCCGTGATACAACTCATAATAGAGATTATAACATAAGTTTAATTTTTAAAGGCGTCCGGTACGGTACGGCTGTAAACCTCTTAAAATACGCTAGAGAGCACCTTTCCCGCATTTTAATTGGACCATGTTAATATTATAGACGATGTTATTTTATTTTACTGGCTCGACCGGTACTGAGGACTGTGTATAAGGACCACGTGAAAAAACAGTTTGTTTTGTTTTTGTGTAAATATTGGCTTAATACAGTTTATGACCAATATTTTGTTAATAATGTTGGTAAAGTACCTATTCACTTTTTTGATAGGAACGATTTTTTGAGTTCATCAAGAACGTAGATAAATAATAAATTTAATGGACAGCACAACACTACATACATCTATTCTCGCGTGGATACAGTGTGTCAGTAAAAGACACGGAGAGAAACATGGTGTTGTGGAAATATTCAAGTTGTGTGTCTGGTATTATAACGTAGCTCAATTACTTATTAGATCTTTTGTCTTTTGAGTATTTAGAAGGGCCTATAACTGGCCTATTTGAAACAAATGCTTTGATTTTTACAAGCTTTTATTTACTTTCACCTGCCCCGTTGTCAGTAATCAAATCTTGCAAGTTAGATATGATCCACTTCCCGGTTTCCGATTGAGCTGGATTTTTTTCGAGTATTGGTATATCGCGTGACAATCCAATATTATGACATGGAGCTGATCTGATGATGGAGTTGGAAGGTGGCCATAGGAACGCCGCAAACACATCGAGTTTTGACTCGTTTGATTCATCTTGACGAGTACTTTGTCTATCGTAACTATTTTTTTAACAACAAAAGCTTTTTTCAAAAGAACATAGATTTTTAAATGACTGACTTGTTGACAATTCAAAAGTGCCTATAACTGGCTTACTTGAAACAAATGCTTTGTTTTTTATTGATAAAAAAGCTCACCCAAACGGTTGGTAACCAGAGGTGCCAAGTCAAACAGTCAACAGTATAACAGTGCGTGTCAACCAGGTTTAAGAAACCTGCCGGCTCTGGATAGGGGGAGGTTAAAATGAGTTCTGTTTATACAATGATTTCCTCGTTATATCGAATAAAAATGTGAAGTACACGCAATCGCATGACGGAAGGCTACTCCGATATTTGGGCATTAAAAAATATCGGTTAACGACGGTAGTTCGGTGTTTTCTCAGGTGTAAAGTCAATTAGGAAAATATTTGTAAGTTTTAACTTTTATTATATATCGAGGTTTTTGGTGTTAATTTTAGTGGTATATTTAGTGGAATTTAAAGGCCCAATTGCGTCAGACAGGGTAATTTTTAACTCAAAGTTAGCTTAGCGGTTACTATGGTAAGATTATGGTTTTTATATAAAAAGTATCAAACTGTCAATGTAACAGTGGGTTAAAAAAAAACCTTTAAATAATTGGTTTCTTGTATATTCTGTCAATTTTTTTTCATAACAAACAGATTTTAATTTGTTTCATGGTAGTAAATTAATAGCATAAGTATATTAAGAGCTAATAAAAAAAAATGATGAAGATTACCAAAAATTTTCATGAAAAAATTAATTATAGATCAATCCGTCTTCCCAATACATTTACGGGTGCATTTGTAAATGTGCAATATGTTACAGTAACCCCCCTGTTTTATCGGCTACAACAGTGTACCTGACTTAGGTACCCTGGGACTAATCGTCGAAATGTAACATCACGTCTGTACACCCCAAAGTATAGGTAATAGTGGACTCACATTTCGCCACTTATGCGTTTCTATAATGTAACTTTAACTAAAAGTTTAATCAATTAAAAAATCAACGTAATTAACATTAAACGCTTCGTGGGATATAATATTGCACAACATATGTTATAACAACCCCATGGGTCGTTATTACGGACGCATTACAGAATTAAAGTGGTCTTAATAGTTATAACCTAATAAAAAGCAGGAATGCTTTTAATTTAGGTTTAAATTACATGCTTTTTGCAATGTTTTTCCTAGTAAAAAGTGTAATATTCATGTTTAAATGCTTGCAATATTGAATTTTTCATTTGTTTTAATTATTTCCCACTCTCTGAATTAACAAAGAGGCAACATCATTTATATATAAAATATTTAAAAAAAAAGTTAGCCCACACTAGGAATTTCTCCAGTGTCGTAGGTGTGTTTACAAACATTTAAACTAAGATACATAAACAGCCAGACCCAGAACAATAACCTGTAGATCATACAAATATTTGTTCCGTGGGGAAGCAAACTTGCGACGCGCAGCGCAACAGCCGTTTGCTCGATAACTGCGCTAACCGTACTGTCGGCAATTAAAGGTTAGTGATTTATGATACTACAATCCAATATATCTATACCTAGCTCAGAAATCTACTAAGCTTTGCATTTAGTACTGTGTATTTGCAGTTGGTGTTAACATCAATGTCAATACAAATTAAATTGAGGTAGAGGGCGTATTAGCTGTCCATTGATCTCGACGTTGAAATGAATTGGCTTAGTCTAAAAGGTATGTCTCAAGAGAAGCTCGGTGCTAGGATTTGTACCATCCTATTCCATTCCTCTACATCCATTCCCAATAAGTCGATTTGGAAAATAAAACACATTTATTTTTAACAGTTCCCGTCTAACTACTAAAAGTTAAACATCTGTTAAACACTTGTCTAAAAGAAGGAGGGCGTGTATATAGGTATGAGTGCTTAAAAGCGAGAGGTAAGATAGATGCTTTACGACGCTTTAGAGTAAACGTATGCTGAAATGTGGCATTTGCGTACGCGCATACCAATGTCTATCAAGGCTGATTTACAGTGATCCAGTAGAGCTGGATCTAGTGCATCTGGATTCAAGCGTTGGATTGGCACAAAATAGTGGAAATATGTTTGAATCCAGCGCAAGTCATGTAAATCAGCCTTTGTAGACGAGTTTGTATGTTTATGGTGTTAAACAGTCGTTCTAGAATTATAGAACCCTCTGTTGTTTGAAAACGTAATTTATTGACTGAAAATTAAACTTTATGTAGTCTAGAATTTGAAAATATAAAGTAGCTATCTAAAACTAACTGTTATGGGTAAGAACACGCTATCAGGTGATTATGTACGGTTTAAAGTTGAACCAAATGTGTATGTCTGAAAAGTATTTACAGTACTGCAAGTGAAAAATGTTGTGTTAGTGTTGTTCGTTATATTTTAAGATATATAAATTGACATGGAAAGAGAATTTTAGGACTGAGCAATCGACTGCCGTGAAGCGTGTCACTGGTTCGATCTCCGCACGGAACAAATACTCGTATGATCTGCAGGTAGTTGTTCTGGGTCTGGGTTTTTGTGTTTGTAAGTTTCTATGTTCGTTGTGATTACTTGTCTGAATAAATTAAATAATGAATGTTGTTTAACTTTAAAATTGCACGCCTTGAGAAAGGCAGACATGTCATGACTGACGCTTATTTAAGATCTTGCATGCATGTATTATTTTAATTCTGTAAGTATACACATGTTTAAGCAAATAAAATTTCTATTCTAAACGCACCCCCTATATACTATACAGGAAGAACTCCTAGTGAGAGGCAACGTTTTTTTTAAAAATAGTTTGATTCAAGTGTAATTAGTAAAAGACACAATTAGTTAAAGTTCATTGGATTTTTTGGACGGAAATAAGAATTGATGGTCGTTACCGAAGGTGCTAAAGTAGTTTTGGGCCGACTCTTAGATTACCATAGACACGCTTATAAAAGATTTTTTTTTAAAACGTTGCCCCATATTAGCAATTTCTCCTGTATCGTAGGTCCGTTTACAAACATATAGACTCACATACATAAACGCCCAGACCCGGATCAAATACTTGTAGATCATACAAATATTTGCTCCGTGCGGAAATCGAACCCGCGACACGCAGCGCAGCAATCCAATCGCTAAGCCACTGCTCTAACCGTGCTGAATAATGAGAAATTGAGAATACTTCTCGGTTTTTTATTAGGTAGTTTTGTAAAGTTGTATCAGTACATACTGATACAATTATACCAATTTCCCCATCATCAGTCACACCTTATCATTCCCCGAAAAAAAATAAATAAATAAATAAATAAAATAAATAAATAAATAAATATTCCACAACTATCACACAACGCCATCTAGTCCCAAGCTAAGCAGAGCTTGTGTTATGGGTACTAGACAACTGATAAACATACTTATATATTTCTAAATACATACATATAATAGATAAATTACACCCAGACACAGAACAAATGATCGTGCTCATCACACAAACATTTGTCCTGGGTGGGAATCGAACCCACGACCTCCGGCATAGCAGTCAGGGTCACTAACCACTAGACCAACAGGCCTGTCAAAAAGACAATTGCCTATCAACAAAGGAACGCAAAAACAAGTGACTTCCTATAAACTATTGACCACCGCTCTCTACACTGCATACGTACGACAGACTTGATAACAAAGCACACTTTATTGGTCTAATTGATAGATTGACGCGGCCATGACGTGTGTAGCCGACGTCATCGATTGAATGGACTTAGTATTAGGTACGTACAGTATTTCAACTAGGAACAAGTAAAAGGCTATTGAAGGACACCGTGGATTTTAGTCATTACGAGCTTGACAGTCCCTCCCACTCTGCCCTGGGTGGGAGCACTCATTTGATGATTTTACCACGTTAAAAAAAAATTGGAACGAATAATTAGGACTGAATACACATAGGTATAAAAAGTGTTTATACTCATACAAATATGCACGTCCAAAGCAGCTTCTTTTTCAAATCAAATTGAGGAATGAAGTCTCGACACCGCGCGTGCGTTAACAAACTTGAAGTCACTCGGACCCAGAATAACTACCTGTAGGTCATGCAAATAATAGTACCGTGCGGGTATGGAACCCGCGCGAACAGTGCGGTGTCGTTGTCTGCTGAACTAGTCTACAGTCAGCTGTATCGGAATCCGCACTTAAACAAATAACTTTCAACACAAAACACTGACTGACTCAAACTGTTCCTTCAACTGCCCTTTACGTTGCCGCTGTAACCTCTTAAAACATTCACGTAAACTTTTTACGAGTTCGACTTATGTGATTTTTGTAATTAGCTAGTTTTACATACACATCCCTCGCTACGCATCCTCGTATCTTATAGAAACAGCTTAGCTTTCGTGTTTCATTTAATAAAAAGTGGCTTAGTTGGTTTACTGGGTATTATTATACTGTGGCAGCGGTCGACCA
Organism: Agrotis puta; assembly: GCA_943136025.2. NCBI lineage: Eukaryota > Metazoa > Arthropoda > Insecta > Lepidoptera > Noctuidae > Agrotis > Agrotis puta. Next base: position 15,222,907 of record OW964169.2, on the reverse strand, counting down.
ATAAAAAGTATGACGGTTTTATGTCGTTATAAAATCAATTAACACTACGGTTATTTCATGGGAGTGTTAGTTATGTAACGGAAAGTTTTTTTAGAAACTATGTATGTTTTGTTGGGTTGTGTTAGACAATATTTTGTAGAAGAAGTGTTGGAAGCTGTAACTCATTCACTGTGCATTTCAGGAAAATATGGTTAATTATAAATGTAAGAAAAAAACTGAATAAAAGTAAATAAGTGTAAGTGACTGAAACATTGAAAGATATGACCGTCTATTTACGCAATGAAGGATTAGTCGCACAATCTGATTTTTTTTAACATCATATGAGTCCTCCCATCCTGGGCAGGACGGGAGGGACTGTCAGACTTGTACAGACTAAAATACACAGTGATCTTTAAATAGCCCTTTATGTTCCAGGGTTACGGATACCTGATGAAACAGTCCCGACATCTCGGCAGGCTCTGGAGCCCCGTCAGATTGCTGAGAGCTCTTTGAGGACGCGAGCATGGTCCATGATCGGACGGCGAGTCACCCATTATTCACTGTACGCATGCCCGCGCTATTATTTTAGATGTGTTTAATAGTAACTCTAGTCTAGGTCAAAGGAGTCAGAGACGATACCTTGATAAGCTACGGCATCTAAAAACCACGCAATATTATTTCATACGTGTTTGTTGACAAGCGTATTGTACTTGACAAACACTGATTACTGAATCAGCCTCAGATAGGTGTCTAGGCTTCCAAGGGTACACTTATAAAACTCTTGTTCAGCAATACACATCATACGACTATTAAGTAAATACGAGTGTGCAACATCGATCGGTTCTGCGAATAACTTTACACTGTTTCAATACCGAACCACCAACAGTTGGTGTACAACCATACTAACACAATATTAGTACATATATATGTCTACTAGCTGTAGCTAGTTCATATACCTCATGTTATAAAATAAACACACGTTTAGGTATGTTTTTCGGAAAACTCAGTGTGGGCAGGTGACCGACGACATTTTGAGAGTCGCGGGCAACCGATGGATGTAAGTGGTAAATTGTCGTTCGATGGCCTAAGGGGTAGAGATCTCCGACCACTGTAGGCGCGGGCATGCGGGCAGCGAGTAACAGGCAACTCGCTTTTCGACCATGGAACATGCCCGGGTCGACGGCGCGTTGTGTTCCACGCGCGCCTCAAGGAGTGTCAGCATAGTGACAAGGACCCCTGTAGAGGGCCAAAGCCTACCGGGGTCGCGGGACTCACGAATTACCGTGACCCCGGGACGAAAAGGGCTATTGAAGAACACCTTGGATTTTAGTCAGTACGAGTCTGACAGTCCCTCCCTCTCTGCCCTGGGTGGGACGACTCATGTGATGATTTTACCACGTAAAAAAGGGGGTAGATCTATGTTTGGCAGTGGACGTCTTCCGCAAACGCACTCACTATTAATACAGGAACTATTAATAAGGAGGGGTCCAGCCGGTGTTGATGATGATAGTGGTCCTTTCGGAAGATTGTAATTAAGAAATCAGAGATCAAGACATTACCAAATATCAAGAGCTGCACGCTGTTACTCGTAATACAAACTGTTCGTAGTACAAAGGTCGATGTTCTGTAGACATTTACCGGCTGTTGATCGACTACAGAAGGTACAGTCGCGGAATAAAACTGTTTAGCTATTTTGCAGATACATTCGGTGCCTCATTAGTGATCACCACAAGACATTTATGTTTTATGGTTTTACCTACACCGTTTACAACATATAAAATTCAGCAAAAAACATTTAAAGTGATATACAGTGCAACACATAAAATTTATCATCATCATGTGTATAGTCTTTTCGCAAGTACTTTCAGTCTAACAATCAGTATTTCCTGATAGCTACAACCATGGGGTATTTAAGTCAAGAGTGAATACTTAATAGGTTACCTACTTCTAGGCAAACGTGCTTCACCGACGACCACATCTTCGCTTACCATCAGGCGAAATAGTGGCCAAACGCGAGCCCATCGCAAAAAAAAAAACTGCACAGCAGCACAAATGACAATACTCGAAGATAAACAAATAATGAAATAAAAAAAGATAATGTTTAGCAATGACATTGAAAATGATGTCAAGGACTAGTAAGAAAAATAAATTGCAAAATAAACCAAATTATGCATAATAAAAGCCTGCTAGGGTCGCGGGACTGTCTTAACAGTTAACCGTGACCCTGGAACGCAAATGGCTATTGAAGGAACACCGTGGATTTTAGTCAATACAAGTATGACGGTTTTTCGGTGGACTCTTTTGATAATTTTACCATGATAAAAATAAAGATGCATATAAATTTTATACCGCGACTGTCCATAGAAAGTTACAATAACCGATCAATACCTCAGCGATAAATAGGCGAAGGCTGTTGCAAAGTAGACAAAGACATCACATCAGGGGGACAATTAAATTGTTGCATCGCATCAGTGAGGTTCTATGTAGGTAATTATAATGTAATTAGTGAACCACTGGCTTTTGCGGTACGGTGTGGTATGAAATTTGAGTTTATTAGAAACGTTTTGTCAGATTTGTGGTCTTGCTATTTCAGTGTTTTTTTTTGTGTTGTAAAATCATGAAGTGAGGGAGTCCTGTCCTGGATTGAGCTTTGTATATGCCTGCAAAGCTTATTAAGTTATATAATCCTTCGTAACGAAAATTATTATGTCAAAAAGCTAAACTTTTTTTACTGGTTGTCGTAGGAAGAGCGATAGCCTACTGCGTTGCATGTTCGGTTCCCGTCCAGAAAAACATTTTTTAGATTTATGAGGAGTTGTTCCGGGTCTAAGTGTTTTTGTACGTGAGTTTAAATGTTTTAATCGCACTTTAATAAATAAAACTCTTACTTTATAAAATCAAGGAAACGTTACAAGTATATATTTGCTTCAATAATTTAATTTGTTTGTTTTGTTTGTAAATAAATACCTTGTATCTTGTAACTCACATGACCAGTATTTATCTTCAAGTATCTGAATCTCACTAATAAAGCTGTTAAACACAGAGTTCAACTGCATTGGTTTTAGGGGAATCATAATATTCCAGACATAAAAAAACGTCACCTTAATAAGGATACAATTACATTTCTTTTTATATTTCAAAATGGAACTATCGGTGTGAATGAGACAGGAAACAGCAAAGCTCACTCTTTCGAAGCGATATTGAATAAAGCAGAGTGTCTATTCTATAGGAAATAGTCAAAGTGACTCAATCGTAGACTATTTCCTACATGTATATCCGTCCCTTACAGTTTCTATGAAAATTCCTGTGATTTGAGTGAATTTATTTTCATTTCCCTTTGGTAACTTACTCGTACATTGAAAAATGCATAAACGCACGGATGCTCGTGCAAGGAATTTTCAACTTTTAGAGTAAAGCGAAAGTGTTGAGAATCCAATAGAGTGCGTTCCTTGTGTGTCGATAAAGTGCAAAATTGAATCACAATAGAAGGCACAGGCAAACTTTTGAGTATAAACAATACTTAAGTAAGTTTTTTATTAAGCCTTTTGCTAATTCTCACAGTTTTCATAGATATAACAAATTTATACCTAAATATTTATTTGTTTTCCTTTCATAGTTTTGACGAAGTTAACTAGTTTTTATAATTTAAAAAAAAATTGATTATATATATACTTCTCATCCTGAATTAGGAGTTTCAGATAGCTACAACCTTGGGGTCTTCAAGTCAAGAGTGAATAGGTTATTTTTAGGCAAGCGTTCCTTCACCGTCGACCACGTCTTCGCTTACCATCAGGCGAGATATTGGTCAAACTCGAACTTATCACTCAATAAAAAAAGAAAAAAAATTGAGCATTTCTTTATCTATATATATAAAAGGAAAACTGACTGACTGACATATCAACGTACAGCCGAAACTACTGGGGTTAGCAATATGAAATTTTGCACACGGCTTCCTATTATAATGTAGGGGAGCACTAAGAAGGGGTTTTTGGAAATTTAACCTTTAAAGGGGTGAAAAGGGGGAATTAGGAAAGTACGTAACCCACGCGGACGAAGTCGCGGGCAAAGTGCTAGTTATTGTATATTTTATAGCTCTTGGCTATTGAGCCAAGAGGTAATTGTTTGCGTGCCATATTTAAACTACAACTTCCAACAGAATGAATACAAACTTCGGTGTTTGGTTCATCATTACATCATTTTTTACTATAGCTTGAAAACTGTTTGCATGCCTTAGTTAAGGTAGTGAGTATTTTTTTTAACGTGGTAAAATCATCACATGAGTCCTCCCACCCAGGGCAGAGCGGGAGGGACTGTCTAAAATCCGCGGTGTCCTTCAATAGCCCTTTACGTACCGGTGTCACGATAATTCATGAGCCCCGCGACCAGGTAGTTAGTATTTGGATAATTTTAAGCTTAAAATTTTAAACCTGTGCCTACTTTCTGTGCAAATAAAGAACTATTCTATTCTATTCTATTCTATTATAATAGAGTTAGCCATTCCTACCGTCATGACAGATTTCATTTACTCAGTTTAGGCCGAGTTCATAACCATTTCAAGACTGATATTTGACTTGAACCTATAGATTTGGATTCTCCAACCATGTTTGGATACATTTCAATAGCCCTAGTGCAACGTTCGAAACTCCAAGTGAAATGGCATTGAGTAAATATTTGCTCAGATATTTGAACAAATGTTGGTACAAGTTTGGACTAGATTTGATTGAGAGATTTTGTATACGATGATGGTCGTCGTAACATTCAACGAATGCTTAGTAAATGTAACCCTTTTTGAGAAAGTAAGTGTCCATGAACTCGTGGCATGATCTATATGTAATTATAGAGAAATAATAATATGCAAGGAAAATGAAATGGAAATTCTGACTAGTAAAATTATAGAATACTACCACTTCTCAAAAATATACAGTAAAAAAGTTTTCCCGTATCACTTATGGATATGGATGCGGATTTGTTGGCCAATTTAAAAGGAAACCGGCCAAGTTAGAGTCCAACTCGCATGAAACCTAGAATGACACATTTTTTTTAAATCATCACATGAGTCCTCCTACCCAAGGGCAGGGCGGGAGGGACTGTCAGACTCGTACTGACTAAAATCCACGGTATCCTTCAATAGCCCTTTACGTACCGGGGTCACGATAATTCGTGAGTCCCGCGACCAGAATGACACATTCTGATTAAATTTCAACTACTGATCATGAGATTCAAGCTCGCTGACAGATATAAAGACAGGGGACCATATTTAATGTCGTAGTTTTTAGTTTTATTCTGTTTCTGTTTTAAAAAAAAACGTTGCCCCACACTAGGAATTTCTCCTGTATCGTAGGTGCATTTACAAACATATAAACTCACATACACAAACGCCCAGACTCGAAACAACTATTTGTAGATCATACAAATATTTGTTCCGTGCGGGAATCGAACCCGCGACATGCAGTGCAGCGGTCCAATTGCTCAGCCACTGCGACAAACGTGTTGTTTATTATTGTAGGTACCTATTCCAACTGCTTCTCCTTTTCACCCAAAGGTTGACTGGTAGATAATCCCTTGCGGCATTAAGGCCGCTTTATGTACCACAATTGTACGTAACAAATACATAAATAAAAAAGTACCTCAAATTAGCCTTTTTCAAGGTCCTATGGCCTCGATATCAAAAACATATTATTATATCCATCAACAACAGAGAACGACATGTTATAACTCAGCGAGGGCGCCATGACAGTATCAGATGTAACATGTAACTGGGCCATTGTTAACTAGACTTTAATTACTTACACCAATCAAAATGTCACTGCACGCCACGCTACTGTAATTACGGAATTAGAAATTTGTAACGGAATTCAAACAAGTTTTAAAACGTGAAAATATTGTTTTGGAATTATCTGAAGTTTTGTGATCAAACTTTGGGGTGGGTAGGCTAAAACTACTATCTGTCAAGTGTCAGGCGGTGGCGTCTGCCTTGCGAGTTCGCTTCCACCATCCTGTTGGAGTCTGAAACCAAACACTGTTTACTGTGTCCCGACGGTGCGCAAGAGTTTCAGTTCCTAATGGGTGAGGTGCTTATTTAAACAATAATAAAATAAAAAATATCGACCTTTTTGGAATTGTAAATCTTTTCTATGAAAAAATTCGACTGCCAGCAGGATTTTAACCTGCAACCTCCCGACTAAGTACATCGGATGCTCTGACCTCTGTTTTTTTGGAGTTGGCATTAAATGAACCTTAAATGACAAACTATAATTTTGCAATCAGCATCAATAGTCCATTTTGTTTCCTTTAAATATAACTAAAAAAAAAAAACAACGTTGCGACTCACTAGGAATTTCTCCTGTTTTGTGAGTGAGTTTATAAACATATTAACTGACATACACAAACACCCAAACCCAGAACAACTATTTGCAGATCATACAAATATTTGTTTCGTGCGGGGATCAAACCCGCGACACGCTGCGCTGCAGTCGATTGCTCAGCCACTGCGCTTATCATGTCATCAAAGTCTTTTGTTCCACAATACCCGTGCCAATTGCACTCGTGTCGCAAACATTACTGACTCATAACAACTATGTCACTAGGTTTCGCAGCCCACGCAAGCCACACATCGGAAAGTTCAGCTATTTGAATCAATCGATACCAATACGTCTTGCTTGTAGTTATAACTACCATTTTTCCGTAATTGTGAAAACTTTATGTCTGCCTACGTATTCACGATCAATGATTGATGACGTCATTTGCACGATCACATATTTGTTGGTAAGTTTTGTTACCTATAACATGGTGTCAGTTCGTTCAATAAAACTGATCATAGTACGTATGCAATGTTATAATATTAGACATATTGAACAAGATTTTCAGCATTTATAAATATATAGACATTATAATGTCTGTTAAATTGGATGATTCTGAAATATAATCTCTGAAATTTATTGAACGTTGTATTTTCAAGTCTCGGCATTGTGTCGAGTATTCCAACAGTTACATTTTATACAGACTTAAGTGTCATCTATTAATAAAAGAAACTGACATTAGTTTATCAGAAAGCAATCAATGAGAAGTTTACATTTTTATTTATAAATTATGTAAAAAATAACACTAAAAAACGGATGTCTACCCGTTTACTAGGCGTACAAAAAAGCTCTATTTATAGCCCGTTTTTATGGGCTAGTCGAATCAGGTTTTGCATAAAACGGAAAAAAAACGTAGTTGGGGAAACGCTCTGACGCAAATTGAAGATTGTGTGACCGAAATCTATACATATAATAAATCTGTAGAAGGGTCAATTCTGTACATTGAAAATATTGAAAAAATAAATAGCGGGGGGTGTTGCTGGATCGATACCAAACCTAAATATATGATTAAAAAAATTTTTGTCTGTCTGTCTGTTTGTCTGTCTGTTTGTGCAGGCATCACGTGAAAAGTAACGGTTCGATTTCGATGAAACTTGGTACAATTATTCCTTATTATCCTGGGCATAACATGATACTTTTTATCCTGGAATATACGTAGAAAAAAAATCTTATTTTTAAGTGTTATTCATAGACGTTGTTCTGTAGAACCGCGAACACACGTTGCATTACCCGCAGTGGATTCAGCGCCGTAATATTTATAAGATGTCATTGTCAGAGTTACTCAAAATGGAGAAATAAACCATCCACGCGAATACCGACATCCGCGCGGACGGAGTCGCGGGCGGAAGCTAGTCAACAATATTTTGATAGATAGTAACGCCTTATCATGTCATAACTGCTCAAGAACCAGATTGACATAGAATCATTCACTCATAGTTTTCCATTCACTCAAAATCTGCAGCTTATTTCGAATATCCCACGCTATACAAACACATCACTGCATCACGTATAGTCACGGAACTAAGTTTAATTGAAAGCGCAATTTATGCAAATAGAAATGGTCGCTAACTTCATATTCTCCCGGAACATGTAATCTGGGATATCGTTCGATAATTGTTCTCTATCCGAGCCGGCCATCTGCTGTGGACTTTAGAATAGGAACCTTTTAATGAGCACCGCTGGCTCTTCTAGTTTCGTGTGGTAATTGTAATAATTTCTTTTGCACTTTTGTATAACTTTTTTGACAGTTATTTACGGTTAGATGCAATCATTGTTAGTTTATAAAATCTAAAGACTTACACGAGCGGTCGTTAGTTTCAAAAGTGTCAATTAATTTTAGAACGACTCTCAACTAAATAGTCGTTTTTTGAATAGTTTATGTCAAAATTATTTTTGGAAGTTTTTGCCATCATCTTCTCAATGTCTATGCCTTCTGGTGAGTTAAACATCAACGTCATGTAAATGTCAATGCTGATTTTTTCCAGATCGCTTCATATTCCTCCAGGTCATAATGTGATCTGGGAAATCGCTCGATTATTTATTGTTCTCCATCCGATCCGGTCATCTGCTGTCTACATTATAATATTAATATGACCTATACAATATAACAATAAATAATTAGACTTTTTAATGAGCGTAGCTGGTTGATTATAGATTATATTATTCTAGTCCGAAGAGTGAGTTGTAATGATGTGAGGTGTAGTTGGAAACTGAATTCAGTTGCAGTTCATCCGTTTTAATTGGTCTAGTTTCTTGCATATTATGCAGATTTATGTTTAAGTTTATTAGTACCGGGAGACCTATTAGAAGCGGTTATCGCTTTGAAGAGTTTTGTGAATCTACAACGATGACTACATGATTATTATGTTCGGTAGCTAATATTAACTCATTACTTACAGTTTGAAGTTTCCACTATCGTAATAATTGAATTTAACCTCCTCAACCTATGCTTTCAGGTAAATTATGCAACAGTGATTATGTTGGGATTCAAAATGGTATTTTCGAAACCCATTTTTCAGAGTTTTTTTTTATGGAGGCCATATACGTTGATTTGATGGATTTAACCGTGCACGCATAATCGACCCCACGCATAACTGATACGTGCATCGACAACTGTTGCTTTTTTGTTTTACCGTGGTTAAATCATCTAATGAGTCCTTCCACCCAGTGCAGGGCAAGAGGGACTGTCAGACTTGTACTGACTAAAATCCACGGTGTCCGTCAATAGCCCTTTACGTTCCGGGGTCACGATTACCCGATAGTCCCGCGACCCCAGCAGGCTTTGGCCCTCTAAGGGGGTTCCCCGTCATGTTGCTGAGAGCTTTTCGAAGTGCGCGTGGAACACGACGCGCCATCAACAAGGGAACAGTGTTATATTGGGATTCAAAGTGGTATTTTCGAAACCCATTTTCCAGAGCTTTGATCGTATAAAAATTTGCCTACACGCTTCCTACAGACGATAAGACGTTTCTGTTCACTTTGACAAAAATATCCCAAACTATATCTAATTCGGGGTCGCGGGACTCACGAATTAGCATAACCCCGGTACGTAAAGGGCTATTGATGGACACCGTGGATTTTAGTCAGTACGAGTCCTAATTCCATTGCAGACTTGTCCGTTGCTGATTGATAGGAAAAGTCCATCGATCCCACAAAAACAACCACAGTTATCTGAAAGATAACTTGATATAGCTTTCCATAAGCCTATATACCCAAGGTATATCCCTACATTTATCAATATCAACAATATAATCTGCCTTATCAATTGACTTCCAGTTTTCATACTGGCCAGCAATCAGTGCAGCGTACGTCAACCACACTAGTATTAAAATCGATTGGCGTGTTAATATTGTCCTCAAACGGCCGCTGTTGCGGTGTGATCGGATCATATGCCTACTCGCCCGTGTGTTACTTCGTTAGTGATAACTGAATGATGGGACGTGTAAAGTTTTTAAACGGTTCTTTTATGGGTTTATGATTGGATTATGGTTACGTTTAAGCCGTGTGGAGTTTGAAAATGAAAATACAGTGTAGAGGACACGGTGTTTTCCGTTGTTTTCTATCGTGAATCATAGTGTGGACTATATAACATTACAATAAAGCCTATGGCCGTATCTACCGATAAATATATTCTCGTTTTTCAATAACAACATAATTAAGCAGCTTGCTCTGCTAGTCACGAGCAATAGTATGTATACACTAAGCATTATTCAAAAGCGATGTTCTGCTACCATATTGATGTCAACTTTTGCCTTTTCATTTGACTTTCATTTTGGTAGCCATACTATTACGAAATAGGTCTTATTTCAAAGTGGAAACCAGTATTTTACGAGTAAATTGCGTTTAAATTTTGTTAAGCGTTTACATGTTATTGCTTGTAACTGTAGACCGAGACAGAGCGAGAGCGAAAGAGAGCTCGTCTAGCCTCCATGTTCCTCGCTAGCGAGAGCGTGTACCAAGCTTTAAACATTTCCTTAACTCAGCAATTTTTCACCTTAATACACCTTTCAATGCAACAGTAAAAAGCGGTTAAGTCAGAATCTTTTCGTTCAGAATCTGTGACGATTTTCTTAATTTTTTAATGACTTATAATATGCAATTGTTTGGGTGAAGAGAACTAGTGAACATTGCGGTATAATACTACTGATTCGATGCGGAAGGCAGAATAAGTCCAGCAGTGGGTTACGATAAGCTGAGTTAGAAGATTCCAAATTAATTAACCTACCCTAAAAAGTATTTAACAATTCCTAAACATTCACAACTTATTTTAAACAAATAAAACAGGTTTTAAGCCAGTACATCAATTCTAGTCAATAAGTTAAACGTCCAGTGAACGTCAACAGACCATTACTAGGCTTATAGAGCCGTCATTATCGGCTAATTGGTCTAAAGGCTGCGGGCGTATTGTCCGCACGCGCTCCATTAGGCTAAAACAGAATACCGGAATAGATTTTAGTGCATTTTGATTTTGAAGCGGCAGCGGAGTTTATTGGCGGCCGCTGAATAAAGCGCTGCAAATTACGTGGTTGATTGCAAAGGTTGTTTACACTTGAGTTGTTATTTTAATTAACTGGATTTAATCTTTTTTTCAAGAGGTTTTGGGGAAATATATTTTCGTTGCAAGGATTTTCTGTGAAATAGTTCGATATTTTTTTTGTATTCTCTTAATTTAATATTTAGTTTGATATAAATTTTTCTGCATTAGTGAACGTTCAATTCATTCATAAAATTTTCATCAGTCAGTGAATGATGGGTTAATGAATATGAGATTTGCACATTTCCTATTTAAATTGATTTTTAACCCAAAAAATGTATATTAAAAAAAACCCATAATCGTGTTACCTAGATATGTTTTCTCTTGTATTTAGTTTTTTTTTTATTTATGTTTTTTTTATCGATGGGTTGCTTTTACCCCGCCTGATGGTAAGCGATGATGTGATTAATAATAAGTACAAAAAACCGGCCAAGAGCGTGTCAGGCCACGCTCAGTGTAGGGTTCCGTAGTTTCCCGTCCGTTACAATAAGTGTTAACAAATAGCCTTTTTTTAAACTTAAATAATTGATTATACTACAAACTTAGTCCAGGAATTTTGTACCACCTTCTTGTTTTTTTTGCACAAAAACTGTTCTTTCCATCAAGTTCAAAATAATTTTCCTAGAAAGTCCTTATAAAGTTCTACTTTCCAGATTTTTTTCATATTTTCTAAACTTATGGTTCAAAAGTTAGAGGGGGGGGGACACATTGTTTTTGACTTTAGGAGCGATTATTTCCGAAACTATTGACATCATCAAAAAATGATCTTAGTAAACCCCTATTCATTTTTAAATACCTATCCAACGATATATCACACGTTAGGGTTGAAATTAAAAAAAAAATCACTTTCTATTTTACATATAGGGGGGCTACCCTAAAAAAACATTTTTTTCCAATTTTTATTTTTGCACTTTGTCGGCGTGATTGATATACATATTGGTACCAAATTTCAGCTTTCTAGTGCTAACGGTCACAGAGATTAAGCGAGGACGGACAGACAGACAGACAGACAGACATGGCGAAACTATAAGGGTTCCTAGTTAACTACGGAACCCTAAAAAGAAAAGCAAAAGTACTTGAAACATGTGTGAAAGATAAACCCATAATACGTGCATAATCTATGATTGCAATGTAGCTACAAGTAATTAAAACTGCAACTGATTTCCATTACTTTACACCAAAATCTCTTCCAAATAACTAAAACAAATGTTGTTAAAAACAGTACTGAAACAAATCGCCTCATGATCCTCGAGGCTTCGATTATATACATGTTTACATGAAAAAACAAACAGCGACAGAACTGGGTCAGCGTATAACCAGCCCGCATTTATTGCAAAAAAGCGGGCAGCTTGCGAATCATCGTTGCATGGAAATATCCGCATGTTTTCCGCACTGCGAGCCTGTTATTGGGAACTTTCTGAAAAGTTTTCTTGATATTATAAAAAAGAGGAGCTCGTGGTTAAATAAATACAGCCGCACAGGCCGATCTTCCGGGTTAAGCCGCGCTTGCCGAGGTTGGTCTGTGGATGGGTGACCATCTATCATAGCGAGTTTCCTCCGCGCCTCGGAAAGCACGTAAAGCCGTTGGTCCCGGCTGTCGTTTATAGATCTTTGACAGTCGTTACTGTTAGTCAGAAGCTCTAAAGTCTGACAACCAGTCTTACCATGGGGTATCGTATCACCCAGTTACTGGGTTGTGGAGGTCCGGTCCAGGCAGTTGCTCAATGTAAAATACTGATATCCAGCTGCATCTGGTTTGACTGGAAGCCGAACCCAATATAGTCGGGAAAAGGCTTGGCAGATGATGGTTTCTTGATATTATAAAACTTGCCCGCTTCGTTATAAACAATTTATCTTTGTTATCATTATGCATGGGTGATTTTGATGTTTAAGAATGTATTGTATAGTCATATAGAGTTACTACTTATTTTACATAGACTTCAGATAATACCAAAAACGTTGAAATGATCTTGGCTGTCATTTGTTTTGAATGTTCAAAGAATCAAGGATTTGGAGATGAGAAGCGATTTTCACAATTTACGTTTTCATTTTCAAAACGCAATAAACATAAAATCGTGTTAACCAGATTCAGGCTTGAAAAGACAAGCAAGTCATTTAAAAACAACAAACTTTTTATAGAAAATTGGCAGTCACAGAACATTAATTAAAATTTCTGTTCGTCATGTGTGGTGGGTGGGGTTCGGGCTCGTTGTCAAAACGTCTGTCACTACACCATGGATTTCGTGCTTAGAGATTAGACCCCATTAAGGGAACAGTGTATAAGACGAGGATACGAAGAATAATGGGGACATACACTCTTTAGGCATACTTAACACAATACTAAAGTAGCGCAAGCGCCATCTGGTCGTCATTTTCAAGCGTCCTGTTGGCGCTTGCGCTACGTTAGTATTGTGTTAGGTTTGCCTCGAGTGTTTTTTTTTCGATCATACCTAGCGTCCCCGTCTTATACACTGTTCCCCTAAGACAGAGAGTCTGACAACTTGTTTTACCAAAGTTAGATAATCAGTTGTTCCATATAAAATACAAATATTAAGCTGCATTCTGTTAGATAGGAAGCTAGGGGGCGATGCAGTCTATGACACTGACAAAAGATTTCGGGCCAGATTGTGGTAAATATTAACCTCTCGGGCGCGTTACGTACACCCGGGTCTACATGAGCGAAAACGCCCCAGCGCCTTACGTACACACGTCTGTACATAACATACAGTCGCTCATTGGACGTTGATTTTTATCATTTTCAATTATAAATCGCCCGAGAGGTTAAGATTGGAGTACGAAACATAATAATGCTTTTGTTCTGAACGCATTATTGCGCGAGAAATCCATGAGTTTTTATAAGTAGATTTCTTACGTAGAAAGTTTAAAATTTGACTTTGGGCCCTTTCATTGAAAATAACAAAACATTCATAATGAATTCATTCAAAATAATAAATTCATTCACATGAGTTCATGCCAGCTGCGTTCTAATTACAAAAAAAAAATGTTATGGAACATGAATATTGTACTATATATTTTGAAAGAATATTATGTCGTATTTTGTCACGATTTCTAAATAAACGCGCGATCTTTTCTCTATGACAACATCATCAACTTTTATGCAGATACAATGCAGTGCTGGAGAGTGTTAATTACAATATTTCAATTGTTTCTATTGTAAACACAAGCTCCCTTGATTACTATTGTTATACGATACTTTGTGGACAGGCTGAATGGAAAATAAAAAGCCATAAATGAGAACTGGTCAATTGCGGATTATGGAAAACTAGGTAATGAATATATGTTTTGGTCATTTCCATTTTTAATGTGGGAATAATGCTTTTAAAATCTAAAAATGCATATTGGGGCGGGTTCCGAGACCGTCGAGATGGTACGGTCTGTAAGTGCCGCAAGACTATCTGTAAAGGTAACTTTCACGACCCTGGAACGCAAAGGCAACTGAAGAAACAGGGTGAATTTTTAGTCAGTAAGAGTCTGATAGTTCCTTCTGGTTTCACAGACTGGAATCATTTAATGATTTTACCACAAAAAGTTCCTAATTAAATATCGTCTTTACATCATGCATTACAATTAGAAACATTCCAATAAAACACTATTATTCTGTCTACTATAAAGTTTGGTCATTATGACCACACATTTTTTTATTGTTGCGAGTCTTCGTCAACCAAAATAAGGTTACCTATTTCTCTCATAACATTTTAAAGTGAACTTCTGTCGACTTAAAATATTAATAGACTAGTAGTTTTAAAACAAAGATGATTAAAAAAATATAAAAGTATTTTACAACTGAACAGTGCTAAAACAGCCTCATACTTTATGTAACCAAACGTTTACCGAGAAATAGAGATGTTTTCTTGTCATAGACATTCCTTGTTTATTATGAAACTGCAGTGCCTATAAGATTTCCTAGAAAGCTCGGAAAGCCGTCTGCAAAACGAGACGAATCCTTTCACTCTTAACCAAAGAAAAGTTATTGAACTTGTTAGTGATTGAATGAATGAGTGAACGGATCGATTGTGAAGAAGTCAGTGTTACAATCACTCATTTTGAAATATTTTTAATCTTTTATTTTGAAGTATTACGGATACTCCATGGCAACAACCGTTTTGTTTTCTTATGATAATTTTTAAAATGGTGTAAATGCACGATATCTTTAGAAGTTGAAGTTGGCTTTATTCTAGCAAGTTTTTTGCTTCAGTAACAGTGAACAGTCCTGTTTTTTCTTTTTAGCGTGGTGAAATCATCAAATTAGTCCTCCCACCCAGGGCAAGGCGGGAGGGAGTGTCAGATTGTACTGACTAAAATCCACGGTGTCCTTCAATAGCGCTTTACGTACCGGGGTCACGGTAATTCGTTAGTCCCGCGACCTACAGTGAACAGTCGTAGTGAAATTTAAACCCTAGGCATTTGGGCTGAAAGTTGAAAATTTAATAAAACTCTTTTGTTTTGAGGGTGTTATTACGATTTCAGCGTTATTAATAAATAAGGGATATGGAGTACTGCAAGCGGTTCGAACCACGGTCAGCATAGCCCAAGTACTGATATTAGAGTAAAAACAAACAAATTATTAAAAAAACTGTAAACCGACAGAACAGTTAATTTAGCTTCGTAAGTTTGTCTGACTGCTAAATTAGACCACCATAACCTTGCTGTCTGAATAATGTAAAGAAGCAAAAGCCAACATCTAGTTCAATAATTTACTTCAGGCAGATATGACCATGTGTCAATTGAATTTTAGTTCAGTGACCTGCATGTGACGGTCACGAAGCACAAATAACAATAACACATTGATACTCGTAAAATATACAGGATGGATTCACAAACAGTTGCCTAGAATCTAAATTCCCATTTTTATTTGGTAAAAGCATCAAATGAGTCCTCCCACCCAGGGCAGAGCGGGAGGGACTGTCAGACTCGTACTGACTAAAATCCACGGTGTTCTTCAATAGCCCTTTATGTTTCGGGGTAACGGTAAATCGTATAGTCCCGCGACCATCTAAATTCTCTAGCCAAAATCATATCAAACCTTCGAGCGTCCGTCTTCTTTCCTCTTTATAAGAAATACTATTGTACAAAAAAAAAAAATCTTACAACTTCTGTCAAAAAATATACCTTATCACAAGTTTTCCGTATTTTATTACAGCATATTTTTAAAGTGCGAGTATTTACATTTAAGTATGGAAAATAAAAAAAAAACGCCTCAAGTTTAAGAATAAGGAATATTTTTTTTTCCGTCAAATTAACGTCAAATTTCCCGTTAACTTTGCGTCACAAAAACGTGAAAAGGCATGCAGGTCTAGAACAAAAACAGTACAAAATATATATAAACAAAAGTATAAAATACCACAACATTTTACCTTATGTATAAATCGGGTGCACAGTCGAACTAACACCGTCAAAACACGGCTGTCAATTCCGATATGTGATGGATGTGATTCACGACTACTGTATATAGGATGTTCGATAGCGCGATCTCTGTACCAAATAAGAGAAGAGGGGACAATGTGTCATTGTGACCGAAACAACTACGACTCTCTGCGAGGGTCATACTGTAATAGTTGTTAAGAAAGTATTTCTGGACGAGTCAAAATCGCTATTTTCTGATTCTAATGTATTTTTTTTCAATTTTCAAAGAATCAATGGCTTATTAAGTTTTTGCAGTATTATATGACAGTCAATTTTATCACCTATCTGTCAATTTGAACTTTACCAACACAACTTATCTGTTACCGTGATGGCGTCGCCACTAGAGAATTTGGTGTTAAAATTAGTGTCAATTTAAAGTTGGCAATTGTAGTTCCAATTTGGCCCATTGAAACAGCTTAGTTGGTGGCACTATGATATGAATTTTCGTATCTTATGTTATTTGATTGACAAGACGTGCTAGCAGTATGATTGTCGTGAATCTGTAAAAACACCCGTCGCGGAAACGCGGCTTTAACTCTGTATAAACGCAGCGTAAGCGTTTGTTTGACCACATCTAGATACTCGGTTAGACTAACACTATATAGGCTGACATCTAACAAAACCGATCTGTTCATTTTTAATAACCTGCGCCTAGAGTTGCAACTTAAACAATGCAGTAATATTTTATAGACATTCACTTAATTGTCACCCGGCCTAGAGGTTACAAAATCGTCTCCTGACCTCCAGAAGTTCAAAATCACCATTTCCAACGCCCTATATACACTCTCTTAATACAACAAAGCGACCGACAATATACGCAACTAAACTCGCAGATCACGCGGTGATAGCTCACATCCTGCAATTTTATCGCCCTAGTACTTTGAAGTGTTAAAACTGTCATCAGGTCATTGCGAAAAGGAGATGGAAATATCTGTTCTATATAAGTCTGTCTCCTTTTCGTATGGAACAATGATTGCTCTAAAACGATGTAATTTGGTTACTGACATGGCAAGCAACCGAATTATCAATCTGCTTACGTTGATTCTTGGAACTCTCTGTGTTATTTTCGCTCGCAAGATTATGATTTCCTTCTTTGAATTAGGCAGCAATTCCATTATATAAATTACTTGTATACAAATTAAAAATTGTATGCAACTTGAATAAACCTGCATACAAGTTAAAAGTACGTTAATGCCTTTGTCAAACAGACAGAAAGCGAAGCGTTTCCGAAGCGATACCGAATCGCAGCGAGACATCAGTCCGATAGTTCTATCACGCTATCGGATCGCTTTCGCTTTTCTATGTGAATTGATTCAAACAATTCCACACATTAGAAATAAAAATGTCACGCTTCGCATTCGTCACGCCAGTCTGTTTGACAAAGGCTTAAACGTCTGCGAACTGTAGATTGTGTTTTATTTAAATTCATGCAACTTGTATACAATTGTGACGTCACAATTGTTGCATGACTTATCTAATCGAAATGCGCCTTTTGGGAGGTTAAAGAACATTCACTTACTCCAAAAAGTATCAACAGGTTTAAAGTACTGATGGCATTATTAGAGCAATTCTTAAAAAGGTAAAATGTGTTGATGTTGCGAAGTTAAAAAAACGATGTCAAAAGATGTACGTTTTAACTATCCAGTTATTGGCAAAAAGGTCTGTGGAAGCTATATTAAAAAGACTCATCGAAATTGACAAAAGTAATTAATGCAAATCCTTTCATATAATACAACTGAGCCTCAATTTTTAAAACCAATATGTACTTTCGTATGAGTTCAGTACTTTCGTTAAAACGAATTTTTCACAACTGACATTATTATCAAACTGTATTCATGAAACTGGAATATTTAAATACACAATTATATTTCCTGTTCAAAATTAAATCTCTTTTAAACAACATACGTAAACATTACGGCTGTAATACCCGGGGTCACGGAATTATCCAAACGGCTAACAGTGACCCTGGAACGTAAAGAGCAATTTAAGGAACGCAGTGAATTTTAAATAAATAAATAAATATTCCACAACTATCACACAATGCCATCTAGTCCTAAGCTAAGCAGAGCTTGTGTTATGGGTACTAGACAACTGATAAACATACTTATATATTTCTAAATACATACATATTATAGATAAATTACTTATTATTATTATTTTAGTCAGTACGATGCGGACAGCTGATTATTTTGATGATTTTACTATTTAAAAAAAGCTATATTTATTTTGGAGCGGGGCTGTGTTTCGTACGCGGTCCACGGCACTCATTAAAACAACTTTAATTAAAATCATAATGCAGTCATTATGCATTTAAACGATGTTTATTTGTACAGTTACAGGTGAGTTATTGTTCTCGTCTCTGAATGGAGATCGGATGAACATAATTCATGTGAAATTATGTAGGTCAACTGAGAACTATGGATTAATACCTGGAACTGTTTGTACAATCATGGCTGCTATTGACGGTAATTGCAACTAATTTGACGTATGATTATAGTTGCACGTTTTGGTCGCTTTGTCCTTTGATGGTATTCAAATTTGGTAGACCTTGATGATATGATAACTGTATACCTAAGATATGACGGATTGATAGCTTTGTTGAACTAGCTAATTGCAACTACATATTTGGAACGATGACAATATCTAATGATAATATTCAAAGAAGATGGTTTCAATAACGGAGTATTTGACTTTTCATTTGGGTTTGAGAGAAAAATCTAGCAATAAACTTATTTGCATTTGTGAAAACTAGATTAAATAATATGAAATAGACAGTTGAAATTTGTTACTTTGATGCCTTTTTTTTACTTGGTTATATCATCAAATGAGTCCTCCCACCCAGGGCAGAGCTGGAGGAACTGTCAGACTCGTACTGACTAAAATCCACGGTGTCCTTCAATAGCCCTTTACGTTCCGGGGTCACGGTAATTCGTACAGTCTCGCGACCATTATATCCCTGCTACTGTTTTTTAACAAAATAATGTTTTACATGCATGCTCAAAAAGGTACATATATGCATTTGTTCGATTTTTTTGTGTGGGTGCAACTTTTCGAAGCACAGATAGTTATGTGATATCCATTTAAGACAAAATGTATGTATATGTAGTTTCGACTCTACACACAAGACGTATCTTAGAGAATATGACTTAAAGAAATTATACAAAGGGCAGTATTTCTACAAAGCAATGACCTACGAACAATTTCCGTTAAAAGTGCTGAAAACGATCCGTTATTGAAGCCAAAATCATGAATATAATCGATGAGCAGCTAAACGAGCGTATCTTCACTTTGTCTACAGACAATATCGCACTTAACTGACCCAATTCCTAAAGGTTGCATCTTGTGCTAATTCCGTTGTGGGCTAAAATGTGATTCAGTGGTTTGGTATTTCTCAATTGAATATCGAAATATGTATTTGAATAGAAATGATTGAGTGCTGTGAAAGAGAGTTGCTAAATTAAGCAAGCCTTTTTCCCAACTATATTGGGATCGGCTTCCAATCGAACCAGATGCAGCTGAATATCAGTGTCTTACATGGAGCCTAAAATCTGCCTATTAGACCTCCAAAACCCAGTTACTGGGTAATACGAAGACTTATTTGCTGAATATGTAGTAATATTAGTCAGATTCTTGGTGTTAGATGGATGGAATACCCTTTATTATGCACATCATACAAATGACAGATATTGAAGGATAGGACTTATAACTAGGGTGACAAAATGGGCGGTCTTGTTGCTAATAGCGATATTTTCAAGACAACTTTTGGATGGATAAGAGGAATTGAAAAACAATACATATTTTTTTGTATCTGATTTGAGCTGGCCGGCTAAGTTAGGGAACTATTTTTGGTCTCATAATTATTACTTTCGACGAATAATTTTCTACTTTTTTTTTTGCGTGGTACATCAAATGAGTCCTCGAACCCAGGGCAGAGCGGGAGGGACTATCAGACTCTTATTGACTAAAATCCACGGTGTCCTTCAATAGCCCTTTACGTTCTGGGGTCACGGTAATTCACTACTCATAAAAAAATTAGTTAGTGACGTTGTTATTTGCAAGTCTGTAGCATAAACTTGTTACATAACAAGCTATTTTTATGAGTTTTTCTTTCAAAACCGTTAGTTGACACATTACTCTCTTACGTCCGAAAGGAAGGCGTATGTATATATCTAACAAATATTACAAATGAGAAAGCAGGTGAGGATGGATGGATGAAAAGATGTTTGTTATTCTTTAACACAAAATCTTCTGAACGAATTTGGATTTTTAATACGTAAATAGTTTATAACCTGGATTAAAACATAGGATACTTTTTATCTCGATACTAGCTGTACCCTGCTACGCTTCGCTATGACACAAAAAACTGTTTTTTCGCGGTCGCGGATATGTGACTGATGCAAAAAATAGATAAACAATATAACAATCCTTGGTGCGGATTATATATCATGCTAAAATTTCAGCTCAATCGATGCAGAACTTTTTGAGTTTTTGAAGCGTACACAAACCAACATAACTTTTTTATATATATTTAGAGATCGTTTAGTGATCGTTTCTTAGAGATAGTTCTCGAGTTATATGCGGGTGAAGCCAGTTACAACAGCTAATAAACATGTTGTCAGTGGAACTCCATGGCTATTATGGAAAGTTTTAGCCATATTAATATGATACAGTTTGAGCTATAAAATAGTAAGTGTTATTACTTTAGTATGATGGAAGTAGTAGGGCATTTATTGCTTGCTAGGTTTTAGTTCTCATTTAATAATTAAATGGCTTAGGAGTATTCTTACTACTAATAAAAATGCGAAAATTTGTGATGATTTTTGGGTTGCGTCTCAGTAAAATTAATAACTTAGTAATTAAACAGCTTTATGACAATGTATTTAATAGAATTGACATGATATGGAATGCACAGTTGACATTGGAAAATAGAACATTATAATTTGCACCTACTAACAATAGTTTAAGTTATTGTATACTAACACTTTATGGGACACGAGCCTGAAACAAATGAATATTTAATTTTACGTAATTTGGTAATAAATTGAATGATATTTGACTCATAGATAGTTTGTTATCCATTTAAACCCGAGAAAGTTGAACACATTAAAACGTATAAAATTTCCCCAGTACTAAGTATGATCCTGTGGGACAATAACCGAAATCTATACGGGCAAAGTCGCAGACATAAACTAGTTCATCATAATTTTAGGAATAGCTTTAGTTTTGTGATTAAATCATAGATTTGTACGTTATGAAAGTTTATCTTTGTAAAAGTTCTGTACGCGAGAATTCAAACTTATATAAATAACAGAGGACTAGCATAAAAGTACCTCATTTTAATTAGTTGTATTTAAAGTATAGATTAAATAGATTATGCACTTATAGTGTTGGATATAAGGTTCATACTTTATCTTTCATAATTTTTAAAACATTTGTTTCTGATCACTTTTCTGCAAAACGCGTTGCTGTAAACTAAAATGAAACCACGATTCCAATATCCGAATGGACATCACTTTTCTATACACACTCTGACTCAACTAAATACACTCACACTCAACTAAATAATTTTATCTATAGCTGAAAACAACACTTACAAAATAATTAATCACTTAAGTTCGAGATTTGAACTACAAGCCACATTAACCTACAAAGCAAGCGTAGCAAAGCAAAGAATTCTGTCAAAAAATAAACATAAATTTTATAGGATTCTATAACGTAAGTCCAACAAAAATAGCCTGAAAATATATCAAAATCCTATCTACATATTTTTTTATATAAAAACATATATTTTCAGTCGACGTTCGTACTTTTTTCGCTACGTATCCTACCGCCATCTTTAGCTGAATCTTAGAAACGTTTTTCGGACAGCCGTGAAGTTAGCTCCGTTATAATAAAGATTAGGACTATTACAGGTATATGTATAGCAATATAGACCGTAACTGCTATACGAAAGAAATGCTTTATTGAATGAAATTTCTAGATTCAATTGTTTTTTAAATAAGGGTGATTTTCGTTTCTGTCCTAATGTGTCGTCTATTGATCAATTTTGATAGAAAATATATTATGAATACTATATCGTTTTTTATCTAATCACTTAATGTTTACGTGTATGCCCTACATTGTATGATTGCAGCTCTTATTCACGCGATGAATTAAAAATCATTAAATGCTCGTCAAAATCGTAACGTATTAAAACTAAACAGTAGCAAAGTTACTTTAGTAAATTAAATAAAAGAGGAATGGTGTTTATAATTAAATTAATTGGATGTGAAATGGCTGAATAATTACTACGGTGTCGGTAGAATCCACACGCAGTCCCGAGGACAACATTACGTATTGACGTAGACAATATTGTGAATATAAATACACTTCATCCAGTCTTGTTTGAAACATCTAAGTTATTGGCTAAGGGTGATAAAGCCACCTACGCGGTATTTCTCGCGAAAATGGCACACGAAGCCTTACAATCTATCACTCACCAGAGTTACGGGCATGGGCGCGGCGCGACTCAGCACCCACCGCACTCCTTTAACTAAATGAATCCACGACTATTTACTGCTTCGATTCTCGTCATTTTTTCAATAAAAGCACCGAACATTTAGCTAAATACTGAAGAAGATGGTCGCCCTCGCCGCCGCCGTTGTTGCTAGGTGCAGATCAATTGCCAACCCTTGTAGGTTACATGAATGAAACCTACACATTTTCGGTGCGTCATAGCTATCATATCGCTCGCACCCGACGCGGACCTTCAGATACGCCACGATTGTATTAAAATAACAGAATATTTTGTAAACGTCTTCAAAATTCAGTCGATTGAACGTGAACGTCTCGTTTTGGATTTGGCACGTAAGAGGGGCGGAGGGTTAGTGTAGAGCCTGACGTGTCAGTGTCGTGTGTCGAGCGAGTGGTAGACGGCGCTGACGGAAGGTCGGGGAAGCCGGGCCGTCAGGGCGCGAGCCCGGGCTCCGCTGACGTCAGCGACGGCTCGGCGCCGAGCGGCGGTGCTCACCACCGGCCTGCCAATTATTATTTTATGTACACGAACGGCGCGAAACAAAAGGCGGCGACGGCGACGGCGGGGCGCGGGCGGAGAGCGCTCGCCGCAGGAGCGACTCCAGGCGCCATCTAGCGGGCGCGCGGCGACCACTCGCGCCTACTCCTTTCAGTCTGCGGACGATCGAATTGAGACGGAACCTTTGCGCTGACCGACCCTCACTGGTCAACCGGACTCCGGTAACACTGTCACTGATTGGGAGTAGCGCGGAGCGAGAATGGGGATGGTGGTTACGCTGCGGGTTTGGGGGTCACATTTCGTAAAATGCGTTCACTGATGCGTACCGTCGTCAGAGCGTGGCTGCGTGTGATGGTGGCGGTCGGGTGGGCCATGCTGTCAGGCGGCGCGGGATAGGCGCGGGCCGGGCATGGCGGGCTCCTGCTCGACACTGCGGTGCGGGCGTCCGCGGCGCGCGCTGCACGCCACTGACCCGCGCACCGCCCGCGCCCGCCACGCCGCCGCCGCTGCGCGCGCACACCCGCACCGCCGGCGGCCGCACCGCGCCGACCGAGCCTTCGGCCTCCGGCCTGCACCGCGTGCACCGGCACCACACCGCACACGGCCCACGCAAAACAACACACGCTACCTATCGATTGTACACTAGGGTTCTGCACCTTACGAAAGGTCGTCAGTTCGTGTCTGTGCACTCTCACTCGGAGGTAGATTGACAAGTGTAAATAAACTGGACTGATTGACGTAACGACGTGGCTCTTTATTATTCGTGCTATTGGCCTGAACCTGGTCATTGGAGTACGTGGCATCTTTTCAATTCAAATAACATTGACCCCATTAAGGTGTTGCCGAGTGGTTATAAAATACCTAAACATAATAGGTATGCGTATATTGCTAGGTGTCGGTGTCTTGCAGCGAGACACATCGTCGCCGCGTCGTCAAAATTTTACGACTTCGCTCGAGTGTGCTAACCCAAACAGATTCTATCTGGCACAATGCGATGCAGGATTTCCTTCCTGCTTGCTACCGAGCACCTCATCATCTCGTATGCGGCATCTGTGGAGGATCTTGTTTGGGTTATCTCGTCTAAGGTAGCTATGGTTGTGCACCAGTTACTTATATAAGTTACCATGACAAATGTACCTATAGTATTTATTTTTCTATAGATATTAAAAGCAGCGGAATAGTTTCATAATGTCAATATTACTTGTGTTCAACAAACCGAAGTAACTTTTAAACAATTTCTAGAACTAAGCCAATTACAGCCGACACGAGCGCACCTTTTGACACAATTCTTTTAAATCGGATTCTCCGTTCTATCTCATATTCTGCTTATCCTGTTATTTTAAGCGTCACACGCTTATAGCATCCCCTCAAAAAACGTTATTTGCAGTTCCCCTTGCGTTTATGTATGTTTCACCTACATATAATACATTTTCCATAGGATATGGGGAACATCTGATAAAGGTGTTGAAAATTAAGTGTCCTGTTGAGCGTAAGGTTCTGGATTCGGATTCTGGCTCAAGCAAAGCTTTTTTTATGGAATTTCATATAAAGAAAAAAGATTATTTAGGAATTTCCATATTCTATTTTAACCCATATTACCCGTCTACTTACCAATCAACACGACGAAATATGGGTTTACCTATAGGTTAAAGACATGGTGATATTATATTGAACATCAGTCCTATTTTCGCAATGAACGTTTCATTGGATGCGAAAAAAGGAAACGTTGCACCAATTTCCGTATTCTATTTAGCATCTATGTAAAATGGCTGCAATAGGCGCCTATCATATAAATCTCTGATAGTATTTCCTTAGATTCGAACTTGATAAAACCGGATATAAGATAAACTCAAGTCTGAAACCTGTTTCAATTCAATCAATCTGACTTGTCTTATCCTAAACGTGTAGAGGACGTCTTCCAGTGGAACAGGATGCAGCTGGATATTAGTTATATACACGGAGAACTCGATTTGAGATGTATCTGAGTAATGTAGAAAGACTCTAACAGAAAAAGATCTGTTTCTTGAACAAGGAAGTGGAATCCCTAGACTTACAAGACGGTCGCGGGACTGTACGAATTACCGTGACTCCGGAACGTAAAGGGCTTTTGAAGGACACCGTGGATTTTAGTCAGTACGAGTCTGACAGTCCTTCCCGCTCTGCCCTGGGTGGGAGGACTCATTTGATGATTTTACCACGTAAAAAAAAAGCCTTACAAGACAGAAGGAGTTCAGGATACTTTTTTTTATCTTGATAAAATCACCAAATGTCACAGGTCAGAGCGGGCCCTCCCGCTCTGACCTGGGTGGGAGGGCTCTTAGACTAGACGGACTGTCAGACTCGTACTGACTAAAATCCATGGTGTACATACACACACTACAAATATTTGATCCGTCCGGTGATCGAACCCACTGCGCAGCAGCCGATCGCTTAGCCACTGTGCCAATCGTGCCGTCATTAACGCTACTTCAGTGAAAACTGTGATGATGAAAATGAAATGAAGTGTAAAACACCACCCGTCACAGTCACTACAACTCGCACTCTAAAGTAACATGCATGTCAATATATAAATAAATAATAAATAAATATTCCACAACTATCACACAATGCCATCTAGCCCCAAGCTAAGCAGAGCTTGTGTTATGGGTACTAGACAGCTGATAAACATACTTATATATTTCTAAATACATACATATTACGCAACAATGTTTCACTACTAGTCAGCTGTACATCATGTTTGAGCGCAAGTTAACAAAGTTAGGTGACATTGTTTGCTGCTGAACCGGCTTCCGTTCTCTGTTTAGTGCAATCTAATCTTCGAAGCACGTGGCTTCGAGAGCTGGGTCGATTTCACGACAAGGTCTGAGCTATAAATCTGTGTAAGCTTGTAAATGCAAAGTTGAGGATTCGTGTTACATGTTGTACATTTGGTGTGATAAAACCTTTTAACAAAAAATTAAACCGACGAAATATCGATCTGAGAATAAATTTTGAAGCGGCGCCAAACAAACAAACATGTTAATTGATTATTTGAAGCGAAGAATTGAGCTAGATTGATCTTCTCTGATTGTTTCTTTGTTTTTTTTACCATCAAATGAGTCCTGATAGTCCCTCCCGTCCTGCCCTGGCTGAGAGAACTCGTTTGACGAAATGACTACATAAAATTGTCTTTCAATTGCATTTAGCATATTCGAAGCAACTTAGATTTCACCTGAACTTTACCTTGAGATCAACTAACAGCCAATTCTCAAAGACACTTTGTTTTACTATTTCAAAGTTCGACTTCTCAATTTATCGAGAAAAATTGACGATATTTTACAGAAATGTGAACATTAATTCATAACATTAAAGTATAAAATGTGTCCCTTGTTCAATGCAACTGAAGCAATATCATAAATAAAGAACTCTATCGCTGCACATCACATAATATGTGTTTATATGCGAGACGGGTACCCATTTTGAAGTCACTTGTAACCTATTTTTGCTTGAAAGGATACGCATGAGGAACGTTATAAATTATGCTCGTTGCATGTACTCAGGTTTCATTTGAAACACGGTTTCAATTACATACGAAGGATGGTGAATTTTGAGATGGCAAAATCTTGAGGTGGAGACGTGCTAAGCAAGTTGAACTGTCATCTACACTAGTATTATAAAGAGGAAATATTTGTATTTTTGAGTGTGTGTATGTTTGTAATGAATAAACTCAAAAACTACTGTGCCGATTTCAAATTTTTTTCACCATTACCAAAGCTACTTTCACCCTGATTAACATAGCAGGGTGAATTTTTCAACTGGACGTGAATGGCTATATCAGAAACTATGAAGAATATCAAAAAACATTGAAAGGAGTCTCGAGGCCGATTTTGACGAAAACTAAAACTGCGTTATTGGATTTTAGAAAAATCAATAATCCTGGCCAGGAATCGAACCCGCTGATTTTGGAAAAAAATCACACACTGTATTATTACACCATTCAATACTGTTGCTAATAAGAATAAAATTCTGGAAAGTAATTATATACGACAAACTTAATAGCAGATTTTTATGAAATTGCTTTTTTTCTATGATACTTTACTTCTACTGAGCCATAATTTATTCGAAATTACGGCTCAGTAGAATTGTTTCACTGGATTTGACTTCTCAACAATCCAACTGTATTCAGTTATAGTTTCGGATATAGCCATCCACGCCCAGCTGAAAAATTCTATATAAGTATATTTAATAATATTTCATTATTCTATATATATATAATTCCTATATATCATGACCATACGTGCGAAGCCGGGACGGGCAGTTAGTATATGAACATACTGAATAACAAAATCTAGATTACTATTGAGACCAGTCTATCTCAGACCAAATTGAAGATGGTAAACTGAATTCATTTTTATTAGAGGTTGAGCTTCATCCATAGTCAGCTTATAAATGCTCCCACTGCTGGGACACAGGCTTCCTCTCTGTGAGAGGGAGTGGGCTTTAATCCATGTCTTCGAATTTGTGGTTCTAGGAAAAGCCGGTTTCCTCACGATGTTTTGAGAGCAGTGATAATTTATTTATTACACAAAGTAATGCTCGTAGCTGTGTTCGAATCTACGACCTACGATTTGTAAGTCGGTGCTGATACCACTGGGTTACCATTGCTACAGTTATGCTTCAGTAGGTAATACTTTTTAAGAGACTTTTTCTCAATTTATCGAGAAAAATTGACGATATTTTTTTTACGAGACCAAGCAGGAGACAGAATTTAGTGGAAAAGAAGAGGTCATTGTACTGCAATTGGACGACATAAACTGTTTCATCACTACAGTCACACAGGATGGCAACAATATCGTTTAACTATATTACTTACAATGCTACACCCTTTTGACAGATGGCTAAAAAACGTAAAGCATACTGGCCATAAGCAGATTAGATTAGGTAAATATCTAATTCAATATTGACTCAAATCTTTATTGACCCGATGTTTGATTAGTCAGTTCAATTTGATTGGTCACAAATGCCTTCATACTCTTTAAATTATCAAATAAAAAATAACCTCGAATGTTCTTTTGTTCACTCTACACTATCGTCGATTGATAACTCAAGCAACAAATAAAGGTGTAGGTGGCGTACCATGAGGTTTTAAAGTGAGAGTAATTCCAGTGTGGGAACGAGATGTCACTAGACAACTTGTATAGCTCTGTCTCTTTCCCACAATGAAATAACTCATGGTAAACCACCTGATAGACTTGAGCATTCACTTGTAATAGAACATCGAGCATTCCCCTTTTTAAATTTTTGGAACTGAGATGATCAAATCAACAACTATGTACTTCTTATTCTCACTACAACATATTTATTTGACTCGAGCAACACATAATAACCCCACGTCTTTTCAAAGACAGTCATGTCAACAACCCAGGATAAAGGGAACATCATCGTCGCACCCCGTGTCGTCTCGCAGCATTGAATATTGTATGACTATGACGACGTTTCGCAAACTGCTCCCACTAACCCGAACGTCTCACTCCATCTTCGAAATCACCTCATTGCCCTAGTATCCGCATGGAAACGAATTGCGAACACCTGGATTCGATGCAAGGAAAGTGTTATTGGTATTTAATTTTTCTTAGATTAACTTTACTAGGCTTATAAATATCAAATTGTAACTAGAGTTTGATAAAAGATCCATGTGATCAAGATAGGCAAAAAAATAATTAATAATTAATACTTATTCATAAATAGCAGAAAAGCTGCTGGTCTGAAGTGGAATTGGGCGGGCCACGTCTGTCGCATGCAAGAGGACCGCTGAGCAAAGATCTCCACACAGTGGGTGCCGGGAGATGGAAGGCGTCGCCGAGGCCGACCCACAAAAAGGTGGAGAGACGACCTAGACGCATACCATAAGGGCTGGTTCGAATTGGCCCAGGAAAAGACTTCCTGGAAGGAATTGGGGGAGGCCTTTGCTCAGCAGTGGGACAGTGCAGGCTAATTAAAAAAAAAACATAAATAATGTTAAAACGGAAATCGGAATAGTTTTCAAGGAATAACCGATATACATATCCAGCACATAAACTTATGCCAATCTGTCAGATTGCTTTAATAGATTTTGAACTTCATAACAAAAGCAGAAGGTTCTGATTCGCTTGGGAAATCTGACATATTGGGGTAGGTTGAATTGCTTGCGTCTTTAGATCATGTTAAAAAAAATGTGGCTGAATGCACTACTTTTCTTTGTAGTCAGTTAAAAGGCGTAATATTACAAATAACTGTGTTGTTTATGTTGTACAGTCAGTTGTTTTAACATACTGATAAATATGATTAACTTAAAAAATATTTTGAAGTGACAGCGGAATCTTCTCTGTTCACCAAATCTACACAGTATAGAGAGATAGTATGCTCTTTATTATGCACAGTACACTGATTACAGATATCGCAAGATAGAATCATAGAATTTATAACTAGGGTGATACAATGGGCGATATTATCGCTAATAGCAATCTTTTCAAGACAACCTTTAGATAAGATAAGGGGAAGTAGGAAAAATTATATTGCATAATAATAATCTCCAGCATGCAGATGCTGGAAAGATTCATAACAGTATGTTGAACCAAAATTAATTGAGAAGAGTAAAAAAACTTCTTTAACTTAACTTCGTAACTTGCGACGATGGCAAAAGACCTGACGGTATGTCTTTGTTTCCATGGAAGATGGCTTGGCCTCTAGTGTGGGACGCAACCTGTGTCGATACTCTTGCGTCATCTCATCTTCCAAGTTCATCGTGCTCTGCTGGCGCTGTTGCTGCGGTCGCTGAGAATCTCAAGCGGCATAAATGTAGCAACCTTAGTGGTAACTATATTTTTGCTCCATTTGGGGTTGAAACTAAAGGGCCATGGGGTCCGAGTGCTCACAGCCTCTACAAAGAAATGTCTAAAAGACTTATTGACGCTTCCCGTGACCCAAGAGCTGGCTTTTACCTTGGGCAGAGGCTAAGTATTGCCATACAGAGAGGCAACGCCGCCAGTCTCTTGGGCACATTACCAGCTGACAGCGTTGAGGATGAATTTTGCGATGCTCTATAATATGTAGTTTAGTTTTATTTTAATTTTATATTTTTATATTTATGTATTTTTAGCCTCTCATCTATACTCTATACTAATATTATAAAGAGGAAACCTTTGTATTTTTGTATGTTTGTATTGAATAGGCTCAAAAACTACTGGACCGATTTCAAAATTTCTTTTACCATTACTTAGAGGGATTCTTCCGAATCCGTATAGGCTATATTTTATCCCGGGAAATAGATATATCTAATCAATGAAACTAATGAATAAAGGACATTTTATAAACATTTTGAGCTATGAAGTAAATTTAACCTTTAAGGGGGTGAAAAGGGGGAATCAAGAAAGTACGTAACCCACGCGGACGAAGTCGCGGGCAAAGTGCTAGTTCAGTAATATAAACAGTACATAATAAAGACAATATTATTTGCAAACTCCGGGGTTTGATGCTGGCAACTTACAGCTATTAGGACGAAGCCGTAAAAGTAGCGGTGACTGCATCGCCTCATATACACAGTTACCTACCTACAAGCATACTGTGTTGCATGTCTGGTTCATACTCTTTGTTTATAGCAAAAGAATTGGGTTACAGATAGTATATTAAAGTTACTTTTTTTTGTAGCGCTGTAAAATCATCAAATGAGTCCTCCCACCCAGGGCAGAGCGGGAGGGACAGTCAGACTCCTACTGACTAAAATCCACGGTGTCTTTCAATAGCCCTTTACGTTCCGGGGTCACGGTAATTCATTAGTGCCGCGACCCCGGACATTAAAGTTACTTAACAATATTGAAAAAAAAATACGTGTGGCACTCGGGGACTGCTGCAGTAAAGCTATTGCATAGCATTTTTTATCAAATTATGCAGTTATAATTATTTATTTATTTTATTTAATATCGCCTACCGCGAATATTAAACGAGAATATTATCCCATCGTTGTTCTATCGGAACTTACTCTATTAATTAGGCTAGGGTCAGCCACGTCAATCAAGTGGAACGTCAAGAAAAAAAACATTCATTCACGTTGACATTACAGATATGACAGTGACAGTGTTAGGTTTATTTTCGTAACATAATTTCTTAATTCGATCGCCGCGCTCAAAGCCTGCGATAAAAGCTATGCAATAGCTTTAAAAGGAGTATAACATAATTTAAACAATTTAAAGGCTCGGTAAAAAAATACCGCTTCTCAAAATTCCCCTAAAAGGAACTTTCTGCAAAAGGAACATTCTGAGAAAGAGTCATTTTGTTACTTAGTCATTTTGAGCAGAGGTAATTTTGTGACTGAGCCAATTCGAACCCTATGCTATTTTAGTTGTTTTAACTTTTGACAGCAATAACAACTTAACGCCGCCGAAAGTCCAGCACTTAGTGTATACCAGTACGACCACCCGAATCATTTCGACTGCTTGAGCGGTCCCGTCAATGTGTGTACGTAGAATATTGGAGTTTACTATGCAGTCGCAGTTTGAAAGTCAATACAGATTGCTTCATGAAGTCACTCACTGTATGGACGGCCCCACAGTCACGTTACATCAACATTGATAAATGTCATTTTTTTTATTCATTTTTTCACTTACTTGCTACATTTTTAAATATTTTTACAAAAAAGAAATAAAAAAACATTTAAAAATATAAAAAATAGCAGTCCACCACCACCGGGAACAGGGTCCGGGCTATCGGTGATCAGGGCTCCTGAGAGAGGAACCTCCTAACAATACGCGCCGCGTACAGAAGGCAGTACTCCTGGCTGTACTGCCTTCTGAATCAAACGCTTGACCCAGCTACCCAGCGAGAGCCTCCTCAGGTGTTGGTCGAGGCTCTTGGCAATAAAGTCATTGGCAGACACGACTACTCGTCGGCACAACAAC
The DNA here is from genome assembly GCA_943136025.2 of Agrotis puta. Taxonomy (NCBI): domain Eukaryota; kingdom Metazoa; phylum Arthropoda; class Insecta; order Lepidoptera; family Noctuidae; genus Agrotis; species Agrotis puta. Next base: position 15,190,687 of record OW964169.2, on the reverse strand, counting down.
TGCTGTATTCACGTCTCACATGTCAACAACCTCGAGAGCCAGATCAAGATACTTGAATTGTTTATCTTTTTCTGCTTTCACGAGGTTCTCGTCATGCGGGAAATTGAATAAATGTCATTTTATTATTATATTATTATATCAGCCCATAGTGTCCCACTGCTGGGCAAAGGCCTCCCTCCACTCTTTCCACTTCTCACGGCTTTCTGCGACCGTGGTCCAGTCCTTCATGAAGCGATCCAAATCATCTCGCCATCTTCGTTAAATAAATGTCGTACATAGTATCCTTTGTGTAACGCACAACGATGTGGAACTGTTATACATATAAAGATGGAGGTAAAATAAATACTAGTCTTTCTGATAATACTGCTTACGACCCGAGCGATAGAAATGATTTGATGTTATCCCACCCAATAAAAAGGCATCTTTGCCAACGACTATAACAAAATATACAATTTTATTCCACGTTAGAACCAGAAATTCTTCCAAAATACAATTGAATAAGCTTAAAAATACTTTACATCCTCTGAACGCAGCTCATTTCAGTGCACTCGCAAGTTTATTGGCCTCCACACCCGGGCTGGCACAGACCCATAGTAAGTTTTGTCGACCCAGTTATGATGTATGCCACGTGGATATACGATTCATTTTAGGATAATGAAGACTGCAATGTGACGAGATCGGTGTTTTCTACTAACTGCTCTTCTTAAGGCGCTGTACAAAGCGAACACTAAGTAAACGTCTAGGTTTTAGTCGCAAAGTTAGCCGTATCTTTACATACTACAAGCCAGAAAAAAATACAGTGTGTAGTCAAATGTATAAAGAAAAGACGTAAACAAAAACAATTTACAAAAGTGGTCTAGTACTACGAAAAAAAAAAATGTTTAATATGTTCACGAACGAAAAAAGTTTTTCGTCTCGAAATTCTCAATTTTTTAAGCGACAGCCATCATATCAATATATTTATATAAAAATCTATGCCACTTTTCGTTGTAATTTTATAACTCAAGAACGGGCTCACCCATCCAAACCAAATATTTAGGCTTTATTCGGACTATTTAGTTTATGTGAAGTTTGCACAAAATCTATTGAGCGGTTCTTCATTATCACTTTTTTTGTAAAAAATGAATTCGATAAATGGCGGATCATTTTGTTAATGGGGATTTTGCTGTCAAATTGAACTTTTTTCAGTGTTGACAGTACAAGCATGTTGTTATGTCATTCACTTTATACGTAGCGAACCACGTACTGGGCCGCTAGTTTTTTATAATTATAACTCAGGAAATTTCGAGAACTGTAATTTTTTAAATATTCAGTTAAAAATGCAAAATGACTCACATTTCTTCTTACAATTTCCTCGCCGCTGCTTCACCACTGTGACTACCTAAATATTAGCTTCATACAGAGCGCCTTAACCCTCATCGTAAAAAGACGGGGAATTAAATGCCAGATGGCAGGACGAAGTGTACTGTCTGACACTTATTTTCAGCTGCAGCCCAGGACAGCCGCAGAGCTGTGATGAATATCAGATGCTCCGTGCCAAACTCTCAAAAGTTATGCAGTCCTAACTGCACTAGTTCTTATGTATCAGACTAAAGCCTTTGTCAAACAGACAGGCGTGACGAATGCGAAGCGTGACGTTTTTATTTGTAATGTATAGAAAAGCGAAAGCGATCCGATAGCGTGACAGGACTATCGGACTGACGTCTCGCTTCGGTTCGGTATCACTTCGCTTACGGACGCTACGGAAACGCTTCGCTTTCGCCTGTCTGTTTGACAAAGGCATTATACTTATGGACATATAAAATAAATCTGTTCCGTTTTCATATTGCAGGATCGTTATATGTGGGTATCGAACGTGTGTGTAAAACAGCAAGTTAGTAAGGTTTTCTAAGAAGGTACGCTTCGTGAGAATTGAGTCAGCCTGTTGCAGGTAATGGTCAAGTAAAAGGTCTTCTAAATGTCCGGTTTGTATAAAATTATATTTCCCTTTCATTGTGGTACTTTTACAGGGGAGTTCGTCGCTAAATAATTACAGCCGCGCGGGCCGATCTTCCGGGATAGGCCGCGCTTGCCGAGGTTGGTCTGTGGATGGGTGACTATTTGTCATAGCGGGTTTTCTCCGGGCCTCGGAAAGCACTTAAAGCCATTGGTCGTTTGTAAATCTTTGAGAGTCGTTTATGCTCAGAAGCTCTAAAGTCTGATAACCAGTCTTATATCTATCTGGACATTTTATAATCTAAGGAATAAGATGAGATAATAATCTATTAGTCACTTGAAATTAGACACCGATGACCATTATTTTATCGTAATCAGTAATCCCCTCCCCTTACTAACAAACCGATGCATCATGACAAATAAAGGATGACATCATAAAAGTAGTACCTAGAAATGTTAGTCAACAATGCGATACGAAGAACTGTTTATTTCACACTAAATTATAATGATTTTCGGAATCTGGGAATCAGTATTTGTTTTTCTTGACCTTTTGTTTATGATAGCTTTTTGTTTCATACTAAAAACAATGTAATGATCACCGTACTCTTCCATTCTTCCGAGTCTGGGTGTTTGTGTGTGTGAGTTTCATGTTTGTAAACCCACCCACGATACAGGAGAAATTCCTAGTGTGGGGCAACGTTATTTTAAAAATAAAAATAATTGAAATGAAATAAATAAACACCTCATCATCAGCCTATAAATGTTTCCAATGCTGAGACACAGACCTCCCCTCTGAGGGAGGGAGAGGGCCATAAACCACCACATGGGCCCAGTGCGGGTTGGTGGATGTCACATGTCTTCGATTTTTTGGTTCTAGGACATGCCGGTTTCCTCACGATGTTTTTCCCTCACCGTTTTGAGAGCAGTGGTGTTGAAATAAACAACACCAAGTAATGCACCCGGCTGGATTCGAACCCACGACTTACAACTTGTAAGTTGGGGCCGATACCACTGGGCCACCACTGCTCACACAAACACCTCAGCTTTATAATATTAGTATAGAAAAAAGCTGAGAACACAAAATAAGTATGTGTAGTAACTGCTGCGGGCTCGATTTTGTAGATCCGATTCAACAAACGATGTCGAATCGAACGTGCCGACCCGAAAAAGTATGAAACATACCTTACATACAACTTCATCCCCTCCTTACCACCATTTAATCGACCAAATCGAATTACCCTCTAAACTGCCAACCGTGGAACAACGTTCTCCATTACATCGAAAAATTGCATCGGGAATCCACGAACAAATCCCTAACTTTCAGGGGTACTTGACCAGCCGAACTAAAGTAGAGCGGGTCACAACGGTACCCCGGATGAGGCGCGAGTGGGGCGCAAACGTACCCCGTTACACGGGAGCCTTGCTTGCACGATTAAAAGGGGTCCCAGTTTACATTACACGGAGCTTTAAAGAGGAGGATTTTTTTAAAAGGAAGATGGTTTTAATAAAAAAAAACAAATGACGGTGTTTGAATTTAACATAAGAATTATGTTTTGAAGCCTGTTTAAGCTGTTGGGGACATTTTTTTTTAATATTTGTTGAAACCGCAAATGCATTGCTTTTCTGTTAATATTTGACTGGAAAATATCATAGCTAAACAAGGTACCTTTAATTAGGCCTTGTTGGCGATATGACAACGGGAACTATTGTCAAAAACCTTCACCAAGGATTGTGATTTAAGATCCCATCGCACAGAAGAAAGGTCGTATAAAGTGTCAGTCTGTAATGTAATGACTGTCATTACATTACAGCTATTGTGACTGAGCGTAGATACTTTAGGCGAATTTCAATTGCTGTCTCGCAATGACAAGTATAAATATACTAAAGTTCCTCTTATCTAACAAGTAATACCTAGGTATCTGACAACTTGACCACAAAACTAACCACAACATTCCAACACAACAAAAACCCATCATTCTTCACAAATTCATTCCATCACCTCTCCGTTCCACAACCACGTTATTACACTGCATACATAATCCGCAATGTATTCAAAACCGGAGAACGAAGTCCAAATCTACGTATAAATATTTTCAAGCCACGTCCGCATTTTCCAGATCTGTGTCCAGCGAATATTGCACTTTGCAACGGACTCTTTGTTCAACGTTCATGTAGGCTGTATTGGACTGCTTTTCAGGGTTCCGTATGATGTTGCTTTGTTCTTGTAGTTTGTACGATGTGCAATCTTGGAGGAAACGTTTTGTTTGTTGCTTTTTTGGTAGACGTTCTAATTTTTGAGTCAGTTTGAAGATTGTTTGGGGGTAATGACCTGATAAATGAGGTTGGTTTACTTTGTTGCATTTGGTTAAGATGTGTCATTTTATAATCAACCAACCTTAAAATAATTTGCTTGCACATAAAACGGCTTTAGCTTGATGCTAGTTTGTTTCTTTACTGTTTTTATGAGATTTCGTTTATACAGCAAAATTTCCGATTCCGATTTCCAGGACCGCAGTAATTTCTTAAAACGCAGTCCTGGTACGCATTTGGCTAAATCAGGTCTCATCAGCTATGTTGACATCTTCAGGTGCTTGAAACACAACGTGCCGTTGAATCGGACCCAGTCCATAATTGGACCGCAAGCTACTGTTTGCTCACCGTCTGCAAACCCGCATAGAAAGATGTACTAAGATGATGTTGTGGATATAAAATACAAAGAAAAACAAACAAATAATTAAACATTCCACTCGAACTTGCCCATTTTCTTCTTCTCTATCGTACACTATCTTCGCATAAAATATTTCAATGTATAGCCGGTACGTTGAAAGCGAATAGTTTTCTTTTTATTAACCCAGTTCGTACTATACATACCTACTTATTGTGGAGAATATTTTACTCTGTTTGTTTTCCGCTTACGTAAAATACAATGACCCGGGAAATGGAAACGGGGAATGAGCTTAGTACTTATTATTTTGTTGACTAAGCGATCTAGTGTGACGTGGCTTATGAAATGTGGAGTTTGCATCTTGTATATTATCAACCCTCTGAGCGTAACATCAGGTTAAACTTCCACAGTGGCGATTTTTACCTTTTTTTTTACGTGGTAAAATCATCACATGAGTCCTCCCACCCAGGGCAAAGCGGGAGGGACTGTCAGACTCGTACTGATTAAAATCCACGGCTTCCTTCAATAGCCCTTTACGTATCGGGGTGTACCGTAACCCCGCGTGAGTCATTCGTGAGTCCCGCGACCGGCGATTTTTACCTTGAGAAAATATGAGAAACAGTCAACAGAGTATGAAGTTCTTCAAAAGAGTTCCTCAATATAAAGTCTCACTGAAGTTTTGGTTAGTTAACACCCTTTTTAATAAAAGGGAGGTTCTTAGGACTAGACGGGTCTGGTGCCTGGTGGGATAAACTGTCCATCAGTTTTTATTGTGTTTTTGATCAAGCTCAACTTGTCAGTTTGTGTCTCATATCTAAGGAATTCTGAATTATGACGAGAAGATCACACTAGTTCGCTGAAAAAGCTCATCGAAGGGGGAGGAAGCATCACAATGTAATGCACTCAAAACATTATGCTTCTTCTTCTTCGTGTCGATGATTCTTTTAAATTATATATGCTTCGACCAAAACTCTGCCACATTTACGGCGTTGGTGGTGGCCTCGGACAGCTCCCTTACACCCTTATTAATAAACGTGAACTAAAGTTACAGGATAATCTTCAGATTAAATATATATTTTTTAAGGAATAACTTTGGCGTAACTTTAGTTCGCGTTTATTAATAAGGGGGTTAGAGTGCAGGTAGAGTTACATAAAGTACAAGTGAGGAGGTGGGCCATCGTTTGTGATGAGGCCCCGCAGTCGCACATTATGCTGATGTTTTGATTGATTAAGTCATATACACACGGCCTTATTACAAAAACTAAATAAACCTTGGTTTAAACCTGATCTATCAAGTCCAGGCTTATCTGCATAGCCATGGTTTAAATTTGACCGTATTACAAAACTAAGATAAAACGTCGTTTTAAGTACCGACATTTGAACGATTGTCTAAACAATTAAATCCACCATGTGTAATAACAATGAAATCCACCTTGTTTAAATCCATTTTGGGTGAAAATAACAAAAAAACAACAACACAATTAAATAGTTGCTATAAGAAAGGAGACAATTTTTTTTGGGCCCACTGTTAAACGGTAACGTTTATTAATCATATTGCACATGAAAAAAGTAATCATCTTATTATAATTAATGGACCAGAAATTATATAGAAATGTAACCGGAATAATGAAATAATAGTAAAAATGTGTTGTTTTTAGGTTTAATTTAACGTGAAAACAAATGTTACTATTGTGCGCAGCGGTAATAACATCGTCTTTAAATACGTTTAAATAGGTAATAATTAATTGGTACAGTGAACTTGTTTTTAATGCTGTTATTAACGGTTATCACGTTATAATATATCAATTAACGTACTTTAAAAATCACCGTGGAACGAAACGTAATTATTAGCCCGTTGCAGATACTCTGTGGTCCAGTTTCAAACAGTTTGACAGACAACCTAAAACGTAGGTACTCTTTGGACAATTTCCTGCAATAGTTTAGTTCTTCTGTTCTTTTCATATTTTTATTCGAAAGATTTTATGAAAATGGCATCTGTAGATACAGTGCATAATCCACAAAGCCGTTGTATCAATTGTGCAGTTCGGTTTCAACGGAATGTGCGACAACAGTTACTGTCCGAGGCAGCTGCAGACGTGCGCCAACTTGTGTGTATGTGGATTTCTCGCGAGGTGAGTGTTTATGTCACCCACCCAGCCATTTCTGGGAGGAACACATTCCAATGCCGCACGTTGAGCTCTCCATACTATTTATGCTTGTTGTGAGTTCAAAGTCTGACCCCACATCCACCTCTTTCACCAATGTAACTTGCTTACCTTTTTTTTCAGTTACACCCACTAGATGCCGTTTGTGAAAACTGCTTCATGATATTGCAAGAATGTATTCAAACTGGCCATTCAGTGAGAAGATTCGGACATAGGAATATTTGCATCTCATGTGGTTCTTCAATTTTAAGAGCACACCAAACACATGCTGTTCATTTTGACACTGCAGAAAGGAATATTATTTTACAGTGGATACCGTTGCACCAGGTAATATTAAAATTGTAATTTTAAAATACCGAATATAATATAGTTAAATATGTACTTATATAATATTTCATTTATAATACCTATTTATTATATTTGGTTACCTATCTGAACTTTCTGCATTTTTTTAACTAACTCCTACCATGCCTTTGCCCAAGTATAGATCTGGTCTGTCTCTAAAATAGTAAAGAAAAAACAAACACACTTAAACACTACATTAGCACAACACTGCAATAAAGATTTCTATTAACAAAATATATTAAGATAGACTTTATTTGCAATACTAATGATCTATTTTTTCAGGTGGAACGTTTAGAACAAGTCTGTATGGCTTGTTGGCTGAGAGCTAGCTGAGTAATAAATACCTCTTGTGACGTACCTATAATGTGTTTTTTTTTCTCCTTACACAACCAGCTTATAACACATCACCTTATTATTGTAAATCTACAGTATTGGCCGGCAAAAGCCGCGCTATTTCGAAATGAATACCTACATCTAATCCATTTTCATGAATAAGTTTATCAAATCGTGTAAATCACATCAAAGCTATCACGTAGTCCAGACGTGACTTTGTTTTATACTTTACTACCTATATATTATTGAAAAGTGCACTATTTTGACTTATAATACCAAGGAGACCTATCCACTCATTAGACAATAGCTCTTGTGAGATTTTAGGTTACCTATTACGAGAGTCATGTTTTGACTGTAGTAATTCACAGTATTCCGGTTACATAAAGTTTTGCTCATATTACCACTGTAATCTAGAGATTATAAGGAATAAACCAACGTGCATTTCATTTCTATACGCCACAATCTGTGGTGGGCCTATTCCCCAAACAAAAAAAATTGTCTCCTTTGACAGCTACTACTGTTAGACCATGGTTTATCGCAAAACCACGATTTGTAATAACGTTTGTGAAAACCGTAGTTTTACAAGATTTAAACCTGGCTTTATAGTTAAACCCCTTTTTGTAATAAGTCGGATAAAGTTTAACATTGATCTTACATGTTTTTTTTTTGAAAGTGTCAAAATATTTCACATACCAAACTGTGGGCTGAAATAGTGCCCTGAGACTGTGAAGCGAGGTCGAGGCAGACTGCGATGGAGATTGACGAATTAGGTTGGTCCCGTCCGATTTGGAAGAAGGACGCATAGGCTCTTGAGAAGTGGAAGGAGTGGAGGGATGCCTTTGCCCAGGATTGGGAAAGTGCAGGCTTATAAAAAAAAGTGTCAATCATAACTTTAAGCCATTTATTTTCATAAATATATACTACAACTTCCACTGGACAAATACTTTCCTAAACTCTAATCCTAAACAACCATCATAAAATTACATCCAAGTTAGTTCCACTGCATTCTATTGCAATTCCAACTGCCATAGCCAGATGATTTAATAATAAGCCTTAGTAAACTATGCGATAATGTAGGCACCGTTCAACGTGGTGCTTGGCAAACAATTGAGAATTTGTAATTCAGAACTGAGCAGGCGCCGGTATAAATCATTGTTATTAATAGTTTACGTTTACGTGTGTTTACTGTATCCTGGGTTAGGAATGTTTGAGTCTGCGCCACCAATCTTGACTTGGTCGCGGTACAGTACGAATTACCGTGATCCCGGAACGTAAAGGGAACGTGAAGGACACCGTGGATTTTAGTGAGTACGAGTCTGACAGTCCCTCGCGTTCTGCCCTGGGTGGGAAGACTAATTTGATGATTTTACCACGTAAAATTACCACTCTTGACTTGCGGTTTTTTTTTGACATTATACACTAGCGCTGTATCTAAGAGTCACAAGTGGTGGCGCAGATTCTAGTTACTGAAGAACTAGTAAGCCTTTGTCAAACAGACAGGCGTGACGAATGCGAAGCGTGACGTTTTTATTTGTAATGTATGGAATTGTTTGAATCCAGTCACATAGAAAAGCGAAAGCAATCCGATAACGTGACAGAACTATCGGACTGACGTCTCGCTTCGGTTCGGTATCGCTTCGGAAACGCTTCGCTTTCGCCTGTCTGTTTGACAAAGGCAGTAGAGTATGTTTTGTATTTCAGGGAGGAATTCTTAGTGGTTAGTGTTTAAAGTTATAATACCTCATGACCTAACAAATATCTTCTAGGATACTGTAGAACTGATTAGTAAAACAAGTGGAAACAAAACGATATATTAATCGAATATGAACATTCTAAAAAATAATCTGGCGGTCTAATTTTGCAGTTCTCACTAGCAACGTCCGTACGAGTACATAGACCTAGTTAAGATTTTTAGTAAAAGCGAACGCAACGCTTACTTTACTGTACTTTGCAATACTTCTCGGCTGGATGAGGCCAAGAGAAAAAAAAAAGAAACTATGCAATAATTACAGAAACTCACACAAAACATCTGTGTGTAACAAAGAAACTTTTTAACTCATAAATTCACTACAAATTCATAATAAAACTTTCCCTCCATCGATGGTAATCCATTACAGGGACATCAGTTAACAATTCCTCTGCGTTCCTACGGGAGCTCAAACAGCGGGTAGTCACGCAATTCTGTTGCGTACGGCTATACATTCCATTACGCGAATTGTTCATAATAATTATTAGAAGACAAACATGCATTGGAGATAATAGTTTTTAAATTGGCATGGTCACTAACACTATTATTTGTTTTTTATTTAAATCTTTCCTCCACATTAGGAATTTCTTCTGTGTCGTGCTTGCCGCCGCGGGCGTCTACCACGGCGGCTGGGGTGGAGGGAGGACGCTGTCCTGGTGAAAATGTATTGGGAAAAAATAATTGTTGTTTTTCTTTGCCCCGTTTTGGTCATTTTCGCTACATCGCTAATATCTTCTCCTATCGTGGATGCGTTTACAAAAAATAAACTTACATAAGCATCCACACCCGTAACAATTGGTCTATAAGTCATATAAATATTTGTAGCGTGCGGTAATAGAATCCACAACAAGTAGCGCAATAGTCAATAGGTCAGTTATTGCGTCAACTGTCGTGTCAAATTATTTTTTACAGTACAGGTGTTGTTACACCGGTAGTTTGACCTACAGACTTCAGCCTAAAGTCACATAATGCTGAGTGTATCGTATATCTCCTCCAAATCTTTTCACTTCTGGCAGTTTTGACTACACGGACAGATTGCTGACAGATGAATGACTATTGACTTTTTTTTAGCGTGGTTAAATCATGAAATGAGTTCTCTCACCCAGGGCAGAGCGGGAGGGACTGTCAGACTCGTATTGACTAAAATACACGGTGTCCTTCAATAGCACTTTACGTACCGGGGTAATTCGAAGGGCCCGCGACCATCGTCTAGGGTTTGGAATGCAAGAGTAAATGTTTATTGAAGCTCCACTTTTCCCGCGTCTCGCGACCAAATGACTATTGGCTTGGCTATACTTTATATCTATAATAAAGCTAAAGAGTTCGTATGTTTTATTGTAATCTCAGGAACTGCTGGTTCGATTTCAAAAAAATACTTTTTGTGTTGGATAGTCCATTTATTGAGGAAATTTATAGGCTATGAAACATCTCGTTACGACAATTAGGAGCCGAGCAGGGAAACAGGTAGCCGCTAAATAAATAAAATCGTTCTCTTATTATTATCCTGGGCATAACATAGGATACTTTTTATCCTGAAAAAATACGTAGAAAAAAAATCTTATTTTTCAGTTTTATTCATAGACGTTGTTCTGTAGAACCGCGAACACACGTTGCATTACCCGCAGTGGATTCAGCGCCGTAATATTTATAAGATGTCATTGTCAGAGTTACTCAAAATGGGGAAATAAACCATCCACGCGAAGACCGACATCCGCGCGGACGGAGTCGCGGGCGGAAGCTAGTTACAAATAAAAACGCCTCGCTTCGCATTCGCCACGCCTGTCTGTTTGACAAAGGCTTAAGGCAGAGGTGAGTGGAAACACCGGGAGGGGACGCCCTAAGAAGATCAACACTGACCTTATTGGTGAAGAGCTTCAGAAAGGCTGGGTATGTAGTACTCACAATCGATGTGCTTATATGACCAGATGTATGAATGTTGATGAAGTTAAAGGAGTATGTAAGGATCGTAGCAGGTGGTGATCTGTAGTTTCTGCCTACCCCCATGGTAAATAAATAAATAAATATTCCACTACTATCACATAACGCCATCTAGTCCCAAGCTAAGCAGAGCTTGTGTTATGGGTACTAAACAACTGATAAACATACTTATATATTTCTAAATACATACATGCTATAGATAAATTACACCCAGACACAGGACAAACGATCCGGTATCCGGTAAGAAGGCGTGAGTTTATGTATGAATTCTCCGTGATAGGCTCTAGCCTCTACTTTTTATTTCTTAGTATACACGTAAAAGGGCACGTTCATAGAAAATGCAATATTATTGCATTTTCTATGAACGTGCCCTTTTACGTGTAAATCGTTGTCAAGTGATGTGTAAGTTATTCACGGCAGTATGTAAAAGAAAAACGTATTTATCAGTTGCATGTCACCACGACTTGTGTTGTCATGTTGTGTTTTTTATTATGTTTACGTGTGAGTTGCAGTTTCTTACGACTTGTTCTTGTGATTTAATGGATGATAGCGCTTTTTTATGTAAATCACATTTGAATTGTTAATAAACGTTTTAAAAAGGGATTTGTTATGTTATTGCAAGGAGCGTTCACAAAGCGATATTCTTTGGCAAATATTAGAACATTAAATAATCAAACAGTAGATATAATAAAAACTTTTTTTGTTAATGTAACCGACTTCAAAAACAACCACAAGAAAATTAACATAATCTACAAAATAACTTTTCATTCGAAAGTCGTGGACTTAGGATATAATTTCATTGATTTTTTGCATTAATAATTATGCCATTTTTTAAGCCAATATTTAAATCTCTTAGTATTACTAAACTCTCAGATTTGGCCAGATATCGGTCGTTCACTAACAAAAATCGACCTTATTACCATGAAGGAAAAGCACATGAATACATCCTGACTTTCAGGTACTCCCTTAATTGTTTGATGCAGCACATAACTGGGTTACTAAGCACTCACCAGTTATAAAGTATCGGACGACATTGTCAATAACGCACCCTGTTCCCTAGTTCCTATCAGGGCCGTATTTAACCTTTTCAAGGCTCTGGGCACTCTAAGGCAATGAGGCCCCAAATTTTTTTGTTAAGTTTAAGTTTGCCCAATGCAACAAGATGGCGTACAAATTTTTGTATTTGAGCAGAATCACGATGTACAATGGTTACACTTGTTGTTTAGTAGGTGGCGACTCGCGAAATCGTGGGAAAAAAGTGTCTATAGATGAAATTTTACGTAGAAAAGCAAAATATACATGAAAAAGATGAATGTTGTGGACTGTAAATATGTAATAAAAATGAAATAGTTACCCTTTTAATTAATGAACTTTATTGCTTTAAGTTCCGGAAGAAAAAATCACTGCTGTTTGATAGACAAAACAAACGACTAATCAAAAACACAAAAAAAAAACGAATAATTGAAGAAAAATAAAAAACCAAAGAGTCCGTAACAATACATGTAAAACCAAAAAAAACTGAAAATCATAAAATCAATCCCGCTGCCCCGGATAGAATTAAAACAAGTGTCAGTTGTTAGACTAAACACCAAGGAGTTCCTTCACCTACCCTTTGCTTTCCAGGACTGTGGCAACCTTTTAATACGGTCTCGCAACGGTGGCAGACATTTGTCTCTATCGAGCTCCGTCAGTTTGCAATTGGTTTTTTTATATAAAGTGCAGTCACTAGTTCTCACAAGAATTCGGGGCACCTATGGATAGTAGGGCTGTAGGCACTAGACCAGAGTGCCCATTTGAAAAGCCGGCCCTGGTTCCAACGCTTCACCTAGACGAGTGACGGATAATTATTTTAGTCGAACAGGTAGAAAGGTATACTCGTATAATGAATTGAAAAGCTAAATTTAAAGTCTGATTTACACTGATCAAGTTAAGTTTAATGAAGTTGTTAAAAACAGTGGGTAAAGACAACCCACCATTAATTAAAATAACGCTTCAGAAGATCACATCATCAATGAATAAGAAAATCATACAGTTCAATACACAATAGATCCATGAAATGTTTTGTTTTTTTTCTGTGATAATTTTTGTGAAGAAGCTTATAAGGTAATTAATACCAATAGAAACCAAATAAAAATAAAAGGAGACATCATAATCAAATCCAAAAACCATCAATAAAAATATTCTAACGAACTTACAAATACAAACAGGCATTTATTAACTCAATAAACCAGCCCTTTAAAATAAACACGCTTAAATAAATCGCGTAAACACGAACGTAAAACAAAACCAGGCGCAGTTGCAAGCCACTTCGCCGAAATCCACAACTATTTACTATACTATGCGTAGTTACATCACTCAATTCCGCGAACATCCCTACAACCGTTCCAGTTATACAGCCCGTCAATCGCAAAGTTCAAGTACGGTACGGAAGGGGGTTGCAGTGTCCTACCGCGGCGTGCTGACCTACTGACCGAGGTCGACGACCGCTGCACTGCAACCGTGCAACGTGCAACGTAGCAGACGAGCCGCTCGCCTACTCGTGTGAGCGGCCGTTTTCATGTCGTGTTTTTTGTGTCGTGTGAAGGGGCCTTTTTTGTGTTCGAGTTTTGAATTTTGCGTGGCTTGTTTTTTTTGTGTGTTTTGTGCTTTGATTTTTTTTGTGATGCTGTTTTGTTTATTAGTTTAATGTGTTTGTTTTCTTTTTCAGTTGTTAGTTTGACAACTCGTATTTTAGGCCAGAAGGAGATTTTAACACGAAATATGGAGATAGGTACCAAAAATGCGTCATTAAGACGAATTGATTTAGGATACATTTAATTATATGAGTGTCTAAGATTAATTTTGTGTACATCAAAGTGATTTAATGAATCGGAATAAACACAGATTCCTGAACCCTGAATAATACTTAAATACATAAAAATCGCCTTCTCTCCATGGCGGTAAACAGAATTTAAATCACACTGCCTCAGTCTATCTTTTACGTCCTCATTTTGCTTTTTTATAAGTTCATACAATTAATTATTCAAAAACCCTAAGAAAATTGTAAAACCGTTATCAGGTCAAGTGTAGTTAAAAAAGTTAACTACAGAAATGGGTCAGTAGCCGACTGGATCCGACTTTAGCGTTGTAATCTTTGAACGCTCAAGTTACTACTTTACTTAAGCGATTCTGTGTTCCTTTAGCTGTTTAGCTAGTTGATTTGGCTTCGGATTCTGAAGCGAGGTTTTACGTTTCATTGTTGTAACTTTGTTCAGCTTAAGAGAAACGAAAAAAAACTGGCCAAGCGCGTGACGATACGATCTCCGGCCGCCGTAGGCGCGGGCATGAGGGCAGCGAGTAATGGGCAACTCGCTGTCCGACCATGGACCATGCCCGGGTCGACGGCGCGTTGTGTTCCACGCGCGCCTCAAAGAGTGTCAGCAAAATGACAGGTATTCCGGGGTCGCGGGACACAAGAATTACCGTGACACCGGAACATAAAGAGCTATTGAAGGACACGTGAAGGACATCGTCGATTTTATTCAGTACGAGTCTGACAGTCCCTCCCGCTCTGCTCTGGGTGGGAGGACGCATTTGATGATTTTACCACGATAAAAAAAAAGTGCGTGACGATTCTTCGTAGCATACTTACTGAAAATATGTACTTGCATTAAAGCTACTAAGGAAGCAATATAGATTACGCACATTTTCCACGTGAATGTCAACTTAATTGAACAACAAGGTACTAGGAGCATAGATGTGTATAAGAGTTGCATTTTTTCGAAAGCGTTGGCAGATGAAGATGTTCTTGACCTGACCTACTGGAATGACCCGAAGACATCATTGACTTTTATACTACACCTGCATGGAAAGTACCTTGACACTTTATCAAATTTACGGTAGAAAGTACGTCATTGCATATCGAACAAATATGCGGGGAGAAAACGCATCTGAGCGGGAGAGAAAAGTGTATGAAAATCCATTTCTTACGTGGTTTTTCTTTTTTAATTTTTTTTTTCAAAAGCCAAAAAGTTTTTACAGTGAGTTTTTATCACTAAGTTCGCAAAATGACACTGGCCACTAGCTGTGTGTTGGATGGTGTCGGGCTGGCAGTGCGACCCTGCGGCGGCCGGCTATCCAATTTGAAAAAAGAACATATGAAAATTGCAGACGCCATTGGCGCCATTTTCAATTTGTGTGTTGTTTGAGGATTCAGTTTTCGTAGAAAGTAAAATAAAAATGATAAGTAGTGATAGTGATGATGAAAAATTTTTCCTCGTAGGTGTAGTATAAAGCACTATGTATCATTCGAGAGAAAGTGCGATTCCATCTCGGGTATTTTAAAGCCCTCCCCTACGGGTCGGGCTTCAAACGACACCCTCGACGGTAATCGGTCACTTTCTCCTCTTGGTGAACAATGTACTATTCTATCTAATAAAGAAAATTCGAATCCATACTCAATTTATTCACTCCATTTCAGAATTATATTATAAAATATCCACAGCATATAAACTCTCTTCGCGCATAACATTAACTTAATTGAAAAACAAGGTACCAGGAGCATAGGCATGTATAGGAGATGCATTTTCTCAAAGGCGTTGGTAGATGAAGGTGCCGTGACCTGACTCGCTGCAATTGACCTACGGACCTAGAAAAGTGTCACCGTCGAACAATGGACGGTTCATACTAACTACATAGACGCCTGCTTGAAATGGGAAAGACATTTTGTTGGATCTGTAATAAATAAATTGAGATTGAATATCAAGAGTAAAAGCGAAAAGCTTTTGAGAATTTTACTTTAAACAGTCTTTAGGTTAAATCTTTATGATTTTCAGTAAACAATTTAAAAGTATAAAAGTAACGTTTATTGCCCGTGGTATACCTACCAGTAGTTTAACGGGGAATAAAATATTTTTTTAACCGTGGTACTACTCGTTTACTTAAAATTAAATATTTACTAAAAACACATCTCGCTAGGTATAATCTACTAATCTTAGTTACGAAATGAATTTTAGTTAATCTTAATTTATTTTTACCCTTGTTACACTCTAGATCGACATTTCATAGTTTTACACTGGTGCAGTTGACTCCTGTTCCTTTGACATCTGACCAGTTCGCGATCTATTAATGTATTATAACGAATTATTCTAAAATAAGCTTTTCAAATCATTTGACGGCATGGTTAGTGCAGTGGCTAAGCGATTGGACTGCAGCGCTGCGTGTCGCGGGTTCGATTCCCGCATGGAACAAATATTTGTATGACCTACAAGTAATTGTTCCGGGTCTGGGTGTTTGTGTATGTGAGTTTCTATTTATGTAAACGCACCCACGACACAGGAGAAATGCCTGGTGTACAAATATTATATTTAACATAAATGTCACACTATTTGTTATTTTTTTGAACCTAATCGGGATGGATCACAGAGATTCAGTGTTATGCATTTTATCAACAAGGAACCTGATTTCCAAGATGATAAATATTCTTTGAAATCCATGTGTTATATCAGCTATCCGACTTTACGCACATTTACACACATTCACAATGTCTGAAATCGGCCACACCTCAACATTAATGGCTGCTGCAGTGCGCTGACCTGCTGTGGCTTTGCTCCTCTATTCAACGGACTGTGAAACTGACCGCATCTCTATGTACTTTGTACGGGTCTTCGGCGTACTCAAATAGAATGTAGGGTAATTTTGACTATGCATATGAGTAGAATTTTCTTCATCTTCTATGCGTAAGAGCATTTTAGTCCATTCATTTTCCTCATTTTAAGGTTATACAGTTAGGTTAGAAAAAAACCGACGAAAAATTCCAACACAGTTTGGTCCAGAATCATGTCCTGAACCCATGGTATCCGTTTGTGCGTCGATATCTCTTACACCCTGTATATATTATGTTATTTATATGTGTAAGTTGTTCCTAGAAGACCTAATTTGAGTTCATAAAAAGAGTTTTTCTATTGATTTTATTTTCAATATGAAAATTTATTGTAGCAAGATATTCACCGAGATTGTAAAGTTGCAGGTATATAGAAGAAAGACACAGTTGGCGCAGTGGCTGAGCGATCGACTGGTGTGCAGCGTGTCGCGGGTTCGATCCCCGCACGGATCAAATATTTGTATGATTATGAAAAGTAGTTCTTCCGGGTCTGGGTGTTTGTGTATGTGTGTTTCTATGTTTGTAAACGCACCCACGACACAAGAGAAATTCCTAGTGTGGGGGCAACGGGGCAAAAATAGAACGCGCGTGGTGGTAAAGTGATCCGTCAGACAGTAAGGACTCTTGCCAAAGATGAAATAATCTACTGCAGCAGGCGTTGTTGTAATATATAAGAAAGTATACAAATAACTCCATGACAACGTACTATTTATCAAAAAGTCCCTCATCGACCAATTACTACTATATTAAGACAAAATCTCAAATTCACTAAACACCCTCCCCATTTTCATGTTAACCCAATGCGAAAAATGTGCAAATGTAAGTAAAACTTTAAGTGCATCACCTCTGCTCCGTCCCATATCAGTCTTAAACGCTAGCTTCGGAAAAGGATTGTCGGTAGTGCTTGTAAGTGATTGGCTGTCACTACGTAAGTGTAGGTACATATGTTCGGCCGCCATTTTCTTCACACCTCCTTGCTTTTGTGAAGTTTCAGGTAGAGTCGGAATGGTAAAAGATTTTGTGCTAAAGGATGTGGATTTTACGTGTACCTACAAGTAACATGAGATATTTTATTGTAAACTATTCCTATGCGGAAAGGTTTTGATATACAAGTTTATATATTAATATTGTTGAATTGTTTTCATTTCTTTGGAAGTCATCGCTCATTGCCCAGTTTACATCACATGAAATCTTCTATGGTCTTTTTTTTATTAGAATTTTAATATTTTTTATTTAATTAAGATCTAAGACAATGACCGTCGTGCCACAAAAAGGTAAACACTTGAACTCTCTCTCTCTCTCTTTTGAACACTTGTCTAAAAAAAGTGTTACTACAAAACGACTCTTTTATCAACGTCAAATGCCGTTGTGACGTTGTCAGTTTTTTTAGACAAGTGTTCAAGTTTTTTTGTAGTAAGACCGTGTAGTTAACTTAATAAATCACAGGATATAATTATTTTATTGAAACTTAAAAGAAATCAAGGCCCTTCACACAACACACTTCATCTAGACCTCATTCGCATTGAAGTTACTCATTCACTCAAACGTGAGTGCAAGCAATTTGCTTGGAACGACCCTTTGAACTCCATTTGAAATGTAACACTGTACGTACGGTGTACCGTCTGACGCCTGTCTTAGTAAGTCAATGTACTAGGGCGTTTGTCCCACCGTCATACGAGGAAGCGACTAACTGTTGTTAGTCGCTTCCTCGTATGACGTAACATTTTCTAGCTCAATCAACGTACCGAAGATGGTGCAATGGCCTAAGTATAGGAGGTACATACATGCAGTATTACACATGTAAAAATGTTTGGGACCGCTTTGAATAATCGAAAACTTTTTTGGTACAGTAGATTATATGTAAATTATGATTTCTTCTTCGCTTTAGATTTTGATAAATTTTTAATTTAAAAATATAGATTCTAAAATATAAAACAGTTCAATTGTTTTTCTATAACATTAAAAAAAGTATATATAATTTTATGTTAGTGATCACAAACATTTTTTTTTATGTGTGTATATAGTCTAAGGATGCTGTTTTTACAATAAAACTTACGTTTGTATTTATTTATTTAAAACTTCATGCAACTTAAAGGTACTTTTTTTTATCGTGGTAAAATCATCAAATGAGTCCTCCCACCCAGGGCAGGGCGGGAGGGACTGTCAGACTTGTACTGACTAAAATCCACGGTATCCTTCAATAGCCCTTTACGTACCGGGGTCACGGTAATCCAACCTAAAGGTACATAATCTATTTAATGCCTGAGGCTTCCTCTACCAGTCCATTAAGTGTGGTGGAGAGATTGGATTGTCGTTACACTTGGCGGTCTAAAGGGGAGGCCTATGTTCAGCAGTGGACGTGATGTTCCGGCTGGTGATGATGAAGATGATGCCTGTTTCTACCGCTGAGGGCGCGAAAATAACAATATCAAAGAAAGAACTAGTTGTTAGTTTGGAGCTCTATTTACTATACTCGCTAACCGCGCTCTGTGGGACAGATGCCTAAGCAATAGAATTAATTGCTAATTAAATATTGAACATGGTAATGGTGTAAGTGATTGAGTTAGTGCATTTACACAGATCCTACTGTAATTTATAGTTGAGTGCACCTAGTTCTATTATTGTTGTTCAATTGTATTGAATGTTATAGTAAAGTATGTAAAGTTTCTTGTAACATTGTCCTGTGTTTTATGTTATCTTTACGTCCAGAAGATGATTTGGATGGTGACGAAAGATGTTGTGTGTGGTGATGGATGATGATAATTAAAGACGATGAAAGCTGTGGAAGTGTGCATAGCGACGTTAGCCTTGCTTTAATGGGCGCACTAATTTCAGTTGGCAAGGCTGAAAATGACGATGTGTTTGAATCACGTGTCCACTAAATTTTAACTAAACATTTCTGCCTATTTTCTTTAAATACACGATTATTTTAAGAATACAACGTATTTTTGTTGGGATTGTATACAGCTAATTGTATGTGACTAAAAAGTAGACCTTTAGAATACACAAGTGTAAAACGAGAAACAAAACTACAGAAAAATAAGATCCATATAAAAGGACAACCGTTTCCATGTATTTTATCATTCATTTAAAAAAAAAAACAGTTAATGAGAGGTTCCGTTTCACCTTTAAACATTTCAAACTTTGACGAAAATTGGACGAGTTGACATAGAAAACAGGACCAACACAAATAAAACAAAAAAGCCAACGGGTATTAGGCTGCGGTTGCACTGGCGCGGTGAAGGCACAAGGGAGGGGTGAAATGGGCAACGTTCTACGCCCCGGCGACGAGAGGAAAATAATTTCACACGTCGTGTTCACAAAGCTGCCTCTGCCATAAATTAAAAGGGGGTGTTTTGAGCCTGTGAACGTGTGCCTTTATAGTGCAGTCTCTTTTTCTGTCTAATGCATGTTTTAGGGTTGACCCACGAAAATAAAAAAAACAAGTGTGGAGGGTTCTACGAGTTTTAATTCACATTTTCTTTAGAAGGAAAGCATTAACATTAACAACAGCTTATGCCATTTTTACTTAATAAAATAAATTCACAATTTTGGGACTTCACTTAGTTAAGTGCCAAAAGTGAAAATCAATGCAATTATAAGAGTATTTAGGCATATGTTTAAGTGTCACTTAGTGCTAGAAAGGTATTAGTGTACTGCTACAGGGCACAATTGTGTTTGTTCTGCGGGTGCGAACCGGTCGAACTGCGCTTTAATTACGATAGAACTAAATGCTGTTTAGCAATTTACATTATTGCATGTCTATGAATCAAAAAACAACCTAAACTACATCACTTTGTAGTAATTAAAATTCCAACGTGAGCTCTGCGAGCATTTACTAACGTATGCTAGTAAAACTAGGTACAATCGCAAGCAATAACATGTAAACACTTAACAAAATTCAAACGCAATTTACTCGTAAAATACTGGTTTTCCACTTCTAAGTAAGACCCCTCTTTGAGGAGTGGCTGGATAGGCGTCACGGCGTCCTGACCTACCGCATGACGCAGGTCCTCACCGGACACGGAAGTTTCGGGAGGTTCCTGTGTCTGATACGGAGGGAAGAAACGCCTGGGTGTCACCACTGCGAGGATCGTCCGGAGGACACGGTGGAGCATACGGTGCAAGACTGCCCCGCTTGGGCAGAGCACCGCCGTGTCCTCACGACGGCGATAGGCGGAGACCTCTCGCGCCCGGCATTGGTCGAGGCCATGCTGCGGGGCGAGATGGAGTGGGAAGTGGTCGCCTCCTTTTGTGAAGCAGTCATGCTCGTGAAGGAGGAGGCGGGCCGCCTGAGGGAGAGGAGGGTAGACGCCCACGGCGTCGGACGTCGCAAGACGATCTCCGGCCACAGTAGGCGCGGGTATGCGGGCAGCGAGTAATGGGCGACTCGCTGTCCGACCATGGACCATGCCCGGGTCGACGGCGCGTTGTGTTCCACGCGCGCCTCAAAGAGTGTCAGCATAGTGACGGGGCCTGTAGAGGGCCAAAGCCTGCCGGGGTCGCGGGACCAACGGATTACCGTGACCCCGGTACGTAAAGGGCTATTGAAGGACACCGTGGATTTTAGTCAGTAAGAGTCTGACAGTCCCGCCCAGCCCTAGGTGGAAGACTCATTTGATGATT
Source organism: Agrotis puta (assembly GCA_943136025.2). Lineage (NCBI taxonomy): Eukaryota > Metazoa > Arthropoda > Insecta > Lepidoptera > Noctuidae > Agrotis > Agrotis puta. Next base: position 15,169,292 of record OW964169.2, on the reverse strand, counting down.
TTACCACGATAAAAAAAAATGGTTTCCAAAATAGAAGTCTTATGAAAAAGTAGGTATAACCAATCTGGTAGCAGAAAATCGCTTTTGCATACTGCTTAGTGTACACATACTATTGCTTGTGAATGTACTAGATTCATATTTTTTTCGTAAATGAAAATGGCTTCGTGTTGAGGAAAACAGCTTATATTTGACCAGCCCGGAAATCAGAATAGTTTTTAGCTGTTTTTCCTGGCGGTCAGCTCCTTCAATAGCCCTTTACGTTCCGGGGTCACGGTAATTCGTACAGTCCCGCGATCGCCACGGAGAAACTGGGGAGTTTGATGGTTCGTTCAAAAACGCTAATATAACTACAAACTATAAAATGCTGAAGAACCATTACGAAACGGACTATCGTCGCAATGTTTCGCGAGATTCAATTATTTCAAGTTCCCCGTTTTCTTTCGCAAACTGTTTTCTTTTACAAACTCTTTCGTTATCGCCTTTCCGTAAAGGATTGCACTCATTTACAGCTTCGTTTGATTTGTTGACGCTGCTATCTTCTTTTGTTTTTCCTTGTTCTGTTTTTAAATTAGAATTTTAATGAGATTGCTTGCTGATATTGGTGTTTTAATATTTGGATTGCTTTAAAAGCAATCATGAGTATTTAAATCTTTCAACTATAACCCTACGAGTCGTTGATTTTTTTTAAATTTTCTTTTACATTTTTATTAAAAGAGTAAAATGCGTTTTCCGAAACTAAATAATTGAGTTTGAATAATGAATTCAAATTTTTCAGATGAGTCCTCTTGTTCAGGATGCATCAGAAGAGACAGACTCGTACTGTTTGAAATCCACGGTATTCCTAAAATAGCCCTTTACGTCCCAGGGTCACGGTTACGTACTTAGACAGTTCATTCATTATAAATATTATCTGGAATCCTATTATTACAGCTTGATTTCTAAGTAAGTTGATATTCAAACTGTTTATGAAACATGATTTAGTTAATAGAGTACCATTAAGTATTCAATAATTGATAGATTGAAATAAATGTTTGAAAATATTTTTGCCCCTGTGAGGTAGTATTTTATTAGTTCAACTATTATCAGATATTTTCCGATGCATTGGAAAATGGTCGGTGTTAATCCTCTCAGAACTCGATTAGTGTAATATACTGCAGTAGCCAATATAATGGATAAATGAGTAAGTTATACGGTGATTACTTTTTATGGGGATTATGTTTGCTTGAATAAACAGTACTGGATACTGTTAGCGGTGTTATGAAAGCTCGTTGAATAATAATTTACTGACTTTATTCATTAAATAAAAAAATAGCCTATGATTCGAAACAGTGAAGAGAAACATACGATTCAAAAAGATGTGACATAAATGACTGCTACGTTACGTATCACGGATTCGATTGCCGTACGGAAAAAATATTTCTATGACCTACGTGCTTGTTCTTGGTCTGTTTGTTTGTTGTATACGATACAGGAGCAGTTTTTTTTTAAATATTAAAGATAAAGATAGAAGAAACACATAATTTACAAATTATTGAACTAACAGGTAAACAGAGTTTTTTATCTAGAGCTCACTTAAAAATAATATTTTGGCATAAGAATACTGAAAATCAAGAAAATACCTGCAGAAAACGTACTTTTCCTTTATGAAAACTACATAATTATAAAATTCTATAATTTCCCTTCATATACGTATAAATTAAGTCCAATTAACGCGGTGCTAATCCCCGGCATTTATTCCGGTAAGTCGTGAGGTGCAGGTGCGTCGAACCGCTGGCCGCAGGTAATCCGCTGATTTACTGTTCACCCCGCAATTGTTGCTCGGTGTGGTGATTACTGAGTGTGGTGATTACTAAGTATGGTGATTTTTGGGTCATTATTGATGGGGTTTTGAATGTATGATGTATCTCCTTCTTTTACATTAAGATGAAACATACGAGCTGACTGACTGATCAATCAACGCACAGCTAGCAAATATACATTTTGGAAATTCATACCCTAAGAGTGTCAAAATTCCTGGTTGCGGGTCTCACGAATTACCGTGACCCCGGTACGTAAAGGGCTATTAAAGGACACCGTGGATTTTAGTCAGTACCAGTCTGTCAGTTCCTCCCGCTCTGCCCTGGGTGGGAGGACTCATTTCATGATTTTACCACGTAAAAAAGAGGGTTAAAGTTAGGATGGAAGTTTGTACAAATAATAATTTTACTAACTTGAAACTTCGAATGTAGATTTATCAGCCTTTATTAAACACGCGTTTCAAGATGTTTGGAAATTTTAATTGCAAAGGGGTTATTGAAAATTATAGAGAAAAATATCAAATCCTCGCGGACGAAGTTGCGGGCGAAGTGCTAGTTTTATAATAAGAATTAAGGCGCCGATAACATTTGTATAAAATTTAATTCAATGACCTGTGATTTTTATTAGTACTTTTAATTTACTGTATTTTCATCTAGGTTTTTCTCATGCAAAACAATATAAAAACTGCAACAGCGTCCTACAATGTCCCGCTTTGTATTTAGAATGTATTCATTTTGTATATAGAATGCACAGAAAAAAAAACAAACTATTGTTTTAAAATAAACAAGAGCTAGTAAGAATTGCAATTAAAATACATATTAAATGTTCAAACGTCATAACATTCATTCTTCGATCAATGGATACTAAATTATAAATAAAAAATGGACTTTTAACAAAAAAACAACGGCATTTAAAACGTAAAGGTATACCGTAACCGCTTTATTATTCAATCTACAATTTCGAGCAAATTCGGAAAGGTTCTATTCCGTACACAATGCCGCGAACCAGTATCGCAGTTCAACATAAACGTAACAAAATAAACGAGTACAAAAAACAAACACATCATTATAAGCGAACCACTGTTTAGATTACATCGCGCCAACCAAACTTTTCACCTAATTACTTAGGCTGTATTAAAATAGGGAAAGCGGCATAAAAATAGGTCATATATTGGCGAAAGAATGAGACGGAAAATAGTGCAACAAATTGTGGTATGGCGCTGTCTCGTTCTCGCGCCGGAAATCAATAATGGCATCTCACCACGTGGAGCCAGGAAGCAAGTCTGCTCCATTTAGACTGGCCGAACGTGGGGAGCGGACGACTCACGAGACTGTATTACTTATTACAGAATTGAATGCGAACGTCTTCTGTTTTGGACTCCAAATGGAAATTGAATTTCCAATCGATAGCATCGGGCGGAATACTTCGACAAATAGGCCTTTGTCGATGTTGCGGTAGTCGAGCGAATGTTGACTCTGATTCCGTGTAGGCAGGATATTTTTATTTACTACTATAGACAACAATAAATCTCTTTCATTTATTCTATAATACTAGACGGATATCAGTCTTTTACTTCGATAGATGGCGCTGTCGCCAACGTAAACATCGGCTCTGTACTTAATAAATGTTTAAAAATAGTGAAACAAGTGCTTAAAGCAAAGTAATGTGTTTATATAAAGACTAACAAAATAAACATTCAGTGACAGTGTTATCTACAAGACTCTCCGTGAAATAAGGAAGAAAAAAGTGTTAAAATAGACAGTGCTCGTATTTCTAATAACTCAAATAAACAAAACTATATATAATATTTCCAGTGTTCATTATCTAGAATAGTGATTAATGATACCGTTGAAACTAATAAAACAGTGTGTACTTCGTGGAAACAGTGCTTCAATAAATCACACCATTTGAAAAAACGTTTAGAAAAGAAATTTAAATCATGGACAGGTTGCAATTAGTGACATCTAGTTTAAGCTTCAATCACTAATGAGTCGATAAAACAGTGTCGGTCAGTCGGTACGGATTGCATGGCGAGTGGCTCACAAATTGACCTTCCTAATTAACTGTACGGTTAGCTAACTCAGGAGAGTTACGACTGACGATCAACGAGACGCTGGTTCAAATCCTGCGGCGCCCAGCACTTTTTGTATTTGTGTATTATTGTTAGGAACTTTCGGAACAATAAACATACAGCAATATGGAAGAACTTACAAATGTGACTCAACGAAAAAGAATAAAACATTGTTTACATGTCAGCGATACTGAACTAGACCTCGATGTCTCATATCATAGTTTACCTAACCAAAACAACGAATTTAGTGATGATATCGCCACAATGAAGGAAGAAATAAACAAACTAAAACTTGAATTAAAATCGGCAAACAACGAAATAGATAGCTTGAACATCGAAAATACCACTTTAAAAGAAAAAAATCGTTGTTATGAGAATAAAATAAAGTTTTTTAAATCAGTTGGAATTGAGGGATTAGCTTCAAACAAACCTACAGAAACACCTATGAAGTTCTATTCACCTCAGTATCAAAGGCGCTACAGAACAATAACAATGAAAACAGGGTTTCCAAGAACTTCTTCAAGAGATTTTACCCTGCATGCCTTATCGACCATAAGCCCAAATAATAAGTTAGATGTTTTCACAACACACGAGTCTTCGATAGTAGGGACAGAACTGTCGTCACCCATAAGAAATAACGGGGATCTGAATAGTTGTTTTATACAGGACATATCAAACTTATCATACGTCGAACTGCAAAATAAAAAACCATCAACTACATTCCTAGATGTGAAAGCAAATGGAAAACATAATAATGTTACGTCAACATCAATTCACCTAGTAGGTTTAACAAAAGAAAACGCAGAATTGCATGTGGAGAATCAGTCCTGTGAGCTTCGACAGGTAACACTACCCGCACCAAAGAACAGAATTGCGATATTCGCCGATCAAACTGGCTACGGTATGCGAGAAAAATTACATAATATGTTGGGAGAATCTTTTAGTGTAATGTCAGTAATTAAACCAAACGCACCTCTAAATCAAATAGTAAATTCATGTTTATCTATGTGTAAAGATTTTACAAAATCTGACTTTATTTTAATAATGGCGGGCTCTAATGATAATAATCCGTTAAGTGTAATAAGTGCTCTGCATTACACCCTGCACAACATTTCAACAACAAATATTTTAGTTAGTAAGGTCTATCACAATAAATTTTTAAATGTTTCTAAATTGAATTACATGTTGAAATTAGTTTGTAAAAATTGTAAAAATTCAAATTTCATATCACTGGACAATGATTATTATACTAACACAAACGGTTATTTTAATAAGTTGATTGCATGCCGATTAATACACAAGGAAATACTGAGTATAAAATATAAAACAAAATATTTAAATTATGTGCAAGATATGATTAAGAGACAAGATTATTTGAATAATGTACAATGTAGGAATGTTTACACACAAACAGACTTCAGTTTCGACACTGACGGGAACAGAACTGCGCCACCAAAAGTGTTGGTCAATTCTGCCACACAAACAAAATTAAATACCTTGTCAGTCATCACCGATGATAATGATCTTTTTCGTGACTAAAAGAGATTCACTTCGAAACATGCTACACAAAAATACCTTAGTTCCTTTACTGTCGAAAACAAACTGTCTTAAAATATTTCATCAAAATGTATGTGGCATAAGTAATAAAAAAACAGAACTTGAATTGTATATTGAATCGAATGAATATGATTTGGATTACTTGTGCATTTCAGAGCATTTCCTAAATGACAAATCGGCAAATGTCTTTTATATGTCCAACTATAATTTAGCATCATACAACACAAGGATGAACAAAAAGAGGGGGGGTAGCCTGATTCTAGCACGTAACAGTAAACAATGCGAAAACATTGACGCAATTAAAAAGTTATACAGATCAGAAAGTTTTGAAATATGTGGTGTTAAAGATCTTGAAACTGGGTTACATATTTTTTGTTGTTACAGAAGTCCAATTGAAAAAAATTTGGAAAGTTTCATGTGCAGTTTAGAAAAACTGTTAGAACAATTTCTTGATAGGAAGTGCTTAATATGTGGCGACTTTAATATTGACGTTCTGGTTGAAAATAAAAAAACTTCTGAGTTTATAAGTTTATTGAGGTGCTATAATTTTAGGTACCTAATAAAAGCTCCTACCTACATTCGAAATAAATCACACTCTTGTATTGACAATATTATAACAAATGTGGATCAGGATTGTATAGAGCGTTGTTGGGTTGATCACAATGGATTAGCTGATGGTCATGGCGGACTTTTTTGTGATATGGTTCTTGATATAATCAATGAGAAGACAAATAGCAGAGAGTGTACCATAACAATCAAAAAAAGATTATTCAATACACAAAATAATGATGCGTTTAAAAAGAGCATTTCGAATATAGACATGGGTAATCTGGGATTAAATAATTTTTTAGACACTTTCAGTAAAATGTTTCGTACCTGTTACCCACAGAAGTCCATAAAAATAAAGCCTTTGAAAAATAAGGGCATAAAATGGGTAACAAAGGGTATCAAAGTGTCAAGTAAAATGAAAAGAGTTTTATGTTGTGGCACTCCAAAAAACGGTAGTATCTTCAATTATAAAATTAACTATATCCGAATTTATAGAAGAGTCATAAAGCAAGCTAAAAAGTTAGCCATATCAGCTCATCTTAGTACAGCTAAAAACTTACCTAAAGAGACATGGAAATTAGTAAATGAACATACAAAGAAAACAAAAAATAAACTTAGGAAAAAACTTGTCCTAACCATAGACAACAAAGTTATACATGATTCCCAAGATATTGCTGATACATTCGTTGATAGCTTCGTTTTTAAATCATCATTGACGCTTAACAAAGACACTGCTATGACCTTTTTGAAAGATACAACGGTGAGAGTTGGAAGTAACTTGTCTTTCGAGCCGATCACACCAATTGAGATAAAAAAGATTGTGTGTCACATGGCTAGCAAAAAATCTTGCGGATATGACGATATACCGATAACAATTATTAAGGAAAACATTGAATTTTTAGCACAGCCTCTTTCAAATTTTTTTAATAAATGTTTTAAAGAATCCGTTTTTCCTGATCAACTTAAACTAGCTAAGGTAATTCCAATATATAAAAAGGGCACAAGGACTGACCCAAAAAATTACCGGCCAATATCCTTGTTACCAACATTGTCTAAACTTTTTGAGAAGTTACTTAAATTCAGACTGATGGTACATTTGAATCTAAATAAAGTAATACATTTAAGACAATTTGGTTATCAAAAGGGTATTGGCACTTCAGATGCCATAGACACTCTCCTTAATGACGTAGTTAGTAAACTAAATGACAAAATGAAAGTGGCTGGACTATTTATTGACCTAAGTTCTGCATTTGACACTATTGATCATCAGTTATTGCTTGCTAAACTTGAACATTATGGCGTAAGAGGTAACGCTTTACAACTCATGACATCTTATTTGCAAAATAGACGAATGTTTGTTGAAATAAAAGATATTGATGGAAACAATAACGAAGTAGTACATAAATCAAGGTGCACAAACATAAGACGAGGGGTGCCTCAAGGTTCAATTTTGGGTCCAATATTGTATATCGTCTTTACTAACGATTTATTAAATTTCATGTACTCAGCACAGCCTGACGTTTCGTGTGTTGTTTTCGCTGATGATACGAACATAATAATCGGAGAGCATGATTTAAAAGTATTGTCCACAAAAGTGAATCAATGCCTAGATAATCTTTCAAAATGGTTTATAGCAAATAATTTAGTCATTAATATTAATAAAACTAATGTTATGTTATTTAAGACTACATCACGTAACAATGACACTATAGATGTGGCATTGAAGGGAGAAAAGATAGTATTGGTTAATGAGGTTAAATTCTTAGGTATAATAATAGATACAAAACTAAACTGGAAACAGGAGCTTGCCGCTATCGATTCCTCTATATCGTCTGCATGTTATGCACTTAGGAGCCTCAGGGATGAAATAGACTTGAGGCAGTTAAAGGGATGTTATCATGCTTTGGTTGAATCGAGGCTAAGATACAGTATTATGTTTTGGGGAAATAGCTATGATTATAACTGCCAAAGAGCATTCATCCTTCAGAAACGTGCAATCAGAACCATCGTGAAAATTTCACAGCGTGATTCGTGTAAAGAATACTTTAAGAAATTAGGCATTCTAACAGTTCCAAGTTTATATATACTAGTTTTATTAAGCAAGTTTGCAAAATATATACATCAATATGAATCACAAAAAGAAAGACAGCTGAGAGAAAATACAAGAAGGAAAGTTATTAAAAATATAATGGTACCGAAACTTAACATAGCAAAGCATTGTTCACGTTACCAGGCAGTAGAATTATATAACAAGCTACCTACCGAACTAAAATCCTTGGTTTATAACACAAACTTATTTAAGGCAAAACTGAAAGCCTTCCTACTAGAAAAATGTTTATATTCTGTATCCGATTTGATGTCGAATGACTCCAGATGATTTTGTGATTTACATATTTTTGATATTCCATTTAGATACTTTTAATTGACATTTGAGTAATTTGAAATTTGTTTTTTTTTTTTTTTTTTTTTTTTACTTTTAATTTAATTGACATTTCATTAAATTGACATTTGGTTTACTTTACATTTGATTTAATTAATATTTAATTTAATTGCATTAGATTAATTGACAGTTAATTAAATTAATTTAATTGACATTTGATTTAATTGACATTTATTTAATTGACATTTAATTTAATTGACATTTGATATAATTGGTACTATATTTGATTATTTTTTGCTTAGTTAATATTGATTTAATTGACTTTTGATTAAATTGACATTTAATTTGATATAATTGGTACTAGATTAGGATTATTTGCTTGGGTGATATTGATTAAATTGACATTTGATTTCGTTTAATTCACGATATTTGGACAAGGTTGTTCTTGAGATTTTGTGGTTGGACATGTAAACAGTCTTTTGATTGAGGATATTATGTATTTGTTCTTTTCTTGTTTGCCTATTTTTTGTGATTACGAGTATTGTTTTATTTTGTATTGAACTATTGATTAATAATTAATTATAATTTAATTTGATATAATTGGTACCTACTAGATTTGGATTATTTGCTTGGTTGATATTGATAAAATTACGAGTATTGTTTTATTATGTATTGATATTTAATTTTTTATGTATATTTTATTGTAAATTCTAACACAATGTAAATTGTTAAGTGAATAAATGAATGAAGGACTTATTAGTATTCAATTAAGTTTTACTAAGAAGTCACGTTACACGTTTCTTTTAACACGAAATTAGGACAAGTACGCTAAAGTCAAAGACTTCCAACCATTGCCGTCAGTTTGAGACTCATCGCGACACCTAGCGGTCGCAAACAAAAACATAGGTCGCCCGAGCTTAGTAACTACCCTCTGAAATTGCCGTAGAAGTTTTTCCGCAAAACTGTAGTAGCTAGATGGCTCTGGTGTCACTTTGCAGTTACAGATATTCCCGCACATGGCGCTAGTGGCTTGGGTCGATAAAGTTATATTTTCCCCCACTACTAGCGCCAGGATGCTAAATGGCGGTACTAAATATTTTAGTTATAGGTTCAAGCGAATGTCGCTAGAGTGCTCTGACATCGTTGTTATGAGTTAGTTCCTCTCTTTTCCGCTTGCTACGCAGCTACGGTGGCGCTGTGCTACCTCGGTAGCGCTACGCTGCTACGATGGCGCTACGAATGTTTTGAATCTCAAAGCTTTGACTTAAAATTGCTAGAGGGCGTCTCATGTTAATCTTTTAGTTTCAGTTTTTGGTTTTTCCTACAAATGTTTTTCTGACCCTATCAATTTGCATTTTTTAAATTCGATCATGATTTATTAGAACTGACTGTTGACTGGTTAAGTAAAAAAGATATGTAGAAACATAAAACGTATTATTCTTTCAAAGTTAGGTACTATGTTGTAGATTTTTCGCCAAAATATTTTATTAAAATAAGACATCGTATAATAGCACGAATTCAAATTGTTAATCTTTATTAAATAATCAATATAATGTGCTTCATGTACTGTGAAAGAAATAACAAAGACCAAATAATATTTTTAGACAGGGCCTTGTCTTAAAATATTATTTTCGTTCCTTAATTTCTTATAGAGCACACTGAGAATAGATCAAGATTTTCATGTTTAATGTAAATACGTGAAGCAAAACTTTGTTTCACTTTTTACGAACATTACGGGTTCGGAGGAGTATATAATTGGTACAGAATGCAGTTTACGGAGAAAGAGCGCAGACCAATAGTATCTTTTTTTACAAACTCTATGTGATAGGGTCGATTTTCAAGCCCTAGGTGAATATAGGGCGACTATTAGTATTGAGTACATATACAGGATGATTTTTAATTCAATGCGGTTCTTGAACTTGTTGTCACCCCATGTTGTCGGCGTTAAAATTGTTGCAAAAAAGGTCTAGTATCACCTATTTCAAAGACGGCATCGAATTAAAAATCACCCTGTAGAGCTAAAACAGAGATGGAAGAGTGAAATGGACTAGAACTGAATCACTTCACCGTCCAAGCACTACGCCATATTATCTTAGGTTTGGTACACTTGCCTCTGTACTGAAGAATGCCCAATAACCAAAAAAAAAATACACACGTATTGAGACGACTTATTAGCATATCTTAGTTTATTGCTTAAAGCGTAGTTTCGTTGGTCATAAAATATTGTAGTTGTTGACACTTCATTCGACGAGAAATGAGTTTTGGAATTAGCAAATCAAAGAGGAAGTACATTCATTAATTCACTGATTTAATGAATGTTATAATGATATAATGAATTTAATGAATGAAGTACATTCATTAATTCACTGATTTAATTAATGTACTTCCTCTTTGTGGAATTTAAATTAGTGTTCAAAGAAATATCCTGACAGACTGCAAGCAGATATTTCAATTTGTTTCAAATAAAATCTCAAAAAAGTTTACATTTCCCACTAGATGGCCTAGAAAAGTGACAAGGGTTTTCAAAGGCCTATAACAGTCTATAATGGGCCTGCCACACTGTTTTGCCTGCTCAAGCCCGGCCTGCACCTACATGCTTGTGTGTGTGGTTGGGCGTTCAGTGTTGCCGACCGTGTATTGTTTTTTCATGCGAGAAGCTTGCGCAGGCAAAACTGTGGTGAAGCTTGTGCGTGTGGTAGGCCCATAAGGGCCTTGTCTTCGAGTTTACGTGCCAAACACATTTTTATGCATTTCCATAACAATTTCGAGGGACCATAAATGTATTGTCCCTCGAAATTATTGAAAATACAAGATCTATTAGAGTTGTTAAGGTCTATCTATTTATTTCCAAATATAAACATGTGTAAAAAAAAACTACGTGTATAAAATTTGGGGGAGGCCTTTGCCCAGTAGTGGGACAGTGTAGGCTGAAGAAAAAAAATAATAAAAAAAATAAACATGTTTCATGAGAAAATAATTATATGCATAAATATGTTGCTGATACGTCCTTTTAAAAAGTAGTATAAATCAAATCACTCACATAATATCTCCCAATTTGAGCCTCGTATGTATAAGCGCGCAGGTCTTGTGGTCTTGCGCAGCGAGCGCGGCCCGCCGGCGGCGCACGGGGCGGGGCGACGCCGGCGGTGAATCGTCTGTGGCGGCCGCGCCTGCCGCATATCGGCGCACGCCCGGGGAGCTGCCGCGCCGGCGCACGGACGCGTGCCGCCCTCCCACGCCGCCCAGCATCCTGAATAAGAAAGAAAGAGAGTTAGTTAAACCTTATGAGGTGGATACCAATCGTCAGGTGCAGTATCGGTGCACCAAGCCGCTCACAGGCTAAAAGTCCGCGATTTTGACGCGTAATCAACTTCCCGACTACCTGCGGCGACCAATTATAATTATATCAATAGTGTGCTTACATGCCCGTAATGTGCGAGGATCTTCACAAAGAGAATCAGTTAAGCTACATGCGAGCACACGTACGTCACCTACAGCGGAGCTGAAGTAATCGCCTTAGCTGAAATCGGTCGGATCACATCATCATCAGTACTTGCAACCAGTGAATTGTAACTTGCTTGGTTAGTTGGAATTTATTTAAACTTTATTTACAAATAGTTTATGTACAGCTTCAGTGAAAATTAACCCCTTTTGGTAATGATGTCACATACTGATATAAAATACTGATATCCAGCTGCATCTGGTTTGACTGGAAGCCGAACCCAATAGTTGGGAAAAGGCTAGGCAGATGATGATGATGGTAATGATGTCACATGTCCAAAGGAGGTTGGTAGAGAAAGGAGTAATTTGTTTCTTGTTTTTATTTTTGTCATAGACGTACAAATTATTGTAATCACGTGTGCGTTTTCTCGTGTGCCAGTTTTGACTGGGACTCAACTACAGCACTAATGCATTATTATTATCGGCCATGGTAGGTACCGAGTCATGAAGTGTAGAAAGAGACAAGCACCTACAGGAAACCTAATCCCTAGAATTGGAAATGAAATAAGCTGATTAGTCTTAATACCCAACTCTGCGATATTTAGGCAAAAGATTAAATCATACACATTTTTAAACCGAAAAATGTATCCAACATTTCAGTAATCTCTCCCACATAATTCAGTAAAAGCAATCCCCATCTTAAATTGCGTACACAATATCATTTTCATGGCCATTTTCAATTCCGTTTTGTGAATCGAGTGGAAACCTTTTGGTACATTGAAAATTAAATTACCTCCAAACGTTTTCCAGTTCGGCCGTTAGCTGAGCTCATTGAAGTAAGCCATCATTATTATAATTACAAGTGACCGCGGCCATCTTTGACCCAGGTTCTAGGACGCTAATTTTCTTGGCTGTAAGGTTGATTTACCTTTGATTTTATGTGGGCGGAAATAATAAAATATTCAACGACCGGTTAAAAATGTTGAAGAATGCACGCTTCAGTAAATGAAGAATGTACCCTAAAAGCCTCCACGAGGGCACAGCGGTGCGCGACTAAAACAGAGACAGACTTTTGTCGTATGCCTTCCATACATCCGGGCGAATCCTTTTACCGAATGCGACATAAGAGCCTCCCGAAACAGCTGCGTGTCGTGACGACGTGCCTTAGACGGGAGACGAGGACGAAGTGGAGTCTTAGAGGGGTCTAAGTGACAACCCTGATGTAATGTAAACACGTAAAATTAATAAATTATTCAAACTACCTTTACATAACGTTAAACAATATAATGTTAAATTGTTTTGAAACCTTTCGAGTAATTGCATATTCATAGATAATCCACCTACGTCGGTAATATTATATCAAGAATATTTTAACAACTAATTAATTTATTATTATAACCTTTGGATTTTAGATATTGTTATACGTTGAAGTTCGTATCCGAACAATTGAACTATCTAATAGTAATATTTGATTTAATCATTTATGTACACATAATAAAATATAAGGAAATACAAAAGCTGAATAGTACAAACTAAGGCACTGCTTACCTTACCCGTAGTTCCGCGCAGACTTTGACTCTATCTAATGCCTTTGTCAAACAGACAGGCGAAAGCGAAGCGATACCGAACCGAAGCGACACGTCAGTCCTATCGGACTATCGTTTTCTGTCACGCTATCGGATCGCTTTCTTTTTTGTATGTGACTGGATTCAAACAATTCCATACATTACAAACAAAAACGTCACGCTTCGCATTCGTCACGCCTGTCTGTTTGACAAAGGTTTAATAGAACCTTTTTTTTTTAGGGTGGCAAAATCATCAAATGAGTCCTCCCGCACAGGGTGGGGCGGAAGGGACTGTCAGACTCTTACTGACTAAAATCCGTGTTTCTTCGGATGCCCTTTACGTTTCGGGGCCGCGGTATCCTGGACTAAGAAAAAATCCGCGACCCCAGCAGGCATTTGGCCCCGTAAGGGGCCCCGTCGGTGACGCGTGAAACACGACGCGCCACCGACCCGGGCTTGGTCCTTGGTCGGACGGCGAGCTCACCCATTACTCACCGTCCGCAAGCCCGCTCCGCCGCTGTGCCCTCTGCTATTCAGAGGGACACGCGTTGGAGCTTCCACCCGACAGGCTATTCGCATACGGGCAAAGAGACCCCTTAGGCACACAGTGCCTAAGGAAGAGTTTTTGCCCGCATCCCAGGGTGCACCGGCCCGAAAAACTGGTCTTCCCCCCGGACGTATCCGAGGTGGAACTCCAGCTTAAAAGAACCTAAGGTTTAGTTGTTCAGTCAGATTTAGAAAAATGTTGAATTTTATGACGTGATTGTTAACAATATAATGTACCGTTAGAAAATTAAGTTTAATTACAATAAATAAGTCCCCTACAATTAATTTTATCGTTAAGTGTCGTGTTTTAAATTAAGAAAACGTTAAGTGGGTTGTAATTTGATTCTTAATAGCTTTATGACATGCTACAATTACTTTGTTTTGTAAAAAACTAACTTTTACTATAACTTCCTTGTTAGGTCTTGTTCGTTATTGAACCTAGTATTTTTTTAGAGCTTTTTTCTCCTGCATTGATTACATTTCATATTTTCAAAACTAAATTAAAATCCGTACAACACTTAACGTGTGGCAGCGTAGCAAACAAACAAATATTTCCGCGTTCATAATATAAATTAAGTTCGAATGGAATTCATATTATAATTTTAGTGCCCACGTTTTTATCCACCCATTTTTAAATAAACTACTTATGGTTTTGATGTTTTTTAATTGTACTTATAGCAAAGCGACTAGGAAAAATCAAAAGGAGTTTCATTCTTTTTTTCTTTAAAATTTGTGGAATTTCTCCAGTATCGTGGGTGCGTTCACAAACATAGAAACTCACATACACAAACACCCAGCTCCGGAACAATGACTTGCAGATCATAAAAATATTTGTTCCGTGCGGGGACCGAACCCTCGCCACGCTGCGCAGGAGTCTATCACTCAACCACAGCGCCAACCGTGCCGTCAATCCATTAAATATAAAGTAAAAGTTCGACTATCAGAAACTTCGTTCATTTAAAAGCAACAGGCAACATCTCAGTAATGAATCCAACACGAGTAAAGTATATCGTTCAAATTTCATATAAGGCGAGAGAGATCCGAATCAACAGGTAGATCAGTTTGGAGAGTTCTGTGGATCGCAGCTTACTGTCTGAGCCGCGGTTTCTAACTTTATCTTGACATCGAAGTAGGAAGTCAGATTTGAGTGGAGGTGGCATTGACATGTTCATACATTGAAATAAAATCTGTTTCACTTATCAAGAATATCCGGAAATGTAGATAAATTAATCTCAAACTAATGATAATGCAAGCGCATTATCATATACGGAAACTAAATATGTGTTTACTTTCTTCTTAATTCACATCTATTGCAATGATTAAAAAAATATATATAAAGGAACGTTGCTCCGCACAAAACAAATACATTTCATGTTTTGTTAATACCTTTACTAATATTAAAACTCACACACACAATAGCCAGACCCGTAAAAAGTAAACGCGTAGGCCATACCATAAAAATATTAATTACAATAAAAAGGGCGGTAATCAAACCCCCAACACACAGAGACGCTCAACCACAGCTGCTCTACTATCACAGAAAATTTCCTAAAATAAAATATATTTATATCTGTTCTGTTTGATTGATAAATCTTTTACTCCTCATACTCCAAAGTTTACATATTCATAACAAAATAGTCGAGTCGTCCCAAAAATTTACCATTTTATTAAATTGAAAATATCAGGTCCCAAATTTCTCACATCACAGTTGTCTCCATAATACGAAGTGGCGAGCTTCATCCCGGCTGTCGTATTTAGGATAACGTGAGGTTCGGTGAGTGTCCTCCAATGATAGCACAGTTTTGTGCACGAGTCAAATTGGAAATGCTATTTGTTTTGTTGTTTAATGCCGCCTTCATAGTTTGTAGTAATGTAGGGTATTCTGAAAATGGCTGAGAAATTTAAAATGCACTGCGGTAAATTAAAAATATAATTTAATTTTAATATTCATCTCTAATAATTTTGAATATTAGAGTTGAATATTAAAATAGAAAAAAAGATGAGATTTATTTCTTGTGTAAAATAGTTTAAAAATTTGACTTGTCAACAAAACATGTACACATTTTATTCTTAAAGACTTCTCATGTTTTACTCGTATAAAATAAATTTATCTGATCTTAATTGAATCGTGAGTCCCAAAAATGGGCTATAAATTGCTTATTTATATAAACAATACAGGTTTTTAACCAATTCTTAAAATTATATAGACTATTGCTTTAAACACTGAATTCCATTTAATGTTTAAGGTTTTCGAGTGACGTCTAACAGGGGACAATGGAAGAAGAAAACGTGTTGCGTCAACCCCAAGTACAATGGGACGAGAGCAGGAAGATGATAACGATTTAAGGCTTTCAAGTTTTGGAAATAACGAACCTACTACTACAGTACACAGACAAGTCACTACTCGTGGCTACATTACCGAAAGAAAACTTTATGTACCATCGTCCTTTTTCAAAACATGTCATAAATAATTTCTCCATACAAAATAGGGTAAGGGATTCATACACATAATTTATGTCAGTAATTCGACAAAAATTGCTTTCGTAGTCCAGCGATTTCTCTTCTTCTTTTTTTTTATTTATATATAAAAGGAGAACTGACTGACTGACATATCAACGTACAGCCGAAACTACTGGGGCTAGGAATGTGAAATTTTGCACACGGCTTCCTATTATAATGTAGGGGAGCACTAAGAAGGGGTTTTTGGAAATTTAACCTTTAAGGGGGTGAAAAGGGGGAATTGGGAAAGTACGTAACCCACGCGGACGAAGTCGCGGGCAAAGTGCTAGTACGTAATAATGTTCGTGAGGGTTGATTTTTGACAAGATTTCTTAGTTCATTCTATTTTGAACGAAATATTCTGACATTCGATCAAGTGCCAGAATAATTGACTTGTGAGCTCATTTTATTATTTGTGAAGAATATGAGATCCACGTTAAATGCGATCCTACGCAGATGTAAAAAAAAACTGGTTAAGTACGTGTCGGAAAACAATAACGAAGGATTGCGCAGATGAAAAAAAGTTGACTAAATTAAATTTGAGGGTGTGATTAATATATTTTGTATGGAATTTCAAACCAAATATGTAATTTTTTATGTTTTTGTTTTCAAACATTAAGTTTAGAATCACTTTTAGATTAGATATTCTTTTAAAACAGCTCAAAAACTCATTACAGTTTAAACACGAATCGTCATACACACATCAACATAATCTAGGGATATTTTATATTTCATCAAATATCTAAAAATCTATGAAGAATTTTCTCATATAGTAAATGGAAGAATGATAGGTTATTTTAAGGTGTACAGTAAAAAATAAAAAACATTTCGTGATTTTTTTGTTTTAAATAGAAATGTTAATTATTTTAATCGCCGTAGCAAATTAATATGGTAAAAAACTTCATTTCTTCTTATAAAGCTATTAATTTTAATGAAAATTTAAAAAATCTTATTAAGTCTAATTATTAATAATCAGTTTTGCCACCTCTTACATTAATTACACATCAACATCGATTGTTCATGCTTAAAGTTAGATTGTCAATGTCTTGCTGCGGTATGATGTCCCATGTTCTTTGCAAGTGGTCGTAAAGTTGTTGTTGTGTCGTCAAATTTGGCGGGAAATCTCTCAAAGCTTTTCGTTGTAACATGTCCCAGGCATGCTCGATAGGATTTAAGTCGGGCGACTGTGCAAGCCAATCCAAAACTTGAATATCGTGGTCTCGGAGAGCGGCCGACACCGGCCGCGCCGTATGGGAAGGAGTATTATCGTGCATGAGTAGAAATTTCTGGCCCATTTGAATTCTGTGTGGGTCAATAACAGGCTCCACTACCTCCTCGTGGTATTTTTGTGCAGTCATGCTACCTTGGATCCAAATGAGCTGGGTTCGTCCGCCAAGACGAATTCCTGCCCACACCATGATTGTCTCGCCTTGGTATGAGTGGACCTCCTGAGGGTGCCTTAGACGGCTAACTGTCCCTGGAGTTCTCCAAACGCGTGTTCTTCGTGATTCCAGATGAAACCCAAACCGGGACTCGTCGGTGAACAGCACCAAAGACCGTTGTTCGTCACTCCATGGTAAATGCTCCCGAGCCCACGAAAGCCGCCGACCGCGATTGCCACGTCGCTATGCTGGAACACGTAGCGGTCTTCGAGCATGAAGACCAACTTCATGCAACCTCCTTCGCACGGTTTGGTCGCTTACCAGCAGCTGGTGGTCCTCCTGGAGCCTTTGTACTAGTTGCATCGCTGTGATATTGGGTTGTCTTCTAGCAGTTATTTGGAAAAATCGATCCTGTCTCTGCGTAGTAACGCGATATCTACCCGTGTGCCGTTCAGCTACATCCCCAATACTGCGATAACGTGACCACAACCTTGATATCACGTTTTAGCTGGTGTGTAGGGCCTCAGCAACGAAGCGTTAAATAGCACCATTTTATAGCATGACCACGGCTCGTAACATTTCATCTCGACTCAATGACGACGTGACATGACTCCTAAAGCTCACACGACACGTTAAATTAAAAAAGAATACCAATCTAATCCCTGTTCATTAATTAATATTAATAAAACAATTTTAATTTTCCGTAACATAACGAATCACTAACAATTTTGCCACCGTATTTTGTTTTTTCTTTTTTTTTAATATTTATTCTTTAAATTTTGAAAATAGAATAAATGAGGTTTCAATCTGTATACAAACTTTTTATGAAAACTAAAAAGATTTTAAACTAAACAATCGTAAATAATTTACGATTAAGATATCCCTAGATTCTGTTGATGTGTGTATTTGAATCTAACTCATTTCGTGAAAGCCATTCATCCTATGAATTGGGTACAATTAAGAAATTTTGAATTTTAATAATATTAAATACTTTTATTTCCAGTTTTTCGATATAGACACAACAGAAGTGTGTATTTGATGTTATAAGTTACTTAGATGATATTTTTTATCACCTTTTACATATTTTTTTAAACAGGGAAATTGCAACAGACGCAGATCACAAGTGATTTCTAGAACTACAACTGAACTTTGCTATACCTTTCTTTTACTATCCGTAAGCATTTTACTAACTCTATTGGGGTCGGCTTCCTGGCGACCCAAATGCGTTTAGTCACTTTGTGAAAGAAGTCGATTGAGGAAATCATAGTATAGTAACATTTACTCGCGGCATCGCTCGCATTAGTTCAGCATTGACAATCAATTTCTACGTGGCGGTATTCATTTATTTGTTTCAATTTTTGAAGTAAAAACTTCTTTAGCGGCGTTGTGCACTTTTTTTGGAATGGGTAAAAAATGTTAAACTCGCGTCAGGACACGTGACCTGATCGAAAATTCGTAAGACGGCGCAGGGCGCTTGCGCGAATGCTCGTGTGTGTTTATTACTATTGAAGTTTTCACTTCTGCCGGCACTCCCAGAGTGCAACCCGTCGTTTTTTTTCTGTTTTTAAGAACGTTATTAACCGGCTAGCCAGAGGAACAGAGTGGATTCCTGGAGGGTGGAAGTAGAATTTACATATTTATACAATTCTTTTCTGATTATTTTCGTTGCAGGATGCACGACAGATTTGACGACACGCTTGGCGCAGTGGCTGAGCGATCGACTGCTGTGCAACGTGTCGCGGGTTCGATCCCCGCACGGAACAAATATTTGTATGATCTGCAATTTGATGTTCCGGGTCTGGGTATTTGTGTATGTAAGTTTCTATGTTTATAAACGCAGCCACGATACAGGAAGAAATTTCTAGTGGGGGGCAACGTTTTTTAAGAAGAAAAAGAGAAGAAAGTCAGTAAAATTCGATCTCGATATCGTCAAGATTCATTGTCTTGGCGTTTTTCTGGCGGTTGCCATTGTTGATACTTGATATTGACTTTCAGAATTGATATTGACATTGAAGTTGCAGTGGTTTGGAAATAGTGCGCTGGGTTTGCCCTAAAAAAGTGTCTTCCGCTCCACCCAGGTCAGGACAACTCATTTGATGATTTTATCGATCATTACAACACAAAAAAAGAACATGATTGGTTCCTCACGATATTTCTTTTCCGTCATGAAAGAAGTCGTGATACAAAAAGTAATATGGCTTTTTTTGCGTGGTAAAATCATCAAATGAGTCTTCCCACCTAGGGCAGGACAAGTAGGACTGGCAGACTTGTACTGACTAAAATCCACATTGTGCTTCAATAGCCCTTCACGTTACAATGAGGCCTTTTTTTTGTTTTTATCGTGGTAAAATCATCAAATGAGTCCTCCCACCCAGGGCAGAGTGGGAGGGACTTTCAGACTCGTACTGACTAAAATCCACGGTGTCCTTCAATAGCCAATAACGTTCCGGGGTCACGGTAGTTCGTACAGTCCTGCGACCCTGGCAGGCCCACTAGAGGGGGGCCCCGTCACTTTGCTGACACTCTTTGAGGCGCGCGTGGAGTACAACGAGCCGTCGACCCCGGGCATGGTCCATGGTCGGACAGCGAGTTGCCCGTTACTCGCTGCCCGCATGCCCTACAATGAGGCCTTACGGAACAAATATTTGTATGATCTGCTAGTAGTTGTTCCGGGTCCTGAATGTTTGTGTATGTTGTTTGTAAACGCACACATGATACAGGAGAAATTCCTAGTGTGGGGCAATGTTTATAAAAACCACAAAAATACCTCTGCAACTGGCCTACTTCCTTCTTTTAAAGCCCTTTGATAAAAGCCTTGTCGCAATTAGATTTACGATTAAAGAACATGTTTTACCAAAGGATATTTTCATTACTTCTGTTATCTTTGTTTTTGGATTCAATAAATCTTAAGGTTGCTATCGCCTTCTACCGGCTAATGGGGCCCTCAGGCGATGTACCCCTGATTTATACTAAACGAGCCGAGATAAGCAACTGTTATTTTCACTGTTTTTCTCCTATTTCTAGGAAAGTGGATTAATTAATTGAATGTTGTGTTTACTTCTTAGAACAAGCTTCATTTTAATCGGTACAGCGAAAATAGACATTATGAACAAACGGCTACGTAAAAGGACAATTGACTTCTACATAATGATATTAGACTTGCTCAAGTTCAGCTCAGAAGAGTTTCACTCGTAAATGAGGCGCTTACAGTTGCTTGTAGGAAAATGCGTGTTTTAATGTTTCATAGTCATCATCATCATCATCTCAGCCATAGGACGTCCACTGCTGAACATAGGCTTCCCCTTTAGATCTCCACAAGTACCGATTGGAAGCGACCTGCATCCAGCGTCTTCCGGCCACCTTTATATATTCGTCTGTCCATCTTGTTGGTGGACGTCCTACGCTGCACTTGCAAGTCCGTGGTCTCCACTCTAGTACTTTTAATTTCATAGTAGTCTTGGTGTATTTACGGAAATTTTAGCCACACATTTCTTCTCTAGTTTACTCCTAAGTTACAAAAGAAAAAGAGGGCAGCTTGTACTGTTTACTTACTTGTACTATTCAAAAAACTATAGACTAAACTTTAGAGCTTATTCCTCTTTAAAGTAGTCATTTGTCGAGAGAGCGACAAACCCACGTTTCAAATAGCTGGTAAATATTTTGGGTTGTTGCTATTTTGTAAATGTGGTGTCTACTCATCACCCAGGCAACCTTTAAGAAAAGATTATTATTTATTATGATAGTATCTAATAGGTCGTTATTATAGAAAAAAACGTTCTATGATAATAGATGGCGCCACATGACGCCGAATTGATTGTCACATAATAAATTAAAGCCAAAGAAGCTGCGGTCAAAAGCAATATAGGTACTTACCTACATTTCAATAGAACAGTTTTTTCATAACTTTCATCTAACTAGTATTTCGAATGTTAAACATCCTATAAACTTATGTAATTCGCGGAAAACTAATTAATAAATAAAAATAATGGCTCATTCCGAAAATCAATCTCCTTCGCATTTGGTACGGAATCCCCATAAAAGCTGATCATAAAGCCATTAATTTCAATAAACAGGGCATGGAAGGAAAGTCTTTATGACACGTAAAGTCCGTACTCCCACCTTTATTATCGACGACGACATTAATGTTTCACTATTTATTTTGTTTCGGAAGGGAATAGAATATAACGTTTTTATATTACACTAACTTTTGCCCGGGGCTTTCCTTGCGTTAATTTAGAATTTGAGAAAAAAATCGGATCGTATAAGTGGCGCCATCTGGAATATGAATGTTATTGTGGTTTTCACGGCAACAGCTCTCTTCTGTTTTTCGGGAAGGATACCCTATGTCCTGATAACGTTACGGTCGCGGGACTCACGAATTACCGTGACCCCGTAACGTAAAGGGCTATTGAGGGACACCGTGGATTTTAGTCAGTACGAGTCTGACAGTCCCTCCCGCTCTGCCCTGGATGCCACTCATTTGATGATTTTACCACGCTAAAAAAAATATGTCCTAACAACATATTGCAAAATTTCAGGACGATCGGTACAGTAGGTTGTTTGAGCATGCAAAGGTAATGGGGATTGTGTAAAAGCTTCTCTATTAATTTAAATGACGAAAAGTTTATCTTATAAACGACTAGATGAATATCAAAACCACGGAAGCACAATTCAGAAAGTATTCATGAGAAGTTTTTCTTCTAATTTCTAGCAAAGTTGAGCAACATTGAGAATAATAATACAGGCTACTTGTTAGCACTAACGTTCCGTGAACTTAGAAAAATTGCTCCTAAGTTTTCTTAAGCGGTCTTCCCAAATAATTTTATGATAGGTATGATAACTTTTTAAATCTCATTTTGGGAGTAACATAAGCATTATTAATAAAGCCTTTGTCAAACAGACAGGCGTGGCGAATGCGGCGTTTTTATTTGTAATGTATGGAATTGTTTGAGTAACAGTCAGTTACATAGAAAAGCGAAAGCGATCCGATAGCGTGACCGAACCGATGCGAAGACGTGCTGAAGGCGTATTTGCTTTGTTTGACGTCGTTCATAAAAAGCCAGCTAATACAACTGCCACGCCACGTTTCGCTGCACCCAGTTTGACGTCTCGTATCGGTTCATTATCGCGGTTCGCTATCGCCTGTCTGTTTGACAAAGGCTTAAAGGTCCATATTTTCAAGTCGTAGGTTTTAACTCACTTAGTTGAGTCAAAACCTACGACTGAGTTCAAATACACAAACCACGATTGCCCCTTCGCATATAACAAGACACAAATCTCCGATACCTTACGACTTTGATATCCATTGACACGTGCCTGTGTACGAACCTCTATGGATTTGTATTACGATCGTCGCCTGGATACCAAAGTCGTAAGGTATAGGTATAGGTCGTCAGTCAGGAGCAAAGGAGGAGGCGGGACGTATGACGGAAAGGACAGCGTCCACCTCACGATCAAGCCGCTGTGGGAGAGGCACCGGACGTCGTAGGACGATCTCCGACCACCGTAGGCGTGCGGACGGCGAGTAATGGGCGACTCGCTGTCCGATTATGGACGCTTTAAAAGTCTTTTTTTTCGTGGTAAAATCATCGAATGGTACCTCCCACCCATAGCTGCGGGAGGGACTGTCAGACTTGTACTGACTAAGATCCACGGTGTCCTTCAATAGCCCTTTACGTTCCGGGGTCCCAGTTGCTCGTTAGTCCCGCGGCCCCGGCAGAGTTTAACTCAAGGTTGGAATCTCAAAACTACGCTGAACCTGGTTTGTTTTAGGTTATATTTACACGAATTTCAAATAATTTCAGCTTCAAAATAATAACTAAACTACGACAAACTCCTTCAGCAAAATAAATGAATAAAAACTCACACGAAAATGGTTTTGCGTTCGATATTAAAAGGAAATGAATAGATGGATCTTTTCAATTTAAAATATCACCAACACACTCAACAGTTCTCACAGGAGAATTGTAACAGTGTTTATTTTTACTATTTTGGAGTTGGAGCGGGAGAGACTGCCAAATTCGACTGACTAAAGAACCACTCTGTTCTTTCAGTTTTCCGTTATGTTCCAGGTTCCCGCAACCCAAAACTTACCTCCTCTAATGTTTAACAGTCCACACCACCGTAACTCCACCCATTATTTTTACAACAAAACATCTGTCCAAGTTCTAAAGTACTTACAACAAAGTGGAAGTATTACCCTCTTTCCCTCCCACAGGATCAAAGTCCATCAGAGTGAAACTTATTTAATTTGTAGCCTATATCAACAGGTTGATTACAGTTCGCGTCTAGTTTATGTATTTTCAGTTAGTCAGACTTTGCTTTGGAGGTGAGAGAACTTAATTTTGGGAGACTAAGTTTTGTGGGGAGACCGTTAAGGACTTTCCTTACTTTAACTTGGACAGAAATAGTTTTTAATGACCTGGATATTTTGTGTTTTTTTTTTTGGTAAAATCATTAAATGAGTCCTCCCACCCAGGGTAGAGCAGGAGGGACTGTCAGACTTGTACTGACTAAAATCCACGGTGTCCGTCAATAGCCCTTTACGTACGATAATTCGTGAGTCCCGCGACCCCGGCAGGCTATGGCCCTCTACAGGCCCCGTCACTATGCTGACACTCCTAGAGGCGCGCGTGGAACACAACGCGCCGTCGACCCGGGCATGGTCCATGGTCGGACAGCGAGTCGCCCATTACTCGCCGCCCGCATGCCCGCGCCTACTGTGGCCGGAGATCGTCTTGCGACGTCCGACGCCGAGCGCGTCTTTAGCGCGTTTAGGACACAGGCGTTAATCACAATGCACTGGTGTACAATGGAAAAATTCACCTAGAGAGAATCGTATTGTGATTTATCATTGATCTTAGAAATTTTAAATTGACTAAATTATACCAATTTATTTAATTTTTGACTGAAAAAATCCCACATGAGTCTGAAGTCAATTTGATATTACTTCCTGAATTTTAAGTGAAAAATTAACCAAAAATGTAAAATCATCAAATGAGTCCTCTAGTCCTAGATGAAGTGGAAGGGACTGTCAGACTCGTATTTACTTAAATCTACCATTTAAGTAAATACTCGAGTCTGACAGTCCCTTCCACTTCATCTAGGACTAGAGGACTCACCTGTTCCTTCAATAGCTATATACATTCCAGGGTCATGGTTTCCCATTTGGACAGTTCGCTACCCCAGCAGGTGCGATCCTCACCTTCAGTAGATTATTTTATGCTACCAACTTTGGTAGGAAAATATAAAGGAATTACTAAATATCGAAAACACAGCCATAAGAAAACAATTAAACTAATTCATTAACAATAACTAGCCGTTAAAATCTACCCACAACATAGGTACTCATTTTTTTTACGTGGCAAAATCATCAATCGAGTCCTCCCACCCAGGGCAGAGCGGAAGGGACTGTCGCGAGCATGACTGCTTCGCAGAAGGAGGCGACCGCTTCCCACTCCATCTCACCCCGCAGCATGGCCTCAACCAATGCCGGGCGCGAGAGGTCTCCGCCTATCGCCGTCGTGAGGACACGGCGGTGCTCTGCCCAAGCTGGGCAGTCCTGCACCGTATGTTCCACCGTGTCCTCCGGACAATCCTTGCAGCGGTGACACCCAGGCGTTTCTTCCCTCCCTATCAGAAACAGGTACCTCCCGAAACTTCCGTGTCCGGTGAGGACCTGCGTCACACGGTAGGTCAGGACGCCGTGACGCTTATCCATCCACTCCTCAAAGAGGGGTCTTACCGCCGCGGTTGCGGCGTGCCCGAACATAGGTACTCTAACTTACGGAAGCGACGAAGTGAGTTCCTAAGTTGAACCTAGTTTTAACCGCGTTTCGGCACTTAACCTAGAACTTAGCACTAACTTAGGACCACTTAACTTGACAGCTTCTAGTGGGTTGATTACATCTTGCATACTTCTTTTAAATTAACATGTTATTAGTTTACAGACTTGTTGCGGTCTCCCATATTTTGCTCGAAAGTTAAAAAAATATATATATATATAATCGAGAAAGAAATCCATAGCTTCAGACAGCGTGACGATGTGGTTACCCCCTTGAAATCGTTTACGTTACCCCCTTAACCAAATGGTGATGCTGTCTGAACAAACACGTTCAACGTTGAGCCGTGTTCGCACCTAGTCTATAGGTGCACGCACCCATGGCTCTACCAAATCATTGTAGGTAGGTATACAGTAAGTACGACCACGACTCTGCCTTGACAATTTTTAGCGGCTAACATAAGGAAAATGGCGGATCACCTACTATTTTTTTAGGTATAAAATTCTTCCAAACCGTGCAAAATTTTCTAAATCACTTTTTTAAAACCCTAATAAAAGACCAAAATAATCTTACCAAATGAACAAGAACGATTAGTAGACAAAATCGGTAACAATACCATGACCCAATTTCCAAAATATCGCGTTACCAAATTATGGGTCATCGGGCAATAATACCGAATGGTATAATCGAAGGTAAGCAAGTCATGGGGAAACAACAATGATTGATTTACATAATCTGACAGATCACACAGATAGTTTTGTAGTTCAAAAGATGTATCAGGTTTCATGACTGGGACATACAAAGAGACAGTAACTCGAACGAATGATATTTATTACAACTAGTACTCCTCGGTAGATTGAACTGGTTTTACTCTGCAAACAAGCACCTTAATGAAGAATATAAAAGCAAAGAAAAATCCTGACAAATGTTGTCTCAGTGTAATACAACTATGCAGTGAAATAAGAATAGAGCGTCAACTTCCTTGCTAATAAACATAGAAAATATGCTTAAAAAATTTAAGAAAAGCATATACCACCACCTTCCTAGCCTTTTCCCAACTATATTGGGTTCGGCTTCCAGTCGAACCAGATGCAGCTGGATATCAGTATTTTACATAGAGCGACTGCCTATTGTACCTCCATAACCCAGTAACTGGGTAATACGATACCCCATGGTTAGACTGGTGGTCAGACTTTTTAGAGCTTCTGACTAACATTAACGACTGTCAAAGATCTACAAAATGATGGCCGGGACCAACGGATTTACGTGCTTTCCGAGGCACGGAGGAAACTCGCTAGACAGATGGTCACCCATTTCAGACCAACCTCGGCAAGCGTGGCTTAACCCGAATGATCAGCCTGTGAGGCTGTAATTATTTAGCTACGAGCTCCTCTTTAAGAAAAGCATATACGTTTCATCAGAATTCAGAAACGTAAAAATAAATATTTCACGACACTATGTTGATCACAAGTTTTCATAGAGAAATAAAAATCTCTCACTGGGCTTAAAATTAACAATAGACTTGAGGTAACAAAATGTTTTCCCAAAAAACATTATATGTCATTACAAGTTTTAAAAATCTGAATGAAAGCAATTTTTATAAGAAGCCAGGAGTTCCAAAGAGTGTCAGCAGAGTGACGAGGCCCCTCTCTGAAGACCAAAGCCTGCCGGTGTCGCGGGATTGTACGAATTACCGTGACCCCGGAACGTAAAGGGCCATTGAAGGACACCGAGGATTTGAGTCAGTACGAGTCTGACAGTCCCACCCGCTCCGCCCTGGGTGGAAGGAGTCATTTGATGATTTTACCACGTAAAAAAAATTAAAGCCAGGGGTTTACAAAGTTATGAATGAATACAATTTTAACATTTATATATTGCACATACAGTTAGTTAAAAAATCGGTCAAATGCAAGTCGGACCCGTGTCGGTTACGTACAAGTATCCATAAAAACTTTAAAAAATATATGTCTATTCTAAAGGAGCCCCCTTAATTTTTTTTTATATTTGTTGTTATAGCGACAATAGAAATAATATCATCTGTGAAAATAACAACACTAGGTATCTAGATGTCACGATCCATGAATTGACAGACGGGAGGACGGAAGGACAGACAGACAGACGGAACGGTCAGCGGAGTCTTAGTAAAAGGGTTCCCGTTTTACCCTTCGGGCACTTATAAGAGCACCGCAGCCCTGGAACGCACAAGAAATGAGAAGGAATAGAATGGTTTTAAGTCAGTTAGTCCCTGCCACTCCACCGGGGCGGGAAAAGGATGCTTTTTACATCCAACACAAAAAAAAAACCGACCATAATTTTTTTTTTCAATTATAAGTGGTTAAGTCACCTTTTCTGTTTATATTCAAAGAAACTTTTTCAAATAAAATATGAATTATAGCTGAATTATATTACAGGTAACAGGAATACACTTTAAACCCTAATTCAAACCGACAAATAAAACTTCAACAGTATAAAACAATTTGGAAAACCACGCTTTTCAAGTTACATTAACCTATTAGCTTTAAAAAATATTTTGTTTCTTTTTCCTTTTCAGAAAAACATGAAGAAACTTAATATTCATAATGTCTTAAATATTATAAATGTAACTCTAATGCTTTTGTCAAACAAACAGGCGAGTCCGAAGCGATACCGAACCGAAGCGAGACGTCATGTCAGTCCGATAGTTCTGTCACGCTATCGGATCGCAGGATTCAAACAATTCTATACAATACAAATAAAAGCGTCACGCTTCGCATTCGCTACGCCAGTCTGTTTGACAAAGGCTTAAATGATATTATGCCTACTATAGACATACAAAGTGAAATTTATTTGAGAACCACTTTACTGTGCCTCAAAATAAGGTCTAGAAAATAGTGTAGTGCCGTGATATACGTCGATAGATTTCCTTTACCGTGACAAGGGTCAAACATAGTATTATGATGTCTGAAGACGGGTTCAAAGATATTGGTTCGGACTGATTTGCGTAACGTCCATTATTGAAAGGTTGTCCGTAATGTATAAAACATTGCTTGGATAAATTTTTTTGGTTTTCTTTTTTACAATTTTTTTTTTGTTGTTATTTTTTAAGAAAAGTAAAGGCTATTCTGTCTCTGTTTTGCGGGATTGTTTGAAAGAATTACCTCAGTCCTGGAACACAAAGGGAATTGAAGGTACAGGATGCTTTAGTCAGTAAAAGTCTGACACTCCCTTCCACTCCAACTAGAGTGGAAAAAGTCGTTGATATTTTTGTTACGTGATAAAATTATCTTAGACTTGTACTGACTAAAATCTTAAAAAAAAACACTTGACTAAACTGATTGGAGGCATTGTCTGACAGAGAAGCCAGACGTTGGAAAATTACTGTAAAATAAATTCTATTTCCTAAATTATTAAGTTTTGGATTTCCAATAAAAAATAAAAAAAAAACATATCAAAATTGTAACGGCATAAATACGACGTGAAAGAACGGGTCTTTGACTTAACAGTATGTATGATAACCCATGAGAAACATTTTATTTTTACGTGGTAATATCATCGAACGAGTCCTCCCAACCAGGGCTGAGCGGGAGGGACTGTCAGACTCGTACTGACTAAAATCCACAGTGTGCTTCAATAGCCGTTTACGTTCCAGGGTCACGGTAATTCGTGACTCCCGCGACGCATGAGAACCATCTAGGGTGTTTTATGACGTTTAATATATGAACTAGCTTGTAAGTGCAAATAAATTACATAAGAATGCATACGTTATTTTTTTGTATGGTAGTCACAAATCTACGAGTAATTTATTCACCTTCCTGTTCCACCTTCATATGTTATCAAAAGCAAAGCTTACCCCGTAGTAAAATCTTAAAAATCTTCCTCCAGTATTTATTCTATGAAGTAGCCAAGTAGCTCAGAAAAAATCCTTCCATTTCGACTTAAGATGGCTTAAAATCACTTTACTAGAACTATAGTGCGACCGCTAGTGTCGTACCGCTGATAAAGTACGACTCGAGTGCTTATAACGCATACTGTCTGGTGCAAAACATTCGTTTTACCGGGTCATTACGAAGTACAGTAGGCTAGTCTGCCCCCACGTTTTACCATGAAAGCACCCAAGTATGTATTTGACCGTGACAGCAACACGTGGGTGTCCTTTTTTTTACGTGGTTAAATCATCACATGAGTCCTCCCACCCAGGACAAAGCGGGAGGGACTGTCAGACACGTACTGACTAAAATCCACGGTGTCCTTCAGTACCCCTTTATGTACCGGGGTTACGGTAATTCGTGAGTCCCGCGACCACACGTGGGTGCTCTAGCAGAAAATCAGCGCTGTGTCATAAGATAGGAGCTTTTTGGAGCTTTTTGGACCCGCACAGATCTAACTTTGTTTATGTTTTTGATTTTCCTTTTACATAACTTTGTATCCTATGATGTTTTCCTTCATTATAATTTTGTTTGTTCTATCCTAAGTGTGTGTCAATAAATACATTTTCTTTTGAGCGGTACAGGACTTGCAGTCACACTATGGCTGTAGCGCGACTTAAAAATAGGCCATTCCATTCATAACGTTTTCAAACGCCAATGTTGAGAAGCTCGTTGCAAATTTGATGAGTTGCAACAGGCTGAAATACGAACCATCCGTGCACTCTAATAGGCTTATCGTTTTATTAATTATAAATGTATGCATACCTGTTAAATAGTTGACAGTTTCCACTTGTGGTCGTTTCTTCAATGGAAGAATAATATCCTTTAATGATTGTTTGGTTTTCAAACCTTCATTAAAAATATTTAAAAATGGGATGCGACTATGGTGACTTTAGTTTCTTTGCGTTTTAGCGGGATGCGTTCTTTTTTTTTTTCTTTATAAGAAACGTTGTCCCACACTAGGAATTTCGCGTGTCGTGAGTGCGTTTACAAACATAGAAAGTCACATGCACAAACACCCAGACCCGGAACAACTACTAGTAGGTCATACAAATATTAGTTTCGTGGGAATCGGACCAGCGACCCGCAGCGCAGCAGTCAAATTGCTTAGCCACTGCGCTAACCGTGCTGTTGTTCTTTTTTTCTTTTCTTGTTCTTTCATGCAATCAGTCGTGTACACTATAAGCAGATGGGTTGTAGAAGAAATGATGTGTAGACGGAATGTTTTTAAGTGATGTCGATATTATCTAGACCACTCGTCAAACATAAAACTATCGTCTAAAGTTTAATTAACGCCTGTTTAACGACAGACGATCTGACGAAGACCACAGGATCGCGTTGGATGAAAGACGCTTCTAAACGGTCCTATAATTGGAAATCTATAGGGAAGGCCTACGTGCGGTCAGCAATGGACGTCCTACGTCCTGATATGATGATGATGTGAAATGGCAATAGTCGTTCTTTTTCTAATTTTTGAAGTGAAAACTTCTTTATTTGCACATTTTTTTGGAATGGGTAAAAAATGTTAAACTCGCGCCAGGACACGTGACCTGATCGAAAATTCGTAAGACGGCGCAGGGCGCTTGCGCGAATGTTCGTGTGTATTTACTACTATTGAAGATTTCACTTCTGCCGGCACTCCCAGAGTGCAACCCGTCGTTTTTTGAAGTGAAAACTTCTTTAGCGGCGTTGTGCACTTTTTTTGGAATGGGTGAAAAATGTTAAACTCGCGTCAGAACACGTGACCTGATCGAAAATTCGTAGGACGGCGCAGGGCGCTTGCGCGAATGTTCGTGTGTGTTTATTACTATTCAAGTTTTCACTTCTGCCGGCACTACCAGAGTGCAACCCATCGTTTTTTTTTTTACTAAGACGGTCTGGGATTTTGACGCTTACAGACTCACAAATAGGTCCTATTTGATATAAACCGATTTCGGCACTTTATTACTTTCGATTAAGTCGTTGATCACAATGGTCGCGGGACTTACGAATTACCGTGACCCCGAAACGTAAAGGCTATTGAAGGACACCGTAGATTTTAGTCAGTACGAGTTTGACAGTCCCTCCCGCTCTGCCCTGGGTGGGATTTTACCACTCACTCACTTGATGCTTGATGCCACTCACCTCATTTGATGATTTTACCACGTCAAAAAAAAGTGCGGTTAGCAATGGACGTCCTACGTCCTGATATGATGATGTAGTGTTCCGTTCTTTTTATACTTTACTGAAATAACTCGATACCATTTTCATCAATTAGAATATTGACTTCATTAATAAACTTAGTATTTAGTGTAGGAATACCTACTTGTGGCAATGTCATCGACGTTACTTGAAATTATTGAAGCAAGCAGAAAATCAGCCTGTTAAAATATCATCAGCGTTACTACCTGTAACAAGAGAATACACATTTTGTAACAGAATGTAATAAATTGTAGCGAGAACTATTTGTCGAAATACTCGTATATATCTGGTTATTTGATATAATAATAAAAGAAAAGTAGCAAGTGAATTGCAAATGTATTCATTAAGACTTTTCATTTGATACCCATGTTGGCACTGTTAAAAACAGGCAAAGTAGCTAGTAAAAGCTTTATAATGTATATTTATTTAAAATGTGCTCATCAAGCCCTTTAATTTGATACTCATGTCGATATCGTGCGATTATTTTTCAGTTACGACTTTACATCCCCTAGAGGGCGCCATATTGAATTTGGTGACCCGTCACCAGCCCTATGACGCGGACAACTGAGACGCTTCTAACGACACCTCATTTGTCATGTCATAAGTATTTTAGAAGTTATGAGGGAACGAACAAACATACATACCAGTCAAAATCATAACCCTCCTTTAGGCTTTGCCGTAGTCGGGTAATAAATAGGGAAGATGTGTAATTTGGCGTGTGCGTATGTTTGTAATGAATAAACTCAAAAACTACTGTGCCGATTATAAAAATTCTTTAGCCAATTGATAGCTGCATGTTCCTGAGTGACGTAGGCAATAAGGGGAGGGAGGGAGCGGACGAAGCCGCTGTCAAAAGTAGTTAATAAGACAGAAGTAGTAAACTTACAATCTTCCGAAACTTACTTTGTTTTCTACAAACACTTTACAATAATAAAGCCACAGGCGATGCCAAAATCAAAGAGCGGGACAGTTAATTACAAAATACTTGGAATTTACCTATGACAGTAACACACATATTATTCTGATTTTGACAGATGTATCACTGGCCGAAATCAAAAAACTACCTTATTGCAATGACTGTAAAGATCAGTATGATTTTCACAGGAATGCCCAGTAAGCGGTAAAAAATGTGGAAGGACTGTATTACCGTGTAATTACCGTGACCCCGGTACGTACCAGGGTTATTGAAGGACACCGTGGATTTTAGTCAGTACTCAGACTCATTTGATGATTATACCACATCAAAAAAAAAGGACTGTAACTTCGCGATTCGCTACGATTGTAATCATGGCAACATTTTGACGAGACAAGGCATTTTGAGGGTGACGAACGTATTACGGTGACTGTAATATAATATGTTTCAGCTCACGCCCTGGTTTTCCATTATTTTATGTGGAAAATCGTTTAGGTGAAATTGTGAAGGGAAACTGGGATGGGTTTTCTTTTTCACATAATAGCAATCTTTGACAAACCTTGGAGAGATGTAGGTATATGTAACCGTTTGACTAAAATATGACACATTTGATGAAGTTTTTGACTGACCAGTTTCTTAACTCTGCACTATTTTAATGTGGATAACAAGCTCAATATGTTAAACAAAACAAAATCCAAAGGCCAGTTACACTTAAATTGTGAAAAAACAAAAGGGCAAGAAACTCCATAGACACTCTTTTACAATCAGAAACAAAACTCATCTTAAGATTGTATATTATGTGCGACACATGTAGTAAGTCCATAATAAAAATAAGAAAAAAAATATTAATAATGAAAATAAACCATGGCAAGACAGCTAAGAAATGGTCAGACCCAACTGACAGCGCCCGTTCATTAACATAACACACAGTATCAATACCATTTTGAAGGGAACTAAATGATCCGAGAAACGCGCCACCATCAGCGAGACTTTTGATTGATAAATCGAAATAATATTTTGTCATTACAATCTTCAATATTAATTTAAAGTCCATTCAAATAAACCGGGTTAAGACGGCTAAGCGTTCTATAATAAACAACGCCCCTGCGAAATGTTACAATGCCTGTTATAAATGATTTGTAATTATTTCCCGTAATTAATAATTCATTGCCCAACGTTAACGTTGAAACTGTTTGGCAGATTTTTAAGGTAATCTGGATAAAGACAAATTCTTCTGGTGGAATATGGTAAAGCCTTGTCAGAAATGATTTTAGAAAATACGGATTCATATGTTTTTTTTTAATTGAGTAAAATAACTGGTAAAAAAATTAAGAAAAATATTGTTCCACTTGGTAAGACTACCTTTGTAACGCACGGATTCGACTCTTTTGAGAATGGTTAGAGTATATTTTCATGTTTAATAGTAGAATATTGGAACTTTTTCATTTCGCTACATTCCGGCCTGTATTCGTCCTCTGCTTGACACGGGCCACTTTCGTCAACTAGTTTCTGCTGGCTGCCTTTCGCAGGTCGTTGCTCCACCTGACCGGCGGGCGCCCT
Source organism: Agrotis puta (assembly GCA_943136025.2). Classification (NCBI taxonomy): domain Eukaryota; kingdom Metazoa; phylum Arthropoda; class Insecta; order Lepidoptera; family Noctuidae; genus Agrotis; species Agrotis puta. Next base: position 15,135,165 of record OW964169.2, on the reverse strand, counting down.
GTACTTTACCTAGTCGTGGTTTTCACTCAAGGACACATCTACCCTTGGGCCAGCCCACTGCCACTTTAACTAACAAATATTTTGAGCAATGTTGGTACTCTGACGATCTGATCTCTTCATTACGGATTCTATCCATCCTAGTTACTTCGAGCTCCTTTGTTTCCACAGGTTCATAGTTTTGTTCGTCTGTCAACAAATATAACTTTTCGTCAAACTTCGGTCTACGATATCAGTACGTTTTCCATTCAAAACCTCTAATATTATCATCAATCATCATGCATTGCGATTAGTGCATAAAAAAGCTTTTAGCGGTAACAAAGATGAATTTGATACAAATGTGTAATGGTAAGGTCAACGTTCTGGCCACCGAGGTTTTGTAGGGTCACTTTTTTTAAAGAAAGTGACGAATTGATTCTAGGGTTAATAATAATGTGACAGAATTATGATTCAGAAATAATGTCCTAGCTATACTTAATACTTAAATAGGTAGAGTTAGTGAGTTTGTTTGTAGGATGTAATTAATATCTGTAATTACTGAACCGATTTCGAAAATTCTTTCATCAGTGTGAAGCTACATCATTACTGAATGACATGCGCTATTTTATATTGATATTTCACCTGCAAAGACAGGGTGGGCCGCTAATTTGCTTTTAAGTAGCAAAAGTAAGACTAAGATAGGGAGCTAGTTCACTTCGTTAGAATAAATTCATTTTTGAGCACAATTACTACATTATACATATCTACACAATAATGAAAATAGAAAGTTTGTTATTTCGAATAAACAGAGAATATAAATATAACTAACAAACAATTTAAAAAATCAAAACTGTTTCCATTCATCTGTGCTTTTTTAATCCTGATAAAGCTTTTAAAGTCGCTGGCTTTGACGGCTGGGTTAATCACCAATTTGCCCACTGTGAAAAAAAGTACACTTATGTGTCTTACCATCATTCAGTGAGCTGTAAGATTTAATAGAAAGTGTTTGCATATTTCTTTACAGGATTTCATAAAACTGAACTACACACATGCACATTTGCATGACGTAAACATCAAGTAAAACGTCGATTTAAAATAATTGTAAATACACGTTTTACATAAAATATTTACTTACATAATCATAAATTATAAATCAGTTCGCAAAAAGTTGAACTAGAATGTTAATTCTATATTTGGATTTTCGATTTATAAATCGGATGTCTACGTCACTCTTGCTAGCACCTATGATTTACCCTGTAAAACTTTCATTTAATATCAAACCAAAGCAATAAAAATAACAACTTTTAAGCTTGAAAAAACAGTTTTAAATCATGCTTTATCATTTATACGTCAGCGCCCAAGGGTGATAATTAATTGGCGACGAAACCACGTCGCGTGTAATTTATTTCAAGCCACGTTGGATTTTGTGAAACGAATCCTGTCATATTATGGGGAGTTGATGTAATATTTCATGGCAAAACGTACACGGTCTGATTGTTCTTGGATTACGTTCTTATGAAATGGGAGGACTCATTTGATAATTTTACCACGATAATAAAAAAACCTTTGCATTCAGCTACTACAAAATTTAAGGTCCTACTCATTAAAACCTAGATCCAAAAGGCTCCAATCTGAACTATTCCCATAGCTCGTGAAAATAGTACCTCACATCTTATCTACTGATAATCTCATACTGCAAGATCCTGATTTCCCACAGGATGAACCGTATCCTGAGCAAAGCGAATGCTGCCTATATATTTTTAGGAATAAACTTCGATAGAAAACTAGTTTTTTGTGAAGTCTAGCGGAAGGAAAATAATCATGCGATGAAGCCGCAAAGCCAAAACAGTATGTAAGATGATGAGATTCACATTGACTCCGACAGAAAGTTCCGTGACCCCGGCAAGGAACTGTGTTGCCGAAGTCACGGAACTGTCTAAGACACAGCGGCCTAGTAATGCAAATGGTATGCCGAGGTACAAGGTATTTTGACAGTTTCTTCCGCCCTACCCAAGGCAGATGGACTTTATTTAATTATTTTTTACACGGAAATAAAAGGATTTTCTTCAAAGTCAATTAATTTGTTATTATAGATATTTGATAGTTGATACTCAAAAGCTCAAAAGTCTGAAAATCAGTTAACAAGGGGTATCGTATTACCCAGTTACTGGGTTGTGGAGGTCATATAGGTCGTCGCATCATGTAAAATAGTGATATTCAGCTATATCTGTTTCGACTGGAATTTGAAAAAAATGCAGTTAATATTTCCAATTTTTATGAACATCATTGCGGGATATGTTTTGAAATATTTGTAAAGCTCACAGTAACGAACGTACAGTAATTGGAGCCGGCAGCACTCGAAGTTACGTGAACAGTAACGAACCAAATCCTAGTTAAAAGTAAACCTTTTGGGAACATGCTAACGTGTTTTTATGATAACTCTTACATTGAGGACATAAATCTAGGCTCAGTTAGTGGCCTATTTATGATGCAGTTAAACCGCCTGATATTCCAAAAGTCGTTAAAAGCCATTTGCTCAATTTTTTTTTTGCCCTATAAAACTTTGCCCCACACTAGGAATTTCTCCTGTGTCGTGGGTGCGTTTACAAACATAGAAACTCACAAACACCCAGACTCAGAACAATTACTTGTAGGTCATACAAATATTTGTTCCGTGCGGGAATCAAAGCCGCGACACGCAGAGCTGCAGCCCATACGCTTAGCCACTGCGCTAACCGTGCCTGAATAATTAGTAAACTAGCGAGAAAAAGCATGGCATCACTTAGTTGTAACTGATCCGGGATCATTCTAGCATTCCTTAGAGACTTTTTCCTTTCACTACAATAAAACAGTATTATCTGAAACGGGTACGCGAGGTATAATGGGGACATACACTATTTAGGTATAATAACACAACACTAAAGTAGTTCAAGCGCCGTCAGGACGTCATTTGCAAGCGGCCATTACTCGTAACAAATGGCGTCCTGTCTTGCACTACGTTAATATTGTGTTAAGTTTGCCTTAAAAGTGTGATTTCCCATCATACCTCGCGTCCCCGTCTTATACACTGATCCCCTACTCGTATATGTTAATTGAAAAGAAAAACTTTTCCTTTAAACCCATACCTACCCGCATTTCTAACTTTTATACCACAGAAATCGTACTATACTCGTATTCAACTACAAACCTAGTTTTCATTTCAGAAAACATGTAAGGACTAACCTAGATACCTACTATGGAACTGCACTTTAAAGCCTTTGTCAAACAGACAGGCGTGGCGAATGCGAAGCGAGGCGTTTTTATTTGTAATGTATGGAATCGTTTGAATCCAGTCACATAGAAAAGCGAAAGCGATCCGATAGCGTGACCGAACCGATGCGAAGACGTGGTGAAGGCGTATTTGCTCTGTTTGACGTCGTTCATAAAAAGCCAGCTAGTACAACTGCCACGCCTCGGTTCGCTGCACCCAGTTTGACGCCTTGTATCAGTTCGTTATCGCTTTGGACTCGATCCGGTTCGCTATCGACTGTCTATTTGACAAAGGCTTAAACGCAGCAGAACTTACTCAAAGAAGTTCTTATACTTTATTTTCCGCTCCCTAGAAATTATTTTATGTACTCAAAAAGTAATATGTGTATATCTAGCATGATTTTAGAGCGAATTCCTCAGAATTTTACTACAATTCAACTTTGACGGCACGGTTAGCACAGTGACTGAGCGATTGGAATGCTGAGCAGCGTCCACATTTTTTCCGTAACTTTTTGGGCAAGGATTTCTACAAATCAACTTTAAACCAGGAAATTAATTACAAAAAGTGGGAATTTATAATTACAAAAGGGTGTTATAAACTGGAATTCGTATGTTTACTTTGCTAATGAGATTTGAACGGATTTAAAGACCGACTTATTAATGAGATGGTCGGATTTTAACAAACTTCGTTAATACCGGTATGTTTTGATACCAGAGAGAAACGGTAGTAGGCTTAAGGGAACATACATACCAACAGAAGAATTATGCGAAAGTAAGTTTCTCTGTTTCAATGTTTGGATGAATATCTATAAGTCAGAACGAGACACGTTGACTTAATACAGACCCACACTAAGCATTGAGAGGCCAAAGGTTAAAGTGGAAGATGATAAAACTATGGGTACAGCATGTATATTAAAATGTATATTATTTGTCTGTGGTTATGAGTAAGTCAGCTATCCACTTTTTTTTTATCGTGGTAAAATCATCAAATGAGTCCTCCCATTCAGGGCAGGGCGGGCTTGTACTGACTAAAATCCACGGTGTCCTTCAATAGCTCTTTACGTACCGGGGTCACGGTAATTCGTTAGTCCCGCGACCAAGTCAGCTATCCACTTAAATCATAAACTGAGCCTTCACTAGCTAAATATCAAATAGAAGTGCTACATTTTCCAGAAAAAAAGTACTTGATCATGAACACATAATCCATGTCTAATACAGTGGAGATAGATGTATGCGAAGGATAGTTAATGAGTATGGCAATTTTAGGCAGATAATGCTCGTTTCACACTTTAAATCCATGTGACAAAAGTGTAAACAACCAAATACCGATTATGATTATTCTACGTAGGTATGATTATTTTCATTCACTAGTAAGATATCGCTTCAAACTACGTCCGTTTTATTGTGTACTAGCTGCCGCCCGCGACTCCGTCCGCGCGGATGTCGGTCTTCGCGTGGATGGTTTATTTCCCCATTTTGAGTAACTCTGACAATGACATCTTATAAATATTACGGCGCTGAATCCACTGCGGGTAATGCAACGTGTGTTCGCGGTTCTACAGAACAACGTCTATGAATACGTATTGTTCCAGGATAAAAAGTATCCTATATTATGCCCAGGATAATAAGGAATAATTATACCAAGTTTCATCGAAATCGAACCGTTAGTTTTCACGTGATGCCTGCACAAACAGACAGACAGACAGACAGACAAAAATTTTTTTAATCATGTAATTGCGTTTGGTATCGATCCAGCAACACCCCCCGCTATTTATATTTTCAATATTTTCAATGTACAGAATTGACCCTTCTACAGATTTATTTTATGTATAGATTCCTCCTACAATACATGTCTTAAATAGACGAGTCACAACATGTGTAATTTATTACTCAAAAATCTTATATTACTACTAGTACCGTTTACATAAATCCACAGAACAAACTTTAAAACATTTGTTAGTAAAAGTAGAGCTCTTGATAAGATGAGCACTTTAATTCCGGTCTCGGTAAGTATAAAGTAGCTACTCGATGTTTTGCTACAAAGTTACTGGAAACTTTTGATGAGGAGAAGTTTCAGCAATTGCAGAACTGCGTTTTTACCGTCTAGGAAATAAATCTTGTTATTTTGATTACCTGCTGTATTTTGTTCGTGTTTGGATCGAATCAAGAGAGTTCAAACTCGATGGGGTCGCGTCAGTCGTTTCATTAATTATTTGAATTACAATTTCTGAAAAAAAAAAACTTTGCCCTCTACATTAGTACAATTCTCCTGAATGGTGACGTGACTTACAAGTTGTAGGTCGTGGATTTGAACCCAGATAGGTGCATTATTTTGTGTAATTTTTTTCATCACCTCTGCTCTCAAAGTTTCACCATTTTGGAAAATGTCGTGAGTAAACCGGAATATCCTAACCATCTAACCATCCCAACCCGCACTGATACCTGCCTCAGTCCCTGCAGTAGAAACATTACAGGCTGGTATAATATGCTAAATTGTCTGGCTCGATTCAAACCAGTGACCATTATTTAAGACAGAGCCGATACCTCTGCTAACATTAAAACATCATTTGCCTAGCCTTTTCCCAACTATGTTGGGGTCGGCTTCCAGTTAAACCAGATGCAGCTGGATATCAGTATTTTACATGGAGCGACTGCCTGTCGGACCTCCATAACCCAGTAACTGGGTAATACGATACCCCATGGTAAGACTGGTTGTCAGACTTTAGAGCTTCTGACTAACAGTAACGACTGTCAAAGATCTACAAATTACAGCCGGGACAAACGGCTTTACGTGCTTTCCGAGCTATGGAGGAAACTCGCTATGACAGATGGTCACCCATCCACTGAACAACCTCGGCAAGCGCGGCTTAACCCGCAAGATCGGCCTGTGCGGCTGTATTAATTTAGCCACGAGCTCCTTCGCTAACATTAAATCATACACTTAACCCTTAACGACCCACAAGTGTCTCGCGGACACAATTTTGCGTTTGAGTCCTAATAAAATCTAAAGTATTTATTTTTGAAAATCGACCTTTTATCTAATCTATCCTCAATTATTTACAAACCTAAACCTGTAAGATTTTTTTGTTGTACTGGGGATATTTAAATATATATTAATAGTAAACTAAAAAAGTAACCTATCAACCCACAAGTGTCCAACGGACACAGTAACATTTTGTTTGACTCTAGTTCGATAGTAGATTGTTTATTTACATAAACCAATATCACATCGTATCGGGTAACCAATTGCAACTCTTAAGACCTTTGTTTTTGTTACAATAATTGTCTTTGTACTTGCATTTTGTTTGTATAGGCTGTGGTATGGGTGCTTAGTAACGTGTGTTATAATAAAGCAGTTGTTCCTTCATACGTTCTAAGAATTGGCTAAAAATCAAATAACACAAATTGGATTATATAGTCTCATATGAACTAAAAAGGACCGTGTTGTTATATAATTTTTTACGATGCATAACAACAAAGAAATTGATGCAAACGATAAGCTCAACGAACATTATCTATAAATGCTCCAATTGCTGGGGCACAGGCTTCTTCTCTATAAGAGGTGCTGTAATCCACCATGTGGGCCCACTGCAGATTCTTAGACGTCACATGTCTTCGGTCTTATGGCACAAATTGCACTTCAGATAAATCTGAGATAAAATACTAAAACTCCACAAAGGCGTGTCGGTATGCTTTACCAGATAAATCATGAGTGTACAGTCCAACGTAAAACAAATACGTGCTCTGCGATACTTTTATTTTTCAAAGTATTATAGATGTTGTAGGCATTACACTAATTATATGGAAAATCCTTAACTCTTATTAGTACATACGGAAGAAGGATACACAAAAAAAAACTTTTTAACGTAAAATCGCAACTGATTTGGTATTGCCTCTTATAATGAGAAGACAAAACATAATGACGTAACGATACGTTATCATTATCATCTACCAGCCATGCAGGATGTCACAGGAACCTACTGCAGTCTCGTCATATGAACCTGCTGCGGAAAGGAAGAAGCGTATCATAATTTGTCCTTCGAAAATATCAAAAACATCTTAGTAGTTTTACGATATATGAATCATAACGTTATCTTTGAAAAATATTATTTTGCAAGTAAATAGTAAGAAAAATATGATCAGTTAAATACACATCAAAGCTACAGTTATTATCATAATACCAAAACACACAATAGTCTACTTAACTCACTTTATTTTTTTCCTAATTAGTTTATTTATAATAATAATAATATGTCATTTATTTCGACCAACTAGGATCACAAACATTCACATTATACAGGGTGTCCCAAAACTCAACGTCAAGCCGAAACGGGGTGACAGGATTGATCATAACCATCACGAGAAAAATCTGAAAAAAAATCTATCCCATGCAGTTTGAAAATTATGGGCATTTTAAGAAAAACCTAGAAATTTGATCAAACTGTACCATTTTTCGGTTATTGTGGTTATTCTTTTTTATTTTTGTTCATTTGAACTTTGGAAACGTAATCCTAAATAACATTTCTAGAATCCCAATAAAAAATAATGACACAATTGCCTCAAGTTTCCGAGAATTGAGACTATTTGTTAAACTACGAATTTAAAATTTTCAAGATTCGTCGACTTTGACAGGCCCTCCTATAAAAAAAATGTACTAGAGTGCCTTGGCAAGTGGCATTAAAAGTTGGCGCATTTAATCAGAATTCTAAAATGGTACAATACTTGTTAGTTCCATACAATAGAAAAGAGTAAAAAAATTAAAACCTCAAGTAACCCGATTTTTGCTATCACGTTTTACTCAGTTAAAATGTTTTTAATTCGCACAAGCTCTAGGTAGGTTCTTAATTTTAAGACAAAATGATGAGAGAGATGGATAATGGGTATAGGTACGCATTTCGCAGTGCAAGTAAGAGATTTCCTTGACCAGGAATATCCGGGAAGGTGGATTGGACGTTCAGGCACTATCTTGTGGCCCGCCCGTTCACCAGATTTAAATCCCCTGGATTTTTTCTATTGGGGAGTTCTCAAAGAAAAAGTTTACTCAAAGCCCATTGATCACGTAGCCGACCTGCGTGAACGCATTTCTCAAGCAGCTGAGGCGATCAACTCTCGAAGATATGCCCGACTTATAAGTAGATCTTTTTTAAGAAGATGTAGGGCTTGTATTGAGGCTGATGGTAAACAATTTGAACATTTATTATTTATTATTGTAATAAAAATGTTTTTTCTCTATCTGACTTTTAGTCCAACAAACCTAATTATTTTACTAACTTTTTTTCACTTTGGTAAAAGTGGCGTCACTATCTGTCTCGCTCACTCATGACAAACATACCCATTATCCATCTCTCTCATCATTTTGTCTTAAAATTAAGAACCTACCTACAGCTTGTGCGAATTAAAAACATTTTAACTGAGTAAAATGTGATAGCAAAATTCGGGTTACTTGAGGTTTTAATTTTTTTACTCTTTTCTATTGTATGGAACTAACAAGTATTGTACCATTTTAGAATTCTGATTAAATGCGCCAACTTTTAATGCCACTTGCCAAGGCACTCTAGTACATTTTTTTTATAGGAGGGCCTGTCAAAGTCGACGAATCTAGAAAATTTTAAATTCGTAGTTTAACAAATAGTCTCAATTCTCGGAAACTTGAGGCAATTGTGTCATTATTTTTTATTGGGATTCTAGAAATGTTATTAAGGATTACGTTTCCAAAGTTCAAATGAACAAAAATAAAAAAGAATAACCACAATAACCGAAAAATGGTACAGTTTGATCACATTTCTAGGTTTTTCTTAAAATGCCCATAATTTTCAAACTGCATGGGATAGATTTTTTTTCAGATTTTTCTCGTGATGGTTATGATCAATCCTGTCACCCCGTTTCGGCTTGACGTTGAGTTTTGGGACACCCTGTATATACATTATCAATGAAATAAGATACAAAAGGCAAAAATACATAATAAATTAAATCATAAAAATTAATTAAATCATAATAAATTTCATCAAATAAATAAATAAATTAGAATTAAATCAATTAATACATAATAAATTTCATCAAACTAACAAATAAATTAGAATTAAATTAATAGATAAATTAGAATCAAACTCAAATCAAAATAATGTCATTATAGGTACTTAAAATATTATACTGTCACTACATTAAGCATACAACAATGGTTAATGTAGTGACAGTCGAACCTCTCAGCCAACATCCTCAAGATGGTGTTGGAGCTGGCGCGGACCCTGCGCACCAAGGATGTGCACCGTTTCCGCATCGTCGCATAGAAGCAGTCAATACGTGACTCAGCGAACATCCCCGACGCACTGCAGTACCGAGGCAGCCCCAACAACATCCTGTAGGCATTGTTGAATTGGACTCGTAGGGCGCTGTACTGTTTTTGAGTATAGTTAGCCCACAGGGCGCTCGAATAAAAACAGGTGCAATACGCTCTGAAAAGAGTGTTTTTTACTTCCTTCGAGCATCGTCCAAACCTGCGAGCTATCATGTTCGCTCTAACAGACAACGCCCTACGTTCCCGCTCTATGTCTGAATCGTCTTTCAGGTCAGAGGCCACCAGATGCCCAAGGTATTTAAAGGTGTCAACCCTCTTTAGCGGTACATTATTTAACTTGATGCTTGGGATACTATCTGGACATTTACCCCTGGCCCGGAAAACCATACACTCACTTTTCTTAGTGTTATAGAGCAGGCCATGACTGAGAGCATATTCCTCACAAATGCCGAGCAGCTTAGACAGGCCACAGACCGAGGCGCTCAGCAGCACCATGTCGTCCGCATAGCTTATGTTGTTTACACAAACTCCACCAACATGACATCCGACATGCGTGCTGCTCAGCCTCTCGATGAGTGCGTTTACATAAAGGTTGAAGAGCGTTGGCGAGGTCAACCCCCCTTGCCTCACCCCGCACTCCAACCTGTATGGTTCAGACAGCGTCCCCGACCACCGAACTACGTTGACCTGGTTCCCGTACCAATATTTGAGTATACGAATGCATTCGCTTGGCAGGGATGTGTCGTTAAGTTTATTCCAGAGGATATCATAGGAAACCAGGTCAAACGCCTTCGTAAGGTCGAGGAAGCAAGCATAGACTGGTGTTTTGCGATCAGTATAGTACTTGACAGTCTCCTTCATACACAGAATAGCTGTCTCAGTGGAGAGTCCCGATTTGAAACCGAATTGATTGTCATGTAACTCGAGACAGCCACTCATCAGTGTGTTAAGAAGACTGTCAAGCACCTTAGACATAATTGTAGCCAGAGAGATGGGTCTGTAGTTGTTAGCGTCGCTTATATCACCAGTCTTACTTTTCACGATTGGTACCACCACGGTCCGCATCATAGCTGGAGGTAGATATGAATGTCCTAGACATAGGGAGTAGAACATAGCCAGAACCCTTGGAAGATGGACGCCAGCATGTTTAAGATGCTCGATACTCAAATCATCGTGGCCAGGAGACTTGCCTCGGGCCATGGTGGTGACAACCTTTCTAACATCCTTGGCCGTAAACCTTACACTGACCTCTTGCCCCCGCGCCACACTTTCAAGTCCCGACCTCGATGGTCCCAATGGTGAGGTTACCATGAAATGGCTTTTGAACATTTCAGCTATGCTTTTTGGATCAGTAATGCCACCAACGCTCACAGGCAAGCCCGGCCTTCTGTTTACTTTATTAGTGGACTTCCAGAAACTCCGAAAATCATGTTTAGAGTGATGCGTTGCCAGAATGTCCATTTTAAGTTGCTCACTGTTATTTTGACACCACTTTAACCGGCTTTTAAAGATTTTACGGGTTTCCTGCATCTCACTCCAAATACGACCCGACCTCGGTCTGCCACACAATATCCAAAACTGAAACTTAGACCTGGCCTCCCGGTGAGCACTACTGACATGTCTGTTCCACCCTACTACAGGTTTCTTCTTACGTATCCTATTACTACCAGAGTAACTATCATTAGCTGCTCGGCCTAAGATGTCTACAATTTCGTCATACATTTTGTCTATAATATACCTATGCTCCACATCATCGCAAGAGAAATCGCCACAGCTACCTAAGTCACTTGGAAAGTCTACTAATTTTAATCGTTCATTACATAACTTATTATATAATGCAATTTGTTCAGATGTTCTCTCACCCCAACGTATTTTATTACACAGATCGATATTATTACACGCTATTTTTGGTTTAATACAATTTAAATTACAACATATAAACAAAGGAAAGTGGTCCGACCACATGACATCATACTTAATATCTATATTAACAACCGTTCGCATAGCTGACTCCGTTGCTAGACAGTGGTCTAACCAGCGTCTAGACCCGTTCGCGTCACTTATAAAACTATACGTATCAGATGAGAGTCCGAGTAATTCAACATCGGCACATATCCACTCAACCTCCGCACAAAAGTCTTTCAACTCGTTAAAAAATAACTGGCCCGGATGAGCATTATAGTCCCCGAGCAAATAAACCGTCTCCGTATGTTCATTATTAATTATCGCACTTACCAAGCTAAGACAGTCCGTAAATTCCGGTAGATTCACGACACAATCGGTAGGCATATAAATGCTAAACACTAAAAAAGACCTTTGCCCTAACTCCACTTTAATGGCACAGACGCGAGGGTTGTCACACTTCACTATAGACACATTCTGTAGGACACTCTTCTTCCACAAAATCGCCACTCCTCCATACGGCCGGCCTACGAGAATGCCCGCCGTAGTATCCACAGCTGACGTCCCCACATAGCCATAATCAGGATCAATGTCGCTTAGAAAATGTATGTCATTCGGTAGAAGCCATGTTTCTTGCAAAGCTATTATATCAGAGGCATGACATAGTTGCCTGACATAGTCTACCGATCGCTTGACACTTTTACAATTGAAGCTAACCAATGTGTACATGTTGTCTTTATCCATCTAATACATTCTCAGACCGGACACGTCGCGGCAACGCCTCGACGTTCGTTATCTTGCGCTTGAAATTTACAAATCGCCTGAATATGATTCCTTGAGGCCATAAACTGCTATCGAGGAATAAAGACGACTTGCTTTCCATTATGAAGAATTTATAGGCCTTGTATTCTCTTTCGTACCTAAAAGATATTTTCTCCAACAGAATCATTTCATTAGTTTTATTAAATACGTAATCTATTATATCTTTTTCGGTGGTATCATTATGTATTCTTGTAATGAAAATCGGTATCTTTTTATCCGCCGCTTTAAATTTACCCTCATTGTCACGACATATTCCCGCCGAGCCCGTATAACGATATCTCTTATGTTTCTTATGATAATTCACTACCTGCCAGTCATTATTATTATTATCATCATGGTCATTTCGCTTAGAGTTCTTATTCTGGATTACATTAGAGTGCGGCGGTGACGTCATGGTTACTGTCTTAACACTTGATGCAGACGCAGACGGCTTTGTGACATTAGTACCGTTATCGGCAACCGGTTTTACAATAGCCGACCGTTGAGAAACAGCTGATACGTTGTGATGGTTATTTTCAGCTACCCCCACAGTATCTCTAAATTGTATTGGAGTAGTTTCGACTTCCTGTTGCTTACACAAGTTACTATTACTTTTCTCCGGCGATAAATGATCGATGTGGGAAAGCCCTATAGGACCACTATCCAGCATCCAGGCGCCTCGTCGTTTGTTTACGTTTTCTGAATTCGGTAGCAAAGAGTCATATTTCATTTGTGATAGTTCAGACTTTAACTGATCATACTGAATCTGCGAAACATATGTTGACTTAATATTCTTCACTTCTTCTTGAACTAGGAGTAGATCCTTCAGTAACTTCGTGCAGTCCAGGTGATCAAACAGCACAGGAGGGAGACGTTCTAATTCCCTGGCGACATAGATCGGAAACAGATCCGGTTCCTTCGATTTGAAGACCTGCACTATATCAGCTAGGTCCCGTTCCTCCTTGCCCTTATTTTTACGTTTTATTTTAATACCTGGCACAGACTCGAACAACAATAATTTAGATTTTTCAATTTCTTCTTTAGAGAATGATGATGTACAAACTCGAACTAACGTGTCCTCATCTATCACTGACACTTTGTTCTGAATGTAGGCTAACATTTCATCAATCACGATATTACAAGATGCACACTTTACTACGTTCGTCATGACGATTTACGATACGCGATGCGCGCGCGTCGTTCCGTTAAAAAGAAACACGTCCGCACAGGGGGGGTGCGCGGGCGCGACTGAATTTATTTATTAATTTATGTAATGTGTCTGATGGACACTACTGGTCTGTTACGTTGGAAAAGCATACTGGGTCGTTAAGGGTTAAAATACAATTTGCCAAAATCCACAAAAAAGGAACATCAGCCGACACGCCACAAAAAACGGCTTATTGGACGATTCGCACGAATTCAACTCGCACAAAACGTGCGAATCGACTCCTTTAAAACATATTATTTTTTCTGTAGTCGATTCGCACGAATTTCATTTATTGGCGTGCGAATCGACACCCTCACAAATATTTAGTAGGCTATTCGCACACATATTGTTTTTTTATGAAATGCAGTTAAGATAAAGTACACTTGAGCACAGAAGTAGTAAGGTCAAATATGTTTTACTCGTAATAGATAGAAAATAAAAACACAATCTATAATCAACAATATCTGTATTAAAAATAAAACTAAGTACTAAACATCTTCTAAGCTCGTGGTTTGAGGATTAAAAATAAAGAAATATCGATCACAGAATAATAAATAAGTGTCACTAACAAACTACTACTCCACTAACCGCGTAATAAAAAATAAAAGTACCAAAAATTTACATTTTTTTTACATTACAGAAACATTTACTTTTTTAATAAGGTAGGTATATAATATAATTTACAACTTTTCTTATATTTATTATTGACGAACATTTGGTACAACAAAAACATGTTTTAATGTTTTTCAGAAGTGTACCTAAAATACACAGTTCTCATAATTATAACAATAAAACTTTTAATCATAAAACTAGAACTAGGGCTTTTTTTTAACGTGGTTAAATCATCAAATGAGTCCTCCCACCCAGGGCAGGGCGGGAGGGACTGTCAGACTTGTACTGACTAAAATCCACGGTGTCCTTCACTAGCCCTTTACGTACCGGGGTTACGGTAATGGGAAAGTCCCGCGACCCCGGCAGGCTATGGCCCTCTACAGGCCCCGTCGTTCACTCCTTGAGTCGCGCGTGGAACACAACGCGCCGTCGACCCGGGCGTGGTCCATGGTCGGACAGCGAGTCGCCTATTACTCGCCGCCCGCATGCCCGCGCCTACGGTGACCGGAGATCGTCTTGCGACGTCCGACGCCGTGGGCGTCCACCTCTGCGGCTGGGGTGGAGGGAGGACGCTGTCCTCCCCCTCACGCGGCCCGCCTCCTCCTTCGCGAGCATGACTGCTTCGCAGAAGGAGGCGACCGCTTCCCACTCCGTCTCGCCCCGCAGCATGGCCTCGACCAATGCCGGGCGCGAGAGGTCTCCGCCAATCCGTCGTGAGGGCACGGCGGTGCTCTGCCCAAGCGGGGCTGTCCTGCACCGTATGCTCCACCGTGTCCTCCGGACGATCTTCACAGTGGTGACACCCAGGCGTTTGTTCCCTCCTTATCAGACACAGGTACCTCCCGAAACTTCCGTGTCCGGTGAGGACCTGCGTCATGCGGTAGGTAAGGACGTCGTGACGCCTATCCAGCCACTACTCAAGGAGGGGTCTTAACGCCGCAATCGCGGCGTGCCCGAGAACTTGGGCTATAATCACAATTTGAACCACAGATTTTTCTTTAAAATAACGTATAAAAGTGACTAAACTTTTATATACAACTAACAAATCAACAATAATAAATCAAGTCATAACAATAATAAAATGCTTACTTTAATGTAGATATGCCACGTTATAAGTAATTATTATTATGACTTATTCCATACAGATCTTTCTTACTTTCAAGTAAATATCTGCTGTTTAAACTTCGACTATTTTTATTTCAGTGATGGCTGAATACGACTGTACTTTATTTTTTTTAATCCTTAAAATGAAATGTGTGCGAATAGTCTACTACATATTTGTGAGGGTGTCGATTCGCACGCCAATAAATGAAATTCGTGCGAATCGACTACAGAAAAAATAATATGTTTTAAAAGAGTCGATTCGCACGTTTTGTGCGAGTTAAATTCGTGCGAATCGTCCAATAAGCCCAAAAAACATTACAAATATTCATTTACAAAAAACAAAACACACTCAGCAACCACACTGTAACTATTCCATATTATTTTTAAACAAAAAAAAAAAGACCTCGAACAAGATACGAGTAGTAACACACACATTCCCGTCAGAACCTAGACAAGAACAAACGGTTCGTAATCATTGTGCTCATCGCCTGTACTTGTACCAGTATGTAGTGACAATGTACTGTAATTTTCACTTGTGATACTCGTACAACGTAGGATGTGTGAATCACATTTTATATTAAAATAATGAGGGTTGTGCTGGTTCGAAATTGTTGTCGTTTTTTTTCTGTTACGTGATAATGGAATTTGTTGGTGAACGCTGATGACATAAATAATTACATGAAATTTTGAAAATGGTACTGACACTTTTAAAATGACAACCTATTAAGGCGCTCCCTCACCGGGAGCATTCGCGTGTAATGTAACATTATAGATTCGACTTTGAGAATTACATTACAATACTACCTCCCTGACTGTCGAGCGTTTGCGTGTAATGTAACATTATAGATTCGACTTTGAGAATTACATTACAATGCTGCCTCCCTGACTGACGAGCGTTCGCGTACATTTAGTATAGATTTGTTACAAGGTGCGCATTGTAGTGGTTCTCCTCCTACACTGATGTTAACTCGTTTTGTATCATTACAAGGTGCGCATTATGATGCTCGATTTTCCTCCCTCACTGATGTAATTCTCGAATCTGTAACGTTACATTACAGGTGAATGCTTGAGGTGAGGGAGCGCCTTTAGACTTTGATGCGATACGTCGGACTTTGGTGTCATCATTATAATTAGTAACTAAGTGCACGTCACATTGAAATCTTAAAATAAAGATTTTCTCTTCCTTATTAATTTTTATTACACTGCAATAAGTGACTTCTGAGGTCTTATCACAAGATTTCTGTATTTTACCTTACAGCGTACTTGAAGTATTTAATGCTTTTATTTTATGGAAAATTAATAAAATGCCTCTCGTGTACGAACGAAGCACATTTTTTTACATCAGAACGTCAAAGTTCCCGTTTACGTCTTCGGGCTTCGGTGCTCACAACACGATGCCGTGGAAATGAAATATTGAGTAAGTATTGAGTCAAAAACCAGTCTATCAGATAGTTCATAAAATATTCCGAACGATTGAATCGCTATTCAATGTCATGCTTAATTCATTACTTTCAATTATTCCAGAACGTCTTTAGGTCATAATCGAGTAATATTAAACGAACCCTATAAAACAAACTCTCGTTTTATTCCATTCCTTTATTGTTCCTCCACAAAAACTAAATACACGACCTCAAAATAAAGTAAAATTCAACAGGAAACTTCCATATTGAGACGAAAAACTCTAAACCACTCACAGTCACGCATTTATCCTCATGAATATATGTATTTGTTCCCGCTTGAGGAATACTGTTTGAAAATATACCTCATCTTTTGAATAGAATCTGCTCTAGAAATGTACAGAGCTTAGGCCGGCTTGCGAACAGCGATGAGCGAACGAGAAATGACGAATAAGGCCGGTTTTCTGGAGCTGAGCGAGCTGAGCTAAGCTGTTTGTCCTAAGTAGCAAAGCGAGCAGGATATGCAAGGATTCTTAGGGAAGGATGTCGGGAATGAAACGTCGGCATGAACAATTGAGTCGTCTACGGTTTTTCTATTTAACGTATTTGCTACCTACTACTTAATTATAACAAATGGCATAGTTTTCGAATAGTAGTAACATAGTTGCCGGGCGCGAGAGGTCTCCGCCTATCGCCGTCGTGAGGACACGGCGGTGCTCTGCCCAAGCGGGGCAGTCCTGCACCGTATGCTCCACCGTGTCCTCCGGACGATCCTCGCAGTGATGACTCCCAGGCGTTTCTTCCCTCCTTATCAGACACAGGTACCTCCCGAAACTTCCGTGTCCGATACAAAGTAACACGCCTGGCTGGGTTTAAACCTATGACATACAACTCAAAAGTTTCAAATTAAGGTCTTTACTGCTAGTCGACTACTACTTTCATTTGGAAGTTTACACACAGAATTGATGAAAACTCAATCTAAACTCAACAACGCAGACTTCAGGCTATTGTACACAGCTTTTCTAAAATCTATTCAGTTTTTTTTCAGCTGCAGCGCTTGATTGTACCTGTCCATGCTAGACACTTCTTTTGTTGAAGCCATCGATTTTGCGCTGTCAAAAGGATTGTATGGGCTTTACTGGCAAAAAATTGTTGATTGATTTTTAATAAAACTGGTGAAAAAATATTGTGAAAAGTTTGTTCATGTTTTTAGTAGAAAATCTCGCTATTGTATTTATGATAAATAAACATTGTGAATATCGCGAATTGTTCTTTAGGTCGCGTGACTCACGAATGGTCGCGGCTCTCACGAATTACCGTGACCCCGGAACGTAAAGGGCTATTGAAGAACACCGTGTATTTTAATCAGTACAACTCTGACAGTCCCTCCCGCTCTGCCCTAGGTGGGATTTTACCACGCTAAAAAAGGCATCGCGAATTGAAGGCAAAGGTGCTATTTACATATTATAAAACAAAGTCGTTTTCCGCTCTCTGTAAGCTTATTTCTTTCAAACTACGCAACGGATTTGAATGCAGTTTTTATCAATAGACAATCTATATTGTACCCATGCGAGGCTGGGGCGGTTTCCTAGTTGTAGATATTTTATCTGTCATAGTTACCAAGAAAGTGATTCTCTTGCAGAGTTTGGAATCGATTCTATTTGCTTTATACTCGTATTCAACATAGTCAAAAAAACTTTAAAATAAATGGAAAAGACGTAGCTCTGGTTAGAACAAAAAAAACACACACACACACACGTGTCTTTCACATATCCTTTATTTTAATGTAATGTTAACAAAAACCTAAAAATTCAAGAAAAAGTTTGTTTCAGTAAATCACTATTTCAATTGGTCAGTTCCCGTTCAAAAAATCTAAACCACCAGGGTAAAATCACGCCCTTTCCGTGTACCAAGACATCAATCATAACCGTCCAACATCCAAGGTCGGACCAAAGGTGTTCCTATGACGTCACATCCATGTATCGCGGGGTCGTTGACCTTTCCCAACATTTATGAAGCGACGTCTAAGTATTTGCAGTTATTTTACCGATCGTTTCCTCCTCTAAGTGAACATTATGGGTTTTTGTATAGGAACTCGATATTTTATGAAATAGTTATGGTATTCGTTTTTCAGGTTACTTTGTTGAAGCCGCTATCATGCTTATCAATGTTTACATACAATAGTATGATTGAAGTAGGTACTCAGAAATATTATCTACTTTATAAGTGAAAATTTATTTATTAACTAGCTTCCGCCCGCGACTCCGTCCGCGCGGATGTCGGTCTTCGCGTGGATGGTCTATTTCTCCATTTTGAGTAACTCTGACAATGACATCTTATAAATATCACGGCGCTGAATCCACTGCGGGTAATGCAACGTGTGTTCGCGGTTCTACAGAACAACGTCTATGAATAAAGATTTTTTTCTACGTATTTTTCCAGGATAAAAAGTATCCTATGTTATGCCCAAGATAATAAGAAATAATTATACCAAGTTTCATCGAAATCGAACCGTTAGTTTTCACGTGATGCCTGCACAAACAGACAGACAGACAGACAGACAGACAAAAATTTTTTTAATCATATATTTGGGTTTGGTATCGATCCAGCAACACCCCCCGCTATTTTTTTTTTTTTCAATATTTTCAATGTACAGAATTGACCCTTCTACAGATTTATTATAGTAGAAGATAAAGGTAAACCAACAGCTTCTGTATGCAAATTAAGTAATAGAGTATGTATTTACGAGTTAAAAAATACCATTAAAATCTTCATGGTTTTTAATCTATACATATAATAAATCTGTAGAAGGGTCAATTTTGAAAAAATAAATAGCGGGGGGTGTTGCTGGATCGATACCAAACCGAAATATGTGATTAAAAAAAAATTTTGTCTGTCTGTCTGTATATGCAGGCATCACGTGAAAACTAACGGTTCGATTTCGATGAAACTTGGTATAATTATACCTTATTATCCTGGGCATAAACTTTTTATCCTGGAAAAATACGTAGAAAAAAATCTTATTTTTCAGTTACTACAGAACGCGAGCTCAACAGCAGTAGCTCAATAGAGGGATCTCCTTAATTATTATAGGCTTAGCCGTATTTGGGTCCAATAGATATTTATAAGATGTCATTGTCAGAGTTACTCAAAATGGAGAAATAAACCATCCACGTGAATTCCGACATCCGCGCGGACGGAGTCGCGGGCGGCAGCTAGTTACTAATAAATACGGTTAACAAAATTATCTTTTGGTTATGGAAATACATAAAGTGTTGAAAATAATAATATTTTATTCACGTGAAAGTGCCTCGGATGACTTGTTGTCAAAAAACAGTGTCTATGCAGAACAGCAAAAAAACACTTTTAAAATCATGGCTATAAGGTGTATTAAGGAATATCGACGCGTAAACTGTTACCATGAATTCAGTAGTTGGTTTTAACATTCCTTAGAGAAGAATTGTTCGTGTTTACCCCAATCATAAAATGTAAAATTTTGTGATTATATTTATAAGTGGTGTAGTGGTAGTCTTCGGAACTATTAATTCAAACCCGAACTTGATTCTTTCGCTAATGGGAGGTTTCATTATCCCCGAGGGTCGTAGCCCATATCCTTGGTATTCCTGAGGTATTACTTCTAAATTTACCGCAACCAAACCGAGGTTAAAAGCGAGTCCCTAATGTAGACAGGCAGTTTTAATCGGGTTGTTGTAAATTCACCACAAAATTAATTCTCCACGAAAAAAAATATCGATCCAATTCTCCTTTTTTTTATCGTGGTAAAATCATCAAATGAGTCCTCCCACCCAGGGCAGAGCGAGAGGGACTGTCAAACTCGTACTGACTAAAATCCACGGTGTCCTTCAATAGCCCTTTACGTTCCGGGGTCACGGTAATTCGTACAGTCCCGCGTTACCCCGGCAGGCTTTGCCCCTCTAGAGGGGGGGTCCCCGTCACTTTGCTGACACTCTTTGAGGCGCGCGTGGAACACGACGCGCCGTCGACCCAGTATAGACCGACCACATAGTCAGTACGAGTCTGACAGTCTCTCCTACTCTGCCCTGGGTGGGAGGAGTCATTTAATTAGTTTACCACGTTAAAAAAAAGAAGCACATAAAGTTGAAAATCTATTAAAGCCTACCCAGCATTTGCGTTTATCGTTTGTTACATGGCTACAGGGCCAGGCTAGATTATTATTCAATCTTTAACTAAGTCGACCTTTGTAGAAGTTGATACGCCCACCTACAGTTCATGTAAACGATTAGTTTTGGTACATAAATGTTAAGCTGATTCATAATAGTTTGTCTTTTTAGGTATAAAATGAGTGGGTAAATTAAATGAACAAAAAGGAAATTTTCAATATCGTACGCACTTAACATTTTAGAGAGTCTTCTGTGTTATAGACTGAAATAAGATCAAATATATAACAAATACATACTTAGAAGCGTCCTAACCAAAAAGATCGTTGCGCCCACCACGTCTCTCGCATTCATTTTGTTCGGCGAACCCGAACGCGGCACTGACATACCAACCAGCGTAACCAAAGGTCACCTTTTCAGTATTCCACCTGAATGAATGACATACGAGTATGAACGTGACGGTCACGTTCTCTCACGATCAATCGCTTTGACTAGGACGGGCAACGGATGGTGTGAGTGAACAATTGATTCACTATAGTACAGTCCCTCTAAGCTTTATTTTGGCATATATATGACAGTTCCGCCGTTGTTAGCACATCAAGGATTCTTATCATATGCCCATTGATGTCAAGTTTTAGTATCATGAGGAAGGATCCTCGCCATTTTATATGAATACACAATATTGTGTCCCTTTCATATGTCAAAGTCCTTTTACGTAACTTTGTAGGGTTGCATTCAGAAGGTGCTCACAGTAGATATTAAACGTTAGAAAAGTAAGTAGACGAGTAAGGCCTGGGTCACAGAGGGAGCGTTTTCATAAAAATATAATTTAAAAGCAATCGTTCTCAAAGTAACGACTGATTTTGCGTTCATATTACACAGAAAAATTTGAAAATTGATTGATTTAATAAATTCAGCATTCGATTAGATTAGATTCGACATTAATGTTATAAGTATCTGAGATAGTAATTATCCGAGACAAACTAATCTCTATATATCTACTCATAATATTAAAATCCAGTTCCTTTTGGGTGATTCCTCCAGGCTAGATTCAGGCCAAGAGTAAATCCACTTAAAATAAGAAATAATAATCGCTATCGCTAATCGCTCTTTCTACACACTTAAGCCATATCACTACGTCAATCGTGTCAATTACAGGTTGTATGCAGCTTGCAAGACACTGAGACTGACGCCTGACGCACGAATCTATAAGTATTACCCTTCGGCAGAAGCAACAAATTCCAAGAAAATCTTTACTATCCACTACCAGCAATAAATTCAAGCAAAAACCATTCCTAATAATAATTTAAATCAGCAGCAAATCAAAACATTCCCTCTCAAACGTAACTCCAGCATCCCTAGCCACCAAAGCAATAAATACCCCATTATTGTGTTTCCCACACGTTGTTAGCAAGACAACTACTCCATTATTTTATTTTATACTCGATCCCCGGCGACCGGGTGGAGTGCAACAGTTGGTAATATTAGCTGCTACTAGGAAAATAAACTCGGAGATTCGAAGTGGGTAGTTAAAGAATAGTTAGATTAGTTACCTGTCGTTTATTTCTAGGCAGCGTGTTTCCGCCGACCACGTTGCTTCCCATCAGGAGAGTTAGTGGTCACATGAGGGCCTAACCTCATGTCTAAGTATGTAGGTGCTGTTGATATTATTGCAATAATCTAACTAAAAAACTCACACACAAACATCCAGACCCGAAACAACTACTTGAAGATCATACAAATATTTGTTCCGTGCGGGAACCGAACCTGCGACATGCTGCGCAGCAATGGATCGCTCAGCCACTTTTCCCACTACTGGGACACAGGCATCCTCTCTGTAAGATAGAGTAGGCTATATCCACCACGTGGACCCAGAACTTTTTGGTACATGTCACATGTCCTAGAAACGGTTTCGATTTCCGTAAGGAAATATATTTGTATTACCTAAAAGTACTTGTTCCGGGTCTGGGTGTTAGCGTAGTTGAAAAAATCCAACTCTGGTGCAACAACTTAAAAAAAAAAAACAAAAAAAAACTCACCCAAAACACCATCACAAAAACTTATTATGCTGAACAAAAACTTGAGCTGATACCGATACTGCTAGCCTACATCATCCCACTCCTGGGCAAAGGCCTCTCCCCATGACTTCCAGTTTTCACGATCTAGGGCCAAAGTGGGCCACTGGTCATGGGTTTTGTCAAGCTCGTCCCGCCATCTTCTACGAGGTCTGCCGCGACGCCTTCTGGCTGTGTCAGGGCTCCACAAAGTGGTTATTTTGGCCCACAGCTCATTGGGCATGCGGCAGACGTTGCCAGCCCAGGTCCATTTCGGAACTTGAGCTGCCAACTTTAAAGTAGGTACTAAATCCAAAAACATCACAATCTCCCTGCTATCGCCGCTTGTTATTACTGTGCTAACATTCTTTGTAAACAGTCCAACTTTACAAACTCATAGCATTATTTAGAGGAAAGTTTTGTGTTTTCATTATTTACTGGTGAGATAAGGAAGTGTCTCGTATCTAGTTGTTACTATGAAGTAGAACAAACTAGAATATGTTCGCGTGACCAGAGGGCTGGTTCTTTCTTTGGTCAAAGAATAAGCATTGCCATTCAACGAGGCAATGCTGCCAGTCTTCTGGGCACGTTTCCAGATGACAGCGATGCGGAGGAGTACTTTGACGCCTGAGTGTCTGTGCCTTTTACTGTTTTTTAAATTTAATTTTAGTTTTAGTTTACATTTAGTATTTTATGTACAAAATAAAAGTATTTTAGTTATGTAAATACTTTTATTTTGTACATTAATAATTATTTGTGTAATTTATTATTTAAATATTAGAATGAATATGTTAGAATTTACATTTCAAAATTTGGTTCGTCGTGTCGTTGAGCTCCTTGAGTTATGAATCGAGCTACGCGATGACAAATGCTTGCACGGACTCGACAAGTCCACTTAAATCTGTGTGGTTATTTCTTCAAAGAACCATCTCAGACACTAACCTACATGCTTCTCGTATGATTTGACCAATAAAATGTCTGGACTTTAAAGCCTTTGTCAAACAGACTGGCGTGGCGAATGCGAAGCGTGACGTTTTTATTTGTAACTAGCTGTACTCTGCCACGCTTCGCTGTGGCACAAAAAAACTGTGTTTTCGCGGTCGCGGTTATGTGACTGATGCAAAAAATAGATAAAAACAATCCTTGATGCTGATTATATATCATGCTTTTTGAGTTTTTGAAGCATACACAAACCAACATAATATTTTGATATATATAGATATAGATTTATGGAATTGTTTGAATCCAGTCACATAGAAAAGCGAAAGCGTGACAGAACTATCGGACTGACGTCTCGCTTCGGTTCGGTATCGCTTTGGACACGCGCGTCTGTTTGACAAAGGCATAAAAGAAACTGTGAACTCTGAGTTTGTTTCGACTGTTTCTTCTCAGAGTAGTCAAGTACGAAACTCCTGCCTCATCCACTTTGTAAAAAGACGAGTAGAAGTGTTTTCTTTTCTGAACCTACTTACATAAAAAGACAACATTTAAAATACCGTTTCATTCAAATATTATTTTAAATTAAATATAAAATGTTATAATAAAAATTAGTTTACTTTAATAATTAATAACAAAAATATTTTCAAATTATGTTTTACCAAAGTTCAGCGCTTAGAAATAAATTTATTTTATCTAAAGGCAAACTTAGTTTAAAATATATTTTCATAAAACAATAATAAAATCTCGACATTAAACAAAACTTTTCATTCGCAAGTGTTTTCTTTAATAAATTACCGACTCATAAAACACTTTATTTTCATATTATTTTGCATAACATTCAACTTAAATTATTATTATAACATAATTTTAATCTACACGTGTAAACTTTAATACACTTATCCTGAACAAGTGTAATTTAAAACAACTATGTGCTACAAACGCTACGGGCTACGAAAGCGCTACGACACGCTACGAGAACGTGCTACGCGAAATGTGTTCATGGCACACTTTCTCTTGGGATATTATAAATTGCATATCAAATAAATAATCGCCTATCAATACATACTCATCATTTATATTCTTTTTTACATCAAATAACTTACTTCACCACAAATAAACTAAATGTTTTACAAAACTCAAACTGCAGATAATTCGAAATTATACATCAATATGACATTACTTTTTTTCTCATAATGCAATACAGTTAAATTTATTTTTGTACAAAAATACTGCATACATAGCATAAATACTGACTGCACAGCAAATTTTCCATATTTCATAGCAAAATAACTATCCCAGTCGCATATTAACCAGTAAGTACACGCTGGCACCCCGACTCGGACAATATGTGGTTATTTTTTTTTTAAACCACCCAGAAGTAGGAGCCCCGCGAAGCGGGGCTCCGTCGACATGCTGGGAAGCGTGGACGCCCCGCGAAAGCAAGACCCGCTTTAATAGTTCAATAAATTACTGGTATGTGGTAATTAATAAATAATAAGACGACTGTGACTAATAAAATGCTGTTTTATTTAGAAAAACTGCTGTAAATAATATAAAAATAGAAGCTATATTTAAAAAAAAAAGAGTTAACATGTATAATGTACATTAAGATTATTAGCTGTGCATTGATGAAAAAGCTTTTGCTTTAGGAAAAATCGCTGTACGCTGCAAAAATAAATTGTAGTGTGTTTAGTGATATTTTGAGTTGAATATTTTGCTGTGCAATCAGTAATTTTGATGGGAATTCGGAATCTTATTGCATAGAAAAAGGATATTTTTTGATTTGCGTTTAAATACCTACTACCCCTTTCTCTTGGACTTGATTTTCTTTCAAACTCTACTTTTTAAAGTTGACACAATGGCGTCTCAAACTTGAGGAAAGGGAATTCATTCTGTAATTAATTATTCATTAAGCTGGAACGGAAAATGTAAAATGAATCTAAAGTAATATTTTAAAGGGATAAAGTTTGTGAACGTAAAAAATCCTCCCTGGATTTCAAAAAGTTTTAGTCCAATAGAAAACAATATAATTGTCTAGTGATATAGAATATATTATATGATACATGCAATTAAATAAACATTAACAAATTAACAGAGGTTTGTTTCAAATATTAGAAAAAAATACGCGAACAAGAGTTGCGATGAGAATTTGTTTGAAATTACATTAATTATTATGTATACCTTAAGAACTCCCTCAGGATAAATCCCGTACATTCCTAAGTGTATAGTAAGTAATTACCAAACAATTATGTTAAGGAACAGAGAGAATATTAAACGCATGTAATATTAACAAACTTGAATAACTTTACCTATAATTATGGGAAATACCCTGGAGGATGTTTCCCTTACTCACATGCCACCGATGGTAATTAGGGCATGCGGGCGGCGGCGAGTAATGGGCTACTCGCTGTCCGACCATGAACCATGCCCTGGTCGACGGCGCGTTGTGTTCCACGCGCGCCTCAAGGAGTGTCAGCACATTGACGGGGCCTGTAGAGGGCCAAAGCCTGCCGGGGTCGCGGGACTTACCCATCACCGTAACCCCGGTACGTAAAGGGCTAGTGAAGGACACCGTGGATTTTAGTCAGTACATGTCTGACAGTCCCTCCCGCCCTGCCCTGGGTGGGAGGACTCATTTGATGAATTTACCAAGCAAAAAAAAAAAAAAGTATAAGTCTGACAGTACCTACTGCTCTGCCCTGGGGGGAGGACTCATTTGATGATTTTACTACGCTAAAAAAAAGTCTATCCTGTACCTAAAGGTAAATAAGTAATATTTAATATTTATTTCAGGGGTTATTTAAAAAAAAAAACGACGGGTTGCACTCTGGGAGTGCCGGCAGAAGTGAAAACTTGAATAGTAATTGTTGGAAATATCTTGTGAACAGATTTTAGTAAAACTCGCAAAAATGGTTGACTTTTTATTTCAATAATTTTCCAATGTGACGTACATCTTTTATAAACAATGTTACCTAGCAACGAATGTATCCAGCATACAAACTTCTTTAAAGTAATCAAGTCACACGAACATTCACGCAAGCGCCCTGCGCCGTCCTACGCTTTTTCGATCAGGGTCACGTGTCCTGACACGAGTTTAAGATTTTATACCCATTACAGAAAAAGTGCTCAACGCCGCTAAAGAAGTTTTCACTACAAAAAAAAATTATATATTCTGCTCGTTCTACTAAACTGGTCCGGACGAATCCACGCATGCACATTTTTAAAAGGGGACATTTGGCCCGCAGGTCAGTTTTCCGTGGGCGAGATGTCCCATAACCCAATTCAAGTAGGTAATTCTAATTCCAAAACTGTGTAATCACCTACTCGTGCTAACATTTTATATTACAATAAATCTCATTCTCTATGAAACGTGTTAGTAACAACAGCGCTATTTATTACTCACCTACACTTAATAACATGTCTTATCTAGCTCTAGTAAATAATGTTAAAGTACGTCTCTTATGTTTTAGAATAATTTATTTGAAACACGAATTACGATGAAAATTGTCTCCATTTTCGCATGGCTTTGTTCTATTCAGCGATATTTTTAGTACAAGGAAAATTAGAAAACAGGGAAAAAACATATTTACTAAAAATAAAGACTGGAGGCCGCCCTGACTTTTCAAGTTTTTATGACGCAAAGTAAATGGAAAGTTTGACGTCCATGTGATGAAAAAAATAGTTCCTTCTTCGTACACTGGAGACGCTCAACAGATGATCTGATAAAGACCACAAAATCATGATGGATACCAATCGCTTCCAACAGTGGAGCAGAAGGGACTATCAGACTCGTACTGACAAAAAACCACCGTGTTACTTCAGTCGTGCTTTATATTCCAGGATTACGGTTACCTGCTTAGTCGTCCCGCGACCCCGGCAGGCGTATTTGACCGTTAGATAGAGGCCTATGCTCAGCACTCATACGGCTGATGTAATGATGACATTGGCGAGAAGAATTAATGAAGTTAGACAGGTGAGTCATCATCTGCCTAGCCTTTTTCCCAACTATATTGGGGTTGGCTTCCAGTCAAACTAGATGTAGTTAGATATCAGTATTTTACATGGAGCGACTGCCTGTCTGACCTCTACAACCCAGTAACTGAATAAACGATAGCCCCATGGTAAGACTGGTTGTCTGACTTTAGACCTTCTGACTAACAGTAACGACTATAAAAGATCTACAAATGACAGCCGGGACCAACGGCTTTCCGAGGCACGGAGGAAACTAGCTATGACAGATGGTCACCTATCCACAGACCAACCTCGGCAAGCACGGCTTAACCCGAAAAATCGGCCTGTGCGGACAGCCACACACACGTTTATTTAGCCATGAGCTCCTCTATTTAGTTAGACAGGTAAGTACACCCTCATAATCCAGGATAATGAAGTTTGAAGTTGATTGGAATTTTGTGATGCATTGCCGAGTGACCTTCGCATTCCTGCCCGACCCGGGGTTAGTAATACGTGACGCAGAACATCTACATACCTTTGTAGATGTACGTAAATAAAAATACATTTGATTTATAGATATTTGCTTTTTATAAGTAGTTGTTCCGGGAGAACGCAATCTATTTTGATGATTCAGTGAGTGATTCAGATGTTTGTAAGAGTTACATTTGTGAACTATTCTTTATACGGTGTTATAGGATTATTTCTCAAAAACAAATAATACGAATGGTATTTTAAAAATGTCTTACAAAACCCAATCGATACTTTTATAATGATTGAAGCACCGCTTAAGGATTTACGTATTTCTTAAAAAAAAATACATTCGCACTCGGGGACTGCCGCGGTCAAGCTATTGCATAGCACTTATTATCAACTCATGCAATTATAATGATTTATTTATGAAAAAAAAGAAAAAATATCGCCTACCGCGAATATTTAACGAGAATAACATCCCATCATTGTTCTATGGGAAGTTACTCTACTAATAAGTCAGCCACGTCAATCTAGTAAAACGTCAAGAAAAAAAAGAATTCATTCAAATTTTATTCATTCACGTTGACATGACAGATGTGACAGCGACAGTGTTAGGTTTATTTACGTTACGGAATTTCTTGATTCGGTCGCCGCGCGCAAAGCCCGCGCATAAAAGCTATGCAATACCTTAAAAAATGTCAACATGAAAACTATCGAAAATTCCGGTATGCTTAAATCTATTAGATAAACACAAATAGTGCATTCCTTCGTAGCTACATCCAAAAATATTTTGACACAACAACAGTAATCCATTCACCTCAATCTCTGTTAAAACATGCAGCAAACAAAATCAAAATGGAAATTAAACCACAGCCGGAACCATTGCTGTTAACAACAGCCGGCTTTATCGCCGTGTCCGAACTGACGCAGTAATATACTCGTACATTGTATGTTTACCTGTCAGTCAAAACGTCAGTGTGGAACTTCAGCAATATAAATGTAAATTATCGTACGGGGCGGATGGCACATAGTCGGATGTAGACACTAGTTTAAAATGCACATGATAACGGTATATTTCGGCGTAAGTATTTGTTAAGAATTTTGAATATTGCTTACATTTCTCATATTTGTCATTTTCCCTTTGTTGTACGTTATGAAGAAATGTTTCCGGGTTCGCGGGATTGTCTCATGGGGTGACCGTGACCCTGGAACGTTAAGGGCTATTGAAGGATCATCGTGGATTTCATCATCAGTACAAGGACTCAGTTTATGATTTTACCACCCTAAAACAAAAAAAAATACCAAGCAGTTTTGATAATGTTTGGTAATTTTTTTCCTTAGGTTTTAGTAAGAAATTCGACATATATGTTCATAGATATAAAAATCTAATGGTATTCGTTAGTCTCGCTAAAATTCAAAAACAATTTGACAGATATGATTAAAAACGTTGTTGTATTCATTATACAATTATTGTCCATGAAAGTTTTAAATACTACAACATTTTGAAATATACGAAAAAATCACCCTTGCGAAGCCGTGGTGACAATATTTTCGTTATTATTTATCCTAATAAAAAAGTGCCAATATTGAAGTATGTACCTAAATTAAAGGACTGACGTAACCGTGTAAAAAGTCTCAAAGCTTGTTTTCATTTCATCTCAACTTTAGACAAAAACATTGTATTAGTATAGCTTAAACAAAACATTAACCTACATAAAAAGTATAAATAAATATAAGTTTATAATCTGCGTGAATATAAACACCAAAACAAAACCTCTTTGTTTTTGTATTAAAAAAAAACAATAATAATATAGTATGTAATAAAATTACTCCCGTTTATATACATTGATTCGAGTATAAACAATGTTTCTGGGAATTTTCATCTATCTGTCTGTTTGTTTCTCTGTCGAAATGATCTCATAAATGGCTCAATCGACCTGAATTCGGACGATTCTGACGTAGGTATTTAAAGCGAAATCTGAATCATTCTAGTGTCTGAAGCATTTCCTGGAATTTTGTCTAGGTAATGCTAGTGGTTAAGAGAATTGCAAACCGTCTACATTTCTCGGAACCGCTGTGTTATAAAATTGTTATTTTAATGGATATTGGGAAACCATCGTATCGTTTTAATTGGGTATTTAATGACTAGTAAATGTTTTCGGCTTCAAAAGTTTCATTTCAACGGTTCGCGATTTTAGCAATTTTTTACTGACTTAAAAAAAGAGGAGGTGCTCAATTCTACTGTATTTTTTTAAATGTTTGCTGACGCCAAACTTACGACTGGATGAACCGATTTTGATGATTCTTTTCTTGTTCGATGCAGTATACCTATCTGTCATTTAGTCCCATATTTTTTTTTTCAGTATGCTTCACCAGTTTTTATTTTATGAGCATTTTTCGCTATGTACTTGGAGATGTTATTACTGATACTACAGATTACGTTTTTCACAAGAGTTTGGGTTGAATATTTGAGAAATTATGAATTAAAAAAAACCACTAACTTAATTAATTAAATAATTATTTTACACCTTTTTGTTACGATTTTTGAAGGCGCTTGGTTTTTTTTTTAAAGATTTTTTTACAACTATTTGAGGTTTTTTTCTTTAGAAGTTAAAACTGCAGAACGCTACTTGTACACATTTGGGGGTTTGAAAAGGCAAAAATATAATTTGCAATAAAAATTTAAGTAAATGGAATATTCAATTGTATTACTTAAGCAATAAAGTAGATAATAGATACAAAACACAATAACCGTAGGTCATACACTTTCACTGGTTTCTTTTTATTAGTTCTACGTTATAGTTTATAGCATAGCCCAACATTAACCAGATGGAACATAAGTTAATCATGAATCTTCATAACTGACCAGATATTTCATTAAGTTTAGTGGTCGTAAGGTGACGAAAACGCGTTATTAGATTTTACTTTTTACTACTGGGTATAATGGTTTACCTACTAGACAATCGGTGGAAAAAACAACGACGGGTTGCACTCTGGGAGTGCCGGCAGAAGTGAAAACTTCGATAGTAATAAATAAACACACATGAACATTCGCGCAAGCGCCCTGCGCCGTCTTACGAATTTTCGATCAGGTCACGTGTCCTGACGCGAGTTTAATTTTTTTACCCATTCCAAAAAAAGTGCACAACGCCGCTAAAGAAGTTTTCACTTCAAAAATGATCCTAAAGATGGTTTATTGTTTGGATAAATAATTCTTCCAAATGACATGATTACTTCGGTCGCGGAACTCACGAATTACCGTGGCCCGGTACGTAAAGGGCTATTGAAGGACACCGTGGATTTTAGTCAGTACGAGTCTGACAGTCCCTGCCGCTCTGCCCTGGGTGGGAGGACTCATTTGACGATTTTACCACGTAAAAAAAAAGACATAATTACTATGGATGAAAAAAGAAACCATGTTAAGGCTTTTTAGGATTCCGTAGCGTAAAACGTTTCAAACAAGGGAATGAAAGAGTCAGCTTCAACTAGTGTGTTACGATAGCCTAATTGGTAAGGCGTCTGGAGTACCTATTAAGAAAACGCGGGTTCGAATCCTACTCGGAGCTGAGTTATTAATATATCTATCTATATATATAAAAATGTTATGTTGGTTTGTGTACGCTTCAAAAACTCGAAAAGTTCTGTACCGATTAAGATGAAATTTTGGCATGATATATAATCCGCATCAAGGATTGTCTTTATCTATTTTTTGAATCAGTCACATATCCGCGACCGCGAAAAAACTCATTTTTTTTGTGCCACAGCGAAGCGTGTCAGGGTACAGCTAGTAATTTATATATATAGCACATTTCATTGCACATCACAAGTCACGTAAAACATGACCGGAGAACCTCAGCAACTAATTATAAATCAGTACGCGTCACCGCCCACGATATTGTCATACATCTCAATTAACACCAAGCAACCTCATATCTGTACTTAATGAACTATTCTGTGAACGAGTGAGTGCCTCGCATATCGTTATCTAAGAATTAGGAGCGTGTTCCCAGAACGGCATTTCGTATAAACTTTTAAAGCCTTTGTCAAACAGACAGGCGTGATGAATGCGAAGCGTGACAGAACTATCGGACTGACGTCTCGCTTCGGTTAGGTATCGCTTCGGAAACGCTTCACTTTCGCCTGTCTGTTTGACAAAGGCATAAATGTTTTATTTTTCAAATGTTATGTCTGATTTTTAACTTCTTGAGCAGCGTCTAAATGGACAATGTTATTACTGCATTGTATGTCTGCAATACAATATAAGGCTATTTTACTCGAAAAAAAATATTAGTCCTGAAAATAGATTACCAAAAAATATTTCTAAACAAAAATTGATACAACGCTTCTAAAAATCACAAAACTTCACTCGGTCGGTATAATTTCACAAGCGTTATGACGTGCCTGCCGGGGTCGCGGGACTTACACATCACCGTGACCCCGGTACGTAAAGTGCTAGTGAAGGACACCGTGGATTTTAGTCAGTACAAGTCTGACAGTCCCTCCCACCCTGCCCTGGGTGGGAGGACTCATTTGATGACTTCACCACGAAAAAAAAAAGCGTTATGACGTGGTCGCGGAACTCTCGAATTACTGTGACCCCGGTACGTAAAGGGCTATTGAAGGACACCGTGGATTTTAGTCTGTACGAGTCTGACAAAAAATAAAAAGCGTTATGACGTCACAAGCTCCCAGTCCCGTATTTCGTTATCTTTGTCAATGTTAATTGATTAAAAAAAAAAAAGATACAATATGTGTGTATTATTTTTCAATACTCTATCTGACGAACTAAACAGATTTTCAATTTATTTATGCAGTAAACTGCCCTACTGTCCTAAATATTGTACGCAACTGCAGCTAAACTATGCAATATACGAGTATGACAACTTTTCAGTGCGGCCCGGCCATGTACAACACATTTTTGGTCTGGCCGTAAGACAAAACTTGTAAACCATGCTGGATCAGATAAATTGCCGAGACATTAAAATGCTTTTAATGGCCAGAAATAATGTTTTTTTTTTTTTTTGAGTTGGTTGAACTGTTGTAGTCACTTATTGCATAAAAATATTGTCCGTTTATATACACCTTTACACCTAAGTAGGATACATCGATCTTAGAGAATATTTTCGTAAAATACTCGTAGCTACTTCTAAATCAAACCAATTTTAAACCACAGTATTCGATATTTTGTTACAACTGGTATGATAACTTTTTACATCTAGCACACCTATATATATCCTCATTCTGTGTAGGAAATATTTATTATTAGTGTTTTTTTTATTAAATCTCATTATAGGTAAGAAAAAGCTTAAGTAAAAAAAACTCCTAATTTAATGAAAAAAATCACGGTAAAGTCGATACTACGAGTTTATGCACCGATGTCCATTACACCCTGTATATTTTCTTAATTAAAAGGGGCTTTATTGTATCGCAATTAGGTTGATTTTCGTTGGAAAAGCAGTACCCACTGATATGCAGAAGAATATACCCACGTGAAGTGACGTAAGTTCATAACCCACGCAGTGACAGTTTATTTTTCATCCCAGGATTGGATATGCGTTTTTTTTACACATTTTAATTGAACTGGCACGTCTGGAATATATACATTTGAGTGACGGGTTTATTACGACGCGGGTATGAGAATTTCAAAGCAATAAAATTCTAGGTGATTTATGGTAATAGTAATAAATTAATGGCAGGCAGGTAGACGAATAAAGAAGAGATTAAATTAATCTTTATTTGTGAATGTGAAGTTGAAAATATATACCTTTTATGTAGTGTTTCGTTTGTAATGACTTCGAATTCTATTGACGACAGGCCTGTTGGTCTAGTGGTTAGTGACCCTGACTGCTATGCCGGAGGTCGTGGGTTCGATTCCCACCCAGGACATTTGTTTGTGTGATGAGCACGATCATTTGTTCTGTGTCTGGGTGTAATTTATCTATAATATGTATGTATTTAGAAATATATTATAAGTAGGTTTATCAGTCGTCTAGTACCCATAACACAAGCTCTGCTTAGCTAGGGACTAGATGGCGTTGTATGATAGTTGTGGAATATTTATTTATTATTTATTTACTATTAAATGGGCCAAATAAATTCTTTAAACAAATGTCTGAAAGTTAAACTTTAAGAACTGTAATCCATCGGGCATGCGGACGGCGAGCAATGGGCTACTCGCTATCCGACTATGGACCATGCCCGGGTCGACGGCGTGTCGTGTTCCACGCGCGCCTCAAAGAGTGTCAGCACAATGACGGGCCCCCCTTAGAGCCAAAGCCTGCCGGGGTCGCGGGACTGATGAGCTACCGTGACCATGGAACGTAAAGGGCTATTGAAGGACACCGTGGATTTTAAACAGTACAAGTCTGACTGTAAGGGTGGGAGGACTCATTCGATAATTTTACCACTTAATAAAAAGAAACATACTATATGATATATGAAACAGGGGAAAATAGAGGAAGTATTTTACGGTACCTCGGTAGATAGAAGAGACCCAAACAACTTGGAAATGTTGATTGATCGTATCGTTCCGTCGTATCCTTTTACTTGGGGACCCGTAGAAGACGTATAGGGCTCTCTCCGCACTCGTACTGATAACATTTTATATTTATTTGCAATATCTCACGAGCTTATTCGTATTGAACTTATTGAAACGTGAATAGACTGTTGCCCTAGAACCCACGAAAAAATATTCAAAGAAGTTTGTTTTATTTTTTTAGAATATTTTTTAGGTATTTTAACGTGTTTTTATTATAACCAAAATGATAGTGCGTGTTAGTAGTTAGATAAAGATAAAGATAAAGATAGTTTATTTTGCAAATATGGGTAATACAACAACATGTGGTGTTTAGTTACATTGTGAGCTCAGCCATATTTTACCAGGAGGCATGCAAATATAGATTAAAAAAAAATTACAATATTAGTCAAAAATTCAAGTCTAAATTATATAAAAGAAAATCAATATTATGTCAACTTGGATTAAACAAAAAAAAAAAAAAAAACACAACACATTCATGGAATGTCCAAAATAGGTAGTAATTAAAATATTAGTCTACTTTATTATCCATTAGAAAATCTGCAACACTGTAATATGCTTTATCTACTAAAAATTTTCGCAATTTGTTTTTCAATATTGACATGCTTAAATCTCTCCAGGATTTAGGTAATTTATTAAAGATTTTCGGTGCCATGCAACAGACACTTTTGCTCATAAGTGTTGTCTTCGCTCTTTGAAGACATATTTGACTATTGTCTCGTCTATTTCGAGCCACTACGTCGTTCATTTTTTTAAAATAACAGGGATTTGACTTGACAAACATAACCATTTCCATTATATAGATACTTGGTAATGTTAAAATTTTATGTTTTTTTAAAATACGGGTAGCAACTATCTGTAGTGTCTAGTTTATACATTGAGCGAATGCACCTTTTCTGGGCCTTGAATGCCACATCTCTGTCAGTTGAATTTCCCCAGAATATAACCCCGTAACGAAGATGGGGTTCGGCTAAACCGTAGTAGGCTGTAAGAAGCGCTTCCTTGGAAACTCTCAACGACAATGCATGCAGGGCATATGCGGATTTACTTAATTTCTTGCAAACCTTGAATATATGTGACTTCCAGTTCAGATTTTCATCTATTTCCAAACCTAAAAACTTTGTGCTTGCTACTTTATCCACAACTTGATTATTATAATTCACGTTAACGTTTTTACTGGGTATTCGTTGGCTGAAATGCATTACGTTAGTTTTTGATAGATTAATTTTTAGGTTATTGTCATTTAGCCATGTTATAATCATCGTTAGAGCATTATTAATTTCGTTTTCATATGATTTAGGATTATTACACGGTACAGTTATGGTACTATCGTCGGCAAACAGAGTCAAGGGTTGATCAACGTGTTTCGGAAGGTCATTTATATATAACATAAAAAGCAAGGGCCCCAGAACGCTCCCCTGTGGTACTCCATATCTAACTTCACGTTCAGATGACCGAAAAGTTTCTTCGTAATTATTTTCATTCATTCTACAGATTTCAGTTATTTGTTTTCTATTACATAAATAAGATTCTATTAAGTTTAAAGTGTTACCTCTAATACCGTAGGCTTCGAGTTTATTCACAAGAGTATTAAAGTGTACATAATCAAAGGCTTGGGTCATGTCACAGTATATGGCACATACTGGTTTACGTTCATCTACATTCTTTATGACACCCCTTATAAAATCAAATATTGCCATGTTAATCGATTTACCCTGTCTAAATCCTTTCTGTTCGTAGCATAATAACTTGTTTTTTTCTAAATATTTATAAGTCTCTTTATATATGTACTTTTCAAATATTTTTGATAGAATTGGAATAAGTGCAATAGGCCTATAATATTCCATAAGTTCCCTATTTTCCTTTTTAAATAATGATTTTATTATGGAAATTTTTAAGGCATCTGGATAGATACCTGCGCAAATGCTAAGATTCAATATATAACTTAGGTGACTACATATACTGCTTTAAGTATCTTCGTTGATATACCATCGTAACCCACGCTATTTGTGTTCTTAAGTGAATTAATTATTTTTAGTATGTCATATGGTACACTTGGTGCAAGAAACATCGAATTCTGCTGAGCGTTGATTCGGTGTGGTTTTGGTTTATCGTGAAAGTTAAGTTTTGGCTGAATTTTGTCAATAAAATAATTGTTAAAAGCATTAGATATGTCCATTGGGTTAGTAATTGTAGTATTGTCATTAATTTTAATAGTATTTATGTATTGTTTAGGAATATTATATTTTGTTTGATTTATGATTTGCCAAGTAGTTTTCGATTTGTTCTTGGATTGGTGAATCTTGTGATTATTTTGCGCTTTTTGTGTCAGATTAATAATTTTTTTATACAATTTCGAGTAGTTCACATAAGTTAATTTATTAAATTGGTTAGGGATTAATCTCATTTGCCACAAAAGAGACCTCTTTTTCCTACTACATAGCTTAACACCGCGGGATAGCCATTTCGGGGTCATTACCATACTCTGTTTAGTCACGACAATCGGGAAGCATAAGTCATAGAATAATTTGAATATGTCAATAAAAGCATTGTAAGCTTCATTAGGGTCATTGGTATCATATATTTCGGAAAAAGATATATTATTTAAACATTCCATAAACTTATTAATATTTTCCTTATTATAATCCCTTCGCGTTCTGTACCAGTATTTACCCACACATACTTTATAGACTGGGCATTGAAGCAGCTGAGCAGTGTGATCAGACAACGCAAAATCGAATACAGCGGCTTTACTTGATTTATTAAAATTATGTGCAAAGTTATCTATGCATGTCATGCTAGCCATACGAGTCGGTTGTTTTAATGCCAATTTTAAACCAAAACCCAGAAGCAAGCATTCAAACAAAATCGACTGGTTATTTGATTTAAGCATGTCCACATTAAAGTCACCGGCAATTACAATTTTCCTCTGACGTGATTTTGATATTTCCAAACATATGGTTTCCAGTTTATTGAGGCAATCGTTAAAGTTGCCAACATTTGGCACCCTATAAACACAAACTATTATTATTTTATAATGGACAAGTTCGATTGCGCAACACTCAAAAACGCCTGGCGATGAGATCTTAGCAATCTCAGGCAATTCCTTCCATTGATGCCCCTTTTTGACTAGTATACATGCTCCACCTCTTTTTATTTCATTTCTTC
This sequence comes from Agrotis puta, assembly GCA_943136025.2. Lineage (NCBI taxonomy): Eukaryota > Metazoa > Arthropoda > Insecta > Lepidoptera > Noctuidae > Agrotis > Agrotis puta. The sequence continues at coordinate 15,097,365 of OW964169.2, read as the reverse complement.
CGTAATAGGCAGCCAAGCAATAGTTTGGTAAATATACTTGGTCCTCAAAACCCTTCATAACAAAATGTTCAGTAATACAGATGACATCTACAGACAGATTATTCTCTGAAAGTAATTGATCTAAAGAAACGGTAAGAGCATCAGATTTTTTTAATAAACCAGCAATGTTTTGGTGTAATATATTTAGATATTTATTCGAGAAAAAAAGAGGCATTAGTGTCAGTTTTAGATTGCGGGGTTTCAGTTTCAGAAGATATTACATGATTTGAAATGTCAGAGTCCAGAAGTTGGTACTTTAGGTAGTCAAAAATAGTTTTCATTCCATAATTATTTAACCTGCCACCACTAAATGAGAACATGGTATAATCGTATAACAAGTTTAAGTTAGAATCAAATATTACAGCATAGTCATAAATGTTTATGTCATGATATAATAAGCTATTAAACATTTCGATTCTCCAGTTGAACATATTGGAGTGATTATTGCACCTATAAGTGGGTAAACATAAAATTATATTTGTGTGTGACAACATTAAAAGCTTTTCTCTAATATTCAAAATTATATCAGAATAATTATTAGTAGTGATAAAATCCTCACTACCTATTAAAATTACACAATAGTCTTTTTTTGTATAATCATTTAGCTTTGAGTCTAAGTTGTTAACAAGGGTACTAACTCCACAGTTAGCTGTGATATAGTGACAAATCTGAAAGTTCGGAAAGGTGTTTTGTGCTATTGATAACACTCTATTGGTCTTATTACTACTGATTATACATAATTTGTTTTTGTTGACTTGGTGTTGAGACGAGCCTGATGCATTTTTATCAAAGTGTAATGTAGTTTTTGCTGTGTTACTCGTAGATCCTTTTCTGGTAAGTTTTAATGTATCCAAGTGAGTTGTAGAATGTTGTTGTTTACTAGGAGTAGGTAATCTAACGTTCTTTCGAGGTGTTCCAATTTCATTGGTCAATTTTCTTGTGGCACCCTTCACTAATTGATATTTATTATTTAAAGTAGTAATGGTTTGTTTTAACTCGGTATTCTCCACTAACAAATTATTTATTTCGTCATGGGCTGCCGACAGTTGTGTCTTCATTTCTTCAAGTTCCCGTTGTAAAACTTGTACTTTATCATTGTCCTCGTCATCCGATATGTTGGGCATACTGTTGGTGGTGCCATCTAGTTAGTACCTCATCATCATCATGATCAGCTTATAAATGTTCCCACTGCTGGGACACAGGCCTTCTCTTTATGACAGGCAAACTTATCATAACACTAACGTAACGCAAGCGCCATCAGGACGTCATTTGTAAGCGGCCATTAACAAATAGCGTCCTGTTGGCACTTGCGCTACGTTGGTATTGTGTTAAAGTGTGTGTTTTCCCATCACCCCGCGTCCCCGTCTTATACACTGTTCCCTTAATTGCTCGTGACTGTACTGTAGACACACCTTTGTCTAACCCTTCAGGGATTACTGACGTGATTTTATCTTGTATCATGTATTTGTGAATAAATATAAAATGAATGGAATTTGTACAACTTTCCATGAATCTTACTCATAAAATAAAGACTACATTCACGAGTTATAATTCTGTAACATCAAAGATCTTGTGATCTGTAAATTATTATTCCGTTTCAATAAATTCACAAGTTCTATAATCTATTGATGGCAACAGAGAGTTTCAAATACTTAATATGACATAGGTATTTTTAGCACGAGGCGCGGGACTGTTTTAAAAGGTCAACGAGCTCTGGAACTCAAAGTTCATGCGAAAGTACAGCGTATTTCAGAATTCTGTAAGAATTTGACTTCTTCTTCTTCCGCTCCACTCAGGGCAGGACGACACTGTTTTTTTTTTTAAGACATTGCTTCACGGTCGCGGGACCCTACGAATTACCGTGACCCCGGAATGTAAAGGGCAATAGAAGGACATCGTGGATTTTAGTCAGTACGAGTCTGACAGTCCCTCCCGCTCTGCCCTGGGTGGGAGGACTTATGTGATAATTTTACCACGTAAAAAAAAAGTTTGTTCAAGTTACATACAATTTGTAAATTGTATACAAGTAACTTATTGTATAATGGGCCTAACTCTCTTCCTGTGTTTCTAATGCAAAACCTACTTAAAAATAAATTCTTCATCAAAATATTCTTCAATACATTTTACTGGTATATTCGGTCACTGACTTGTAGTACTCGTATGATGTATTCTCTCTATGCCATAAAACAAGATCTCAAAAAAGCGTCAGGGTTGCCACACGTTCAGTAATAGAACTAGGGCGCATGTCAATTGTATTTTTCGTTTCTATCGTGTGGAAACCCTATTTGCACGGAAAGCAAGCCGTTGGCGCTGTCCGAGCTAATTATCGTGACTCTCTGTATCTGCTTGAAATGAGAACCTACACATTGAGCTTGATTTTGTTGCGTTGTGACAAAGTAGGGAAATAAATAGAATATACTTTATTGTACGGACGTCAGCACATCAACCTACCTCAATCTGTCAATTTTCTGTAATTGATTTTCAACCTTATCACAAAGTTCAATAGGTAAAATTTGACAGATTCGGGTAGGTAAACCAGCTGGCGTCTGTACTTCAAAATTAATACACAGCTCCTTAAAAAATTGCTAATTCCATAGGTACAACGGTGGTAACTTAAATTATTTATTACTAGCTTCCGCCCGCGACTCCGTCCGCGCGGATGTCGGTCTTCGCGTGGATGGTTTATTTCTCCATTTTGAGTAACTCTGACAATGACATCTTATAAATATCTATTGGACCCAAATACGGCTAAGCCTATAATAATTAAGGAGATCGCGGTTCTACAGAACAACGTCTATGAATAAAACTGAAAAATAAGATTTTTTCTTCTACGTATTTTTCCAGGATAAAAAGTATCCCATTTTATGCCCAGGATAATAAGGTACAATTATACCAAATTTCATCAAAATCGAACCGTTAGTGATGCCCGCATATACAGACAGACAGACAAAATGTTTTTAAATGTCATATTTGGGTTTGGTATCGATCCAGCAACACCCCCCGCTATTTATTTTTTCAATATTTTCAATGTACAGAATTGACCCTTCACAGATTTATTATATGTATAGATACGTGGTTATTATTTTGAAATTTTTGAATGTACTTTTTTAAATAATTGAATGTGGGTATATTAAGTAATTATATTACATAGTTTCAAATCACGAGCGAGCTCACCTAGACGAAGCTTGCACTCCTGCGTACAGTCGGAACACAGTAAAGACTTTTAATAATAAAAATTCCGTCCCACTAGGTGGACCAACGACATCGTGAGAGTCGCGAGCAACCGATGGATGCAAGAAGAGAATTGTTGTTCGGCGTGGCGGTCTAAGGGGGAGGCCTATATTCAGCAGTGGACGTCTTCCGGCTGATGATGATGATGATGATGGTTGCAAGACAGGCGGCCCTGGTGTGGCCTATCACTATCAATGGGATCGCCCGAGACGGCTAGGAGTAGGATGAACCCACAGTAACAAAAACATTTTATTTGGAACATCAAATAAAGACATTTACACGTTGCCTAAACAAATACCGAACATTGGCAATTAAGAACTAATTGCGTTCTCTTGAGACTTGAGCCTCACACGTAGGGAGTCCAATAAGTTCAATAGTGGTTTGTAGTGGTCACACGTTGGGCCATTGTGTATTGGCTGCCCGCTGTTCGTGTTGATAAAAAAATAATTAGTTGAATGGTGTTGTTTTCTGTGACTTATTAAGAGCTTTTTTTGTTTGTATCGTGGTAAAATGATCAAATGCGTCCTCCCACCCAGGGCAGAGCGGGAGGGCTAAAAAAAGCTCATTCTTTACGTTCAGTATTAATATTATGCACTTACAAGATTAAATTGATCTCTAAACCATTGAAGGCGTGTATCAAAATAGATAGTAAAGTAATAATATGAAACAATTGTTATGTCCCAGAGGTTTACATCTCGCCTCCTTGAACAAGAGGTAGTGAGATCAAACTTGAGCAAGTACCAAAGAATTATATTTCTCTGAAAAATAATTCAATTAGCTACTGTGATGAGGAAAAACGTAATAATTAAGATAATTAAACGACGGTTTTATTTGGTAATTAATTAAAATGAGGTTGTAAAAACGAGAAAATTATGCTTTATTCAGATGGTGCTTTAATAGCCTTTTAGAAGTTGGAAGCGATTTCGATTCCTTGATAATTATATTATGTACTTTCTAAAGTTATTGGTCGTAACTGACATCGGTGAAGGAACATCGTGAGGAAACCTGGAAGTCAAATATCTGTGGAGTTCCCAAAGATGCGTTGAACTCTGGCACCAAAAGGCTACATTCTTGCACGAAAAATAGAAAAAAAACACACGAAAATGTAAAGTGACTGTGACTGTGACCTTATTCCTTGACCTTTTTGCCTCCGATTACCGAAATATTTTTTGTGTGTTTTTTAGACGAAGGTTTTTTTTTTTCAAAAACTTTTTTTATATTACCCTTTTGAGTGGGCACAGACGTAATTTTGTGTTATGTGCTGGCGCAATAAATGCCTACAAAGGCAGCAATCGCTTATGATTTGATGTCATTTATTAAGATCCTGACATCAGATCCTAACCTGATTAGCATGGACCCATCTGTAAAGTATACCCTTTCAAAGAAAAGAAGGATTTTTCAAATCGGTCCAGGTGTCATCGAGCTCGAGCTTGGCTCAATTTGTTCTATGTACTGGCATTCATGTACGTGAAATGAATCCCAGTAATGTGGCGACAGTACTGAAGAATTCAAGCTTCAATTGTTTTGATAAACTTGTATAAATATTGATCCGATTTAGTAGATATATAACTGCTATTTTTAATCAAACTTTATGTAGGTAGTCAAGTTGGGGTTGAGAAAACAAGTATGTGATTTTGAGTGTATCTTATTCCAGTTTCTTTTTATTTAAAATGCACAAACCAAAAAAAACACCTCCCCGGACACGGAAATTTCAGTTGATACCTGTGTCTGATAGGTAGGGAAGAAACGCCTGGGTGTCACCACTGCGAGGATCGTCAATCGACGACCTCCAGCCACCGTAGGCGCGGGCATGCGGGCAGCGAGTAATGGGCAACTCGCCCAACTCGTCCGACCATGGACCATGCCCATTGACGGCCCCCCCCTCTAGAGGGCCAAAGCCTGCTGGGGTCGCGGGACTCACAAATTACCGTGACCCCGGAACGTAAAGGGCTATTGAAGGACACCGCGGATTTTAGTCAGTACGAGTCTGACAGTTCCTCCCGCTCTGCCCTGGGTGGGAGGTCATTTGATGATTTTACCACGTTAAAAAAAAAGCATGTCCAACCCGATGCAGCTGAATATAAGGACGGTATAAGAAACTGGCGAAATGCCGAGAAGGTATAGATGTAAATGTATTACTTTTACTACCTAAAAATCTAGAAGTGATGCTTATAACAAAACCAATATCTCTTCCATTGTAAATAAAAGCTCTTATTTAAATAAGACCATGTTTTAGTTCCGAACAAAATTGCTCAATATTTATTTTAGTCGACCTGTTGCTTGCGCGGGTTAGAAAACAAAGCCAATCCAAAATAAACTCAACCGTTTTACGAATAAGGTTTATTCTTGCAGGGTTTATATAAACTGATAAAAATCTAACCCGAAAATGAAACATTGAGAGTAAACTCAATTTTGTGATGTGTTGAGCGATATTACCTAACATTAACATTATGGGGGCTCGGTGCTGGCTTTTCAGCCTCTCGACTTATTCATGAAACGGATTAGGATTGAAATTTTCACAGAAATAATAGCGTTTGTTTGTGTTTTAAAGCTTTTAGAGATGATTAGATGGTATTTCTAAATTATCAGTGGAAGTTATGTCGGTGCCCGAATGTTTGATGCCCACGACGTCTTTAGGTAGAAATTATGATGTTTTAAACGAAATTATTTGACTGTTGTTTGGTATCAGAATTGATACAATATAGGATAGATTTAGGTCAAAACTATAGAAATAAATATTAAGTGTACACTTAACACCTTTATAATGAAGTCCCACAGGTAAGTACTGTTTCTGTAAGAAAATGTACAATGTTAACTTCGGCTTAAATACAAGTGACAACAACATTAATCATAATTGTCCCTCACGACTTACATCGTACGAATGGCAGTTATTTTCTCACAAAAGTAGTACACTACCGACATACGACTAAAAATATCTTAAACTATAATCTGGTCCAGAATCAATGGAAGCTCAAAATTTTATAGAAAACTCTTCAGCTGTTCAGGCGCAAAATTGGAACAAACACTCATCAAGACAGACGGACTTTCAAATAAATCAATCTTACTGTGATATATTATTTTTAGTTACTATCTTGAACAAAACGAGAAAATAACTGTTTATTTTAAACTCTACATTACATGGACATAAAACCCTCAAGAAAAGGTCGGATTACTCGTATGAACTAATTGAAACCATGTTTAGATTTAAGGTTACCTTTGTAACAGTGAAATAAATTTATTCTTAATTACTTTGTGGATGATACCGAAAAAAAAAATCTTGTACAATCAAGGAGTATTAAATCTACGTTGGTATTCCGTTTGTTATTTGTTGATGTCCCATCTCTATGGCAACCTGTTGGTTGGACCTGAAAGGTTTATGATCGGCCATTTATTGTCCTAAGTGTCAAAAACCCTATAAACTTGGACAAATATGATTTGGAACATTTGTCAAAGTACTTGGGGACATATACAGATGCTATAGTAAGTAGAAACTTGAAATAATAATATCATCAAGAGTTGTACATGTGTTCGTAAAAGAAATACGTTGGCTAGCTTAATTTGGATAGATAGAGTTATTTTGTACATATATGTAAATAGATCTACAATAATGATATTTATTCTGTTCCGTTTAAGAGCCACTGCAAGTGGTATTATAGAATTGGAATAAAATTGGATAATATTCTAGCCAGGAGAATCCACAATCAGTTGAAACATTTGTGGTGTAGTTGTGCTGCAAAACTTTTTGATCACAAACAGCATCGTCATCATGTATCCAGCCATTTCTTGCAGCAAGACTCGCAGATCGAAGACCAATGCTGTCTTCCTTGACCTCAATCAGAGAAATTAGGTCAATCAGGTAAATTAATAACTTTTTTATTAAAGTTGTAAATTCATCACAATCATGAGTTTTCCTCCAGGGCGGGACGGGAGGGACTGTCAGACTTGAACTGTCTAAAATCCACTATGAACCTTCGACGGCCTTTACGTTTCAAGGTCATGGTTACCAGATGAGACAGTCCCACATCACTAAAGCCTTCGTCAAACAGACAGGCGTGGCGAATACGAAGCGAGTCGTTTTTATTTGTAAAGTATGGGATTGTTTGAATCCAGTCACATAGAAAAGCGAAAGCGATCCGATAGCGTAACCGAACCGATTCGAAGACGTGGCGAAGGCGTAATTGCTCTGTTTGACGTCGTTCATAAAAAGTCAGTTAGTACAACTGTCACGCCTCGGTTCACTGCACCCAGTTTGACATTTCGTATCGCTTCGGACTCGGTCCGGTTCGCCTGTCATTTTGACAAAGGCTTAAACAAATAACTTCAAATTAGGTTTTCTCGCTGATATTACCAGTTTTAGTAAAATTTTGATGACTAGTTAAGTGTTAAACCTCGGCCTTTAACTGGCAATTCATCCACACAGATCAGACAACAAAAGAAATTGTTTCAAAACACTTTTTTAAGCGTGTTAAAATCATCAAATGAGTCCTCCCACCCAGGGCAGAGCGGGAGGGACTGTCAGACTCGTACTGACTAAAATCCACGGTGTCATTCAATAGCCCTTTACATTCCGGGGTCACGGTAATTCGTAAATCCCGCGACCCCGGCAGCCTTTGGCCCTCTAGTGGGGGGCCCCGTCATTTTGCTGACACTCTTTGAGGCGCGCGCGGAACACAACGCGCCGTCGACCCGGGCATGGCCCATGGTCGGACAGCGAGTTGCCCATTACTGGCTGCCCGCATGCCCGCGCCTACAGTGGCCGGAGATCGTCTGCAGACGTCAGTTGCCGTGGGCGTCTACCACTGCGGCATGGGCGGAGGGAGGACACTGTCCTCTCCCTCATGCAGCCCGCCTCCTCCTTCGCTAGCATGTTTCAAAACACTTAAGAGAATAGTCTAAAACATTTATCGTAAAAATATCCCGAATCAAAATAGCGAGGATTGAATTATTACTATCGATTGATTTACAACTTTAAGATTTACACCGCGCTTCAAACAAACGTAAAACTCAAAACTATAAAATAGAACAAAATGCGTTGATGTCGTGAAAGAAGCTTTGCTATTAAAATACGGTGGTCTTAGACATGGAGTAAGGAACGACACAGAGTCCAAGCCTCATACAATTACACTGCAATAGTTATTCTCTTCTCTTCTTCAATCGGTCCCTCATACTGAGGATCGTGGTCACTGGACCCTTTCAAGCAATCTGCCTCCATCTACTCCTATCCAAAGATGTCATCATTGCCTTTTGAAAAGTGCTAAAAGACGTAGCGTGGTAAAATCATCGAATGAGTCCTACCCAGGGCAGGACAGGAGAGGCTGTCAGGCTTGCACTGACGAAAATCCACGGTGTCCTTCCATTGCCCCTTACATTCCGGGGCCACCTTACCTGATTAGACAGTCTTACGACCCCGGCAAGTCCTGCGACTTTATCATAATAATACAAGATAGGAATTACTTCTGTGGAATTTGTTCACTGAGGAGAAATTTCCAGCTTCTAGTACGTGTTTTTATAGATCCTCAAAGTCGAATTAGATACTTTAATTCGATAACAAAAATGTGTATGATTGAGAAGTTTGTTTTTTCAGCGCGATTACATGAAATTACGAAGCTCTTGAATGTTGTGTGTATTTTGATGTTCTCATGTAAGTGACAACTGTTTGTCTTAATGAGAATAAAGTTCTTTAAACCGAAACCGAATGTTGTGAAAAAGTAAATGGTATCAAATGCAAATCGACTCATTGAGTGAAAAATAAAGGACCAATACTATATTTTAAATTGAATATACAACATTATTTTTTGTTTATGCGAAACCTGATACACCTGTCTAGTATTTTTGTGTAAAGAATCTATGTACAAAATTTTAAAACCGTATCATAAAAAATCACAAGGTTATAAGTTTGTATATTACCTAGTTGTCCGTTCAAAAACATGCTCATTTCGCGGTACACCCGCGGAAACCGCGTCTCCTGTATTATACACTCGTGATAATTGCTTGGCAATAGGTATGTAACCGTACGGTGATTGTATTGTAATTAACTGGCAATAAAATTTAATTAAAATATTTTTGAAAAAAAAATTAACATGGTGTAAAAATTATTGGAATCGAATCAGTTACTGATTCTGAACAAACTATATTCAGGTTTCGCATATACTAAAAATAATGTTGTATATAAAAAACAACTGATTTATTCCAGAATACTTTTTGTGGATATTTAAATAACAACTTACATAAAGTTTGGACTCTGTTTAACTATCTACTCCTGTTCAGTTTGTATACAAAATCTTCCTCAAGGGTTTACTCAAATGTTTTCTTTGCATATGTTATCGCACAGGGGCCATTTTGTTTTGATGGGATAATCCTATATTTTGTGAGAAGGCCTAAAAATCTTAATGCATCGTGAAAACATGTTAACCCTTTTAACAGTGAAGGTAGAAAGGTAATAACAAATATAAAGGTAGAAATAGTAGAAACCATGTTTGTCTATGCGAATAAATTGACCCTTGAGTCCTCCCACCCAGGACAGAGCGGGAGGGACTGTTAGACTCGTACTTACTAAAATCCACGATGTTCTTCAATAGCCCTTTATGTTCCGGGGTCACGGTAATTCGTGAGTCCCGCGACAAATAAATTGACCCTTTGAAAAGTTCTATATAATGAGTATTTTTTTAATCGGTATGCATGTAGAACTATAATGGTTAGGAAATAATAATGTAATTTTAATGCACGTTCTCTTGGTATATTAACCAACCTTCAGACGGGCAGAGCCACAGGTCAGAGCAAGTTTCATTGTGAATAAATGAGAAGAAACATAAACATTGGTACTGTATATTATGGAAATATACTCAAAGAAAGAGCTAACTAGAAATATGAAAATATGACTTGAAATCTAAATATAATTCTATAAAATCAATGTTATAAACGTATTTTACTCATACATTAACTACAGTGAACATCTTGACCGATAGACCTCCAAAAATAAATTGAATAACGGCTATTTTGCAACCTACAATACAAAACACTCAATGTAACGATCCTTTAAGTACCCAAATTATATTGTTTAACCATCTTATCATTTAACTGTTACCGAAGACAAAAATATCCGTATTCAATATAAATCTCTACTAATTAGCACGCTAATTACTCTCGAAGTAAAAACAAACAACCGTCCCCCTGTAACTCAAGACAGCAAAACATTACAACATAATCGAATAGAATAACAAATAATTTTCACCCGAAGTATTTACTTCAGATACAACTGTTTCCATATACTTCATAAACAGCGTTTTCCACTCAGTATTACACCCAGTTATATTTACCTATATTGGTCTTAAGGGTTTTACACACGTATTCGATTCGACTTAATTCGTTACAGTGCAGTGGGTTAGTGTTTCGACGATAGCTTGTGGAGATAATAAATGAAATGATAGCGGACTGTATAAAAGTTGTAATTACGTGATTATAATAATATTGTGAATATGAAATGCGTAAAGCGCAGTCGTGCTTGAAGACGCGCAACAGCTGACTGTCCGTGGTGTCGGGGCCTCGCTCCGCCGCCGGGGCCGCTGGATGAACCGCTGCCCCCGCACCCCTCTTTCACTCCCGCGGCGTACGGAGTGCGGCGCGCTGCTGATGGTGGCTGCTGGGTTGAGGGTAGTGGCCTCAACATACTCCCCCCGTTGAAGAGTCTTCAACTGGTAGTGGGCAGATGGTGTTGAAGGCACGCCGAATGACACCCTTCCTTGTACGGATGTCGGCGACTCTCGCGATGCCGTTTCTGCCTGGGAGAACATTTGTGATGCGCCCTAGAAGCCACATAAGAGGTGGTAAGGTTTTGTCCTTGATTATGACCAATGTACCTTCCTTGAGCTCGCCAGACGATCGGCGCCATTTTGTTTTCTCCTGCAGCCATAGAACGTAATCATTTGAAAAACGAGCCCAGAAGTGTTGCTTCAGGAATTCGATACGACGAAATCGTTTTAAGCTGGTGACGTCAGCGTTCTGGATCTGTGGATGAGGCAGCATGATTAGAGAACGACCAATAAGGAAGTGTGCTGGAGTTAAAGGGACGAGGTCTGAAGGATCGTTGGAGAGTTGAGTTAAGGGCCTTGAATTCAAGGTAGCCTCAACTTGAGTTAAACAGGTAGCCATTTCCTCGAAGGTCAGGTTTGTTAAACCCAAAATACGCCGTAGATGATGTTTAGTGGATTTAACAGCAGACTCCCATAGGCCTCCGAAGTGTGGCGTGTATGCAGGTATGAATGAAAAGTTTATGCCAGGGTCGATGCTGTTTAAGTTTAAGTCCTGTGAAAGTAGTCTGGCCAATTCATTGAACGCACCGACAAAAGTTGTACCGTTGTCGGAAAATACGTTACGGGGTTTTCCCCTTCGAGCAATAAAACGATTTAGTGCAGCTAAGAAAGCTTCCTTTGTAAGGTCCGACACAAGCTCCAGGTGGACGGCTCTCGTAGCTAGACACACAAACACACAAATGAAACATTTGATGAGCCTGCATCCCCTACCTTTGCGGTCAGCTATCATGATGGGACCGGCGTAGTCCACCCCTGTATCTAAAAATGGAAATTCTAAGTGTAGACGCTGCTCCGGGAGGTTACCCATGACAGGTTGAATAGTACTGGCCTTAATCCTACAACATTTGACGCATTGGTGTGTGGTCTTTTTTGCTAGGTTTCTCCCTCCAATGGGATAGTAATGATGACGAATAGTGGCCAATAAAAGGTGTGGGCCAGCATGCAAGAGTCGTAAATGAAACATGTTGAATAAAAGAATGCAAATTGTATGAGAACTAGATAATAGAATTGGATGTTTAATATTATAATCATAAAATGAATTATTTAATCTTCCTCCAACACGAATGAGATTAGAAACAGTGTCAAAAAAAGGAGACAAAGATAATAGCTTGTTCTTTGCTGGTAACTGTTTACCTGATTTGAGCAAGCGGTACTCTTCTGGGAAAGATTCCATTTGACTGAGTCTTAATAATAAGCTTAACGAATTATTAAGTTCAGTGGAAGTTAATGAACCAGACTCTTGTGATTTATGATTGCATTTATGAATGAATCGCATGACATATGCCGTCACACGCTGTAATGTGTTAAGGTTTGAAAATTTTGAAAATAACGCACTAATAGGATTTTCAATAATGTGATTGGAAGAAACATGACAAGCAGCTACTGTTTCTGGTAAGTCAGAATTACTATTATGTGACTCAGGGAACTGAGGCCATGAAGATATATCTTTTTTAAGGAATTGTGGTCCTGACCACCACAATGACGATGACAACAGCTTGTCAGTACTAAGTCCTCGCGAAGCGAGGTCTGCGGGGTTTTCAGCTGACGGAACATAGTGCCAAGTCTCTCCTCCCACATTTTCCTGAATTTCAGACACTCGATGTCGAACGAATGTCTTTAATTGAGTTGGTGATGTGGATAACCATCCCAAGACGATGGTGGAGTCACACCAAAAATGAACTTCATTAAAATTTAAAGTGAGTGACTGACGAACCTTTGAGTACAACCGTGAACCCAACAACGCACCACACAGTTCAAGCCGCGGTATTGTTGTGGATTTGATTGGAGCTACCTTGCTTTTAGCGGTAAGGAGATGTACAGTGACCTCGCCGTCTCTTGACATACTGCGAACATAAACACACGCCCCATAAGCTTTTTCGGAAGCGTCAGTGAATATATGCAGCTGTAGACAGGACGCAGACTCACACAGCACCCACCGAGGTATCTTGAACTCATTTAAAAGGTGTAGGTTTTTTTGAAACTCATTCCAAGCATACTGGATATGCGTGGGAACAAATTCATCCCAAGAACATTTAGCTAGCCAAAGATGCTGCATTATAATTTTGGCTTCCACTATGCATGGAACGACCAGGCCAACGGGATCAAAGGTCTGTGCTATGGTGGATAAGATATGACGTTTAGTAGCCTTTTCAGTTAAATTTAAGTTAATAGAGAAGGAAAACGTGTCACTTAAGCTCTTCCATAGAAGCCCCAGAGTCTTCGACTGCTCGTTGTCACTCAGGTCCACAACATCAGAGACATCGTGTTCACCGCTAAGCGCCTGCAGGACCTGGCTGGAGTTGGACCGCCATTTACGAAGATTGTACCTTGCTGATCGAAGGACATCGTTAACGCTGCGACTTTTTTCCAATGTTTCTGAAACAGATGAACCACCAGACAAGAAATCGTCCACGTAAAAGTCACGTGCTATCGAAAACTTAGTTGAAGAATCTGAGCACTCTTCAGCTAGTTGAAGTAAACACCTGGTAGCTAAAAAGGGTGCTGATGCTGTACCATAGGTTACGGTGTTAAGCGTGTATTCTTTTAACGGATGATTTGGTTCTGCCCTCCAAAGAATTTTTTGTAAAGGCCTATTACTATCATGAACAAGAGTTTGTCGATACATCTTCTCAATGTCCGCGCTTATGACAATTTTATGCTGACGGAACCTGAGCAATATGGACAACAAATCATCCTGGATAGGGGGACCAACCATCTGTATTTGGTTAAAAGACTTACCTGATGCAGTTCTAGCGGAAGCGTCAAACACCACTCTTAATTTGGTGGTAGTTCTCGACTCCTTCAGAACACCATGATGTGGTAAATAATTGGAAAATGTTGAGTTGAGTGGGTGTCTAGTAGATTGAGACATGTGGCCCAGCTCTAAGTACTCATTAATAAAGTCAACGTATAGACTTTTAAGGCCAGGATCTTTACCTAAACGACGTTCAAGAGAGAGAAATCGTTGCTTCGCCATCATGTATGAATCACCTAAGATGTCCGGTGACTCTTTAAAAGGAATACTTACCACAAATCGCCCATCAGAATTACGATATGTGGTATCTTTAAAATGTTGTTCACAGGTTCTTTCTTCACCTGAATATTTATGTATGGACGACACAGAGTCTAATTCCCAAAACCGATCCAAATCTACTTGTAAGTTATTAAGCATACAAACATGTGTAGATGAAGAAGAAGAATCAGACTGATGATATGCACCCGAAATGAGCCAACCAAATTTTGACTCAAGTAAAGTGGGCTTATTGGTACCTAATGCGATGCGGCCAGTGCCTATGATACCCCAAAAGACATCCGCACCAACAAGGACGTCGATCGAAGACGGAACATAATAAGTGGGGTCAGCAAGACGGACGTGCGTAGGTATACGTATGTTGCTAGTATCAACATAAGTATGAGGAACTGATGCTGATACTTTCGGCAACACGAGGCAGTCAATATTCAGCTCATACTCACTGTCATCAGTTGATTCTAATGACACTGAGCATCCCTGATTACAACTAGAAGTTTGAGAATTAATACCTGTTACCTTGGATTTGGTAATGTAGGTAGGAACATGCAGCTTATGAACAAAGTCTTCCGAAATGAAATTCGTTGTACTTCCACTGTCCAGCAGAATTCTTGCTGTATGGTGGTTACCTTCAGCGTCAGTCACCCTCACGAGCGCTGTGGAAAGTAAAATTACTCGAGATGTAAAAGATTGACTTGCTGATAATGCAGTGTTGTGTGCACTAGGAAGAACATTGTCACTATCGACGTGTAGCAGAGTATTGTGTTTTTGACGACAATATTTACAATGACCCAGTTTGCATTTGGAAACATCATGACCGGGACGAAGACAATTCATGCACAAGTTTGAACCCTGAACCTTTTTAATACGAGCCTGTACTGAGAGACTCTTAAACTGCTCGCATGCAAAAATGAAATGATCCCGACGACACATGGGACATGCCAGAGGTTTCAATGACTTCTCAGGTACAGCACTACTCTTAGGTTTGGTTGCAGGTGAAGTGGGTTCGCTACTAGCTGTTGCTATAGGCTTAGACTCCTCAATTGTTTCCAGTAAGTCAGCTCTGCTGGCAATGAAACTAATGAATGCAGATAATGTTGGAGGTTCGTGAAAAGTGTTTCTGTGCTCTTCCCACTGACGATTTGTAACGTGGTCGAGCTTACTGGTCATTATGTAAATGACAAGCACATCAACGAAGGCATTTTGAACTGGTTGACCAAGGGTTGCCAATGCTCTAAGATTTTTATTAGTAGTGTCAATTATGAAACGAAGTGACTTACTTGACTCTCTATCAATAGGCTTAACGTTAAAGAGTGCTTGCACATGATTGTTGATAAGCAATCTTTTGTTATCAAACCTCTCACAAAGTAGCCGCCAGGCAGCGTCGTAGTTTTCTGACTTGAAGTCAAGATTATCAATAACAAGAGCAGCACTCCCCTTTAAGGAAGCACGTAAATAATGTAATTTATTAATTTTATCTAAGTTATTGTTGTTATGTATTATAGAAACAAAGGTATCTCTAAATTCCAGCCAATCATGATAGCTACCTGAAAATTTGGGTAAATCAATTTTTGGTAAACGAATTGAATTGTGTTTGTGTGTACTAGTAATACAAGAATCCACCTCGGAAGTCGCGGAGTTCCCCTCAAGAAGCCTTCTTGCGCCGCTGATCAGCTGACGTGCAGAAGCCACCAAGCCGCAGTACAGCTTTTCAAATTCCTCACGTTCCGCATATTGCTCGCTGGAATCATCCACCAACGCTTCCAACTCATTCTGCAATGCATCATATTTCTCATATAAATTTTCAAATATATTAAGTCGATATTCGGTTTCGACGACTTGTACCTCACTCAACTTTTCACAAGACTTAGAAATATTTAAATAAGAACTAAATTGCGTAAGCTTGGCCTTAATTGAAGCTCGCTTCTTAATTAAGCTTTTTATATCAGTCATGACTGTGAAAATATAGTTAAAAGTCAGTTGCAGTAAATAAGAGAAGACAAAGAAAAAATAAATTAAAAGGAGGTACTTTAAAAAAATTTGAGCGATTTTTCCCGATACTAAACGATTAGCAACAAGTCATGAACGTAGACACAAGCAATAAGCAGAAAAAGATGAGATTGTTATAATAAAGGCGCTAGGTGTTTCCAATCGAAAGTGCTAAGTGAATTATGAAATGTTTTCCCTGCACACAGCAAATTAAATCCAAACCAATTCACAAAAACAATGTAAAATATTTCGTTTTAATATTATACTGAATAATATTTAAAAAGAAAGAAAACCGTTATAAATAACGGAATTTTGACTGGAACCCACAATAAATAAAATGTAATAATAACTATTGTAACTGGATGTTTTAAACCTTAACGGTTTTATAATGGCAGCTGAATAAACAAGTTGATAGGCTGAAGATTGGATTAACTAAATGATTAATTGACAAGTAACTATTACATAAGTTAAACTATTTGGAACAAAGGAAATGGAACGTTCTCACGGTTTTATGCTGTCAACCTCTGATGATGTGCTGACAATAGTGGCTCCGATGAGTAGAACCTGGGATCTTCTCGCTGTCGTTAGACGGATGTTGACGTAGAAGTTTTCGTGATCCGTGTCTCGACGATCTTTTCTTGCGCAGCCCGTTGGTTTGAACTCGATGAAGACGGCTGTTGCCGTATCGATGTTCACGATGACCCAATGCAGACAATGACACGCGAAGAAAATGAAGACTTCTTGTGAACCTGAACCCGTAGATGAAGTTCTTTGTTCTCCAACCGACGAACCGTTGAATTTTTGAATTTGAAGATACGTTATTTTTTCCGATCGAAGTTCCGTTACGAAGATACGTTATTTTCTCCGTTTTGGTTCAAACTATAACGGTCGAAGGACCATATGTTTCGACGATAGCTTGTGGAGATAATAAATGAAATGATAGCGGACTGTATAAAAGTTGTAATTACGTGATTATAATAATATTGTGAATATGAAATGCGTAAAGCGCAGTCGTGCTTGAAGACGCGCAACAGCTGACTGTCCGTGGTGTCGGGGCCTCGCTCCGCCGCCGGGGCCGCTGGATGAACCGCTGCCCCCGCACCCCTCTTTCACTCCCGCGGCGTACGGAGTGCGGCGCGCTGCTGATGGTGGCTGCTGGGTTGAGGGTAGTGGCCTCAACAGTTAGCGATATGACATTTACGTGTGGGGAAAAGCCGCTAATTTCAAATTATGGTGACGTCATGATCATAATTCAACAATAGTAGGTGTTGTCACCATAGAAAAGAAGCTAGTTCAGGATATGTAAAGCCAAGAACAAGGTGTTGTCTCAGCTTGTGAGATAAGTTAGTCCAGTATTTGACTGCGAAAAGCTAAATTAACTGAGATGCAGAATAAATGTGATCAGCATTTACCATAATAGAAACCGAACATCTGTAGTAATTATTTCGGGTCGGCTTTGCAGTTCAATAAATAAAAATAATAAAATAATAATAAATATTCCACAACTATCACACAACGCCATCTAGTCCCAAGCTAAGCAGAGCTTGTGTTATGGGTACTAGACAACTGATAAACATACTTATATATTTCTAAATACATACATATTATAGATAAATTACACCCAGACACAGAACAAATGATCGTGCTCATCACACAAACATTTGTCCTGGGTGGGAATCGAACCCACGACCTCCAGCATAGCAGTCAGGGTCACCAACCACTAGACCAACAGGCCTGTCGATAAATCAACAGGCCTGTCGAAATACATCCGAATCAAATATTCCAACCCGAAAAAAGTATGTAACACTCATAACTATTTTCTACCTTCGGTTCTTCGAAAATACGTCGGTAAACCTTATGATATTAGTTATTAGTCATTACATTGTACACTCTTCTTTACCTTTGTTTCATATTTTTGTAGCCCGAGGTGCTCTTTGAGGCTGATCAACGTACATACAAGTATATCTTTCATTTGTTAGAAAAACATTGTAACAAGAACTGTTGTGTTTTCCGGCAAGAAATAAATAAATAACTTGCTTTTACTACCCACGCGTACCTACACAATATAGAAAATGTCAAACCCCCCAACGTTGGATTAAAATAATCCTAGAAAGAAAATTGAACTTAAAAATAGGTATATTTTCTTAATCATAAGAAAATATACATTGCATTATCTTATTTTTTTTCGTAACAGATTATCTTTGGAGGATGACCAATGTTGTTGTTTTTTTTTGAAGTGAAAACTTCTTTAGCGGCGTTGAGCACTTTTCTGTAATGGGTATAAAATCTTAAACTCGCGTCAGGACACGTGACCCTGACCGAAAAAGCGTAGGACGGCGCAGGGCGCTTGCGTGAATGTTCGTGTGACTTTATTACTTTTAAAGAAGTTTGTATGCTGGATACATTCGTTGCTAGGTAACATTGTTTATAAAAGATGTACGTCACATTGGAAAATTATTGAAATAAAAAGTCAACCATTTTTGCGAGTTTTACTAAAATCTGTTCACAAGATATTTCCAACAATTACTATTCAAGTTTTCACTTCTGCCGGCACTCCCAGAGTGCAACCCGTCGTTTTTTTTGTCTGTCCCATTCCTGGGCAAAGGCCTCCCTCGCGAGCCTGTGCGTCCTCCTTCCAATTCTGGCAGAACCTGTCCAGTTCGTCCCGCCATCTCCTTCGCGGTCTACCGCAACCCCGTCTCACTGTTTCAGGGCTCCAGTTTTGAGCTATTTTGGCCCACAGTTTGTCCGGCATGCGGCAGACATGTCCTGCCCAGTCCCATTTGAGTTGGGCAGCGCAGTATTGTGTTTCGAACGCGATCCGTTAATTTAACACATAATATACTGCGCTCCATTGCTCGTTGGCAAACCTTGAGTCTTGACTTCTGACCAATGTTGTTATTATTTTTATATCTTATTATACCAGTACGTAGCCACACTGTGTTGCTGCATAATCCCGCTTTCATACACTAAGAGCTCAATCACGTATAGACATCTAAAGAATGTTATTTTTTCAAGATGTGTTTTTTTTTACTGTGTCAACGTTTACTGCGTGCACAAGACCAAAGAGGAAATTTTATCTCCTTGCAGAGTACTACGAAGATATATAGGAGTGCGCTCATTATGGACACAAATAGTTTTAGCAGTCCATAAATTTGACAGGCAACAAAAGGCATTCAGTGAACGGCAGCTTTAATGCCTTTATCAAACAAACAGGCGAGTCCGAAGCGATAACGAATCGATACGAGACGTCATCGTCAGTCCGATAGTTCTGTCATGCTATCGGATCGCTTTCGCTTTTCTATGTGACTGGATTCAAACAATTCCATACATTACAAATAAAAACGCCTCGCATCGCATTCGTCACGCCTGTCTGTTTGACAAAGGCTTAACAGTACACACGGTGTCATATTGACTATACTCTTATAATTAAACATTATATAAAAAGCCTTTCAAATCAAAATGAATCACAATATTCAACTCTCTAATTGAAAGCTCAAACCATTATGTCCATAATTTCCTACCAATCATTGTGGGTACACTGCCCACATCCTATTCACTATTAAAACAGACATATTGTATTTGCAAATTCTGTTGTTTACCTGTACAGTTATATTACAAACTGATGTTTGGTTTAAAATGTTGTGCGCCAATATTTAATTTTAATTCGTATTTGCTTTACGCTCTGATTCACATATTTTCTCTAACATCCATGTTTATTTCAGGTTTGTATTTAAACATTTATTAATCCTGTCAGTTTATTTAATTAAAATGTTACTGTCTGCATTACAGTGTTTACTTATTCATAAACCTTTTCTTGTAAAAATACGTGCTCTTATTATAAAATACTTTGAGACCACTATTCAACAGAAATGTTTTCTTAAGAAAATGTAATAAACTAAAAAAATCATCAATTAAAATAAAAAGCGCAGTAAGCGACTAATCAACTGCTACGCTGAGTGTCACAGGTTCGATTCTCATACGGAAAAAATATTTGCTTGATCTACAAGTAGTTGTTCCAGGTTTGTGAGTTTAAATGTTTGTAAACGCCACAAATTACATCCCCACGACACAAATTACACCACAATGCCAAACAAAAATAAAAAATCACTGAAACATTATGTGGAAAACTATACCTGGAAATCGAAACTTGGACATTAAGCTCAGCAGTCGCTTTTGCGACCAACGAAACTGTCCAAACTTCTGCTAAATTCTCGATGGAATAACACAATTTGTACATCCTGGAAATCGAACTCTGAAGCTCAAACTGTCGATTGTGTACAAGACCGACGAGATTTTATACGGAAATCTAATTTCCACAAGAAAATAAGACTCTAAAACTTATTAATCATTCCATAAATCAATTCTCCAGAACAACAGATTAATCATTTTCTTTTGACTAATATTAATTTCGCATGATTCCAAACATTATTATACTAAAACATTAAACTCCATGTCAGTCTGCCGGACCTGTGAGAAACTTGGCGTGCGCTGAGTAATTAAACACACACATTGAAGTGGAACCTCGTATCGTGGCTAATCTAACCAGCGCACCACTAATCTCCGTCTGAGAGCAAAACATAATTGTATTTGTGGAGAATACCGCTAGTGTTTCTTCTTCGCAATAGAATAAGTACGACGAGAGTGTAAAGTCTATAAAAAACTTTGATCACACACGCATTTGATGTTTGGCAGTTCTGTTCTGTGTAGCATAAGTAGTTCTGTTATTTTTCTTAACTTAAGACTACGGCTTATAATGGCCCCGGAGGATTTGATTGAGGTGTGCCAAACATTTCACCCATATTTAGCCATGTTCTATTATGTCTAACATAAGCAGATCTGTTCCTTTTCTTAACCCAAGACCTTTGACACGGTCGCGGGACTGTACGAATAAACGTGACCCTGGAATGTAAAGGGCTATTGAAGGACACCGCGGATTTTATTCAGTACGAGTCTGACAGTCCCTCCCGCTCTGCCCAGGGTGGGAGGACTCATTTGATGATTTTACCACGTAAAAAAAAAAGACCTTTAACACAACTACATTTTATGTATTCTCCCACAACGCATTGATACTAAGACCACCTTTCCTAATTTGGTTATTTTTTTATATTAAATAAAGTCAGCACGCCGCATGGATGCGTTATCATCTTTAACACTACAAACACAAACAGACCCTTCATTGATTTAAAAAAAAACACTTCTAAAACAATTCCACTAACTCCTTCCAAAAAGTACTTAAAACATTGTTTCACCCCCTGATTACTTAATAATCCCCTTGGCAGCAATATCACGGTTATCTTCAACGCCCCCTTTCTAATCGACTCAGTCGTGGAGATTAAAAAACGGGAAAGATCTTGTTAGAAAGTAATTTGATTACAGAGGATCTCTTCTAATCCATTTTGGGTTCTTGGAGGATTCAGTTCGCGTTCAAATGGGTCTGTAAACGAAGGATTAAGGTTGTATTCTGTGAAGGTATACCGGTATCTCAATAAAGGTATTTTCAACAAGTAATTTCGACTTTTTGTCGATTATGCTTTGAGGAGTAATGTAATGGAATTTTAAAATGTTTTTAAAACATAGCTTCTTTAAGGGGTTAGCGGAAATTAAATACGAGCCCGGACATCACCAAAGGAGTTATTACACTGAAGCGATCAAGACATATTTTAAGCCGGGTCCAGACATGATCATTTGACCGATCCTATCACCGTATCCGATCACCGTATCCGTATCTGCGTATTGTATCAAGCCCCGTATCAAGTTGTGGACGCCTCCGATTTGCTCCGTATCCGTATCTTCACAATAGTCATGATCGCGTATCAAATTGCCATCTTTTTCTTCAATTCGCCAACTGGACACTCCATTTCGACGGAGAGTTCATTCCAGGCCTCCTGCTTCAGATTCCTGTTGTAATAGCTTTTGTGGCTGGGGTCCCATAATACTTGCTTTTCTTTATAGGCCTCGATAAATTTAATAACATTTTCATTGTTCCAATTCATTGTTTTTACTTCACGGCAAGGACTGAAAATGACGCGCACGTGCAACCGACCGAGCGTCGCGAGTGACGCGTCCAGCCGTATCATAACGGCGTATCGAGATCCCGTATCATGATACGTACATCATTACCCGTCCACATATGCGATCGTGATACGCGTCAACGATACGGATACGGTGATCGGATCGGGCAAATGATACATGTCTGGACCCGCCTTTAGTTGATGCAAGTGCAAGACCTCACATAACATAGCCATCTCCCCAAACGATTTAGTATGAGTCAGACATTAGTTACAGCTAAAAAAAGGTGTTCGCACACACCTTCACGTTACATTTTAGTCTCACATTACTTGGAAAAATAAATTAGTATATTTTGTATGAAGGCCGAGCTTTAAAAGGAAATTATTGGTGGAGTTCTTCAGAAAAGACGGGTGTTCTCAATCGACTCTTGGCATGCTTGAATAAGCAGATGTTAAAAGTGAACGACACGAAATTAGATTGTTAAGTATGTTTGTTGTTAAGTTTATTGTTAAGTGGCGTCTGGCATTCTGTAGTTTTTGCCTACCCACATCAGGTATCGTTGCAACGTTTTGTCAGGCCATTGACTGAATGAAATTGTAATTGCGTTCGGTCAAAAACATGATTATAAGTTATAATTATTTTCATAGAAAGGTGCTCGATAGTAAAATAAATTAATTTTGCCTACCACTTTGTTGTTGATAGTGAAGGATTTTTCGGTCGATTTAGCCTTAGCCCTTGCGCTCCTTGAAAACTTTGTAACTTTTTTTTTTAATCGTGGTAAAATCATCAAATGAGTCCTCCCACCCAGGGCAGAGCGGGAGGGACTGTCAGACTTGCACTGACTAAAATCCACGGTGTCCTTCAATAGCCCTTTACGTTCCGGGGTCACGGTAATTCGTACAGTTCCGCGACTTTGTCACTTAACGAAATGTAAGTAGCTAAATCTTGATGAAGCTATTTAAACGAAAACTTATTTTAGTTTGGTACTTTGTATTAATTAATATAAAACAAGGTTGTGAAACAGTGTATAAAACGGGGACGGGAGGTATAATGGGGACATACACTCTTTAGGCAAACTTAACACAATACTAACGTAGCGCAAGTGCCAACAGGACGCCATTTGTTAATGATCGCTTGCAAATGACGTTCTGTTGGCGTGTGTCCCATCATACCTTGCGTTCCCGTCTTATGCACTATTCCCCTTTCTTATCGTGGTAAAATCATCAAATGAGTCCTCCCACCCAGGGCAGGGCGGGAATGCACTATTCCCCTACGCAAAAGATATAAGAGTCGATATCCTAATGATACGAGTGTGTCGAAGTTTTGAGACATAATAATTAGGACTCTGAGCACTAAACTTAGTTTACTCTGACCAAATAAAATACAACATAAAAAGCACGTTAGTGATTACAATACATACGTATACCCATTCGTAAAGTGCCACAAACCTTAAAAAACAGTAAAAGAGTCTTTTCCACAAATCACATAATAATATAAATGCAAATAAGGACCATTTGTGGCAAATTTACGAGTAACGTTTAAAATAACATTAAGAAAGAAGATGTATTGTATTTCCTTTAGACCTAGAATCTGTTGAATACTAAAAGTCCTACATATCAGGCTAGATAAGGTTGTGTTTTCTTTGTTTCTTGAGTAAAAACAAAGCTCATTCATCATTGAAAATAGCTTTTTAACTTTAAAAGCAAGGAAAGTCAAGCCATAAGAAATTAATTCTTGGAAGAATAGAGATATAAAATTGGTCATGCTACGTGTGTGAGTTGATCAACAAGAACTTACCAAGTTTGAAAGAAAACTGACTATCTTAAGATTATATTTATAATAAAATCAAGTCGACTGACAACCATACATCATAAAACAAAAACCTTAGCCTTACAATGAAGCTCAGAGCACCACAAATTGCCTTCACACCATAAAACAAGGCCATGTAGGGGCTCCAACCAATCCCAAGTGTTTACGACACCCTTTATTATCCTTTCAAATGATCGCGGCAGATGAAAACGTTTCGTGTTGATAGATCATGGTGATTGAAGCTTTTCTATTTTAATTAAATAAGGGAGATTTTATGAAGTTTGTTCGATACTACTGCTGTTTTTTGAGATTCCGGAGTGAACAAGGAACGCTTAAGCCTTTGTCAAACAGACAGGCAATAGCGAACCGGATCGAGTCCGAAGCTATACGAGACGTCAAACTGGGTGCAGCGAACCGAGGTGTGGCAGCTGTATTAGCTGGCTTTTTATGAACGACGTCAAACAGAGCAAATACGCCTTCGCCACGTCTTCGCATCGGTTCGGTCACGCTATCGGGTCGCTTCCGCTTTTTTATGTGACTGGATTCAAATAATTCCATACATTACAAATAAAAACGCCTCGCTTCGCTTTCACCACGCCTGTTTGACAAGGCTTTATAGTTTCGCTATATAAGTTCTTCCGTTAGTCTGCTTGTCTTTCTGTCCACAGCATAGCTCAGAGACGCTTGGTACTACAATGCTATAATTTAACAAAAAAATCTTGTAAAATATTTGTTTCATGGTACCTTCTGGACACGTAAAGTGGTTTTTTTTTTAGTTACTAGTTGATGTATTTTTGTTTTATTGTTTAGCTATTTGAAAGGGTTTAATACAAAGGATGATAAAAGGAATGTTGCAGTAACTACCACGCCTGAAATCAACGAAGGCTTAGGCGGCGTGTACCTAATAATACACCCATCTCTCCAGTTATATCAAAGAACCGTGTAATATGGAACGAGGCCTGTCGTCATCCGAGCACAAGTCCTGTGATTCAAATGGGACCTCCCTTATTTTTTTGTTGTTTTAGTTTAAATTTCCATTTTTCTGTTTACATACATACATACATAAACTCACGCCTTCATCTCATTGTGGTAGGCGGAAACTACAGAGCGTCACCTGCTGCGATCCTTACATACTCATTTCACCTCATCCACTCGTAATCAGCTTGTGTGTATGACCAGATCATACAGCTGGTCATACACACAAGCTGATTACGAGTACTACGCACCCGGCCTTTCTGAAGCAATTCACCAATAAGGTTAGTGTAGGTCTTCCCAAGGCGTTCCCGGCTTCACCTCCGTCTTATAGATTCCTTTTATTAGTCGCCTTTCATTCATCCTCTCAATATGACCGAACCATCTCGGCAGCATTTTTCTGTTTCTTGTGTTTATTTTATTTTTTGTGGTTTCTGCCAAATAAATGCTTTTTCTCTCTTTCTTTTCTTTCATTGTTAGTAGTCGATGGTCGACCAACGATGCAAACACTAAATGAGTAAGCTTACAAACTAGGTATACTAATAAATACTGCTGTGAGCATAGATAGTTGTTCCCTATCAATTAATGATACAGGTATGAAATACAATATTACATCTAAAGATACTTATTGAGTTCAGAATTTCAAGGAGCAGGTAAACAAAACAAAAGGTTTCTATTACAGGTTGAAGAGTACCTTCAAAGGTACGAGAGGTTCTTATGTTTGAATTAATTCTATAGGTATTTGAACAATACTTCATTCGACAGTATGATACGATTACCAATCCATTTGGTGCTTGGGAATTGAGACAATCATTGTTTTCGAGCCACTATTTTCACTTTGTTAAAACGTTGTGAGAAACTCGAATGTCCTAGAACCAAAAATTGGACGACATGTGACATATACCACCCAATTGCATCCGGATTGCATCGGGTGGTAGATGCATAGTCCACTCCCTCTCTTATGCCTTTGTCAAACAGACAGGCGATAGCGAAGCGTTTCCGAAGCGATACCGAACCGAAGCGCGACGTCGTCGGTCCGATAGTTCTGTCACGCTATCGCTTTCGCTTTTCTTCTTGACTGGATTCAAACAATTCCATACATTACAAATAAAAACATCACACTTCGCATTCGTCACGCCTGTCTGTTTTACAAAGGCTTTAAAGAGAAGCCCTTTGTCCCAGCAGTGGAAACACAGTCTGATTACAAAGATGTTTATGTGTGTTAGTTTATGTGAAGAGTTTATCGCTAAATAATGATAGTCACAAGAGTTGATCCTTAAGATTGAGCCTCGCTTGCCTAGGTCGATCTGTGGATGGGCGATCTGACATAATATAACGATTCAGTGAGCTGTAAGCCATGCAGGCATTAAATTACATACATGGGGCAACCGACCTCCACAACCTGGGACAGCAGATGGAATGGAAGTTTATAACACCACAGGTATTGCTTGCGCATTGTCGACCCTGCAACTCATCCACACCTTTTTTTAAACGGTACTTACAAATCTAGAACAAGAGCATATTTTCATACTTCTGCTCTTTCGTTAAAAAATCGTAATGGTATATTTGATAACTAACTTTATTTTCTACATGGTTTAGTTTAGTTTAGCTGCAACTAACCACGTGAACCAATGTTTCCAAGTAAGTATTAAAAGTTACATGTATGGAGGGACGCTTTTTTCCTTATTTTTAGCTTTTCGTTCGCGATATCAAAGCAAAAGTTTCATTAAAATTGTTACTTAGTACACAGCGCTTCAATTTACAGGAAAAATGTTACATATTTTATGTAGTGTTCGGAAACAGGTTTTTTGTATTACCATTAAGTATATGAAGGGACCTGACCCTCATCAGAATTATTAATTGGATCCATGATCCCAACTTATTATGTTGCACTTAGTGGGTAGGCGTGGATTATCGGGCGAAGAAAATAGAACCGTTAAATATCACACAATCACTTTAATTCTCAAACTAATTTCGATTAAATAATCAGATCACAAAGAAATAGCACAAGTAAGACACTCCACCGAGCACGTAGTTCGCCTGTGCGATCTCGACCGAGTCTCAAATCATACTGCCAGTAAATCGTCGCTTCACTGCGCACTAGCGCTCGGTGTTGCGTCAGAGTGTCGTGTGATTGGCTGTGACGTAGCAGACAGATAATTCTTGTTAACGACACTCTTAAGCTAACAGCGACATCTATGAAATGTATCTTAACACTAATTTTAATATTAAAGCGCCGTCATATCTTAACACTAATTTTAATATTAAAGCGCCGTCACGGCCGTTCTGACATTCGCACGTCCTCGTGCGTGTCCATCCTCTTAAGTCGCCGCTTGTCCATTATTCTGAAAAGAGAATAAAACTGGTAGCAACATTACTTTGTACGCTCGTCCATCACTGACATACATTACAACATTTTATAGCCCACAAACTCAACATCTAGGAGCTAACCCAGACAACTGAAATAAGGCTCCCTTCGACCAGTCAAGAGTGTCACACATCTCAATTGATCTCATAGCCTCTCAGGCTAGACGATCAGTGCAATAATGTGATCCGGAACATTGGCCTGTCTAAGCCAGTTCCTTAGATCACACAACTTCACACACCATTGGATATGATTCGGAACATCGACCTGTTTAAGCCAGTTCCTTAAACCATACAACTACACACACCATAGGACGTGATCCGGAACATCGGCCCGCTTAAGCCAGTTCCTTAGATCTCGCAACTAGACACACCATAGAACGTCGACCCTCATGAGCCAGTCCCTTACATTAGCCTCACCCAGATAACTTAATCTCACAGATTAATAGCAACTTTACCTTTAATTATGTTTATTCGCTCTCGGAGGCCGAGAGGGTTCCAGAGCTAGCTGTCACCGTACGGGAACTACAAATCGACAAGGTATCACTGTCATCACCAGATGATACCCACTCTACTCCCCGATCGTGGACCGCCGTCTCGGCCTCCTCCAAGTTATTGCTTACGGTAGTAGCTATGTCTAGCAAGCCTTCATAGCCCCCGGGTACCGCACGCAAATTCTCATGACTATATTTGTATGTTCTATTGGATCCATCTATGTTCTTTAATTTATATCTGTCGTTATCTAACACGTCAGTTATAACAAAGGGACCTCTGAATTTCCTATGAAGTTTAGTCTGACTCCTTTCGCTACATTTAATGAAGACAAAATCGCCCTTTGAAAATGGTTTCAATGTTGCTCTACCGCGATTGAAGCGCTCTACTTCTGACGTTGCAGCTTTCTTAATATTCTCGGATGCTATCTCGCGAATTTCATTTAAATCTAGCCTTGGTTCAGGTTCGGAACTCGAAGCTATGCGTGATAGACCTAAGGACCGCGCGCGAATGCCGAACATTAGTTCTGTGGGTGTGTAGCTAGTTACCCTAGACCGTGTGCTATTTAACGCTAGTTGTACTTCATGAAGTTCGTCACGCCACGTTTTGTTTGGATCATTTTCTATTATAGTAAGTAAGCATTTTAATGTCCGCATAACTCTCTCTACTTGACCATTTGCCCTGCTAGAACCGGTGGCAATAAGATGTAATTCAATACCATGGTCACTACAAAATTGCTTAAAATCTGCACTGATATAACATCTGCCTTGATCTGCAATGATCCGTGAAGGTGCTCCGAAAAGACAGACAGCTTTTTTTAGTGCTCTAACTGCACTAGCTGCGTCTAAAGAGGAGGTGTGCTCTAGAAGGACGTATTTGGTGAATGAGTCAATAATGACGGAAGAATACTCTTTTCTATCACTTTTTCCACTTAACTTCCCAGTGATGTCTATATGGATAGTATGCCATGGTGTAGAAATTTTAGGTATTGGATGAAGTCTAACTTGTTGAGCCCCTGAACATCCCTTAGAGGCCTTGCATACAATGCACGATTCAACAAATTTTCGCACCTGCTTGGCCATTTCGGGGAACCAGTATTGTTCATAAATCTTATCAAGGGTTTTGTCTGCACCAAGGTGCTTAATTTCTGTGTGAACATGATTAATTAAAGTCCAAGTGAGAGACCTTGGGACTATTGGGAGCCAGAAGCTATTTTTGTTACGCTCAATTTTCCTGTAAAGTACTCCTTTACGGACGTCGTAAGTGTGAGCCACTGCTTCTGGCAGCTCTTGGTTGTTATGCTTACTGACGAGATCCTGGATTTCAGAGTCGCGCTTCTGCTCTACCGAAAGCCACCCTTGATGCAATTCAACAAACTGCACAATTTTAGTTTTAATTGTATCTCCAGATTGTGGGATGGGATTATGTACCAGCCCCGGAATGGGATTTCTGGACAGAAAATCAGCATGTTCCATGCTACTCCCACGCTTATGGACAATATCGAAATCATAGGCCTGCAAAAAGGCCCACCATCTGTGAACACGTGGTGTGAGATCAGTCTTCGATTTCGATGCTTTGAGAGAGTTACAGTCTGTATAGACTGTGAAATGTTGCCCGTACAAGTAATGTCTGAAATTTTCAACAGCTCTAACGACTGCCAGAGTCTCTAACTCGTAAGAGTGATATCGCGATTCTGTTTCGGAAGTTCGCCGGCTGAAGTAGGACACGACATGAGGAACGTTATCCTTTCTTTGGATCAATATTGCCCCGTAGCCCTCAGAGCTTGCGTCAGTGTGGAGTTCTATGGGTGCGTCAGGGTTAAATATAGTCAGTACCGGTTCTGATGTTAGTATTTCGACCACTTTCTTGTGAATGACATCGTGTGTCTGTGTCCATTTAATAGGCCCTTTTAATTTAGTCAAAGGATATAGTGGTCCGACAATACGAGTGTAATTTGGTATAAAGCGTCTAAAGTAGGAAGCAAGACCTAAAAACTGCCTAACTTGAGAAGCGGTTTTCGGAATGGGTGCCTGTACCAATGCATTTATTTTCCTGGGATTTGGAGTTACTACTCCAGCTTTTATTACATAACCGAGATAATCAACTTCCGTTTTCATAAATTTGCATTTTTTGAAATTAAATGAAAAGCCAGCATCCGATAATGCCTTCAATGTTACATCTAAGCGTTCTAGCCCTTGGGAAATATTAACCGAATAACACAAAACGTCATCCATGTAAGCAAGCGCTACTTTGTCTTTAAGGGTACCTAAAGCTTTGTTAATGCAACGCTGATACACAGACGCGGCATTTCTAAGTCCGAAAGGCATGGCCAAATATTCGTATTGGCCATCAGGGGTCACGAACGCTGTTCGTGCTATGCTATCGCCATCTGGGTCAACACAAATTTGATGGTACCCTGATGCCATATCTAGACAAGAAAAATAGTGCGCTCCGTGAAGCCGGTCTATTTGTTCGTCTATTCTGGGTAAAGGAAAATGTTCGGGGCGCGTGTTAGAGTTAAGTTCCCTGTAATCTACGCACATCCTATCCGTGTTATCCTTTTTTTTGACAAGAAGGATTGGACTAGCGAATGGTGAGGAACTTTCACGAATGACGCCCGCATTCAAGAGGGAATCGATTTTTTCTTTGACTATTTCTTTCTCTGTTGGGGATAATCTATATGGGCGTCTTTGTACTGTTTTACTTGGATCAATAGGGTCTAAACGTAAAACACCCGTTTTAACGCGACGCGTAGGTATACCATCAATAAAGAATTCACTATACTTTTGCAATATCTGAACTAATGCGAGTTTATCTTCACCCTGTAGGTCAGTGTCGATACTATTAAAATCGAAATAATGAGGCATTTCAGTAATGTTAACTTCTTTGCGCAAAGAGAATGTTATTTTGTCACTATCTATATGTACATGGATACCGTTATCTAGTAGGTCCCTACCTATAATTACCGGTTCTGTAATTAACTTATCAGGCACAACATGAAACAAAAGGGACACAGTGACGTTTTGAATTTTAACAACGCTCAATATTTGAGATTCACATTTTACGTTTTCTTTGCCTATGCCTGTAAGGTAAACTAAATCGAAGTGCATAGTACCCGGGAACTTGTTGGCAAAGCTAAAAGTTACAAGTGAACAAGCAGATCCACTATCAAAGAGAAAAGAAACGAGCTCACCAGATGATGTGGTCAGGTTACTCCTTGTCGATTTGAGTTCGCAGATGTTGACCTCCTTGACGGCAGCCGCTGCCGCTGTTCCACGGCCTCCTTTTCGGTCTGGGCACGACGATGCAACGTGTCCTGATTGTCCGCACACGTAGCAGGTGATACGATTCTTATCGTGAGTCCTCGGTGTTGGGGTTCGATTCGAAGCCTTTACTTGAGATGAAGGCTCGTCCTGTCGCTTGCGGCAATCAATTGATTTGTGCCCTGGTTTGCCACACCGATGGCATGTGCCGTTGAAGCGGTTCTCCGTGTAGCGAGGTTTTTTGGTGTCACCATCATATCCCTCGCTGCTTTCATTTCTTCGTTTAAGAGAAATTCCATTCAGAATGCGAAGCAGTTGGGCTCTTGTTACCACGTTATGTGAGTGTAATTCTCTTCGAATTGTGCTGTCCTTTTGGCACAAGACTGATGCAACAAATCCCGTCAATATATCTTCGGCCATTTCTGTACGTGGTATGCGCTCTATGAGGCTCCACAGGCGTGTAGCAGCCTCGCTAGCAGTTTCTTTTGCGGTTATTTGGAAACGCAATATTTCGTCGAAACAGCTCGGCCTTTAAGAGCATGGGTAAGAGCTAACAGTAATTCGGAGCCATCCAGATTTCGGCTATGAACTATTATTTCAGTGATTTGGCACCAACCTTCTATGTCAGCATCAGCATCATCAGGATCAAATCGTATCAATCGCGCAGTTGCGTTGAAATTTGACGTTTGAGGTTGAGCGGTTGCCAGCAGCCGAGACAACAGACTTTCCATATTTTGCAGTAGGTTAGACGTTGGCGGAGCCACTACACTGTCTCCATTATTTTCTTCAGGTCCTTGCCCTCCGTATCCCACTTCTGATGAAGGGACCTGACCCTCATCAGAATTATTAATTGGATCCATGATCCCAACTTATTATGTTGCACTTAGTGGGTAGGCGTGGATTATCGGGCGAAGAAAATAGAACCGTTAAATATCACACAATCACTTTAATTCTCAAACTAATTTCGATTAAATAATCAGATCACAAAGAAATAGCACAAGTAAGACACTCCACCGAGCACGTAGTTCGCCTGTGCGATCTCGACCGAGTCTCAAATCATACTGCCAGTAAATCGTCGCTTCACTGCGCACTAGCGCTCGGTGTTGCGTCAGAGTGTCGTGTGATTGGCTGTGACGTAGCAGACAGATAATTCTTGTTAACGACACTCTTAAGCTAACAGCGACATCTATGAAATGTATCTTAACACTAATTTTAATATTAAAGCGCCGTCATATCTTAACACTAATTTTAATATTAAAGCGCCGTCATATACGTTAATATTTAGGTGTCCTAAGATTTAAATTGTTCCATTTTGCTCGATTTTTTCGCCCAGCTTGTGCTGAGTAGAGTTAAATCCCTAAGTTAAATATTATGATATATGCCTTGGTTGTTGACTTTAATGACAAAAGAAAAGAAAACTAAATGGGTGCCAAGTTCAATGGTCAGTCCTGAAATTTATTTATAACAACATCAAATATAATTTCTTCTCAAACTTATATTTAAATAAGGATAACATATTGTAGCCTGAATTCTGACTTGGCTAGTTCTCATATACGAATTATTGTGTTCGATGGTTAGCTTCTACCAGCAAGTCAAATTTTCGGAATAATAAAATAAAAACCGACTAGTAACAGGTTTAGAACTTATGCAGGCTATAATATAATTCGTACACATGTAAAATTAACTGTCAAAAAGCAAAAAAAAAAAACGACGGGTATAAACACACACGAACATTCGCGCAAGCGCCCTGCGCCGTCTTACGAATTTTCGATCAGCTCACGTGCCCTGACGCGAGTTTAACATTTTTTCACCCATTCCAAAAAAAGTGCACAACGCCGCTAAAGAAGTTTTCACTTCAAAAATACGAAGGAGAGTCCAACAACCTTATCTCATTGCCAGATGTACTCAGACGTACCTATATATCTCCA
Source organism: Agrotis puta (assembly GCA_943136025.2). NCBI lineage: Eukaryota > Metazoa > Arthropoda > Insecta > Lepidoptera > Noctuidae > Agrotis > Agrotis puta. The sequence goes on along the minus strand of OW964169.2, from coordinate 15,064,430 downwards.
CCTGAGACGTAGAAAAGCACTCAACAAGTTTATCGATCGTGAGAAGTAAACAGCCAATAAGACCACTGATGGATAAAATAGCCCCCCACAAATAAGATTATAGGAACCGGGAGAACAAACTCAATTGCTCAGTACTTAGGTACTATGTTTCTAGTTACTGTGCTTATGTTGGCAATATTGGATCTCGATAAGTTTATTGAGTTGAAAATAGAAAACTGTGTGCACTTTAAAACTATCTACTTGGTCTCGACTTAAGGCGATGCGAAATGCGGTGCTGCTAACATTTTCTATTATTCGTTTTCGACGCTATTTGTACTGAGCAAAACTATTTAATTTTTCCCTGCAGCCGCTGTCATAAACTGCTTTATTTGATGTGGGAAACCATGTTACTGAGAAGAGAGAAGTAATTTAGGAGTTTTAGGTACTTAGACTCTTTTTCCACTCCACCCAGAACGAAAGGAATCGTTTTTTGATTTTACCACCCAAACAAAGGAAAAGGTCGCGGCAACTCTTTTAAACAATCTATCTAGCAATGTCTATAACACGCTTGCTTTTTAAGTATGTACGAGTATATTGCATGTAGAAAGTAAGTGAAAATTCAACGCAGTGCAAATTATAGCTTTCCCACAATTATTATATTGCCTCACTTACGGTAAGTTAAGGTTCTAATAAACTTGTAAAGAGCATTCTTGCGAATGTTACATTACAGAAAAACAAACGATAACGTTTAAGCGAGCTTCTTACCGAGCCGACTATTAAGTTTGACCTCTTCATGAAGAAGAATTTTAATAGACTCGAGCGTTCGCCAGAAAGATCGTGAGAATGTTCGTAGCGATGAGTAATGGGCAACTCGCTGTCTGACCATGGACCATGCCCGGGTCGACGGCGCGTTGTGTTCCACGCGCGCCCCAAAGAGTGTGAGAAAAATGACGGGGCCCCCCTCTAGAGGGCCAAAGCCTGCCGGGGTCGCGGGACTCACGAATTACCGTGACCCCGGTACGTAAAGGGCTATTGAATGAAACCGTGGATTTTAGTCAGTACGAGTCTGACAGTCCATTCCGCTCTGCCCTGGGTGGGATGATTTTACCATGTAAAAAAAAAGCGATGTCTGGCTCTGTTCGTTATTCAATTCGACATAATTAGAAACAGTGAATGCTCGATGTTCTATTACGAGTTAATGCTCAAGTCTATTAGAATAAATAAAGAAAAAATTAAGATTTTACAATAATTAAGCACCCGAGAGCAACATAGGTACTACGAAACACACCAAAACTTTAATTACAAGTATATCTATACATTTATTATATTTTTGTGTTTGATACTTTTTAAAGGGACGTGAACTTAATGGAAATGTACATTATGTAGATAGGTACCTACGTCAATATTATTTATTTATAATATATTATTCTCCTTGGATATACTCCTTCTTTTGAACAAATATTGATTTTGATAATGCTTAGAAATGGTTGGTTGTTATTTATTTTTCTACCGTTGACGGTTTATTTGCCATATACCTTTCCGCGAAGGTTAAATCTTTTCATTTTATGAATACGACTGAGAATTCTACTACGACTACAGGCTTAAATAAATTATTAAAAATAAACTTTAAATAGATATTTTCACAATGAGCAGATGATGAATTATGAAGCTCAAGCTACCATTACACCGTTAAGTATGATCACCCCATGAATCTTTATATGATAAACGATTTTTTCTTAAAACCTTGATTAAAAAAAAAGTTATTTTTCTTTCGTACCTGTATATATATCACTAAATTAAACTCTAATTTCTAACTGTGCAAACCACACCCACAAATAAAGCTAAAACACACAGTTACACATACAGAAGACCCGCCAATCAATACCCAGCCTAATTACTCTTAAACAAACTGTTCCAGGTGACGTATTTGCGAATTTCGTTTTGTCTGTAAATACTCGTAAGTTCAATACACGAGTACTTGTATTTAATTTGAGAGATTGGAGAAGAAAATGAATTGGTTGGTTTTGGGGTTAACCCTTTATTATCAAACTAGCACTTCGCCCGCGACTTCGTCCGCGTGGGTTACGTACTTTCCTAATTCCCCCTTTTCACCCCCTTAAAGGTTAAATTTCCAAAAACCCCTTCTTAGTGCTCCTCTACATTATAATAGGAAGCCGTGTGCAAAATTTCACATTCCTAGCCCCAGTAGTTTCGGCTGTACGTTGATATGTCAGTCAGTCAGTTCTCCTTTTATATATATAGATGTCTTGAGAGGTTTCTAGGCATATTAATGTCGATGGAACCATCTCAATTTTAGCATCGATACTGGTTACAAACAAAAGTCGTTTACTTATGTCTGTACGCGTTAATTTCTGAATAACGACTGCACCGAATTAATATTTAAAAAAAACCTTGCTTGGAATTGATCATGGTGCGTTAATAAACACAGAAAATCACACGACGTCTTGTCTAATGACTTCCACCAAGGCATTTCGCGTTATTTTCCTTTTTTTCAAGTGTATGAATTGGCAAGAAAAATACAAATATCTAATATAAGATTCAACACTTTATTTACCTACCCTTTAAAAAAGTTATGTTTGACTTGTGATGAATGATCACCAACCCAAAGACTTGATATCAGCTTGAGCAAGCGTTTCTAAAGGCTTTACCAAACAGCGAGCTCACCGCGACGGCGGACAGCGTGACGGTAACGTGACGTCTCCTTAGCGTGCTTACTCACTATGAAAATATATGTGAGTCATCACACAAAATACGCCACGCTAACTCCAATGTTCAGCGGGACTAAGTCTTTCTTTCTAGTCGAAACTTTGCCTAGCCCTTATATCTCGGTCACAGGACTCACGAATTACCGTGACCCCGGTACGTAAAGGGCTATTAAAGGACACCGTGGATTTTAGTCAGTCAAGTCTGACAGTCCCTCCCGCCGTGCCCTGTGTGGGAGGACTCATTTGATGATTTTGCCACGATAAAAAAAAAGCCCTAAAACCCTTAAGGGCTTTTTTTTATCGTGGCAAAATCAGAGGCAAAGTTTAAATCTATGAAGGAGTCCGAAAACATTGACCCCAGCAGTTTTATCATTTCTACGATATAAAAGACACAACTCGCAGGAAAATACAGATCTAAAAGTTCATGTTAGTTCAGTATTTATACTCCAAACATCTTGATTCTTCAGCAATGTATAGAATTTTCAATAAGTTTGTCTCAAGTGTACTAACTTCCATTGAAAAGTCATAACTGGTATCCTGAGGTTCTAAGTTTGTGTAAGTTATGGACGGAACTCAAAAACTTTCATAAATAGAGGAGAAAGAGTTTTACTAGAGTAGATATTGTTTTTCCGGTTATAGGTCAGTTATAGGTTAGTCAGTGGCCGCCGAGGATGACAGCCCCGTGAGGCTGTCAAAACGGGTAACCTAAAGGTCTCCACGGATCCCAAAATCCTCAAATGAGTCCTCCCACCCAGAGCGTGACAGGAGGGACTGTTAGACTCGTACTGACTAAATTCCACGGTGTCCTTCAATAGCCTTTTACATTCCATAGTCCCGCAATAGGCACATGATGCTGTCGTTTTTTACGTTCATTTATTAGATGTGTTTGTGTTTCAGATATTACTTAAATTGAGTAGCTAAAAAAGTTTTCACAAACAATTTAATTACAGTCATGATTTTACAAATTTTCATTTTGACAAAACCAACATATTGTAAAACATAACTACAGTCGTACAACCAACAACGCAGTGTACGTTTTTATTTTTAATACTGCTTTTCTATAAGTCCGACCACAAAAGCATACGTTCACGCAGTTATAAAAAAAAAGTCAACCATATGCAAATGCAATTAGAATAAATAAAATACGCTGCCGTTGCTCTCTCATGCAAGTAAAATCATAAAATCCTGTTCGTTCTGTATTCCACATGTCGACTTCGTCGTTTTCTTTGGTTTATATTTTCCTTTTAAATTAAAACATGAAAAGAAAAGTTTTCTGGGAAACCTCGAAAACCTTAAAATAATCCTGTTTATGTAAAATACATTATATATGCTTCTTCAGTCGTGTTTTTGAAGTGAAAACTTCTTTAGCGGCGTTGAGCACTTTTTCTGTAATGGGTATAAAATCTTAAACTCGCGTCAGGACACGTGACCCTGATCGAAAAAGCGTAGGACGGATGGAGAGTAGACAGCTATCCCCTCTCTACGGCGCGGCGAAAATGTATGCCTGGGCCTACTGTTTCGTTTAGACGGCGCAGGGCGCTTGCGCGAATGTTCGTCTATGTTACAGCGTGCCACGAATCGAGGTCGAGGTCGAGGTCGAGGTCGACCTAGACCGTGTACGATAGCCCAATAAATGAATATTGTATTCTACCACATAAATGATAGTACTTTTATACTGATAAAGCAATTGGTGCAAAATTATTCCCTAACCATTCCAAAATATCAAACATGCTCAACGTTAATAATCAAGTTTTCACTTCTGCCGGCACTCCCAGAGTGCAACCCGTCGTTTTTTTTTTAATATTATCATATTACTTACTATCTTTTATTAATTTTAGATAATGTGTTGGGTATTTACTCGAGCCTTCATTTTATATTTTTTACAAAGTAGTTTAAAGTTAACTTAACTGAAATTCTGTAACTACTCCTGGTTTAGTTTCGTAAAAAGTCTTGTGCGGAGTAGGTACCCAACCATTTACTTTACGACAAAGTTTGAAGTACGAGGCATAAAAAAATACGTAAAAAAACTAATTTATGAATAAATGATATCAAAAAAGTATGAAGATACATCAATATCCAGTTTTTTTGTAAACATACTAGTGTATTTCCCGAAGAATATTACTACCGTTAATAAACAATATTTTATGCACATAATATGTGTTATAATAACTTATCTTGTGAGTCACGGAGGGTTCTTAGCATTATAAAAAGTTTCAAACATAGATATTATAAGAATTTTCCTTCAGAACCCAGAGACCAGCCCAAGCAGCTACAAAAGACAGCTATTTATTCTTCATAAGCCTCCAAGAGGAACACAAAAGAGGACCTACTTACATCTCTTTGACAATAACTAAACAAAAAGCTGGAAATAACAATAGACCCCAGTTTCGATTGCTGAGGACATAATATTGCTTTTACCTTTTGAAGTGAAAATAGATAGGCTGACTACTAGAAGAAGTGATAAATTAGTTATTTGTCGACAGCTATGTCCCTTTGGAAGCGTAAATCTTAAATACTTATAGGATCCTCACTTAACTTTGTCATGCTTATGTTTGACAAATTGTTTTCAATTCTGGTTCTGAATTAATGTATTAAACATAGAGTAGTTTTTACTTTTTCTTTATATGTTAAAGCCAATTTAGGGTTTTTGCATTTGTTTGATGCCAAATAGAAAAAATATATATTATAAACATTTGTTAAATCTAAATATCTCTGGACGAGCGGGTTCGCGAGAAGTGGAAGGAGTGGAGGGAGGCCTTTGCCCAGGAGTGGGACAGAGCAGCCTATTAAAAAAAATATCTCTGAGTAAATACTCAAATATTTTGGTAAACAACAGAATGACCTATTCGAACAAAAAAAATATATTTGCAAGACCCCAGAAAATGGGAAAACTTTTTCACTTTTGTGAAATTTCTTCAAATCACTTTTTGTCTGTGACACTTTTTGACCGCAGTCATTCATCATTAGCCCCAATTTTTTTGCGTCATACTTTTGTGAAAAAATGATATTATATGAAAAATAATATGAAAAATTGGTTGCCTGTAAAGTCGGTATACGGGCGAAAGTTTTACGTGACAACGACTTTGTTTATGTCTGTCTCTCTCGCTCTTAGGCGGGCTAACCATGCCCAAATGGAAGGGCCTCTCACTCGCTCTCATTATGAGCGCATAACGTGAGCGGAGCGTAACGCAGTTTCTTGAAGTGTCACCCGGCAAACCAATTTATAAGACGTTGTCACGTCAAAATGTATTTATAATTCAGGCCTTCCAACATTTCCACAGGGATCGGTCCTGGGGCCGCTCCTGTGGAACATCGGTTACGACTGGGTGCTGCGCGGCGACCTCCCTGACGGCGTCGGCGTAATATGTTACGCCGACGACACGCTCGTCCTGGCGGAGGGAGAGTCGCACCAGGCGGCGGCCGACCTGGCGACGCAGGCGGTAGCGACAGTCGCTTGTAGGATCCGGCAGTTGGGACTCGACGTGGCGCTGCACAAGACAGAGGCCATGTGTTTTCATGGCCGTCTGAATGCGCCACGGTCAGAGTCCCACATTACGGTGGAGGGGGTTCGCATCGGCGTCGGGAGGACGATGAAGTACCTGGGACTCGTCCTCGACGGCCGGTGGAACTTTAGGGAGCATTTCCTACGTTTGGCCCCAAAGCTGAACCGGGCAGCAGCCGCTCTCAGGCGACTCCTGCCCAATCTCAGCGGGCCAAACGCCTCCTGCCGGAGGCTATACGCCGGTGTCGTGCGGTCCATGGCCCTCTACGGGGCCCCCGTGTGGGCCCTGAGCATTCGGACGCGACCACTAAAGCTGGTCGCATGCCAGAGGGTCATGGCTATCCGTATGGTCCGAGGATACCGCACGATCGCCGGCGAATCGGCCAACCTCCTTGCCGGATTGCTGCCCTGGGATCTGGAGGCGACTGCCCTCCAGCGCGTCTATGAGTGGCGCGTGGAGGCGCAGCGCCGGGGCGAATCCCCGCTGCCTCGACAAGTCGAGGCGCGGCGGGAAGAGCTCCGGCGCGATCTCAGGGCAGTATGGAGGGAGCGACTGTCGCAACCGAGGTCCGGGCACGCCGCAATCGCGGCGGTAAGACCCCTCTTTGAGGAGTGGCTGGATAGGCGTCACGGCGTCCTGACCTACCGCATGACGCAGGTCCTCACCGGACACGGAAGTTTCGGGAGGGTCCTGTGTCTGATAAGGAGGGAAGAAACGCCTGGGTGTCACCACTGCGAGGATCGTCCGGAGGACACGGTGGAGCATACGGTGCAGGACTGCCCCGCTTGGGCAGAGCACCGCCGTGTCCTCACGACGGCGATAGGCGGAGACCTCTCGCGCCCGGCATTGGTCGAGGCCATGCTGCGGGGCGAGATGGAGTGGGAAGCGGTCGCCTCCTTCTGCGAAGCAGTCATGCTCGCGAAGGAGGAGGCGGGCCGCGTGAGGGAGAGGACAGCGTCCTCCCTCCACCCCAGCCGCAGTGGTAGACGCCCACGGCGACGGACGTCGCTAGACGATCTCCGGCCACCGTAGGCGCGGGCATGCGGGCAGCGAGTAATGGGCGACTCGTTGTCCGACCATGGACCATGCCCGGGTCGACGGCGCGTTGTGTTCCACGCGCGCCTTAAGGAGTGTCAGCATAGTGACGGGGCCTGTAGAGGGCCAAAGCCTGCCGGGGTCGCGGGACTCACAGATTACCGTGACCCCGGTACGTAAAGGGCTACTGAAGGACACCGTGGATTTTAGTCAGTACAAGTCTGACAGTCCCTCCCGCCCTGCCCTGGGTGGGAGGACTCATTTGATGATTTTACCACGATAAAAAAAAAAAAAAGGCCTTCCAACATTCATTGCTCCTTATATTATCAACAAAATTTCAGACAAAAGACATCACCTACTGGACCTCCCCAAGCATGGCCACATCAACAATCAACAATTAAAACAACAAACAAAATCAACAGATAAAGAAGTACAGTCAACATCATGATTACGTCACCAAACTCCACACGTTACTGGTTTTCCAATAAATCGTGACTTATTTATTACATGGGTCTGCTATCAACAGGTCGGGCCAGCTGTCGAACTATTCAACGCGTTTGACAGCTACCCGATGGTACCCAACTTTGTTAAGTGGATTTAAATGAATTGTTGTGTGTACTTACGGTTTTCAATTTGAGTTGTTTGTTTTTAGTGATATGACGATAGTAGACTTTGTTTTCTTTGAAACAGTTGATGGTTCCTATAATTTAAGTTGTTGTGTTTTTAGTAGAAGAAGCTTGAATTCGAAACGTATATATTACACAACGTCGATTGATTTGTTTTTTATGAAAAAATACAACTATTCTACAAATTATTTTCAATTTCGTAGATGAACATAACATTTTAAATAAGTTGATTTGATTTAAAAACAGAATTAACAGATTAATTTCTTCCATAAAAACAGGTAGACAAACATGGCGGTTCTATTTTATAAGAAAGCTAAGTATAGGACAAGCTTTTTCTGCTTCTAAATCGTCTTGGCAAAACAAGTAAGTAGGTTCATACGCCAATTAAAAGTACGAGTACTTCGTTACTATATTAAATTCTAAAGAATCTTCTCGAACCATTAGCTCAACTGTAAATAAGCCTTATAAGACACAGAATTGGAGACGCTCTTTATCAAAAGGTAGCGAGGCATTACAAGTACACAAACTACGAGTAACGTACTTATTATACGTAAGTATACTTCATTTATTTTTCACTTGTTCAAAGGAATTTAAAACGTGAAGCCTTTATGATTGAATTACTCAAGTATAAAAATTGTGTGTGAATTCAATTGAATTCATATTTTTGTAGTGATAAGTGGTATTATTGTCGTACAAAATCTTGGATTTCTTACACACATTAATGGTGGTTTTGACTCTTGCCACAAAGGATGTATTTTGATAAAGATAATAATTATGAACATTCTCTTTTCAATGCGAGTTTCGTGTCTTCATTTTATTTATTAAATATGTTTTATAACAGCTGTTACTACTTCTATAAACTTAACTTATTCTAGATTATAAACTAAAGAAACAGAAACTCATTCATGGTAATTTTGTTTCTGGTTAATTTATTTACGAGATTATATTCGGGAATTCACAAGGCAGTTAAATTCGCTTCCGGGATATAGCGCATTTCTGGTAGGCACCACTGTTGATTTCGGGTTTAAGAAGTTGCAGTGCTTTGGGAATAATTTGGCGAGCTTCCCCAATAAAGCTGATATAATCTAATGACAATATCTTATTAACTTTCAAAATACTACACAAAATCGTCCAAGACTTTTAAACCAAATAAATGAAGAAGCCACTCCAGTGAACACCCTGATTACTACACATTTAAATGCATGCAATTCTCAACACCCAAGCTAGCTTAGAACTTAGAATCTATAGAGCTGTTCCCTACTGAAGCCTGCGCAAAACAGCTTGGTTCATTTTAACTTTAATTAATATATACTCCTTTGCTCGTAACCAATACGAACAGTGTTGGTCGTAAGTACTTATAAACACTGAAAGCACTTAGTAATAGTACCTACTTCAAGTCTAGACTTTCCCTCGAGTTTAAGCTTTGTTTTAAGTTGTAGTTCGAAATTGGATTGTGATTTTCCAGTACCTAGAATAGATAATGAAACATGGTGGACCCTTCAATAATACGTCAAGCATTATTTTATACATAATGCTGTCACGAACGCAGTTTATATATAATATGTAACGAAAGCATTAATTATTGTAATTTTATATTTATTTAATGTTTATTGTTATACTATTTAATTTTTGACTTTAAAACATTCTTAAGTTAATTTTGTGTGAAGATTACATTATTATAATTATAAGGTTGTATCGTTTTAGTTATAAGTAATTTTGTGTTGTGTAATTTATTGTTAGTAATAGATGTTATTTTAAATAGTTAATTTTTCCAAGATTCTTAGCTATCGTATTAGGTTTGTAACCTGTAATGATAGTATAAGAGTTTTAAATAAATAAATAAGTAAATTATTAAGTAATACTGTGGAAAAAATGTTGCTGATGTGTTTTTACTATCATTTATTGTACCAATAAAATCTGTACTCTTTATTATTGAAAAAATTAAATCAGTATTCCCATTCAACGTGGCAATACTGCCAGCGTTCTGGACATTTTCCCATTGACAGCGATGTGGATGAATTTTTGACGTCCCGTAACTTTTAATTTAACATGTAAATTAGTCTTTATTTTTGTAAATTTGAAGTTTATTTTAGTTTAGTTTTAGTATGTCAACTTTAATGTGTAGCTGGTTTTAAAAAAGAACTAGCGGCCCGCTACGTGCTTCACTACGTATAAAGTGAATGACATAACAACATGCTTGTACTTTCAATACCGAAAAAGTTTCAATTTGACAGCAAAATCCCCACTAACAAAATGATCCGCCATTTATTGAATAATTTTGTCACAAAAATGTGATAAATGAAAAACCGCTCGACCGATTAGTGTGAAGTTTACGCAAGCAAACTTCACATAATCCATCTACTAAATAGTCCGAACAAAGCCTAAATATTTGGTTTGGATAGGTGAGCCCGTTCTTGAGTTATAAAATTACAACGAAAAGTGGCATTGATTTTAATACATATTATCATCATCATCTGCCTAGCCTTTTCCCAACTATATTGGGGTCGGCTTCCAGTCAAACCAGATGCAGCTGGATATTAGCATTTTACATGGAGCGACTGCCTGTCGGACCTTCACAACCCAGTAACCAGTATATAGTATATTTTTATATATATTATATGGATGTAATTTATTGAATTAAAAAAATATATAATCCATTCATTCTGCCATCTTCATTAACGGAGCGCCTTTGTTAGCCGTCAATAAACTTTCTTTATGTTGTCAAGACTAAGAACCTTCTCAATTTTATTATAGAGTACCAGGTTAATTATCTTTGTTCCTAGAATCTATCTTTTAATTTAAGCTATAGAGAAAAAATTAATTTAATACAGAAAACAAAGAAGAATAAGTATGGTTTGGATTTTACTTAGATGAAATAGGAAGTAAAAATGAGTTACATTGCAGTGAGCTGTGGAAAAATACAGATTACTTTTGTTTCTCCGTATTCATACCGACATATAACGTCTTTCTCAATTTGTATTTTACTTAAAATACAAATAACGTTACACGTTTAAACGTTGGACATACGAGTAGTACAACGTTCCACTAAGTACGTTTAACTTATCGCCAAAAATACTTAGCACAGTTTATTTGTTATAAAATCAATAACATTCAATTAGAAAGGTAAAAAGATGTTTGGAAAGATCATAGCAGATAATTATAATTCTATAGTACAGTAAGTTAATGTTTTCGAAAAAAGGTATTTAATTTCAATGTTCGCCTCTGTCGCTAAAAATGAGTAAATCTTATTACATCTATAACTTAAATCGTAAATTAACAATGTGTATTTAAATATCTAATCTAAAATATAATTAAACTAAACTATTACAAAGCATCGAAAAATTCCTCCTCAAAGCCGTTATCTAGTAATGTGCCCAAAAGAGACTGGCGGCGTTACCTATTTGTATGGCAATACTTAACCGCTGACCAAGATAAATGCTACCAAATAAGCTTAAAACCAAAAAAAAAAATGTTTCGTACGTATGTGAAGAACAATACATTCGTTACATCTAAATTAAATATTCAAGTCGTTGCAAAAATCGATACACGGGTATCAAACGACTGAAAATGCTCGACCTACATTTTAACTTAAAAGATATCATAGGGAGTACGTATTAATCAAAGATAGTACTCGTGACTAGGTAAAGCGGTCGCTTTGATCATAAACTAGTGGATTTTAGATACTTAGCAAGATTACTTCTTGATGTAAGGTAGAGTGCTTTGTGTCACATCATCAAATAATAATTATAATGTAGGTACTAAATAGGATCGCGGTACTGTGAGAGCGCTATGACTAATGTGTCGAATTTCTATTTCAAAAACAAGTTGTCGGTACAGAGAGGTCAGTATTGGTCGGTGCAGGTAAAATAAACCTATGTTATCTTATAATGGGGCCGCGATTGCGGGCACGCTGCTATTGTGACGGTAAGACGAGGGGTCTTTGAGGAGTGGCTGGATAGGCGTCACGGCGTCCTGACCTTCCACATGACGCAGGTCCTCACCAGACAAAGATGTTTCAGGAGATACCTGTGTGGGATGAGGAAGGAAGAAACGTCTGGGTGTTACCACTGCGAGGAGCGGTGGAGCATACGGTGCAGGATTGCCCCGCTTGGGCAAAGCACCGCCGCGCCGTGTCCTCACGATGGCGATGGGCGGCGACCTCTCGCGCCCGTCATTGGTCGAAGACATGCTGCGGGGTGAGACGGAGTGGAGGGAGGGAGAGGACAGCATCCTCTCTCCACCCCAGCCGCAGTGGTAGACTGCTGTCCAACCATGGACCATGCCCGGGTCGACGGCGCGTTGTATTCCACGCGCGCCTGAAGGGGTGTCAGCATAATGACGGGGCCCTACTGTAGAGGGCCAAAGCCTGCCGGGGTTGCGGGACTCACGAATTTCCGTGACCCCGGCACGTAAAACGCTATTGAAAGACACCGTGGATATTAGTCAGTACGAGTCTGACAGTCCCTCCCGCTCTGCCCTGAGGACCTCATTTGATGATTTTACCACGCTAAAAGAAAAGTCATGTAGGTGACGAGCTTATTGCCGTCAATCGGGCAATTTTACAAACTTCATATTTGCTTCTAATAAAATTTCAATTGATAAACCCAATAACACATTGCTCTCGCTCTCGAACACTTCACCAACAAAGCAGAAGAAAACACAACAAATTGATAGTAATAATAAACTATAACAGCTAAGGAGGCTCTCGTTAGGCAGCTGGATCAAGGGCCTGATTCAGAAAGCAGTTCTACAGCACACGGCGTGCATTAGTAGCAGGTTCCTTTCTCTGGAGCCCTGACCGCCGGTAGCTTGGACCCTGTTCCCGATACCGGTAGGCCACTATTGTAATGTTTCTTATTTCTTTAGTTTTATATTAATATTAAAAAATTTAAAGAATATAGAAAAACAATGAATAAAGGGATAAACTAGTAGTATTACTAATTCGACTTGCACTTAACGTTACACGTCGAGATCAATCTTCAAATCAAGCAAGCAAACCAATCATAATGGGCATCCATTATGATTCATTTGCATGACTAAGCTTATACACGGTAATAGCTTGAAAGACAAGCCATTTACTAGTATTATGCATAGTAATTAAAACAATTACTAGGCATTTCAAAGGTCAAGTTACTACTTAGTGTATAATGGAATAGATAGAGGTATATGTACAGTCAGCTGTATACTTAACTCTTTTAGTTAAGTAAACAGGTTGCATATTTTAAACTGTATACTATATGCTATAGGATTTTTTAGCTGTATACTACATGATAGGGCTCGAATGGGCTTTTATAATAAAAGGAGTGGACTGTATAACAATAGGGTTTATTGCTACAACTAGTACAAGAAGATTAAAAACAAAGAAATGACCGGAGCGGTCTGCGCGTGGAAGCCGAGTGCGGGCCACCGGCGGCGCTTGAGCAGGCGCGGGTTCGGTTCCCCGAGACCCCGCGGCCTCCCCGCGGTCGTCCGCACATATGTGAGGCGCCGACAAAAGAATTTGGTATGCACATACATTCAAAACACAACATTGGAAAACCGTTTAAAAATTTCTGCCTGGGTACTTATCACTTTTTTGACTGTACATCATAGTTGGAAATGACAAGTGTGTGGTCGAGCGCTTTAAGATACACAGAGAACAAACAAGAATAGTAATAAAACGGAATAACATAATAAGGTCTAATTCACTAATAATGCAGGGGATTTGCAATTGAATAAATTGGACGTAATTCGAGGTAATCACGCCAATCGCGGCATCAGTGGCTTTCATTCAGTCCTTAAAACTTCAGATGTTTGGTCACTCCATCATAAGTATTAAATGGTTCGTTCAAAACTGATAAAATTTAGAGCTTAAAGGAGGATGCTAAAAAAAACCCAGCTCCGGCAGAAAAGAGTTGTATCGCAAATTAACAATAATATAGTGTAGACAAAAAAGAATATTCCAAATCGGCGAAGGCGTCTTTGAGAAATAGGGGAACATACTACTACTATCAAGTACTTTTAATATGGACGACTGAATGACAAAACTGGCAATTTTTATATGTTTGCCAATAACGATCAAAATCATACCCGGTTATAATTATATTAAACTATATTATTGATAATTTGAGATACAACTCCTTTCTGCCGGAGCTGGTTTTTTTTCTATGAAACGTGAGTATTCTCCTTTATCTTATGGCGAGATGGGATACAATTGACTGATTTGCAATCAACAACAGGCAATAAATAAAAAGGAAGAAAAAGTGAAAATAATTCTTACGGCATTTCAAAATGCCGTTGATTATCGCCAAAATAGACTTTGATACGCACATTTGAAGACTATTTTTGAGGAAATCAACGCGAAATGCCCTAAGTGTGGCTCGGTTATTTCCACATAAAGGCGCTACCAATATATAAAACGTGCAGTTGTCTGTATAGCCATAAAACAGGCTTTCTACTACGACGTCCGTTGGATGAATTCATCATTATGTCGCAGTAATAAAGATGATTTTTCCTTTTAGTTGGTCGGCGTCGCAAATCAGTCGAATCGCGGTAAAAGCAAATGCGCTTAGTAAATAACAGAATACTGATAACAGTATACTTACTGACTCTTGAAATGCATACTGATGTCCCAACGGAACCAACTGAAACCACTGAATATAAACAGATATTCGCTTAGCCATGCATGACTTTCACCACACAAATAATACTGTGCCTAATTCGACATAGTCTTGTTCACTAAAATAACAAGCCACGTAAACTCATATCTTTTATTTTTAATAAAACGTTGCCCCACACTAGGAATTTCTCCTGTGTCGTGAGTGCGTTTACAAACATATAAACTCACATACACAAACGCCCAGACCTGAAACAACTACTTGTAGATCATACAAATATTTGCTCCGTGCAGGAATCGAACCCGCGACACGCAACGCAGCAGTCCAATCGCTCAGCCACTGCGCTAAACATGCCGTCGAATCAGAATAACATACAGCATGGAATTTTTTTTTTTTATATGGGTATTGTCTTGGCTATAATCTAGTCAAGCAAAGATGATGCCAAAGATGGAGTGACCTCACCCAGAAGGAACTTCTGCGCAACGACGGAACACAGTAAAAAATATTTGGCACTGATCTCCACCAGGATGGCGGTCGCGACCGTCCCGGGCCCGTATTTTTGTTGACGAACTAATGCCTTTGTCAAACAGACCGGTGAAAGCGAAGCGTTTCCGAACCGATACCGAACCGAATAGAGACGTCAGCGAGACTTCAGTCCGATGGTTCTGTCACGCTATCGGATCGCTTTCGCGTTTCTATGTGACGTTTCAACGTCACGCTTCGCATTCGCCACGCCAGTCTGTTTGACAAAGGCTTAAAGCCCTTGTCAAACAGACTGACGTCTCGCTTCGGTACGGTATCGCTTCGGGAACGCTTCGCTTTCGCCGTTCTGTTTGACAAAGGCATAAGAGAGAGTTTTCTCTTAGACCATCAACGAAAATATGGGTCCGTTTGAAAGAATCTCGAAATTTTTCTGTGGTTCTGAATTTATAAGTTCTAAACATATCGCGAGTCGGGACAACTGTTCAAACATGTTGTCACCATTGTTTAATTCGTATCACTAACTAATCTAATGTACATAAGTGATAAAGAAAAATAAACGCCCTTTTCCCTAATTTTTGACATAGTGGTATATGCTTAGATGGTGGATAGGCCTACCAACACTAGAAGGATGGCCCAGCCTACGGTGACCGTAGGTAAAAGTGGTGTCGTTGCCTGAGGTGATCAGCAACCAGGTGGAACCCACCCCAAAAAATATAATAATAATAATAGTTTACTTCTTACTCAATATTTCATATAATACCATACAACCATCGGCTATATAGCACACGGAGAAGAAATAATACACACAACAATACCGAAAAAGCCAACTATTCTTGTAGCGTCCTTTCAATTTTCAACAAAGATACTCCAGAATCGATCCGATCCGGGCACGTGACGCGCAAGCAACAAAAGAAACCGAACCGTTCGAATCACCGGGACGTAATATCCACGATTTTGATTGTACTCCACGTACTACATGGTCAATAATGCGATGGATTTTAATTGGATCGTAGTACTTATATTCGTACGTCGTTGATGTGCTTCAACGTAGACTATTGTTGTTGTTGATATGTTGTTTAGGTAATTTTGTGGGTAATATCATGTTGATATTTCGTTTAATGTCAGCAAGTGTCTTGGTTTTTTTCCTGGTAAAATCGTCAAATGAGTCCTCCCCGGGCACTGTTGAATTGATACTGACTTAAATCCGTTTTATTGTTTCGAATTCTAAATTTATATTTTTTAAATAAAGAATCTAAAAAGAAGAAGAAATAAGTTTTCGAAATTTCAAAGTGATCGCAAACTTTTTTTTGATGTGTCTATCGATTATCCGAGAATTACGTTTCTTTGTGACAATTGTCGAATAACGCGTGTGAAGCCGCTGACAACAAACTAGCCAGACATAAAACACACATTTAGAAACAATCTGAAAAAAAAAACTCGTAAACCATAAAAACATTTAAGAAGCTATAAATGGTCGTCATTTTGAAAGAGCTATTAGTCGGCCATGAGGCCACAAACTCCGTGATTCGACTAAATCTAACTTATTTAATCTGCGTCTGGACCAAGTTTAATGAAATAAACAGCAATCAGAGAGTCAATCTTACGGCGTCGTTCCGTAAGTCCACAGTTTAGTAGTATTTGTCGTACCTATTAGAGGTAATCTTTTTTTTTAACGTGGTAAAATCATCAAATAAGTCCTCCCACCCAGAGAAGAGCGGGAGGGACTGTCAGACGCGTACTGAAAAAATCCACGGTGTCCTTCAATAGAAGCTTACGTACCGGGACCACGGTAAATCATAAGTCCCGCGACCCCGACAGGCTTTGGCCCTCTAGAGGGGGGGGGGGGCGTCATTTTAGCTGACACTCTTTGCTTTGAGGCGCGTGTGGAACACAACGCGCCGTCGACCCGGGCATGGTCCATGGTCGGACAGCGAGTTGCCCATTACTCGCTGCCCACATGCCCGATTTGAGGTAATCTTAGGAAATGTTTTCAAGAAATAAAACTTTTTAGTATTAAGTACTTTATTAGTTCTATCTAGGTTTCAAATATATACTCTTTGATCAAAGCAAGCTGCAGCGCCTGTAACTTATTTTCTGTGTGATTACATAATGCAAAATTCATGTACAAACTTAAATAAATCCTACTTTTATTATAAATGCGAAAGTGTGAAACTGTTTGTTCCGTTTTTAAACTTTTGAAAAATGCGCCCATGACGCAATAAAAATGCTGGTGTGCGGCAAAGATTTATTAAAAAAAAAAGATAGTTTACTTAAAAAAATATCGAAATGATAAAATAACGGCCCATTATAGGCCCTCCTCTAAACCCATATTCGTAAGACATGATGGATTGAACAGAATATTGTTCTATTAAAGGTAAGAAAAGTTATTTATATCCTTTTGGAGAAAATAAAAGCGTAAAAAGATAATATTGAGTTCAATTGAAGTTCGTTACGTAGTCTATTTCATGTCTACGTGACAGCTTAAGTGTGCTCTTGTATTTTCTTATTCTCTGTCGTTATGCGAGGAAATGGAAGGTCATTTTTAACTTTATTTCATTTGATGTAGTGACTTTTTTTTTAACGTGGTAAAATCATCAAATGAATCCTCCCACCCAGGGCAGAGCGGGAGGGACTGTCAGACTCGTACTGACTAAAATCCACGGTGTCCTTCAATAGCCCTTTACGTACCGGGGTCACAGTATATCATAAGTCCCGCGACCCCGACAGGCTTTGGGCCTCTAGAGGAGGAGCCTCGTCATTTTTGCTGACACTCTTTGAGGCGCGCGTGGAACACAATGCGCCGTTGACCCGGGCATGGTCCATGGTCGGGCTGCGAGTTGTCCATTACTCGCTGCCCGCATGCCCGCGCCTACGGTGATGTAGTGACTTACAAATTACTGCTGTGCTACGTCTTGCGGGTTCGATGTACGGAACAAATATTTTATGATATACAAGTATTTGTTACGAACCTGAGCAAACGCACCCACGATATAAGGAGAAATTGCTAGTCCGTGGCAATTTTTTTTTTGTTTACATTTTAAACGGCCGTATCTTCGTCAATTTTGGTTCGCTTTTCAAAAGTAAAAATACGGGTCAATTATTTACCTAACAAACTAATTAAAAATTTTAGAACACAAACCACTCGACACGAACGAAACCACGGGTATGAGCTAGTCCTCACTCATTATGATTCATCAACATTATACATCCCACGTTTATAAATTTCATAAAAGTGCTTCATTAAACATAAGCCCATCAAAGCAGTTATATAAGTAGCTACGATAAAACCTCCATTCAGTACGGCATTAACAGTCGTTCCTCTCTCACGTTCCGTTTATTAAAAATACTTTCAACTCTCAATAAAACGTTTCAATCTCCCGATGCGATACATAAAGGAAGCAAATACTGTTGAATATTGAACGATACGGTTGCACCTTTCGATCGAGGCGCAAAGGTTTTCAGGGTTGTCACTCTCACACTATACACTGTTTAATAAGTGGAGGCGGTCATTTTTTTTTATACTCGCGTTTGACACCACCTTGCAATGATGTTGACAATTTATATACAAAACAAAAGGTACTAGGTAGGTATTTGAGGAAGATGCGAGAATAAATTGTTGGAATGAAGCCCACAGGTGGGAGAAAGAAACGTGGAAAAACAACCTACTGGGTGGACGATTACGATGCGAAACGATGACGTACTGCTAATAAGCATCTCGCCATCTAACGTCACAGTTTGGCGAGGTTATTATTAAGGAATACCTCTGTTATAAAATTTCAATAAATAAATTTAAAAAAAAATCTATCCACTTAATTGTCATTTCACTAAATGCTTGCATTTTTCCTTCATAATGTACCCCTTGGTAAGACTAGTTCTCATATTACACAAATTATTAGCTACATTCTAGTTATTGATTCAAAATCAATGTGCACCAGATACCTATAGCTGTGTTGTATTACAGTTCAATCAACTTTAGCTTTTCAACCACCCCGCATGCTCAAATTACATGCACTGACCGCGTGTACTGAAAGTGCCCCGACAAGCAATAAAACGAAAATGCAATTGTTATTTAGTACGAAAGTGGGATATGTAAATTTTTTGTCGTTATATTTTTTGTTCCATTGATCCAGTTGAATTTCGGCAATGCATTTTCTGAATTTTACATTTTCTAGTTTATTTTGGATCTGTGAATGTAACTACATTTTTTGCTGAATAAAAATGGCAACATCCATTATGTTAAAAAAAAATTAAAATGTATTTTTTTTTAATTAAAAGTTTATAAACAAAAGCTTTTTTAACCACTATCTTCCTTGATCCTAAGCGAATTGTATTAGTTTTTTTTACATAAATTAGGTGATGATATTGACCTGCATGTATTTAATTTTTAGTCTTATGGCATTTTGTAGAGCAAAATGCCATAAGACTAAAAATTAATAATATCTTCTTATAAAAGGACTGTGGAGCAAAATGCCATATGCCAATGGTATAAACCAGACACATTCTAGACGTGAAGACTTGTAACTGGCTGTCAAATTATCATACTGTTATTTGTCACCATTGTTATTAGCTGTAAGTCTTCCACAGTCCTTGAATAAATAAATAAACAAAGAAGGATTTGAAAACGTAACAGCATTATCGCGGTCAAACCCTTCAGTCACCGGAACGCACTACACAAATGTCAGGCACACGAAGTGAATGACATGCAATCTATTATTTGACAAGCCACGCTTTATTGATACTGGCAGGTAATCCGCTTTGATGCGGTTATGGTGACGTAAATACTTCGTGGTTGGCAATAATTGCAGCGTATATGGACATGCGTAGTCGGCGATATTTTTTATCGCGAGCTTCTAGAATACTCCTTTGTTCATATGTCCATGAAATGAAGAGATTGCATATCGAATTAAAAATCCATTTTGTTAAAATTCAACGTTCAAAGTTGGTCGAAATTCGACGACTGGGCTCTAACAGTTTATTTTTATAATTTTTGAAGTGAAAACTTCTTTAGCGGCGTTGTGCACTTTTTTTGGAATGGTTAAAAAATTTTAAACTAGCGTCAGGACACGTGACCTGATCGAAAATTAGTAAGACGGCGCAAGGCGCTTGGCGAATGTTCGTGTGTGTTTATTACTATTCAAGTTTTCACTTCTGCCGGCATTCCCAGAGTGCAACCCGTCGTTTTTTTAATCACTGCTGTTAAATACAGTGAATAAATTCCACAAAGAAAATGTAAAGATAACAAGCTAGGTTCCAAAAACATCTTTGATCAAATCTAAAATCGCATCAAACCGACAAACCCAGCAATAAGTAAACACTAATTAAATTAACTACTAAACCAATTCATCTCAAAGACGTACAACATGGAACTACAATCAAATATTTGAACTCTCTCCAAAGAGCGTATACATTGCTGAATCTCTTAGCAATATCAATGCATCACGTGCTCACCAAACCTCACTGAACACTTAACTCATTTACAAACTCACTGGAGTCTAGACGTAAGCTTCCGTGTAGTTACGAGACTTACAGAGCTTAAGCTTCCATATTAGTCCCCCGCTTGCAGACAGACGAGTACTTGCGTCCCTAGGGGGGAAAAGGGGATGAGAAGGGTGGAAGCCCGGGCAACAGGTGCCCGGAGCGTTGCCAAGCAGCCCCCCCACTAAATCAAACTTCAACATTATCCTCGTTCAGAATTTCCTTCTACACTGAACCGCGCAGCCGAGCGTTCATATTCCCAGCTTATTGACAACAAGCATTGGATTGTGTACAACTCGAAACACTCGACACTCTTTACCAATTTAGACAATGGATATTGTAACAAAAGTCTTCTCAATGTTGTGTAAATTAGGAGTCGTGGTAGATGCAATGGCAAGCTAATTAGTGTTACTAATTAGAGTGCAATATTAAAAATGTTTTGTTTGTTTTATTTATCAACTTTCTTCATGCTCTGTTGTAAATTATTCGTAGTGTTTTATTACACAAGTTATTATGCACAATGGTCAAAGATGCTGGAAGGGAATTAAATACCAATGAATAGTTTCTACGTTTAAATAACATATTCGCATGCAACTATTGTGATTGCAATTGTATGTTTTATTTAAGGTGCAGACCGTCCTAGAGGGCCAAAGCCTGCCGGGGTCGCGGGAGTCACGAATTACCGTGTAGGTACGTAAAGGGCTATTGAAGGACACCGTGGATTTAAGTCAGTACGAGTTTGACAGTCCCTCGCGCTCTGCTCTGGGTGGGAGGACTCATGTGACGATTTTACCACGTAAACAAAAAGGTCTAAAAAGGACTAAAATCCACGGTGTCCTTCAATATCCCTTTACGTTCCGAAGCCACAGTTACACATTGTTCCCGCGACCCCGGCAGGCTTTGGCTCTCTGAGGGGGGACAACTCTTTGAGGCATTCATTAATCCATACCATATTATATCTCCAATTTGTAGCATCCTTCCACATTCATACTCTTTTCTTATCAAACTTGTCAATGCGATCGAAAACAAATAAAATCACAGAACACACATTTTCTTTCAAAAGCTATTAACAGTACAAAACAAATAACTTTTCTACCCATTTTAAACCACAAAAACAATAACAAAGTAAAACTTTTGCCCTATTAATGGATCTAGGCGAACTGTCGCTTACTTATGCAAGATCAATATTTCAAGACATAAGAACATGTGACGCGACTACCGATATCATCGTTCCAGGAAATTATAAGTCTACTACTAACATGCAACGAAACATTCATAGTACGAGTATAAAGAAGACAGTGACATGTACGAGTAATATAAGGTATATTATATGATGTTGTCCCTTTTGCGTAGTAAAATCATCAAACACTAATGCCTTTGTCAAACAGACAGGCGAAAGCGGAGCGTTTCCGAAGCGATACCGAACCGAAGTGAGACGTCAGTCCGATAGTTCTGTCACGCTATCGGATCGCTTTCGCTTTCCTATGTGACTGGATTCAAACAATTCCATACATTACAAATAAAAACGTCACGCTTCGCATTCGTCACGCCTGTCTGTTTGACAAAGGCTTAACAGTTGTACCACAAAAAGTTAAACATCTGTTGAACACTAGTCTAAAAAATTGTAACTGCAAAACGATCGATCCTGAAATCGCCAAATGCCAATGAAGTTGTCAATTTTGTTGACAGATGTTTAAATTTTTTTAGTAAGATGTTTCTGCCTTTTCCTTCATTGCCCTTTGAGTCCCAGGGACGCGGTATTCTACTTAGACAGTCCCCCGAACCATAATGTAATATACTGAACCTAACTTAGTTGGAAATAGGCAAGGCAGATGATGATGAAGATGCAACCTGCCGGGGTCGCGGGACTTACGAATTACCGTGACCCCGGAATGTAAAGGGCTATTAAAGGACACTGTGGATTTTAATAAGTACGAGTCTGACAGTCCCACCCGCTCTGCCCTCGGTGGGAGGACTCATTTGATGATTTTACCACGCTAAAAAAAAAGTGTTAAAGCAAAAGTTTCACAATAATATACTTCTATTAGAAATAATGTGAGAATAAAAGAAAATGTGTAGAACTACGAATATTTCGGGCTCTTTGAAAAGCTCATTCATGAAGTAACTTCGACGAATGCTTTTGTCGGGGAAAAGCTTTGAAAAGGGTCACATTCGTACTTTAACAACGGAGAAATAATTCGGGGAAAATTGGACAAGCTTACCGGTGATACCTACCTATTTTGCCCATAGAGGTAGATACATACATCACAAAAAAAGTTCGGGATCGCTTTGAAAAATCGAAATCATTTTCGTTACGGTATTATAATTATTATGACTTCTTCTTCATTATAGATTATTTATTTAAAAAGCTAGATTTAGAATGAAAAAACAATAAATAAGTTCAATTGTTTATCCATTAAATTGAAAAAAAAAACAGCTTTTGCTAAAATGTGTCTTTTAATTAGAGAGAGCAAATTGGCACATGCAATGCCAAACTGACATAATTTCAATAGCATTTAAGTCAGTTTTGACATTTTCACTTGTCAATTTAGTGTCCGAGATTAAAAAACAGACTTTAATGATTACAAATTTTACGATGTGTGTATGTAAAGAGTATTTTGTTTGCTCGTCATAAAAAAAAATCTGCCATCTAGCATAATCGTGTGTAAATCAAATCACCAGCGTTTTCATCCCTTGGCATCGACGTTCTACACTCTTGCCGTTACGCACGATTTTTTTATTCACAAAATAAATGCACTGTTAAAGATCGATAATGACCCAACTTCTAACTGCCTTGTTTATTAATCTTTTTTTTATTATGTGGGGATAATCTTTCAACCCGCTCTGGATGAGGAAAAGCCTCGCTTATATCCATCCAAGTACTTTTTTCCTGAATCACGTCGGACCAGTTTTGTATTTTCTAAACAAGATATACGAAAGCATACGAATACTATATAATAAATTGAAATGTTATGAAAAATTTCTAGTTTTAATTCCGCGACAAAAATCCAGGCTTCGATCCACGATGCAGTACCACCCTACCGCTCTCTTCATATGCACATGCAAGAAAGGTAATGCATGCATATGCAGAATTGCACATATGCAAGAGAAGCAAGAAAATGGATGAACATTCCATGGTATCAAACCTATAATCGACACGTTTAATGTCATGGATTTCCGCATAGTAACCCCTGATTCTATAATTTATCATAACATATTTGTATACATTCAAAAAGTACTTGAATACGTAGGTTAGTAAAGATGAAAACATACCAGTACTCTGCATAATATACTTGTGTACATAAATAAAGTACTCGAGTACATAGGTAAGTAAAGATTTAGTTGAAGCGTACATAGGATACACTGATGGATTGGATGCCATTTTGATGGATCTATCCGAGTGTGTTGGAGTGGAACTTGGATACTATACTTTGTTTAGTGAAGCTGCATTTTAAAATGAGATGAAAATGGATGAAATATCTTGTTATTATTTATTTATTTTTAAATAAACGGTGTCCCCGCACCAACAATAAATATACCAACAGCACAGTCATCAACCATTCAAAATAAAATAAAACATATAGCACGAAACCGTAGAAACGGGTTTTGTAGACGGAATAATCGACCAAATCAGAGAATGTAGAAAGATATTTATCATCTTAAGTATAAAATATATATATAACGTATAAAACGCTGAAAATAAATGTTTATATTCTTCAATGGTCTACTGGTCGTGCCTTAATTTAGCAAAAAAAAAACGTTTTTTTTTTTTTTAATTAACCATAAAATCTATCAAGAAGTAAAAGCTTAGATCTTAACTCAGCATTGGGTGGCTAAAGGTTGAAGAAGAAGAAGACCGACTTTATCTCTATCTCTGTCTACTCTTCGTAGAATAGAATCGGTATGGTGTTCTAATCAATAAGTACTTACATATCTCTACCGCACGATAAAAGAGCCGACACACAATTGACCACACCTTAGACAACGTTCTTCAATGATGACATATCAAATTAAATAAAGGCTCGCCGTGTCAGCGGTGGTCTGAACAGTAATGGACGCAGGAATGAGGGTAACGGCAATAATGTTGATGAAAAGCTTTCTTTTCTGTCTGTGTTACGGTACGGCGAGTTTATTTACTGTGTTGTTTACATTGCTGTTTATAAACAGGGTCCAACTGAGTACTAATGTATAAGATTTTTATCAAAAAACAGGATGTTCGTCTAAGATTTTGATCATATATATAGATAGATATATACATTATATGCGTATTTCAGTACGCAGTACGTCTTAGGTCGAGATATTCGTAAATAGTAGTTGCTAAGCATCCGTCAAAAGTTAAACTTCAGGAAGTACTACTTCGGCTTAGCGAAGCCAAGTATCTGATTTTGGGATAAATAAACGTTTCTTTGGGCATTACTTGACATGGTACCGGCTAAGTTATAGTTCAAGCGAAAGTAATACTTTACTGTCATGTTTCAGAAACGTTCACAATATACTGGATAATTTTAATTTCATAAACAACCGAATTCGCTTTATTTTATTATAGATTTAATGTTATACTAAACCGAGTTTAATAATTAGTAAAAATAAGATTTATCGTTATTTAAAAACATTACAATATTATAAAAAGTATTTCAGTCTAGAAATAAATAAATATGAATTTATTGAACGCATTTTAAAATTCCACTGACGTATGACGTTACCATGGAAATTATTGATATTTGACGATAACAAACACTAATGTCAAATCCATACTTAGAGCGTGCTAAGTTCTCTAAAATCGATACTATGGCCACCTATGGCTGAGCGAAGTACTGCCTCAGTATTAGGTAGGCTTTCATCGAAAGTAAATACTAAAGAACTGTCTATTTATACGACATGGATGCTTAGAACGTCGCTAAGCACTGACTTTGGCTTAGCTGTTGCTTAGGTATGACTATTTATCTCGGCCGTAGACATAAAAAAAAATCAAACTCTACAGAATGTTATCTGCTAAAATAAAACTAACATACTCCTTATTTCGAGCTTGATGTCAAAACATTCGTCACTAAGACCGAAACCACGGGGTTCGTGCTTAAGATTAACTTGGTTTAGAAGGGTGTAGAATTTCGGCTACAAGTAGTTATGGGTTTATGCAAAACGTCCTTAATACTAATAAAAAACAGTCAGGACAATGTAAGTAGAAAATTATATCCCGGTGCTGCAGATGTTATATTTAAAAATAACCAGCTATAAAAAAGTGAAATATTAATATTTAATAAGGCGCAGTGGACTGACCGTCGCCTGCAGGACCTGTAAATTGAATTAGAGGGAATGATGGTATTAATATAGGTAACTCTATTGGGGCTCAGGAATTATTCAGTCCGTTGAGTCCACAGCTTAATAGTGGAATAACAATGTTTGAGCGGATAACTTTGTTGTTTTAGATTCTTGCTCAGTATAAACGAGCTTTGATTTAGAATTTTACCACCAATCCGGGTTGTTTTCTGCTAGTAATACTTACTAATCATTTTCTTTATTCATTTTTTCACTTATTAATTACATTTTTAAATATTTTTTACAAAAAAAGCAATAAAAAACATTTGAAATATAAAATGCCGCTGGCAACAGCTAGTATTGTAATTATAATTCAATCATGGTTAGATAGACATGTGGCGCCATCTTTAATTTATCACATGGAACGTTATTGTTGTTTTCCTAAACAAACACAACAGTACTTTTTTCTGGATGAAAGACACGTTCGTTTCTGTATACCTGGCAAGTATATGCAAACAGGATGATCGGTTCGTTGATTTAGGCGTAAAAAGGAAATAAAAAAATACGTGTGTACATTTTTTATCAACTTATGCAACTATAATTATTTATTTATGAAAAACAAAAGGAAAAAATTATCGCCTACCGCGAATATTTAACGAGAATATCATCCCATCGTTTTTCTATGGGAAGTTACTCTACTAATTAGACATGGTCAGCCACGTCAATCAAGTGAAACGTCAAGAAAAAAAAAATTATTCAATTTTATTCATTCACGTTGATATGACAGATGTGACAGTGACAGTGTAAGGTTTATTTTCGTTACGGAATTTATTTATTCGGTCACCGCGCTCAAAGCCCGTGATAAAAGCTATGCAATAGCTTAACAAACTTACCTACTGCCGCGTAGAATTTATAATATTAGTTAGGATTATGATTTTGGTTAGGATTAGAATGTGAAAGTGGATGGATGAATAAATCTTTTATTACTGTTTCACATAAAAGCTAAAGAACAGATATGGATTGACTTCCTGATCGTTTTTGTTAAGTAAGTATTCTCATTGCTTGCTTATCAGAATTGCACACTTCGGTTGCAAATTACCATTTACAATCAATCTAGATTTAATTTTTACATACTTCTCCGTCCATATAAAAATAAATGCAATCATCATACGCATTCAGGTAAACTATTTCTATTAATTTACTTCTATAATGCACCAGCAGTTTGTACCAAATGCCACCAAACTTTAATAATTAAAGACGTACAAAGTCTTGCATGAGACTGCCGGCAGGTCGCAAAGTGAATTAGAGACAGGTCGAGTTTCTTGGCGAAGATACGTTTAACTGGAAGAGAACCGCTAGGGACTACCGGTACCCGAACATTAGTGCACATTGAGGATTAGAAATACGAACACACATAACCAGGGACACACATAACCGAGAAGTATGATCACAGTGTATGATCCCGGGCTGAATTTATAACCTAGCCTAGCCGTTTCCCAACTATATTGGGGTCGGCTTCCAGTCAAACCAGATGCAGCTGGATATCAGTATTTTACATGGAGCGACTGCCTGTCGGACCTCCACAACCCAGTAACTGGGTAAAACGATACCCCATGATAAGACTGATTGTCAAACTTTAGAGCTTCTGACTAACAGTGACGACTGTCAAAGATCTACAAATGACAGCCAGGACCAACGGCTTTACGTGCTTTCCGAGGCACGGAGGAAACTGGCTATGACAGATGGT
The DNA here is from genome assembly GCA_943136025.2 of Agrotis puta. NCBI lineage: Eukaryota > Metazoa > Arthropoda > Insecta > Lepidoptera > Noctuidae > Agrotis > Agrotis puta. The sequence continues at coordinate 15,037,004 of OW964169.2, read as the reverse complement.
CACCCATCCACAGACCAACCTCGACAAGCGTTGCTTAACCCGGAAGATCGGCCTGTGCGGCTGTATTTATTTAGCCACGAGCTGAATTTATAACCGACCTAGGAAAACATTTATTAGCTGTTGCCTGCGGCTGTTCTCTGCAACTCAAAAATTATCCCACAGTAACATAAAATAAGGATAAAAACTATCTTATGTATTAATCCAGTTTATAAACTACCTAATTACCTAGTACCAAATTTGATCCAAATCTATTCAGTAATTTTTCGTGAAAGAGTAACACACACACACACATACTTTAAAATTTCGCAATTGGCTATTTGACAGTTGCTAAAAATTACAAATATAATTAGTCCGTCATTTAGAGTTTAAAAAAATAACGGACACGTATTTTTTCTTTTGTAAAATCAATGATTATTCACCAAAATATAACGCATCAAAACGGGCCCCCAGCCCGTGACGTCAGAAATATGCAGAAATTGTACTAAATTCTGACGTATTGCCAATTTTGAAAGCGTCGTATCTTCGTTAATTTTGATTTACGAAACAAAATACGGGTCGAATATTTTTTGATAATCTAAGTGACGGACTAATTATAATTTTTCAGTCAAATAGCAAATTATAAATAATATTAGTAAAATTAACAAACTTATAAAATAGGTTGATTATACTAATTTTCATTTTAGAGATTTATTACGAAACCTGTGTTTAAAATTACAAAATAAATCAGATACAACTTTCAAAGGTATAAAAACGGAAGAAAAACACCGAAAATCGTCTGTTTCTCGTCTGGCGGAAGGTGTAAAAGTCGGTTAAAGGAAACTGTTCACTTTGATGTCTAACGAGATATACGATCTAATGAACTTAACCTATTACAGAATGTAGTAGTACGTCTGAAGATGGTAATGCATAATCAAGGCTTACTCGATTTTCACGAAAGGATAGCTCGTATATAAGCGGCTGTTAACTCTCGCGATCGGTTCTTTTTAGGCCTTTTTATGGAGCGAGAGGGAATGAGCAGCAGGTGCTTTTTTTCTGTGAATCTGTAATGCAAGTTAAAGAACGACGCGATGCGTGAAGGAGTGGCAATTCTCCACCTTACTGCAAGGAGCGAAGGTCCGATTAAGGACCAAACCCGAACCGACTGTCAGTAAACTGATGGGCCTAGTATAGAACCAAATGCCTGCCAGGGTATCCGTCAGGGGTCGCGGGACTAATGATTTACCGTGACCCTGGTGCGTAAAGGGCTATTGAAGGACACCGTGGATTTTGTTCAGTACGAGTCTGACAGTCCCTCCTGCTCTGTCCTGAGTGGGAGGTCTCATTCGATGATTACCACGATAAAAAAAAGGGTATCCGTCAAACAGGAAAGGAGGATTTATTAAAATTTGATGATTTTGAAACCTAAATACAAGTTTTAAATTAATTAAAACAAAGGTTTTAATTACAACAGCAACTGAATATTTTTCAAATGAACCTTTAACTATTGTATATTGCTGATGATAATTTAATGTAAAATCCAAACTTGTATAGATAGATACTCATATACATGTACGTCTGTTCGACTTTCATTTCATTCTCCATATTTTGTACACAGTGATGGGTTTTTCAATAAAGTGATTTGAGATGAAATGCTTACGCGTATCTAAAATGTATTGTTGATGATGATGATGATGATGTCATCTATTCGGTCATGGCGAAGCTGATAGCTGTGTAAAGCTTCCTATGATAAGGAGTTTTCCTTATGTTACAAAAATGTTCCATTATGAAAAACTAAACAACTCGATGACACGAATTTTCTTTTGTAAATTAACTGTACAGTTTTGATTTTGGCTTTATATTGTACTGATTATACGAGTACATATAAGGTTTCGTCACAATATTTGCCTTCATTGATATCAGTGGTGTTTAAAATAAACTTCGAAAGAGCATCGAAAAAGATACTGGTAGTTACTTCTCGGTCTTAAACTTCGTACATGAGAAGCGAGATCTACTTAGCATCACATAGCCTTGACTGCTGTACGATTGCATGTACACGTAATTATAATTTTTTTAAACCATTATTCACTAAAAAACCATTCCTCCATTTAAAAGCACCCTGCTTGCAAAAGAACCGTGAAATTCAAAATATTAATAAACATAAATAAAAAAAGACTTTCCAACAATTCAAAATAAAAACTGTAACACCGAGGAAGGCGGACGGTACGACAACAGGTAGTAGGTAATAATATTACGAACAAAGTTTGAAACTTCCTCGTCCACGTTGTTCGAAACAATCCACCTGACCAGTGCGCTCGTTATAATAATACAATAAACAATTTAAATTCTATAGGAAATCTTCTGTAGTTGAAGTGTATGGTAATATTCGATTTCGATATCGGGTTTTTAATGGTGGTTGGCAAAAACTGCAGAACAGCATCTACTATCCTTACATCCAAAGGTCCATCCTTTTCCACATTCATATTATGATTGATGATTTACATCTTTCTTTCTTTATTTCTGAAGTACCTCACCTGTATATTTTCCCGTCTAAAGCAAAGCTTAGCATCCTGTTCGGGCCTTTGTGTTCCTCACTTAATCAGCTTTATTGTTCCAGTAGTAAAGTACCTACTTCATAGCTCGAAAGACTTACCCGTCCATTAAAAATAAAATCTATAACATAACAACCATCGTAACCAAACATTTGCTTCTATGTACGTAATAAATATACGGTAAACCAAAGACCACCCAGTTGCAATATTCTACCTATATATCGCAAATATTGATTCGAAAGTACATACGCAAATACCTATATGTACAATTGTACACTGAATACAAATCTCAGGTATCTATCAAACGTATTGCTCTGTGGAACCCACGGTCTATACCAGTACCATCAAAGGTCTATCACAGAGCAAATACCTACGGTTCGTGGCCAGGGCCGGAACTGGGGTTGAAGGCAGGGCACCGGTAGATGAAAGTGGAGCGGTTAAAGGTATGAGAAAGTTTTAAATTCACTTAATTGATTTGATGTAGTTAACCGAATTTCGTCTTACTTGACTTGACTAACTCTGATAAGGGTACGGACTGCAAAGTGCCCGTAACTGGCCTACTTGAAATAAATCCTTCGATTTTGTGTCAAACCGTCATCAATTTGAAATTGCTTAGGTGTCGCCGCCACTTTAGTCGTAATTTTATTTTGTCATGATAATCTACAAAAATATTATCTAAGTTGGTGGTATTTTTAAGGTAGGTAGTTTTTTTTTAAGGTAGGGCATTGTCATAAAGGGCTATTGAAGGACACCGTGGAGTTAAGTCAGTACAAGTCTGACAGTCCCTCGTGCCCTGCCCTGTGTGGCAGGACTCATTCGATGATTTTACCATGCTAAAAAAGGGCATTGTCATATTGAGGTAGGTCATTGCCCCACAATGCCTCTCCTAGCTACGGCCCTGTCCGTGGCTTACTGACTACGAGTGCTGTAGTGGTATAGTGGGTAGTGGCAACTGTGGCAAGCCACTCAGGTTGCATTTCAACGAGCGATGCGGTTAGCCTACTGCCGTAATTTTATTATTTTACTGTTACTCTGTGGTTCTCTAATGTCTGACATTTTGTCAGTACAAAAGCTGTATGAAATTAACTCGGTAAGCTAATGTTTGCAAAATTATTGTCGTACTGTTGCCGTTTTATCTAATTACAAGGCGTGTGTGTCACGATGGGTGGCAAAAATGACTAACCTCCTTTGTTATGCAAGGGAGGTTAGTCATTTTTGCTGCGAAATTTGTTTTATACCCTAAAGTAGTTTGTTTATGTTTTCTTTAAGTTTCTAGCTATAGGAGGCGGGCCGCGTGAGGGGGAGGACAGCGTCCTGCCTCCACCCCAGCCGCAGTGATAGCGTCGCCAGACGATCTCCGGCCACCGCAGGCGCGGGCATGCGGGCAGCGAGTAATGGGCGACTCGCTGTCCGACCATGGACCATGCCCGGGTCGACGGCGCGTTGTGTTCCACGCGCGCCTCAAAGAGTGTCAGCATAGTGACGGGGCCTGTAGAGGGCCAAAGCCTGCCGGGGTCGCGGGACTAACGAATTACCGTGACCCCGGTACATAGAGGGCTATTGAAGGACACCGTGGATTTTAGTCAGTACAAGTCTGACAGTCCCTCTCCTCCCTGGGTGGGAGGACTCATTTGATGATTTTACCACGACAAAAAAAATTCTAGCTATGAGTACTTTTGCTATTGTTCTTGACAAGTACTGATATATGCTTCCGAAGGTATTAAACTAGTCATCAAGTTCTGTCTATCAATACGCCAGGAAGGAAATGACTGAGTAAGTCAAACTGAGCATTTACCGTTAGTAAAATTATATCATAATTTACGTTAAGTTTTCACATTCCATACATAATCGGTAGATATTTATACAATTCAAGATCTTTATTGAAAAGTACGACTACTAATTGGCAAGTTTCCAACGATTGAACCTACTTTTACTTATTACATACTTCGTTGAATTTCATTCATTCATTCGGTCAATTAGCATCGTTTATGAACTGTTCATTCCATTGAATGATTGATGAGTTATTGGTCAATCCGTCATCACAAACCTAAACTTGTTACCATGCCTTGTTAATTAGTCACAAGTGTTAATTGAGGTACAATTGATTTATTAGCTGACTGATTGGTACAGTGGCTGAGCGATCGCCTGCTGTACTGCATATCGCGGGTTTGATTTTCGCACGAAACAAATATTTGTACAGCCTACAGGTAGTTGTTGCAGGTGTGGCTGTTTTTGTATGTAATTTTAAATTTTTATAAGCTCAAACACGATACATAAAAAAATTCCAGTACGAGGTAAGATTAAAAAGAAATACGTGTGGTACTCGGGGACTGCCGCGATAAAGCTATTGCATAGAATTTTTTATCAACGTATGCAATTATAATTATTTATTTATAAAAAGGAAAAAAGTATCGCCTACCGCGAATATTTAATGAGAATATCATCCCATCGTTGCTCAATGGGAAGTTACTTTACTAATTAGGCTATGGCCAGCCACGTCAATCAACCGAAATGTCAAGAAAAAAATTCATTCATTCAAATATTATTAATTCACGTTGACATAACAGATGTGACAGTGTTAGGTTTATTTTCGTTACGGAATTTCTTGATTCGGTCGCCGCGCTCAAAGCCAGTGATAAAAGCTATGCCATAGCTTAAAAACCTAAGTTTGGCGTTGGACACAACATTATTTTTTGTTTATGCGAAACCCGATACACCTGTCTAGTATTTTTGTGTAAAGAATCTATGTACGAAATTTTAAAACTGTATCATAAAAAATCACAAGGTTATAAGTATGTATATTACCTGGTTGTCCGTTCAAAAACATGCTCATTTCTCGATACACCCGCGTAAACAGCGTCTCCTGTGTTATACACTCGTGATAATTGCTTGGCAATAGGTACCTAACCGTACGGTGATTGTATTGTAATTAACTGGTAATAAAATTTAATTAAAATATTTTTGAAAAAAATATATAACATGGTGTAAAAATTATTGGAATCGAATCAGTTACTTATTCTGAACAAACTATATTCAGGTTTTGCATATACAAAAAATAAGGTTGTATAGATGGCCGTATAATCAGACCTATATAATGTTTGGACTTTAAGAGACTGTGACCTCTGAGTTTGTTTCGGCTATTTCTTTTTGAGATTAGTTAGGCCCCTACGTAACACCGGCTTCTCCTAGTTTGTAAAAAGACGTAAAATTTGACATAACCTACTTGCATTAAACAAATATCATTTCACGTTATTTCATTTGCAGAAATCCGAATAAAATAAACCTACGGCTTTGACTAAAAAAGCTGAAGCCTTAAATTACACGTCACGCCATACGTATCTCAGTGATCGAAGTCGACCTTTTACATAGTGCACTACAATCTATCGGGAGACATTATGATCAAGCGAAAATTACTCTGTCGACAGCATACCTAAATTCCATACACATACCATCAATATACTAGTACGTCAAAGATAATTATAATATTACATTACCTATAACTGTGGATATGCTGTGACAAGGGTTAATGAGGATTGAGTGTACTATTAATATGTATAATTAACTGTTATGTATGATAAACAGAGACGTTTACAAAATGTATGACGTCACAGTATCATTTACTCCTTTTTCTTTCATATCATTCCTTACACAATCCATCCATCTTGATAGAACGGTGGTGGTAGATAGAACCTCTGCATTAACCCTTTAGGATAACAGGCGTAATGTATATTGGAAGGTTTTGTTTTTTGTCTCCCATTAAATACCCATACCACAACCAATTTCCAAGTCATTTTTACGATGCTCACATATTTCTAAACTAGTTGTTGTCAGCGGATTGTCCGCTACAACTCGAAAATTTACCCGCTGGAACATAAAACCGGAATTATAACTAGCTTCTGTATTAATCCAGATTATGAACTATCTGTCTACCATATTTAATTCAAATTCGTTCAGTTGTTTTTGCGTGAAAGTTCCAAAAATCCATACAACCTCACAAACTTGATATTGCAATTGAATTCAGCAGAACTCTTAATTAAAATACCTCGACGTCTCAAAAATAGCTAAAAGGAACCTTTTTATTAGCGACCTTATTGCGAGAAATTCAGGCACGCTTGTAAAATCTTAGAACGTACGTCATAAGTATCGTATTCCGAGACGTACTGCATCATTATAATACTGCAGTGATACATACTTGAAAGATTCGCTCTCGGTTCTCATGAGGTTTCTTGTTACATTTGCTGATGGAACTTGTATCTATCTATATATTTAAAAGGAGAACTGACTGACTGACATATCAACGTACAGCCGAAACTACTAGGGCTAGGAATGTGAAATTTTGCACACGGCTTCCTATTATAATGTAGGGGAGCACTAAGAAGGGGTTTTTGGAAATTTAACCTTTAAGGGGGTGAAAAGCGGGAATTAGGAAAGTACGTAGCCCACGCGGACGAAGTCGCGGGAAAAGTTTAAATGTATTACTTTCATTTTGAACTTTAAACATAGTTGTGAAAAATAAAAATATAAGACTGTCTACAATTTTACATTCTAATTTTTTGTAATAATAGAAAACTTCAAAAAATAATAAAAATTGAAAAAATAAATAAAAGGAAAGATAAAAAGTTCATTCTTTGACCAAGAAATTGGTCTGGCCTTTTGGTAACGCGAAGAGACAAACGCTTGACGAGATCTTTAAAAACTCAGTGGGAACTCGAACCCCATGGGGCTAGTTTCTAAAAAGAACATAGTTTTTAAATGACTGACTTGTTGATAGAGAAAGTCATACATAAGAGCCAAACTTAAATTATTCTAGATTCTCCAAAAAACCTATTGAACAATCTAATCTTTCGTAATTTTAAAAATAAAATGACGAACAGCCAAATGTCTCCTCACAAAAATTACATATCTCAGCTTCTATAACTTATTTAAATTTTATCAAAACTTTCTGAACTGATCAAGTGTTTACGTTCAACTTATACAATTTACAAATTCATAAAACATTTTCAATATAAATAATGAATAACTTAAAATAGACTTGTTCGGCTATCCTCCTAAAGATTCTATAATTTTATGTTACTGATTTCCAAAGGAAAAGTTACTCTGTTGGTTTTCCCCAACAGTGTCAAATATAAACTAATTCATAATTTTTGTTCTTTTTTTACCTCGTAAAACATAGAAACTGGAATACATACACAAAATCATCAGAAAGGAGTCGTCCCGGCTCAGTACGTCGGACGTGTTCTTTAATTGCCCTTTTCGTTCCAGAGTCACAATAACCCCTTTGGACATGACGCACCGTTGAAACGTTTTCCTGATCGGATGGCGAGTCACTCTTTTATTTTAAAGGAAGGTTGGATTTTCTAAGGAATCCGTCTCAACGCGGTACTGCACTGCGTATTAATAGCCCACTCTTCTTTAGTTTTTGTATATAACAATTTTAGCCATCCTCATACGTACCTCAACCTGATTTCCTTTTATTAGGCCTAGACACGAAGGTACCAAGTTTTTTTTTTGTGTTTATAAAATCTTTAATAAAAATAACTAAAACCTATACCTATAAAGAGAAGATTAGCTGTTGCTAATTAATTAACAACAGCTATTTTTTAACTTCAAAAAATCGTTTAGAGTACGCGATTTTTTATTATAACAATGTATATTATTTGAATAAGTTTGCCATTAGGTATATCAGTTTATATTTTTTATCGTGGTCAAATCATCAAATGAGTCCTCCCACCCAGGGCGGGAGCGGGAGGGACTGTCAGACTCGTACAGACTAGAATTAACGGTGTCCTTCAGTAGCTCTTTACGTTCCGGAACTACGGTAATTCGTAAGGCTATGGCTTCAAACTGAAACACACAAAAATAACGTTCATGAAAACTAAGTAAACTTGACTCAGAACATTCTCGTTGTAATATCTAATGGACAAACATTATCAACCTTTAAAACCAATCTATTAGATGACCATTAATCGATATTACTTGTCCGCCACTAGATCATGGATAAAATTTTTGATAGAAATGTAGGTAGGTGCCTATCACTAACCACTTGATGGTTATTGGGACTATGTGTTAATCTATTGTGACATTAAAAGGATTATTTTTACCAATTAAAGCCTTTGTCAAACAGACAGGCGTTGCGAATGCGAAGCGTGACGTTTTTATTTGTAATGTATGGAATTGTTTGAATCCAGTCACATAGAAAACCGAAAGCGATCCGATAGCATGACAGAACTATCGGACTGACGTCTCGCTTCGGTTCGGAAACGCTTCGCTTTCGCCTGTCTGTTTGACAAAGGCATAAAGGATTGTTTTTGTAACATAACAACCTGGTTATTTTTTTTTTCTATAAAATTACTGTATCTTCTTAGATACAGTATTGTAATAATACCTCAATTTGTCGCGTGGTACCATTATGCATTACTACGGAGAAATAGTTTACAGAAAATTAAGTGCCTGTCTGAATTTAAAACTTATAAGCGTCCGATTCCACTGAGTCACAGCAGAAAAATATAGGATTCTTTTTTAAAACAATAATCAATCAAACCAGATTTCCATTTTTTTTTTGTGTGAAATGAATGCACATTATCATTTATAGCAAAGTAAGGACAATTTTCAATGCGTACTCACCTACATCAAAGCTTCGCTTTTGCAATTGAAGTCATATTCCCACATTCATAATTATACAAGGTAAACAGACGGAACTTCCTATTAACAGTGTTTACACAACCAAAATACAGGTACTGCTACCCATGTTAGATAATTTAAATGCAGCAGATGTGCCTGGACACGCTTTGACCACGGACTTCAAATAAATCTAGTTTCAGCAGAACTTTAGCGGCATATTTACTTAGTTAATCACAGAAATATAAAGTTTATTTTAACCATGCATGGAGAGGAGCTCGTGGCTAAATAATTACAGCCGCACTGGCCGAAGTTGGTCTGTGGATGGGTGACCATCTAACATAGCCAGTTTCCTCAACAGCAACGAAAATGATTAAATTACCCTTATTTTGAGAGTCATTTGGATTTTCTTGCCCAAAACCAAATTATTTATTTTACTTATTCATTAAAACTGAACTTGACTAGTTGCTAGGTAATTGAGTGTTGACAGTCAAATTATAATTAAACCGTAATTAGCGCGGTCTCCGTTCGAATCCTTTGATATCTTTATTGATATAAAATGCAGCATATCTTTATTGTTAAAAATTGTCAGCATAGTGACGGGGCCTGTAGAGGGCCAAAGCCTACCGGGGTCGCGGGACTAACGAATTACCATGACCCCGGTACGTAAAGGGCTATTGAAGGACACCGTGGATTTTAGTCAGTCAAGACTGACAGTCCCTCCCGCCCGGCCGAGGGTGGGTGGACGCATATGATGATTTAACCACGATAAAAAAAAGGATTTAGACTAAGTTTGACTACTTTAATTATTCTTACCTGTAGAGTTGAAAAGCGAAGTGGTCAATGTAGGTTGGTGAATAAAATGCCTAAAATTTTTGGTTGATGTTCCAAACCCTTGCAGTTATGTAAGTTATGTATGTAAGTATTTCCCGATCAAAAGAAAACACCGTTAAAAAACCAATATCCGTATCACTGGCAGTACAAAGCCAGATGTCACAGATACAGGTTAATTTTACACTCCAATGATGCACGACGTCCGGTGCGGTCATCAAAGTGGTGGTAGGGTTGTTCTGACTAATGTTACTAACTGGAAATCTACCTGTAGAGCTGGATGGTGCAAAGCGGTGGAACATAAAATAAATAAAAAAGTGGAAATTACAAGTAGTTCCATCCATGTGGAATGCCTGTGCTCAAAAGGAAGGATAATAATAAAAAAATCGGATTTGAATGCACAATACGTTATAAATGAGTTTTGAAACAACACTATCTTTAGAATTATGAACGAGATATTTATCATAATCAACATTTGTTTTGAGATTCCAATATTGTTGGGGTTGGTTGAAAATAACATGTATCATTTCAAATTTATTTCATTTGTTCACATTGTTTTTTTTTTTTAAACGTTGCCTTACACTAGGATTTTCTCCTGTGTCGTGGGTGCGTTTACAAACATATAAACTCACATACTCAAACGCCCAGACCCGGAACAACCATTTCTAGATCATACAAATATTTGCTCCGTGTGGGAATCGAACCCGCGACACGCAGCGCAGCAGTCCAATCGCTCAGCCACTGCGCTAACCGTGCCGTCAGTACATACATTAATACATTTCGTCTATAACTCTCAAACGCTAACCAGATGTGTTTCAAAAAGTATATCCACATTTTACTAATTATCTTTACGATGTAATAGGGAATCTTATTGATCAATAAAATCGCATCAAAAATCTATAATAATTCTTAATACCTCAAGTGCTCTTATTAAATCAACATCAAAAAATAAATTACGTGCCAATTCTCAGAACAAAAGAAATTCCAGCCAATCATCTATCAGAATCTAGTTATAAAACAGTCTGTAGGGACATTCAACAAAAAAAAAAAAACTTAAAAAGATGAAAATAGCTCCGCATGGTCCACTGAGCAACGGGCTGTTCACAATGGATACCTGAACAAATTTTATGAAGCCGCCACATTCAGTAGGTTTAATGATACAAGTACGCTGAAAAAGTTAACTTTCAATGTCAGACGCTTAGAATTATCTTAGTCTTAACAAAAAATGATCATGTAAATTAGGGTTGAAGGTATTGGGGGTCGAAAAAATCTTAAAATCAATTTTATGAGAATTACAATATGAATTGCGATAAAATACTAAAACTGGAATATTCTATTCTATTGCACTGGCAATTTGCCGGGGTCGCGGGACTAACGAATTACCCCGGTACGTAAAGGGCTATTGAAGGACACCGTGGATTTTAGTCAGTACAAGTCTGACAGTCCGTCCCGCCCTGCCGTGGGTGGGAGGACTTATTTGACAGGCCTGTTGGTCTAGTGGTTAGTGACCCTGACTGCTATGCCGGAGGTCGTGGGTTCGATACCCACCCAGGACAAATGTTTATGTGATGAGCACGATCATTTGTTCTGTGTCTGGGTGTAATTTATCTATAATATGTATGTATTTAGAAAATATATAAGTATGTTTATCAGTTGTCTAGTACCCATAACACAAGCTCTGCTTAGCTTGGGACTAGATGGCGTTGTGTGATAGTTGTGGAATATTTATTTATTTATTATCACGATAAAAAAAAAATGCACTGGCAATAGAGTATTAATAGATAATTTATAATTTGATCGCAATTCGTATTCGTAGGAATTCAGATTCATCCGATTAAACTGGAAGCCGACCCAACCCTAGTTGAGAAAAGAATGATAAAATCATTACAAAGGATGAAATAAAAAAACGAAACCCGTTCCAAAAAAAGTGCACAACGCCGCTAAAGAAGTTTTCACTTCAAAAAAAAGATATACCTACACTGTTGACAAAACTAATAGACATTCTAGATTTTACATGTCCCAACATTGATAAAAAAATATTCGAACCTTTCGAAAATCATTCCAATATTATTTACTTGAATAGCCCTTAACAATCTATTGTGTATTCATATAGTGTATCGGAGACATGCTTGAATGGTAACATTACTGAACTGCTGAAACAAAGGGGGTTTGAGACATCTCCAACTCATGTAGGTCGCAAGTCGCAAGCTTACATAATACATTATAATAGAGCCATCAGACATTATCATGACAATGTCTGAGAAGTGTCCAATTCAATTTATGATGTGGATGGACTATTATAGGAGCTCGTGGCTAAAGAGGAGCTCGTGGTTAAATAAATACAGCCGCACAGGACGATCTTCCGGGTTAAGCCGCGCTTGCCGAGGTTGGTTTGTGGATGGGTGACCATCTGTCATAGCGAGTTTCCTCCGTGCCTCGGAAAGCACGTAAAAGCCGTTGGTCCCGGTTGTCATTTGTAGATCTTTGACAGTCGTTACTGTTAGTCAGAAGCTCTAAAGTCTGACAACCAGTCTTTACCATGGGGTATCGTATTACCCAGCTGCATCTGGTTTGACTGGAAGCCGACCTCAATATAGTTGGGAAAAGGCTAGGCAGATGATGATGGACTATTATTGGTAATGGCCATACAATAATACATTATGGTGTAAACGTTTTGTTTTAATTGCTATTAGTATATTTTTGACAACTAAGATCGATACAATAACTGACTTGTTTCGCTGTTAGTAAGAAGAAGCGTAAAAGTTTGAGAAAGCTCAAACATTACTTTATTAGTTAATTAGGATAAAGAGTCGCGGGACTCACGAATTACCGTGACCCCGGTACGTAAAGGGCTATTGATGGACACCGTGGATTTTAGTCAGTACGAGTCTGATAGTCCCTCCCGCGCTGCCCTGGGTGGGAGGACTCATGTGATGAATTTACCACGTAAAAAAATTTAGGATAAAGAGACAAACCAAAATCAGTAAACTCTCGATCTATAATAGAATCTAAGTAATATTATAAATGCGTATTTTTGGATATTTGGATGGATAAATAACACAGGATATCGTTTATCTCGTTCTCGTTCTATTACGTTCCGGTGGGATGGTTTCCGAACTACATGCGAGTAAAGCCGTGAGGTGAGGTGAGGCTGCTTTTTACTAAGCTACTTTTAAAAATATATAAAATGAAACAAATAAAATTCACATATTAAATAAAAAACTAACATCAAAGTTTCTCTAATGAATTCTCCAACGTACCATTAATTTCATCTAACAATACACGCTCTGTCGGCGACCACTTTATAAAAGCTAACGAGAACAGTTCACTAATTAAAGTTAATTTTACGCTGTCGCACTGTTGTGTCTTATTACAATACAATACTATGTATGTGTAATTGTATACATTGTTATGAAAAATTAAGTTGTATATCCTGAGCAACATTCGTCTTGCTAGAGATATTTTAAAGGTTTAATCAGGTACTATACACAGTTAAATTTTTGTTTTAAGATGTATTCCAGCCGTGACTGGAATTAGTTACCAATTAATTTGCTAATTGAATAATAATATTGTTTATAGCACCAAAAACCAACTTTATTTATGTAAAAGTAAAGGTTTTAAGTATTATGTAACTTATTTCGTTTACTTAGATGATATAATCGTAAATAGTGGAAGAAGAAATTGAGACATTAAACTGTTATTTTTAATGCGTGAACTGTTTAATTATTTACATTTAAGCAAAAATATATCTTGTTAATAACGATTTAGAGCGGATAATCCATAATTTAATATATTTTAACGACAAAGAGGGAAACATTATATCCACCTCGAATAACTTCGTTTCTTAATCAACGCTCTTATAATAATTTGATTTTTCTTATGAAATCTTCGAACTTGATTTTGAAACATTGATGGAATATTTATTTGTAAACGGTTTTAACGAAAATACCTACCACTGATGAATATTGTAATTAAAGATAATGGAGCACAATTGTTAAACCATGGAACAGCCAAAATAAATTAACAACTTCAGTTCACAATAAACGTGTTTAATTATATTTAAAAGAGCTTCAGATGTATTATTTATTTTTTTCCTGCCACTATATACCGTCGTATATTTCGTCGTTTTTCAATACTAAGAAAGCCAAGCACCATAAAAAATGCTCAGTTCCGAACATGGCTTATCACTAGTGGTAAAAAACGGACCCTTGTATAAAATATTCACATAAACTATCAGGCATACATAAATAAAAACGCTAAAAAGAACCGTATGGCCGCGTAACAGGTGTATTTATTATATTGAGGGGTCTACGAAAAGGTGCCCAGCTCTGACGCATTTCATATCAATTTTCTGAAGCGTAAGTACTCGTCCATACATAACGTGATACGTTTCATACTCCTCTCGACAAATGAGTATCTAATACCCTCGGCAGTTACCCTTCATGTCATGGCTTTTGGATTACTGTGAGCCTAGGGATTATACGGAGGAGTACGTGACTTCATTTCGTTTTTGAAACGAAACAACACTGTTGTAATGCATTTTACGTTCTATAAAGACGAAACGGGACCATAAACTTCGAAGTGCTTTCAAAGATAAACAGATTTAAAAACTCACATCAATCCATCGGCAAAAGTTTCACAGAGAGTTAAATGAATTCCAGATCCAATATTGGATAATTTAAATAAACTCACCTTTATTTTGCTAGATTATAAAATACGAATGGTGAATAGAATAAACGAGCAAGAATATTCAATTTCATTTTCTGATTTAAATGAACTTATTTCTCTTTGCACTGATGTAGATAATGTTTCCAGCAGCGTGCTGGTGAGCAAATGCAAATAAGCATTCATCAAAAACTACTCATGTTTCAAAGTAACATAAATCCTAGAAACAAGTAACCAGCAGTTGTGAACGCGATTTGCAGTCAGCTTTAACAAAAGCCTTATTTCGCATTGAAACTGCTTCATTACTGAAACTGCTTACGTTTTAGAAAAACCTTTGATGAAATATATAACTTTGTACTTTTTCAATTTTTTCACACTCTCACATTTGGCACAAGTTTGCTCGCATAATATGGCTTTTTCAACAACTGCGTTAGGGTTGTCACTTTCGGGCACGCCGCAATCGCGGCGGTAAGACCCCTCTTTGAGGAGTGGCTGGATAGGCGTCACGGCGTCCTGACCTACCGCATGACGCAGGTCCTCACCGGACACGGAAGTTTCGGGAGGTTCCTGTGTCTGATAGGGAGGGAAGAAACGCCTGGGTGTCACCACTGCGAGGATCGTCCGGAGGACACGGTGGAGCATACGGTGCAGGACTGCCCCGCTTGGGCAGAGCACCGCCGTGTCCTCACGACGGCGATAGGCGGAGACCTCTCGCGCCCGGCATTGGTCGAGGCCATGCTGCGGGGCGAGACGGAGTGGGAAGCGGTCGCCTCCTTCTGCGAAGCAGTCATGCTCGTGAAGGAGGAGGCGGGCCGCCTGAGGGAGAGGACAGCGTCCTCCCTCCACCCCAGCCGCAGTGGTAGACGCCCACGGCGTCGGACGTCGCAAGACGATCTCCGGCCACCGTAGGCGCGGGCATGCGGGCAGCGAGTAATGGGCGACTCGCTGCCCGACCATGGACCATGCCCGGGTCGACGGCGCGTTGTGTTCCACGCGCACCTCAAAGAGTGTCAGCATATTGACGGGGCCTGTAGAGGGCCAAAGCCTGCCGGGATCGCGGGACCTAGGGATTACCGTGACCCCGGTACGTAAAGGGCTATTGAAGGACACCGTGGATTTTAGTCAGTACAAGTCTGACAGTCCCTCCCGCTCTGCCCTGGGTGGGAGGACTCATTTGATGATTTTACCACGATAAAAAAAAAAAAAAAACGACGGGTTGCACTCTGGGAGTGCCGGCAGAAGTGAAAACTTGAATAGTAATTGTTGGAAATATCTTGTGAACAGATTTTAGTAAAACTCGCAAAAATGGTTGACTTTTTATTTCAATAATTTTCCAATGTGACGTACATCTTTTATAAACAATGTTACCTAGCAACGAATGTCACACGAACATTCACGCAAGCGCCCTGCGCCGTCCTACGCTTTTTCGGTCAGGGTCACGTGTCCTGACGCGAGTTTAAGATTTTATACCCATTACAGAAAAAGTGCTCAACGCCGCTAAAGAAGTTTTCACTTCAAAAAAAAAAAAGGGTTGTCACTTTGCAGATGTACTCGTATTTGTTCAATTTAAATACAATTGAGAGTAGAATAATGGACATTTTCCAATTTTACCTGACGACAGATCAATTTATTGCCAATTTGAATACTTATCTGGAATGCTGAGATGATCGTTTTTTATAATTCTAACAGCAGCATAGGCTGTAAGGTACATTGAATCTCATATTTTTCTTGCATGCATTATTTTCAAACATTTCGAAAATTCTGATTACTTTGGTATTTTTTTTTATTTAAAACTAGCTGGCCCGGCAACCTTTGTACCGCCTATAACTAACGTCACTCAAATGTTTTGCCTTCCTGGAACCCCTCCACTAACACTTAAACTTTATAGTATGGTATTAAAGTTCAAATTGACTTAAAAGTATTTTTAGACTTATTCAAGCAATTTTTTTTTAATTCTCCCTAGGACCCATCTTCGTACTCCAAGGAATATTATAAAAAAAAAGAATTAACGAAATCGGTGCAGCTGCTGTCGAGATTTGCGCTTAGCAACACATTCAGCGATTCATTTTTATTTTTAAACATATTATAGATGGGTTTGCACTTTTTTAATCGTGGCAAAATCATCAAATGAGTCATCCACCCATTACTGTCAGACTTGTACTGACTAAAATCTATGGTGATCCTGCAATAGCCATTTACGTTCCAGTGTAACGGTTTCCTAATGAGATAGACCCGCGACCCCGGCAGGCTTAGAAACTCTAACGGGGCACGGTCAGTCTAAGGGGGGCACCGTCAGATGGATTTGCTCTTAGCCTCAATCTAGCTTAGAGGCAAAGATGAGGCCTAAAATAGAGCTAGCTCACCAAGAAGGAATTGGTACCCCTGCGGAACACAGTACAAACTGTTTGACGTTGGACTCCGACAGAATGGTGGTTCCCCCAGGCGACCCTGGTGAGGAATACCACACCCATTGAGATCGTTCAGCTGTCACCACAGGTTAAAGGTAGCCTGTGATGCCGTTACCTGTGGAAGACTGTTTACATTTTCGATGTCACCACTTCCATAGCGAAACATGACAAGGTACAAAGTGATGTTAAACTTTTATTTCGCGTTTTTCTTTTTAAACTGCCCCTGGGAATTTCTTCATGTGTTGTGGGTGCTTTTACAAACATAGAAACTCACATACACAAACACCCAGACCCGGAACAACTACTTGCACATCATACAAATATTTTTTCCGGGCGGGGAACGAACCCGCGACACGCTGCTCAACAGTCGATCGCTCATCCATTGCGCTAACCGTGTCGCCAAGTAGTAGTTGAAGTTTAAAGATGTATCCATCCCTATTTATGAGCAGCAAGAATCGAATGCAAAATCAGCGGTACTCGAGTGAAGCACCCAAGAGACGCGGGCGTGCCTCAACGCCCCACTTTGTCAAACTATGACCCAATATGCTTTATCACGGAACCTCTATACCCATACATCTTGATCCCTCGTGATTTGGAGAGGCCGGTGAGCGAAGGACTGATGTGTGACCCAATCTTATTATGATGTAAGTGTATCTGGTTACCAAATACGATATTCCATATTTGGGGTATTTTGTAGAAAGGAAATCTTTTTATCGAATTGTAATAGTTGGGATGGGAATGGGACTGGGCAGTATATGTCTGTCGCAAGCCGGACAAACTGTGGGCCAAAATAGCTCAAAGCAGATCGCGAAGGAGATGGCGGGAGGAACTGGACGGGTTCTGTCCGAATTGGAAGGAGGACGCACGGGCTCTTGAGAAGTGGAAGGAGTGGAGGGAGGCCTTTGCCTAGGAGTGGGATAGTACAGGCTATCAAAAAAATATGTAGTTAGTTACTTTGGAACGCTAGACCACTGGTTTGATTCAAAGTCACAATAAAATTAGAGATGAAGCTCATGGCTTAATAATAATAAACATACAGGTTGATCTATATTACTCAGCCGTGCTTACTGAGGTTGGTCTGTGGACGGGTAACTATCGGTAATAGCGAGTATCCGCCGAGTTTTAAAAAACACTTTGGGCCTGGTTGTAATTTGTAGATCTTTGACAGTCATTACCAATCTTATCAAGGGGTATCGTATTACCCAGTTGCAGGGTAGTGAGAGTTCAAATAGGCAGTCTCTCTTTGTGAAATATTGTTATTCACCTGCATCCAGTTGGTGTGGAAGCCAACACCAGCTTGTGAGAAGGCTAGTCTGATGGAGATGAATTATTGCTTGAAGATTTAATTGAAAAACTCTACAAACTTCATTGCCCTGGTCTTTTTCTTTTTGTTAACACTATTAGTTCTGGCTTTCGGAAGTAACAGTAGGTAAAAATAGAGCGATGAGCGAGTCCCGAAGTTAAAATATATGAAATAACATGTACTGACCGGTAGTACTTTATTTTACCGTCCCATAGTTTTAACCTTTGCCATTTAAAGCACTCCCGCTCACTGGCAATCGGTTAAACCATAACCACAGGATTCATTAGCGTTAGCAAAACGAAAAGAGAAAATTGAGTTGTTGAACTAGTAGTTTAAGTGTGAAAGAAAGAAAACCAATCACATCTTTATTTAACACTAGCTGCCTGATTTCTGGCATTCCCTGTGGATGTTACAGAAGTTTTCATATACGCCAATACTGTCCCAACAATTATTAACACAAAAACAAAAAGTTTTTTAGCCAATTGGTGTGGTCGCGGGACTCACAAATTACCATGACCCCGGTACGTACGGCTATTGAAGGACACCGTTTGTCAAGTCTGACAGTCCCTCCCGCCCTGCCCTGGGTGGAAGGGCTCATTTGATGATTTTACCAAAAAAAAAAACAAATGGTGTGGTTTTTACTGATATTTAATACTGAAATTCAGCTGCATCTGGTTTCACTGGAAGCCGACCCGAATATAGTTGGGAAAAGGCTAGGCAGATGATGATGATGTGGTCTTTAGAAAGTTATACATGAACAAATTTCGGTGATTTTTTTTTTTGCACAGATTACCTAGTTCTTATTCACCTGTACTTGTCATTATAAACCGCTTACTAATAATGCGCAAATGCCAGCAGGTCAACGTACCCGAATCTATTACATTTACCAATTTACCAATCATAATTAACCTCCCACCATTGTGATAAGTTCGAAGTGCTGGCGTCTGTACAAAAGAGGTTCCCAAAATCAACTACTTCACTCTAAATCATTCACCAGATCCAGCAGATTTTTTTCAGATTTTACAGGTCGCTAAATGGTACCAGATCTGCCGTATTCCCGGCTGAAGACACCAGTGAGAGCCATTTTCCCCTACTACTGTATGTAATGATCGCGGGACTGTACGAATTACCGTGACCCCGGAATGTAAAGGCCTATCGAAGGACACCGTGGATTTCAATCAGTACCAGTCTGACAGTCCCTCCCGCTCTGCCCTGAGTGGGAGGACGCATTTCATGATTTTACCACGTAAAAAAAAAACTACTGTTTGTAATGACGAAGGGATTATAGCTAATGGATGGCGAGCTTTGTGCAGGCGACACTTACATTATTCCGATTATCAATTATTACTACCGACGTTGGCTTGCAATTACTACCTATCAAGATCAATCAATATATCGTTAGAAACAATAGGCACCTGCATTACAAGCTAGTAATCAATGCAGCTAGTAATGTGCAGGCTGTTATTTCTACCCTTTGTAAACTACACAAGGTAGAAATTAAGTATTTACAATGCCATAGAATTGCAATCCATAGATTTAAATCATAACACGAAAATGATGTGTTTAGACTATGAAGAGTAAAGTCGCACGATTAAAGGATCACTGTGGATTTTAGTCAATACAATTCTGACAGTCCTCGCCCTGCTCTGGGTGGATGACTCATTTGATGATTTTACCACTATAAAAAAGCTATGATTTGCTTGATTCGGTAATCTAACGATTTAAATCTCAGTTTCAAACCAGCATATCGACCGAGTGGTTAAAGTAAAGAGAAAACAATGTCGGAGTTTTGAAATCAGACATAATTTTACGGAGTTATTTCGTCGTGGAATTCCTTGGAGCTGCTCGAAGTTTGGAATTGTTTCCGATAAGTGACATGAACCTTTTATATCAAACTGGACATCGCCATCTGGGAAATGTTGGAATGAAGGTGGACAAAATATCTTTTGTTCAAAATCAAAATCAAATGTTTTTATTTCACATAGGCCCATCAGGGTACTTATAAACCGTCGACAACAGATGCTCGGTTCGGGTCGGTCGATTCCATGGAGAAGAACTGGCAAGAAACTCCATAGTGAGGAACTCCATGGAAGTAAACTTGGAAAGCGTTATCTTTAAGACTATAGGTACCTTTTTAACTTGCAATGTTAGTATGTACGAGTATGTATGTATGTGAGTTGTGTAGAAGAAATCTTTGAAGCTGTATAAGAACTATTTATTCTTATCGTATAATTCTACTGTTCTTTTTTTAGAACGCGTATGACACGATCGGTCTATTTATTTTCTATGCAACATACGTTTAAAATCTTTCTAAATTCTGTCAATTTGCATGTTAGTTCAATACTAATGACAATATTTTTTTGTGATAAACATTAACTATGTCTACATCCAGGAACATAAAAGGAAAAGAAGTATCTGCCTTTAATTATGATATCAAATTTTAACTGACATCATGGCATGATCAATCCAGGATCTGATGCTGAAGCCAGAAGGTAACTACAAGAACTCTAAAATGAAATGATGTGAACAGGTAGGATGAAATAGGAAGGATGCAAATAGGTCATAGGTGTCTTACTAATAGTGTTGAAACTAACTATATTTTAAAAACTATACAAGATAACACCTTTGGTCATAAAAATATAGAACATTATTTTAGTATAATGCGAAACCTGAAAATAGTTTGTTCAGAATCACTAACTGAATCGATTCCAATATTTTTTGCACCATGTTAAATATTGTTCCAAAAATATTTTAATTAAATTGTATTATAATAACAGTTTATTGCAATACAATCACTGTACGGTTAACTATCTATTGCCAAACGACACAGGAGTCTACGACACAGGAGGCGCGGGTTGAGCGCGGGTACCGCGTAATTAGCAACTTTCTGATTTTTCATGATAGAGTTTTGAAATTTTGTACATAGCTTCTTTACACAAAAATACTAGACAGGTGGTTTCGCATAAACAAAAAAATAATGTTGTTTATAACACGAAACTCAAGAAAAGGAAACGTTTGTCGCTTATGCAACAAAACTTCACATCGCCAGGCACGTCCTAACAATTTACATCGACAATTTCTCAAGATACGTGAAATTCGTCATAGCAACCGATTCAAACGCTTCAGAAATATTTCAACAAAATAAGAGAAAAATGGTTCATGAAAGTATGTACCTAAGATTCAATTCCGTATAAATATCAAAACTATTTAGGTTTCATGAAAAATGTTTATTGTTATCTCGTGTTTCAAAAAAGGAACAAATTGAGCGGTTAATAGGAATAAATTAATATTTCGGTTAAAAAGGATGTTCTGGTTAATTTCTGCGATGAAACATTGATTTTACCGTCATCAATAAAAATCGATGAGTTTAGCTGCAACCTCCTTTTGAGCGTTATCAGAGTGGCGTTTATTTGCTTTGGCTTCCAATAACGACACATTTTGCGCTTCACAAAACATTACGGGGAAACGTTCTTCTGGTAAATTAAACGTACAGTAATCTTCAGAAACACACCCCCCCCCCCCTTGGGAACCTCTTTTGGTAGTGACTATTGCGAAATGGCCGATCAACTAGCTGTGATGTGGTCAGTATCATCCATGCGGTCGATAGTGATGGTCAAATATGGTTAATTAGTTAGTGTTTCACTATTTATTTTCAATACAAAATATTTGTTCACACGCGTGTGAACAAGCACATTTTTTTTTAATTAAGGAATCTAAATTTATCTTCGTTAGATAACCCACGTCAGAAATTACCATTTTTTTAAAAGCAAATCACTCGTTTACCAAGTAAAACTATACGTATAAGCTGTACGATTATATTCTATCGTTAGATATAGAACAAGCTTGTCTCAAGCGAAGCTGCGGAGACTCCGGGGAATTGAGCTAAGTCCTTTAGAGCTTAGCTGGCATACATTGGTGGCTTCGCTTACATGTATGTGCATAAGGCTTCTTGTAAGAATCTTAAACGTGGAAATAAAGCCGGGATCTTTGTAAAACCATACTTAGTGCTTGGTTGTTAAAAAAGTTATGGGTACGATATTACCACAATGCATTCGTTTCTTAGTAGGTTAGTAGTAAAAAGTTCTAAGTTCATAATTAAACCAGAGATAAGAACAATAATTGTTGAATACTTCTTGACAAGGCGCATTCCCTCCTTGTGTCTACCATTTTTTTACGTTTTAAAATGTTTTATTATATCTGATGAGCCCAATGAGCTGTGGTCCAAAATACTCGTAACTAGTTTGTGAAGCCCTGACACAGCCAGAAGGCGTCGCGGCAGACCTCGTAGAAGATGGCGGGACGATCTTGATAAAACCTAGCACCACTTGTACACTTTGGCTCTGGATTGTGATAACTGGAAGTCATGGGGATATGCCTTTGCCCAGCAGTGGAATGATGTAGGCTAGCAGTATCAGTATATCTATTCAATTAGAAAAAAATAGTTAAATACAGATGCCAGCACATCAAGGTACCACAATCTGTCAAATTAATGTATTCGATTTTCAACTTTATGACAAAGAAAGAAGATTCCCGTTCGAATGGCATTTGACAGATTCGGGTAGGTTGACCTGCTGGCGTATGTATGAAAAGAGAACTTTACCATTCGATTCTTTGAAACGTTCGATTTTACATTTCGTTTGCTCTGCGCCTACGTATTGAGCCCGCACTAAAAAAAATAAAAAACAAATAATAAAAGTTTCGAATTCACATTATTGATGTGTAAATTAGTAAAAGAAAGAATTGACTTCCTTTCCTAAATACCCTTGTTCTGAAAGAAACTCCGGAATACCTACAAGAAAATCAGTGTCATTAGAATACTGCCCGCGCTTAAACAAAGATGATTTTTTAAACACGCCTTATCAAGTTCTAAGAAGGTAAAGCTCATTCATAAATCTATTTGATTGATTTACGACCTAGTTAGCGCAAAGACTTTTAGTGATACCGCCAAATTTTTTTTCTAGATCACTCTATTAGCTATGGACGGCACGGTTACCGTACTGGCCGAGTGGTTGATCTGCTGCGCTGCGGGTCGCGGGTTCGATTTGCACACGGATCAAATATTTTCATGATCTGCAAATAGTTGTTCCTGGACGTGTTTGTGTATGTGAGTTTGAAACCTAGTGTGGGGCAAAGTTAAAAAAAGCTTTTAAATAACCTAAAAAAAAATATTTTCACTTAGACAGGACTGGTCGCGGGACTCACGAATTACCGTGACCCCGGTACGTAAAGGGCTATTGAAGGACACCGTGGATTTTAGTCAGTCAAGTCTGTCAGTCCCTGCCGCCCTGAGTGGAAGGACTCATTTGATCATTTTACCACGATAAAAAAAAGACAGGAAATAAAGACAGAAAAGAAGGAAAATAAATTATCTTGATCGACACATTGTCCTTCGGATCGTCCCTAATCTCGGGACAGATCCTATAAATGTGTTTAACTAGAGCTGTTGAAATTGGAAAGATTTATCGACTCTTAAGTGATGCGAAAAAGGTCTTAATGCGAGGTGTTTATTGATAAGCTAAGGCGATTGTGATCGAATGGACCGTCGGTTCTTCATTAACCTCTTGAGAAGTAATCTGTATTTTTGTTCCACTTTTTTTGTTCTGTACCACTTCGCCCGCGACTCTGCCCGTGTAAATTTCGGTCTTTTCTTTCGGTAAATTTTTACTCCCGCCCCTCTTTTTTATGGGATAATTTTAAAAAATCAACAATATTTCTACAAAATTTTAAACTTTTAGCACTTTTAATCTCTAATATTTCATAATGAGTGAGTTGCCTCACACTAGGAAAAATCCTGTATCATGAGTGCGTTTACAAACATACACAAACACCCAGAACACTCGTAGATCATACATTTATGTTTTCCGCGCGGAAATCGAAGACAATCGTGCCAGCAAGCTGTCAATCTCGTAGCCGCTGCGCCAACCGCGTCGTCCCAAAGTTACATGATGGATACAGATAAATATATATAATGCTGGTAAAACGTGATAACTTAATGAATAAGTTACAAAACGTAGGTGAAGCGACTAATTGTTCAAAAGGCACAGAAACATAATAAATTAAATAATGTAACAAGAATTTATCACAAAATTTTTAATCCTGGATTTTGAACGTTTCTGGACTTAGCAGGTTTTGTTGTTACTTCCGTCAACGAATTGTAGTTTCATAATTGTAGAAGTAGTAACGGAAAAGTATGGATAAAGAAGATGTGCTGAAAGGACCCCAAATAAATCTTAGGACCCTAGGATCCCAAATAAAGGGTAAGAGCAGGAAAATTATACAATATACATCATTATAATCATAACTAGCCGATTATGACAATTCTCGACCAACCATCCAAACCGATTCAGCAGCTTTTAACGTAATTGAGTAAAAATCATACAAACTTTCACATTAGTAGAATCAGAATATTGAAGTATCTAATCGACCTAAACTTTAAACACGCTCAGTTTGCAATTTTTTTTTTATCGTGATAAAATCATCAAATGAGTACTCCCTCCCAGGGCAGAGCGGAAGGGATTGTCAGACTCTTACTGACTAAAATCCACGGTGTCCTTCAATAGCCCTTTACGTTCCGGGGTCAGGGTAATTCGTACAGTCCCACGACCGGTTTGCAATTATTGTAAACGTTTTTCTGAATTCGCTTCCCAAAACACGTCGTCTAATTTAACACACACATTCCATTACACGCGACGTTCAATTGTTTCAACACGTCACAAAACCGATTCAAACTTGTTAAACCTTGTTTTGTTTCCAAGACTAATTACCTACACACATGGGACACTTGTAATCAGATTGCGTCGGATTACGCTTGAATTATAAAGAGCTTAGAGGCCAATTTAGCTTGCACGGTAGTAAAGTCCTTTTTCCTTTAATTTGAAGGGTGTTTAATGAAGTGGGGCCTACGTTTCCGCCAACAGCGGTCTATGACGGCTTTGAATATTAAATTGCAATTGTAAATACGTGTTTCGGTTATTTTTATGAATTAATTGAAATTAGAAGCTGAGCTGAAGTTTGAGTACATTTTCACAATTTAAACACGCTATTTAAGTTATTGTTATAAAAGCAAGGCAAAAAAACTTTAAATTATTTCTTAAATAACTTGTGGAATTAATGATAATCTTAAGGTCAGAAAAAAAAATCGTCCATTAGTCAACTAATTGTAACTTAGTAAGCTTAAATCCATTTTTTTAAGTAGTTGTTGCAAGAGCCATTTCCTTGCCGACTTAATTTAGTTCGTTACCGGGATAAAGCGTAGATTTCTAAGTTATTTTTATCGATGGGAAACAGGTCTTGTAATAAATACACCAGTTAAAAAAAAAAGATTAAAAAAAAAAAACTTAATGAAAGTTTAGCCTCATTTAGTACTTTTTTTTTACGTGGTAAAATCATCTTATGAGTCCTCCCACCCAGGGCAGAACGGGACGGACTGTCAGACTTGTACTGACTAAAATCCACGGTGTCCTTCAATAGCCCTTTACATTCCTGAGCCACTGTTTTATCTGACAAGACAGTCCCGCGACCTCGGCAGGCTTTGGCCCTCAACCCTTCGCCCCTGTTCTACCCAATTCTCATATAAGCTCAATATTAACGCTGTAAGCTCATAAAACTTATCAAATTCCGACGCGCACGTGTAAATGTAGTGTGTAACGTGTTAAGCGGCTTTTATGGCGAAAAGTAACAACCATCGCATGTTGGTAATGATCGTGTATTACATGATCCGTCGCCGGACGAAAGTCTATGATGTCGGGGATAGGTCGATACGCCTCAAGTGGAGTTGGGCAGGGCTTCTGGCTAGACGCAGAGATGGCAGATGGAGTAAGGTTTTGACCGAATGGTGGCCAAGGTTCGGCCAAAGAAACCGGGGCCGCCCAAAAGCCCGTGGGGTTGATGATATTGTCAAGATCGCGGGGAATAGTTGGATAAGAGAAGCACAGAACCGAAAGATATGGCATAAAAAGGGGGAGGCCTATACCCAGCAGTGGGTGATCCCGGGCTGATACGATGATGATGAAGATAGTGAAAGGTATCACTCAAAATTTTTAGTAAAATGAGCAGCGAAACTTTACACTTGTAATGGTTATCATTATTTTTTGACAGGCCTGTTGGTCTAGTGGTTAGTGACTCTGACTGCTATGCGGGAGGTTGTGGGTTCGATTCCCACCCAGGACAAATGTTTGTGTGATGAGCACGATCATTTGTTCTGTGTCTGGGTGTAATTTATCTATAATATGTATGTATTTAGAAATATACAGGGTGTCCCAAAACTCAACGTCAAGCCGAAACGGGGTGACAGGATTGATCATAACCATCACGAGAAAAATCTGAAAAAAAATCTATCCCATGCAGTTTGAAAATTATGGGCATTTTAAGAAAAACCTAGAAATTTGATCAAACTGTACCATTTTTCGGTTATTGTGGTTATTCTTTTTTATTTTTGTTCATTTGAACTTTGGAAACGTAATCCTAAATAACATTTCTAGAATCTCAATAAAAAATAATGACACAATTGCCTCAAGTTTCCGAGAATTGAGACTATTTGTAAAACTACGAATTTAAAATTTTCAAGATTCGTCGACTTTGACAGGCCCTCCTATAAAAAAAATGTACTAGAGTGCCTTGGCAAGTGGCATTAAAAGTTGGCGCATTTAATCAGAATTCTAAAATGGTACAATACTTGTTAGTTCCATACAATAGAAAAGAGTAAAAAAATTAAAACCTCAAGTATCCCGATTTTTGCTATCACATTTTACTCAGTTAAAATGTTTTTAATTCGCACAAGCTCTAGGTAGGTTCTTAATTTTAAGACAAAATTATGAGAGAGATGGATAATGGGTATGTTTGCCATGAGTGAGCGAGACAGATAGTGACGCCACTTTTATCAAAGTGAAAAAAAGTTAGTAAAATTTGTAAAATAATTAGGTTTGTTGGAATAAAAGTCAGATGGAGAAATAACATTTTTTATTACAATAAATGTTCAAATTGTTTACCATCAGCCTCAATACAAGCCCTACATCTTCTTAAAAAAGATCTACTTATAAGTCGGGCATATCTTCGAGAGTTGATCGCCTCAGCTGCTTGAGAAATGCGTTCACGCAGGTCGGCTACGTTCTCAATGGGCTTTGAGTAAACTTTTTCTTTGAGAACTCCCCAATAGAAAAAATCCAGGGGATTTAAATCTGGTGAACGGGCGGGCCACGAGATAGTGCCTGAACGTCCAATCCACCTTCCCGGATATTCCTGGTCAAGGAAATCTCTTACTTGCACTGCGAAATGCGCTGGGCAGCCATCTTGTTGAAACCACATGTCGCGAAGATCTGCTAGTGGTACGTCCTCTAACAGGGTTGGTAAATCTTCTCTTAAAAAATGTAGGTAATTAGTTCCATTCAAGTTCTCAGGCAGTTCAATAGGCCCAATAATTTTACCGTTTAAAATTCCGGTCCACAGGTTTACTTTAAAACGATACTGGGATCTATCTTCTCGCATTAAATGTGGATTCTCCACATGCCACTCGTGATAATTGTGCAAGTTCATGTAACCATCTTTTTTAAATGTCGATTCATCGGACCAGAGAATTTTTTGGATGAATTGGGGATTCTCATTATGCCTCTGTAGCATTGTTCTACAAAAAGAAATCCTTTCCTGATAATCTCGAGGTAGAAGACTTTGAACTCGTTGTACGTGAAACGGATGCATTTCGTTTCTTTGTAAAATACGATGAGCAGTGCTTTTGGGTATTCCCGTTCTTTCTTCAATTCCACGTACGGAAATACTTCGGTCACCTGCGACCTCTTGCAATACTTCTTCCTGGAAAGGAAACACAGGTCTACCTCCAGCCTGTATTTGATTCGGGAAATGGCCGCCCTCTGTGAGTGAACGGTGCACATTAACAAACACTCGGTGATCCGGGTAGCGCTCTAAATTTGGATATCTTTCACGATAAAGTCTAGCGGCGGCACTTGCGTTGCATCTGCATTCCCCATAAATGAGGTGCATGTTCGCATATTCTTGTGAAGTGTAGCGCGTAGGCATGGTAGATAAAAAGGATGCCAACACAAAAGTCCAGAGAGAAGCCAAAGTTGCCGGTATGTTATCAACAAGTCCAATTTACAAAGATTCAAGTCCAAAAAGAGAAGCCAAAGTTGTCAGTACTAAATCAACACAAGCGAATACGAACGTGCGCAGTAGACGAATGAGCGAAACGTACTAACTGGTTGGTGTCGGACTGGTAGCGTAGCCATTTGCTTGGCTGAAACTAGTGCGAATGAAACAGATAGATGCCATAGCATCTATCTGTTTCATTCGCACTCGTTTAAACGACGCATCTCCGTCTCAATGCGTGGCGTCACTATCTGTCTCGCTCACTCATGGCAAACATACCCATTATCCATCTCTCTCATAATTTTGTCTTAAAATTAAGAACCTACCTAGAGCTTGTGCGAATTAAAAACATTTTAACTGAGTAAAATGTGATAGCAAAAATCGGGTTACTTGAGGTTTTAATTTTTTTACTCTTTCCTATTGTATGGAACTAACAAGTATTGTACCATTTTAGAATTCAGATTAAATGCGCCAACTTTTAATGCCACTTGCCAAGGCACTCTAGTACATTTTTTTTATAGGAGGGCCTGTCAAAGTCGACGAATCTTGAAAATTTTAAATTCGTAGTTTTACAAATAGTCTCAATTCTCGGAAACTTGAGGCAATTGTGTCATTATTTTTTATTGAGATTCTAGAAATGTTATTTAGGATTACGTTTCCAAAGTTCAAATGAACAAAAATAAAAAAGAATAACCACAATAACCGAAAAATGGTACAGTTTGATCAAATTTCTAGGTTTTTCTTAAAATGCCCATAATTTTCAAACTGCATGGGATAGATTTTTTTTCAGATTTTTCTCGTGATGGTTATGATCAATCCTGTCACCCCGTTTCGGCTTGACGTTGAGTTTTGGGACACCCTGTATAAGTATGTTTATCAGTTGTCTAGTACCCATAACACAAGCTCTGCTTAGCTTGGGACTAGATGGCGTTGTGTGATAGTTGTGGAATATTTATTTATTTTATGTGTTCTAATATTTATGTATTTGCGCCGTGACTGAGCGATCAACTGCTGCACAGCGTGTTCGATCCTCGCACGAAACAAATATTTGTATGATCTGCAAATAGTTGTTCCGGGTCTGGGTGTTTGTATATGTGAGTTTCTATGTTTGTAAACGCACACACGATACAAGAAGAAATTCCTAGTGTAGGGCAACGTTTTTTAAGAAAGAATATTTTTTTAAAAAAAAAACATGATTTCATTACGTCTACCGTACGCGGTAATTAATTTCTAATGACGTCATATCTTAACCTGTCGTAATCCAATAGCTTAGAACGGTCAAGATCAAAGCCAATCCAATACCTTAAAATGAATGGGTTAAGCCCTTGAATCTGGGTTTTAAACAATTAGTTAAACTATATTTCTATTAATCGAAGTGTTTTTCACATCATACCTTTAAGCCCTTGTCAAACAGACAGGCAAAAGCGAACCGGAGCGAATCCGAGGCTATAACTAACCGATAAGAGACGTCAAACTGGGTGCAGCGAACCGAGGCGTGGCAGTTGTATTAGCCGGCTTTTTATGAACGACGTCAAACAGAGCAAATACGCCTTCGCCACGTGTTCGATCGTTCGATTCATCGGTTCGGTCACGCTATCGGATCGCTTTCGCTTTTCTATGTGACTGGATTCAAACAATTCCATACATTACAAATAAAAACGCCTCGCTTCACATTCACCACGCATGTCTGTTTGACAAAGGCATTTAATAGAAACTGATAATTTTCTATAATTCGCCTTACAGACTGTGCTTCAAAGTTCAATCATCCCGAACTATTTCTTAGACCTGTAACTGACAGGTCATTAATAATTTATATTCGAACTCCGATTCGGTCGGTCACTAATAGTCCAATAGACCCATTCCTCATAATTTATCATAATGTCGACTGTCGCTAACCATCAATAAACATACATAAAAAGAAATCGGATCACGCCCATAGTAACTTAAGTTACCTCTGTATATGCCTACGCCGTTTCGTAGATGTGCTACGCTGCTACGGCGTAGCACCTCTACGAATTATAGCTCATAGCTACGCTGTCTTTCAGCATGACAATAATCGCTAATGGTTTCTTTTCTACAAAACATAAACTGTAGCAACAGCTTTCAAAGTTTACGACTGGCTATAAACTACATTCAAAGCGTTGATTTATTACTACTCTCAAGGCAATAGTGCTATAAGTCGCCTTTTTCTCTAATACAACGAGCAATATGCCCCAGAGATTTTATCTGGGCTAGACTCCAAGTTGAATTTCAATAGATACGTCGATTTCTGTTGGGGCTTCGCATAAATTACTCAACAGGTAGGTTGGAAGGGTCTGTGAAGTGGTTAAAGGCTTTTTGAGATTGTTTTGCTAAGTTTGTGAATCAAATCGGGATTTTGTTGGGCGATAAAAAGACAAAAGTGACTTAACTTCTAAAATTATTGTATTATAAAAAAAAAATTAGTTGACTAGTTTTGTCAGTTTTTTTTATATTAACTGGTTATAGTTTATTTTTTAAGTTTCAAGTACAAGTCACTATACCAAAGATGTAGAAAATTTAATTTGAATCACAAATGTCTTAATCATTTTGTGCGGTTTTATTTAGTTTTCCAGATGGATACAATTAACACGCCATTTTCCATGGCGGCTATGAAACTAGGGTTGAGACCCCACAAAGTTAGATTTAACTTCATATTAACCCCCAATGAGACGCGCGCCTCAAAGAGCTGTTAGCAAAATGTCAGGGCCCCAAGCCTTCCGGGGTCGCGTGGCTGTCTCATCAGGTAACCGTGACCCTGAAACATAAAGGTCTATTGAAGGATCACCATGAATTTTAGTCAGTACAAGTCTGACAGTCCCTCCCGTCCCGCTCTGGGTGGCAGGACTCATTTTTACCTTTATAAAAAAACCCTATAGTCCAGTCATTACGTACATTCAAAAAAGAAAATGAATTTGCGCTTCTAATTTTTTAATATGTTGTAGGGGATACCTAGAAAAGCTTAACTTGAGATTGTCGACCAAGCTTTCCTAGGAGCTTTCGCCGCCATGTTGAAAAAAGGGGTAAAATTTGTTTTTCGGCAATAACTCGGCTATCCGATGAGATTTCGAAAATTTTTACAGGACACTTTTTGTAGCTTTCTTTGTGCTCTACAATAACGCCTGAATCATTTTTAGCGTATCATGCATCGTTATCGAGATATCGATCGATAAAGTCAAAAATTTAGGACACAATTTTTGTTTTTTGCTTTTTTTTCTTTGGGTCTTAATAAATATGAAAAATTGTGGAATTCAAACTTGTAGAGCATATTCAGACCTACAATTTCCTTCTTGGATTTTTTTATGTTGGACATAAAATTACGATCTCCAGCGCGCCGCAAAGTCGGTGAATCCACGCTCAGCGTCGAGCGCGCTCAAGTTAGTTTATCGTATCGTGTTGAGTTTTTGCTGTGCGTAGTGTAAATCGAGGGTTCCGATATTCTGGGCAAAAATTTCGATATCTAGTTGGCTGTAAACTCGTTATAACGGAGTGCCCGCATAGAGCGTCCGTTGGAGTTGGAGGGGACAGGTATAAAGGGACCCTTTTATTAGGGTCTACGTGTTGAAACGTGTTCTTCTTTACGACGACGACGATGTCTGTAACGATGATGATGACGATGCTCTCATCGAATCAGCATCATTTCCAACGTTTCAACAGACACAACAACTCGAAGAGTTTACGGAGGACGAAGATCATCAGCCTGGACCATCCAAGCGAAAAAAGACATGAAAAAAGTCCATCGTTCGTGTCTCAAGTGCAGAAAAAAATATTTTTCTTTCCGTTTATTTTGTTTTCTTTATTTTGTATTGTAAAAAAATAATATTTTTTACTGCACAAACAAATTATTTGTTTAATAAATTACTATTGTGTGATCCTTAATTTGTTGCTCTATGTATTTATTTTTTATCCCATCAATTTCCTGAACAATTTCCCATTCGATTCGACATCCAGACACAACCGAGCGAGCAGCTCGCTCGACGCTGAGTGTGGATTCACCGACTTTGCGGCGCGCTGGAGATCGTAATTTTTGTCCAACATAAAAAAATCCAAGAAGGAAATTGTAGGTCTGAATATGCTCTACAAGTTTGAATTCCACAATTTTTCATATTTATTAAGACCCAAAGAAAAAAAAAGCAAAAAACAAAAATCGTGTCCTAAATTTTTGACTTTATCGATCGATATCTCGATAACGATGCATGATACGCTAAAAATGATTCAGGCGTTATTGTAGAGCACAAAGAAAGCTACAAAAAGTGTCCTGTAAAAGTTTTCGAAATCTCATCGGATAGCCGAGTTATTGCCGAAAAACAAATTTTACCCCTTTTTTCAACATGGCGGCGAAAGCTCCTAGGAAAGCTTGGTCGACAATCTCAAGTTAAGCTTTTCTAGGTATCCCCTACAACATATTAAAAAATTAGAAGCGCAAATTCATTTTCTTTTATTTGCCTTTTTTTCGGACGAAATGACTGGACTACTATGACATACGTAAAAACAATGAAATATTTATAGCAAGCAAGTTAATGCGGGCGCTTAATATACCTCGACTAGCACTTTGCCCGCGACTTCGTCCGCGTGGGTTACGTACTTTCCTAATTCCCCCTTTTCACCCCCTTAAAGATTAAATTTTCAAAAACCCCTTCTTAGTGCTCCCCTACATTATAATAGGAAGCCGTGTGCAAAATTTCACATTCCTAGCCCCAGTAGTTTCGGCTGTACGTTGATATGTTAGTCAGTCAGTTCTCCTTTTATATATATAGATAGAAGATAGATAGAAGAAGAAGATTTATTATTTGACAGTGCGCATAAAGATGCCAAAGATTATCTCGCGTTTGGCTGAACTAATTTTGGTACGGTTTTCAGAAATGTGTTTGTTACATTCTCGGAAAGGTATCTAACAATAATGGATATCTCGTGACGACCCGCATAGATCCGTTTTTGTTGCATACTTGTATTGTAAATTATCAGTGACGCCGATTAAATCAAATTTTTTGTTGAATATCTAAAATAAGAAGGGTAAAAAAAATTTTTTTTTTTGACAATACACAACATAAAGATGTCACCGCTTACTTTCATTTCATAAAAGAAATACGTGTTCATACAGCGTAACACAGAAAATCGTAACACGCATGTAGCTTTATGAATGACACATTATATTGAAATAGGACGTGATCATATTTTGAGAGCGTGCATCAAATGTCAGTTACATTATGTTCGTAACGGGTTTTATATTATCATTTTATGTTACACGTTATTGTCGGAATGTTCGGGTTCTACGTTAATGTTTTTCACTTATTTTTCGTACTGGTTTTTTAACAGACTTCCAAAAAGGAGGAGGTTCTCTATTCGACTGTATGTGTTTTTTTTTGTTTAATAAATAAATAAATAAATATTCCACAACTATCACACAGCGCCATCTAGTCCCAAGCTAAGCAGAGCTTGTGTTATGGGTACTAGACAACTGATAGACATACTTATATATTTCTAAATACATACATATTATAGATAAATTACACCCAGACACAGAACAAATGATCGTGCTCATCACACAAACATTTGTCCTGGGTGGGAATCGAACCCACGACCTCCGGCATAGCAGTCAGGGTCACTAACCACTAGACCATCAGGCCTGTCAAAATCTGGCCTCATCTGGCCTGTTTGTAGGAACAATCTTCGTCTCTTTAACAGCGACAAGACCTAATGTGTGTTTAATATTTATTTAGTTTTCAAAAACATATATAGTATAACATATTTAGTTTTCAAATACATATAAACAATAATACTGAGATCATTGTCGATGACGATATTTTTTATCTAACACTTATAAACATGGTCGCGGGACTCACGAATTACCGTGACCCCGGAACGTAAAGTTAGTCAGTACGAGTTTGACAGTTCCTCCCGCTATGCCCTGGGTGGGAGGACTCAATTGATGATTTTACCACGCTAAAAAAAAAGTATATGCACCTCTGACTAATCTACCGTTCTGGATACACATGAGTTATGTAATGCTTATTTGAAAGCTACCAAACAAAGTTTACTCCATATCTGACGATACAGCATATCTCAAAACCGATTTATCGCAGCCATACCTAACATATAGCCCAGTAGGTACTCAGGTACACTATTGATCATGCAATATATAATATGCCGATGTATTGACATGTAACATGACTACATCAAAGGCCATCATTCAATGATTATTACTTACGCACACACACAAGCACACATACACACACACACACCCTTATATAGTAGATTGCATAGACGCTGTAGTCGATAAGGTGACATGTGTATCATACAACATGTAACATTTCATTACAGCCTTATATTATGATAACTTAGATGAACTAATATGTGTTTATGATCAGTTTTAGATGAGATCTTAGGTAAAATCGCATACATAAATGGTGTCTTACGACCTAGGTCCTTATTTCGCTTGAGATCGAAAGTCTATATGAGGATTTATTTTTAACCAACGACGACAGCAAAAACAATGATGATGTATTTTGAACAATCATTTCATAGCACGCTGCGTGATATGCAATCAGTGGAAGTGGGCCAACTTGACCATCCACTGTTCCATAGGTTAAAGCTTCAGCTCCGTAGGTTAAAGGTCAAATAGCAAGCTCGGCACACAAAACACGCCACGCTAGCGCCGACATTTACCGGGACGACTTACAAATATTTTCATAGTAAGTAAGCACGCCAAGAACACGCTAGGATACCGTCGCGCCCCGCCAAACTCGTTTGGCGAAGCCTTAAATTTGGAAGAACACACAGATTTCAGGCTGGATTTGTGGCGATGAGATTATATGATTCAATTTCCCAATTGCCGTTCATCTCAGCTGCTGGTCTTCTGACAATTACCCGTTCAAAGTTGACTCTGACTAGCTGTCTTGACTAAGACGCAACGCGACGCGACGTAACGCGACGATACTGGAAATGTGATACTTTTCGTGTAGTTAAATAGAGATTTTGAGTCGTCCTATCGAAATGTGCACGCAGCGTCTCGGTAAATTGAACCTAACCAAAGCCGCAGGTAAAAGTAAGTTGAAAATATTTCTCCTACATCTTTTCACACAGCGATATATTTACGTACTTTTCATATACAATTTATTATGTACACAACTAATGATGCCTTGCATATGGTTCCTAGAATAGTTAACAAACAACGTTCATCCGTCTGCCAAGCACAGCGACATTGTTAAATCGCTTTATAGTGGAATTAAATATTTAATAATGCACACGGTCCATCTCTGAACGAACGTTTACATTTAACAAATGAACAGAGGTACTAGCACTAGCGTACGGTGTAAACTTAATGTAATAGCTTCGATTTTTTTTTTTGTCGAAATTGCCAGTATCCTTTGGCGAAAATAACGATAGTCGTCATCATCATTTTAGCTTTTTGCAGTGCACTGTTGGACATAAGCCTCTCCCAAGGAGCGCTACAGCGCATGATCTTCCGCTTTTTCATTCCACTGCTACCTTCTTCAGGTCATCAGTTCATCTTGCCGGGGGGTGTCCCACCCTACGTTTGCCTACGCATCTCCCATCCCCGGATTCCTACGCATCTCGAATCCCCATTTTGTGTGGTCACCAAATGAGTCCACCCGGTCTGAGTGGAGCCGAAGGGACTATCAGAATCTTACTGCCTAGAAATTCATCCTATTTCTACAGTAACCTTTTGCATTCCAGAGTCAGGGTTTTGCCTTTAGAGATGGTCTCATGACCCAATAATATCTTTCAAGGATGTTTTTTCGCCTTCGTTAGTAAAAAAAAAGTATCAATGTTTTTTTCATCAAGCCTCAAATTATTTGTCCCACGGTGGCGTGGGACAAATAATTCATATAGTAGATAGTGATATCGACGTTCATTCAACCCGCCTACGATATTTTATTGATTTAAGAATATTCCTGTAAACTATACCTGTAACTGAAACTCATACAACCCGTATTCATAACACAAATTGGTTCAAAACTGCTCACACACCCGTAGCCTACAGCATGAAATCCTATAGGTATCCTTAATAACGGCGCCGAGCCGTACTTCAAACTGAATTCAGTTAGTTGCCGACACAAACGGAGATGACAACATAATTACTGCCGAAATTAGCAACAAGATTATGTTACCCTGTTCCGGTAATACGCATGCATTATGGATTTTAGGAACATTTTTGTTAAAAAAAACTCAACAAGGAAGTTTTGGTTCTCAAATGACGCTGATAGCGGGTCATTAGGCAATTGTTTTGTAAAATGTACCTAGTTCTTACACAAAGGTGCGTTCACTTTAAATTATCGAAATAAATAGAATCCGGACTCGATGAGTGGAGTTGCGATAGGCGAATTGGTAAGGCGGCTGGAGTACTCATTCAGAAGACGCGGGTTCAACTTTCACTAGCAGCAGCTGAATTTTTCTTTGCGCAAAGAATCTTTACGATACGAGTCGCAAGATTTATGCCTATAAATATTTAAAAGTTTTTATAAAATGAAATCTAAAAATTAAACCTTTTTTGGGCAACCGGGCGATTTTTACGGCCAGTTTCATGTGATGGTTAAACAATGGCATCGTTATTCCAATTTTTGTAATTTGTTTAGAGATCAGTCAGTATAATTAGAGGATATATTTAATGATCTAAATTCTAATCTGACCTGTCGTGCGAGTGGTGCAGCGGCGTGAGGCGCGGCCGTTCGCCGTCGTCAACTTAGCAGCATGGTGGAGGCGTCCGACGACTCCGGGCCTGCGTCTGCGCACCGCGGCACGGCACTAGCACTGCACTACACTCAGGAGCACGTGCGCATTTTTTATACACTGACACACGTATTTTTTTTATCACTACACTTGCTTGTACCTGGAAAAAGAAAATGGTGGTTACACAGGTAAGTAATTTTGAACCGCAAAGAAAACCTTCAGAGGTGATTACATTCGTATTATGAACTAAACAAAAATATCAGTCAGAAATTGAACTGTTTTTATGACCGTCATAAAAAGAAGACGAGTATCAATTCATCACGGTAATGAATACAAGCTAAAGTTTAGTGTCCTATAATAATGTGTCTTGCCGAAATCCTGAAAAAAAAAACTATCCAGGTTATACAGGTACTATGTTTATAGCTTTTTGATAGAACACTTTTAAAACACAAATGCTCAGTGAATAAATAAGTCTTAGTAAAACCATTCAAATGCTAATTAAGGAAATATTTTTTCTACGTATTTTCTGTTGTCCACAATGTTGATGTTAAAGGCGTCGAAATCGAAAATATTTTAACTTCCAATTTTCATTCACAATAATAGCATTGAAAACAAAAAAATAATTTGTACTGTAACGAAATATGTGTCAATAATTACGTTATAACAATGGAAAAATAGAGCATACTCCATGGAAAAAGTAAAAATTATTTTAATGAAAACAGTAATTATTTTTTCAGGACCGTTTGTTTCCCGATACGTTTTAATTTGCAGTGGCATCGAGCGTACTTGTTTAAGCAAATTTGCATGAACAAAAAAGCGGTTTCCACTCTTATTATTCATCTCAAACTCGACACAAGTACGATGAATATTTATTCATAAAATGACGAACCAAGAGCACTGACATTCTGTTCTTCATTACTTTCTCAGACAAAGTTCTACTTCGTTACACGGGCTCCAATTGAATTAGTTGATAATAAAACACAGTAATTCAGTCTACCTATCCCTATAAATGTCTATTTACAATAAAAATACATAACTTACAATATGACAGTCATAAATGGCTCGTAAAGGTGTTGCTGTAGCAAGAGTATATACCGTATGGAGTGGTACTATAAGTTACGAACTCGAAATGACCGGTGACATCACCTGGTGGAGTACTTATATCAAGTTTATTGACCACCTTTACGGCCTTAAAGTGAGATAACAATCGAGTTTGATGACCATGGTAGGCTTTCAGTGAAAATCAATAGATGCATAAAGCCGAAATGAAATGCTTCGCTATGAAAGATGGCGTCGTGTGGGTGGTTATTAGCGATTTTACGGCTTTATTTACTGTATAAACTGCGTGATTTGATTGGTCGATTAAATGTTATTTTTATTCATTACAAAGAAGCCTTTTTATGATGGTAGTCACAGCGAATACATTAAAACTAGACAGACAAGTCTCTTTAAACAATTATTTTTATTGTATTTCTGCTAATCGATTAAAGATAAAAGAACAGTTTAAATGTTCAGCTATAAATTGAATTACGGCGAGACGTGCAGGCTAGCCTAAATATTTCTTAACTTGATACAAATATTCAAAAGTTTCCATCTATAAATTCAGCAATCCTTCTTTTAGTTATTTTACAGATAGCATGCCACACGTAATGC
Organism: Agrotis puta; assembly: GCA_943136025.2. Lineage (NCBI taxonomy): Eukaryota > Metazoa > Arthropoda > Insecta > Lepidoptera > Noctuidae > Agrotis > Agrotis puta. Next base: position 14,998,191 of record OW964169.2, on the reverse strand, counting down.
ACCAAAAGTTCATAATTTTATTTGAAAACATAAATTGAAAACGAGAAATCGGCTGAATCAATCGATATTACAATCGAATCATTGTAGAAGAATGTTTGCACCGAAATCGTAAAACTGGTTTACAGTTGAAAACTATGTGAGATCACACAGTTGGATGTCTGCCAATACTATCAGCTGTAGGATGAAGATCACAGCGACTAACCAAGGTCCAACAGGTCTTTGCAGAAAGGTATTGCGTATTTTCGATTCTGTACCTCAATTTTTAATATACAGAGCACATTTTTGACTGTGTGAGCATTTATGGTATGATATTATCACATTGAGGAAAATTGATTGCCAGAATATATTTATGGAGTAGTATAATAATTTAAGAAACCAATGTAATACGAAGTCCTTATAGACGTTTTTAGGTGAAAACTTTATCTACAAAAGCGTATGTAGCCAGCACATCAAGCTACCACAATCAGTCAAATTTCTGTAATAGATTTTCAACTTTATCACAAAATGAAATGGTTCACGTTCGATTGGCAAAATTTGACAATTTCGGTTACTTTAATGTGCTGGCGTCTGTACCTAGTTACTTACCTATATGTGTAAAACACTTTTTATTAAGTTTACCTGATAATAAGTAGTTATTTACACAGGCACTTAGTAGTTTAGAGCTGCATAGGAATTCTCCAATACAATCAAACTTCACAAATATACTCTGTAGGTAGTAAGCGTATACATACAATGAAATTACTACCTAAAAATTCTTCAGTTCGAACTCATTGCCCGGAATCCAAACCTGTGCGTATGGATTAATGAATTAGTACGTACATACCTACCTACATGTATACGTACTGCACTTTGATTTTGCGTAAAAGCTTTTACCGTTGCCAATGGTTTTAATTTTCTAGCAAAACCAGTACATTGTTTTTTTTTACATTATAAAAGTACGCAACTAAGGCCCTAACATCACTTTTCACGTTATTGTAACGTAAAGAAAACGGGAACTTTGAGTCTGGATAGCCATTTCTATTTTTTTTAACGGGGTAAAATCTTTATATGAGTCCTCCCACCCAGGGCAGAGCGGGTGGGACTGTCAGACTCGTACTGTCTAAAATCCACGGTGTCCTTCAATAGCCCTTTACGTTCCGGGGTCACGGTAATTCGTGAGTCCCGCGACCCTGGCAGGCTTTGGCCCTCTACAGGGGGGCCCCGTCACTATGCTGACACTCCTTGAGGCGCGCGTGGAACACAACTTGCCGTTGACCTAGGCATGGTCCATGGTCGGACTGCGAGTCACCCATTACTCGCCGCCCGCATGCCCGCGCCTACGGTGGCCGGAGATCGTCTGCCGACGCCAGTCGCCGTGGTTGCCTACCACTGTCCGCTGTCCTCTCCCTCGCGTGACTCTGGATAGCCATGGCAAAAAACTGCCAAAATGTGGAGAAATTTGTATGGTATGCTAAAAACGGTAACTGAAGGTTGAAAAAAATAAACATTGATTTGTGATTAAACTTATATATATTTATATAGGTCATCAAAATAGAAATACAGTTTATTACAAGCGAGCCATAAATAAACCTGGCCTTTACTTGGAATATACGAAAGTACACGAAAAGGGCGTTAACGAGTGTCGATACTTAAAATATGCATTCTGCCCTCCCCACTACATCCCTATATATTGTAGAACTTATCGTTATACACACATAAAAAGTGTCTAGGGATCAACATATATTTTTGCAATAACTTTTCTCCTGATTGATATTAATTAAAAAAATGTTTAAGGATTCATCTAATAAAGTGTTTTCGTTTGTCACAGTAACGATAAACCAAGTCACCTTTGCATTAATAAAGAAATTTGCCATTTTCCTAATAAAGGGATTTTTGACATTTGAACCACTAACACAAAAGTTCGAAAAAAAGACTGAAATAACAGTTTTCTTTAAAATTTTATTGGGTAACTTAAACAATTAATAATCCGTGTTTCTACCGCGAACACTAACAACACAAGAACATCGGTTTGGCATACTCAAAATGAGTTCATCCAAATCACGCTGTGGAATGGCCGCCCATGTTCGTTGCAACAACAAAAAAAGGTCTTCTTGCGACTGGATACCCTCCATATTCGGCAGAGCTCTTCTCTGTAGCATATCCCATGCATGCTCAATCGGATTCAAGTCTGGCGACTGAGCAGGCCAGGGCAGGACATTGATGTTAGCTGCGGCGAGAGTCTGTCTTACAACTCTTGCGGTGTGCGGTCGTGCATTATCATGCATTAACTGAAATAAGGGACCGATTTGCACTTGTAGAGGAACGATGACGTCTGATACAATCGTCTCAGCATAAATTTGAGCGTTGAGGTTGCCTCTGATCCAAATCAACTCAGTTCTTCCGCCGATCCAAATACCCGCCCATACCATGATGGTTCCACCACTATAAGGATGGACTTCCTGGCAGGATTTTAATCGCTGTTGGCGTCCAGGGCTTCTCCAGTGTCGTATACGTCTTGTATCCGGTCTCATACCAAAACGAGACTCATCAGAGTCCATCCTTATAGTGGTGGAACCATCATGGTATGGGCGGTTATTTGGATCGGCGGAAGAACTGAGTTGATTTGGATCAGAGGCAACCTCAACGCTCAAATTTATGCTGAGACGATTGTATCAGACGTCATCGTTCCTCTACAAGTGCAAATCGGTCCCTTATTTCAGTTAATGCATGATAATGCACGACCGCACACCGCAAGAGTTGTAAGACAGACTCTCGCCGCAGCTAACATCAATGTCCTGCCCTGGCCTGCTCAGCCGCCAGACTTGAATCCGATTGAGCATGCATGGGATATGCTACAGAGAAGAGCTCTGCCGAATATGGAGGGTATCCAGTCGCAAGAAGACCTTTTTTTGTTGTTGCAACGAACATGGGCGACCATTCCACAGCGTGATTTGGATGAACTCATTTTGAGTATGCCAAACCGATGTTCTTGTGTTGTTAGTGTTCGCGGTAGAAACACGGATTATTAATTGTTTAAGTTACCCAATAAAATTTTAAAGAAAACTGTTATTTCAGTCTTTTTTTCGAACTTTTGTGTTAGTGGTTCAAATGTCAAAAATCCCTTTATTAGGAAAATGGCAAATTTCTTTATTAATGCAAAGGTGACTTGGTTTATCGTTACTGTGACAAACGAAAACACTTTATTTGATGAATCCTTTAATTTTTTTTAAATTAATATCAATCAGGAAAAAAGTTATTGCAAAAATATATTTTGATCCCTAGACACTTTTGATGTGTGTATTACTAAATTATTCACATAGCAGTATTTAACTGGTTTTTAAATCTATAGGATACATGGCTAATGTGGATATTTGCATTGTGTAGATAAATAGAATACTTTTTATTATACACCTTTTAAATTATAGCTGTAATAAAGTAGAGCTTATAACTCGGGTGACACAAAAAGAGGTCTTACCGCTTTTTTTTTCATCGTGGTAAATCATCAAATGCGTCCTCCCACCCAGGGCAGTGCGGGAGGGACTGTCAGACTCGTACTGGCTAAAATCCACGGTGTCCTTCAATAGCCCTTTACGTTCCGGGGTCACGGTAATTCGTACAGTCCCACGACCAGGTCTTACCACTAAAAGCAATATATTCGAGACCACCAGTAGATGAATTTGAAGATAAAACAAAATGGGACCAAAGACAAATAATGCCTGGCACATACATCGCAGATCATTTTGGCGTCCCTACGTGTAAGCGCACAGTAATTCTGGTGCTGAGTCTTTAAATATGTCACAATTATCCTAAGAAAGCCGACGCGTCCCGAGAGATGCCTAGGCTATTGAAAGACACAACTCCTAAGCCACCGTTATCCCTTATATTTATTGAAATATATATGTACATACATGTTTCTTTAAAGGGTATTTGAAAAAAAGGTTTCAGGAAAAGTTGATTGTTTTCATGAGTACAATCAAGTGATAAGTATCGGTCACTAATTACCAGCCACCCTATTCATTTTGTATTCAACTTCATGAGTTGTAATGACTATTATGAACAAAGCGAGATGTGAACTAACTACAAAGCTTTATTGTCTCTTGGCCGCACATCACGAGACCTTTAATAGACTAAGGCCCACTTGCACCACAAACCACTAAACAGATTTAGCGCTAAACTGATTTAAAACATCGTTCTGTCTCTGTCAACTTCAAACAATTTGACAGGGATACAGTGATATTCTAAGGCAGTTTAGCGCTAAACCTGTTTAGTGCTGTGTAGTGCAACTGGGCCTAAGAGCTGGACAACTGGGTTTAAGCTAATTAAAAGGCCATATCATTAAAAAAAATAGGTAAACATTTCTCACACAACGGCGAATGTTATAAACCAAATGTTTCTTTTATTTCACGTAATTTTTGTACAAAATACAGTTGGTTTTAATAGCTGCGAGTTAACGTTTAAAAAGTCTACTATGTTTACAATACGCTTTTGCGAATTTTACTATATTTTTATGATAAAAAATAAAAATACAATGTTTGATGTTCTGGTCTTATCATGCTCACAAACGGGTGGCAGTGTGAAAAATGCCGAGTAAGGCATGTTAAAGCTCATTATGGATAGCGTGATCCCCGCGTTGATTTGTAAGCCCCAATTTGTCCATTTGGTGAAGCTATTCTATTTTTTTTAAATGTCATGTACATTTTCGTTCATTCGTAAAAGCATGAATAAATCGCGGAACATGAGGGACCAAAATTTTTCTTTTGGACGTCAATCAACCGGACATCCTGTATTTTTAACCAATAACGATGCTTGGAACTACCGTTGCTAGCGTCATTAGTGTGTAAATGCATGTTTTTGACAAATAAAATATAACATCTTAATTATTTTCACAGTTACAATCATTATTTTCTGAATGCAATTTTGACACTTACGGCCAATTTATTTAATAAGCCACATGTCAAAATAACATTTTACACTGATTTTAAATACTCATTTAGACAATGCAAGAAATTGAATGCGAGTTGCACGCAAGGTTGACTACATTGCGGTAATTGTTTGACAAACCGAATTCATTGCCCATTAACAATCCGCAATGTAGTCAAACTTATAAACAACTCGTATACAATTTCTTGTAACGTGTAAATGGACCTGTAGTATAGCTCTTAAATTAAACCACAGAGTATTAAGAAAAATAGTTATGTCGACAACACCTAATAAATCATCAAATGAGTCCTCCCACCCAGGGCAGAGCTGTAGGGACTGTCAGACTTATACTGACTAAAATCCACGGTGTCCTTCAATAGCCCTTTACGTACCGGGGTCACGGTAATTCGTGAGTCCCGCGACCCCGGCAGGCTTTGGCCCTCTACAGGCCTCGTCACTATGCTGGCACTCGTTCAGGCGCGCGTGGAACACAACGCGCCGACGACCCCGACAACACCACTTGGAAAGTAATTCTCAGATGATCGCACGATCGCTTCGAATCAATAAACATGAAAGATGGAAATTCATTCAAGAAGTATGAATACTTACAGAAGTTCGCTCAAATTGAGTCTAATAATATTTTTGTTACTTAAGTTTTGATAAAATTCACCCGAAGCTGCTAATACTTGTAGAAGATATATTTTGGGAAACATAATATTGGAAGGAACAAGTTGAAGAATTTGTTTGGTTTGTTCAAAACTTTGTTTAGATAAGTACCTTAAGGTGTATGCTCTGTATATTCTTCGTAATTTTAATTATGTTGACTATTTCAAGTACCATTGAGCATGTGCTCAACAGAGAGAATAAGATTAAAAAACAAAATCAATAAAGAAATCAAATACTCACAATCTAATAAAAACGACTCTCCACTTGTTAAACATGACACCGGTAATAAAGACATCCACCTTACGCGATACTTTTTTCTATTGAAAAATATCGTATGGAACATTTTCCTTCTGGGTTTTTGTTAAGAACAAAAAAAAGGACGCATAAACATAACATACCATATAAAGCCTCTTTTCCCCGATGGGAAAGAAAATATTGTTGATTTTGTCAATATACACTCGCTGAAATCCCAAATTATAAAGAGCAGTTTCCATCAAAAAGGAAAAATGTCTTAAAACAACTTATGGATTCTATGGTACTGCGAATAAAGATTAAAATAATATTTATTCTTCTTCTCAGCTCCACTTTGGTGAATACCGGCCCTAACTGATTGGCCACAAGCTACAAATTCAAGCGACTGCGGAGAAAGTTCATGAATGGTTACAGCTTGTTTGTGATACTGACCCCGTAGTTTTAAATACGTCCCTAAATAATGATAATCGTGTTCTGTTCCTGGGGGTTTAATCTCTAAGCACGAAACTCGTCGCACGCCGCCACCGCGGCGGTAAGACCCCTCTTTGAGGAGTGGCTGGATAGTCGTCACGGCGTCCTGACCTACCGCATGACGCAGGTCCTCACCGGACACGGAACTTTCGGGAGGTACGTGTCGGATAGGGAGGGAAGAAACGCCTGGGTGTCACCACTGCGAGGATCGCCCGGAGGACACGGTGGAGCATACGATGTAGGACTGCCCCGCTTGGGCAGAGCACCGCCGTCGTGTCCTCACGACGGCGATAGACGGAGACCTCTCGATGGTCGAGGCCATGCTGCGGAGCGAGATGGAATGGGAAGCGGTCGCCTCCTTCTGCAAAGCGGTCATGCTCGCGAAGGAGGAGGCGGGCCGCGCAAGGGAGAGGACAGCGTCCTCCCTCTGCCCCAGCCACAGTGGTAGACGCCCGCGGCGACAGACGTCGGCAGACGATCACCGGCCACCGTAGGCGCCGGCATGCGGGTGGCGTGTAATGGGCGACTCGCTGTCCGACCACGGACTATGCCTGGGTCTCAAAGAGTGTCAACATAATGACGGGGCCCCCCTCTAGAAGGCCAAAGCCTGCCGGGCTCGCGGAACTTATTGAATTACCGTGACCCTGGAACGTAAAGGGCTATTGACACCCAGACTGTCCCTTGAGTCGGGATTGTCTATGCAGATTATTATGACCCTGGAATGTAAAGGGGATTTGAAGCAACACGGTGGATTTTATTCAGTACGAGTGTGCACGCTCTACCAAGGACGGCAGGACTCATTTGATGATCATGATTTTACCACCTAAAAATACTAAAAAATCCTTGCTGCAATGACCGTGTGACACCCAAAGCCAAGCCAGCCTTAGGCCATATGATCGCTTTCTTTAAAGGACATTGCTCGTCGTCCATACATAGCTCGCCTAAGATCCAACAGGGAGGTGTATTTACTCTTTGGGTTTTAGATAATGTATATATTCGATTGAACCTAAATTAAAACAACGGACACTTTTGAGAATTCTGGAAAAATCAAAACACTTTCGGATTTTGAGGTTATAATTACGTCAATAAAAACATTCGGTATGTAGCAATAACTCGTTGTTCTAAGTAGGTCCGTATCAGTAAAACTCAGCCAGAGCCGATATTTCAAGAGAAAATCACAGTCCTTTGTTCACGACAAGTTGTTAGATAAAATCGGAAAAGTAAGAAAATGGAAACGAATTCAGTACGCAACCAATGCAATCCGAGCACAGAATGCGCGCGCCAAGTGACATTACTACCAAATGTCAAAGTTGTCATCTGTCAATTCATCAACTGTCAGTGTCGATATTATTGCTCGTTTCAAACAGCGCTTTTAATCGAGTTGTTTGATAAGGCTTATTATGGTTCCGCGACATCTTAGCGGACTGTTTGTAACTAAAAATCATTATCGTACATCAAGTGTTGAAAATACTGACGCTTGTTTGTGTCAAACTCTTATTAAGAGTGCTGATACAAAGACTTGGCTGTATGAGCTATAATACCTTTGCCTATTAAAAACCTCAAATTGAACCAAAAAATGATAGAACTGTCACCGAGAATTATGACAGAAGCTAAGGACGGAAGTGAATACTTTTTAAAATGATTTCGAAATTAAAAAGTGTCCGTTCTATTAAAATATATGTAATGTATATTATTAAAAAAACTAGTAATTATACTAAATGTTTCATGCGTGTTGGTTCTTAGGCCATTTTTTACAATGTCCTTTTATGAGTGTATACCTAACCTTTGATTGTATCTGTACTTTTTGTGTTGAATAAAGATTATTATTATTATTTCAACTTAGACCCTGGCTGGTTGGATACCGGGTGTGCGTTTCACTTGACGCAAGTCATATCGCAAGAGGATGTGAACGCGGCACAAGGCAAACACTCCAGAGATAATGTTTTATCACGGTGTTATAACATTACACGCCATATCACCTGCTTTATTAATGTACCGTTGCGTCACTAACAGATTTCAGTAAATACTCTAGATAAAAGCTTCATTTGGACTTATCATACGAGTGCATGACTTATCATTATGTACTACATGGTACATCCCACATACAGACTGACCTAAAAAGTTTAGGAAAAGTATGGTATGGCATTTTAAATACGTACTAATAATATTCCAGTTGGTTATGAATTCTGTTTAATACGCGGCAGCGACTTATAGCGGACTATGTCTATTATAATGTTATACCTAACTACATTTCAGGTACCACATTCACGCCAAAATACGCCACAGCCTCACCGCAACCACGCCACAACTACACACCAACCACGCCACAACAACACGACATGGACACGCATTTTTATTTTGTACTAGCTTCCGCCCGCGACTCCGTCCGCGCGGATGTCGGTCTTCGCGTGGATGATTTATTTCCCCATTTTGAGTAACTCTGACAATGACATCTTATAAATATTACGGCACTGAATCCACTGCGGGTAATGCAACGTGTGTTCGCGGTTCTACAGAACAACGTCTATGAATAAAACTGAAAAATAAGATATTTTTTCTACGTATTTTTCCAGGATAAAAAGTATCCTATGTTATGCCCAGGATAATAAGGAATAATTATACCAAGTTTCATCGAAATCGAACCGTTAGTTTTCACGTGATGCCTGCACAAACAGACAGACAGACAGACAAAAAATTTTTTAATCATATATTTGGGTTTCGTATCGATCCAGCAACACCCCCCGCTATTTATTTTTTCAATATTTTCAATGTACAGAATTGACCCTTCTACAGATTTATTATATGTATAGATTGAAAATAAAAAGTAGAATTCTCACGGACCACATTACACTGCCACAAACGGCTGCGTGGGTGATACTAACCACATCGCAACCACAACGCAACTAGCTGTGACATCGTGAACTAGCTGCCAAAAAGATAGAGGGTCACAGCCTACCGGGGTCGCGGGACTCACGAATTACCGTCACCCCGGTACGTAAAGGGCTATTGAAGTCTGACAGTCCCTCCCGCTCTGCCCTGGGTGGGAGGACTCGTATGATAATTTTACCAAGTAAAAAAAAGCTGCCAACAAGCAACACGCAACCACATTTTTTCCGGTACCAAAACGCACAAAGCTGCAACGACACTATACACACGTAACCACAGCTTGACCACCTTTTGTCGTTGTGATGTGGTGTGGTTGTAGTACGTGTGAATGAACGCTAAAGCAGCAAGTTAATAATAATAAATAAATATTCCACAACTATCACACAACGCCATCTAGTCCCAAGCTAAGCAGAGCTTGTGTTATGGGTACTAGACAACTGATATCCATACTTGTATATTTCTAAATACATACATATTATAGATAAATTACACCCAGACACAAGTTGTTATATTTCTTTTATACACAGTGTTTTGTTATACTTATTACTGGAATGTCCAGAGGGAATGAAGTGCTCTTGACATTTTATCATAGCTATTGTAAAAGTTGACATCATTATTATGTATGCAAGTACTATAAAGATTAGCAATATGGAAAAACATACATCCTACACGTTCCATTGACTTTCCTGTTTACCATGTGACTGGATATAGAACAGTATAAAAATATAGGTTATTTTTTTTACCTCCAAGATATTCGTACATAATTTGCTCGTACCTACAAAATAAAAGCGACGTCTTAATTAAACTTAACACTACAATATTATAACGCCCTAAAATTCATTAAATATTAAGACATTGTTACAGTTGTTGCTTATTGTCAAGAGAAAGGTGTATTTGTGTAAACAATAACTTGTTTACACAAATACACCTTTAATAACTTCACAATTAATAAATTCAGAATTAAAAACCCCTCCTCCTCGGGGGTTAGAAAAACATTACACACAGCACCATGCGTTCGATCTTTTGATACTCTCTGAATGTCAAATGATGTACTAAACTGAATCTTGTTGACTTACCAAATTCAAAGGAATTTTGATCGAATTATGGCCTTCGAACGACCTCCTAGTCACTATTAATATTGGAACACAAGAAAAGACCCAAACGAAGATCATTTAAACTCATATTTTTGACACTTTTATATTATAAGGGTTTTTTTATCGTGGTAAAATCATCAAATGAGTCCTCCCACCCAGGGCAGAGCGGGAGGGACTGTCAGACTGTCACTCGTACTGACTATAATCCACGGTGTCTTTCAATAGCCCTTTACGTTCCGGGGTCACGGTAATTTGTACAGTCCCGCGACCAATAGTATAATTTCACAATTTTAAAGTCATTCTGGCGGTACTTAGTGCTAACATTATTGCACCTACTTTATTTTTAGTGCTCAAACATATACCTAGATTACAGCACCTATATGAAGGTTTTAATGGTTTGGAACCTTATTTAAAAATACAAAAAATCTGAACATTTTTAGCTCGACCTTTGGAGTGTTATTTTAACCTTAATGGAGTCGCTAGACAGAAAACAGTATCCTTTAGCTATAGGGTTATGCATTCAGAAAATTGGCAACGTCGCAAAAACTGTCAAAAAGTTTCGGTATTTTAAAAACAAGTCATTATTGTTTTGTTTGTATAATCTAACTTTTGATGGCTGCAGTATTTTTTTAAGTTATAAACTTACGGAAGATTCAGAACGGTACCCAGTTTTTTTTTTTATCGTGGTAAAATCATCAAATGAGTCCTCCCACCCAGGGCACGGCGGGAGGGACTGTCAGACTTGACTGACTAAAAACCACGGTGTCCTTCAATAGCCCTTTACGTATTGGGGTCACGGTAATTTGTGAGTTCCGCAATCCCGGCAGGCTTTGGCCCCCTATATGCCCCGTCACTATGCTGACACTCCTTGAGGCGCGCGTGGAACACAACGCGCCGTCGACCCGAGCATGGTCCATGGTCTGACAGCGAGTTGCCTATTACTCGCCGCCCGCATGCCCGCGCCTACGGTGGCCGGAGATCAATTAGCAGCCGACTGAGTTTGCGTATCGGTTTAGGCCCCTCCATATATTTAAAATCGAGTGTCAGTTTGCTAGTTTTGCGCTCAATACTGTAAATTACACTTATGTTATTTACAGTTTTCGGTAAAAAACTTTTTAAAACTGAAAGTTATGGATATATGCCTAGTATTTGTAATTTATAAATATTTAGGATAACATAATTATTATTGTAAAAATAAACTGAAAAAAATGTGAGATAAAGCATACATAACGTAAATAGCCAATCCCGGGCAACTCGCTGTCCGACCATGGACCATGCCATGTTGTGTTCCACGCGCGCCTCAAAGAGTGTCAGCAAAGTGACGGGGCCCCCTCTAGAGGGCCAAAGCCTGCGGGGTCGCGGGACTGTACGAATTACCGTGACCCCGGAACATATAGGGCTATTGAAGGACATCGTGGGTAGTCAGTACGAGTCTGACAGTCCTTCCCGCTCTGTCCTGGGTGGGAGGACTCAATTGATGATGCTACCACAAAAAAAAAAACAAAATAGCCAATCCCGCCAAGTTACAAAAAAAATTAGACATAACATACCTATGCCTCTTATTTTAGGCGGTAGTCATGTCGTGGTCAAAAGTTTTATTAAGTGGTTTAACTGGAAGGTAAGCGCTCCCTCTAGTGGGTTCATGTAAGCGCATGTCATCCAACAATAGGTCCTTGTGGGAGCAAAGCGTTATGTTTTGTTCCTAACTTCATTAAAAGTTTTTCACAAACAAGGGTGAGGAAAAACACTGAGCCAATTTTTCCACATTACTTGTGAGTAGTAATTTATCTCGATTAATCTTAAATTAATTGATTAACTTAACTGAATGATAAATGAACTGAACCTCAAAATCTAAAATAAGTTTGCAAAAAACCTTGAAAAAAAATACAATTTTGGATTTTTTCTAAGAGTGGAGAGACGGCGAGTAATGGATAGCTCGCCGTCCGGTCAAGAACTAGGCCAAGGTTGTTGAATCGATTAAATATTCGAATGAAAAATACCACTAATTAAAAAATAAATAATCTGATTTCCAAAAAAATAAAGTGAATGTAAATCAGAATAAATAAAGACACAAATGGCGATGTAAATAATTTCCGGAGCGGAAACAACCGACAAAGAGATTTTATTTACTAACTAGCGGGCGCCCGTGGCTTCGCCCGCGTGAATGTCGGTTACCGCTGCAAAAAGCCTACTCAGGAAAGACACGGTCAGCAACATGATTCCCAGGTGTATTCACAGACACCGACACTAACATCGACGACGCAGTCATCACAAACACTCGACATAGATATATTGTGTGTCGCGGACTTTTTTGTAGATATTTATAAGATCAACTATTAATTAGAACATTTTATGGTTCTATCTTTTATAGTTTAGCGTACGCAAAATAAGTAACTTTTCTGGTTGATTTTTTTCACCTTGTGGCCGAAAAACCAAAATATCTTACGGAATCCTACTTTTCTCCAAAATAAAATATAGCCTATGTTACTTATGGATAATGTAGCTTTTGAATGGTGAAAGAATTTTTAAAATCGGTCCAGTAGTTTTTGAACCAATTCATTACAATCAAACAAACAAACAAAGTTTTCCTCTTTATAATATTAGTGTAGACTACCAAAATAACTAATTTCGTACCTACTATTGCTTCAACTATAAAGAAATAAAATGTAAACTAATAACATATTTAAACACTACCGAAACCTCTACTAAAATACCTATTTCATAAAATAACAACAAAACAAATCTAAAAATAACTATTCAAAGACTAAAAGTAAAAAAGGGCACGCCGCAATCGCGGCGGTAAGACCCCTCTTTGAGGAGTGGCTGGATAGGCGTCACGGCGTCCTGACCTACCGCATGACGCAGGTCCTCACCGGACACGGAAGTTTCGGGAGGTTCCTATTTCTGATAGGGAGGGAAGATACTCCTGGGTGTCACCACTGCGAGGATCGTCCGGAGGACACGGTGGAGCATACGGTGCAGGACTGCCCCGCTTGGGCAGAGCACCGCCGTGTCCTCACGACGGCGATAAGCGGAGACCTCTCGCGCCCGGCATTGGTCGAGGCCATGCTGCGGGGCGAGACGGAGTGGGAAGCGGTCGCCTCCTTCTGCGAAGCAGTCATGCTCGCGAAGGAGGAGGCGGGCCGCGTAAGGGAGAGGCAGCGTCCTCACTTCAATCCAGCCGCAGTGGTAAACACCCACGGCGACGGACGTCGGCAGATGATCTACGGCCACCGTAGGCGCGGGCATGCGGGCGGCGAGTAATGGGCGACTCGCTGTCCAACCATGGACCATGCCCGGGTCGACGGCGCGTTGTATCCACGCGCGCCTCAAGGAGTGTCAGCATAATGACGGGGCCTGTAGAGGGCCAAAGCCTGCCGGGGTTGCGGGACTCACAAATTACCGTGACCCCGGTACATAAAGGGCTATTGAATGACACCGTGGATTTTTGATGTTTATACCACGCTAAAAAAATAAAATAAAAAAGACTAAAAGTCGCGCTGATAAGCACGGTTTGTGAATAACAATTATTGTCTGTCAATAAGGTCGAACAGTTTGAACGTCTATTCGCATCAACAACCAAATATTGTATGAAGCACACGCGCTTTTTTTTTTGTATATGGCATTATATGTATTTTTTTTTTTAATGTTCTCACAGGTCAACCTTTAGTAGGTTGTGTACTGCGACGCGTTTCGCGGCGGCGAGCGCGGCAACCGCTACACAAAAATAATCCTTATAGCATGATTCTGTATTCACGCGCGATGACTGATTAGCGTATTTCCTGTATAACTTTGGTGTTTCTACACCGATTTACATGATTCTTTTTTTATTGAATAGGTAATAATGTTAACTTTTTTAAATTATGGATGAGTGAGACAGTTGTACACGTAAGAGTAGACAAATATAATCAGAAAACTCCGAATTGCTAAGCTATCGGGAGTTTCACGTGTTATTGTGAGTCAACCATAAAAGATAGACATATGCTGTCAAGGAATATTTTTATATAATTTTAAGGAAAACATTTCCGTCATACATGATATCTATGTAGATTTAACCATTAAGGCTGCACACGCGACGGAAGCTTAAAAAATGGAGTAACTTCTCCCGTTTTCCCAATATTTCCCTTCACTGCTCTGCTCCTATTGATCGTAGCGTAATGAAAAGTATACTATAACCTGCCCAGGAGTATGAAGAATAATTGTGCCAAATTTCGTTAAAATCCGTCGAGTAGTTTTTGTTTCTATAACGAACATACAGACAGACAGACAGACAGACAAAAATTTTACTGATTGCATTTTTGGCATCAGTAGCGATCCCTAATCACCCCCTGATAGTTATTTTTTAAATATATTGCATGTACAGAATTGGCCTCTCTACAGATTTATTATAAGTATAGATAAGTCATGTGGAAATAACTCGATAATCTGTACTCGTACGAGAAATCGTTTTCTACATAAAACGATTTCTGATAATGGAAAAGCTATTCTTAGAAAACATATTTACATTATGCAATATGGTAAATCCATTTACATTCTCCATTTACCCACGATGGGTCTACGTGATGGTTAAGCGGTGCTTGCCGAGGTTGGTCTGTGGATGGGTGACCATCTGTCATAGCGAGTTTCTTCCGTGCCTCAGAAAGCACGTAAAGCCGTTGGTCCCGGTTGTCATTAGTAGATCTTGTGACAGTCATTACTGTTAGTCAGAAGCTCTAAAGTCTGACAACCAGTCTTACCATGGGGTATCGTATTACCCAGTTACTGGGTTGTGGAGGTACGTCAGGCAGTCACTCCCTGTAAAATACTGATATCCAGCTGAATCTGGTTTGACTGGAAGCCGACTCCAATATAGTTGGGAAAAGGTTAGGCAGATGATGGGTCTGCGTGATGGTATATGGGCCACATCCATTCACATAGAAGAAACCAGCGATTTCCGATATTCACCATCATTGTCTGCCTGCCTTTTGCCAACTATACTAGGGTTGGCTTTCAGTAGAACCGGATGCAGCTGAATTTTAGTATTTTACTTATAGCAACTGCCTATCTAACTTCCATACGAACCGCCTTGCTCATTGCCAAGAGGTATGAACTTCTGGCTGTCAGACTTACGAGCTTCTTAGTAACAGTAACTACTATCAAATATCCACAAATGACAGCCGGGACCAACGGCTCTACGTGCTTTTCGAGGCACGGAGGAAACTCGCTATGGTCAGATCCTTAGACCAAACTCGACAAGTGCGGTTAAACCTGGAAGATAAATAAATATTCCACAACTATCACACAACGCCATCTAGTCCCAAGCTAAGCAGAGCTTGTGTTATGGGTACTAGACAACTGATAAACATACTTATATATTTCTAAACACATACATATTATAGATAAACTACACCCAGACACAGAACAAATGATCGTACTCATCACACAAACATTTGTCCAGGGCAAGATCTGCCTGTGCGGCAATAATTATTTAGCCACGAGCTCCTTTGTTATACAGCAGTTCATGTATTGTATTATTATAAATATTATACTATTATTTGTAGGCAGGAAATAAAATTGTAAATACACGTTATACCTTATGACACGCGTATGAATAATATTAGATTCCCAGGACTTTCTGATCTCCCATCAGCAATTTCTCAGAAGCAGCCCGGGGCCCTGAATTTGTGCCCATTTGATCGCAATATTTCTGGTGAAGTGTGGGTATACTTTCTATTGTTGTAGTTTGCACCTCTGCCTCAACCTTTTGGGATCAAAAGCGTGATGTTTTGTAATATAAATAGTAAATAAGTTTTGTTTGAAAGAAATTGTAGACCTTAGACGCCGCGAAAACTTAAAACTTAGCTACTCATCCAGATTTTTGTTTGGGAAGTTGGTATGTTACATTAAGCTAAGGCGTCACCTACAACATAGTAACGTAACCACTTACTGAGCCTAACAACATAAATTAAAAATACATACACAATCACCTTGAATATATCTGCCATTTTCTTATTATTAAAAAAAAACTCATCATTGCATGTGAGCAGTTGTAATCAAATTAAAGTTATAAGTTGATGTAATGTAACCGTTTTGATAGTTGGATTTCATCAATTGACTCTTTCCGGAGTGGAAAGAACCTCTGAGTGGAGCGGAAGGGACTTTCAGACCCGTGCTGACTGAAACTCAACCTGTTCCTTCTGT
Organism: Agrotis puta; assembly: GCA_943136025.2. Classification (NCBI taxonomy): domain Eukaryota; kingdom Metazoa; phylum Arthropoda; class Insecta; order Lepidoptera; family Noctuidae; genus Agrotis; species Agrotis puta. Next base: position 14,981,743 of record OW964169.2, on the reverse strand, counting down.
GCGTTCCAGGGCCGTAGTAACACTTTTGAACATATCTAGCTCATATTCGGCCTATTGAGGCGCGCGTGGAACACAAAGCGCCGACAAAATGTATAACAGGGACCATATAGACAGAATATTCGATGGCTGTCACTCAAGACTTTAAAACAAAAGCCATTAGGCTGTCAGTAAACCATCGACAATAATACATGCACAACACACCTTTATGAAAATTACAAACTGGCAAAGACAATGAAAAAGTTCAGCCTTTTAGGTACCTAAAGTTATTGAAGTCACAAGATAATCTTCTATGCGAATATTTTCTTTGCAAACTAACCGATAATTGAAAAAGAAACTTCAATGTAATAAAAGTAGCTATTCGGTTTTTTTTTAATACAATTTTTCGAAGTCACTTCTATTATTAATTTTTTAACTTAATTTTCACTTCAAACACAATAAATGACGTTTACTATCTTTTACATATTAATAAGTTTAGAAGTATTAAGTGTATTTGCTTTAATTAAAAAGTGTAATGTACGTAGTAGTAGAAAAATTGGGAAATCGTCTACCTACCAATTTCTTTGTAATGTCAACTATTGTTAACATTAATCAGGTATTAATCGAGTAAGGCAAGGATCAACTAGTATAATGTCGGTTGCCAAACCATGTTTTTTTTTAAGAATTAAACTCGTATTAATGTAAAAAAAAGGTTTAAAAACATACCTAAACAAACGAAAGCCAACTTCCAAATTCAAAACTCACAACACTGCACAAAACAAAAATGGCCACACCTCCACTGCACTTATAACCGTTCGATCCGAAAAAAACGCTTCTCAATTCAAAAGTCCCGCCATTATGAATTGCATCAAATAGCAACACAGCGCAACGCGTCTGGCAACCTCACGTCAACAGGTCGTGTCCCACACTGATGCCTGCCGCCCCGATCTATCGTCCCGTTCGCGCTCGCGCCAAAAATACACCGGACAAAAATACACAGGACATTGGAGGTTTCCAATGGCCCTGTTGCTATTGGAAAATGGTTTTACCTGGACCATCGTTTGTTATTACTTTAGTACGAAATTGATTTAGCACGTGACCAAAATTTTTAGGGGTTACAAAATAATAAAATGAAATATTGTCTATGGATTTGGCAAAGTCATTGTTTTGCTTTTTATTGTGTGAATAAAACTTGATAGACGAAACATCCGTTATATATTCTACTTACCCGCATTTAATTACTCAATACTATGATAATATATTACTCAACATTTCTTTACCAGTAGAGCTCTACCCACCCATAGTAAAAAGTATAGTGAAATTGAATAAAAAACTTTATATAAAGTCCAGGCATAAAGTTTAATAGAGTTTTGAGACTTTATTTTTATAATTATTAAGTATAAACGTCCTCACATTAAGCCTAATGTGTTGACTTGATGTGGCTACCCCAATCTGTATTCTACAATAGATTTTCAACTTTATCACAATCATAGAAGGTTCATGTTTGATTGTTGACTTGTAATAACGAGTTTTTCGAAACTTCAACTGCAAGGGATCAAATAAGGTAAGTATAATACATACAAGCGTCTACAGTTTCATGTGACCAAACCCGCGAATAAAACTTATTTGTTTTCACCAAAGGTGCTGATTGATTGTTTAACTATTCAAAGATTAAACAATGTTGTGACGTATTTACGATGTGTTTAAAGATATATTTATGTCTAACGCATCTTTGTATGTTTAAATCGACGTCAAATTCTATTCCCGTTGTGCGCCGACATTTATTATATTGTGTTTACGCGGGAGAGCGGGCATTTAGTCATGTCTTTTTTAGGGTTCTGCACCCAAACGGTAAAACGGGACCCTTTTAATAAGACTTCTCTGTCCGTCTGTCGGTCTATCTGTTACCAGGTCTCATGATCTGTGATAGAACTGATAGATATATGTGTACAGTTGAAATTTTCACAGATGATGTACGAGTATTTCTGTCTCCGCTGTAACATCGAATACTAAAAAATATAATTAAATACAAATTTAGGGTCTCCCATACAACAGACTTTTATTTGCCGTTTTTAAAGATACGGAACCGTCGAGAATCGACCGCGAGTTTAAATCGCACTTCGGCGCTTTTTTTTTCTAGGAATTAAGGAAACTTGGAGCAGGTGAATGAGAACAGCGGTAAATTGCGAAAATCACTCAAAGTCATAATATCCTCCATTTTGATGAGTCTGCAATATAATTGCTTTATTTATTTGCACGACAGTCATTTCTTTTTTTCAAACTTACAAAATCAAACAGACAGGCGATAGCGAACCGGACCGAGTCCGAAGCGATAACGAACCGAAACGAGACGTCAAACAGGGTGCAGCGAACCGAGGCGAGACAGTTGTGTTTTTGAAGTGAAAACTTCTTTAGCGGCGTTGAGCACTTTTTCTGTAATGGGTATAAAATCTTAAACTCGCGTCAGGACACGTGACCCTGACCGAAAAAGCGTAGGACGGCGCAGGGCGCTTGCGTGAATGTTCGTGTGACTTTATTACTTTTAAAGAAGTTTGTATGCTGGATACATTCGTTGTTAGGTAACATTGTTTATAAAAGATGTACGTCACATTGGAAAATTATTGAAATAAAAAGTCAACCATTTTTGCGAGTTTTACTAAAATCTGTTCACAAGATATTTCCAACAATTACTATTCAAGTTTTCACTTCTGCCGGCACTCCCAGAGTGCAACCCGTTTTTTTTTTTTTTTTTTTTTTTTTTATCGTGGTAAAATCATCAAATGAGTCCTCCCACCCAGGGCAGGGCGGGAGGGACTGTCAGACTTGTACTGACTAAAATCCACGGTGTCCTTCACTAGCCCTTTACGTACCGGGGTCACGGTAATCCCTTGGTCCCGCGACCCCAGCAGGCTTTGGCCCTCTACAGGCCCCGTCACTATGCTGACACTCTTTGAGGCGCGCGTGGAACACAACGCGCCGTCGACCCGGGCATGGTCCATGGTCGGACAGCGAGTCGCCCATTACTCGCCGCCCGCATGCCCGCGCCTACGGTGGCCGGAGATCGTCTCGCGACGTCCGACGACGTGGGCGCCTACCACTGCGGCTGAGGTGGAGGGAGGACGCTGTCCTCTCCCTCAGGCGGCCCGCCTCCTCCTTCACGAGCATGACTGCTTCGCAGAAGGAGGCGACCGCCTCCCACTCCGTCTCGCCCCGCAGCATGGCCTCGACCAATGCCGGGCGCGAGAGGTCTCCGCCTATCGCCGTCGTGAGGACACGGCGGTGCTCTGCCCAAGCGGGGCAGTCCTGCACCGTATGCTCCACCGTGTCCTCCGGACGATCCTCGCAGTGGTGACACCCAGGCGTTTCTTCCCTCCCTATCAGACACAGGAACCTCCCGAAACTTCCGTGTCGAGACAGTTGTGTTAGCTGGATTTTTATGAACGACGTCAAACAGAGCAAATACGCCTTCGCATCGGTTCGGTCACGCTATCGGATCGCTTTCGCTTTTCTATGTGACTGGATTCAAACAATTCCAAACATTACAAATAAAAACGTCACGCTTCGCATTCTCCACGCCTGTCTGTTTGACAAAGGCTTTATTCCAAGTAGGCTAGTTACAGGCACTTTTGAATTACCGAAAAAACTAAAAAAAAAAGACATAATATCTGTGACCGCAGGGCGGGTGGCAACAGTACATTTTACAATGTTTGCTTTATTGTGCAAACGACTTGAATTCGTATAAGATAGACGCTGGTTTCCATAGAAACTATCCGAACTATTTTGACAACATAAACCTCTTTACTACTCCATTATTAATCGGATCAACAATAACTTTGAATTTGGAGAGCACTTTATTATCATAGCAGAGATTGTGGGAGCCCCTCAGGGCAACCAAAGGGTTGTTTTTTCACATAATACCCGTAATCCTGGTTCAATAACCTATTTCTTAGTTATTCGATCTGTTGTTATAACTCGAGCTAAGAGAGCTGTAACTTGATTATCCGTCATAGGAAACTATTATCGTAAAAGCATGAGCGAACAAGCCCAAAATCTAATCTAGCACATAATAACTCATCCATTTACTATTTATTACTAGCATATAGCGTGTAATACATATGAGTCAATTCAATTACTTGCATAGATTGTAGTTACCTACTCTATTTTCTTTCTATAGGGCATGCGAGCAGCGAGTAATGGGCAACTCGCTGTCTGACCATGGGCCATGCCCGGGTCGACGGCGCGTTGTGTTCCACGCGCGCCTCAAAGAGTGTCAGCAAAATAACGGGGGCCCCCTCTAGAGGGCCAAAGCTTGCCGGGGTCACGGGACTGTACGAATTACCGTGACCCCGGAACGTAAAGGGCCATTGAAGGACACCATGGATTTTAGTACGAGTCTGACAGTCCCTCCCGGTCTGGGAGGACTCAATTCATGATTTTACCACGATAAAAAAAAAAAACTTTCTATAAGCAGTTGTCAAGCTATCAGCTCCTAAAAGCTCATGTACCGCATAATAGGCTTAAATTAACGACACGGTTGGCACAGTGGCTAAGCGATCGGCTGCTGCGCAGCTTGTCGCGGGTTCGATTCCCGAATAGAATAAATATTTGTATGAACTACAATAAGTTGTTCCGGGTCTGGGTGTTTGTCTATATTTGTAAACACACCCACGACACAGGAGAAATTCCTAGTGCGGGGCAATTAAAAGAAAAATGGTCCCACTATTTGAACACAGTTCTTTCTGAAGGAGTGGTGATCTGGAGCAGGAGGCTGTAACCGTTAGTCTGCCATTGGTCCTAAATATAAAAAGGCATCCAATGGCGAAATTCACCAATGAATTTAAACGTACTCAACAAATAAACCAAACCACAGACCAAACCGCGTTATTTATTTGGCTGCCGATTATTCATCGTGTTATGAATTATAATTTATTTCACTTAAAACATTTTCACTATTTTGCAAATGATTGTTTTACCAACAATTTAATTCCTATGTTTGACAAATAAATGATTCTGATTCTTAATAAGATTTTTGAAGAAAAGAAAGCTATACATACGAAACAGCACAAACAAAACTACTCCAAAGAGGTTAATTTTACAGACAATTAATAGAAATTTGAGGACTAACCACCACGACTAGTCTAATGAGACTAACGAAATGTACATCGAACCTGTGTCCAATTAGTGGCTTAACATTTACATCCGATAGCTTCAGTATGAACACAGTTATAGATAGACATTTGTTCACGTTAATGATTCGTACAATTTGTACAATCGACAAAGAATCATGACCCATTTTTAGAATAAACTGTTTGAATCCGTCAAAATAATAAAGATCAAAGTCGTTACCATGGATATGTATGTTTACGCGAATGTGGGCCTAATTGTATTTGAATGTCTGTAAGAAAATAAGCTTGAGGTGGGTCATAATTCTGTCGATTGTACCTACGTACATATTCGTATTGGTTAATCTCCGAAATCGCTAAACACATTCCAATGAAATTTTATGAATGTGTTCGTTTAGTTCCGGCTTAAAAGATCGACTTTTGAACCCGATACTTGGTGCCGTATGAAGCAGGTTTCATCAGGAGCTTTTTTTTTATCGTGGTAAAATCATCAAATGAGTCCTCCCACCCAAGGCAGAGCGGGAGGGACTGTCAGACTCGTACTGACTAAAATTCACGGCGTCCTTCAATAGCCCTTTACGTTCCGGGGTCACGGTAATTCGTTCAGTCCCGCGACCCCGACAGGCTTTGGCCCTCTAGAGGTTCATCAGGAGCTAGTGCAATTATTACGTGTTGCTTGTATGGGAGATTTATTGAGTTTAAGAGAGATTTGAAACGAATTGACACCAACAATCTTGTTAGTCTCGTAACCATTTAAAATAAGTTAGTCATTTAGAAAACTATGTTCTTTTTAAATACTTTGCATAGACGAAGTACTCGCCAAGACGAATCAAACGAGTCTAAACTCGATGGGTTTGCGGCGTTTCATTACAGAGTTCCATGGCCACCTTCCAGCTCCATCATTAGATCAGCTCCATGTCATCACAATATTTAATTGTCACGCAATATACGTGAGTCAGCTTAATCGGAGACCGGGAAGTGGATTAAAAACTTGCAAGATTTGATTACAGACAACGGAAACTAAATGAATTCTTGTAAAATATATTTTGTTTTATTAGACAATTGAATACTATCGTCTCCCTTGATTTACACACATCCCGAAAAAGCCAGACATTAGCACTGCCATTTTCTATTACACTGCTAATATGTTTGTAACACACACGCTTCCTTTACAAGATCGGATGGAAATTGAACTGCAGAATGACCAACATGAACTGTGATTGCTTTGAAAAGCTATGTAAAGCCGAAATAAGTCTTACCAGGAAATTCACAGTTGGGTGAAAAAAGTGCCTTTGAAATGGAAATTAATTTATTGATAGGCTTGTGTTTAAACTCTTACCAGAAAAATACCTATTTTAAAAACAAAAATTCAAAAAAACCTGGCTGAATGGATAAATGCTCACCAAACAAAAAACAAAAATCTTAAAAGTATTGTAGAGTCGTAAGCAGGGTCGACGAAGCCCTGCTTCGCGGGGCTTCTATTTACGTTTGCAGGGTTTAAAGGAACCTTACCTAGCCGAACTTCGAGGCGTCCCCGAAATCTTGCTAAAGTGAGTTTTAGATTTGGTGAGTTTTTATCCATTTTGGTATACAAATAGAATTATTGATGAGCATTTTAATTGTAGCCTTATTGATATTATTATGGAAGATTTTTACATTCTAAAAATAATCAGAACCACTTACAATATATTGTGCCAGTTTATTTCTTGTTTACATTATACTTACCTGTCACTGCCTCTGTTAGCACTCAGCCCGGTAGAGACACAATTCAAAAAAAATCTTAATATTCAATTCAATGAAATATTTTAACTTACTTTTTTAACTCAGCTCTGTTTGCCATTAACTTTGACAAAGACCAGATCTAACTGCACGGTAAGCGCCGTGGCTGAGCGATAGGACTGCTGCGCAGCGTGTCGTGGGTACGATCCCCGCACGAAACAAATATTTGTATGAACTACGATTAGTTGTTCCGGGTCTGGGTGTCTGCGTATGTGAATTTCTATGATTGTAAACGCACTCACGACACAGGAGAAATTCCTAGCGTAGGGCAACGTTTTCTTTATTATATAAAGAAAAATATTTTCAGATTTTAGTTCCCGAAAAAAAGGGAACAACTCAATCAGTAAATCAGACACAAAACTAACCTCGATGAATAAAAACTTCAATCACAAACTTGTCGACAGCTTACCAAGCCGTGAAGCGAGGCACTATTAATCAAAGCCAGTGTCATAATGACAGCCGGCATTAACATCCAAGTCTAAAGCCTTTGTCAAACAGACAGGCGTCGCGAATGCGAAGCGAGGCGTTTTTATTTGTAATGTATGGAATTGTTTGAATCCATTCACATAGAAAAGCGAAAGCGATCCGATAGCATGACAGAACTATCGGACTGACGTCTCGTATCGGTTCGTTATCGCTTCGGACTAGCCTGTCTGTTTGACAAAGGCATAACTGTTAACACCTTGGTGTGGTGACCCACTTCCAAGCTGACCGACGTGGGGAAGAGTGCAGCTGTCTAGAATGGGGTACATGCTTTGATTAACTTGAAGAGTTGTCTTGAACTTAAAAAAAGCAATAACTTTAATCAGTACCTCTTTGAAGTAGTTGCCTGATCTGTAGAACATCTTTCGTATTGCTTCTGTGGGAGTGATTTCGTGAAATGTAACGGAAATGTGTAAGCGAAAGTCGAATCAAGCGCTATTTGATTTGACCAATCCTATTCTATTTTTAATGAGCGCGCGGAATGAATATTCCGCTCTACTCTTGCTAGAATAGAATAGAATAGATTTATTTGTAAAACATAGGTATTACATTGGTGTTGGGTAAACAATATTTGGCCGCTATGTTTTGCCGTGTAGGCGTACAAATTTTTGACATAAAAATTAAAATTTAAACAAAAACAATAAAACAAAGTAACTTAAATTCACTGAAAACGAAATCAAATAATAAAGAAAAGAAAAACCACATATTTAAAAAAAAAACTTAAAAATTAAGAAAAAACAATTAAGTACAGCAGTCTTCATCTCAATATTTCACACAAAGTATTAAAAAATATCATTAATAAATTCATCAACAGTATAATAACATTTTTCAATTAATAGTGAGTAGAGGGTTTTCTTAAACTTCAAAAGGGGCATATTTTTTATTCCGTCAGGTATTTTACTATAAATTATAGGTGCCATACCAAAAAAACTCTTTTTCATTAAAGCGGTTCTACATTTTATGCCGCACAACTGATTGAGGTATTGAGATCGCATTGGAGTCTTTTTTACATCTGAAAATTGTTTAAAAAGATGTAAATTGATTTTAACGAACAAGGCAGTCTCATAGATGTACATACCTGGCAACGTAAGTAACTTCAAAGATTTGAAATGGGGTTTACATGTTTCAGTAGTTTTTAAGCCACACATAGACCGAATACATCGTTTTTGCGCATTAAAAATGGTCTCTCTTTCAGTTGATTGCCCCCAAAATATAACACCAAATCTCAGAACTGATGCAACTAATCCGTGATACGCTATTACAAGAGTGTGTGTGTTTACTTTTTTTGACAGCTGAAATAATGCATATGCGGATTTATTTAATTTCAGAGAAATTTCTTCGATATGGGGTTTCCACGTAAGTTTGCTATCAATTATTATACCTAAAAATTTTGCTTTGTTGGTATCTTCTATTTTACAATTTTCATAAGTAACATGAATTCGAGGTGTTTCACACCTTTGATGAAAGTGCATTACTTTTGTTTTATTTACATTAATTACTAGGTTATTGCTATTAAGCCAGTTAATCATTCTATTGAGACAGTCATTAATATCATTTTCATAATGGACAGGACTAGTACATTTTACAACAGCTGTACTGTCATCGGCAAAAATAATCATATTATGAGATATGACATTTGGAAGATCATTTGCTGAAGTCTGATTGTGAATAAGTCTATTGTACCAAAGTCAAAGTAGAAGTCGTATTGCTTATTACCAAGATGACATGTAGATAACATGTTACAAACTCATCATGTGCTATTACTGTAAGTCTCGCTCATTTTTAGTAGCTGTAACAATCATGTTCAGTAGTAATGATGGGAGATGATTGTTTGAAAGTAACAAAAACGTTTTACTTTTCTACCCATAATCCACTCCTTCGGTCGCGGGACTCACGAATTACCGTGACCCCGGTACGTTAAGGACTATTGAGGGACGCCGTAGATTTTTGTCAGTACAAGTCTGACAGTCCCTCCCGCTCTGCCCTGGGTAGGAGGACTCATTTGATGATTTTAACACGATCAAAAAAAAGAGTTTCGCCTAAGACATTCACGTGGAAGTTTCTGCAGGACTATGAACGTTGGCTAAAAATGCTAATGGGTTTTTCTATAAGAATTTCTCAGTAACTAGCAGACCGGAGCCCGTTTTTTTTTAAACGTTGCCCCACACTAGGAATTTCTCCTGTGTCGTGGGTGCGTTTACAAACATATAAACTCACATACACAAATGCCCAGACCCGGATCAACTACTTGTAAATCATACAAATATTTGCTCCGTGCGGGAATCGAACCCGCGACACTCAGCGCAGCAATCCAATCGCTCAGCCACTGCGCTAACCATTTAAAATTGTAATTTAGTGCCATGTTCGGCATTTTTTTTTCCAGCCGATTATTCCAAATCGTGTTTCTATCTTTGCCATTTACTTGAGAATATGTTCAATTTTTATATAATGATTTTTATTCATTAACTATCTCACATTTTATTAGATTTTCAGCCGTTCAAAAATCGAAATCGGTCACGAGGAGTATTACCTATTAGCAATAAGAAATTTTGTTACTTAAATCTCGTACTCTAGATATACTTTTCCGCAAAGAATGAAACTAATATGCTACGGTTTTTCCGATTAAAAATCATTCAAGTCAATCAATTTCCGTATACATTCGCATTCATGCTACGTTCACTAATAGTTTCAAAAGAACTGAATCGTTCAAGCGTAAAAAAACAATTTCCACCACGACGCAGCGTCAATTTTTCCTCGTTTAAAACTTTATACAGTAACAATATAGCAAATTGAGTATTGAGTGCCACATCGTCGGAAACAAACGTGTTACGCTTGCAAACTAATATCCTTGCTAAAGCTAGATTATCACGGCGAGCTGAAAGCGGTATTATCGCGCGGAGCGGCGAGCGGTAAGATCAAATGTATGAAAATGTTCGAAATACGCTTCGAGGAGCCGCCAGTGAATAATTCCCGTACTAACAAAGTAACCATAGTAACTAATGCTCACCGCTAAGCCCAACGTCGTGAACGAGCTGTAAGACCTCTGCTTTAAATTTTCAGTTAGCGGGGTGGCAGACGGTGCAGGCAACGCAGATTCGTTCTCGACAATGGAATTTCTTGCCGGTTCTTCTCTATGGAAAAGAACAACTCGAAACGAGCACCTATTGTCGACTTTTTATAAGGGGTCTCATGGGCCTATGTGAAATAAAAATATTTGAATTTGACCGCCCTCATGCCGCGCCGTTGTTTTCGAGAAGAGGCCCATTTGACTTTATGCATAAAACCCCACCGCACTTGTGGCACAAAATTCGAAGCAGAGACCTGACAGAGGGCACGTACCGCTGCTTTTCTGCGATACACGTGTCTGCGCTATCTCGGACGATATCCCATTCCATGGTGCGTCGTTGCGAGCTGGTCCGTTCATCCTCAACATAAAGCTTTGTGGGAATCCAGCTTAAGGATAGCACACAAGGACGTTATACTCGTATACCGAGTGCATATAGCAACATAATAAACTGCTTTCTACACGGTTATTGAGTTGCGAAGAATGATGTATGGGTATAATAAATACAGAAACACTCGTCCATTAGAGTTAATAAAGGATGTGCAATTGTGCACGGATGTATTGTGTATCTATAATACGTATGTATGAACACGGTAGACTTCCCCATTGTACATAATAATCATTCTGCTTAATAATTACGAGTATCGTAACGCATAATATTGGTTAGAGTGTAAAAGCACTTTTAGACCTTGCAAAAGCTTTTAAAATACTAAACAACACCGTATCCAGTGTTTTTTTTTTTAATACGAGTAATCTAACTAATTTTATAAATTAATGTAAAAATTTGGATATTTCGATCGATGGATGTTAGTAACTCAATCACATCAAAACGGCTTATAGAGAATGTATTAATCCAGACAGGTTACAGTCTGGATTGATTTCTTTTTTTCGTGGTAAAATCATCAAATGAATCCTCCCACCCAGGGCAGGGCGGAAGGGACTATCAGACTTGTACTGACTAAAATCCACAGTGTCCTTTACTAGCCCTTTACGTACCGGGGTCACGGTAATTCGTAAGTCCCGCGACCTGGATTGATATATAGAACATATTTAATCCTACAGGATAATTTTGTTCCCACAGGATAATTTTCAAGCTATTTGCGACGTTGCTTCCCTGCCTCTTAATCAAATCAAGGAAAACCGATTAGCAATCGTATGCCGAAAATTATCACCCAACGAGGGTTCTTATTGCACCCCTTAGTAATAAAATAAGTTACCGCTATCGGGTTATATAATAAACCTAATCTAAAAGTTCGATTTACGTGCCGACATTATCGAAATAAGTTATTTGTAATCTTGAAAATAACGAAATAAAGTCATTACTGAACTCGTATATTTTCCCTTCGAAAGTAAAGATACGAAGTTTGGCAGTGGACAAGAAACGTGAGTAATTAAATAAGTCGTGTAAATTATTGTAAAACTTGTGGAAAAATACTTAATTAAATAAAGTTTCGTCAAGGGAATAGGAGATAATAAATACCCTTTCAATGACATTGTCTTTGGTTATGTATAACTTTCATCTTCTTTTCTCTCGTCTTAGAACGCCCGTTCCGGCCAATCACATACTGGTTGCGAAAGGCAGTTGCGACTGCACGAGCAGTCGCACTGCTTTGGGCGGTCGGTGCGGTCAAGCAGTGACTGCTTGACCAGACGCAGCTTAAAGCAGTCAGTATCGACAGCAGCAGACTGTTACCAGGCCTAAAAATATCGCGTACATATTAAAATATCGGGACTATCAGAGCAGGGTGCCGCGGCTCTAGAAATCAAAGAACAGCCGAAGGATCAGGGTGGTTTTATTCAGTACGAGTCTGCCATTCTCTCACGCTCATACATTTTATCGACTATAAGAAGAATATTTTTTAAATCGTTGTACATATGTAAGCAATTCTCATTTTTAATAAATTTTATTACAACAGCTTCAATTGAGCCTGATGTCCAAGATCAAGTTCTACGTTGAGCAAAGTGTTATTGATGTCAATTCGATTATTTTAGCAATACGGGCAACTGGGTGCCCAGCTGAAAGCAATATGGTACAACCAAAATTTTCGCTTTAAGCAAAATAGACGTGCTTGTAATGTCATCCCAGTTATGCCAAAAAAAGAAGCTAAACAAATCACAAGATTATTGTTCATATTCCGTAACTTAACTTTAATGCCTTTGTCAAGCAGACTGGCGAAAGCGAAGCGTTACCGAATCGATACCGAACCGAAGCGAGACGTCAGGCCGATAGTTCTGTCACGTTATCGGATCGCTTTCGCTGTTCTATGTGACTAGATTCAAACAATTCCATACATTACAAATAAAAACGTCACGCTTCGCTTCGGAAACGCTTCGCGTTCGCCTGTCTGTTTGACAAACGCATAAAAGTTCACAACTAACAATAACATGTTTTCACACCATATAAAAACGAAGTGTAATTTGACCCCCTTTTTCATTTTCGTAAAATCATCAAATAAGTCCCCTGCCCACCGAAAAGGACTGTCAGACTCATACTGACTAAAGTCCACGCTGTTCCCCCAATAGCTTTTTAGGTTCCAGGATCACGGTTATCTATTTAGACATTCCCGCGACCCCAGTGTAATTTGACCCCTAAGGTTAATCCAGGCATATTCAGAAGGTAAGTCGATATGTCCCTTCAGAGGTAGAGCCCTTTAGGACCTGTCTACATGTATCTCCGGGGTATTAGTAGAATTAGGGAAATTAAATAACTGGTTTCAGCTGGATTGTTGCGGTTATTTCGGTTAGGTACTGTAGGTATGTGTTGTAGAAACTATTTGACAAGCACATAATAGAGCACAATTACATTACATTTAGTATGTTGAGAACAGTAACAGTTTGAAATTACAGACAAGTTTGGTTACTTTTAGGCAAGCGTGCCTTACCGCGTATTCGGGAAGACTGATTCCCCATGTCCTGAGAACGTGGTAGCGGGACTCACGAATTACCGTGACCCCGGTACGTAAAGGGCTCTTGAAGGACACCGTGGATTTCAGTCAGTACGAGTCTGACAGTCCCTCCCGCTCTGCCCTGGGTGGGAGGACTCATGTGATGACTTTAACACGTAAAAAAAAAGAGAGAAAAGCGTGCTTCACCGTCGACCACACTTCGCCTACCATCAGGCGAGATAGTGGTCAAACTGAACCTAACGCTAAATAAAAAGAAATGGTTATTACTGTTTTCAATATTTTATCCAATATTAATGTTATTGAAGTCCGCCTAAAAAGCTATTTCATAAAGAAAACAAGTTCTGTGTGGTCTAGATAAAGACATTTCTAATTACGGTTTTGAAAAATATACAAAGCAAAACAGTTGTTAATATCGGTGAAGTGTAAAAGTTGTCAACAAAAAGTTTTAAATGTTTATTAATATGTTTTGTTAATTTTTTTACATGGCCAATCAAACTAGACAGTCAGTCTGTCACTTTGGCTCATTACCCACCTGGTTGAGAAGAAGATATGTGATGCCATATTGTTGTTTATTATAAGTCAAATTCTGATCGATTTTACATTTACATACTCTTAAGTTGCTTATGATTTATACACTTAACTATAAAGCCTTTGTCAAACAGACAGGCGTGACGAATGCGAAGCGAGGCGTTTTTATTTGTAATGTATGGAATTGTTTGAATCCAGTCACATAGAAAAGCGAAAGCGATCCGATAGCGTGACAGAACTATCGGACTGATGTCTCGCTTCGGTTCGGACTCGCTTCGCTTTCGCCTGTCTGTTTGACAAAGGCATAACAAAAGCAGTTGATCCACTCATGCAATAAGTTACATTACATATTAAGTAAAACTAAATTAGTTCAGTTTTCGTAGACGATATGTCATATTATGTTTCCACTTTGTGAACTGTAATCTCGAAACTAACACATGTTTGAAGTGTTCCTGAGAGGCTCTTTAGGCTCGCTAAGAGATTCTTATCGGGAAACCAAAGGTTTTTCTTTTGGACATTGTTTTGGGTATATTTTTCTACATGAGGTACTTCAGTTTTGATTTGTGTATCTCTAGAGCAATTTTTAGCAAAATAAATATTTTTTTTAAGAGGCAGAGAACTTTCCAGATATTTCTGTGTAGAAAATTCATTGCGAATCTTATTTTTTTCACAAAAAATCGATTGAAGGGAATGGTAAATGGAAGTTTATGTCTTATCGGGAATAGAATAAGAATCAATTTATCTTCAGGAAAAATCTAATTAAATACTTTGAATTGTAACACGAGTTAATTGATTGAAAACAACAAGAGTATACATTTATATGACATCTACAGGTCTACACTCACTAAAGCCTTCGTCAAACTGACAAGCGATAGCGAACCGAAGCGATAACGTACCGATACGAGACGTCAAACTGGGTGCAGCGAACCGAGGCGTGACAGTTGTATTAGCTGACTTTTTATGAACGACGTCAAACTGAGCAAACACGCCTTCGACACGTCTTCGCATCGGTTCAGTCACGCTATCGGATCGCTTTCGCTTTTACTTTTTATTACATTTACAACTACTTATAGATCAAACAAATATTTGCTCCGTGTGGGAATCGAACCCGGGACACGCAGCGCAGCAGGTCAATTGCTCAGCAACAGCGCCAATCGTGCAGTCACAGTCGTGTATGATTTAAGTAGAGGAAAGCCTTTGCTACCTGTAAGTAATTAGAGAATTAGAACTGGTATTAGCGTCCTCTGTGTTTGCTTTCAGGGCCAATTTAATTAGAACGTCTGTACTGTAGGAGTTAGTCGAGAGTTGGAATGGCATAAATAAATAATTAGTACCAAAATTGGTATTTTGAATCAAATTATACGCATCCTTTTTACTTAATGACTACTATCTTGGCTTTGTTGATCTTAAATGAGGCGTTAATAGGCACCGGGGACTTGAGACCGCCTGTAAAAGTAATCGTGTCAACAACTGAAGGAACAGGGTGGACTTTTAGACCTTTTACAACTTAAAAAAAGGGCAATCGATATAAAAAATCCGCTTTCAAATAAAAAGAACCTATCAAATCGAAAATTTATAACAACCTCCTTTTGCATCAAAGTTAAAAAATAACCTAAACTGTGTTTATAAAGCGGTCAAACCCAATTCCTTTTGCATTGGGAATTAAAACATAACCAGCCCTCCTAGCCAAGTCGCAACAAGTAATCATCTTCCTGCCCTTATACCATTTTACTCGGGGTCGGCGAAAAAAACGTGTTGTTTTTTTCTTCCATTCTCCTCTACCAGACGTCACAGTATCATTTACTCCGTTTTCTTCCATATCATTCCTTAGACAATCCGTTTATCTTTTCTTTGGACTTCCTCTCCATCCTTCAACATTCATACTCATCACTCTCTTAGTCACATTAGTCTCTTAGTCTCCAAGTCGCAACAAGTCGAAAACGATAATCGTAAACGCTCAGTATTCCCCAATAGATTTTCAACTTTATTCCGCAAAGCCTAAATTTGAAAATCTTTTAAGGATTTCAGCTTTAGCGACAGGAAAGAACGAAAACGCTATGCAGTCTTCATTAAATCTTTAACTTTATACCCAAGCACATAAAGTTGAAAATTTATTAAAGCCTAGTCAGCGTTTGCGTTAATCATTTGTTACATGGCTACAGGCCCTGTACTAGGTATTTTTATTATGCTTTGCTTATTATGGGTGATACACTACCTAATCATACACTGAGACCATAAACCCCATAAACCCTGTTCCACGAGGAACCATTATGACACTACTGTGCGTCGAGGTAATCAATCAAGCCCCGTTGACTTACATTCGAAATAGCTTGACTTTCGGCCGGATTGGTATCACCACCTCCCAACACTTTATTACCAAATTGTTGGAGAATTGATGAATGTGGAGTTTGAAAGCCGTAGATTATGACATTTTTTTCACTAGGACTAAGTTAAAATAAGTAGAACTTACTTTAAATGTGATAGAGTCTAAAATTTGTCAACCAGTAAATAGCAATATTGGGTATTGTATTGCCTAATACTTACTGGTTGTGGAGGTCGGTTAGGCCGTCGTTCCATGTATTATACATCAAAAAAATAGTTATTTTACCCTTACCGTACTTACTTAACACTCAGAGGAGTCAATTAACATGTCACGCATATACAGTAGTCAGACTTTCAGAGTCAATTTTATTATCACCGAAAGAAAAACGTGACTTTTGACGCCACTACGGTCGTGCTAATCTAAGGCCGACCATAAACGGATTGCTTGAAGAATACAACATTGACTGTAACAAGCTGCGACTACATAGCAAACTAGTCTAAGAGCCTGCGCACACTATCGATTAAAGTTGGCCGATAATTCAGTCACAAATAATAATTATTCGATAGTTCGGTCGTACAACTTTTAATCTTTAAGTGCGCACACTGCCATATAACTCTATACCAGATCCTCTGACCGATCAAACTATCGGCCAACTTAAATCGATAGTGCGCGCAGGCTCTTATACGTACTCAACCATACACGGAACTGTTTGAGTCGAATTGCTCGCGGTCGGTGCGGTCAAGCAGTCGCCAGGCAAACAATGACTGCTCGAGCAGTCAAACTATTTGTTTATCAAACTCGAGACACGCGGCAATGCGGCAGCCAAACGTACAGCTACTTTTTTTTTTTTTTTTTTTTTATCGTGGTAAAATCATCAAATGAGTCCTCCCACCCAGGGCAGGGCGGGAGGGACTGTCAGACTTGTACTGACTAAAATCCACGGTGTCCTTCAATAGCCCTCTACGTACCGGGGTCACGGTAATCCCTTGGTCCCGCGATCCCGGCAGGCTTTGGCCCTCAACAGGCCCCGTCACTATGCTGACACTCTTTGAGGCGCGCGTGGAACACAACGCGCCGTCGACCCGGGCATGGTCCATGGTCGGACAGCGAGTCGCCCATTACTCGCTGCCCGCATGCCCGCGCCTAAAACGTACAGCTACTACGCTTCATTTGAAGTCCAAGCAAATCACGTTTGGTCTCAATAAGACTAGGTACTTAATTATAACAAAATTCAAAAGCTGTAAAATAGTACCAAACCTTAGAACCACAAAGATGTTATCTAAATCTATAACTACACGTCTGACATTATTAATGGCGGATCATTACGCCGGCCCAGCGCAGTTCCGTTCTAGCGAGCACCCTCGTGTGCTGAAATATCAACGAACATTACTTTGACATGGTGACTCGCAGGTTTGTGAACTTGGTTTTATAAACTAGGGTTGAAAATTTGGGAAAATATGTCGTGATTCTCATATTTTATATGGAATTATATTCTAACTTCTTAGCGCTTATTTTTGGGTTGGTTATGTGAATAGTCAAATGGCTAATAATGCTTCCGCAACTTACATGCTCTATACCCAACTTCATTTAGGTCGGCTTCCAGTCTAATGTAGCACATAAAACGACTGCTTCTGAATCACAAGATATTATACCCTTTCGTAAGACTGATTGTCAGACCTTTAGGCTACTAAAAGAGGTAACGACTATTAAAAATCTATAAATGGGCTCTATTTCCGACTAAAATATTAACTCTATTTCCGAGGCACTAGAAAGATTTACAATAGTTAAAAAACTAATAAATTTTAATTTAATTCATTTAAAAAAAGTGATAATCAACGCCGAAACATCAAATCATATCGACTAGACTTCAAAAAGGAGATCAACAAAATTAACAGTACACAATGCCGACTGCATTGTACTCGTATATTAAAATCTAAATTACAAATTGTCTTTGTAGTATTTTGAGCACAATAACGGACAGATATTAAATATGTATTCCATTGAAATATTCCGAAGGCAGACAGACTCAGACTTGGCAACAGTTACTAAGACCACAATCGCCTTAACGGAGGTACGACTACGATAAGTAGTAGTAGGGTAGTTAGGTGCTTGTAGCAATAATTGAATTGTTTTGTGGTTCTCGAACTGGATTTCTTGGTCAATTATGCTATCCTTAGAACTTTGAAGTTTTAATTAATTGATTCTTGAGAAGTAGTTTATAAGATTACGTTAAAATTGTTGCTCCATGACGTACGAAACCACGCCACATCTTCAACAACAACAATAGTGATCAATACTCTTGACTTAACATGAATAGGTTTCGAAACGGTACTGTTTTTTTTTTTTTTTGTGTATGGCATCTCGCAGGTCAACCTAGAAGAGGTTGTGAGCTGCTTAACCGGACTTTTCTGTAGAGATGCCTTAAATTACTTTAAGGCCTCCAGCCAGAGCTTACAAACTAGATAAAACTACAAACTAAGTGACCGCACGCTAAGGGCACCCCCTGTGGGGCTCGGACCTCGGCTTAGGGCGTCACTGAGAGAGGACAGCAAGGGACAGGCTGGATCACAATGGTTCATTATTTAGGGACTGATTTTTAACTCTACGGCTCAGCATCGCGGGCTGGCTCTTGCGAGGGACGGGGAGGGCAATGATTCGGACGTCGCGACGGTCGTCCTCGGCGGCGAGGACGGAATGACGGGATCGATCTGTGTTTGTGTTTGCGAAGTGTACTGGTTTCCCTACTGCTCTCCTGGAGGAGAGTGATGGGGTCATCGGGGGTGACAAGAGTATGCCTTGGTCGGCGAATTTTGCTGATACGAGACGGTTCGTATCGAGCGGCCGCTGCGACTAGGGGATTGGGGTGCCTGATGGCAGAGTCAAAGAAACGCTTGGAAAGGCGTTTCATGAATTGGAGAATGGTGGGGATTTTAAGGTCGAGGTGGAGGCTATCGTTGCGGACATAGAACGGGGCTCCCGTGACTTTCCTAAGATAGCGGTTTTGAAGGACCTGCATTTTATAAAGGTGGCGGGGATTGGAGTGCGCGAATATGACACCGGCATATGTCATGATGGGGCGGATTACAGCGGTATAGAGGCGAATTTTGCATTTAAGCGATAATTTGCTTCTCGCTGTAATCATGAAGTGGAGCCTGCTTACGGCAAAGGCAGCCCGATTACGGGCTGCTTTTATGTGGGCGCGGAAGGACAGATTACTGTCGAGGATAACGCCTAAGTACTTGGCTTGCTTCTCCCAAGGGATAGGCTTACCGTACATGGTTATCGGACTGAGGGGGCGGAGGGGAAGTCTTTTGAGCGGCGACCTAAAGAGGACCGCCTGACTTTTATCAGGGTTAACCTCAATTCTCCATTTCCTAAACCAGTCGCCGAGGGCGTTGGCTGCGGATTGGAGGGTTTGGGCTATAGCGGTCGGACTTTGGCCAGTGTAATATATGGCCGTGTCGTCCGCGAAGAGGGCTAACTGAGCCTTTTTGCTCTTGGGAATATCGCTAGTGAACAGCGTGAATAGGAGGGGCGAGAGGACTGAGCCTTGAGGGACACCGGCTCGGATAGGGTGAGGGGAGGAGAGGGCATTCCCGATGCGATAGCGGAATGTGCGATCTGACAAAAAGTCTCGTAAGATGAGCACGAGACGGTCTGGCACACCCATTTGGTAGAGCTTATATAATAAGCCATTGTGCCAGACCTTGTCGAAGGCCTTCGCTATGTCGAAGAATAGACCACCAGTCATTGCACCGCGTTGGAACCCAGCGCTAATGTGCTCGACTATACGGTGGACTTGATGGATGCACGAGTGACCGGTCCTGAAGCCGTATTGCTCGTGAGGAATGAGGCACTTGGCATCGGCAAAATCTCTGAGTCGCTTATAAATAAGTCTCTCGTAGATTTTGCCGAGAACGTTCAGGAGACTGATGGGACGGTAACTCGTGGGCTCAGACTTGGGCTTGCCTGGCTTAGGGATACCGATAACAGTGGCCTCTTTCCATGCCTGGGGAAAGATGTTGTTGGTCAGAGCGCCATTGAAGATGGCGGTCATTAACATAACGAGCTGGGCGGGGAGGATTTTAAATACCCTATTATTGATACCGTCCGACCCGGGAGCTTTCCGGGGTCGGAGACGTTTTATGATGTCCTGCACTTCGTCTGGAGTGACTGGAGGCAGAGGATCATCAGGGTCTTCTACGGGAGGGAGGGAGGTCCTACGTTGGACTTCAGAGTCGACCTTGAGGAGGTGACTTTTGTCTACCGGTTGGGTGCTGGGAGAGCACTGGGATTCCAGACTGTCGGCCAGGCATTCGGCTTTTTCAGAGTCGTCAAAGGCGACGCTCTTATCGGGACGGTTGAGGGGAGGCATAGTGGCCTCTTCGGTGGCACGCAACTTTCGTTGCAGCTGCCAGAAGGCTAAATGGGTGGGCTCGAGATCGCTCAGCATCTCATTCCAGCGGTTCGAGCGAAGCTCAGCGATGCGTTTCTTTACAGCACGCTGTAAATTGCGCATGTGAGCCTTGTTCGAGTCGCATGGAAAGTTGCTGTAGGCACGGATGGCCGCGTTCTTCTCGGTTATCAGTTCACGTACGTCATCGGGAAGTTTCCAGCGATGATCGTTCATCTCTGGGACTTCCCGTGAGCAATCCGTCAGTACGGATTGCACGTGTTCTGTAAACGAGTTGATCGCGGCCGTCGTGTCCGCGACGGAGACTATGTGGTCGGGGATAGAGTCCAAGTGAGGTGACGAGGTTGATTTCAGCTTATCGCTTACTTTCTTCCAGTCAGTTATCACTTTGGTTGGAGGAGGCTGGCTGGGGTCGGAGGGACCCGAGCGAGGGATTAAGTGCAGGAGCACTGGGCGGTGGTCAGAGTCTAGCTCGTGTAGTGCCTCAATAGAATGCAACTTGAGGTTGACATTCTTGAGAAGCGCTATGTCGAGCACATCGGGACGGTGGTTGGGATCACCGGGATAGTGGGTGTGCTCAAGAGGAGCGATGGGATCAAAGTTTAGTGAGGAGCTTAGATTGAACACTACCTTCCCTCTAGGGGTGGTAGTAGTGCTATTCCAAGCGGGGTGTTTGGCGTTGAGGTCGCCCGCCATGATGACGGAGTCGCTCAGGCCGAAGAGGGATGTAAGATCTTTGGTGAGTAAATTGTGATCCTCTGCGCCGAGGGCAGGGGGAAAATAGGCGGATATGATGGTGATGGGTTGGTGGCCGGTCATGCCTAACCGACAGACTGAAACCTCGAGAAGAGACTCGAGGGGAGGAGGGATTAGAGGGATGCAATGCAGGGTCCTTTTGAAGTAGATGAGCGTACCGCCCTTGTGACAGCGTGACCTGTCGTTGCGAACTAATTGATAGTTGGCAATTTTAGGGTCACGGTGGTGCGGTTTAAGGAAAGTCTCCTGAACGAGAAGGATGTCTATCTGGTTGTCGCGGAGGAAGGTAGCGATTTCATCACGCTGACCTCTAATGCCGTTGCCATTGAAAAAGCCTAATTTAAGGGATCGTGGTTTAAGGACATTCTTATTTTTAGTAGCCATTGGACTAACTAAACAAGGTGGAGGGCTAAGAGGGCGTCACCCACTTCGGGGTGAGCGTCAAAGATTTTAGAGTACTCCTCGGGACTACCATTGGAAGCCCTGAGTTGGGCTGCCAATTGTCTCGCCTTGGATCTCAAAATCTCTTGATGGTTGCGGACCGTTTTGAAGGCGTTGATTATGACATACATGTCATTAGGGTCAACGTCGGGCACATGGCCGGAGGGTACCGCGGGAGGGATGGTTTGCGGGGCTGCTGGAGCGACCTTGCGCGAAGGTGCAGGGGCAGTCACGGGAGCCGCGGGTTTGGGGGCGGGGGCTTCGAGTAGCCCTGGGGTGGGTTTTGGGGACGCTGAACCTAAGGCTGGGAAGGCCTTTTGGTGGTTCAAGTGGTTCCATGGAGAGGGTCGCTGAGGGCTAAGCCTCTCGGGAATCTGTGAGGAAGGAATCTTCACAGATGGGGATTCCCTCTGTTGGCGGGCGGCAGCGCGCTTTGCCAGTTTGGGAGAAGCAGATTTGGGGGCTTTGGGGCAACCGCGGTAGTTAGCCGGGTGTCCTACTTGGCCGCACAGAACGCAGCTAGGGGGTTCGGTGCAGAGGGACTTGTCCTTAGGACGGGGACAATCAGCCGTGCTGTGGCCGCCTAAACATTTGACGCACCTGGGTGGTGCATAGCAATGGGCCTGACTGTGGCCGTACAGCTGACAGCGGTGACACTGTCCTACTGTGTGTGCTTTGTAGGGCTTTTCAATTGAAATGCCCGTCAGGGAGCACACGGATTTAACTTTGAAAATGGGATGGGGACCGGACTCGACAGGGTCGCAAACTACCAACACCATGTCGTATAGTTCGCCTCCCCTCGCCTTGTGAAGGCGGTGGACGGCAGAGGTAGGGACGTTCTGGGAAAGAAGGTCGTCGAGGACGTCCTGGGTAGTGATCTCCTTGGGGATCCGCCTTATCACCACACGGGTGGGCTTCTCCTCAGGGAGGGAGTAAGTGTGGAAGGCTACGTTCCTTCCACGGAGTAGGCGAGAGAGCTCCCTGTAGTCCGAAGACGTAGGGATAATGACTTTAATACCCTGTTGGGTATTTGTCGCTTTTGTGTACTGGATCTTTCGATCCGCACACAATTTGGAGATTTCTGTCCATTTGGACTTCTCCTGAATGAAAATCGGTGGTGGGGGCCTAGGCTTCCTGGTAGAAGCCGCGGGAGCGATTGCCATAGGGCTGGAGGGGCGGCTGGCGGGGGCCGCCGGAGGGGTGGGGGAAACCGGACGAGAGGCCGGTGGGGAGGTCGGAGGAGAGGGGGTAGGTGGGGCTGCAAGGGGTTTCTTCGCCTTGCCGGCTTGGGAATATTTCCCCTGTTTTCTCTTACCAATGACGACCGTGAAGTCTTCATCGGAAGAGGCAGAGTCTGAGATTTCGGAGTCCGAAATGGGCACTGATGTGTCCATTTTCTCAACAACATGTTTGGATGTTGAGGGAGTGGGGGCAGAAGTCGCAGAAGGGACAGGGGCCGCTTTTTCAGAAGCGGTTTTGGGAGATGGGCCGTGGGAGGCGGGGATTTTTGTCTTTACAGACAGGGAGGTCGATTTGACCGGGATGCCTTTTTCGGCGGGCGGGGGAGATAGCGGGCTCTCGAGCGCATCACTAAATTTAGTGATGTCGCTTTCTGCTTTAAGAGCAGCGAAGGCCGAGTCATATTTACCCTTTAGTAAAGGGTCTTGGAGGAGGGTCTCGACAAACTTGAGGAGTTTGTCCATGATTAAGTCAGCTAAGAGCGGCCGACATGAGAGTGAAGCTCTCGGGATGTATAACCTAACCCTAACAACCTAACTCCCCGGGTGGGTGGGCCCGGGGGTGAGTAGCCTCCCTGCCGAGGGATTGTGTATGGCAGGGAGGTGTGTACCTACGGTGTGCCCTAAGCTTGTAAACCTGTTGCCAATCTTAATGTGCAACAGGGCCCTATTTGGGTCTGGCGCGAAGGGGTAGACACTCCCAACCGACACCAGGTGTGTAGCTGTGAACGAAACCAGAGACTAGGTTTGACTAGGAGTCCCCCCAAGGCCAAGGTCCTAGCTCCCGACTCCAATAAATTAACCTCGCCCTGAAGGGGTTCGGCGGGATGGATTGGGGCACCACCCTCTTGGCTTCGTTGGCACCGTAAGGTTTCCACCAAGAACCACGAAACTGTGGATTTTCCCTGAAGGGGCAAAAACACACGCGAGGCGTTTAGGAAATAGGATGAGTAAGAATTGTCCTGAAAAGGACAATTTTTACTCGAGTAGTCTTGACTACTCTCTTGAGACGTCGCAGCAGGACACGACGAAATCGCAGCGGAGAACACAGCACTGGCACGGAGCACACACGAGGAGACGTCCGTACGCGGCGGCGGTCGGGCGGCGAATGTCGAAACGGTACTGAGTGTTTCTAAGATCTAAATAGTGGCAAAAGCCACTGTTACTCACTTGCTTTGCACGTCTTTTTTTTAGTTTTACGTTTTGTTTATAGTTAGCCCATTAGGGCTTCGTCAAACAGGGAGCGGGGCGCTGGCGTGACGCGAGGCTAGCGGGTCGTGAGCGTGACGTGATAGTCACATTGCAGAGCTGCTACTGCACTACCTATCGCCCCGTCAAAATCGCGTTACACCAGCCAACTGTTAATGAAGTCTGTCAATTATTTCTGATGAAACGAAAATCTGTCCAAATAAATAACCCAATAAAAATTTCTGCAGTCAACACCCCCCCTTTTTTTGTTTTAACGTGGTAAAATTATCAAATGAGTCCTCCCACCCAGGGCAGGGCAGAAGGGAGTGTCCGACTTGTACTGACTAAAATCCAAGGTGTCTTTCAATAGCCCTTTACGTTCCGGGGTCACGGTATTCGTTAGTCCTGCGACCTCAGAAGGCTTTGGCCCGCTTAGGGAGGGCCCCGTCATTGAGCTGTCACTCTTTGAGGCGGGCGTGGATCACAACGCGCCGTCGACCCGGGCGTGGTCCATTGTCGGGCAGCGAGTTGCCCATTACTCGCCGCCCGTATGCCCCAACACCTACCCTTACAATACTGTTCTAAGCGCACGGTAGTGCGCAGGCCAAGTTCCATCAACAGGCCGCGCGCATGCCGTGCACTATTTACACGAACCGTTTCAACCCACTTTGACCCCCTGTATCTCAGTGCCTATTGCAAGTACAGAGGTAAAACGTAATCATATCGTAACGTAATCTTACTCGTACCTACTAAAGCTGTATGCCAAATTTCATAGGTATAGCTTCAGTAGATCCTGAATTATGACCCTGCGAAAAAGGCTAATTTTGACACTGACTGACAGACTCGCTTACTGACCGGTAATCAAAACTTTTGGACCACTCCCAATTATCCTAGCATTATCATATTTGACACACAGGTCAAAAATTAAGAAATTTAAGAAATCGGTCAAGCGTGAGTTCGCCTAATCGAATAACGAATTTTTATAAAAAATATTTATGAACCAGTAATACAATTAGAATTCGATGAGGAGGGAGGCAGAAGGAGAGGGGGGACTTGGCTCCCTTTTTAACAGCTATGTTTTGGTGGGATTAGTAAGAATAAAATAAAAGATGGCCGCACATAATAGAATAATCAACACCATAGAGCGTATGCAACGCCACGCACCGCCAGTGTTGATCGATCGATATAGACTACGGTTACTTGAAAGTCACTCTGTAAATAACGGCCACCTTTTTATGAACGAGTTAAAACATACAGGTATGGATGAAGGTCGCACATTTTTTTTTCTTTCTGACACACACAAACCTAAGTTTTTGTTCTTATTGTTAATAAGCTCGTGGCAAAAAAAAAATAACAGCCACAATGGTCGATCTTCAAGTTTGAGCAACGCTTGCCGAAGTTGGTCTGTGGATGATTGACCATCAAAGACAGCTTCCTCCGTGCCTCAGAATGCAAGTAAATCCTGATCGCGGCTATCATGTATGGATCTTTGAAAGTCAGTCATTGCTGTAAGTCAGTAGCTGAAAAAGTCTGACAATCAGTCAATCAGTATCCAGGGACATCGTAGTGGTCGCGGGACTGTACGAATTACCGTGACCCCGGAACATAAAGGACTATTGAAGGACACCGTGGATTTTAGTCAGTACGAGTCTGACAGTCCCTCCCGCCCTGCCCTGGGTGGGAGGACTCATTTGATGATTTTACCACGCAAAAAAAAAAAACCTTTTTTGATGTGTGTAGTTATGAAAATATAATGTGAAACGAAACTAAAGTAACAAGAGACCATATTTCACAAAGAGCGAGTGAGTGAGAGAGCGAGAAAAAAAACGCGATATCCCGTCGTACTACGTAAATATCCTTTGTAAATGCACCAACGGGGCAGCCATTTTAATTCATTTACTGGACATCGCCTGCCCCCGTACTCTCGGCTCGTCACTACATAAAACTCGTTCGAATATGTTACTGGCACATATTGCCAGACGGTATCGGTTTTCAGGGCGATATTGTGAAAAAATCCAATTATTTCCACTCCATTTTTGACACGAGAATGCTTATGAAGCTTCTATAGATACTACTCAGCATTATGATACTAACATTATTTTGGTAAATCCGCAATAGACATGCCTATGGGGGTAGGCCTTAACTCGGTCTAAACGTTCGGAAAGTAAAAGTAATAAATAATAAACTGGAGAATCCCCGCCCTGATCCTTACATACTCCTTTTGCTTCGTGCACTTGACATTTTCAGAA
Source organism: Agrotis puta (assembly GCA_943136025.2). Classification (NCBI taxonomy): domain Eukaryota; kingdom Metazoa; phylum Arthropoda; class Insecta; order Lepidoptera; family Noctuidae; genus Agrotis; species Agrotis puta. The sequence continues at coordinate 14,955,275 of OW964169.2, read as the reverse complement.
ATAAATTTAAATTTAAATACTTCGTGCGTCAAAACGTGAGGTTCTTCTCCATCGTAGCACAAAGGATCGTAGCACCCGCTACGCCGTAGCATTACGCGTAGCACCGCAAAAAAAAATGCGCAGATATCACACGGTTGTTGTTTATGAGACTACAGAAAAACCAAAAGAAAGGGTTTTAAATGTATTTGTTTTTTTTTATACGTTTACTTTACAAAGTGACTATCATGTGAGTAGGGTATAAAACCACAGGAACCAATTACGTGCGTTATAAATAATTAAAAATACGTTTACAAAATAACAATAAGACCGCTATCGTCACCACAGCATTGCCAGTCTCGTACCCATCTCAGAATTAATTATACCTCTCCTGGTACTCGTACACTTACAAAGAAACAGGTGTCCTTAGCATGTGCTGGAAATAATTACATCTTTGTAACGTCTCTTTACAAATTATACTCGAACGTTAGGGTTTAGCAGAGTATTAAACAAAATGGTATTAAAATCATAGGAAATGTTTAATGAATGTTTTGATATGACATTCAGAATAATAGACTTAAGGTTTGATTTCCTTTGGCAAATTTTCAAAAGGAAGTAATTCGTTATAATTTGAGAAACCAAATGCAAAATATATTTTCTTTCAGCGACCCGTCCCTTCTTCTCGATGTTTACGACATGGCAAAATAAGAAGGAATTTCTAATTTAAGTTTAATATTAATATCAAATTAATATAAAAAATACATCCAACGATTTTCTTGAAAAGATTGCGATAAGATTGTCACTTTGTTTATAAGTTCTAAATTGCAATACCTGTCATGCAACTGGTGTGACCAAGTTCAGTCAAATAGTGTAATTAAGAGAGGCCTATACCCAGAAGGGGGGTTGCGGGAGTCACGATTTACCGTGACCCCGGAACGTAAAGGGCTATTGAAGGACACCGTGGATTTTAGTCAGTACGAGTCTGACAGTCCCTCCCGCTCTGCCCTGAGAGAACTCATTTGATGATTTTACCACGATAAAAAATAAATGCCCAGAAGGGTAATGCTATAGGCATATCATGATCATCATCATCTTCTTGAACTCATCTCATTTTACTTGGGGTCGGCGCAACACGTTTTTTGTCTTCCACTCTCCGCTATCAGACAACACAGTATCATTAACTCCTTTTTCTTCCATATCGTTCCTTCTTTGGCCTTCCTCTTCCTCTCCAGCCATCTGTTTTTTTGTGTATATGTGATTTTATGTTTTTAGACAATTAGGCCGATATGAACTCCCTTCCAAAAATTTCACAATGCTACAAGGGGCTACAAGGCTACAAGGGGGTCTTCAAAAAAGGCTTGAAAATGTGCTGATGGTGACCATGATGTCACTATCAGCATATTTTCCACGCCCACACTCCGTGGGAGTTTTTACCTCACTAAAACCACTTCGGTGGTCTTTTGTACCTTTTTTTTGTCACCAAGATAATTTTAACACTTTCAGCTAAAGAGGATCTAAAAGGCTGGAATCGTGTTAACGTTGAGATTCTCTAGAGTGTCACAAGCTCTTGTCTTGTTGAATAAAATGGTCCATGGCATGTTTTGACAAGGGTTTATATACAAACAGACACACTCAGGAAAGATCTGATTAGGCCTTTTTATGGTTGCTCGCCGAATATTGTACTTTTATATTATGTGTTCAAGTATAAAAGTATTTTACCATAAAACAGATACTTATAAACTAATACAAAAAATCTACAAACATTACAAACCAAACTAAATATTTAAAAAAAAAGCTAAAATAAAACTCACATTAAATAAACCTTAATTACCTTAAGCAAATAATTTTCATAACTGTCACGTGCGGGTATCGAACCCGAAACACTCAGTGCAGCAATAAACCGCCCGGTCACTGCACCAACCGTGCCAATACGTATCCATTTCATTTTTATCTTATTTTATTTTTTCATTTAATAAGATAAATAAAAAATAAGTTAAAAATAACTAAAACCCGACTACGAAAAAATCGCGCACTGAAAAGTATAAAACAAGAACAAGCCGTGGTCGTATGCCACCTGCGGTTGTTTCACACAATCTTTATTGGCTAGGTGGCATACGACCACGGCTTGTTCTTGTTTTATACTTTTCAGTGCGCGATTTTTTCGTAGTCGGGTTTTAGTTATTTTTAACTTATTTTTTATTTACACTATTTTGGGGTTATATTATTCATAGTAATTTATGTTATATGTATAGTTTCTGAGTTGTGAATTTAAGATTTATCATTTGATTCCCATGTTGACACTGTTAAAAACAGAAAATTAGCTAGTAAAAGCTATATAATGTATATATATTTCAAATGTGCTCATCAAGCCCTTTAATTTGATACCCATGTCGATAATGTACGAAAATAATTTTTTTTTCGGTAACGACTTCTCATCCCCTAGAGGACGCCATATTGGATTTGGTGACACGTCACCTACCCTATAACCAGCGGACAACTGAGACGCTTCTAACGAGACCTCATTTGTCATGTAATGATAAGTAGTTTAGAAGTTATGAGGGAACAAACAAACATACATACATACAAACAAATATACATACATACATACATACATACATACAAACATACATACCGGTCAAAATCATAACCCTCCTTTTGGCTTTGCCGTAGTCGGGTAAAAAAACTGGTAAGACAGTTATGTAAAAAACTCCAATAAAAATAAAGAAAAAAAATAAGACCGTAGAATACTTTTCAATATATTCTACGTAATAAGTAGAACACGTTTCTGACTAATATGAATTTGTTTCTTTTTAGCGCGAACTACAATATTTTTTTTCTTTCTTTCCAATCTAAGTGATACTTGGCACGTCTCAGACGTCCTACCTTTTTTGTTGTCGCATGGAGATTTTGTGAAACATTCAAAAGGTACCCAGTTTTCAGTAATAAGACCGGGGAATGTGAAACTTGTACATCACTAAAATCACCCCGGGGTGGTCACCATCAGCACATGAAAAGGAACTTCTCTTATTTTAAGTGATAAAATCATCCAATGAGTCCTACCACCCTGGGTGACGTGGAAGGGACTGTGAGACTCGTACTGACTAAAATCCACGGTGATCGTTCAATAGCTTTTTACGTTCCAAGGTCACTTTAACTTGATAAGACCAGCGACCCCGACATAGAGGAACTTCCCTAATTCTATTTCTGTGAAAGTTTCTAAAGTAGACTTATAATCTACAAAGCTGTAATATTGCTTTTACTCTATCACAAACTTTTAATAACCTCGTGCCGCATTTTCTGCATGAAGTTCTAAACAGTTTTAACCTTTGAACTTACTTAGAAATACTGGCTTTCAAACGGATTACTTATTACAAGACCATTTATTTTTAGGTTTTACTATAAATTATCAAACTTAGAAGGGAGCAGTGTATGAGACGGGAACGCGAGGTATAGTGGACATACACACTTAAGGCATACTTAACACAACACTAACGTAGCGCAAGCGCCATCAGGACGTCATTTGCAAGCGGCCATTAAGAAATGGCGTCCTGTTGGCGTTTGCGCTACGTTAGTATTGTGATCAATTTGCCTTAAGTGTGTGATTTCCCATCATACCCCGCGTCCCCGCCTTATACTCGTACTCTGTTCCCCTACTCTGGATAGTTTCTAAACGATCTTTTATTTACGCGGTAAAATCGTCAAATGAGTCGTCCCCGCTTTGGGTCGCGGAAGGGAATACCCTTTAAGTTCCAGGGTCACGGTTACCTGCTTAGACAATCCCACGTCATCTTAACGACCTAAGGTATGTCTTTGCGATGAAGGTGAACCGGTAAAGGTACCGTCATACCCACCTGTCGACAGGTGGTCCACGGGTGGACGCCGCGTCGTCACCAATAAACGTCTCGCTTGGTACGTTGGAACAAAGAAGGAAAAGTTGGACATCATGGCAAAGTTGCAGCGTTCGACCGGTAATGGTTTTAATTATTGAATAGTTCCCTTATGTGGAACCGAGCCTGAATTTACGTAGGTTGAAGGATCTAAAACGGCCACTTCAAGCAATGTTCCTAATTATTCAATTAGGATTTCCAGAACGTCATTGGCTATTCTTCTGTAATTCACTCACGAAATGAATCATTAAGAATATTGCTAAGAGGCTGCTTTAGACCCACAGGTCAAGCTTATCATAAATGTATTGTCATCTAAATTGAACCAACATATAAAATATGAATTTCGAAGGGTAAGAAGAGGTTCTAATGCGTTTTGCAAGATTTATTCTAGAAAACTAACATACATACATACGAAAAGCTTGTAAAGAAAACTCTTTAATAACACTGCGTTACACGATTTTGGTACCCTCTTAACTGATAGCTGGAATGAATAGGTAATGAGTCACAGATGAAATGTTCCAAACATATGTGGTATCCATCACGTCTAGTTTTCGAGGTACAGTCAATTATTTTTTCTACTACCCTCACTTTAGGCGTAAAAGAAATGCTCGGATTACAGGGTGGATTTACTAAATACTGTTGTTTTCTTTGTATGTGGGACAGCAGAGCCACAGAAAAGCACTATACTACAAAAGTATGGCCAGAAAGGTCAGAGTTTGTTTGCGGAAAATCTAATGTGAAACATATACCATTGATAGATCCTAAAAATGTCATTTTACCTCCCCTCCACATAAAACTTGGTTTGATGAAAAATTTTGTGAAGGCTATGAATAAAGAGGGAGATGGATTTTTATATTTAAAGACAGTATTTTCAAAATTAAGTGATGCAAAACTCAAGGAAGGGATATTTGTGGGACCGCAAATACGCACATTGATGAAAGACCCAAATTTCGACAAAAAGCTTACTAATAAGGAACTTGACGCCTGGTTATCACTTAAAGCAGTTATAAAAGGGTTTTTAGGGAACCACAGAGCCGAAAATGCGGAACAGCTGGTTAACGACATGTTAAAGGCATACGAAAAGTTGGGTTGCAGAATGTCATTAAAAATTCACTTTCTTCATTCTCATTTTTCTTTCTTTCCATCTAATCTTGGTGCGGTCAGTGATGAGCAGGGTGAGAGGTTCCACCAGGATGTAAAGAAACCTTGAGGAACGATTTCAAGGTCGTTGGGACACAACCATGCTAGGTGATTACTGTTGGCATTTAAAACGAGAAGATCATTCAGAGCACAAAAGAAAAAGTTAAATTTTCATGATATTTTGTATTAAAATTTTATAAAATGGCTTTTTTTGAGTTTTTTTTACCTAAATGATAAAATTAAACTTGATGAATGTAAAAAATTCTGGTTGATTTTATTAGATTTCTTTAAAATATGTTTTTGCCTTTTAATTTTTAATATAAATTGGCACATTCTTACAGAAGAAAAATGAGACGTGATGAAAAGAAAATTTGTATGTATGTTTAATTAGCGATAGGTATAAATAAGAAAACATGACATTTCAAAGCGGGTACTCAAAATTTTTTTTAATTTGTAACGCAGTGTAACCTTTCCAAATAACACAATGAAAAAAAATCCACAACTTTTTTTAAAACTGAACATCTCTCTTTATGAAACCAAATGTCGGCTCTATTACAGAGCTGTTCAGTTTGATGGTATGTACAAAGCCTTTGAATAAAGCCACACGTTTTTTATACATGTTTTAATGGTGAGTATATTACCATTTAATTCAAATAAAGCCAAATGAGTAAAACCAAACACGCTTTCAGATTTCAAAACACGGCTCCCAAAAACGATTGATGGAAAAGTCACACGTAATACGAAAATTCACTCGGGCCGATTTTAAAATGCCTCCGTCGAATTATAAATGAGGGTTGTTCATATTCAGTGAGGTTCACATGAAAAAAGAGGCTATTTGTCGACCTTCAACGTTCACGTTTACGTTGAAAAGTACGTAGTAGCTACTTGTTTTTTGAAGTGAAACCTTCTTAAGTGGCATTGTGCACTTTTTTTGTAATTGAAAACAAAATGTTAAACTCGCGTCAGGACACGTGACCTGATCGAAAATTCGTAAGACGGTTGAAATAAAAACTGCTTTAGCGGCGTAGAGCACTTTTTTGGAATGGGTAAAAAATGTTAAACTCGCGTCAGGACACGTGACCTGATCGAAAATTCGTAAGACGGCGCAGGGCGCTCGCGCCAATATTCTTGTGTGTTTATTACTATTGAAGTTTTTACTTCTGCCGGCACTCCCAGAGTGCAACCCGTCGTTTTTTTTTTTAATCTTGAATTGGACGCTTATAACGGTTTAACGAAACAAGATGGATGCTTCTGTGTATGTGGCATCGTAGATCGCTAACGGATGACTCGAATTTTATTTTTTTCTTGTTTGAAAAATATCTTGACGACAAGTAGGTATTCTTAGTTGTGACCCAATCAAAAATAATTAATAAATTATATTTTAAACACATTTTCTGAAGTTTTAAACAAATGTTTGCATGTTTTTCAGTTATTTCGTTTTGGCGTTTTAATTTGTAATTACTCACTTTTCGGTTTCGGCTCATTAAAAATATATATTATAAAGGTGACTACGCATTTTGGGGTAAGTCTTAGCTACAGAATAAGATAGTGCAATATTGCGCGTGAGTAAGTATATATTGAAGTCCTTGCACACACATGTGTTTCAAGACAAAATTTAAAGATATCTTCATTATACATATCATATTTATCATATCTACCTTGTTATTCACTCTGTGATTTTAGTGTATCAGTCTAGGTCAAAGCTTAAGCATATTTATGTGCCTAAGTATAAATTCGAAACACCTTACTAAAGTCCATTAGGGTCAACCAATACATTAACTAAAGTTAATGTTATGGGCAGAAAATGTTATTACCCATTTATGAGTTACGATATAATTAATTATTGCTTTGTTTCAGTTTATTATGTTAAAACTGGCTGATATAGAAAATAGATGACTTGTAAAATTACGAATGTCTAAGGGCAAATGTTGACTATCTTCTTAATTATACAATACTAGCTGTACCCTGCCCCGATTCGCTGTGGCAAAAAAAATTGATTTTTCAAAAAAAAATTGATAAAAACCATCCTTGATGCGGATTATATATCATGCTAAAATTTCAGCTCAATCAGTACAGATTGATAATGACAACTACTCTACATGTGCTGATCGTGGTCAATGTCAAAATTGAAATTATCTAAATTCCCTTTTACATTTAAGCCTTTATCAAACAGACTGGCCTGGCGAATGCGAAGCGTGACGTTTTTATTTGTAATGTATGGAATTGTTTGAATCCAGTCGCATAGAAACGCGAAAGCGATCCGATATCGTGACAGAACTATCGGACTGACGTCTCGCTGACGTCTCGCTTCGCTTCGGTATCGCTTCGGAAACGCTTCGCTTTCGCCGGTCTGTTTGACAAAGGCATTAAGATAAATTATACATGTAAACAATTAATTTCCATGATAAATAATATAATATCAAATATGCATTCTTAATTCTTCATTGTACACAAAATATCATTTAAATTGCATTTGTGTTATACACAGCTTATAGGCAACCTTAACGCAGAATTGTGTTATAACTTATTTTATATAAAAACAAAAAACAATTCGATCATAAACCAAGAAATAAGAGAGAAATTCTCGACAAAGATAGTGAAAAGTTGAATAAAATCGTTGAAGATAAAAAATATTACTGTAAATCATTCTCTTAGCGGCTTCATTTCAGTATCTTCGAAGTCTGTTTAACCTCTCGGGCGCATTACGTACACCCGGGTGTACATAAATAAGCGAAAACGCCCCAGCGCCTTACGTACACACGTCTGTACCTGTACATAACAGACAGTCGCTCATTGGACGTTGATTTTTATCATTTTCAACGTTAAATCGCCCGAGAGGTTAAGGGGCCTCTTACAGTGCCTTTTCAACAGTAATTACAGACCACATTTTGTATTTTTGATTCTATTTACGAGTTATGACATTTTTTCGATTGGCGGCGCTAGTGGACTGTAAGAGGCCTCTTAACACGTTATGCAAAATTGCTTTAAACCGCTGCCCTTTCGTTCTTAGTTGATAATGTTAAAGTTCATGCTTATCGGAACGCCATCGACTTCATTATTAGACCTGTGAAAGTGAATTAAAGATTAAATTTAGTGTTTTTTATGTTTATTAATTTAAACTTTACTTAAAGAGTTAAAAAAAGAGTTGACGGTTTATTATATACATGGCTTGCTTAACTACCGCCATTGTATTCTATTTTATTGTCACCAGCTTGTTAATTGAGATCCGTTCGGCTAAATATTTTTTAAACGTAGGAATTCCTGAAAAAAACAACTGACGAAACAACAAAAAAAAATCTGCGGTCTATGTCTGAGGTTTCATAGTCGCGGGAATTACGAATTACCGTGACCACGAAACGTAAAGGGCTATTGAAGGACACCGTGGATTTTAGTCAGTACGAGTCTGACAGTCCCTCCCGCTCTGCCCTGTGTGTGGAACTCATTTGATGATTTTACCACGATAAAAAGGAGAGAGGTTACAAACCGCGGTCATCAACATGAAGGCAACAATTAAATAAATCGACTACTCATTTTTGTTGGAACGCAACTTAACGCGTTGTTGAGTCGGGCTTGGTCGTTATCAGACGGCGAGCTATGCTTAAAATCATCCTTGAAATCAATCAAAATTAAATACAACTTTGAAAATGTTCCAACACTGTAGTATTAGTGTAGCTACTATCTTTAGTAGAAAACAAATAAAGCGAGTAATATAAACAAATACTAGGTGCATTACGCGGCTTCACTCAGCCGAGAGCCTCGGAGTCAGTGACTAATGGAAGTCTGCCACCCCCGTATATTGAGTTTTCTACTTGACAGGTGGTTTTATCCTGCCAAGTTTAACTGGCTTCACATTGAAATCTGGAAAAATACGGATTGAAAAAAAAAACAATCTGTTTGAATAGGAGGGAATGTAGCATATCATAATGGATGATCAATATTTATTTATTTTATTTTATTGGTACATAAAACAGTTACATGTTACAATTTTAGTAAACAACGAACTAGGACACCCACACCAATGTCCGCGGAATAAACTAATATGAAGAGATAAAACAAAACCACGCATCTACTGGAGGCAAATCAAGTTAGCAAGAAATCATAAATTATTGTGAAAGCAATTGAACAGCCATTCTTTTAAATTGTATTTGTGAAAAAGTGTGTGTTATATGTTTCTAAGAGACGACGGAGGGGCGCCCTTGCGCCAGCATTGGTTCTAAACTTAACATCTATTATAAGATCAAATCTATTGTTAAATCCTATTACGTGAACATCTTATATTATCTGTACACATCTTACTCGTCGGTTGTTAGTTTACAGGAAAATGAATTATTCTAGAAATTGGTGTCCTTCCTCAACTTTTTTAAAAACTTCAGAGAATAAGTTTTGTATCTAGCCAAGTTACGGAACAATTAATTTCTCTGACTTTGCAATCATTCTTTTTATAATGAAACCTGTTTTGAAGCATTAGTATACATAAAGGTTTGTTTTTTTTGGGACAAACCCACCATACTATTCCCAAACTTTTGTAATCCAGAATCAACAGTGGCAACCACCAGAAAAACGCTGAGACAATGAAGCTCGACGTGTCCCGGAGAATGAATTTACCTGTCTAGGATCGTGCATTGAAATTATTTTTATTTAATACATAAAGGTTAACAAGAATTGTGACATTTTATCTGATTGTTTAAAATAATCACCGAAACAGCCGTGGTCAACCGCAGTCCTTATGGTAATTTTCCTAACAATTTACCTAATTTTGTAAACTTTACAAATTGCTTTTACTCACAGCACCAAAACAATTCTAAAGAAAGGTGTGCGTATTACCATCTTGTAATATAATTTCGTGGTATCCAGACATAGTGGGGTGAAGCAGCCTTATTCCGGAGCCGTTCAAAAGATTATTTAACTAAAGTATACATACATAGTAAATACTTTCTAGATGATGGCCATTAGTGTCACTCTTCACCAAAAATGGTGAACATTTTCAAGAGTGTGTGTTCTCGGACATGTGGGCGGCGAGTAATGGGGGACTCGCAGCCCGACCATGGACCATGCCCGGGTCAACGGCGCGTTGTGTTCTAAGCGTTCCTCGAGGAGTGTCAGCATAGTGACGGGGCCTGTAGAGGGCCAAAGCCTGCCGGGGTCGCGGGACTTTCCCATTACCGTGACCCCGGTACGTAAAGGGCTAGTGAAGGACACCGTGGATTTTAGTCAGTACAAGTCTGACAGTCCCTCCCGCCCTGCCCTGGGTGGGAGGACACATTTGATGATTTTACCACGATAAAAAAAAAAGATAGATTATTAAAAGCGCGCAAACGTGTCAACTATTGCCTTATAACTAGGGTTTCTGATTTCTCGACCTTGTTTTATTCTCCAGCTTCGAGAATTCTCGAGGCCAATTCTTGGAGTTTTCTCGGGACTCGAGTCTTTTTATATAAAAAAAATATATAAACATCCGAATTGAAAACCGTCTCCTTTTTGAAGTCGGTTAAAAACTATCTTAATGTACTCAAAATCAATTTTAAGGTACATTGTTATAGTCAGTCTGTTTACGATACCGTTATAATAGTATTTACCTTTTATTTGGGCTAATACAAATTAACTATGAAACACTAGTTACAAAGAAACAAAAATAAAAATCATGTTACTTAAAAAACAAATAGGTATAATTGAGAGAAAAATTATTGAAGGAGGGCGATATCACGTGGTGAAAAACTCATCCAGCTTTTAAAAAAATCTCATCAGTTTTGTCTTTTGGTTGACTCTTTCAAGCATGTTCACTGACTATTAGACGGCGGTGACGAGTTCCATACAAACAAAATCCCCCATAATTCCTTGTCACTTTTAAATTACCAAGAACGTTTCAAGAACAACATCGCCCAAGAAGTCCAGAATAACTCCGCAACGTTGAAAGGCAGCTATCGGCCGTATCTAGCGGAAATTGCGCCCCCAAGCCAAGGGTCGATCTAATCGGATCGTTGCGTGTACCGCACAGATCATTAGCGCCATCTACTGATAGTTCTACCTTTCTTTGCCCACCAGAACAGGGTTGGTGAACCATACCATATGCTAGAAGCGTTATTTTGTCCCATAATTAATTTATATATCTTCAAAAATACTTACAATAAACAAAGTACTCGTCAAGACGAATCAAACGAGTCTCTACTCGATGGGTTTGCGGGGTCTCATTACAACGTGAAAGATTGTTTGGATAGATGGATGTTTATTACACTTTCACGCAAAAACTACAGAACGGATTTAGATGAAATTGATAGATTGGATTAATACATAGGATAGTTTTTATCCCGATTGTATATTCCTGTGGGATAATTATCGAGTTATAGCGGGAGAAACCGCTGGCAACAACTAGTACACATAATTGTTTAGCTGTAAGATAAGATTCTCTCGACTTGTTTTACACAAAGTAATTATTTCAAAGCTCTACGTTTGCCATCCTTGCAACTTCACGACTGCCAAGTGTATCCAAAAATATTTGGAGCCCTTGTCACACTGTCAGTGACCTGTATTATAGTTCGCCCTCCCTTCGTCAGATATCTGATACAATCTGGTTTACGGGGAATCGGTTAAAAAAGGCGTAATTTCCTTTTGAAAATTATAGGTTTGTGTCGGTATGACACAAACACGTACCTAAGGTTAAATTACACGTGCATTATGAAAACCTTTGTAAATACAACCAATATTTAATGGACTTTTAAAAAAAGAAAAGTTGTAGACTACAAGGTAGGTAGGTAAACAGGTTTTTTTTTACGTGATAAAATCATCACATGAGTCCTCGCACCCACGGCAGAGCGGGAGGGACTGTCAGACTCGTACTGACTAAAATCCACGGTGTCCTTCAATAGCCCTTTACGAACCGGGGTCACGGTAATTCGTGAGTCCTGCGACCAGATAGGGAATAGGTAAAAAACTTTTTGAAAATATGCAACCGACGTGAGAGGTGCTGAGCGTCTCTAGTCAAATATAACCTTTGTAGCTCCGGTCCCAAAATATGAGGACAATGCTTCAAAATGTCACTGACTGAAAAAACTGAAGCGTGTAACATGACAACAAGTTGAACCCGCATACTGCGCGAGTGCATTACGCCGTGTGGCCGCGGTTACCGTCAATTAAGTGTTACGAACCTACAATATATATGTGTGTCTTTTATGAAACTTTGATGTAATATGGTGGCTGTTATTTAAATTAAGGGTCATTTATAGGATTTTAACTTGAGATTACTAATACAGGGTTATTTGTAAAACATTCACAACCCTTCATAGACTGAACTGAATGAAACCAATCCTGAAAGATCAAAAACAGGTGTTTCATACAAAATGGAAAAATTTCTGTTGACAATGTTGCTACTGAATGGAACTGACGTTTTTTGAACCCTGTATGTTATACGAAAATATGTCAGCTAATACAGCGCGCGCACATGTCTTGTATCTATGCCTGCATGGTATGGGCTGTCGTATGTGTGAGTGAGTCGCAAGAATGGCCGGTGTCGTGTTAGCCGTATAATAAAACTGCTCTGTATTATCTTTTCAATAAACGGGTTAAAAGTGCTTAATACTCGTGTATTTATTTAACAGAGACAAATACGTTTGCTATTTTTCTTTTCTTGGACTATAGTGTCCCACTGTTTGGTAAAGAAATCTCCAATAACATTCCACTCTTTCCTCTGTACAGTTTTCACGGGTCATCCAAATATGTATTTCTTTGCTTTAATTTTACAAAATATTACCTAAATCAAAACTTTATACTTTTTCAAAGACTAGATTCTTTATTGACTAGGTACATAACAAAAACACAGTAGATATAAACTCACCTTCGTAAAGTACCTATTATTACTAAGTAGTACCTAAATTGAGAAGAATAATGAAATGTACGTGATATACATTTAACTTCTAGGTAAAATATATATTCTAAAACACACTATTGCTTTTTATTATCCAAAAAAATATCTCACGAAGTAGGTTAGCAAAGCATTAAATAAATAGCTACCTTTGATATCAATGTTGCCAGAATGAAAAAAAGATAACTTTGAGAGTAATGAACATACCGCTTGCTATTCAAATAAAACCTGAAATTCACTGAAATATACTTTGTAGAACATATAGAAGAACCTAAGATTATTTTACATACGTGCTTGGGAACATAAATAAAAATTACTGCGCTATATGACTTTATTACTTAGTCTGAGAGTGGAGTACTTTTGTTTTATAATAATACTAGCACTACGCCCGCGACTTCGTCTGCGCGAATTTCAGATTTTTCCTCTATGAATTTCAACTACCGGCAATTTTTTATTTAATTTCTATATACTGAGTTTCAAGTTCATCAGTTAGCGCGTTACGATTTTCCCATACAAATTTTAACATCAACTAAATCACCAAAGGAGGGTAGTTTTAAAAAGCGCCAATCTTTTTTACTCACTTACGTTCGTATTCCTTCCAAGTTCCAAATTTTTAAACACAAGGCATAAGATTTATAAACAAAGGTTTTCACCTCTTTTCACCCCCTTAGAGGTGGATTTTCGAAAAATCCCTTCTTATTTCTCACCTACATAATTAACGGCAACTACCATCCAAAAGTCAGCTTTCTACGTTTAGCGTATAATATCCTTACCTTAAAACTTGAATACCCCTTTTCATCAACTTGGGGGGTGATTTCCGATAAATCCAAAGACACGCGTTTAATTATTTTTGATCTAGTATTTAAATACTGATTTTCAAATTTATCGGTTCGCGCGTTATGATTCTCCCATACAAACTTTAACATCGTCTAGATCACCAATGGAGGGTAATTTAAAAAAATAATAGTGTAAATCCTTTTTATTTACTCATACTCATATTCGTACTAAGTTTCAAGTTTATAAACCCAAGGAATAAGATTTTTCATACAACAGTTTCCACCCCCTTAGAGGGGGACTTTCGAAAAATCCCGTCTTATTGCCCCCCTACATGATAGACTGCAACTGCTGACCAAAATTCAAGTATCTGCGTTTAGCGGTTTCGGCTGTAGTCGAGTCTTAACAAAAAACCCTGTTCTTTTATATATATAGACTAACTTCTTCATGCGGCTTGACTCGTGTCGAATTCGGTAATTGTTCTACGTAATTCTACTTCTAGCAATAGTACTGCGTATTTTAACAATGATTATAAACTACTAGCTTTTGCCAGCGGTACCCACTACAAATCGAAAATGGTCCAATGGGAACGTAAAATCGGAATACAACCTATCCTATGAGTTAATCCAGGTTATAAAACATTTGTGTACTTAATCTCGTCCAAATCCGTTCAGTGGCAGTTCCACGCGCGCCTCAAAGAGTGTCAGCATAATGACGGGGCCTAGAGGGCCAAAGCCTGCCGGGGTCGCGGGACTCATGAATTACCGTGACCCCGGTACGTAAAGGGCTATTGAAAGACACCGTGGATTTTAGTCAGTACGAGTCTGACAGTCCCTCCCGCTCTGCCCTATATGGGAGCACTCATGTTATGATTTTACCACGTAAAAAAGAAACCGTTCAGTGGTTTTTGCACGAAAGAGTAACAAACAGACATCCATCTATCTATCCACGGGCACGCCGCAATCGCGGCGGTAAGACCCCTCCTTGAGGAGTGGCTGGATAGGGGTCACGGCGTCCTCACCAACGTCGCAAGACGATCTCTGGCCACCATAGGCGCGGGCATGCGTGAAGGACACCGTGGATTTTAGTCAGTACAAGTCTGACAGTCCCTCCCGACCTGCCCTGGGTGGGAGGACTCATTTGATGACTTTACAACGATCAAAAAAGAAAAAAAAACTATCTATCCAAACAAACTTTCACGTTTATAATATTAGTAGTATTAGTAGGATGTAGATACCAACATGAAAACATTTTTGTTTCTTCAATTAAAGTAGTTCCTGAGATTAGCGCGTTCAGCCAAACAAACAAGCTCTTCAGCTTTCTCTTCGCTTTATAATATTAGTATGGAAAATATGGTTCATGTTTGAATTGAGAAAATTGGACAAAACCTTTGCCCCACACTAGGAATCTCTCCTGTGTCGTGGGTGCATTAACAAACATAGAAACACACAAAGATACACAAACACCCAGATCCGAAACAACTACTTCTAGGTCATACATACTCATAGATTGAGATAAAGATTACCAGTTTTGACCAATTTGCCATAGAATAACTTTATCCATAAGTATTATTTTTATTAACGCTGTCGACACAGCGATGTAAACTAATTTTCAGTAACACACTTTTTTCTTTCGACATCGTAAATTCAACTAGCCTGTATCCTGACCAAGATTATAATTAGATTTACCACTAGCTCGTAATTTTCCACGCCAAGTCCAGTAATATCTGACGAAGCACTATATTTTTTACCGTTAAGGCGTCATAGCCATAAAATTAATAAAGAAAAAAAGCAATCTATACTGATAATATTAAGAGGTATATAGTGTGCTCGGGTGCTTTTTTATTAAAAAAAAGACCTTGCCGCTTACTGGAATTTTCTCTGTATCGTAGATAAACACAAACGCAATTTAAATGCCACATACACAAACAAACAGACCCGGAACAACTACTCGTAAATGACGCAGCCGTGAATGACACAGTATACACCTGCATTCTTGTCTGTAAGTTCTTTTTCTTCTAAACTCCTTTTTTTTGTAAAACTGTCTGCACTTAGCACATACGTGCCCTAGCCATGCCATTGTATTTATTTGAATTTAGGGTATAATCTCCAGAACGAATGATCCAAATCTATGTTTTCTTGTAGAAAGCTTTAATATTATTCCGGAAAGAAAAGGGTTTAAATAATATTTAAAGACAGGCAGACAGAGCGCGATACGTGCGGCGATCTGATCTGGCGATACGATCTTATCGCATGTGAACTATGTAACCTATGGATGTCCATATATGTGCTTTCTCACACCCGGCGTCAGATCGCATCGCTTTCTGCCTTTACAGAGATCGCATGGGTTCAGATCGTATCGCAAAATCTGATCACCGTAACGGATTGCGCTCTGTGGGTGCCTTAAATCATGCATAATAACCCAGTAATCACATCTTTTGTCAAGCAAAGCGGAAAAAGTAACAGCACGATTGGTCGGATACCAAAATTCACGCGACTGAAACTGTGGGCAGAACTAGTATTATAATATAGCGTGAACTCGAAAGAAAATTGATTGAAACCAAATATTAATATTCCTTCAACCCTCAAAATGCGATCGCGTGGTCAATTAACCCCACGCGGTGCTAACTCGAAACACAAAGGAAGTGAATTAGGAAGTTTTTCCAATGAATTATTACGATTTTTGCCCGAAACTATGTGCCAATGTAATATTATTCGTATAAGCATGAAAGCATAAATAACAAGTTTGGCCTGACTTCGAAGAATTTCGTTGAAAAGAAAATGGCGTTACTAATTATTTTCGAGTGCTGTTATGTTTAGGAGCGACGTTTTTATTATGATTTTAGAGACAGCGTTATTTTGTTTTATTACATTCTCGACAGAAAATAATAATGTTTTACCTTGTAGGTATGGACAAAAATGATTTCAAAGATCTTTCTGGATATTACGTTTTTTCGTGTCGTATACCTACAGTTTAATCAAAAGGTAAATCTCTTAGTACTCGTATCGAATTGTATCTCATATGTCAACGATAAAAAATAATGACTTTATACAGCAAACTTATAAAACTCTAAACTAAAGACCGCCAAGAGGATTTCTAGTCTCGACTGAAGACCTGCATAAAAATCTAGACCAAAACATTGAAAGAATAAACTTTACACAGCATACAAAGTAGACAATGCTACAGAACCAACAAAATAACAATAACTTTCATACATTTCATTCAATTCGTTCATTCCTATAGTTCATATAGTTCACTCCGACATAGTAACTGTCACCGCAGAAACGCACGTGCGACAAATATACTCTGTGATGCGGAAACCTGCCTCACAGGGATTTATTTCACCAGAAAACTTTTGTTCTGTTCGTTTAACAAATAATATAAACGTATGTTGCAGATTCTGTTTGTTTATCTCATCGATCTTTTTACCCGACTATGCCAGAAGGAGGATTATGCTTTTTAGGGACAATCCCACCGCAGTATTCCCAAACCTCTGCAATTCCTAAAAGCCAGAATCAACAGTAGCATCCAGAAAAGCATGGCAATGATGATTGGCAACGACCCTGATAATGAATTTAACTGTATTAGATGATTGGATCCAACAAAGTAATCAGATAAGAATAACCGAAAAAGATCTATGATAGTCGATACAGGCAGGCTGTAGCCAGGATATATTACCAAAAGTATTACCTGTTACTATCTGGGTTGTCGAAGTCCAGATAGGCAGTCGCTAGAAATAAAATACTTATATATTATTCATCTGTCAGAATCAGTGATCAGTATTTTACATGGAGCGACTGCCTGTCGGACCTCCACAACCCAGTAACTAGGTAATACGATACCCCATGGTAAGACTGGTTGTCAAACTTTAGGGCTTCTGACTAACAGTAAAGACTGTCAAAGATCTACAAATGACAGCCTGGACCAACGGCTTTACATGCTTTCCGAGGCACGGAGGAAATTCTCTATGACAGATGGTCACCCATCCACAGACCAACGTCGGCAAGCGCGACTTAACCCGGAAGATCGGCGGATCGTGCAGCTGTATTTATTTAGCCAATATAATCGTTTTAGAAAATATAATCGTTTTATCCCACGTACATACTGAACGGGATCCACCTCAGCTTGGTCAGGGTCTGATAGACGAAGCTTGCTAGTAAGAACGATTTTTTTTTTTTAGTTGGTGCAAAGTGAATAAGTATGTACTGGCTAAATACGTATTTTAAACGTAAAAGTCATTATCTAAACGTATTTCATAAATAAATTTTCAACAAAATATTTTATTTAGGAATCTAGACAAAAAAATAAGTCTAGCAACTCACATTGAACAATCAAAACAAGGAAAATACCTTTTCTAATCAATAAAAAAATCAAACTAATATAAAAAAAGAAAACCGTGACATCATTACCTCCTAAAATGTCCAACCAAATCCGGAATCCCGAAACGATAAAAACAAAGATTGATTAGGAATTCAGTTCAGCTTCAATCAATCATTCGTTCAACTGAGAACAGGGTTCGTTCATTCGTTCCCATATCTCGTGTGTACAGACCCTTAACTAATTATGCACATAATTAAGGACGTAAAGATCTATTGAGTGTGATTTTTATTTTTGAAAAATGGAGAGTTTTATTAACTGTAAAAAGGTTATGATAACGAGTTTGTGATTCCAATACTTTTTCGTTCATTTCAAATACGTAGAGTATCTATATTATTTCTTAGTAACTTCCCTTGGATAAAAACTTGTTTTTAATCGCCTTCTGCTAGCTGTACTTTCTTTATACTATAGTTCATTATATTTAATACAAAGGTTACAATTTATATTTACATAAGGTTAGGTAATACGAGTACTGGTCGCGGGACTGTACGAATTACCGTGACCCCGGAACGTAAAGGGCTATTGAAGGACACCGTGGATTTTATTCAGTACGAGTCTGACAGTCCCTCCCGCTCTGCCCTGGGTGGGAGTACTCATTTGATGATTTTACCACGTAAAAAAAAATGTAATACGAGTACCTACTTACTTTTTATCTATTTGGTGTATAAGCTCACTTTTTAAAATAATAATACGTTTTTTTTTTTCGTGGTAAAATCATCATATGAGTCCGTCTGTCTCCTCTGTCAGACTTGACTGACTAAAATCCACGGTGTCCTTGAATAGCCCTTTATGTACCGGGGACACGGTAATTCGTAAGCCCCGCGACCCCGGAAAATAATAATACCTACAGGAAAATTCCACAATATTTTTAGATCGTGAAACATCAATAAAATATGAAAGCTGCACTATTCAAGCAATGACATTCATTCGTGACTGGTCATACAAAATTGAATTTAAACTCTATCCGCAGTTTGAAATATTCCAATAAAACATCGAAGCTTTTGCAGTAGATAACAGGAATCCATTCCATTTTATAAATTAAGTTTTGTTGCTTTTTTTAGCATGGTAAAATAATCAAATAATTAGTCCTTCCATTGAGGGCAGGGCAGGAGTAGGGAAGGGAACGTGCAGCGGTTGATACATTGTCTGCTGCGCTGCGTATCAATGGTTCAATTCCCGCAAGTTCGATCTACAAGTTGGGGAACAGTGTATAAGACGGGGACGCGAGGTATAATGGGGACATACACTCTTTAGGCATACTTAACACAATACTAACGTAGCGCAAGCGCCAACAAGACGCCATTTGTTAATGGCCGCTTGCAAATGACGTCCTGATGGCGCTTGCGCTCCGGTCGGTAATTGCGCCGGGTCTGGGTGTGTATGTGCGTAAACGCACCAACGATACAAACAATTTCGAGAAAAAATTTTTAGAAAAAGAATTTGTTTGTAGGAGAGTGGGCTATCACCCTGCATCCAAGCTAACATCTTTTTTCGTGGAATAATTTGCATAAAATTAAACGTGTTTTTTTTATCGTGTTAAAATCATCAAATGAGTCCTCCCACCCAGGGCAGGGCGGGAGGGACTGTCAGACTTGTACTGACTAAAATCCACGGTGTCCTTCAATAGCCCTTTACGTACTGGGGTCACGGTAATTCGTTAGTCCCGCGACCACCCACCCATATATTATAGTAAAAATATTACCCGTTTAGTCGCACCTTAAGATATACAGGATCTATCATCCTCAAACATTTAGGTTTCCCGCAGTAAATTGCATTGGGGCTATGATATTACATTGCGGCCGAAGTAAAAGGCTGTTTTCCTGACATTTATTCGTCTATACGTTCTCGCTTCTTCATTTTTCAGACGGAAGTTACATAAGGTCTAGTTTTGTACCTAAATGTTAAGATGAAGGGATGTTTCACTCTGGCGCACTAGTGGGGCAAAGTGATGTGTTTAGAATGTTAAAAAGACCCAATTCATATCACAAATTATATTTGTTTTGATTTTAAGCTTCAATCTAGATAGGTATTGAAAAAATAGTGTTCATCCTGTTCACCTTGAAACCCAAATAGTCGCGAACATCCCGATTTCAAAAGTGTTTTCTTCAAGAACGATCGGATTGTGGAATGAACTACCTTCTGAGGCTTTCCCAATGAGCTTCAACATGGAACTCTTCAAAAAGAGAGTGAAAAGTCTTCTGCAAGGTCACAACAGGGTCTTCTGCGCAGGCAATACCTCTGGTGTTACAGGTTTCCATAGGCTACTGTGACCGCTTTCAATCCGGTGCACTATATATGATTGTAAAATATAGTTACAAGATTATAACCTCTTCTCTATACCATCAAAACTCTATCTATCTCATAATCGTCCTCTTTCTTCTACAATACTTAATAAAAGTCCTTTTCTAATAGACACAGCATACCGTTTAAATCACTTAATTTAGAATCTGAAATATTTGCACAAAATTCTTTACCATGAAACTTAAAAAAACTAAAGAGGTGAAATAAAACTGAAACTTGTCTAACGTTTCTGAAATGTTTCGTGTTTTGCCGGTAGAGACTGCAGGCGAGCATACCTGACCTGATTCAGGCAGTAAAAAGCTATATCTATATGAAAAATTAGAACAAGCTGCATATATGCAAAGTTCAAAGTCGCAGTTAATCTAAACACTAAGCCCGCCCCGACACGGAACATAATTACATCACTACGCTACTCACGTATCATCATATACGTGTATGCAAGTAGTTGTGTACTATGCGACAACGATAAAGGTGAACACGCCATTGGCATCCATGTATCAACTACCACATCAAAATTATGTTTAGCAAAAATATCATCATCGTCATCAGTCGACTTATTTGACAAAAAAAAACCGGCCAAGTGCGAGTCGGACTCGCGCACCGAGGGTTCCGTACAAACCTGCAAGGTTTACAAAGTTCGTTCATTACGACAATCGAGTCATAACTATGGTATTTTTATTGCAAAATGAAATTCATAACATTACAATGGGGGTTTGATTTTGTTACAGCTTAAACGTATTATAGACCTGAGTATTTGGTATGAATTTCAATTTAATACCTCTACGCGTTTATGAGGAAATGGGTAGTAAGTTTAAAATTATTAAAAAATATATATTATGTGATGTAACTAAAAATTTATGGTTTTCGTAATTTTTTCTTTATCTATGCTATAAGACGTTGCTTCGTACCAAATTTCAAGATTCTGAGTTCACGGGAAGCACCCTGTAGGTTTTGATTCCCTTGCAAGTGTCGAAAATTTGCGGCATAAACGGCTGTATCTTTTGATTGCGTTGGCTTAGAAGTTTGATTTTTTCACAGCTTCAAGGGACAGTAGACCTGAGTAATTGATGTAAATTTCAGCTTCATACCTCCACGCGTTCCTGAGAAAAAGGGTCTTGACAGACGGACGGACAGACAGACGGACAACAAAGTGATCCTATAAGGGTTCCGTTTTTTTCCTTTTGAGGTACGGAACCCTAAAAACTGATCAAATTCTCGAATTATCACGTTTATTTAGTAGGTCCCTGGTTGTCATACATCGAGGTCTTGAAACGAACGACTAGTGGTACAAAATCAAATATAATTTATTTAAATTAGGTTTGGAATGCTCACTTTTTAAACGACATAATTTACAGACAGTCCCGCGAACTGACGCCCCACACAATTTTTTAATTCTGGTATAACTGAGTACAACGTAATAACCTCCAAGCAGAATTTTATCTATAAACTTAAAGGTCGAATAGTTTAACGAGATTCCGGTAATTTTATACAAGCTTTTTATGTGACCACGTTAAGGTTCAACACGTTGATGACCTCCATCTGTTAAATATCACTTGAAAATTAAATTTAGCATAAAATAAGTAAAATTATCAGCGTTATTATCTGGTTTTGGTAATATTCGTATGATTTTTATTTATTTAACAGCGTGCAACTTGTGTTAGAAAACCGTGCATGACGTCACAATATGGCGCCAAAACAGCTTCACCCATAACGTGGTCGCATATTACATTGTGTGACTTTCTGTCATAACTTGCTTGATCACCAATTTTGCGTTTAGTCGCGCGCAAAGTCTATTCAAAAATAAAAAGCATTCTTAAAAGCCTTACGTAAACTTTAAAAAGATAAATAAAAAAATAAAAAGAAACCTCCTTCTATTAGAACCTTATTCTATTGATCCCAATGACGACCATTCGCAAACCAATACTGTACCTAAATCTAAAGGCGCGTCTCCATTTACCATCAATGTGACCATCGGCACTTAATCGGAAAACTTCGGGTGACATCGGGTTTTTGCTCCGTCAATCACCATTAGATATTATTAGGTGCGGCAATAAAGGATTTTAGGCAGGGCTGCCACAAACGTGAGCTATTTTAGGTTGTGACCTTGCTAGGGATATTCGTATATTTGGGTACATTTTTGTTTATAAGCCTGGGACAAAAGCGCAGAGTAAACATCACGTAAATTCGAACGATTAGAAAAATCTAAATGCTCGTTTTACATCATAAATTATTCTTGATATAAAACGACCATTAACATAACATTTATATAAAGCTTTTTGGAAGATGTTGTAGTCGAAGCAATGTTTGCATTCTCAGCATGAATCTGAAGTGAAAAAGAAAACAGCTATCTTCTTTTCTTCTGCCCTCAATTTGGATAGCAGTTTTCTGACAACTTACACAATTAATGCCAAACTGAAACTCACTCGGTTAAATTACATCTGACAAAGCTGGCAGAGATAAAAAACATATCTTTTAAACGTTACCAACGCACTATTCCCAAACCCAAGCAACTCTTGAAAACCAGAATCATCTGTGGCGCCACTCGACGAATTCCTGGAGAACGAATTTAACAGTCTGTTTGATGGAAAACGTTTGCTATCAAAGTATACTCCAATTTTAAAATTTTGCATGCGTTAGTGAGCACCTACGTCTTAAAAAGAGGCTACTTTAAGGCGGGATTTTTTGAAGTTCGATCTCTTAGTGGTTGTTTTTGTCGTCGATAGTTTGTCAAGTATGTAACTTCGTTACTACAAGGGCTGGGGCATTTCAAATTTTGCATGGGAATTCTTTTTAGGATACGTTTTTAATTAGGTGCTACCTCAGACGGGATTTTGCGAAATTCGACCCCTAAGGAGCTGTTTTTGGAGTTGATAATTTTATGTTGGATATTGATTTAGATTTTCCAAAAATATCCCATAAAAAGGTGGCCGGGAGTAGAAATTCCCATAGGAGTGCTAGTCATAATATATTTAAGAAAACAGTAGGTATAGGTTTGTCCAAATAATCGAGAGTGTTCCCCTATTTCAAACAGATACCTCCTTTCAAAACTATCACGAAACACAAAAAAAAACATACGCAAAACTCTAGCAAAACGCAATCTAAATGAAAAATACGGCTGAAAAATTCACTCAAGGTTTTTTATATCGGGAAATGCAAAGAACCATTGAAATGTAGGAAAAGAGATTCTTTCAAATAGCATTTTTATGGTATGCCTATAAAATAAACCTTTAAGGATGCATTGCTACTTAAGGATCTGCTTGTCATGAGGTTGGTTGTTTAAAGCATGGGAGTAATATTGTCTTTTTAAACTTTATGTGCTCTTTCGCTTTATTTCTGAATAAAAGACGCCACTGTATTACAGTTAAA
This sequence comes from Agrotis puta, assembly GCA_943136025.2. Lineage (NCBI taxonomy): Eukaryota > Metazoa > Arthropoda > Insecta > Lepidoptera > Noctuidae > Agrotis > Agrotis puta. The sequence goes on along the minus strand of OW964169.2, from coordinate 14,931,599 downwards.
ATTGTAAAGAATGTCATGGGTGTTTGAAATGGAAAACAATCAGTTCTGCTTTTTATTTGTGAAGATTATTTATAAAAGTGTAAAAACCTACAGGTACCAGGAAAACTGGGGTCACTTCGAAATTAACACTCCAGAATTAGAACTCTAGACAAAATTATCAAGAAAGTCATAGGGGAACAGTGTATAAGACGGGGTCACGAGGTATAATGGGGACATATACTCTTTAGGCATACTTAATACAACAATAACGTAGTGCAAGCGCCATCAGGACGTCATTTGTAAGCGGCCATTAAAAAATGGCGTCCTGTTGGCGCCGGCGCTACGTTAGTATTGTGTTAAGATTGCCTAAATTGTGTGATACCTCGCGTCCCCGTCTTATACACTGTTCCCCTCCCAATTTGCGAAAGATCCATGCGTCATGCAATGACTTTTCATACCGCATCAATAAAAATCATACACATAAAGAAAAAATTAATTAGTAAATTCAATGCGGGTGTGGCTTTATGCTTATGACAATAAATACATGGTTTTTTATTTTGAGAAAAAATGGCAACGTTTTTTCATCAAATTGCTCAAAACTCAAACCTCAATAAATTTCATACGAAGCCCACAGAAACCTATATATTGCTTATAAACTGCTATTATTAAAACTTGGCAACCCTAACACACATAATTACTCTCGATACCTCTTACTTTGTCTTTAGTATTGACGATTACTCCAACTTTCTTTTGACAGGGGTCTGAAACGCCATCGTGATTGCGGACTTGAATAAACAAAAACGTTTGGCAATATTACTTCCCTTGACATAAAGAGCACGTATTAACGTGGGTGATGTGTGTCCATTATGGGCCACTGTGTGATAGGTATTTGGCGATGGTGATAAGTTAGTTTTGGTTATGAATAATCGAAGAACTGGGTATAAAGGTCTTCATGGATGATCCCACAGGCAATATTGTTACGTGTGTTCGTCAAGTGTTTTTTATTTCTGCAAAATTTTCACTGAATAAACTATAAAACATTTACAATGAAATAAAGATTTTTGTTTAATCTATAACTTCTAAACTATTTAATGAACCTCTGAATGTAATCAGGGAGCCTAAAACAAAAAAAACATCGTAATATTTTACGTAATTAACTATTCATAACCTGCCACCCGAAAACAACAATAAACCATTTGGCGACTTAAAACGGAAATGAAAGAAAGATGACGTAATTATTATCGAGACAGGATTCCATCTTATAAATGAAATTATTACTGGTAGGTTATTAAAAATGTGTCGAGTCTTTCATCATTTCATTAAACTACAGGAATACTTCACGAGGATGGTCAGTCAATGCATGATCAATCTCGACCAACCCAACTGCTAACATAATGAAACCCATGACTCAAAAAGAAGCAGGTAAACCCCATCCAGTTTCACTGCAAGATTAGGCTTGTATGTCGGTATAGGCACTAATATTTTTCGAAAAAGGCTAATTAAATTAGACATAATGATTCCGACGAATAGAGAAAACCCCACACTTTTCTGAAAGTCGGTTAAAAGTTTACGCATAGGTATGCGTAAGAGTGACTTCTGAACAAAAAGTCCAAATTCGATTCACAGGTCCGGGAACGTGTTATTGGGACTTTCCATCAAGAATGCCCCAAAAACACTCAGCGAGTTTAGAAAGTCTTGTGTCCGTTTGATGGACAATGAAATGACAATAGACTCGCCCCCTATTAAACATAACTGGCGAAACGTGAATGTCATCATCATCATAATCACCTTCCTCCTGGAACACAGGACTTCTCTCTGCAAGAGGGAGTTGGCCAAAATCCAACAAGTGAACCCAGTATTGGGCTTGTTTTGTTCTGCTTGCATGGAGGGATGTGGAAACATATTTTTCCTACTCCTCCACTATTCTTTTCTGATTAATTTCGTTGCAGGATCCAAGACAGGTAAATTCATTCTCCGGGACACGTCGAGCTTCATTGTCTCGGCGCTTTTCTGGTGGTTGCCACTGTTGATTCTGGCTTTCAGGAGTTGCAGTGGTTTGAGAATAGTGTGGTTTGTCACAAATAAATAAAAAGTGGACCCAGTACGGTTCAGTGGATGTCACACATCTTCGAATTTTTGGTTTTAAGATATCCTTCACCGTTTTCCAAGCAGTGGTGATGAAATAAATTACACAAATAATGCGCCAGACTGGGTTCGAACCCACGACTCGTAAGTCGACCGATACCACTGGGCTACCTCTGCTCTTGAATGTACTCAATGTGGGTGTACTATTAAGTAAATAGGTGCATCCATACCTAACTATTCGGGAATATGGATTATCTATGTAGGTTATGTATTAAGATATTTTAGTCCTTTCATAACAGTTGTATTATATCATTGACACATAACATATTGAAATAAATCAGAGCAACAGGTAAGCTCACTTAATATTTCAGTATCTCTCGCGAAAAATTGATAAAAATGTCCGTGACAACTTGTGATACAGAATCGCATACATTATTAATAGGTTATCGATTTTTATCGAAGGTAAGTAAACCGAAATAATTGAACATGTTTTATTAATATTCTCCGTTAAAAGCTTCCCTCCGCTACAGTATAAGATAATAAATAAAATAAATAAATATTCCACAACTATCACACAACGCCATCTAGTCCCAAGCTAAGCAGAGCTTGTGTTATGGGTACTAGACAACTGCTAAACATACTTATATATTTCTAAATACATACATATTATAGATAAATTCCACCCAGACACAGAACAAATGATCGTGCTCATCACACAAACATTTGTCCTAGGTGGGAATCGAACTCACGACCTCCGGCATAGCAGTCAGGGTCACTAACCACTAGACCAACAGGCCTGTCAAGTTGTTATAGAAGTACTTTGACAAATTTTTGGAAATACAATAATTTCTTATCATTTTGTGTGTTTCACCCACGGTTAAATTATGACGGTAAAGAAAGATAATTGGAAAAAGTGGGTGTCTTCATTTTACACCACAAAAAGTGGCTGTCAATTACTCAGTGACATGATAGTGAGACAAAAATACCTCTTAAAAGCTGTGGCGTAAACACCTATTTTACGCTACAGATACTGCTATTAACATTTCATATTAATTGCTGCGGTTTTCATTAAAAATTGTGGTTATAACTGTAAATTATAATATAAAACCTGGCCATACTAATTAACAGCGATGAACAGAATTAATTTTTTTTTCACCAGATTGTCACTTTCTCACCGTACAATTTTCTTTTGATAATTAAGCAGACCTTTACTTTTTTCCATCGTAAGAAACTAGTTATTAAAAGAAGTAATTAAAATTAATTCAAAGCAGTTGCGGAAAAACTTTGTCAAATAAACGAAATACGTTCATCCGAGTAAATCATATTTAAATGATTATTTTAAAATATTATCACGATATTCGAATAGATTAAACATGTTTAATGCATATTTACATAATTAACAAACTATAATTAAAATGTTAAAAGGTAAAAAATATTAAATAAAGGTTAAAGACTTGCTCGCATTACTGTCACCAGGAATATTACTCACAACGTATGCAGCATAGCCTGGCAATAGGGACGCCTATTACATGAGACTTCATTATAACTGGAGAAATGTGTATGTACGTACAGTTTTAATCTTCAAGCTTTATTTTGTGGAAAATCATCAAATTAATAAGTCCTCCCTCTGGGTAAAACATAAGGAATTCCAATTTATATGTTAACTATGAAACAACCAGTGTATGACATCTCAAATTCCCGAAAAACGTTCAAAGAAATTCCTAAAGCGGAAATTCCGTCAAAACGTATTACGTCATTTATACGGAACCTTTAAAATTTCTGCCAGTAGACACCAACCTCACACACTCACATTATAATTGCTTTTCAAAACTCAAATACGTTTTCCCTAAGTCCAAAATTGTTTACTAATATAACTTTATATTTTCCCCCCGTATATAATTTAATGTTCTGTATATTTTAAATGACATCTTCAAAGTCAAACTTTTTTATGATTTATTTTCTTTTTAACGCCAGGTGAGGTAAACCATTTTTCTTTTTTGGATCGCGTTGAGGTTTCTTTAAATGTGATAAATCCCTTGGGAGGGTAATGTTTTTCTCGTGTTTGAGACGTAGGTAGGTACCTGTATATTTATGTTACCAGGGGAGCCTTCTCACGGGTTTACCCCTCAGCCGATTTAGGCAGTAAACGAGGTATCATTAGATACGCTTTATTTTTATAGTAGGGTGTTTGTTATGTGTCAGTATAAATTCAATTTAAAAGATTTTAAACGGAAAATATCTTTTTAGTCTGTACTTATTTAAGTAGAAAGAATCAGGTATGGTACCAAAATTATTGCACTTGAATAGAATTAATTAATATTGTGTGTTTTGATAATTGTATGTTTTGATTAAATTGTACTTACATACGAATCTTTAAAATTACTCTGTACATAAAGTATTAAATGATCGTTCGAGAAATAATTTCAAAATTATTATCTTGAAACATCATTTCTCGATCATTTTCGAAGGAGCGCGAAGCCCATTGGCTTCGCGCTGTCGTTGTTTCGAGCTTACAGTTATTCGAGATTTTGATGCATCGAGGTGATGAAATGCGTTCACAATTCATCAATGTTATGATCTATCGAGCTAATGTTTTCGAGCAATTTGTTATTCGATCATACGTCATTCGATTTCAAGTAGGGAACCCGGTTATTTTATTAAAATTTAAAATGTGAGTCATTCACTGTTTTTAAGCTTTGAACAACAGGAATTTCTCCTGTGTCGTGGGGTTGCGTTCACACACGTTTAAACTGAACAGCCAAACCCATATCGGGTACTTGTAGACCAGACTTTATTTATTATGTGCGGGAACCGAAACACGTATTACTGAGATGCACTGATTTCGAGATATGACTCCCATTTATCAGCAATCCAAACCAAAGAACATCAACAATTTTTTTCTGAGAGAATCCTTAGAAAAACATATTTTTTCTAACATGGCAAATATGCTCAAGTTTCTAAGCTCAACACCCCAGAGAACCATTCGTTCTTCGTACGAATCGTATTTACATGGTTTACCGTACACGTTACCTTACACGGTGTACCGTGTGATCTGCCGTCTCATGGAAGTTAGCTAATTTCAAAAGCCCATTACTTATCTTTGACGATAAACTTTTTAAAGCGACGTATATTTTTTTTTTCTAATACTTACTTAGATCATTATGTATTCATTTCTGAAGAATTATCTCTATTTAAGCTGTTGTCCCTGAATATAAGTAATCGAAGAAAATTGAGGAGAGATTCGGCAATAGTTGACACTATTGTTGAATGTCGTTTCGATACATTTCTAATCCATTTGATTGCCCTAAAAGTTCCACAGATGGAGAGTGAAATGCGCAATGCGCGAACCTAAAATGTGTGAGTTACAACAATCTTGATGTACAATATTGTTAGAAAAAAACATATATTCACCCAAAGATGAGCCTTTAGATTTTACGTTACCTCATCACCAGCTCGGCATTTTCCCATACCACACTATGGTTGTTTCTAGTCTAAACACAATACAGTTGAATAATACTAAGCTGACCTCCAAAACTCCAATGGGTAATAAGATAGCACTTGATAAGACTGACTGTCAAGCTTGCGGGCTGGCAAGCCGACTCGACTGTCAAAGATCAACAATGCCTCAGCCATCGGCTTGATGAGATGAGCTTTCCGATTGTGGAGCTGTCATTATTTTGCAACGAGCCTCTTAATTCGGTTATCTATGTACCTAAGACTAAATACAATATTAGGTACAACAAAATTAGCTACCTACCAACACTATGACTGAATGTATCAAATATATTATTTTGAAATAACAAATTAATGTCCACTATCAAACAAAATTGTACCGCGCCAAAACAATAAAAGCTACAGATTGAAATTATTGTTTCAAAGAGAAATGTTCTCATCATTGCAAACGTTACAAAAGGTCCAGTTTCATAAAATCTAAAAAGGACTCATTTGCAGACCAATATATAATACTATTCTATGACATTTTGCTTTTATGTCGTGCCCGAATTTTGAAGTTCCCCTAACTTCAAAATTAAAAGACAGGAAGTTTCCTTTGAACTACAATGGGTATTATATCCTGTTATCAATAGGCATTAATGTTAATATTTATTGTTACCTTTAGGCATACCTATTGTTCTCCATAACTATAGATTAATAAATTTATACTAGGTACTGAATGTCGGCAGACGATCTCCGGCCACCTGCGCGTCGTGTCCAGAAAAAATGCTTTCTGAATCAACCCCTTGATCCAGCTGCACAACGAGAGCCTCCTTAGATGTTAGTCGAGACTCTTGGCGATTAAGCCATGGGCTGACACGAATATCGGCACAATGATCGCTGAGTCCACATACAACATATCGACAACCTCGTGAGCCAAATCAAGATATTTGAGTTGTTTATATTTCTCAGCTTTCACGAGGTTCCCGTCATGTAGGTCGGTTATGCCAACAATCATTGCGCGCCGCTCTGATCGATCCACCACCACTATCAGGTCTATTGGCCACAATAGTTCTGTCAGTGATGATGGATTGATCCCAGTACAGTGTGATAAGCCAATGTGGCTATTATTATTAAGCCACGTGTTTACCTTCCAATTGTTTTAAAAAAGTATGCGTTGTTTATATGTTTAATATACGTTCAAACTAAAGTCATATCAATTTAATTGGATATATGGCTGCATGCACTCAGGTTACCTTCCGTTCGCCAATTTATTTCGAAGCACGATATAATAATGATTGACCTGAATTTTCATACAATATAATAAATTGCTTTACAGATAGTTTTATTTATCAAACTTTCACATAAATAAATATCGTGAATCGTATATTTGGATGATTTGAATTAAATCTGTGATAATGCCCTCGGGGAGTTTGGCTCATTGCGGCAATTATGTTGGAATTATTGGTAACAGGTAAAATATGTCCCACTTGTTTTATTTATCTGGTTACTTAATTATAATGGTACGATTCCACCTCAACAGTGTGCGACTGGTATCGAATTTAGCCTCTGTGCGTAACTTTTGTTCGCACAGTGCAGCACATTTGTGCGCGAACATTTTCACTGAATCTTTGTCTAGGAATCATTTCTCCAGCAATTTGCACGCACAACGACTCAACTGCTCACGTCTCAACGGCACACCTCTGGATTCGCATCTTAACATTACAAACACATTTATGCAGTTGTAAGTATAAACTATGATTTGGTTTTTCTTTTGCATGCCACTATTTTCATCGACAATTTATAATACTTACAAAATTAGGGTTTTTTTTTTGCTGCCAATTTTGTGTCAATTTTTTCATGGCTAATGTTAAGTCTAATACAATGGCCAGTCTGTTTGGATTTGATGACCTATACGAAGGTCTATTTAATAAAACGATCCTATAATGCTCAAAGTACGACATTCTACATCATACGCACTAAAAGTATCGTTAAAAGCGAAAACCTTTGTAAATATATTACCCGAGTGTTGATACATGTTGATTCATGTCTTTGAAAAATGTGGGTTTACGGGAACAGTAAGTACTGTGCTTCACAAACATGCACTTTGATACACGCACCCTATTTATAGGACAGTAGTTGTAAAGTGAGGGTGACGTCCTAAAGGTAAACATCTCTGTACAACCCTTTAGGGTACGCAGGCGTGATGTTATGTTGTCTACCTCCATTTCGTCCCTATCAACTTCGGAAATGAAAAGAGAAGAAAACATAAACATGTAACATTTATTTGTTTACCGAAATTCTTTTATCAATCCGAGCGTATTGTTTCGTATTGGCGATACAATTTGATTGATTGCCAATTGAAGCGCAATATTCCGTTTCAAGTTACATATGCTACCTTATGTTTTGTAGAACACAATAGAACAAATAAATATAAATTCAGATTTTGTGATGCGGAAAAACTGATTGTTAAAAATAAGCATAACATAAGTGTTTGTATGAAATGGGAAACTATATTTTGATATGAAATAGCTGTTTTTTTTTCTCGTTTGTGAAATACAGAATTTATGAATAATGTTTTGTTAAAATAGAACTGTGTCTTTAGTTAATGCTCTTCTATTTTTCATGTATTCTAGATGTTTCGCAGTTTTACAGACGTGGCAGGACGATCTCCGGCCACCGTAGGCGCGGTCATGCGGACGGTGAGTAATGTGCGACTCGCTGGCCGATCATGGACCATGCCCGGGTCGACGGCGCATTGTGTTCCACGCGCGCCTTCAAGAGTGTCAGCACAATGACGGGGGGCCAAAACCTGCTGGGATCGCGGGACTTACGAATTACCGTGACCCTGGAACGTAAAGGGCTATTGAAAGACACCGTGGATTATAGTCAGTACAAGTCTGACAGACCCTCCTCGGGCACAGACCGGTTCAGTGGTCGTCTGTCTCCGAGGGTCCATTTTCATACTTATGCTAACAGATTATAATAGTACATTTTTTACCGAGAGGAGAAAGTGACCGATTTCCGTCGAGAGTGTCGTTTGAAGCCCGAGCCGTAGGCGAGGGCTTTAAAACACCCGAGATCGGGAATCGCACTTTCTCTCGAGTGATACATAGTACTTTATACTACACCTGCGTGGAAAGTACCTTGATACGGGGAGAAAACGCATCTGAACGGGAGAAAAAGCTTTTTCTCCCCGCATATTTGTTCGATATGCAATGACGTACTTTCCACCGTAAATTTGATAAAGTATCAAGGTACTTTCCAGGCAGGTGTAGTATAAAAGGTCTTCTCTCTCTTCTTCAGCCTCTTCATACCATCTTAGTGTTAGCCGTAAGTTCACGACATCGAATTCTATAATAGGTATAAATCTACAATTATGGATCAAAACCTTGCTAAGTGAAGGTAATACTCGTAATGTCAAATATCCGCAGAACTAATGGCTTTATTCAATGGAAGTCGCCATTACGGACAATGGTCGTTTCTAGCTGTCATATCTGTATATGTATAACTATGGGCATAGACTTAGTTATTTTCCGTTATGAATTGAGAAGTATAGACAAAAGATAATTGGTATATTGATAGACTTTAGTAGACAACATAGGAAGACTGTCGAACCTTCAGATATTATTTTGTGATATCTGAACTGCAATTTAGTTTTTTTTCGGTTTAAACTTCTTTTTGTACGTAGAAAGATAAACAAATAAGGGAAATCGGGAGAGTTTAATATTATTGTTAATTAAATCTAAATTATCATCGATTTAATCTATATCAGCTTTAAAGTAACGTAACATACGGTTAAAACCCATAAAAGAACAATTACGAAATACAAAAACTATACTCAAGGAATAATTTCCAGTAGGTAAACTGCCTTAAGTACAAAGCAAAATGGGAGCTTGCCATTAATTACACTAATGACATTAATGACCAATCAAAGTAATCAATCATCATAAACTTAACGATATTATTACGCTAAGTGCTACCACCATACTTAAATCAAACAACTCCCATATAAATAACCCGACAAACAATAAAATCGATCATGAAGGACACAAGGCATTATGACACAAGGGTCCTCTGGAGCTCGTATGACGATAAAATCGATAAGCTGACAAAGATAAAAGAATATAAAGTCATATGGGCTATATTGTCTTAAATTCGCTTATATTAATCTAATAGTCTTTTTCTTTTTGTGTGGTAAAACCATCGTGAGGGCTTGGGTAGAGTGGAAGGGACTGTCAGCAGTAGCGGATTTGCAGTCCTAGCCGCTCTAGGCTCCACATCATGTGCCGCCCCTTTCTCAGCAACCACCTATTGACTTAATTATTGCCCACTTTACACTAATTCAAAAAAATGGTAAACGGTAACTGAAAGCTGCTACTTTATAATGTTTTCTGAGGTTTCAAGAATTATTGGACATTTAAAAAAAACATTTAAAACGGTTTAGCGTTTTTTTTAACTAAACTTAAAATAAGGTACGTGACCGCGAGCCTTAAATATATTAAGATGCTTTGCACTTGTTTCTTTTTATATTGTTCCCATCAGTGATTTTTTTTTTGACACGATTGGCCGCTCCTAATATCTGGCCGCCCTAGGCCCGAGCCTACTGGGCCTTAGGGGAATCCGCCAATGACTGTCAGTCTCACACGGACTGTTTAGTCAGAGTTAGACGTTTGGCTAACTCATGACGCGACACGACTCGTGCGATATCGAGTTCGAGTCGATTGCCGATTCAAGTCGCACGTATTTGCTAATGGAGTGATGCAATGCCATTCGACCATAAACTACGAAAATCCACCTAACTACTACGAAATAAAGGCGCTGCAAACAAAATACAAAAGATGTCGCCAGTGACGAGTAGTTGCGCAATCGAATTTCGAACAGAGAATCATGTGCAATAGTACGTACGTACATGCAATTCGATATCGAGCAGATCTCTGAACAATATCGTCAATACGTGCGACTCAATGGAGTCGCACGTATTGACGATATTGTTCAGAGTTCAGAGTTCAGAGCAAACACTAGCGATTGTCCATACATTTTCTTCGGCCGAAGTTTTGTGCGATATCTGACCGATATCGTCAATCGATGCAATTCTGTACCGCATCGCGCCATGAGTAAGCTCCCTAAGCCACTTCGTACACAAGGCGACGCCAGTCTCTGATTCCTTACGACTTTGGTATCCAGCTGACTATCATAATACATATCCATAGATTTTCGTACACAGGCACAGGTCAATGGATGCCAAAATCGTAAGCCATCGGAGACTTGCACGCCTAGTGTACGAAGGAGCTAATCTTTTCCTTCAAATGCCATGATGGTGTCCTAAATTCCAATTTTCGCTATGCACTAAATCATTTTTCTACAGCTATATTGATTCATCATCATCATCAACCTGTAATGATCCCAGTGCTGGCACAAAACTAAGTTTATTTATTCGGTAAAGGAAATTGAAAGAGGGTTATCAATATATTTGGAACGGAAAGAAACTGGTGGAATGCTTAGATTATAAAATGTCCAGATACCGTGTTCAATACAAAACGTAACGTTTTCAGTCAAGCCACTTTTTTATAAATGTGTGTGTGAGCGCCACGTACACATTTAAACGTTTTTTTTGGAAATTTTCACTCATTTTACGTAGGAATCGAACTTCGGGGGTAATTTTTCTTTTGTGTTTTTGGCTTCATTTCTCAGTGGCATATTAGGAATCTGGACACTCTATAATCATGGTGGTATACAGATTAAGTATAGTATTACACAAATAACCTACAAAAACAAAGGTGTGAAGGCACTCGCACTACATAGGTTTCCTACTTACAACTGCTATTGCTTTAAATCAGTCAGGCATTTAATATTGGGCAGATTTTATTATTGTCCAACGACGAGTAATATGGCTTTACTTAAGCTGGATTCACACATTCTGAATTCCGCTTTAATTCATGTTGCTAATTAAAAAAGTCAAGACATATGTGCATTAAAAAATGATTCTACATTATGATTGTTTAAGATCGAGCTGTAAGAATTGACAGGACAAAAAGGTAAGACATAATAATTATGTGAGGCAGCTTGCCGGAATTCAATTTATTAATTCCAACTGTAAATTATGAGGTGAATTCAGAATATGCCTTAGTAAAATTAAAATGTATTAAAGTACATAACACTTGTAACCCTCGAAGGATTAGACACAGTACACCTTTCGCCATTTAAAAAGTACCATATAATAGGGAACGACCGTTTCGCCGTCAACAGGGCACAAATAAACATTCTGTATCTTCGGCTGAGAAATACTTGAAGGAAAAGTCCAGGAATTTCATCAAACTCAGGACTTCGTGCTGAGTAGTCGTGCTTGCGCTTCTGACCACTATGGTCGGAAGCGCCCAACAACCAACAGAATTATTTCAAATCATTATTTTAAAAAGTTAGTAAGAAGCACGGATGTTTGTTACTCTAAAATCTTCGATGACTTTGTTTTTCCTTTGTTTAATTGAGTGATATATCACCAAGAAAAAAAAGAATTTTCCAAATCGGTCCAGGCAAAAAACATAGAGACACACAAAACTCCTCCTTTTCTGAAGTCGATTAAAGTACACAATATTTTAGGCCCTCTCTATCCCGTATTATGGACCATTTCCAATTACCTTAAAAGCTAAAACACTCTACTTCCTCTTAGTATTTGAAGCTTTGAAAGTATTCAACAATAAACTCCCCAGGAATACGGTCCTTGGAGGAGCAGTATTAACGTCCAGTAGTTTACAACTGCACGGCAAGTCACCTGGCTGACAACGCAATAGCTTAGTTTAACTTAAAGCTCTTTTAAGCGGTCTGCAGCTAAGTACTTTTACCTATTTTCGACCAGCTTTATCGCATCTTAAAATCTCTTACTTGTTTTTATAGTGTGTATTAGTAAAATAGTTGGTAAACCCACGAGAAAAGAGTAACTTCAGAAGAGTGATGAAGTGAACTTCTTTGGGCCAGATCACATCAGAAAACCAGCGCTGTGACATTTAAAAAAATGTCGCAGCACATGCTTAGATAGGAGCCTTTTGGTCTCGCACAGGATTATTTATGTTCCGTTTGTTCTTTCTTTTATGTAATTTTGTTTTTCCTTTTTATTTATTTTTCTTCTGTATAGTTCCGTCCTGTGTGTGTCAATAAATCTTTTTTCTTTCAAATTGTTTCTTCTTCCAAGTAAAACCTAGTAAGTTACTTTCATAGTTTGCATTTGAAAAACATATCTAGTGATACAGCTATCTCCAGAAAAAAAAACCTCCTACAAGGGTCCCACTTGGTCAAAAATCACATCTTCCAAGTTCATAGTGCTGGCTCTGCCGCTGTAGCTGCTGATTACTTCAAGTTACCAACTTATATTTTGGAGCAGTTTGGGATTAAACCTCTGAGGCCGTGGGGTCCGAGTGCTCACAGCTTTGGGGCCGTGGGGTCCGCGAGTTCACAACTTTTTTAAGAAAATACCAAAATGCCTTGTTGGTTCCCGTGACACAAAAGTTTGCTTTTAACTTGTTTACCTCCTCATTAAATGTTATTTATTATGTTATCTTATTTATTCTGACGTACTTGTAAATTCTGAAACCATTTTGTAATCCTCTGCCCTAAAATCTTATGACCTTAACCAAAACTTTGTTAAGTAAAGAATATTTTTGACGTGGTATGTAATTAGGAAACTCCAAGAGTCAAAGTTCAATGACCGCTGGAACACCGGACCTCCTTGTTATTATAACTTCGAGTGCAAAGCTCTTCGCTCGAGTACTAAAACTACAGACTTGAAATTTTTACTAGCTGTAAACCCAGAAATAACTTGTAAAAAATGTTTCTAATTCCAGGTAATGCTTCAGGTTTGTACTGAAACATAAAAAAAACATCTAGTTTACTGATGAAATAATAGCATAAATGCCTAATTACATAGGTAACAGCATGCTAGTTTTCCAACCGATTGTGTAAAATGTATCTCCATTTCGACATGTTTAAAATGCCCATGAAATTAACCAATTAAGGCGAGCTTATCCAACACATATTACAAACATACATATATGTTCTCACGCCTTCACCATACCATGGGGTTAGGCAGAAACTACAGAGCGCCACCTGCTACGATCCTTACATACTCCTTTCGCCTCATCCAAATTCATACATCTGGTCATACAAGCACGCCGATTGCACACCTTTCTTTGATAATACTGAAATTCACACATACAGCAAAGAATTCGTGTTTCGTTGTGATATCCAACGAAAGTTCTTGCCGGCGGAGACCTCTCGTGCCCGGCATTGGTTCGAGGCCATGCTGCGGGGCGAGACGGAGTGGGAATCGGTCGCCTCCTTCTGTAAAGCAGTTATACTAGCGAAGGAGGTGGCGCGCCACGTGAGGGAGAGGACAACGTCCTCCCTCCACCCCAGACGCAGTGGTAGGCGCCCACGGCGACAGACGTCGGCAGACGATCTCCGGCCACCGTAGGCGCGGGCATGTGGGCGGCGAGTAATGGGCGACTCGCTGTCCGACCATGGGCCATGCCCGGGTCGACGGCGCGTTGTGTTCCACGCGCGCCTCAAGGAGTGTCAGCATAGTGACGGGGCCTCCTCTGTAGAGGGCCAAAACCTGCCGGGGTCGTGGGACTCACGAATTACCGTGACCCCGGAACATAAAAAGCTATTGAAGGACACCGTGGATTTTAGTCAGTACGAGTCTGACAGTCCCTCCCGTTCTGCCCTGGGTGGGAGGACTCATTTGATGATGTTAACACTATATTAGGAAAAGGAATCATATATCGTAAAAAAAACACTGACCAAATATGTGCGTAATAAATGCCTTTTTTTCATGACGATTAAAACTTAAACGATCTAATTTCACCATCTAAAAACATTAATTCTTCAGAATAATTGCGAATCGGAAACAACCTGTTGACCGAGCTAAGAAGCGAGCGACTAAGAGCGTTCTAAAGAGACAAATTACAAGTTTCACTTACAAACCGAGTCGCAACGCTAAGTGAGAGAGATTAACAAAGCCATTACTTTTAACTAAAAAGAGGTCCGCTAACGAAATCTTATTCCAATGGGTGAGTATTCTTTTTACTTTTTTATCGCTTATAAATGTTTTTTAACCCCAGAAGAGGATTTTCTAATGGTTTTTTGTTTTCTTTTTTTTTATTTAGAGCATCCATCATTCGCAATTGTTGTTCTAAAAGAAACATGTTTTCTTACACACCCATCAAATAAGTTTGCAAATCGCAATCATCAATACCAATTATGGTTTATTCTTTTTTTAATTCTTTATTTAAAATATAGATTTTGAATTTAAAACAATGAAACAGTTCAATAGCTTTTCCATAAAATATAAAAAGTTATTGCTTATAAGCTTGATCACAAACTTTAAAACAAAGACTTGAGAACACAAAAGGAATACCTAACATGTTTTATAATATTTTTTTTTTCTGTTCACCACACTTTGCAGCTTAGCTAAACTAAGAAAGTGTTCAGTCCACATGATAATACGTGTAGACTATCTCCTGCCCGCAGTTTCCGTGAAACTTATAATGCAAAAAGGAGAAAAATTAAAGCAAAGTTTTATTGTAATCCGTTCAGCCGTTCAAAGCATACCTATTTTAAGACACTTTAAAGCCTTTGTCAAACAGACTGGCGTGGCGAATGCGAAGCGTGACGTTGATGCGTTTTTATTTCTATGTATGGAATTGTTTCAATCCAGTCAAATACAAAAGCGAAAGAGATCCGATAGCGTGACAGAACTGTCGGACTGACGGGTCGCTTCGGTTCGGTATCGCTTCTGAAACGCTTCGCTTTCGGCTGTCTGTCTGACAAAGGCATAAGTGACACATCTTTTCGTAAAAACACCCCATGTTGGTGCATACCTACCCTATGCACCAACCGGAAGTACAACCTAATAATTAGAAAAGAACGGATTTCAGTTAGGATTGTATGAAATTAAATCAATTAACTTATAAAGTTACTATGAGAAGTTTGATATATTGATAAGTTTCGAATATGTTTACATGCATGTAAAATGTGTAGAAATGAGTCACTGCAATAGTTCAATATTTATTAAAGTAGGCATATACGGCCTTATTACAAAAACTGAATAAACCTTGGTTTAAACCTAGACTATCAGGTCCAGGCTTATCTGCAGAACCATGGTTTAAATTTCTCCGTATTACAAAACTTAGATAAAACGTGGACCTTAGTACCGTAATTTGAACCATTGTATAAACAATTAAATACACAGTGTGTAATAACAATTTATTCTACCATGTTTAAATCCATTTTGGGTGAAAATAACACAAAAACAACAACACAATAAAAAAGTTAACATGAAAAACTTTGACACATTTTTGACAGCTACGACTGCTAGACCATGGTTTATCACAAAACCACGATTTGTAATAAAGTTTGAGTAAACCGTAGTTTTTCGTGTTTTAAACCTGGGTTTTTAGTTAAACTCCATTTTGTAATAAGACGGAATATGTCTAATTAAGGTCTAAAGTCTAAGGTCTTTTTTTTTTTTTATCGTGGTAAAATCATCAAATGAGTCCTCCCACCCAGGGCAGGGCGGGAGGGACTGTCAGACTTGTACTGACTAAAATCCACGGTGTCCTTCACTAGCCCTTTACGTACTAGTCTAGTCTAAGGTCTAATCTAAGATTAAATCCAACCTTTATTAATGATTAATAAATTATTGTAATGAAAAGAAAGATAAAAGCTACGTGACAAGTACACCATACCCCTTTATAGAATTAAAAACCTATAATTTTTCTGTCAGATTTGAGTACTCATTCACCATACACGATTCGAACAAGCGGGTAAAATTAAAATTATGACAATTTAATTCAGTTGGCAATGGCAAAAATATTTTTTTTTTTGCTAGATGCCTTTATTTCTTTTGAAGACAAACTTCTAAAGACTTCCACCATTTCCATAGAACCCAATAGTTTGCATAGCTGCCTAGATAAGTCGTATTTTTATTGTTTTGTGCTGCCTAGTAACCTATTATTAGTGGAATAAACAAAATGAATACCTACATAGGTTAAATAAAGCTAACAGTTGAAAACCCAACAATGCAATATTTAGGCGCGTCTTTGATTAAGTGGCAGCAGGCAAAATAATTAAACAGAATTGTACTCGAATTCTTGTAATAACGCGCTTATTCAACCATCACAGACTTCATTCATGTATTTTAAAACGAAAAGAATAAGTCAAATAAGTACAAAAGCCAAATACTTCTAAATACGTTCTAATTAAATGCATGGTTTTTCGGAAACTTTCTGCCATAGATTAAAAATTGATATTCTGCACGTGCAACACTACGGGCTACAACTTAAGGGCTGCCGTGCCCATAAGTATACCATTAGTTATGGCCCTCCCCTAAGTTTACAGTAAGGCTGGTCTCATATGTCTGTCTATACATAAGCCTTCGGTAAACTATACAAACCGTAACTCAACAAGTGGGGTATGAACTCGGGAACGGTTTAAGAGTTCGAAATCCGACCGTAACATACATTACAAGGGAAGCCCCTTTCTAAAATACACTTTGGTTCTTCGATGGAAGGTGTAAAAGTTAAATATTGATTTTAATGGTACTTTTTCGGTCATTCCGAATGAAATACTGGTATAAATGGGTACGGAACCGTGCTTTACCTAGTTTCTTCATTTCGATAGACACGGGGACACTACTCAGGTGGATTTAAACCTGCACTTGAAAAGACTGGATGACAATTTCAACGCATACGGCAAAAATATAACAGATGACGATGAATTTTATATTTCTACAAAAGTACTACCGTGCTACAAAAACTGAGTATTATAAATTCCGTTTCATTCGGTAAAGCCAGTTTTCCACCGGAAAATAGTAATGAGGTGGAAATGGCTAAGCGGAGCGGACTTCTTTCTTCTAAAGTTTGACGGCACGTTTGGCGCAGTGGCTGACAAATTGGACTCCTGCGCTATGTGTCGCGGGTTCGATTCCCGCACGGAACAAAATTTGTATGATGTGCAAGTAGTTGTTCCGGGTCTGGGTGTTTGTGTATGTTAGTTTCTATGTTTGTAAACGCACCCACGATACAGGAGAAATTCCTAGTGTGGGGCAGGTTTAAAATAAAAAAAAAGTAGGTAGGTTTGTGTTTCCACCTAGAAAGAGTTCAGTCTTCTGATTTGTAGAGCGAGCTCATTTTTACTCTTTTCTCCCGCTGAAACATTTCCGATCGACTCCTTGTTTGTGTAAACTCCTCATGTCACCAGTTTTCTCTTGCGAGGTAAAATAAGTCATTAATGGATCCGCTCCGCTCGCGATGGAAACCGGGCTTTAGACTGGAGGCCGATTGTAGTCTTCAAAGGTTATGAAAGGTGACCTTCGCAATCAATGACGTCATCATGAAATCACGAAATCATGAAAATATCATGAAGTCATTTTTCATACTACCAAGTAAATTTTTTTCACATGCTTCTGCTGCACACAGCCTTTACGACTATGATTTTTAAACTGACATTGTTTTACACCATCATCAGAACTTAAAACAGGAGTTCATTCACCCATGATCATGGCGCTTGCAACAGTGCCAAAATATCGTAAATTAATCATGAGTCTGTCACCAGTGTCAATGAACTCTAGGCTCTTATTTACCTTTACAAGAAATTAAAAGTAAGCATTTCCATTCACTTTCTTTTGATCATAAAGAACCCTTCAATGCGACCCAAAAAATTCTTATCAGAAACCTTTCCACAAGTCACGGTGAACTGATTGTTAGCTTTTCTTCAAGAAACAGTTTTTAATATTATTTGAGAACTAAAGATTTATATTTACTAGATTATGTAAAAATAGCGACTTACTTTGTCTTGGAAAATCATCAAACGAGTCCTTTCTTAAGTAGAGCGGAAGGGAATGTCAGCCCTTTTAAGACAACGACACAATGACAAGAAATATGCTTTGCAAAAATTTCACGACATAGCATAGGAAACTTGGTAAACCTGTCAAAGTGTATTTTTTAGGACTAAAAAACAACGCAATTACACAGGCAAACACGAAAAGCAATACTGCATTTTTTTAAGTTGGTGTCTAGCCACCCTGACATTTATTATACATCCACAAAGATAACATCATGAATTATTTCAATATTATTCTGACGATATAAATTACGTTTAGTTTATCAACCGCCGATGAGAAACTTTACACCTTGTTCCTCATTATCTCTAAACTATTAAGTTGGCTAGAACCTGAGTTTTAAATGATTCTTCTGTAGAACAATCTTTTTAAACAATCTACATGCGTTCCATATAGTAATACTGGCAGTAAATAAACTCTGCAAGGATTATTATAAATCTTTAAAAAAATAGATTTCCAACTTTGGAACGAACTCATCTATATTTTTTTATTAATAGTAGGTGAGCAACGGATTTTTTTCATACAGTCTAGCTCACGTGTTGTGTAAAGGTAATGCCTTATTAACCTATAATAGGTATTGATTAGGTGACAACGTGTAGTTCACATCGTTAGGGTGTGGTTTCGAAATTGGAATGTTGTTGTCTTAAGCCATGACATGCGTCGCAGAAATATTTCAGATCAGTGATTGTTTTAAGGGTAAGTAAGTAATATTAACTATTTGTTTCTGTACCGTTTTGTTATTTATATAGTTAAAGATTTTTTTCGGCTTATTACTGTAAACAAATCTGCATAATTAACATTTATTCCCTCTCGTCTTTATTTTACAAGAAACATCGTAAAAACACATCATCCTTTCAAACAATTCATCCTAGAGCGAACACAGGTATTCTGCAAATAAATGCCAAGAAACAATTAATTTACTTTCCGATCCGTTCCGATAAACTGTTCCACCAGTTTCCAATTGGTTTTTCCAATTTCCTACAAACTTGAAAATACAGTTGCAAACAATTCTGGACTGAACACAATAGTATTATAACAAAGAGTATTTAATTTTTAACAATATAGATAAATCTTTTGAAACATTATAATTGTTTTATTGTAACTGGCTACGTTTGCCAGTAGTCAACTGTTTGAAAATGGAATCACAAGTTTCAATCGTTCAATCGTATATGTTCGAAATCGTTGAAAATGCGAGCAAGGAATTATAAAAAAAAACGACGGTTCGCACTCTGGGAGTGCCGGCAGAAGTGAAAACTTCAATAGTAACACACGAACATTCGCGCAAGCGCCCTGCGCCGTCTTACGAATTTTCGATCAGGTCACGTGTCCTGACGCGAGTTTAACATTTTTTACCTATTCCAAAAAAAAGTGCACAACGCCGCTAAAGAAGTTTTCACTTCAAAAATATTGCTCATTTACAGATGTACCTGAGCAATATTTTTGGCCACGAACAACAGTTATTCAAAGAAAGTCGAAACAAAGTTTTTAGCTTCAATTTAATAACTTAGCCTCTAGAATTCTAATACTCGGGGGAAAGAAGAAACCTTTTAAATGTTTAGTTTTTGCCAAATCACTGCCGAGGGTCTATAGAACTAAGAACTAGACTGAATAACCTTTTTGCGTTTGCTATCTTGTGGTTTATAACTGTTCTCAATTTGAAAATTTTCTTTGTCATACTTTTTGCTTTTATCTAAAATGTTTTATTTAGTTTATAGCTTCTCAGCGTTGAATTCTAGGGTTTCTCAACAAGTGTTCTTTTTTTGTTTTTATTTGAAATCAAATTACTTTCTTGAATGAAATTCTTGCAAAAGCTAGTAAGTACTCCTAAAATCCAATCTTTATTTAACCCGAAGGTTTAAATGTAGATACATATTTAATGATCATTCAAGTACACCATAAACAAAAAGAAATAAACAGAGACACATAAAAACAGATAAATTCAAATTTTTACGTCCGACATTAGCGGCAAATTGGTTTCAAATCTCGTTTTCATCATTTTCCGATTCGCTTTTTATGTGATATAAAACACTTCGTGAATTCATATTTAAAGAAGATAAATGAACCCAATCAAATCGTCTAAAAAGATCATTAGTTATTGATACTATAAAACATACGTACCCGCACGAAAATCCAGAAAACGTGAAAAAACTACACAAGAAAATTCACAACACTAAACAACATGGACACAAACACACTACTAGTAAATAAATAAAAAAGTGACACTATTTTAAATAAGGAACAGATGCTTTTTTTTTCAAATAATCGCGGTAAAGCCAAGGTGTTGGTTCTATACGGCCAGTCGCGACAGCAGGCGTCCTGACGTTATTAGATCGCGTCGCTCACTGGTATTCGCGCAACTCAGAACTCACGCCGTTTTCACAGTAAACTCGCTTTTCAGGCGTCGGTTGCAATATGCTCGTGCGAGCACTATATGCATGACACAACTGTTGCTTTTGCTTAACATAAAGCGTCAGAAACACTTTTCAGGTAGCGTACTACGTGCTAGTGCCTCGGCGTAATTTGATTAAAATAGGTTCGAATTCCCTGCTATGTTGTCGTGTGATTTAAAGTAGATGATGTAAATAGTCTACAATATGGCAATATTGCAGCCTATTTTCATCATCTACTTTATATCTGCCGATAGAACTTTTATTGATAGATATTGCTTTTAGTAAATAACTCTAGGTACCCGATTGTCTACAGCGATAATCTTCCAATAACTTTTTATGAAATAAGTAGATGAGTGGTGTTTTGTGTCCCAAAAGTACAGGAGGTACCAGTACTTTTGGGATACAAAACACTTCAGTTTCCGCAATCTAAAGCTTTTGTAGGCCAATCCTTTAACTAATCAAAGTAAAAAGTCGAACTCGTTTTGCAAAGTGTGTTAAAAACATAAAAGTTTACTGAAGAACGAATTTCTTAATAATAAACCAAACATGATTCAATTTAATATATTCAATTCAAACTCAATTTCGAGAAAATTTGTATTTTAACAATTTTTTTTCATCCAAATTTTTTCAATAAACGTCTGTTTTTTTTTTGTTTTGTATTTTTTGTCCCACTACTGTTAAAAGGTCTCTGCCCGTTCCTTTACATATAGAATATTAATTTTAACGTAAGTTAGAACCGGAAAAGCGGTGCATGTAAAACTCGCCCTTCGCCCCTTTCCAAGCATAGATCTTGTAATAATCTGTGTAACCCAATTTTACGCGTTACTACCCGTAAATTAGCGACGGTATCCAGGTGTGCCGTGTCGAGTGCGTTCCATAGCTTAGTGTTGCCAGCGGAAACAAAATATTGTCCCTACCACTATGTTTTAAAATTGAAATTGAAGTTACTTATATTCACTAAGTTTGAGTAACCAATAATTTTAATACAATGAAGTATCTGAAGTAATTAAGAAAGTTCTGCGAATTGATTTAATTTATTTGTTTGTCTTGAATGCCTCAATGCCGCAATCTAAAGCCCAACCCTATAAGCTTTTTTAATTTATTCACCTCAAATATAAAACAACTTTATTTAAGAATAGATTTTTCAAATTGTTTCCTTATTTTTCTTCGATCAAAGCAGTTTTTTCACAATGGCAACACTAAACCATGTGATTGATGCTTTCCCGCCAAAAAGAATTACTGGCCAGTTTATGAATCATGGCCGACCGGCATGTTTTACATAATAACGCCTTGTTTCTGCCGCGATCGAAATAAAAGATAAAAATAAACACGTTATCAACGCAAGTTTCTGTTTATGAGCTTGTCAGGATATTAATCACGGGAACACTGCCAACAGATAGATGTTTGGACTGTTTTACTATCGTGCAAAATATTTGTTCATGTTACTGTAAAAGAGCGATCGAAGGTAATTTGTAAGCCGGATTCGCGAATGAAAGGTGATGAAAGTTATATTACCAATAGGTAGTAAAAAAGAGGTTAATTGATGTAAATAATGATATTATGAAATAAGCCATACGTATACAATTATGATCAACATAATTTTTTCTGCGTTGTTGGCCTAAATGTGGCAAGAGCGACTAACTTCTGAATTTGAGGTATGGTTCCCAGGTGACCTACAATTACGTCTTAAAGCGTGAGTAGTTCCGCTGTGGGAAAGCGACTGTCGCTTTAAAACGTCATGGTAGGCCACCAGGTTGGGCAAAATGTTAAAGCCTTCACATGATCACAGGGGACATTAGGATCACAGGCGTGATGTTATGTTTATATATCTGGATTGAATCACAGTAGGATAAAAGTTTTCAATACAATTTAGAATGAATAGGTACCAATCAATGCAATGATTGATAATTATTCGATGCAAAATTTGATATACTTTACTATCATTTAAAAAACATTGTTTAGAATTATTTTCCTTATAATGTTATTTTCATAAGATTATTGCTTAAATGTATGAGAGCTCTCTCATATACTATAATTTTACCGTTGCACCATACAATTTTAAACTTAATATTTTGAACACTTGCTAAAAAAGTGTAACTGCAAAATGATCCTTATGTCAACGTCAAATGCCGTTTTACAGTTGACAGGTTTTTTAGACAAGTGTCCAACAGATGTTTAACTTTTTTGTAGTAGCACGGTATGTTGTAAGCAAGATTAACATTCACATAAATTCCGAAGAAAAGACCCCAGAACGGACCTTCACAGCAACACACACAATGAACGCAGGCGAAAAGTAAAAATCACTACATAGTATAAAACAAAGTCGATTCCCGCTGTCTGTCTGTCTGTCCCTATGTATGCTTAGATCCTTAAAACTATGCAACGGATTTTGATGCGATTTTTTAATATATAGAGTGATTCAAGAGGAAGGTATAGGTATATAATGCATAATATAGTAGAGATTGCACCCGTGCGGAGACGGGTGGATCGCAAGTAGCATCTAAAAAAATAAAAAAGTTTATTTCGGAATCTTAACAAAACAATAAATACAACAAGTAGATCGATGATAGATGCAAAAGTATAAAACTAACAACAACAATCTTTTTAATAGCGCGAAATCACCGAGCTAGATTCACTTTAAGCGCTTCTTTAATTACTACATCGCCACAAAAACTAAATCCAGTGTAAAATACATCGTAAAGATTAAAAGATCCCACTGTTTATGTAAGAAAGTGTTGCATAGTTTCAGCTGGTTGTTTCCCGCGCATCTCGTAAGGGTTAGTGTAGATAGAACGTCTAGAACGCTAAAGGGACTATGTTCTTTAACTTTAAAATTATTGTCTAGAACTACAGCTTGGTTGCCATCAGCGTTTGTCAATGATATGATTCTACGCATTATGCTAAACAACTTTTGCTTAGAAACTAATAATTGATAAAAATATTGGCAATAACCTCAATAGGTACCCAATTTCCTTATTGCTTGCTTTACTCCATTTTTATTATAACCTGTAATGAAGATTCTTCAGCTGATATGGTAGTGAAGACTGAAAGTGGGTAATGTTCAGTCTGACCACTATATCAACGTTCGTCGCGGTTATAAAAAAACACAATATTTGAATAAAATGCGTATGTGTTTATTATAATTATGCACTTCATTTTATTTAAACTACTCTATTTTTAGTTGCGTAAAGTCCATTATCAATAAGAAACTTTGCGGGTATTTTACTGCTCTGTCAGCACCATGCCTAAAAGTAAACTAAAGAAATGGGTCAGCGGAGTACTTGATAGCCGGTAAGAAATGGACCGACAATCTGAGATATGTAGGGTGCAATCGCTCAGCTCCGAATCTGGAGCTGCAAGACCAAGTTTTGATGTGGCGATTGGAACTTTGTTTACTTCGGAATTGGATCAATTACATGGTCGGAGTCTTGAGTGAGATGTGCTTAGTTGTAGTACTGTTTGAGGCAACTCATACTAGTTAATTGGAACACATCACTACGCATCACTTGTTTTACTCGTGAGCTGTACTGTCGCTGGTTCAATTCCAAGGTTTTTTCTTTTTAGTTTTCCTCTTTATTGACATTTTTCCGTAGCAGACTGGAATCTGGAGTTGTGCCCGGCTTTTGGTCATACACTCAACCTTTTATAAATGAGACTTAATCATAACTGACGATGTGGTGGCAGCGCCGTAAAGATATATCCTTAGTGAGTAGTACGGCTGCATTTCCTAAAGACGCTATTGTTATTTCACAGCAAAAAGGGCGTTTGAATTTTGCGTAAGTGTAACACACAACGCGGATACTTCTCTTCTTTATAGATGGTGCATTGATACTTTAACTACTAGGTATCTTACTTTTCATTTTCATAGTACTCCGAAAATCAATATTTTCTGATAACAAATTCCTATATAGTCAACTTTCCGTCAACACTTGAACTTACTAAATTGTAATTAATGGAATGGGTTTCATCGACTTTAGAAGCAAACTCGTTTGACTGCGATGAAACCTATTGATTTCTATGTCATAACTTTTCCCGTTTTGACGTAAACTGGAACTTTGACGTTAATTTGGAGGAAAAAAATATTTTTTCGTTCGCCAAGAAGGAGGGCTTTTCGTTTTTACAGACAATAAACGCAAGAAATACTTCAAGTACGCTGTACATAAAATACAGAAATCCTGTGATAAGGCCTCTGTTAGAAGCTTCCTTCATTAAGCAAATATTTATTTTCACACACAACGCTGGGCGCGCACAAGGCTTGCATCTTTTTTTTTATCGTGGTAAATTCATCAAATGAGTCCTCCCACCCAGGGCAGGACGAGAGGGATTGTCAGACTTGTACTGACTAAAATCCACGGTGTCCTTCACTAGCCCTTTACGTACCAGGGTCACGGTAATGGAAAAGTCCCGCGACCCCGGCAGGCTTGTATCCTTAGAGAATATAACTGCAGTATTGATTCAGAAAGATACACGTAGTATGAAAAACCATACAACTGGATGTAACTCAATAAAATTTATAAGAAAATCACTTTTGAAACTGTCATAATTGGAAGGTAAACTTCATGCTCGTGTCTATAAATTCCCTTATACTTTTTTCTTCTTTAGCAATTGAGCCAATTCGACCACTCTACCAATGTAGTGATCCCCTTTATCAAAAACTGTACATTGCCTGCCATTATGCATTTGGGATCCGTCAGTGTTGCCAACATTCTGCTACTTGTTACGCTTTAGTGTTGTCAACCATTTAACGTCACGGTACTGTCACTGTCATGGCAGATTTTCCCGCCACACATCACCGCGTCCACTAGTTAAGCTCTCGACAAAATGGAGATATCCCAATGTCAACAGGTATTTCAATGCACGGATTTTGGTGCCTGAATTTCTGTGAATCCTACGAGTGATCCATGAAGGTGTGAGGATGAATATTAAATGTTTTCCAGAATGCTTCGTATAAAGCTTGATGAATGTGGCGGTTTGATATCAGAAAGTTCTTCAGAAAGTTCAACATTCTTCTACGCTGAAAGTTGACAAAAACTGGGTATGCGGGGCCGTCTTGGAGTAAAATGGCTGTGACATACAGACAGATGGACAGGTCAAATCTAAAATGGTTCGATTTTACAATATTTGACTTCTAAAACCTAAAATATAATTATAAATTATCTTCAAAGGCATAATTATCCAAGTAAATTACTAAACACTCCTATCAAATTATACAAGATATAAAGCTCAGTACACCTGATATTGATAGCAAAATCAATTTAACCATATATCTATGTATATACACATAGTCCTATTTAAATCTAAGAGCTGGGCACAAATTCTAAGAACCAATTAAGTTAAATGGAACATTCTAGTAGGAGTAAACGGCGCTGTGTTCCATTCAATTGCTTCAACTAGAAACATTACTACCAACATTCAAGCAATCTTGATTTCTAAGTGTTACCAACATTACCAACCCACGATTTACCTTGGATTCTAAAATTAATCAAAAGTTAAATTAATCGAGTTGACGTCATTTGCGAGTACTTGCCTTTTGAAACCTACACAGATTTAATGGGGTTTGATTTGTCTGATTGTGATTCTATTTAAATAACATTCTGCTTGTAGGTATATTTAGCTATATTTGTTGTCGATACTTAATGGAGCATAATCTACCCATTAACTACTGGAAAACTCTATCAACTTAGATATGGCGAAAGAACTACACACGAATCACGACAATTGCGGTAGTAAACACTGCTATGCCTGTGTCGTTCATCCATATCTGCTTGGTATCGCCTTTCGGAAATATAAAATAAGTAGGTACCCCAAAATAGTAAGTTACTTTACATTACTGAATTATAAGGTAATAAATACAATAACGTAAGCAGATTAATTTCATCTAAACCCGTGGAGAAGTTATTGGGAAAGAGAATAACAACTATACCATAGATCCATGCTCACAAACTTCCCCATTTTTATTTGTACCTTCAGTTACAATGCTCTATGATTATATTTCTGTTGAAATCTACCATCATCATTTTTCTATTCCGCGCCAACAAACGAATCGAACACGCTCCCGTTTGGTTCATTAGACAAAATTAAGAATAAAAGTTATAATTTGTTTTGCTTAAATATGATATTTCAAGTTTTTATTTTTTAAATCTTGGCCATACTAAGGATTCTCCTGTATCATGGTTGCATTAACAAACATTGAAACTCAATAAACAATTTGTTGAATTTTACTTCGATCTAACCAAGCCCTATCAAGTTTAATAGGCAACCCTGTGCAACTTCTCAACGTTCACCTCTAACTTTCATTTTATAATATTCTAGAAACTTGATTTTATTTTTGTCTCCACCACTGCTGTACTGGCAGGCGGCACGATCGCGATTTGAATTAAAAAGTATTCATAAAATGACGTGGTGCATTGACGGTTCCTTACATTTCTTATTACAATATGTCTTTCCTTTGCTCACATGTGGGACGGAAGTAAACTACCAAAATAGTAACAAAAAAACTAGGATAAATAATACGTTTAACAAAATAGTAACACACTTTTCAGCGATAACTTTGTAAAGGGAAGCCATTACACCGTAATAACAAAAAGTAAATATTTCAAACTTCTGCTACCAAAGTATAATTCGAAAATCGAACGCAGTATTTTCACGGATTCGCTTGTAAATGCGCGGAACGCACGAGTTTCAAGATTTTTTTGTGTAGAGTTCCAAAAACAAACTTTACATTCGGAAAAGTTTTGTTTGAAAATGTTTTCTACGTGACAAAGTTGATTGGTTGTATGTTTGAAGACTTTTTCCTTCTTGGTGTTTTTTTGGCCGGAATGATTATTTTATTAGATTTTGTCTGAGGTATTTGCGAAGATTTAAATGATCCCAAAAACAAAATCACTTCATTGCAGTGACATACCTTTTCAAATAGCAATCACCAATCAGTAAATGATTCGGCTCAGTACTTAGCCAATCTTAATATTATCAAAGCAATTCGTACTCTAAACATTACTTCCACAATAATATAAATTCCGAAAGGCTTTGCCCAAAAGCAGGCTCGGAGTTTATATCCAGTTGTTGACATTTGAATCTCCCTCTATATCATGATAAAATGTGAGCGAAAGGATGTAATATTAGGTACACTGCCATACTTGAGTGCATTACAGGCGTGATATTATGTTTCGTCAAAGTAACCATAATGTATTAAATATTTATAAACAACTTACGGGCCCCTAAAACAGCAATATCCGTTTTTATTGCCATTTGATGATCTTGTTTCATTTTATTTTTGTACCTAGAATAAATCTTGCTATTTCGCCCACGTCTCTTTTCTGTCGACCGCCCGACATAGACTACTATCGAACTAGAGGGTAGGTAGCGGGATAGCAGGGCCGGCAGCATAGGTGGCCCTTAGGTAATGGCCCCGACTTACGAGTAGGGCGCATAAACAGGCGCATTACTTTGTGTAAATTCTGTGATGTTAAAATCATCAAATAAGTCCTTCTGCCCTAGGTGGAGCGGAAAGAACTATCAGACTCTTACAGACTCAAAATTCACCCTGTTCCTTTAGTTACCCTTTGCGTTCCAGGGTCACGGTGTCTTTTCGGAACGGTTCCATAAACCCCTGTAGGTTTCGCGATCCCCAGAAGGGAAAATTATTGTGGTAAAGTAATGTTAAGTGTAGGTAATTTCATCGCCATTGCTCTCAAATTGTAAGGAAATCGGCATTGAGCTCGCGTGGTGGTTTATAGCTAGCGTGGCAGCAGCGTCGGGAACAATATATAAGCTGATTATGCTGGCATAAGTTAAGTTCTTTTTTTTTGGTGGGTCTTCCAACTAATGTTGTTAACATGAACTGAGGGCCCTATGGATAGAGTGACGTGGAAAATATGCCCGGTTAAAATGCCCTTTGGCAAATACGGCCCTGCTAGTTGTCAGTATAATACGAAGGATGCTGTGTAGTTCTAGTATCGATCTTACTCTTAATTAGTGGTGTTAGATTACCTGGTCGGTAGACTATGCTAATTAGGAACTGGTACTCGTCTTACTAGGGACTTCACTTGCATGTATTTTTTTATATCTAGAAAACGAGTTTCTTTTATTTGATTATTTGGAAGGCTATCTGAGGCATGCAGGATAGAGAAGGAGAGAAAGCATAAAGAATAATAACATCTTACTGTCTTTGATCATAATTTATAACTATAATAAAAATATTTTTTTGTAACTTTCTATGTATTGCTTGGCCAGAGACATGCTTTTTTCTTTTAATTTTGAAAAAAAAGTTTTTGAATAATGAACATTGTTTGGATTTTAGCAGTTTATAGGTTTTCAGCGTCGGTCGTATCGACCTGTATAGGTCCCCCATGTGCTTTTTTTTCTAAAAATTTTGATACACAGTAGCAACGAACTCTCCTGCTTAAAAGAACACATTTTTTTTAAACTTGTATTTAAGAAATGTGTGCGTGAAAAAATGTAAAGAGTACGTAAATTAAGTTGCATTTCTTCATGCTATCATGCTCTTGCTTATGCATAAGTATGCTATTTAAAACTTCACAAACGGCATTATATTCGCAAACGGTATTGAAGGACACCGTGGATTTTAGTTAGTACGAGCCTGACAGTCCCTCCCGCTCTGCCCTGGGTGGGAGGACTCATGTGACGATTTTACAACGATAAAAAAAAGTTACTGTATGCGGGAAATAAAATTGTAAATACGCAACTACCTCATGATACACATATGAATAAGATTCGACTCCTAGAACTAACAAAATGATTTTGAGAGGACTCATTTGATAATTTTACCACGATAAAAAAAATGTTTCATTACTTATAGAACAGTCATTAATTTCTATTTCCTAAGAAGCTACAGTTCAAGAAGTTATCTCTTCAAAGGAATATCTCGTTAGATCCAACCAATCGTGCAGAAAGGAGAAAGAAACATCAAGCAAAATGTTTGCCTGCTATGAGCAACGAGGAACTCTGAATCATACTCAACTGAATGAACAACTCAGCAACTTAAATATAAAATAATTTGATTGAGCAATTGAATTGCTCGATATGAACACGGCAACCTGCCGTGCAATGGGAAGCGGAATTAAATGCATTCCGGGAACGCGCTGCAAAATAAATAAGACCTCCTCTGCACTCAGACAACGTTCATGTGAGAAGATATTAAAAACTTATTGATACGTGCACTGTTTTTTTAAAGTCTTGGTGACATAAAATAAAGGACTAAAGTTGAAAATAAACTCGATTCGAAATTTAAAATAAAACGAGTTATTATCAACATCATCAGCCTATAAATAATCCCACTGCTGGGATACAGGCCTCCTGTCTGTGAGAGAGAGTGGCATAATCCACCACGCAGGCCCATCTACTATGCTGGTTGGTAGATGTCACCGTTTTGAGAGCAGTGGTTAAGAAATTACACTAAGTAATGCGCCTGGGTCCGAACCCACGATTGTAAGTCGGGGCCGATACCAGTGGGCTACCACTGCTGCGAAAGGAAGCTATTTTAATTTTCCGTATAAAAAAAATTTAATGACGGGAATCCATATTTGGATCCCAAGCCCAAGAGCATTTCGGGAGGCGCAAAGGGCAAGAAGGACAGAGTGGGTTTTAGTCTGTCAGTCTGACAATCCTCTCAATCTATCCAAAGAGGGAAGCTCACGCGTTTTAAAAAAAAGCCCATCTATCTATGTACCAAAATTCAATAGGGCGTTTGTGTATGTGAGTTTATATGATTGTAAACGCACCCACGACACAGGAGAAACTCCTAGTGAGGGGCAACGTTTCTAAAAAAAAAAATACAATCGGTTTAGACGTGAAATCGTAACAAAGAGATTCATTTCCGAATTCAAAATAGGTACTTTTTTTATCGTGGTAAAATCATCAAATGAGTCCTCTCACCCAGGGCAGAGCGGGAGGGACTGTCAGACTCTTACCGACTAAAATTCACGGTGTCCTTCAATAGCCTTTTACGTACCGAGCTCACGGTAATTCGTGAGTCCCGCGACTACGTGAGTCCCACGACAAAATAGGTACTTTAACAAACTTATTTTTTTCAAGCAGTTGGTTATTGTATTCCCAATTATTATTAGTGTAACAACATACTCGCACAATGGTATATCCATGTCAGTTGGTTCAATTTTCAAACAGTAATTGCTATCTCGTAATTACTTACGTGCCCAATTACTGATATGATTGATACACGAAAACTAATAAACTGCTTTCAGTAAATTGAGCTATAATCCTTTAGTAATCGCGTACACATCATTATTGCTGATTAATTTTGAATATTTTGGTTAGATTTAAATCTGTTAACATTTATTTTCGTCTCATTAATATAGCTCGTGTCGTGTACTAGTATAAAAACTGCAGTGGGAAGTCTGTCCAGGGTCTGATGAACTGGGGGTTCATAACACAAACACCGCCTCACCGCACGGACAAGCGGCGCCTCGCCGCCTCTCCGCGCGGCTCAGTGACAATACACTTGCTTCATTATTTTCTTAAGAGAATCCACGGTGTCCTTCAATAGATCTTTACGTTCCGGGGTCACGGTAATTCGAACCGTTGAAATGAATACTCCTACACTGGGTGGAGCAGAACCGGGTCCAGTTCTAGATTTTGCGTACCCGGTTCTGGGAGTGGTTCTAGGCGAACAAATCTTTTTTTTTTATTTCTTGATGAAGATTCGACTGCAGAGTGAATAGGGCTAGGGGGCAATCCAAGTACTTATTCAATTAATTAATTTATATGTAATTAGCAGTTTTTGTTCTATTTTATAAATAAATAACCACATCACATTAAGTTCTCATTTCCCCTTTACTTTGACCGAGATAGCATTCATTTAAAGTACTGAATATATGCTAACAATAATATAAAATAATACTTAATTGAAAATATTAAAATGATCAACATGTTTTATATAACTAATATTTCAAAAGTTACTTGAGCAATTCCAAATGAAAGCTTACGATGTGCCCTACGCTTCATTCTTTGGGATCGATCCACAAAACGATATCTGTAATTTTCAATGTTTGTGTACCCACGGAATAAAAAATAGAGCAGCATTAAAAAAATAAGCATTTTCGTTATGAACTTTAATGGGCAAATCGCTGCAAGATATACTGTCATTCCAGTTTTCTTCAAAAGAAAGTTATAATGAAATTCTGAATGTCACACCATAAATCTCTGAAGATTGACATTATCGAGACTGAAAATAAATCCCATTACGTTTTCCGCTCGATCCTGTAATATTACCGTGACATTCCACATCACTTCTGTTTCAAACAAGGTTACAGGACGTTATTAAGTGTTGGTATATATTGCAACTTTATTTCTTTTAAATGTAGATATCCATTGATGATTTTATGACCGAACCAAACTAAATTACAGAATTGTGATAGGGATATGTGAAAAAAGTAAGTAATCTAGAAGTTTTATTAAAAGGGTATAAAAAATATCTTCTGCTTTTAAATGTGAAAACAAAATTATGAATTGTGTTGATTACAGTAAATTAAAAATGCGTCAGATTAAAGTCCGCGTCTATGTCAACCCCGTACGCATATACATTGCCATGTTAGTTAGTGAATACAATAGGTAGTGAGGACAAGCCACTATTTACTAATTTATGTTACGTAACAAAATATAATTATAAACGGAGCATGAGCAATTGAGCATGTCATCTGGGGACGAGAAAGGAAAAAAATGTGGCAAAGGAATTAGGTGAGATAATCCAGGTATGGAACCAAAGAGTATAATGCATAGCTGTTTACATTGTAGTAGAGCTCTTTGGGAAGATTTCCTCCGAGAAACCTATTTTAGTGTGAAGCATTGCTGCTTTGTTCCAGTTTAAAAGCAATTAGGGACATACGTAAAACCCCAATTTCTATAAATAACTATACTAACAACAACCTGGGGGGACTGTGTGCAGCATGCCGGACAAAATCTAATGGGCTTCATCAATTGGTAACAAATGTAGGTGCTTCCATACGAATGGCGGGTAACCATATCGTGATACGGACTGTACAAAACTGGTGTCCTGAGACCACTGCCTCAGGACTGTGAGGTACCTTGCTACCTAGTGAGGTAGGACGGCAGTAGGCCACGGAGAAGATGACGGGGCAAACTAGATTTCACGGTCACGCTGATCCGCGAGAAGTGGCAGGTGACCTTTAACTATGAGAGAGACAAAACAAAAGGATCTAAATAACCAAAATACTACAAACCAAGCAGAGTTCATTAATCAGCTTAGTTCTATTTATAGCACATACTAATAGGGTTACCACATTCAGCGTTCCTCGCAAACCCAGGTTTTAACTTTTCTCATTTACGAATACGCATATAAAGTTAGGCGTTCTCAAACTGGTTTAGTCGAAATGAAGTACAATTTTAGGACCAATGTGGAGGTTGAGTTCAAGCGTTTAGTCAACGAAACTTTTAAAACTTTTCGTATTACTGTTTAGGACTTACTTTTCAAACGTAGGCATTTATTTATTACAAATTGGTAAGGATGGGGCAGAGTATGACGTCATTAAAGACGCAAATTAAATTAAATAGCAATTATCTAGTACCACAAACTTACTATATTGTATTGTCTGTCAATTACGATTACCACACACAGTTTGGTTTTAAGTCTAATACTAAAAATCAAACTCAAAGCCTTCGAAGTTTTTAAAATCTCCACTCCATACTCCTAAAAAAAGACAGAACCTGACTTCACAGAAAGAAACGATACATTTATTATAGCTTCAGCTGTAAACGGAACCTTGAAAAACGATTGTCGACGGAGGCATATAAAACATATAAAGGAGGTCGTGGTGATAACACCGACCCCTGTACATAAAGTAGAAGGATACAGGCTTAGCATAAGTTTATTTACTACCATGGTGGCAGGTACGTTTGTACTAATAAATATTCTAGAACACTTCTTACGAATTTCTTGGTTTATTGTAAGTTTCTTTGCCTTTTCCCGCCCTGGGTGGTGCGATACGGACTGCCAGACTCTAACTCACTGCAAACTCATCCTGTTTCAGTTGGGCTTTGCCTTCCAGGGTCACGGTTATCTTTATAGACGGCCTCGCGACCCCGGCAGCATTAAAACCTACGGAGGGCCCATAAATTTTCTGATAGCTTCTTGAAGCACGTGTGGAACACGTCCCTGATCACCACGTGCTCGATCGAGCGGCGAGTTACCCATAGTTCTAGCTCGCGACGGTTTTTAGCCTTGGTGACTGCTTCCACAGCCTCGTCTTTTCCTCTTTACATTATGCCTGACTTCCTAACCAGTTACTGGGATACAGAATAGCCCTTGATAATATTGATCGTCATCATTATTAGAAGCCTTTTCTTCTTTGTTTTACAGTCTGTGTATAACCTCAGTACCTCTATAAAATCATCTGATTTTAATCAGTACAAGTCTGACAGTCCCATCTGCCCTGCCCTAAGTGGGAGGACTCATTTGATGATTTTACAACACTAAAAAAAAACACTTTTACACCTACACAACGCGACGCAAGTCCCCGATAGCTTACAATTTTGGTATTCAGGTGACTATCGCAATACAAATCCATAGAGGTTCGTACACAGGCACGCATCAATGGATAACAAAGTCGTAACGTATCGGAGACTTGCGTCGCATTTTATACGAAGGGGCTAATAGGACAACAAATAAATCTTTTAGACAAAACATTAAATCGATGAGTTTTGAAGTACTTGACCGAATTAAGGAGAGTTTCGAGTCTCCTTGAAACTGTCGAAATAATATCCTCTTGTTCAGTTAATCGAAATATTCATCAGCCAATGTAAATTTAGTTCAAACTTGGATTATGCTGGCTTCGTCGTTACCTGGCTGAGAGGTAAACTCAAATCTGTCAAGATCTACGAGTATCAATCATGGCAGTTATGCAGTGCATCCGAAGTTTGCATAGTTTAATAGGAACTAGATTCTGAAGAGGTAGGAAGTTATATGGGTTGTTAGCCTTAGTTGGCCCTGAAACGGAAAGAACTTTTAAGCTATTGCATAGCTTTTATCGCGGGCTTTGAGCGCGGCGACCGAATCAAGAAATTCCGTAACGGTGGCTGACCATAGCCTAATTAGTAGAGTAACTTCCCATAGAGCAACTATGAGATCATATTCTCGTTAAATATTCGCGGTAGGCGATATTCTTTTTCTTTTTTTTTTATAAATAATATTTTTTTAAATACGGTGCACTGAGTATTTCTCCTGTATCGTGGATGCGTTTACGAGTATAGAAACTCACCTAAACAAACACCTAGACCCGGAACAACTACTTCCAAAACATATAAATGTTTGTTCCGTGCGGGGACCGAACCCGTGACACACTACGCAGCAGTTGATCGCTCAGCCACTGTGCCTACCGTGCCGTCTATAAAGAAAGAATTGAAGGAACAGGGCCTATAGCCAAACGGCAAGCGATAATCGTTAACGCTCAGCAGTCACTAATATGTTTTCAACTGTTTAACCCCGAGCATAAAGTTGAAAATATATTAAAGTACCTGGACAGATTATTTTCGTTTGTTTTGTCCGCTACCGCTCAGCAGTCTTTTATAGATTATCAACTTTATGACCTGGGTATAGAGTTGAAAATGTATAAGTGACCGTTTGGCTATGGACCCAGGATGGTTTTAGACAGTACGAGTCTATCAGTTCCTTTCATCGTCATCTTCATCAGCCTATAATGTACCCATTGCTGGGACACAGGCCTCCTCTCTGTGAGAGGGAGTGGGCCATAATCCACCACGCGGGCCCAGTGCGGGTTAGTAGATGTCACATGTCTTCGAATTTTCTGGTTCTAGGACAGGCCGGTTTCCTCACGATGTTTTCCTTCACCTTATTGAGAACAGTGGTAATGAAATAAATTACACAAAGTAATTCGCCCGGCAGGGTTCGAACTCACGACCTACAACTCATAAGTCGGGGCCGATACCCAATGGGCCAACACTTCTCTACACAGACAGTCCCTTTAGCTCCTCATTATATTGATATTTACATAAAAAAAGGCTGGTTTGGTTCTAAAACCTTTTTTATCGCAATAACGAACTCTTTCAATATACCATAAAATCAATAGCGTTGCACACATAAAACGCTTTAACGTTTAAACGTTTACATTTTAAAAGCTTTTGAAACGAAGTTACGTATTCATGAAACAGAATACAATACAGCAAAAATGAATTGTGTCCGACGCACAAATTCACGCCACTCGCAACACCCGCTCTCGCCTCCGGTGGTGAACTCGTTTCACAGTGGATGAAACTTACTATTTGCATAACTATCGGTTATTTGAATTTTATTTACCACGAGATATTGAATCTGTATTGTTTATTTTAAAATCAAGGACTGTCAAGAGTGACTGACGTCAAAAATTTTCTTCCTCATTTTTATTTTGTGCAAATTAATTTTTAATAGTGTATTTTATCATTAATACATTCTAATTAATGATAATAATTACAAAGTGCCTTTATTTCATAGTAATAAGGTTGTTTTTCTTCTGGTTGTTCGTATTGGCCGGTGACGCTAAACAGTCTGATTGCAGCGCGTCATGAGAGAAATTCTTAGTATACAACAACAAAAATAAAATTGCCAAGAAATTGCTAACATGTTCACATTTCCTGGATGATTGCGGCTGGGGCTGGTAGCCGCCCAGGCTGGTAGTAGCTTGCGACCACTGGTGTATGCAGCCTGTGCTTTATGTCGCTGAGCTCTAGACGCCGGGCTCCTGCCTAGAACACCTGCAGCCGCTGCCTGGGCTGTGCTCTCTTTTTGGTGCTAACAGTGAAAGTGTTTCAGACTACCCTTTTTTTATTAGTGTTTATTTTCAATTTAGTTCTTTTATATAATAGTCACTTTGTTGTTGTTTCCTTTTTAGTTTATTATAAGTACCTACTTGCTTTAATCATATTTATTTTTAAGCCTTTTTTAATATAATATATGAGTGGTACCAGCAGCGATGTGGCAGGTAGTACATGTCAATCTTCAACATCGCTGACCTCCCTGGAGAGATGCCCACTTTGTCCCCAGGCACGATTTTTTAAAGGTAAGCGGGGTCTGAATGTACATATCGGAAAGGCGCACAAACCGCAAAATGCACCAAACGCAGACCCTGTCTTACCCCCTGGAACTTCTACACATACGACACCCTCTTCTGACCCACTTTGGAAAATCCTTTCAAAATTCAAAAATTCTGTCCCTATTTTAAAGCGAGTCCCCCGAGGCGCCAGACCTCTGGTTGCACAAAATTTGGCTAGTTGTGTCCGCCTTGCCGTCCGGGAGAACTCGTTTAGTGCTTGGGTAAAACTGCTCACCTTCCCTTATAGAATCCTTCATGTTCAAAAGAATTTGGCAACCAAAAAAACATTAACCACACAAATTAAAGAAAATTGTAACGTTTCGGCTCAAAGTTTAGATTCCAATTTATTAACACCAACACCAACTTATAACAATAGCAATATATCCCACTTAGTAGAATCTAAGTTAGGGGAAGGTGACATAAGTGGTGCAGCCAGGATTCTCTTCAGTAGCGATGTGGTTGCACCGTGTTCTCCAGAAACACTTGCAGCTCTGGAGTCTAAACACCCTGCCCCAGCTGATGACCTTTCCTTTCCCGACCCTCCTGACCCGGAAATTCACTGCCTCACCGTTACAGGTCGAGAGTTGATCGCGGCCGTTTGCTCCTTCAGGAGCGGCTCAGCCGGTGGCCTCGACGGCCTAAGTCCCCAACATCTAAAAGACCTTATCTGTTTGGGCGCCGGGGAAGCTGGTGAGTCATTGCTGAAGGAGCTTACAGCTCTGATTAACCTCATGCTCTCCGGCAATGTAAGTGAAGCTGTCATCGACGTCTTGTACGGAGCAAATTTATGTGCCCTGCGTAAGAGGGATGGCGGTATTCGTCCCATTGCCGTGGGAACAACCTACCGTCGTATGGCAGCCAAGATTTGCTGTAAATTCTTTAGTGAGGATGTTTCAAAAAAATTTCAGCCCCTGCAGCTAGGTTACGGCTCTAAAGGGGGCTGTGAGGCTGCCGTACACGCTTTATCAACCTACCTGAATTCTGGCAAAGGTGAGGTCATCTTGAAGGTTGACATTAAAAATGCCTTTAATTCGGTTAACAGGGACACCTTGTTGGCTGAAACTAAAAAAGAACTTCCCCAAATCTATAGTTTTCTTTGGCAATGTTATAGACACCCATCTAAATTACTGTATCGGGACAACCTTTTAGAATCTGCTGTTGGCTGTCAACAAGGTGACCCCCTCGGGCCAGTGATTTTTAGTTTAGCTATTCACCCAATAGTTCGTCAGCTAAATTCTAAATTTAACGTTTGGTACCTTGATGACGGGACCTTGGGTGGCGATGTTGACACCGTTCTGAATGATCTCATTTTCTTGAAGAATGAACTACATTCCATTGGCTTAGACCTCAACCTTTCGAAATGTGAACTTTTTTTAGCGGACAACACCGACAGACAATTGACAATTCCTAAATTTTACTCAATAGCCCCAGACATCAAAATTATTGATAAAACGTCTCTTCGCCTCCTAGG
Organism: Agrotis puta; assembly: GCA_943136025.2. Lineage (NCBI taxonomy): Eukaryota > Metazoa > Arthropoda > Insecta > Lepidoptera > Noctuidae > Agrotis > Agrotis puta. The sequence goes on along the minus strand of OW964169.2, from coordinate 14,893,271 downwards.
GTCGCCAATTTTTGACAACTCTTTTCCTGACTTTATTGACGAAAAAATTCAAAATTTCCGTGATGTTTCAGGTAGATTGCTCGAAATTAACATGCATTCAGCCATTACTATAATTCGCTATTGTTGTTTTGGCCCTAAATTGATATATTTCCTTCGTGCTTCCCATTTATGGAAGCTCAATCATCTTTTGGACAAAATTGACCTCATTATCAGACATACACTGTCATCCATTTTAAACGTGGCTTTGGACGACCGAGCTTGGATTCAAGCTACTCTTCCCATTCGCATGGTTGGTCTCGGCGTCCGCAAAATTTCTAGTATCAGTTTACCGGCGTTCATTTCTTCAGTTCACAGTACTGAAAAATTAGTCAGGAATATCCTGGCTTCCACACTGACTGATTTTGATGTACCGTGCTTCTCTCAGGCTCTGGACGCTTGGAAAATCGCTTCCCCGAATACCGATCAACCCGGCAACCCATCTTCCCAGCGTCAGTGGGATGAACCGCTCTGCAGTGTAGTTCAGAATAATCTACTTAACACATCTGCTACTACTGCTGAGCGTGCGCGCCTGCTGGCTGTGGGTAGGTGGGAGTCGGGTCTTTGGCTTCACGCACTGCCGTCGTCGAGCATCGGTACCTTACTCGATGACACTACCTTCCGCCTCGCTGTTTCTCTCCGGATCGGAGCCCCACTCTGCTCTCCTCATCGCTGTCACTGTGGTGAAGTTGTCAATAGCCTCGGACACCATGGTCTTGCAGCCGTAGTGCTGGCCGTTTTGCGCGGCACGCGAACCTAAACGACATTATTCGACGAGCTCTTGTTACCGTCGGCGTTCCAGCTGTTTTAGAACCCAACGGCTTGGCACGCGACGATGGCAAAAGACCTGACGGTATGTCTTTGTTTCCTTGGAAGATGGGTAGGCCTCTAGTGTGGGACGCAACCTGTGTCGATACTCTTGCGCCATCTCATCTTCCAAGTTCATCGTGCTCTGCTGGCGCTGCTGCTGCGGTTGCTGAGAACCTCAAACGGCGCAAATATAGCAACCTTAGTAGTAACTATATTTTTGAGCCGTTTGGGGTTGAAACTATAGGGCCATGGGGTCCGAGTGCTCACAGCCTCTTTAAAGAAATCTCTAAAAGACTTATTGACGCTTCCCGTGACCCAAGAGCTGGCTTTTACCTTGGCCAGAGGCTAAGTATTGCCATACAGAGAGGCAACGCCGCCAGTCTCTTGGGCACATTACCAGCTGACAGCGTTGAGGATGAATTTTTCGATGCTCTATAATATGTAGTTTAGTTTAGTTTTATTTTAATTTTGTATTTTTATATTTATGTATACTTAGGAATAAATATATAATTTTTGATTTATTATTTTGTAATTCAATGCAAAATATTTTACATTGAGAACAATTATAAATCCAAATCAAGAATTGGTTCTAAAAGCTCGTTCGAAATAGATATTCAAGGTTACGTTTATTCGCATGGAGATGAAACTTGGTTTGATTGTTTATATCATCGATATATGAAAGAATTGTGCCTTATAGCTTATAGATACTATTATAAAACTAAGGATGCTAGACCATCAGCACGTCCCCATAGGAACAAAGGCCGCCCCCATAGGAACAAAGGCCGCCCCCATAGGGCCAAAAACCTGCCAGGATAGCAGGACTGTCCGAACTGGTTACAGTGTAAAGGGAAATTGAAAGAACATGGTGGATTTTCAGTCAGTGAGAATCTGACAGCCCTTTCCACGCCTCATTTGTCAATTATTCCAAAACAAATTTAAAGGCTATCAGCACAATCATCATATATATATATTCTTTATTGTGCACAAAATTTACAATAAAACTAAACTTAAAATTATATTCACAAAGGCGAGCTTATCTCTTTAAAGAGATCTCTTCCAGCCAACCATCATCATCACTTCCTGCATTTATCTCAATCATTTGGGGTTGTTACCGCATATCTTCATCTGATTCCATAGTTTCCTATTACTTGACAACTTAACAGATCACGAGCCCAATATAAGTACAGACGCCATCAAGATCAACCTAAGTACATCTATTTGTCAATTTTCTTTAATAGATTTCAACCTTATAACAATAATGGAAGGTTAATGTTCAATTGGTAAAATTTGACAGTCTGGGGTAGATCGACCTGCTGGCGTCCTGTACAAGAACATTTCACTATTTCAATCATTTTAGCGTATAAGTAATTTTCAAACAACAAAAATAGCCGTTCCCTCAAAGCTATAGTATAGGCAAGTCATCAATATATAGACATCACCCACTCACAGACACGTGTCTATCTGCCGCTACAATATTGGATCAGATTGCGGTGAGCACAATCCGCTGGCATTTCATTGGAACACGTTCGGATATCCAGACGTAGTAGTGTGTAGCAGGTATCACATTGTGTTTTTCTTTCCCTTTTCTTTCAGTGCCTTAGTAAGAAAATGCATATTTTTTTTATCTATCGATTTTTTTAATAATTTATTTATACTGCATACTATCTCGGCTGAAGGTAAACGAAGATGTGGGCGACACTGAAGCATGGTACTTGTATTTGCCTAATATTTATTGTACGAGTAGATCGCCTATTCCATTGTGCCTGCTGCATTTGATTTACAAGAACTTTGCATGCTGTAAGACATGTACAGTTTCTCCTGTATCGTGGATGCGTTGACAAACATGTTTTAAACTCACATTCACAAATAGCCAGACCCGGAACAACCTATAGGTCATTATGAAAACATTATATTTTTTCTTTTTATTTGCAATGGATTTTCTCTTGGTCTCCATTTAGCCAAGAAGCAAATATGTGACTTAGGATAGAGCGAGCTCACCCAGAAGGAACAGGAACCCCTGCGCGTGCGCACCGTGCGATCCCAGTAAAAACTATTTGACACTTGACTCCGATGAGATGTTGGTCGCGAGTCAAGCAGCCATGATGAGGACTAGGCCGCCATCACCAAGAATAGGGTGAATTTAATTAGTTTAGAATTTCAGCAGCATGTGCCTACTTGGTTTTTACAGGTATATCTATCGCATAAACTACGACACGGGAAAATTATTCGAATATTTTAACAATCCATGATGAAAAATAAAATTTATGATGCTCTCAAAGTTTTTATCGGCATGAGTGTTAAAGATGACGATCGATGTTAAATATTTTATGATCACTCCGAGCAGAGTTATAATTTTCCAATGAATATTGGAGCTCATAAATTCCACGACACTTATATACTACAGGTAGATGTTTAATAGCTCATCGATAAAACCTGCATCAAGGAAGTTCTGAGTACTGAGTACGTACCTACCTAAGTATTCATTGCGTCGCTTCTTCACACTGAGATCGAGAAATTCGTTGATATGGCACCGTAAGGTTGTCTACCTTGACTGCGAGGATCGCCCGGACATGGTGAAACATACGGTGCAGGACTGCCCTGTTTGGGCAGAGCACCGCCATGTCCTCACAGAAGCGATAGGCGCTGACCTCTCGCACCCGGCCATTGGTCGAGGCCATGCTGCGGGGCGAGACAGAATGGGAAACGGTCGCCACGTTCTGTGGAGCAGTCATGCTAGCGAAAGACGAGGCGGGACGCGTGAGGGAGAAGGCAGCGTCCACCTCACGACCCAGCCGCCGCGGGAGACGCCCACTGCATTGGACGTCGCGAGGCGATTTCCGGCCACCATAGACACGGGCATGCGAACGGTGAGTATTGGGCGACTCGCCGTCCGATCATGGACCATGCTCAGGTCGATGGCGAGTCGTGTTCCACGCGCGCCTGAAAGAGCTGTCACAAAGCAAGCGGCTCTATTAAATTTCTAATTAACTGTCAGTTCTTACTTAGGCCTCCCACACCAAAAAAGACATGAAAACTAGTATTTAGCACCCTCCCATCATTAAACCCACGCGTTGACTGCCTACAAGTGAAGCCTCTCCCTCGCGTTTATTTTGCTTAGCTGAGAATGAATTCTTAATCGAATGTCAGGCGTGGTAAATGCTCGGCTCTCAACTCAACGCATCCAAGAACCGCCTGTAATTACTTTTGAGTCAATGCTGTTTATGTTCTAAGCCTCTAAATAATAGCTGGTGTTATTGGATCTTTTACGTTTTAATTTCGCAGGAGGATAAAAACTTATAAACTAACTGTCCTGTAAGCACGTAGGTGAATGGGTACCTATTTTGTGAAACGCCAGAAGTTTCAAAGTGGAAAATGAAAAAAGTTAGTGTCCTTTTTTTAAATTGGTTAAATTAACCAAATAGGTAGTGTAAAAAATATATATCGGTAACCTATTTATTGAATTTACCAATTTATTATGATCAAGCATAAAAATATGCACTAATTTTAATTCGATGGATTTAAGAATACGTAGGTATTTTATTAAGTATACAATACCAGCTGAATCCAACAAAATTGTGAAGAGGCTAGAAAGAATATAATTATTGATGATATTCTATTGCTAACTCTTTAAAAATCTTGAAGAAAAAAAAATTCAACGTAGGTACTTAAATAAAATCTACAAGCTAATTTCGAGGCGAACGGCGTCGCTGACTAGGTTGTCGCCCGAACTCCCCAATGGTTGGTTGACCTAATTTCTTCACCCCTTCTAATAGCAACACTAGCTCAGGGTCTATTATCTTTGCTCCCAGGGCAGATGGCCTCCCATCTTATCATATAAAAGTACTCTGTGCATCTTATTATGACCTTATAGAATGATGCATAATGCATTTATTGATGCTTCTTCTTCTTCTTATCGTATGGTTGATGAACAACCTGGTGTCAGAGTTTAAACCGCCCGTAGGCCTCTGACATGGCTTCACACACCGTTGAAAAAACTCTCAGGTGTGCTGGTTTCCTCACGATGTTTTCCTTCACCGTTTTTAGCAAGTGATAATTAATTTATAATACGCACATGAATTCTAAAAGACATTGGTGCGTGCCGGGGTTCGAACCTGCAACCTTTGACTTGACAGTCCAACGGTCGTACCACTCGGCTATCACTGTTAAAGTGATTTCACGTAGGTACGCGAAAGCTTGATTTGAAAAAGTTAACTATTTTTCTTTCTTAATTTGGCAAAGTTGAAAACTTTGTGTTTATTGGTCGTAAAGGAAAACCTAATCAATCTAAACTGTGCTTTGTGGAACATGCGATTCAAAATGTAAAAACTGACTAGCCGAACTAGCTCGAGAAGCGAGGGACCAAACATTTTTACGCTAATTTTTAATGTCACCTAAGTAAAGTAGAGATATAGAGCCAAACAAATAGGTATTTGTTTCGTGCGGGTATCGAACCTGCGACAGCAGGTAATCGCTCAGCCACTGCCTATCATACCAACAAAGTTTGAAGAGTGAAGCTAAATAGTCTGAAAATCAACTTTATTCCGGACAATATGATTACTTAGTTGATTACTTGTATCTTTTGCCAACCTGAAACCAATATAAAACGTATACCTAATAAATAATCAGTTTATTCTAAAGCTATTTTGTTTTCTGATACCATAGAGCTTCACCTGCAATGACAAAGGGCAGCTCTCTTCGAAAGCGAATCCACTCGACCTTGATTTTAAATCATGTAACCATTTCGTTCACATGCGAAGTGAAGTGAGTGTCGAACCGAAGAGCGGTAATATAGAGCTGTGTTCGGTTCGGTGATATTTTATGAGTTTATTTTAAAATATTTGCACGATCGTGCCACCGATTCGGTATAAATACTCAAAATGTACAATAGGAATTTAACTAATAAATATGTATTGCGATTATTAAAAATAAATAATTTTGCTTTGGCTGTATGTTGTGAGATATGTGTCATCGATTGACGTTTAGAAGTGAGATGTCAGACAGACATGATCCTTCTAGATAAGCTGAATGGTATAGTTACAGTTTCTATGTAAAGTTTGTTTCAGTGTTCTGATTAATTAAATACCAAATAAAACCCTACGCATTTTTTTATCGATATTCTTACATTCTCTAGAACTTTCCTGCCAATCCCTAGCGTAATTGTGTGATGACTACTGTGTTATTAAAATGAATTCGTTACAAAAACTACTAAATACTACGGAAAGAGCGGCTCATCCTTCATCGGCCCAAATTCACGCCCTACTAAACTTTTTTGAGAAGAAACCAAGCCTTGCAAAGGGTTTTCCAAAAGTTCCCAGTGCAAGAGACGCAGCCCGTAAAACGTGGGAAAAGCTAGCGATTCAACTCAATGGTTTAGAAGGCTGTGTTAAAACATGGAAACAATGGACTAAAGTTTGTAATTTTGGCACTAATTACTTTTAAAACTCCTAGTAGCAAAAATGACTTAATTATTATTATTACCTATATCATTTATTTCAACCAACTAGGATCATATTCACAATTAAAATAATTAAACAATAACATACCTACCTAGTGTACACAATATAAATAACATCAATTAATTAAATGAAAGAATATCAATTAAAAACTTTATAAAATTTAATTTTTTTAATGAAAATGTTAATAGTAGGTATTGTACCGATTGTTGTTTTAGTATTGGGCTGATAAAAAAGGTGCTGTTAAAAAGAAGGCCGCATTACAATCTATATCTAGAAATAATGGTGGTGATGAAGAGGAGGTAGAGCTTTCCGAGATTGAAGAAAGGATCTTAACATTAGTGGGTGGTTACAAGCATTTAGATACTAGTACAAATATTGAAGTAAGTTGAATAATAACTTTACTGAGTACTGTTTTTAATGACACAGTTTGAATAAATGAAAATGTTGTTATTTCAATGTTTCAGGCTCATGGTGGACAGTTTCCTGACAATAGTCTGAATTCTACCCGGTTAATAGGGCAAAATCCAGTACCATCACTACCAATGGTAAGTTATTTTATCTATGAATGAAATTATGAAGAACTCTGATCTCCCTTTTTTCACATGTCGTTCTTATAGTGTATTTGCATCTGAAAGTACCTATATTATAATTAAATTCTTGATTTCTAAATATTTTCTGGATGAGCAACAACACCAACGTATATTCTTTAAGATTTGCTAAATGAAAATGTTCCTGTTGCAGAGATGACTGCCTTTGGTGCTTCAAAGGCTTCTGAATGGCATTAACCACTGTTAATGCCATTCAGAAGTGTGATTTGTAAACATTTATTTGTATTGAAACAGTGGTGCAAGTTCAAAATAGGACCTAGGGCCAAAGGAACAATTCATTTATAAAAAATATATATTGGCCTCAATTTACCCCGGAGACAAATAATATGTGAGGTCTCTTGGCGAGTTCCATATCCTTACCTGGAACTCCTGCACACCGATAGAACACCGCAAAAACTGATTGGCCCTGGTGAGGAGTACCACCGCCAATGGGATCACTCAGCCGTCACCACAGGTGTTGTTCTAGATAGATCCAACACATCCCAAACTATACCACTACTACAACTATACAGTAATCTTGATGTCTCATCTTAGATAATTCTCAAATCTGTAGGTTCCCTTTTTTTACCGTGGTACAATCATCAAATGAGTCCTCCCACCCAGGGCACGGCGGGAGGGATTGTCAGACTCGTACTGACAAAAATCCACGGTGTCCTTCAATAGCCCTTTACGTTCCAGGGTCACGGTAATTGGATAAGTCCTTTGACCCCGATATACTCTAAGAGGGGGGCCCGGTCATTGTGCTGACACTGTTTGAGGCGCGCGTGAAACACAACGCGCCGTTGACCCGGGCATGGTCCATGGACGGACAGCGAGTCGCCCATTTCTCGCGGACCGCATGCCCGCGTCCTCCCAAAATTAAAAATTCTCGTCTTATTTTATGCAGGAAATGCTGGTCGTCGAAGATTCAGAACAATCAGGATCGGATCATGGAGCTGGATTAAATTTCGCCAAGTTTCAGGTAGGTTTCCTTGCTAGTTAATGTTATAAATTGCGAAAGTATATAAATACACTATCTGTTATATTTACACTTCACTTGGGTACCTACCTATTTTTATCAGTTGTAGAGCTAGATTGTGTCTTTTACAGGAAAGTACAGACAACCAACTGCTTGAGAGTTCTCGTGAATCAAATACTGAAAGGCCTATGACACCAAATTCAATCAGTCGAAAACGTGAAGAATCTCACACGGATCCACTCTCCGATTATATTCCTATTTTGAAGCGGCAACGTGGAACGCAATTTTCTACTATTCGTAGTGAAAACGAAGAAGCTGTGAGAGAATGTGATTTGTATGGCCAACTTCTTGCTCAAAAGTTGAAGCCATTAGACACAGATGACAGACTTGTGTTAATGAACGATATTGATAATCTTGTGTTCAAATATTTGATAAACATCAGGAGGCGAAGGAATTTATCTGTAAATGGGCAACTGCCGTCACACCAAACGAATTCAGATGATAGTCAATCCATTAATAGTGCTCAGAAAAACATAATGAAATCTCTATCAACGTCCGAGTTGTTATCCAGATTAAAAGCGGAGATTGATTTATGATAACTTATTGTGTTATATAGGTATGCTTTGTGGATATAAATTGATATTTTCGTTACTGTAATATGCCTGCCCTGTGGGAGATGGAACAAAGTGCAGTTCTCCTGGAGGTACTAGGTAATAATTGCGGTCATTCTTCTAGTTGTACTATGCAAAATTTAGTGTAAAAATTAAGTGTCCACAGTGTATATATTATTGTGTATCATGAAAAGGTCGAATGAGGTATTTAGTCTATATTGATTTTCAATATAAAGACAATGTGTAAGGACTGATAAATTAAAACACCTTTTCTCCATTTCCATCACGGAAGAGTGTGTTATATTATTAAATCATATTAACAAAAAATCTTGCTATGTCCTTTTATACATTAGTCAAACGAAATACATTTAAAATGCGAGGGTTCAATAAAAACAACACGACATACAACTACTGAATCTTTAATTATATCCAACAAGTACTCTTAAGCGAATCTTTTTTTAAATCATACTTAACTAAAACATAATCGCTAAAACTCGAATCTTTCTCATTTGTATGTCAGATACAAAAATATTTATATCTTATATCAACAGAAAATCCACTCATACCATGTGATACACTAAACTTATTCAAATAAAACAACGCACTCATAATTTCAGCGTCCATCGTCCGGGATACTCGACTAGTATCTTAATATAAAATGTATTCACAAGCCAGTGGCGCCGGCTTTCAATATGAAGCCACGATGTACAGATCACTGTCTGAGTCTGCAACAAAACAGTATGCGAAATAAGAAAGCGAACTAAATAAGCGCGAGCACAGATGGGCTACAATATGATCAAGAAAGCAAGTGATAAAACGTGCTTATCAATTCACACTAAGCGTTAGTACGGGACAACAGTTTTAGAGAAAAAAAATTACATATCTTCTCCAAATCATACTAGTATGTAATTGTCTTTTTCTGAAAGTTGATGTGCCCATTTACGCCGATGTTCTGTTCTACCCGTTGAAAGGGATCATAGAAGAAATTCTTTTGCAGCTATGTTTCAAATTGTAGTCCATCTATCTTCACCCTCACTCTGTGTTAATTATCCATAAATAATATCAGTAGCACATACACTTAACAACTTAACATAACGTTTCAGACAAAGAAGTACATAACTTTCTTTTGTACAATTCATGCAAATAATAACAAATCATGTTTCAAGTGAATACAACGATAAGATGTAAAGATTCAGCTAAAACTACTCACAAACTCTACTTTAAGTATCACTCTTCCAAAGCTTGATAGTCTTGTCATTCTCGAGCGCCGCAGACGCTATGATGTTCTCGGTGGGGTGGCATGCAGTACATAGCACAGTGTCCGTGTGTCCAGACAACCGCTGTACGATTTCTTTTGATTGCAGGTTCCAGATGTACACCAAGTTATCTTCTGAGCCCGATACTATCCACTGTGGACAAAGGAGATTGTTATGTTGGCTTCTTATGGAATAACGCGCTTGCATCTTCAACATTTTATATCGTATTGGTGACAAACAAGCATACGGCCCGCCTGATAAACAGCGGCTAACGTAACATATAACAACACGTGCGCGTTGCCGACTCCCATAGAGCCAATCTTCCGCGCTTTTCGAAGAGTCCGATGTAGTAAATCCCATACCTCGAAAGGGTGAGAAGAGGAATTTTACACATATGACAAGGACATGATGGTTTAGTATCCCAATTCATGATAAATAGTTTTTCTAAGTTTTACGAATCAAGTAACGTTATTAACGAAACATGAACAATTAAGTTATCCAGCACAGCTTGGAAAAATGTCGTGTCATTAGGTAGCAATTACCAGTAATAGTTCTTGCCTAGAAACACGTACAGCGTGGCGATCTTAAGCGCTTTTTGTTAATCACGCGTGGTATAATTGATTGCATAATTAAGACAATTTTCATCTGATTTCTTAATTATTCTATTATTGGATTACTGCAAACTGCAAGGATAAACTGTGGGAATTCAAATTTTGCCTTGACATACTTGCAATCTCTTATCAGCTAGCTACCGCAAGATACAGTTTTAAAAATCTGTGGAGCGTTTGAACTGATAAGCCGCGAATCTGATGAAATAATGTTTCCCGAATGAAGAAACGAAAACACGTGGTTAGTTTTAGAAAAGGAGAGAAATTAGGTTTACGTTCTCCATCATTGAGGTCACTAAAAAAAACTTTTCGCAAGCTCTTAGCAAGCCTGTCCCAGTGAATATTTTTCAGCAAAAAGAACCAGTGGTGTAGCTAGGTGGGGAGGGAAGCTGGCGTTTGAGTAGTAACTTAGAACTCTAAGAGCCAAACCTGATTTCGCCAACCGAGTGCCTCCGATACTCGCGCTGACTCTTGTTGAAAGATATCGTGATTACGTTTTATTTATATCTGGGAACGATCGGTTTGAGAAAAAAATGGAAAACCAAATTGCGTCTAAAATTGGACGGTATTTTTTTCAAATGTAAGTACAACCCGATAAAAAAATTCCTGGTGTCTTAACCCCCCCTCTACATAATTTCCCACTACGCAACTAAAAAGGACTGTTATGATGATTCAAGTAAGCTCTTACCTTTCCACCAGTAACACTGAAGTTGGCAAAGATACAGTATTTCTCGTTCTTATGTCCCGTGTATGTCTTGAGGCACTTGCCCCGACTGTAATCCCAGAGTTTGAGGGTGTTGTCAAGCGTCGCAGCCAAGATATATTTGCCGTTTGGAGAGAACTTCACAAAGGAAACCGGCGGGTTGTCGTCGTCTATCAACGTCTTTAGACATTGACCTGATGCTGTATCCCAGATTCGACTGAAAGTAGAAAACCGTTTCGTTTTTAAATGTCTTCCAACTGGATAGAAAGTCTGAACAAAGCAGCTGAGTTAAAACTAAATGCAATTTCGGAAGTTCTGATATTCCTAATTTAAGTGAACCGCGATAAACAAACAAGAAAAGCTTACTTGAAGTAAGTCACATTACCAAGTAAAGTTCGATATCATTTTAAAAATTAAACTAGTAATTTAGGTTCTTACCATAATCCATCATAACTTGACGATACTATAAGGCTGCCGTCTCTGTTGAAATGTACAGCTGAAACTGGATCCGAATGCGCCGGTAGTGTCTTCAAACATTTACCTGGAAACAACAATAAATATTATTTCAGATTTTTTAATCTTTACGACACAATGCACGAAAGGTAGATCGCCTACAAGATAATCGAGCAGCTACAAAAATGTCGGGATAGGAGATGAAGAAAAATAAATTAAAAAATGGGGAGCTTGGTCTATGATCAATAGATTTCCGTATTACAACGTGAGCAGGAGACGTACCGATTTGGCCAGGATGTTAATAGTATAAATAGTGCACTAACCCACTTCTACAGGAGTAGCAAGCGTGACATTTACGATTGTTTCATGTAGGTCCACGTGGATATTATTAGAAGTAATTATCGTTGTGAAAATATGTCGAAAGTCGTGTAGTGAACGGTGAAAATGTTTTCACATTATGGTGTATATTAACACCTGCCTGCGTTGCGCTGCACGCCTGGCGAGCGTTGTGTAACGAAGTATGTAGTTTCGGTGTGCGTTACCCAGGCAAAATGTTTTGCTTTAGAGAGATGAGACTTAAACAAATAATTTGTTTAAATTTGTTTAATCATTAGTTTTTGATTTGGTTGACGTAAACCAATGTAATTAAATGGTTTCAAAAATCAGAAGAAACGGGTTTGCAAGTAAACCAATACACTTATAACCAAATAAACAGCTGTAAAAAATACCCGTGGTTCGACGCTTGTTTACATCAGAAATATTAGATTTCATACTTTACACATTAAGAAGATAAAAACAAATTTGATTTATTTTAGACTGGTCGTACTTTAGCGATCAAATACGCAGTTCCCATAACATTAAGAAACATGGCATACTTTAAACAAATTAAAATGATTCCTGAAAATTCCTTCCTGTTAATTGCAGCTTTGAATTACGGCTCTAATGAAAGTTATCTCAAAAACAAGATTATGTCAGCAATTCTCTAATGAGCCGACCAAATTGAAAAGGTCACATAAAAGCGACCGCACCATACATAAGCGCAACCATCTGAAATGAACAGGATAATATAGATGTTTTGTTAGTACAGTTGAATACAAAAGTTTTCTGGTCAGGTTAGTTAAAATAATAAAATGGTTAAGATTCATTATTTTTATTTAAAAAATCAGTCTCATACAAATTATATGTATTGCTTTGCCTTAGCATCAACATTTTTAGAGAAAAATCACAGATAAGTTATAACCTACTTACTTAATTTTAATATTTGGATACATTAATAGTTTGTACAATTTTCCTTAGGAGGTACTAATAACGTAGGTTGATAGATGGACTCCATTTCACCTCGACTCACAGTATGGCATTTTAATATGAGTTTTGTTACGTGTTACTTAGAGTGAATATTTTAACATTACATGTGACTGCCACAGGTGGATAGCCATTGAAATGATAAAAAAAACTATATACTATATTTTCCTAATTGTAATGAAGAAAATGGCAAAGTTTTTTTTTGTGCCGGGGCTAATTGTGTTTTGGGTCACTTTTGACGAGTTTTCTTTATTCTGATTCACACCAAAAAGCGTACATTAATATATGCTGAATGACTATTTTATACTGAAACACAACTGTACTGTAAAATAAAAACATTTAATACTCACATCGTTCAAAGACGTCGTCGTACACACACACATAAACCACAAGCACTTCTCTCCAAAACACTTGGTTCACGACTGATTGTTTCATTGGTTCGGTCGGAGCTAGCGTACCCATAGATAGAGCGTACTCAACTACTCACAGCTAAAGAGTAAGTAAGACAAGGCATATAGCTGTTGCGTTGCATTGCACACAGCGATGCGCGCTGCTCTGACTAGCATCAAGAACGTTAAAACGTTTTTAGCGTGGCTTTGCGTTGTGGTATCAAAATAAAACATTTGGTTTAACAGAAACAACAAATTAAGTACTAAAAATATAGCTACATGTATATATGTTTGTATTGTTTTAAATCACACCATAAATTATACACTATGATATTACACTTCTATTAACTAGTAAAAATTGTGTAATATGGTACTGCACTTAAAAAATATTAAAAAATCGGCTTCACGAATAACGTTTTTCTGCTTAACTGTACAAAACATCGGTTACCAAGCTGCTAATTTGCGAAGATTACCCGTACGTACGGTGCAGTCGCTTTTACGTGACCTTTTCAATTTGGTCGGCTTATTAGAGAATTGCTGACATATTCTTGTTTTTGAGATAACTTTCATTAGAGCCGTAATTCAAGGCTGAAATTAACAGGAAAGAATTTTCATGAATCATTTTAATTTGTTTAAAGTATGCCATGTTTCTTAATGTTATGGGAACTGCGTATTAGATCGCTAAAGTACGACCAGTCTAAAATAAATCAAATTTGTTTTTATCTTCTTAACGTGTAAAGTATGAAATCTAAAATATCTGCTGTAAACAAGCGTCGAACCACGGGTATTTTTTACAGCTGTTTATTTGGTTATAAGTGTATTGGTTTACATGTAAACCCGCTTCTTCTGATTTTTGAAACCATTTAATTACATTGGTTTACGTCAACCAAATCAAAAACTAATGATTAAACAAATTTAAACAAATTAAGGTCTTTTATTGGTATTTTTTTCAAACTTCTGCGTTGAGCCGTTTTCGAGATCTGGGAAATCCCAAAACGTTACCGCAGCAAAATCTTAAATAACTAAAGAACTATACCACACACAAATTTTGCTATTTATAAACATTTACTACTCAACAAAAGCTATCTATTCATGTATTTGGTTCCGTGCTGAAACTAATTTTTGAAAGACGATTTTGCCTGGGTAACGTTTCAAACGTTACTCCAGCAAAATTTGTTTTTCTTAAATAACTTAAAAACTACAATTCAAACAAATTTTGCTATTAGTAAACAAATTGCTCCTCATGATACACTAATTATTTGTTTAAGTCTCATCTCTCTAAAGCAAAACATTTTGCCTGGGTAACGCACACGTAGTTTCGGATTAGCCGTTTGAAGTACATAGGTACTATGTGCGTGACAGTATGTCACGCCTACGTTTTGATTCATTGTTTAACTTAAGAGATGTAATTGAATAGGTTGGTATTTATGAAGTGGGTACAGAATGTAGATCGTTGACCGCTCTATTCACGCATTCGTGCCAGTTATACATGGTCACGTCACGATAGTAATATAGATAAACAAGAAAATATTACGCTTCAATTTAATCTCATGTTTTTTTCCACGTTGTAAACAAAATTCCGTGAGTCAACCGGGAAATTACGCAGAGAGACGGTTACAAAAATAATACGTATACTATCGTATGAATTAACCTTTTCGCTTGTACGCCATCAAAGCTGTAGTATTATCTACTGCGCACGAAAACATTTGAAATGCCAGTTGTGTAGTTAACGGTAAACGATGCAAAGGGTACTATTTCACTGCTACAAAACATGTTTTTAAATGTCTTGGATAATTTATTAGTCGAGGTTGAAAAGTAGCAGTTTTTATTAGTTATAAATAAGCTCAACGAACGACCGTCTATACATTGCTATTGTCTTGTTTACCTTTTGGTTAGTCATATTTTTGTTTTATATAGATTTTGGGCGGTATAAATAGCACAGAACCCGCCGAGAGATATAAACACTTCCAACAATACCTGGTCAGTCATAATACGACTAGTTTAAGAATTATAAAGGAACAAATGAACAAAAACAACAAACTCATAATTCCAGCCAGGAACAAAATCATAATTCTGTCTTGCTGTAGACAGTTTGGACAAATGACTGAAAATCTTACCTGTTCGTACATCCCATATCCGTACACTTTCGTCAAAACTGCCTGATACAATAAGATTGCTTTGTGGATTAAAATTACAGCAGAACACATAGTTGCTATGTCCCTTCAGCGTCTTCAAACATTTGCCTGAACTTAGTTCCCATACCTGGAACATAAAAATGGGTGATAAAATATTTGTCATGGGTGCTGACTGTTCTATTTTCAGATATATGGTGCAAAATACTTTTTCTAATGAGGCGGAAACATATCATGTTCAGCATAGTTATATTCGTAAATTAAAGGATAGTTCTTTGTGACCATAAATTGCCATTAAGAACACAACAGACATTTTCCGAATTTTGTTGTCTAGTGACATTTGTTATATTTTGTCAATGGGTTATCGTAATGATCAATATGAAGAATAGCTACAATTGTAAGATTCTTTCAATATATACTAATTTTATAAATCTGAAGAGTTTGGTTGAACCTGCTAATCTCAGGAACTGCTGTTCAAATTGAAAAATCATTTTTGTGCTAGCCCATTTATAAATAAAGGCTATATAACATCACGCTACGGACCAATAGGAGCCGAGCAACGGGTGAAACCATGGGTAATGTATTGTGTAAAATACATACTGACATATAAAAATCAGTATGCTCCTTCTTGGGTACAGCAAATAGTATCTACTGAAGTTGGAACCTCAAGATAACTTTTGACACCAAATACCTACTTTTATTGTAACAAAGTGATCAATATTAGATAAATAATGAATTGTTATTGCAACACCAGATATTGAGGCCAGAGGATGAAGTATGCAATGTGCATAACAATACAAGATTAGAAAGAAATTACTTCATTCTTTAATTAGACATCTAAATCAATGGAAGATAAACTAGTTTTTGGCGATTGAAAGAGTGTCCATGGAGTGTCGTGATTGAAAGAGTGTCGTCTTCATAAAGATCTACGCTCTGGAATGAGCACCTACGGTACTTTCACAGTTTTTATGTCTTGTGACTGGGACTGTAGCACCATAACTATTTTTGTACTAGTTTTATTTTACGTCTTTTGACAATTCAAAAGTGCCTGTAATTGGCCTAGTTGAAATAAATGATTTGATTTGAGTTATTTTATTTATATCCCAGTTAATTTATTTCTGATTGTATTGTATTGTATAACGGGCTAGTATCCGCAACTCCACGTCATATGCGCGTATTTTGCGTGCGGATTTTGTTCTGATACAGCATTATTATCTTTGGCACTGTTAAGTGAAGGAGACCAGCAGGTTCAATAAAAAAATAATTTAATATCCCATTTAAGTTCTAATAATAGAATTTTAGAATTCATAATGAATGTCCAGACATACACTAGCTACTAAATTTGCATTGAAACAATCAATCTAAATAAAAAAATTTACATCTGCCCTTAGTCAGCAGATGTTAGCCATAATTACAATGCAAAAAGGTTACAATTTAATTGATGATACATATGCAACTTTTAAAAAGCCCTGATTCTTATCTATTAATGCTGTGGACATAAACATACATTGTTATCTTTTAAGATATCAGTTGGTTCACTGAACTAAGAAGTATTTTATCTACTTTCCCAGACTTTTATAATATAGAAGGTAAGTTTAGTAGTTGACATCAGAGAATTAGAGCAAGTCATGATAAGGGCACCTATTCTTCTTTCTTTATTAAATTAAACTAGAATAACAGTGACATTGTCTATAATAAAAAGTTAAATGAATAGAGCTACTAAGCATAGTATAACAGAATGAAGTACAATGCATTAAAAAAACAATTAAAATGGCCCACAATGTCAAGTGATAACATTACAAAACCTACATTTGAATAACCAGTTTATTTAACTGAATACTACACTTACTCAACAATAAAATTAAAAACATTGAAAATTCTAGATTTATTGTTCTCATATTTAACAGCACAAGCCTTTTCCCTACAGTATTCGTGTGTATGGTGACACAATAATTCGCGTGTGTAAAAAGGTCCTCACGCGATTCCTACTCCCCTCCCCCTCCCCATTCCCGTAGAGATCATTCACCGCGCCTGCGCGACCCCTGTTAACGTTCGGCGTTCAAATTTCGCGCGCAAAAACAGCTATGCTTTTTGGTACTTGTAATTAGGAAGTAACCTTGAATATGAATGGCCAGTAAGTAAAAACATTTTTTTTTGTTAGATGTCTGTTATAAAAGCAGTTGTGTTTATAGATTGTGGTTGATTAAATGAGACATTTGCCATCACCCTTGCCAGATACTAGTTTCTATGACTTATGATTAAATAAATAAAAGTTTACCTTTAAAGTCTTGTCATCACTTGCACTGACTATCAATCTGCTGTCTGAGGACCAAGCCACATCACTGATACCCATTTTGTGTCCAGATATTGTCTTCTCAAATTTGCCATCATAAGCACCCCACACTTTGATGAGTTTGTCAGCGGCTGAAAAGTATATAAAATAAAGTATTATTTACCATTTTATCCATAAATCTTAAATGTAATTAGAATGACCTCATTTTTTGATGTGTGAAGTAGACAAAATTTAATAGTAAGAAACAGGTTAAATACTGATGGCGTTGCTTGCCTAGTAACAGCTGTTTTACATTTAATTAAAGGTCAACAAACTTATTTAAGTCATTGAATTTAGAAATGCTTGGTATATTGTGCATTGTTCGAATGTTTTGCATGATTAGGCCGTGGTGTGTGGACACAGGAACATAAAGAGAGTTAGCACAAGATCTTTTTTTTCTTTAACAACATTTTAATGTAAAAATTTAATCTTGCACAAAATGTGTTGAACAATATCTACACCAAATACCGAGCAAATGTGACTTATTACAGTCAAAAGAGTTTAACTAATATTTAATTATGTGACTACAAAACATTAAATTATTATTACAACTAATAAAAAACAGTGATGTAAACTATTCTTGTAATTTTACTTCCACCTATTGGTTGTCAAAATTCAAGGCCATTCTTTACACTAAACTGTTGCCTCAATATTGCTGAGTAGTCATTCTAAAAAAAAGTTTAAAATGATAATACTAGTTTTATTTATAAATCCAAGTAGGTCATTAGTCCATTAAGGTTGGTAGCCCCCTAATCTTGATTTAGGGCTGGCATTTTACATAAATTACAGTGTAATTTATGAGTTTCTGTTTCCAACTAGAAACAGTAGCCACAATTCCAATTTAAATTGGTAACAGAAGGATTTCACAATATAACATTTGTAATGATTATTAATTTTAAACTGTACTCAAATGCTATTTATAATAATAATCTGCTTATTAACAGACCATCAAGGGCTAGTAACAATGTAGTCAGTCTGTAGATCTTACACAATATAAAGTAACAATGAGTTCACTGCAACAATACAACAGAGGTGTTTTAGGATACATTTCCCCAACAGCCTCATGCTTATCAAAATGGATATTATGCTTATCACATTAGGTTTAAAACTTAGATCTTTCACAAATTGTAGACTTCTCATTGATAATGGAAATTGATAATAGGTAAATAGTATATTGGACATTATCATGACCTCTTCAGAGCTTTATAAAAACAAAAAAATGGGTGACCCCATTTGTTTATTTTCATCAAAGACAAATAAGTTAGATGCACAACTAAATATTATTTGTCAGATTATGTGTAATACTCACAGGAGCTTGCCAGCCATTCTCCATTTGGACTGAATTTAACCGACGACACAGCTTTCGTGTGCCCCGCAAGTGTGAATTTGAGTGTGTAATTCGGCTTCTGGAAACCGACATCGAAATTAGCGCCAAATCGCACGTGCTCTTACAAGTTGAAGTTACATAAACATGTGCCGCCCGCCAGACTGACGCAAACCAATGAAATGCTATGAGAGGACGCTACTTACCGCCACTGAAGACTTGTTCGATTGTGGAGCGGATTGTGATAGCGAATTTGGGCCGGAAAGGTTGGCGGAGGGCCCACCGTGTGTTTGGTGTGCAGCAGGGTGGCCTGGGCCGGGACCTAGCGGCACCATGTTTCAACTTTCGATGCACTACGCTTTACTTTGTTCGTCACCCAACACAGTCACTATCGCACAATGAAAAACAATCTAAATTAAACTTTGGATAAGGTAACACACGGAACTTGTCACTCACTCCGGTTTTTACGTTTATTTCAACGTAGATTTTCAAAGAACATTCTAAATCCGGGCGTCCCAATGCGTGCATATTTCGCGAAGACGAAACAGTGGTGCCAACCTACTTTTAAAATAATTCCCTCCCGCAGAACTCTAGCTGGCTATAGTATTGTCTTTGTTCAAATAATTAAGTGAAAAAAAATAGAAAGCAGTATTTTATTTTATTCACATTTTTTTTGTAAAATAATAATAAGTATTTAAACATATTTTGCAAACTTAACAAAGAGTATTTAAAGTTATTGCCAGTACTAAAATATATTTTAGTTTTTTTATGGCATGAATAAATGACCTCTTTGACATCTCCAAGGTTAAATTTGACATTTTGAAATTCGCCGCTGATCAAGAGAAGAAATTCTACTAAAATCTTACAAAAATATTATCAAAATGGCATTAAATAAACTCAGCATTGATGCCCTTAATTTGGCCGGCAAGCGTGTGCTGATGCGGTGAGTTTTTCTTAAATGATTTCGAACTATACTTGGTCGTTAAGTACAGACCTTCAATAAGTTCGAATAAATATTAATTAAATGATTGCAGAGTTGATTTCAACGTTCCCCTAAAAGACGGAGTGATTACCAACAACCAGCGTATTGTAGCGGCCCTTGATTCTGTCAAATATGCCTTGGATAAGGGTGCCAAGTCAGTCGTACTTATGTCACATCTGGGCAGGCCGGATGGTCAGGCGAACCTCAAATACACCTTGAAGCCGGTCGCTGAAGAGCTCAAGAAACTCTTGAATAAGTAAGTATGATCTTGTGACTGACTGAATGCAATATTGCATCATGAATTTATGTTGATTATTTTTCTTATATGTCAAATATGTGTAATATGCCAAATAAAATGCAATAAAGCCAAGAGAATAAAATATGATATTTAAAAATATTTCAGAGAATCCAAAAACTTGTTGTATTTGATATTTTAATAAAATTACTAAACAAACTATGAGCACATTTAAAAATCAAGATCATAATTAAATATCTAACAATCATACTCACACTTACAGAGATGTGACTTTCCTGTCTGACTGTGCGGGTCCTGAAGTTGAAGCCGCCTGTGCTGACCCTACACCAGGATCCATAATCCTACTGGAGAACCTCCGATTCCACATTGAAGAGGAGGGCAAGGGTGTCGATGCCTCCGGTGCCAAGGCTAAGGCTGACCCTGAGAAGGTCAAGGCTTTCAGAGCCAGTTTGAGGAAGCTGGGTGATGTTTACATCAATGATGCCTTTGGTAAGCTTTAAGAGGCGGTTTACAGTCCACTAGCACCGCCAATCGTAAAAATGTCGTAACTCGTAAATAGAATCAAAGATACAAAATATGTTCAATTATTACTGTGGAAAAGGCAATAACGTAATTTTATAACACCTTGTCAACACTTGAAATATAGTTGTGTAGCTAAATCATGCATTTGTAACAAAAACGGCCGGTAAGTTTTTTTAGAATTATGTTGTAAGAGGCCTCTTAAATACATAATTTTTGTCCAAATCTTTCTCATCACTAGGGTAGCATGACTAAAAATTGATCATCAGCTCACCATTTTCCCAATAACCGGGTGGGGTTTTGAGATGCGGCAGTAAGAGAAGGCACTTTGCCTAGTGTTAACTAGTGTAGCTACGGAAACAGTCTGCAAAATCTAAATGTATCTTTTACCCTACTGCGACTAACAGAAGGAGGGTTTTAATTCCAATAAATTCAGATTCAATAACCAGTCATCAATACCAATCAAAAAATTCTATGGATTCAACAATTCATAAAATATTTGATATGTGTTGTTCCCATTGGATTGTTGTTTCAAAGCACTTGCAACAGTGCCGAAATTTATAAAATAAATAAAAAAGAATGTTATATTAATTTCAAGTTCTAATTATAATATTACCAACAATGGTTTTGTGGAGCATTAATCTATATCTAAGGAATATGTTACCCATGTGCTTTACTAACAAAGAAATGATAATGACCGCATTTAAACTTTTATCACAAACATTATTCTTTCAACAGGCACAGCACACAGAGCCCACAGCTCCATGATGGGTGAGGGCTTTGAACAGAGGGCCAGCGGCTTCTTACTGAAGAAGGAGTTGCAGTACTTTGCCAAGGCTCTGCATGAGCCAGAAAGGTAAATTATACAAGACCAGACTGGAAAGACTTTTAAATATTTATAGATGCCCTGCTATATATTTTTGTACTTATTTTAGGCCATTCCTCGCCATTTTGGGTGGTGCTAAAGTAGCTGACAAGATTCAGCTGATCGAAAACTTATTGGACAAAGTCAATGAGATGATCATTGGTGGTGGCATGGCTTACACTTTCCTCAAGGAGACCCAGGGTATGGCTGTAAGTATACTATCACATAATCACTTAATAACTGTTTATCTGACATCTATACATATAATAAATCTGTAGAAGGGTCAATTCTGTGTTGCTGGATCGATACCAAACCTAAATATATGATTAAAAAAAAAAATTTTGTCTGTCTGTCTGTCTGTTTGTGCAGGCATCACGTGAAAACTAACGGTTCGATTTCGATGAAACTTGGTATAATTATTCCTTATTATCCTGGGCATAACATAGGATACTTTTTATCCTGGAAAAATACGTAGAAAAAAAATCTTATTTTTCAGTTTTATTCATAGACGTTATTCTGTAGAACCGCGAACACACGTTGCATTACCCGCAGTGGATTCAGCGCCGTAATATTTATAAGATGTCATTGTCAGAGTTACTCAAAATGGAGTAATAAACCATCCACGCGAAGACCGACATCGTCGCGGGCGGATGCTAGTTCGTAATATGTATATTCTACAAAACCACTGAACACACTTTACTGCCACTAAAACATTGATAATTCCCAGTTATTGTCTAAATCCATTGAATTAACTGATTATTTAAAAAATCTGTACTAAGCGTTTTCATTATTTTAGATTGGCAGCTCCTTGTATGATGGTGAGGGTGCAAAGATTGTTGCTAAACTATTGGAAAAGGCTGCCAAGAACAATGTCAAAGTTCACCTTCCAGTTGACTTTATTACTGCTGACAAGTTTGCAGAGGATGCGCAGGTAAAAATATTTTTTAATCACATAATAAGCCTAATGTTACAAGGCCACACAAGGCATGAGCCATTTGCCTCTAGTGTTTATGGAACACACATTTGAATCATTCACGTTTTGTTGTTAGGTTGGTACTGCTGATGTTGCCAGTGGCATCCCTGATGGCTGGCTGGGTCTGGATGTTGGACCTAAATCGAGGGAAATCTTCGCCGAACCCATCGCGAGAGCTAAAGTTATTGTGTGGAATGGGTATGCATTCAAACTAATTTAATTGATGACTCAAATTTGACGTTATGAGCAATGCAATAAGATAATTTTTTGTTAAACAGACCCGCTGGCGTATTCGAATTTGAGAAATTTGCTGGAGGTACCAGGGCTTTGATGGATGGTGTTGTCAAGGCCACCGCCAATGGAACCATCACCATCATTGGTAAATACTCATTTATGTCAGCACCTTCCCGCCTCAACCTGTGGCCATTCAGTTTCAGCCACTATGTTAATTATGTTGCACTGACTTCGAATTGTTTCAAACGATATTGAAGTAAAAACGCCTCTATGATGTTGTTAAATTACAGAAATTAAAAATTGGCTAAAATATTTGTTAAATATTCAACTCCTTTAATATTCTGTTGGCAGTACAATGGGATGGGTTGGTTTTTTTGTGATATCAGGCACATTATTAAAAGTATCAATAAACCAACCTTTTTAGACATTGTATTTTTAAAAGAGAGTATTCTTTTTCAATAGGCGGAGGTGACACGGCGACCTGCTGTGCCAAGTGGGGCACTGAAGACAAAGTCTCCCACGTGTCTACCGGTGGTGGCGCGTCCCTTGAGCTACTTGAGGGTAAGTCATCAAACCCTTACTTTACGGCACTTCACTTAGAGTATTTGTGAAACTTCTCAAATTGAAAAATAGACTCTATTTAAATAGAATTATTACATAATTTTGCGTATTTGCACTCACATTGCAAATACGTTAGTGAAGTGCAAGCATTAAAAGAGTAGTCTAATAATCTAAAACGGCAATTTCAATTTATCTGCATTTCTCATGTTCTGTGGCATTAACTTTTTAAAGTTTAATGTAAAACTGCGACAGATAGTTACCGAAGAAAGAACTCTTATGTAATTATGTTTTAACTTTTAATTATCTTTCTGTATAGTATTTATTGAGTAACTTATTTTGTAAAAATATTGGTAGATTCGATATATTTATTGTTCAAAAAATTCGTAAAATGGATTATATTGGATAATTTATAAATTCGTTTTATCACAATGATTATTGTGACTTGCTAAAGTGGCCTTTTTAGATCCCCTGTGTCTGTACAATGTTTAGTGGAAATTGTATCGTATTACTGAATAATCACGTTTTGAAAGGTTTATCGCTAAGTGGTCACCTAGAAGTTAATGTCAGTTTATTTATTAAATCCATGTACTTGTATAAAAACATAGAAAATGTGTTTTTATCAACCACACAATGAGTAACTCATTAGTATTAATTTACTCAGTAAACTGCAACTTCGATGGAGGGCTCTGCACCTTGGTTGTGGTTCGTTTATATCGTGACTTTTAAGTGCCCGTATTTGTAAAATAAAGTAAATTGGAACTTTGACGTTAATTTGAAGGAAAAAATGTTCATCGTTTTTACACTACCTCATTTTAATTTTTCATACAGTAAAAATACTTCAAGTACACTGTAAATGAAATAATACACAAGGCCTCCGGTTGCCGGGCAGATATTAGCCGGCGGACTTTCGGACTTTTCCCAAATCTTTGTACAAGCATAGTTTGATTCAGTCAGGATTAAATCCGTAGTTTAGCATATTATGTAGTGTATCCGCTACAGTTATCCCATAGTTATTATCCTGGTTAGATAGTTGAGATAAACCAGCGTAAATTAGAGTGAGACAAAAGAAAAACACTGTTCTTAATACAAATTTATTTTTTCAGGTAAAGTACTGCCAGGAGTCGCAGCTCTGTCTGACGCATAAATCATAGAACAAAGAGTATTTATATCATATTTAAATGCTTTATAGTTATATAAAATTTTCCTATTTGATAGAGTGAATAAATCCAGAAATTATATTTTTAAGTGATATGTATGTATGTATTGTACATTATTTTTAAGTTGTAGACAAAAGAAAGTGTCATGTGTATCGAATAGTGTGATAATTTATTACTAACACTAGTAATCAAATAATATAAAATTGTTGTTTATACTATGTTGTATTATTTTAACCATAGTACTGTGAAACCCAAGACAGGTTTTATTTCTGAAATAACTTAACACTTTGTGCGCGATGACATCATCTCCTAGTGACCACAACCACATTATTGGGGGCCATAAGACGTGCCAATCATCATCATCAATCATCAATATATATAAAAATCAATGCCACTTTTCGTTGTAATTTTATAACTCAGGAACAGGCTCACCCATCCAAACCAAATGTTTAGGCTTTGTTCAGACTGTTTAGTAGATGGTTTATGTGAAGTTTGCACAAAATCGGTCGAGCGGTTCTTCATTTATCACATTTTTGTAACAAATGAATTCAATAAATGGCGGAACGGGGATTTTGTTGTCAAATTGAAATTTTTTAGTGTTGACAAGCATGTTGTTAGGACATTCATGCAGTCATTTAATTTTGGACGTGCTTCGATTAAAGCAAAGTTCCAATTCTTTTTTTATTATTTCACTTTATGCGTAGCGAAGCACGTACTGGGCCGCTAGTTCTACATATTTATCTAAATATTTTCAGCTTGATTTCATTAAAAAATATATACAATAAAAAGTACTTCAAAAGGTTAAAGTTCAAAAAGTTCCTTTTTTAACATCTCTGTCACATCGCGCGCTGCGTTCAATTTGATAGTCCACACCACCAGATGTCTCTACAGGGCCTATAATTCTCTCAACAGTCGCTAATACATTTTCAACTTTATACTCCGGCGCATAAAGTTGAAAATTTGTTGAAAATTATAGATCGTTTTCGTTTCTTTCGTTCGCTATCGCTCAGCAGTCTTTTAATGATTTTCAACTTTATGCACTGTGGTAAAAAGTTGAAAATGTATTAGCGACTGCTGAGCATTAACGATTACATTATCGCTTGCCGTTTAGCTATAGGCCCAAGGGCCGTATTATGACGTCTTAAAACCAGGCTTGTTCCAGTGAGTGAACGAGGTGGCGCTAGACGACTTTTATATCTCTGTCTCTTCCACTCAATGGAACAAGCCTGGTTTTAAGACGTCATAATACGACCGCTGAACACAAAATTCTGACGGCATAGCGCAGCGGCTGCCTGCTACGCTGCGTGTCACGGTTTAGATTCCCGCGACGCGCAGATATTTTTTACTATGTATTTCACCTCGTCAAAAGATATTCAAAGACGCACGTAAGAAACGTGCGTCTTTTACGTATATAAGGAAGCTTCCTTTCTACAATTTATTATTTACAAGGCCTTCCTTCTAGCTGTACAAATTACCGTGACCCCGGAACGTAAAGGGCTATTGAAGGACACCCTGCATTTTAGTCAGTACGAGTCTGACAGTCCCTCCCGCTCTGCCCTGGGTTGGAAGACTCATTTGATGATTTTACCTCGTAAAAAAATGGGAGCGAATTAAAAATATTCCGTAACTCAATCATAAACCTATAAAACTGATCTCGTACGTTGGTAAACATTTACATATTATGTATGTATAAAGGTACATGTTGCTAAAACGTCGGGTAATTGATTTACGGAGCGGTAATGTTTATGGAATATTGAGTTTTATAGGTACAGAAACCTATCCATTTAAATGTAGGTAAGTAGGAAGGTACAGTCAACAACAAAAGTAGATGACCAAAATCAGAAATTCAATACTAAAGAACGCAGTTCGCGTCAGAACAGTGTGGCGTCGAAGTGATTCAAAAGTATGTGATGATAATTCACCAAACACTTACCTGCGAGTACTACTAGTTCATCTGCACAGTTCGCGAACTCCGCGAACGCAAACTCCGTTAATTAGTATTGAGTTTCTGATTTTGATCATCTACTTTTGTTGTTGACTGTACCTATGTTAACTACATCAGTCTCGAGTCGCGGGTGTCCCTAGTTAGTTCAAATCTCTGTCACACCGATTTGATATTCCCTACCACCACCACCACAGACTTCGCACATAGCGTATCGCATGTAACCCTTTCTAGGGTCTCTCTCTCTTGCAATCTATACATATAATAAATCTGTACAAGGGTCAATTCTGTGCATTGAAAATATTGAAAAAATAAATTGCGGGGGGTGTTGCTGGATCGATACCAAACCCAAATATATGATTAAAAAAATTTTTGTCTGTCTGTCTGTCTGTATATGCAGGCATCACGTGAAAACTAACGGTTCGATTTCAATGAAACTTGGTTCTCGTCTCCACTTTGGTGGAGTCCGGGCCTAAGGGAGCCTCGTCATAGTGCGGACAGCTCTTTGAGGCGTGTGTGGAAAACGACACGCCGTCGACCCGGGCATGGTTCATGATTGGTCAGCGAATCGCCCATTACGAGTACTCGCCCTCCGCATGCCCGCGCCTATGGTGAAATCGCCCCGCGATGTCCATTGCCGTGGGCGATTCCGACGGCGGCTCAAGCACGCGTTTTTGAAAATAACATTAACCAGATAATGACGATAAAAAATTAACGTTTCACAAAATATTTTCTGCTAATTTTCAAATGACAGCTGACAGGTGAAGGTCATAAACGTTTTCCTTCTTATCGAGTTCGCATGTTGCCTCCAAATAGGTATAACCCTACACAATAATCAGCGGCAAATCACCCCGGGAACACAAAATTCTTGAAACCCCAAGCAAACTTAATCAAAAGAAAACCTGCTGGTGTGTGACGCACCATGCGATGCGATCACTGGAGTTCCGTATTACATTTTAATTTTTATTGGTCCAAAGAAAAAATCCATTTATTTTATAAAATTTTGCTTTTCATTGTATCTGAACATGACATGAACAAATCGATTAGAATAATAACAGCGGATTTGAGAACGAAAGTGTCCACTGTCCCGTCCTATTATCAAAGGGCGCAATGTCACTTTTTTAATGGATATTGGCCTGAATCTAGCCCGGGGTAATTAAGGAAGAGGCCTAAGATAGAGATAAGCAAGCTCACCCAGTAAACTGGAACTCCTGCAAACCGACAGATCAGAGTAAAAACTGTTTCGCGCTCAAATGGATTTCATCAAGATATAGTATTCCAACACTATGGTAGTCGGCAGTGAGGGAGCACTGGTGAGGTCTACTACCGCCATTGGGCATCACCGCAGGAAACAGGTAACAGGAAGCTTATGGTACCGTTGCCCGGGAAAGACCGCTAGGAGGTGGATACCACCCACCGCGAAATGCAATTTCTTATAATTGCATTTTTGGGGTGGGTGGTGTCTCAATACGGAACCCTCCGCTTTCAATACGAAACCCTAAAAACTAGATAATTGTATATTTGTATAACTAAGAAGGAAAGCCTTCACGCCCCATTGAATGACGGAAAGAGGTCGCAGTATAAATGGTTGTGACAGTTTTTATAAAACCACAAATAACAAAAAAAAAGATTTCTTCTTCACTAAGAAAGAGGGCGTAAGTCCAATCAAATTAAGTGTGATTGTGTTCACGAAGACCACAGAGTATTTTCGGGCCTGTATAAATAACATAAAAACGGTTCGGCCACGACAGACTAATTATTTCAGGGCGAATTTCTTAGACCATCGCTCCTTCTGATATACCTACCTACTTACATAGTAGTAAAAAAAATGATTACACACGAGGAGTTAAGGCTAATTCATAAGTCATGTCTGTATCGTCCAGAGCCGTTCCTAATGTATTGAGGCCCTAGGCACTGGAGCACATAAAAGGTCCATGTAAGATAGTATGCAATATCGAGCCAAGTGTCTCGAATTTCGGGTTACGGGACTCACAAATTACCGTGACCCCGGTACGTAAAGGGCTATTGAAGGACACCGTGGATTTTAGTCAGTCGAGTCTGACAGTCCAGGTATCAGGACTCATTTGACGATTTTGTGTCTCGAATTTACCAACCTCGGAAGTTTGGTTTTCCATCTGAGATCGTTAAGAAAATATAACTGCGCAACTCTTGACTTATTCAGAATATCAAGAGAATCGTGGACATGTAGGACAAAAAAACTAGCGTAACTAGCGAGCTTTTACTTTTTTAGGCAAGTGTTTAACAGCTGTTTAACTATTTGTGGCTTATGTTTAAAAAAATTCTTCTCAAATTTTCTTTTTCAATTGCAATGTCTTGTAGTTCCTTACGTCCTACTCCTTATGTATTACTCCTACGAGACTACGATTCGAAGAATTTATTGTAAACGCGAGCCATTCCTTCCACGCCATTACCCGACGCCATTAGTGTTGACATTAATTCAGTACTGAAATATTAATTTGGATTAATGCTACCTCTGCACCGTCGTGCGATAATAATTTTAGGTACACTCTAAATTAAAGTACATTTTTGGCTAACCAAAAATACTAATAATCTAATTATTACTGACTAATCTCTATACACTAAGAGTTACTTACGTGCGCCTACTACACACCTTTTAATTATTTTCCAGATAGAATACTCTCCCGGGTCGACGGCGCGTTGTGTTCCACGCGCGCCTCAAAGAGTGTCAGCATAATGACGGGGCCTGTAGAGGGCCAAAGCCTGCTGGGGTCGCGGGACCAAGGGATTACCGTGACCCTAGTACGTAAAGGGCTATTGAAGGACACCGTGGATTTTAGTCAGTACAAGTCTGACAGTCCCTCCCGCCCTGCCCTGGGTGGGAGGACTCATTTGATGATTTTACCACGAAAAAAAAAAAAAGGAATACTCTTCATTATGCACACCATACAAATTACAGATATAATAATCCAATTCACAATATCATTTAAATAGGGTGACACAATGGGCGGTCTTATCGCTAAAAGCGATCTTTTTAAGACAACCTTTGTTCTAGGTTTGTTAAAGAGACATCATCTTAAATTATACACACCAACAAGTAGTGGACCCAAAGGGAAACCGACGCGACGCTACACTAGTCTAGCCTTTTTATTTCTATTTCGTTTATAACGTCTTTTTCATATGTAGTTTACGACTAAAAGTTACAAGTCTAAAGTTTTAGAGAATGTAATTTGCACGAAAAAATGAATACAAAGTTTCAATAGGTACCCAGATAAATACCATCTGCCCCTCTTTTTGCCCCGTGGGGCCCGCAGGATAAGGATTAAAACCTCAGAAACATTTATTTTTTAGCGTAATCCCCTGTGAAACCTAATTGATGTGAAATTTAATTAAACGATCTTCTGACAAAGCCACGCTAAGCCTGAAAAATGTACAAAAGTCTGTGAGCAGAAACAATCGATTTCAAAAATATTTCGCTAATGACCAATAACCAATGAAACCTGAGGAAAAACGTTCTCTATACTTATCAGTCACAAGACAGCAAGAACTTGACACCTATCGATTTGAACCCACGACCTTCCGATCACCCTCAACGATAAAGTACCTACATTCTAGCCATCTTTATCTCTGACTTACTTTTCCGAAGAAATGAAGGTCTCTACAACAATAGTGTACCAAAGTTTCGCGTAGTCTCACCTCGCATAAAAAGAGAAGAGGTAAATACTCCTTCGAGTCATATTCGTTGTAGTTTTCAATGCTACCTGTAACCTTATCTAAAAGGGTACAGGGCACTTTAAATTGTAAATATCAACGGCTTTGTATCGGTGGGTAAAAGCAATCTGAACTTTATTGACATTTATTTGCCGTGTAAACAATTTGTTTTAGTTTCATGAATGAGCCACTGTCCTTTTCATTTTTTTATCAGTTTATTTCAGACTTTATTCCTACGCAATAAGATTGGGTTTCATGTGTTCACTATACTGCTACCGGCCCTATTGCAGCTGTACATGTGGTTGTTATCGATCGCTGCTTCGCGCAAGCGTCTCTATACATGCAAAGCGACATGACACACAGAAAGTTAAAATAAAACTGACAATAGAATGACATCAATGCCTGAAATACGTTAAAAATGCTTAGGCAAACGCTGAAGAAGAAATTAGCAGTTTAGAAGTGATCTTTATGAAAAAATACGGCATTTTATACATAGCATACCAATTGGGTCTAATGCTTTCCAATACGTGAGCTCTGGTCCAATTGGCGGGGGCACGCGCATGCCCAGTGGGCGCAAAGGTGCTTTTTATCAAAAAATAATAATTTTACTTAGTGTCAGTGATGTAAAGGACATCAGACGCCGCCGGGCAAACCGGCTGGCGTGAAAAATGTAGTAGAAAAATATTCTCACTGAAAGACAACATACGATTAGTTTAGTGAAGCGTTTAATGTCAATTGTTATAGTGTTTATCGATTGTATCGTAAAAATATCGTTGTTTTAGGTAAATTTTATTATCAGGTGAGTAATTGGTGTTTCTTGTTTCATATTTGTTTTTATTACGGCTCATTATGTTTTCTTACCTGCCAGTTCTCTGATCTATGTGTTCGTATATCTTTTAGTTGGTTTGTGAACTTAAGTTTGACTTTCTCCGCAGTATTTTGCTTAGAATGTCTTGGTGCTATTTAATTTTAAGTAAAAAAATGTGAAAGCAAAATATTCCCATTTTATTTAAAAATGTTCCTACGCTTCAACCTGCATTTCCCAGATTATTTTCACTCAAATGTATTTTCTTTTCACATTTCCTTTTACACGATTTTCTTAGAAAGCGATCTAATAAAATGTGTATGAGAAGCTACAGGTCAATCGGGCTTACGTGTTTATTTCTTCGTTTTAATAAATAAAACCCACTATTTGATTCTATCCCTAGTTTCATTATAAATGAGCGGTTTTTTTTGCGAGACTCAAATTGGAATTGGAGAAAAAACTGTGAAAATGGAAGCTTATTTTTTTATGTGCCTTATTGTGTTAATATTAAGTTATAGAAGACGTATAACTTTTTTATTTTCGTCTATGTTTATGGAAACATCAACTGCATCTCTTTGTACACAGTTCTTGATTCCCTTTGTCACGAATACAAAATTATGAAAAGTGACCTTATGTACAAATGCAGTAAGTAGATAATATACATACAGTATCGTTATGCAAGCGAAAGTGCATATATTAAGTACGAAGGTTGGTACGGTTATTCGGTCAATAGGTAGTGCACATATCGGGTCGGGGTGTTTCGGCATGGATGCGCTACTGTTTTTAGTAATTTTCAGTGCTATACAAGTATCTTGGTTATGCCCTCAGCTCATAAAAAATCTAAACAATAACCACGAACGGCGATAGATAATGCAATTCTTTGTTTGTGTACCGAGGTCACATAAAGAAGTACGTAGTTGATATTTTATAACAAGGACATATCCGTCCCTACCTTTATTCGATTTAGAATCATTATTTGCATACGAGGTAACTACTGTAACTACGGGTTATCAGTTACCCATTCCTTCAATTCTTGAGGGCATTTTCTATACCTTCGTCACGACAGTCGTTTGTACGTTCTTCTTTGTCAACCACAATGATCTGTAGGTCTAGGAATTCTAAGTTCACTGCTGGAGTTAGGAATCTCTAATGCCTTTGTCAAACAGACAGGCGAAAGCGAAGCGTTTCCGAACCGAAGCGAGACATCAGTCCGATAGTTCTGTCAAGCTATCAGATTGCTTTCGCTTTTCTATGTGACTGGATTCAAACAATTCCATACATTACGAATAAAAACGTCACGCTTCGCATTCGTCACGCCTGTCTGTTTGACAAAGGCTTAATGGCATACCGCTTGATATTCGACCTTTTCGTATCTTCATCATCATTGTCACAGGAGAAAGACTGCATGCTTCGCATACCATTAATTATTTAAGTTCATCTCATCATATCATCGCCCATAAATCATTTTTTCAACTGTCGTCTTTATCATGATATAATGGGCACTATTATCTCTGTTCCTCCCCAAGCTGATTATAGGCTTCCTCCCTTTCACGCCTTACTGCCGTGAGCTACACGAGTCTTAACCAGGTTTTATCCACCATTTTCTGAAGAATATCACCATCATCGGGCTGACATCATCTACCATCTTATTTTATTCTAATATCTTTTTAATTCCATCTCTTATTTCATTTATTTTCTTTAGTCTCGGTCACTCTAATTACAGCCTTAAAGTAGTCGTCAATTTCGCCAGTTAATTGTTGTAATCTAATTTTCGTATTAATTCCAGAATCGTAATCAAATACTCGACCTAACTGCCATAATTGCGTGGCTGTTATCGGGCTACGTTCAGTGCCGTCCTCATAATTTACTTAACAACTAGCTATTAGGGAGAACGTGGGAAGATCTAGTCGAGCTTTCTTGGTATTTATTGTGTCAGACTATTTAATTTTGTATCTAAGGGACTCTAATAGCCATGACGTTCAGCATTTGGCAACTAATCTAAGACAAATGTGAGCAAGTAGATTTTTAGGTTAAAAACTTAAGAGAACTCGTGAATTTTAACTACTAAAACTCATATTTATTTTGACAGGCCTGTTGGTCTAGTGGTTAGTGACCCTGACTGCTATGCCAGAGGTCGTGGGTTCGATTCCCACCCAGGACAAATGTTTATGTGATGAGCACGATCATTTGTTCTGTGTCTGGGTGTAATTTATCTATTATATGTATGTATTTAGAAATATATAAGTATGTTTGTCAGTTGTCTAGTACCCATAACACAAGCTCTGCTTAGCTTGGGACTAGATGGCGTTGTGTGATAGTTGTGGAATATTTATTATTTATTTTATTTATTATTATTATATTCCCTACATTTGTGTTTTTTATTGAACCATGTATGGAACTGAGCTTTTATTCCCTTAACTTTGCACGGGTGGAGTTGACTCATGAAAATAAAAACCAAAGTTTTCATTCATAACAACCGTGTATTAAAAATTACGAACACACAAAAAATACAGTCAATGCTGTGAAGATTCAGGACATTCACACAGACAAAGAACATTCATATTCTTCAAATATATCACAAGGTCCTTTGTCAATGGGGTCCTGGACTTACGAATTACACTGACCCCGGAACGAAAAGGGCACCGTGGATTTTAGTCTAGTCAGTACTAGTCTGACAGTCCCTCCCGCTCTGTCCTGGATGGGATGACTCATTTGGTGATTATACCACGATAAAAAAGGCCCTTTGTCAAAGCGAATAGCCCGTATATTCCCTATAAAGCCGAGAACCACGGGAGTCCTCAATTTTCCCCCAGCTACGATTTATCGTGCCCTGAACCCGTGACACGAACTTTCATTATGTCTGCTGCCTGTTGAGCTCGCCAACTTCACGTTCGGGTATCAGAATAGAACACACGTCTTTATACAAAATGCATGAGAATTCGGAGATCAAATCAATACTGGCTGGCTTCTGCAGCTGTGTAGATGGGACTATTTATGTGGCTAAGCAATAAATAAACTGAACAGATTTGAGTAAGTCAGTTCTAGAAACTACACTTTTTTATTTTTATCGTGGTAAAATCATCAAATGAGTCCTCCCACCCAGGGCAGGGCGGGAGGGACTGTCAGACTTGTACTGACTAAAGTCCACGATGTTCTTCAATAGCCCTTTACGTACCGGGGTCACGGTAATCCATTTGTCCCGCGACCCAGGCAGGCTTTGGCCCTATTGGCCCTATTTGGCGCGTGGAACACAATGCGCCGTCGACTCGAGCATGGTCCATGGTCGGACAGCGAGTCGCCCATTACTCACTGCCCGCATGCTCGCGCCTACGGTGGCCGGAGATCGTCTGGTGACGTCCGACGCCGTGGGCGTCTACCACTGCGGCTGGGGTGGCGGGAGGACGCTGTCCTCTGCCTCACGCGGCCCGCCTCCTCCTTCACGAGCATTACTGCTTCGCAGAAGGAGGCGACCGCTTCCCACTCCGTCTCGCCCCGCAGCATGGCCGCGACCAATGCCGGGCGTGAGAAGTCTCCGCCAATCGCCGTCGAGAGGACACGGCGGTGCTTTGCCCAAGCGCGGCAGTCCTACTCCGTATGCTCCACCGTGTCCTCCGGACGATCCTCGCAGTGTTGAAACTACACTAAGAAAGAGAATTAGAAGAGTGTAAATTAATGCCAAAATATGTTGCTAAACGGAAAACTCGAGAACGACTGGGTCTGGGCTAATTTATTTTTTTGCTGAGTTTGTAATTTTCAGGATAAAGTTGACATTTGTGAAATATTCTTATTCACAAACAACACTCAAGTATATTCAGCTTTATTACTAAAACGAAATAAACCTTGGTTTAAACCTGGACTATAAAGTCCAAGCTTATCTGAAGAATCATGGTTTAAATTTCTCCGTATTACAAAACTAAGACGAAACGTGGATAGTACCGTAATTAGAACCATTGCCTAAACAATTA
The DNA here is from genome assembly GCA_943136025.2 of Agrotis puta. Classification (NCBI taxonomy): domain Eukaryota; kingdom Metazoa; phylum Arthropoda; class Insecta; order Lepidoptera; family Noctuidae; genus Agrotis; species Agrotis puta. Next base: position 14,858,344 of record OW964169.2, on the reverse strand, counting down.
AATCCACCAAGTTTAATAAAATATTCTACCATGTGTAAATCCATTTTGGGTGAAAGTAACAAAATCAACAACGCAATAAAAAAGTTGCTATGAGAAACTTAGACACAGCTTTGACTCGACCATGGTTCAACGCAAAACCACGATTAGAAATAACGTTTGTATAAACCTTAGTTTTACGAGATTTTAAACCTGGATTCTTAGTTAAACCCCATTTTGTAATAAGGCGGTTTTTGTTATCTCTTATTGCCAATTTTTTTTTTAAGTCAACGAAAAGTACCCTATAGGTATTGATTACATCGTGAGCCGCAAATCGGAGCATAAACGGCCTTAAATTTTGATTATGTTTACTTAGTTTGATTTTTTCACTGCTCGAAGGGATTGTAGACAAAAGTATTTGAAAAAAATCCTCTTGAAAGAAAGAAAAAAATAACATTAAGCGAATAACATTTAACATAGACGGACAGACATCCGGAAAACAACTTTTTCTTTTGAAACATGGAACTGTAAAAAAGTTATACTAGAAGATGGGTCGGTAGTCGGTACTTGGTAATATATTATTCCATTAGTGCAGTACAGTAGCAAAATATTATAATAGGACCCAATCACGACCTGCATTATTAGTACCTGCTGTTTACAATTGCATGTACAGGTATACCTATACTTGTTAGCCTTGACTTTGAAAATTCAACCTTTCTGATCTTTCAATAAAGGTTAAAACTCATTTAACTTTTGTAATAGCTATGTTAAACCGCTCATTAATGCGGTGTCAGAAACACAAGATTATTCAGCATTTCAAAAGGTATTATGATCAACATTTTCTTAGAACATAAAATAGCTTTAACCTTAAAAACATGAAAGGCAAAGATTTTTTTAAGCTAACTACATTTTAAGTTTACGTACGGAATTTTTAGTTAAGGGCAACTTGCCTGTTATTATAAAGGATTTTTCTAAAGAATTTAATAAGGCCACGCTTTTGTAATTTGCCTTTTTCTTTATAAATATAAAGATTTATTATAATATTTAACTCTTCTTCAGGCACTAAAGTTGACTGACAATAAAGCTATGTTGGGTTATTATGTAAATTCATTTCTGTTTTACGCAAAATAATTGCTTGAACGTGAAGTTGAAGTTGAAGGGACAGCCGCTCGGTATGTAAAACATAAGAAGATAATTTATAGTCTAGAATAACGGCATAAGATACAGTTTACCTTGGAATTATGTTCCCGTCGGATAATCTTCGGGTACAAGAGGGCGACGCCGCTGGCAATAGCTAGTAGTAATAAATACATACGGCAAATCATTTTCCAATAATCAGACAGAATTACTTAAATCAAATATAAACTTACATTTCTTATAATATTAATTACTATTGTAGATATTTCAGTTTATTACATAAACTGTATTATATTTCTGTATTTAACAGTTACACGTGACATGGCGTTATATTAAATAGCAGAAATTAATTAAACTAATGACTCGTAATACCATCAGCGCTCGTATCAAATTAAAGAGGCATTTGGTCGCGCCTTCGATACAATAACTCATGAAAGTGGACTTAATAACGAACCTACTAAGTTCTATTTTACTATAGCGCAGTATACATATTGTAATTTTGTGAATTTGATATCTTGTAGACCAAGAATTCCTTCTTTGTATTTTCTGAAATATGCTTTGTATTCTCAATTAAACATTTAAGTGAGAACACCAATCTTTAATCAAAAAACTAAATCTCGAGGGAACTTTCCCTTATTGGACGGGACGTCTCTATTAAGGGAGTATCTATTTAGATAGGTATATCAAAAGATTTCATTACAAACTTTTTTCCAATTCCAGTTCCAAAGCATTACGAGAACTTATAATTGAAAGGCTCGAGGCCGGCTGATTGATTCGCTTGAATCTGAATAAATTCTATTTTGATTGAAAACACTGATGGAGCTGACATTTTTATTCGTATTTTACGTACAAAATTGAAAAAAATACAAGCCTTTAATGGCAATTTACCATTTGAACCGCTTAGCGTAGCACTCGTAGCAGAAAATTATCGTAGCAAAATTTACATAGGCATGTCGTGCTACGCGGCTACGAGACAAGCTACGCGGGAATGACGTCACCTCACTGACAATTGTCACGGTACGTTGCCTACGTATTTGAAGCCTCTAACAATAAACCCTCTCTGTAATACAACAAAGTAAATGTTCTTTTTATTATGAAATGTGTCAATTGACTCTGACAGTGAAATGAAAAGTTTTTGCGTCGTGTACCTTTCGTAAGTAACGTAAATAAATAAAGTCTTTGTGTGGTGAACAAAATTACGCAAAACGTTTTTGTTTTCTGAAAATTTGCTTAAGCAAAGTATGGCATGCTTAAATTGCGCTTATAATAGAGCATTTTATACAAATGTGACAGAATTAAAAAAAAAGTTAATTTTTTTTTAGATTATCCAATTACAAGCAAACATAATAATCTAATTAATTATGTAATCTTTTCTCTATAATAATGTTATTTTAGATACTCAACTCAAAAATAGGTTAACATATACCTTACGGCATCAGTCGAACTCAATTATTCCGATGACGTGCTTCGCTTCGCTCGTGCTCCTAAAACATTATGAACCTGTATTACGCTCCACGTCCTCCAAACAATGCATTGTGCAGTTTCGTGCCGAGCAATGAGCGGGGTGAAACAGCTCGGGTCACGGGCTCATGGGGTTGCAAGGGGCGCTGGGGCGGGTAGGGTGCCGGGATAACGACCCACACCCCTGTGACACGTATTTTAGGTACAGTTGACAAAAGATTTCGCTTTAAAGGGCATTATTTTTTCACTGGTTTGCAAACTTAGAATGGAATAGAAAATACTTATAACAGCAACAATCATAAAAAAGAATAAAAAATATCATTTTAAGAAAGTGGAACACCGAAAGGTATTCTTTCAATTTAATGGTATTCTATAAAATATTGAGAACAATCACAGATATAATCGGCTAGTTTTGGCTTGGTAGGGTCTCTGTCTCACGAAGCACTAACCAGCCATAACGAAGCACAAACCAGCGACAAACGTCACATAGGTTGTCACAGACATAACGCTGTAAGAAGCAGACAGACACCAAAAAGCACATCAAACTGCCCAAATCTGTCTTTCTTTAATCTGATTTTCAACTTTTCACAAAAGTAGAAGGTTCATCTTCGATTGGAAAAAGGCTGATTGAACCAGGTTTCTTATACTGACGTCTGTACTAGTAATTCTACTATATTGTTAGTCACAAAACGTTCCGTTTCACTTGTGGTCGGATAGCTACGGATTACATTAAGTTAGGTAATATGCACTGTTGCTAGCTCTTCAATGATGATCTGAAATGATCCTTTAATTCTGTCTCCTCGTAGCATCGCAGACATTTTATCGTCTTCCATTCATCAGCAAACAAGTATACTAAACTATTTGTTTGACCGTACCAACGTATGCAGCTAACTTTGTAATTTCTGGGAAGGAAATCATAGCTCGGCTGCATATGCGACATACAGACCTTGGTATATAATATGATACGATATCTAACAAAAATGGTGTGAAACAGGAAGGAATACTCATGAAAATGCATTTTAATGAGATAAATAGGTACTTAAGGGGTGTGAATTTTAGAACTTGGAACTGCTGATTTGTGACTTCTCTATCACCTTCCCACATATATACCTACCCATAAAATTAAGATTTGGGCAGTTTGATACTAAAATTATAAAGAGGTTTTTATCATTCTCTCTACAAAAAGTTGAACATCTGTTGAACACTTCTTTTTTTTTGGCGTGGTATACATCAAATGAGTCCTCCCACCCAGGGCAGGGCGGGAGGGACTGTGAGACTTGACTGACTAAAATCCACGTTGTCCTTCAATAGCCCTTTAGGTACCGGAGACACGGTAATTTGTGAGACCCGCAACCCCGGCAGGCTTTGGCCCTCTACAGGCCCCGTCACTATGCTGACACTCCTTGAGGCGCGCGTGGAACACAACGCGCCGTCGACCCGGGCATGGTCCATGGTCGGACAGCGAATCGCCCGTTACTCGCCGCCCGCATGCCGATCAGTTGAACAAATGTCTAAATAAAAAAAAATGTATGCTTTGCAATTGAGAGTTATTTTTGACAAGTGTTCAACAGATGTTTAACTTTTTGTAGAGAGACGGATAAAAACCTCTTTATAATTTTAGTAACGCAAGCAAAGCTGCGTGCAAAAACTGTTGGTACATTATTTTTCCCAGGCCACATATGTACGGCACACTAAGTTTTTAATTACTACAAGTCTTGTAGTAATTAATTTGTAGCTCCGCCCTGGTCTTAAGTTGAAATAATTACAGTTACTACTCTAGAAAATTTCCTTTGTATTTCTTTATTTCTTTTGTAGCAATTTTAGTTGTTAGGCACGATGCTGGCTCAAAATGTTTCTCGTGGGAGTCTTATTGTAATAGAGCTTAGAAACAAAGTTATATATTAGTGTGGGCTGTGAATGTTAATCTCTCAGCGATTAAAATCTATGGTTGACAATAAATCTCGACTGTATTATGACTGGATAAGGTTGTAAATTTTGGCTAGGTTTGTTTAATATTGATGATGATTTAGTATTGACCTGTAATTTATCTTACTTGCATCCTGCAATAGAAATTTGCCTGGTTTAAATTATGACTGTAGTTCTCACTCTCAGAGTTTGAGCTAATAATTATGTTATTATTTGACGAATATATATAAATAAAAGGTCCTCTATTTGTTGCAATATATGTTTAAATATCTGTATATAAAATGAAACGAGTAAATCATTAAAAATAGTGGCCCAGGTATCAGGAATAGGGTCCAAGCTAACGACAGTCAGGACTCCAAAGAGAGAGTTATAGGGCATTACTGTTATTTTCAACTTGAATTATACGATACGCATTCCGCAAAAGAAACGTGACCAGTTTATCTAAGAGTCTCATTTCTCACTAACACCGACTCTTATCCTACTAGCTTAAGACCTAAAGTAATATCATGTTGCCTTAGGCTTCAGCCCCAAATAATAGGTAATGAGATAGCCTCTTTATTTTCCTTTTCGATTTACAACGTAATTCAGAAAACATTATTGTGTAAGAGAAAATCTGTTTAACGAAAAACAATGCCTTTTTGACAGGAACGCCTGTGATTTTGAGTTTTACAAAAAATATATCTTTAAGTATGGATGTAGTGGAGATTAAGAGTAAAAAATCATCAAAGTAATGATGGGCTCTGTGATGAAAGATATGGCTGCAAAGGACATCTCTGCTGAGATAACGACTAATAGAAAAATTTGAAAGTAGAAGGACATACACACATCCATATAAAGTTATAAATAAAGGTAGGAAAATGATGATATACGTAATTACGTAAGGAGGACACGCATTACAAAGTTCCTTACCTAAGATGCGAGTTGTGGCAAAAACAGTATCCACCTCTCAATTTCATCAAACATAAGGAATACCTGCTTTTCAAATGTGACCTACAGTGGCCTATATGGAAAGCACTCAATCGATTGCATACCTAACTAGGCCACAGCAAACACAATCCGATAAAAGACGAATAAAATATCCTTGTGACACTCAGTGTGAATGCGGTAATTCTGGGCAAACGATGTCCTTAAGTTCTGTTATTATGTTAGTTTACATATCACTTCTCCTTCTCTCTAAAACCCTTAAAGTACCAATGTGTATTTTTCTTGCATAATTCAAATTTACACCGTATTACTACAAAGCAGTTAAACATCTGTTAAACACTTATCTTAGACAGCTTATTTATCTCAGATACCAGAAAGCGACGTTCTTACAGTTTCGTAATTAGGCTGATAATAATCAGCCTAATTACGATTTTTACTTAGAGAGCAATCGTTACTTAGAGAGGCTTTCTCGACACTTAAAACTGTCTCCTTAAGAGCCCTTCCTTTGTCTCTGCCTTAACGGCGCATATAGTTCGTGAACATTTACTCAGGGAATTAGTGGATTCGGCTTAGAATTACATTGTAATAAGAGTTTCCCCATCTATGTTTTTATTTCTCTTCACTTTTTTTTTACATCTTTTTAAGTATCTATTTAACCTCTCGGGCGCGTTACGTACACCCGGGTGTACATAAGCGAAAACGCCCCAGCGCCTTACGTACACACGTCTGTACATAACAGACAGTCGCTCATTGGACGTTGATTTTTATCATTTTCAATTATAAATCGCCCGAGAGGTTAAGCATATATTTTAATATTTTATGTACTAATATCAAATATAATTTTCATGCTGCACCTACTTATTCTTTTTTCTGCATCACCCTAAGGTAGACTGGTAGAGAATGCCTATGGCATTGAGTCCGCCTTTGTACGTAAAGTTTAAATAAATAAATAAAAGTCTAGACTTTGTAAGAAAAATACTAATCAACCTTACGGCCTGTTCACAAATTTGGCCTAAGCGGTGAGTGGTGGGTCGCGGAACTTACGAATTACCGTGACCCCGGCATGTAAAGGGCTAGTGAAGGAAACCGTGAATTTTAGTCAGTACGAGTCTGACAGTCCCTCCAGCCCTGCCCTGGGTGGGAGGACTCATTTGATGATTTTACCACGATAAAAAAAAGAAGCGGTGAGTGGTGCGACGTACGGCGCAAACAAGCCCCTTTTTACATTAGGCAGCGCAAGTCTCCGATACCTTACGAGTTTGGTATCCATTGACGCGTGCCTGTGCATGTACGAACCTCTATGGATTGGTATTGCCATAGTAGCCTGGATACCAAAAGCGTGGTATCGGAGACTTGCGCATCCTAGTGTACGAAGGGGCTTAGACATAAGTTACTTTTGATCTTACCGCTCGCCCCGCGCTGAGTCACCGCTTGCAGCGGCAAACTCTTGAACGGGCCGGTTACATAGGTGATGTCGAAGAATTCCGTTTGTCCATCTATTAACAAAATTCCAGCGAAATTCAATGACTTTGAAATGTTTTCCAAATGGGCCATATGACCCGACCCTGTTTAACGCTTTCAATGCCTGTTTTATGCGGCCTTACAACATTGACCGATCTGATAGTAAGTAAACGTTTTGTGACATCGATAAATGATGTTCAAATGGTGGTTTTATTGCCAGGCCTCCAATGTAACTTTATGTAGGCGTACCAATTTTTATAGCTTTAGCTACGATGCTAACTAAATGAGGCACGTTGCTATTTTTGTGCAGTTTATATTCTATTTATATTCTCTTTATAGCATTGTCTTTTTTATATTTATGCGAAACTTACTTTTGTCCTCGACTTCGCGCGACATTGCCCTCTCTAGAAATTTCTCCAGGATCTGAAGTGCGTTTATAAAAACTTAAAAATACACAAACAGCCAGAGCCAGAACAGCTTTACTTGTTGGTAATACAAATTTTTGATTCATGGAATCTGAGCAGCAGTCAATTGTTTATCCGCTGCGCCTACCGTGTCATCCAATATATCTGCAAAGATTGAAGCATAATAAGTTTTCTTACAAAATTACCTCCCCCTTTCTCCCTCTTGAAGTTTAATTTAAAAAGAAATAGCCTTTAACAGTCCCTAGGGTCTCTCTCTTTCGCATTTATAATATTACTTAGGATTATAAAACCACAGCTTTGTACTTGGAATATTCATAAGCAGCTTTTGTGATTAAAATAGATTTAAAAGGTATTAAACTTCACGGACACAGAATATTGTACAGTACATGAAGAAACTCTATTGGAACAAATTCGTGACTCAATAATGTTTAGTTACCAAACATTTTACGAAAACTTAGGTGAACTATACCAACTGTAATAAATATTAAATGTAACAAATACCAATAAATGAACTACACAAAATTATTATGACAAATGTGAATACCGTTTATACTTTGATCTGGTTGCTTTTTTATTCATGAATTCCGCAATGGTTGTCGGCGGTAAAAAGATTCACTTTGAACATAATAAAATAATGTTGTCAAGAGATGACATTATTGTTGGCACTTTCTTACCGTCGAGCCCTTCGTTCGTAAAAATAAAGTGAATAAAAGTTCGTAAAAATAAAGTGCACGAAACGGAGGAGGCCTTTACTCAAGAATGGGTGGGACAGAGCTGCCAATAATTATGATGACGCGTCTTCCATGTCTCCCGTGGCGGCACTTACATACAAGCTTGGTTTGCCCTTATTACCCGCTACTCAGCATAATTTGAAGTTCTCTGAACTGTCTGCTCGCCTTATAAGGCTGATCTAACGTATTGTAATGTCATCCAGTACATTTAATGCAGGGGTCTCTAACATTTGTAACAATCCTGTTATAGAACTGTGAAGAATTTAATTCCTCGAAAATTGAGAAAAATACAAGTACCTTTCGATAATTCTATGATAAGCGGTATTAGATCGGTTGAAATACTGAAAAACCGGAAGGTTCAAGACCACTGGCTGTGTCATTGTGAGAATTCAATGCTTAGGTAAAAGGCGTGTTATATGTACCCTTTAGACGCTAATGGAATAATGGAACCGTTGCGTAATAGGGCAAAAGACATGTAAAGAAAGGGTCACGAAATTCAGCTTTACGAAAGGTCACAATACGCGAGATAACTACTCATTCATCCACCGTTAATGGACATGGCGGTGACAAGTATCTTCTGCCTCAGTTGACTTGACTTGCTGTTGTAGCGTGCTGACGACAGTTTTGATAGCCTTCGTCCGAGGTCAAAGAAATAACCAAAGCTATTTACAGTTAACTTTAGTAGCTTTTTGCTTAATGTAACCATGTGTAATGACTGGCATAAGTAAACCCTGAAATCTGGTAAGCGCTAAGCTACTTTCCTGCTTCATAATTTATTAGGGCTCAATTCAACTTCACATCGAAACAAGAGTTTGTTTTCAAGACCTAAATAAATAATACAGTCCTTACTTCAAGTTGGACATTCGCAGCTTACACTTTTGAAAATTTTAGTGTGTTTGCGGAAACGCCTTATTTAGCGTAATTTTGGAACCGTAAACTTTTGTGTGACCAGCTTTTCGAAGCTCAAATAAGGCCAGGTGTTGTAAATAAGTTAAACCTTCCAATCGAACCGTAATCCTATTGACCCAATCATCTAAGCGAACATGGTTTGCGTAAAAATATTACGTACGGATCTCGCCGAGATATAACTGAATAATACATTATTCAAATCTCGTTTAAAAAAATAAAGACGAATTTTAGGAGCTTATCTCTTCAAAATTTTCGCTAAATCCCCAAAGGTTTATTGCTAAAGGATTATTTAATATGTAGCTTCAGCTTCCAAATTAATGCCGAACATCTGTGCCAAAACACCGCTTTTAGAACCGATTTTATAGCCAAATGTGCCTACCTACCTAAATTTATATTTACACCTGGAGCAATGCAGTTTATCTGAGATCATACTTCTGGAATGTATGGTGCTGTAATCACTGTATTTTCTTGTTTGTTTTCCCTAAAATTTGCTTTGGTCTTGATTACTTTGGCTTGTCTTAACAAGTGTTCTCATCAAGTCATTGATCTAGAAGCTTGAAGATCTTTGTCATCTTTTCTCGAAATTTTGCCCGACTTCATGGCATAAAATCTTTCTTCATGAATTTGTGGTCCACAGTAAATATCGCTAGAACAAAATGCCGGATTGGACATGGTTGGTGTTTGCGGCGGTGTTCGGGGCTGTGTCTGCCCTGTCCGTGCCGCTTGCACTGCTCATCTATTTCGTCCGCCCCTTCGAGAAGAAGCCAGAGACTTCAGAGGACTACAGCTTACCTATCACCTTGCCACCTGTAAGTATAGATTTAAGATTTATTAACTTCTTTAACTTCACTCACTTTTTCGCACTTATCGATCGTAAAGAGACGTTAAACTTTATTTAATGGTGATGAATTAGATCTTTTTATTGACCTATTTCAAAAAGAAGGAGGTTTTCAATTCGACGGTGTGTTTTTTTTTTGTGTGTTACGCGATTACGCCGTCAATTGTGGACCGATTTTCAAATATATTTTTTTTGTCGAAAGGAGATACTTCTGAAGTGGCCCCATAGTCACCAAGTCAGGATCTAATGATTGGATCATGGAGAAATCGAGGGCAACCCTCAAATTCTATTGGCTCACACATAGTTTTTCGCAAATCTTATGAACTAATTTAAGTACTTGCGTATGGTAATCATCATCTCATGTAGCTGAGCTGATGATGGACGGTAAGGAGTAGGCATCGACTGATTCATCGTTCGCATATCTCCAGAACTACAAGTCCGGTTTAGGTAATTCTTTTTTTTACTACTAGGTATCGTTCAACTTAGAGAATACTGCAAGTTTTATCAAAATCTGTTCAGTAGTTTTTGAGATAGGGAATTTTATTTCAAGTATAACTTTGAATTTGCAGATAAATATTGTGTATTTGTCAATTAATAGAACTCAGATAATAAAGTAACATCAACAGAGACGGTTGGATCAATTGTGAAACTTTGTCACTTACAGGATTTTAGATTAATCTTAGTTAACATTTGCGTGGGAAGTCAAGCAAGTTCATTGTGTAATATTGTTCACGAAGCACTATCTTGGAAAATTACATTTCCCATCAATCTTCCATGACATGGGGTTGTTTTACATCTAAAGCGTCAAACTATTACGTGATAGCAACAAATAAAATTAAAGCAAGCGTCGAAAATACACTTAGCAAAACTTCTCATAAATAATTTTCCATTCAAAGTGTTTTTTCAGAGTTTCGTGATAGACTACGCGTCGTTATTACATTTCTCCAAGCGAAAAAAAAACATTTCAGTTTCAATACAGCAATCTTGTTAGCTACGGTTAGTTAGATAGAAAAATAAACAAGCGCCGGCCTGCCACTTTCAGAGTTAGGCAACATTCACAAGTTGTTATGATTGCCATCGAACTGTGCGAGTGTTGACAGGAAATTATAGCTTCGATTTTTTTTTCAATCGGCCCGTGTTTTTGTTTTTTCTAGAGTATTGGAAATTGGAGAAATAACGTGCTTATTCGTTACTAGCTTCCGCCCGCGACTCTGTCCGCGCGGATGTCGGTCTTCGCGTGGATGGTTTATTTCTCCATTTTGAGTAACTCTGACAATGACATCTTATAAATATCTATTGGACCCAAATACGGCTAAGCCTATAATAATTAAGGAGATCCGTCTATTGAGCTACTGCTGTTGAGCTCGCGTTCTGTAGTAACTGAAAAATAAGATTTTTTTTTCTACGTATTTTTCCAGGATAAAAAGTATCCCATTTTATGCCCAGGATAATAAGGTATAAATATACCAAGTGTCATCGAAATCGAACCGTTAGTTTTTACGTGATGCCTGCAAATATAGACAGACAGATAGACAAAAAAATTTAAAATCACATATTTGGGTTTGGTATCGATCCAGCAACACTCCCCGCTATTTATTTTTTCAATATTTTCAATGTACAGAATTGACCCTTCTACAGATTTATTATATGTATAGATGATGACAGTAACGGAACTCAAAGTAGTTTACTATTTGGAGTAATGTGAATATAGTGATATAAATAGAGCACTACATTTTTTGTTAAATGTACAAAACCCTTCTCGAAATCGCTCTGAAAGTACGTTTTCTGAAGATAGATGAATTTTCGAACGATAGTGTACCGGCACAGCGTGGAACGACGCACAAGGTGGACAGAGGATTTGATGAAGTCCACAGAATTTTGGTAGATGCACGGCGCTTGCCCGGGTCGACGGCGCGTTGTGTTCCACGCGCGTCTCAAGGAGTGTCAGCATAGTGACGGGGCCTGTAGAGAGCCAAAGCCTGCGAGGGTCGCGGGACTAACGAATTACCATGACCCCGGTACGTAAAGGGCTATTGAAGGACACCGTGGATTTTAGTCAGTCAAGCCTGACAGTCCCTCCCGCCCTGCCCTGAGGGGCAGGAAGTTTGATGATTTTACCACGATAAAAAAAAAGATGCACGGCGCTTCCAACCGGTGCTATTGGAAGTCTATAGGGGAGGCCTATGTACAGCAATGGACTTCCTACGGCTGATAAGACGATGATGACTGCATCAACTTTCTTAAACTTACTAAAGTCAGACTCTGTTAGATGACAAAAAAATGAATCATGCCTTATTTTGTGTTTGTAGTGAAAAATCTTCAAATAAGTCCTCCCAGTCTAGGCGCCGTGGAAGGTACTCACTAAAACCACCCTGCTCCTTCAGTTGATCTGAGCCTCAGATCAGGGCTGCAGTGCATTTTTATGTCAGTCCCGTAAATACATCGGGCACGCCGCAATCGCGGCGGTAAGACCCCTCTTTGAGGAGTGGCTGGATAGGCGTCACGGCGTCCTTACCTTCCGCATGACGCAGGTCCTCACCGGACACGGAAGTTTCGGGAGGTTCCTGTGTCTGATAAGGAAGGAGGAAACGCCTGGGTGTCATCACTGCGAGGACCGTCCTGAGGACACGGTGGAGCATACGGTGCAGGACTGCCCCGCTTGGGCAGAGCACCGCCGTGTCCTCACGACGGCGATAGGCGGAGACCACTCGCGCCCGGCATTGGTCGAGGCCATGCTGCGGGGCGAGACGGAGTGGGAAGCGGTCGCCTCCTTCTGCGAAGCAGTCATGCTCGCGAAGGAGGAGGCGTGCCGCGTGAGGGAGAGAACAGTGTCCTCCCTCCGACCCACCCGCAGTGGTAGACGCCCACGGCGACGGACGTCGCCAGACGATCTCCGGCCACCGTAGGCGCGGGCATGCGGGCAGCGAGTAATGGGCGACTCGCTGCCCGACCATGGACCATGCCCGGGTCGACGGCGCGTTGTGTTCCACGCGCGCCTCAAGGAGTGTCAGCAAATTGACGGGGCCTGTAGAGGGCCAGAGCCTGCCGGGGTCGGGGGACTTACCCATCACCGTAACCCCGGTACGTAAAGGGCTCGTGAAGGACACCGTGGATTTTAGTCAGTACAAGTCTGACAGTCCCTCCCGCCCTGCCCTGGGTGGGAGGACTCATTTGATGATTTTACCACGCAAAAAAAAAAAAAAAAATCCCGTAAATACATCTCTTGGCTAAACTTTAAAAAAAAACTAACTAGATAGTTTGTTTTAGTTTTATTTATAGTTAATCCGCAAGGTCCTCCTTCAAAAAGGCCTCCTTCAAGTCTTGAAACTAGATGATAAAAAGACGGATTATTCTTTAAAAGCATTTAGCCAACTCTCCAAAGACCTACCTACCTAGGTTCTCAACGTATTAAGGGAGATAAAAAAAAACACTTACCTCGCCTTAGTGGCCGCTGGGCCTTCTCAAAGGAAAGCAATAAATATTATATTGACCTATAAAACGTTCCATTTTGTAACACCTAAAAAATGCCTTTAAAAGTGTAATAAAGTCAAAGTATTCCCATATCACATGACTTGATCGCTTGCCAAGGTCGGAATCGGAAGCCAAGCCAGTACATTTCCTCGATTCTATGAAGTGGAATTACGACAACAGAGCGTAGATTTAATTAATGTTACCTAATCGGCGAAATGTGTGTTAATTTCCGTACCAGGCGTGAATGTGAGTGGCGCGGGCAGCGAGTAATGGGCAACTCGCTGTCCGACCATGGATCACACCCGGGTCGATGGCGCGTTGTGTTCCACGCGCGCCTCAAAGAGTGTCAGCAAAATGACGAGGCCCCCTCCAGAGGGCCAAAGCCTGCCGGGGTCGCGGGACTGTACGAATTACCGTGACCCCGGTGCGTAAAAGGCTATTGAAGGACACCGTGGATTTTAGTCAGTACGAGTCTAACAGTCCCTCCCGCTCTACCCTGGGTGGGAGGACTCATTTGATGATTTTAACACGTAAAAAAACAAAAAATAAACAGGCGTGAATAGGTTGATAAGTCGACTTACATATTATTATGTGTATTTTTTTTAGTAGAGAGAGATAAAACTCATTTCAAAAATTCACATGTTTACTATGTGCGGTAAAATAGACCTACCGACTTTGTCATTTACTCAACCTGTAAAAGAAGCAATCCTAATGCCTATTATGCATTAAAACAACTGATGTAAGTCGACTTATCAACCTATTCACGCCTGCGGTCTTATGCATTAAAACAACTGATGTAAGTCGACTTATCAACCTATTAACGCCTGCGGTCGTATTATGATGTCTTAAAACCAGGCTTGTTCCAGTGAGTGAAAGAGACAAAGCTATACAAGTCATCTAGCGCCACCTACTAGCGTTCACTCACTGGAACAAGCCTTGTAATAATAATACGGCCCCTGGTACGGATTTATAGTATAGTGTTTAAACGGAATGTAGAATGTGGTTGCGGAGTTGGTGTAAACTATGTTTATTTGTGAGGTGTTGCTAGTTCAAATATTTGACACCTTGTGGTTAAAGGTTTATTTACAAAGCCAAGTTTAGTTGCAAAGCGGTTAGCGGTTGTGGGCCACAACTGCGAACTTCAGCTGTAAAGCTAAGCGCTATGACAGACCACAGCAACACTATTTGTTTCTTTGTTTCTGTTCTGAATAACTTTATACATATTAGATGCCGTCTGCGTCGCCCGTCGACGTTATCATGAAAAGTATAAAAAACCTAAGTCCTATTATCCGTCATTACGTTTTTTTTTTGTTATGGTCTCAATAAATATTAAAATTAATTCTGGACGATCCTAGGAACGATTTTATCATTGCATTTGTTTATTACTATGATGTATTTCTGCAGTTCTGCTTGTTTGGCGGATTTATAGGCCTAAATATGCAACCGTGACCCTGGAAGGTAAAGAGCTACTGAAGGAAAACCTTGGATTTTAGTCAGTACGAGTCTGACAGTCCCTCTCGCACCACCAAGGGCGGGAGGACTCATTTGATGATTATACCACGCTAAAAAAACATTCAGGCCAAGGCTTGTACCGGGCCAAGCCCTTACAGGCCTGGATTGCAGGGCTTGCCCTAAACCAGGCGATAAATATAATCGGACGGCCTTCGATCATTTATGATCTGTAAGAACAAATTATCTGAGACTAGAGATAATTTGTTATAGGGACGGTTTTATATGTTAGAAAAAAATGTAAGAGAAACATTCGAAAAATGGTTGAATCTGAGTAAGCCGTACCTTACCTGAAACTTATTTTGAAAAAACTTGAATGACATAGTAATCTTGGCTTTTGCGGATCCACTTGGACCCTTCCAGCCTAGTGCGACCCTGAGGGAATCTCTGTCAGGATAGATTATTTGAACTAAGCCCAACACTATTTTGTAGATACTGAGATGATTTACACCTTCATAGGTAAACTTGTGTGTGTGCGATCCCCTTTACTCACAAACACAAATGTATTTTAATAATTGTTTTACGATGTGACAAATCGGTGTTTTTCTTTGTCAGGGTTTTATAGCTTCATCGGTTTGAAAAAAATATTCAATAGCCTTGTGTTTGTTTCTTATCTGACATATTGTTACCTGATATCCCAGGAGTTTTTATTGGGTTTGTTGTTACACCAAAGAGTTTGACTGTTGCTTTGTGACAAGCTGTTCTCCACTTATTGGGAGATATTGGATAGGTTACTTCTGCAAGTGTGCTTCACCGTCGACCACATCATCGGTTACTATTAGGCGAGATAATGGTCAAAAGCGAGTCTATTGCGAAAGAAATCTCTCTTGGCTACGCCAGTGATTGGTAACGTGATAAGATTAAAAAGAAAGAAAGAAAAGTGATTTATTGACACACACGACAGAACAACAAAAATTACATGAATAAAAACAACAAAGCAAACACAATATATAAAAGAAAAAACGACAATAAATAAAACCAATTAAAAACAATTTAGTCCTGTGCGTGGCCAAAAGGCTCCTATCTCAGCATGTGCTGCGACTTTTTTTTAATTGTCACAGCGCTAGTTTTCTGATAGGGCCCAAAGTGATGTCACAAAAGCTACGCAGTGCCAGCAACTATCCGTACCTGTTTTGTCCATATCTAAATGTATAGAAAGAAAATCATGCAATCTTCCCTGTGGGGTGAACCGGCCCCTCGAGAAGTTTCACCCCCTATTTCGACTCTCGATACCCTCACGCACGTGCCTACTGTGCCTAGTCAATGCAATCATGCTCCCTAATCCAATCCCGATCCGTCTCCTCTCTCCTGTCACGTCATCAGCCTAGAAGTTAACTAGCAGTTTTTACGTTTTGAAGAATGAAAAATAAGACAGACATTCTGTTTTGGGGATTGATAACGACCCCGTTTTCGTAGAATAGTTACATAAAGCTATCTAAATATATACTACTAAAATTCCTACCGACGTATTTCTCCGGTAGCTGATGATAAAAGATGTGATGTGTGATGATGAAGAAGGGAAGTAAAGTCACTTTACAATCATAGATCAAGCATGAACATGTTTATTTAATGTGCCATTTTGTAAATTTTTGAGACCTTCAGCAGCAGAAATAGGGTCGGTAACTATGTGAAAATGTACCGCGGCCTCAGAACGTAAAAGAACAACTTAAGGAACAGTTTACAGTCAAGTCTATCAGTGTTTCTGCTCCACTGGCGGGTGGTGTAATATATATGTACTTTTTTTTAGTTTGGAAGAAATTAAAACGTAAAAAAATGTAGTTATTACATAACGCAGAATGTTTTGTTTAAAAGCTCCTTTAATAAGGAAATAGCATGAAATTCAGAATCTATTTTAAGCGCCACGTCCCACAAGACCTCATTGTTCCACGTAGGCCCTTAAAGCCACCTCGTTTAATCAGAACGTAATAGGATACCCTTACCTACTATTTGGCTATAGATTTGTTTGAGTAGGTACCACGTTCCATCAATATCGCTATTGATTACTGTACACGTTTCACGTAGACCCGTATACACGCAGTCGTTGATCCATTATTCGATAAATATGTTTACCAAATTTAGGAACTAAACGCCGTAATGCCTTTATTTATCTAGCTTATGAACTAAGCTGTATTTGTTCGTACTATTATTTACCCTTGGACAAATACACGCTGAAGTGGCAGTGGGCTGGTCATGTCTATCGTAGAAGCGACGAAAGGTGGAGTAGGAAAGTTCTCGAATGGAGACCGCGCGTTGTTAAACGTCCGCCAGAAAGATGGACAGATGACCTGAAGAAGGTAACTTGCAGTGACTGAATGAAAAAACCTGGAGATCGTGTGCTGTGGCACTCCTTGGGAGAGGTCTATGTACAGCTATGGACTGCAATAGTCTGGAATTATGATTATGAATATTATTTATCAACATTTCTTTGTACGATGTGCTGTATTGGTCAGTGTACTTCATTAAGTAGTGTCCCAATTATAGCTTGCGACCCTTTAATTAACCGGGTTGCCCTCAATTTCAGTGCGAAATACATAATTAATACAACTGCGTCGAAATTAATGGTCTACTAATGAGTGCGTGAAATCATTACCTATTTATGGTATTTACAGAATTTCCTCTTTGAAAACTTACAATTTATTTATTTCATAAAAGAAAGTACCTACAGTCTATACAAGGTAGGATGACTACTTTTTTTTTAGCGTAATCAATTCATAAAATGAGTCCTCCCACCCTGGGCAGAGCGGGAGGGACTGTCAGACTCGTACTCTCGATTTCTTTTTTATTTCTAGTGATCTCCCGTATACACATACACAAATGCCATGGGGTATCGTATTACTCAATAGCTGGGTTGTGAAGGTCAGTTAGACAGTCGCCTCATATAAAATACTGATATTCAGCTGCATCTGGTCTGGTTCGACTGGAATCATAGAAAACGCTAGACAGGAACAAATATTTATAGGCCATACAAATATTTGGTCTGATCAGAAATCGATCAAGCGACACACAGCGCAGCAGTCAAGCCACTTCGCCACTCTGCCAATTATGCCGATTATCACCGACAAAATATGATTCGTTAGAGTTGAAAATATCGTGATTACAAATCCCGTGATTTTCTTACCACATGTCATCCGTAAAGCTTTGATAAGTTACCGATATCTGTCACAGGAAATTCAACCTCGGAAATAAGACGAGGGGTTGAAACAAATTGAATTGACGCACAAGTCTGTCGCTGTCTGTTATATGTCTCGTAGACACGTGAACGTCTCCGTTTGTCTCTTCGTTGGTAGATTGAGGATTCTTTTCCCCTTTTTTGAAATTATATTACATACACACTAGAGATGTTACGAATATTCGCATTCGCATCCGCATATATTCCCATATTTTTAGACATTTGCATTAGCAAAATTTTTGAGAATATTTTGATAATACGAACGACTGAATAAATACCAATATTTGGTACAATACTTCCACACACTCCATTCATTCTTATCTTTCGTCTTCCTCTCCATTCATCTTTTATTCAGTCTGCCTTTATCTCGCCGTTCATCAAGATACATGTTCATCAATCACAAACAGCAATCATAAATATGACCATGCTAAGATAAACGTGTTTCTTTCTGCTTTTCATTCACTGACGTCACTCTTAGAGCTCGTTACATACTTTTTCCATTCTCGTTGCCGAAAGGATTTTTTTCTTAATTATAAAACATAAGTTATAGGTAATGTTCGATCATAAAAAATAGTTTATTTTTCTAAATTATCAAACGTGATTGATTTAGAACTGAATATTCGCATTCGCGAATATTGAAACTGAATATTCGAATTCGCAAATGTCAAAAATCAAACATTCGTAGCATCACTAATACATACATAAACTCCTTCTTCCCATGGGGGTAAGCAAAAAACGACAGATGATTATAACGAATACACAGGCTTACGTCCCTCCATTTGTTTAATTTACTGTTTGAAAATAGAACTAGAAAAAAAAGCCAAAATATAGAACCCTTCCTTTCTATGCAACCCTTTTGTTTGTCTTCAGCTATATATCATAGACATATACAACACAGTGTAACCATTGAACAATACGATCGATCGATTTTAATATAGAATTACCCGTATTCAATAACTACGGCTATAAAGTTTTAATTGCTTGAGTTCTTAAACTCAAATAAAAAGTTTTTAAATTAAATGAGGTTTTAATCTCTATTATATAAAAATCTGTACCTATACAGACTATCTGTGTCAGACTCTCTGACTAAGAACCACTCTGTTTAATCATATGCCCTTTGCGTTCTAGGGCCGCAGTGCCCTTTTAAAACAGTACCATGACTATACCTACCAACGCGCTGACATATAAAAGTATTTAGAGAAACGATCCTCATAATAAAGAGCTATTTTCTCAGCTATTTTAATCAAAAGGAATTAGGAAGGTGGCGGATTATAATGATAGGAGATTAGCATTCAGTTATCTCGCCTTTGTTCTCCGGTTAATAGGCGCTTTAGTACCTCATTAATCATTAAAGTGTAACATCTACTTTAATCTGTTCAACAATGGAGCTTAGGATAATGTGTGGTTATGATAGTTGATAGTCTTTTCAATTAACATTATTATAAAACGAAACAGTTTGTGCGGTTGAATTTGGTTTCTAAAACTAGGGATCTAATATTTCGGATGGATGGAATACGCTTTTTCCCTCACTTTCAACCATCATTGTCATATTTCAATCAATTTACAAAAATCTTATCAAATAATACAATTAAAACTTCCCATTGTTAAAAATCTCTTGAAAATCTGTTTCATCGTTTTTGAGTTTATCGCGAACAGACAGACGAGGCTGGTAACGCACCCACGAATCAGAAAATATTCAAATTGTTGGGCAACATTTAAAAATTACTATTCTTTTCTAAATGTTAGTGCCTCATTCAGGTAGAACGTACCAACATTTTAAAGAAAATTGTTAAGTGAAGGGCAAAACAGGTACGTTTTTTTTTCGTAGTAAAATCATCAAATGAGTCCTCCCACCCAGGGCAGAGCGGGAGGGACTGACAGACTCGAACTGACTAAAATCCACGGTGTCCTTCAATAGCCCTTTACGATCCGGGGTCACGGTAATTCGTACAGTGCCGCGACCAAAACAGGTCCTACCTAAAATATACTAACATTGTTCTGGTAAATCTCATTACTTAAGATATCAACATTGTTCTGGTCACTCCCAATTTTATTTCGCTGTTCTGGATATCTTAACAAAAGCGACCCAACCTAGCCCCACGCAGGTGCAATTTGAAAATAAGTATACCCTAGTTAGTTACTCGCTGGTAATGAATCTTTCAATAAGTGAAAGAATTTTAAAAATCGGTCAACTACTTTTAGAGGAGAGAGAGCAAAGATTTGTATTTTTGTTTTGATACTAATCTTTGCACTTTATATTAGTGTAGATGACAAATAGCAGGTTACTCACGAAGCTTTCAAGCTTTCATTTGAAACAATTGAAAATCTGAACACAGCATTGTTTTATTTTCTGGTCCACATAAGCTGAGCACTATTTGCCAATACGGATCCGAAGAAAAGCTTCTAAAGATAAACGGATAGAATATATTTCACTTTAAGTACACCAAAATTGAATACACAGCTTTAACATATTGTATAATTATAAGCACACAACGGCGATGCTATCGTTAATTATTTTATCGCTAGTAATTAATCATTCAAGCTTCGAATATTCACATATTCACAAATTGATAATGAAACTACGTTTTAGACATTCCGCTCACTGGAAACTTTTTGTCGTGGTGACTTTGGTCACCCAGTAGAATGTACCGACCGCTAGAAACTTTTTGTCACCATAATCACCACATTCCCATATTTCTTCATAGCAGTCGATGGGGTGACAAAAAGTTTCCAGTTGATCAGGCACTCGCTGGTGACATTTTGTCGCTTTCGAATGTACCAGCCGCCAAAAAGTATTTGTCATTCCCATTTAAGCCTTTGTCAAACAGACTGACGTGGCGAATGCGAAGCGTGACGTTTTTATTTGTAATGTATGGAATTGTTTGAATCCAGTCACATAGAAACGCGAAAGCGATCCGATAACGTGACAGAACTATCGGACTGACGTCTCGCTGACGTCTCGCTTCGGTTCGGTATCGCTTCGGAATTGCTTCGCTTTCGCCGGTCTATTTGACAAAGGCATTAAATCGTCAAAGCAGTCGACAGGGAAACAAAAAGTTACCAGTAAACAGTTAGCCTTAATGGCACGCTGGCCCTCATCGGACGGGTATGTAATAATGCCTCTGTCAAACAGACAGGCGAAAGCGAAGCGTTTCCGAAGCGATACCGAACCGAAGCGAGACGTCAGTCCGATAATTCTGTCACACTATCGGATCGCTTTCGCTTTTCTATGTGACTGGATTCAAACTATTCCATATATTACAAATAAAAACGTCACGCTTCGCATTCGCCACGCCAGTCTGTTTGACAAAGGCTTAGTTAATTGATTGATCGTCACAACATTGGGCACGTGCATAATTACTGCGCAAATACACGGCAATACAGTATGTCGGCACTTGATTTATAGTGCGGTAAAGGTGTTAATTGCAACTTAAACCATTAATATTGGTTAATTACGCAATCATAGTAATAATCGTATATCCTCGCGACCGAGTTTCGGTCGTGACGGCACAAGTAAGCAGGAAATATGTATAGGTAACGAACCAATGCTTTACTTACTTTCCGAGAAATGGGGATGTTGTACGTTTTTGATTGTTATTTACTTATTTTGTTTTGAAATCGTGTTTTATAAATGTAACTAAACTAGCTGTTGGCTCCAGCTTCACATGGGTTTTTTTTTTTATCGTGGTAAAATCATCAAATGAGTCCTCCCACCCAGGGCAGGGCTGGAGGGACTGTCAGACTTGTATTGACTAAAATCCACAGTGTCCTGCAATAGCCCTTTACGTACCGGGGTCACGGTAATCCCTAGGTCCCGCGATCCCGGCAGGCTTTGGCCCTCTACAGGCCCCGTCACTATGCTGACACTCTTTGAGGCGCGCGTGGAACACAACGCGCCGTCGACCCGGGCATGGTCCATGGTCGGACAGCGAGTCGCCCAAGCTTCACATGGGTAGCAGCGTTTTCGATGAAAACTCCCCCGCGTGGGCGATTTGGCTTTTTCCGTCATTTTCAACCATCGCTGTCATATTTCAATCAATTTACAAAAATCTTAACAAGTATTACACTTAAACCTTCTCATTGATGAAAATCGCTTGAAAATCTGTTCCGTCGTTTTTGAGTTTATCGCGAACAGACAGAAGTGGCCGGCGACTTTACCGCGGCGGATAACGCACCCACGAATCAGAAGATATTCTTAAATATTAATAAGACAAACATTAAAAAAATAACAGTAAAAAAAAACAATTTTAAAAACAAGCTTTTATTTAAATGCTCTAAAAAGGACAAAATAAACTTTAAATTAAATCAAACATATAACTTAAGTATGATATAAAAGCTTGTCGCGAGATTTACCTGTGTAAAGTATGTTATGATACATACATTTTGTCGTTGAATTATTTGTTTGTGACAAGTAAATCTCGCGACAAGCTTTTATATCATACTTAAGTTATATGTTTGATTTAATTTAAAGTTTATTTTGTCCTTTTTAGAGCATTTAAATAAAAGCTTGTTTTTAAAATTGTTTTTTTTACTGTTATTTTATTTTTAAATTTTTAGTTTTCGTTGGACATATTTCGCAGTCTTTCCATTTCATTTAGTGCGTCTTTGTTGAATGGTCGTTTACCTGTTAATTTCGTATAGTCAAGTTCTTCAATAAGGAGACCTTCTAGCGATTTGACTCTACTTAAGGCCACGTATGCTTGGCCAGCAGCGAAGAGATTTGAGCCTAAATAGACGACAAAATAGTTTTTTTTTTATCGTGGTAAAATCATCAAATGAGTCCTCCCACCCAGGGCAGGGAGGGACTGTCAGACTTGTACTAACTAAAATCCACGGTGTCCTTCAATAGCCCTTTATGTACCGGGGTCACGGTAATCCGTTAGTCCCGCGACCCCGGCAGGCTATGGCCCTCTACAGGCCCCGTCACTATGCTGACACTCTTAGAGGCGCGCGTGGAACACAACGCGCCGTCGACCCGGGCATGGTCCATGATCGGACAGCGAGTCGCCCACTACTCGCTGCCCGCATGCCCGCGCCTACGGTGGCCGGAGATCGTCTGGCGACGTCCGACGCCGTGGGCATCTACCACTGCGGCTGGGGTGGAGGGAGGACGCTGTCCTCCTCCTTCGCGAACATGACTGCTTCGCAAAAGGAGGCGACCGCTTCGCACTCCGTCTCGCCCCGCAAGGCCTCGACCAATGCCGGGCGCGAGAGGTCTCCGCCTATCGCCATCGTGAGGACACGGCGGTGCTCTGCCCAAGCGGGGCAGTCCTGCACCGTATGCTCCACCGTGTCCTCCGGACGATCCTCGCAGTGGTGACACCCAGGCGTTTCTTCTCTCCCTATCAGACACAGGAACCTCCCGAAACTTCCGAGTCCGGTGAGGACCTGCGTCATGCGGTAGGTCAGGACGCCGTGACGCCTATCCAGCCACTCCTCAAAGAGGGGTCTTACCGCCGCAATTGCGGCGTGCCCGGACCTCGGTTGCGACAGTCGCTCCCTCCATACTGCCCTGAGATCACGCCGGAGCTCTTCCCGCCGCGCCTCAACTTGTCGAGGCAGCGGGGATTCACCCCGACGCTGCGCCTCCACGCGCCACTCATAGTCGCGCTGGAGGGCAGTCGCCTCCAGATCCCAGGGCACGACAAAATAGATTTATATAATAATTAATTTTATTAATAGCCTAAATAGATTTCATTGTCGTTGTGACCATATTCTATCGGGAGCAGCTGATCCTGGCTGCACGACCAAGACACTGTCACCATATTATTGTATTATTATTTGTGTTGCCATATATTATGTTCAATGTTATAGCTCGGTACTATTAACCATTGAGGAGTTCTCTCGTAAGCAGATGTCCCTGGCTGCACCAACAGGTTGTTATCATCATATTATTGCATTGTTACCGGGTTTTCATGTATATTTCAAGTTTTAGTTGTGTACTATTAACCTTTGAGGAGTTCTCTCGTGAGCAGACGATCCTGGCTGCACCACCAGATCGCACTTATCATATTATTGCATTGTTATCGGGTTTCCATATATATTTCAAGTTTGAGTTGTGTACCATTAACTATTGAGGAGTTCTCTCGTGAGCAGACGATCCTGGCTGCACCACCAGATCGCACTTATCATATTATTGCATTGTTATCGGGTTTCCATATATATTTCAAGTTTGAGTTGTGTACTATTAACCATTGAGGAGTTCTCTCGTGAGCAGACGATCCTGGCTGCACCACCAGGTCGCTGTCACCATATTAATGCATTGTCATCGGGGTTCCATATTAATACCAAGTTTCAGATCGATTGAGTAATTAGAAGTGATTCTAATTTGACTTGCAAGATTTGATCTAAACAAACATACAAACATTGCAAGTTAAATAAAAGCTTGTAATGTAAAAAAAACCTTTCTAGATGTAAGTGCCTAATTCCGGCGGGGTCGCGGGACTTACGAATTACCGTGACCCCGGAACATAAAGGGCTATTGAAAGACACCGTGGATTTTAGTCAGTACGAGTCTGACAGTCCCTCCCGCTCTGCCCTGGGTAGGAGGACTCATTTGATGATTTTACCACGCTAAAAAAGTGCCTAATTTAGGTAGAACGTACGAAAATTTTAAAGAAAATTGAAAATTGTTAAGTGAAGAGCAAAACCGGTACCTAAAATATACAAACACTAGCACTTTTCCAGCGACTTCGTCCGCGTGGGTTACGTACTTTCCTAATTCCCCCTTTTCACCCCCTTAAAGGTTAAATTTCCAAAAACCCCTTCTTAGTGCTCCCCTACATTATAATAGGAAGCCGTGTGCAAAATTTCACATTCCTAGCCCCAGTAGTTTCGGCTGTACGTTGATATGTCAGTCAGTCAGTTCTCCTTTTATATATATAGATTGTTCTGATAAATCTTATTACTTATGATACCTTTGATGCCTTATTTACCATAATAATGGACCAGTTTATTGATATAGGGTCTATTAATAGTCGCAGCCTTCATTGAAAATACAACGAATTCACCGAAGAATAAATAATTTACTGAAATATAATGTATACTGAAATTGAGATATCGATGTTCCAGAAATTTCCGGTATTCTATTTAAACAAGATATTTAATCAAATATTGTATAAATAGACCTTTCAAGGGTTTAATTCGATCACGTTAATAAAAACTCGTTATTTTCGCTGGTCGAGAACAACATTCGATAGCTGAAAATATTTGGGTTGTTTTTTTAGAATACGGCCTTCTGTTTATTTTGCCGTATTTTCTTTACAATTAGGTCGAGAAATTACGAACACGTGAAGGTAATAAAGGCTTATAGAATAATAACTATTTTCCTTCAACAGGAACTTCTCAACGAGCTGACACGCGGGCTGGGCAGCACACCAGAGGGCGCTCTCAACACGATGCTGCAGTTCATCTTCCAGCAAAGTACGGCCGACACCCGTTGGCTGCGCCGGCGCATGGCTACCGAACTCGCCGAACTGCTTGCCAAGACGTCTTCTGGAAAGATCTTTGAGTCTTTGACGGTGAGGATTATTACCTAGAAAAGAATGCCAGTGATGATGAATTCATTCAGTTTCATTCATTAGCAGTAATTTAAATTGTGTTACACTTAATCCATAACAATCGAAAGCCCCGAGCGTGCCTCCGATGGTCTGTAAATCAAATGTCTTTTAGTTTATTTTTTTCGTGGTAAAATGATCAAATTAAACCTCCCGCTCAGGTGGGATGAAAGGGACTGTCAGACTTGTACCGACTACAATCCACGTTGTTACTTCAATAGCCCTTTACGTTCCAGAGTCACGGTAACTCTATAAGACAGTCCCAAGACCCTGGCAGGCAAGTGTCTTAAGATACTATGATACTGATACTGCTAGCCTACATCATCCCACTGCTGGGCAAAGGCCTCTCCCCATGACTTCCAGTTTTCACGATCCAGGGCCAAAGTGGGCCACTGGTCATCGGTTTTGTCAAGATCGTCCCTCCATGTTCTAAGAGGTCTGCCGCGACGCCTTCTGGCTGTGTCAGTCTTAAGATGCCATACATTTATTATTATAATCTTTAAAGTGTATGGGGCGCGCTCTGCTCTCTTTACTTTAATATATGCTCTGCTATATATTAAAATAGAGTAGTAGTAGTCGCGGGCATGCGGGCGGCGAGTAATGGGCGACTCGCTGTCCGACCATGGACCATGCCCGGGTCGACGGCGCGTTGTGTTCCACGTGCGCCTCAAGGAGTGTCAGCATAGTGACGGGGCCTGTAGAGGGCCATAGCCTGCCGGGGTCGCGGGACTTTCCCATTAGCGTAACCCCGGTACGTAAAGGGCTAGTGAAGGACACCGTGGATTTTAGTCAGTACAAGTCTGACAGTCCCTCCCGCCCTGCCCTGGGTGCGAGGACTCATTTGATGATTTTACCTCGATAAAAAAAAAAAATATATATATATATATTAAAGTAGATACCTAAAGCATACAAATAGATTATAACTATTTAGTGGCTAACTATAACTCTTGTTAATAACGTCAGATAAGAAGAAGTTCCTAATCCAAACTGGATAACTTGGATATAAGTATGACTTTCTAAGACCGCCGAATCTCAGAACTTCTAGCCAAAATAACTTTGAAGACCCTTCAACGTTTTATTTTTCGTTTCTTCCAGATGCTGTCTGAAGTACTAGAAACTTTTAATTGCAATCATTTCCAAAATACACAAAACTTCTCAAATAATATAAACGAGTGATAAAGTTTCAATTGGATCGTCCACCATTCATTCGTTCTAGGTTCACTCACTGGTCGCGGGACTGTACGAATTACCGTGACCCCGGAACGTAAATATTAAGGGCTATTGAAGGACACCGTGGAATTTAGTCAGTACGAATCTGACAATCCCTCCCGCTCTGCTCTAGGTGGGAGGACTCATTTGACGATTTTACCGCGCTAAAGTTCACTCACTACCCATTGGGAAGTAAATACGGGCCGTTTGATTGGTGGTCAAAATAAAATGCTTAGCAGTCAGTAGTTAGTCTTCGTGATTGCAGAAATTACAGATGTCGATGATATAACAATGATTGTATAATATCCGTATGATTTCATCTAGGTCCTTTCGTTTCTATTGATCGTTGTAGTAAGTAGTCTTAGGGTAGTTCGTATGTTCATTTGTATAAGAGGTCAGCTTTCACTGACGCAAGTTCGAAATTATAATAAAATTAATAGTTTTGCAAAGAACTTAAGTTTGAAAAAAATCCATGTGGTGAACCGAGACTAATAAATAAAATAATATGCTAAGAGATACAGACTGGTCTTAAACTTCATACCTACTGGCGAGTTCCTAAATATTATGTTGATAGTAGCAAGTCCTAGTGAATTTCAACATTAACTGAAAGAGGCCTGACCGACTCTTCAAAGGCAGCTAAGGGCCACTTGTCAACTCAATGTTTCGAAAATCTTTTCTACCAATAACCTCAACAATCTTGACATTTCTATATAAAATGTAATACATAATATACCAAGGCTAGTAAGTTTTAGTTGACCAGCAAACTATTCGCTCCAATGACCACTGGTTTGCGGTTCAATCGGCGCCAACTAAGCGCCAACGATTCGTGAAAACGCCCCACTGGACTCGGAACGAATTTAAAAACCTCTAACGGATAATATTATGTTTATCGTACCGTCAACACGAATTTATTGAACGTAAAGCGGGTTTAGCCAGGGCCGTATTCAGTGTATTAGAGGCCCTGGGTACTTTAGGACTAAGGGACCCCAGACTGTCTGGGAAAAGGTTAAGTTTTCCTTGAGTGTTAGACTTATTTAAAAAAGAGTCATAAGAAGGCAAGTAAGATGCAAAAGCGAGCGCAGCGATTTGAAACATTTTATGGGTTACCACACGCACAAGCTTCACCACAGTTTTGCCTGCGCAAGCTCGGCCAGCGCAAGCTCGGCCTGCGCGTACTTGCCTGTGTGTGTGTGGTTGGACGTTCATTGTTGCCGACCGTGTATTATTTTTTCACGCGAGAAGCTTACGCAAGCAAAACTGTGATGAAGCTTGTGCGTGTGGTGGGCCCATCAGGAAACCTTGTTTTTGGATCACCCTGTACTTTCCAATACCTTTTGCGTTTCAGGGCCTTGCTTATAAATACCCACGACCCACATCTTTTAAACCCATTCGATAAATTATTTTCTACATAACTTGATTTCTCACAGAAACTCGAGTCTCTAGTCACGTGCTCACAGTGCCCCTTGGAAAAGGCGGCCCTGAGTATACGACTTATTAAGTATTGTGAAGCCGGTAGGTATTGACCGATATTGAGCCGGCTCGCATTCAGAACCTTATGAAACGTTTTATTTTTACCTAGGAATCGGGTCGTGGTCGACGGCGCGTTGTGTTCCACGTGCGCCTCAAGGAGTGTCAGCATAGTGACGGGGCCTGTAGAGGGCCAAAGCCTGCCGGGGTCGCGGGACTTACCCATTACCGTAACCCCGGTACGTAAAGGGCTAGTGAAGGACACCGTGGATTTTAGTCAGTACAAGTCTAACAGTCCCTCCCGCCCTGCCCTGGGTGGGAGGACTCATTTGATGATTTTACCACGAAAAAAAAAAAAAGGAATCGGGTCATAGGACGTTTTCACATAGTTCTTTATAATCGTAGTTTGTAACTTTGCCGATTATGAATCGAAAATAAATTGAAAAGATAACTCTCCAAATTAAATATGGGTAGATATTGATGTACGATTGTACGAAGAAGATCGTCAAAGAAAAAATGGATAGATTCTGTGAGAAATTATATGACGGTAGTCAGAGTATAAAAGTATTGCATCGACCACAAATAATTAACTAGTCCGTTATAATGTTTGATTCCGAACAAGTCTAAATTGAGGACGAGACGTCTTGACTTTCTGCGCTCCTCGTCTGCGGTAGAAAGTTCTCGATTTAGATTATTAATGAAGGCCTCTTATGCTTGGCTCAAAAATGTCTTATTTTTCGAAATACGTAATAAAACTGCTTTGAGAAAGACTCTTGTCGAAGGACCTACTCTTGAGGATAAATATATCTCTTTGTTTTGCTATTTTCTTAGAATAAAAAACCTCGTTGCTACGAACAACCGAGCCAATTATTTTACTAAGACAGATTTCTCAGAAATATACTGAAAAGAAAATTTTTTTAACCCAATTGTTGTTTCTAAGAAGTGAGGCTTGTAAAGTAGATCTCATAATTGCTTTTGCTTTTATATAAAATACCACAGATGTACGAGAATATGTATATAGGACACAAGCGGTTAGTGAGCAGTGCGTACGAATTTTAATCTCCTCTCGCGTGCATTTTAGGAGCTATACCTACCTTTCTAAAGCCTGCAATACATGTTGCTCGAGCTTAG
The DNA here is from genome assembly GCA_943136025.2 of Agrotis puta. Taxonomy (NCBI): domain Eukaryota; kingdom Metazoa; phylum Arthropoda; class Insecta; order Lepidoptera; family Noctuidae; genus Agrotis; species Agrotis puta. The sequence continues at coordinate 14,829,044 of OW964169.2, read as the reverse complement.
GCCAACGCGATTGTAGGCAAATAATACGAGGCAAATGCTACAGCCTACCTACACCTTCAGCAAGATTATCGAAAACCAATACAAATGGTCAACATAGACGAATTTTGAGGAGATGTCCACACGTTGGGCTCCGTCAGTTTGTATTGTGAATTGAAACAAGATGGATGATGACGTAGAAGTTATTGCAGCTGCTGCTATTTATTAAATGAGCTCTTAAAATTATTATGCCAGTGTATACCACAGTAAAGTTGTGAAGAAGTATCGAACAAAGACGCCAACCACGTAATGGCGCGCTGACAAACATACGGGCACTATGACCGATTGCGCGCTAGCGCCTTTGATTTGCGCCGAAAAACCGACAGCGCTCCGAAGTGCGGCAAGTGATTGCGAGCGACCGCAAGTTGTGTCAAGCTATGCCAAATAAGTTCTGTATACGTTAGCGTATGACTTTGACGCGTTTGACTCTTCTAACTAGGCGAGCGACACCGAGCGATGACAAGACAACGCAAATAAACTGTCTACACGTTGGTATTGGCGTTCAATCGGCGACCCTCGGCTAACATGTATTGCAGCCTTTAGACACAATACGTCGTATTGTTTATGATACATGCATTACTTTCTACGTGTGTAATGCGCACGTATAAAACGTCACACGTCGATAGAGCTGGTCACAGACAAAGCTATGTTGTATGAGGACGTGTATCATTAAGCCATAGACAAGACTAGTAAAGCTTAAGGTCAACATAAACCTAAAATCTAAAATGGTAACAAGAAAGTCTTGTCTGTAAATTAATAATTTAGTTTTAAACTTCGTAAAATCTCTATAGAATGGACCAAACATAGCCTCCAGCAATTTTAGTGCCTGCCTCACCTTAATGACATAAAAAAACTTTGGCCCTCTTTACGATGTTTGGCAGTGATATTCTACGAAAGTTCCGAAGGCTGAAACTTTTGTGTTTAGTCAATCCCCGAGGATAACTCTAAGAAAATAATGTTTTCTTTTCATTTTACTTTGTATAATAATATTTTCTCAACGAAAATCGGATCCTTGTACGCTCGAGGGTTACATGAACCGTAAGAAACATAACATATTAACATCATGTTAGAATTACTTGTAAGGTTCTTAACATGTTCACGAGTTCGTAGACTCATGTTTAATATCATATAGTTTCGTGTAGATTATGTATTCGTTTCTCGACTGCTTCTGCAGAGTTATTCTCCGTAAACACCGCCTTGTGACAGCGCGGCCGCAGCGCTCCATGCTTTTTTCTCACGCGGTAAAATGATCGAATGAGTCCTCCCAACTAGGGCAGGACGAGAGGGACTGTCAGACTTGTACTGACTAAAATCCACGGTGTCCTTCTATAGCCCTTTACATTCCGGAGCCACGGTTACCTGATAAGACAGTCCCGCGACCCCGACAGGCTTTGGCTCTCTAAGGCTCCCATCAGCTCACGCCACGCGGAGACTAAGTTTGCTATTTAGTAAGCTACTATAGGCGGAGACCTCTCGCGCCCGGCATTGGTCGAGGCCATGCTGCGGGGCGAGACGGTGTGGGAAGCGATCGCCTCCTTCTGCGAAGCAGTCATGCTCGTGAAGGAGGAGGCGGGCCGCATGAGGGAGAGGACAGCGTCCGGCCGCAGTGGTAGACGCCCACGGCGTCGGACGTCGCCAGACGATCTCTGGCCACCGTAGGCGCAGGCATGCGGGCGGCGAGTAATTGGCAACTCGCTGTCCGACCATGGACCATGCCCGGGTCGACGGCGCGTTGTGTTCCACGCGCGCCTCAAAGAGTCAGCAAAGTGACGGGACCCCCCTCTAGAGGGCCAAAGCCTGCCGGGGTCGCGGGACTGTACGAATTATCGTGACCCCGGAACGTAAAGGGCTATAGAAGGACACCGTGGATTTTAATCAGTACGAGTCTGACAGTCCCTCCCGCTCTGCCCTGGGTGGGAGGACTCATTTGATGATTTTACCACGATAAAAAATAAAAATTACTAAGCTACTGACAGTGACACTATGCAATCGTGCAGCGGGAGTGGTAAGCGCTCACCCTTCACGATTGGACGAACTCAAACCCGTCTCGCCAAAGAGAACATCTGCATCGTAGACTCCAGGGGTCAGATTTCTAATAGAGAATAGCAAAGCTGGTCGTAACTACCGCAGGAGCTCGTGGCTAAATAATTACAGCCGCTCAGGCCGATCTTCCGGGTTAAGCCGCGCTTGCCGAGGTTGGTCTGTGGATGGGTGACCATCTGTCATAGCGAGTTTCCTCCGTGCCTCGGAAAGCACGTAAAGCCGTTGATCCCGGCTGTAATTTGTAGATCTTTGACAGTCGTTATTATTAGTCAGAAGCTCTAAAGTCTGACAACCAGTCTTACCATGAGGTATCGTATTACCCAGTTACTGGGTTGTGGATGTCCGACAGGCAGTCACTCCATGTAAAATACTGATATCCAGCGGCATCTGGTTTGACTGGAAGCCGACCCCAATATAGTTGGGAAAAGGCTAGGCATATGATAGCTGGTCGTACCTAATCCTAAACCAGGTATTAAATGCATAAATATCATCATCATAACAGCAGCGGTGTACCTAATTGTACACCAACATGTCTTCAGTTGTGTTTAAGTCCCATGTAATAAATAGGAGGCGATCCCATTGCCATCAACTGAGCACAAATCCAGTCTCCGTAGCTGCCACTGTAGCCAGTAACACTTTGTTCAAAACGGAAATCGAACCCACGACCACATACTTATACGACCTGGTAATAAATGCATCTATGATATTCGCTCTATATTCAGGACGTGATGGATTGCAGAAGGGAGACCCGTGGCATCTTATTTCCATATTATTGCTTGACTCCGGACGGCCAACATTCTTTTGTATCTTATGATCTTTTTCATAACCTATACTTCTGCATACCTATAGCAGACCAACAAAGCTGCATGTATAGGTCGATGATGTTTGTCGGCCTAGTTTTGCTTTTAATCTAAAAATCACGTGTATTTCAAACTGACTTGATTGTCAGAAAACGGTCTTTATCCTCTATGTGTGAAGTCGGTAGTGGGCACTATCAAATTGATCGCAGCGCGCGATGGACATTTCGGACAGCACAACCGTTTTTATTTTTCTTACTCAGACATACAGCTCTATGTGCCCGAGTGAAGCCGCAAATTGGCTATTTGACAGTACCATTAAATTACAAATCTAACTAACTACTAATCATGAACACGTATTTATTATTTTTTTAAATTAATAAATATTTCCCAAGATATATCCACACATCAAAACTCGAGAGTGGGGGCTGGTGACGTCAGAATTCAATAAAAAATAATTAAACTGTGACGTTTTGTAAATCTTAAAAAGCGTCGATCTCCGTCAATTTTGCTTAACGTTACTAAAGATAAAATACGTGTCAAATATTCTTTGATAATGTGACTGACGGACTAATTAGAATCAATCAGTCAAATAGCCAACAAAGTTAACGTCACATTTCCTCCACAGCTTCGCTCCCTCGAAGTGGGCACCGAGTTTCCCACCATCACAAACCTGCGACTCCAGTCTGGTGAATTAGAAGAGGACGGGGCTCGCCTCAGGGCCCTGGACCTGAAGTTTGACCTGGCGTATGATGGCAACTTCCGTATCGATGTCGATGCCGTCATGCTGCTGGGGAAGATCGCTAACATATCTATTACTGGTGAGTTTTGTTTTATATGAGTTGTGCTAAGCTTTTTAAGGTTCCGCACCTAAAGGGTAAAACGGGGACCCTTTTTCTCAGACTACGCTGTCCGTCTGACACAAAGCTGTATCCCATTAACCATGATAGTAAGACCGTTGGAACTTTCACAGATGATGTATTTCAGTTGCCGCTTATAAAACAAATACTAAAAAACTGAATAAAATAAATGTGTGTGGTTCCCATTTACCAAACTTTTTTTTTTTTGCCCGCTTGCAGTTTTTAACTTCAACAGCGTGAGTTTATAGGTTTTTGTCAGTTTTGGTATGAACCACATAGTTTTGGCTTCTGTCAAAATTATGTTTTAAATCGGTCCCAGCACGAAACACTTCAGTGATTTTCGCTATTCCTTTATAGAATATGGCCATGACACACTCACTTGAAAAAATCACCCTTTAATGGACCTTCATAACGTTACTATTGTTCATACGCAAGAAGTGGAAGGTGTAGGATAAATCCAGTACTCTAACCGCTAAATTAACGTGACAACTCTGCCAATAGTTACTGAAGTTCGACAACATAAATCAACGAAGACGAAGCTAACTTTCTTACTGCATGAACTTCGGACACCGACTTACTTGAAAACTTCTGAAAGAACCTTAACCGCCTTATTACAAAAAGGGGTTTAACTAAAAACCCAGGTTTAAATCTTGTAAAACTACGGTTTATACAAACGTTATTACAAATCGTGGTTTTGTGATAAACCATGGTCTAACAGAAGTAGCTGTCAAAGGTGTGTCAAAGTTTCTCATAGCATCTTTTTCATTGTGTTGTTGTTTTTGTGCTATTTACACCCAAAATGGATTGAAATAAGGTAGATTTAATTGTTCTTACTCATTGTGGATTTAATTGTTTAGACAATCGTTTAAATGGCGGTACTTAAGTCGAAGTTTTATCTTAGTTTTGTAATACGGACAAATTTAAACCGTGACTCTACAGATAAGCCTGGACTTGATAGACCAGGTTTAAACCAAGGTTTATTTATTTTTTGTAATAAGGCCGTATATGTTTTAATATTATTATCGTTTGACTTTGAAACTCGGAAAAAGTATGGACCCGACATTATTATAAACTTCTTACCGCATAAAAGAAAGTTTGGGTTATTCAGAAAAAAAACGCCAGACTTAATAAAAAATATGAAGTTTTAAAAAAGAACTTAACGTTTCAGGCTCTGAAAATTAAGAATCCTCTAAATAAGTTTAGGTAGCCCATTTATAACTGCTTTTTTTTTCGATTTTCAGTCGAAAGCATAAGCGGCAACGTTAGGGTAATGTTCCGTCGCAATCCATATACTCATTGGGCACTAGCCTTCGAGTCACCACCTAAGCTTGAGCTCCGGGTTCGAGGAAGATTCCAGGGTAGGCAGATCAAGCCTAGGCTGGCCTCGTTAGTAGCTGCACATATTAGACGGGCAGTGGCGCAGAGGCATACGCTGCCCAACTATAAGATACGGTAAGTTTCACTTCATCTGCCGCTTATTGGTGTTCTTTTTGTAACCCAGTCAATGTGCCGACCACTAGACTATTTGCCACCATAATCAGCGCACTCCCATATTATATTGTTATAGCAGTCGACGGGGAGACAATGTCTCCGCGACAAAAAGTCACCAATGAGCGGCTAGTCTTAAAATTTCTCATTTAAAAATATAATGTTCGTACCGTTCGAACACACTAGCCTCAGAAACTTATAAATCTAACCAATAATCTAGGCAAAAATATAGAACCTAATAGGCCATTTTATACATGTATTCGAAATGCTGAAATGGCCGTTCCGAATTTTCATCCAAAATAATTGTCTTACCATTTTACTCAAGATCATTCCAATGCATAAATGGAAACATATTCTCAGAAAAAAATCTTTTAAGAATGATGCTAAGTGTTGAATCAAGTACGAGTACTTGGTAAACCTACCGTTCGAAAGTACCCTGAAGTGGGACTATAAACTTTAGCATTTCAACTTTTGGATAAAAAAGTGATCACAGGTCTAAAATCACTTTTTATTTTAATTTTATAATAAATGTCGTACGCCCCTTCCCCCTCGATAAGAATTTAGCACACACCATCTGGAAAAATAACAAAAGGGAATTTTATCACTGATGATTGTAAGTCTTTTTCTAGGTACAAACCATTCTTCCCGAAGTCGGATCCTGGCAGCACAGAGGGTGACGAAGGACCCTGTCCACACGGACGACTGACGGTGCGACTAATGGAGGTCACGCGACTGCAGTGGTCCGGGGGACCGGCCAATGTGCGCGCTGCTTTAGCTGTGGACTCGCATGGATGGGTGAGTCCCTGTAGTTATGACGTCAGATCCTGGCAGCACAGAAGGTGAGGAATAGGTAAGATACTGCTGCATCTATGTGTGCTGGCATTTGTGCTACACCCAGCGTATTACCACGGAACGAAATTGAACTTGGGAAAGACAATCTTTTTTTAATTCCGTTATAAATGTTAACAAAAACTGGAAGGAGGCCTTTGTTAAAGAAAGAAACCTAGCGTACTCTGTTTGTTCAAATTTCAATAATCTCGGAGCTAATTTGTACCTAAAATAAATGATTAAGGAAACCATTTCGGATACTTAATTTTAATATATTTTCAAAATTCAGGTATCTGATACGGAACAGAATAAAACAAAGAACAACTACAGGAAATATTAGAATTTCAAACACTAATTTACTTCAAGACCTTATTTATTGTTCATGACTTCTTATCAATTTCCTAGGTATGGTTTTACAACCGCTCTGCAATTTGACCAATCAGAACACCTGGTATGTTTTAGAGAATGGTTTGTTTACTGATCGTCTCTTTGAAACTGTGTGTTGATCAGAATATAAAAGTCAATTCCTATTCATTATTTCGTTGCTCCCGCGTTAAATTTATACTCCCGGACTTCGCGCTGTGAAATGGCAAAAAACGGAACCCTTATAGATTCGTCATGTGTGTCTGTCTGTCCGTCCGTATGTCACAGCCACTTTTCTTCAAAAGTATAAGAGCTATCCTGTTGAAACTTGGGAAGTAGATGTTTTATGTGAACCACATTAGGATTGTGTCAGACACAAATAAATATTGGGGGTTCCTCATACTTAGAATTGAAATTAAAAAAAACACCAAACTCATACGTATGAGTAGTGAGTTACAAAAATCATTTTTTTCTAAACTTAATAGTTTGCACGAGAGACACTTCCAAAGTGGTAAAATGTGTGTGTGTCCCGTAACTTCTAAAATAAGAGAATGATAAGACTAAATGTATGAATAAAATATATGATGTACATTACCACGAAAACTACCAGCGAAAATTGGTTTGAACGAGATCAAGTAATTTTTTGTTTTTAATACGTCATAAAACGTAAACCGCAATTTACCTTTCAAAGTTACAACCAACTACAAGAAATTTATATTATGTTACTTGCTGCTACGGAACCCTTTATGGGCGAGTCCGTCTCGCACTTGACCGCTTTTTTGAGACAATCCCACCACACTATTCCCAAACCACTGCAACTCCTGAAAGCCAGAAACAACAGTGGCCAGAAAAGCGCCGAGACAATGAAGCTCGACGTGTCCCGGAGAATGAAGTGATTAACGACTGTCAAAAATTTACAAATGACAGCCGGCCCAACGGTTTGACGTGCTCTTCGAGGCACGAAGGAAACTCGTTATGATATATGGTCTCCCATCCATAGACCAAACTCCTCTAATCTCTTTGAGTTCACTTTTTGCAAAATAAACCGTATTTCTTTCTACCTAGGTATCTCTTCGCCGCGGCGTGCTAGTCCTGGACGTAGTGTTGCCAGCAGTGGCCGGGCCGCTGGGACTCGTGTGTTGCCAGGGTGTGGGCGCCGTGCTGGTGGACACTGTCGTGCCGATGTCGCCGGCGTACCGCGCCGACCTGCGCAGAGATGATGTCGTGTTGGCTATCGATAATAAGCCTGTTAATAATGTTGCTCAGGTATTGTATTGATAATTTGTGGAAGTTAAACCTGTGTTACTAGTTAGTATATTATCTGGATGTTGGAGATATATCTAGTGGGGCATTTACAGCAGTCGCATTAACTAGTAAACAATCGCATCGCTTACAAAAAATTGGTTATAAAAATCTAGTCGAATTTGTCATTTGGTCATTCGATTTTCGCTGCCCGGCAAGCCGCATGACTAATAACTAGACAGTTCGCCCGAAAAATTGTCCCATATAATAAATATCTTATGATGGTTCATACAATTCTTCATTGTGTCCACCAGTAACACCTAGAGTTAAAATGCAATCACAATAGCATTTGTTGTTAAATCAATCTAGACACTTATTCCAAATACGTTTTATAAGAAATTTATCGAAGAAAATGTTTCTATCTGCCAGGTAGGCAAACTCCTACGCTTAGTAGAACGTAGGGCAGTCACCGTGCGAGTGAAGCGCGGCGGTGGCGGCGCAGGCGCACGACGTGACGAGGCGAGCGAGCCGAAACGGATGAAGCCGAACTTCTCCTTCCGACGGGTGTCTGAGGTCATGGAGGGAGTGCGGCTGCAGGGCATGAGGGCAGCCGCTTCCAAGAGTAATTTACAGGTTAGTACAATAATTACAGGTACCAGGTATTGCACATCGACCTTTGGAAAGAGACGGCTAGTTACGGCTTCGTAGAGTCCGCGAATCTCTGTTGCACAAAGCACTAAGCAACCGTGTGTGACAGAGATAACGCTTTACAAAACCGAAACTGCCGATAATAGAGATTAGAGAGAGAGCGAGAGAAAGAGATAGATTTGTAAAATATTTATCGGCGGTATATTGTATACGCGGAGAAAAGAGTAAAACGCAGTGAGAAAAGTTTTTAGTGTGAATGTGGATGACCATAAGAGTAAGGAAATTACCCAAATACATTATGGCTGGACTATGTGAAAAACAATAGCACTAGACTGATAGTAAATGCGAAGAACTTCTTGTGTGATAGCTAAACAAGATGCCTGCTCGTGGGTGCATTACTAAAATAAGATAATCACAAAATTTCGTTCATAAGAATAGTCAACAGCCTTCTCTAGAGAAGGCCCCTATGCCTCCAAAGTGTATCGTACTTACTTCAAAAAGCTGTAGGAGCATCGTATCAATACTGTGTTTGTTATTCTTTCATCTTTATTTTGTTATCAGGAACCTGAATCCAGCCCAGCAAAAACAGTAGAACCACAAATCGAGACTGAAGCACAAGCCAAACCAAACACAAAAACTGAGCCAGCACGACAACCGAAAGCTTCTGAACAGCCTGCTTCGGCTAACTTCGGGCTTCGGAAGCGACGCTGCTCCGTAGAAAATAAGTCTTCCGACAGCTCGGCTGGTAGTACGCCGCCAGCTTCGGGCGCGAGCACACCCTTACGGCAAGCGAATGTTATAAATAAAACTATCAAACACCCAGATATACCTATTATCAGAACCGACTCCTCAGAATGTAGGATACAAGAGAAGGAGACAACTGAAGAAGAAGAGCAAATGTTCGAAGTAGGAGGACCCCGACAGTGCGAGCACGTCGAAATATGCCAAATGTTCTGGACCAAACAAACTCCTTTAAAACCTATTATACCTTTTGACGAAGAAACGGAGTTCAAGCTCAATGAGAACCACAAATACCTGAACATCAATGTTTGGGCGACCGTAGCTGGTGAGAAGGAAGAGATACTGTTAGGATATCTTAATATTCCTCTAACGGCTTTGTTGGCCGAATGCCAAGATTCAACAGTTCCCCACCAGATGAAGAGGTACCAATTTCTGCCGCCAGATGTCGATATCAAGTTCAGGTGAGAATAGAAAGTAAAGTAATAAGCCGCTAGATGTCGTTACTTGTGACGCATAGCTATTTTAAAAAGGACCTGCGCTGTGACACTTTTGCTGAAGGTCTACTGAGCTTGGGTATTTGCTAAAACTTTGTAAGAATGAGCTAACGCTTTCAGTGCCTCGAAGCCATGCATGGATTATAAAATTGCATACTTCCAATCACTAAAATCAGCGCAGCTTTTTACGCATTATAGAAGCTGTTTGTGCGTAAATCGCTTGATGCGCAAATGTAGAATATTTTTAAGTGAACTATTTTATTTTCGACACTAACAAGTTTCTTTTATTGCATGTCTCTCACACAATTTACAAGTAAGCATTCTTCATGTTTTTAAGAGTATTCTTCGTTATGGGTTCCCTATGTACAGATAGTTACTGCTCATGCACTATAGCTACAAATTACAATACGATATTTGCCGAATCTTGCAAAAATCTTTAGGTACAAAGAGACAACAAATAAAAAAAAAGTTACTTTTAAACAAACGATCATAATACATAAAAGGGAAATAAAAATAGCCAGTGGAAAAACACTATATGAGCTTTGTTCAATCTGAGATATGAGCATTTGTCACTCAAAAGATTTTAAAGCAACAACTGTTTTTTTTGGTAAATTTTAAACTAAAAGACCAGCCTGTGTTTCAGGAGGAACTGTTTTTTTGTTCATTGGGTTTTTAGACCTAGAGGAGCTCGTTGTTAAATAATTACAACCACACAGGCCGATTTTCCGAGTTAAGCCGCGCTTGCCGAGGTTGGTCTGTGGATGGTTGACCATCTTTCATAACGAGTTTCCTCTGTGCGGAATGTCAGAAAGTAAATAAAGCTGTTGGTCATAGTCAGTCGTTAATCACAGTCAGAAGCTCGAAAGTCTGACAACCAGTCTTACCAGTATTACCCAGTTATTGGTTGTGGAGGTCAGATAGGCAGTCGCTCCATGTAAAATACTGATATTCAGCTGCATCTGGTTCGACTGGATGCAGGCAGATGATCGGTTTTTAAACTTACAGTAAAGTGTTGTTTTTTTGATAATAATGGTTGGTCAATAGTGTCTTTATCTACGTACGTAATAGTGCCTGACGAGCATTAAGGAATCTATGTTGTTTGGCACAAAAGCTGTGAAAAAAATCTGAACAAAAAGAAGCACACTCAGGACTAGTTGACGTCATGTAGTGTGATGATGAACACATTTTTTAAATGTATGCCTTTACTAATGTTTTTCTCTCTATCATAGTGCGTTTTGGTCGCGGGACTCACGAATTACCGTGACCCCGATACGTAAAGGGCTATTGAAGGACACCGTGGGTTTTAGTCAGTACGAGTCTGATAGTCCCTCCCGCTCTGCCCTGGGTGGGAGGACTCATTTAATGATTTTACCACGTAAAAAAAATCATAGTGCATTTACAAAAATCTTAATTCACATACAGAAACAGTTGGACCTGGTTGGTCATACAAGTATTAGTTCCATACCAAAATCGAACCCGTCTCACACAGCGCAGCATTCGATAGCAGCCACTGCGCCAACTGGGCGTGCCAACATTTCTCCCGTTGCGCCATAATTTCAACGACGTCGATGAATAGGACATGACACCTCATACAAAGAATCTCATCATAGCTACTTATAGCAATGATCACTTTTCTTAGAAGTTTCAGTTGCATGAAAATTTCATCCAGTTTACGTATTAATTAGGTTTCTGCAGAAACATTCTCAGATAACAATTACGGGGTTGGAACTGTGCCCGGGGGAAACCCAGATTGCGCTTGCCAAGGTCGTTTCAATGCTCTGAAAAAGATGTTGGCATAGAAGAAAAAGTCAAGAAGTAACCCTGCTTGGAGATATTGAGAGTTTATACAATAACTTTAACGCTCAATATCGCAAAGCAGGTTTTGTCGACGAAATAATGAAAACATTATCTTCAATGAGCGGTTTATGGATACATTGTTCACTGTCAAGGTATTATAGTAGTTATCCTCATTAAAATTAGGGTCTAAAATCAATTAAAATTACAATTAATTCTTATTCTTGAAAAGCATCGCAGTGGCTACACCCATACCTGTGTTAATTGATTTTGACTATTATTTCAATGATGAGAACGTCGATATCGTGGAAAAAACTTTGTGCTGCACCGGCCCTTATATAACTGAAGAATTATCGTTTTATCTTCATAGAACAATAACTTCTTATCAGTCATTATAACGTTGAGATAGCTATAAATCTATTTAGAATATACCTTTTATACTATATTTCTATGTTTTCTGCGTATGTGTATGAAATTTGATAAAAAAACGGTTCAGTCACTTCGAAAAATATGGACTTGAAAGTTTGTATTAAATTCATTAAAGCGTACATAACTGGCGAAATTGAGCGTTCTATGCAAATTTTTAGAGTAGATGACTAGGTAAAGGGTCTACCTAACCCGTCATGAATTGCAGCCGTGATGTAATGAAATAAACATTACGTCGCTGGAATGGGTCTTTCTACTGTGATTATAAGCAGAAATACGTATTTTGATGAAATTGCGAAATAAACTACCAATTTCTGCCATTTTGATGGCACGGTAGGCGCAATGGCTGGGCTATTGGCTGCTAGGCTGCATCTCTTAGGTACGATTCCCACACACAACAATTATTTGTATGACCTGCAGGTGATTTTTATGGATTTAAATGTTTGTAAATGCACCACGGTACAGAAAAAAACCCTAGTAATGGGATACATTTCAAAAACCATTCATCATCATATTTGCATCAATGATACAAGAGCCTAGTGACGCAGGGCAGTCTGTTGAGGTAATTGTAACCATGGAACACAAAGTGCAACTGAACAAATATGGTCGATTTTTAGTCAGTAAGAGACTGACAGTATCGCTCCACTAAAGGCTCTAGACTTTGAAGATTTTACCACCCAAAGAAAAAAAAGGGGATATAATAAAATTCTTAACTACACCTCAATTTATTTTCAGCAAAAGCCACAAGCTTTCATCACACGCGGGCTTCGAACCTTGTCTGTGCTTCGGCGATGCCCTTGTTTGGTGGGAATGGGAGGGGCTAGGGCCTGCTCGGGCAGCCCCCAGAACAAGTCGAGAACCGGTGTTACCCAGACCACCGAAACCAACCAGAGCAAGCCATGACTTCGTGCGAACACACTTCCATAGATCGACGCAATGCGATTTCTGCAATAAGAAGGTGAGTTTGAGAACTTTGTTGCTTGCTTTATTGGTTTAGTGGCAACAAGCGGAGAATGAGGTAATCCTGGGTTCGATAACCAAGTTGAATAGAACATTTATTTATTTGTACAGAATGGAGGTTTTTACAATAAGATGGATGAATGGTGAGCACAGTGTTGTTGCAGTGAGTGTTGTTGAGGTTTTACATCAGAGATTTCTCAACTACAATAATAGCTACGGGGTTTGTGCCCGGTAATAGACCATGAGCTCGCCCCATATTACTAAGACTTAAAACAGAGCATGCGAAATATAGATGTTCTACTATGTGCACCTTTGCTTAATTTTTGAGGGGTTACAGACGCGATATTATGCTTAAGAACAAAGAGTTGAGTCATCATTTTTATATGAGAATTTGGGGCAAATATCAGATACTGAGAAACGGTTTTGCTAACTATTTATTTGTTCATGAATCACTAAATTTACGAACAGGGTGGCTAAGCGTCCAGCGGGGCGTTTAACAGAGCGTGCTAGCGGCGAAAGAAACAAACACGCTACCCGCGCCGTGCTACACAGGACAAAAGTAGTCTGTGCTCAGATTTGCTGTTTACGACTCTATGACAAGCTCGTAGACGAACTTATGAAAATCAATTAAAGATAAAATGTTCAACGTCGAGGAACCAACCGAGTTTATTTTTAAGAGATTTTGAATTTTACATTCTAGGTTTATTATCCTCTAAAGATAAACCATAGCTTCAGCGCTGCCGCGGCGCTGAGTCTTTAGAGAATTACACTGCAGGTAAACGGACTCGTTAGACGCTCTGCCCCGTGTCAACGGTCTATTCTGATAGTACACATAGTATTTTTATTGCAAATGGTAAAATCTGTACAAAAGAAAAACAAGCTCTCAAATATTTCAACAGTCCTTTAAATACAAAAAGCCCAAAAATAAACTTTATTTACATTCACATTTCAACGAACTTTTCGTTCAAAAATATTTTCGGTAAATCAAGTTACTTTTTGCTCAAGTCCTTCGACCTTTATTACAAATACGTATATTTTCAGATCTGGTTGAAAGACGCGATGCAGTGCCGAAACTGTGGACTGTCCTGCCATAAGAAATGCGTCACCAAGTGTCAGGAGTCTTCACCCTGTATTCCTAAGGATCGAGGTATGTGTTTGTTCCTGTTTCTTTTTTTTTATTTGAAATGGATGTGGTCTTCACTCTAGTCTAGGTGAGAGAGACAAAGTCGACAATAGAGCGAGCCAGAATAAGCCTGTTCACTCTTAATTTGAAGAGGTTGTATAAATAAATAATAAATAAATATTCCACAACTATCACACAACGCCATATACATTCGGAGACACGGATACAGATAGAGAGTTTCACTCCTTCGCTGTGCGCCTGATGAAAGACGTTTGGGAATCATCATCATCATATCAGCCAAAAGACGTCCACTGCTGAACATAGGCCTCCCCTATAGACTCAACAGGACCGGTTGGAAGCGGCTTGTATCCAATGTGATTCTCTGGTCTTCATAAGATCGTCTGTCCACCTTATGGCTGAATGCTTAGTGCAAATTAGTAGAATAGCAAAAAGGCGAGGATGAGAATTTGCAGTGCGTCTAGATGAGTCAGAGTATAGAAGGGCCCGGTGGTATACGAGTATGGTTGTGGTTCCTGATTCTCTATATCTGTCTCGCTCGGGTTTTACGGGGATTACAAGTGTTCGTTCATGGAGACTGGTGATGGCGCCAAAATCTTAATTCCTCACTATAAAATTCTCCTGTTTGTTATCGTAGGTGGGGATTTACAAATATTTAAACTCACATAAACAGCCAGTCCCGGAACTACCACCTGTTGTAGGTCATATAAATATTTGTTTAGTGTGGCAATCGCGGTTTCAGTGCCGCTGCGCCAGTTTTTGGTGATTTGGAATGACGCACAGTCCCTTTTTTACAATGGTCAAATAATCAAATGTGTCCTCCCACCCAGGGCAGAGCGGGAGGGCCTGTCAGACTCGTACTGACTAGAATCTACGGTGTTCTTCAATAGCCCTGTACGTTCCGGAGTCACGGTAATTCGTAAGTCCCGCGGCCAAGCACAGTCCCTTGACTTATTTTTTGACGCGTCGATATTTCTGCTCCAGGAACTGGGTGAGAGGCACAATTTTGTAGACAAATGTGCTACAAAAGAGTTTCTTATAAATCATAAGATTATTATGCTACCTATGTGTAATTCTTCAAGTCAAGAATGCTTGCCAATTTTACTAGGTAGCAGTCGGATGCTAAATATCATATGATTTACAACATAATTGACGACGGAACTCGGGAACTGGTGAAATTCATGTTGACGTACGGAATGAATTGCGTTTTGTTGTGTAGGCATGGATTTTCCCTGCAGTAAGTAGTGCGTTGCGCTACTATGACGCACACCAACCTCATTAATACTTCACTCTATCAATCATTGCTTTTTGACGAATAAAGAGGATTATTATGAAATTCAAACTATAAAGCCTTTGTCAAACAGACAGGCGTGACGAATGCGAAGCGAGGCGTTTTTATTTGTAATGTATGGAATTGTTTGAATCCAGTCACATATAAAAGCGAAAGCGATCCGATAGCGTGACAGAACTATCGGACTGACGTCTCGTATCGGTTCGTTATCGCTTCGGACTCGCTTGTCTGTTTGACAAAGGCATTAATACTGTTTAAAAATCTAATTTGAGAATACAAAAGCATTACAAATAACTAACTTTTTCCCGCTATTTCGCTCGCGTTAGTTAAAAATTTGACACAATAAATTCGAATCGTACAAATAGTTTTTCTCGCGAACAGTACCTACTTTTTTCGGGATGAAATACCCCTTGGCCGTTTCTTTATACTTAACGAAGTATATGCAAAATTTCAAGATGATCGGTTCAGTAGTTTGGGCGAGAAAAGGTAACAAACAAACTAACTTACTTTCGCATTTATAATATTAGTTAGGATTAGGATTAGACTGCCTGGTTGGTTAAAACCGCAAGTTCAGATTTCAAACCAGAGATCCCGGATGTGATTCCTAGGAGAGGAATCATTTAATGAGGTACTGACATCGAAATCTCGTGATACAACTACTTGTCATATTTTACCAAAACACACATTTCATCACACTCCAAGCCAGATCTTCCGTTGACATACAAGTCTCGCACTTATTTCCCTACATCGGGACATGGCCGACCATCCGTCTTGTCACATTTATTACGCTCTGCCAAGTATTAGTCACTGTCTCACTGGTACTAGGCAACTGGACGCATTTCCTGTAACATATGTTTTTATTGCGCAAACCTTGGAGTGAGGTCTAGGTTACCTCCCACGGTGACAGTCTGTTTTATAATGTGTCGAATGAATTGTTTTGTAGGGAAATTGTTGTGTGTTGAAATTTATAAAGGACAGTATAATAATTTTATGAAGTAACAGTAGTCAAATAGTTTTTTTAGGTATAATCTCCAAATGAGTCCGCCCACCCAGGCGTGGCAGGAATGACTGTCAGACTTGTACTGACTAAAATCCGTGGTGTCATTCAATAGCACTTTAAGTTTTTAGCAAATAAATTATTTCTATTTCTAAGTTCCGGGCTCACGGAAATTCGTTAGTCCCGCGACTCCGGCAGGAATACGCTGTAGATGATGATATTAGGGGAACAGTGTATAAGACGGGGACGCGAGGTATAATGGGAAATCACACACTTAAGGCAAACTTAACACAATACTAACGTAGCGCTAGCGCGAACAGGACGCTATTTGTTAATGGCCGCTCGCAAATGACGTCCTGATGGCGCTTGCGCTACGTTAGTGTTGTGTTAAGTATGCCTAAAGAGTGTATGTCCCCGTTATACCTCGTGTTCCTATCTTATACACTGTTTCCCTACTAGGGAACTCAAACAAGAGCGTACACGTAACTATTCCCGATAGTTACAACCCTGCTGCTCGGCTTTTGTTCATAGCGTGATGTTACATATAGTATAGACCTCCTCGATAAATAGACTATCAAATACAATAATATTTTTTTAATTCGAACCAGCAGTTCCTGAGATTAACGCGTCCAGCGTTAATCTCAGGAACTGCTGCACCCAAAAAATAATAATATACCAGCGATCCACCCGGGCTCCGCACGGGTGCAATTTCTACCATATTATGCATGTTATGGACATATAAACCTTCGTCTTTAATAACTCTATCTATTAAAAAAAACCGCATCAAAATCCGTTGCGTAGTTTTAAAGATCTAAGCATACATAGGGACAGACAGACAGCGGGAAGTTTGTTTTATACTATGTAGTGAAGTATAGATGTAGGTACTACCTATTGTATCTTCTCAGCCAGTCCTTATCCATCATACTGCTGAATAAGGTGAGTACCTAATGCCAGTCATTGTATAATTCTTTGCTCTGACCATAGTGATGGTCTTTATTATTAACACTTTGTTATTGTAGACTCCTACAAAAAATCTGTTTTTATTCGTACGTACGTAAATCGATTAATGGTTTTTTTTTCTAGCAACTTGTTTACAAATTACTAATATTACGCCGTATCCCAGGTCAGACGCTAATATCAAAACATAAACGTAAACTTTCCTCAATATATTTCGGGAAAACCTGAAAACACAGATCTGCGATTCTTTTTTTCAGGTCATTACTGACGAAGTGCTATTTAAAAACATGTTGAAACTTCTCATGTAGTGGAATGTTTTTGTATCGAATATTTTCTGCTAAAGGAATAAAATTCGCGAATGTGTTTAATCGCAATCAGCTTGAAATTGCGCCAAATTAATACGCGCCGCTGAAATGTGTCAATGACCAATGAGGTCGATGAACTTCGGAATTCTTTGAGAGAAATTAAAATGGTTTATCTATCAGTGATGTTGGATTACTCATCAATATCTCTAAGGTATTTTTCCCATAGACTTAAAACAAAATTAACCTTCTATGGCCTGTTTTCATTAATTTACTGTCAAAGTCAACTTTCACCAATTTCTAAAGAGCACTTATCTCAGTCTAAATGCCACAAGCACCAATGGGAAAGCAATAAACTGAAATAGGTAATTAATCGAATTTGTTGGCAAGATCACACGCGATACGTCAACAAACAGCACATTTATGGCAGCTTCACCTACTTATAACACACTCGTGCCAAATTAAAGACAGATCTGTATCAATTCTAGTCCAAATTACTATTAATCTGCAGACTTATTAAATAAATAGCTTTGTTTTGGTGTTATTTTGCTTATACAGCCACGTTGCCATAATTCTTGGGAACACAAGTGAGCAGAAATTTGGCAAGCGTTTACATCTTTCACCTGCTACGTTTAAGTGTTATATTTACCTTTAGAAGCACGTGATATTACTGCGCGAAATATTGGCTGAAAATAAATGAACTCGTCGACAGACGAATGTATAAAATATAAAAGTAACAAAGACATGCAATGTTCAGTTCTCCAGTACAGTATGAGGAAGGAAGTGTACGCAGTAAATTGAATTCTCTAGACGTAAACAGGTTTAATAAAAAGCAACAAATAACAGATTTAAGTGGAATTATCTTAAAATCGCTGAGTCAACTTCTGTATAAAACTTGCCTTTCTTTGAAAGTTCAAGCTGACGCATCGTATCCATGCACAACAAGGAAATTGTATCTCTTGTGTATGATATTGGTGTTTAATTTACCTTTGTCTTTGTGTATTTCTATGTTACTATTGATATAGGTCTCTTATTCTACCAAAATAGCTACTCCTCGAGGTCTTTTTTTTCTTTTTTTTTCGTGCTAAAATCATCAAATGATTCCTCCCACCCAGAGCAGAGCGGGAGGGACTGTCAGATTCGTACTGACTAAAATCCACGGTGACCTTCAATAGCCCTTTACGTTCCGGGGTCACGGATAATTCGTACAGTCCCGCGACCACTGCTAGAGGTCTACAGGCTAATTGTTACCTGCGGTGAAGGCTGAGCGATCCTACCAGCAGTGGTAGGCGTCACCAGGATCTGCCTCGCAACTATCGCTATCATCCTGTCAGTCCGGTGCCATACAGTTTATACTGGATTCCATCGGTACTCAGAAATTCCGGTTCCATCTGGGTTAGCTCGCTCCATCTTAGGTCTTATATTTGCATCTGGGCTAGATTGAGGCCAAAAGCAAAACAATAGCAAATAAAGAAAAGGGTTTTTCAGAAGACAGAACAAATAAGCATTTAGCCAAAGAATTTTCTACAAAAATTGAGCGCAATGCTGGAAATCATCATTGAAATCATCAACATCATTCATCTTGTGGGATGCTATCGTTAGTAAAAACTGTTCATAAAATCTTATTCAGCATCAAAAGATCTTCTACAGAAAGTAAAATGTGAATGGCTTCAAGTATCACGATATGTCTGAAAACCGTCACATTTTGCAACAGTTACGTTACATCAGTAATTTCGCAAAGTCACTCTAGAACCACATACTTACTCCTTATTTACAGTAATATGTGCAACTGAGATAATGAAATAAAGTTACTTATTACTAGAACTGACAAGAATTCCAACACAGCCATAAGTATTATAAAAATTTAGAAGGTTGACGTGCATTGCGAACGTTGATGCGGAAGAGATATGCTCTACTTTACCATTACTTTATTCTTAAGGCATCTGTCCCACTGGCAAGTGAGATATTTAATCGCTCTCGAAACGTATGGTGTAGTTCTAGTGTCAGTAAAAGAGATACATTGGTACGTATAAATTAATAGTCGATCAACTGACTGTGTACAATTCCGGCGAGATGGAAAAAAATATACTCGCTTAGCAACGCTCGCTTGGTTTATATATCACTCTCTTTTACATTCAGCGTCACGATATGGTAACCCGGTCCCTTGGAAGCACCTACGTTCGTTACTGGGGTAACCAGTTGATGGAGCCCACCGTACATAATTATAGGCATACCACCAAATGACTGAGCGTGAGTACCCGTTACCCGTTGCTCACGAAACTAGCTTATACCTACATAGCAAAGCGACATTCGAACGATAACCATCCGAATGACAGTCGCTGTTCGTTTCTCACCGAACCATTTATATAGTTGCTCGCCTGTCGCTAATCTCCGACAGTGTGACAATTGCCTTATAGAGCAAGTGCGTTGTAATACTGCGTAAACTATATTTACACGCGTTTTACGATGTGTAGTAACGAAGGCTAATAGTCGCATGATCGTCGTTAAGATAGAAAATAGTAAGCTATAGAAAGTATAACTTTTATTAATATGTTCTTGTTATTATATTGAGATACACACGTTAATGGACTCAATAATAATATTGATAATTAACCAACCAATCAATCACTTTATTTATTTCGGGTTGCAAAGACCCAAAATTAAAAAGAATTGAAAGTTAAATAGTAATATATCGTTCTAATGATGGATTTCATCGTAAATAAGAACACACTTCTTAATGTCGCTGGCACAACATTGTATTTCATTTACCCAGAATTTCGCAATTTCCACAGCTTTGCTCGTGACAGCAGAGGTCGCTTTGGCTGCATTTTGGTCTCACCGGACAGAATAGAAGGTGGAGCATAGTTTAGGACACAACTCCATATCCACATCATGCGGCTGATCTACTGAGGGGTCTACCTCTTTCCTAGTTCCCAGACAATTTAGCGCCTTTCAGATGGACAATTGAATAGTCCCTCCAGAAACAGATTCTGCATGATATCTTCTCCAAAAACCAATGCGACGGCTCTTTTAAGAGCCAACACCGGAAACTCTTTCTCACAGAATAGAGGAATGTCCCAAAAATCCGAATGTCTCGTAAAATATTCCAAAGTATGAAGTTTTCTTCTGAACACTTCTCTTTTATTACAGATTCATCTGGCACATCGAACTGTCGACTTCCCGAGCTGATCATGACCGAAGCCGACGCCATCGCTGACCCTGACTCCGATGATGAACCCGAGAGAAAAGACTCCCTAGATGTCCATGAAGAGGGTATGTTAAAATGTTTAAATTATTGATCAGATACAATATGCTCTGCCGCGAGGGATGTGATTTCCATAAGTGCCTCTATTAATTAATTCAGACATGGAGCTAGAACATCAATTTTTTACATCAACTATAGGATCATTATTTGACTAGCATCTCGTGTTCGACGGTGAGGCATGTCTGGAAGAAGAATAGGTTAGTTCTTGACTTGGAAATGAATTTTCCATCTCGGTTGCTATCTTCGGTTGGATTTTTATACGTAACCAATCAACGACCGAATTTGTCCCATCTTTGGATCGGACAAATTCGGTCGTCTTAAGAGATGTCCAATCAGAAACAGCCGTCAAAAACAAAGGAACGGGTTTTGGACTGAGATTGTAGATTCATTTCGATAGTTAAAGACCCCTAGATTGTAGCTACAATACCTGTATATTAACTAAAATCATTGAAGACATCAAATTATTGGAGTGAATTGACAAAAAAATTGACTTAAACATTGAGATATATTAAAAGACATATAATTACAGATGGACCATCTGTAGTTCATCCAACAGTTGATAGTTATTAAGGGACAACAAATTTAGCCATAAATATGTATTGAAAAGCAAGTTTGACTTGATAATTACTCGAAGTTAGTTCCGTGATAAACGATAGAGGCGCTTGTGTTGATCTTGTACTTCCCATTGCGTTAGTTAGAAAGATCTACTGCCAACAATGTGCGGCGCTTGGCAACTTCTGGCTGTTATTTCATATTTTCTACAAACTGTCATCGTAACTTATACATTGTATTATGTTGTACCAAATAAATCTATGGCTTAGTTATTCCGTCGTCAACCCATTGACTACAATAATATCCAAATTGGCATTAAAAGAAAACGTTTCAAAAATATTTAATTTACATTTCTTTTTCTGTATCAGTCTTCTTTCAGAGCAAAATTTTGTTTCTATTTAAAGTTATATATCTTATACGTTCATAAAAAATATGTTTTTATATAAATAAATAAGTTGTTTATTTTTCTTTATGCACAGACGAATTATACGAATGCTGACGAACGGAGAACTTTTCGCTATATTAACACTTCCGGCTCCACCCGTCACGTACACAGACAAACACAGGTTTTCTTTTATATCTATATATTTAACTGCCACTACCTATATGTTTAGTCTGTGAACAGTCCGAACGTAATACCTTTCCCCTTGTACATACATTATGTACTTCTTAGTTGACAATGAAGAAAAAGGGGGTAATCACAATAGTTTCACCAGCTTTTCTTGCCTTACAGGCTCATGAAACGAGTACAATACAGCTTTGGGATGCTAACGCACCAGCCCCATAGGCACAAAAATAAACGCTCTGTAGTCTTTAATAAATTTTCAACTTTATTCTTTAGAGCATAAAGTAGAAAATCTATTAAAGACTACGACACGAACGAACGAAAACGCTCTGTAATCTTTAGTAGATTTTAAGCTTCATATTCTAAAGAATAAAGTTGAAAATCTATGAAATACTACAGGGCGGTTTCGTTTTCCACATGTCTAAGCGATCTACTGCAGTGCCTCTGGCATACTAACGCACCTATGATGCCTTTGGTAGAGCAGATTACTGTAGATGTCAATCAACCACCACACATCTGGTGGCCAGCCTGCTTGTATGCTATCCGATAGCACAGCTATCTATATTGACCGAGAATCACCATTGCATCATTTCTGATGCTTACTAATGCCTTGAAAGAGAAGCCTCGAAAAAAGCAGAAAATACAACTGGCGGTGAAATTGGTGAAAAAAAAAAGACAGTTGAATTGAGTACTTCCTGCATTCATGCATTGATGCACAAAATATAGACAAATAAGCGTTTCCATTATTTTGTGAATAATTTAAATAAACCTCCTCCTATGTTTCCTTGTCTGCGAGTGATGTGTGACCCTTGTGAAGTCAATAAAATGCTTGAGGATCCTGTGTTGTCCGATTAACTACTCCACACTAAATAATATTTAGTATCGGGGCGTTTGTTCGTTTTAACTAGAAAGACAACTAAGTATAAAAAGGTGTCCATGGAGGTATAGTTCAATTCGTATATGGGCAAGGTAATATCCAAACTTTTTAACAGTAAAAATAGCACCAACATACTCGGGGTTAACAGTTTGGAATGGACCTTGCTCATGTCCCACTTTGATTTGATCCTTTTTTCCAGGAACTATGTCCGTACGAGTAGACCTTAAAAGTAAAACTATATCCGTGTATTCTTGAGAAATAAATAAGTTTGTAACAGAAGCAGAAGAATGATGATGCAGTCAATGAGCAGTAATTATGTACTTTGAATCAAAACAGCTCTTCCTATAACATTCCATGATGGTCATGTCATAACATAGGCCCATAAAACTAATGCACCTTACATAACCTACCTTAGAGCAATAAAAAAGAAATAAAACCAAGTACTTGAGTCATTACAAGAGTGTACCATGACTATCGCGCCCGTTAACCCCAAAAAGTAAATAATATTATATTATTATCGTTGCAACGCACCATGACAATTCACCAGTCTGGACCAATTCATGACTTTTAAAGTACTCCATAGAAATTTTAGACTACAATAAAATTTCATCCTCTGAAAAATGCATCATCATCTTATACACCGACGGACATCCACTGCCGAGTAATGGGCAACCCGCTGTCCGATCATGGACCATGCCCGGGTTGACGGCGCGTTGTGTTCCACGCGCGTCTCAAAGACGGTCGGCAAAATGACAGGGGCGTCTAGAGGGCCAAAACCTGCTGGGGTCGCGGGACTGTACGAATTATGTGACGCCGGAACGTCAAGGGCTATTGAAGGACACCGTGGATTTTAGTCAGTCAAGTCTGACAGTCCCTCCTGCCCTGACCTGGGTAGGAGAAATCATTTGATGATTTTACCACAATAAAAAAGGCCTCCCCTATAGATTTCCAACAGGACCGATCGGAAGCGGCTTGCATCCAGCGCGATCCTATGGTCTTCGTCTGATTGTCTGTCCACCTTGTGGATGGACCTCTCACAATGCGCTTGCTGGTGTGTGGTCTCCATTCGAGAACCTTACGGCCCCAACGGCCATCAGTTCTACGTGCCATATGACCTGCCCACTGCCACTTTAATTATTAATTCGCTGGGCTATGCTGGCAACTTATGTTCGTCTACGATTTTCCTCATTTCTGATTAGATACCTCTCTGATTAGATCTCGCAGAGAGACTCCAAGCATATAGGCCTTATAAGTAAGCCCAACGAGCTATGAAGAGGACCCATAGCTCGATGGGCTTACTTATAAGGCCCAAACAAATGTAAACTAGTGATTTTGTTTTTATCCAAGTTTGTGGGTTCGTAACCCTGTACCCGCGGCGATCAAAAATCAAAATCCATGTAAATGTATGTGTAGATTTGCAATTTATTGATGCTGTCTACTAGTCTATGTTAGAAAGGAAAAGCCAGTAAAATTGCTTCCAACGTCGTAATAATATGCAGGAAGCAGATTTCTCAGTGTCATAACGTGAGGCAATCTCATATATCAGCGATGCAACAAATTATTTACCAAGTGTACAAAAATTAACCCACTTGACACTGGGTATTTTCCTAATTACTCTATACTAGAGATGTGCCGACTATGACTTTAGCCGAATGGTGAAAAAAAATATATACCGACTAGTCGGGTATCCAGTCATTCTCGTCGGTAGAGATTAAGGCTATTGGAAAAGACAGTTACGTTTCATATACCATCTAAATCACTTACTCGACTTTATTAAATTGACTCGACTATACAGTAGTTTTTTTTTTAGGAAATTACAAATCTTAAAAAAATTATACTTCTCTTCAATAAAGTTAAATTGTAATAATTATTAAGCTGTAATGGCTGATTATGTTAAAATTTAAACATTTTGACAAGAAATGTTAAAATTTCATAGTGAGTCAGCGCTGAGGACTGGACAGGTAGATGACTGCAAAAATGACTTACTATTCGGCTTTACCAACAGTTTGGCACATCTCTAGTTTAGACATAAGCCGTTCAATTACATTCAGTTCCTTGTTAATGTGGTAATATTTTCACTTGTCCTTTAACGCTCTGATTAAGTTCGTTACCAAGGATTGCATATTACCTATCTAGTGTACTCAATATCAGATTTTTCAAAATATGTACCACGAAATATCTCATTAAATTTTATTATAATTTCTACATTCTGTTTTTATTGCGTTATTGTAATGTTAACTAATATTCCTCTTTGGAAATGTTAGAAAAATATCTTTGCAAATCTATTGCAGAGTGTAAAATATATTCTTTAAAGAGACTTGTTAAACCTATTACGAAATGTTTTTGTTTTATACAGATTTATTACAATTGATTTTAGAGAACCAGTTATATGAGTGATCTTGAGTTTTTTTGTCAACTGGAATTGAAATGGACCCGTTTCATTATATTTTACTAACCAATTTTGCGTTCAACAGTATCCAACTAGCTTTAAGTAATATTTATCTTTTTAAGTATGATAATTCCCTAATAAAAATACTGAAAATTAATTATGTGTCCAGAAGCGAGCGGGTCCAGTTGACCAAAATCTCTTTAAGACCTTTCCGATGTCTATTAGCTAGTCAACCTCTCTTTGATGCATCTTTTATTTCCTATCCTACTGTTTCCCTAATCCTTGATTTATAAGTTCCAACGAACACTCCTATGTACACCTCACTTCCATGACCACTTAGTCATCACCTTTCTAATGAAAGGTAGTGTCCACACTTATCTACGCAGGATCGACTTGAGCGGCATGATTCAATAAGGCTATGAAACGAAAATATAATTTTTCATACGTATTGCTTACGCGCAAAGGTAAGTATGGAAGCGTATATTGAAAATTCACAAGGGTATTCATCGTATGAAATGTCTATTATGAAAAGTTCGACCCGATTTGAACTCACATCTCATCCAAAACGAATCGGAGCAAATGATATCTTTTTCGCTTATATCCAATCGCGTCGATAACTGTGGTCACTTCCTTAATAGCCAGCATCATAAACCTTCGATTTATATTCAAACTTGATACAATAATATTCAGGTGGTGGAGCCATGAGCGCGCTAGTGGCTGGACTGAGACGCGCAGGCTCCGCTCACTCCCTCTCCGCGCCTAAAAACAACGCCTCCTCCAGGTCTTTACCTCCGTCTCCTAGTCATACACCCAGGTATGTTAAACACACCATTATGTCGTGTTGTTTGAAACTGAACGTTATGTCTTCAACCGGTAAAGACACCAGCTTCTGAAGTCACCATTTCGGCAATATGACACTAATGCACCTACATTTAGTGCTGTGTTTTGCTTTTGTTATCATGTAAGAGATCCAATTCACAGTTCGATTTTCCTGTTTGTCATCTGTGCATCTGCAAAATTATCATCGGGTTAATTTAGCATTATGCAAGATTATAAATAAGTACCTAAATTCAATATGTGGGGGCAACCGCATACGGGCATTTGGAAAATCGCCTCGTGAATTCGTTCTATAACGAGCTTATTGCAACAGGCTCTGCTTTCCAAAAAGGACTTCTCTTTCTCTTTCTTCACACAATAATAACTACAAAACAGCTATTATCTTTATCAAAATTTGTAGAAATCGCGAAATAATCTATGAAAGAGTTGCGTGATAATAATATACTTTGTTTTTAGTTCGCACATCATTATGTCCTTCAACTTTTGAAGACACACAAGGTATTTCATTGATCGTTACGTACCTGTTTTTTCTTCAATCCTATTGTTCCCCTTTGCCGTATCCAGAGTGTATTTCTATTTTTTTAAATGTTTCTTCACTCCTAATATTTTAACAGTTCTAAATCTCACGCTGTTTGGTGTACCTATCTAAAAATTAATACATCTTTATTAATCTTATAATTAATATAATAGTCTTGTTATTAAAATAATGATAAAGCTATTTAAATTATACTTAAACACGATACATTACAATGATTTTAATCAATTATTTTTCATAACAATTAGACATAAAATCAAGCTGTACTAATGACCTTATGAACTTATTAGCTATAACATATAGCGACAGGTGTGACTGTGACAAATTGTACCTTGATTATGGCCATGTGACCCAATATGGAAAAGAAAATCCTAGACTGCCGTCTGTCTTGCTTGTTGTTTATCAGTCAATCGTACAAGTTATAAGATAAAGCTTATTATTTGTAACACTCCACCCCTCAATCCAATTGTAAACCTTGTGTGATGTCAATGTGCCGTAATCGGAATTTGATAACGTATTTTAGGTTACCAAATTCCTATTATTGGTGATGTGCTGTCTTTTCTATTTTGTAGTTCGATTTTCGTGTTTTACATCTTTGTGATCGTGTACCTGATTAGCCATATTAAGTTTATACTTACGTGTTACCCTCTTCCCTTGCCTTATTAAATGTCGGACATTGAGAAATAGGGACCAGTAGATGACACACTTTAAAAAAAAGGTTCTAAATCTGCAGCTGCATTTTTTTTCACATCAGTTAGGTACACTTCTGGTGACTCCTTTTGCAATACTCGTACACAACGTGGAAGAATCTTAAGCTACACATACCCAGCACACTGGACCTTAAAAGATTACTTGAGCAAAATCAAAATAGGATTATAATATGAATGGCGATCAAATTCACAAAATGGTCGCGGATATGAGTAATATTATGAATTGTCAATCTATTTAAGCATTATATCGCTATTCACATTATTATCATATTACGATCCTGCTACAGTGGCCTTTTTAAGACCCCAGCTCGATACACAAACAAGTAGTGTGTTTCTGCTGCTAGCTACATATCACTTCAAAACAAAAGACTATCCTCAAATAATTTCCAACTCTTCTCACACAAAGTGGTTAAAGAAAGAAAGAGCCTACACGTTTGTTGACGAGCAGCCCATGTGACGTAAAGGAAGCAGTCGCTGGAGTCGTGCAACCCGTTCGGCGCGTGCGGCGCGACGTGGCTGGCGAAGGGCGGCGTGTCGGCCATGCTGGCGCCGGCGCTGCGCAGCGCGCTGCCGCCGGACGTGCTGCTCGCGGCCGCGCGGGACTCCGCGCCTGAGCTCGCCAGCAAGCTCACCGCGCAACAGATACATGACATGGTGAGCACACACACTAATGGGACATTTACTGTACACGGGTCGATTTAACCGTGCGGCTAAATGCAACAAGTCTTTTACTACTCATTTTTGCAAGCGATGCAAGTCTTGGTGACACGGCACGCACGGCTAGTCACCAGGCAAATCGACCGAAATATTGATCGGTGGGCAAGTAAAGTATTTGTTGAAATCGTGTATTAGATTAAAAGATTTTAACTAATAGAAAGCTGATTATCAACTGGCCCCAAGACTGGCGCTGGCTGTCATTAGAACTGATTGACTTGATTTTCTGTCAGGAATTCATCGAAGAAAATCTCCTAACAACATCACGTTTTCATAAGTACAGCGACCTACACAATGAATTAGCAAATAGCGTAGATGAGAGTCATTGACCTGCCGATAGAATTTATAAATCATTTCAACAAAGAAATTAATGACTCATGGAGCGTTCTTTCACCATCTTATAAAGATTGCTTATGTAATTATAAATCCTTTTCAAAACAATGTAACCTCAACCAAGGGTGTTGCTAGTAATTTATGAAGCTACCGTACGATTTATATCTAGGTCATCTATTAAAGGCATAGTTTACAGCAAATGCACTTCAGTCTCGACTTCTCGAGTATAAACATGACTATGCAGTTTCTGTTTTATTCTTAACTAGCTTTTGCCCGCGACTTTGTTCGCGTGGAATAGTGAAAACTATCCTATGTCCTTTCTCAAGTTCCAAACTATGTCTGTACCAAATTTCACACAAATCGGTTTAGTAGTTTAGGCGTGAAGAAAAGACAGACAGACACAGTTACTTTCGCATTTATAATATTAGTTAGGATTAGGATTATATTCCTCAAAACCGGGAAACCCAAACTTGTAAATTTTGTAGCAGTGACTACTTTTTTTAACAGCTTTTTTTCTTTCCCAGTTACTAGCTGTACGAGAAGAACTATCAGCGGATGACGCTTGCGGCGCGAGCAACGAGGATGGCAACGAGCTGCGCGGGTGCGCCCTCACTGCGCTCATGCTCCACTGCTGCGCAGCCGCGCAACTGGCGCAGCAGCGCGCCGACAACGCGCCCACTTGATGATATTACATTGCTGTTCATTGTGATGCTTGTTGTTTCATTTTGACGCTCCTTACAGTTTTCCCCGAAATTAATCTAAAGGTGGTCCGTAAGGGGGGCATTGCAACGTCACCTAATCACAATGAAAGATCGCAGTATCACGACTGCTGAAAGCGAGATACCACTACGGTTGGTTTGGACAACTTTGGTGTCCTTTGTTCACCTCGGAAAAATATCACCTGGTTGAACAAAGGTTGACATTGACCATTCTACTGGCGATAGTTCACTTTTGTTTTATTCTAGAAAATGTCTGCTTGTAAAAAAATCGTTTGCGATCCATATACTCGTACTTTGTGGAGTGTCCAAAGGTAAAGGCTTCGTGTTCGTTTACACCCAAAAAGATTTTCTAGCTAGTTTTCCTGTCTTCTTTTGCAGATATAGAGGAAGTGACAACATTTCAAACAAAACTGCCAACTATTTGCTCATAACTGACCTTGACAACAGAAGTCGTGTTGGTACAAAAACTAACGTTATATCAAACTTGTTCAACAGCTATAAATTATTCTATTTTGGACTTCAGATACTCTAAATATGACATTACTACGCACCATCAAAACACGAGCTAGTTTTTACGACGAACAGTATCTAATAAACAAAGTCGAATTAAGACGTAGTTTTACTGAAGGAGTTTTCATTCATTTGTACCCGACTGTGTGGAGTGAAATGTGTTTAACAGTCATACGAGTACATATACGCAGGGTCGGACTAGGCTAAGGACCAAGTGTTTCATAAGGATGGCCTGTTCAGGTTCAACCATGGTTCAATGGCAAAGTCGTGACGGCGGCACGAGTCGAATCAATGAGTCGTAAATGCACCGGATGTTTCTAATTGTCAATAATTTTAAAACTGGAGACGCATGTTTCTCCTATTTCTTACTTTGACACATTTATAGTGAAACTGGACGACCGGAAGTCGAGAAACAATTACTTAAAAACACCAAGCCTGTCATACCAGAAGGGTATTAAAAAATTAGAAAATTTACAGAAAAAACTTCACAAAGAAAAATGATACAATATGAAGGAAAAAAATAGTAAACAGATAACAGTTAGTACTATCACATTATAAATGACATTGTGACGATTCACGTGATCTGACGAAAAGCTCGGAAAAAAAAACGAAAACAAAACATTGCAGCAATCCCAAGGCAATATACGAGTACCTACTCATCTAAACTTTAGCTATAAATAAAAGAAAATTAATAAACGGGATCAGAAGCAACAACAAATAATTCAATGGCATTAAACTTTTCAGTCTTATTTCAATCACACAAAGTTCATATTTGTTTGTAAGGACGAAGGGATCAAGGAACGCGTGTACTGCGTCGAATGCTCTACCGAACAGGGAACTGGCTTGTGTCCAAATTATCCTGAAATAGCACAAAGGAGCGACCTCAGCTTTAGCTGTGAAAAAAATTCTGCGAAATGTCAGCGGTCGACTAACGGAAAATTTTGTGCGTCATCAACCATGCGTGTGCGCCGGATGGGTATTGATTGTGATGGGATTAGGTACTGTAATTGTCTGACCGACAACCAGTCTTACCAAGATGTATCAGGCTGGGAGTCGCCCATCAAAACTACAAGTAAAGTTGCACCCGATTAGCAGAGTTGCTTGAAAAAGGCTAGCATTTGACGGCGCTAGTAATTAAAATTCCATTTACTGAAACAATGATTGAGTCAAATGACTTGAGAGAGATTTTTGTACATAAATAACCCTGAGCCCGGATACTTAATCAAAAGTAGATAATGTAAAATATGATCGCGTAACGCAATTAGATCGAGGAGTTTTTCCAACAGGACCTAAACCCTTGTCAGTGTGAGTCAGAAATTACTAAACGACTGTACTCTCCTATCTCTTTAATAGATAGATAAGTACGAAGCTACGTACACTTTACATTATGACGACATCAATATTATTATGAAGTCGTCATTAAGAAAGGGTAACCTTCAGCAATGACTCGTAGGCAAACGAGGGCTGGAATAGAGACCGCGTACCAACAATCATAGTGTAAAGCCCGGTTAACATCGCGAGCGGAGCGGTTCCGCAAACAGCGGTTCACACACAGCGGTTCCGCACACAGCGGTTCACACACAGCGGTTCCGCACACAGCGGTTCACACGTGAGGAGTTTTCTCTTACGAGGTTTACCTCGAAGAAGAAAACTCCTCACGTGTTTCCACCAACAAAAGAAAAGAGCAAAAATGAACTCGCTTCTTTGGGTCAAACGACTGTACTGTTTCTCCGTGTAGTGTCTCTGTTTCTTCGTAGAGGAAACCGTGTTTAAGAGTCCCCCAGAAAAATTTACTGACAGTTCTTTCATTAAATACTAGGACACATTTATTGAGGACTAGTTTCCGCCCGCGACTCGGTCCGCGCGGATGTCGGTCTTCGCGTGGATGGTTTATTTCTCCATTTTGAGTAACTCTGACAATGATATCTTATAAATATCTATTGGACCCAAATACTGCTGAGCCTATAATAATTAAGGAGATCGCGGTTCTACAGAACAACGTCTATGAATAAAACTGAAAAATAAGATTTTTTTCTACGTATTTTTCCCAGGATAAAAAGTATCCCATTTTATGCCCAGGATAATAAGGTATAATTATACCAAACTTCATCGAAATCGAACCGTTAGTTTTCACGTGATGCCTGCATATACAGACAGACAGACAGACAAAAAATTTTTTAATCACATATTTGGGTTTGGTATCGATCCAGCAACACCCCCCGCTATTTATTTTTTCAATATTTTCAATGTACAGAATTGACCCTTCTACAGATTTATTATATTTATAGAAAACGAAGAACATAAAGGTGTAGTAGAGCAACGTGGAAGAGACATCCAGTTTTGTACCAGGTGCAGTCTACAGGGCTAGAGCCATACCGCAGTTACAATTGCCATTTTTTTCTTTTCGGGCGAAAGAGTAATGTGTAGAAAATGATTGCCTCTATTTCCTAATTTCCTTATCCCACTGTCTTCCTTAAATACTTTCCTAAGAACGACAGAAACATACCTATGTCAGATGCCTGTCATCGTGACTGATTAAGATAGAAAATTCTGCATTTTCTGGCTCACTAGACACCTAACAACAGCACACAGGTACACTTACTTAAGTGCTATTAGATATTGGGTACACCTATCGTATAATTTTATTAACCCTTGAATTTCATTGGCTTACCGGCTAATTTGATCTATGTACTTATAATATTTCAATCTTACCATTATAAATGCGAAAGTTTGTGACGATGTATGGATGGATGATTGTCAATCTCACGCAAAAACGGCTGAGCTGGGTTTGTGTTAAATTTTAGCACACAGTTTGTAACCTTGACTAGCACAAGCGGGATCATTTTTAACTTACTTTAAGTAAACTTTCAACTGTAAGTAAAGAACCCTAAGGTATCCAATCCAAAGGTAGGGTCAAGGTAACCTCGTGCTTGAGAGGCGAGGCCTTTACCTCTGTGTCATCATGAAATCTAGGTACCAGTAACCCAATAAAAATAAGGAAAATATTTACTTCAAAAAGTCGGCCGTGATGAAAAATGAAATGGGTAGTTACTATCGTAGACACGAGGTCGCATCATATTGAAAATACAGCAATAGTCTAGTGATCGTTTTATTATCAAAACAGAAAATATAAATGGGTTACTTTCTTGAAATTGGTCCAAAAACAGAAAGCATATCCGACAGAAACGGCATTGACCTCAAATTTAAATAAAAATTTCACGAAACAAAGAAACACTGTTCGGTACTTTGTTTGCATTTTTCAGAAGTTGTTGCACCTATAAGTCTGAGATTGGTGCATTTTTTTTCCTTCGCGGCTATGAACTTCAACTGACTGCTAAACCCTAAACTAAACCCTTCATCATAATAATGGCGTAATAACTGCAGGCAGAATAATATGATAAAGGTTTCCATTGCAAATCTTCTAAATATTGAGGGAAAGGCAACCACATGGTCTGCTTACAAAGTTCCTTGTTTATTTTCCAAAAATAAATAGTTTAGTGCAAATAATAATATAATCGGAGCACGGCAGTCGGGAATATAGTTTTTGGCACCCGTTCAAGGCTGGCGGTGGCGAAAATCTACGACTCTCTTTGGCCGAAACTTCAAGGCAGTGCGTTGAACGCACGACAAATGGACGTCAAGTTTTTAATTGACGTAATTATTTGCACGTATGAATGTATTTATAACGCATATCTATAAAACAAGATATTAATAACTGTTTGCGTTTCGTTCGGTCTTTGAACTTGGATGCATTTTAGACAAATAATCGATCAGGTGCAACATGATGTCGATGTAATACCTATAGCTAGCTACTTGCTTACTTCCACAATATTATTTAGCTCACGGTTTTTACACCGGAAAAGTTTAAATGGTCCTTGAACGAAGCGTTACTAATTAGTAAGTTATAACACTTTCTTATGGATTTCATCAATCACGACCGCTGGCGGAAAGTAAACCAAGGCTGTTATGAAAATTATAGTAGAACCTGTTTATTAAAATTATAATAAATTATATCTTCTGATCAAAGTAAAGGTACCTATGAGTTAATTAATCGCGGTAATTGATGTTCTACTCGTATATCGTAACTTTTACTTTAAAATGATGCAATTTCAGGAAATATATTGAATAACATGTTCATGACTCAAAAATAAAACCGTTTTAATTCATCGTAATCAAGTTTGCGCATCGAACGTGTCCGCAATCAATTGCAAAATGTACATTGATGGCCCGTTGTGAATTAGGCCGGAAAATCATGTTCGACCGCCAGCCCAGCCTTTCACATTGAGCTGATCAACTACATGCATTCAAACGATTATTCCACAAACAATGCAATCAGATAACGGGCTCAGAAATCACAATGCTGTTATTGACGACACGACGTGACAATGCGGTCCAATACAACGAGATCGCAGGATTGTTTATTCAAGCGGAAAACAGCTTTTTCTTTGTGACAGGACAAAACCCCGTGACGAAGTTTCATCTATCCCATATAATATTTTCCGTACGTTTCCGCCAGCAGCCAGCTTGCGTCAACTGCGCAGCAGACAGTGCGAGCGAGACAGACATTTGTTGTTGTTGTGTTCTCCCTCCCGCAGCACGCTTCTTTGTTTTGGCAACGATATAAAGGCAGGCAGCAAACGCGGAGCGCGAATTTTACCAGAGTGCTACCGTGGACCCAGGCGCATCGCGTTTCGCTGCGGTGGTAGATGATTCGTGATTCTTTCAGCTTGTGAAAGACTTTCATAGTCGTGACCTAGCAGTGACTTAACTAAGGGATTGTGCAGTGACTGTTCATTATCAAGTGCAGTGATGAGGCCCCCTACGGACTACGAAGGAGGAGCGAGGGTGCCCACTGAGGCGGAAGAAGGGAACCGGCCTGATGCGCGCCCCATGATGATCTGTGCGAGGCTGGCGGGACGCGCCATCATCAGAGTTGTGGGAAGGTGTGAAGATGCTCAGGAGAATAGTCAACTAGGTGCGTAGTAATATGATATTGTGCAAAATCTAATCATATGAGGAAACTCATAGCACAAAGTAAACTTTACTGCGTCGAAATAAAAATAAACAAGATAATAAAAACAACTACTCAGTTCCTACTTGAGACGCTACAAAGTGTACAGTATGAATAAAATATCAGTGTCATTGAGCGAACTAAACACCGGTATGCGAATCCTAATTAATTCCACAATTGCGCAACAAAAGAGTTCGTCGATCTAATCCAGAAACCTAAATATTTGCACAAAAATGTTCCTTATTCGCATCATTGTTTATAAATGTAAATTAATTATCATAATTATCTTATCGATTCGCGAAGGTATGATAAAGTACTTGTACTTTTTAAGAAGTAGAGCGTCTGCCAATTAAATTACGGTCAAGCTAAGTGTAAATTAATGGATAGACGATGACCTCTTTAAGTTAGTAAATATTTACGAAGATCGTTAATAAGCGGTGTGAGAATATTAGTCAATGAATTAATGAAGTGAGTCCATGACACATAATCGCGAGCGACCCAGCAAACTGTGGCTTCATAACATTATGTTAAAATCCAATCTAATGTCATAACAAGGTGTTACGGTTGTTGAAATGGACGTCACATACATACATAATACAAAGAAGTTCAAGAACATGAGAATTACCTAGTTTACGAAATTAGAATTACAAATAAGAACATTCTAAAAGATGCAATCACGGATGGCGCAGTAGCTGTCGCTTGGCTGCAGCGCTGTGTGTCGCTGTTCGATTCCCGCATGGAACTTTTTGTAAGGACCACAGACTGGTTCCTGGTTTGGCTGTATGTGTATGTGACTTACAATTTTTGTAAACGTAGCTACGATTCAGGAAAAATCCTTGTGTGGAGCAAAGGTATCTCTAAAGAAAATATTCCTGTCCTTTCTTATAATCATAGAAATCAACAAGTCTAACATTAAACGCAATTAAAATTGATAACTAAACACTTGAGTAATAAACAATTTCTCCTTTTGTTTTTAATTTTATCGTTATCGCTGATAAAATCTTTTACGTCTTTGAGAATTGTTCCGGTAGCGGCAATGATAAAACAGGTTTCAAAACACTCATCTTTTTTAATGATCTAATTAATACAGCACCTTCATTTCAATCACATTGACCTCGTCACGATTTGGCCTATTGGTCCTAAATGCGACTGCTGAAGAGAGTTACCGGTTCCATTTTCAGGTATCAACGTCATTGGATTTTTCCATAAGAAATTTCTTAGTAGCAGCTTCCCAGTTGGAATATTATGCCCGGTTAATAGCAATAGGGCCCCCTTTTTTGGTGGTAAACTCATCAAATGAGTCCTCCTTCCCTGAATAGAGCAGGAGAGACTGTCAGAGTCTTCATCATCATCATAGGCACCCCTGTTCTACCCACTGAGTACTCGTATAGGCCTCCTCTATTTTGAGCCATGGCTAAAACTCTGACTATGGATAGTCAGACTCTGACTGGCTAAAAATCCACTCTGCTCGTTCAGTTGCCCCTTAAGTTTCAGAGTCATTGTTACCTTTACAGATACCTATACAAGTCCCGTGACCCTGCAGACGGTCCCGCGACCCTTACGCCTTCAGGGCTTACAAACGAGAATTACTTATTATGTTATGACCTCATTAGCTCGTATAAAAACTCTATGAATTAATGACCTTACCAGGTCGTTTGACGAGGTCAAATAAAAATTAAAAGTGCATCAAGAAACACTAATCATCATAGTAAAGTTCAATGAAATTGTTTCGATATTCAAATTGCATTCGTTTGCGTAATCAGTGACTAATTATAAGTCAGCTGTTTATTGATAAGAGCGAATGATTAATAAAGTTGTTGTGTGTAATTTTTTTTATAATGATTTTAAAAATAAATAATAATAGGAACGTCAATTGATCGCGGAACTGTACGCATTACCGTGACCCCGGAACGTAAAGGGCTACTGAAGGAAACCGTTGATTTTAGTCAGTACGAGTCTGACAGTCCCTCCCGCTCTGCCCTGGGTGGGAGGACTTTGATGATTTTACCACGATAAAAAAAAAGGAACGTCAATGACCTGCACCTGCCAACTGTCACTTGGAAAGTACAGCCAACAGAAAAAATACAATTTGTGACAATTAATTTTCAATTACATTTATTATCGTTATTATACTTGTACTTACCGCACGCAAAATACGCGCGTATGACGTGGAGTTGCGGATACCAGCCCGTTATACAATACAATATGCTTACTTATTTAATGTAATTTACAGAATTTTTAATCAAATAGAAATGGGCAAAATATAGAATTACATTTTTAATGACGAAAATGACTTCTGCAGCTGCGTAGTGAACAGCGGAATTTAATTTACCGAAATTAAATCGATTTTCCAATGAAGTCACAATATGTTGACTAGGCAGTCCTATTCTTATTTGAAACGGTATTATTACACGGGAGAAATAAATTAGAAAGCTTGTAAATATAAATAGGTACTGGAAAAAAACTATGCAGTCTTAAGATGAGAAGGTGTGTAGTTCCGTAGACAATCAATATCTTAGAGCAATCAATTTAATTGTCATTGTTTGTTACGTTGATCGAAGCTGTAATAGAATCATTGTTTTGATGCTATTTAAAATAGTAATGTCCTAATACGAAACGTTCATTAAAAAAAACGGAGAAAGGAATCCAATAGCAAACTAATTGTTACGCGTATAGGGATCATTTTCGCGTTAACACAATAATCGATGCCAATCGGCTTTGTTGTCAGAAAATAAAAGGATGATGAAGATTATGGTGATAGATTTACCAAAAAACTAAATATTTTTTTGGCCATAGAGCTATATTAGAGGAAAACTGTAACAAAACTGTAGACCGCCAAACGCCTGCCATGCTTGTTTCGGGCGTCACACGGGTTCGATTCTCGTGATGTGTGGTGAAGTCGAAAGCATGCTCAATTATTATTTTTTATGTTAGGTATACACATTGATATAATATCAATGGTTATACAATATTTATTCAATTATTCATTGTGCGTTTGTTGACAATTTCTGCACGTGCATTGTTTTTATTGAAACTTAGGTATTTTATTGTTGTATCTTCATTACATAAACTAGATTTTTTTTCTATTAAAATATTTCGCATATTTAACAAGACAAATTATAATTATGCATAATACTTATGAAAGTATGACACGATATTTCAAAATTGAACTCTAAAACATGCTAGATGGGGTTCGAAATATTAGGTACTTCATAATTTCAATAACATATTACAGCATCCCACGGCGTCGGACGTCACAGGACGATCTCCGGCCACCGTAGGCGCGGGCATGCGGGCAGCGAGTAATGGGCGACTTGCTGACCGACCATGGACCATGCCCGGGTCGACGGTGCGTTGTGTTCCACGCACGCCTCAAAGAGTGTCAGCATATTGACGGGGCCTGTAGAGGGCCAAAGCCTGCTGGGGTCGCGGGACTTACCCATTACCGTGACCCCGGTACGTAAAGGGCTTGTGAAGGACACCGTGGATTTTAGGCAGTACAAGTCTGACAGTCCCTCCCGCCCTGCCCTGGGTGGGACGACTCATTTGATGATTTTACCACGCAAAAAAAAACATATTACAGCATACACATTTATATTCGTTTTATTTCCGTAGATAGCCCATAACTCTTCTGATTATTATGCGAATCAGTAAAGATTTCAATAGATTTCTAATATAACGATGGAGGATTGCTCAACGCGATAAAATGCATAATTTGGTCGAGCTTTGTAAATTGCACCCATCCACCGACTAAACATCTTTGTGGTAATACATAAACATGTTTACTCAACATACTCTAGGTATCGTACCAAGCCTGCCGGGGTCGCTGTACTCACGAATTACCGTTACCCCGGAACGTAAAGGGCTATTGAAGGACACCGTGGATTGTAGTCAGTACGAGTCTGAAAGTCCCTCCCTCCAAAGTGGAAACATATTTTTTCCTACTCCTCCACCACTCTTTTCTGATTAATTTCGTTGCAGGATCTAAGACAGGTAAATTCATTCTCCGGGACACGTCGAGCTTCATTGTCTCGGCGCTTTTCTGGTGGTTGCCACTGTTGATTCTGGCTTTCAGGAGTTGCAGTGGTTTGGGAATAGTGTGGTGGGTTTGTCCCATAAAAAAAGTCCCTCCCTCCCTGCTCCCTGATGATTTTACCAGGATAAAAAAAGCTATCGTACCAAAAAGATAGAATAAAATGAACAAATAGTGTTTAAAATTCGAACAAAATTCATTAGAATTGAAAAAGTATTGTTTTGGTTAATGATCAAAAAATAATTATTAGTTTTCTGCACTACCGTATAAACTAACTCTTTGCACATAGATTCTAGCGGGCCCTTTTAAAATTGTTTTATTAACACGAACACCACTGATAGATAACATAGTAAATAGTTTTAGAATTGCTATTAGAATACCAGCCCTTAAATCCACGGATGCTGCAAGAATCTTGACACTGTCTAATGGAATTTAACTCAACGTTACAAATACCAAAGTTTTTTCTGTTGGTTAATGGCAATCACATGGTAATTTGCCTATTCATGTTCGTCAACAGTAGATTAGTGAATATAAAGCCCTTCATCACCATTTATTTCTCTTCTTACGTAACAGCTTTTTAATTTTTGTCACACCGTTACTTGTAATCTTCACGCTTATCTTCCCTCGAGGACATCATCAGACAACCGCAAGACTACCGACTAACGACCCATTCATCAAAACGCTTACAAAATCAAACCTTATTACGTCTACAGTAGCGTAGCTAATGGCATGCGCTATCTCGAATGAATAATTACGCGAAATATGCCCGTTTACGCAACAACGAGGTTCAAATGAGTGTTCTGTTGCATTCGACTTTCGTAAACGAAGATATCGTGTAAAAATTGTGAAACT
The DNA here is from genome assembly GCA_943136025.2 of Agrotis puta. Taxonomy (NCBI): domain Eukaryota; kingdom Metazoa; phylum Arthropoda; class Insecta; order Lepidoptera; family Noctuidae; genus Agrotis; species Agrotis puta. Next base: position 14,789,734 of record OW964169.2, on the reverse strand, counting down.
GAGCGAGGCCGGCTGACTTGGAACAGTGGCCTTTGTTACACGGATTAATTTCATATGGTTAATTAATTCCCTGTGTATCACAATCACACTTCTTGCAACTACTAGTACCTACATTCAATAATTCTTATTTTATAAAAGTTGCGACGGTTTCATCGAGCTTTGTTTTGTGGCATTTCTTCACCTCGTGGCCACGTCCAGTATACAACAGAAATAATTATGGAAGATTTTAGCCACTAAATTTTTTGGCACGCTTAAAAGTTACTCTATCTATTTATATTTCATAATATGTATTCGTTAACCCCAATGTTTCAGATTGAAGAAAAAACAACTCCGTCTCTGGCTACCGTACAAAGTCGTAATACCTAAAATTAGTGTATTATTTTGGAGAAGTGAAATCTTTTGCGCAGTAAACAATCGTGTGCGAGCGTCCCGAACAAGAACGCGGATTACAATTTACTTTTGCGTGTATTTAATTAATTAATTGCGGAGTTGTATGTTGATGTTAATTAGGTGGATATTGAAGACTGCCTTCTGACACTTTAGTTTCAACGGCTATCGGGGCAATTTGCTTATTCTATCAATTACCTTAGCTAATTATCTTTTTAATTAGCTGCGCGCTTATTTTACCTATTATTTTAGGGTTCGTCAGATACCAAGTTCCATTTTAACTAATCATCCGTCTTCTTTATTATTTTTCCCATCATAATCCACATTCACATCCATATGCGGCTCCCGGAAAACAGATTAAGCACAAAGAACGCGCAAACGCGGAAGACCCGCACGCACATGTAACAATTCCGCGCTATAGTCGACGCCGCCGTTCGAGTGCGATCGATTTTGAACATCTCACATGCGCGTGCGTTCGATTTACAAACTCCTAGGGCTTGAACTCGCCAGCTGAACACATGTTGGCCTTAGCTGACCAATTTATGCCATATAGAGTAACACTGCCTGACAGAGAGGTCACTGCTCGTGAGTCGTGAAACACTTCCTTGTAGTGACGTGAATCACTTATTGTTGATTATGACAACAAGAAGTAATGTATATCTTTAATCAAGCCGCAGAAAAAATGCTATGTAACAAGGAGGCTTTGTTTTTGCAGTTCTTGGGTAATTGCGTATTCTATTCAGCTATGTGAACATATCAGGGTTCTTTTGTTAGTGTGATTATGCTAACTTATGCCTTTTTTAAGTACCTAATGCCTTTTTTCGCTTTTGTAACTATTCCGGCCATACGCCATAATACTTTTGGAAATACAGAACTTCTTCGAAACCAAGAGTAGAACCTACGCCGTTGCCTTTCTTTACTCTTTCGTAGACCCGGGGAGAAAGTCGTGACTAACTCGGAAGTAGACGCTGAAAATGCCAGGAAAAATACTTTACGTCTAAAATTATCTTTACCGTAGCAAAAAATAGCCAAAAAACTTTGTTGACTTTAATTTAAATTTCCAGTTTGCATTTTTTGTTGGGTAGTGAAAACTCAGGGAGGGTTCCAGACACCCCCCCCCCCCCCCCCAACGGTATCTACGTTTTCTTTTCGAAACAAAGTAAGTTTAGAAAGCAAAATAACAGCTATCTTCGTAAACAAGTCAGCTGATTGTCAATGTCAATCAGCTTAAAACGTCAGAAATGTCAAACAACACAAAAACAAGAAGAAAACCTCGAATTTAATCAAAAACAATGCAAAGAAACATATATATCACTAAAGCCTAATCTAAACTATTAACCTAGAAACTCAATTACGTTTCCCTTCAAACAGATTATAAATTTGAATGCTAATTTATTAATAGTTAGCCACGCGCTTCATGTGTGAAGTTCGGAATATTTTATGGATTTAAAAATAACTTTTGGAACTCGCGCTGATACTCGTGTTCCCGTTCCTAGTTAGTTGCAGCCGGTGCTAGTTAATCGTAATCGAGAAGTGCGTTTAATTTAAAAATGGCTTTAGCAGTGACTCGAGTGATCCTAAAATGCGAAGACGCTCAAAAAACTCAAATACTAGGTATGATTAACTGCTATTAAATACAAGGCTAATTGTAATTAAAACTAGAAACATATAATGCTAGTTAGTGACGTAACTACTGATGATTTCTGCTCTAATAAACAATTTGCAATGTGTCCTAATAAAACTTAGACAATTTATGGCAAACTATCTGCTTTCCTTAACCTACTCAATGGTTTTTAATGATAGACAGTTATTACTTTAGTAGGCCTATTCATTTTTGAAGACCTACTGGATCAATGTCTCCATTTGATAATCTTCTATTCATCTGCAATTTTGACTACAATGTTTGCTTCTTTGGGAGTCATACATTAGAAAGTTGGAGCTGTCAGTCTCAGACATTTAAACAGCTACTTTATATTGATTAAAAAAAAACATATTTACTATGAATTATTAAGTGAAAGTTTTAGTCTTACTATACTGGCCAGTATTCTTAAGGCCTAGGTTCTTGTTTATAATAGATAAATGTCTTTTTGATGACTTCATTTGAATGTGAAGTTCTGGGATTGATTCCCAGTGCTAGCAAAATGTTTCTATCAGAAACTCAGTGTTAACTCATTGGCTGGATTTGTGCCCAGTTACTCAGAAAAGGCTTGCTAGAGTATTAAAATGTAACTGGCAAGAAACAAGTGTTCATGTTATTAACCTCATATTATAGTAATTATTCCTCCACTTGTACTGTCATTGCATACTTGAGACAGGAATTACTCACTAGAGGTTATTTTTCTTGATTATCATGCAACTCTTAACTGATTTGATATCTTACAATAGTTTATCACAGCCATAAATTGATTATGACACATCCTGCAAGTTTCTTGAAACAATATTTCCATCGAATTACTCACACTATCATTGACTGATAAGAAAATGTATTAAAATCATCTGGGTTTAGTACAGATGCCAGCAGGACAACCTACCCCAATCTGTCAAATATTAAAAAATCTATAAAAGAAATTTGAAAGATTGAGGTAGGTAGATGTGCATCTGTATCTAGACCATTATATCTTAGTGCATGGTAGTGGAACCAGCCAAGTTCTACAATATGTTTTTTTTTGTTTCAGATTTATCAGAATGTCAACTGATGCAAGTACCTGATGCTGTGTACCACCTGATGCGACACACAGAGCTCAAGAGTTGTGATCTCAGTGGAAATGTTATTACTAAGATACCTCCTAAGTTTGCAGTCAAGTTTAGTTTAATTACAGGTGAGTTTCAGAGAAATGATATACTGTTTTCTTTTTACTGTCATTTAAAAAGAATAAATTATCATTTAAAAAAGTCCCTATGCTACTGTTTAACACTTAACTATCTACCTCATTTTAATAAAACTCTATAAATAATCATACTATTTGAATTTCAGATTTAAACCTGTCCAACAACCAAATGGCGAAGCTCCCTGACGAGCTGTGCACACTGGCGTGTCTCGAGCGGCTCGACATCTCGCACAACACATTTGTGGCGCTGCCCCACATCACCTTCCAGTGCCCCAGTCTGCACACACTGCTGGCCCATCACAATCAGATTATTGGTACTTGAACTTTTATTGTAAAACGATTGTAAGGTAATTCATTGACTGACATACTCTTTTGTGTGTGTCTTTAGTAGTGCTAGATAGTTTATTAATGCTACTAGAACCACCTAGAACCTAGAAATGTGAAAAAAAAAGTAATTTCAACTGAAGTCCAGTAGTCATGAAGTTTCGAACTTGGCTCTATTTTTACGCATATTTTCGTTTCGTTACAGAAATTGATGTAGACAGATTAGCCAGATCCCGCGCCCTAGAGTACGTTGACCTCAGTGACAACCCCATTCCGCCGCGCACGCACGACGAGCTGAAGCAACTGTCGCGGCCCACAGTGTCCGTGTCCGAAAGAGAGAAAGAAGACTGGGAGGAAGACCTCATTATGTAGAAGAGTGCTCTCTTGTGGACTTAAGCATTCAGGGCCAGGAGTTGCGGCACAGGTCAACTAGAGCATGAGCGGTATGAACGGGTTTATTATAAAGGACTGCGTCATACAAGTCATGCAACTTTTTCCAAGCTGTGGCTCTAACGTAAATTGTAGGGAATGGTGCAATATTATTGTCAAAGCTTAAAACATCTGGTCCTAACTAAACTGTGATCTTCTCTGTGAAAAGAGGACAATATCAACATGATTTTATAGTGTATGCTATTTTTTAGTAATAATTGACGGCGACGTTTGTGATTTGAAAGAGATTTGTAAGAGATTAAAATATTTTTACATCTTTTGACATGCTCAAAAGTTGGCGTACTTAATTAGTTTAAATGTGATTTTTTGGTTTGTAATGTCCTTAAAACTTATATGGCTTGTATTAAAATCGAAGCAAATTTAAATTTTTTATATAGCGTTATATATTTTTGATACATAAGATGGTCGGGTAGTATTATGTTGATATATCTCATTGTATTGAATACTAGTCCATCATTAGTTAAGCTTGTGAATTCCAAGAGGAATGAAATTATGTTGTAAGTAATATTGATAAGTACACATAAATGTCTATTTGCAATAATTTTATGTACTGATAGGCACGGTTGTTATTTTCTACTAATTAATTCGCTCTATGTAAATGTTTGCTTATAATTTCTATCGACACATTTTTTTTTATCCAAAGATGCATTGACTGATGAAATGAAGAAAAAATAAAATTTATTCTTTTAAACTGAATGCGACAACCAGCATTTTCGAAAATTATTAAATCTTTGTGATGTGTTTTATAATGGAATACAATCAAGATTAAAATAAACGCATCTAAGAAGTGAAACTTTTTATTTGATTTTATAAGTTTTATCCCCACAGCACCTACTCAAGGTACACACAAGCATTATGTAAACAAATATTATAAGAAGCCATCAACAAAGTGTACTACAGTCATGTAGGCTACAACAAATCCGGCAGTATTTGAAGACGACGCCAGTACGAAGTACACCTCGACGCCAGCGCCAGGCCCCGGGCCCCCGAAGTCTTAGATAAAAAGCTTAATGTATCCACCGAGTGCCGTCTGGCGAGCATCGAAAGCGGACGATCCGTTACAATTTTTCTTATACTCTGCGGTATCTAATACAAAATGTATACAGCGAGTGCCGCGAGATTCAGAATTTTTCTGATTGAAACTTATGATTTGGCTCAGTCCATGTTATTAATCTATGCTCGGACTCGAAGTTGGTGGGCAGCGGCGGGTTCAAAGAATCCGCCCACTACCGGCAAGTCGCCTACTTTAAAAAGAAGCAAAACCATCATCACGCAAAAGTAAAATATAAAAAACCGTTGATGAAAAAACTCTATGATGGATTGATGGCCAATAATTATAATCGAGAGGGGATGCCTTATATTACAAAAAAAAAAGAAATGGCCCGGCAGTGACATCTTGACCTATAACCTATTATATTTTTTATTTACATGCTCTGTGTGTTTTATTTTGTGTTTTTGGGATAAGAAAAAAATTGATTCCAGTACCGTAAAATGGCAGGACATGGCCAAGACGATGATCCAAGTTTGAAAGGGCTTTCCCGCCTCTTCAATAGCCAAACGAACAGAGGAAGAGCTAATGTAGGTAATTTACTAAACTATCTAGGCGACTGCACGCTGACAAAATGGAAAATATGGATGTGGCCATTTTTCAGTTTAGAATACACGAGAACATTGCGGACGTAACTATTAGTGCCACTTCTATAAAAAATAAATCCATCTCCTGTAATAACAGAAGCGTTAGATAGAGGTGTACCTCTGCCTGACAATACCATCCATATTTCACCAGTTATCTGTTGAACGGTGGGTTTGAACCTAAACAGGTTGGCAGCTGACATGTCACTTTGTGTAATATTAATTATTTAATTTGACGACACGGTTGGTGCAGTAGCTGAGCAATCGACTGCTGCGCAGCGTGTCACTTCACGGGTTCGATCCACGCACGGAACAAATGTCTGCATGGTGAAGTAGTTGTTCCGGGTTTAGGTGTGTGTGTATGCGAGTTTGTATGTTTGAAAAGTACCCACGATACAGGAAGAAATTTCTAATGTAGTAGTGTAAGTTAGTAAGTTTAAAAAAAAAAACATAGTTCAAACCACAGAGTACTTTAATATATGGTTCAAACTATGGTCCAAAAGTGACCAAAAAAAATAAAAAAGTGTAATACTTAACTGAAATACACTTTACTGTAAAATACTGAAACACTCTATTGCTCTACAGATTGTAGATTGACTGTGACTGTAACATTTAATTTGCAGACAACTAAAGTGACAATGGGGTTAATTGCACTAGTTATCGTTTACTACAAGTTTTTTAAATCACCCAAGAAAAAGCCTTCACATTAACTAGAACGGTAAGTAGAATCCGTGTCTATACCTCCATAAATTTATAAAACCTGAAACCTTTTCTGTTGATGTACTGAAGGAAACAACTGGCTATTAGAAAAGCTCAGTCATTTGGCTAGAATCTGTTGATAATACAAGTAAACTGAATACTTCACAGATAACGTGAAAAAAGCAACACAACAACAAAGCATGTTTTTATTTTTCTTGGGATTTTAAGGTACTTCTAATGAAACTTCCTCCACGGCCTGAGGGCAATCACCCGCCAGAAACCTTAGCACACGTGTCACGCTTGTGTCACGGTATCCTGCTTTATAAGGTCCGGCGATCATTTAATTTCTATAAATGTTTAGAAATAAACCTTATTTTATAAGAGTAAATTTAGATAATTCGTTATCCATCGGCTTCAGAGTTAATTAAATATAGGTAGATATTTAAGTGAGCCTGAGAAGTGTTTTCTTTTTTCACCTCTGCAAGTAGGGTACCTGGTACCTATAACGAACAAAACGCTGCCTGGCACTCTTGACAGACGCTTGACAGGTAGAGAATATAAATACAGTTTCTCCATCTAATACTGGTTTTCTAGCATTGTTTTATGATGTTGTCTCTGTCACTCTTGTGAAAAATGCGCACTGTCACCGTCATGTTATAAATACTGCCGAGTTCCAAATTGTTACACGACTTTGGGAATTGCACTTACTTTGCGTTATTACATAAGGATTAAAATACCTTTTTATCAGGTAATATTCATATTTTCACATATTTTTATATCAGCAATTATATTTTACCATGTTAGCTAATCATTAGTTAGTTTATTCTTTTATTTAGAACATTTTTAGTGCTTTATTAACTTATTTGTCTGTACTATATTTCATTTTAGAATGGCCGGAGACAGTTCTGTCGATGAATCCCAGCTTAAAGGTTTGGCCAAATACTTCAACAGCCAAACGAACAGGGGCAGAGCTAACGTAAGTATTTAACAGTCGATTTATAATAAAATCACAGTATCTAGCAAATATTTTAAGGTTATGTGCGATGTTCTTGTAAAACAATCCAGGCCTGGTTCTTAGGTCCCGTGTCCCGGTCAGTGGGTCGTCTTAAGCCCCTCTAAATTTTACATGTTACGTATTTTTCTTTATTTATGCTGCTGTTGTACTTTGCTGGGTGGGTACCTGTTCTCCACATCATAATATAAAAATATTTGAGTGAGTTCTTAACAAATCCAGTTTATGTTACGGGGTCCAAGTCTTTAGACCGATATTTTTAATTTTGATCCTTCCTTAAATTCCTCAACCCACTGACTGAATAGCTAGGTATCTAATTCATTGATTGTGACTGTCAAATGACAGACAAAATTCCTAAAACCCTCTTAGATACCCCTGTTATGTCTCTAAATAAATATTTTGATATGCCTCTAGATAAATGTAATACTGATTCTTTCCTTGTTTTATTTCAGACGGCCAAGGCAACATATGCATTCATGGGTGCGATGATTCTATACTTCACACTCAAACCTAAGGCGAAGAAGTAATACACATTTTAATGCTAATTGTCATTTGTGATCATTTTAGTAATTTTATTTTCATTAAGGGCAACATGTAAGTTATATAGCAAATAAATCATGTGAACTCATTGTTGAATTTGATTGATCATTTTTATTTGTAACCCTTTTTGTGCTTACAACTAGTTACATCACTTTCCCTAAAAAAATTGTGGTAATTGTGCAGTTACTTTGTTATCTAAGCAGAATCAAATCCATCATAGATGCCATAGTTAGAAAAGACTTGGGTTTCATATCCTCAGAGCCACCATTGATTCTTTATTTGATTTTTATAAATCTTATTTTGTTTCTTGTGTTTGAGAGTGGGCTATATTTATTGGTTACTTGGCAAAAGATACCCTAATAACCCACAAGCACCACTATCAACTTTTAAAAGTTTAAAAGTTGCAATGGATACTTATTGGTCTTTTAGATTGCAATATTCTAAGAGGGTTGAGGTGCAAATGAAATTCAATATTAAAATTAATAATATGTATTTATAGTACTACATGCATGTAAAAAAAATAATGCTGCACAGATAATAGATCACAAGAAAGCTTCCCAGTTTAAGATCTTGAAAAGAACAATAAGTTATTTTTCTTAATTAGGTACTCTTTGGTTCTTAAAGAAAGACTATTTTGTTTGATTAACAAATGAGAACATGAAATTAATAGAAATTTTGTTTATGATTAGGAGTTCTGCACACCACTGGAAATAAGAACAATATGATAGGTACAGTATGGTTTTTTTCTATATGAACACTTTGAATTTCTCCTGTTTTGTGAGTGCGTTTACAAAGATAGAAACTCACAAACACTTGAACCGAACTGCTTGTGCATCATGCAAATATTTGTTTCGTGCGGGAATCAAACCCACGACACGCTGGACAGCAGTCGATTGCTCAGCCTCTGCGCCAACCACGCCGTCAATAAATCGTATGTACTCATTTTTGTTTAAATGTATATTATTATGCAAAATAAAGATCGAGTACTATGACGGAAAATTCTGTATCTCTGCAATAGATGTGTAGAACTCATAAAATATTTATTACAACTGTATCCTTTGAGTAGTATGTAATTCATATACAGGGTTACTGGTAACTCGACGTATTCCTTGCAGGACGTCATAGTAGGGTTAAAATGCAGCAAATTAGGCCACCAAATGTTCTACCGATATTCAGTAGTTTTTGAGTTAATTCGATTTTTAGTTTTCTTATGAAAAAGCCCAGATTAAATCATTTGGAGCCAATTTAAAAATGATTTACGGCGCGACTGTACTGAAATTTAAGTTAATATCATAGCTGACGCCGTAGCAGATCCTTGTTAATAATTAAAAGTTCAAAAATGCCAAAAACTTGGAAAATATCACTAAAGAAACATTTAGTTTTTTTGTGAATTTTGCTATTACTTCATACAAAATGTTGTCTAGTGAAAAAAAAAATTACTACGCCTGATGTACAAATTACTAGGAAAATATCCTTGTCTTATCAGCTATTCAGAAAGGTATGAAAGTTAATACAAAGTTAAGGACTACATTATGTGCGTCTCACAAAAAGGTGATTATTCGGAAAATCAATAAAACTATTTCGTGAATATTAGCATTATTTTTAATAATAAAATATCAGTTTAAAAACTTTTACTACACTTTCACACGTCTTGTTCGATGTGCTGCCCTCGGTTTCTAATACACGTTCTTATTCGCTTCCTCACTTCAGTTTTTGTGATTCTTGATGTGATTGTTGCCCTCATCTGGTTCGCTGCATCTGTTATTCTCTCCCTTAGTTCTTCAATTGAATTTACTGGGGTGACATAAACTAGGTCTTTCATATGACCCCAGACGTAAAAGTCTAGTGGCGTAAGATCAGGGCTACGTGCAGGCCACGGAATTGGCCCACCGCGCCCTATCCATCGGTTTGGGTAGGTTTCATCCAGCAATTGTCGAATTGTGATTCGGAAGTGGGCTGGACATCCGTCATGTTGATACATCATGTTTGCTCTTCTGTCTTCCGGTACATCCGTGAGCAATGGTGTTAAATGATTTCTTAGGAAATCTTCATAAAGTTCCCCATTTAATGTTTGGGGTAAAAAATGTGGGCCAATTAATTTGTCGTCGATAATACCCATCCAAACATTAAGCGAGAACCTACGCTGGGATGCGGTTGGTTTCAGTTTCTTAGGATTTGCTTCTGCCTTCGGTGCCCAGTAATGTAAGTTGTGGTAATTTGTGATACCATCACGGTCAAAACATGACTCATCGGTCCACAGAATGTTTTTTAAAAAGTTTTCGCTTTCGGCGTCGGCACTTAGCATAAAACGACAAAATTCAAGCCGTCTTGGCGGATCTCCCTCTTCTAATGACTGGACAGGTTGATAGTGGTATGGATGTCGGCCTGACAAGTGAACTACAGACCAGACTTTCCACTGTGACATACCAAGCTCACGCGCTACGATGTTTGTCGATATGTTGGGGTCGTCAATAAAACGTTGAAGAATCAGCTCTTCGTCCTCAGCCGTGTATCTCCGAGAACGACCAGTGTCAATTTGTCTGCTTCTTTGGACGCTGCCAGTTTCAGATAATCGCCGATAAGTCGATCCAAAAACACTGACGTGTGGGAGTCGGCGGTTGGGAAAACGAAGTTGATATTCTCTCCGCGCCTGAGCAGCGTTACCGTCACTAAGTCCGTAACAGTACATTATGTCAGCGTATTCAGGGTTAGAATATGCAGCCATAGTCAGCACTTATGAAGGCACAGCACAGCACAAGAACAAGATACGCAGTATCAGTTAAGGAAATAGCCAGATAACAAAACACGAGCTTGCGCGACGTAGAGTTGAAACTAACTGACTCTGACGACCAGATTTTGTAAAGTCGCACCCCGTGTCATGCCGGGAGAACAATAGTGACCAATCACAAAGCTTGCCGAGTGTTTGGGGTTCAAGCGCAGGTAAAAACTACGAATAATACGAAAATGAAACAATAGGTTGACCGTCTCGCAAATTTACCTGCTCCTCATAAAACTCATTCCTTCCCTGTCACACATGCAAAAGTATTGACAATCATACCTTTCTGAATAGCTGATAAGACAAGGATATTTTCCTAGTAATTTGTACATCAGGCGTAGTAATTTTTTTTTTCACTAGACAACATTTTGTATGAAGTAATAGCAAAATTCACAAAAAAACTAAATGTTTCTTTAGTGATATTTTCCAAGTTTTTGGCATTTTTGAACTTTTAATTATTAACAAGGATCTGCTACGGCGTCAGCTATGATATTAACTTAAATTTCAGTACAGTCGCGCCGTAGATCATTTTTAAATTGGCTCCAAATGATTTAATCTGGGATTTTTCATAAAAAAGCTAAAAATCGAATTAACTCAAAAACTACTGAATTTCGGTAGAACATTTGGTGGCCTAATTTGCTGCATTTTAACCCTACTATGACGTCCTGCAAGGAATACGTCGAGTTACCAGTAACCCTGTATATTTTTAAGAAAACCATTGTTTATAATAAAATTGTTCAATAAATTTAAAGATATACATATTTAATAATAACAAAGCTTACATACTTTGCAGGACATTATGCATAATTGTTTTATTTAATCATTTGTGCATTCTATATTTTTCAGTATAAAAATTTAATACTAATCGTGAAACTAGCACCAAAAGCCTATAGATTAATAACACTAGCAAAGCAACTATTCAGTGAATTTATTATTTAATAAATAATTCGAGATTAAAATACAAGTTTCGATTCATCAAGTTATGCATGGGCTCGAGTTGTAGATTTATTACCTAACTGTAGCTTAAATTGGGGGTCTAAAAAGCCATTTTTGTAAAAACATTTATATTTTATTGCTTGAGCAATAGAATTGAATATCCTATTCCATTTATTCACATTATGGTGCTAATACAGTTGCATTTCTAGACCCTCTGGACCTCACTATATTGCTGAAAAAAAAATGTATTCATAATACAAAATATTGTTCTGATAAGCAACCTGTAATTTCTCTTTCTACAATGTGATTATATAAGTGGTAAAAATAAACATTTGAAGGCAAGGTTTATTTGTTGGAGAAAGGATTGCCATTTTATACAATCGTTCAGTGTTGTCAGTTGTAATTTTTTTACCCTGCATTCATTTGTTTTCTACCAATTGCTACTTATAATAATTGGCAGCATGTTAGATGTTTAAACGTATTTATCGACTATAATTATTAAAGCCCAAGCAGCTTTTTGATTACGTTGCTTAAAAAACGCTCATTTAATATCATGTCGGCATCCTACATAAAAATTGCTTCAAATGACTAGCTTTAAAAATGATCGATCTGAGAAATGAGTCATTCTTACAAATCTTATCTAATTCATTCGTACCCTCGATTTATGCCAATATCATCACAGTTCCATGGTTTAATCAGTCAATTTGTATTAATTTGATTCATCATAAATTAGTACAGAAATATCTCTTTTTGGTTTCATTGTTCACTTCTGGTTTCTGAGTAAAGGAGTTGTTCAAAAAGTTAATTTAATCGTTTTAGGAAGACTACTATTGTCTATTTTGGTTCCAAAAGGTTAAAACTTCGGCATGAAACTATTGGCTTCCAGTAACACGAAAGTGAGCGAGTATTCGTTTTCAGAGCCACAGCCTCATACGGGACAATATAAATAAGGAACATTGGTGTGGGAGTTAGGATTGGGAACCTGAATACACGCTTTATATGCATGTTTTATTCAATACCGTCAATAACATTCCTTTCCCTCATTAACGCCATTCTTTGGGGCTTTATCGTTCCTTAAAAATGTTATCTAAAAGTCACCAAAATCCGTCCTTTTAAAAAACTCTGGCTTAATGTATTATTGCTCGTTATTGCAAAGACAACAATTTCTGCAACATCTGTATAATACCAAATGATTTAAAAAAAATTGGATCCAAAAAGACTGATTTTAGTGACAAACTTATGAGGTAAACGACGAGTAAGAGATTATGAAGCGTTACTTTACATTACGGTAAAATGGAATGTGGCAGTGTTGCCGATCGTTGTATATAATATTATTCATAAACACGTCCACACGAATATGTAAATTGTTCGATCGTCTGCGCCGCGCCGGTGCCTAAACTATGGATGGAATGCAGTAATTGAAAAATCCGATTTGCTTTACGAATAACGTTAACTTATATTGCACGCACAATATAAGGAAGTCTTACTTAAAAGTGAACATAGATTATAAAAATGTAACTACAGTTAAATATCATGATTACAATGAGTAATTTCTTAGAGTATTCGAAGTGAGGACATTGCCAAAATTAATATGTTGCTGCCCAATATCTTCATAAATGTTTCCACATGGAAAAATGTCAATGAAGAGCGCGTACTTCAACGTTTAAATATCTACGACTGGACTAGGATGAATGCTTGCAAGTGCATGGTGTAGACGGTGCCAGTGATCTTAAATAATTAGAGTAAAGACATTGGCAACTGCTCATGCGCGTAGGCGAGTGAAAATAAATTAGAATACAACTAAACATATAATACATTTTATAAAACTAGACATTTTAAAAGGAAAGAAAAATAGATAGCCGAGTATTTCTTTTTGGTCCTTATGGATTTATCATAAAAGATAAAACTTGAGTGTTGACTATTTCTTAACAGATATCTGCAATCACAGGCAAAATAAGTGAGGTTTTAAACTGTTTCAAACAAACCCACAAAATAGTAGGTCTATTGTTACTAGATCTTCCTGTTGATTTAATTCTATAACTGTCTTTTTGGTTGAAAGGTAACCAACAAGCCGATCAGATCAACCTCTATCCCCTAGGCTTGTCGTGCTGCCAGAAGCGCGAGGTCTTCGTGTATGGTCCAGGGACCATCGGCGCGGTCTCAGAGCCACGTGGGCGCTCGTGTGAGGGAGTACAGTGGCGGGGGGTTGCTGACCGGCGCAGGCGCTGCATCTGCTTCGGAGTCGGATTCTTCTGAGGAAACGCGTTCAGCCGCGCTTAGAGCTACGCGGGCGTACTCGTCCGTGTCTATGCTCTTACAGAAGTGGATCGCGTACCTGAGAATATTTCTTAATGTATCATTCACATTTAGACGAAAGACTCTGTCGCGATTCGACACAGAAAATTCTGCAAGAGATGATTTTAGAGACTACTGGATTTTTTACCTGAGTTTCTCCCGTAGCACAGACTTGCACGAGTATCTTGGCATTTTGAGAAGGAAGAAGCAGGTGTAACTCTCGGGCAAGAAGTGATCTGGTGGCTGGTACTTGTCTAACACCTAAAACGAAATTACATCATTAAAAAAGGTGCTGTTAAATAATATCGGGTCTTTGGGGGACAAACTTTACCTAACATAATACTACAGTTAACCGAAAAAATAGTATAGCGATTAAAAGAGTGACCACATTTTTCGACACGGAATAATCTCCTCATTACGGATTCAGTCAATCACGCAGCATAAAGTATTTTCTACTTAAAAAAAAACGTTGCCCCACACTAGGAATTTCTCCTGTATCGTGGCTGCGTTTACAAATATAGAAACTCACCTACACAAACACCCGCTAGAGTTGTCGCATATCTTTCGACATGGTGTCGAGTCATGTCTTATGTACTTGAAGGAGGTAAGTACCGTCTTTTTCCCTTTTATTGCACCAACTTAAACCAGTTTATGATCGGCTCTACCTGGTTCCAAATCCATGGTATGGTCACTCCTGCCTTGTCTACGATCCATACCTGTAACACAAAGTCCCTTTGCCGGGGGTCCTGTGGAGCTCTCGGCAGTCTAGTCCGTCCCCAAACGAAGCGTAAGAAGAGCGCTCGTTCACTGCCTGATAGCTCCTCCATTACTTCCCAGAACCACTGTACTAGAGGTGCGTTGGGTTCCACTCCTGGTGAAAAAAATTTACATAACAAATTAATGAAATGATGCAGTATTGGGTAGTTTTAAACAGTTTTCTGAGCCATTATCTATGAGCCAGCAACGTGCCTAACAACTAAAACCTACAAAAGAAATACAAAGGAAATTTTCTAGAGTAGTAACTGTAATTATTTCAACTTAAGACCAGGGCGAAGCTACAAATTAATTTCTACAAGACTTGTAGTAATTAAACATTTAGTGTGCCGTACAAATGTGGCCTTATTTTTTTTTTTTTATCGTGGTAAAATCATCAAATGAGTCCTCCCACCCAGGGCAGGGCGGGAGGGACTGTCAGACTTGTACTGACTAAAATCCACGGTGTCCTTCACAAGCCCTTTACGTACCGGGGTCACGGTAATGGGTAAGTCCCGCGACCCCGGCAGGCTTTGGCCCTCTACAGGCCCCGTCAATATGCTGACACTCTTTAAGGCGCGCGTGGAACACAACGCGCCGTCGACCCGGGCGCCATTATCTATGCTAATATAATAAAGCTGAAGAGTTTTATTATTTGTTTGAACTCGCTTATCTCTGGAACTACCAGTCAAATTTGCGAACCTATTTTTGCATTTGATTTTGGTAGCTCAATTCTTAATTTTTTAAATTTATTGACTGTCTTAACAGAAAACCGTGACCCCCGGACTTAAAGGGCGGAAGGAACCCCGTGGATTTAGTTAGTAGGAGTCTGACAGTCCCGTGTTGGCCCGGGCGGGAGGACTCATTTGATATCACGCTACAACCCTATGGAGCCGAGCGGCGGGTATGATAATGGGACGAAGCTAGTAATTTTATATAGCATGGTTTGGCCGCGATTTGTATCACTGCAATATTTTGCGGGGATAAAAATCGCGAGTAATCAGAGAAAAAAAGGCAGTTTAAGTTTCCAAGGAATATAAGTTCTAAAGCTACTTAGATAAAGCACAAGTTTTTCTTATAAATATGGAAATATACCTTTGTAAGTGGCAGAAGCCCTGAGCGAATGCACGGGTATGTCTGGCGAGCCACACACTAACGTTTCAAGCTCTGCTGCGTTGAACAAAGACAGAAGAGGCGCTGGTATCACTCGGGACATGCCATCGCGAACTGCACGGACTTGCTCGTCGAACTCGTGGAGCCTGCGAAAATAAAATTAAATCGAATATTAAAACAACATGGGTGTGGATTATTTCATCCATGTGGGGCGTATTTGCAGATGCTGGCTGTAGGCCCTCTAATATAAAATGGAGGGTCAAAATAAAAACCCGATTTTTTTCTACATGTAGGGGGTAGTCAGAAACTACAGAGCGGCACGAACAACTCCTTTCGGCTCATCCACATTCATACATCTGGTCATACACGCACGCCAATTGCAAGTATTATGCATCCGACTTTTCTGAAGCAGTTCACCAATAAGAACCTGACCGAACCATCTAAGCATACCCTTTTCAATTTATCTATAAGTTTTACATTTATTATTTGTCTAAAATTGTCCACATTGAAGTTATTAGTATTTATTAGGCTTTTTTTTATCGTGGTAAAATCGTCAAATGAGTCTTGAACCCAGGGCAGAGCAGGAGAGCCTGTCAGTCTTGTTACGACTAAAATCCACTGTGTCCGTCAATAGCAATTTACGTTCCGGAGTCATAACAGCTGTTTAGTCTCGCGACATGCTTTATGAGGTTTAAAATGATATGTTACCTGTAATGCAAAGCCAGCTGCACATATTCATCCTTATTGTCTGGCGTCACTCTTTTGTGTCTGGTCGAGAGAGGTACTTCGTGACCCGCCGCTGACGGTATTGAGAATGGAAGCTCGAGATTCTGTAATTCCTGTCAACAACAACAAAATGTAGCGTTTATATGACCTGTTTTAGTTCACTGTTGAACTTATATTTTCTCCCAGAGGTTGATGATGCAATATTTAGATTAAGGATTATTTCGAAGGTAGTGGAATGACAAACATTGTTAGTCATATTTTTTATTTACGTGGTAATTCTAGAGTGTGTTCAATGTATAGATAGAATATTTTGTTTTTTAGCGACACCTACATGAATGTCAAAATCTTGTTACTTGTAAATATAACGTTTCAAAAACCCGCGTCATACTTTTACGCTGATCGCGTTTTTGAAACGTTTATATAAAGTTACAGCGGGTTTTTTTTATTTTAATATTAAATAATTTGAAGATTAAAAGATTTATTCAGTTCGCATAACATGGTACAATATTAGAAAAGTTAGTAGCCAAAGAACAGTAATCCTCAATAGCTAGATATTTACATATTCCCTGGACTCTACAGTGGGGTACCCTGTGCGTTCGTAGCGATGTATCAGCGGATTTATAGCGATACAATCTCAAGGATTTTGTACAAAGGTAACAACGTTTGTTGACCCCTTGTCGTCCTGATTGCGTTCTACTGGCGTCATTCAAAATCAAAAGTTTTTATTTCACATAGGCCCAAATTAGCGCTTAATAAAACGTTGCGTCTAAAGGCACTAATCTAAATGAATACATCTTTTAGATGTCGTTTAGAGTTCGTGAGAACAAGCTTTAGTTTTTTTTTAAAGTTCAGCTTTCATTTCTTTTTACAAGCGAAGATTTTCTTACCTTATTATTGGGCGTCATATCCCTAATACAAAGTAGTGCAGGCAGGAAGTCTTTGTCCACTTCAGCCAAGTCCTGTGGCCGGAGACTTTGTCCTGCTAGCTGACGCCATACACCCTCCGCGAGTGAAAGGGATAGTGGTGACCCGGTACGGATCGCGATGCCCATTAGTACACCTGAATGAAGTAAACATATTTTAGAGAGAGGGAGCTTAAGACTATTTTTATAGACAAACTAGCTTTTTCCCGCGACTTCGTTCGCGTGGAATAGTGACTTCTGGAAGATTTTTGGTTTTACCCACATAATTCCCGATATCATGGGATCCCTTCAAAAATTATTAAATTTTATTTTTATTTTTTGTAATTAAAACTATCCTATGTCCTTTCTCAAGTTCCAAACTATGTCTGTACCAAATTTCACACAAATCGGTTCAGTAGTTTAGGCGTGAAGAAAAGACAGACAGACACAGACAGAGTTACTTTCGCATTTATAATATTAGTTTGGATTATACTTTTTAAGAATAAAAATGTCTGATAACACATAAATGGAGGTTACAAAACAATTATGGAACAGTGTTAATGGTACTGTTTGGTCGCAGAACAATGACTAACTTCTTGAAAAACGTTCTGTGTGGAGACACTAAGGTATGCGACGACCGCCTAAGGCGTCGGACTCAAATTCAACGAGGACTAAAGCGGCAGCAGCGCGTTCGAAATAGCCGCCTTTTCGGTAGTGGACGGGTTTTATAAAGGCGAAGCCCCTCTGCCCGCTCTCCGCGATTCTGATGCCAAAAAGTAGTGAAAGGGCGAGATAAATGGCTTGAAACTAGTTCTGTAGGGCGCAGAAGATTGCTGAAAGATAATACCAATCTTACCAAGAAACCGGAAGCAGTTGAGATGTAACGGAGTATTAGCAGTAGGATTCAGTAAGAAAGCGTCACGCGATGCGCCTGCGTCTCCGCGGCCATTGGGCGTGGCCATGAGGAGCGGTAGGGACCCGTTCTGTAGCTCTTCACACATCTCCGCTATGCTCTCACTGTAGCCGCCGCCGCAGTCATCAACGCTTTCACCTAAGGGAAGTGGACGTGATAAGTTTTTTTTTATTATTTTCCATCAAATTTGTATAAATAGATGTAAAACTTTTTTTTTGTTATTATGATTACAATTTTTGTTTTGAAAATAAATAAACACTAGTTTAATTAATGTATATTTTTAAGCTATTATTCGTACACCTACAATTTACTTCGCTGTAGAGAGGCGAAAACTTGTGCGCTCGGCAGCAAAGTTATTCTCTCGTACATTTGAAAACCCTCGCTACGCTCAGGATTTTATATTTTAATTAATTCAATTCTAGAACCCTACGCCTGCTCAGTTTTCAATTCAAGTACTTGCACCAAAAAACAACTTTGCAGCTTTTACATAACGATTAAACTATTACAATGTAGCTGACGAAATAATTAGATTTTTTTAAATATATAAACCTATTTCAAGGAAACCGGTAACAATGTTTCATGAGTACAGGTGGCTTACCATGACGCCTTAAAGCGAGAGCAATTCCAGTGTAGGAACGAGGTGGCGCTAGACGACTTGCATAGCTCTGTCTCTTTTCCACACTGGAATTGTAGGCACTTGGTCACATCAATACGTACCCACAAACTTGACCTTCCACACTCGATGCGGCAGCGCGAGCGCGTCCTGCGTGAGCACGGGCAGGCGCGCCACCATCTGTCCGAACACCGAGCGCATGCCGGCCGGGCCCGCCAGCCCCGCGCCGCCGCGCCGCGCACGACGAGCTGCCACGCGGGACAGCTCTACTACCGGCCCGTGCTGGCGCTCGCGGACCATCGTCGCCATTATAGCCTGGAATAATATCGCATTGAGACTCTTTTACTCGTGCCTAGCCAGCACAGGAGCTCGTGGATAAATAAATACAGCCGCACAGGCCGATCTTCCGGGTTAAGCCGCGCTTGCCGAGGTTGGTCTGTGGATGGGTGACCATCTGTCATAGCGTGTTTCCTCCGCGTTTCGGAAAGCACTTAAAGCCGTTGGTCCCGGCTGTCATTTGTAGATCTTTGACAGTCGTACTGTTAGTCAGAAGCTCTAAAATCTGACAAACTGTTTTATCATGGGGTATCGTATTACCCAGTTACTGGGTTGTGGAGGTCTGACAGGCAGTCGCTCCATGTAAAATACTGATATCCAGCTGCATCTGGTTTGACTGGAAGCCGACCCCAATATAGTTGGGAAAAGGCTAAGCAGATGATGACACTCTTTTACTCGAACTACTTGCAGAACTGAGGCCTTATCATGAATTTCCAGTTTTTGCGACGTAAACTGGAACTTTGACATTAATTTCAAGGAAAAAATTCGTTCCTTCTTCATACACTAGGCGCTGTTCCATTTTTCCATAAAATTTACGCAGTAAATATTTCAAGTACGCTATAAAAAAAATACTAAAATCTAGTGATCGAGCTACTAAGAGGTTCTAGTTGCAAATCACAGAGCCCTATTTTATAAAACTCGCTGTCCAACAAATCGAAATTATGTCATAAAGCAACGTTTCCATTTTTTTCTGTTTTATTTTTACAGGTGACATAATTGTCGTGGTGAATAATTCAAAAAAAAAAAGGTGGCGGATTGTCGAAACAATCCGGCATTAGATTGGGCAAAGTGTTATTGAGATCTTCCATTGGGAATTCCTCTTATGACGGTAATAAGCGCGCCTTCTGTTACGAATTAAAAAAAAACTGGCGAAATGAAAGTGTACACCTCTGTTCACCCTTCGAGAATTACAGACGCAATATTTTTTCTTGCATTTACTTTGGCTCAAAACTTTTTAAAATCTTTAATAACATAAAATTAAATGCATCCATAAATAGAAATTATATCCTTGTTGATAAATATAACGCCAAAACACAATAGAAAGTGAAGTAAAAAGATAGTAATTTATTCGTACCTTCCTAAACGCCGCTTCCTTGACACTGTAGAACAGCAATGTCCTCAACTGATCTAGAGGACCGTCCAAGATCAACAGCGGTAGGTTTGGACAAATCAAGTCCGAGAATTGATGCAATAATACCTGTAACAACACAGTTTTCAGACATTTTCTGACTTACAGAGCCTTCTGGATATGTGGGAAAAGGTTCAAACCCTATTACATAAGGCTTAAACACAAAAGTTACGAAATATAGATGTGGTACTACAGATAAATCTCTGCCTAACCTTTCAGCGATAAAAGGCATGATGAGTTAGAGCCTGAGCGCTATTGCTATTTTAAGTTGGCCGATAGTTCAATCGCAATACAGTGCAAGAACATACAGTCGTCAAGTGCCACAGACTCTTAGGAAAGGCAAAAAGAAATACTTACCAGTCTGTTGCAAACAAGTTGTGGTGCGATGTCCCGTAGTACGTGACACTCTAGAGGAGGCGCGGGCGGGGCGCGCGGGGCACGCGGGGCCTCCACACAAAGAGCTACTGTGTGGGCACTGCCACATGCTACTTTGGTCACACGTTTTCCCTAAAGAAAAAATACAATTACCTTTTTACAACACAATTGATGAAGACATATTCTTCATTATACTTTCGAGATGATGATTATGCTCTCGGCATGATTTTGCTGCATGAGAATACTGTCAGCATTTTAAGTATCTGGTTGCATAGTGATATCTTTGTCAGTTTTAAATAAAATCTTTCTTTAAGATATTACGGCTTAATGAATCTTGGCTAGAACTTTGTTGGTGTAGTTACAGGAAGACAAATATGTCTTCACGAATTTATGTTTAATAAGTTGCAGCCACAACTGTTAAAAATAACTCTACTTACATCTCTGATAACTAACAATTAGATTCTTCTCGTGAATCCATTTAAAGACCTTAGTATCAGCCAATGAAGTATAAACATAATGGTTTTACATATTGGTTAACTTGCTGACCTGCAAAGCCATGAGCAGCCTGGGTCTCTGGGCAGCTAGTGTAGTCCCGTCTCCCAACTGTCCCTCATCATTGTCACCCCACGTGTACACCTCGCCGTTGTCCGTACAGGCCACGCAGTGGAGACTTCCTAAGAACATCAAGAAATAATAAAAATAAACTGAAATGCTGATCGAAACGAACCAGTAAGTAAAATGAACAGTTTTTTTTTTATTTTAATTTTCTAAGATATAGCCAAACTTCTTGCCTTAATTATAATTTAGGAGGCTTTGAAATACTTAATCATTCAGGGGCCGTATTATGACGTCTTAAAACCAGGTTTGTTCCAGTGAGTGAACGAGGTGGCGCTAGACGACTTGTATAGCTCTGTCTCTTTCACTAACTGGAAAAAGCCTGGTTTTAAGACGTCATAATACGGCCCCAGGGTTACATAGTAGTATCCTATAGTCTTACGCCGCGTGTGTCCGAACGCAATAAACTCGTAAACTTTCAAACGGATTTTCATACGGTTTTCACCAATGGACGGGGTGATTCATACAGAAGATTAAGGTTCAATTCAATTCAAATTCAATTCAAATTATTTATTGCAATCCATAATGTACATATACAGGTGGTAAAGATACAATAAGAGAGAAACAATTATGGACCCTGTCGGGCACTGCAAAGTTTGGATATGGTTGGAGAGAGGGAGAGCGTTTTTGTCGATATTTCCGTAACACTAAAACAACAAAATTAGGTAGATGTCATTAATTTATATAGAAATAAAAATATTTTATCATGTTTGATTGTAATTATAATTTATAATATTATTTATTATTTTCCAGTTATATTTTAATTATTTATTCATATTTTATTAATTTCTGTATTAATATATAAATAATCTCTCATTTATTTATTTAAGTATATTATTTAAGTATTTATGGTATTTCTCCACTCAAATTAGTTAAACTCCATTTATCATTCAAAAATTCGTCCAATGAATAATAACTTTTGTTAATTAAAAATTGTTTTAATTTCCTTAAAAATATATTTGTTTTCTCTATTTGTTTCAAATACTCGGGTAATTTATTGTATATTTTTATAGACATTGAAAGTGGACTAGAAGAGTGCATTTTAAGATGGGACTGGGGTAAATTTATTCTGTTCTGATGACGAAAGGAATGGCTTGTTTGTATATCTCCTCGTGTTTTATATGTTTCGGGATATTTGCGCACCAATTTACACAATTCCAAAATATAAATGCCAATCAAGGTGAGGATTTTGTGTTCTTTAAAATATGGTTTACAGCTATCTGTTGGTTCTATGTTCGTTATTATTCTTATAAGGTGTTTAATTTATTAAGTTTTAATATTAATTGGCTCATATATATAGAAAAATAACGCTGATTGATAGCTCTACCCTGCTACTAATGCGAAGTCGGGGCAAGTTGCTAGTTAAATCGAAAGGAAACAAAATAAAGGTTTTATAATGTTGTAATGTTCATCTCTAGATCCTTCAGATTAAAGTGATGATGTGAACGAGGAAAATTGAATGTTTTTTTATTAAAAACTAGCTGTACCCTGCCCCGCTTCGCTGTGGCACAAAAAATGGTTTTTTCAAAAAAAAAAAAAGTTGATAAAAACAATCCTTGATGCGGATTACATATCATGCTAAAGTTTCAGCTCAATCAGTGCGGTACTTTGTGAGTTTTTAAAGCATACACAAACCAACATAACATTTTTATATATATAGATTGTAACAAAGTGACAACTAACCTGTAGCTATAGAGACAATAGTCTTCCCCTGCATGCCAGTAACTCGCATGGGTCTTCGCACGTGCTCGTAGCTGCCGTGGCCAAGTCGATGGTAGTCGCCTTTACCCCTTTAGAACCAAACATTACGTTACATAAGTCCATGATAGTAAATTCGAAGCAGCGGGTTTAAAATCACTTGAGCAATATCATTATTATGCAATGTTGCAAGTTGTTCTTTATCAGTTATCTACTGTATTGCTTTATCAATAGAATAGAATATTACATTTTACGATTTTTATGGCAATAGCAACATTGCTTAAGTGGCGGTTTTAGACCCGAAGCTCAAAGACAATTTGTCAATCAATCAATCAATAGATAAGTTGAAAGTAGTCATTTACAATGAGCAGAGCTCTTACATCTCACAGAGAAAGATAGATACGATTTTCAGAATGGATGAGCGAGATAAAGCTATTCAGTTGTCCTTGTCAACCATGCAAAGACGTGATCATATTTAAAAGCAGTTGGGCCTATCTAACGATTTTAATAGTTCCGTATACCCTTATTTACTTACCAGGTATAAACACTTCCACATTGGCATAAAGCCACAGAGAATTGAGATCCACATTCGACTTTGACAACTCGCAGTCCTTTTAAACAGTCTATTCTCATTGGTAATTTACATCCTTCTGAACCACCACGACCTAAAAATATACGCAAATATTTTATTAGACTTATCTAACGGCTGGAATATTCTGTTGCTAAGCGTAAAACGTACGCTTAGCAAACGTACGCTAAGCGATGGAGAGAGCTACGCTCGGTGTTTCTCTACGTGATCGAAACCGAAATGAGGAGATCCGTAGACGAACTAAAGTCACCGACATAGCTCACCGGATTAGCAAGCTGAAGTGGCAATGGGCACGGACTAGCAAGCGCAGCGTAGGACGTCCACCAACAAGATGGACAGACGACCTTATAAAGGTCGCCGGAAGACGCTGGATGCAGGTCGCTTCCAACCGGTATATGTAGAGATCTAAAGGGGAGGCCTATGTTCAGCAGTGGACGTCCTATGGCTGAGATGATGATGAAGCGTAAAACTTGAGAATGGCAAGTGTTATTCAGCTAATTATTTTTCTTCGTTCCTTAACATAAATTCTTGACAAGGTTTTCATGTACAAAAATGTTACTTTTTATTCTTTAAATTTCACCTTTCCGAAGCTAATGCAGGTTGCTTGTGCTTTTTGCAATTAGAAACCACCACAAAATATAGCAAGGATAATGAAATTATCTGGCCTATTATTATGCAGCATAAGAATTCCAATATAGAACAAAAGCCTTATTTCCCTCCTCACATCTTTATCTGTGGTAATTTAGGCCATCTATTACTGTGCCTATCTCGTCGCCGGATTCTGTTGTTCAGAACCTTTAAAAGTATAATTAAATTACCTAGTTTACCATAGTCGCCGTCGCCCCAGGACCAAACATTGTCATCATCTGTGATGCATAACGTTTGAGCATCTCCCGAACCACAGGCGACGTCTATCACGCGGTACGACGATAACGCGTCCACCTAAAATGTATTAATTTACAAAATTAGTGATGATTGAACATTACTACTGAAAACCGCTTTAGCGAATCCTTCTGCGACTGTAAAAAATAAAGCCACCCCCGCTCTGAATGCTAACGAAAATGGTTAACTGACGGCAGGCTATTTTATTCTACTCCACCACCAATACACAATGTAAAGAGATACAAAAAAATATCTTTACAAAATGCTTTTTTGGTTGCTGGTCTCTGCTTCTATAAAGATATCAATGATAAATTAAATTCTATCGAGCTGGCCAGAACTTCAGTATAATGTAAACGCATTATGAATTCTGTTGATCGAAATAAGCCGCTTGAAAGTCAAGTTGTTAGCGTTTCTTCTATAAATGTTCCTGAATCGAGTTTTTCGTTTAAAGTTTATCGATCGTGGAGCAGTCATATGGTTTTTTTTTATCGATTTTTATTTAAACAATACTTTAAGTAAACTATCGACTTGTTAAGTATTTTTAAACTTACCATTTTAGGTACACTCTGGTCCTCCGAGTCCCCGTGTCCCAGTCGTCCGTACCTGCCCTTGCCCCACGTGTATATCCGTCCCCGCGCGGTCAGGCACGCGGAGTGGGCGCCCCCGCACGCGATCGCTACCACTTCCAGTCCCGATAGGGCTGTTATAAGCTTTGGACGGTCGTAGCTCCTGAAGAATTAAAATGTATCAACAAATTTCAAAGCATTCAAAAAGCAGTTATAGGCGATTTTAATGTGTACAGTGTTTATTTTCTATAGTGTAAATAATATTCGGCAGACGATCTCCGGCCACCGTAGGCGCGGGAATGTGGGCAGGCGAGTAATGGGCGACTCGCTGTCCGACCATGGATCATGCCCGAGTCGACGGCGCGTTGTGTCCCACGCGCGCCTCAAGGAGTGTCAGCATAGCGACGGGGCCCCCTGTAGAGGGCCAAAGCCTACCGGGGTCGCGGGACTCACGAATTACCGTGACCCCGGTACGTAAAGGGCTATTGAAGGACACCGTGGATTTTAGTCAGTCAAGTCTGACAGTCCCTCCCGCCCTGCCCTGGGTGGGAGGACTCATTTGATGATTTTACCACGATAAAAAAAGTGTAAATAATATTGACACAAGATTAATTATTCACTAATATTAAAACAGCGTATTGTTTTAATTTTACAATCATATTTTCCAGTATTCGTCGCGGCAGACGAAGCAAGACATAAATACGCAGATTTAATTTCACATTAGTCGAAGCCTATTTTCATTAAATACTTTTGCCGTAACCTTTGCCTGTTATATCGGTACAGCCAAAACATGTTAGTTGTTACCTAATTGCATGTTATGAACGAATCATGGTGTCGTGTATATAATATACTCACACTCTATTCCCATGTCCAAGTTTGCCATCTTCACCTTCACCCCAGCTGTAAACATCACCATCAGCAGAAAGCGCCAAGCAATGCTTGCCTCCAGAATTACAAGCGACCTGGCAACACCACACACCCATTTATAATTTAACCAATCAGAACTAACGTTGGATATTTTGAACTTCGTATTTGATACTTGTTCTTACCTTTGTAATAAATACGTGTTGTATTGAAGACAATAGAGTTGGTTGTGAGACTGAATCGATGCCACCAATGCCCAAACGGCCACCAGCACCGTAGCCTGATAAAAAGAATTAGGTTTAGTTTCTGATGTAGAACACTATTAAAAAGTAGAACAGAAGGTTTTTAAAAAATATCATCATTATATCAAATCCATTAACTTCAGTATTCTTAATAACGCGTCCCTCTTCGACTTAAAACATTGTGCTTAGTACGAGTTTTTTTGGGTTGACGCAATAGTAATGTTTAACCGCATTTGGCGCTCTCGCTCGGATGGTTGTGAGTTCTCACGACCTTGGAGCCTCCTAACCTATCACGTAAACGTAAAAATACTCGCACTAAGCACACTAATTATTTGTTAACTGGCTAATATTTTATATACTACAAACAATATAAGTTCTAATACGGCCCTTGGCTTACAAACAGACTTACCAGTAGCATAAACCTTCCCATCAGGCGTTACAGCGAACAGCGTCTGTTCCCCGCCTACTAACTGCACAGGGTTGAGCGCAGCGAGGGCGTGGCATGGTGTTGGTGTGCGCACTTTGGCTCCTTCCACCCCGCCCAGTTGTCCGCGGTGGTTGTGGCCCCACCCGTAAACTGCGCAGCCGCGGGCCCCGCCGCCCCACCAACCACACCAATCTTCTGGACGCCTGGTAGGTAGTTACGTTAAAATATTATAATAAATTGAAGCCAAATACAGATACATTTTTTTTTATCGTGGTAAAATCATCAAATGAGTCCTCCCACCCAGGGCAGAGCGGGAGGGACTGTCAGACTCGTACTGACTAAAATCCACGGTGTCGTTCAATAGCCCTTTACGTTCCGGGGTCACGGTAATTCGTACAGTCCCGCGACCAAATACAGATACATAATGAGTGTTGACTTTGACAGTTTTTAGTTTTTATCAAAGTGTTGTTCTGATTTCACCGAAAACTAGTAAACTGTAAATAAGTTATTCGTGAGCCGCTCGAATGGAGACTACACACCGGCAAGCGCAGCGTTGGGCGTCCTCATAAAAGGTTGACAGACAATCTGATGACGACCCCAGGATCGCCACTCGAATGGAGACTAGACACGTCGCAAGCGCAGCGTCAAACAATCTTAGGAAGACTATAGGATCATGCTGAATGCAAGCTTCTTTCAATCGGTCCTAATAGAAATCTATAAGGGAGGCCTATGTTCAGCAGTGGACGTCCTACAGCTGATGTGATGATGATGAGCCGCTAAATAGAAAGTTTAATAAGAAAATCGTGGAAAAGGTTTTTTTTTTTTGTGTATGGCATCTCGCAGGTCGACCTCTATTAGGTCGTGTACTGCTCAACCGGACTTTTCTGTGGATGCCTTAAGATTTTAAGGCCTCCAGCCAGGGCAACAAACTTAGTTAAAAACTAAGCGACCACACGCTAAGGGCACCCCCTGTGGGGTACGGACCTCGGCTTAGGGCGTCGCTGGGAGAGGTAGCAAGGGACAGGCTGGATCTCAATAGATTAATTAGGGGCTAATTTGGAACCTAATAGCTCAGCTCGCGGGCTGGCTTTGCAAGGGTCAGGGGGGGTCATTGACTTAGACGTCGCGGCGGACGACCTCTACGGCGAGGTCGGAATGACGGAGTCGGTTTTGATTTTGTTTTGTTGATTGTACTGGTGTCCCTATTACTTTCCTGTAGGATGGTGGTGGGATCATCAGGGGCGGTGAGGGGGTGCCTTGGACGGCGAATCTTACTGATTCTGGAAGGTTCGTATTTTGCTGCCGGTACGATGAGCGGGTTTGAATGCCTAGCGGCCGAGTCAAAGTACCTTTTTGAAAGGCGCTTCATGAATTGGACTATTGTGGGGATTTT
The DNA here is from genome assembly GCA_943136025.2 of Agrotis puta. Taxonomy (NCBI): domain Eukaryota; kingdom Metazoa; phylum Arthropoda; class Insecta; order Lepidoptera; family Noctuidae; genus Agrotis; species Agrotis puta. Next base: position 14,761,719 of record OW964169.2, on the reverse strand, counting down.
TAGATCTAAGTGGAGGCTTTCGTTGCGGACATAGAACGGCGCTCCTGTAATTTTCCTAAGGAGCCGGTTTTGGATAACCTGCAACTTGTGGAGATGACGGGGATGAGCTTGAGAGAACACGACGCATGCGTACGTCATGATTGGACGGATCACAGTAATGTACAGCCTTAATTTGCACCTAAGTGACAATTTATTCTTGGCTGTGAACATGTAGTGGAGTCTGCCTGCAGCAAAGGCAGCTCGGTCTCGCGCTATTTTAATGTGTGCGCGGAAATTGAGGCGGCTGTCAAGAGTTACTCCTAAGTACTTGGCTCGTGGAAAAGGTGCGCCAGAAGGTCTTCTTGTACAGTGTGTCTTTTTTTTCTTTTTTTTTTTATCGTGGTAAAATCATCAAATGAGTCCTCCCACCCAGGGCAGGGCGGGAGGGACTGTCAGACTTGTACTGACTAAAATCCACGGTGTCCTTCACTAGCCCTTTACGTACCGGGGTCACGGTAATCCCTTGGTCCCGCGACCCCGGACAGTGTGTATCTAGAACAATAAGCAACTTACTTGTTAACCCAATGCAGGAGTTGCTCATCATGTTGTTTAGTAAACTTAGTATTATCCTCCCACTGGTAGATTGAATCACTGGTCGTCTCATCACTGTTATAGACCCCGAGGTCTGCCAACCGCTTGCGCACATCTGCTATGAAGGGTGTGGGTAGAGGTGTGCGTCGTATGAGTGCATCAGCTGTTCGCAAGGCGAGGCAGTAGCGCTTGAACCACGACCAGCGCGCCGAGTCCGGGCCGCTGCATACTCGGGAGTCCATGCGGAGACCGCATGCAAGCCATGCTAGTTCCTGGGGAATGAAAATTAGGTTTAGTACGATGTTCGATAATCTTCTACTCGGAAGGGATTTTTTTTAGATTTAGACGGTAAATGTAAAGGAAACTGTCTCATTTCAGCTTAAATGTTTTGACAGGCCTGTTGGTCTAGTGGTTAGTGACCCTGACTGCTATGCCGGAGGTCGTGGGTTCGATTCCCACCCAGGACAAATGTTTGTGTGATGAGCACGATCATTTGTTCTGTGTCTGGGTGTAATCTATCTATAATATGTAGGTATTTAGAAATATATAAGTATGTTTATCAGCTGTCTAGTACCCATAACACAAGCTCTGCTTAGCTTGGGACTAGATGGCGTTGTGTGATAGTTGTGGAATATATATAATATATATATATAATGTTACTAGTGGTACTTCTATCTAATATTATAAATGCTGTTGGCTTTTTGTTTTGTGCTAAATTCATCAAATAAGTCATTCCATCTTGGGTGGAGGATCCATCTGTTCCTTCAGTAGGCCTATGCATTCCAGAGTTACGGTTATGTTTACAGATGGTCCCGCGACCACTTTAAGCATATGGCCTAGCTCCTCGAGGCACGCGTAGAACTACGCGCCGTTGATCCTGGCCCTTGATCGGACGGCGAGCTACCTAATATACTATACCTTCATATAATGCGTGTACTGCAGATGCGTGCCGGTCCTGAGCGCGGGCTCCTCGTGCTCGTACTGCGCGTGCAGCAGCTGCGGCAGCTGGTGCAGCGCGGGCGGCGTGCCCGTGCTGGTCTCGCAGGCGCCCGCGCCGCAGCCGCTGCCGCCGCACACCACGCCGCGCAGCCGACGCACGCACCACACGCGGGCACGCCACGCTGAAGTCAAGTCAAGAGTTGAGTATTTTCAGGTTACAGCCGATAAATAATCAGAAGACAGTTAGGCGGTTACTATAAGTCAGTGACCTTGATTGAGTAAATTTTAATGGTGAAAATTGCCGACACATTTTACTCTCGATAAGATCTGTCCAAGATCAAACTAATCTTTCCAAGCCGTATCATGATAGTCAGAAGTAACTGGGTTGTGGAGGTCAGATAGGCAGTCGCTGCATTTAAAATACTGGTACTAAGCTAATCTGGTAAGACTGGAATCTGACTTCATGATAGTTAGAAAAAGGTTAGACACGTGATAATGACGGTTGTCTTTAGTGTATTATAATAAAAAATGAAATATTAATATCAATATATAATATATTTTCTCATTAAACAGTTTTCTCGATTGATTTAAAATGTTGCATACTCACATAATGTAGGCATCTGAGCACATATAGCCAAAGCTTGGGCCAAACGAGGGGCCAACTGATGGTCGTTTGATATGGCCGCCAACAATGGACCGTCAAGTAACCTCCACGCCAAGTCCACTGATGGACATGACAGGACGAAGCGATCTGATCCACTCTCCTGTTAACATAAGACATTATTATGATGACGTTGAACTATCCATTTTGGGGTCCAAAAATCATTATTTATCTACTCTATTACTAGAGAATTAGAATAGAATATTCCATTTTGCGAATTTTATACTTACATTCTAATAAAGTGGACTATTTAGCCCCGGGTATTAAGTGGCGTTTGATACCGAAGCTAGCTAAATTTTGTCAGTCAGATGAACCAAATTAAGACTTTCATCGTAGAAGCTACAGGAGAGAGAGAGGGAGAGAGAGTGAGAGAGAGAGAGAGAGAGAGAGAGAGAGAGAGAGAGAGAGGTAGAGAGAGAGAGAGAGAGAGAGAGTGGGAGAGAGAGATGATTTGGAATTTTGCTTCAAGACGTAAACGAAAAAAGTACTAACGCTGATGGCATGTGAAGGCAGTACAGGATGAGCAGTAAATCTCCACCCCCAACCATTGACGGAACCATCGCTCGTGAATCTCCAACGTAATTCGTCACCTGAATAAAGGACATTATTATATTGTAATCACGTTTAACTATTATCTTACATACTGGCGGCACGATTGACGCAGTGGCTACGTGTGTAAACTGGTACGCTGCGTGTCGTGGAGTTGATTCCCACACAGAACATAACATATTTATATGACCTACAAGTAGTTGTAGTTAATTTAAACTCTACACACACAATAATGTAACCACGGGATAGGAGAAATTCCTAGTGTGGGGAAATATATTTTAAAAGTCGATCGCTCAGCCACTGCACCAAACCGTGACGTCTTTTAAAAATTATTCATTAACCTCTCGGGCGCGTTACGTACACCCGGGTGTACATAAGCGAAAACGCCCCAGCGCCTTACGTACACACGTCTGTACATAACAGACAGTCGCTCATTGGACGTTGATTTTAATCATTTTCAATTATAAATCGCCCGAGATGTTAAGAGCCCTGTGAGCGGGCATGCGGACGGCGAGTAATGGGTGACTCGCCGTCCGGTCATGGACCATGCCTGGGGCGACGGCGCTTGACTGTCTCATCAGATAACCGTGACCCTGGAACGTAAAGGGATTTTGATGGATTAACGTGGATTTTAGTCAGTACGAGTCTGACTATCCCTCCAGTCCCTCCCTGGGCGGGAGGACTCATTTGATGATTATACCACGATAAAAAAACGAACCCTGTGAAGTTCCGAGACGCCGCTTAATTTACTCTGACACCCGACCTCTTTGGTGTCACATCTACACAAACAAAGAAGAAGGAAGACAATCTTACCATTGACAACAATCTCCTGCGCCCAGTCACAAGGCTCTCGTCCGGAGCGCGTTGCTAACACCCGGCCGGTGCTGTCCGATATCGTCAACGGATCGTTACGACGCTCGGTAGAACAACCTTGCTCGAATACTACGCGAAGAGATGATGCACCGGGGATTTTCACTACACCTGTGTTTGATTACAAAAATAAGATTCAGAATACTAGCTTACTATACTGTTCCAAAGACAATGTATATTTTCTGGAACATACTTTAAGAGTTTTAATATTTGCCTGCGTCCCGTATCGTAAAACTTTATTGAGGAAAGAAAAAATTACTGCGAGTAGGACTCGAACTAGGCTATCGCAGCTCTACTCGTTGAAGCCGAATAGGGGAACAAGAAAATTAAGTAGGGGAACAGTCTATAAGATGAGGCGCGAGGTATAATGGGGACATACACTTTTTAGGCAAACTTAACACAATACTAACGTAGCGCAAGTGCCAACAGGATGCAATTTGTTAATGGCCGCTTGCAAATTAAGTCCTCATCGAATGTATTCCGGTAACGTTGAGCCATCTACCACAAAACGTTTAAAGACGGGAATGAAATTAAGTTCGTGCTAGCTGTCGATTTTTTCTATCCTCAAAAATGCTTTACATTTTAGGAGATCTTTACACAGTAAAGGGATGCTTCCAGCATAAGATTTGTAAGTTCACTGTGACTTCGCTTTTAAGGTGATCGTCACTGTTGATGCTCCAGAAATTGAAGTGACAGACTAATCGTAACTAACTAAACCGAACCCGTCTTATTACAAAACCTTATACATGGACTTTATTTATTTATTGGTTTACCAACAATTGTTTACACTGGTTATGGACCAAAAAACAAGCAAACAGATAAACAATAGTGCACAATCAGTTACAGGTAAACTCAGCATTGAAACGAAAGTTGTACGAAGAACAAAATAGAAAAAAAAAACCTAAATTTAAACAAACTACATCTAAATCCTCTATTGCATATTCATCAATTATAAAAAAGTGAGAGGGAACAAAAAAAAAGTAAAGTTAATCCTTTTCCAGACATTTCAAAGTATTTTACTTTACGTATAACATACCTGATATATCACTATCATCAGCATAGGGGTGTGGACTGTCCACAGTGATAGGTTGAGGAGGTGCCCTCCCTCCGCCCGAGGCCGCCTCCTCCAGCTCACACACACATACTTCCACCACCATATCAGCAACGGCTGGTTTGCTTGAGCAAAGAGCTGGTTGAAGAGACAATATAGTATATTACTTAAACATGTAAAAAAACTAAGGCCTACTTGCAACATAGTCACTAAAGCTGGGAATTAATAATTAATTATCTTGGTTGCAATCTTGATGGTCTTTGTCTGTAATGAATCAATATTCGAATTTGTCTATTCGAGCTTCTGTCAAAGAAAACGGATCAGAATTTGGATGTGATAGAATATTAATTTAAAACGTCGTTATTTTTTTATAAGGTTGGGAGATACATTTACAATTTTATAACGGGGATGGAAACAGTGAAATGAAGAATTCATTTAAAAAATAGAGAGCTTAATTCCGAAGAAAATAAAACTGAGATTGATGCTTTGTTGAAGTCGTATACTAGAGAGAGTATACGTCTCTAAACAATCGACAGCAGGTGCTCGGTTCGGGTTGGTCGATTCCATCGAGAAGAATCGGCAAGAAACTCCATGGTTACTCTTTTAAAATATGGTATAGTTTTATGCTAGGGCCACACTTACGGGAAATGCCGTTAATTATCGCGATGATGGACGTTTATACGAACATTTAAAGACTATTATCGTAGAAATTAACGGCACTTCCCGTTAGTGTAGCCCCTACATTACAAACAGATTGTTAAAATTTTTGAATACTTTGATATGTGAGAAAAACGTGGGCCTGGTAACAAGGGGAAGTCCTTACTAAAATTAGTGCTACAAAAGAAGAAATATATTTATACACACGACTCACAATGTTCTCACATTCACAAACAAACAGTAAGGAAGAATCTATATAAAAAGAAAGCGCTATATTATATGTATGTTGTTTAAAATTTACAATAGAGAAGATGTATGTTTTAGAAATTATAATATCTTACCCATAAGAACATCAGTGATAATCTTCACAGCGTTATTCGAGTCAGGTATTCTGCCGGCTGCCGCTAACTTCAGCAGGTCCACCAGCGCCCTCGCATCTGACTCCCCCAGTTGAGACGTGAACTCGTCCAGCGCCAACTGCAACAGCACAAAATACTGTGTTCGAAATGAATGATTAACAAGATGTTTGTCAGACAGTTAATTTCAACTTTCAACAAAATAAAACTAAAGCCGGACTATGCAATATCTATACTAATATTATAAAACAGAAGAGTTTGTTTAGTTGAACGCGCTAATCTCAGGAACTGCTGGTTCGAATTGAAAAAAAAAATGTGTTGGATAGCCCATTTATCTAGGAATACTATAGGCTAACATCACGCTACGACTAACAGGAGGCGAAACCGCGGGGAGCAGCTAGTAAATATTAAAAAAGTAACAATTTGCTTACCTTTGGTGCTTCAGCTTGCTGCACAGTCATTGTGGCAGCCGCCACTGATACTGCGCTTGACGACATGACTGCGGAATGTCGAGATGAAATAGAACCGCTTAATGGACTGCTTGCACCGCTCTGTAGGTACAAAGCATAAAAGCCTTTAAAATAGACGACCAACAACATAAGAATGAGTGACTTGACGGCACGGTTAGCGCAGTGGCTGAGAGATTGGACTGCTGCCCTGGGTGTCGCAGGTTCGATTCCCGCACGGAATAAATATTTGTATGATCTACAAGTAGTTGTTCCGGGTCTGGGCGTTTGTGTCTCATTCTCAGTCTCATTCCTAGACTTGCCGTTTAATGTGTTTAAATCTAAGATTAAATCCAACCTTTGTTCTAAGGCATATTATTCCATAAACGATTATTTAGACGATAAAAACAGCTGGTCACTCTGTTGAAGTTAAGACGGCGTTCATGCTCTTTCCCAGATTTTTTGTATTTTTCTTCTTCCGGACTAGTTATATGGATTCATATAATTGTTTATTTGTTTTTTTATGACTTAATTAAGTCATCTTGTTTTATTTTATGTGTTTGTATTTGTTTTATTATTTTATTTTGATTAACGGACATTATTGTCCTACTTTATATTTTATTGTTTGTCTTTTTGTGTGTATTTTCTATTATTTTAGTACGACAGTCGTAGGTTTCCTTCATCTTTTAATAATATTGTTGGAGCGGAACTGTCCGAGGCCACCACCAACGCCGTGAATGTGGCAGACTTTTGGTCGAAACATATATAAAGGAATCATCGACACGACGAAGAAGAAGAAGCGGATGAAGAATGTACAACAATCTCTTGCATTGTATAGAGTGTATCTATCTAGTATTATATAGCGTCATAGCCAGCATTGTGTGAGTACCATGTACTTCAGAGCTATCTTTGACTAGAAACCTACGTCTTTCATTGACTTGAATGACTCTGGCGGTTGAGGATATGTCATGCTCACTCAAAATTGGCGATTGAAAAAGTGTCCATGGAGTTTCTTGCTCATTCTTCTCCATAGAGATCTACGCTTTGGAATGAGCACCTACGGTACTTTCACAGTTTTTATGTCTTGTGACTGGGACTGTAGCACCATAACTATTTTTGTACTAGTTTTATTTTATGTCTCTTGACAATTCAAAAGTGCCTGTAATTGGCCTAATTGAAATAAATGATTTGATTTGATTTGATTGTGTGTGTGAGTTTATGTTTGCAAACGCACCCACGACACAGGAAAAAGTCCTAGTGTGGGGCAACGTTTAAAAAAAAACAAACAAGCAATTCAATTTTTTTTGTCGTTTCGTGTAAGGGTGTGGCCATCCGGTATCAGAGTTGTCCTGACATGACTTCGAACTTATGTTTCCCTTCACTTAGTAAATAGTTAAATATGTATTTAAAAAGACCCAGAAGTATATGCCGGGGTTTGAACATGTAACCTTGGGTGTAAAAGGCAAAGACCTCTGGGTCGCCACGACTCACAATAATAATTATACAGCGTGCTAGGGACATCGACGCACAAACGGATACCATGGGTTCAGGACATGATTCTGGACCCCCCCATGTTGGAATTTTTCGTCGGTTTTTTCCTATTTTTTAAAAAATTTTTTGGCGTTTTTTTTACTTAAGACTGTTCATAATCGTTATTCTTACCTAACCTAATGAGATTTAAAATAAAAAAGTTATTAATTCACTACTTTCACTAAAAGTAGCAATGTAAATAAAACTACAAACGGTGTCTTCTCAGCTGTTTATAAAAGTTCAAATGAAAGGTCATCGTATACCACAGTACCTGTAGTACCTCATGCACGGCTCAATTTAAAGTAAGTAGTAAATAAAATCTAAACAACACGAAATAACCGATATTCGACATTAATTTAACTACCGAAGGTCGGAAATGCATTACTTAATTTTGCGTCTTTTATGTGCCGCATTCTTGGAACGCGCACCGCCGGCTTTGGCACAAAGAGCACAAAGACGCCGCTAGGTCCTTCATAACAAATTTAAAATTTACAAAAAAAAAATCGACTTTAAGTAGAGAACATAAGGTCGGAAATGTATTACTTCATTTTGCGTCATTAAGAACATTTTACTTTGCGCGCACTTTCTCAAAAGAAGCCGCTGTCGTGGCTCCAAGGATAAGTCTGGCAAAGAATAAGTAATCGACAGTGTTTCAACTAGGCTCTTAATGTTTTTGAATTTTATAACATTAGTGTTCTGTAGTGATCAAACAATTTAGTTGATATTACTAGTTTACAACATTCATACATGAACTCACGCCTTTTTCCCATGGGGATAGGCAGAAACAACAGAACGCCACCTGCTACAATACGGTTCTTACTTTCAAAATTAACAATCGAGTTGAAATAACTAATTTACAAATAAAATTTAAATAGGCATAATCTCATGACATCGGTTAACAGCAGTAAAAGACGGTACCTAGTTTAGAACACGAAACAGTTTAATTAATTATCACATTTAACAATTTCTACAACATCCTCCTCGAAAACTATGAAAACGATACCCATGACGAAAAACATGATGTTTGTCCTGACTGTCCATTCTTGTTCTTTGGTCATAGGTAAATAAAGTTTCTTTTGCAGTCCGATTTAAACGTCTTTTTTTGTCAGTTTGTGGTTGACCGTGGACGCGAACGAGTGATGCTTTTGCGAAATTCGGTTTACGCGAGGTGAGAAGAAATACGTTTTGACTAGATTCCAAAACGAATTTGTTCTCTGTTTTTGTGTGTTTTCAAGTGTTTTCGTGAGTGTGATTTAAAAATGTTTTTTTGGGGTTATGTAAAGTAAAAGGTGCTGCGCCGCGCTCAAAACTGCGAGCGCGCTAAGGGCGGCCACGTCGAATCTTACCTGGTCAGGATTGAGCGAGCTTAGAGTAAGTTAAACGTTTTGCTCGAGACTTGGCTGGGGCACTGCCGTGCCCCCAGATGTTCATTAGTTTATACCTACAATACCGGAGCTCGATGTGTTTAAGTACAAGCTTCTTTTTTGTTGTCAATCCTTATCGGCATCGTGATTTTAAGAGATTAAGCTTATGGTTCCTCTTAACTTCTGCATAAACATGTTCCTAACATCAATAAGTAGGTATTTATGAGTGATTAAAATGATTTTATGTGATATTATTGTTGTTGCTATATATTCGCTGTACTGTACTGTAGGCAGTGACATGCTACGTAGGTACAACGTATTGAGCGTTTATATCGCGGTGTTCGCAATACATTGCGCGCTCGAAAATGACGATTTCTGTAACCGATCATTAGCGAGATGAATGACTTTCACAATTTGATTAGTGGCATTAGGTGTAGCCTTTTCGCGAAGTTTGCGTTACGATGCCAAAAACACCCGGTATAATTTCAAGAAAGCATTTTTAGCTTTGTTCAACACCCTTCTATTTTAATCAATAGGACGCAAATTTAACACAAAAAAGTGGCCAGTTTGCAGCAAACGAACAGTCAGTTTATTGAATCATTTATAAATATGCAGTCACAACTCACAGGTAACGTAGCCCTATCAGCCGGCGCCTCCCCTCCTCCAGTGCGGGCGTCGGCCTCAGCGTCTTCATCCTCTGTATCAATGGTTGTCACCACAGGAACCGCCGCTGAAGATGCCTCGTGAGCACGTAGAGCTTCCACTAGTAATGTACGCGCCTGGTTTTTGGAAGAAAAGATGAAAATTAATATATCTACGAGTATCTATACACATTTCATAAGGATGAAAGCGTAAATCTTTGCCATGAATTTAGTTTATCGAAAACCCGAGCTTTTCCATTAAAAAATTAAGAAAAATAATAGAATATAGAAATCTTTTAAAACTCTGATTTTTGATGACTCTGATGGAACTGTTTCGAACATAGTGAAACATGCTTTTATGCCCCAAAAAAACGGAGAATTGGCTATTTGACTGAAAAAAATTCTAATTCGTCACATAGATTATCAAAATTTATTCGCACCGTATTTTTTCTTTTGTTTCGTAGTTACGATGCTTTAAAAATTGGCAAAACGTCACAATTGAGTACAATTTTTATTGAATTCTGACGTCACGAGCCGCCACTCTCGAGTTTCGATGCGTTATATTTTGGTAAATATTCATTGATTTTACAAAAGAAAAAATACGTGTCCGTTATTTTTTAAAACTCTAAATGGCGGATTAATATATATATTTATATTTGTAATTTATAGCTTCTGTCAAATAGGCCAATTTCCTCCGGAAGGAAAATGTTCACATGTCGTAAGACTGAAGCATAACTGTATACTGTATTTGGTTACCTGTGTGATGTGCAGTGCCAGTAGAATCAAAGACAGTGCATGTTGCACGGCCACCGGTGGTTCTAGAGCCAACGCTGCAGCCGCTAGCGACGCTCGCTGCCCGTGAGGCTCATCTACTGTCACTTCCTCCGAGTAAAGTCCTGTCAAGTAAGAAAAAAAAAGAAAAATATAACATATGCTAGTCATATATCACGGTGGGCGGCGAGTAATGAGCGACTCGCTGTCCGACCATGGACCATGCCCGGGTCGACGGCGCGTTGTGTTCCAGGCGCGCCTCAAGGAGTGTCAGCATAGTGACGGGGCCTGTAGGGGGCCAAAGCCTGCCGGTCGCGGGACTCATGACTTACCGTGACCCCGGTACGCAAAGGGCTATTGAAGGACACCGTGGATTTTAGTCAGTCCAGTCTGACAGTCCCTCCTGCCTTGCCCTGGGTGGGAGGACTCATTTGATGATTTTAACACGATAAAAAAAAGTCATATATCACGGTAATAGAATCAATTTATCTCGCGACAACATCCACAGGCATTTCTTTTTTAATATTTGCTCCCACACTAAGAATTTCTCCTGTGTCGTTGGTGCGTTACAAACATTAGAATTCTCATATACAAACACCTACACTCGGAACAACTACATGCACTTGCATATCATAAAAATATTTGTGTCGTGCGGGAAAACCGTGACTCTCAACGCAGCAGTCAATCGTTCAGACACTCAAATGTATCGCTCAAATCTCACCTAATATGTCGTCTAATCGGAGATTTATAAAATGAAGCACTGTATCTATAAAAAAACAGTGCCAGTTTTGATAACATTTGAAATATTCATATTCATTTATTTGCATTCCACAAGGTACACAGATGTTACAAAGAACTTAGAGCTACGATCCGTTGTAGACCCTGTCAGGGCACAGCAAAATAGTGGGATATACAATATCTATTACCTACGGCTAAGTACTACTAATAGTTGAAATTCGTACAAAAGTAATAATAAAATTAATTAATAATTCACGATGTACTGGGATCTGCCTATCATTGCTGACAGGACTATTGTCGCCAATAAGCCTGACATAGTAGTGATAGACAGATCAGCGCGCCGCGCAATAATAATCGATGTTACCATCCCACATGACGAGAACCTCGTGAAAGCTGAGAAAGATAAACAAATAAAATATCTTGATTTGGCGCGCGAGGTTGTCGACATGTGGAATGTGAACTCGGCTATCATTGTGCCGATTGTTGTAACGGCGAATGGCCTGATAGCCAAGAGCCTCGACGAGCATCTCTCGAGGCTCTCGTTAGGTAGTTGGATCAAGGGCCAGATTCAGAAGGCAGTACTCCTTGATACGGCTCGCATTGTGAGAAGGTTCCTGTCTCTGGAACCCTAACCACCGGTAGCTTGGACCCTGCTCCCACGCCGGCGGACTACTATTTTTATATTTTTAAATGTTTTTTATTTCTTTTTTGTAAAAATATTTAAAAATGTAAAATATAAGTGAAAAGATGAATAAAGGAATAAATTAATTAATTTATAAACCCTTCTATTCAGAAAATGTTAATTTAAATATAATAAAGTAATAATAATCAAATATAATTCTAGATGATTTTAATTTGAATTAATTTTAAATAGCACAGGGGCCGAAGATTTTTATAATAAATAAATAATTCAAGGGCTTGTCTCAGAAAAAAAAAATGTCTGTACTTACCAAGGCTCTGAGCTCCCAAAGGATCCTTTAACACCGGGAACGACAGAGGAGCTACATGCGCTGAATGAGCATCAGTCTGCAAGGCAGCAGGCCTGAGTGACCAGGCGGCGGAGTGGGAGGAGCCCGCGGCCGCCCGCTGCACTCCCTCCACGCCCGCCACCAGCGCGGGCCGCCGGTTCACGCAGGTGGTGCCGTTGCCTTGCTGGCCGTGGTCGTTGTCACCCCATGCCCATACCTGGTATATAAATAATAGGGTAGCTGTATTAAAGCTACGACGTGTGGAGCTTGCTGACGACACGATGCGACGCAATTCTATCGATTGCGACTACAAGTGAAAATCATCCTTACCACTACGACATATGACATAAAACGTGCGGTTTTTTACGGGTTGATGAAAAATTAAAGCTAGCCACGACGAGTAAGTCAGTCGAATTGCATCATTATATCGTAGTAGCAAGGACGATTTTCATTTTTAGATATTAAAATAATCGTACGATTCCTCTTTACCTTATTGAAATGTCGAGATCGGTAGATTGGACAAATTCAAGCCATAAAGTATACATTTCATATCATTAAAGATCCGATCTGTGCTCAATCAGCCTGACTGGTGACTTTGTCGCGGTGACTTTTTGTGTTCCCGTCGAGTACTATGAAGATATGAGGCGATATCGAGTACGCTGATTATGATGACAAATAGTTTCTAGCGGCCGGTATACTCGACTGGGCGACAAAGTCACCGCGACAATAAGTATTCAGTAAGCAGCAGCTTTAACCATATAAATGTCAATACTATAAACTAAACAAAGCAAGCGAGTTTAAATTTAAAATCGGCGGTTACATTAAAAGATGACCTTTTAGATTTAGATAAACAGCGAAGACTCAAAGACGCTAAGGTACCTGTTAATGCACAACTCGAGTGGATTTAAGCCTACAACATTTTACCTGATGTTCACTAGTAACAGCGAGACAATGCAGTGCGCCAACAGCAACGTGTATAACTCTGCGCCCGCGCAACGCTTCTACGAGTGTCGGCCGACGTACGTGTGCGTCACATCCGTGTCCTAAGCGGAAGTAGTCGCCTTTACCCCATGTCCAAACCTGAAACAAGACAATGACAATAATTACTAATTAGGTCAAGCTTGCCTGTTATTTTAGTTATCTGATTATTTTATTTTTAGCTGTTGACTCAAGTATAGGTTAAAAGTAATAGAGACGTCTCCAATGAAGTGAGTCCAGAAGAAGCCAGTTCAGTATTCACATAAGTTAACAAAACCGCTGGCACTTAATTTGTCATTTGCATTAAAAAAAGTCGTTATACCAGCGTATTTCAAAATATTATATGCTATGAATTTTCATTAAATTGTTTTTTGTGCCAAATGTGCCAAAAAGGTTGTACGAGTATTAGAAAAATATTCACGCTAGTTTTAAGAATAATAAGTACGTAAGTTTGGAATAAATTTTGTTTAAATAATTATTTCTATTTTTGATGCACCTGTCACGATTGACGGGTCGTTGAAATCTTAGTTTGAATTGAATCTCTCTGGCATAAACTCCGCCTATAGCTCTTAGCTCTTAGTTGAACGAAGCAATAAATAAATTAAAATAAATACGTACTTCTCCATCCCTGGTCAGAGCTAAGCTAAACTGTGCGCCACATTCAACTTGAATAACTCCAAGAGTGTTCAGTCTCTCAATATTCATCGGTACGGCGCACCCATCGGACCCACCACGACCTGAAACCGAGGAACCTGGTTCGCGTATTGCTGGTAAGACTTTCATACTTAAATATTTGAGGGGAACATGAATTCTTAACCGTAACTTACCTAGCTTGCCAAAATCGCCGTCTCCCCAAGAGAAAACTTTTCCACACGCTGTCAATGCTAAGGTTTGAGCATCGCGTGATCCACAGGCGACTTGAACTACTCTTAGACTTGATAGTGCTTCAACCTTGAAAATAGAGTTTAAATATTAGGCCTCCTTTAAGGATATGGAGCGCGTCGGGCGGGGCGGGCTGCTAGAAAAAAACGGACAGCGATGTGTTAGAGCAGGAAAAGCGGCAAGGAGAAGCGGCCACAATTAATAATAAATTCACAACTATCACACAACGCCATCTAGTCCCAAGCTAAGCAGAGCTTGTGTTATGGGTACTAGACAACTGATAAACATACTTATATATTTTCTAAATACTTACATATTTTAGATAAATTACACCCAGACACAGAACAAATGATCGTGCTCATCACACAAACATTTGTCCTGGGTGGGAATCGAACCCACGACCTCCGGCACAGCAGTCAAGGTCACTAACCACTAGACCAACAGGCCTGTCCATGTTAATGAAAGCATGCGAAGCCCGACGCACCGCGTGTGCTTAAATGAGGCCTTTAATTTTAAATAATAAGGTCTGCTGTTTAAGTCAAACGCTACTTGCGAAAGCTCCTGTGTGGTGCCTGTTGGATGCACCTATGATGAAGAGCATGACTGTGCTTTCGCAACACGTCTACAAATCTCTCTTCCTTCTCTCTTCTTATCATATATTCTCTCTTCTTATTCATATTCGAAATAGCTCATATATACAAACAGTCAGACCAAAACCTGTAGGTCATAAAAATTGTATTCTGTGCAAGGTCCAACCCGCAGCGCTCAATGCTGCAGCCAATCGCACGTATTTTTAGGTTAAATTGCAAAAAAGGTTACTTAAACAAAACGACTAAAACGGTCAACTATGGCAGTGGAGCTTTTAAATGTATCTTTTAAAATTCCTTACCATCTTAGGATAAAGCTGCGTCGTATCATCTCCGTGTCCAAGTCTGCCGTACTCGCCCATCCCCCATGTGTACAGGTGTCCGCGCGCGGTCACGCACGCACTGTGTGCGGACCCGCACGCAATACCCACGACCCTCTCTCCTGCTAACGTCTCTATGAGACGTGGCACTTCTAGTGTGATGCGGTTACCGTGACCAAGTTTACCGTCTTCTCCTTCGCCCCATGAATAAACCTGGATATTGAAAGGTTTAGCTTAGTGTACATAATGAATTTTCCAACTGGGCTTGGCAACATTTATCTATGACAGATAGACTGAATACCTTTAGTTTTCATCAAAATCGGTCAAGAGATAACTTTTTGGATTTTTTGAAAAACCAATATTCATGGCCAGGAATCACTCGCTTGATTTTGAAAAAAAAAAGTGTGCCCGGTTGATGGTAATTGGCCTGGCCCCTGTTACATGGGACTTCTAAATGCGAATGTGGTTGTACTATTAATTATGCCTCTGCTTAATGCTTCAGAGATTACATGAGTAATGATATTATATTCGTTATTTCTTCTAAACCCTCTATACACTGGTCGCGGGACCAAGGGATTACCGCGACCCAGGTACGTAAAGGGCTATTGAAGGACACCGTGGATTTTACTCAGTACAAGTCTGACAGTCCCTCCCGCCCTGGGTGGGAGGACTCTTTTGATGATTGGACCACGAAAAAAACAAAAAAACCCTCTATACACTACACCAGCTTTAAATTATGATCTGACCTTTCCATCAGCAGTAAGCGCAAGCGCATGTTTCCCACCAGAGTGTACGGCGACGCGTCGCACGAGCACATGCGCGAGGTACGGGTTGGCTCGCGGACTAGACACGTTGTTGCTATGTCCTAGCCCGAGACGGCCGTTTGTACCTTCACCACAGGCGAATAGCTGTTGAAAACGAAAGTTTTTATAATAGGTGGTAACATTATTTTTTTAAATGATAAATAAACATGGGGGAAACATACTCGTAATTTGTTAAAATCATGATACTGACAATGACTGCCCTTAGTAGATCGCGGTGCCAGCTTTTGATCGTAGCAAAAAAAAAACTGAGCGGCCCGAACACTGGCACTGACATGCAGCATACTCGCATGGTTTAACCCAATTAATTTTCTTACCTATGTTTTCGGAGAAGTATTACAAAATCATTGCCAATCAAAGATCAACATACGTCAACTTATTTACGTCAACATATTATTTCATCGTCGTCGTCCCTGTGGAGTCAGCAAAACACACTCTCAATCATCCCGTCGTAAAAAGGTAAAAGAAACTTACCTTTCCATCGTAAGATACAATGAACAGTGTCTTTGAACCCCCCGCTATATGCACGGGGCGGTAAGCACTGAGACTTGGCGAGAACACGGGAATTTTAACCTTGGAGCCTTTCACACCACCCAATTGGTCTTTGTCATTTAATCCCCAAACGTATACCTGCAAAAAACATTAATAAATTTATAGATGGCACCAAACACAACAGAAAACTATTTTTTTTTTTTTTTTTTATCGTGGTAAAATCATCAAATGAGTCCTCCCACCCAGGGCAGGGCGGGAGGGACTGTCAGACTTGTACTGACTAAAATCCACGGTGTCCTTCAATAGCCCTCTACGTACCGGGGTCACGGTAATCCCTTGGTCCCGCGATCCCGGCAGGCTTTGGCCTTCAACAGGCCCCGTCACTATGCTGACACTCTTTGAGGCGCGCGTGGAACACAACGCGCCGTCGACCCGGGCATGGTCCATGGTCGGACAGCGAGTCGCCCATTACTCGCTGCCCGCATGCCCGCGCCTACGGTGGCCGGAGATCGTCTGGCGACGTCCGACGCCGTGGGCGTCTACCACTGCGGCTGGGGTGGAGGGAGGACGCTGTCCTCTCCCTCAGGCGGCCCGCCTCCTCCTTCACGAGCATGACTGCTTCGCAGAAGGAGGCGACCGCTTCCCACTCCGTCTCGCCCCGCAGCATGGCCTCGACCAATGCCGGGCGCGAGAGGTCTCCGCCTATCGCCGTCGTGAGGACACGGCGGTGCTCTGCCCAAGCGGGGCAGTCCTGCACCGTATGCTCCACCGTGTCCTCCGGACGATCCTCGCAGTGGTGACACCCAGGCGTTTCTTCCCTCCCTATCAGACACAGGAACCTCCCGAAACTTCCGTGTCCGGAACAGAAAACTATAGAGTAAATTTCTAGCTGAAACACAAATTAATTTTAAGACCCAAACTCTCCTTACGTCGATATCGGTCGCGTACGTCAGCAAGAAATACATAGTAACGTACGCATGGCTGACGTCAGCGCCGGAATATGGTTATCTGAAGAATAAAAAATTCGTACGTGCAACCGACGTACGTGACCGAAATCAGCGTAAGAGGAATTCAGATCTAAAAAGTTTTTCATGTATGTATAGCCATTCTATAGATGCCGCCGTAATCAAAAAGAGCACAATTTTGGAAATATCAAGAAACATAAGCCTGGTTACCCGACTGCGCCAGAAGGAGGGTTATGTTTTTAAACATAGATAATGAATGTAATAAGGTTCATATTCGGGCGTTATGTTTTCTAAAATGCATTCTTTTGTGTTGCGACGGCATTGTAGTTATCACAGCTAAAGTTCAAAATGAAAATCAATATGATCTCTTGGTAGTTTGGTATAAAAATAATTACTTACTTTAGGACAATCACTAGGTATTGCTGGTGGATTGTTATCAGAAGATACTGCCCCCGTTGGAGTATCCTTTTCCATCCAATCTTCTGCTACGAAGTTCATGCTCTGAAACAGGTAGTACAGTCAAAACTCGTTCTTGTCTCAATTAATTTAGAGTCTTATGTTGTTTGCTCACCTGTAACACTTCGGTGTATAGAGGGTTTGGCCTGAAGCCCGTTATGTAGAGACCATGGACTCGGCAATCAGCGTTCACGTTGCGATTTTGTTTTATTCCAATTTCAATACAGGGATAATACTGCAACAAAGCATATTCGTAATATTACTATGACCCGTAAGAGCTTTTAAACAGTTTCTTCGACAAAAACATGACTAGGTTATGACTTGCGTTTTCATTTCACGAATTTTGAATGATTTTATTGTATTACTTTAAACTTACTAATGGCCAATTTTGATTTGATTTTTTTATTGCTTAAAATTTGGCTATGCTACAAAGTAAGTTGCTAAGTGTTTAATGTACTCAATATGTTCAGAGTTAATGTCCCTCCCGAAGGAACAACTATCAATAGGTATATAATGTATGGCGTGGTGCCATATTAATTCTATGAAAAAAGGGAAGCATCATATTGTACTAAAAACCAACATTAAGGGAGCTTCCCCATGACGCGATGCGACAGGATCCAACTACAAGTGAAAATCATCCTTACCACTACGACATAATGCGGTTGTCTACGGCTAGATGAAAAACAAAACACGCTCGCCACGACGACGTGAAGTCAATCGAACTGCATCATTATATCGTAGTAACAAGAACGATTTTAATTTTAAGTTAGTAGAAATTGCAAACCACACGAATCGCGTCCTGGGTAAGGTCCCTGAGACACAAACCTGTTTACAATCAGCCAGCAGCTGAATCTGCGCTAGATGCGCGGGCGGCCTGTCTCTCACAGAAGCAGCAGGCGTGCAGGGCACGGCAGCGAGCGGCGCCAGCGCAGCGTCATCGAACGTGGCGCCCGCACGCACGGCTAGTGCGGCAGGACCGTGCGCCCCGCCCCCTACACCTAGACCGAGGCGGCGGATGCGAACGCCGCTGCGCATTTCTACGCGTATCCAGTGCTGCAATCACAGATAAGTTTCTTGATTATCCGTTCAAAATCAAAGCATTTATTTCAAGTAGACCATTACAGGCACTTTGGAATTGTCAAAAAACTAAAATTAAAACTATAATTTTAAATAATTATGGTGCTACAATCTCAGTCACAAGACATAATAACTGTGAAAGTAGATGCCCATTCCAAGGAGTAGATCTCTATGGAGAAGAACGGGCAAGGAACTCCAACGTTGAAAAGAGAGAATCCATGGACGTTGGGTTTCCTGGGTGTTGTGTCTGGTGGACTTCAGGCAATTCTAGTTGGGTTTTACTATATTAATATCACGGAGAATTTTAATTATGATGTAGGGTTTTGGTGACTGCTAAAGGAGAAACCCAAACTCCATAGAAACTTGGGCCTGGCGTTACAGAGCTGGAATTTGGCCATAAATTAGAGCACCTAGGAAGATTTCACGAGCCCAATTTTCACGTCTCTCAGCAATGGCCAAATTGGTAAAATCAGACAATGTTTACATGTTAGGTTATTTTTTTTATTTTTTAACTGCCCTACACTAGGAATTTCTACTGTGTCGTGGGTGTGTTTACAAACATTTAAACTCACATACACCAACTCCCAGACCAGGAACAACATGTAGTTACCTAATACAAATATTTGTTCCATGCGGGAATCGAACCCGCTACATGCTGCACACCAATCGCTCAGCCACCACGATATTTAATTAAAAATATGTTTTTTGAGGCTGTTTTCTACGTAAATATGGATTGCACATGCGCCGAGCTGTAGTGCTTGCAACCTATCATGATGAGGTTTAGGTACCTACTTACATAAAAAGCGGTGAATTCAGAGTATATTCCTGAAAACCTCAGCTGAAGGCCCACTTACATCACTAATGGCTTGCATTTTTTAACATTGCATTTACAACTAGGGGACTTGATGCTATCTCAAATTACAGTAAACTGAGATTGCAACAATAGATTAAAATAAAAAACCGTATTATTGAGATAAGGTTTTATTAATCACCTTCTTCATTAGGATTATCATAATATAATAATACATTATCCAGGAATTGTGCAGGAGGTAATTGACGACCCTGGTGCCGTGCCCAACCAAGATACCATATTATGCTCATGGTGTGGGCACAGCACCCAACCGTTCTTTTGCCAACGATACAGGTGCAGTAATATTGGATTATAGCATCCCTTCCACTTAAAGAGCTGTCAACTAATATGTAAACGTAATATATTCTATTACTAATATGTCTGGATTTTATTCTTCCTCTTAACATCCAGGTTGAGTCTGATGTTGACAGCTCTTGCTGTAGGTCACCGGTCACTTCTCTACATACTTCTATGACATATGAGCCATTTTCTCTCACGTGTTCCCCATAGTAAGAGCGGGCCTGTTTAATTTGGTATGTGCCCAAGGACACAAGAATAAGCTCGCTGTATGTTAATACGGGAAACTCGCTAACATTATCTCTTTCTACATCTATTGCTTGGAACTGAGCCCTACGTCGATTTATATTGTTGTTAATCACATAGTTACTTAATCGATTTTCCACATTCATATACTGATGAATTTTTTGAAGAATATCCTGAGCATCACTACGGTTTGCGATAGGAGGATGGAAAGCATTTATTAATGCGGCAGCCACTTCAAAGTGTACCATTACATTTTTTGACGCTCTATTAAAAAAATCTTGACGAAATATCTTAAAATCTCGCTTGAACCTACCATTGACTACTTCTACAACCCATCTACATATCGTCACAGTTCTCGATTTATTGGCTTCAAGGGTTGACAGTTGAGATTCACCCTGTTGCAAAGAAGATGGTACATATGTCCTATAGCCACATTCATTGAGTAAGGGCAAGGCATCCCGGAAGCCCCTATCCAATATAAACGCATCTCCAGGTTCAAAGTATTGCCTTAGAAGAGATTCGTTTCCAAATTCTTTTTTAATTATTTCAGCATCAGAAGTTGTTGCTGGATAGGGACCCCAAACATCAACTATGTATCCGTCTGTGCAAACAATCAAAAATGGTTTATAATAATAATAATAATAATAATTTGTTTTATTTGGAACAACACAGGAACCATTTTTGTTAGTACACACCTTAGATACTAAACTTATGAACTAGGATTAGTAATAATACATATAAGAATAACACTCAGACAATTAGTGAGTCATGTACTTACGAGGCATGTCATACGGACAATGATTCCGCATGAGATGTCTCAGCACAGGAGCTCTCGGGTCCTCAGCCACTACTTTCAGGATGCTATTGCTACTCCCTCGAATTCTCCTCACAAGCGATGCTACCTTTTTCCTAATGACAGCATGGAACCCATCTGTATTTGATTGGGCAAACATCCCCGAGGCACTACAGAAACGAGGGAGTTTCAACATCATCCTGAAAACATTATTATATTGGACGCGCAAGGCGCTTAGCGTCCCCCGTGAGCAGTTGAACCACAGACTTCCCGTGTACAGGCCTTGGCAATACGCTTTAAATAATGTTATTTTGACCTGATCGGTACAACGAGAAAATCTGCGCGCCAACATGTTCCCACGGACCGCCAACGCCCTGCGCTCCCTCTCCACGTCTTCATCGTCTTTAAGGTCATCGACAAGTATATGGCCCAGATATTTAAATTTATTCACCTGCTTTATAGTGGCGCCGTTCAGCGAGATTGAAGGGATGGTGTCAGGGCACTTGCCGGCGGCTTTGAAGACCATGAACTCGGTTTTCCTTATATTATAAATAAGACCATGTGATGCGGCGTATTTTTCGCATACCTTCAGCATCTCCCTGATTGATCTCGCAGTCGGGCCCAGCAACACCATGTCGTCCGCGTAGCTGATGTTGTTCACACAAACACCACCCACCCGACAGCCGACACGCATGCTGCTGAGCTCGACTATGAGGTCATTTACATACAAGTTAAAAAGTTTTGGAGAGGACAACCCCCCCTGTCTCACTCCGCACTCCAACCTGTATGACTTTGAGAGGCAGTTTGACCACCTAACACAATTAGTCTGATTCGCATACCAGTATTGAAATATTTTCAACAGTTCTGCCGGTATACCCCTGTCCTCCATCTTTCTCCAAAGCACTTCATACGAAACGAGATCGAAGGCTTTGGAGAGATCCAAAAAACAGGCGTAAACCGGGGTCTTCCGTTCAGTATAGTATTGGACAGTGTGCTTAAGAACCAGAATCGCGCTTTCAGTTGATAGTCCAGGTCTAAACCCGAACTGTGCGTCATGTATATTTATGTAATTATCTAGACAGGACTCAAGCACACTATCCAACAACTTTGCTACAGTTGTCGCGAGAGAGATCGGGCGATAGTTTCCCTTGTCCGAGATGTCTCCTGTCCTGTTCTTCACTACGGGCACCACAGTAGTTTTCATCAAATCGTCCGGTAAATATGAATGACTAATGCACATATTGAAGAACATAGACAGGACCCTCGTCACGTGAACACCAGCATATTTAAAATGCTCGATACTGAGCCCATCGTGGCCAGGAGATTTACCCCTACGCATACCTTTTATCACTTCTTTCAGTTGCTTTGTTGTGAATTTAAGTAAGGGTTCCTTGCCCGCCACGATGGGCCCACCATCTGGCTTAGTGGTCAAAGGACCAAGAGGAGAACGAACTTTAAAGTGCTCCATGAACAAATTTGCTATCTCCTCTAGATCATTTCGGCCATCAACATTCGCAGGGAGGCCAGGCTTAACATTAAGCCTACTGGTGGACTTCCAAAATGTTGTAAAATCTTTTTCGGCTCTTTGCTTAGCTATTACATCCATTCGCATTTGATCCTGGTGTTTCAGACACCATTTTAGCCGGCCTTTGAAAATTTTCCGGGACTCGTACATCTGGTCGTAAGCGGGACCAGTACTAGGTCTACCTAGAACCATCCAGTTTTGGTATTTTAGTCTAGCCTCCCTATGCGCCTCCTTAACATGATCGTTCCAGCCGCACACACGTTTATTACGCCCTTTACATCTTACATTGTCTTTAGATTGTACAGCCGCATCACTTAAAACATCCACGATTGTCCTATACATTTTATCTAATACTAACTTATGATCTGATAAAGTACAAGGCCCAAAACTACATGTTTCAAATTCTGAGGGGAAGTCAATGTCTCGCAAGCCCCTGCTACATAGATCTCGATATTTACTAATTTGAGCCTCATCTCTCTCTCCCCAGATTACAGCATTCCGTGATGTATTTTGACTCGTGGCTGTAGGAACAATTGAACCCAACTTGCACTCGATAAATATAGGCAGATGGTCAGAGACAAAAATATCCTCAATTATTCCGACGTTAACTGTACATTGCCAGGCTGCTTGTGAGACAATACAATGGTCTAACCAGCTGCCCCTACGATGAAACGTGTCAAAATAGGTAAACGTATTGGAATCAATTCCCAAAAATTCTATGTCCGCGCACACCCACGATCTGTCTGCACAAAAGCTAGTAAGCTCGGTATAAAATAACTGGCCAGGCTGCGCATTCAGGTCTCCCAGAACAACAACAGTTTGAACATCACTACCTTCTTCAATTGAGCTGATTTCACTAAGAATATCCGTGAAAATAGGCAAGTTTTCTCTCGATTTTACTGGCATGTATACGCAGAAGACTAGTATGGAGCGACCACCTATATTAGCCCTAATAGCTAATAGTCTGTCACTGTTGCAATTTATAAGAGAAACACTATCAAAAATGCCCTTTCGCCACAATATTGCCACACCGCCATATGGCCTACCGACCAGTAATTCACCACTATCTACTGAGCTCTTACCTATGTACTCAAAATCAGAAGATACAGTACCTAACAGCGGAAGATCGTGGTTGAGTAACCAAGTCTCCTGGAGACAGACTATATCTACATTCGCCGAATTACATAATTTTCTCACATCTTCTATGGAAGTTTTAAAATTTTTACAATTAAAACTCATTAATTTACAATTTTTATCCATATTTTTACATTTTTTATATATTGTTTTGTGACCATCATCCATAATGAAACACAATCAAACTTTAACATTACTATTTCCTTGTTTCGGTCCGTACATGAAATGCACGAAACGTCGAAACGTAATGCCATCAGGCCAGAAATTGTCATCTAAAAACAAATTCAAAGTACTCTTTGAAACAAATAACTTATAAGGTTTAACAAGATTTTGATACTTATGCAAACTGTATGTCTTTTTTTGGTACTTATAATTTGAGCTTTTCTGCACATAAACATATGTACCATCTAAAACAACAATAGGTTTTATTTCACTATTATGGCTACCAAACAATTCATTTGGAATAAGAAGATTCCTTTCAATTATTTGCTGCTTATTAATATGATTAAGTCCCAAGTGATGGGGCACAAAATAGTCATACAAAAGACTTCTAGCTTTACCCAGTTGAGTACCTAAAGTAGTTTTAGGTATTTGCAGAAGTGTTGACAATCGATCATCTGAGTCCCCAGTCCTAAGTTTAATTAAATAAGCAGCTAATATAGTAGATCCCTTTTTAAGGTTCAGAAACTGAGGCACTTCATTCAATATCTGTCTGAATTGCTCTTTGTTAAAACCAACCCAGTGGTAGAAAATATGATCTTCCATAGACTCAATATTTTCGAAATCTAAAAAATTACAGTCAGACTCTTTTAATGAAAACATATCTTGAATTTGATGTGCACTAAATGTGTTAATGATATTATCACTTATATCATTGAGAAAGTCCCATGATGTACATGTTAAGTGGATATCACACAGGCGATTATTTGGAGGTACATAATAGTTATACATTTTAAGTAATTGTTTTCGCATTGTAATTGTTATTCGGTTTCTTTCATGTCGCCGACAGCCTTCCACAAAACATCTACTTTCAGTTTCAACAGCTCTATAATAATCGGGTAAAACAATAAGAGTTCCAACAGTAGGTGGCCTTGGTGCAGAATCAGTTTCTTGCCTTATTGGGGGTTCTTCTAAGTGAGGAATATCCTGAGTATTTGGCTCATTGACAGCTGATGAAGTTGCACCAGATGTTGAGGGGCCTGATTGAAAATGCCGGGATGCTCTATTTGCTCGCACCCAACAAGAGTGACAAACAACACTTGAAGCACCCACCTGAAAATAATTTATTCACATTGAAGGATGCCTTGACACCGGAGATGTGGTTTTGTTATTGCCCACTTTGAAAAAGACTGATCTAAAGAAATCCTGCAAATAAGCTTAACCATTGTCATACTGTCTCTCTATTTCATTTAAATCAACGGTCCCTACGTACAAATGGACATGTCAAAAACAGATGTTTACAGGAAAGCGTTTTTAATGTTCGAATTGCTCTAGAAATAATCCTATGTGTACATAGAATTGAAATAAACCTTTCTAGAAATAATTCTGTGTAAGTACCTTGTTGTGATTTGAACCTTAAAAACGCTTTCCTGTAAACCTCGGATTTTGATATGTCCGTTTATACGTAGGGACCGTCGAAATGTTTTAGTATCCAAAATACCATTTTTTTTTTGTCCTTGTTATCTATCAAAACGAAACTAAAAAATGACATAAATAAACTGTGAATAACACTAATATACTAACCGTGCGTGGTAAGATCCATTCTCTTATAACTTCGTATATTCTGCGTTCTTGAACTGTACCAGTCCTAAGTTGATGGCAGCGAACTCTTCTCAGAAGAGAACGTCCACAGTGAATACACACTCGCCGATGTCCTATAGGCATCTGTTCACTCTCTTCTGGTCTATTTCCATCAAGAGATACAGCATTGGCATAATTCCAGCAAACTTGACAGATAAAGTCATTTTCATTTACCTGAAGCAAACATTTATCATATGACTGTTAGTTCTAGCACTAGAATTTAGCAATAAGCATCTGAGTGGCACATTTAGGTAAACATTAGTGGCCTTATTACATTCCCATTGCAAGGACACAGGACTCCTCTCTGAGAGAAGGAATAAGCCGTAATTAACAATGCAGGTTCAGTGCAGATTGGTGATATTACATGCTTACAAAAATGTTACGTTATAGAAATATCGCATACTAACCGATTGAGGCGCGACCCATTCCTGTACAATTGAAAGAATCACTTCATCTTCCAATCTTCGCCTTCCTATTGTGTTGCAGCGGTCCGTTGCTATTCCACAATTAATGCACAAGCTCATGATACCGTATTATCCAGTTGTCAGAATAGCAATATCCAGATCCGGTTTTCCAGCAAAGGTCAGCAGGAATGGCAGGCTACGGTGTCCAATATGCAAGCGAGGGTCAGTCAGAAGGCAATCAGTTTCGGAGTCCAGTATTCGAGCAGAGGTTTAATATTGTAGGTAATAAGTCTCGAGAATTCGAAAAACACATTCACTTGCGTAAAGATACGAAAAGCGAATGACACTAATTATAACGAACGATGACAATTGACAGACTTTGACATTGACATTTGCCGTTTACTAGTGCAATCCATGTGCAATACGCGTTGCAATCGATTTTTTCGATTATTTATTTCCTTTAATGATTTTTTAATCATGCTTACGTTTAAAAATAATTACATTCCAGATTTTTTTATTTTACAATGTTTTTAATATCTAAAAAGCAATTATACTAATATAATGGAGTATTAATCAATTATAATTTGTAATTATTGATATCCGCTAAATCGATTACATTCTTAGGGTACGCTCTATTGTTTAATGCCAGTGTTTGCAAAGTAAGTGATGTATAATGAAATAAGTGCTGTAACGGTTTACAAAGGTAGTTTAAAACAAAAAAAATAGAAATGTACTTTTTTTAGACTTGGCCATTGTAAATGAGGCTAAGATTTAAACGGGTTAATTAAGCAAAATAGTAGATTTTTTTGGTACATATTTCATTCGTGTAACGGCTAGGCCCAGAAATGGGTTTCTCCTTTACCAATGTTTTTTTTTAATTAATTTAATTGCACAGGTTTGCGAGAAGTTGAGAAATTGGAGGGGAGGACTTTAGCTAGAAGTGGGACAGTGCAAGCACTCAAAATCTTGTTTTACTCTTTGTTGTTCATTCAACATTTTTCTGATTCAACACCATCATCAATTCTGAACGTTGCAAGTATCATCTAATCATCAATCTAATCATCAATATCATCAATAATCATTCAGAAGATAATGTCGAATTAATAGCATAGTATGAAATCTGAATATGACATCTTCTGTTCTGGTGTGATAGAATGTTCAATGATATCTTACCTGTCCATTCCCACTAGAACTCTGCCAATACGTATGGGGCTGTGAGTCTAACAACCTTCTTGCGCCGGCGCCGGGTCTACACGACGAGACACGCACAGCTCGCACTGCTCCGCGCCAACCTACTGCAGTTCCACCGGCACTTTCACCCCATTCCGCTAATTAGAAATAAAAAAAGTTTTCAAATGATAATAACAGTTTGTTAGTGTCCCACTGCAAGGTCTGATTAGTTCTATAATACAGCCGCACAGGTCGATCTTCCGGGTTAAGCGCTTGCCGAGGTTGGTCTGTAGATGGGTGACCATCTGTCATAGCGAGTTTCCTCCGTGCCTCAGAAAGCACGTAAAGCCGTTGGTCCCGGCTGTCATATCAGATCTTTGACCTCTAAAAGTCTGACAACCAGTCTTACCATGGGGTATCCTATTACCCAGTTACTGGGTTGTGGAGGTCCGACAGGCAGTCGCTCCATATAAAATACTGATATCCAGCTGCATCTGGTTTGACTGGAAGCCGACCCCAATATAATTGGGAAAAGGCTAGGCAGATGATGAATGGTCGCGGGACTGTACGAATTACCGTGACCCCAGAACATAAAGGGCTATTGAAGGACACCGTGGATTTTAGTCAGTACGAGTCTGACAGTCCCTGCCGCTCTGCCCTGGGTGGGAGGACTCATTTGATGATTTTACCACGTAAAAAAAAAGGCAGATGATGAATAACAGTTTGTTAGTATCCTACTGCAAGGTCTGATCAGTTCTGGTTTCTAAACAATAATTTTACTTTGTTAATGTCTAAAGTAAGATTAAACGTTCAATGTAAAATCAAAAAGACCCAGGCAGACCCATAGCATATTCAGCCTATAATGTTCCACTGCTGGGACAAAAGAATCCTTTCTAGGAGATGGCTGTAATCCACCACGAGGGTCTACTGCCGATTGGTATACGTCACATCGCACCTTTAGAAGAAGAAGTGGCGTAATCCAAAATTCCAGTGTTTTGGGAAACGCTAAAAATGTTATTTTATTAATTCAATACCGAGTGACGCGGGGAAAGAGCGTGATTTGAAAGAGACGGAAACAGTGCGTTTTTCCTTTTTTGAGTCGGTTTATTTTTAATAAACTTATAGAACACATGTTTATAAGTCGTTCGATGCATTAAAGTCATTTTCTTAAAATTTTACTTAGGCCACTTTAATTCTAAAGGTGCATGTCAGAAAGACTCATAAAGAAAACCCTCGAAAGCATTAGTAACTCACATTGATCAGTGACGAGTTCCATTTCACTGACTTGTCCTGTCCAACCAGGTTGTTGAGGGAAGTCCACTGTTAAATCGCGACCATTGCTTGATATTGCTAAAAAAAAAAAGAATTTGTGTAGTAATCACACTTTTGGGATGCCTTTTTATTCGTCATTGCATTAGGTTTATCACAACCGGCTGTCAAATATTTAACAGTCGTTACTGTCAGAAATCAGAAGCTCGAGACAACCAGTCTTACTAAGGGGTATCGTATTACTCAGTTACTGGGTTGCGGAGGTCAGATAGGTAGGCAAAGCATGTAAAATAGTGATATTCAGCTGCATCCGATTAGACTGGAACATGGCTGGAAAAAGGCTAGGCAGATGATAATGATTGCATTAAGAACCGCTGAAATTAACGAGGAAATAAAAAAACAACTACAATCAGCATAATTGGAGGTTTTTTGACCGAATCTTTTATTTCGATAAAAACTGTATTGTTACTGAATATTCAAACGGTTAAAAAGTACTTACAAGTAACAGTTCCAACGCTAGTGTGATCAATACAGCCCCACTTATACCGCGGCTGCGTGACCGCAGCACGCACGCGCACTCTGTCGCCGACCGCAAATGGCGGCGTGCCCGATACTACTTCAGCATGCATTGCGCGCACGCCGAACACTCGACCTAAGCCGCGCCATTCCACCTGAGTAATGAATTGAGAATTTAAATATTGAGTATTAATAAAAGAGTTAGATGCAAAGAAAAGCATATTAAATTCTTGTTGGCATTAAACTTTATTAATAGTATTATTGTTATGTATTACATTCATACAAGTTAAATAAGTAGACAATTTACATAAATAGATATAATTTATATTCTTCATTGTCTATAACATACAAATTACATGTATATACATACATAGTTAGTTTTAAAAAACTTATGAATGTCAAAACAAATATTAAATACTACATTTAGGCAGCCGGTTATGTACCTTTGTAATGAATTTAGATGTTACCAGCAGTGTAGACAATAAAAATAAAAGAAGAACGAATCTCTCTTCCAGAATCTCTTATGTTCCAGTATTTATTACTTGATCTCAGTTCCAAGTTATATCATCTCACAATAATTTATTTAAGAACAATAAAAGGCGTGAGAAATGCAAATAATTTAAGGCCCCTAGTGAAAACAACATAATGAATATGGAATATGGGTATTGCGGTACACATATAAAAATATATATCTAAGCGATAAAATAAACTACGCATAAATTACTTACGTGTAAGAAGACGTTCTGTTTTATATCACGTTCAACTTTCTGTACTTGACCCACATCGCCTAAAGCAACCTGAAAAAATACGTATAAACTCTCAAAATAACTGAAGCAAGCGTAATTACTTAATAAGCTTATTACATGAGTTAAAACAAGCTGGAAATGCCAGTGTTACTTTGATACAAGGCGTCGGCGTCGTAAGAACAAAAATATGACTACTACTTGCTTTTGCCCGCGGTTTCACACGCGTCATGTTATGCGTTTGGCCCTATGGTCCCGTCCCCATCAGTTCCCTTGAGGAGCGCATGGAACACGACGTGCCGTGACTCGGGCCTTGTCTTTGGTTGGACGGCGATATACGAGGACCCATTATTCTCCGTATGCAAACGGCTGGAATATGCCCCGCGGTTTCCGACGCTCTGGGCGTCTTCAGCGGTGGCAGGGGCAAGAGATAAAGGATGTCCGTTCCCTCAAGCGTTCCGTTCGTTTTTCAATTCCAACCAGTAGTTCCTGAGATTAGCGCGATCAACCAAACAAATAAACTCTTCTGCTTTATAATATTAGTATAGATTATAAATGCGAAAGTTTGTGAGTATGTGTGGATGGTTTTCACACAAAAACTAGAGAACGGATTTCAATGACATTTGGAAGACATGGTTTATAACCTGGATTAAAACACAGGATATGTTTTATCCCAGTAAGAAATTCCCGTGGAATTACTACAGAACATCATGCGGGAAACACTGCGAGCATAAGCTACACTAGTTTAAAAATAGTGGTAAACTTGAAATAAAAGAAAAAAGTGTTAGGAAACATCAAAGGCGCAGTGACTAGGTTAGTGGGTAAGTAACCTCATCAAAGTTTTTGTGGTAGCGTCATAGTAAAAATACACACAATACAGCTTTTTTATTATAATTTATTATTATTACATAATATCCAAAGGTTGACTGGTAGAGAATGCCTTGTGGCATCAACTCCTCCTATGTACCACTGTTTGTACATGAAAAAATAAATATTTTACTTACCGGTTCAACCGCCTTACAGCACCGCACAGTCATCCCCGGAGTGATGACGTCAGACAAGTACTGCGCATACTCCTCCTCAGACGCGAAACAACTGCGCCATCTATACGGAATCTGCTTCTTCTCCGGTTTAGCACTCAAAGGCCTGGTTTCAAAGACCGAGTCGTCCATTCCGTGTTGAGGTAATTCTAACAGGTATACGACTAGGGATTCTACTGAAGGTAGACTTGTTCCACCTGTAAGGAATATTGAGTTTTATATCTTATGTCATTGAGTTCCTTTTTTTTTGCAACTGGATGCTTTTTGGCATTTGTAAGGAATATTCAGCTTAGTAATACAATGATTAGAGTCCAAAATTGTTTACGATTAAGACCTATGTGCTGACGGTGGACTAGTTACACCAGTAAACAATACTGATCTTTGTAGCTTAGAAGGTAGAGTTTGAATTACGATGGTGAATAAAATGTTTTCATACCTAAAGCTTGAATAGCACCATACACAGCATGTCTAGAAAATCCCATTTCGATAACTTGTTGTACTTGGGAAGAATTTGCCCATGTGTTGAGATCTTTTCTTGCTGTAAAATAAGGTTGAATATTGAGTGTCAAAATACTGTATAAAACAGTTCTTTAATAATAAATGCGTTAAAAACTTACACAGAGATGCCGTACTAGTTGAAGGACCCATAGAGATCTGCATTACATTGCTTTTGTCTATGATAGGCATTTCGGGTGGGGTTTCATGATCTTTGTCTTCTCCTGTAGAAATAATTATAATTTTAAATATAATGATATCTTTATGTCAATACTGAAATTGTAGTCCAAATGTTCGAAGCTCGATGATACACACTGTTTCAGGTTGATTTGATTCGGAAAACCGGGTAATATAATACATATAGCTCGACTTAAACATGATCCAGCGAGGGTAGAGGCGGTTAGTTAAGTTAGTGTCAACTTTGTTTTTCAGCAATTGCCGTATCGAATATGCTGACCCAAACAATTGAATATTTGACCAATAATTCCTAAACACAATTTCTCTAAAAATATATTTTCTTTAAGCACGTGAACCTGGTCGCGGGATTTCCGAATTACCGTGACCCCGGAACGTAAAGGACTATTAAAGGACACTGTGGATTTTAGTCTGTACGAGTCTGATAGTCCCTTCCCCGCTCTGCCCTGCCCTTACCACGCTAAAAAAAGCACGTGAACCCGATTAACTTTTGAAATACATACTTTACAATTTGCTTTTTAGTAGCCCTGTAATTAATAAATATTAAGAGAATTCAGTTACCCAGTAAGTGACGTCAGTTTGCTTTAGCCATAAAAAATAAACTATGGGAGAATCGCCGTTTTGACAGCTAATAAAAAGAATGTCAAATGATTGGTGGTTTCAAATACTATATTGTAGTTGAGTGACAGAAACAGCGCTCTACAAGGCATATCGTCTCCTTTACTCAATGCCTCATTACATGCGGAAATTAAACTCAAATATACTAACCATTAACATGTGCAGCCAACTGTTGAACTATAGTAAGTGCTGCTGACTCCAGGTCGCGCGGTGTATGCGCCGCGGCTAGAGGACTCGGGCGAGTGGCTAGCGCCAGTAACCGTCTTAGTAATGTTCCCTCTGTACCTAATACTGTTGTTCTGTCTATGTTACCTGAAATGTTTTGTTGTTGCGTCATTTGTTTGAAGATTTTCTTTTTAGATCTTCAACTTTATGTTAGGTTGGCTTAAGGTTGAGTTGACATAAACATGTTTAGTATGAAGAGTCATTTTTGTTTTTGTTTCGAAATATTGTTTATGTGATTTTAAACTTTATTTTAAGCATGTTTTAGACTGAGTTTGACTTAACAAGTTTGGAATGAAAGTCATGAGTCTTCTCTTTGTTTTTTTATATGTCATTCGATTTTCATTTATGTAACTTTTGTTTTAGGCTAATTTCTATTACCCTATATGTGTCTCGACAGTGATGATTTGTAATAATAACATACCCGCATGATCTGGAGGCTGCATGAGAACCTTCCGTAGTCTTGTTCTTGTAGTTAAAAGGCCTCGTACTGCGCATAATGTTAGCAGTTCCATTTGTTGCTTTCTTAGTCCGTATACATCGAGTTCAGCTACAAAGAAACAAATGAAATATGATACACTTCATTAGTAAACTACTTCGTGGATATAGTGGATGGAAACACTAGACCTAAGTTAAAGGTCCCAGGTTCGTAGTAGTATTAAGTTTATAAGTATTTCGTTTCTGATAGATGGCAATAGGCTCGCAATTCTATAATTGCGAGCCTATTGCCATCTATCAGAAACGATTATATATATAGACTATTCTATACTTCAACATAAATAAATAATAACTAACTGGTGAACTAATCCGACATTTGGGGACATAAAAGTAAATAAAATGGAATATTTTGTTTTATTATTTCTATTGCTCAAGCAACAAGGTAGATAAAGTATAATTTTAACGCATTTCCTATTGACGGCTTCCTAATAACGGTTTTAGACTTCCCCTGGTTTAACGGGAAAACATTTTCAAATGGAATATCTTATTTTCTTACCGGGCAAATGATGAGGATGCATAGGCGACGCTTGCGGTCCAGCACCTAATAACGCAGCACACACACGTAGAGCGCTTTCACCGCCACCTAGCGGTAGGGAGAGACGATCGCTCTCCGCGCTTTGTATGCTGCCCAGTTCACACTGAAATATAAGAAAATATTAAATATTTTACACGCATCACTTGAGTCGAGAAATTTCGAACAACACCGAAATACAATAGTTAACAGCGAAATTAAAGATTCAACCTTGCCTTTTCAACGTGCGAAAGCCTAGTTGGTAAAGCATCTGGAGTACTTGTCCAGAACGAGCTGAGTTCGTCCTGTTCGCTGTCACATTTTTATTACATATAAAAAAACTTTAAAGAAAATACTTTCAATGATCAAAATCCGTCAGGAACTACAGTAGTAAGTACACGCGGTTTCGCGCCTTATACTATATTTGAATATACAATCAATACAATTTATTGAGGAGGCTGTTCAAAATCTATTTTAAAACCGTTTTGTTGAAAGATAAATTCAGCAGCGGCGCGCAGTTTCTGAACTTCCGACTTTCTTGCCAATCAAGCTGTCGCGGTCATGCTCATGAAGTCACAAACGTCAAATTCTTCATTTTCTTCCTAACGTCCTAAGATGGTCGCGGGACTGTACGAATTACCGTGACCCCGGAACGTAAAGGGCCACGAAGGACACCGTGGATTATAGTCAGTACGAGTCTGACAGTCCCTCCCGCTCTGCCCTGGGTAGGAGGACTAATTTGAAGATTTTACCACGATAAAAAGAAAAAAAATTCGTCCTAAGATGATTTTATAATGACAATTTAGGATAATTCCCAAATTTACCTACAGATTTAAACTTACCTTAGTTGTAGTCATATCATCATGCACAAGAGAGATCTTCGCTTTAGGACATAGTTGAGTCACAATCGCATTACGTGGCGGTGATCCGGCTGATACCTTCTGTCCCAGGCGAATACGCCATTCTACACCACCGACCACTCCGAGTGCTCCCGCTGCAAATGATAATCAACCTTATAACTTAACCTTTAAAATTAAATTTAAAGTTTAGTAAGTAGATTTTAAGGTATAAAAGGATTTTGAACTTAAATACTAGTAAAATAAAGAATAATTTTGATTGCGTAACTCACCAATAAGGCAGTTTTCAAGGCTGGGTGGTGAAGGTTTCATCGTCTGTGTTAGATCTTGACTCGTATGTGGCCACCAATGCCAGTCACTTGTTACCTGTTAAAAAAGAAATTTGATAAATATTCGGTTTTCAAATTTCCAATTTTCGTTTGATAGTGTATTGTGTACTTCTGAGCTGTATTGTATATTGGTCCGTAACTACACGTCCAAAGAGCACATTTTGCATATGCACATCTCTGTAGAGATACATACCAGTGATTTAGTGTATTGCAGATCGACGTTTGCAAGGCGATAATCGGCTAGTTTCAGCTTCGTAGAGCACCATCTCTTTCGCACGAAGCACTAACCAACAATGATCCAGCCACAAACGTCACATAAAAAGTGTGTGACAAAGATAAAGCTTGTCAAAAAACTACCTGGTTATCTCTTTCTGTAGACTGATATGCATTATTTCACCAGATAAGACAAACAGAGACACAGGAGAACAAAACGTACCGTTTGTGCAGCCAACTGTAGTTTATCCAATAATAAGGTCGTAATTGGTGTGTGCCACTGTGAAGCGGCGTGCAGTTGTCTAACAAGTTGTACTAATGCAGCGCACGTAGCTCCTGTGTAGCTGGCAGTCGCTGGAGCGCGCCATCTATTATCTGAAATAAGTAACTTGTTAGATACGATCTTGTTGCAATAAAACTACTCAATTAGGTATTATGAAAGAAGCAAATTCTATTAATAATCACCATTGTTTATGAGCTGCGGGTCTAAAAAGGCCAGTTTAAGTAATATTCGTAATTATTCACTTCGTAAATTAAAACCGGCAACGTCATTGGTCATTCTTGCATTATTTATTCACGAAATGTGCCAAACTGCTAAGTGGCCGTATTAGACCAGCAGTATTATAATATAATTAAAATGAAGTGGCAATTAGTTCTTTTGTAGCCAAATAGCATACCGCACTTTCTGGTTGTCCAAAAGGGTATTGTACGATCATAGACAGATTTTCTGTAAGATGTACATATTTAGAGAATAACAAAGAAAGACAATGCGACTGCAGCTACTGTTTGTCTCTCTTACACTTTTCTGCCCGTATTTACTTAACATCGTCATCATTAGCCGAAAGACGTCCACGGCTGAACAAAAGCCGGGAGGCTTTTCTATTACTTAACATCTTACCGAAATTCAAGCGAAATTAAACATTAAATCCTTACCAACTTCCTCTTCATCAGCAGCAGTATTAGTAATGGCAGCCTGGTGGGGCTTGAAGGCGGGGTCCCACGAGTGAGTCTCAAGCCACAACCGACCAATCAGAGCCAGTAACTGAGCCCCGACCGTTCGTCGCCACTCGGGAGGTCCTGTATGTTCCACTAGTACTCGGCGAAGAAGCCAGAGTGACTGAATCTGTTGAAATAAGGAGTATTAACAACATCTGGCTGTCGCAAGCCAGTTCATCATCAGCATATAATGTTTCCACTGCTAGGAAACAGGCATGCGGGGCATAATCCACCACGCAGGCCCAGTGCGGGTTGGTAGATGTCACATGTCTTCTTTTTATTTTGTTACGGAAACCAAAATTGACGAAGATACAACGCTTCTAAAAATCACAAAACGTCACTCGGTCGGTACACGTTTACAAGCGTTGTCACAAGCCCCCACTTTCGAATTTGGAAGAGTTTTATCTTTGTTAATATTCATTCAGGCCAAAGAAAAGATGGATGGATTGTCTAAGGTATGATATGGAAGAAAAAGGAGTAAATGATACTGTGACGTTTGATAGAGGATACTGGAAGAAAAAAAGTATTGCGCCGACCCCAAGTAAAATGGGATAAGGGCAAGAAGATAATGAATATTCATTCATTTACAAAAACAAAAAAATACGTGTTCATTATTTTTCAATACTCTCTGACGGCCTAAACAGATTTTAATAGTAGATTATGCACCGAGGGGCTAAAGTTGTGTCTTATGTCACGGGCGTCATATTGAATCTCGAGCGCAATGAAGGATTCGGGATTTAACTCCCGAGCGTAGCGAGGGAGTTAAGAGTTTAACTCACGAGCGAAGCGAGGGAGTTAATACAAGAATCCTGAATGCAGCGAGGGATTCAAGCTAGCCCAAGGCAAAGACACCTTTAGCCCAGAGGAGGATACTCTACTTTTTACACCTACTGTGAGAAAATAATAGCCATAGTACGAAAAACAAAGTATTTATTAAATAAAAAAACAGTAAGAATAACATTTAGAACTAGTTATATAGGTACACTTTTTTTCAGATTTTCGAAAAAAAAAGTATCTTCTATGTTTTTGTCGTGTTTGTCCTAATGATATCACTCTCATGGATTTGGCGTTTGTGTAAACTAAGTTTTATACAGGGCTGGTAGAATAGTTTTGGATGATTGGCTGTATGCATTTTGAATTTAGAACGTCATTGGAGACGCTCGTGAAAATAGAGTATTTTTGATAAAATGTGATAAATCGACTATATTATAGATAGGTTTTATTATTTATTTATTTATTTACAAAATCCACAGCAATCTTAGTGCAGTTTATTTAAAATAAATTAACTAATGTTACAGCCAATTACTATTACCTACGGTATTACGGCGCGGTACGGTATTTGTTATTATTAATGCCAGTTTTAATGTTATTTCATTCCTTTTAAAAAATGGTTCGTAGGTAGCTATCTAATTATTCTTACAATATTATGTCTTCGAAAACATGGCAACGATATGAAGAAGCAATCGTTATGATTTTTTATGAAATCGAGAATATCATCCACGCGTAGTAAGGGTTTCGAGAATAGCTTTCCTCTTTCTGGCACACTAAGGCCGGGACTCCACTAAAGCGGAGACGAGCGGAGATGTGCTTGAATAACCAATCAGAAATCCACATCTCCTCTCCGCTTAGCTTCGGTCGAAATCTGATTGGTTATTCGGACAAATCTCCGCTTTGGTGGAGTCCCGGCCTAAATCAGACTTGGCTGTATAGGCTCAGCTCCCTTTGCCTGCCCCAAAGAGGGACGAAAAGAACCAAAAAAAAAATCTAGGCTGCATGGGCTAGATAGATCCCTTTGTCTTCCCAAAAGGGAAAAGAAAATTAAAAAAAAAAACTTTCTGGCACCAAAGGGTGTTTGTTGTTTATAAACATATTCCAAATTCAAATCACATTATTGACCAGCGGGTAATAATGAAATCCAGTACAACATTATTGACCGGCTGTGCCCTCGGCCACTAATGACTCACTTTAGGTTAAGGTTGCTTGACATATAATTTGACATTTTCGAGCAGGTGGTGTGAAAAATTAATTATGCAGTAAAATACCCTACTGCTATCTTCAGTTGGATGTTTTTCTGTAACCAATCAATAACCGAATTTGACTGCGAGTCTTTAAGATGTCCAATTAGAAGCAGTCGTCGAAACAAAGGAACTGCATTCGGATTGAGATTGAATATTAATTTCGAGTGTAAGACTTTTTGGGATTCTTACTGTTCTGTTCTGTTTGAACTGAAGATTGTTTTTTTTCTTTTCAATTCAAGTATACTTGATTCGTAAGACTTGTCTTATGGAAACGCGCTTCAAAGGATAGCTTGTAAATGTCACTTACTTGTAAATAAATGAGATCCTGTGTGATAGGCTTGTCGGCAGCCGAGATAATACTGTAGCAGAGTTCGAACCACGAATCAGTGCATAGAGATATACGCATCTCCAGAGTTTGTGCACTTGCTGTAACAAACAAGTTGAACAATTTATTAACTAAACTTCTGAGAACATGTAGAATAAGGTCTACTATATAATTTTTGTAAAATGGAATATTTTGTTCCATTGTTCAGGCAATAGAGTAGATAACTGATAAAGAACAATTTTATGCAAATTTATTAGCAATATTGGTGAAGTGTGGGTTAGTTTGTTTTTTTTTTTTAACACTGTTTTCAACGCTCTCGTCTGTATATGTCCAAGTACAGTTTTTGGACGCCAACTCGAATCAGCCACATGGATATGACCAAATAATATTGAGAAACAAAAGACAGTCTGGTTTCTTACCTCGTAGCAACGCCAAAGCTGTATGATAATGAGTAGCGAACGCCGTGGGCGGCGGCGTAGAATGCGTATGTGCTAAAGTCAACAGTCTCCTTTGTAAAGCCGCTACGTTACGCCTTGCCACTGTACCGACGCTAGAGAGAACCCCGCCTGCGCCGGCGCATAGTGCTCGAATAGCGCCCGTGCAAGCCGCTCGGACTTCACTCACTGGCCACCATTCTACACTGGTGTCTACGACGGCGGCTAGGGGAGAAAACCAAATTATAGCTCACTAAGAAGTCTTGGATTAAATTGAAAGTAGAGGTGAGAGTGATCCGAGTCCAGAAATAGAAAATATGAGTGTTAAAATTAGAATTAGAGTGTAAAAATATTTTAAGGGATTCTTACCAGGTCCATGGACAGTTTCGTCCACTGAAGGCGGCGGTGACGGCGAGCGAGCCAACTTGAGATCATATTTCCCCTCCTTGCCCATACGATAGGAGTTGGTACCACCAGCATCCCATGCTATGCGTACCCATCCGTCTTCGCCTAGTTCACCTATGACTCGACCTTCGCCACCGGGCACGCCATCCTAGGAAACAATTTAATGTCGGTATGTTGTCAAAAATAAGGGTATTTATTGATTATCATATGCCTAGCCTTCTCCCAACTATATTGGTTGGAGTCGGCTTCCTGTCGAACCAAATACAGCTGAATATCATTATTATATATGAAGCGACTGCCTATCGGATCTCCACAACCCAATAACTGGGTAACATGATACCCCATGGTCAGTCTGGTTGTCAGACTTTTAGAGGTTCTGACTAATAGTAACGACTGTCAAAGATATACAAATGACAGCCGTAACCAACGGCTTTACGTGCTTTCCGAGGCACGGAGGACACTCGTCATGACAGATGGTCACCCATCCACAGACCAACCTCAACAAGCGCGGCTTAACCCAGCACATCGGCCCATGCGGCTGTAATTATTTAGGCACGAGCTCCTCCACGAGCTATTTATTGATACTAGAAAAAATCATCGATATTGAGTAAGGATGTTTTCTTGTAGACAGCTGGGTCTGTCTGTATATATTTGTACCAAAATGGTGAATGATTTCCATGTAACGTTATAAATACAATAACAATCGTGATATGTAATGTCCATCATTATATGACCCATCTTATACGGCAGAATAATGTTTAAGTGGGTCAAGTAATGCTGGCCACCGACTAAATTGTTTTTAATGTTGTCAAATATATGTTTTTACCCTTACCTGATCACCCCACTTCCAATCCTTGCCCCTCACTACCCGGGCACCGATCTTCATGAGTGAAGCTAGCTCGGGACCTGATAACGAGGCTCCACGTGCCCGAGCGCCGAGTCTCTCATCTTCAAATATTATCAGACAATCCGCTGAAAGAAAAGTTGCATTTGAATCTTTGAAGGATAAAGTCACCAATGGACTGTTGGATCACAGGAAACTTTGGGATCGAACTGCGATAATATTATATGCACAAAAACACTTGTCAGCATGGCACACTGCAAGGAGGAACTGATCCTGGAGGTGGCATCATCAACGCTTTCCAAACAAACAAAGCATTTCACACTTTGACTCGTAGTATGACTTAAATGCAACTTACACATTTTTCCCATGGGGAAACCCACCGGGTCGACGGCGCGTTGTGTTCCACACGCGCCTCAAGGAGTGTCAGCATAATGACGGGGCCTGTAGAGGGCCAAAGCCTGCCGGGGTCGCGGGTCTTACCCATTACCGTGACCCCGGTACGTAAAGGGCTCGTGAAGGACACCGTGGATTTTAGTCAGTACAAGTCTGACAGTCCCTCTCGCCCTGCCCTGGGTGGGAGGACTCATTTGATGATTTTACAACGCAAAAAAAAAAAATGGGGAAACCCAGGTCAACATAAACTACTGAGCCAAACAGATGACATTTTTATAGGACCAAATGTCAAGTAATCTGCATCCAACAAAAAAAAGAATCACACCAATCGGACCAGGGACCGTATTATGACGTCTTAAAACCAGGCTTGTTCCAATGAGTGAACGAGGTGGCGCTAGACGACTTGTATAGCTCTGTCTCTTTCACTCACTGGAACAAGCCTGGTTTTAAGACGTCATAATACGGCCGCAGAAACCTCGAATAGAATTAGGACATTCTAGCGCGTCGGTTGCAAATACTTGAACGCTTTGAAGAACCTCACCAATAAGATCAAAGTCATACTAGGGCGTTCTATCCCGGCATCACCACTCACATCTCGTAAATCATGTATAGTATAACGACGTATTTCATTACTACTATGAACTCTAGACGTATTTGGATTTTCCGCTCTCTTTGACTCATAGGCCCGTATTACTGAACGCACCTCAAAACTCAAGTGTTCCTAAAAACTAGTTTCAACCAATCAAATGCCTTGAATCTAGTTTTAAGAGTAATGCTTGAGTATTGAGTGACGTTCTGTAATAGCTCCCTAGTCTATACTACTTCGACAGACGACCGCTCGCTGTCCGACCATGGACCATGCCCGGGTCGACGGCGCGATGTGTTCCACGCGCGTCTCAAGGAGTGTCAGCATAGTGACGGGGTCTGTAGAGGGTCAAAGCCTGCCGGGGTTGCGGGACTCACAAATTACCGTGACCCCGGTACGTAAAGGGCTATTGAAGGACACCGTGGATTTTAGTCAGTACGAGTCTGACAGTCCCTCCCCTGGGACCCCTCTGCCCTGGGAGGGAGGACTCATTTGATGATTGTACCACGTTAAAAAAAAAAACTCTATAATACTTAGAAATGTGATAAATATTGTTATGAAGCCATCGAAGAAATATATATGAATCTCAAAACTAGAAAAAAATACTTACGTTTCGACTTCAATCCATTACAAATAAGAGACGTAAGCTGAGTTGTATCGCCTCCGATTTGCTTCAGTAAAGTAAGACATGAGCTTAACGCTCCGCCATTAATAAGCTGTTCCAATTCGGGACCCTGACATCCCTCTATGAGCAGTGATAGTAGCGTTATCAAGAACCTGAAAGTTGAATAAGTACTAAATTATATTCAGAAATTACAAATTGTACTCAAGGGAATACAAACTAATTGGCATAGACAACACAGTTCAAATTTCATTACAGCTTATACTTACGGTCAGTTCACACCGAGACGCGACGCAGCGCGACGTGACACAAATCTGTATCTTTTCTTTCTGACTGCAAATGTGTATCTTTTCTCGTAGTAAATAAAGTTAGATTTTGAGTCGCTATTAAAATGCAAAGCGGCGCCGCGGTGCGTCGCGCTGGATTGCAAAAGACGTATCTTTTGGTTTAGGTAATAGAGTTAGATTTTGAGTAGCTCTATTGAAACGTACGCGCAGCGTCACGTTTCGGTCTGAGCTGACTGTTTTAGGATCTTTTAGGGCGTGGCTAGTCTAAAATCAGCTTAGAATACATAAGGCTAAGGTAAATTGTTGACTCAAGTTATGTCAATGTTATCTAAGATCGGGTATTAAGTACAGTATGGTATTTCAGTGCAAGATAAAACACCAAACAAGGGGTCTTGAGTGGCCACTTTTTCAGAATCATAATATAAATTGTGATACAATTCGTAAAACGATTGTGATAAAAGGCCACTAGCAGAGTGCACCCCTTTGGGTCTCCAGTCCTAAAAAAAGACCTACAGATAAAAATCTTACCTAGCTCTCGAAGGCCGATTCAACAACGCATGCGCTCCATAATTCGCGCTCATTTTTAGCGGCAGGGCTTGAGTGTGTTCTCCTTCTAACACTTTAGCTTTTAACTCTATCAGTATAAAATCCATCAGTTTCGATCTTTCTAGAAGAACCATATACTTGGAGTACGGTATCACAGATTCTATGCCAGTCAGCGGATGGGTTAGCGGCATGGTAGGTTTTAGTGTGACGAAAGGAACTGCATCGGCCATACAAGCCCCTAATAGGCCGGCGAGGGCCGCGTATTTGACGCTGTCAGACATCGTCTGAGATGAGTTGAGAATACTATTTATCATGCAGTACCCATTCTTTCTTATTTCTGCCCTTTGCACCTATAATTGAACCACATTTTTAGCAACATAAGAGTTGAAATTCAATTTTCATGAGTTAACATTGATAATTTGCAAAACTAAACTTTATTTGTAATAGTATAAAGTACAATTTTAATTTAGAGAGCACATACCTGGCAATACAACGCTCTTCTTAGTATATCTATATCACAGGGTTCTTCAGTCATGACGAAGTCAATAATGGCTACTGTTAAAGCTTGTTGCTCTTGGGTCACTTCTTCTAGCAGCCAGTATAGATCTAGAAGAGAATGAATATTATAAATGACAAAACTTAACTTGTTAAGTCGTCATAAAGCTATGTTTTTTTTTAATTACGTATTTAAATTTGTCCCCATAATGGGTGCATGGAGATGGATGGTGTCGGAGAGCCCAGCCAAAAAAGTGGCGGTGAAAGTACTTTCATATTTAACATGAGGGCTGATTTGAAGCGACGCGAGAAGACTTCATGGAAAGAATTAGGGGAGGGCTTTGACCAGCAGTGGGGTATCAGAAAACTTCGGAAAAAAATGCAGGTAGTACAGATGGCCCCTAGACTAGCCTAAAATAACGAAGAAATGAACACAGGCGCTAAAGTTTAATAATAATTGTAATCCAAACTAATATTATAAATGCGAAAGTAACTCTGTCTGTCTTTCTTTTCTTCACGCGTAAACTACTGAACTGATTTGTGTGAAATTTAGTACAGACATAGTTTGAAACTTGAGAAAGGACATAGGATAGTTTTTATTACAAAAAAAAAACTGCCGGAAGTCACTATTCCACGCGAACGAAGTCGCGGGCAAAAGCTAGTGAAAAATAAATAAGTGATGAATTACCTTTCTCCTCACACGCAAGTCTCGAAACCCACGCATTAACAAACTTATTCCTCTCCGAATTATCATCATCCTTCTCTTCATCAGCCATAATTAAATCAGTCTTCAGATCATCAGCGAGCAGCAATACTTGCTTCTCGCTCTCCATCGACTCTTTCAGAATCGAGTTATCGGTAATATCGTT
Organism: Agrotis puta; assembly: GCA_943136025.2. Lineage (NCBI taxonomy): Eukaryota > Metazoa > Arthropoda > Insecta > Lepidoptera > Noctuidae > Agrotis > Agrotis puta. The sequence goes on along the minus strand of OW964169.2, from coordinate 14,718,485 downwards.
AATCGAGCTTATCGACATTTCGTTCGTTGGAGTTTTATCATCGTTGTCTTTGTCTATCACATCATCTCTTTCCCCCTTGTCTCTGTCCCCGCGACTTTCGTTCTTCATGTCATCGTTATTAGACGCATTTTTCAAGTCTTTCTCTAGCGGTTTGTCTTTGACTTTTAAGGTAACTTTTGATCGGGGTATGGGGTCTTTTGTGGGTGCTGGGGTTTCGTTGTGCCCTTTCGAGGGTTCGACGACGATGGAAGGAGCGTCTTCGGGGGTTTTTGAAGCTTGGGCAATGGATGATTTTATGAGGAGTGCATCGCCTTGTAATAAGCTACTAGTTGCTTTGAACATACTCTTGCTCAGACTATTCTGTCTGTTCCTAAGATCCTTAGTAGTTTCAAAGCTATAAAAGATAATAAAAGTATGTAATAAAGTCTATTTACAGTTCTTAAAACAGTAAATGATGATATAATATAAGGTACGGAACTATAATTGTTACCATTTACTAAATCCAGGTGTCTTGGCTGCCCGCATAACTTTCTGGAATATTTTCTTGGCGGTCGGAGGTTTATGGGATGGTGGTCGTAAATGCAATGCTGATACGGCTGGAGATATCGCAGCCCGGACTTCGTGTAGAAGGAATCGTGCCCTTTCTAGAGGCGCTGCACAGACCTAGATATATTTTACACGGCTTTAGTAGGAAAGAGGTACAGTTTAATAAATGAATATATAAACATGTCATGTGTCGTAACATACCTCTTTATAACCACGTGAAAGTTGTTGCCTCGTCCTCATTAAAGTCCATTTACTTTGCTGAACTGCTTTAACTATTTCTGACATTGCAGGGGATAACTTAACTTCGCCTTTTTCCATTTCTAAAACACAAACCCTTAATTTTAGATTCTTGATTCACTGTATCTAACAATATGGGGAATGATTTTGGGGGTGGGTGGGATCCACTTCCTTGCAGTCCCCTTCGAGCAACGGCAACACAGACTACCTGTGGTGACGGCTGAATGATCCAAATGGCGGTGGCCTAACCAGGGCTGCACCCCAGGGCCAGACCACTATTCTATCGGAGTATGGTGCCAAATAGTTTTTTACTGTGTTCTGCCAATGCGCAGGAGTTTTTTCTGGGTTAGGCTGACCCCACATTTGGCGTGCGCGATCCTCGGGCGAGCGAGTAGCGCGAGCGCCGCGTGCGCGAGCGTCGGGTGTTGCCGCCGTGTGAATGCATGCAGCGTGCGCGCAACGCGCGCGCGGCGCGCGCGCGGCGATCGCCTTGGCGTTTAACCCGGGCGGCGGCGGCGAGCGGCGGGGATAGCGGGCGAAGGGGTAAGAACGCGACTCGAGCGCCGCGAGCGCGCCGCGCGTGCGTTGCGCGCACGCTACATGCATTCACACGGCGGCAACACCCGACGCTCGCGCAGCGCGCGCGCGACGCGCACGCGGCGCTCGCGCTACTCGCTCGCCCGAGGATCGCGCACGCCAAATGTGGGGTCAGCCTTAAGCTTCTTAGACCTTATCTTCACTTCTGGGCTAGATAGAGGTATAGTACAAACCCATTTTGCATAAAATACATAAGTCGATTTTCTTGTCGTAATTTGTATAACGACAAGACAATCGCAATTAAGAAGAACACCGTTTTCTACATTATAAGATTTTGATGTGATTTTAGAGGCCTTTAGATTCAAATAATACATCTTTCTTTCTTACCAGCCATTGCTGTAGCCAGCGCATGCTCCTTCAAACCGGCGTGGTACAATAAAGCCGCCAGCAGCGCTCGACGCAGCTCTTCTAGCGGATGTTCTGGTGGGAAGTGTGGAGCGCAACCTTCGCGTCTTTCACAGGCCCACCATAGGTGTAGTGCTAGTGGGTCCTATAAAGCACAAGGTTATACCTTTGCGTTAGAGATTTCATTAATGAATTTGTTTGAACAAATCACTGGAACTGGAGTTCACATTTATGTTCCCATCTCTATATCGCACTTATTTCACGTTTGCATGAAACTGAGAGGGATTTATTTATTTATTTATTTAATACATTTAGTACAGCTAAAAATGCCATTAACACTAAATGAAATGTAATGATCCTTTCATTCTGTCTCCTCACAAAATCGCAGACATTCTAACATTATCATCTTCCATTCATCAGCGAACAAGTCCAATTCAGGGTTGGTCTCCACGAGCGCGTTGAGCATCGTTAGCATTCGCGGTATAGGGGAGTTGGTGGGATAACACATAACTAAGCACGTCTTTATTAATATGAATATCAACCTAGCCTGAAAGATTGTTGGATATTTTGTCGAAAAATTACAGCAATAAAAATCAGAAAAATCAGAAATAACTCAAAGATTCCTGGAAAAAAAAACTAACACCACTTAACCTCATTGACATATGCCGTATTATTTGTCATCTTTACGTTAAAGCATTGCTTACAAAGAAAAAAAAAGATATCTTACATGTAGTTTCGGTTCAGCAAGCGCATGTAGCAAGGCCTCGGCTCTCGCCGGGGACTGAGCGACACCGACGCGGGGCGGGGGCCGCGGGGGGCGAGACGTACGTGTCGGTTGCGGCACGTCACCGGCCGGACTGTTACCACCCGTGGAGGATCCACTACGGGCCTCTGCCTTCTCCTCGTCGAAGGGATTTGTTAGCTGAGGAACCTGTAATAATGTGCCATGCTATCATGCGACAAAGGAAACTCATTAATTTAAAGTATGGTGAAATAAAATTTATGTAAGTTGTTAGAACATTTGACGGCACGGTTAGCGCAGTGGCTGAGCAGTTGGACTGCTGCGTGTCGCGGGTTCGATTCCCGCACGGAGCAAATATTTGTATGATCTACAAGTAGTTGCTTCGGGTCTGGGCGTTTGTGTATGTGAGTTTCTATGTTTGTAAACGCATCCACGACACAGGAGAAATTTCTAGTGTGGGGCAACACTTTTCAAAAAAAAAAACGACGGGTTGCACTCTGGGACTGCCGGCAGAAGTGAAAACTTGAATAGTAATAAACACACACGAACATTCGTGCAAGCGCCCTGCGCTGTCTTACGAATTTTCGATCAGGTCACGTGCCCTGACGCGAGTTTAACATTTTTTACCCATTCCAAAAAAAGTGCACAACGCCGCTAAAGAAGTTTTCACTTCAAAAAATGTTGATCTTGTGATAAATAATTCTTTAGCGAATATTATAACAAATTTTTATTAGTCGTGTCTAAAACGTTACATAAACGGTCACGTGAGGTTCGCGTATATTTAAATAAAATATGAGCCCATACAAAATCACGACTATATTAGCTTCATTATGACACAGGACTGTACTGGGTATGTAAACCACGCGCGACCATTTAAACGATTAAGTAAACAGCAAAAAGAACACTAGCAGAGAGACATCTATAGAATAAATGAAGAACTAAAATCATGAATCGAGAGTTTAAAGTACTCCGCGGACATATTATGGAAAAACTCGATTACAATTTTCGAACATAAGCCCAAGAAACAAAGCATCTAAAGGAACCTTTTCAAGGAAGTATCGAGGAGTGTTACACCCTGTTCCTAATATTCCTAAAACCTGTTACATTTTAGTCTCAACACAAACCTGCAGGCCTCCTCTCAGGAACACAGCGGCGGCATACGGCGCAGCGTCTCTCTCTGCCTGCTGTACCGGCAGCGAGCGCGCCAGGCGTAACCCGCACTGTGTGAGGCCCACAGCTATGTTGAACGAGCATGTTGATAGTATGTGGAGGGTGCGGAGACTTGATGCGCTTTCCTGTGTAATTTATGACATGATTTGTGAAATTCGTCATCAAATGACTATAGGTACGTGTTGGATATAGCACATTGGCCTTTAACCTTTTAACCGTCTGACTTCAAATCAATTGTCGTGCCCCCAGCGCCCGGCATAGTAAATCGAAAAACAAATTCCTACAATAGAGACGGAAGTGCAATACTCAAAGAACATTAAATGAGTCGTGGTATTTTAGTGGGATATTTACTACTCTGGCGAAATAGACCCGAAAATATATGTCGGATAAATCCGACGTAGGCGGTTAAAAGGTTAAAAAGAGATAATCGGCTAGTTTCAGCTTCGTAGAGCGCTATCTCTGTTGCACAAAGTACTAACGAATCAGCGATATACGTCACATAGGTAGTGTGTACCAAACTATTCAATGCAAGATTAAGAAGGTAGGTATTGGAAGAAATGTGGTGTATCTCAGAGTATATTGGAATAAGGGCAGGAATGTAGGATTGACATGTTTGTTCCAAAAAGCTTTCCCAATCTCAAATTTTGCAATCACACTTGGTTTCATTCTTGACTAATGGAAAGTTGTGGATAAGATCTATAATGACAATGTAAAATATTTAACGACACAGTACATTTATTTATATATTTTCTTATAACAGATTTTACTTACATAGCACCTATAACTGTAAATCTGATCAGCATACAGTCCAACGCACTTCTCAGTCACTCTCGACAGATACGCCGCGTGTGGGTCTACGCTCATAGCGGCCGTAGCGTCAGATCCTCGAAGTTTCTTTATCATTTCGACAGTACTCGCGTTATCGCATTCAAAGTTTTCGACGTCGAAAACGTAACCCGCTATGACGACCCAAGACCCGCCTTCCTTTGTATGGTTTTGGAGATCGCACCTGGAATAATAACGTTAGTTAAAAAATCAGCATTATTAAATGTGATATAATCGGTATTCAAGCCAATGATACGACGACGTCTAACTTGGCAGCCAAGGACAGAGACTTGGCAGCGTCATCATCAATTGTATGTTACATTTTTCTTTTTTTTTTCGTGGTAAAATCATCAAATGTGTCCTCCCACCCATTACTGCCAGACTTGTACTGACTAAAATCCACGGTGTCCTTCACTAGCCCTTCACGTACCGGGGTCACGGTAATTCGTAAGTCCCGCGACCATTATATGTATACACTTTTTTTTTTTATCGTGGTAAAATCATCAAATGAGTCCTCCCGCCCAGGGCAGGGCGGGAGGGACTGTCAGACTTGTACTGACTAAAATCCACGGTGTCCTTCACTAGCCCTTCACGTACCGGGGTCACGGTAATTCGTAAGTCCCGCGACCATTATATGTATACACTTAACAGAATTCAAAAGCGATGTCCTCCTACCATATTGATTAAACTTTTGATTTTCAAGAACAAAGCAAAATTGTTTTATTTCAAAGTAGAAACAAGTATTTAACAAGATTAATTTTGTTAAGTGTTTACATTTTGTCGCTCGTGACTATACAATAAGGTTACTCACTTGCGAATAACAGTGTTCTTAAGTTGCTGCTTCTTGGACACTAGTCCTGGCCAGCCAAGTAAGTCAGCGTCTAACTTGGCAGCCGAGGGCAGAGACTTGGCGGCGTCGTCACAAGCGCGTGCTATCTTCACTAGCGAGTCTGTTGAGTCGGCTAGCGCGTTCGGGGTTCGGGCTGCGCATGCGCATATCCAAGCGGCAAGCTCACTTACAACGCGACCTGGGAAATTAAATAATGTTTTAATGCTTGTAAAATACAATGTCATTTCAAATCAATGTCATTTTCATTCATGAGATGATATTTTGAAAGATTCTGTTCATTATGACATTCTGATACGATAAATAAAAGCTTGGTATAAGGTCAGTTTCAACTTGTGAGTTCTCAGATGGTTTTCTGTGTCAAATGTTAGAACATTTTTATAATGGAATTAATTTCAAAACGCATGAAAGTGATAGGTCATCTCATGATTAAAAAAATTGGTTGCCTGTAAAGTCGGTATACGGGCGAAAGTTTTACGTGACAACGACTTTGTTTATGTCTGTCTCTCTCGCTCTTAGGCGGGCTAACCATGCCCGAGTGGAAGGGACGCGTGCCTCTCACTCGCTCTCATTGTGAGCGCATAACGCGAGCGCAGCGTAACGCAGTTTCTTGAAGTGTCACCCGGCAAACCAATTTATAAGACGTTGTCACGTCAAAATTTTGTTACTCTCAAAACTAAAATCTTCCTTACCAACAATATCTTGAGCTACAAGGTCACAGAGTGTTACGAGCTGCGTGTTATCAGCTCTATGTACCGCTCTCGTGAACGAACTGAGTGTAGACTGCACGTGTTCTGCTAGCAACTCTATGTATTGTGTGAGAAGTGCGCGCACGCCGCCTCTAGTGCTGCGCCCGCCGCGAGACCACATGGCTTCGCAGAATAGTAATCTGAGAAAATTATAGAATGTTTGTCAAGGTCTAGAACACATAACTTAGGCTATGTGTAGCAAATACAATTGATGTACACAGAAATTAAAGGGGCAATCGTGGAAATGGAAATTTAAACAAAAAACTACTTCCCATTTTGAATCAAACAAACTTGCCAATTGATTTTTGCATAAGTTTTGCCAGGCTACTGCTAGACTTAACCTCCCTCAAAATGCGGTATCCACTATCGGTAGGAGGAACGGAGGAACATCCAGTTTGATGGAGCCAGCTTTAAAGGTCGCTCCACCTATCTGAGGCGCCTCAAGCGTTACACTTGTTGATACGCGGTCTCCCAATTCGTTAGCTCTACGGATATCGACCATCGATCAATTTATCGACACTGTATAATCATCATCATAATATTACATAGATATGTACCTAATAGTACATTCCACTAGTTATACGAGTATTAAGTCTTGTGAAATAGAGAACGAGTCTATTGTTATAAACCGGGCACATATTCTAATTCCACGGCTGCTGAGAAATTCCTTATAGAAAAACCTTACAACTGTGATACCAGAACCTCCTGCTCAGCAGTTGCGCTTGTCAAAATCAATATCAGTTTTTTTTATTTCACATGTGCCTCTCGTTTTATAAGTGCCCATTGACTTATAAAACGTCTTAAAAATGGCATAGTTCGGGTTGGTCGTTTCCATGGAGAAGAATAGGCAAGAAACTCCATGGTTACGCTATTAAAAAAATATTTATTTTTACAATGTTATTTTTACAGTTTGGTATTACTGGGAGAGAAGTAGACCAACGAGATAATCAACACTACACAGACTTATTATTTTAAGTTGTATCACAGTATCCGGTATTCCAATATCTCTTATGATTTAGAATTTTATCATTTCTAAATTAAATAAAAACTTTTTTGGGAAAAGAAAAATTCTGCTGCGAGTGAAACTCGAACTCGCATCCTTCTGTATCAGTAATTTATTTTCCTCAAAAAAGCTTTACGATAAGCGACCCAGGCCTTAATGCCTACAAATATTTAAAACTTGAAAAAAACACTCAATTCTTATACTATTTGTATAATGTACTAGCTGTACCCTGCCCCGCTTCGCTGTGACACAAAAAAATATTTTTCAAAAAAAAAAAATAGATAAAAACCATCCTTGATGCGGATTATACATATATCATGCTATCAGCTCAATCGGTGCAGAACTTTTTGAGTTTTTGGAGCATACACAAACCAACATAACATTTTTATATATATAGATGTGAAATATAATGTATATATACCTTTGGAAACGTATGAGTAAATCACAGCTGGGACTGACAGTGTCGTGTCCTTTCGGGTCGTCCGCCTTGCTCGTATCGCCGTGCATTATAGCGTTTATATGCATCTGAGTCTGACACGACGTGTTGCGAATTAGATGTTTTACCTGTTGACAAAAGTAATTACAAATTTACAAAAAGGATTTGCCATGAATTGATGATTAAGCTTAGGGCCATATTTAGAAAACATCTTGTAATCGAGAAACATGTAGAACCAACCAAATATAAACGTAATGGTCGCGGAACTCACGAATTACCGTGACCCCGGTACGTAAAGGGCTGTTGAAGGACACCGTGGATTATAGTCAGTACGAGTCTGACAGTTCCTCCCGCTCTGCCCTGGGTGGGAGGGGAGGACTCATGTGATGATTTTACCACATAAAAAAAAATGAACGTAATAGAATTTTGATATCAGACTTACCAAATGCATTAGAGGTACAGATGCTCCTTTATCAGACGATGTTGCGTTGTTTACTTGATATTCTTCCGTACAACCTACAAAAAAAAACATAATTAGCATGATCATCTAAAAATTTAAATTGCATATCGATTTTATCAGCTAGTTTCGGCTTCGTAGAGAGTTATCTCTGTCACACACTACCTATGTGAAGTTTGTCGCTGGTTTATCGTTGGCTGTGGTTGGTTTTAGCTTTGTGCGATAGAGACAAGGTTTTATGAAGTCGAAAGTAGCCGATTAGTGCTTTCTAAAGACCGATGTGCAATATTTATCACCCGTGTCTGTATGACTGACGATACCATACCTGTTACAGTTTCAGCGTCATCGCCATCAGTTGCAGGGGCTGATCCACGTTGTCCGGTTATTATATCAACTTGATCGTATTCACTGAAAATAAAACCTCTTTTGTTAGCGATCTTTAACAGCATATTTTAGCCATAGTTTTTTTTTCTTTCACCAGTGATGACTTCAATTCTTCCACAGACTAAATTAAGTAATACATACACATCAAGTTGTAGATGATTATACGCGTCCACTGAGTGTGCTTGCAACGCATTACGTAACGCGTCTCGCAACCCGCCACCGCCCAGTAGAGACCAAACTAGCAGCTCTGTCATGAATCTTGCGCCTGCGCTCGCTGGTGCTGATCCTATGGAAAACAGTTTACTTGTTTATGGAGCAATATGGACATAAACAAGAAAAAGGTCATAAACAAGGAAGATATAAGTACATTTTAAGGATTTCAAGAAAGAGTTTCTTCTAATGAACTCTTTATTTTAAGTTTTAAAACATTTAGTGATTGAGTTCACAAATTAAGTGACGTCATAAATGGCTTGAAGCACAAGTAATCAATGTGGGCATCTCTCTGGCTTTGCTCATAAAAAAATATATCAATTACACAAACTAGTATTTTCCTGCATGTTTGTCTACAAAGAAACGTTACCTGTTACAAAAAAATCAGCACATCCACACTTAACCGTATTGCATGAATAGCCGCATTAGTATGGACACTGTTCTAGCCTTAGATTAAAAAATGTCCGGATTTCGTGTTCGAAACAAAACGAAACGTTTTAAGTGAAGTCACTTTTTTATAAATGTGTGAGTGAGCGCCACGCACACATTTAAAAGTTTTCTTTGGAGATGTTCACTTGTTTTACGTAGGAATCGGCTGACGGGGTAAATTTTTACCCCGTGCTTTGGCTTCAAGTCTCAGTGGCCTACTATCAATCTGGATTTTTTTTAATCTAAGGTTCTAGTGTCGTCTAGGCGATAAACAAAAATCATTCTCACAAGCAGACCCAGGCACAGATGACGGGATGAGTTTGGAGCCTGCAGGATTGATTACTTACTTACTGGTCGACTTTCACATAAAGCTGAAAAATTTAATCTCACCTTGTGGTAGTAGCGTGATAAGATGATGCGCCCGCACTTGCGGGGTGGGCAGTAGCAGCGGCCAGGCAGCTGCCAGCGCACGCCTGGCTGCAGTAGCCACGGCCGCCCCCGCACGCCCCTCCACCAGCGCCACCAGTGCAGTGTGCACGCCGCTGCACCAAGAACGAGCCTCGCCTTCCATGTCATCTGGTTCGGGGCCACGGGAACATTGCCATGCTTGGACCTTAAATATGAAGGCAAGTTTTACACAGACCACAAAATGAAAAATAAGACAAAATGCATCTGCGTCATATGTCGTCAGCTCAATCAAGGGTCATTCAAGTATTACTAAAGCAGCTGGGGGGTCTCTGGTTCTTTTATTTTGTCATTTAATTATGGGGGTGGAGAGGTTTGGATATTGAGTATGTTAGTAATAATAATGTTTTTTTTTTGAATGACCCATAGCCGGCCATCAACCTTATAAAAGATAAGAATAAAGATCAATGTGGCAGTAACCCCAATAGAGAAGCAAAGAAACCATGAAATTATAATACAGGTTTATTTCAATATTACTTACTTGCAGTCTCAGTAGATTTAAGCAGGATATGGCCATACATTCGACCTCCTTTATCTTCGCCGAGCTACTTTGTTCGACGACTAACCTTAATAATCTTTCTAGAAGTCTGTAAAAGAGTGCACTACATTGGTAAAAGTTCTATTTATTCGGCGAAGAAAATAATAAAACTATTTTGGAAACTCACTTGAAAGTGCTTTCTGATAAATCAATAACAAAGGGCATAGAAGAAGGTAAATCTCTTGGACTTTCTTCGCTCCATACAAAAATCTGTCCCGGTCCACTGGAAACCCCTGCAAATTACATTTTTTTATAATAGTTGTATAATAGTGAACATGGCAATACAGACAAAGCAGTGTTGCCAGCGGGTCTAAAAAATCTACTTTAGCAATACAAATACTATTCCAGCAATGGCGTTAATAATAAAATTGATAAAGTGGCGTTTTAAAATCCCCAGATGGTATAAAGTCCTGAATGTGAAACCAACAACCGTGCATCTGTGGTACATTAAATTAAATCATGTACTCATTGGTTAGGATGTAAAAATATAATGCACAATTTATTGATGTATTGGTGTAATGGTAATTAAAATACAAGTTCACAAACAATTAGTTATTATTAGTCATGCAGGTACATACGATACTATTTGGTAGCTACAGCAGCACTAATACAATCATATTAAATTAAAAAAAAAAAACAACACACACATTGCGTTTGCACTGAACTCTTCACGACCATGATCTACCATAAGATACTGTATTCAATCTATCTCATGAGATAGAAAATCTATTTCTATCTCTGTCTCTGGTTTTACCTTACTCGAGATAGAAATAGTGTTTATACTACACCTGCATGGAAAGTACCTTGATACTTTATCAAATTTACGGTAGAAAGTACGTCATTGCATATCGAACAAATATGCGGGGAGAAAACGCATCTGAGCGGGAGAGAAAAGTGTATGAAAATCCATTTCTTACGTGTTTTTTTTTTTAATTTTGGGTGAGACTATGCGCCGGTAACCTAAATATCAAAAGCCAAAAATTACAGTGAGTTTTTATCTCGAAGTTCGCAAAATGACACTGGCCACTAGCTGTGTGTTGGATGGTGTCGGGCTGGCAGTGCGATCCTGCGGCGGCAGGCTATACAATTTGAAAAAAGAACATGAAAATTGCAGACGCCATTGGCGCCATTTTCAATTTGTGTGTTGTTTGAGGATTCAGTTTTCGTAGAAAGTAAAATAAAAATGATAAGTAAGTAGTGATAGTGATGATGAAAAATTTTTCCTCGTAGGTGTAGTATAAAGCACTATGTATCACTCGAGAGAAAGTGCGATTCCCGATCTCGGGTATTTTAAAGCCCTCCCCTACGGGTCGGGCTTCAAACGACACCCTCGACAGTAATCGGTCACTTTCTCCTCTTGGTGAACAATGTACTATTCTATCTCATGAGATACATTGAATACTGGGACTGTCAGCTAGAGTGAAGTTGGTTGCGCTATGTCAGTTGCAAATAAGAACAAAATACTCATAATTGTCGCGACAATAGATAGTCACGATCAAGATTATCGACTATCGATTATCGACATACAAAATTGATGATAAATAACTGTTATGTTATTATTTAAATGAAAGTAAATTATATTGTGTGTAATTGTTATTATTATATGTGGTGTAGTTAAATAGAACAAGAGTAGCCTACAGCATGTTGCAAAATGATTTTTTAAACAAAGAGTCTCATGGTAGTCGCTATAATTAATTATACTCTCAAGCAACGTGCGATAGAGTATATGATCGTGGAGGTGACGAAAGTAGTATGTAAGCATGTAAGCAGATGGCATTCTGTAGTGTCTACTCAGGGTAGGCATGTGAAAAAGGAGGCGATTCAGCATGTAATTGGTAGTTTAAATAATATATCGATGAGACAAGCAAGTGTACTTCTCATATGGCAATACTGTGATATGGAATGCCTGTGAAACACTCCAATCGCTACTTAAGTATCTAAAAACTTACCATGGGCCTTAAAAGGGGGGTTGAGTACTTGCAACAGTTGCGGCACTGGTCTTGTTATTTGTGCTCGCTCGTGCGTACCCCATGCGTACAAAGTGCCCTCTGACGTCAGAGCAACGCCATGAGTTGACCCCAGAGATAGATCTATTACTCTTATACCTATGAATATTTTAAACTGGTTAGTAGAAATGTATAGATACTATTTATAGTACTTATATGTATATACATATACTAGCGATCCACAACGGCTTCCCGCGTGGATTTTCTGTAAATTCTCTTACTAACAAACCTTATTCTAACAACAAAGTGGAATTATCCTACTTGACGCTGTCGTTCGAAAGTTATACACGTTCAGATAGACTTAAGCGGCTTTGTTTTATACTATGTGAAGATAAAGAAGTCTAGAATCGAAAATCCGTCTTGAGGAATCGTCAGACCTCTCGCAGGAACGAAGCTTGACCACTTGATCGTGCTCTTTCCTTTTCTGCATTAGAAGAGGCCCAGCAGTCTGACAATTTGTCTTTTGATTTTTTTTTTAAGTAGAAAAGGACTAAGGATAACTTTTACAACAATATTTTACCTTGTAGTGCGTCGAGAATTTTTGGTATTTTCACGTTTTCGAGATTACCATGACCTAGGCGATAATTGTCTCCTTTACCCCAAGTGTACACTTGGCCTCTGAAATGAAAACAGAATGCTGTAAGTCTCGCTCGCAAACGCGGCTCTATGCGAGCGAGACTCATTATATTTACGCGGGAGTGACAAAGACGGGTAATGACAGGTTAAAGTACGAAGTTCCTTCTGCTTCGCGTCCGGACTTTTTCAGGACACGCGGCTCTGTGCGAGTGAAACTCATTATATTTACTCGGGAGTGACAGAGACGGGGAATGACAGGTTAAAGTACAAAATTTCTCCTGCTTCGCATCCGGACTTTAGGAACTTGCTGCTAGGAAAATTGCTATCAATTTTCTTTCTCGTGATTTACTGTTCTATTACCTAGCCTCTGGAAATATCAACATATTGTAAGTTAAAACATAGTAGAACATATGATGAACACAAGTGAACTTACCCGTCAGTTAAAGCAGCATGCCAATGTTCTCCCGTGTAGACGCGGGTGATCCTTAACACGGACAGTGACGTCAGAGCGCGAGGGACTCCGCCCTCGGTGTCTCCGAATACTTGAACCGCGCCTTCCCATGTGCAACACAATGTTTGAGCTTCGCCCCAACCTAGAGAGGGGAGAGTGTTAAGGAATCGTATATGGTACAAAGGCCTAGAAGCCAAGCCAGAAATATTGAAAAAAAGAAATCTTAGGTCACTGTCACGGGACAGCTGGCGCAATTGCTGCATGACTGACTACGTGTCACGAGTTGGATTCCCGTACGGAACAAATATTGCATGGTAGTTAGTGTATGTCAGTTTATATGTTGGCAAACGCACCCACGATACATGGAACATTTCTAATGTGGACCACCGAGGTTAAAACACTGCCTTATCCTTTCACAAAGGCTCATATATATAATCATACTTTAGTTTGATAATTACCCAGAAGGCTAAAAATAACATCTGTGTGTCAATAAAATATCATCTTTAAATTACATTGTTTACACATGTGTAAACAATGTAATTTAAAGAAAGAAAGAAAAGAGATTTATTGACACACACAGGACAGAACAACAAAATTACATGAATAAAAACAACAAACGAAACAAAATATATAAAAGAAAAACGACAAAAGGTAAAACCAATAAAAAACAATTTAGTCCTGTGCGAGGCCAAAAGGCTCCTACCTCAGCATGTGCTGCGACATTTTTAAAATTGTCACAGCGCTGGTTTTCTGATAGGTTTTATTTGTTTCAAGTAGTTACAATATACTCACAATAAAATAAATAGTGTTATTAGATCTCAGTTTACTTTGAAAGGCTTCTGAAGGTTCTTTTTTTTTGTAAGGCGTCTTGTGGTTTAGTTTTAGATCTACTTAGACAGGTTTATGAACTTTTAAGAAGCCTTAATACATTCAAGTGCTAGGGGAATGAACCTTGGGTTCGCGAGACTGTCTAAGTAGGCTCGCGGACTGTCTTAGCAGAATACCGTGGCTGTGGAACGCAAAGGGCAACTGAAAGAACATGGTGGGTTTTTAGTCAGTCAGAGTTTGACAGTCTCTTCCGCAGCTGCGGGAGGACTTATTCGATTTTACCACGCAAATAAAAGGGGCATTAGCCGTACTTAACTAAAAAAAGCTTGAGTCTACATTCCTTACATCGTTGTCAAATATATTAAGAACTATTTATTTTTCTAACGTCATTGTACTATTAAAAGTTGTTCATTACCCAATGCGACATCGATGACTCGTTCAATGTTGTGTGCGTTGAAGGAGACCGGCTGTGGTGTGAGGCAGTTCTCGATAGTGCCGTGGCCAAGGCGACCTTGTGCACCTCGACCCCATGTGTATAAGGCACCTCGAGATGTTATCACAGCACTGAAAATAAAATAAAAATGAGTTAAATAAAAAAACAAATATGTAAAACATAAAAAGTATTTATTGGCATAAAACCAGCTGCATTGAATTCTCTGACTCTTGCAATAGTTACAACTGCCAAATCTTTTACCTGCAAGCAGCACCCGCAGCAACTCTCACGACCTCATGATGTGCTAAATGGTGTAGATGCGCAGGCGCATCTCTTGGTGCAGTGTCACCGTGTCCGAGCCGGCCATCGTCTCCCGATCCCCACGACCACGCCCCACCACAGGATGAACAGCACAGGTAGTGTTTTCCAGCAGGGTGGCAGGATACTTGTGTGATTGTTTTACTTTCAAGACCTATTGAGGGGGAAAGAGAGAGATGTATAATAGAAGATATTGAGAGATTTTCCACTTAGCACTTCGGTGCAATATCACCTTTATGTATCAAGAAATATAAGGATTTTAAGGGTTTTTTGCTTTTTTTTTTTTGAGGTTTTCGGATTAACAACATGTTTGTTATAACTGTCTTTGCTTTGGATTTTAAACGCTTAGAGAGCTTACCCATGACGCGATTCGTGCGATTTGCAATTTCTAGTAACTAAAAATGAAAATCGTCCTTGCTACTACGATTTAATGATACAATTCGATAGACTTGACGTCTTCGTGCCGAGCGTGTTTTATTTTTCATCTACCCGTAGACAACCGCACGTTTTATGTCATATGTCGTAGTGGTAAGGATTATTCTCACTTGTAGTTGGAATCGGTCGAATCGAGCCGCATCGCGTCATGGGGAAGCTTCCTTAGGGAGCTCTCTTAGGGAGTTTATATCGATGCTTCATGCAACTTTTGGTTAACTTAGTGACTTTCATCTTTATGTTTCAAGAAATAAGTAAGGATTTTAAAGATTATTCTTACCTGGAACTAGCTGTGGAGTCATTGTATCATACGGCAGAGTGTACACAGCACCATCGTAGGTCAGTAACAATGCTAACTTCTCAGCACACGCTATCTGTTGAATCCTTAGTGTGCCCAAATGTAGAGGTTCTGAACCAACTGATACTACTTCTTGCGCTGATTCTGTACACTAGGAAAAGAAAAGGAAAATATTTTTTGTTTCTTTTTTACAGACCTTTAAAAACGGCATGTGACTCAAGCATTTGTAGGAAAGATCTAAAATAACAGGAATTTAATCAAAAATGTAATTGGCCAAAGGAACAGGTATCTTACTACTATTACAAATATTGAATGAATGTTGGTTACTCTTTCACATAAAAACTTTTGAATGGATTAGGATAAAGGGGTATGCAACTTTTTGGCATCTTTTTTTTTTCTTTCGCCAGTAATGAAATGTTGGTCATTAGTAGACCGCAACCTAAGAACTTCGTAAAAAATAATAAAAAAAATCTAAACCGTAACCAACCAGAGATATAACGGATTTTATTTTGTTCTAATCGGGAGTAAATCACTCCTGATTAGAACAAAATTAAAACCGCCATATTTGTGGTTGGTTACGGTTTAGATACTTTTTTTTTATGGACTTAGGTAGAATTGTGGCCAAAATTTAATCACTGGCGAAAAAAAAAAAATTGATGCCAAGGTCCATACTAAAAGTTGCATGGGCCTTTGGTACACACATTGTTTTTAACCTAGATTAACACAGATTGGATTGGACTTGTTTGCTGATGCGTGGATGATGATAATGTTAGAATGTCTGCGATTCTGTGAGGAGACAGAGTGAAAGGATCACTAAACTTAATGTAGTGTTAATGGCATTTTAAGTTGTACTAAATGTATTAAATAAATAGGATACTTTTTATCCCAGTCTGACGTTCCCGTGAGATAGTTTACGAACTTGACGCAGGCAACGCTGCGAGCTTAAGCTACTAAAAAAATATTAAAAATGAAATACTTACAGTAACAAAACCTTTCAATGGTGGTAATAAAGGTGCTCCAAGTCTGTCCAAATGACAAAGTAAGGCGATGCCAGCTTTTCTTACGCTCATCAACCCGTCGCCACTTGGGATGTTCAAGTCCCTGAAGCAACAAAAATTATGTAGCAACAAAATATGTATGATTATTTTTAATTACAGTATTTATATCCTCTTTTTGGTGTGTTAACATCATCAAATGAGTCCTCCCGACTTGGGTGGAGCGGATGGGAATATTATACTCTTACCAACTAAAAATCCAACCTATTCCTTCAATAGGCTATTTCCCTCGAAAAATGTAAGTATCTGTCCGAAATAACAATTTTAAAATCACTTACTTAAGGAAAAGTTCTGTATGATTAACTTCAGTATTTGGTTCCCCATTGAGGATCGGATTAGGCGCTGTTACTTTTGCCATACGTCTTAGAAAGGGTCCTAATGGCGCTGTGCATTCTTCTAGAACAATCCTGAAACATAAGAAAGAAAAAGAACTTAGTAAACTGCACACAGTGAATACTAAGCCTTATATCATTGATATAAGGGGCCGTTCAAGTATTACGTAAGCAGATTTATTACAATTATTTACCCCCCTGTCCCCCTTGTCAGCAAAAGTAAGCAAATCACTTACCCCCTCCCCCCATGCTTACGTAAACATTTTTCAATTATTTGCGGGAATCCCCGAAAATGCGTTACGTTTTCAACCAAAGACAATATGAGGGTTGCCATTCGTGTAAAAAAGTAAATAACTACCGATGACGTAATCATCATCTAGACTCCCCCACCCCCATGTCATCCAAAATAAGCAAAGTAAAGACCCCCCCCCCCCATAGTGCTGACGTAATACTTGAACGGCCCCTAAGGTTAAATTGTAGTGGTATGAGAATATTACACTTACCTATTGTCCGGCTGACGTTTCTGTCGAGGAGGTAAAGTGACTAGAACATCGGCGGCCTTTAACAACGCGGGTAGTTCCGCCCTCCTTGCACACAACTCTACCCATACGCATAGAGAGGTCCTCCAGTCACCTTGCGGGACATTACAGCCTACTTCTCTGTAGATGGAATAAACAAATTACGAGATAGTTTCAAGAAATGTAAAACATTGGTTACTTTTATTAGTTGTAATCATATTGATATCCATCACGTGTGTCGAGTTTTGTTAGCGAATTCCGTATGACTTTGTATATTAGGACTAACTTTAAAGACCTTAAAAAGATGGTCACACTGAATGCAGAAAGCAAAAGCAGTTGTTGTGGTACAACACAGGATAGGTCTATGCATGATAGGTATAATTGATTGATTTATTTGAAACTACAAAAGTCCTAAGCACACACTTTTATATTAAAACTTATTTAAATTTAATAAATTGTACAACTAAAAGCTTAAAATATTTGTACATACCCAATCACAACCTGATGTAGGAACTTAGCAGCACTATCAACAACTTCGGCCCATATCTTCTGCGACCGCGGCGCAGGAGTGGATCCTGTCCCGGCAAACAGTCCCGCATCAGGGAGAGCACGCACTGCATCGAGGGCATCACGGAGTAAAGCTGAACACACGTCCGCGTCTTCACCACAACGCCAAGCGCGGCGGACGAGGGAGAGGGCTAGGCGAAGAGCGGCGCGGGCGCCGACGCGAGCAAGACCAATGGCACTGTGAAGAAAAAGGTTAATGGTTAATAATTATAATTAACCAAATAAAAATGTGCCCTAGAGGTTGATGAACGGCCTGTGAAGTTCAATGAAACTGATAATGTTGTTAGTCAATATTTACAAGTAATAATTTAATAATTAGCAGATTACTGAGGAGATATCAGATATGTCAGAATTATTGTTTACATCTACACACAACAAACCACTATCAAATTGTTTATGACAATTGCATTGTGCAAAAATAAACAAGTGCAAAATATAGTTCACACATTCAGTTTGATGAAACCTCATGAATAAATAAAAAACAAATTGCATTAACAGTCACAGTATACTACTGCATCCTGTGTATTGCACATGAATGCTTATTTTAACATTTTCATACACAATGATTTGTAAATAAAATAGCAATTTAAAAACTTATCTCTAACCGACTGCAACATCAATCAACAATCTAAGAGGTTTTTATTATATTTTTGATGAGTTTGCTCTTGACTCTGGTTCAGGTCAACGGTGACTGAAACAAAGCCTACAATGGAGCGAGCTTACCCAGAAGGAGCCTGTTCACTCAAACTTTGAAAAGATTCGAGTTTCTAAAGACATAGAATTTTTTAACTATATTTTATTTACCTCTCTGAGTCATCACTGGGCTCCTCACTATCTTCCTGACTCTCAGAAGTCCCTTCTCCCGGTTTGTTCAGTGTGGCTACAACATTGCTCAATGCTCTGTTACTGACTGCATGAGGCGGCTTCTTATCTAACCTTACTCTTTTCACTTCTTTGTTCTGACTTTGATCTCTAAAAAAGCATGTTTGGGATGAAGCTTATCCAATTGTAACATTTTCTTTTTGTTTTGATAGGAGAACTGTGTGTTTAACAACATAGACAAAAAAAAGAATACCTAATAACAGCTACAAGATGCCGGTTACACAATGCAATGAGTCGACGGACTTGAGATATAAACGGACAGCTTACAGCTGTGTTGATCGCTCTCACTCGCTGTTCCCAGACAAGTGCCTCCATTAGACTTTGTAGACATTCTTGACCTGAATATACAGTTTTATTATTATCTTCACACAAAAAGACATGACTAAAAAATTATTTGAAGTTATATATCATTTTGTAAGAACGGAATAACTACCTGGTTCTTGTTTCCACTTTAAATCATCAATTATTTGATGGGAAGGTGATGGTGCCACCGGCTTAGATTGTAAAGAGATTCTGAGCTCCTCCTCTGCTGACAGAGCACTACAGGGTGGACAGGCACACCCCGAGTGTGGGCCACAGAGACCATCGCAACAGGTGCAGGTCAATATCTATGTGGGTAAAAAAATGTTTATGATTTTATGTGAGATTTTGATGATTTTCAAAATGACAATGTTATTGACAATTATATAAAATTCCTTGTAAACAGTACCTAATTAAAAAATTTTGGAGAATATGGTAATGCAAAACAAGCAAAGCAACTTCTAAATAATGTATAAATGATACATTTAATGGATTTATCATAATCTATTTTTTTGGAGTGATATATGTTTGTTTTATCAAATATCATGCACAGTTTATAGATAGTTTAGAAATATCCTAAAACCACAATGGAAAACCAAAATTGTCTGGTGAATAAAATATATTTTTTAGTTAATATTCCACATATAAGTAAAAAAAAACCTTCCATTATCAGCCCAGTGTGAGGTGGACTACAATACAGTTTCTATTTAGGTCATCTTTGAATGTGGCGATTCCAGGCGTGGTGTTTTTATTTTCACAAAGAAAAATACACTATGTTTCGTGAATAAGGACGAAATCCAATTCCTTATTTTTTGGAACAATCAGCTTTTTGTTCATGCACTGAGAGAAACTCATTCATTATAGCACTTACCCTTAATCCACAGTAATATTTGCCACTGTCACCAAGTTTAGCAGTAACACCAGCACTATTTACGAGCCCATTTCCGGCGTCGAAATATATTTCTCTATCCAGCAAGAGACTATTGTACAAAGTGGCCAGATCATCAGGGTCATGAAGAGCTTCCTGGAGATCAGGATTTAACCATTTTGCATCCAAATGCTGCTGAGGACGAAATATGAAATCGTCCTGGTCGTCAGGGACAGGCATTTTCGCAACCGATGCCTCGAACTCACTCACACACCCATTTTTAGTGATAGCTTAAAATATTTCAAGATATCTTAACAATATTGATCGATTGTTTTTATATTTTCATTCTAGATTATCAAGTAAAAAATTATTAAAATAATACATCGAAACGAATCGACAAATCAATCGGTCCGAAGAAAACTGTCAAATGAATTTCGTTTCGTTTATCTGAAATCAGCTGTGTGATTCATTTTTGGATATTTACATTATAGAAATGACGTACACAAAAAAAGTATTTTTATACCAACATATCTTGTTTTCTTTTTATAAGAATGTTAGTCTGAAAAATAGTCATACCTACTAATTAGGAAGCAGTTGCCTGTTGTTTGTTAATGAAAATATGTATTCTGTTATGAAAAATGGAACGTTAGAATCGGCTGGGCGTCCTTGAGAATCGTTCTGAAATGAATGAAAGATCTGTCCGTGTCACAAACAAAATTTTAATTTTGTTGAAAAATATTAATATTTACATGAATCATGTCAAAGTGAATTTTATTCGAATCAATATATGAACACAAAAATAATCACAAACTTTTCTACACAGAATTGGTTTTTTTAATTTTCACGGATAAGTATTCGGAATCATTAAAATGCACCTGCGAGTGTGCAACACAACATCGACTGCACAGATTAAAAAAAGTAAATTCATCACCGTCGTGTTATTGTGGATTTGTGATGTGTAATTCCTACGCAATTAGAATTAGTAATTAAAATTATATCGGCGTATTTATGGATCCTGTATTACTGTTCCAATGGATACAGACATATTGATTGATAATAAAGACTGCTTGTATGGTAATTTCAGATATCATTTCTCACGCTCAGCTCCGGCTAATTTACAACAACAATGTGGTGCTAATTTCTTTAAATCATGTTATTGACCCCTCAAACTTATTTTGTGATCGCACGTGTCCTTGACTACGCTTTCAGTTTTATTTCAACGCACGTCATTAGTTCCAAAGAAGAATTTTTGGAAACATGCGCCTCACAAATTCTGTTTATAGCGCCTACAGGCAAAAAAGTTAATCGTGTTTTATCACTGCCGATAAGAATTGTCACTTGCATTACAGCAATTATATAGCTCATATTTTTAGGTGGAGATTTTCTTGATCAGTTTTTATCAAACGAGTACAAATGGACGTCCCTATTGGACGCGCCAGACGCCTCACCAAGCGAGATCCTGGCTGATGCAGCACCGATCCTGGTGCCGCCGATATCACCTATATTGAGTATCAAGTCCTCAGAAGGAAGCAGCAATTCAGATTCGGGTAGTGAAGATGACTCCAAGAAGTAAGCTGATCAGTTACTTTCAGTTTCAAACACATTCACTCTTAAAACTGAACTTTATTTTTGGAGTAAAATTACATGTACTTTCACTTTAAAATTTTATTGTTGAATTTAAAACTCGTATTACAATTTTATGAAGATACAGAGCACATAAAATACAATAAGAATGAAATGAAGTTATTGACTTGGTAAGCTTATTTTGATACTTTGTCTTTTATTTTGCAGCAGTTCTAGTAGCATTTCAGCAAGACAGTCATCTCAGTCACCTTTTGACTGGACATGCAATTTTAGTGAGGAACCGACTAGCAACCTGAATCTTGAAGATATAGAATTATTTTTGCAAAAAACTGGTATGTTAATAATTTATGAAATTCTTGTTATTTGATAAGTAGAAACAGAAACACTTAAAGTAATTGTAATTATTTATTAATAAATCTATAAGTTGCTACATTCATCAGTCATCAGGCATCATTGCAACTGACTATTATTAATTTCTATTCCTACTGATCTAGGACATGACTGTAAAATTGCTTCTTATGTAATGTCTACTAAATAAAATCAATAATCCATGCTTTTTAATATTAAGTCACAATTTTAAGTAAGAGGATCATAATATTAAGTATCTTATATGGCCTCACAAAAGTGAAAGGTAAGTATTTAATAGTAAATGTTATTTCTACACAGCTCCGAGTCCTGCTAATCCACCATTACTCAAAGCTCAAACAAATGGAATATCTCCTGAAAGGAATGGACCTGTCATGGCTATTGAAAATGGTGTTATTAAGGTACTGATCATTATGTTTTAAGCTATCCAAGTCTTCATTACATGAATCTTATCAACAGCAGTAGCAACTTCCACATACCCCAAGCCCTAGAATCGCACCTGCATTTCCACAGTCCATTTCCGATAAAAATGATGCTAAAAACATAACTATTAGGTTCATTTTCGATTTCTTTGACTATACGCCTTTGCGTGGCAAAGGCGAGGACACGCCCTCTCCAAGTCTCTTCTGCTTAAACCGCACCCTTGATACTAAAGTTTGGACTGTAGGGAGCATATTAAATTGATCGACTTTCTTTCAGGGTATTAAAATGGAGATTGAAGACTGTGATACTGAACTAAGCAACACTTATTCTAAGTTACACAATGGTGAGTTTATCTATTAAACCATTAGCATATATATTAAGTAAAGCATGAGAACAGGTTTTTGTAGAAATAAATATAGAACTAACTAAATTGTAAAATAGAACAGTTATGAATGTTAACAATATGTGAGAATGTCATTACATGAGAACAAAAAATAATAATGAAAAAGTGACCTTGCATGTGCTTGTACATTGTAACATTAATTGCAGTTGTGTAGTTTTCTTGTTTATGTCTCGCTCGAAATCATATTTACGACCACGCTATGCACACTACTATGTATGTAGTCTGTGTAGTGGAGACCGCGAATGGGCAAACGTAGTGTAGGACGCCCTGTGGAAAGATGGGGTGATGATTTAAATAATGTGGAGGGTAGGCGCTCTTTTTTGGAGGCCAACGTTCAACAGTCATAATGTAACTATGTACCTAGTCAGAATTTATATAAACATAAAAACTATGTTAATTCATACTTTTGTACATAAATTTCTGCCAATTCTACCGACTCAAAATCTAACTTTATTTATTACACGAAAATATACATATTTCCAGTACCGTCGCGTCGCGTCTCGGCATGCACTGTGCATTGACTCTTACTCATACTATGATAGATTGGCGTAGTGGCTGAGCGAGACTGCTGCTGTGCTGCGTTTTTCGGGTTCTACTCCCTCATGGAACCAATATTTGTTTGTCCTACAGATAGCTGTTGCGTGTCTGGCTGTTTGTATATAATATTTAACCAATAAGACCTTTTTCTTTCAGGCAATGGTTACCAGCAAAATTCATACTTTAAAGTGGTAAATGAAAACACTTATAATTCTCCAAATGATAAGCAAATAACAGTGCATGGCCAGATTCAGTTGATGGTAGGAGTAGAACATAAGAAGGTGCCCAGTATACTTAAAAGAAATTCCAATGTGCTGACGAAACAGCCTAGTATAGTGATCCCGGCGGAGAGCACAAAAGGCGGGAAGATTGCCATATCGCCTCTGACTCAGACTAAATTTAATGGTGCCAAGGATCATCAAGTACAGGTATAAATATTTTAAAACTGGCAAATTATATAAGTTGCAGAACTGATGAATATAATGTAAATATTTCTTTTAAGGTTACCTCACCAAGAAGCAATATAGTGATCAATCCTAAACCGATTGTGCCCACCAATGGGACAACTCCAAATGTAGTACAAAACCATGTGATACCTCCAAAACAAGAAAATGATGGTCCAATGAGTCCTACAATTGACCTGTCTAAGTTCAGTGAAGCTGAGATCAGGGCGATCAAGAAACAACAGAGGATGATAAAGAATAGGTGAAGAAATGTATACTATAATAATATAAATATTTAAAATTATATGAAATAACTGCTTGTGTCACCTTTTACTTAATCAAGTGACTCAGCAATAGAATATAATAGAGACAAAAATATTATAAAAAGGTTAATGTAAATAATATAAATAGTGTGAGATGAATTAGAAGCAAACTTTATTTTTTTCTCCTTGACCTTTATTTTTATAATAATTTTCCTCATTTAATTGCTTAAACCTTATACCATAAGGTCTTCACAATTTTTTATTAGTGAAATATTTGTATATCGGATTTTAAGCTTTATGCCATTGTTCTAAAGTTAAAATGAACACAGCAAGATTTCAAATTTCATTTATTTATTTTTTTAGGGAATCGGCATGTCAATCTCGACAGAAAAAGAAAGAATATGTGTCTGCTTTGGAACAGCAACTGTTTGAGGCACAGCAAGAGAACGCTAGATTGCGACTAGAGAACAAATTGTTAAGAGACCAGCTTGAAAACAGCGGGAGGGGACGAAAGGTAAAATTTAGGTTAGGTTGGCGCAGTGGTTGAGCGATCGACTGCAGCGCAACGTGTCCCGGGTTCGATCCCCGCACGGAACAAATATTTGTATGATCTGCAAGTAGTTGTTTCGGGTCTGGGTGTTTGTGTATGTGAGTTTCTATGTTTGTCAACGCAACCACGACACAGGAGAAATTCCTAGTGTGGGGCAACGTTTTTTTTTACAAGGAATGAAAAAGAACTATATTTTTAAAGATCGTAGACGGCTCTGTGACATCTGACTAAGACTGGAGTCGAAAATGTCGCAAACCCACATGAAATCACAAGTTAGGACCATCAAACTTTTTTGGTGGTACTAGCTTGTGAATTATGGGACTGAAACCAATTACGCAATCGACCTCGAGCCTATAACAATATAGGTACAGACGCGTATATCAACCTACCCCAATCTGTGAAATATTTTCTAATTGATGATGAACCTTCTTCTTTTGTATGCACTGCATTTTTTGCAGTGCACACTATTGACTCATTTAACTATACCAACCAAACTTTGACTTTTTCCTCTTTTGGCAACAGTCGGTGACAATGTATGCCAGTGTCGAGTAGTGACGGTCGAGCAGACGTAGTCCTTGAATTTATGACTATTCGCCTGGCGCTAGACATGCTTAAACTCTTGAGTTGTGTGTTACGTCATTTCGTGTTCTGGTACAATGTAGACCACTCATTTTACGTCGCAAAAGATTTTTCTATGAAACCGACCGAAATTACGCGACTCACAACTTAAAATTTACGCTTGTCTGGCTTCAGCCTTACAATAATCTGATAAATATATAAAAATTTAGCCTCATCGCTTTCAAAATGATATTTCAGTAAGTAATGAGGAAAATTATGCTTCATTTATAATTATGTTATAAATGATTACATAAAATTACATAAAAGTACCTAAGTACTGTAGAATTTAAACCAGCTCATTATTCTGATTAAATAAATAAACGTGTGTTGTGTGCACACAAGTGTTTTATGACCTTGTTCCATTTTACATACAATATTTACATTATTAATAATTTATTGTCAAACGCAGATGGTTTTGTGTCCACAGATGCCGCGACTCCTCGACTCTTCACTCCTGATACCTAAGAAAAACATAGCTGTTATATTTGCTATGGTATTCATGGTGTCACTTAATTGGAATGTTTTAGGGTAGGTAATCTGTAAATATATTTATGTTTCTCCATTAATCATGGTTTTTCTTGAAATATAAAACCACATAAACGATTATAAGTATTTGTTTTTAATGTCAAAGGTCAGAAACTCATCAATTTCAAGTTTGTTCATTTTCACATCTCCCATCATATTTTAGTTTTTTATTTGGTGTTTCTGCTACATGGCAATCTGTTCCAGTAGCAATAAGCTACTTCCTTCTTCCATCATATAAAAGAATTTTGTTGCCAGTTTAGAAATTAAAAGGTATAAAGAAAAACGTGACACCTAAATTAGTAGGCTTCCACCGGCCTTATGCGCCCTGAGCTCAGGGTGAAGCGAAAGGCACTGTCATACTTGAACTGACTAAAACCCACCATCTTTAAACCAGGCTTGTTCCACTTAGTGAAAGAGACAGAGTTATACAAGCTTGATTTTAAGATTTCATAATACGGCCCCAGTTCTTTCAATTCCCTATTCCAGGGCGTATAAGGCAATAAAGTTGTTTTGCTAACCATTATTTAGCAGTAAAATTAACCGCAATTTAAGTTAGTTTACCTCAATTACGATTACCTTACTAATGAACACATTAACAATTTAACTGCTGTTTTACGATGTTGCTCACGTTTGTTCGTTTTTTCATTGAAGGTGGAACGCAAAGCCTTTTGTCGGGCCCTCCGCTCCACATCACACGAGACATCTATTGTGGTCAGAGGATACTGCTGTAGATATTGCGAATGGTGTGTACCCTTTATCAATTCATAATATACCATTTTGATTATTCTTATATTTTTTTTAGTCTGTTTATAATCGTTTAATATGTTATATAGAAAAAGATAATTAAATAATATAATTAAAATAATTTTAATACAAAACTTTGAATGTTTGGATGGATGGATGTATGTTTGTTTGTGGTGTGATATCTAAAAAAAAATCACGTCAAAACGACTGAACGGATTTAACGGTTAGCTGAGCTTTATATATGCGATATGTATTTAAATTAAGTATTGAATTCTTATAAAATTCATTTATAAAAATCAAACCTTGAAATATATTATTTTTATTTAATTATGAACCTTATTTATAACTGTTATACGGCACATTTTTAAAAGAGATATGTTATTCATAATCACATTCTAAACTTGACCTCGACTTGTTTCGAAAATGTCAATGTCTGAGCCAAGTAAATGGCTGCTTATTTTTAGCTACTTCTATGCAAAACTGGTATTCAAGTCGTACCTCTTCTGTTCTGTATTATGTAAAATTTACATAATTTACCTAACAAGATTGTGGCTGAAACCACATTTCGCCAGTCCTATGCAATAAGGAAGGCAATCTTAATTCCGTCAACAAGATTTAGGTATCAGTTAACAATTTTGCATTGACGGCACGGTTGGCGGGATCGACACGTTCCCCACACGAAAAAATAATATTTCTAACACCTACAAGTAGTTGTTCCGGGTCTGGGTATCCGTTTGTGTATGTCAGTGTTTGTTTGTAAACGCACTCACAACACGGGAAATTCTTAGTCTGGGGCAAAAGTTTCTAAAAAGAAAAACAATAGAAGTTTTCGTTGCTTTCACTACACTAACTCTTTACTACTATACTGTTAACTGAATGTATTTGTTCACAGTAGTACATTAGTATTTTCGACCACAAAATCGTACCTAATAAAAGTATCTCTTCATAGTATAAAACAAAGTAATTTCCCGCTTAGAACTTAAAAACTACGCAACGGTTATTAATCCGGTTTCATCAATAGGCAGAAGTGATGTATTTTTTTAGGAACTTGTGCGCAACTGATCGATAGTGTATTTATACAATTCAAATAGTAACGATAATCGAATATTAATTACAGATGATATAAGCAACGGTACATACGTAACAGACTGTCAGAACGCGACTGTGAAGGCGACAGATTTCGTGAATATAAATCAGACGGAGAGCATACGAATAGCGGGCGAGCTGAACCGCTGGATCGGTGGAGGCAAGACCTTGAACTGGACGTATGATGTGCCGAGGAGAAAACGACAACCGTACCTGAGTGAAGAAAAGATAAATGGTAATTTGTTTGCTGTAGCTGTAGTCTGCTGCTCGTGAGCTCGTGGCTTAATAATTACAGCCGTACAGGACGATCTTCCGGGGTAAGCCGCGCTTGCTAAGGTTGGTCTGTGGATGGGTGATCATCTGTCATAGCGAGTTTCCTCCGTGCCTCGGAAAGCACGTTAAGCCGTTGGTCCCAGCTGTCATTTGTAGATCTTTGACAGTCGTTACTGTTAGCTGCATCCGGTTTGCCTGGAAGCTGACCCCAATATAGTTGGGAAAAGGGACAGGCAGATGATGAGCTGTAGTCTGCTGATCACCTGCGTCAATGTATTTTTGTTGCCAGTACTTCAGTATTTTTCGCGCGCTAACTGGCTTTATCTTCATTTCAATGGTTGATACAGGAGTTTAGCTTTAAAATGTGTTGAACATAAGGTTGTTCCCTATGATTAGACTAGCACTTTGCCCGCGACTTCGTCCGCGTGGGTTACGTACTTTCCTAATTCCCCCTTTTCACCCCCTTAAATTTCCAAAAACCCCTTCTTAGTGCTCCCCTACATTATAATAGGAAGCCGTGTGCAAAATTTCACATTCCTAGCCCCAGTAGTTTCGGCTGTACATTGATATGTCAGTCAGTCAGTTCTCCTTTTATATATACAACATTATTTTTTGTTTATGCGAAACCCGATACACCTGTCTAGTATTTTTGTGTAAAGAATCTATGTACAAAATTTGAAAACCGTATCATAAAAAATCACAAGGTTATAAGTTCGTATATTACCTGGTTTACCGTTCAAAAACATGCTCATTTCGCAGTACACCCGCGTAAACCGCGTCTCCTGTGTTATACACTCGTGATAATAGCTTGGCAATAGGTACCTAACCATATGGTGATTATATTGTAATTAACTGGTAATAAAATTTAATTAAAATATTTTTGAAAAAAAATATAACATGGTGTAAAAATTATTGGAATCGAATCAGTTACTGATTCTAAACAAACTATATTCAGGTTTCGCATATACTAAAAATAATGTTGTATAGATTATGATTCTCAGTCAAACTGAGAAGGTCAAAAAAGACAACAATACTCGCACATCTTTTTTATGTTTATGTTCTGTCTGATTTTTTATTACAAATTTGAGCACCAATAATCATGCACTTCTTGAGAGCTTGGCTGCCTCAACTCCTTGAGACGGGCTGGGATGACCGGCGGGACTAGAGACTGGCCGGTAAAGGCAAGATTCAAGAATGGTATATGAGGGGGAGGCCTTTGCCTAACATTGGGGAAAACATGCAATCATTGGTAATGTACTGTCATTATAAACAGCCCATTTTTCTCTATTTCCAGGTGGTTTGCTAGAAACCTACAGGTTATTCAACAAAATGCAATTAGACGGTAATCTCGTCGAAATCCCTAGCGTGCGAAATCAGGTCAAAAATATCAAAGATAAGTCGCGATTACGACGACTAAGGAGGAATAAAGAAATGGAATTCGCAGAAAACGCAGTCATAGACTATGAAACTCTATACCGTAAACCTATTAGAAAAACTGTGAATGATTTCAATATGGATGATATTGGTGAATGGGGTGCTTTACTTCAAGCTTTACATAGACGAGATGATACGTTCTATATTGTGGGCTTTGGGAAAGGAGAGCATCTATTGCTGCCGGCTGTATCACATAATGTTACTCGACCACCAAAAATGGCGTTGATTTTGCCAGCTAGGAGCGGTAATGGTAAGTTTCAAATTTTAAAATTCAATAAAATTGCCGTTTGACTTTTATGAACAGGAAAATAAAATTCAAATTGCAAAAAAACTACTATGCCTAATCAGTATTGTTCATTTACAGATTCTCTAATGAATGATCACGTAACTCTGATGCAAATTGACTGTTCAGTCGTCAATACAACTCTAGTCAAGTTAAAATCTGATGCACTGCCTGAGAGTTTAAGAAAACCTCCCTCTGATAACGCAACGGTCAACGAAGAGAAGCGAGAAAATACTACAAATAATTATAAAACAAATAACGGACATGTTGACACTAATATCTTAAAAAACGCTAGTAATAGTATATCACATAATTCAAAAAAACTAAATGTGCCACAAAAAGATGTTGATCTGGGCAAAGACGATACATTTGCCCACTACTTATTTTCTAAATACGAAAGTCCTAAAGATAATCCCGTAAAAAGGCCACGTAGTAAAAGTAATAGGAATGTTGAAAAAGATAATCGTAGTTTTACCAATAATAGTTTAGGCTCGACTTGAATTTAATGAAGTCAAAAAGCCATTAGGTACGAACCTCAAATGATGATTATTTGTTAAGTATCAGTCTCCGTTTTCATTCTGTAACTGATTGATTTTCATAGTTCTACCACCATGATTGTATTTTAGGCCATTCAAAATATCTATAAATATTTTTTTATCTTTAGGTTCGCTAGTATCACAAATCACTAAATTTCATCTTCAAACGAAAATATAAATATAATGATGATTTAAGAGTTAAGACAGATTGAAGTCTCCATTCTTCGATATTTTCCATTAAACATAAAATCTATTATAAAATTATAAACAAAAACAATAGACTAAGGTTAATAATTATGTATCGATCTCAATACGTCGGAACCATAACCTATAGAATTATTGTTTTGATAGCTATAAAAGATTTACCTGAAAATAATTATGTTACAGTGTTAATGTAAATAATCATAGAAAAGGTTAGAGATATAGTTTTTGACAAACCTACATATATGTTAAGCCAAAAGTATATATCTTTGTTGGCTGTGTGTAATATTATAGGTTTGTTATTATATTGCAATATTCCATTTACTGATCTATTTTGGTCGTATAGTTTCATTATATTGTTAATCAAAGCTAGTCTAATAGCCTCGGCCTCAGTGGTGCGCTCATGACCTTTAGCATGATGTATAAAAGTGTGGCGTGCTTCATGCATCCGATTTTCCTGGCCTTAATTAGGCCAAACTTATACATGTTTGAAAAAATAATGTAAAATCTATAAGTGAGGACTTAAACTAAGTATAATTAGGTACACTTTGTTTTAGTTCAACTGTCCATAATTTAAGTAAAATTAATGTTTGTACCTCTACCTAGTTATTTGTTGTTTAGGTCATATATCCTAGTATCCAGTCTTAACTTATTGAAAAGTTATTTCTTAAATAACTTAATTATTTCATGATCTTAGTTGGGCTAGGACTGGAATAACTCCCGGGTCGACGGCGCGTTGAGTTCCACGCGCGTCTCAAAGAGTGCCAGCACAATGACGGCACAAAGCCTGCAGGGGTCGCGGGATTAACGAATTACCGTGACCCCCGAAATGTCTAGGGCTATTGAAGGATACCGTGGATTTTAGTCAGTACCAAGTCTGAAAGTATGGGTGGGAGGACTCATTTGATGATTTTACCGCGTAAAATAAGAAGGACTGGAATAACTAGCTATTAATTTCTAATGTTAATAGATAACTATTAATATTATTTATCCTAATTTACTAATGAGTTGTTAACTATCACAAAAATAACTTATACTTTATCACTTGTTGTTTAATTATGTTGAATTTATTTCACGGGATATAATTTATTCACTTAAGTTTTCAATATATTAAGCACCTTTTTGTATACAAATCTGAGTAATGAGTATTGTTTTTTTATTCCGTGAATCGAATATTCAAGTTGAAAATAAATTATATACATTTTTATACACCGTTTCATTTATTTTGTACCTTTAATTTAAGCTTTTCCGCAGAGAGAAGCACAAGAAAAACGTACATGTATGTGTAAAAATAAACTTTTGCCTTTTTCAAATGGCTGGTGGTACATACAATCAGAAGGTTCTTACATTCATTACTAAGCACCTAATCTGTCTGATACCCTTGCCAAGGCGGAAATATATAGTCTTCAGTTTTATGCATGTAATACTTACAGCATAAAATACTTGGGATAATACATAATGTTGATCAATTACTTGCATTACAATTCAATTACAGTGAACAATTACATTGTACTAAGGAAAATAATAAAACAAGCTGGTCAGAAACAGAAAATACATTTAGGACCAAAATATAAAAATCATCAAAGCCTTTCATCAAGATCCATTCAGCCGGTCTGACGTGATTATAGATCAATCAGGTCAGACCTCAAAACTATTCATATTTACAATAGAAAACTAATAGCTGTTGCCAGCCATCTGTAACTCAGAAATTATCGCTCGGGAACGTAGTGCCGGATAAACGTATTCTATGTGCTATTCCAGACTATACCTATCTATGAGCAAAATGTCATCAAGATCCATTGTGCCGTTCTGGCGCGACTGTGTAACATTATGAATGCCTCGATTCATACTTTCGCATTTACAAGAATTTTCACAATTATATAATTATACATAAGATAACAGAAGCTTACGAATAAAAACATTAACTCCCTTTAATAATTTCATCATATTCATCATCGTCGGGAAAAAATAGCAGTTTTAGTTTTCTGAACGCATCATCCATCTATTGCACAGCTGTCATAAACAAAATGTCACTGTCAATAAAAATAAGTGTCAGAGAAAAATAACCTCAAAAATAATCAGCTTAGCCGGAGTAAATAAAAATATGACTGATTTTTAAAACATTGAGTACTGCTGAAATTATAGAAAGCTACTAAAAGTGCTTGCACAATGAACTGTATACGATTGCTACGTTTAGCCGAACGGCAACAATTCAAAGTGTTCCAAGCAACTTCAGCTAGATATGTCTCAAGTCAACCTATACGTTTCATGGAAACCCAGAACATGTGGAGAGAAAAGGATGGTGTTTCTAAACGATGGCAGTTGATATACAAAGCGCCTATGAACACAGCAATGAATTGGGCTTCCACTTATCTAACAATATCAACATCCATTGTTGGGGCCGGCTCACTGTACTATGCTACTTATGTTTATGATAAAGCTGATGCATATACCCCTGTGACCATTGGTGACAATGTAGTCATTGCGAACAGCCCTATGGAGTGTTTTGTATATCTTGGAGCTTTTATTGCATTACATGCTGCTGTAAAAATATTGATATCAAAATATGTTATACGGCTGTATCAAGATGGTGATGAGTATTTAGCAATATTCCGAGGTCATTTCTTCAATAGAATAAGCAAACATCAATTCAATGTGAAGGACTTTAAAAAATTGAATCCCACTTTTGTGGTCTCATGGGGAGATGCTAGGTTTGATCTTGGAAACAAGCATGGGATAATATTGGAGAATTACTTTAAAACTCCTGAACATTTTAACTATTTGCTAAACAAGAGGAGTGCTGATAAACCCGATCATGATGATTAAATTATTTCTTGAATAAGTTCTGTAAATATTATGTTTGTAGTGTTATGATTTTGTTCTAGATGTAAAGAGCTGTTGATTTTAATAAAGAATTGTTTTTATAAAACTATTTTATGACTCAATTTTCATTTTATAAAATTATTAAATGAGGTGCTGCAAAAACTGAATACCAGCTAGGACTGTAGTGAAAAATAATTTAAATTATATCAACTTTTTTAATGTATCTGCTAATTAACTAATCTACTTTAAATAAAATTAAAATCCTCCACCAAATGCATTATTCCACTTGTGTCTTAAATCTTTCTTCAAAGTGTCTGAATCCATTTTGGTTTTACTATTTTCAAACTGTTCCAAGGCTTCAACTTGTTCCTGCTTTGGTTCTAACTTCTTGGTGACCAAACATTGGCCATTTTCCTTCAAAATGGTGTAGTTGATGTCATCTTTGGTAGGCTCTCCATAGGGGAACTGAATTGGTGTTACTCTTATTAAATGCTTAATTTTCCAAAGCTTTGAGTTGACTTCTGGTATGTTTTTCACAATAGTAACATTATTTTCACACTGCAAAAAATAATTATTATTATTATTTAAAGTCTGATGTGATGAATCCTAGAGGACTGGAAATAAAAGCTTTGATATTCTATACTAACAGTTTGGTCACAGGACTGTACGAATTACCATGACCCCGGAACGTAAAGGGCTATTGAAGGACACTGTGGATTTTAGTCAGTACGAGTCTGACAGTCCCTCCCGGGGTGGAAGGACTCATTTGATGATTTTACCACGATAAAAAAAAATACTAATAGTTTATATAGTTGTTTCGGGTCTGGGTGTTTGTGTTTATGAGTTTATATGTTTGTAAACACACCCACGACACAGGAGAAATTCCTAGTGTGGAGTAACATTATTTTAAGAATAAAAATACAATAAATTATAATGAAGAAAGAAAAATAAGAAAATATAAGAAAAATATATTAACTTAAAAGTAAAAAATATACTTTTGTGGGATAGTCTATTTATTGAGGAAGGCTATATAACATCACACTCCAACCAATAAGAGACGAGCAGCAGGGGTAAAACCACAAGGAACAGCTATTAGACATAATAATGCTGATTCTATACAAATTCTTGACATTCTTAAGATCAATAGAGTATAACTGCGTTAGTCTATATCAAAGCATTATTTTTTCCTGTTAATATCGTTAATATTTTCAACTTACTTCCTCCAAAATATTAAATTCCCGGAGAATGTCCTTTAGAAAATGTGTCTGGTGTTTGCTGGATTTGATTCTCTCAATTCTAAATAACTTAGCAGGTGTTACTTCGGGATCTTTGTGATCAGGATACCTGAAAGAGTATAATGTAGTAGAATTTATGAAATTGAATACTAAATTATTGGGAAATTTAAAAACATTTGGAAGGTTCTCTTGTGTACCTTGGATAATAAACTATGCCCCCAGGATAACGAATTCCACCAGGCGGTTTATAGCCTTTAGATCTGGTTATTGAAACCAAAGGTCTAAACACTTTTAATAGTTGCCCATTCATTTTTAATTCGTAAATAATATCAAGATTTTTTATAACCTCAAAACAAAAATATCGTTTTGAAGTTTGCAATGTTGTTGCCATACAAAAAATTTTGATGTCAAATTATTATATTTTTTATTGTAGTAATTTTAGCACATAATGCCGTGTTCACATAACGGAAATAATTCAGACGGACTGAAAGAAATAATTCCATTGTAAAATCTTTTAACAGTTTATAATATCACCTTTCATTTGAGTCTTACACATAAGTATGCAAGTAGTCGTAACAACTTCTATGTTAGTGAATACCATAATATGCAAATTACATCTCTATTTGTGCCAAGGGCTCAGATTTCTGACAGGCCTGTTGATCTAGTGATTAGTGACCCTGACTGCTATGCCGGAGGTCGTGGGTTCGATTCCCACCCAGGACAAATGTTTGTGTGATGAGCACGATCATTTGTTCTGTGTCTGGGTGTAATTTATCTATATTATTTAGAAATATATAAGTATGTTTATCAGTTGTCTAGTACCCATAACACAAGCTCTGCTTAGCTTGGGACTAGATGGCGTTGTGTGATAGTTGTGGAATAATAAAAAAAAAAATCGGTGTTATCACTACTAGTTCACAGCTTACTGCTGTTTCCTAAAATTATTGCGGTTTACGAATAATGACGTTTTAAAAGAAAAACTAATAACATGATTTCGTTCAAACCAATTTTCGCTGGTAGTTTGCATGGTACTCGTAATGTACAACTTATATTTTTTTTAGTTTTATCATTCTATAATTTCAGAAGTTACAGGGGGGGCACTTTTTACCACTTTGGAAGTATCTCTCACGCAAACTGTTCAATTTTAGAAAAAAAATGTATATTAGTAACTCAATATCATTTTTGAAGACCTATCCATATAAAAAAAAAAAACTGAATTTCAATTCTATTATTTATATTTTTTGTATGAGAATCTAATGTGGTTCACATAATACATCTGCTTACCAAGTTTCACACAGGATAGTTCTTAAACTTTCGAAGAAAAGTGGCTGTGACATACGGACGGACAGACAGACAGACATACATGACGAATCTATAAGGGTTCCATTTTTTGCCATCCGGCTACGGACCCTAAAAACGTTACAATCACCAAAGGTCACCTTTTCGCAATAACCGTCACGTTTGTTGATCTTGATCCGTTTTTAGTTAGATTGAGCATCACTAGATCACTCTTTACTGTCTGACATTGTTGTCAAAATTGAACTGTCAGTGTCAATGTCC
Organism: Agrotis puta; assembly: GCA_943136025.2. NCBI lineage: Eukaryota > Metazoa > Arthropoda > Insecta > Lepidoptera > Noctuidae > Agrotis > Agrotis puta. Next base: position 14,682,754 of record OW964169.2, on the reverse strand, counting down.
ATTATTATAAAGACGGTATTTTCAAAAGTTTGTTGTGCTATTTTACGTGGGAATTAGTTTATTAGTTTTTATGTTTTTTTAGTGTAATTTGATAAGATTTTTAACCAAATGTTACAGTGAAGAGTTTATTGATGTTTTTTATGAAGTTTCGAGGCATATGTTGAAAAGGTGTAAACTTCATGAAGAAAGTGCGTTTTGAGAGCCCTGTTAAAGTCTTTAAATCTATTAGCATGAACGAGCGTGAGTGTCACTCACCTCGTCCACTTATTGAGAGACAGTTACATGGCAATATACCAGACTTATATAGTCTACCAAAAGTTTTACCCTATAGCAATGATCCAGTGCAACTATTTGAATGTAGTAATAGTTCCCCTTACCCGACGATGAACAAAACGCCTTTGTCTGGCTATCAGAAAGGGCCTGACTGGTCTCCGTCTAACGACTTGGAGTTAAGTATGCTTGATGCTTCCTACCACGAGCCTCGAAAACCTACATTCAGTAGGTCTATCCTAAAGCCTGCAGATATCAACGACAATGTTGTTCAAAATAATACAATTAAATATGTCCCTCAAAACAATTCCCAACAGCAAACTTCCATTGAGAATAAAACAGTAAAACCTCCAAATGTTCTTATCAAGGATATCAAAGACAATGATTTCTTTATAAAAAGGGATAACTTGGACAAATTCCATTTGGATATGAATCCAGTACAGAAGCAATTAAGTAAGCTCAGTTTAGACAAAGAGAATGACCCTTTTGCTAAGAAAAAAGAAATAATGCAAATGGCAGCAATTACTGTGCCTGAAAATATAAAACAAAATGTGCCACAGCCTACCAGTCTTGCTAATTTAGACTGTAGTTGTCATCATTGCATCAAACCTATTGCGTCACCCAGTGCACACTATATGACCAAAGAACAAACACCTCAGCATCACATGGTGAGGCATAACATTAATTTTATTCATCAAAATGCTGGCAGGCATACTCAATGTCCCTGCAGGTTGCCTCCACCGCCCAGTAGATGTTCCTGTTGTAACCATACACCATCTAGACAATACCAGTACAACACATGTGATACAGACCAGATAGCTGCGAGTCCAAAAATGAATGCTGTAGATAAAAAAACCTGGGCCATAGAAAAGTATGAACAGAGCAAGAAATCTGACTCCATGGAGGTTGAAAAACAGACAAATATAAGTAAGGAGAAGAGGGAGCCTACTGTATCCGATCTTTTCAAAATTATTAAGCTCCAGAATGAGCAACTACAACTGTTACAAGAGAAAGTAGACAAATTCATCTCGGCCAGTCAACAGACCCAAGTGCCTACACAAACTCACACAACAGAACATGTAGCTATACAAAATGTTGGCAATGAACAGCACAAAATATCTATAGGAGTCATGACCAGCTTCGAAATGGTTCGAACCTCAACAGTAATCAACAAAGAAATATTGAAAACAAATGACAATGCTCAGATACAATGTAACAGGTCCCAAATAAGCATAAAAGAGGTCCTTTCTAAGGGACAGTCCCCTAATCCAAATTTTTTGGATGGTATTGCCCCTGTGGGTGAAACTATGAGGGCGGAGTTTGAGGCTCAAGGCAATGCTGCAACTAATGGTGGTGTACTCCAACCTGCTGGTATGAATGAAGAGAAAACCTTAAATGAATTGAGTTTGTACAATGTTCAGATAGATAATGCTACAACACCTCTGATGTCACCTGAACAGAGCTTGTATTTGGATATACGGGATTATAGCGAGTGAGTTTCTCAATATAATCTTTACTTAATAAACTAAACACAGTATGCTTCATTTGCCCACAAAATAATGCACATGCAGTATGTATCAATGGCTCACAATTCAAAATTTCAATGTCTGTTCCTTATTCAATGTTTGTGATTTGAAATTATGCAATTAGTGGATTACTACATGTATCCGCTACCTCAGTTCACTTGTTTTAGATCTAGATATGCGACCGCATGTCAGCCAAGTTTTGTCGTGCGCACTGTGTGTAATATAAACAAACCATCCATATTACCAGCATAAATATGAAACAAGAAAATATGTAACACATAATATTTGACTTTCTTTTTCAGTTCAGAAGCAGGAAGTGATGACCAGTCTAATGTTGGATGGACATATTACAACAAAGTTATGGTAATGTCATTACACTTCTCTGATCTTATCATTACAAGTCAAACATCTTCTTTTTTTAAATATTCAAAGTACCTACTATTTCAAGTTACACATATTATTTTTTAATAATTTTCAGACCCACGTCAATGGCATGCTGCAGGACTCAGACATGCCGTCATCAGCGAGTGCTCTATACAGAAATACAAGACAACAGTTGCAGACTGTGCAAATGCAAATTGACAAGACTAATGTTAGTGTAACTAAAAGGTAAATAGATAAATGGCAGTATAGATTGTCAGTTCTGATTACTAGGAACCCAACAGAATAAAGAAATTTGGATTGATAAAATTAAAAGTAATTTTTAGGAGGCGAGACCACTTTTTGAATGTCAAAAATTTATTCCCGCCCTTCACAACTTCCTAGACTCCTAGTATATATTAGCTGAAGAGGAAAAGCGGCGGAACAAACTTTCCAGTAATACATCTGTCTCTGAGGGTAGATTGATAGAAAACTGGAGATTTTCAACACATTTTTTAATTTCAGAGTTAAATTCGGCGACGACCCCCTCGGGCTACATCAACCACACCTCTACGCTTCTACTGACACCAGTCTGAAGATGAACCAGTTAGCTGCCAAGTACTTGAAGAACGGGCCTCCTATAGCAGCCCCACTGCGACCAGCGCCCAGGCCCGCGCCTGTGCCTATCGACATGTCTTTCGCGACCCGGAATTATATGGAAAGACATAAATTGTTGCAAGGTATGTTGTGCTATATTATAATAATATTCTTATAGATCAGGCCACTTATTTTAGTAAAAGGAAAACGCAAAACTACCTACGATATGTCACAAAATAAACAACCGAAATAACTTATATTTCTTGAAAAAAAAAAAAAACTTTGTTTTAAACATCCGTCGTGTTTGAGCTCACGAGTAAAAGTGATCGAGCTCCGACAGCGTACCGCTCCTCCCCCCACTACTCTCTGCGTCACCACGATCAACGATAACCACGCCACCTCGTGAAAAAAGTTGTGATTATTGTAAAAAAAGTTACAATTTTCATTTTATGAGAATACATAACTACTTCAAATATTATTTCAGAGTTTCTTTCATCGCGATAGATTATAATGTATAATAGTTACACAGTTTTGTTTACTCTAGTAACAACAAGTTTAAAACTTCCCTCAGTTGTTTTTTCAATTTATTTTTTCCGTCTATGAAATTAAAGAGATGGCCTCATTTTGATATGTGCACGTTATAAAGACTCACTGTTTATAATATTTTATTTATGTTATGCGGGCGCGAAACTTCAGGCAAGGAAATATGGTTGCACATTTATACGAGGACATTGCTGTTTCTTGGCGAGTCAGGGGCCAGATCGCTTTTATTTAAGTATTAATTTAAGTCTCGCTTTATTATAGTTAAAACAGGAACAACAGATTAAAGTGGTGATTTGTAGGAAATACATAAATTATTGAAACTTGTAGTAGGTTACCAGTTTCTGGTCGCGGGACTCACGAATTACCGCAACCCCGGTACGTAAAGGGCTACTGAAGGACACCGTGGATCAGTACGAGTCTGACAGTCCCTCCCGCTCTGCCCTGGGTGGGAGGACTCATGTGACGATTTTACCACGTAAAAAAATAAGGTTACCAGTTTCTGGTCAAGCGAGATCTTCAATCTTCAAAGTCTTCAAGTTTCCCGACATTGGAGGCCTTTATTACACTAATGGCTATTTTTATGGAAGGAACTATTCCTTATGGTAGATAAATATTGTTTAAAATCCTATATAAGTTTTTTTTCTTTTCCAGGTATACCACCATCGTCAAAGTCACCAACACCAGGTGAGATGCCTCGATTTTTAGACATAACTGCTTTGAAGCAGCAACCCAAGTTTTTATAGTTAACTGTAGTGTTGATATTATTATTTTTACAATTAAGTGCAGTTCTTAGTCGTAACTTTTATTGAATTTGTTAATTCGTTTTGACTAGATTTATTAATGACCTACTTAGCTTTAATGTTAGGTATATTTATAGAGTAAAAATAAAAAAGACACCAGATTCTGAACAGACATTTATTTAAAACCTCAGAGAAAATAACAGAGTAAACCCTACATTATATAAGTAGGTATATTTTGTTAGTGGAACAGTTGTTTTTTAATTATATTACACTTATATTTGTTCAGTATCTCGGGTTTATTATGAATTATTATAGTAATATACATTAATTTTGTCTACGTATATGATATAAACAATAAATTTCATTTCACACAATGTGCTATTTTTTAATTTTTGTTTCACGTAATATCACATTTTGTTGAAACAGGTGATTAGGAAAATAAAGCCGCATGAACACTAGCAGAAATACTTTTTGACTAATACTGAGACTAGATTTATGCGCATTTAAAAGTATACATATAACACGCATGCATTTTCATAACTGAATGCGTCGAATATGTATTTTTCATTTAATGTCCATGCGGCTTTTATACTTTTTTTAAAATATATATAGATCTTTGATAAACTTGTGAACTACTATAACATCTTTATAACTTTTCTCTCGGAGGTATTTCAATATCTCTCACAGGCAATAAAATTGTACTTCCATAACTTTGGATATGGCAATAAAAATATATTTATGATACACCAATATTTTGCTAAGACATTTATAATATTTTCAATATTTATCGTAATTCTTTTCTATATCGAAGTGGGAACTAGAACAGCACAATGATAAACTGAGAAACTTTATAAAAAATGTACAATCTTATTATTTAGTTATTTACACTAATAGTTCAACATACATTATTGGGACACATACGTAGATACAGGCCTAAAGTTTAGTTGAGGAAAGAGCGCGGTGTGCGGAGGGGGAGTTGTTGATGACCAATGGCAGAGCCCTCGCGACATGTTTCCGCGACCTCCTGCATACGTAGTATGACACTAGAAACGGATGTTGTCGACGGAAGAATAGACAAAATGACAGAATAGGTATCAATAGATTTCTTTTGTATATTCTTGGTAGAATAGATATAGAATTTAACATGCTACGCGTGATGGTCTAGTCGCGTAGCATTGCTATACTTAGGACGATAGCAATATTTCTAGATTATGTAATTTTATCTCTTCTTCCGTCGACAAAACCTGTTTCTCCGGAGTCAAGTTACGCGTGCAGGCATCATTTCAATTCAGTGGTAAGCCTGTAGTAAAAAAATAAAAGAAGGATCGCTATCGAATATCTCTACGTAATTTAGTTACTATCGAAAAGCTTACATCTTAAAAGACTTTTACACAATACATTTCATTTTCAATTGGACAAAACTTTATGACTACATATTGTACACACATAATTTTAATTCTCATGTGATATCAGCATTTATAATTATTCTTATGATTTAAACTTATTACTATCAGTTTGGTTCTTTTCTTTGGTTAGTAATATACATTTTCGCACGACATCGAAACATTCAACACACTACTAGATTTGTGTAATACAAGTAAATAGGTAACTTTAATGAATACGTTTGAAATGTTAACACTACTGTTACTTCTCTATGTACATTGAAGATAATCTGTATTAACACTTAAATAAGATTTCAATTCTCTTGCATCGCAAAATATTACAGTTTTACACTATTAAGTCTAGAAAGATAACCAAATAATTGGATGGCACTTCTTTTCTGGTGTCAAATAGACTTTCGAAAGATAATTTTATAATAATTTCTTCATAATTCGTTTAATCCTAAAGAGAACTATTTTACATCACTTTTTTGTCTTACATGTTGAAGTCAAGTGACTAGAATATTACATTAAAACATGAGATTCATCATTTAAATATAAATATTAATTATTTGAATTACATAGTATCTGTAGTTACACTGTACATTGTATATTTTTGTAAAAATTGTTGCTAGGTCATAAAATTTCTTATCCAATAAAATTATTTTAACATTGAACGACCAACTACATCGTAACTGTTAGTTTTAAATATAATTTTGTTTATACAGTATGTTTCCCTTATATTGAGCATATATTTTGTGCAGAGCAATTAATTTAACTGTATAAATATTTAAATGAATCTTATTTCAATAGCAGGGAAGAGAAATATACATCTATTGTAATATAGTATTCTTTCAGATAAATCTCCAATATTGCAACAATGATAGAATATTATAGTAGTCAACGTAAAATAGCTTCAAACTAATTTATTCATACGCTCTACGAAATATAGTTTTGTTCGCTACACATCACCCATATTTTGTTTTATCACATCTTTGCCATTCAAAAGTATCCCTCTAACATCTACTCGTACTATGTATACATGTAACGTTGCTACTTCATTAAAATATTTTTCTTAATAGATTATCTTTTACCTAGACATTTTAGGTTGGCTGTACACGACATAAGCTTTGAAAATAATTTTCTACAGTGTTTCCTTAAGACAATATTTGCATTTTCGAAAGTTATGTCGTGTGTAGACAACCTTTCCAACACTCAATACCTATAGGTACCTACGGTTGTATATCTAGCTACTAATACATTAAAATTGTGCACGTCGTTCCGTATTCGATAACATGCTACGAAGTTAGTTTGGTTGTCTACGTATCACTTATAAGGTTTCGTCATCGCCACCTCCTCTTGATTTGCTGTCTAGTCTCAGTTCTGCTAGTCTCTGCCTGATGCTATTTGGCCTGAAAAAGAACGAGGTTTTCTGTTAATTTAGTTAATGCACTAATTTGATCATAAACTTTATTAAACCGTCCATGGTAGCATATGATGGTAACATTTGATAAACAGCCTTTATGTTGTAGCTTTAAGGTACAAAATTAACGTTTTATGATTATATTCACCTGTCGGAAAAGTAGGAAGTGACCACTTGGTCGGCGGAGACCGACTGTCGTTGGTACGCCCCCGCGCTCAAGTTGCTCTGCGGGATCTTGTAAATTCTCACACACCGTCCACTGTTTTCTGGCAGCACTGGAAATTAACGAAACAAAAATCATATTGGATTCAGTATAGGTACTTTCTTTTTCGGTGCTTATTATTATGAAAGCAGACAGAATCAATGTCTTTCAACTCATTTATCATGCGGTGGCATTTTTGGTTGCATTGAAAATGTCACTGAACTATTTGTAGTAGGTAGAAAAACTCATTCGTTTATACCTTTTGTCCTATGTCCATTCCTGGTTCTATAGATTGCGTCTTAAAAATGTGAATTAGGTACAAACCTTGAGGCGAGGTAGGTGGTGAGATTGGAGCCATTCGTGTTAGCGGTGGTCTAATGTTCTCTTGTTCTGAAGAAATTGAGCTGCTTCTGCTCGATGCTGAATTGTTCTCCGAGGGTGCAGTGCGGTTTAAACTGTAAGGGTCTCTGTAATAAAAAGATTTAAAGATCTAGTTGTTTGTCGGGGATGTTCAATTCAAAGATCTTCGACTAACCAAAGAGAGATTTTCGAAGTTTTTATGGCGTCAAAGCAATTATGAACTTTCAGAAGATTCTATGGTAAACTTCTTTCTTATCCATCGGGAAATATAGGGTTCATGTTCTTATCAGTTCAGGCCTTCTCTTTTCCACAAACTTATGACTTGCCTATGAGGCCCAGTACCCACAGAACGCGTTGCATGACACCGTAGAAACGAGTTTTGTCGACGGAAGAATAGACAAAATGACAGAATGTGAAAAGATTTATGTCGTCGTAAGAATAGCGTAAATAAATTCAAAATGAAAAGAAAAATGTTTTTATTCTTCAATCGTTTGCGCGTCGTGCGATATTCGGGATTTTTTTAACCAAATTATGTAGAAATTACTTCGTATATTCTTGGTAGAATAGAGATAGAATTAGTCATGCTAGAAGTGCTGGAGTTGACTAATCCCCCGAATTTTCGTCTAGGCCTGTGCAACGTTGTCTAGTATTCAATTAGGACTTGTCAAAACATTTTTCTTACCTGTCATGATTCTCATCTTCATCTAAGGAATAAGGTCCGCAATTCTTGCTCATCTGCCTGACGAGCTCGTCGTGTAGACTGAGGCACGGATCTATCTCCCGACTCAAAGGCACGTATTCCGGTGCGCATGCCACATAGAATATATCCTGAAACTTGATGTGTTACTAAAGTAGGCTTTCAACTTTTACAGACTGTAAACAGCGAGACGAGAGAACTGTCAATCATGCTGAGGCTAACATTTAAGCAGAACTAACCCCTAGACCCAAAGATAATGTTCGTATAAACAAAGTCTTAACTTCCACAGTTCAATCGCATTAACTAAGCTTATAAGCTTACGTGTGGCGAGCAAATAGTTGTTCAAAATGTCTGGTAAAGTCTACTATTTTCTTTTGTGAGCCCTAAGAATGGCTTAGGACGTGAGTAATGAGGCACTAAATAAGCGCAAAAACAAATTATATAAGTACGATTCAAGATAAGAAGTTAACATATAGTCAAAAGAAATCGGGCATGGTACTTACTCTTCGCCCACAAAGCAATTTCAGTCCTGGTATGCAGGCTGCATGTACTAGGGATCCATTAGCAACTAGTCGTATCTCTAATAAATCTTCGGCAAATGCCATAATGTACGGGAAAGCGCATACTGAAATCAAATGAATCGATTATATTGGTGTTCACAAATAAAGTAGTATTTTCAGTACAAAAAAGATTTGGAAGATTCTTGGACGCAATTGCATCAAGTCTTAATATAAATCATTGTTATATCCGCCCTTACCTACTGCTGCAGGCACAGTTGTCCAATGAAAATCATATTCGGTATCACTTTCCAGTCCTTTACTTGTTAGTCTTTCAAAATGGCACGTATCTGAAAGGAATAATTTTCTTTTTATTTAAAACTGTCCAAAAAGAAAAGTAATGGTTGTATAACAAGAAAGATACGCTTACGATTATAACATAAAACAATTTGTCCATCTCTCTCGTCTCCTATGCGTAAGGCGTTGACGAGAGTTCCACGACGGGGTCCGCTATCTTCTGAGTTTTCTGCTCGCTTTACTGCCTGGGAAGTATTGATTATCACCTCAGTATCGAATGTATTCAATATTAAAGTACTTAGCAGAGTTTGAGTTTAAGATCTTACCTGGCCTGTTCCGGACTCTAAAACTTCCCAATGATGCTTATATCCAACTACCATTATTCCTACTTCTCCATCCATTAGTTTGATCAGTATAGGAGATTCACTCAGTTGGATATCCTGAGAAAATACAATATATTCAAGTTTAATTTCTTGTTTAAATATTTGTTGTAGTTTTCAGAAGTCTACTTACTTTGATATGTGTAAATTCGAAACCCATCTCGTTGTCAGTCTTTGATTCTTCAATCATAAGCATTACTCTTCTACCAATTGCTACCGCTAATGTTGTTTTACCTCCTTCACCTAAAAGCAATTACAGAATGTAGTCTTTCCCCTGATTCGGTTGGACCCAAAGTGACTGCCGTTTAGCTTTTAAAAGTATACGAAGAGTGGAACCTGTATCTATAGTAAATTAGTCCGATTGTAAGGGCACTGTTTTCATTGCGATAAGTACGTCACGATTTGGAAAATTTTAGACAGCACTAGACATCCCAAAAAAAAAAATACATACCAGTTTCTAGTAGATCAAAATAATGTGCAGTTTTAGTCCGTGGAAGCCGGGCATGCTTGCAGTCTTGCAAAGGTCGCATGGCCCATGCGCCGGCGCACAGCTCCTGTATGGGCAGAGCGTACAGTCCAGCGCCCCCTGCACCGCCAGTAGTGGACCCTCCCCCCGCAATCACCCGCGCGCCCACACGGAAGAGACCCGCTCGTTCACTGACACGAGCCGCTCGAACGCAGCCTTCCCATCTTAATACTACTCGAGTAGTCCCGCTTTCTGTTGAAGAACAAGAGTTTGAAATATCTTTGAGATTTTCGCCTGGCTTTGACTTAATACATTTTTTCCGAAATAATTCTACTTAGGCCTTGAAGTTCATTCTTCATGATGAGAGATGATAGCCTTTTACAAAAGAAAAATGAGGAGACAAGGTTTTATACAATAAGAATAGGCACACATTTCTTGAGTGACATTGAGTGGTCGTGAGGGAAGCTTCTAAGGATTACGGGTCATCCAACTTCAGGTAAATTCAATACAAAAAGGTACGTACCTTCTAAAATATATGTGTTGGAAGTAGTAGATAGCAAAAGCCGTCCCTCTGACAGTTGTTCGGCGCAAACCGGCGTGGCTGGGAGCGGTGCAGCGCGCCACACTTTACCTTCCCATGGGGCTCGTCGGGAACCGCCACATCCTAAACCCATTAATTATGTTACAGCAATATTTCTCACTAATATGTAAGAATTAGCACGAAAATTCGGTAATTACTTTTGTGAGCAGAAATTTTGATAATTATATTAAATCGGATATCAGACTAGCTACCTGATGAAACTAGACTAGTAGGAGCATCGCCGCGCAACACCGCATCAAGTTTGAGCGCTTGTCCTACGTGCAAGAAGTGTTCTGTTCTCACTGCGCCTGCGCCGCCGGCCCCGGCACCGCCTGACCATACATCTGAGAGTGCTCGGCGAGATAGCATCGGCTGAAAGAATGACTCAAGTTGTATAAAAGAAAAAAGAGAGATATGGTGAAATGGTGAAGGAGGGAAAAGGAGATCGTAAAAGGTACTAAAGGAAGACTTTTTCTTTTGTCGTATTTGCATTGTTAGTGTGTAGCACCAGAATAAAGCGTAAAAATTATTCTTCCATTCCAGCTTTCAATGAAACTGTAGCAAAGTGGTGGTCAATATCCTGGGAATGCCGTCGTTGACTCGTCGCCTAATACTGGGAGTTGGACCTTCGTAGTTCCACTTTCGATTTGTAAGCATTCAACTGAATGTATGTCCCTGGCAAGCCTTTCCTCACAGGCATGATGATAATGATATGAATATGATCTGGAAGTGAAAGAAAAACATGTTTTTAGAACGATGCACGGGTAAGCAAGTGTTTGCAAAAAATAATGCTAGCGTGTTTTTAAAATGAGCGCGTATAAACGAAGTACAGAAATCTTGTTTGTGTATGAAAAGATGTTATTAAAACTTTTGAAACGAGTATAAAATGTAGTTCGACAAGTAGAAGCGCAACTTTAGCACACTATAAGCTTGGCTGCTTTGTTTAGATCCTAACTAGAAAGCTGCGCAAAAGTACACTCCAACAAATGCTTGCAAGTGCTACCTGCTAACTAAATTACAAGCGCGTGGAACATGGAACACTTACAACATGTGTGTAGAAGTGAATTGAAAAAACCATAAACCAAACACAGTACGCTCCTTGTAACTTCAGAATCTTAAGGTACAGGTGCAGTCAAGATCTCTGCCCTAATTAAAAAACTTCGCAAAAGTGTGTCCTAAACGGAGAGACTAATTAAAACTTCTAATCTATGAAAAGTTTTGTATTTACAAATGCTTGTCTTTGTGAAACTTACCACCTTGTGGTCGGAGCAGTGTTCCGCGTAGATGTCCCTAATAAGCGTGTCCAGGGTTCGTTGTCGTTTCAATGCAAATGTAGGCGTTTGGAAGGCCGCTTTCTCTCCGTTCATTAACTTTACCTGGGGATTTTGAATTATTTTATGTCGAAGAAACAAATATTTCTTGGAAAGAATTTTATCAAAGAGAAGTGGTCACTGACTATTGCTTTGATCACAGTTTTACAAATAATTTACTTACGAATTGAGAAACAGTTAATATTGTAGAACTGTCATTTACAAATTGTTTTTTTGCCGTATTAATTTGATCTGTTTCTATAGAAAGGTATTCGATTTCAACTTACTAGAAGAAATTCTCTAAATAGTTGCGGGTCGTTGAATATTGGTGGACAAGGTAAAGATGGTCCAAACGGTGGCACTGTATCGTCACTGTAAACGCTCAGCTTGTATCCTTCTTCCACCTCTGAAACTACTGCGAATATATCTGTTTTATCTTTAAGGAAAATATATCATCTATTTTGCTATTGGAAAATACAAGACTAGGTAGTCTACCTACATAATATTCATGACGAAACAATATACGGGTTAGAAACAACAAAAAACGCTTCACTTTTCTAAGCATGTATTATCTTTTTTTATCCAGAACATTAACTGAACTAAATATATTCAAACGCGAAAGCAATGCCACTAAAAATTCACAACCACTAAAACCTCCACAGTGAGCAATAAAAATACATTATGCAGCAGACTGAAAAATATTGATAAAAGGATACGTGTAAAATGGCTTTTGACGCACTGCGGATTAAATGTATTGTGCACTGAGTCGTCTGTGAACACAATGTTGACGATGTCGTTGCCGATGTGGCGTTTCCTCTCCAGCTGCAATAAATACACACAAAGTTACAAGTCTGTTAAAGGGCTTATTCCACTAGCGAGTCGACTAAATATAATAGTTCAGTACTGAAGTCAGACGCATTTGGCAAGTTACGACGTTCATGTAAACTGGAGGTTCCTCGAACCAGATGGGTTTTGTTTTTAGTAGATTACTGCTCAACAGTCGTTTAGGTTGCTGCTTGCAATGCAGAATTTTGCGTGACATCAATTATACTCAAAGATATCGTTATAATCTAACTGGAAAGAAGTTAAGATCGCGATACGTCGGGCTGTGCCGCACTTAAATCTGCACATGAATTCAGTATCTGATTAAATGTGTACAGAAGAAAGGAAAGGAAAGAATATTTTTTTAAAAGACGTCTAAATTCAGATGACTGAATTCGGTTCAGCCAAGTGGAATAGCGCCTTAAGGCCGTATTGATATGAATAACAGTTAACGGGTTATGCTATACAAAAGGTTGAGGTTGGGTCCGCTTTTCCAAATTGCTTTGTACTGAAGTTTCATGATTGCAATGGAATTGGACGGAATCGTATGCAGGATAAACTTTGGACATGGCGATAATGCTAACACTGTGTAATTGTTTGTTGTTTTGATTGTGTTCCTGCTGTGAAATGTGTTCTAGCCCTGTATTAGACTGGAGTAAGTAACATTGGACTGCCGTCATCAACAATGACGGGTGTGAATTGAAACAAAACAACTGAAATGGGATTAGTATGGGAGCAGGATGGTAAATAATTCGTGGATTACGTATACGTGTGGTCTAGTAGTGTAGAACACACGCATACGCAAACAGTAAACTAAGTTTAAAGTCTTAGGTATATTCTTAGGACTGCCACAGTAATCCTTGGGAAGAAAGTGTGAGACTCCTATCAAAACCGGCTAGAAGCCAAATTAAACTAGTTAAAAACACATAAAACGCCACGCTGTCGCCCGAGACTCCGCATTGCGACTACACGGTAACCTATCTCATCTCTGTAATCTTCGTAAATGAATTTTGAAGCTAAAAGTTTAACAAGAATGTCACAGTATAATGACATTATTCGTTACTAACTTGTAAATCTTAAAATATGATTTGCGGTATCTTGCTAAAGAATGCCTCAAAAATTTTGGAAAGACTCATCATAGACCCAAAGTTTAATGGAGTAAGTTAAGCTGGTTTTGTTAGACGGGACAACTTCACTGAAGTTTACAATATCTGAACTGAGAATATTTTATAGGCGTTTGTAGATAGCTGTAGCAGACACCGACGAGACGTTGAGAAGCCAAATTATTTCAGAATACCAACATAAGCAATAATTATAAAATTAAAAGTAGATATTTTTCGAATAATTTAATTAAAAGATACGCTGCGACATATAAGTGTAGGTAAATGTTCGTTATTTTAATTTTATGGTCCTCACCTGTTGCTTATTATCCTTGGAAAACGGCAACATTGTCGAGACGTGAAACATAATTTCGTGTCCTTGATGCATCGTGTAAATGGAATGGCTGCCAGTCATGTCACCTGTTACAACGGGCACGATTAAGATCATTCTGGATAAGACGAATTTGAGTAATTTATTTTGCTTTTATGCTGAAGTTTCACTCGCTGGGCTTCATTAAAATATCATGTTTTTGCAAATTACGAGTACATGTGCTTTGACGAAAGTTGACAGATTTATCGCGACAGCAACTTCACTGAAGCCTCGGCGCGTGTATTCTCAGGGTCAAAGAAAATAACATTTTTTACTGTTTGTTATTACGTAATAAGTTGTACTAAATAGAAATATGAATGTTACCTTTGACGTCCAGACCCCCTCGAAAACGGTTCCAGCCTCGTAATCGAATTTTATCTCCCAAAAGTGAAATAAATCTGTCCCATTTCTCGTCGCCTTTCTCTGAAAGATTTTCAACATTTCAATGTCCTTTCTCAGAAATACATTTAGCTTTTAATATTTAGTGTTATATTTACCGTTGGAGAGCATTTCGTCGTCAGTCTTTTGTCCGGGTTTCATTAGCATTACTCCTATCTTAAAATTTACAGAGCCTTCCTGTTCTTCCAGTAGCAGAACGTCCTTTTGTAATTCGGCACATGTTATCTACACGGGAGGAAATCATTAGATACAAACATGAGCTCGTAGATCGAGATAATTTAAATTAGATAAGTAAGGTCAACAACTAACCTCTCTCGGGACCTTATCAACTCGTTCCATTGAAGGGAATTGTGATAGAATCTGCTTGACTGTTGGTCTAGTCGGCGCCTGTCCACCGCCGCTGTTCCAAGCACTTGGAGGCAGATATATCTTATGGGCACCCTATGGATACAGATTTTAACTGGTCAGGCATGGTTCTAAACGTTTTTTTTTTTCCACCTGGACTGTTTATTGCTCGTTCTATATAGCTTTCACCTTTTATACATACCTTTGGATTAGAATAAAAACGTGTCACGAAAGTAGTAAAATTAAGCTTAAGTAAATTAATCAGATAATACAGTCGTAAAACCAACCAATTAACAAAGATGAAATCAACTTCTTGACATTTCACGGTTCAATAAATTAATTATTCTGTCACGGAGACTATTTGGAACAAGCAGTCGTTCTGAATACATCAAGGGCAATATTTTTTTCAATTTTATTGTTCGTGTGATAAAGGACGGTACCTTAGCGCTGACGTGCGAAATAAAAGTGATTGAAATCTTGGAGGGCGCGTGCTAAAACTGTAAGTAGCACTTCTCACCATTTTATTGAAGAGGATGGCTCGTAAAAGGCCCGCTCCGCCTTCCTGTACCACACTTAGCAGGTACGGTTCTCTGGATCCATCCACTCCGATGTAGTTCTGATGCACTGTAAACATTTTATGATTGTAGTAATATGCTACAGGCTTTAGACTGATGTGGTTGGAATGGCGGAGCTCCGTTTTATAACTACTCTGTATCATTAAAAAAACGGTACCTATATTGGTGTTGTAGGTATCGATATTCTTAATAGATAGTTATATTTGTACTGTTACAGTTATATTTGTTACAAAATGTGTTAACGCCTATAATATGTATATCCCAGAAGAGTTTTGTAGACCTAAACCTAATAGTACACCCACATTTCGTCATAAAGTAACTCATTCCAATATCGATACCTTGGCGCGACCGCATAATATCTATAAGAAATTTCTGTCAGAAAAATACTAATGCTCGCCGGATGCACTCCGCATTTTCTTTTTCTCTTTTTTTTAGCTTGGTAAAATCATCAAATGAGTCCTCCCACCCAAGGCCAGGCAGGAAGGACTGTCAGACTTGTAAACCTTGCACCCCGCATATCATCAGAAATATTGAAAATGTATGCACCGAGTGTCTCGCCGGAGGCAAGCATCAGATACAGATGATCCGTTACAATTTTTCTTACAGAGTGTGCGCTTTCTAATACAAAATGTATGCAGCGAGTGCCTTCTCGTACGTGCATTAGAATTTTCTGATTGCTTACAGTATGCGATCATGCTTACACCGATACCACTGATATAGGTACCCACCATGTGTTTTTGTTTCTAATTTTCAGTACGACAGCATAGTGACGGGGCCTGTAGGGGGCCAAAGCCTGCCGGGGTTGCGGGACTAACGGATTACCGTGACCCCGGTACGTAAAGGGCTATTGAAGGACACCGTGGATTTTAGTCAGTACAAGTCTGACAGTCCCTCCCGCCCTGCCGTGGGTGGGAGGACTAGTTTGATGATTTTACCACGATAAAAAAAAAACACCAAAAGAGAAAATTTAATTCATTAACATTAGTCGTTCGTTTATAAAATAAAAATGGAAATTGTATACCTATTCGAACATTACCTATATGTGAGGGGCAATAGATTTCTGAGTGAAGCCGTAAAGTAGTCTACTTTGGTTACATACCCACATTTCGAGAACCGACACCTGCCGAAGACTATGGATTCTATCAAGAAAGTAAACTTTACCTAGGACCCGTGTAAACAATTTCGGGAAGTGCCACTAAACGTAATATATTTCAGTGAAGAATTGTATGAAATGCTGGTTGCTTTTGATGGTATTTCTATCATCATTCGCATAAAATAAAAAAGATCCTACCATTTTTGGAAGAAATAAACAAAGATTTATATTGATAACTGCTTCATTTAGAGAAGTACCTACGTTGTGGAAAAAAAATATGGAAATGCGAAACAATGATATGAAAATTAGAATATGAAGGTAAACAAAACATACTGAGGTTCTTGTTTGTTATGTACTCAGTCAAGCTGAATGTATTAGCCGATTAGATACTTTATTCATTTGTGTATATTTCCCCAATAGAATAAATAAATGAATTTCAGTAAAGCTTCATAAAACTCGTGCGCCTAATAATGGCTATTTTGATTTAAAAAATGTTTGCAGATGAAAAATACTTTTTATACGCGTAATTTCACAATTCCCAATATTACTGTCTTTATCGTAGCCATAATACATTCCATCAATGCTACGGAGAGTATTCACAGTTCAATTTTCTAGAAGTCCAGGAATTTCATGGGCAGTATAAATAAAAAGGAATTTATTTAAAAGGCTTGGTGTTTACCTATATTTTTTCATTCGGAATTTTAGTTTCAGAATGTAGAGTAGGCAGGTTCGTGAGCACTTAGTCAGGTATAAATCTACAATAACGAGGGTCAAAGCGAGTTCAAAATAGACTATTTAAGTCCGGTCTACATTTCGTGTAACAAATATATTGTAACATGAAACGTAGGTAATAATATACATCGTAAGTATATATTAATTTTGTGCTTTAAACGGAGAACAATAAAAATACGTATACATCTACTGTACATATGAAACGTATTGTTGATAAAGGAATCCAATAACTTGGAGCCTTTATGCTAGCTTAGAGCTGGATATCAAATACGCCTTTTATATCTATTGTAAGTATGCATTATATTTCTTCTTAATACGTATTGACTTCACTCAAGTCTGCGAGCCATGCCACATTAGAAGTCTAGACCAAAGAGCATTTAATCACTAAAATGAAATGTGAATTGAACCTCTCTGGCCACTCTCGAATTTCCGGTGTATTAGACCGGATTAGAGGTATACCACAAATAGTAGATATTCCACATCGATTTAGTCCGAAGTTACGAATATCAAATCCGCAAAGCGTTTCCAATTTGCTTTAATTGGGATTCAGGTGATTGTTGTACGATCATTGAAACAGTCATTTGAAACTATAATTACCTTTATCTACTATCATGCTATTAATCCTCTATAAAAGAACCTATAACAATTAGCTTATTGCCAACATTAAAACACTCAATGATATAATGATCATTATATCATCCAAACGCGTGTTATAATGAATTTCAAAAAAAGAACATTCTCATGCAATGACATTTTCACCACCAGATCGCTAAAATTTTGAAAAAAGAACAACTCGTCTTATCGTGTTATATCCCGCCATTTTTTCACTCGAATATGGTATGTTATGAGAATCTTTTATAGAGGATTCACAGCATGATTGTAGATAAAGTCTTGTATGCAACCGTTATAATTAGGTATTAAAACACTCATGTGATACTATTATCACACTCGGCTACGCCTCGTGTGATAAACCCACATTCGTGTTTTAATACCCCTGATTATACAACAGTTGCATAAATAACTAATGTATCAACATTATAGGTAAATGATTAGATAGGTAGATACATTACTGAACAGTCGCTTGACTGAGAACTTAAAATAACAACTGATGGTAAAAGTATTTCTTGCATTATTTTGGTAAACCTACAATAAATTATGGTATTGTAGGTAAATAGAACAAAATTTCTTCACTTTTTTTAGTCTTGTAGAGGACGAATTTTCAAAAAAATCTTTTCAAATTTTTCATTGTCGCTCTGGAAAATTTTGTACTTATATGACTTTAGCGATTTAGGTAGTGCATTGTCTGTAAGTGAATTCTATTTTATTAAGAAGAGAGCAAAAGCCATAAAAACAATGGCATATAGGTAGGCGTAAACTGTAATGTTCAGTTGTGAGTGGATTACGTGGTCGCCGGCGGCTGTAACCTCATTGTTTCAAGTTCGGTGGACATCTCTGAAGCTGACACAGACTTGACGACACCAACGACACTCTTATTTTCTTTTACAAAACTCATTTTCCTCTGCCTACAGAAATACGTTCGAAGGAATTTAATATCAGTTATAAGTAGGTATGTGAAACGCGTGTAAGGTGTTCAATATTTAAAAAAGATGGCAGTTTCTCTTTATAAAAGTTTTTCTCTAACTTATTTACAAGATCTGATTTACTAAACAATCCGAAACAATTCAACAAAAAATCTTTCCGAGATATCCGCATTTAATCTGTCAGTATCATAGTTTCTAGTCAGACTTACGTTTGTTAAGAAGTTCCCGTTTGCAATATCGATGTTAGTCTGACAGTGACTTGACGAATGTTTGCGAGGTTGAAATGAATAGACAATGAGATAAGAGCTAAACAATTCAATGTTAAGGCCCGCATACTAATAAAGTCAATAACTATTTCAACTTGTTACAAAGTTGGAATAATGACTAGCTATGTGTGTCGTTGCCCTAAAATTAGTTACGTTTGCCGAAATGAATTTGAACTCCTTACATAATGTAACGTTCGCCGTTCCAAGAAAGATACAAAATGAAGATAATAAAGCAATAAAAGTAGAAGTTTTAGCACTTCGTGACGGCATGAGAACGTCACGCAACTACCATTAAATGCCCCGATGGTTATTTCGAATAGCTGCTGATGAAAATGATCTGTTTCCTATTCTGATCACGTTCAACAAGTTTTGTTCATAACGATTCTTGACTTGACACCTGGGGTTAAAGAAAAAAACATGCCTATTTTCAGTTTTTTGCTTTAGTAGAAACAATATTTATAGTCCTAACGGCTTCCGAAACAGGAACACAGAATATTCTACACAGCAGAGCACCGCATTCGCCTGTCATATCTAATATGTATGATTCACTGACGCATAACACACAGAATTGGGCTCTCAGAATGAAGGAGATGCTCAATTTGAGCTCACATATATCTTTCAAGTTATACAATCTCGACTTCAAGTGCAGTTGAAGCCGTGTTTCTATTTTGGGACGAGTCCGGTCCGACAAGTAGGTACCAAATTAATATTTGTGATCTTTTCTAGTTTATTTAGCATGTAGGTAATTGAAACAAATGATTATAAAAATAATTATATGGAGCATAATCAGCTAGCCGTTGGTATACATATCAAAAGACTTCCTTGTTGCTGTACAGGCGACTACATTGGTATTCCAGTACCTGCACGAAGTGTAAAGCAATACTTTTATAAATCTTCAGCCATATTGCAATATGTGTTCGATAAGTGTCATCTCTTCAGAAATAAACGAAGCGATTTATAAGGAGAATGTATCTATAAATGTCCGCTTGGACATTGATTGAGCCATCACCATTACACACACGAGAAAAGGGTGTAGCAATTTTTACGTAAACCACTGAGACAGATTTTGCGGAAACTCTTCGGGATTTTTATTGGTCTGCTTTTCTGCTAATTGGGAAACTTGGGAAAAGAGATCTATACAGCTCTTTTTTAAAAAAGGTAGAAGTATACTTAAGAAGACTTAAATAGACTGATACCGGGATAGTTGTCCCAATGGTATACTGCTCCGGGCACGCCGCAATCGCGGCGGTAAGACCCCTCTTTGAGGAGTGGCTGGATAGGCGTCACGGCGTCCTGACCTACCGCATGACGCAGGTCCTCACCAGACACGGAAGTTTCGGGAGGTTCCTGTGTCTGATAGGGAGGGAAGAAACGCCTGGGTGTCACCACTGCGAGGATCGTCCGGAGGACACGGTGGAGCATACGGTGCAGGACTGCCCCGCTTGGGCAGAGCACCGCCGTGTCCTCACGACGGCGATAGGCGGAGACCTCTCGCGCCAGGCATTGGTCGAGGCCATGCTGCGGGGCGAGACGGAGTGGGAGGCGGTCGCCTCCTTCTGCGAAGCAGTCATGCTCGTGAAGGAGGAAGCGGGCCGCCTGAGGGAGAGGACAGCGTCCTCCCTCCACCCCAGCCGCAGTGGTAGACGCCCACGGCGTCGGACGTCGCAAGACGATCTCCGGCCACCGTAGGCGCGGGCATGCGGGCAGCGAGTAATGGGCGACTCGCTGTCCGACCATGGACCATGCCCGGGTCGACGGCGCGTTGTGTTCCACGCGCAGCTTAAAGAGTGTCAGCATAGTGACGGGGCCTGTAGAGGGCCAAAGCCTGCCGGGGTCGCGGGACCAAGGGATTACCGTGACTCCGGTACGTAAAGGGCTGTTGAAGGACACCGTGGATTTTAGTCAGTACAAGTCTGACAGTCCCTCCCGACCTGCCCTGGGTGGGAGGACTCATTTGATGATTTTACCACGATAAAAAAAAAAAAATGGTATACTGCTACTAGTTATAACTAGTTAACTCGATTCTAATTACTCTAAAATCGCCAACATTCTGGCCATATGAAAGATGATGTTTTGTTTCTTTCATAAATTTGAAAACAATGATCCCAAAGTATTTATCTGTTTTACAAATTAAATATTTAACTTTAGGTACTGACAGTTACTTACAGTTATTTCAAAAACTGTGGCATTTATCTCGGTTTTACCCTATTGAGAGACATCCAACAGAAATCGATGAAGGTTCATTGTCAATGGAGTATAATTAGGTAGGTAAAACATTAATTGAAAGTTATTAACCCCAGAATTTGCCTCGCTGGAGAAACATAATCGTTAGCTGTAATAAATAATTCGTCGAATCACAAAAGGTGGGTACTGTCATGAATAGCTGTCAGAATGGGTCGCCATTGTTGTACATGACGGAATTCATTCCCGTATCAACAACACACGCGTACCTAGATATATAGGTAGGACCTGCGTCTTTTCCACAAAACATGAATTAAATATTTCCTTAGATACTATATGCTTAAAGGGTCTTTCTTGCTTTTCTTTAACTGAAGTTCTGCTTGAACATTACAACATAGAAACTAAAAAATTGAGTCTTTACTATTGACGAGTACTGGCTTCTCACGGGTGATATTAATTTACTATTTTTTCTTTTAAAGTTATAGTTTTTTTCACTTACTCCTCAATCTAGTAGCTACTTAATAATCTAACTCTAACGATGGGCGGCTATCTTGCCGTCGGAAATGTAAAATGTTTCAGTTTAGGGTTCAAGCATGTTAAACATTCTCAATAATCTAAATTATCATACAAGAATCATTAAAATGTGTTTAAAAATTGAAAACCTTTGCGTAACTGTTTCGCCCTAAATCTCAATTCTACGTAACAGTGCGTGGGCTTATTTCGTTAGACAAGTGTTTTAATTTTAATAAAATCACCTTGATAAAAAACATGAATTATGACAAGCGCCACTGTATTTAAAAATAATATTCTACTGATAAAGGTTCTCAATTTTATTTTTGAGTGAGCAGCTTTCTTCCATATTATCCCAAGCGGTTTTGTCGAACTTTGTTGAAAAGTTTGAACTTAATATCTGCTTGTCTGAGGTTCACAGTCTAAGTTTGTTGAGACTAGATGAGAAACTTAACTGAGAGAAAGACTTTTAGTCACATCTCTCTTAGACCAGGGGCACACTGGCGGCACTATTTTTATTTAGGTGTAGTATGACAATAACTTTAAAATTTTAATCATGGTGTATATTTCGTTGGCAGCCTTCGGAAAGCATCGGTGTCTCTCGGATGCTTCGGTAGTCTTCGAGATATCAGGAGCTATACCAGTGCCCGTGTCGCACAAACTTGTCGGACGTGAAGTGACATCTCGGATAGAGATATAGATGCCAAAGAATCCTCAAGTCCCCAGCGTGAACGTTACGGGTCATCTCACTCTCACTCAACGTAGTTTTGAGAAAGCAATATAATTCTGCAAGTGTTTTTGGCACAATTGTTAGTGACGTCACTAAGTATAATTTATTTCTAATACGGATTTACGAAAGTTTAAGTAAAGTGATGCATGGTAGTCGTACTTTTGACGTGTGACCGATATCGGAACTAACCACCATTTTAAATTCGTAATACATTGTGGCAGACAATTTTCCCCCAAATGTTTATCAACATATTCAACACTTGAAAATGTCTTCCAAGCGTAATGATCCTTGAAAGCGTAATTCCTTGCCTAGTAAAATCAAAAGACTATTAATTAAAACTACGCATTATTGTCTGTACCTACACTTTATACCTATTTAATGCCAACATTATATTACCGAAATATGTTTGTAATTTTTGCCGTTGCGAGTTCATTAGTCCGTCTATTCAGCATAAAGAAAGCTGAATAGAGTATAATTTTGACGAACACGGCGTAATTATGTGTCTGTGTTTGTTCATATTGCATGAAACTGGATGTTTATTCTGTGGACTGTATTTTATGAGATAGGGCGAAAATGGTTTTCTAAACTAACATTTTATAGAGAAAATATTTGATATTTTGTGTGTTTGTTTGTAATGGATAAACTCAAAAACAACTTAAGCGATTTACAAAAATCTTTCGCCTGTAGAAAGCTACATTATCAGTAAGTAATATACGCCATATTTAATTTCAGGACTAGTTGTTTTCAGTGATTTTACCCTCCATCGCTGCTCCAATTGGTCGTAGCGTTATGTCAATAGACTATCTTCTAATAGACTGGCTTCTTCGATAAATGGACTATCCAACAAACCGGCCAAGTGCGAGTCGGACTCGCCTTTAAAGGGTTCCGTAGCAGCAAGTAACATTATATAAAAGTTGGTTGTAACTTTGAAAGATAAATTGCGGTTTACGATTTATGACGTATTAAAAAAAAAATGTAAGTTGGTACGCACAATATTGAGTGATTTACCATGTTATTTTAATATCATGGACTTCTTATAGGTTTCCCTATAATCTATAAGGAGAAAACTAATTTCTGTATTTTTTTCAAAATTTTAGGTTCAGTAGTTTCGGAGAGAAGGGGGGGGAATGGTCAATTTTCGTCTATTTTCTTGAATAACTTGGAAACTATTTATTTTAAAATTACAAAAAAATACATTTAAGATCTTCTCAACAAGACCTTTCATTTGATATGCCACACGATGCAGTTTTCAGAATTTTTTTTTTTAATTTTCCCCTTCCCCCCCAAAAATGACCCCCCCTATACAAATTTCATCTGCTCACGTCACACCTCTGTGTTTGGGTCACAGGAATTGATATGTGTACCAAATTTCAACTTAATCGGTCTAATAGATTCGGAGATAATTGACTGTAAGCGACGGACGGACAGACACACGAGTGATCCTATAAGGGTTCCGTTTTTGTATTCAGACGTACGGAACCCTAACAAAAAATTTTTTTTCATTTATGAACCAGTAGTTACTGAGATTAGCGCTTGAAACCAAACAGACTCTTCAGATTTATAACGGGTCGCAGAATAAAACTATTGAGTTAACAGCCAGCCCTGAAATACGTAGCAAAGAAACAATGCGACAGTCTCTTGTTATTTCAATTTTATCCACTAAACAAAACGTCTTTGTAAGAGCATAACTCGAAGGAAATTACAATAATTTTCATATTTCCTCTGTCTTACCAGTGGAGTGGATAATTCCGATGAAAGAATGCGAGTTCTGAACAACTCTTCACAATTTTACCATTATTTTGTAAGTGGGGTAGAATAATGATAAAATGGCGAAGAGTTGTGAGTTTAATTTGGGTTTCATATTTGTATAGACCACTGACGCAGAAAATATTTGTCAAAGCTCAAATGGTTTCCTGAAGGTTACATGTTTTCCAATTCAGTTATTCCTCGTAGATCCCAAATTAAGGATCTGATGATTTCGAAAGAAGATTTATTATATCTAAAGAAGTAAGTATCATGCTTGCTTTACGATTTTAAGAGAAAAAGAATAAATACTCACTTTTTCCGAGAAAATACTTGAAATACCATCGTGTTTGAAATTCAGGGTTTTCCAGTACAGGCGCGCTCGGAGGTCCAAATAACTGTGAAGAAACAAAAACAAGATTAATTTGATGTTTTACTTGACTAACTAATTCTCCTTTTTTAGTAAAATTCAAGTTTTATGGCAGGTCCCAATTTTATATTCGAGTATCATTTTTCTTTTTAACGATTTTCAGTAAACCTGCTGCCTAATATCCGTTCACTGTCAGGTTTCTTCCGTTTTGTAAACCGCCTTCAATTAAGATTCTCAGAAATGTTATCCAACCATTTTGTGCGTAGATACGTAGGTATCTGCTACGATAAGGATGATGACGTCAATGACCTACGTCTAATAACTGTCACATGAAAATTATGCTTGGCAAAAAAGTGGGTACCAACTTCGTAAAGATTATTTTTTTATTATCTTTGTAAAATTTACTATTATCTTTGTTTCTCATAATATTATGATTGTTGTTTATTTAAGAGCGTGCAAGTGTTAGAAAAGCGTGCATGACGTCACAATATGGCGCCATCGTATTATAACCCATTTCATCAATGCAATGTTTTTGTTTTTCAGATATGTATACAACATGTATAAAACATAAAATGTATACTAGACTTGTAGAATACATGTTTTATACCGTCAGATGTACAGAATGATGATCATTTATAGAATATTTAATTATATCTACTGGTACACAACTGGTGTTTAACTTGGTTCTTGGTGAAAACGAGGGGATAGTAAGTCTTCATTATCTTAATAAAACTTTTAATAAAACGAGAAGAAAACACAGGATTTTGATTTAAAATCAACCTTTAACCGGACGTAACATAACTTTTCATTAACCTAGTAACTCACTATGTAAAAACTCTTTTCAAAACCTAACTGCTGCCGAACAGAATGTTACTCTTTACTCTATTGAAATCAGTTTTCAATGTTCTCCCGAACTACGTAGCGTAGCTGACAGAATGTTAATAGAAAAATCTTTTTTTTCCGTTTCTAACAACAAAATATCTAGTTTCCTCACAATATTTTTTAAACGCTTTTTGGACTAGTCGGTACATCTACATTGAAATATGTACCCCTATCTAAATGGTTTTCCTAAAAACAGATTTAAAGGCAAGTAGAGCTTACCAACTTTATTGTTCTAAAATAAAAATCTAATACAATAGAACAAACTAATAAAAAAAAGGTGTCGTTTAAAGCAACTGCGTTTAATGTCTCGTAAAGTTTTTATTTTGACATTTAAATGTCTGTGGCTTCAAACTTAGTAAAATTTTATCTTACAAACATCTGTCGTCTCCATTCTTTTGCGCAGGTTATGAAAGCCCTCGTTTCTCTCTAAGTTTTTGAGACTGTAATTTGTGAATACCTATGAAAATACCGAGTTATAAAAAGCCTTTTAAAATCAGTACTTATCTAATCAATTAAATCTCTTTTTTTTTCATGAGCTAGTTATCTTGTTGGTATTAAGTAAATATTAATATATTATTTATACTTGCTACAAAGATTTCCCTAATTATACATATTTTCCATAGATTAGGTTTATATTATTCATGACTAATTATTTCTCGCTCAGCACAGACGTAGTAAAGCAAGCCATACATATACATATACTATGTATAATGTTATCATAATGCTAGATGTATACCCTACTAAATTCCTGAGCATTTATGAGCCTGAGTTGCCCGGATATTTGGCAATAAACTTTTGACAAAGGCCCACAATGATTTTTGCTGTGCCTTCATTCCGCTATTCAACATTTTTGTTGGTAAAATATTCATGTCTTTTTTTATTTTATAGATGTTTTAAAGACTGCTTGCTATATACTGGGTGGATGAGTAATTACGGTCGTTATGTCATTGTCATGATTTATTATACTATGAGCTCGAGGGAACATTGTTACCAAATGGGTCAGCTCTGTCCCGGGGGATGGTTTAACGCAATCGTATTATTTTGCGAATACTGTGTGAATAGCGATACGAAAGTAAGATAATGTATTTATTGTAAAATTGTGTACATTTCGTTTTCATTAAAAACATTACTAACATTTTTAGGCTCAGTCTACCCATGTCGCATATGCAATAAGTAGTATTCAGAGCAATTCAAGTTGCAGAAAATCAAAAAACTGAATGCAGATTATAATAGTTATTTATGCAACTGTTGTATAATCAGGGGTATTAAAACACGAATGTGGGTTTATCACACGAGGCGTAGCCGAGTGTGATAATAGTATAACATGAGTGTTTTAATACCTAATTATAACAGTTGCATACAAGACTTTATCTACAATCATGATGTGAATCCTCTATAAAAGATTTTCATACCATAGGGTGTTGTACAGAACTATGTAAATTCAAGATGGCGGGAAATAACACGATAAGATGAGAATCCGAAATTACGAATTAGTCTACAATTTATTGTTCTTTTTTCAAAATTTTAGCGATCTGGTACTAAAAATGTCATTGCATGAGAATGTTCTTTTTTTGAAATTCATTATAACACGCGTTTGGATGATATAATGATCATTATAGCATTGAGTGTTTTAATGTTGGCAATAAGCTAATTGTTATAGGTTCTTTTATAGAGGATTAATAGCATGATAGTAGATAAAATACTTTACATATCTCTTGCTCTGTAAGTACACCCTTACACCCCTGAATGCCGGGGTGTATGACTATCATTACAGCATAGGTTTTGGAATTTGAAAAAAGAACTGTCATACTCATACTGCACGAAGAATATTTTTAAAAAGTTAATTTTTTTTTCTCGGTATCGATTAATTACTCGAATCGGAATCTAGACAATTTATTTTATAAAGATTTTATTTTAAATATGGAACTATTTGTTTCCACATCGTATGTTAGATGGAATCGATTTAAAAATCAAACTGGCCAGCAAGATTTGACGCGCTTGCGTGCGTGAAAAAAAAAGGCAGTCTACTAGTAGGCGCGAAAGCATCGCGAAAATAATTAATTTTCTTGTTTGAGTTCTTTTTCAAAAGTTTTAAACATGTCTAGTGACGAAGACATAGATCTAACGCCCGATTTTATTAAAGAAAGGGCAAAAACAGTTGTCGAAAATATATTACCGCCGAACTCGAAAGAAAGATATGTAAAGGCATACGACGAATTTATGAAATGGCGGTCAGAAAAAAAGTGAAATCTCTTTTTGAAAGTGTTTGAAACCTGTTGTCTTGTTGTTTACTTACCTCACAATCGATATGTAAAGCAGAGTATTTATCTCGGGCGTAAGCATCAATTGCATACTCGGGTTAATTAGCGCCTTCGCTTCGCTCAGGCGCCAAAAACCTCGTATGCAATTGATGTCATACAGCCCTTGGTTAATAATCTACTATTATCAATAAACTTTGTCTTTTTTTAAATTTTAAACACATTCCCTTTAATTGCTTGATTTCTGGAATATCAGTAACATAGATACTTTTATAATACAAAATATAAGTTTACCACTAAAACACTACTGTTAATGAACAATTACCGTCGTACCACAAAACGCTTGTCTAAAAAAAATGTGTAAGTAACTGCAAAACAATCAACGTCAAATGCCGTTTTGAAGTTGAGTTTTTTTAGACAAGTGTTCAACATATTTTTAACTTTTATGTAGGAAGACGATCAGAATTCCCTTGCGTAGAATAATTATCTAAGCAATACCTGTATTTATAGCACGAAAAAATATCACTACATAGTATAAAACAAAGTAGCTTCCCGCTGTCTGTCTGTCCCTATGTATGCTTAGATCTTTAAAACTACACAACGGATTTTGATGCGGTTTTTTTAATAGATAGAGTGATAAAAGAGGAAGGTTTATATGTTAATATAGTAGAGATTGCATCAGTGCGGAGCCGGGGTGGGTCGCTAGTATTTTTTTTTTTTTTTTTTTTGCGTGGTAAAATCATCAAATGAGTCCTCCCACCCAGGGCAGGGCGGGAGGGACTGTCAGACTTGTACTGACTAAAATCCACGGTGTCCTTCACGAGCCCTTTACGTACCGGGGTTACGGTGATGGGTAAGTCCCGCGACCCCGGCAGGCTCTGGCCCTCTACAGGCCCCGTCAATGTGCTGACACTCCTTGAGGCGCGCGTGGAACACAACGCGCCGTCGACCCGGGCATGGTCCATGGTCGGACAGCAAGTCGCCCATTACTCGCTGCCCGCATGCCCGCGCCTACGGTGGCCGGAGATCGTCCTGTGACGTCCGACGCCGTGGGCGTCTACCACTGCGGCTGGGATGGAGGGAGGACGCTGTCCTCTCCCTCAGGCGGCCCGCCTCCTCCTTCACGAGCATGACTGCTTCGCAGAAGGAGGCGACCGCTTCCCACTCCGTCTCGCCCCGCAGCATGGCCTCGACCAATGCCGGGCGCGAGAGGTCTCCGCCTATCGCCGTCGTGAGGACACGGCGGTGCTCTGCCCAAGCGGGGCAGTCCTGCACCGTATGCTCCACCGTGTCCTCCGGACGATCCTCGCAGTGGTGACACCCAGGCGTTTCTTCCCTCCCCATCAGACACAGGAACCTCCCGAAACTTCCGTGTCCGGTGAGGACCTGCGTCATGCGGAAGGTAAGGACGCCGTGACGCCTATCCAGCCACTCCTCAAAGAGGGGTCTTACCGCTAGTCGCTACCGCGGGTCGCTAGTATAAAATAAAAATGAAAATCTTACCTCATCCTTTTCCCCCAGCGAGTTTCCATTTTCAAGGCGATATCTTCGAGCCACCGCGTCCAAAGCTCCCGGGTCCCCGGACGCCGACAGCTGCGAAACAAACATAACTATTAATGACTGACACTTTTAATCATTGCTGAAGGGTACGAGCTAATGAACTTTTAGCTTGTTGTCGAGTCATGGCGGCCTGCAAGCGTCTGTTGCTGAATAGGAAGGAAGCCAGAATACAACGGATGGGTCTGTAATTAACACGCTTGACTACTGGATAAGATACAGTCATTCATACGGAAAGCTTAAAAATCCACTACTAAGTCTTAGTGTGCTTTGGAGGTATCCCAATTGAGCTATTATTACTACGTACTATAATGTACTACACATTATAGTACAATGATTCCTGATTTAAATTACTTTAAAATTTACAAAAGTCATTATTACAAATTTGATCAAAACGAAAATCTAATGTTCCTAATGTTACCTACAGCTACGGTAAATGTTTCTCAAAGACGATAAAAAAAAAACGTAAAAGGATTCGTTAATTATTCAATTTTGAACTTCAAATAACCCCATCTTTAATTTATTGCCACTCACAAACATTATCCAAATTCTTTTTTAAAACGTTTTTTTAAATATTTGTGACCAGGATTGTCCTCAGATTGAAATGGAAAAGGTTTTATTAGAATTTGTTTTTGCAAATGATCTAGTCTGGCTCTGAGATTTATTTTAAATAATTTATTATTCATTTTCCTTTGTATTGGTTACAAGCCTCTTAAAATGATTACAACAAAAATGAAAATGGCAATGATTATACCTATCAAAAATTTGAAATACCACAAAGTTTCCACACTGTTTGGCCTCAAAAGAAAACAAATAAGTACGAAAATAAATAAGTACCTTAAAGAAAATATAATATTCAAGAGAAGAAAATGAATACCTCCCAACAACAAAATTTGCTCCTATTTTGGTTACTTGATCCCTGAGACTACGAAGTTTTCAAATTGGATGATAGGAATGGAAAAACTCAATCATGCGGATAAAGACTGTTTGAAAGTTTCAAAATGTTTGTATTATTATGATATACGATACCGATCGCAGGCACGCAGGCATAGAGACAGGTTTATTGGGACAGATATAATATGTTTTTGAACAGCTTCAACACTTATTCGTCATTATTTGAATTGTACGTACTCATATTTTATGATGTACTTATTTTTCATTTTTTGTTTCGCGACAGGAGTTAACAGGCGCTGATATTTAACAATTTTCTGTCATTATGTTCGTATCAAGAATCAAAGCTTTCTTCAACGAGTGGAATCTTTTATTTCGCAGTGTATAACAAAGCTCGCGACGTGAAAAATAATGAAAGAAAACTACATTATTATTATCGAGTGCTTCAAAGGAGTATCAATCTTCATCGTTAACCGTTCTTCAGAACGAACCATAAACAAATATAAATCACTGTTCCATATTTGAATTTACGGCGGTGCAAGCCGATATTATTGACTCTTTGATTACACCTACATGCTGCGAATCAGGGTATCATCAACAATCTATTAAAATTAAGTACGCTTTAAGCTCGATCTAAATGTGCATATCTTGACACTCTCACAATCAATCTGTTTATAACGAGTTGGATTCGTATTCACACCTTGACTGACGGGTTTAATTTTCCTAATGCTCCCGCGAGATGCTGTTCTAAAATAGTTGCCTAACATTTGAGACAGATTCTCTTAGTTGAGACAACGTGGTCAGTTGCTGGTCGATCGAAAGTTCGTAATTAATCAAGTCTAATGAAAATTCGACTCAGTTTAAATACCTGCAAAGTGAAGTAGGCGTATCAAAATCAATCTATATAAACGTGGAATGTTAGGCACTTATCCAACTTATTAGAAATTTCTCATTCTTATGAATATTTGATTACGTATATCAAGGCAAACCTAATGAGACGTTATGTATGACGATCTTGTATGTCATTATAAATGAATACACCCACAAAATATGATTTGATTTGAAAACAGATTTTATTTTCGAAATATTGAACTCGAATCAAATACATTGTAATGAATGATTTGTGTTTGAAATGAAATCTGCTGAAAGTAATTCGCATACTTGATATTCAAGCACACATTTCAATGTTTTGTAAAGGAATTGTAGAAAAGTTGGACAAAACCAATTTAATTGAAATATTACTACACACCTACGTTCCGTTTTAAATAGTTAAACGCTATCAAACTCTGGATCTCTCGGTTAACTGCTTTCTATTCAGTCGGTGAATGTAATCAAGAAAACAATGCCTGTCATTGCTGTTGGTGGTCTAGAAACAATGAGGATTCTATAGCGAACTAAATTCCTCCATATTTTGACCAACAACAAGACCAAAGGTAGCTTATTTATAGATATATTTGTATCTGGGCCGTCAGACAAGTTACTATATTCCCCATAGGCTTGAAACCGGTGACCAATTAATTCGGCAAGGGCCCAACAGAGAAAACTAACGAGGATGAGCAAAACATTACGATTATCCAACCCCTTTCACTATTGACGTAAACCTACCCTAAACACGCATATTTACCCTATCGTCTTGAAACCACAAGAGATGGTAATAAGCGAACCAGAACATAAATC
This sequence comes from Agrotis puta, assembly GCA_943136025.2. Lineage (NCBI taxonomy): Eukaryota > Metazoa > Arthropoda > Insecta > Lepidoptera > Noctuidae > Agrotis > Agrotis puta. The sequence goes on along the minus strand of OW964169.2, from coordinate 14,651,085 downwards.
AACATATAACTTTTACGCAAAACAAATTAACCTAAGTCACTGTGTGAGGCAGACGTCGCAGGACGATCTCCGGCCACTGTAGGCGCGGGCATGCGGACGGCGAGTTACGGGCGACTCGCTGTCCGATCATGGACCATACCCGGGTCGACGGCGCGTCGTATTCCACGCGCTTCAAAGACCTGTCAGCATAATGACGGGGCCCTCTTAGAGGGCCTAATCTTGTCGGGGACGCGGGACTAACGAGCTACCGTGACTCCGGGGGACACCGTGGACTTTAGTCGGCACAAGTCTGACAGTCCCTCCCGCCCTGCTCTGGGTGGGAAGACTCATTCGATGATTTTACCATGTAAAAAATAGTCACTGCATGAGTTAGGATGAGGTTCTTTTACGATTTGTTTCTTTACTGACTCATTGTTAGCAAAAGTGAATATATCAAATCGTATTCCACGGAAAGTAGGCCTCGCATAAAAACTCCGTAACTGCCATAACGAATCGCCCTAGGGGCGTTGGTGATCGCGGTTTGATATATCGCACTATGGTTTAATATCCCTCAGCAGATTCTATGGTACCCGGGACCGGGAGATTGTAAAATGGGGTAGTGATGTTAGCAGGCTAAGTGCGATCCAACTAAGAAGGTGACCTTCTTCTAACGTCTGTCAAATTGTAATAGTTGTATAGCAAAAAAGTTTCCAGGATAATAAAACAACATTGTTAAGTTTGTATTATTGTTTAAAAATTTAGTATTTAACTTTATTGTTTGATGTAAAGTTTAAGCTGTAATAAATAAAAATTGATATTAAAATTCAATTCTTAAGCAGTTTTTATTTTTGTTTTAGCTGTTTCTATCACTATTTTGTCATTATTGTGTCAATGAAAATAAATGCGATCTATCAAATCGAAAAATATAAAAATTGCAAACGCACCGAAATTTAATTTGATGATAATAGTGAAAATAAATTTGTACAAAGTGATTATTTTAGTAACCGTACTTTTGAACTGTCAGTTGACAGATGACAACCATAGACACTCACCTTCTTAATTGGACCGCATTATACCTGATCACAAATGATAGGGTAGTTATTCTATCAGGACTGAAATCCATTCTAAAATAATTAGTCTCGTAAAACTGTAAGAAAAGGCTCGAAAATCCTATTACCCTGTAAGACACACATCACATTTAACCGACATTTTGTAGTAACCTTGCTGCCTCAAGCCAGCCTATACGTTCCGTTTAATGTCAAGTCCGCCTGGCAAGCAGCGCAACGAGTTACTCGTACAATAACTCCCAATAACTATAAACAGACAGTACAGCTGCTAAATACAACGTACTTACACGTGAGGCCATTGCCATTTTCGCCAACATGTTCATCATAAAATGTGCATCGATACGATAATGGCGCATTTTGACAGATGATATGCGCGCGAACGTGGCGGGAACTCGTTAGCAAAATTGTTTATGATCTGTTTCGGATATCGGTTTTAGATATTCTGTGGAGTGTTTAAAGGATTTTGAATACCGAATAACGGATGCCGATATCGGGTGAATTTCACTGTGTATTTAGTTAAGGGACAAACAATGGATAAAAAAGGTCTGTTTTGAATACGATGTCACAAAAAGGATTAGCGACACTTCCAAAAGGATCAAAAAGGTTCATCCATGCGGTATTACAAATGCTGACAGTGTTTTTATATATATTTGTCAATTTTCCTGTCCCTATCGTCTACCCGCGATTCCGCCTATTATTATATTTTTTTCGTGCAAAAATCCATCAAAGCGGCTTTTCGATACGTCTCTTGGAAAACTAGGGCGCAACCGTGGCCGCGTCGGCCTAAATATAAGGGTCAGTTCATATTGCAAAGTCACGCGGCTTCGTGGAAAGGGCGTGACGAAGAGATACAATGTATGCACGATACGGCTTACTCTGACCTGTCGTCACGGATAAAGGTGCCTTTAGATACCCACAATTACTTGTACTTTCCACAATCTACGTTATTGATACTACGTTATTGATACCTCAAAATGGAGTAAAATATTTTTCTATTCAACTGCGATTATCTTTTACACCAATAAATCGGATTTATTTGAAGTATTTACTCTACGTTCTTGATACTGCCTCAAAATGGAGAAAAACGTTTATCTATTCAACTGCGATTATCTTTTACAACAATAAATCGTACTAAATTGAATTATTGGCAATTTATTGGCCGTTGCATTTGTGTTAGTTATTTGCGTTTGTTTTGTTCTATTCTCTCAAGTTTTACAATCGCAAATCTCAATAGGAAGAGAAGAAACCCACTTTCGGTAGAAAGAATTTTAACATTTAATGGAATCTATTTATCCTACTGGGTTTGCGCACGTACGGGTTATGCACGCGGATGGCTGCAAACCGCATCATATAAGTTTTTTATTGCATAAGCAGAAACATGAAAAGGAACTAAATTTCAGAATGAAATTGTGCTATTAAACATTATTAATAGCCTTACTCTTTACATTTTGAATTGATAAATGAAAATGTAGAATGTTTCCATTATTCATATTTCAAGGTTGGAGCAGTTGATTATATTTTCAAATGATAGTGCCGCGGTGCACCTCTTTAATAGAAAAGTATTCCTAAATTCAATAAAAACTTGTTGTATTTCTTATTTTATTTTCATAAATAAATTGCCGTCAAAGTCCATCATAACTATCGGTATTTTATTATTTAGTAAACTGAAGTGCTTCGTTTAGCAAAAGTTTCTTAATAAATCTATATGGTAAGTGGTTTGTGAAGGCTATTTAGATACAGTGAAGTATTTCGCTGAGTTGAAAACTTTTGCTCTCTCAAGTCTTTGTTAATAAGTTGATAGTGTTTTGTTAATTCAGACTTTACTAGCGACCTGCTCCGGTTTTGCACGGCTATTAGAGCATAATTTTTGAGTATGCAATTTTTTGTTATATCTCAAAAGGTTTAGGTAGCATTTTCGATCGGGCACGCCGCAATCGCGGCGGTAAGACCCCTCTTTGAGGAGTGGCTGGATAGGCGTCACGGCGTCCTGACCTACCGCATGACGCAGGTCCTCACCGGACACGGAAGTTTCGGGAGGGGAGGGAAGAAACGCCTGGGTGTCACCACTGCGAGGATCGTCCGGAGGACACGGTGGAGCATACGGTGCAGGACTGCCCCGCTTGGGCAGAGCACCGCCGTGTCCTCACGACGGCGATAGGCGGAGACCTCTCGCGCCCGGCATTGGTCGAGGCCATGCTGCGGGGCGAGATGGAGTGGGAAGCGGTCGCCTCCTTCTGCGAAGCAGTCATGCTCGCGAAGGAGGAGGCGGGCCGCGTGAGGGAGAGGACAGCGTCCTCCCTCCACCCCAGCCGCAGCGGTAGACGCCCACGGCGACGGACGTCGCAAGACGATCTCCGGCCACCGTAGGCGCGGGCATGCGGGCAGCGAGTAATGGGCGACTCGCTGTCCGACCATGGACCATGCCCGGGTCGACGGCGCGTTGTGTTCCACGCGCGCCTCAAGGAGTGTCAGCATAGTGACGGGGCCTGTAGAGGGCCAAAGCCTGCCGGGGTCGCGGGACTCACAGATTACCGTGACCCCGGTACGTAAAGGGCTACTGAAGGACACCGTGGATTTTAGTCAGTACAAGTCTGACAGTCCCTCCCGCCCTGCCCTGGGTGGGAGGACTCATTTGATGATTTTACCACGATAAAAAAAAAAAAAAAAAAGGTAGCATTTTCGATGAGACTCCTAGGCGACTTGACTCTGTCCGACATTTACAACTAGTTGAAATGTGACGATACTCACATTTCAAATTATTTACACAAATCAGACAGTGTTGAGAAAAATAATTGTTTTATTAAGATACACCTTCTTTATGAATCACTTTTTTATTGTATACATCACACGTAAAAACCGCACAAAAATCCGTATACTTATTAAACAAAAAAAAAAATGGTTAAAATGAACAAAATGGGGTTGACAAATAATATAATTTATCTCAAAGCTCACAGACAACGTTCTCACTGAGTTATATTTACGGTCTAGAATTTTAGACACATTTCATAAAGCGGCGCCGACCTACATCTCATAAATCCTCCTGTACAACCTCAAAATTTAAAGAACTCTTTATACCTCTATTCTTTAAAAAATAACTTTTCCTGAGGTTTGTGTGTACGGTTTAAAAAAAAATACTGATACTTTTTTGTATTAAGTAGATTTGTTTTCAGAAAAGTTTTGATGCCTAGAAGTGACAAGCGAGATAATTACTTGCAAATGTTGAAATGTCATTTCATTGCCATTTCAAGCAGAAACGTTATTCGGTTGACACGGTGTACACAAAAGCAAATCCAAAGAATAATTTATTAGTTTTATATAGTTGATTGTCGAAATAAGTCTATCTTAAACTAAACACAAAAAATTCGACAGTAAAAAAAATAGGACTTAAATGAAATAGAAAAAACAATGTAAAAAAAATTGAGAGTAACTAATAAGTTTTCTAAGCATAAACCACAAATCACGTTATTTTAAGTTCGGTTTGTTTTTCAAATACGATATTGGATTTACCTACTTCAATATTAATTTCAGAAAGTGTGTCGTTACAGTTTAGTTGGTTTGTTTTAAAGTTACCTGAGAATTGTTAAATAAACAAAATAATTTTGAATTTAGTAACTTTTAGCGATCACCTGCAGAAACGTTGAATAAACTTTTTAGAGAGATTTCAAAATTTAAACTGGGACAAACAAAAAAAGTAGAAAAAGGAGTCAGTTGCCGAGAATATTTTGCTTGTCATAACCTTCTATGTTACTCTCAGTTCCATAATAAGCAAAAATCGTATAATTTGAAATCATGAAAATAAATAATTAGTTTAAATAAAGAAAAGGGTAAATTTGTCCCTCTTATTCTCAGATGTACCCTTTAACTTACGGTGGAATTCAACATTAAATTACCAAAGCCTTATTGAACATTTATTTTTATTTTTCTATAGTTTCGTTATCCATAAATTGAAATGTCACTAATGAAATCATCCTAGAGAAAAGGTAGCTAGCAGGAATATTTTATTCTGTGCAGAAATCAAACCCTTATCTCCGATAGGTGCTCATCCACTGTACTATTTATAATTGGGTCACCAAACTACGCGGGGTTGTCGAAATATTTCCACACAAAAACAAATTCTAACAACTGCCACACTATTGGCAAAAGTTCCGTAAACTCTCCTCTGAAACGAGCATCAGGGGGTTTATAATCAGTATCAATACTGGTCTAAAAATACATCTGATAATAGAAATACTCGTAGAATAATTGGGGTCTGCGTAGCCTATCTGCTACGGCGTAGCTGACAATGCAACGGTTCGTAGCTTCTGACCGTTTTCTTTTGATTGCGTGATCATGTCTCTTTTTAATGTGAGTTGTCATTTTAGATAATAATCGTGCTCTTTTATGGTTACTGCCAGTAATTGAAATGCGTAATTACTTTTGAAAATAAAGTCACGTTTTTTAAATTAATATCATACATAAATCTACGTAGGTACATATATTATATTATACGAAATTGGGTTAACCTTTAGGTATACGAGTTTGATAACCAAAACAATCTTCTTTAGGAAGACTTCTTCTTCGTAAATGTAAACTTCGTGCCGCCCGCGTCTATCCTAATCCTAATCCTAACTTTTCCTAACTAATATTATAAATGCGAAAGTAACTCTGTCTGTCTGTCTGTCTGTCTGTCTGTCTTTTCTTCACGCCTAAACTACTGAACCGATTTGTGTGAAATTTGGTACAGACATAGTTTGGAACTTGAGAAAGGACATAGGATAGTTTTTAACCGACTTCAAAAAAGGGAGGAGGTTATCAATTCGACTGTATATGTATATTTTTTATATTTGTTACCGCATTACGACCGACTGGGTGAACCGATTTTCATAATTCTTTTTTTGTTTGAAAGCTGGTGCTTCCCGTGTGGTCCCATTGTCACCAAATCAGGGTCTGATGATTGGATCTTGGAGAAATCGAGGGCAACCCTCAAATTTTATAGGCTCACCCATCGTTTTTCGTAAATCTTATGAAGTAATTTAAGTACTTGCGTATGATAATCATCATCTTCTGTAGCTGAGCTGATGATGGAAGGTACAACTCCTTAACAGTAGTTTGTTACCGCATAACGACCGACTGGGTGAACCGATTTTCATGATTCTTTTTTTGTTTGAAAGCTGGTGCTTCCCGTGTGGTCCCATTGTCACCAAATCAGGATCTGATGATTGGATCTTGGAGAAATCGTGGGCAACCCTCAAATTTTATAGGCTCACGCATCGTTTTTCGTAAATCTTATGAAGTAATTTAAGTACTTGCGTATGGTAATCATCATCTTATGTAGCTGAGCTGATGATGGAAGGTACAACTCCTTAACAGTAAGCAGTAGGCATCAACTGATTCATTATCGCATATCTCCGGAACTTCACGTCCGATTTAAATAATTCTTTTTTTTTGTGCTAGGTATCTATCTGTTAGGGAATACTGCAAGTTTCATCAAAATCGGTTCAGTAGTTTTTGAAACAACAACGCCATCGACTTCCTAAATAAAAGTTATTTTGTAGATTATTTTACCCTTTTACGTGGTTCTTTTTGAAGGCGGTTACATTTTTTTTTAAGTTTTTTATTATATATATTTTTGCGGGTTAAGCCGCGCTTGCCGAGGTTGGTCTGTGGATGGGTAAAAAGCACTCGGAAAGCACGTAAAGCCGTTGGTCCCGGCTGTCATTTGAAGGTGTTTGACAGTCGTTACTGTCAGAAGCTCTAAAGTCTGACTGGGTAATACGATACCCCATGGTAAGACTGGTTGTCTTACCATTACCTTACCATTGTTCTATTATTATTTTTTTTTTATCGTGGTAAAATCATCAAATGAGTCCTCCTACCCAGGGTAGGGCGGGAAGGACTGTCAGACTTGACTGACTAAAATCTACGGAGTCCTTCAATAGCCCTTTACGTACCGGGGTCACGGTAATTCGTAAGTCCCGCGACCCCGGCAGGCTTTGGCCCTCTAAAATAATGAGCACTTAGAAAGAAATTCAGATAATTGCACCCTCAAGAGATTCCCTCTAAATATTAGGTATAGGTGTTCAAAGATTGTATAAAAACTAATTTTGAAGTTAGAAATCTGGGATGTACGATGTGAAGTTACATTAAAAAAATATAAGTATTTAAAAAAAATGTTACGTAACTTAATGAGGCAGACCAAATTAAACGCGAGCGAAGCCGCGGGCAAAAGCTAGTAAATTAATATAAAGATATGTATTTTTTTATCTAAAAATAGACGTTGCCCCACAGTAGGAATTTCTCCTGTGTCGTGGGTGCGTTTACAAACATAGAAACTCATATACACAAACACCCAGATCCGAAACAACTATTTGTAGGTCATACAAATATTTATAACGTGCAGGAATCGAACCCGCGACACGATGCGCAGCAGTCCAATCGCTCAGCCAATACGCCAGCTGTACCGACAATTGCTTTGTAATTGCTTTTCGTTTCTCGGTAGAAAGGCGAATAAAAACTCTTACATTACAGTTTTATGAAGTTTCCTGATAAAAAGGTAGTGCCGATTTCTTTGTTCAAAAGGAAATTGAAGCCAATACTAGCCATATTCGTTGCACAATTATGAAACAGTGATGAAAAATGCTTTTTACATTATTATTAATTTCAGTCAGTGTTCATTTTATAAGTATGTTTAGTAGTGATAAAGGGCATGTGCTCATTGAAGCGTGAAATTAACTTTAAAATACTGCGTTGGTGTAAATGTGCACACGCTTCATTGAAACTATTAGTGGTGGTAATTTCGCTGTACAGGCGGTTAATAAACAATAGGAAGTGAATAATATAAACATTATATCAGGTGGGGTTATGCAAAACCACAATACAATAGGGTTTCGGTCGATTTTGAGCCCGTGTAGATTATAACCCAGATAAAATAAAGTAAGCATATAATTATTCGATTAAAAATAAAAAAATGATTTCAGTGTGGGTTAAGGATAAACTTGTACTTATTTGAAGTTAAGATTAGTAAAACATATTATAAAATAGACATAAATGAAGAATTCGTTTGTCTGTTTGTTGATTTAAAAAATTACCAGTCCGATATGAAATAACCTTCTTAGTTTTATAGCCCAATTTTGAGGTAGCTCTTTGAACATCATTCTACGACCCTTACGAGCCAAGTAAAAAGGAGAAACGGCGTTTGAAACAGCAGGGCACCGCCAACATTTTTATAAAAAATTAAACTATAATATTTACGATGTAATATCCTTTTTTTTAACGTGGTAAAATCATCAAATGAGTCCTCCCACCCAGGGCAGAGCGAGAGGGACTGTCAGACTCGTACTGACTAAAAATCCACAGTGTCCTTCAAAAGCCCTTTACGTACTGGGGTCACGGTAAATAGTGAGACCCGCGACCCCAACGATGTAATATCCTAAGATTTCTTTATGAATTTTAATAAAGCCTTCCTGTGCGTATCTGTAATAACGGTTTCAGGATTAAACTGACTTATTACCTGGCTTATTACCTAGATTATCCTTTGCAAGCTGTGTTATGCTTTTAGCCAGCCTAGGATTAAGAACATTGCAGTACCAAGCTCGTTGATAGGGTTTAATAAGGCTTAGTATGAGGAACAATTATGTATGCTGGAGTGGTAGACCACAAACAGTGTTTCAAATAGTAAATACTGATTTAATTTTCTATATTCAAGAAACGTTTCGTGAGAGATTTGAGTCTAAACTTTTGTGAACATAAATTGATATTTATTTAATCTATATTTTTTATGATATCAATATTTTTTAAAGACATTAATAATTGATTTTGAAATATTCACTTTATTGTTCGTTTGATTAGTTTATTAAATAAAATGATATACATGTTTAAAATAAATAAATCAATAATTTTGAAAGCAGCGCCTTAACTGGCGACAAGTTTGAACCATAAAATATAAGAAACGTAATTAGAGTGGTATAATAATAAATTGCAATCAAAGTTCGGAACTATAAAGTTTCTCTGTGAGCGCGCCGCCAGTATAAAACCATTGAGTACGACTCAGAAACTGATTTTCTTTGACAAAACTCTTACAAGTAGGTAGGTACTAGACGGCGTACCTTAGTTTTCTCTTTATTTATTTGAAAGCTAGCCCATTGTGCGGATTCAAGAACTTTAATTCGTCCATTTGTCAAAAGTGTGATAAGTTAAACGAGGGTTTTTATACTTGGCTAGCGACCTACCTCAACTTCTTACAGGTACAATCTATATACTTACATATAATAAATCTGTAGAAGGATCAATTCTGTACATTGAAAATATTGAAAAAATAAATAGCGGGGGGTGTTGCTGGATCGATACCAAACCCAAATATATGATTAAAAAATTTTTTGTCTGTCTGTCTGTTTGTGCAGGCATCACGAGAAAACTAACGGTTCGATTTCGATGAAACTTGGTATAATTATTCCTTAGTATCCTGGGCATAACATAGGATACTTTTTATCCTGGAAAAATACGTAGAAAAAAAATCTTATTTTTCCGTTTTATTCATAGATTGTTCTGTTGAACCGCGAACACACGTTGCATTACCCGCAGTGGATTCAGCGCCGTAATATTTATAAGATGTCATTGTCAGAGTTACTCAAAATGGGGAAATAAACCATCCACGCGAAGACCGACATCCGCGCGGACGGAGTCGCGGGCGGAAGCTAGTTTGAAAATAAATTATAGCCTATGGTACTCGCTGACATTGTAGCATTCTAATCCTGATAACATTATTATGAAACGGGATTGTATTTTATGAGTTCACCCATTTCAATTAAACATGAAAAGATCTTATTTTTCTAATATAGTTTAGAATTTAAAATGGTAGAAAACATCTTAGATTAATCTTGAAGACTACATAATCAGAATCAGATGATGGTCTGTAATAATAATTCTCCTCACAATTCGACAACATATAAGGATCGTAGATATATTTTTACATTTCAAAATTGGGCATTATCGTAAACGTTCATTTGATGTTTTTCATAAGTACGAGTATAATAACTGCTGTACTCATCTATACTTATAATAAATCTGTAGAGAGGCCAATTCTGTACATGAAATATTTTTCAAAAATAACTATCAAGGGGTGATTAGGGATCGCTACTGATGCAAAAAATGCAATCAGTAAAATTTTTGTCTGTCTGTCTGTCTGTCTGTCTTTCTGTCTGTCTGTCTGTCTGTATGTTCGTTATAGAAACAAAAACTACTCGACGGATTTTAACGAAATTTGGCACAATTATTTTTTATACTCCTGGGCAGGTTATAGTATACTTTTCATTACGCTACGATCAATAGGAGCAGAGCAGTGAAGGGAAATATTGGGAAAACGGGAGAAGTTACTCCATTTTTTAAGCTTCCGTCGCGTGTGCAGCCTTAATGGTTAAAGCTATATAGAAATCATGTATGACGGAAATATTCTCCTTAAAATTATATAAAAACTAGCTTTTGCCCGCGGCTTCGCTCGCGTAGAATTTGGTCTGCCCCATTAAGTTACGTGACATTTTTTTTAATACTTATATTTTTTTATGTAACTTCACATCGTACATCCTAAATTTCAAACTTCAAAATTAGTTTCCATACAATCTTTGAACACCTATACCTAATATTTAGAGGGAATCTCTTGAGGGTGGAACTATCTGAATTCCTTTCTAAGTGCTCATTATTTTAGAGGGCCAAAGCCTGCCGGGGTCGTGGGACTTACGAATTACCGTGACCCCGGTACGTAAAGGGCTATTGAAGGACACCGTAGATTTTAGTCAGTCAAGTCTGACAGTCCCTCCCGCCCTGCCCTGGGTGGGAGGACTCATTTGATGATTTTACCACGATAAAAAAAAAAACAGAACTCTGCAAATTTCGAAATTCTACCAGTAGTTTCTTCATCAATCTTTACCTGTATGGTTTGTTTATAAAAAGTAGCCCTATGTCCTTCCCCGGGCTTGAGAATATCCTATCCAGCACAAACGGATTACTAAACACTGACTAATAAACAGGTCGGACCAATGTTACTTGCATTTAATCACTACATAGTATAAAACAACGCAGCTTTCTTTGTCCCGTGTAACGATCGACATCATTGCGCGATCACCGCCATTTATCGAGCATAAGGACCACTCGACATATAGTACTAATAGAATTATCTATACTCCGTTAATCATCTGCCTAGCGTTTTTCCCAATTATATTGAGGTCGGCTTCCAGTCAAACCAGATGCAGCTGGATATCAGTATTTTACATGGAGCGACTGCCTGTCGGACCTCCACAACCCAGTAACTGGGTAATACGATACCCCATGGTAAGATTGGCTGTCAGACTTTAGAGCTTCTGACAGTAACGACTGTCAAAGATCTTCAAATGACAGCTGGGACCAACGGCTTTACGTGCTTTCCGAGTGCTTTTTACCCATCCACAGACCAACCTCGGCAAGCGCAGCTTAACCCGTAAAAATATATAAGTATAATAAAAACTTTTTCAAAAAAAAATATAACCGCCTTCAAAAAGAACCACAAAAAAGGGTAAAATAATCTACAAAATAACTTTTATTTGGGAAGTCGATGGCAAAAAAAAACAATGAAATAAAAAATAACAAAGCCATTCGTTTTTTAGTTAAAATATTCAACCCAAATTCTTGCCAAATACATATAATATAATCCGTAGCACTGGTAATAACATCCCTCATGTACACAATAAGCTAATAAAATTCCCTATCTCAAAAACTACTGAACCGATTTTGATGAAACTTGCAGTATTCCCTAAGTTGAACGATACCAAGCACAAAAAAAAAATTAAATTGGATGTGAAGTTCCGGAGATATGCGAACAATGAATCAGTCGATGCCTACTCCTTACTGTTAAGGAGTTGTACCTTCCATCATCAGCTCAGCTACATAAGATAATGATTACCATACGCAAGTACTTAAATTACTTCATAAGATTTACGAAAAACGATGCGTGGGCCTATAAAATTTGAGGGTTGCCCTCGATTTCTCCAAGATCCAATCATCAGATCCTGATTTGGTGACAATGGGACCACACGGGAAGCATCAGCTTTCCAACAAAAAAAGAATCATGAAATTCGGTTCACTCAGTCGGTCGTAATGCGGTAACAAACATTAAAAAAAAAATACAGTCCTCCTTTTTTTGAAGTCGGTTAAAAACTATCCTATGTCCTTTCTCAAGTTCCAAACTATGTCTGTACCAAATTTAACACTAATCGGTTCATTAGTTTAGGCGTGAAGAAAAGACAGACAGACAGACAGACAGACAGACAGAGTTACTTTCGCATTTATAATATTAGTTAGGATTAGGATTAGGATTAGGATATTCCTTGACAGCATATGTCTATCTTTTATGGATGACTCACAATAACACGTGAAACTCCCGATAGCTTAGCAATTCGGAGCTTTCTGATAATATTTGTCTACTCTTACGTTTACAACACTCTCACTCATCCCTAATTAAAAAAAGTTAACATTATTACCTATTCAATAAAAGAAGAATCATGTAAATCGGTGTAGAAACACCAAAGTTATACATGAAATACGCTAATCACTGTCAGACTTGACTGACTAAAATCCATGGTGTCCTTCAATAGCCCTTTATGTACCGGGGTCACGGTAATTTGAGAGTCCCGCGACCCCGGCAGGCTTTGGCCCTCTACAGGCCCCGTCATTATGCTGACACTCCTTGAGGCGCGCGTGGAATACAACGCCGAGGACCCGGGCATGGTCCATGGTCGGACAGCGAGTCGCCCATTACTCGCCACCCGCATGCCCGCGCCTACGGTGGCCGGAGATCGTCTGCTGACGTCCGTCGCCGTGGGCGTCTACCACTGCGGCTGGGGTGGAGGGAGGACGCTGTCCTCTCCCACACGCGGGCCGCCTCCTCCTTCGCGAGCATGACTGCTTCACAGAAGGAGGCGACCGCTTCCCACTCCGTCTCGCCCCGCAGCATGGCCTCAACCAATGCCGGAGAGGTCTCCACCTATCGCCGTCGTGAGGACACGGCGGTGCTCTGCCCATCGGGGCAGTCCTGCACCGTATGCTCCACCGTGTCCTCCGGACGATCCTCGCAGTGGTGACGCCCAGGAGTTTCTTCCCTCCTTATCAGACACAGGTACCTCCCGAAACTTCCGTGTCCGGTGAGGACCTGCGTCATGCGGTAGGTCAGGACGCCGTGACGCCTATCCAGTCACTCCTCAAAGAGGGGTCTTACCGCCGCGATTGCGGTGTGCCCTTTTTACTTTTAGTCTTTGAATAGTTTATTTTTAGATTGTTTTGTTGTTATTTTATGAAATAGGTATTAGAGGTTTTGGTAGTGTTTAAATATATTATTAGTTTAAATTTTATTTCTTTACAGTTGAAGCAATAGTAGGTACGAATATCAGTTATTTTGGTAGTGTTTAATTATATTAATAGTTTACATTTTATTTCTTTATAGTTGAAGCAATAGTAGGTAAGAAATTAGTTATTTTGGTAGTCTACATCTACACTAATATTACAAAGAGGAAAACTTTGTTTGTTTGTTTGATTGTAAAGAATAGGCTCAAAAACTACTGGACCGATTTTAAAAATTCTTTACCATTCGAAAGCTACATTATCAACGAGTAACATAGGCTATATTTTGTTTTAGAGAAAAATAGGGATCCTAGAAATAAGGATCACAAGGTGTAAAAAATCAACTAGAAAAGTTACTTATTTTGAGTACGCTGCCTAAACTATAAAAGATAGAACCATAAAATGTTCTAATTAATCGTTGATCTTATAAATTTCTACAAAAAAGTCCGCGACACACTATATCTATCTATGTCGAGTGTTTGTGATGACTGCGTCGTCGATGTAAGTGTCGGTGTCTGTGAATAGACCTGGGAATCATGTTGCTGACCGTGTCTTTCCTGAGTAGGCTTTTTGCAGCGGTAACCGACATTCACGCGGGCGGAGCCGCGGGCGCCCGCTAGTTTAAAATATATCCTTCATTGAACCTAACATAAACGTACTTCACGTAGAATAAATATTTGTAGTATCTACCCACCTATATAAGCTTTCAATTCCTGAAGCATCAAAACATTCGAACCACAATATTTCCTCGTTTTTTTTTTTCAATAAAATGTAAACCCAATTATTTTTTTTTTTTTTTTATTGGGACAAACCCACCACACTATTCCCTAACCACTGCAACTCCTGTGCGCCAGAATCAACAGTGGCAACCAACCAGAAAAGGGCCGAGACAATGAAGCTCGACGTGTCCCGAAGAATGAATTTACCTGTCTTGGATCCTGCAACGAAATTAATCAGAAAAGAATAGTGGAGGAGTAGGAAAAAATATATGTTTCCACTTCCCTTCATGCAAGCAGGAGACAGAACAAAACAAGGCCAATAGGCACAAAGGGACATTACAACTGGGAGAAGCCCAGTTGCCTAGCACCACGGGTAAAATGACTACTAATATTAATGGGTCCTAAATTGTGAGCTGCTAAATTTGATTCCAATAATAGGTATGGCAAAAACGCTTGAACGCACGGAAGTTTGTTCGAGTTTCAACAAGGTCCGAGTAGTAAATGACTCCAGATGTAGTCTGAACAGTGTTCAACATAATATTACGTTCGTTCTGCCAAAGAATACACTCCCATAGAATATGATGTGCTGATTGTTCATATTCACAGTCAGATGTCGAACATTGACAAAAAGGCGAGGGAACAAGCTTGAAGGAAAATAATTTACTTTTAAAGTTACCATGTCCCGTGAGAAATTGGGCAACACAGTGATCCACCTCCAGCCACGTCCTAGCCAGCCGCTCACGAACGGATGGAAAGAACTGGTGGAGGTGCCGCCCCTTGATAGAATTATCCCACCTACTTTGCCATTCGGATAAAAGATCCTCCCAGACGTCGCTCTGGGGTTTGAATAATCTAGATATCTTATCACGGTCACGTTGAGGTAGAAAATCAGCATCAGTAGTCTCCCGTGTGGAAAAGTACATTGCAGCACGTCGCTGTACTTCAAGATCGACTGGAAGAACACCAGCAAGTACCGGTAAAGCTTCAGTACTGACGGTTCTATACGCTTTACTTAAGAATAACAAAGCCAAGCGCTGGCTTTGAAGCAATTTACGTCGTGCCGCCCCTATGGTGGCCCTATCGGCCCAAACAGGTGCTCCGTAGCACATACAGCCCAAGTAAGTAGCACCATAAATAGTTTTTAAGGTTAAAAACGACAAACCCCAAGTAGATTTGGATATTCTCGTTAGGGCATAAAAATTATTTTTAGCTTTTTCACCAACTGTTTTTATATGTTCTATGAATGTGAAATTCCTCTCTAAGACTAAACCAAGATAGCACACCGATTTCTTTTTCTTAACGGGAACATTATTGAATTTAATACTAGGCCACGATTTAAGGTCACCTTTTAAAATGAGTTGATAGGTTTTATGTGGTGCAAAGGTCAGACGGTTACGATCGCCCCACTGTGATATTAATCGTAGGCAAGTGTCAGCCAAATTCTCGAGTCCAGCACGAGTACTCGACTGAATGAGCAGAAGGCCATCGTCCGCATAACCAGTTAAAGAACAACCACTTGGAAGTGGAATCGCGAGGAAATCATCGAAGCCTAGATTCCATAAATAAGGACCGATAACCGAACCTTGAGGACAGCCCATGGTGAGAGGTTTCGATATGGAATGATGTCCGAGTTTAAGTTTCGCGGATCCATTAGAAAAGTACGAACAAAGGAGATTAAATATATTATTATAGCAACCACGAGCTTTTATTTTAAGTAGTAGCATTGGCCACCACGCGTTATCAAAGGCCCCGGAAATATCTAAAAAGATCCCAACTACGTACTTGTGTTTAGAGGTATTAACCATATTTCTAACAGAAAGTGCCGCGTCAACGGTTGATTTCCCGATAGTAAAACCGAATTGATTTTTATGGAATTTGGGCCCGTCCGGTAACAATCGTGGGACGATAAGACGCTCCAAGAGCTTTCCCAAAGATGGTAATAAAGTTATGGGCCGGTATGACTTAGGGTCATCTGGTGGCTTGTCGCCGCTTTTAGGTATTATTCGTATAAAGCCATGTCTCCATATACGAGGAAAAACGCCTTCAGAAATACACCGGTTGTAAACAGTTAATAACGCGTCACCCGCTGTTTTACACGCTTCTTTTATCATACGATTAGATATTTTATCTTCACCTGATGATTTGTTAAGGGGCAATCTCCTAACAACATTCATTAATTCGTCAGTGGATGGAAGGTCTGACGCTGGTGATTCAGGCGGGACTGTTGCCCATGCTCTAATTTGTTGGTGGTAGTCATTATCATTAACAGGTGAATCATCAGGGATAAGAGTATTTAATAAAACTTCCGTTGTTTCTTCAATACCGGCGGTGTGTTTATTATTTACTTTAATATTCTGAACATACGCGAGGTCGATCGATCGATTGGCTTTAAACTCATGATATAAAGGAGACCACGGACCTTCTTTTTCTAATTTATCGACTACTTTACGCAACAAATTACCCTTAGATTTTTCAACCGATGCTCTGTAACGGGACTTGGCAACTCTAAATGTATTTAAAGCAGTGGTTAGCGAGTCTCCGGTGACTTGGCGTTTTTTAAGCTTATTAAGATGTTTACGCGCTCGACGATAGGTTTTACGCTGTTCGGTTAGGTAGTCACACCACCAATCACATCTACGTATATTGGTCATAGGTCCGCGACCAATGGCAATGTCAGCACAGTAAGTGAAGGTGTCTGACATAATTTCAGCACTTTCTTCGGCTGACAGCCCATCACGAGTGAACTCTTTGGCGTGACATGCAAAAAGCGATCTAAAGAATTCCCAATTAGCACCTTTACTTTTGTACCTAAAATTACCAATGACATGTGAGGAACCCTGAATAGAAACCGGAACAAACTCGTAAACGATCAAGCGATGATCACTACAAGACGCGTCCGGTAGGACACGCCACCTATCCAAGTGTACGTCTGCACTAGAAAGTGTGACGTCAATACAAGATTCGCCCATTTGGCTGCAAAAAGTAGGTGGTGCGTCGGGGGTGTTGTGAATAGTTAGGTTCATTTCAGCAATGAAGTCTTCAACAGCGCAGCGCCGTTCGTAATCCGTGGACCGAACTTTGCCATACCACAGGGACGAGGACGCATTAACGTCTGCACCTACGATAACTTTGCAGCCCGCGAGTGACCGCAAGACGTGACGGAGATTATGTATGTGAGGACCAACAGGGTCTGAATATTGAAAGTAGCAGCTCACAACGTAAACTTTAGAACTAGCGGATGAGACTTCCACAACCGCGCAGTGTCGATTCATGAGGTTTCGTAAAGACGTTACTGTATAGTTAGAAGAACGTGACACGTAAATTCCGGCTCGTGCCTTGTTATCCAACTGAACTACCTTGTGACGTAAGCGCGTGTTTTGGTATTGTTCTTGAACCAATACAATATCTAAATTATAATCGATAATTAATTTGTCCAATTCAGAAGTCGCCACCCTATCGTTGTGTAGATTTAATTGACCTATTATTAAACTATCCATTATATTAGTAATTAGTGTTGCGTATTAACTGTTCGAGCCTAACTTTATAGGTGGTACACTGTTGGGACCCGCATCGATGGTCAAACGGTTTTTTAATACGTTTACACGCCGCACATACTGGTGTAAAATTTAAATTATCCTTATGCGGGCATTCTTTTGTTTCATGTGCTTCAGAGCAATTAGCACAGGTAGGCGATTTATTAACGCAGTATTTTTTCACGTGACCGAATTGCTGGCAATGTAAACAACGAACTACATCGATATCATCAAAAAATCGGCAAGTCGCGAAGTCAATAAAAAGCTTCTCTTTGGTACTAATTAAATGCTTTCGTATGGCGTTGTCGATTTCAATGCCTACCCACTTCCGGCCATTATCTAATGCACGTCTACGTATAATTTTTGTCGACTTAATAAAGTCTTCCTCACTAATTGCCAATTCGTCTTTAATATTTTGACGGTACAACGCATGCAGAAAAGGTTTGTCTTCCATTGAGGATGGGACGTCTTTAATTAATAAACGTGGCCTGCGGCCTTTCGGTTTTTCAAGTCTTAACCCGGCAGTCCTAATAGCATCAACCGACTCAAGTTTACTTATTTGACTATCGTTAGCGACACGTAATACAACGCCCGATTTCGCGATTTTTTTCATGCCAACTATTTGAAAACCGTCGTCAGTTGGATTAATTGCTTTTTTAAGCGCTTCTTTAGTGGCTGAGGAAGTCGCGAATTCAGCTGACCTTTCGTTGGAGGGGTATGCTATTACACACGGCAGCGGTGGTCTAGACTCCATCACTGGAGCGACCTTAGGCAGACGAAGTTTCAGAGAATCTGAATAAGAAACTTTGTTGAAATCTGTTTTAACAATACTGACATTATTATTTAATTTGACTTTGTCCAATTCGCGCTCCATATTTGCTAACTTTGTTTCATTTGAAGACGACCGTATGGCTAACAAAGAAACAATGGACGTAATCCGCTGTGTCATGTCCATAATCGCGGATTTATTGGCTACATTAATACGGGATCCTTGATCGCTCACGAGGTCGTTTATTTTTGACAAGTATGCAGATGCCTGAGTAACTAAATCGCAGTAGTCTTCGTTTGAATTACTGACATTATTTATTGATAACGGCGATTTTTCGGCAGAATCGGTCAGATGTTGTCTCTTCGGCCTATCTTCAGGTGTTAAATAAGACGGAGACAATTCGGTAAACAAGCGTTTAGAGTAAGCGGAGGTCGGTGACCTGGGAGGTTTATTTACACGTCGCGAAGTCCCCCCGCCACGGTCTGGCGGATCATCATTACTGGACAACATTTTTAAATCAAAATGACAAAACGATTTAAATCAGATCGTAAAAACAAGACGAAACAACAAGACTTTTTTTTTTCCTTACGCGGTACCCCCACACCCAAAAAATAAAAAGTACTCACCGAGCGCTGATGAACTAATTTAAAACTATATTTACCAATTAAATACGCGTAATAACACTTAAAAAAAACTTACAATACCAACACTAAACACAAAGGCACACAGTTAGGATCAATTCACGAGCCGGTAATTGATAACGAGACACGAAAAACGTAATTATTAACGGCAGCGATACAAATCACATCTACACGGCGCAATTGCACAGAGGGAAGTGAACCCAATTAGTCACTCGTATGCCTACGATGAGGGGTGATAAGACAGGAAACCTCCACGTGCGTCCGTGGACTGGAGTTCCCTCTCGGATACGTCCGGGGGGAAGACCAGTTTGCGGACGGTGAGTAATGGGTAAGCTCGCCGTCCGACCAAGGACCAAGCCCGGGTCGGTGGCGCGTCGTGTTTCACGCGTCATCGACGAGGCCCAATGCCTGCTGGGGTCGCGGATTTTTTCTTAATCCAGGTTACCGCGGCCCCGGAACGTAAAGGGCATCCGAAGAAGCACGGGTGGATTTTAGTCAGTAAGAGTCTGACAGTCCCTCCCACCCCACCCAGAGCGGGAGGACTCATTTGATGAATTTGCCACCCTAAAAAAAAATGCCTACGATGAAAAAAAAAATGTATAGAAAATCCCTACTTTTACTTCCCTACCTATTACTCAAGCGCAATGCGCCTAAGCGACCCGATTAAATGGAACACTTGTAAAGTCATGAACATAATTATTAATTACTATTGAAGCGCAAGGCTTCAGTCGCGCTAATTACCACTTCAAATAAATTAGTTCTAGTATAATTAGTTGCTTTAATTATGACACCTAATGAAAGATTTATTAGCTTTTATTTTCATTTAGTTTTACTATTATGTTGGTGCTTTTCGTATTTACTATTATGTTCGCTGGAGATATTAACAGGTATTTTTTTAATAAACTGTGTGTCATATGTAAATGACGAAGATGTTAAACCAAGTCTATATAGGTATAGATTTATGCTATTTTTGACAAAAAGCATTTTACAGCTAGTTCAATCTAAATTATTCAGATGCATTGAAGTTTCAAAGCTTCGAGTATTTACAGACTATTCGTTGTAAGTCCGACCACTGAAGTAAAATTTTGGTCGAATTCGCGACAAACTGTAAACATTCAGTGTGGACACATGTGACTGGAGAGTCAATACTGCCTGATTTTGAGTACGTTTGCTATCCAGGCCGGACCGTCTTGGAAAAGCTTGCTACATGTGTTATTCAACTATGTTTTAACTCTTTTGTTAGTTAGGTGATTGAATGTGGTATTTTAGTATTATTTTTGTAGAATAAAAATTGACCCAAAAATGGATGGAAGGCGAGTTATGGGTGACTCGTCGTCCGATCAAGAACCATGCCCGGGTCGACGAAGCAGCAATGTGTCACGAGTCTGACAGCCCTTACCGTCTCGGCCTGGGTGGGAAGACTCTGCTGATAATTTGACGAAGGAAAAAAAATGGATACTTTATGATTTATGTGATATATAAACAAATATTTTCCAAAGCAATTCATCGCTTAAATATCTATTTTCGGCAAACAGTCCTATCACTATTATACCACTAAAATACTCACTAACAACCCTTGTTTACTGAAGGCAACAATTAAATTTAATTAACCCTATTATTATTATTATTAATTATAGACATTGGAGTGCGACGAATGATGTCATCAGAGCTCCTCATTGTCGACCGACATGACAGCCCGATTGTTTCATACGCTCTGTTGACCTGTCAGATTAATTGACTAATTATTTCTTGGAATCGCTATGATCTTTATTGATCGGGAAACTGTTCTTGGAACAACTTTTGATTAACGTCTTCAGCGAACCGGTTTCACAATCTAATTAAGTTAGGCTTCAATTTAAAAGCTCATCAAAAATTATTTTTGTTTACAAAAATGGATAAATGCTCACCTAATCTAAAACTCGCTTTAGCAAGATTTCAGGGACACCCCGAAGTTTGGTTTGGTTAGGTTCTTTTAAACCCAGCAAACAGAAATAGAAGCCCCGCTCCGCGGGTCTTCTTCTACTCTACCTAAGTCCATTTTTTTTTATTTTGACAGAAAACAGGTTAATTTCTACAATACTTTATGGCACACAATTTGGTACAAATTTATCCATTTTGGCAGATATTTAGTTTTTTGGTTAAAAATAAAAATAACAAGCCATTAAGTTATTTTGTCTATCAGGATCATTCTCTGTTTGAAGAGTTATATACAACAATATTTTTAGTATATGCGAAACCTGAATATAATTTGTTCAGAATCAGGAACTGAAACGATTCCAGTAATTTTTACACCATGTTGTATTTTGTTCCAAAAATATTTTAATTAAATTTTATCACCACTTTATTACAATACAATCACTATAAGGTTATGTCCGTATTGCCAAACTATTATCAATGAGTGTACGACACAGGAGGCGCAGGTTGAGCGAAGGTACCGCACCTCGCCGCGAAATTAGGATATTTTTGAACGGGCAACCAGGTAACATAACAAGCTTATAACTTTATGATTTTTCATGATACAGTTTTTAAATTTTGTACATAGATTCCTTACACAAAAATACTAGACAGGTGTATCGGGTTTCGCATAAAGAAAAAATAAGGTTGTATATGTAGTGATGTTTGTGTGACTATTTACCAGGCATAGTAGACACATAGTTGCCCAAGGCAAGGCTTTTCATTATGTTAGTCAGTGTGCAAACATCCAGAGTTGAAAATAGATTTCCAATAACCGTTCTAGAACATTGTCATAAGAGAGACCAAAATAGCTATGTTTTGTAGAAGGATTGGTAATCGTTATTGCAATAATAGTCTAAAATCTATCTATCTATCTATACTTATTCTTAGGGACCAGAAGCGGAATATATTTAAAAAAAAACAAATCGCACAGTAACCTAAAAAGTTATATTTCTTACAAATGATTAATAATTAACAATTAGCAGACATAAATAACAAGTACATAAGAACGTTCCTGATCAACACTATAACTCCTCTAAAACACGTCCGTCGTGTCCGAAAGCCAGCAGCAGAAAGGGGCGCTGTCTTTTTTTTTTTTTTTTTTTTTTTTTTTGATATGGCCTCTCGTAGCACAACAACTCTAGAAGGTTGATGCTACTTAACCGGACAATCCTGCGGTGGCCAAAAATTACTTTAAGGCCCCCAGCCAGGGCTTACAACTAAAGTTCAATTAAATGAACGTCACTAAGGGCACCCCCTGCGGGGTTCGGGCCTAGGCTTAGTGCGTCATTGAGGGGGGGGCAGCAAGGGTCAGGCTGGGTCGAATTATTATTTGGGGAATTTAAAGCTACTTGCTCAGCTTCGCGAGCTGGCTTGTCGAGCAAGGGTCGGGCAGTAGTATTACTGGGAGTTCGCGGTGGGCCTCGTCGGCGGGGCCGGAAACGCGGTCGGTATCTGTATTTGTGTTTTCGAATTGTGCTAGTTTCCCTACAGCTCTCTTGGAGGAGGGTTATGGGATCGTCTGGATCTAACAGGGTATGCCTAGGGCGACGGATTTTCCCTATTCTAGTTGGGGTGTATCGGGCGGCCGATGAGATGAGCGGGTTGGGATGCTTCTCGGCTGAGTCGAGAAAACGCTTTGTAAGGCGTTTCATAATCTGTTTTATTGTAGGGATTTTAAGATCGACATGGAGTCGCTCGTTCCTAATAAACCAGGGTGAACCCGTGGCCTTTCGGAGAAACCGGTTCTGTAGGGTCTGCATCCTATGGATGTGATGGGATTTTGCATGCGCGAACACTGGGCACGCGTATGTCAGAATGGGCCGAATGCATGCGGTGTAAATACGCAACTTGCACTTGAGTGACAATTTGCTGCGTGCATTCAGCACCGAGTGGAGTCTACCGAGAGCGAAAGCGGCCTGCGAGCGAACCGTCTTTATGTGCTCTCCGAAAGATAGACGTTGGTCTAGGATGACCCCTAGGTATTTGGCTTGCTTCTCCCAAGGGATAGGCTTGCCGAACATAGAGATCGGAGTGGGCTGGGTTGGGATGGATGTGTGGGGTCTGTAGAACATGACCGCCTGGCTCTTATCGGGATTTACTTCGATTCTCCATTTCCGGAACCAAGCGCCTAAGGCGTTTGCGGATTTCTGGAGAGTCGTGGCTATTCTTTGAGGGCATCTGCCTGAATGATAGATGGCGGTGTCGTCAGCGAAAAGAGCGAGCTGTGACGGTTTGCCTTTGGGGATGTCGCTTGTGTAGAGCGTAAACATTAATGGGGATAACACGGAGCCTTGTGGGACCCCGGCTAGGATCGGGTGTGGGGTGGAGAGTGCACCTTCGATGCGATAACTGAAACTGCGATTCGACAGAAAGTCCCGTAGTATCAGTACGAGACGATCTGGCACACCGAGCTGATACAACTTGTATATCAGTCCGTTGTGCCAGACCTTGTCGAATGCTTTCGCGATATCGAAGAACAGGGCACCGGTCACGCTGCCCAGTTGTCGGTGGGCGAGAGTGTGTTCTATTATGCGGTGCACCTGTTGGACACAAGAGTGTCGGGCTCTAAAGCCGAACTGCTCTTCCGGAATCAGACTCTTCGCCTCGGCATAATCCTTGAGTCGCTTATAAATAAGTCTCTCGTAGATTTTGCCTAATACGTTGAGTAGACTGATGGGGCGGTAGCTACTGGGAGCGGATTTGGGCTTACCCGGCTTTGGAATGCCGATTACGGTAGCTCGCTTCCAAGCTTGTGGGAACATGTTATTTACTAATGCGCCATTGAAGATGGCTGTCATTAGCACTATTAGGACGGGGGGGAAGAGTTTGTACACCTTATTGGTGATACCATCAGAGCCAGGGGCCTTTCTCGGTTTCAGTCCCTTGATGATCTCCCTCGCCTCGTCTGGAGTGACGGGGGGTAAGGGGTCGGTCAAAAGGGGCGCTGTCAGCGCGCCACGTCTTTTTATACGCTTTCACTTGAAGCGGGTAGGTTAGGAGGGAGAACATCTAAGACGGCCGTTCCTGACAGCGTGGCGTCCTCGACCGCAGCATCATTCCCATTAGATCCATCTCCTGTAACCTGGTCGTCATCATTGTTTGGATCATCAGCATTATCTGAAAATACACAAGATCGACCACACGGGAAATTTAAATAATACGACCATCATGGTTTAAAGCTAATTCAACCCGAAACAGTTACAAGCGCAAGCGTGCACTCAAGCGCCAGCAACAAAAGCCATTAGTGATGATTTATGAAATTGAAACAGCTTCAAACCAGAGATGCTGATATTCACATATTCGATGCATCGCTAATGACAGAATCCGGATTTCCATCACTCGCCATACATCGTTATCGACAGAGGCCCAAACGTTTGCTTATCTTTTCACAAATACATAGTAGAGGCCCAAAGGTTATGCTTTCTATGAATTCGTGACACATTGCGTCATTGAGACAGAGGCCCAAAAGTTCTGCATGTCTCCGCTATGACCGCAAAACAGAGCAGAGGCCCAAACGTTAGCATGCTTAAAACAAAACAACTCACCACTCTCAAAGAAAGCTGAGCACGTGTCCGGCGTCCACTCGCCACGCCATAACATCATGTGTTCGGCGGCAGCTTGAGTCTTTTTGCCATAAGACCCAGCTAGTAACTCTAGCTCATATCGGTGATGTGGCAGCGCTCGGACAACCTTATATGGGCCACGCATGCCGGAGTCAAGTTTCCCAGTAGTCTGGGCAACTTTACTTACAAAGACAAAGTCACCAACGGCAAACGTACGTGGCTCCCTTCGATCTACATTTACATAAGCATCCTGATAATGCTGATTCGCTGCGAGAAGCTCAGATGCTCGTTGCCTCCTCAAAGATAACAAGGCTTCCCTGTTGGGCTGGGAGCTTTCGAGTGCCACGTCTCGCACCAAGGATCTGATAACGGGGGTAGCTGCGTCTATGCCCACCAGCAGCTGGAGCGGTGAAGTCTGGGTAGTGGCTTGTTTAGAGATGTTGAGGGTGAGCTGCACCTTCCAGAGCACATCGGACCATTGCGAGCCTTTACTGCCCACCTCGATCCTCAGCATGTTAAGAACGGTTCGGCAGTATCTTTCTGCTTGACCATTCTCGCGATGCATACCCGGCGTGATAAAGTGAATGGAGGATCCCAGCTCTGAAACCCAATCTTGAAAAGCCCTACTATCAAACATTCTACCACGGTCACATATTATCATAGATGGGGTACCAAATAATGATACTACGTTAGAGAATACACGCTTTAACTCATTGGCGTCTTGTTTATATAAGGAGTATAGCAGACAATACTTGGAAAAGGCATCTATTACAATTAAAACGTATTTAAAACCGTTTGAATCTGGAAGTGGTCCAAGAACATCGGTATGTACAATGGAAAAAGGTATTTCTGGCTTGGACCATGATTGGATTGGCTGAGACGGAGCCCTAGGAACCCTTTTATGTGCCAAACATACAAGACAATGGCCTATACACTTCCTCACAAATTGCCGGAGGCTCGGAAACCAAAAATGGCGCAAAATTAAGTCGGTAGTTCTGTCAATGCCAATGTGATTATGTTCGTCATGGAAGACCCTTAACAAACTGAGCCTATGACCCTTCGGGATGAAGCACAAGAGTCGCGGCTCTTCCCCAGTAGGTGTAAATTTGTAAAAAAGTAAATCATTTTTGATTGTGTACCTCGTCTGGTCTAATTGCCCTTCCCTTAATTTAGACATCAATTCCTGAGTCTCTTCATCAGCGGTTTGAGCAACCTTTGCCCAGTTATTCGGATTTCGGATGTGAGAGACACTATCGGTAACAGGAAGAGGGTTACGGCTTAAGAAATCCGCGTGTTGCATTAAGGAACCCTTTCTATAGATTAGAGTGAACGTAAAATCTTGCATGTAAACCCACCAGCGCGCAACCCGAGGCAACAAGTCTTTCTTTCGCTCTGTTAGCTTTAAAGAATTGCAATCCGTCACTATCTTGAAGTTAATACCAATAAGATAGTGGCGAAAATGCTGGAGCGCACGTACAACAGCCAACGTTTCCAATCCATAGCTGTGGTACCGCGGCTCCGCGCCCTGAGTGGACTTACTAAAGTACCCGACAACCCTCTTTCTCCCACCGCTATGCTCTTGGATCAAAATAGCACCTAATCCGACAGCACTAGCGTCAGTGTGAAGTTCCGTAGGCAATCGGGGGTCAAATATTGCTAGAACCGGTTCGTTGGTAAGACAACTTATAACATAATTGCGAGCTGCGTCCTGTTCAGAGCCCCACGAAAAAGGTTCACCCTTCCTCAGCAGCCTTGCTATACTTGCTGTCTTAGAGGCATAACCAGCAATATAACGGCGAAAATACCCCGCGAGCCCAAGAAACTGGCGAACCTCTTTCGCACTTGTAGGTTTAGGAGAACGTACAAGCGCGTCTACTTTACCTGGACTCGGCCGTACCTGACCATGCCCAATCAGTCGTCCTAGGTATTCAATTTCTACGTCTAGAAAAGTACACTTTTTTAAGTTTATGGAAAATCCCGCGGCTTTAAGAATCTGTAAGACTTCTCTTAATGTTTTAAGACCTTCGTCTACCGAGTTGGACAGGATCAGTACATCATCAATATATGTTAGGACCCTGCCACTGTCAATGAGAGGTTTTAATGTCTTAGATATAATTCTCTGATAGACGATCGGGGCATTTGCCAGGCCATATGGCATTTTTAAATATTCATATTGCCCTTCAGGCGTTACGAAAGCAGTTTTACTTATTGAATCATCATCCTTCATAGGCACCTGGTGAAAACCAGTGGCCATATCAAGGCTGGTGAAGATCCTGAAGCTACCAAGTCTATCGATATGGTCGTCGATCAATGGCAAGGGAAACCTTTCTTTAATGGTAATGGCATTAAGTGCTCGATAGTCGACGCACATCCTATCGCTCCCATCCTTCTTCTTAACGAGGATGATTGGACTCGCATAATCGGATTGCGATTCACGGATTATTGCCTTGCTGAGCAAATCATTGATAATATCGCGAAACCTATTTTTTTCGTCTACCGAAAGCTTATAAGGGCGGTGGCTTATCGGGGCGTTAGATGTTAATTTTATCTCCATGCTACCTGTGTTCACCGTGGACGTTGCTGTGCCGGAAATAAACAAATCAGAAAACTCTTTGATAATTCCCAGCAAACGATCCCTATCGGCACCCACCAATGGAGTCTTGATACACTCATCATTCACAGTGTTCACAAGCTGCACAGATGACTGAATGTCTGACCTAGTAAGCCGCTGCTCACTACTGGTACGAGTGTAAATCAACCCTTCACGATTCAGAACATCAGTTCCAATTAGAATAGGTGCATTGATACATTCAGAAGGGACAACGTATAAATCAATTTCCAGTGACACCTCTGGGAACTCTACGACAGTAGTAATGACAGAGGTTGATTCAACTACCTGACTTCCGATCCCGCGCATCAAGCGATAAACTGGTATACGATTAAAATTAAAATGTTTAAGTGCCTTTTCAGAGATCAAAGAAATATCAGAGCCGCTGTCTATTAAAACGTCAACAGGCACCTTCTGTATAACGGCTGAAATCACGTTATTTTGCCTGGGGTCGATTCGGAGCAAAAATTTATCTCACTCGTTTTCTTATCCTTACTCTCAGAGCGCTGTTTTTGGAAACACGAGTCGATTGAATGCCCATCACGTTTACAAAAAGTACAGCGTTGAACGGGTTTCTTGGATTTATCGCTTGAGGTCGGTTGAGCCGCTTTAGAGCTACTGGGATCCCGATCAGAGCTGCTTTTAGACTTTTTGGGACAGTACCATTTCTTATGACCCGTTTTGCCGCAAAGATGACAAGTGATATTGCTATCGTTTGACTTAGGAGCCTCACGTTTACGTTGGTTAGACGAGTTATTAGAAGAGACACGAGCAGCATTGCTGTCAGTTTTGGGTTTGACGTAAGCTGATAGATATTCCACAAGATCTTTACATGCTAGCTTAGCGTTGGTTGCCGCAGCCTTGACTTGGGGATCACTGATACCTCTTATAACAATGGCGGATTTTAACTCATCAGATAAACCCTGAACTATATTGAGACGCAGCAAGGATTTACGTGCGTATTCTGCATAAGTTGGGTATCTGTTTGAGTTCGAGCACATAGTCTCGTAAAGTATGGATGCATGATCTATGTTACGGGGACAAAGGGATCTAAATTCAACCTTGAAGTTACTCCAAGATCTATCATTCGTCACCCAGTCATTCAACCACGACCCTGCATCACCACGCAAACAAGAACCTATCCGTCCTAGGCACTCCCGATCATCCCAATTATTCATCAGTCGGGCACGGTCAACCTCAGCGCACCAGACATCAAAATCTTGGACACTTGGATCAAATGGTGATATGTAAAAGTTATGAGACCTGGATTTTAAAAGCGCACCCAAAGCACCAACAATACTGCTCGCTACTTCATTATTCTGGCTTTGCACGTCAGCTGTACACGTGTTATTCTCGACCCGTGTCATACCCGAACCTTGCTCACTAGCAGGGATTGGTGCGACCTGAAGGGAAGACGATAACTGGCTTTCACTAGTTGGACGCAACGGAATATCACTACCAGATGCTGCTGGTAGTCTACGCTCAATTACTTCTAGCCTCGTAAGTATTTGATCAAGACCTACATCACGCGAGTTGTCGTGGCGGTTATTAGAATTTTCATGATATCTCCGGGAGCGAGAGCGACTATGCGGGCTATGCGAAATACAACGACGTCTAAATGATTCATCTCTACGGTCTATTGAGCTGCTTCTACGGCGGTGTACAACAATCGGCGGCGTGTTACGATTATTCGAATTATCACCACGTTTCCTGCGAGAACCGCCACTAGATTGTTGTTCACGAGATTGTCTACGTCCTTTAGACCGAGGCAAATGCCCTGGCATTTTGTAAGAAATACAACTTCGGTACTTACGGTTGAAAGTCTACCCACAATAATCACAACACTTTTACTTGAACACTGTTATCGAATATTTGAACAGGATAGCGAACAAATTTAAAGCACGTGGCTATCCCACTTCTGATCTTAGGGACCAGAAGCGGAATATATTTAAAAAAAAACAAATCGCACAGTAACCTAAAAAGTTATATTTCTTACAAATGATTAATAATTAACAATTAGCAGACATAAATAACAAGTACATAAGAACGTTCCTGATCAACACTATAACTCCTCTAAAACACGTCCGTCGTGTCCGAAAGCCAGCAGCAGAAAGGGGCGCTGTCTTTTTTTTTTTTTTTTTTTTTTGTGTATGGCATCTCGCAGGTCAACCTAGAAGAGGTTGTGAGCTGCTTAACCGGACTTTTCTGTAGAGATGCCTTAAATTACTTTAAGGCCTCCAGCCAGAGCTTACAAACTAAATAAAAACTACAAACTAAGTGACCGCACGCTAAGGGCACCCCCTGTGGGGTTCGGACCTCGGCTTAGGGCGTCACTGAGAGAGGACAGCAAGGGACAGGCTGGATCACAATGGTTCATTATTTAGGGACTGATTTTTAAAACTCTACGGCTCAGCATCGCGGGCTGGCTCTTGCGAGGGACTGGGAGGGCATTGATTCGGACGTCGCGACGGTCGTCCTCGGCGGCGAGGACGAAATGACGGGATCGGTTTACGCTTGTGTTTTCTGAGCGTGCTAGTTTCCCTACTGCTCTCCTGGAGGAGAGTGATGGGGTCGTCGGGGGTGACAAGAGTATGCCTTGGTCGGCGAATTTTGCTGATACGAGACGGTTCGTATCGAGCGGCCGCTGCGACTAGGGGATTGGGGTGCCTGATGGCAGAGTCAAAGAAACGCTTGGAAAGGCGTTTCATGAATTGGAGAATGGTGGGGATTTTAAGGTCGAGGTGGAGGCTATCGTTGCGGACATAGAACGGGGCTCCCGTGACTTTCCTAAGATAACGGTTTTGAAGGACCTGCATTTTATAAAGGTGGCGGGGATTGGAGTGCGCGAATATGACACCGGCGTATGTCATGATGGGGCGGATTACAGCGGTATAGAGGCGAATTTTGCATTTAAGCGATAATTTGCTTCTCGCTGTAATCATGAAGTGGAGCCTGCTTACGGCAAAGGCAGCCCGATTACGGGCTGCTTTTATGTGGGCGCGGAAGGACAGATTACTGTCGAGGATAACGCCTAAGTACTTGGCTTGCTTCTCCCAAGGGATAGGCTTACCGTACATGGTTATCGGACTGAGGGGGCGGAGGGGAAGTCTTTTGAGCGGCGACCTAAAGAGGACCGCCTGACTTTTATCAGGGTTAACCTCAATTCTCCATTTCCTAAACCAGTCGCCGAGGGCGTTGGCTGCGGATTGGAGGGTTTGGGCTATAGCGGTTGGACTTTGACCAGTGTAATATATGGCCGTGTCGTCCGCGAAGAGAGCTAACTGAGCCTTTTTGCTCTTGGGAATATCGCTAGTGAACAGCGTGAATAGGAGGGGCGAGAGGACTGAGCCTTGAGGGACACCGGCTCGGATAGGGTGAGGGGAGGAGAGGGCATTCCCGATGCGATAGCGGAATGTGCGATCTGACAAAAAGTCTCGCAAGATGAGCACGAGACGGTCTGGCACACCCATTTGGTAGAGCTTATATAATAAGCCATTGTGCCAGACCTTGTCGAAGGCTTTCGCTATGTCGAAGAATAGACCGCCAGTCATTGCACCGCGTTGGAACCCAGCGCTAATGTGCTCGACTATCCGGTGGACTTGATGGATGCACGAGTGACCGGTCCTGAAGCCGTATTGCTCGTGAGGAATGAGGCACTTGGCATCGGCGAAATCTCTGAGTCGCTTATAAATAAGTCTCTCGTAGATTTTGCCGAGAACGTTCAGGAGACTGATGGGACGGTAACTCGTGGGCTCAGACTTGGGCTTGCCTGGCTTAGGGATACCGATAACAGTGGCCTCTTTCCATGCCTGGGGAAAGATGTTGTTGCTCAGAGCGCCATTGAAGATGGCGGTCAATAACATAACGAGCTGGGCGGGGAGGATTTTAAATACCCTATTATTGATACCGTCCGACCCGGGAGCTTTCCGGGGTCGGAGACGTTTTATGATGTCCTGCACTTCGTCTGGAGTGACTGGAGGCAGAGGATCATCAGGGTCTTCTACGGGAGGGAGGGAGGTCCTACGTTGGACTTCAGAGTCGACCTTGAGGAGGTGACTTTTGTCTACCGGTTGGGTGCTGGGAGAGCACTGGGATTCCAGACTGTCGGCCAGGCATTCGGCTTTTTCAGAGTCGTCAAAGGCGACGCTCTTATCGGGACGGTTGAGGGGAGGCATAGTGGCCTCTTCGGTGGCACGCAACTTTCGTTGCAGCTGCCAGAAGGCTAAATGGGTGGGCTCGAGATCGCTCAGCATCTCATTCCAGCGGTTCGAGCGAAGCTCAGCGATGCGTTTCTTTACAGCACGCTGTAAATTGCGCATGTGAGCCTTGTTCGAGTCGCATGGAAAGTTGCTGTAGGCACGGATGGCCGCGTTCTTCTCGGTTATCAGTTCACGTACGTCATCGGGAAGTTTCCAGCGATGATCGTTCATCTCTGGGACTTCCCGTGAGCAATCCGTCAGTACGGATTGCACGTGTTCTGTAAACGAGTTGATCGCGGCCGTCGTGTCCGCGACGGAGACTATGTGGTCGGGGATAGAGTCCAAGTGAGGTGACGAGGTTGATTTCAGCTTATCGCTTACTTTCTTCCAGTCAGTTATCACTTTGGTTGGAGGAGGCTGGCTGGGGTCGGAGGGACCCGAGCGAGGGATTAAGTGCAGGAGCACTGGACGGTGGTCAGAGTCTAGCTCGTGTAGCGTCTCAATAGAATGCAACTTGAGGTTGACATTCTTGAGAAGCGCTATGTCAAGCACGTCGGGACGGTGGTTGGGATCACCGGGATAGTGGGTGTGCTCAAGAGGAGCGATGGGGTCAAAGTTTAGTGAGGCGCTTAGATTGAACACTACCTTCCCTCTAGGGGTGGTAGTAGTGCTATTCCAAGCGGGATGTTTGGCGTTGAGGTCGCCCGCCATGATGACGGAGTCGCTCAGGCCGAAGAGGGCTGTAAGGTCTTTGGTGAGTAAATTGTGATCCTCTGCGCCGAGGGCAGGGGGAAGATAGGCGGATATGATGGTGATCGGTTGGTGGCCGGTCATGCCTAACCGACAGACTGAAACCTCGAGAAGAGACTCGAGGGGAGGAGGGATTAGAGGGATGCAATGCAGGGTCCTTTTGAAGTAGATGAGCGTACCGCCCTTGTGACAGCGTGACCTGTCGTTGCGAACTAATTGATAGTTGGCAATTTTAGGGTCACGGTGGTGCGGTTTTAGGAAGGTCTCCTGAACGAGAAGGATGTCTATCTGGTTGTCGCGGAGGAAGGTAGCGATTTCATCACGCTGACCTCTAATGCCGTTGGCATTGAAAAAGCCTAATTTAAGGGATCGTGGTTTAAGGACATTCTTATTTTTAGTAGCCATTGGACTAACTAAACAAGGTGGAGGGCTAAGAGGGCGTCACCCACTCCGGGGTGGGCTTTAAAGATTTTTGAGTATTCCTCAGGACTGCCATTGGAAGCCCTGAGTTGGGCTGCCAATTGACTAGCCTTAGATCTCAAAAACTCTTGGTGGTTGCGGACCGTTTTAAAGGCATTGATTATGACATACATGTCATTGGGATCTACGTCGGGCACATGGCCGGAGGATACCGCGGGAGGGATGGTTTGCGGGGCTGCTGGAGCGACCTTGCGCGAAGGTGCAGGGGCAGTCACGGGAGCCACAGGTTTGGGGGCGGGGGCTTCGAGTAGCCCTGGGGTGGGTTTTGAGGGCGCTGAACCTAAGGCTGGGAAGGCCTTTTGGTGGTTCAATGAGTTCCACGGAGAGGGTCGCTGAGGGCTAAGCCTCTCGGGAATCTGTGAGGAAGGAATCTTCACAGATGGGGATTCCCTCTGCTGGCGGGCGGCAGCGCGCTTTGCCAGTTTGGGAGAAGCGGATTTGGGGGCGCTGTCAGCGCGCCACGTCTTTTTATACGCTTTCACTTGAAGCGGGTAGGTTAGGAGGGAGAACATCTAAGATTATAATAAATCTGTAGAGAGGCCAATTCTGTACATGAAATATATTTAAAAAATAACTATCAAGGGGTGATTAGGGATCGCTACTGATGCAAAAAATGCAATCAGTAAAATTTTTGTCTGTCTGTCTGTCTGTCTGTCTGTATGTTCGTTATAGAAACAAAAACTACTCGACGGATTTTAACGAAATTTGGCACAATTATTTTTCGTACGCCTGGGCAGGTTATAGTATACTTTTCATTACGCTACGATCAATAGGAGCAGAACAGTGAAGGGAAATATTGGGAAAACGGGAGAAGTTACTCCATTTTTAGGGTTCCGTAGTTAACTAGGAACCCTTATAGTTTCGCCATGTCTGTCTGTCTGTCTGTCTGTCCGTCCTCGCTTAATCTCTGTGACCGTTAGCACTAGAAAGCTGAAATTTGGTACCAATATGTATATCAATCACGCCGACAAAGTGCAAAAATAAAAATTGGAAAAAAATGTTTTTTTAGGGTAAAAATGAATAGGGGTTTACTAAGATCATTTTTTGATGATGTCAATAGTTTCGGAAATAATCGCTCCTAAAGTCAAAAACAATGTGTCCCCCCCCCTCTAACTTTTGAACCATAAGTTTAGAAAATATGAAAAAAATCTGGAAAGTAGAACTTTATAAGGACTTTCTAGGAAAATTATTTTGAACTTGATGGAAAGAACAGTTTTTGTGCAAAAAAAACAAGAAGGTGGTACAAAATTCCTGGACTAAGTTTGTAGTATAATCAATTATTTAATCATATATACAAGCATTTTTTTTAACTTCGTTTACGTATTTCATTATTCTGAACGTATCTTCTTTCAAACAAAAAAAGAATTATTGAAATCGGTTCGCGCATTCCAAAGTTATCAAACGCATAAAATGTTAAGGTAAAAACCAGTTCATAAATGGTTCGATAGATGGCGTTGCGTAATGACGTCAATTTTAAAAGTCGATGTCTTCGTGCTTTCATGACCTACCTGTGGTAAAAATTTGCTACTACTTAAAATATATGTTCTTAGAGTGCATAATCGCTACCTGAACTACTTACTCTTTTCGATTAAAATAAAATAGCTATTTGATAAAGGTTTGTGGGAAATTGTTATTGTGTCTTTTCAAATTTATATTGAGGGTTTTTTTAGTTATCACCGTCCTTTGTGGGCCCGTTTTTAGGGTTCCCTTTTTATCAAAGTTCAAAATGTCAACGTAACAAATAACCTTTTTTTAACACACAAGTTTAAAAAAAGGCTATTTGTTAACACTTATTGTAACGGACGGGAAACTACGGAACCCTACACTGAGCGTGGCCTGACACGCTCTTGGCCGGTTTTTTTAAGCTTCCGTTGCGTGTGCAGCCTTAATGGTTAAAGCTACATAGAAATCATGTATGGCGGAAATGTTCTCCTTAAAATTATATAAAAATATTCCTTGACAGCATATGTCTATCTTTTATGGTTGACTCACAATAACACGTGAAACTCCCGATAGCTTAGCAATTCGGAGCTGATTATATTTGTCTACTCTTACGTTTACAACACTCTTACTCATCCCTAATTTAAAAAAGTTAACATTATACCTATTCAATAAAAGAAGAATCATGTAAATCGGTGTAGAAACACCAAAGTTATACTATAATACACTAATAAGTCATCGCGCGTGAATACAGAATCATGCTACAAGGTTTATTTTTGTGTAGCGGTTGACGCGCTTCGCGGCATCAGGTATAAAAAGGCGGGGGGTCCGCGCGCCTGGAGGCCTTAAAATCTTAAGGCATCCACAGAAAAGTCCGGTTGAGCCGTACACAACCTACTAGAGGTTGACCTGCGAGATGACATACACAAAAAAAAAACGAGCGTGCTTCATACAATATTTGGCTGCTGATGCGAATAGACGTTCAGACTGTAGGACCTTATTGACAGACAATAATTGTTATTTATAAACCGTGCTTATCAGCGCGACTTTTAGTGTTTTTTTTTTAGCGTGGTAAAATCATCAAATGAGTCCTCCCACCCAGGGCAGGATGGGAGGGACTGTCAGACTTGACTGACTAAAATCCACGGTGCCCTTCAATAGCCCTTTATGTACCGGGGTCACGGTAATTTCTGAGTCCCGCAACCCCGGCAGGCTCTGGCCCTCTACCTATAGAGGGCCAGAGCCTACCTATCCCGTCATTATGCTGACACTCCTTGAGGCGCGCGTTGAAGACAACGCGGACCCGGGCCTGGTCCATGGTTGGACAGCGAGTCGCCCATTACTCGCCGCCCGCATGCCCGCGCATACGGTGGCCGGAGATCGTCTGCCGACGTCCGTCGCCGTGGGCGTCTACCACTGCGGCTGGGGTGGAGGGAGGACGCTGTCCTCTCCCTCATGGCCCGCCTCCTCCTTCGCGAGCATGACTGCTTCGCAGAAGGAGGCGACCGCTTTCCACTACGTCTCGCCCCGCAGCATGGCCTCGACCAATGCCGGGCGCGAGAGGTCTCCGCCTATCGCCGTCGTGAGGACACGACGGTGCTCTGCCCAAGCGGGGCAGTCCTGCACCGTATGCTCCGCCGTGTCCTCCGGACGATCCTCGCAGTGGTGACACCCAGGAGTTTCTTCCCGCCTTATCAGACACACCTCCCGAAACTTCCGTGTCCGGTGAGGACCTGCGTCATGCGGTAGGTCAGGACGCCGTGACGCCTATCCAGCCACTCCTCAAAGAGGGGTCTTACCGCCGCGATTGCGGCGTGCCCTTTTTTACTTTTAGTCTTTGAATAGATTATTTTTAGATTTGTTTTGTTGTTATTTTATGAAATAGGTATTAGAGGTTTTAGTAGTGTTTAAAATATTATTAGTTTACATTTTATTTCTTTATAGTTGAAGCAATAGTCGGTACGAAATTAGTTATTATGGTAGTCTACACTAATAATATTATAAAGAGGAAAACTTTGTTTGTTATTTTTTTTTGATTGTAATGAATGGGCTCAAAAACTACTGGACCGATTTTAAAAAAAATTTTCACCATTCGTAAGCTACATTATCCACGAGTTACATAGGCTATATTTTATTTGGGAGAAAATAAAATATATATATGTGTATAGGGTTCCGTAAGACATTTGGGTTTTTCGGCCACAAGGTGTAAAAAATCAACCAGAAAAGTTACTTATTTTGCGTACGCTGCCTAAAAGATAGAACCACAAAATGTTCTAATTAATTGTTGATCTTATAAATATCTACAAAAAAGTCCGCGACACGCTATATCTATCTATGTCGAGTGTTTGTGTTGACTGCGTCGTCGATGTTAGTGTCGGTGTCTGGAAGTTGTTGTTGTGCTGACCGTTGATGTTGCTGACCGTGTCTTTTCCGAGTAGGCTATTTGCAGCGGTAACCGACATTCACGCGGGCGGAGCCGCGGGCGCCCGCTAGTACTATAATAAATCTGTAGAAGGCTCAATTCTGTACATTGAAAATATTGAAAAAATAAATAGCGGGGGGTGTTGCTGGATCGATACCAAACCCAAATATATGACTAAAAAAATTTTTTGTCTATCTGTCTGTCTGTTTGTGCAGGCATCACGTGAAAACTAACGGTTCGATTTCGATGAAACTTGGTATAATTATTCCTTATTATCCTGGGCATAACATACTTTTTATCCTGGAAAAATACGTAGAAAAAAAATCTTATTTTTCAGTTTTATTCATAGACGTTGTTCTGTAGAACCGCGAACACACGTTGCATTACCCGCAGTGGATTCAGCGCCGTAATATTTATAAGATGTCATTGTCAGAGTTACTCAAAATGGGGAAATAAACCATCCACGCGAAGACCGACATCCGCGCGGACGGAGTCGCGGGCGGAAGCTAGTTCAAAATAAATTAATATCATAAAGGCTTTTAAACACTTTGATTTTGACTTTATCTTTTGAGTTTTTCTTGTAATGTAGTTTTATTTTGAACTATTATTTTCTAATTATAATTTGCATGCGGTGTTAGTCTTTAATTAATTATTGCACTAGTCTACTACACTATTTTAGCTACAATAAGTGAACATATTGTATAGTTATAAGTGTAAATAATTGGTGGTTGGCCAATAAAGAAAAAAAAAATGTATTTTTGAACAACTATTTACCACCGAAACGTTCCTAAAATCTGCGGAATATTCGGAAATACTGTTCCAAAACACTTGTTACAAAAAAAGGTTATTCAAGTATTCATTAATTCTAACATTTTACTCATATCGTTTAGGCACTCCTGTGGTAGCCAACAAAGCGTTAAAAGCTTCAAGTCTCAATTTGAATGTAATCACTTCAAGGTTCTGATGGCGTGAAAGGTTTCATATAACCGTGGTTGTAATTGTTTCTCTAATATGAACCAGAATGGACCTCAACTTATGTGGGGGTCTACACGTGGAAGGTTTCAGCTCTCTGAGGTGTCGTGTAAATTAGAGTTATTTGAATGTTTGCAGAGACACGATTTATATATTGTTTAAGGGCAATGAAGTGAGGACAAATTAACGAAAGCCGCGTTCTACCGCGAGAGACAGCAACACATAGCTAGTATGAAGCTCTAAAATACAAAACAGCATAAAAGAAAATAAAGAAACAACTTTAACAGAAAATATTCAGAAAACCAAACAGCCACAGGAAAATGTGAATAGGGAAATTACCCTATGAATTGACGAATTGACGTTACGGAAATTGGCCCGAATGACGACTGGATCTGTACAGATATGTCAGTACCAAAAAGATACATTATATCCTGTCGGAGTGGAGTAACATACAGGGTGGAAAGAATACGTTTTCTGTTGAGAAAGAACCTTATATGTTGAAGACGATTTGATAAGCACCACAGAAACTGGTCCACTCTATATATTCGACATAAAATACCTCTAGCCGCGATTATTTTTTTTTTCATTCATAATATTTTTTATAAATATGAAACACCCTGTTTACGTTTCAATTAAACTGTAGGGTATACCTACCCAGCGCACGAGTAGAGCAGATCATTCCATCTCTATTTTCTATGAGACAAGAGTGTTTCTAACTACGCCTTGCATCTGCAATTGCAACTGAGCTGCCTTTGTAAGACGACTTAAAAGTCACGGTGTATTAAGTCAAATTAAATTGTCTAACGAAACCGTCATCATCATCTGCCTAACCCTCAGAAAATAGTCTTGGATTTTTTCTAGCATCAAGTGGCGGAACCCTTTTGAAAAGCAAATTTTATGACGGAACCCCAAAATAAAATAAACTAATATATAATATACAGGGTGTAAGAGACATCGACGCACAAACGGTTACCATGGGTCCAGGACATGATTCTGGACGGATCTGGATCCAATTTTTTTTTTAATAGTGTGCCGCGCATTAGGTTAATGACAGGTAATGCGGTACTGGACACAGTATTTAGGTATACGATGACCTTTTATTTGAACTTTTATAAACAGCTGAGGAAATACCCATTTCTAGTATTATTTACATTGCTACTTTTAGTGAAAGTAGCGAAATAATTACTTTTTTATTAATAATATTATTGGGTTAAGTAAGGATAACGATTATAAACAGTATAAAGTAAAAAAAATGAGAAAATTTGGGAAAAACCGACGAAAATTTCCAACATGGGGGGTCCAGAATCATGTCCTGAACCCGTGGTATCCGTTTGTGCGTCGATGTCTCTTACACCCTGTATATATGTAACTAATATACATATATAATATATACTAATATATGTATATAGCATAAGTTGATAATAGGCAAATTAAAAAGTAAGTGTATGACTATAATAAAAGGAGAAAAATCTAAAGGATAATATGAAACTGTTTTTTATTTTTAACAGACCTCTTTATCAATCGGTTGATTTAGATTTGATCGAAGAGAGTTAGAATACTAGTATTCTCTCGGAGCCCCTACAAAGACTTTGGAGCCCCGGGGCTCCACGAAGCACATTTTGAGAATGGCTGATCTAATATATTGTTCTAGTAGACACAATGCAAATGTGCCCGCGACGACGTCTGCGTGAATGCGTTGAAGAAATAAAGGTTCACTGCTCATTCCCCGTAGGTGATAGCTTTATAATATGTAGCCTATATATTGACCCGAATTCTTAAAAATATTCATGCCAAATTTGAAGTAAATCCATGCAGTACTTTTTGAGTTTATCCCGGACATACATACAGTCAAACAGACAAAAATTCTAAAAACTATATTTTTGGCTTCGGTATCAATTGTAAATCACACCCCAAGTATTCTTTAAAAAAATAATTAAATGTATAGTTTTGACTTTCTTACGATTTTATTACATGGATAGATAAGCTTCAAGGTTATACTATACTCGTATATTATTTTCCTAACCCTACGATTTTAGCCTTAACAAAATTCATGTATACAATATGAAATATCTCATAAGTTATTCCACTACCTTGGTAATCGAGCATTACTTCAGTTGTTACCTATTCCGTGGCTCCGTCGTGCTCTTATAACCCCTGCCCTTATTTAGGTACTTCTGTATCATTAGGGCAGAACCCAACTAGTGCTGACCCTTTTCCTAATAAGGCCCGTCAAGTGGAAGGAACTGGGCTATGACATTTTAGAAGTAACTTTGAATTTGTAGAGTGATTCGTTAGTATGACTCTTATGTGAATTGAAATGTTGAGTTTTATTTTCATTATACATTTTCCACGTACCTATTGTGGAAATAAAACCCAATTTTAGGTTTGTAAGGATCGTAGCTGGTGGTAACTTTAAAAAGCGGTTAGTACAAAGCACATCTGGCCACAGTATAGTAAAGTAACGAAAAAAAAAAAACATTTTATTCCAAACCAAAGATCCATATAACTTTTTTACCATTACACAATTACCTATAACTACGTAAGTAACATACTCGGTCACGAAATTTTATTCATTGTTCGTATTTTTGTAATGATTTGTTATTTTTGTCTAATAGAAACTCCATTTATGAGTAATTCTGTGTCTAATCTCTATTCTACTTCCCTTCCGCGCGGTTCGTAGAAGGTAAAGCAGGTACAGCGGTTATGATCCGCGCGGACGGGCGGTGTACGTCTGACAATTTTCTACTGCGTATATCCCAGAATTACAGGAGAGTTCAAAACATGGGATGAATTAATTTATCCCTACATTAACTTATTAAATCCACATCAACGTGTCGTCAACATCAAAGACACTTCGAGATAGGACCGAGGGCGGACTTTATGTCGTCGTATTTCAAACTCAATAGTTGTTTTGTACGTCAGAGCAATTTATTTGCTTATCTCTCCTTTCAGGCACACTGCGGGCTTTTCATGCTTATCTCGTAAAAATTGAATTACCAAGAATAAGGGATGACCTGTCCAAAAATATATTACGAAGAATTTATTGTTTGTAATATTCCGAGTCCGTGGAATAACTGTGATAGCTTTCGCGAATTTGTTAAAGAAGAGATTGGTTAAAAATCTGACGTAAAAAAATATGAATTTCATATTAATTAACTCGTTTTGATACTGCCAGAGGTGGTGTTCACTGTAGCGAATAACTGAATTATCAGCGATTTCAAAATCCCGGAGTATTCCACGAAAATTGACTAGTAGCATGTTATTTTATTTGAATCAATTAATGAACTTGTTAACACAATTTTCCATTATCGCCAATTTAATAGGCCCAGCTGTACAATCATTGAAGAAATGAAGAGCCTTATGAGGTTCAAATCGTAATTACTTTGAAGACCTTTAAAGCGTGGCACACAACAACGCATTGGCTTTATTAACGCAATAAAATTTAACGACAAAAGCAAAAGTGTCTATTCACTATAACATGGGACAAGTGCGAACAATGCGCCATTGTTGGCAGTTATCACACAACAATGGCCGTAGAATTGATACAGCCTTTTGAGCTGAATCATCGTGCTAACGATTTATAGATATTTAACGTTTAAACGTGACTCGTAGTGCTCAGTTGTCCTTTACCTCGGTTATAAAGCAAGCTTTAAATATCAAAAGTACTTAAACCATTTATTGTTAGATTTAAATTGTAATCTGCAGAATCCCGAAGTCATTACAGATCTCAACGTAACGAGTTATTTCTTAACCCATTCGATAATTTATGAGTGATCGATGATTCGATGGCAAAGAATGATGAAGCAAATATCAGAAAAAACAAAGCTTATTTTTTTTTTATTTGGCTCTTCTAGTTTCTGCCTCTGAATAAAAACAAACACATGAAAATATCAATGTATCGAAAAAAAATACTTATAATTAAAATGAAAAGCATAGCAAAATGTTGTCCGTATTTTCATTACAAAGACAACTGAAAAAAGAGCAGTTTTATCATCGGCTTTTTGGCGCTCTAGAGTTTAATTTTAAATACCTATCTGTTAAACAAAAGGCTTTGTTATTTGAGCTTTATGAGAGCGCACATTCCAAATTTAATTTAAAAACGTTGCCTCGTTTTCGATTCATTTCAATCTCATGTACTGAGTAAACATAGATTTTTCCTCCTATCTTTTTTTTTATTTGATGATGTTGCCTGCCTGTTAGTAAAGCCTCGTACAGGCAATATCTAATATAATTAAATACTAATGCTTTGTAAAGAATAACATATTCACATGTCTTTAGGATCAGGGACAGTGCCGTCACTTTTTATAAAGATTAGGAAATTTCACACCATTTTCAACATCTAGACACAAATGACTTGATACAATATAAGGGAGTGATACTTATTCTACATCTTACTTGGGATACATTTATGTCTGTCTACAGCTTTATATTATGAAACTTTAAGGATAAAAAAAAATTTTTAGGGTTAGGTTAGATAAGGCAGACCTAATGTATCGGCATTTTCTACCAGCCTACATACATCAGTGTTTACATTAACACCACTTTATTTCACTATGAACACAACTTATTTTACTAGAACAACAATAAAATAATTTCATTTCATCAACAGCTGCGTTGTAGGCAGTGATATTATCAATTGTGTTACAAGCAATTTTCATTATGACATGAATAATTTTTATACAATTTATTGTTTTCAGACATTAATTCGATTACAAATCAATAAATTATTTTACGATGTGATATTATTTATTTACAACAAGATTACAGACACCAAAGTTTATTTTACATAAGTTTATTGATTATATGGTGAATAATTAGAAGTCCAGAGGCCTTGTCACAAGATTTCTGTATTTTATTTAGAGCGTACTTGAAGAATTTATTGCGTTTATTATATGGAAAATTGAAAAAACGCCTTTAGTGTACGAACGAGGAACAACTTTTTTCTATCAAATTAACGTCAAAGTTCCCATTTACTTTACTTGACAAAAACTGGAAAAGTCATGCTAGTGTCTCTGATAAGGTCGCGGGACTTTCCCATTACCGTGACCCCGGTACGTAAAGGGCTAGTGAAGGACACCGTGGATTTTAGTCAGTACAAGTCTGACAGTCCCTCCCGCCCCGCCCTGGGTGGGAGGACTCATTTGATGATTTTACCACGATAAAAAAAAAGTGTCTCTGATAATAGGTAATAAAAAGGCTTGCTACATGCGAGTCTAGGAATACTTCTTCTCACCCCCATTGGGTAGGGAATGCAAGCAATACAATAACAACGCTATGATTTGTAAAATAAACTGCTTCATAACGATGAACACTTAGACCTAAAGAGTAACGGTTAGTACTGTATTAGTTTTTATTTTCGAAGCCACTGCAATCTTGCATGCACCAATTCCCCTGTGAAAATTTTAATCTAAACGCAGCCGCAGTCGAAGCCATGCGACTGGTTGCTATGTAACTCTTTTTTTTATCGTGGTAAAATCATCAAAAGAGTCCTCCCACCCAGGGCAGGGCGGGAGGGACTGTCAGACTTGTACTGACTAAAATCCACGGTGTCCTTCACTAGCCCTTTACGTACCGGGGTCACGGTAAGTCGTAAGTCCCGTCACCACGGCAGGCTTTGGCCCTCTACAGGCCCCGTCACTATGCTGACACTCCTTGAGGCGCGCGTGGAACACAACGCGCCGACGACCCGGGTGCTATGTAACTCTAAGAAAACGATATCGTAGATGTCGACATTACCTCCTGTTACTATTTTCTATGAGTTCCTTAAAAACCAGTTGAGACGTTGCTAACTGTCATTCCAATGTCCTTACAATTGGGTAATACACTAGGAATTTCTCGTGAGTGCGTTTACATACATATAAACTCACATACACAAACACCCAGACCCGGAACAACTATTCGTGGACCATACAAATATATTTGTTCCGTGCGGGAATCGAACCTGCGACACGCAGCGGAACTGTCCAATCGCTTAGCTATTTTATAAGGGTATCTAAACCTCAAATTATGGCAGGTTAGTTTTTATTTCATGGTACAGTGTTTACGTGCTCTGGGTCTTAATCTGGCCTAGAAACAAAGATAATTAACCTAACCCAGAAAAAAACTGGAACTCCAGCAGACAACAGTAAAGCCTTTGTCAAACAGACAGGCAAGTCCGAAGCGATAACGAACCGATACGAGACGTCAGTCCGATAGTTCGGTCACGCTATCAGATCGCT
Organism: Agrotis puta; assembly: GCA_943136025.2. NCBI lineage: Eukaryota > Metazoa > Arthropoda > Insecta > Lepidoptera > Noctuidae > Agrotis > Agrotis puta. The sequence continues at coordinate 14,607,427 of OW964169.2, read as the reverse complement.
TTCGCTTTTCTATGTGACTGGATTCAAACAAGTCCATGCATTACAATAAAAACGCCTCGCTTCGCATTCGCCACGCCTGTCTGTTTGACAAAGGCTTAAAAACTATGTGGATCCGGACTACGACATTATGGTGTTCGCTCATTACTAGAGTGAATATTATGAACCCCTTTATATCCCAGATTGGTTTTTTTATTCAAATGAAGAACGCAATTTGATTTTTTACGTAGATCCTTTTACATAAATGAAGAGTAAACATTCTCAGGTATTTTCTCTTTTTTTATAGACAGTAATAAAACCAGCCAGTGATTAACGAAGACCAACATTTAATAACCTTTTATGAACGAAGACCAAAATTTAATAAACACAGGGTACAGGCTATTCTTATAACAGTATCCTCTGACTTAAAAATATAATTTTGTAAAAGAAAGGCATAAGTTTTAATATCCATGTAGCAAAGAGGATGTTAACTTGTAATTAGAAACTAAATATAGGTAGGAAACGTGTGGGGCGGGCGATAAACAAATAGATTTACTTTTATAAACAGCGCCCTCAACTCCACTAATAGAATTTGTTACTTATGTTGCTACCGGCTTTGAAGTGTTCTGGCTTAAAGTGTACACTTATAGTAAATTAAGGCAAACCCAATTCTCAAAGTCAATAACTTTGAGATTGATAAATAATCGGATTTAGAAAATTCTTTTTCGAAAGACGTCGCGGGCAAAAGCTTGTAATAATATTTTAAAAAGGAGGAACAGAAACTATTTTTTTCTGCCCAACAGTCTAAGCGTCAACGAAATAAGGGGTGTCAAAACTTTGTATGAACCGCGCAGTGGTTGAGCAATCGACTGCTACGCAGTGTGTCGCGGGTTCGATCCCCGCACGGAACAAATATTTGTATGATCTGCAAGTAGTTGTTCCGGGTCTGGGTGTTTGTGTGTGTGAGTTTCTATGTTTGTAAACGCACCCACGATACAGGAGAAATTCCTAGTGTAACGTTTAAAAAAACAAGATCTCCTTTTTAGGGTTCCGTAGTTAACTAGGAACCCTTATAGTTTCGCCATGTCTGTCTGTCTGTCTGTCTGTCTGTCCGTCCTCGCTTAATCTCTGTGACCGTTAGCACTAGAAAGCTGAAATTTGGTACCAATATGTATATCAATCACGCCGACAAAGTGCAAAAATAAAAATTGGAAAAAAATGTTTTTTTAGGGTAGCCCCCCTATATGTAAAATAGAAAGTGATTTTTTTTTTAATTTCAACCCTAACGTGTGATATATCGTTGGATAGGTATTTAAAAATGAATAGGGGTTTACTAAGATCATTTTTTGATGATGTCAATAGTTTCGGAAATAATCGCTCCTAAAGTCAAAAACAATGTGTCCCCCCCCCTCTAACTTTTGAACCATAAGTTTAGAAAATATGAAAAAAATCTGGAAAGTAGAACTTTATAAGGACTTTCTAGGAAAATTATTTTGAACTTGATGGAAAGAACAGTTTTTGTGCAAAAAAAACAAGAAGGTGGTACAAAATTCCTGGACTAAGTTTGTAGTATAATCAATTATTTAATCATATATACAAGCATTTTTTTTAACTTCGTTTACATATTTCATTATTCTGAACGTATCTTCTTTCAAACAAAAAAAGAATTATTGAAATCGGTTCGCGCATTCCAAAGTTATCAAACGCATAAAATGTTAAGGTAAAAACCAGTTCATAAATGGTTCGATAGATGGCGTTGCGTAATGACGTCAATTTTAAAAGTCGATGTCTTCGTGCTTTCATGACCTACCTGTGGTAAAAATTTGCTACTACTTAAAATATATGTTCTTAGAGTGCATAATCGCTACCTGAACTACTTACTCTTTTCGATTAAAATAAAATAGCTATTTGATAAAGGTTTGTGGGAAATTGTTATTGTGTCTTTTCAAATTTATATTGAGGGTTTTATTTTTTAACTTGTACGGGGACAAAAGTGGTTGATAGTCGTCGCACACAAGTTTAAAAAAAGGCTATTTGTTAACACTTATTGTAACGGACGGGAAACTACGGAACCCTACACTGAGCGTGGCCTGACACGCTCTTGGCCGGTTTTTTGTAAAAGAAATGCCATAGGAAAACTAAAAAAACAACCCTCGATACAGAGAACCGAGCGTTGAAAATCCAACAACATGCTTTATTTAGGGTCTTCATTAATTGTGACTGAAACTGAAAACAGGCATAACCATGTCTGAACTTCGTTATCAACGAAGCTGAATATTCATGCTCTCTAGAACTCAGGTTGGTTGATGTTAAAGTTTGATAGCAGAGGTTCCAAGAACTCGGAATGCGAGCATTGTGGCACTACTCCTTATCATACGTGTTCAGGTAGAGAAGCTAGAATTCCCACAATAAGACTCGCTAGAATGTAACTTAGTTGAAATATTACATTACTAATTTTTGCCCGCGACTTCACTTGCGACGGAGATTTCGTAGACGTTAGCGCATGAACATCCTAACGGGATATATGGTCTAAGTTATGAGCCAGGTCATGGTCTACTTTTAAACCACGTTGATACCCATTCAGCTATTATGTCCAAACAAACAAACTCATTTTCATATTAAATAACATATAAGCTTTTAATAGTTGGATATTCCAGTAGGTAGTTATGTGTAAAATTCACTCCAAATGACTTTTTTTTATCGTGGTAAAATCATCAAATGAGTAATCCACCAGTAAATCCAACCAGAGCGGAGCGGCAGGGACTGTTAGACTCGTACTGACTAAAATCCACGGTGTCCTTCAATAGCCCTTTACGTTCCGGGGTCACTGTAATTCGTACAGTCCCGCGACTACTCCAAGTACCTACAGGTAAATTGGAGAGTCGAAGGTTATCTACAAAGCAAAAACCCTTTGAGATCAATGAAACGTTAATACGTCAAGTTCTTGATAAATGAAGTCGTGGGCAGCAACCAGTTTGTGGTAAAAAAAAAGTTTTATTACGGTAATAAGAGCGGCGAATAGAAGCAGTTACCTAACTGCTGTTCAAGCAAAACAAAAATAAGAATCGTTAGTAGTAAATAAATAATGGCGGCAACACGTGCAGGTACTAATTAAGTCAAACTTCAGTCAGCTAACAAGTCGGGCTAATTATTTGTACAAACTTTTTACATTCCTCCTAAAGTTTCCAACGAAGCGTTAATGAGAACCATTTCACGGTATTGTCTGTGTTACATCATAGACAAATTCTGCTTTAATTTTATTATATCGAAACGTTTATGCCCTTTTTTGTCTTTGAAACTTAACATGAAAATTATTAAAGATAAGTTGAACAAAAAACAAATAAATTGAAATTGACATAAGAAAAACAAATTCGAGGTAACATTTTATAAAAGTTTTAAAATCGAGTTTACTCAAAAAGCCAACTGAAGTAGGCTGTGAAATTGTATCGTGGAATTTAAAATCTTTTTTTAATTTAAAAACCTTTGCTCTCAAAAGCCAATCATTCTTTTGAAGTGGGCAAGCTTATTGATGGTACAGTCAACAGCAAAAGTAGATGATCAAAATCAGAAATTCAATACTAATGAACATAGTTCGCGTCAGAACTGTGTAGATGAACTAGTAGTAAATGTTTGGTAAATTACAATCACATACTTTTGAATCACTTTGACGCCACACAGTTCTGACGCAAACTCCGTTCATAAGTATTGAATTTCTGCTTTTGATCATCTACTTTTGCTGTTGACTTTACATTGTAGTTCGCGGGACTGGCTCTTCAGGTAAGCGTGACGTGAAGGATCATCGTGGATTTAGTCAGTACGAGTCTGATAGTCTCCAGCCTGCAGTGCAGCAATGCTCCGCCCTGGGTGGGAGGACTCATTTAAGCCTTTGTCAAACTGACAGGCGATAGCGAACCGGACCGAGTCCGAAGCGAGAACGAACCGATACGAGACGTCAAACTGGGTGCAGGGAACCGAGGCATGACAGTTGTATTTGCAAACAATTCCATACATCCTAACTAATATTATAAATGCGAAAGTAACTCTGTCTGTCTGTCTGTCTGTCTGTCTGTCTGTCTGTCTTTTCTTCACGCCTAAACTACTGAACCGATTTGTGTGAAATTTGGTACAGACATAGTTTGGAACTTGAGAAAGGACATAGGATAGTTTTTAACCGACTTCAAAAAAAGGAGGAGGTTATCAATTTTTATGTTTGTTACTGCATTACGACCGACTAGGTGAACCGATTATCATGATTCTTTTTTTGTTTGAAAGCTGGTGCTTCCCGTGTGGTCCCATTGTCACCAAATCAGGATCTGATGATTGGATCTTGGAGAAATCGAGGGCAACCCTCAAATTTTATAGGCCCACGCATCGTTTTTCGTAAATCTTATGAAGTAATTTAAGTACTTGCGTATGGTAATCATCATCTTATGTAGCTGAGCTGATGATGGAAGGTACAACTCCTTAACAGTAGTTTGTTACTGCATAACGATCGACTGGGTGAACCGATTTTCATGATTCTTTTTTTGTTTGAAAGCTGGTGCTTCCCGTGTGGTCCCATTGTCACCAAATCAGGATCTGATGATTGGGTCTTGGAGAAATCGAGGGCAACCCTCAAATTTTATAGGCCCACACATCGTTTTTCGTAAATCTTATGAAGTAATTTAAGTACTTGCGTATGGTAATCATCATCTTATGTAGCTGAGCTGATGATGGAAGGTACAACTCCTTAACAGTAAGGAGTAGGCATCGACTGATTCATTGTTCGCATATCTCTGGAACTTCACGCCCGATTTAATTTTTTTTTTGTGCTAGGTATCGTTCAACTTAGTGAATACTGCAAGTTTCATCAAAACCGGTTCAGTAGTTTTTGAGATAGGGAATTTTATTAGCTTATTGTGTACATGAGGGATGTTATTACCAATGCTACGGATTATATTATGTGTATTTGGCAAGAATTTGGGTTGAATAATTTAACTTAAAAGCGAAAAATAAAAAACTTTTTCAAAAAAAAAATGTAACCGCCTTCAAAAAGAACCACAAAAAAAGGGTACAAAATAACTTTTATTTCGGAAGTCGATGGCAAAAAAAAAACAATGAAGTAAAAAATAACAAAGCCTACAAAGAAAGCTACTTTGTTTTATACTATGTAGTAATTAAATGCAAGTTACATTGGTCCGACCTGTTTATTAGTCAGTGTTTAGTAATCCGTTTGTGCTGGATAGGATAATCTCAAGCCCGGGGAAGGACATAGGGCTACTTTTAATAAACACACCATACAGGTAAAGATTGATGAACAAACCACTGGTAGAATTTTGAAATTTGCAGAGTTCTATTATTATTATTTTTTTAATCGTGGTAAAATCATCAAATGAGTCCTCCCACCCAGGGCAGGGCGGGAGGGACTGTCAGACTTGACTGACTAAAATCTACGGTGTTCTTCAGTAGCCCTTTACGTACCGGGGTCACGGTAATTCGTAAGTCCCGCGACCCCGGCAGGCTTTGGCCCTCTAAAATAATGACAACTTAGAAAGGAATTCAAATAATTCCACCCTCAAGAGATTCTCTCTAAATATTAGGTATAGTCGTTCAAAGATTGTATGGAAACTAATTTTGAAGTTAGAAATCTGGGATGTACGATGTGAAGTTACATAAAAAAAATATAAGTATTAAAAAAAAATGTCACGTAACTTAATGAGGCAGACCAAATTCTACGCGAGCGAAGCCGCGGGCAAAAGCTAGTTACAAATAAAAACGCCTCGCTTCGTATTCGCCACGCCACGATAAAAAAAAATGGTACATAGTTGTGTTTTTAATTGTGTTGGTAATGAATTGTATGTGTCCCCGATTCATTGAGGGGAAAAATCTGCATGGATTGAGTTAAGTATCTTTGAGCGTGCTTTACGTTTGTAATGGTACGAACGAGTACTTCTTACAGCAATTTGAAAAGGCTTGGTTTCCATGAAAATGGTTATTTTTTTGTTACAAAATATTTTCGACGTCTAAAGATACTACAATAATGTTACGTAACAACGTGCCTTTTTTTCAGTTTTAACAAACACGAACAAACGAAAAAGGTCACTTTGTATCGACTAAAAAATTCCAGCAACTTCAATCTAGACAAATAGTAACCTAGTTACCTAAAACAATTACCAACTAAATAAAAATAAAAATTCAAACTTTCGTAATAAAAGTTTGTCATAAGCAAAAAGTAAGTTGATAAATTATTTTTTACTAAAAAAATAAGGTGTACAAGTCGACTTTGCTAGATTCAGAATAAACAACGCATGATACGAATTGCAGAAAGTAAAAGACCGCACTTCAAAAATATGTAAGTTATGAAAACGTAAAAATGTGGTTTGGACGGTCGCGGTCTGTTCTACTAGTTTTAGGCTGCTTTTCCACCACAGATATGCTATGCTACGTTGCTATGGATGCGTTTGATATCCACCAATCATATTCATTGATGCACATAGCACAGCACTGGTGGAAACGGATTTAACTAAGATAGGTTTTTATTTGGAACGATGCGTGCTATGGATGCCTGCTATGGATTGCCTTCCCTACTATCGATACATCGCATAGTTCGAACTGCGCATCTTCCTTGCGCAGTTACTTTGCGGCCGCGATCTTCATAGCATCAGTGGAAACGGTCACATAGTTTCGTAGCTCAGCTTTACATTTGAGCAGTATAGCTGCATAGCACATCTCTGGTGGAAAGGCACCCTTACGGTTCACCAGGGTCGAAGAATTGCAGTCACTCCGTATATTTATTTTATTGGAGTTCTCAGACATTTTAGACGAGAAGTACATTGTTAGAACTTGATATCCTTCGCTGTAAAGTTTATATGCATGTAATAATGAAGCGAATGATGCTCGTCGCTAGTATATTATTTGAGTCGCTCGAGTGGTTCTTTATTTAAACTCTGAGAAATGTTTTGACGGCAAAATGAACGTTTTCTGTTGAGAATGGAGTTTGCTATTGTTTGTCTTTTAATGAAGAATTTATTTGTATTTAATTAAGTATGTACACGAAATGCTTGTCTTCCAATCGTTATTTTTCGTATTTTACCTACATTTTATTAATATAATCATATAGCTTATTAAAAAATAATTTATTTTAATAGCTGTTTCATGAATGCTGATTGATGAAGAAAAGTCTTTAAAAGAGAGACTTCACGACCCACCACGATCCTTTTTATAATAATAACACGAAGTTGGTGTTTAATAGTTTTGTAAAAAGAACATTAAATTTGATTTATTATGTACAAATTGGGAAATTAAAATAAATAATTTGTTACAAAATTTGCATGCCGAATGGAAGTGGCGGGATATGAAGAGCTATTGTTTATGTTTTATAAAATCTGTAAAATACCATATTCCAGGCAAATAAATGATTCTATTTTATTTTCTATTTTCTTTAATTTAGTCATTTTTGTAAATATTTTAATTTTAGTATAATGCAAATTGATTTAACATTGAATAATTTTAATATAGGTATTAAATATGTATTTGAAAAAAAAAAAAAAAAAATATTTGTTATTTTCACATCAATGAAGTAACCACTGAAAATGATTTTATCTTACTTACAATTGGACCTTTATTTAGACATTAACTGGAAAAGTTTTCTGATAAAATATTTTCCAACAAGATATCATTCACTTCAGTAGCAAGAGATATGGTCCGTATAACTCCTATTATATACAGCAGTCGTAACTGTTAATCCTGAAAATGTTGGCTACATTTTCCAGATGCAAGCCGCGCTCTGCGGTATCCTACACTCCGTTTCGAATGCTCTACTGAACATTTTACCTGTTCTGTGTATCTTTTAGGGCTGAAACTCTGCTTTATATCCCGAGTTCCTTTTACAGGCGACCAAATGAGCATTGTTTGAGGGTGAAATAGTAACGAAATGAAATAATTAATTAAATTTTACACTGTAAACTACATAATTGGAGTACAAGTAGCTGTCCTAATAAATCACTGACTAGTACCCAATTACTGTCGTAAGGAGACATAGGTAACTACCTCCATAGAATATAAAGGCGGTCCCTCACCGCGAGCATTTACCTGTAATGTAACGTTGCAGATTCGAGCATTTCATCAGTGAGGGAGGAAATCGAGCATCACAATACACACCTTGTAATGATACAAAACCAGTTAACATCAGTGAAGGAGGAGAACCGAGCATTGCAATGCGCACCTTGAATCAATTCTATACTTAAAGTACGCGAATGCTCGTCAGTCAGGGAGGTAGTATACTGTAGTGTAATGCACAAAGTCGAATCTGTAATGTTACATTACACGCGAACGCTGAGGTGAGGGAGCGCCGTAATGTTTTCAGTCAAATTCGCATTTTCAAGTCGTCTGATCATGGGACGAGTTCAGAATGAGTCGAAATAGACCGTGATTCGAGTTATGAAAACAGACGTATTAGTGAATGTGATTTACGAAACGGCTTTTTAATTTTTCTGGTCAAATCGTCCTCCCACTGGACGATTACGGAGGGACTGTCAGACTCGTACTGATAAAAATCCACGGTGTAACTTCAATAGGCCTTCTCTCTTCTTTACAGGCCTGTTGGTCTAGTGGTTAGTGACCCTGACTGCTATACCGGAGGTCGTGGGTTCGATTCCCACCCAGGACAAATGTTTGTGTGATGAGCACGATCATTTGTTCTGTGTCTGGGTGTAATTTATCTATAATATGTATGTATTTAGAAATATATAAGTATGTTTATCAGTCGTCTAGTACCCATAACACAAGCTCTGCTTAGCTTGGGACTAGATGGCCTTGTGTGATAGTTGTGGAATATTTATTTATTTATTTATAGCCCTTTACATTCCTGGGTCACGGTAACCTAAAAAGACAGTCCCACAACCATGACGAATAGCTTTTGTGGCGAATGGTCATCAGATATTGCATCGCATTTTGCATTTTATATGTATTATGAACGTCGTCTGTAGTTACGCCTTTTGTATTTAAGCCGAGTCTTATTTTAGCCAACCAAAAGTTGCTGTATAGTACTCGTAGATTTAATTATTTCAAAGTAAAGTAATATTTTTACTTGTAAATACTTTGCAATACGAAGAAACAAAAAATCATCTAGGCTGTTTAACTACTCAGCATTTCTATCAATTTTAATTAGCGAGTTAAAAGAAAAAGCGGAGGCTTTCACGAGGGCTTTAATCAACACTAGTTTTCTCTTTTCTGCGTAGAAGGGTTTGGATCCTCGTAATGTCGTTCTAAAATATTTGTTATAAGCCTTTTTTGAGTAATTAGTATGGGTAGGGTTTGAACTTGCAGCATTTTAATTCGAACAATGAAACATCGTATTCAAGCAAAATCCATATCTTTAACATTACACTTTATTTTATTTATTAATTTAGACCCGACAACACGAATAACTTTCAATAAATTGTTAAATTAGTTTTTTAGTCGCTCTGAAAGCAATAATTATTAAGATCATAGACCTAACCAAAATATAAGGGAGAGTCGCGTTTTGAGCCTATAAAAAGTATGTCAATTGATTGCTGATTCAAATAACCAACTTGGAATTGATCCGGGATAGCTCCTTAAATAATGGCGTGATTTGAATGAATTTGGTATCAATTTAAATGAACCAATAAACATTTAAAAAATGGAACAATTATTCAAGATCGCGCGGAATGGTGGACATGATGCCATAGTTTTTCTCGCGAGTGTAGTTGTTACGTTCTTTATAGCGTAGTTATTATGTTTTTTTTTTAAACCAGAGCTTATCAATTAAACTTACTTGTTCAACGGATCCATACTGCCTTCTAGAAAACACACCTCGCCTCGAGATTAGCTCGCTTGCCGATGATCTGCAGACAAACAAAGTTAATGGTTATATAATTACTCAAAATGTTTGACTTGACTGATATATTTTTGAACGGATCTATTCAATACGTTAGCTAGATTAACAAAGACACCTTAAATACAAATGAAAAACGTAAACAAAACAATAATTTAGCTTTTAATATAACGACAACAGAACTTTTATTGCGATCGTTAATTTTTCCATTTCCAAGGGCAATTATTTCACTGCCACAATTCCTTACGTTAATACTATACTAACTTAGTTTAAGTACAAAGGAATAGCATTAAAACTTTCCCGAAATTGTCGTTTTAACTTTGCAAATAACGTTGGCTCAGATAACGGGGAACTGCAAAGTGCATATCGTGCAAATTTTTCACCGTTCGTTCCCGACGTTCGGGACTTTAAACGAAATGTTTCGAATTTTATATCTGACAGGTCTGATACTCTTGCTGGCAACTGTGCTGGTGGTTAATAGATGAGACTCGAGCTATGTTGTGTTTGTGTAAAGTGAAACATGTTTTTTTTTGTTTTGCAAATATAACATTTCTATAACTGCTTAGTGTAGCTAGATTGATCGCGACCCAAATATAATCGCATCTTTTTATGTCATTTTAAAATAAAAAGAAGATATGAAAAGATAATAGTACGCTATTTATTTTCACTCTTTACTGAAAAAAGAAAATCGAAGAAAAATCCCTAGAACCGTTGAACTACTTTGCAAAGCAATACCTAAGTGTAATTTATTCGAATCCATTCGACGCAGACCGAGCTAATGTCTACTTGATGGTTCGACATCACAAAGTTCAGGCGAGCGAACCTTAGGGCGAGTGAACTATCAGACAGCATCAATAGATATCATCAGTCAGATTTAGAGCCTCAATTAACTGGAATACACTTCGAGAGCTAGTTTCCTGCGAGTTAATTGCAATCCCGATCCATCTGACAACTTTAACACGCACCTAACTAGTTTGAAAAGGTCAGATCTTTATTGAATTCAATGTAAAGTTAGCCCTTCGTGACCTATGACGTTTATTTGGCGGATGGAAGCGCAGGCAAATAGAGGTCGAGAGTCCAGCAGATGTGGTTCGCTGATTTGATTTGATTGATCGAATCGTTCGGAGTACCTGACGTGGAGCAACCGAGCGGCGGCGGAGCGTAACTGACATTGAAGAACTGCAAAGTCACTAAAAACTTTTTAGTAGGTCGTATTTTATTTTTACGTCGGATTTCTTTTTTTAATCGAATTCTAGCTTTTTTTTAATTTCGTGGTAAAATCATCACATGAGTCCTCCCACCCAAGGCAGAGCGGGAGGGACTGTCAGACTCGTACTGACTAAAATCCAAGGTGTTCTTCAATAGCCCTTTACGTACCGGGGTCACGGTAATTCGAGAGTCCCGCGACCCCGGCAGGCTTTGGCTCTACAGGCCCCGTCACTATGCTGACACTCCATGAGGCGCGCGTGGAACACAACGCGCCGTCGACCCGGGATCGAATTCTAGCTTTGAATAATTGAATGTTTCTAGACGTAGCGTGTGTGGAAAAATGCATTGGTATGGCCTTGAAGCACTTGATTAGCAGCTGTCAGAGTGAATGATGTTTCAAAACCGTTTAGTTCGGCGCTTCATTCAGTATTAACTTTAATGAGTAGTTAGCTGCGCTAATATGTTTAACTGAATGTTTGGATGTCGTTCATCACTAAGTTGCGCAGTATGTGATGTAACAACAAAAGTTTAAATTCTTCCAATAATGTTTTCATAACGTTGTTGGGTATGAATGTGCTTTATTGCATTCGGTTCACCTGGGTGATATCACGCCGTTGAAAAAAGTGGAATACACCATAAATGTGGCCTCTTTGTACTAAAAATAGACATTAGCACAATTTTAGTTGACCTATTAGTTACACTAATGAATTTTGTACATCATTTATTGCTTACCTACTCCTTACTTCCGGGGTCGCGGGACTGTACGAATTACCGAGACCCCGGAACGTAAATGAAGGACACCGTTGATTTTAGTCAGTACGAGTCTGACAGTCCCTCCCGCTCTGCCCTGGGTGGGAGGACTCAATTGATGATTTTATCACGATAAAAAAAAAACCTACTCCTTACTTTTAACCTATAGACTATCTTCTTATTCCCAATTAATTATAGTAATTTAGTTGAAAACAAAGATCTCTACCGATATAAAAAGAAAAGGGTATGCCCTTATGTAATCTGGATAAAAGATAGGGTAGGTATTCTTTTATCATTAAAGGAAAGCAATCTTGGGATTGACGCTCACGTGATGTAAAGACGTGAGGGATCAACGCCTACTATCTCTAAACGCAGTACGCATATTGATACTGTTTTATAGAGAAGTGATTGTTTTCAGAGTGTGTGATTGTACTTACTATATGAAAATGTCGGCCTGCAATTGGCTATTTGACTGAAAAATTATAATTACTCCGTCACTTAGATTATCAAAAAATATTCGACACGTATTTTTTCTTTTCTTTCGTAAACCAAAATTAACGAAGAAACGACGCTTACAAAATTGGCAATACGTCACAATTTAGTACAATTTTTATTGAATTCTGACTTCACGAGCCCCCACTCTCGAGTTTCAATGCGTTATATTTTAGTAAATATTCATGATTTTACAAAAGAAAAAATACATGTCCGTTAATTTTTTATACTCTAAATGACGGACTAATTATATTTTTAATTTATAGCTACTGTCAAATAGTCAATTATAAAAGGAGAGTTAAGTGAGAAGCATAGAATATAATAACTATAAAAGATAAACCATCATCATCTTCCCTCTCTTAAGTATCCCATCTTACTAGGGGTCGTTTTCTTCTCCCGTTCTCTATTAGACCACCAGTGCTATTCTCTATAAATACAACCTTATGATAGTGCGGCCACAGTGCTCACGCCACGCTGAGACTCTTATGGGCCTACCACATGCACAAGCTTCACCACAGTTTTGCCTGCGCAAGCCCGGTCTGCGCGGCGTACATTCCAGTGTGTGTGGTTGAGCGTTCAGTGTTGCCGACCGTGTATGTTTTGTCATGCGAAAAGCTTGCGCAGGCAAAACTGTGGTGAAGTTTGTGCGTGTGGTAGGCCCATAAAGTTTGCTATTTACTAAACTGATCGCTCACGCTTCACGATCGGACGTTCTCAAAGCCGCCTCGTCGTGGTTCACATCGTAAAGTCCAGCGATGAGATTTCTTATAGAGACTAGCATAGCTGGAGATTAACTAACGATATTTCCATTTTAAGATGACATAGATAACTTGACCGTGTTTAATAAGTTTTATCTCTTAAAACTCCAGAGTTGTCCCATAATTGTCTCGAAGATGTTTGAGAATATTATAGAAAAGGCTCGATCTCTCACACAAAGTTATAGACATATGTTCCATAAATCTTGAGAGTTCCGCAACAGCCGATCATGGAGATCGTAATTTCGTCGTGTCCGGCCGGACAAACAGGCGGTCGACAATCGATGTTGTCCTAGACATCTTCTCACCTTTGTCATCAAATTTCAAAGGAATGCCTTCTATTTTCTGAGATATAAATGTGTGAAAAAACCTTGAAAAAATGTTGTTGTATGTTACTGTGTATATTCTACTAGCTGTTGTCAGTGGCTTTGCCTGCGAGTTCCTTCGTAAAATCCCACAGGAACATAATATCGGGATAAACAGTATTCTATGTGATATAACAGACTATCTCTGAACCATATGTTATCAAGATCTGTTCAGCCGTTCCAACGTGAGTTACAAAAATCCATCTATCCCAAGAACCAAAGTCACCAACCAAGTTTATAAAATTTGGCTAAAATAAATTAAAAAAGTGCAATAATTATACGATACAGATGAATAAAACAGCAACGCTTTTACTCGTATTACGTGTTTGGTGCTGGACATGTGCCGAAGTCATTATAGCAGTTTGCAATTCGGTATCATGCATGATATGTATTACACAATAATGCTAGAATATTATAAAATGATCACATTCCATGTTTAAAACAAAATGTAACGTTTTTCGTGAAGTCTCTTTTTCATAAATGTGTGAGTGAGCGCCACGCTCACGTTTAAATTCCTTGGCGTGTGACGTAGGGATCCAACGAGGAGATAATTTTTTATTCCATTTTTTGGTTTCAACTCTCAGTGGCTTATACTAGGAATCTGGATTTTCTATAATCTAAAGTTTGAATGTACTCGTAGCGAAAAGTAATCCTCAATTTAATGAGGGAAAAATAAATGAACACTACGCCCTTCCTTCTTTTCTCATAGCTGAATAGCAAGAAATCTTGGAAAAGGTTTTAAAATGGCGTGTTCAGTTACTCGTTGAGATGTTTGAGTTATTATCTTATCTTTATTTTGAAATGAAAATATTTCAAAGTAAATATTAATAAGGGTTTTATGCTAATATATTGTATGAATACGCGTTCACACATAATAATGAGACCTTGTGGGTGGCAAAACATAATTAATTTTATTACAAACTTTTAGAAGATACTCATTTACCAAAGAGATTTTGACTTTTATTGTTCCTTCTATTTCAGAACTAAAACGTTTATAACGGAGAAATATGTTGAAAGTGAGAATATAGATCTTTCATGATAGTAAACTGAAAAATATCCAACTCCTAGCCGTCCACCATAGGCTATCTAACCTTTGGTGACGGTGATCCTACTGGAGGTGGTTGGACTCACCAGAGCCGCATAGCTCTCAATCCTGTCAGAGTCAATCAAACACGTGTTTATTATGTTTCGTCAAAGCCTCTTTGATGACCTAATTGAAATAAATGATTTGCATTTATTTCAATTAGGCCATCAAAGAGGCACCTTTGAACGTGGAATATTAAAATTAAATAGCCATCCCATTTACTTTAATTTTAATATTCCGGTGTGATTGATTCATCTGTGTGAGTGCCAGTTCCTTCTGGGTAAGCTCGTTTCATCTCTGCTTTTTTTTATTGTGGTAAAATCATCAAATAAGTCCTCCCACCCCGCAACCCCGGCAGGCTTTGGCCCTCTACAGGACCCGTCACTATGCTGACACTCCTTGAGGGGCGCGTGGAACACAACGCCGCCGGAGATCGTCTGGCGACGTCCGACGCCGTGGGCGTCTACCACTGCGGCTGGGGTGGAGGGAGGACGCTGTCCTCTCCATCACGCGGCCCACCTCCTCCTTCACGAGCATGACTGATTCGCAGAAGGAGGCGACCGCTTCCCACTCCGTCTCGCCCCGCAGCATGGCCTCGACCAATGCCGGACGCGAGAGGTCTCCGCCTATCGCCGTCGTGAGGACACGGCGGTACTCTGCCCAATCGGTACTCCACCGTGTCCTCCGGACGATCCTCGCAGTGGTGACACCCAGGTGTTTCTTCTCTCCCTATCAGACACAGGAACCTCCCGAAACTTCCGTGCCCGGTGAGGACCTGCGTCAAGCGGTAGGTCAGGACGCCGTGACGCCTATCCAGCCACTCCTCAAAGAGGGGTCTTACCGCCGCGATTGCGGCGTGCCCGGTCTCATCTCTGCTAGGGCTAGATTGAAGTTAAGAGCAAAACCATGTTAAATGTTACACCTCCTTTTTGAAGCCGGGAAAATAAAATAATTAAAAAATAATGTATTTCATCTCATGATTTCCTTATCGTCACGGTTGATATGGGAATATGATGTGAGTTATTCTTCCGTACATTTTATGAATATTTAAGCTTTGTATTGCATTGCCATTCATCACTGTCTATAAAAATAAAGACTTCATTTGCATGCAGCAATGGAAAATGAGCACAGAGATAATATCTATATAAGTGATTCATATATTGTTCAGATTTACATAGAAACATGCAGTTATTTATTCATTGTCGGAACAAGAACATTGAAAGCCATGTTATGTTAATGAAGAGTTTTAGTTTATTTGTGTTGTTTTTGCACACAATTTTTTTGGCTGAGTGAAGAGTTTTTTTTTTGTTTGTTTAAACGCCCTTATGGAACTATTAGTCGGATTTTAGATGTTCTTTTTAAATTTGATAGCCCCATTCGCAAGAAAAGCTATATACTAACATCACGCTCTGATACTTTACTCTGATTTTTTTTTGTGTTAAATAGACAATTTTTTTTTAAGAAATGTCCTACACTAGGAGTTTCTTCCTGTATCGTGGGTGCGTTTACAAACATAGAAATTCACATACACAAACACCCAAACCCGGAACAACTACTTGCAGATCATACAAATATTTGTTCCGTGCGGGAATCAGCCCGCGACACGCTGCGCAGCAGCCGATCGCTCAGCCACCGCGTGTCGTCACAACATTAAGTGCTTCCTCCCTGAATGAAGTGGAAGGGACTGTCAGACATGACTAAAATAACCAACCTGTTAAGACCCCATAGAAGCAGAGCGGCGATTGAAACCGCAGGGCATAGTTAATCTTCAGTATGACATTCTGTTTTCATCATCATCAGCCTATAAATGTTCCCACTGCTGGGACACGGATCTCCTCTCTGTGAGTGGGCTTGGGTCATAGTCCACCACGCGGTCCCAGTGCGGGTTGCTAGATGTCACATGTCTTCGAAATTTTCGTTCTAGGATATGCTGGTTTCTTCACGAAGTTTTTCTTCAACGTTTTGAGACCAGCGGTGTTGAAATAGATTACTATTTCAACTCGCTTTTTTTCTTTCACTCGTAAATCGGGCCCGATACCACTGAGCCACCACTGCTCCTCTGTTTTCATATAATGTAATTTTATGACGTATGAGCTGTGACATGTAGACAACATGGTCAGTAATAAAGTTGTTTACGAATATGGTAAGGTCAATGAAAACAGTCATTTAGACTGTAAACAGATTTATTACCCCTTGTTCCGCCATAAGCTTTAAAAGGCTGGCATAATCGCTTCGCGACTAAAGCCTTTTTCTTCTAATAAAGATTTAAAAAAAAAGGTTTAAATGTAACAACCGTTTAAAATACCGCATTTAGCTTGTGAATGAATTGAAGTAACAGTTCTAGCCCAATGAAGTTATTTTTAAAATATTGATGCCATAAAGAGGAAGGAGGCTGGCGCCTGAAGTGTAAATTTTAAAACCCATCGTAGAATTTTCTCTGTCTCCTCTGACCTAGGATAGAGTGAAGAGCAAACCCATTTCAAATAAAATAAAATAAATGCTCAAGAATCAAATTATCTGCTTCTTGAGAGAACTATGTATTTTTTGTGTACTGTATTGTTTTACCATGCTGCTACCGCTACAGCTCTAAATATATAAGCCAAGAACACTACCTGTCAATTCTGATGTCACCAGAACTAATATCCTAGAGGTTAGAGTTGATGTCGAAGTAAAGTTAAAAGTTATGAGTTCAATAAGATAAAGTTAGTGACGGTCGGCCTTGTGACCTGGTAACTTTAGCACAATACATATTAGTTCAGTTTGGAAGTAAATAGCTGAGTGAGACAGAGAACAGGTAAAATTGCCAGGCGATTTCCGGGCACCACCACCGTAGGCACGGGCTTATGACTCGCCGTCCGATCAAGGACCAAGCCCAAGTTGACGGTTCGAGTACTGACGCCTCATGAAGTTGTCAGATTAATTACTACTCTAGTGAGCAGCACTCGGAAGACTAGAAGGACTAGAAAGACTAGAAGGACTCTAATAAAACGGAAGCTTAGATGAAATTGTCTAAATGTTAAAATATGAATATGATCACTTTGCAACCTGCAACTGTCCATATCTTTGTCAGGATCTTTTTGTTTATATTATTATAGATAAGTTAAAAAGATCGTCTAAATTAAACCTGTAAAACATTCACCCCTTTCTAAACTCTAAAAGCATCTTGTACAACTACATACCTTTTACTCGAACCATTTGTATAATGAAAAAGATAGAGCTCCTAATTTCATTGAAAGGTGTTCCAAATGGAATGGTCCATTTTGTCCATCGGCGTCGTTTCGAATTATACGTGCCTTGAACCTTGTTTACGTACAAGTGTGGAAAACAATTGTTTTTGCACTTGAGAATGAATTTATTCTATTAACGGTTCTAGCTTTTTATCACCTTGTTTTTATTCTATAACATAATCCCTATCACATTCCTAGACTTCGAATATTAGATACGTTCTGCGACTCGTTATTAGTAAACTATAGAGAAAGTATACAAGATCTTTAAGTTGTTTGAAGACAACAAAAGTAATATCGAGTAAATGAAGCACATTCTCTGTTTGTACGTGAAATAAGTGAAGTGATCTTTACATTTTCTACTGTTTTGTTTCATTTAATTCTATTCCGGTCTTTAAAAACACCGTATTGCTTCATCGTACGTAACATTATTAAACATGCAGGAATAATACAAAATATTATGGTTTTATTAACTTGCAACACAATTGTTGTAACTTCATTTCGCAGTACGAGGTTATTTTTGTTCGTCTGTTTATTAAATAATATTATGAACACTACGTGGTAGACGATTAGAGAGTTAGCACTTCTACGTTTAGTTGAACAGTTAAACAAAGTTAAACTGTTCAGGTTTAAATTTTACTTTTAATTTTGAAATGTAGTATGTTTACAACATTATTTTTAGTATATGCGAAACCTGAATATAGTTTGTTCAGAATCAGTAACTGATTCGATTCCAATAATTAGTACACCATGTATTTTTTTTTTCAAAAATGTTTTAATTAAATTTTTACCAATTAATTACAATACAATCAACGTACGGTTAGGTACCTATTGCCAAGCTATTATCACGAGTGTATAATACAGGAGACGCGGTTTACGCGGGTGTACCGCGAAATGAGCATGTTTTTGAACGGACAACCAGGTAATATACAAACTTATAACCTTGTGATTTTTTATGATACGGTTTTAAAATTTTGTACATAGATTCTTTACACAAAAATACTAGACAGGTGTATCGGGTTTCGCATAAACAAAAAATTATGTTGTATATAGGTATTTGCTTTTTTTTGCAATAATTAATTAAGTTATATGATATGTATATGATACATGTATAATGAATGAATTCTACTTAATATATTAACAACAAAGTTTTCATTTAGAAGTATATGATGTTATTAAGGTTCAAAACATGTTGCAAATGATTGGAAAATTTGCAGCAACCGTGCAAGAAAATAAAAGAGTATATCGACGACGATGTGACCGTGCCAAGTGTCCCCAACCCCCATATCACCCCAACTTCCGACCATTAATATTTTTTTTAATGAAGATGCCCAAATTCTGCTGGCGTCGTTATTTCATTGGCCAAGGCACTTTCCATTAAGTTCAGCTGTTTTACAGTTCATGAAAATTTTCCAATAATTTGGAGTGCATTGATCTGATGCTAGGTGACCTCTCCGGGGGCCATTGAAATATCGCTTACTGCGACCCTCCCAGTGGATGGCACTCGACACAACTCAGATTCAATGTTGAGAGGGACTCCACTTCTTTGGCGAGACGTTCCAAATCTTACATTGTGTATAAAGTGTTATTAAGTTGGCTTTGTGAAGGACAAGTGCAAGACAGGGGCTTACGAAAAGTGGTTTTTCGAGTTTTTTTTAATTTATAGCGTCTGATGAGTAGATATTTAGAGTGCTATGTTCTTTTCATTTTAGATCTTTACTTATGTGAAGAAAAATGTTTTAGGCCGTGAAAATTTTTGTTATATTTATTCAGTTCTTTTGTATACCAAATAGGAATTTTCTGAAAATGACGCAAAGTTGATAACTAAACAGGTTACAAAAACGTCACGGTAAATATTTAGGTACATGTTTTGGAACCACGATTAGGTTAATTATGTTTTAAAACCATAGTGCAGTTCTTTGTAAGTTTTATCTTATTACTACGTCGTTACAACTCAACGGGCACCGATTAAGTCGAAAATAAATCTGGCTTTTTTCTTTTTAAGTCGTTTAAAAGCGTATCCAAACTTTTCCCGGGCACACCCATACATTTCGTCGGTAAATCTTTTTCGTTAATCTCCTTCCGCTAAACTTCTTTCCAAGCGAATAAATCGGAGCATACCTTTGTTAATATCCGGTACACAATATAGGGATACATAGAGAGTTAGAGACATCATAATAATACGAGTATATTACTATGATTGATTGAAGATTGCTAGATAAAAAGGTTTCAGAGTCTCTGAAAAAGCAGTATCTAAATTTACCTGAAATAAAAATAGGAATTCATTTGGACGCGGAGGCCATAAGTATTCTTAAAATTACACACCAACTAACTGATGTGTAAACATTAAAACTACACGTTCAAACATTTTATTCGTCATCCAGAATAAAATGTTTGAACGTGTAGTTTTAATGTTTAGAATATGAAGCTAATTCAAGGACGAAAATACAGACAGCAAAGTTATATAATTTCGCGACTACGTTCGCGTGGCGAAATGTTATAAAAAACTATCAACCCCAAAAACAACCCTAAGATATATGATGACCTTGTGTCATTTTATACGTCATCAAAAAATTTGACCAGAAACGTCTACTCACCTGACCCTTCTCTTTTAGAAACAAAAGCTTCAAGACGCCCACAGAAAGGGTTAAAGTGGGTTATTCTTAGCTAGAGGGTTATCTATAGGTTCTCATTACGTGTATTATTGTTCAACCTAACTTTATAGCTATGCCACGACTATTATTACAGGTCTTCGTGGAAATTACCAACCGATTTAGGCACCGTTCTAGTTTAGGAGTTCGGCGTAAAGGAAATTTGCATTTACTTTATTGACTATTCCACGAACGTTCCGAATAATGACGTAATATTCGGTTTAAGCATCAATTTTTGTCAAAACTGCTAGTCAAAAGGGAAACTTGGCTTATGAGATAATTTGAAAGTCATTTTGGCAATGGCTACTTTACATACTGCACGTTTTTGTCTGACGCGTTGTTCAGGGGTTTCGCAAAGTATAATTCAGTTTTTAAATAAAGAATTTCTCGGTGGCCATCAAATGTGCAGGTTTTTCTTGTTGAGACACAGGCCTCTTCTCCGTGAGAGGGAGTGGACAAAAATCTTACACGCTGGCCTATTGCGGTATTGGTAGATGTCATATGTCTTCGAATTTTCGTTTCTAGGACATACCCGTTTCCTCATGATATTTTGTTTTCCTTCACCGTTTTGAGACCGAAGATAATGTGTGAGGATTGTATTAATTACCTACTTTAAGATCTGTATTTCTATAATCTATGCACCTTTGTAACCATTTAAATGCACTATCCTATGAAATATATCTCAGTATTATTCGAGCATTCACTGGTTTCATTTACCATCAACACCGCACCTTACATGGCGACCCTGCCAAAGGCGCGCTACGCGAATTTGAGACGTTGAGTGTGACTGTGTGACATAATACCGTTCGATGAATAACGAAAAATATTAGTAAAAATGAGACGAGTATTGATTTTTGGTGCCTACGGACTACACGTAAGCGGAGCTGTACGAATCATCCACGAAAATGGGCAAGCAGCAATCTAAAGAGGAGACCCTCATCGTTCAAAACGCGGCAGCAGGCAGTAACCAAGCCACAACAGATGAATTGCGCTTTCATATGTCCACATCCAACATTATTTTATCCTGTATCCTGCTTATACTACTAATCGGCGTATTGGGCGTCGTGTATCGACTGTATAAAAGGTGCCATCGAAAATGGATCACCAATGAGATTAATAAGACGACTATGAGAAGATCTCTTTTTCGGCGACAAATGCGGTTGGGCGCAACGGATCCGTCTTCAAAAAACTACGAGGAAGACATGGTGTAAAAAAAAAAAAAAGTTATGTTTTCAAAGTTTTTGGAAAGTGATAAAAAGGTGTATAAAAAAAAAGTGCGTGTAATAAGTGCTTCTCTATAAAAAAAAAATAATAATCAAGTGTATAATCATATATTAATCGTATTCACATCCCAATAACATCATCTCTTACCAAATATGGACGATGCGCTGTTTGAACTTTGGACTTTGGTGTTAATTGCGTGCGATGTATAGATATAAACAATGTATTGCAAGTATATTATTTTTTCTCTACGTTATGATGGTAAAAAGGTATGGATGCTATTTTAAAGTTGTACAATGATTTAAAGAAGATAAGAGTGTACTTAATAAAGTTAGGACCGAAAAGAAGGACAGAAAGGATATTAGAAAATAAATTAAATGAAGTTGATGTAATTTATGACCAGTATGAAACTTGGTTGATTGATTTTAAAGAAAAAATTAAGAAAAAAATATTATAGTGTCGAAGATATAGAATTAATAGAAAATTATTGTCGTCAATTTATAGAGTTACGTGATGATATTTTGTTGTTGCGTGAAAGTGATTTAATACAGACAAACATGAATTCATTTGATCTGAAAACTGCCCTAACACTTTTACCTATAATGACAAATGAGGAAACTAGTATAAAACAGCTAATTGATAACATAGAATACTATAACTCTCTGTTGAAGGATAGCGCTTGTAAACAAAATTTGATTAATTTCGTGTTGAAAAGTAGACTTTCACAAGAAGCTAAGTTAAAGTTAAATGCTAAGTGTGATACTGTTAATGACTTAATTGATGATATGAAAAAAGTGTTATTGACTAAGAAAGCTGCAACGGCAATACAAAATAAATTAATAAAATTGAAACAAAATGAGTTGTCGATTGCTGATTACGGGAAAGAAATCACGGAATTATTTGTGGATCTGACGATTACGCAAGCTAACGGCAATGAACAGAACTATGGTATATTAAAACCAATTAATGAAAAGATAGCAATCAAACAAT
Organism: Agrotis puta; assembly: GCA_943136025.2. Lineage (NCBI taxonomy): Eukaryota > Metazoa > Arthropoda > Insecta > Lepidoptera > Noctuidae > Agrotis > Agrotis puta. The sequence goes on along the minus strand of OW964169.2, from coordinate 14,584,875 downwards.
TTGCCGATGGGTTGCGAAATCGAAGACTAAGTACCATTATATCTGCAAGAAATTACAGCTCATTGAAGGACGCAGTCCAAGCAGCACAGGACGAGGAGGTCTCGACTACAACTCCACATGGAGAAATCATGGGTATGTACAAAAGGCCCCACAATAATTTCTATAATAACAGGAGCCGTTCAAATAATTATAGAGGTCAACGTGGTGGAGGTAGAAATTTCTACGCATACAGAGGCCAACAGCGAGGGCAACAGCAACGATATCGCCCTACTTCTCGTGGGCAGCCGACTCGAGGAGGAAATAGCAGTCACAGATGGCAAAGAGGTAACTTTAATTATTCTAATAGAAGAAATCAAGGGATACCTAAAGAGCGTGGCGTCAATGTTCTTAATAACTCTGAGCAATATACAGAGTCAGGATTAATACCCAATCAGTTTTTTCGTGACTAATAATAATAAATGTATTTTAGCTAGTGATAGTAATTGTTATATTACTTTATGTTCGTCATTACATAACCGTCATATTAAGAAACATTATTTTCTAGTAGATTCTGGAGCATCGGTGTCGGCATGTACATATAAACATGCACTCGAATGCGGCATTCCAATCCATAACGAGCATGTAGCCATAAACGGTTTAGGTGGCAGAGTTCAAGCAATAGGATACTTATATTTACAATTCAATTTAAATGGTGACACAATTAGTCAGAAGTTCTATGTATTTCATAACTTACCAATAAAGGGAGATGGAATTTTAGGTCGTGACTTTTTAAATAAACATAAGGCTCTGTTAGATTTTAATGAAAATGTTTTAACTTTATCTACTGAAAGGACAACTATTTGTTTGCCACTATCATGCAAAAGAGTTGATACTTTAGATGTACCCTCTAGGAGTGAGTCTATACACTACATACAAACAAACTTTAATGAGGATTGTGTAGTATGTGCAAAAGAACTAACACATGGTGTGTTTTTAGCAAGTTCTATATGTACTCCTAAACATGGACTAATACCTATTAAAATATTAAACGTTAATGAAGAAGACGTATTACTAACGGAAATAGAACCTAACATTAGAAAACTTAGTGAATTTGACGTTTGTCGCTATGAAAAAACGGAAAACAACGCAGATAGGGTTAAAAACTTATTTTCTCAATTAAAATTACAACATTTAAATAATGAAGAACAAAAAACTATAGAAAATATTTGCGCAAAATATTCAGATATATTTTACCTCCCCAAAGACAAATTAAGCACTACAAATGTATATAGTCATACTATATCTCTAAAACCTAACACGACACCAGTATTTTCAAAACAATACCGTTTACCACATTCTCAAAAAAGTGAAATAAAACGTCAAATTAATAAAATGCTAGAGGAAGGTATAATAGAGCCAAGTAAAAGTGATTGGTCCAGTCCAATATTATTGGTACCGAAAAAATCGGATTCAACTGGAGATAATAAATGGAGACTAGTAGTTGATTACCGAAAACTAAATAATTGCATAGAAGACGATAAATACCCATTACCGGATATTTCAGAAATATTAGAATCATTGTCGGGTAGTGTTTATTTCACACATCTTGACTTGCATCAAGGCTATTATAACGTCAATTTAGAGGAAAACAGCAGAAAGTACACAGCTTTTCATTACGGCCAGTACCAGATGACACGTATGCCTATGGGATTGAAAACCAGTCCCAGTTCGTTTTCAAGAATGATAACAATAGCAATGGCCGGTCTTAATTATGAAAAATGTTTGATATATTTAGATGATTTGATAGTGTTTGGACGTAACTTAGAAAATCATAATAAAAATTTGCAAGATATTTTTGAGAGATTACGAACCGTTAACTTAAAATTAAATCCCACCAAATGCGATTTTCTTAAAAAACAGGTATTGTACTTGGGACACGTTATTTCAAGTGACGGTATAATGCCTGACCCTGCAAAAATAACTGTAGTTCAAAATTATCCATGTCCAGCAAGCACAGAAGAAGTAAAAAGATTCGTAGCATTCACAAATTATTACAGAAAATTCATACCAAAATTTGCTGAAATTGCTCATCCTTTAAATAAATTATCTAAAAAAGGCATACCATTCGAATGGAGTGAGGCATGCCAACAAGCATTTGATACATTAAAACAAAGTTTAATACGTCCACCAATATTACAGTACCCTGATTTTTCGGAACAAAATCGTTTTAATGTTCACACTGATGCATCAAATAATGCTATAGGAGCCGTATTGTCAAATAATAACGGACGACCAGTAGCCTTTGCTAGCAGAACTTTAAACAAAGCCGAAAAAAAATTATCCTGTCATAGAAAAGGAACTTCTAGCGATAGTATGGGCTGTGAAATATTTTCGACCATATTTGTATGGGCGACCTTTTCTAATATTCACAGACCATAAACCATTAGTATATTTGTTTAATATGAAAGACCCATCAAGCAGACTAATGAAATTTAGAATGACTTTAGAGGAATATAATTTTGAAGTACAATACACAAAAGGTTCTGACAATGCAGCTGCAGATGCACTGTCCAGAATTACTATAGAAGCATTGAAGGAAATGCATGCAAGTGTAATGAACGTCATGACAAGAGCACAGGCGAAAAAATTAAATAAACCAGACTCAACGGTAGATATGGATGTTTCAGACTTGAGGCCTGATCAACCAAAAGTCGTAAGCACTCATATCAGACCAAAAGAATCTGTCGAATTACAATTTATTCATATTAAAGAATTAGAAAACTTAAAGAAAATAGGAAATATTTCCAAAAATAAAACATTCTGTTATGTAGAAAATAAATCAACAATTTACGTGAAATTTCTAAGTTCTCAATCGCAAATGACGCGAGACGAGTTTGTGAGAGATTTAGATGAATTTAGCAAAGAATTAAAATTAAAGGAAATATACATATTAAAAAATAAAGACAATGAGAACTTTATAAAAAAGTTAATAACGTCAATAAAAAATAATGAAAATAGGTCCGGACCGCGCATTTGCATTTTAAGTGATGTAAAAAGAATAGAGAATAAGGATGATAAAAAAGTAATTTTAAATGACTTTCATCTCTTACCTAGTAGTGGCCATGCTGGAATGAGACGAATGTCAAATAACATTAAGAAATACTATTATTGGCCTGGTATTGATAATGATGTTCGGGAATTTGTAAAGCGGTGTGACAAGTGTCAGAGGCAAAAGTATTCAATACCTAAGAAAGAGCCAATGGAGATTACTAGTACAGCTAATACTGTATTTGAAAAAGTATATTTAGATTTGGTCGGTCCTTTGGAAACAGACAATGATAATTTTTCATACGTGCTAACATTACAATGCGAACTAACAAAATACGTAGAAGGTTATCCCTTAATTTCTAAAAAATCAGAAGAAGTCGCGAGATGTTTTGTCAACAATTTCATTCTCAGATACGGTGTGCCGAAAGTAATAGCAACAGACCGAGGAAAGGAGTTCCTCTCAGAAATATTTCAACAGGTATGTAAATTATTAAACATAAAACAACTTAATTCAACAGCATACCATCACCAATCCATAGGAGCATTGGAAGTCACTCATAAACATTTAAATGCATTTTTGCGTATTCAAACAGAGAACCATCCAGAGATGTGGAGTAAGTGGATTCCTTTTTGGTGTTTTGCATATAACACGGGCGTACATACAGAAACACAATTCACTCCATATGAGTTAGTTTTTGGTAAGAAATGTTCTCTTCCTAGCAATCTGACAACAGAATTAGAACCATTGTATAATTTCGACAGCTATCCTCATGAATTAAAATACCGATTGCAACTTTCACAAAAAGAGGCTAGAAATAATCTGTTAAAAAGTAAGATGAATAGAAAGATAGTATACGATAAAAATGTTAATCCTATAAACTATAAAGAGAATGATTTAATTTTAGTTAAGAATGATACAACATGTAAGAAATTAGACAACTTATATTCAGGTCCATTCACAGTAGTAAAAGATATAGCACCAAACGTAGAAATAGTTAACCAATTTGGAAAAAAGGACATTGTACATAAGAATCGAACAAAACCATACTATGTATCATAAATTAAAAAAAAAAAAAAAAAAAAAACTTTATGTGTATTTTTTTTTTTCTTTAAGTGCGGTGATGTGAGGATTGTATTAATTACCTACTTTAAGATCTGTATTTCTATAATCTATGCACCTTTGTAACCATTTAAATGCACTATCCTATGAAATATATCTCAGTATTATTCGAGCATTCACTGGTTTCATTTACCATCAACACCGCACCTTACAAATGAAATAAATTACACAAAGTAATACGTCTGGCTCGAACCGACGACCTACAAACTCGTAAGTCGAGGCCGATACCACTGGGCCATCACTGCACTCAGTCTTAGTACTCTAATTTTCTTATAATAGATAGGTACAGTAAGCTTCAGAACAAGTTACTAAATCACATAACTACTAAAGGGGTTCATTTCCTCTGAAGTTTATCTCACCACCTCTACTTATCCTTTCGAAGTTACAGGCGTACTGTTATATTATGTTACTGCATTTGTTTTTGTAGGTCCCTCCCTCCAGCAATAGATTTAGGCCACTCTAAAATATAACTTTAGCCCGTAAATAGCGCCGAGTCTACTATTTTACCGCTAAACGATGATTTATGCTGGACCGTGCCGTAACCGATCAGAGCCAACGCAGTTAGGCGTAAATTCGTATAATACCAAACATTTTAGCTTTTGGGAGACGCGGCTTACGTTATTTACCGTGGACTTCAAATGATTTAATTGATGATTAAATATTGTTTGTTTTGTAAATTGGTTTTCACAAATACTTATATGAAAATAAGTAAGAATAATTTATTTTTTGTGCTCGATGAGGTCGATGTTTCGTAATTGAAATAAATAAAACAGCCGAATAAAATTCAGAGGTCACCTTTTTTGAAGTCCTGACATTTTATAAATCAAAATCATTTATTTCAAGTAGGACAGATACTGACTAGGCACTTTTGAATTGTCATAAAACAAAAAGGAAAATAAAATAGTTTAAAATAGTTATGGTCCTAGTCACAAGACTTAAATACTGTTGATGCCCATTCCAAAGCGTTGACCTCTATCGGAGAAAAACTGGCAAGAAACTCCATGTACACTATTTTCCTGTAGCCATAATTATAAGAATACGTTCGTTATATCATTCAACTTGAGATGGATCAATTCATATGAGGGTCATGTATATAGAAAAGCGTGTATCGAAGAAAGACCCACACGGATCTGTTCAGTCAGAGCAAACATTTGTCAATTAGATAGCGGAATCGGTTAGCGCAGTGGCTAAGCGATTGGACTGCTGCGCTGCGTGTCGCGGGTTCGATTCCCGCACGGAACAAATATTTGAAAGACCTACAAGTAGTTGGTCCGGGTCTGAGTGTTTGTGTCTGTGAGTTTCTATGTTCGTAAACGCACCCACGACACAGGAGAAATTCCTAGAGTGGGGCAACGTTTTTTTTTTAAATAAAAAAAAATTGATCGTGTAGCTTGCTAGTTCACCCTAATTTTAATTCTTCATCTTCAAACACTTCATTCAACTTTGACGTTTCCTTAACTAAGAGCCTTGAAATTCATAAAGAAATTTTACATTTTACATTTACAGAGGCAGAGCGATTGAAATATTTGTATAACCTGCAAACAGTTTTTCTGGGTCTGGGTGTTGAGGATGTGAATTTAAATGTTTGTAAACGCGTCCAAAATAAAGTAAAAATCCTTAGAGTACGGGAATATTAAAAAAAAAATTGACTACATGGCAATAAATAGAAGAAGTCTTCATCATTATGAATTCATGGCTTAACCGTGGCTTGCACACTACTAGATAAGTCAACCTTCTTGGTAAGCTCCCAAATGACCTTAGCCATTGTTTATTCTCGTCAATGCAAGTGTATCCCATCCTACCTGAATACGCTTTATTGTGCGACATAATATTGCAAGCAGCATGTCAAGCAAGCTATCTCTGTGGCCGTACACAATGGAACACGCTCTAATTGGGTCTGACTTCGGATTGACAATATGCGTATTGTTGCCACTGCCGACGGATACGGTCACTGCGCTTCCAATAAGATGTTTGCACGTGTTGGTTTAGTGTTTAGATTATGGAGTTGATACAAGGATAGAAATACAGACTATAAAGTTTGTATAATTGTGTCTTTAGTATGATGTATTCGGGTCGCAGTCTTTTTGTGAAGAATAATGTTACGTCAATTTGCATTTAAGTAAACTATTATGTGAGAAGTGGAAAGAGAGAATGGAGACCTTTGCCCAGCAGTGGGACAGTATGGGCGGATATAATAATTACTTGGGACTTGAATAATGTGGGTGTTCTATTTAAGACACTTTTTTGTCTGCCTAACATTTAGGGGTGGTATGTACGAATTTAGTAAATGAAATCTCTTTAATGTAACCATAGAAATATGGGTGTTTTATAGCACAGGGATCACAGGCTGTGTGGTGTGGATTCTCGTAAAATATGGGTTTCTTTAGCTGTAACATAACAGCTTAAAAAGCATAATTTTTTTTCCCAACTATTTTGGGATCGGCTTCCAATCTAACTAGACGCAGCTGAATATTTTACTAGTTTGACTGTCTCTTTCTACATGAGGAAATTATCAAAACTATCCGGATTACCGATAACCATAAACAACTCTCACTAAGTTCTGTTTTAGGTCAAGAAGAAAAGATGTTACACTTATTCCTAAAATCTCTGATAATATGCCAATTAAAGTTTGTATCGTTCGTCGTTAAAAGTACCAAATAAAAGTAGTCAGCTGTTAAACCGACGATGACAAATAGCGTCGCGTCGTTGATGAATTGACGCTGCGATGCGGATACATAGCGTCTCATGTTCCACGTCACTCGTTATTGAACAGGTATTGCGATACAATGCCGTCGGATTACTTGGCTGTCATTGAAGGAGAATAGAAAAAAAAAACGTCTATGAAGGTTGCATGAAAATGTGTTGTTGGGTTTCTAAATAAGGTATTTGTCAAAAACTTTGCGGATTACCAATAACCATAAAAAACTCTTGCTAAGCTGTGTGTTAGTTCAAGAAGTGAAGATTTTACAGACCGCGTCACGGCTGAAGTCGTTTTGACGCGGCGCTAGTGTATATGCTGTGTCATTACATCAAAAAAATGTAGCACCACTATTTTCCCGCAGGTCATGAGTGAACTCGTGAACTCTATACCTAGTATTCCTAAAATCTCTGATAAAATTCCAATTAATGTTGTTTAGCTATCTTCGTCACCTAAAAAGTAGAAAATATAAGTAGTCAGCTGTTAAATCGACGATGACAAATAGCGTCGCGTCGTTGATGAATTGACGCTACGATGCGGATACATGGCGCCTCATGTTCCACGTCACTCGTTATTGAACAGGTATTGCGATACTGTTGTAATTGTGGTCTGAAGAATCTAAATACTGTGGAAATATACGAAAATGAAAAACTTAGTAAACGTGTACGATGGTTGCTATATTAAACTTCAAAACGTAAGAACAGAATTTAAACTTAACTTTTTATCGACATTACAATGTGACAACAAAACCTAACAAAAAGTATCAAACTAATAGGTTTTACAACATCCGCCCTTAATGGAAATAAAAAGATAAAGTAGTAATGTTAAACACAATAGAAAAGAACAACATTACTACCAGACTAAACAGAAAAACAAAACATAAACCGACGAAAAATAAATAAATAGAAAATTATTCTACCTATTTATCACTAAACCCATATTAACAATGCACCTAAGATGAGCGATGCGCCTTAAGGGCTTTGTTAAAACATCGGCCATCATTTTATCCGTAGGTATAAACTTTATATCTATAAGACCCTCAGTAACCTTTTCACGAATAAAATGATATCTCGTATCAATGTGTTTGGTTCTATTGTGGTGGACTGGATTGAGCACAAGTTTCTGTGCACTTTGACTATCGTTGTATAGCAACACCCTATCTGCATAACCAGTAATGTCACACACTAACCGTCTGAGGAAAATAGCCTCCTTTGCAGCACTGGTCAAGGACATATACTCAGCTTCTGTAGATGATAAGGCTACCGTCGGCTGCTTCTTACACTCCCAGCTAATAGGTCCACCTGCTAGCGTGAAGTAGTAACCAGTGTACGACCGACGGTCATGTACACAGTTCGCCCAGTCAGCATCCGTGTATCCACACAGACGTACACCGACTTTCCTGTAAGTAATACAGTAATCCATAGTACCTTTCAAATACTGTAACACCCTTTTAGCTGCCAACCAATGTCTCTTATCAAAACAGTTATTAAACTGGCTTAAATAGCTTGTGGCATAAGCTATATCGGGTCTCGTATTCACAGCTAAGTACATGAGACATCCTATCAAGTTTTGGTAAGGATATTCACCAAGAGATGTTGGATTACCTTTCTCCAACTTGTTATTCTCCAAAGGTGTAGAAATCTCCTTGCAATCTCGCATATTAAACCTCTCCAACACAGCCTGGATATACGTCTTCTGACTGACCACGATTTTGTTCTTATCTTGGTTAATATTTAACCCTAAACAATACGATAATTCACCTAAATCTTTTAGTGAGAAAAATTTTTTCAGTTCCCTTTTGACAGCGTCAAACAAATTTTTTTCTTTGTAAAAGACAATTAAATCGTCAACATAGACTGCAAGTATTAAGGTTTCATTACCAAACCTTTTTAAGTAAACACATGATTCCGCAGATGTTCGTGCAAAGCCAATTTTGGATAAAATTTGATGCAATTTGATATTCCAAGCTCGAGCTGCCTGCTTCAAACCATAAATGGATTTTCTGAGCAAACAGACTTTACCTTCTGCCCCGTGCTCAGCAAAACCCTCAGGCTGTTGCATGTACACCTCCTCTTCTAGATCCCCGTTGAGGAATGCGGTATCGACATCCATGTGTTGGATCTTTAAATCCCTTTCTGCCGCCAACGCTATAAGGGTACGCAGAGATGAATTTCGAACCACAGGGGCAAAAGTCTCGTTATAGTCAGTCCCCCAAACTTGACTAAAACCTTTCGCAACTAGTCGCGCCTTATACTTGACTATTGCACCGTTCGCGTCCCTCTTTATCTTGAACACCCATTTACATGGAATAACCTTTTTATTTGGTTTATTCACTAATGTCCAAGTCTGCTTATTCAATAAGGCATTGTACTCATCCTTCATTGCGGAGATCCAGTTATCTTTATCATCGCTATTAATAGCTTCACGATAACTTTTTGGATCATCATATAATAAATTGACATCGTGAGCACCGTATGAATAATAATCTGGAGGTTTACGTACTCTTTCAGGATATCTTCTCTCAGGACAAACATCGTTAGGTTCATCTGAAGGAATCAGGGACAGATCAACTTGTTCACCCAAATATAGAGACTCCGTGTCACCAACCCCACCAGCTTCATCAGTCGCGTCCACAAAATCGTCAACTTGCTCTAGCTCCATGTTAACACTTTCTGAAGTAGGTGAAGAAGTAGAAGCAGAGAAGATAGAAATCTCCTGTGGCGATGTGATATCTGAAGAAGTTTGTGAAAAAAGATTAATGACATTAGGTCTTAAAACAACTTCAGGTTGAACAGATTTTTCTTTCAATCCTGAAAAGTTATTTTCAAAGAACGTAATATCCCGTGACTTAATCAACCTCCGAGGGTTTTCCGCGCTACGAAAATAATAACTCCTTGGATCGTCTGAATATCCAACGAAGATATGTTCAGAAGCTTTCATGTCTAGCTTAGTTCTCTGGCATGAAGGCACGTGAACTAAAGCTCGGCAACCAAACACCCTTAAATGAGACAGGTCGGGTTTACTACCACACCACATTTCATATGGCGTCTTACCATCAAGTGCACGATGAGGTGACCTATTCTTTAAATAAACACTAGTCTCAACAACATCCTGCCAAAAAGCTTTCGACAGAGAGCTGTGTGCCAGTAAGGAACCGGCCTTCTCTACAATGCTACGATTGCAACGTTCACTTACCCCATTTTGTTGAGGGCTGTATGGTACAGATGTTTCATGTCGAATCCCTTGATCCTGCAAATAGTCTGTCAATTTCTTGTTGACATACTCAGTACCATTGTCTGACCGAAGGGTTCGAATCTTAGTGCCAGTCTGTCTCTCAACAAGTGCTTGGAAAGCACAAAAATACTTCTGAACTTCTGTCTTAGATGACATACAATAAAGAGATATAAAACGTGTATAATCATCTACGAAAATTATAAAATATTTATTCCCTTTAAAAGATTCAGTGGTCAGGGGACCACAAACGTCCGTATGGACCAATTCTAATGGTGACGAAGCCTTCTTATACTTTATCCCTTTGAAAGGCTTCCGGGCCTGCTTACCTTCTACACAAGGTACGCATGGTTCTTTGTCAACGTCAGTATACTCCACACCAATAGCTAGACCTTTTTTGAGTAGATCCATACCAATACGGCAGAGATGTCCTAGACGCTTATGCCAAAGCTGAAACTGGGACAAACTAGTGTGAACATTATAAGCTGAAACACCTTGCGTTTTTACTGTACAATCTAAAGTGTACAGTCCACCACAAACAGAACCATGTAAAACAGGATCATTTATAAAAGAAATATCATTAGAATTATAAAAATTACAGCCAGTCGTATCAAAAACAATCGAGAAACCTTTCTCTACTGCCTTTTTGACTGAGAGTAAATTACAATCTAGGCCAGGAACATGTACAACATTAGAAATCTTCTTGAAATTAGTTTTTGTGTCAATAGCAACATCTCCTAAACCGACAGCCGGCAAAATTTTACCATTTGCTACAGTTATCTTCCCATCACAGAGTCGGTAACTATTAAACCATTCAGCATGTGGAGTCATGTGAGTAGACGCACCAGAGTCGATAATCCACTTCTCAGACATCTGAACACTTGGCGCAGACAAAGCCAATTCCGTGATACATGCATCCATATTCCCTAAACTAGAAGCAGTCAGTCCCTTATCTTTAGAACAACTTTCTGTAGTGCAACTCGCCTTTGCCTTTTTCTCCTTCTTTTTGAGAGGACAATTAGGACTCTTGTGCCCTGGCTTCTTACATCGAAAGCAAATAACCTGCTTGTTTGCACGCAACGCAGCCACATCATCTTTAGTCTCCTTCGTCATTTCGCTCAACAACTTAGTCCTCACTAAATCTGTTGTGACTTCAACGCTCCCATTCTCAAGCGCCATTATCATGGGCTCGTAACGAGACGTTAGGCCTCCCAATATAATAGCTGCTATAGAACTATCTTCTATAGTTTTGCCAATATCGGCCAGGTCTAGCGCTGTTGTAGTTATTGCCGTTATGTAAGCTTCTAAATCAGAAAAATCAGATAAGGAGTACCTGTACAACTTACGTTCCAACGACAGTTTACGACCCAAACTTCGATCCTCGTAGGATTTCATAAGAGCATCCCACGCTTCCTTTGCGGTCTTAGCTGGTCGAACAATCGAAATAGCAGCACCATCCACAGTGAGGCATATTTTAGAAAGAGCCTTTTCAGCCTTCCGTACATCGTCGGGCGTCTTTTTCCCTTCGACTACTACTCCGCTTACAGTTTCCCATAATCCTTCATGGATTAATAGCATTCGCATTTTAAATTTCCATACAGTGTATCCTTCTCTATTACAAAGTATAGGAATACCATTAAATAACATACCAGATGCTGCAGACGACATGTTGACTAGATGTCTACAATTTTACCACCAATCTCCTTTTAAATTCGATCGTAGATAAAATATACAGAGCTTCGTGCTGATAACGTGTTGTAATTGTGGGCTGAAGAATCTAAATACTGTGGAAATATACGAAAATGAAAAACTTAGTAAACGTGTACGATGGTTGCTATATTAAACTTCAAAACGTAAGAACAGAATTTAAACTTAACTTTTTATCGACATTACAATGTGACAACAAAACCTAACAAAAAGTATCAAACTAATAGGTTTTACAACAGATACAATGCCGAAGGATTATTTAGCTGTCATTGAAGGTGAATAGAGATAATTTACACGTCTATTTCCTATGGCGTAGTGTAATGTGTTCATCATCGAACTTTATACTGGAAGTTGACAACAGCATATTTGGGAATAATAGATTTTACCACACTAAAAAAAATGTTGAAGAATCTGAAAAAATATGAATAAAATCCTGCTCCAATTTATCAGAACTTAATGAAAGCAGTTGAACTGCTTGCGGCTTTGAATGTCTTGTCATAACTTAAGAAATCTGCTTATTTCCAAGAACGTCAAGTTTCTTGGCAAGGCAGACTCAAGCCATGTCGTCGAGAAAATGCTTTTAAGAAAAATTATTTCTACGTTAGATGAAGTTATCTGAAACTAGCCTTAACCTTTTGATTGTTTAAAAAAGTAGGCTCACTTTAGAAATATTCTACACATATTTGACTGTGATCATTTTTGTGAAAACTCCATATAATTTTATAACTAATAGGTTCCGCCCGCGACTCCGTCCGCGCGGATGTCGGTCTTCGCGTGTATGGTTTATTTCTCCATTTCGAGTAACTCTGACAATGACATCTTATAAATATCTATTGGACCCAAATACGGCTAAGCCTATAATAATTAAGGAGATCCCTTTATTGAGCTACTGCTGTTGAGCTCGCGTTCTGTAGTAACTGAAAAATAAGATTTTTTTTCTACGTATTTTTCCAGGATAAAAAGTATCCCATTTTATGCCCAGGATAATAAGGTATAATTATACCAAGTTTCATCGAAATCGAACCGTTAGTTTTCACGTGATGCCTGCATATACAGACAGACAGACAGACAAATTTTTTTTAAATCACATATTTAGGTTTGGTATCGATCCAGCATCACCCCCCGCTATTTATTTTTTCAATATTTTCAATGTACAGAATTGACCCTTCTACAGATTTATTATATGTATAGATAATAGGTAGGTAGGTAATTGAACACCTTCATAGTCAAAAACTTCAAAAACAAATCATGGATGGAACACAAAAAAAAACAGCCCAGCACAACACAACTCAGAAACACGTGGCGACAGGGAACCGATACTTCGCCCATACAAATGAGCGTCGTGCCACGTTGTTGTCGAATTGCAGCCGAATGCGAGACGAATACGTAAAAAACCTCTAAGAATAGAATCGAAATTGTATTTGAAACTAATTGATTTGTTCAGAAATTCATCAAGAGTTAGATTGGTAGATATGTCTTATGCGATAAAGAAATTGTCTGGCAGTATCTTTGGCTTAGAGGAGCATGGCTCGGAATACTGATTGCCAAAGAACTTTACATTATTATACTTGTAGGAATCCACGGTAGGAATTCAGCGTTCCTGTGGTACCCGACCAAAGCATGCCTACACATTTGGATTGTTATTTCTAGTTTTTTTTAAAACAAACCTTTTCCTCACACTAGGAATCTCTTCCTGTATCGAGGGTGCGCTTACAAACATAGAAACTCACTCATACAAATACCCAGACCTGAAGCAAGTACTTGCAGATCATACAAATATTTGTTCTGTGCAGGGATCGAACCCGCGACACGCTGCACAGCAGTCGATCGCTCAGCCACTGTACTAGTTTCTTAATTCCGGACAGGAATTGTCCGCTATCCGGGCTGATCTATTACTATTTATCTCTTCATAACGTTACCTTCTTAAATGTTGGTGGAGCTCAGTTGGCAAAGCCATTCAGACAAAACTTTAATACTACCAAAATATACTAGCCGCTATGTCTGCCCCAGTCCTTACTATGTTGAAAATAAACTAGTCTCCATAATTCTGTTCTAGGCCTTTCTGTGTCGAAAATAAACTAGCCGCTATGTGTTTACCACCGTGTCGCACATCCACCTGGTATTATCTCAGATTGTCTGTCCTTGTCCCAGTGTACACATAGTTTGTGGAGCCCCATTAAAGTTTACGTGCGCCGACGAAATTCTGCGCGCATGATATGTAATACTAGACACGGCTAATCAGGGTAGACATACCTTTATTAGTCGTGTTACACAGCCTATAATTTGACAACAAAATCCTCTGATATGATGTACTCTTATTATTATTTACTAGCTTCCGCCCGCGACTCCGTCCGCGCGGATGTTCGCATGTTCGCGTGTTCGCGGTCTCCGCGTGGATGGTATATTTCCCCATTTTGAGTAACTCTGACAATGACATCTTATAAATATTAAGGCGCTGAATCCACTGCGCGTAATGCAACGTGTGTTCGCGGTTCTACAGAACAACGTCTATGAATAAAACTGAAAAATAAGATTTTTTTTCTACGTATTTTTCCAGGATAAAAAGTATCCTATGTTATGCCCAGGATAATAAGGAATAATTATACCAAGTTTCATCGAAATCGAACCGTTAGTTTTCACGTGATGCCTGCACAAACAGACAGACAGACAGACAGACAGACAAACATACAGACAGACAGACAGACAACAATTTTTTTAATCATATATTTGGGTTTGGTATCGATCCAGCAACACCCCCCGCTATTTATTTTTTCAATATTTTCAATGTACAGAATTGACCCTTCTACAGATTTATTATAGTATATAGAAGATAGAAGATAAATACATCATTTTAAACTATGGAGAATGATCATCATCATATCAGCCGTAGGGCGTTTATTGCTGAACATAGGCCTCCCCTATAGATTTCCAATAGGAGCGGTTAGAAGCGGCTTGCATCCAGCAATCTTATGGTCTTCATCAGATTGTTTATTCATCTTATGGTATAAATAAAATACAGTGTAATTAAGTAAATCTAAATATTTACATAACAAAGAATTACACGAAAAAACATTAAACTAAATGACTGAATACTCGTATTTAGTCATTTAGTTTTGATTGTAGTACTCACTACTATAAATATCCAAAGAGCTTAGGCGTCACAAACGCCTCTACAAAGCGTGATTGTATTCAAGTGTGATGATACTTGAATACAATCACGTATCATTCCTGATCGACTTTCGAATGTAGAACTATCAGGCTCTCAGACCTTCTGTTTTACGTGCTTCCCGATGTGCAGAGTAATCATAACACCCACATGGTAAAATTCATTATAATCCCAGTAACATTACTTCGTTTGTAGAGCATAAAGAAAACATAACTCTAGTGATTTTCACGCGTTATAAGCTCAGCTTCCATACAAAATTGGTCCTTCATCTAATACTTAATCCCATAACATCAGATATTTACAACCCATAAAGCCATAAAGACCGGCTCTTAATGGCATAATTTTCTCGCGAAGCGATCATTCCCATTTTGTGACATAAATGTCAATAGTATGTTACCGACTGGATGTACAAAGACATTTAATGGGATAACCACGCTTCACAAAACGGAAACACGATCGAGCGAACAGCAACATTTAATAGACTTCTCTTGTTCCCACTTTATTGCTAAACTTAGTAATAGCTTATTATCACAAGAATATTCTTTTGAACTTTATTTCTACATTTGTTTATGGGAATAACGGGTATTTATAAATACAAAAGGTTAGAAAAATATTACAGGTCAACTTCTAAGAGAACCTTTTAGCAGAACTGATTAATATTTACCAGATTTTGTGAGCCAATCAAACCGTGAACTTTCCAATTATGAAGTAATTGGATAATTGAAAGGATTATGTTTAATTTTCAGTTTGTGTGTCCTGCTTCTAATAGTTTCGTTGCTTTTTACTATATAAATATGTCGTGTAACCTTGCTTGTGTGCAAATAATTGTGTGCTGATTCAAAATGTTGGGGTTACTACAGACAAAATTGGTTTGAATAAACTTATTTCTACTGCTACCGATGAGTGTTGAGATTTTTCATAAAATAAACGTTGAAAATGTTGAGAGTAGACAAGCTATAGTAATATCGTCATTTAAGAGAAAGTATGAATACTTATAAGAAGAGTAATTTATTAACATAATCGGCCAATACTCGTAGATATTCTCATAAAATTACGATAGTACGTCTATCTTTGAGAAATACCTATTTCATAATATCGAGATGGTTTGGTTTCGAGAATACTATATTCGAAGATCATAAACTAAGTAATAATTCTTTATGAGTAAGTGTAGACTATAAATGCTCGTGATTTTACAGACAGTACTATAATACTCTAGGGAGCTTAAAGCAAATCAAGTCAAGCTCAAAATTATATTGAGATTTAAGAATATTTTTTGATATTCTGCCGTAGTATAATATGTACTTGGTTAGTATCTAATAGATGATTTCGCGACGCCTCACGGGTAAATTATCAGAATAGCTGATAAAATGTATGCATATAAGACCGGATTGAAATTAGAAGGTAAAACATACTACAAATCAGATTATAACATACTAATGTTGAATCATTTAACAATGGATGTTGTAACTACAAAATGGTTTCACTCTATCATTTAAAAGAATAAAAAATATATCTATAGTCCTTTGCTTTAAAAATATATCTTTGTCCAAGCTAAATCTCTATTTGGTACAATGTGTCGCTAACATTGTGGTTTACATGCATGCATCAGATGCTGATGGGATTATCGGTTGGAGAGCAATCTCGTCTTGGCTTCGGATGTCGGCAAGGCTAATTGGAGATAGTTATAGCGCTTAAGGAGCATACATTTGCACAGGTGCACGAACAATGCGTATCGTGTGCGTTTGAGAAACATAGTAG
Organism: Agrotis puta; assembly: GCA_943136025.2. Classification (NCBI taxonomy): domain Eukaryota; kingdom Metazoa; phylum Arthropoda; class Insecta; order Lepidoptera; family Noctuidae; genus Agrotis; species Agrotis puta. Next base: position 14,568,168 of record OW964169.2, on the reverse strand, counting down.
GAACATGTTGTTTGTGTGTGTGAACTTAAATGTTTGTAAACAAGAAAATATTCCTAGTGTGGGTAACGTGTAAAAAATGTTCGCGATCAGTTCGCATGCAAAATATGATGTCCGCAATGAAATTCATTTGAGTACCTTTGGAAACGCAGCGAACGTGGGTCGCACGCGCAGACGTGTGCCGATGTGCATAGACGTGGACTCGGCTGTGTCGCAGAAATTAACGGAAAATCACACATGCTTCATCTTTTTATGTGATTTTACCAAGATCCACCATAATTCTAGTCACCTACTCCTGAATTCTGTAAAACCCGTAGTTTCTATGCAGTCAGACATTTTATAGCTAGACAACCATTACTACATCGCTTCGTGACTCGTAATGTTTCTGGCATGCGAGTAAATCTGCAAGAATGTAAGTCCAGTGTCAAGTTGAAGAGAACTTTGAAAGTATCTCTGTTATTGCAAACAATTTGTGAAAAGGATAACCTTTGAACATGGCTGATTGAAATTCCTCGATGAAATTGAAATACCTATGGCTCATTAAATAATATACGACCATGTAGAAAAGGTGACATTTTTCATAATAACTAAAAATCTCAGTCGATATTTTTGGTCTGTTATAATAAGTGAATAATGCTAAGAATATTATTTTTTTTCTTTATAATAAACGTTTTCCAACACTACGAGTTATTTCTGTGTCGTGCACACGTTTACACTTTTAAACTCGCATACAAAAACACCCGAAACAAGAACGACATAAAACTATATTCTTTTGCGTGCGGGAAACGAACCCACTGCATCTACTGTGCTGTAAATGAACACGACATATCCAAATAACAGTCAAAATAGAGTCAGTAACTACACAAAGTTTAAATACTTCCTAATGCTTTTCACCCCGTTACAAAATGAATGTAAATGGACCAAGACCCGTACTATAGTTTTCTTCTCTAATTGACACCGTTCAATTTGGGTCTCCGTCCCGAATTTTAATCATTTGCAAGACTCAAATCCAATTAAGGCGTATGGTTTTGACCGGTTGGACAGTGATTTAATCTAAAATTGAGTTTGGAATATGTTCTATTTATTTATTTGATAAAAACATATACAACATGCACTCCTTATCACCCTCGCCGCTGTACGACTTGGTTGAGTACCTCGCTTCGAATGCAATAACAAACTTTCCCTACTTGAATCGAAATGTACTATATTAATTTTGAAGTTTAGTGCTTGTATGTTAACGGGGCATGCGGTGCTAACCTGTAATAAATTGTTACACTAACCTTAGATTACAGTACATATAACTTTAACTATTTGAAGTGTAAACAATTGTACGTTTGGACATCAACACAAAAAAAGTCCTTCTCTCTCTTTTCTGATAACTAGCCAAATCCAGAGGGACTAAAAAGCCATTTAACATAACATTAGTCGTTATATTTACTGCGTCCGCGATAATTTTACTACGAATTTTATCATATTATGATTCTACTAAAGTTGTACTTTTTAGGCGCCCGAAACAGAATTTCAGAGATTTACACAAATGTGTAATACAACCAACAGTTTTTGTCCACGAAATTTTACAGTTTAATGTTATAATATAAAGTGCTATCCGACCCCGATATTGTACTGTTATTACTTGGCAGAAAACACAGATGTGCTTAGTTTCCGTGCTCTGATTTTATGTCTTTGTTCCATTTTGTAACCAACTGTAACGGTCGCAAAGTTGTACCTAGTTATACAAACTGTCCTGACTGTAAGAAAACTATACAAGATAGGTTTTGATTGTTGCGTTGTCAGTGCATTGGGCAATATTATAACTCACAAAGACGGACTACCGGAATGAGAATCTGCTATCTCGGTATATTAATGTGCCTTTCATTGAATTCTTTACTTATGACCGTTCCGACCATAAGACACAACGTATTGACGTCGTGTGGTCGGAACAGACAGACTGACAATATTACTTTTGCATTTATATAATCAGCATCATATCAGCCGTAGGATATCTTCTGCTGAACAGAGGCCTTCACTACAGATTTCCAATAGGATCTGTTGGCAGCAGCTTGCATCCAGCACAATCCTGTGGTCTTCTTCATCAGATCAGCTATCCTTGTATTGGACGTCCTACACCGGGCTGGTTTGTGCTGGTGTCCATTCGAGTACCTATACTTATTGAGAGCCTTACCTTATTTAAATAAGTAAGATTATTTTTTTCTTCACAAAGTCACTTTTTGCAGCACTGCACCGCGGTAAAATACCATACAATTAAATAAGTCTAAAGTATGCACTCATGCACATACTACCGTAGGGCTAATCCATCATTCATGACGCCTAATGACCATAATATCGGCTTTGCTATATGAATAATGTATGGAGGGAAATTCGTTCGTGTGTATGCTGTATATTTATTCCGTGTATTTTAAGCCTAAAAGGTTTATTTTATTTTACAGGGTTTTGTTTTTAGGGTTAAATGAATTTTAAAGGTTAGTGTATATTACTTGCCGGGGTCGCGGTTCTGACTACCGGGGTCGAAACGGCTAACCGTGACTCCGGGAACGTAAAGGGCTATTAAAAGAACATTTTTAGGATTTTATCGAGTACGAGACTGGTAAGCCCTTCCATTCCTCCCAGAGTGGGAGGACTCATTTGATGATATTACCACGCTTAAAAAAAGGGAAAATAATTATTTGTTCATCGGTTGGCCGTCCAGGCTGTGGGAAAGAGATAGAGTTATACAAGTCGCCATCTATCGCCATCTCGTTCCCTGAGCGGAACTACTCACTCTTTAAGATGTCTTGGTAGGCCACCAGGATAGATATGGGCTGACAACACAGTTGTCATAGCACAAACAAAGAAGGGAATATACCCACCAGTTGGTGAAGTCGGGATGTTGATGGTGATTAATATGAAATGAACTTTAAAGTAAAATAAAAAAGCTGCCTTCCAAGTCTGCTTTGAAATCTTCATGCAGTGTGTGAAAAAAACAGAAAACATTACACACAGGCAGAACCAACATGAACAGCTCCAACAAATATTAAGGTTAATCCCAAATTAATTCTGTTCATCAATTCGAAAAAGTATGTGGGCGCATTTGCACCACATATTTCACTGCGCTGTTTAAAATTCATGAAACATGGTGGTCAAAATTTACATGTTGCATGCTCAAAGTGGGGCATCGGGGTAATAAATGTCAACCGGGTAACAGACTTGGTAAAGGGTTAAGTCCGTTGACCGAGGAGACAGACGTTTTAGGCCTCGCGTTTTCCTGCCTAATAATATTTAGATTAACGTCATTTTAGGCACTATAATTAATACAGAGCGCAGTAAGAGTGGAACGTATACATCGCATACGGCCCGAATCTCTTCGAAGTTAGAGTGAACAAGCTTCTTCTAGGTAAGCTCGCTCTATCGTAAGCTTTGTCTCTGTTTACTTAGACCAAGACTACAGTTCAAGAGCAATTTAAGGGAACCCATCTCAAATAAACATTAAAAATAATTTGGGTTTAGAATTTTTTGGGAATAGATTGGTGGGATTGTTCCACAAAAATAAAAAATAAAAAAGGCCTTTACTGCCAATTAAGGTTCTAAGTCGTTTCTTACATTTGGCTGATAGATTTTTTCACAGACATAAATCATCCTTTTTTTTTTTTTTTTTTTGCGTGGTAAAATCATCAAATGAGTCCTCCCACCCAGGGCAGGGCGGGAGGGACTGTCAGACTTGTACTGACTAAAATCCACGGTGTCCTTCACTAGCCCTTTACGTACCGGGGTCACGGTAATCCCTTGGTCCCGCGACCCCGGCAGGCTTTGGCCCTCTACAGGCCCCGTCAATATGCTGACACTCTTTGAGGCGCGCGTGGAACACAACGCGCCGTCGACCCGGGCATGGTCCATGGTCGGACAGCAAGTCGCCCATTACTCGCTGCCCGCATGCCCGCGCCTACGGTGGCCGGAGATCGTCCTGCGACGTCCGACGCCGTGGGCGTCTACCACTGCGGCTGGGGTGGAGGGAGGACGCTGTCCTCTCCCTCAGGCGGCCCGCCTCCTCTTTCACGAGCATTACTGCTTCGCAGAAGGAGGCGACCGCCTCCCACTCCGTCTCGCCCCGCAGCATGGCCTCGACCAATGCCGGGCGCGAGAGGTCTCCGCCTATCGCCGTCGTGAGGACACGGCGGTGCTCTGCCCAAGCGGGGCAGTCCTGCACCGTATGCTCCACCGTGTCCTCCAGACGATCCTCGCAGTGGGACATAAATCATCCTAGCAACCATTTATCAGGATGTGGGTTTTTTCATTAGGCTTAGAGGTGAGCCATATTTCATGGGATTCTAAAAAATTGGCGAATTAAGGAGGATCCTTCGAGGGTAAAATACTCTATTCTCACCTTGCCTTAAGACACGTAACCTACAAACGCGTCTTTGCCCCTTTATCAAATCGCTTCATTACGCCCCTCCTCAGGTCCACGCACCCCGCTGGATTAAACACTTCAATTCATTATCAAATCACGATCAGAATGAAAGGGCTTTACGTTCAATATCTCAGAAATCTTTGTCGAGGCTGTTTAACGCAGTGGAAGAATTAAGACGCGTTTCTTTGACACGGCGGCGGCGGGCGGGACCACATATTTACATATTTATTTCGATGCGTGCATTTTATATTTAAGGTATGAAGATGAATAAGTCCAGTGATAGCAAAGCACTTGTCTCTCTAAATCTTTGAAGACAGGTGTTATGTGTGATTTAAGTATTAAACTCAATCTGTCTTACTACAAAAAGTTAAACATCTGTTGAAAACTTGTCCAAAAATTGTGTAACTTCAAAACGACCCTTATATTATCAACGTCAAATGTCGTTTTGCAGTTGACAGTTTTTTTCCCCGCCCTGGGTGGAGCAGGTAAAGGGCAATTGAAGAAAAACGTTGGGTCCCTTCCCAACGGATTCCTTTAATTGCCCTTTACGTTTCAGGGTCACCGTAATCCATCTGGACAGTCCCGAGACTAGCTAGACATATGACGTGTGTTTCTATACCATATCATATGAATGGATATTAAGTAGCTATTAAGGCGACTGCAGTGCGCTGCGGTCAACGAATTAATTTTTGCAGTTCAGTTTAAGCTTGGACTATACCGGATCCGATTAGGGTTCTGTTCGGTCAGAGTATTTGATTGGTGATCGTTTAAGATTGACCAAGTCGTCCGCTTAAATATTGTCTGACAGATCCAGGAGAAGGGTTGACCTTTTTACTAATGGATTGCAGTGTGTGATTAGGGGTAATTCATTTCCCTACTCCAATTCTTACACATTCTTTAACGTTATATAAATATATTCTGGTGCTTGAATGACATTATCAGGGCGGTTTTTGTTAACAATTTGTGAAATTGTCACGACATTGTCCTGGAAAATAAGATGGCGACATTTTTGAATTTTAATTTCTCAAGGAATCGTTTTTGAATTTTTCTGAGTGTTTATATATTATTGCTCGTGACTACACAAGGTAATACGGCAGTCATATAACGTTATAAAACATTGCATAACACGATCAATTTTTACTTTTAGTAAATTTATTTCTAAAAAGTTAGACAACAAATGTTTAAACAACATTCTCTAACATTATATAACTGAGGTATGGGAACATCTTTAGACGTGACTAATTAAGTAAAAAAGAAGAGATACTGTTTCAAGAGAACCCGTATCATGTTTACCTGTTCTAAAGTAAATCGGACGTTAAGGAACGAATGACAGGAGTAAATGAAGGAGTTGACGATGTCGTTGTGTGTTACGAGTTGAGAAGAGCGTGATAAGTGTCATTAACTATGTACGCTTGGTACACGTCCGGATTCACGTATTTTAGAAATTAAGGATGTTCTCACGTGCAAGCGGGATATTAGTCAGAATATTCTACATGCAGGAACTTATGGTTGAGATGTGTAGCTGTGTAATGGTGGTCCACTAGTACGGGCTACGACTCAAGAGTTGTAGGCTAAAAGTTCGTACCGAACAGCATTTAGCTTTGTGTAACATTTTGTAACCATTGCTCCTAAAACGGTGGAAGACATCTTAAAGGAAATGCAAAGTTTCCTTTTTTTAGGTCACAAAATCATCAAATGAGTCCTCCCGCCCAGGATAGAGCGGAAAGGCCGTCAGATTCGTGCTGTCTATAATTTTACGTTCCAGCGTCACGGTTCCCCCTTTAGACAATCCTACAGCAGTGCATGTCCTAGACTGGGAGAATTCAAAAAAATACGACATTTAAAAACCAGCAGTAGATCCGTATATTAGATTGCTGACCACTCTCTCTCACCGAGAGGAGGCCAATGTCCCAGCTGTGGGAACTTTTGGGACGCGGGCCTCCGTTGATTATACTTATATTCTGCTATACTACTTATCATGAAACAATATGTTTCACATGTTTCATCCCTCTTTGAGTCAAGTCGATCAAAGTTCGTTCACAAATGAATGGTACCAACAAAAGCTGGTCATAAACTGAAGTCCAAAAGCTCTGCAATAAGGCTTTCCTTTAAGCCAATTACATTACGTATACGAAATCTAGGCTTGGTCCTGAAAACTACCGGCGGAATAGAAAATACAAGGAACATGTGGATACGAATTTACATTGGGAAAATAAATAAGGAAGTTTTTTATAGGAATGTGAACGTGCCAGTAACACGAATAAATAGCTTGGAAACACCACAAGGTGTTTCCAAGCTATTTATTCGTGTTACTTATTAATTAACTTCTCGTGAAAAGTTGCAGAGGTACAAACGAATAAAGAACATTCAGCTTTCAATACCGAGAACCAATTGGCTGAACCATCAGAAAAATATATAGAATGTGACATAAGAAAGAAACTGTGACGGCGCCATATTGTGGTCATCAAGTATTTTTTTCTTATACTTTCACGCTTTTTAATAAAAAATATTCATATTAAAGTAACATCAACAAGATAATAACGATAATAAATACTATTGAAAATTCATTTGTATCAGGTATTGCTAGCCTAAATAATGTCCTAATCCAGGTAAACAGTTTTTATGTAAGTTATATTAATATTAATAAGTATGGCATTTAACCGTGCACAAAGATTACTTTAAAATAAATGCAATAAAATGTGATCTCTACTACAGGAACACTACGATTATTGCAATTTTTTAACGCAAAAAGGACTTTAAAATAAATATAATAAAGTGTTATCTCCACTGCAGTAACATCTGAGTCATTACTCGCTACTTTGCGGAAGCCCACAATATGCTAATTATATCCCCGAAAACGAACACGACAAATCTCTTTATCGGTCTGCCTCATTCGTGGATGCTGTAATATATTGTGTTTTTCTTTTTTAAACGTCCTTATTTAAACGTCCACGGCTAAACATGGGCTTTCGGGACAAATCGGAACTTGCATTTATACTAGCCAGACAGATAAAATTATTTTGTTGCTTTTAGGGTACCTCAAAAAAACGGAATCCTTTTAGGATCACTTTGTTGTCCGTCTGTCTGCCATTACCCACACCAGTCCAGTCCGTGTGTCTGCCAGTACACATATCAAGCTGAAATCAATATCAAATACTGTAGTCTAAAATCCCTTGGAGCAGACCAAAAATCTGACTTCTATGTCAACAGAATCAAAAGATGTGGCTGTATATGCTCTGTTTTGCCGCACATTTTGACGCGTGCGATGTTATCAAAACTTATAGGGTACTTCCTGTTAACCTAGAATTATGAAATTTGGTCAGAAGCAAGAAATTACAGTACAGATTAAGAAATAAGTTCGATCTGGAAATTAATTAATCTATCGAACACAACTTATCGACTTATGTTGATAAGTCAATTAGCGATCTTCAGACTCATATACACTAGACAGATCACAACTTCTGCATCTGTATCGTCTAAACAATTACTTATTTTCTACCCGCGGATTCCGAAACTATGCTAATAACATGACTCGGGACACGGGGCGAAGTGTTTGCAACTAATCTCTTTATCGGCTACCCTCATTCGTGAACCCGGTAGTATATTATGACTACAGTTCCACCCCTTTTTATCGTGGTAAAATCATCAAATGTGTTCTCCCACCCAGGGCACAGTGTGAGAGACTGTCAGACCCGTATTAAAACTAAAATCCACGGTATCCTTCAATAGCCCTTTACGTTCCAGGGTCACCGTAATTCGTTGTCCGCGCCCCGGCAGGCTTTGGTTTTTTAAGGGGGGCCCCGTCATTGTGGCGAAACACACACAGTTTCAAACCTTTATGTTTGTTTGTGACATAATCCACACACCACAACTTGCCTTTTTAACTGACTTAGTAAAAAATGAGGTTGTCAATTCTGTTGTTTTTTATGCTTGTTACCTGAATCCTTTTTTAAGCGACGTCGAAAATTATCCCATGGGAACATCAAATCGGAATAAAAACTAACTATATTTTAATCCAGGTTATAAACTATCTGTGTAACAAACATCCAAATCCATTCTGTAGTTTTTACGTGTAAGAACTAACAAACATTTAACAATTGATCCATATTAAAATTTTATCCCGATTTTATGTTCCTGTGGGATAATTTTCAAATTGTAGCAGGCAAAGCGGCTAATATAATTTGAAGGGTCACATTCATTACCTTTTTGTTTCGATGTAGGGACACATTTTTTGTTAGTAATTGGATGTTCGTTATAACGTTATGACAGTGATTGAGGTCATAATTATTTCATTTAAATTATTATGACCATTATTAGTTCATATAAAAATTAATAATATCAATGTTTTTATATTCAAGTCGAATATTGTTGGTTTTATTTATTCAGATTCTAAAAAATCTATCTAAAAGGTCAACTGAGGCAATTTTTAAAACAATGCGTTCCACGACCGAAACAATGAAATTTTGTTAGTCAAAAAGTTTTTGGGTCAAACAATATACGAGTATATATCTCGTACTTTACTAAATCTCGCTGGAATTGTGTTTTTTTTTTGTTATTAGTTTATGCATCAACAGTAAGTGGTTGTCCTAAGTACTTAGGTCCTATGTCCTTTAATGCAATTAAACTGCACTATTCTAGTTATACATTACTGTCATAATGATACTATTACTCAGTTAAAAGCTTCTTAGTACTCAATAGCGTATTTCTTTTGTTTTCTCTCAAGCTAGAGTACAGATGCCTGCACGTCAACCGACACCCATCTGTCAAATTTTCGCAATAGGCTATGGAAAGATAGATTATCAAATAATAACTGAAATCTTTAGAAATTTGACAGATTGGGGAAGGTTGACATGCAGGCGTATGTACCTACTTACCTCCTAATATTACTCTTAAGACACTTGTGCTTTAGGTAACTTCTAATGCCATGTTCACCAATGATCTCTCTCTGGTCGTATCGGATTGCCGTCCCATCGGAACTATGAGAGTAAAGGAACAGAGAGTGCCCTAGTGCCTGCGCACACACTTGTGGACTATAATAGCTCCCGTGCAGTTGGCTAATCTCCGTTGAGATTGGCCGCCGTGGCCAAACTTGGTCAGGAATACTATTATTATTATCTTGTTCTGTCTCTGACCCTGTTAGATCCGCAAACAAAATAAGATCGTCGACACCCAAACATCCTACTGCCTAGATCAATAAAAATTTACAGTGGAGTAGTACAAGTTGAAGATTCAAGATCTGTGACATTGCTTTTGAAGAAATTAGGCCTACAAAAACGGATCTAAAAGCCAAATAAACATGTAAAAGAGTTAGTGCGTTCACAAATAGTACCACAAACAGAACGCGCTCTTACGTGCCAAGCATTAACAGAAGTACACTCAAACATTGGTGTGAAAGGCGTCTCCTACATTCGTGTCGATTGCATGGCAAAGGTGCGTTTTCCGATGTTGCTTTGGTGGCAAAGCTGCAAAGGTGACATTTTACTGGCAGATTACGATCGTAGCACAAGTGTTTTGTTGTTAGAGCCATAGACTCATAGCATGGAATGAGCCTAGTCAAATGTCATAAAGGAAAGAGGAAGACGGTTCTTTGATTCTATTTCTCTCCTTCTAGAGAGTATGGCAATTTCAATCAGATAATGCTTGGTCTGTGCTCTGCGTCTATGGTTAGAATCCTAAATTACAAATGTTCACAATTGGAATACAATTTCTGATCATTATTTGAAAACAAACTGCTGGCATTCGAACCGTCTGTTTGTCTGAAGTACTAATATATTACAAACTATACCGTTTGCTTTGAGAATACAATTTTAATGAGACTTCGCCGCTGTTTGATCTTGATGTTCGGCACTAGTGTTGTTATAACATGAGATACAAATATTAAGAACACTAGTGCTGTAACAAGGGTTCTTTGTATCGCGTGACCCGCTTTGTGGAACCACTCAAATATGCAGATATTGCAACTGATGACTGTTCTTGTTCTTTCATTAACCACATGGGGTCTAACCCGAATTCGAAATGCGAATTATGTTTGCAGAAGGTCAGATTTCATATCAAATTATTATTGCGCTCTCTTTTATTGCATTTTCCTTTGTTTTTATTATAATAAGCACTTGATTTAACTTAGTCCTTTCGGGCATTAACTTACGGACTAAGAAGTCTAGGCAGACAGCTAGACAGATTATTAAGGATGAAGATTTAATTTAAAGAAGAATATATATTATAATTCGATCGAAAATGACGAAGAAATGGTATTATTCTGTAACGATAAATCTTATCAGTAGTGTGTAATGTAATTCAAGTTTGCCATGGTTTCAAACACAAAACTCAGCTCCCGGGCACGATTCTATTCATCACCCAAATACATAGTTAGTTCTACAACACAGAAAATAGATATAATGTAGAAACAACACTGATTTTAAGACGCGTTTTCATTAGACAAATCTTGTATACAAGAATGGCGCCACATTTGCGTATAAGTAGCTTGAATTGGAAACATGTTTTAGAGAGTGTGCAAATTGCATGCAATGTTAACCAACTTGAATCGTTTCTAATCGAGTAGGTTACTTGCAACAAAATTTACAAGTTCAAACTACCTACTTGCAATTTGTAATTTGTATGCAGGTTTGTTCAACTTGCATTCAATTTGTATACAACTTGCTTTCAACTCGTATACAAATAACTTGTATAATGGAAACGCGCCTTTACAGAAATAACAGTGAATCAATATAACAACTTACACTGTTGCTAGGCGACGGTATAGACGGAATTATATACTTCAACAATTCACAAGTTTCCTTGTTGTTCAATCAGTGAAAGTTAGCTTCCTCAATTACACTGGTATTTTAGTTAACTGTAAATAAAATTAATAATAGAGGTGGTTTCGTCGATTTATATTAATGTACTAATGTGTACCTTCAAGGTATGACAGTACTGAGTGGGAGTGGCTAATGTTGAAAGGTCGAGTCAGAAGCTCAAAAAATTAATGAACTTATTAAACTAAATTTTGACATGAGGAACTACGAGCATGATTTTTCATGTTTTTGTGACGTTAACTGGAACTTAGACGTTAATTTAATGGAAAAGATTAGTTCCTCGTATACACTAGAGGCGTTTTTTCAATTGTTACTCATTTAATCATACTTCAATTACGCTTTAAATAAAATACAGAACTCTTCTCATAAGGCCTCAGGACCGACTGACAATAATGGCTTTGAAATTAACGAGGAGATAATTATATGGAATAGAGACATTATTGTATAGCTGATGACAAATGGTTGAAAAGTGTTGGCACACCAGGCAGATGGGTCGTTCATTAAATGTATAACCTTGCTCAGACTTGCATAGACTATTGAAGCATTGTTTGGTTGAAGTGGAATATCACAATATTTGTATGTGTTCTCCCGCAATGACTAGAGCAGAAGGGACGTGTTTGTCTTGATTGACTTAAAACTACCCTTTTCCTTAAGTTGCCCATTGCGTTCTGGAGCCCCGGTAGTCCCTTAATTAGATATTCCTGCGACTTCAGCAGATATTTGTTCAAACCAAGACTATGGCAGACCATGTTAGCTTGGCGCAGAAAACCTAAATTAGGCAGTGGGTGAAACAAGGCTGGTAATAATGATCTTCTTCTTATAGTGTCGATTGCAATCTATATCGACTCTTCCACAAAACTGTGCCACGAGTTTAGCGCTCTCCGAAACGTCCATCATGGAGTGCATGATTGGAGCCTCCCCAAACGACGTATCCATTGATCCACTATACGTCCGGCGCACCCTGGGTAGTCAGCTAGTTCTCGCGCTGATTGGCTAATCATTTCACCACGATGACAATCCCGAGTCCTATAAAACCGGCTCTGTGCGTAATCTCGATCAACATAGAAGGATTCTCTCTGGACAAATCGGAAATATTGTCCAATTTATACCGCAAAACTGGTTGCGACATCCTCTGCGTCCAAGAGAGCCATCGAGATGAAACCCAAAGTCGGCCATCGACACATCGAAGCACTCAAGCTCATCGCCGCGATCTGTCACCCAAAGCACGGTAATGATGATGTCGACAAAGAAATAAATCCGTGTGTTACTGATAGTGACATCATCGTCATCTACAAACTTAATGAAACAAATGATTTAATTGATGTTTTTGAAGTGAAAACTTCTTTAGCGGCGTTGAGCACTTTTTCTGTAATGGGTATAAAATCTTAAACTCGCGTCAGGACACGTGACCCTGACCGAAAAAGCGTAGGACGGCGCAGGGCGCTTGCGTGAATGTTCGTGTGACTTTATTACTTTTAAAGAAGTTTGTATGCTGGATACATTCGTTGCTAGGTAACATTGTTTATAAAAGATGTACGTCACATTGGAAAATTATTGAAATAAAAAGTCAACCATTTTTGCGAGTTTTATTAAAATCTGTTCACAAGATATTTCCAACAATTACTATTCAAGTTTTCACTTCTGCCGGCACTCCCAGAGTGCAACCCGTCGTTTTTTTTTTCAACTTTTCTTTGGCAACAAAATATCCGCTTTCCCCTGTCCGTTAACGAAGCAACACATCCATCGCAGTACAAACATAATTTAATTAGCATTGGCAACACTTTACACATTGTTCGCTCACCCGGCTTTACCCGCTTTAATCTCATACAACACCGGCTTTTGAGATATCCCTTTAAAAAGTGAGAGAACGTCAAAAGTAAAATAGAGATGAATGGGCGCCATGTCTTTTTAATTAGTACTTAGTGGGTTCCGTGTCGCTTAGCTTAGAGAAATAATGAAAAAACTTTCTGCGTTATTTTCTTGTTAGCTCTGTAGGTTATTTTTTGTAAAGTACTCGTAATAAGATTTGTTAATGATATGTGGTTTCAGTGCTCATGAGTAGTAATATAGTGGTGTTTGAGCAAAGTATGAGAGATATTGAGAGATAAATATTTTTTCACACCACCTGCTCGAAAATGTCAAATTATATGTCAAGCAACCTTAACCTAAAGTGAGTCATTAGTGGCCGAGGGCACAGCCGGTCAATAATGTTGTACTGGATTTCATTATCACCCGCTGGTCAATAATGTGATTTGAATTTGGAATATGTTTATAAACAACAAACACCCTTTGGTGCCAGAAAGATTTTTTTTTTTAATTTTCTTTTCCCTTTTGGGAAGACAAAGGGAAACCCAAAAGCCCATGCAGCCTAGATTTTTTTTTTTGGTTCTTTTCGTCCCTCTTTGGGGCAGGCAAAGGGAGCTGAGCCCATACAGCCAAGTCTGATTTAGTGTGCCAGAAAGAGGAAAGCTATTCTCGAAACCCTTTATTATTTTCTCACAGTAGGTGTAAAAAGTAGAGTATCCTCCTCTGGGCTAAAGGTGTCTTTGCCTTGGGCTAGCTTGAATCCCTCGCTGCATTCAGGATTCTTGTATTAACTCCCTCGCTTCGCTCGTGAGTTAAACTCTTAACTCCCTCGCTACGCTCGGGAGTTAAATCCCGAATCCTTCATTGCGCTCGAGATTCAATATGACGCCCGTGACATAAGACACAACTTTAGCCCCTCGGTGCATAATCTACTATTAATTAATAATGTTGTTTGTCGTAATGTATTTTTGAAGTGAAAACTTCTTTAGCGGCGTTGAGCACTTTTTCTGTAATGGGTATAAAATCTTAAACTCGCGTCAGGACACGTGACCCTGACCGAAAAAGCGTAGGACGGCGCAGGGCGCTTGCGTGAATGTTCGTGTGACTTTATTACTTTTAAAGAAGTTTGTATGCTGGATACATTCGTTGCTAGGTAACATTGTTTATAAAAGATGTACGTCACATTGGAAAATTATTGAAATAAAAAGTCAACCATTTTTGAGAGTTTTACTAAAATCTGTTCACAAGATATTTCCAACAATTACTATTCAAGTTTTCACTTCTGCCGGCACTCCCAGAGTGCAACCCGTCGTTTTTTTTCTTGAATTTGGGTTACTAAGTGTTACTAAGTCGTCACTCAGTGGGTACCGGACGGGTTTCGCTGCCGATTGAGGTCTATAAAACTTTATAAGAGATTGGCCTGAGAAAGCCGCATAAAGAGAAGAGAAGAAGGTAGTAAAGGAGACCTTTGCCCAGTGGTGGGACTACATGGTAAAAAAAATGGGTTACTATAATTTTGTATCTTAAAAAGCTGATTTCTGAAAACGCTAAGAATTGGAGCGACCAAAAATACGTAGTTCTTAATGGATAATTTTAATATTATCGGACTTACACAAACATAAAGATAGATTTATATAATAAACAGTGCCATGCATGATAAGTAGGTATACTACGAGTACATAATATAAATCCTTATCGTAGCTGAAGTTGAACCACTTTAGACTGTAGGTTTAGTAATCCGCTTAGAAAGTGTAGAGTTAGAGCGACTTTAAAAGAAGACTCTAACCCTATTACCAACCCACTATATCACGTGAAAATATAATGTAAAAGTCCTCTTTAAAGTCGGATTTCAAATAAAAAAAAAAACGACGGGTTGCACTCTGGGAGTGCCGGCAGAAGTGAAAACTTGAATAGTAATTGTTGGAAATATCTTGTGAACAGATTTTAGTAAAACTCGCAAAAATGGTTGACTTTTTATTTCAATAATTTTCCAATGTGACGTACATCTTTTATAAACAATGTTACCTAGCAACGAATGTATCCAGCATACAAACTTCTTTAAAAGTAATAAAGTCACACGAACATTCACGCAAGCGCCCTGCGCCGTCCTACGCTTTTTCGGTCAGGGTCACGTGTCCTGACGCGAGTTTAAGATTTTATACCCATTACAGAAAAGTGCTCAACGCCGCTAAAGAAGTTTTCACTTCAAAAAGTTTTGTAGACGAGATTTTACCTAAAGCCATACTACACCCGGGTCGACGGCGCGTTGTGTTCCACGTACGCCTCAAAAAGTGTCAGTAAAATGACGGGCTACCCTCTAGAGGGCCAAAGACTGCGGGGGGTGAAGGACACCGTGGATTTTAGTCAGTACGAGTCTGACAGTCCCACCCGTTCTGCCTTGGGTGGGAGGACTCATTTGATGATTTTACCACGATAAAAAAAGGCATACTACAAATGAGTTCGTCTGTATGTTACTTTTTAATATCTTAACGGCTAACGACTACTGAACAGATTTCTATTTAAACTCAGAGGAAAAAAATATCTGCACAGACCCGAGCAACGGCTAGTCTGAACTAATGTTATAAAGGAGAACTGTTTATTATAGATAACTGAAAAAGTACTTAACCGATTCCTAATTGTTTTTTCATCTTTAACCTTTTAATCGCCCGACTTCAATTCAATTGTCGTAATGGCATAGTAAATTGAAAAACAAATTCCTACAATAGAGACGGAAGTGCAATACTGAAAGCACATTAAATGAGTCGTGGTATTTTAGTCGGATATTTACGACTCTGGCGTAATGAACCCGAAAATATTTGTCAGATAAATCCGACGTAGGCGGTTAAAAGGTTAAAAATGCATTATTAGCGAATCAAATTGACTGTTTTATTGTTAAACTGCGACTCTCGTGTAACCAGGGCGAGTCACTTGTTTCCTATAAAATGTGTCCGTAATCGCTAGCAGCAGTTCGAGTCACGTAGTTTAAAATGAAGTACCTTTAAATTAAGTAAGTACCTGTATTTTAAGGCCCTTTCATAGCACGAAGTGCCCGGATTTACATAAGCTATGATCTGTCACCGAGAAATTGGCAAGGGAGCTATACATACTTATTTGTTTCGAACATAAACTTCCATAAAGCAGTAAATAGGCCCTCAGGCGATAATCGTTCTTTGTTTGAATTACGAAGTACTGTTGATATTACGTAGAAATGATACCAGGCTTATATAAAAAAAATAAACTACACGAGTAACACGGTAAGCACGGTTAGCGCAGTGGGTGAACGATTGTTGCTGCGCTGCGTGTCGTGGGTTCGATTTCCGCATGGAGCAAATATGTATTTGTTTGATCTACAAGTACTTGTTTTGGGTCTGGGCGTTTGTGTATGTGAGTTTTTATGTTTGTAAACGCATCCACAACACAGGTGAAATTCCTAGTGTGGGGCAATGTTACTATATATTTTTTTTTAATACCGTTATAAAAAATCGAGACGGAGTAGGAAGCGGTCGCCTCCTTCTGCGAAGCAGTCATGCTCGCGAAGGAGGAGGCGGGCCGCGTGAGGGAGAGAACAGTGTCCTCCCTCCGACCCAGCCGCAGTGGTAGACGCCCACGGCGACGGACGTCGCCAGACGATCTCCGGCCACCGTAGGCGCGGGCATGCGGGCAGCGAGTAATGGGCGACTCGCTGCCCGACCATGGACCATGGCCGGGTCGACGGCGCGTTGTGTTCCACGCGCGCCTCAAGGAGTGTCAGCAAATTGACGGGGCCTGTAGAGGGCCAGAGCCTGCCGGGGTCGCGGGACTTACCCATCACCGTAACCCCGGTACGTAAAGGGCTCGTGAAGGACACCGTGGATTTTAGTCAGTACAAGTCTGACAGTCCCTCCCGCCCTGCCCTGGGTGGGAGGACTCATTTGATGATTTTACCACGCAAAAAAAAAAATACTGTTATAAAACATAATAGATAACCTTTAATTAACGACACGAGTAGAGTTGTTTTTTTTCACAAATTCGTACATAAAGGGTAGGATTTTTTAGGGTCCTGATTTAAACCCACTCGCTTGATTAACATTCAAAACAAAACATTTCATGACATACCCGCAATAGCTCCCGGGCGAACATTTCACATTCAAAATAAAATGGATTTAAATGTATTCATGAATGATAGGGCAAAATAAATATAATAGAATACATTTCCAATTCAGTGATATTTTTAGCGTTCGTTTTGTAAGAATAAAAGTGCGCAGTGGAATATTTACTTAATAAACATCAGAGGACACAAGATTTCTGTATTTTATTTACAGCGTTTTGAAGTATTTGCTGCGTTTATTGTTTGGAAAATGAAAAAGGGCCTCTGTATGAACGGTTTTTTTTTCATCAAATTAACGTCAAAGTTCCCGTTTACTTCACGACACAAAAACTTGCAAAGTCACGCTAGGCGTCCGATGTAAGTACCTGCCTACAGTCATTCATTCAGTAACTGACTACGCAATATTCTCGAGGGAGTCATTTTGTGCAAGTATTTTTTTACAAGCTTTTATTTACTTTCACCTGTCCTGTAGCTCGATCACAAGATTTCAGTATTTTATTTACAGCGTACTTGAAATATTTACTGTGTTTATTGTATGGAAAAATGAAACAGCGCCTCTAGTGTACGAAGAAGAAACTATTTTTTTCCTCTTAATTAATGTCAAAGTTCCAGTTTACTTAACGTCACAAAAACTGAAAATTCATGATAAGGCCTCTGTTGTCTGTAATCTGCAAGTTTTTGATCCACTTCCCGGTTTCCGATTGAGCTGAAATGTTGCACGTATATTTATATCGCGTGACAATGCAATATTATGATGACATGGAGCTGATTATGATGGAGCTGGGTGGTCATAGGAACTCAATGAAACGCCGCCATTGAGTCTACACTCGTTTAATTGGTCTTGACGAGTACTTTGTCTATCGTAAATACTTTTTAACGATAAAAGCTTGTTTTTAAAAGAACATAGTTTTTTAAATTACTAACATGTTTTTATAACGAAAGTTGCCATAAGCAAGGGTGTGTTTTTTTAATTCGTCTGCTTAGCGGTTTGATAAAAGATGCAAGTTTTAAAAATGGAAAGTTCAAGTAAGAACGCTACAAAAACTTCAAAACTTATGCATATAGGAGCTTAAATATTTAAACTTACTACTCTCAGTCCTTAATTTACTCAGAAACAGTTTGAAAACTTTTTGCGATATGAAAATGTAAACCTATTTGCAGTCTACATAGTGCACTCTGCTCACATAGGGGTTAAAAGTCAATTAAAACTTTACTAGGCATTTAAAAACACAGTTTTGTGTAAGTGGATTTTGTATGACTGAAATGTATATGGCGTGAGTTGAAATGTGAAGTGCAATTCTCTTTTTTTTAAACTGTACTAATGTGCTTAAAGTGGCTATTTTTTTTTGTAGTTTTGCATGCATGGAAGTAATTAATTACGTCTGTTCTTTCAAGATTTTTTCTACTGACCTAAAAGATTTCATTATTTCGTGAAGCCTGCCTTATTGAAGCAAGTTCTTGATAGAAGCTATACAATTCTACCAATGTAATAAAACGAAGATATTGGTTGAAAAGAATTGAAAGTATATTTGAAGGCGTTGCGTTGCAGATTCAGTTCATTGTAACAAAGATTTTATCGATACCCGTACAAAACGGACCTTGCGTGGGATGATAACTTTTAATTACACGATTTTTGGGTCACAAAATGGAATCAAATGTACTGGGAACAGAACGGAGTTCTGGCAATGGCAACTTCAAATATACCCTAAAATAAATTTGTACCTAACTTGCCGGTGAAAACTCGTGCGGAAATAACGATGTCGTCCAAAAATTTTTGAAAAAGCAAGTCTCACATGCTGCATTTTAATTCACGGACTCGTTTTTTAACCCCCTAACATCGCGTCGTGAAAACTCTCAATTTGTTGGTATGGCTTTTCGAATTCGGTTTTGTTCAAGGTTTTATTTAGATACTAGCTTCCGCCCGCGACTCCGTCCGCGCGGATGTCGGTCTTCGCGTGGATGGTTTATTTCCCCATTTTGAGTAACTCTGACAATGACATCTTATAAATATTACGGCGCTGAACGGCGGGTAATGCAACGTGTGTTCGCGGTTCTACAGAACAACGTCTATGAATAAAACTGAAAAATAAGATTTTTTCTACGTATTTTTCCAGGATAAAAAGTATCCTATGTTATGTCCAAGATAATAAGGAATAATTATACCAAGTTTCATCGAAATCGAACCGTAAGTTTTCACGTGATGCCTGCACAAACAGACAGACAGACTGAAAAAATTTTTTAAATCAAATATTTGGGTTTGGTATCGATCCAGCAACACCCCCCGCTATTTATTTTTTCAATATTTTCAATGTACAGAATTGACCCTTCTACAGATTTATTATATAGTATAGATAAAAAAGGTTAGGAATTTCGCAAACGATAAACGTGGCCGAGTATTCCGAGGATGGCTTAGTACTGCGGAATTCCGAAAAAAGGAAAGCTTCACTGTTTGTTCAACATTTTTACAATTTATACATAATGCTAGTGAATAAACATTTTCATTTGACCTTTAGGTGCTTCTGGTTCTTTTATTTCCTCGTGTTCCGACATCTAATATAAAATGAGAAAGCTACAAAATATAAGACTAGAGACTGTCACAGACAGAAACGCGTTTGTCATAACACGAAGTGAAAAGGGCACTGACACAAACAAATATTACTACAATACACGCTTTGTTGATATGGAACAGTATACAAGATAAGTAGAATCATCTACTTCTCCGTAATAAAAAACTAAACGGAATTGAAATGGGAACGAAATGGCAGAAAATGAGGTGAGTAATAGACCGTCTTCGCCGACCGAGTTTAAGGCTAAATACTTAGAACTGTGCAAATTACGACGGGGTGCACTTAAATTGACGACAATTTATTAAAAAAAGAACACTAAACTTGTGTTAGGTAAGTACTGCCTACATTGCCTCATTGAGGTCGTGTTGCTTTTCTAAAGTAGGTGTGTTTTACTGCTTACAGTCTTTAAAATCAATTAAAATTACGCTAAATACACGACACAGCAATCATTCATAAGTGTCGGTGTAATTATTTAACGATTTGCTTTAGAAACTCTGGCACTACGCCGCGCCTACGCTACGTTACGACGTAGTAAAACCTTACTGAACGATTTGCATGTTAATCATATGCGGAAAACACACAGGCAACGTTTTCCGAACCCTTATCAGCATCGAACTATCGAGAACAAAGCGTCACCATTCATCAAAACGTCATCCGAATAGTAGCGTCAAAGGACCAACATTTGTGGTCCTGTGATACGTAACGGTTCAATTGTTCTGTTTCTGAATTTGAAATATAATGTTTTCTACCTCTGTGTTTCGAAATAGGGTTGTTCGACGCATGTAGGGTTAATTGGCGGTGACCATGCAAGTACTGTGGCAGTGTAGTGTTGTTTTGAGTTCATTCCACAGATTAGCATCTACATCAAATCATGGTAATTTATCAATAGGTATGTGGTTTTGTGATTGAAGTGTTTCGACGAAAGTTGCTTTTTTACACAAGTTAAGTTGTAAATGAAAAAATAGTTTTCCATTGGTGTTAATGATGGAGTAATAAAATGATTTGTTCCAATGTGTTTTATGAGCCTAGCCTAAATTCCGCTATTTTATTACCTAATTTTTTATATTAAGATTTATTATTTATTGCATTTTTTTTTCGATTTGTATATTTAATTACAAAAGCGTCTAAGAGATGCTTTTGAAGATTTTGTACACTATAATGTTTTGTATTGATATCCGTGTGACTGGAATAACATTAAATCGCGGATGTTAAGCAAAAAAATAAACCCCTTTAACTTTTTTTCCTTAGAATGCACGTTCCATGTACTATCCATTCCATCTAGTTATACATTTCCAATGTCTGATCCCACTTCTCATGTTTCGCGATTTTTTTCCTGGTAACGCGATATCGTGAAGCTAAAGCACTTATTTTTTATGTCATTTTCGATTTATAACTTAGTAGTCGATAAATCAGGAGGATCGAATGCGAAAAATGATACTGAAGTTTTTTTAGGGTTTCGTAACCAAACTGTGCCAACGGGATCGTATTGCTTAGGTACCGCTGGGGGTCCGCTCATCTGTCTTAGAACTGTAACTTTTGAACCGTACTAGAGAGAGACCTGAAATTTTCACAGAGAGTGCATTACGAACCTCATAACGAACATTTTTCACAAACAATAAAGATAAGAATTGATTACTTCAAGAAATATAGTTTTTGTCGGCGACTGTTGATATTAACGCTTTCAGAGAAAAAATGTCTTGGAACAGTCATCTTCTGAAGCTTACCCGACACAAAAGGGTACCAAGATATAATTTTTTTTCCAGAACCCGCTCCTGACCGAGAATTTTCCTGAAAATCAGTTTGTAAATTATTATTATATCAGTTGCGTATCTTACCTTCGTGACACTTGACGGACAAGCGTAAAACGAGGTCGAACGAGATTTCTTTGCGATAGTTTTAAGGCATTATGGGCAAAGGAGATAAGCATGCAGGTCACTTATCTACCTGCCATTGTTTTGGTTTTTGACATTTGAATAGGTCAAATAGTTTAGGCATTAGGCCAAATAATTTAGGTATAAGGTCAAATAATTTAGGTAAAAGGTCAAAGAGTTTAGGTAGATATCCACACTATCATTATAAATGCAAATGTCAAGTATTCTGTTTGTTATCTTTTGACATGTTGACTGTTTATGGATTTCAATACTTTTATTTAATTCCTATAGAACGTTTCCGAACGATAATAAACGACGAAATAGCGGGAGAATGGAAGTGTTGCTTCTTTTTAGTGACTTGCGTTAATATTAAGTGCAATTTTATTATCCATCTTGTTTTTTTTTTGTAAACGTTGTCTTGCTCTATATTATTGTGGCTGCATTTACAAAAACATTAACTCTGTGCGAGTTAATTTTTATACGCAAACAGCCAGATGGAACATCTACCATACAAATATGTATTCTATATGGAAATCAGAATCACAGCACACCAGCATATCAGTGAATCAGTCAGCCAAGCAAGAAACTTCATAACAAATCAAATCTGCAGCTTTAACATTTTAAAAAAGACTACTGAAGAACAATCACTATAGGCTTTCGATTGCCCATTACAACAGATTGATTTGAAGTTGAGTTTCAAAGAAATTACGAAAAAGGCCTTTTAAGCTAAGCCAAAGTAGAATTTTGGTGCTCAAGTGTAATAGTAGATTATGCACCGAGGGGCTAAAGTTGTGTCTTATGTCACGGGCGTCATATTGAATCTCGAGCGCAATGAAGGATTCGGGATTTAACTCCCGAGCGTAGCGAGGGAGTTAAGAGTTTAACTCACGAGCGAAGCGAGGGAGTTAATACAAGAATCCTGAATGCAGCGAGGGATTCAAGCTAGCCCAAGGCAAAGACACCTTTAGCCCAGAGGAGGATACTCTACTTTTTACACCTACTGTGAGAAAATAATAGCCATAGTACGAAAAACAAAGTATTTATTAAATAAAAAAACAGTAAGAATAACATTTAGAACTAGTTATATAGGTACACTTTTTTTCAGATTTTCGAAAAAAAAAGTATCTTCTATGGTTTTGTCGTGTTTGTCCTAACGACATCACTCTCATGGATGTGGCGTTTGTGTAAACTAAGTTTTATACAGGGCTGGTAGAATGGTTTTGGATGATTGGCTGTATGCATTTTGAATTTAGAACGTCATTGGAGACGCTCGTGAAAATAGAGTATTTTTGATAAAATGTGATAAATCGACTATATTATAGATAGGTTTTATTATTTATTTATTTATTTACAAAATCCACAGCAATCTTAGTGCAGTTTATTTAAAATAAATTAACTAATGTTACAGCCAATTACTATTACCTACGGTATTACGGCGCGGTACGGTATTTGTTATTATTAATGCCAGTTTTAATATTATTTCATTCCTTTTAAAAAATGGTTCGTAGGTAGTATCTAATTATTCTTACAATATAATGTCTTCGAAAACATGGCAACGATATGAAGAAGCAATCGTTATGAT
The DNA here is from genome assembly GCA_943136025.2 of Agrotis puta. Classification (NCBI taxonomy): domain Eukaryota; kingdom Metazoa; phylum Arthropoda; class Insecta; order Lepidoptera; family Noctuidae; genus Agrotis; species Agrotis puta. The sequence goes on along the minus strand of OW964169.2, from coordinate 14,545,044 downwards.
TTTTTAGGAAATCGAGAATATCATCCACGCGTAGTAAGGGTTTCGAGAATAGCTTTCCTCTTTCCGGCACACTAAATCAGACTTGGCTGTATGGGCTCAGCTCCCTTTGCCTGCCCCAAAGAGGGACGAAAAGAACCAAAAAAAAAATCTAGGCTGCATGGGCTAGATAGATCCCTTTGTCTTCCCAAAAGGGAAAAGAAAATTAAAAAAAAAAATCTTTCTGGCACCAAAGGGTGTTTGTTGTTTATAAACATATTCCAAATTCAAATCACATTATTGACCAGCGGGTAATAATGAAATCCAGTACAACATTATTGACCGGCTGTGCCCTCGGCCACTAATGACTCACTTTAGGTTAAGGTTGCTTGACATATAATTTGACATTTTCGAGCAGATGGTGTGAAAAATTATTTTCGAACACAGCTTTCTACGATGTACTACAGATTTTTTACATAAAAATTTTGCGTTCAAAATCTCGTTATAAGAAGTTGTTTTGGTGCTCATGCACCTTTTTCTTTCTACTCGTATCACTAAACATTTCAACGTAATTAATTTTCATTAAACATTTCAAAGGAATTTCTCTGTATTCCCTTTGAGGAAAAAATAAAAGCAAAAAGGTAAACATAATATTATTTTGTATGTGTGTAAATTAAGTAAAATGATCTTGCGTTCTATATAAACCTACATAGTGTTACAACATAAATAAATATGATCAATATGGATCCAAAGTCGGGCATATCATTTGGAGAGTAAAAAAGGGCTCAGTGGCCCATATTGCCATATATTATGTACTATCATAGCATTTTTGTGTTATGTACCATATCTGGGAATACAGAGTTTTTGAAGATCAAAGCTCCAAATTGTTTTGATGCGGAACATCTTTCTTCTCGCTTTCCTGCAATTTGTGTGATTGAAATGGGACGGAAGTGTGTAACAGGAAGACGGGGAGGCGTGCGCTATTTGATGTGATTAATGAGTGCATGCAGTGATAGAGTTGGCCGTCAGATTGAAGCAACTCTTGATGAGCACTGGCTCCGGATGGGTGACTTAGGTTAAGCATCGCTTGTCTAGGTCCGTCTTTGGATAAGTTACCAAAGCTAAGCGGTAACTGAGATGTCAGATGTTACGCATCATATCCGACTACTCTTTTTTATATGATCCTTTAAATGTCACCGCCCTTGTGTCGACTATTTGCTTTAACTACTAAAAAGTCGTTTTCTAGCAATAAGTTTTGCTCAGTGTTGCTTAGTTTGATGTCCAAAATTCTTGGCTGGCAGCTCATTTTTAACTGACTTCCAAAAAGAGGAGGTTATCAATTCGGATGTTTTTTTTATGTTTGTTCGCGCAGAAATCCGTCGCTAAACAACCGATTTGAAAAATTCTAAAAATTTTTTTTTTTTTGGAAAGGTTATACTTCCCAAATAGTCCCATGAAACTTTTATCGAAATTGAACTAGCGGTTTTGAAAAATCAACAAAAACACAAAAATATTAACATTGTCTACACCAATTACTCCGAGACTTCTAGTCCGATTTCGATGATACTTTATTTGTTCGATGCAGTATACCTGCCATTTGGTTACACAAAATTTCATTTAGTTTGGTTCAGAAGTTTTTATTTTATGAGCATTTTTAGCTCATTGTGTACATGGGCGATATTATTACCGATGCTACAGATTACAAAATTTTAGTGCACAAGAAAATTATGTATTTGACAATAATTTGGTTGTTGTATATTTAAACTAAAAAGGATGAAATAAAAAAAAATATAGTTTAAATCCAACAATCAATTATCATAATTAACTTAGAATAAGATTAATATAAATATTAAGATGTAAGTGTGTGAGTGTAAGTGAAAAAGCGTGGGGTGCTCAATGATATTTTTATAATAATTCTGATATTGCAAACAGTAACTAATAAAATGATCATCACATTCGATATCAAGCACCCCACGCTTTTTCACTTTATTTGAATGTTTGTTAATATCTTAATATTTATATTAATCTTATTCTAAGTTAATTATGATAATTGATTGTTGGATTTTATATTGCAGTAACACAAACTCTCTTATACTTAAAAATTATTTTCTACTTTTTAGTTCCATTGCTATTAAAGCGTGTTTTTTTAGTTTTTTTAAACTATATTTTATTTTCTGATTTTTTAGTCTCAAGACGACAATAAAAGAAATAAAGAAATTAAAATACGCAAGCGCGGATGCGCGCGCATTATTTCGGTAGCAGTGACTAATTATAAAATTCGAGGATTGAGAACGGATGATCGCGCAGCAATCGTCAGCAGCGACTAATAAGGAAATTTGTCTTTTGAAAGTGGGAGAAGCCAGAGAGAGGAACAGGCCGTATGCAGCAGAGAGCCAATCGGCAGCAAAAGACAGAGAATGACATTTTCATCGGCGATAACATGCTCACTAATCTAAATATATTTTTTACTATCACTCCGCCCGCGACTTCGTCGGCGCGTGTTTCTAACTTCGAACCCGAAATATTATTGAAGACAAACTGATTTCGGGTACGCCGCAATCGCGGCGGTAAGACCCCTCTTTGAGGAGTGGCTGGATAGGCGTCACGGCGTCCTTACCTTCCGCATGACGCAGGTCCTCACCGGACACGGAAGTTTCGGGAGGTTCCTGTGTCTGATAAGGAGGGAGGAAACGCCTGGGTGTCACCACTGCGAGGACCGTCCTGAGGACACGGTGGAGCATACGGTGCAGGACTGCCCCGCTTGGGCAGAGCACCGCCGTGTCCTCACGACGGCGATAGGCGGAGACCTCTCGCGCCCGGCATTGGTCGAGGCCATGCTGCGGGGCGACGCGGAGTGGGAAGCGGTCGCCTCCTTCTGCGAAGCAGTCATGCTCGCGAAGGAGGAGGCGTGCCGCGTGAGGGAGAGAACAGTGTCCTCCCTCCGACCCACCCGCAGTGGTAGACGCCCACGGCGACGGACGTCGCCAGACGATCTCCGGCCACCGTAGGCGCGGGCATGCGGGCAGCGAGTAATGGGCGACTCGCTGCACGACCATGGACCATGCCCGGGTCGACGGCGCGTTGTGTTCCACGCGCGCCTCAAGGAGTGTCAGCAAACTGACGGGGCCTGTAGAGGGCCAGAGCCTGCCGGGGTCGCGGGTCTTACCCATCACCGTAACCCCGGTACGTAAAGGACTCGTGAAGGACACCGTGGATTTTAGTCAGTACAAGTCTGACAGTCCCTCCCGCCCTGCCCTGGGTGGGAGGACTCATTTGATGATTTTACCACGCAAAAAAAAAGACAAACTGATTTTACAATGTTCGCCCGCTAGGGGTTGATTTTTGAAATATAGATAATTACGCATCCTTCATTCGATTGGGAAGCTATTTATGCCAAGTTCGAAGCAAGCAGCGTTCCCTAAAAACTTAATCACCCTTTTTCACCAACTTAGAGGGTGATTTTCGAAAACCCCAAAAATACGTGTTTGATTATTTTTTATCTAATTTTTATATACTGAGTTTAAAATTTATCGGTTAGCGCGTTATGATTTTCCCACACAAACTTTAACATCGTCTAGATTACCAATGGAGGGTAGTTTTAAAAAACGGATATTTCCCATCTTTTTTATTTACTTTTACTCATATTCGTACCAAGTTTCAAGTTTATAAACCTAACGGATAAGATTTTACATACAAAGGTTTTTACCCCTTTTCACCCCCTTATAGGTAGATTTTCGCAAAATGCCTTCTTAGTGATCACCTACATAATGAATCGCACCTACCGTCCAAAATTCAGATTCTACGTTTAGCGATTTTAGATCCTTCGCTTTAAACTTGAATACCCCTTTTTACTAACTTGAGGGGTGATTTTCCAAAAACCCAAAAACACGTGTTTAATTATTTTTGATCTTATTTATATTTATATATACTGAGTTTTAAATTCATCAGTTAGCGCTTTATGATTTTCCCATACAAACTTTAACATCGTGTACCAATGGAGGGTAGTTTTAAAAAAATATTAATGTCCATCTTTTTTATTTACTTATACTCATATTCGTACTAAGTTTCAAGTGTATAAACCTAAGGAATAAGATTTTTCATACAAACATTTCCACCCCTTTTCACCCCCTTAGAGGAGGATTTTAATATAAAATTTATGATATTATATTGTATTGTCATCGGCCCTTGATCGCTGTGCAAATTTTCAAGTTAATCAGACTGCTGAAAGTAGGCGAAAATGAAGTTCAAAGATTCCGTTACATACATACATACATACATACATACATACATACATACATACAGGTCAAGCTAATAAAAGCGTGTTAAAAAAGTAACCGACTTCAACCAAAAAAAAGTTAAAAATGACCTACAAAATTTACTTTTCTTTGAAAGTCGGTGGCAAAAAAGTCAATGAAATAAACAACAAAGTCACATTACGGCTACATTTTTTTTAGACTTTTTATTTATTTACAGACTTACATAGGTAATTATACTACCACTTTTTATAACTGTTACTGACATCATGCCAGACAATAAAGCCGATCTTAACCATGTATTATATCCGGATACATCGTTAAGTTTAAAGAAAAGAGAGAATTTAAACTATGTTTACTTATTTGTCTTTGATGACGGTAGTAATTAATATCGGTCAAAAAACGCCTAACAAAATATAATTCTCACAATTTGTTCCCCAATATTTTTAATGATAATCATAATCGTATTTTTCACACGAAATTCAATTTCACTCCCGTAAATTGTGGTTCATGACAAAAATTAATAGACATCGAAGTGTGCTTTATTGAAAAGCTGCAAGAGAGCAATTTGCCTCAACACTTGTTGATAAGTACCGACTTTTAATGGACACTCATGAACCGAATTTAGGGGGAACTATAAAACAAACAGCAAAAAGGTCTATAAACTTTTTTATTTTTTTGGGGATCTACTCTCTTAGTCCGTCAACGAAAATACGGTAAGATAATCGAACTTTTGAGTGAACCCTACTACAAAGCGTCGGGAGTCGGGATAACTGTTCAATGATATTGTCAGCAATTTTTAGTTATTACTACTAACTAATCTTATGTCCGTAAGTGATAAAGAATAAGAATCACCCGAAACTACGGCCGAAGCTACGGGTTTCGTGCTTACAAAGTAGTACCCCTGTTTAGCACCTAAAATTCGTTTTCACGGGAACACTTAAACCGAAATTAGACTGAAAGCGATAAACGTAACTAAATTGAATTTGTATAGAGCCTCTAAGAATTCTGTAGAGCTGTTAATTGCTTGCTCAGAATGACTTGTGTATGTGAGTTTTGTAAATCTTTTACTAATTTTGTAATGAATGTGTTCATGCTAAATGAGATTGTAGAATACCCAAAAATAGCCCTTTTTTAACATTTTGTTAATTGCGACCTTTGTAGGTGGCGGGACTTACGAATTACCGTGATCCTGGAACGTAAAGGGCTGTTGAAGGACACCGTGGATTTTAGTTAGTACGAGTCTGACAGTCCCTCCCACTCTGCCCGGGGTGGGAGGACAGATTTGATGACAGTACCACAATAAAAAAAATTGCGACCTTCGTAGACCTACCTTTATTCTATTTGTGTTTTCTTACGTGCTAAAAACTTGCTAAATATGACTATGAGCTATTCGCTGTTGATAGCGCGGCGGGCGGTGGCGATGTGAAGATACGCGACATTTTGAAATAGTACTGCAATTACCCTTTGTTATTTTTAGATTTCAGCTATCCACTTTTTGTCGTCATTTAAGAAGAGATTGAGCACTCTTAGAGAGTCAGAAAAGAAAGCTTGTAAAACAAATTGGTATGGAAATATAAAAGTGTGTTTAGACAGGTCTACTTTTCCCAATGCAGTTTCAGACAAACACAATTTTAAGTCCCCTTTTCTAAATTAAATCCAGTCAACCACACGTTTCGAATCGCTAATTTCGAACAATTGATTTAAACCTCTCCGTTGAACTTAATCAAAATAGCGAACCGTAAAACCGTAAACCAACACGTAGTTTGTAGTTTCCATTTGACATGAGAGGCAATCGGGGCGGTCTCGGCGAATCGATTCGTACAACCTGCCCCTATGACCGACGTGACTCGGATACGAATCGCACGCTTGAACCGATTGAGCCGATGTCCTATTAACTGCCAATTAATTTTGTTGTTACCATCCATATTTGACTAAATTATAAGGGAGGGGCACATTTGTGGTGTAAAAATCAAGACTATAAGACTTTTCAGAATGGGGTATTTTACTGCATAAAAAAATGAAAATCTGTTTAGTCCGTCAGTTAGAATATTGAAAAATAATGAAAACGTATTTTTTTTTTAAATAATGAATATTGACAAAGATAGAACGCTTCCGAACTCGGGAGTGGGGGCTTGTGACGTCATAACGCTTGTAAAATTGTGCCGACTGAGTGACGTTTTGTGATTTTTAAAAGCGTTGTATCTACTAAATTTTTTTGAGTACAATAGTCTATAATCAAGGAATCCCTCATAAATTGAACATTATCTAGATTAAAATATGTATGTCAAATGTTTGTCAGAAACACACTTTTAATTTCTAGGATTTTGTTATGTCAAAGACCTATCGCTGTGTAGTGAAAAACTGTTTGTGACTCTCTAAAAATGAAGGGAAGTGATGGTATCTAACACTGATTTTTCATTGCCCTCGGTAAGAGAACCTATAAAGATGTTCCCATTTGGATAAGATTAGACTATATCTATTTCCCTTAATGCTAAGACTTGAGATAATATAAGATAAAGTAGGTACTTATATCTCTATTAAGTTAAGATTTTCTAAAATAGAACGAGAGCTTTAACTCAACAACTTGGCTGGAAGGAGGCTATCAGCGATAATGGCAGCCTATTACTTATTGCGCCTACCCTTCGCATCCGGTAAACGATTTCAAAGGCCAGGCTCATTTTCAGCTGCTTTCAGGCAGAGTTCCAAAGTTTGATACAATTTAACAGTTTCAACAATTATATTTGTAATTGAACTACAAACGGTGCGAACTAATAGAGCTGGTTGTGACACAGTACTACGAACTTTAATAAACAACACGTAAATTGTTCATTGGGTTCGTTCTAGAAATTGGTTCCTTGGGATGGAAGTACCTACTATTTAAAGTACGTAATCAGTAAAGAAATTAGTTTGGAGTGAGCTTATTTATGTCGGGACAGTTGGCGTAGTAGCTGAGCAATGAAATGCTGCCCAGCGTGTCGCGGGTTCGAACAAATATTTGTTTGACCAACAAGTAGTTGTTCCGGATCTGTGTGAAGAAGTTCGCCGTTTATAAAAAATAAAACTTAGTACAGCCGAAGTTCATTCAGGTACACCCCAAAGCAAAAAGGTAGATTTAATAAAATTGTGTAAGAGAATACTTTGGCAATTTTCCAGCGAAAGAAAAACACTAATGAAACCAATTAAAACTTCTTATTCATTAAAAAAAAACCCTTCCCAATTAGCAGGTAGGGGTTGAGAATATTACTGATTATAAATCAGCAATCGCTTTCCTACATTTTGAGCCCCCTTCATTAATGTCAATAGACAGCCCATAAAATAAAAAATACGACGGGTTGCACTCTGGGAGTGCCGGCAGAAGTGAAAACTTGAATAGTAATAAACACACACGAACATTCGCGCAAGCGCCCTGCGCCGTCTTACGAATTTTCGATCAGGTCACGTGTCCTGACGCGAGTTTAACATTTTTTACCCATTACAAAAAAAGTGCACAACGCCGCTAAAGAAGTTTTCACTTCAAAAATACGTGTGGCACTCGGGGACTGCCGAGGTAAAGCTTTTGCATAGCATTTAGAACAAAAACTATTTAGAAGATATAAGTGGGTCTTTTGTAAACAGGATTCCCAGGTCTCACTTCCAAACTGGATCAAAATTTTCAACAGTTTATGGGCCCAGCACTCTTCCACTGCGCCACTCTACTTTATTGTAGGAGAACTTTATAAGTAGGTTTAATTGTGAAAACCTCCTTTTGTAGCTGGCTGTTTAGAATGAGTAAGAAAAAGCAAATAGTCTTTATGACGGATGTTTTTATGACTGCCGAACTGAAACGACGTTAGACGATGCGGGGTGTTAGGTTTATTTACGTTAGGGAATTTTTTGATTCGGTCGCCGCGCTCAGAGCCTCGCAATAGCTTAACAACTGAAACTGAATGAAATTTCTATGGGACCAAACGGCAGGAATAAAAATAGAATCACACAAATCGGACTAAAACCTTTATCGGTGTACAAACATAAACAAAAACACCTACCGAATTGAGACCGTCTTTCCCGTCGTTTTGGAAGTCGGTTAAAAAAGAAAGTGCGGCTTATTTACCTACCGACCTTTAAGCCTATTGTTAAGCATAAATAAGCTCTGGATTTTCAGTGAAATTCTAGCATGGCCTTTGATATGTAAGCCAAATATTTAATTTCCTTAGAATGTAGAGCTGTTTCAGCCTGTCCTTTAAAGTCGGTCACCGACAAATTAATCTGTCGTTTGCAGCGCGATAGCTCGACAGCTTTTTTCTCTGTACTTACAGTAAAATTCGACGAATATTAAAACATGTCATACAGTGTTCCAAATTATATGTAGGTGGCTGCTATTTTAAATGTGCATGATAAAAATATGACGGAGCCTTTATGAAGTTTAATTTAAGATATATGATAATATCTTGAGATACGGCGCGTTGTGTTCCATGCGCGCCTCAGAGAGTGTCAGCAAAATGACGGGCCCCCCCTCTAGAGGGCCAAAGCCTGCCGGGGTCGCGGGACTTACGAATTACCGTGACCCCGGAACGTAAAGGGCTATTGAAGGACACCGTGGATTTTAGTCAGTACGAGTCTGACAGTCCCTCCCGCTCTGCTCTGGGTGGAAGGACTCATTTCATGATATTACCACGTTAATAAAATAAGTAATCAGGAAGCGGGGGGTTGGGTCGTGGGACTGTCAGGTAACCGTGACTTCGGAACGTAAAGGGCTATTGAAGGATACCATGGATTTTAGTCAGCATAAGTCTGACAGTCCCTCCCGTCCTGCTCTGAGTGGGAGAACTCGTTATGATTTTACCACATAATAAAAACCGGGCAGAATTCCAGACTCCGTGGATGGTACTGAGAAATTCTTAATGAAAAATTTAATAACACTGACCGAATTTAGAATCGAACCCGGGTCCTCATACTCAGCAGTCGGTTTTGCTACTTGAAACTAACGGGGAAAACAAAAGTTTTACTAAGTTACTCGCAAATATTCCTGGAAGCCTCGATCGTGCAGGCCTGGGTGTCACCACCGGACAGGCCTGCCGACATCAACGACGAGGCGGGGTGGTTCCAGGAGGCCATGTCGGAAATCTGCGACGTGGCCATGCCCCGGGTCCGGCAAGGACGCGCCCGGCGTCAGCTGTACTGGTGGTCGCGCGAGCTAGCAGCGCTGCGCGAGGCGTGCGTTGCTGCGCGACGCCGGTACACCAGGTTCCGCAGGCGCCGCACCCGATCTCCGGATGCGGTGGCTGTAGAGACGGAGCTGCAGGATGGCTACAGGGCAGCGAAGACCGCCCTCCGCGACGAGATCTGGCGGGCCAAGGAATTGGCCCGCAAGGAGATGCTGGAGGCTCTGGACGGGGACCCATGGGGCCGGCCCTATAAGTGGGTGAGAGAGAAGCTCCGCCCCTGGGCTCCCCCGTTGACGCAGAGTCTCCAGCCTCAGTTCGTGGAGGACGTGGTGAGCGCCCTGTTCCCCTCGCGGGAGGAGCACACTCCCCCGCCCATGGCTCCGTCTCCGGCGGTGCCTGAAGCTGACGCAAACGCGGACCACAGCGACGACGACGTCTACGACGCTCCGGAGGTGACCGAGGTAGACCTGAGAGTGGCGGTACAACGGCTCAAAGCCAAAAATACCGCCCCAGGACCCGACGGCTTGCCAGGAAAAGCCTGGGTCCTGGCCTCGGGGACTCTCGGGCCTCGACTGGGTGGGCTCTTTAGCGCGTGCCTGGAGAGGGGCCAGTTCCCGCTTCGTTGGAAGACGGGGAAACTGGTCCTGATCCAGAAGCCCGGGCGCCCTGCGGACTCTCCGTCCGCATTCCGGCCCATCGTGCTGCTCGACGAGGTGGGCAAGCTCTTTGAAAGAGTAATTGCAAACCGCCTCGTCGGGCACCTGAATCGGGTGGGCCCGGACCTTGCGGAGAGCCAGTTTGGCTTCCGCAGGGGGCGCTCGACGGTGGATGCTATCACGCGCGTGAGAGCCCTCACGACGGGGGATGCGGTTTCCCGGGGCAGGGTCGTCTTGGGGGTGTCTTTAGACATCTCCAATGCCTTTAACACCCTGCCCTGGAGTTGCATCAGGGAGGCACTCCGGTATCACCGGGTGCCGACCTACCTCCGTCGTATAGTCGAGGACTACCTGACGGACAGAGCCGTCATCTACCCCGGTCACCGGGGAGAGTGGAACCGGCGAGAGATGTCGTGCGGTGTTCCACAGGGATCGGTCTTGGGGCCGCTCCTGTGGAACATCGGTTACGACTGGGTGCTGCGCGGCGACCTCCCTGACGGCGTCGGCGTAATTTGTTACGCCGACGACACGCTCGTCCTGGCGAAGGGAGAGTCGCACCAGGCGGCGGCCGACGTGGCGACGCAGGCGGTAGCGACAGTCGCTAATAGGATCCGGCAGTTGGGACTCGACGTGGCGCTGCACAAAACAGAGGCCATGTGTTTTCATGGCCGTCTGAACGCGCCACGTTCAGAGTCCCACATTACGGTGGAGGGGGTTCGCATCGGCGTCGGGAGGACGATGAAGTACCTGGGACTCGTCCTCGACAGCCGGTGGAACTTCAGGGAGCATTTCCTGCATTTGGCCCCAAGGCTGAACCGGGCAGCAGCCGCTCTCAAGCGGCTCCTGCCCAATCTCGGCGGGCCAAATGGCTCCTGCCCAATCTCGGCGGGCCAAATGCCTCCTGCCGGAGGCTGTACGCCGGTGTCGTGCGGTCCATGGCCCTCTACGGGGCCCCCGTGTGGGCCCTAAGCATCCGGACGCGACCACTCAAGCTGGTCGCATGCCAGAGGGTCATGGCTATCCGGATGATCCGGGGATACCGCACGATCGCCGGCGAATCAGCCAACCTCCTAGCGGGATTGCTGCCCTGGGATCTGGAGGCGACTGCCCTCCAGCGCGTCTATGAATGGCGCGTGGAGGTGCAGCGTCGGGGTGAATCCCCGCTGCCTCGACAAGTCGAGGCGCGGCGGGAAGAGCTCCGGCGTGATCTCAGAGCAGTATGGAGGGAGCGACTGTCGCAACCGAGGTCCGGGCACGCCGCAATCGCGGCGGTAAGACCCCTCTTTGAGGAGTGGCTGGATAGGCGTCACGGCGTCCTTACCTACCGCATGACGCAGGTCCTCACCGGACACGGAAGTTTCGGGAGGTTCCTGTGTCTGATAGGGAGGGAAGAAACGCCTGGGTGTCACCACTGCGAGGATCGTCTGGAGGACACGGTGGAGCATACGGTGCAGGACTGCCCCGCTTGGGCAGAGCACCGCCGTGTCCTCACGACGGCGATAGGCGGAGACCTCTCGCGCCCGGCATTGGTCGAGGCCATGCTGCGGGGCGAGACGGAGTGGGAGGCGGTCGCCTCCTTCTGCGAAGCAGTAATGCTCGTGAAAGAGGAGGCGGGCCGCCTGAGGGAGAGGACAGCGTCCTCCCTCCACCCCAGCCGCAGTGGTAGACGCCCACGGCGTCGGACGTCGCAGGACGATCTCCGGCCACCGTAGGCGCGGGCATGCGGGCAGCGAGTAATGGGCGACTTGCTGTCCGACCATGGACCATGCCCGGGTCGACGGCGCGTTGTGTTCCACGCGCGCCTCAAAGAGTGTCAGCATATTGACGGGGCCTGTAGAGGGCCAAAGCCTGCCGGGGTCGCGGGACCAAGGGATTACCGTGACCCCGGTACGTAAAGGGCTAGTGAAGGACACCGTGGATTTTAGTCAGTACAAGTCTGACAGTCCCTCCCGCCCTGCCCTGGGTGGGAGGACTCATTTGATGATTTTACCACGCAAAAAAAAAAAAAAAAGTTACTCGCAAATACTGCGTTCAAATTATAGAAATTCATTACAAGTTGGTGCATAAAAAGGATTTACCCTACTAAAAAAAGTGTAAAAAGTCCTTGCAATGAAGTTATAATTACGTAGAGCAACGCCGAGTCATATTTTTCAACCTAATAATTAAATTGCATCGCCTACGGCTCTAGGGCTCTAATTAATTACTGTTTTAATTGCGTTGAATGAACTTACTGTTTTTGTTCAAAAGAACGATGCTGTGAGAAGTTGCGATATTATTTACTTTGAACTAATGTTATTATGAATTTTTACTTCTTTTCTTGTTTATCATAAAAGGGTGGAACGGTGGTGAAATGTTGATTTTCTGCTTCACTCACGACAAACGGAATTGATAGGCAACTTGGTACAGTCGCCAGCACATCAAGCTACCCTAATCTGTCTTTCTTCAATAGATTTTTTAGAGAGACTGAGCGTTAACGTATCTCGCTTGCCGCTTGTCTAAGGGAACTGGAGAGGGCTGAGAAAACAGTCTTCATTAATAAAATTAAGTTTAATTTTAGACCCTTTCACGCGAAAATTAGTTTAAAATTACACTTCACGTCTAATTTTACTTTACTCAATCAAGTAATGAAACCGTTATGTTATGTTTTTACCTATAATAAACAAGCACGTACCTCAACTTTTACTATACTCAACTTTTACTATACGTATAGTAAAAGTTGAGTTATGAGGTTAGAAATTATATTTCGTTCAGTAGGTCGCCGCGATTACATCTTACAAGGACCCGATAGCGCCCCCTGGTGGCTTTCAGGGGAATTGTGTCGCATTAGATTACGATAATGCACTAAGCGTTAACAGCTAGGAGGAGGAAGGTCGAATGATGAGTTTTTTGAGGTTTATTTTATCGTTTACATTAAAAATACTAGACATGATTTACACGATAATTTTTATTAAAAAAGCGTTGCTCCACTCTAGGAATATCTTCTGTATTGTGGGTTTGTTTACAAACATAGAAACACACCATTAAAACCACTCAGAACCGGATCAACAATTAGAAGGCCATAAAAATATTTGTTTAGTGCGGGAATCGAACCCTCAACACGAAGCAGTCGATCACTTAACCAGTACGCCAACCGTGCCGTCTGAACTGGAAAGTGTTTTATGAAGCAATGAATAACGAGCACCGACTGTCTAGTTTTTGGGGTGCCAATTCTTCTAAAGAGTCCGGATATGCATTCTATTGACTAAAAACCAATCCGTTCTTTCACCCTGGTGCTCTTTGCGTTGCCACCGAGATAAACGATATACTATGTACGATTATGTGTGATTGAGTACGAAAACATCCATATAAAGTAACTTTTGCATTTATAAGTTAGTTTATAATTAGATTAGATTGTGAGAAGTTAGATTATTATCATAAAAAATTCTCAATTTTACGTCAAGTAGTAAAAATCGTGCGAATCTGGAGCGAGTCGCTAGTGATATACACTATAACATAGTGTATCGCGCCATGTGTGTCATGTATTTGAGCGGTGGTCAGGACGTAGATGACACGCGGACGGGACGTGTAAGAAACGTGAGTGTGTCATGTTAAGTCCGTGTCATGTTCATGTGCGAGAGTGACGTCGGTACTTGTCATGTATGTTCTGTATCAGGGGGTCTAATCTAAAATTCTAAACCCGTAGTTTCGGCCAACGTTTCGGGCGTTTCTTATTCTTTATCACTTACGGACGTATATTAATTGGCTTAGCAATACCAGTCATAATTTGTTGACAACATAATTGCACAGTTGTCCCGACTCCCGATGTGTTGCCCCGATGTGGGTTCACTCAAAAGTTTCGAGTTTCTCTCTGTATTTTCGTTGATAGACTAAAAGAGTAGACACCCTGTTCCATGTTACATCTGCATTGTACACAAAGCACGCGACATTGACGCAGTATCTAGCTTTCTGCAACCAAAAGGAAAATTATATTATGAGGAGTGTGCTTAGTGTGGGTACTAATTCAAAAGGCAAGGAAAATGGCTGAAAGCTGTCGCCTCCTTCTGCGAAGGAGGAGGCGGGACGCGCAAGGGAGAAGACAGCGTCCACCTCCCACCCAGAGCGGGACGGGATGGACTGTCAGTCTTATACTGACTAAAATTCACGGTGATTCTTCAGTACCCCTTTACGTTCCCGTTTCGTTCGATGAGACAGTCCCGCGACCCCATGGATGAACTTTATGAGAGATGATTTGGTAAATGGGTGACTGTTCAAATGACGATCAATAGAGAAGGAATCAGAGATAGGAGAGGAGAGCCATGATGCTAAACAACTTTGCTTACCGTAGCATTGCGTGATGCTCTGATTTTTTCATACATTATTCCGTGGTAAGTCCTGACTAGGTCTAGCGTAGCAGAAAGTTTCAATAGATTTATTGAAGGTGCCTAACACGTAGCCCAGTTCTGAGCCGATTCAATTTAGATTACCATCGACACGCTTACAATAAGACTGGGCTTATACTAGTTTTATTACCACAGCCGTGAGGTCTACTGTACCTAGACCTACACACGTGTCTCGGGTCAAAGACTTCAAAGAGCCCAAATCAAATCTAAAGTAAACCCGAATGTTTGTTTACACTTGCCCTTATCTTCGATTGGTGAGGTACGCAAGTGTGTGTAGACTTGTAAAGGACACTTCGCACTCGATCGGCCCACAAACATTCCTCAACCGTTAATCGATACTCGACGCAGCGGGAATCGGTTTGCTGGTTCTTTTTGATCATTAATTCGATGTGGGAGTCAACATCGAGGTGTTTGTGTTTGTTCTGCTGTTTAAGCAGGAAATTCTGGTGTTTACAAACATCGATTCTATCAAGGTGCATATTATTTGGATTTGTTTTTGTAGAGATTCATAACCGTTTACCGTAATACAATAAATTGAAGTAGAAGAAAGATCTAATCGTATATTTAGGGTCTTCTTTTTCTTCTTTCGTCATTGGCAGTTGAGTTCGACTACATTGCCAGTATCGTGTAGATTTTGGCTTTGTGGGAAAATTACAACATAAATCAAAACTACAATTTTCGAAAGTTACCACATATTTCTCACTTAGGGATACCGTTTGGGTGCGGCCCTAGGTCCCTTACCCACAAAAAATCGAAGCTATGCTTGTAAATCCCGGATGAAAAGAACCAGAAACAGAAATCCTTATAGGATTACTGCGATCGAAAGTATCCAGTAGATGGTATCCGCATTCAATTTATCGACTAACTTATTTTATGAGCAAAGTCAGGCGTGTGGTGATTTACGAGAGCGATTTGTAGGCACGGCGTATCTGCCGATAAGTGACCCTTCGGTGCTGGCCGATGGTCCTTTGGGATACCACTAACAAGCTTACTGGGAACATGAGTACCACTACACTTTAAATGTTTACATTTTGTTAATGTCAGGGATTTATTCAGAGACAGGTT
Source organism: Agrotis puta (assembly GCA_943136025.2). Taxonomy (NCBI): domain Eukaryota; kingdom Metazoa; phylum Arthropoda; class Insecta; order Lepidoptera; family Noctuidae; genus Agrotis; species Agrotis puta. The sequence continues at coordinate 14,529,568 of OW964169.2, read as the reverse complement.
TTAGATGAAAGGAATTGTTAATTTCGCAAAACGTTGAAGATAACTGCTCTTCAGGGAGAGGGACTGAATTGAGTAGGACACTTAAGAATATAATGGGATTTGTTTGAAAAATATATTAAGCTTTGATCACGGCAGCTCAAGGAGATGCTAGAAAAGTTCTATCGTTTTCTTGTTATTGTCTACAGTATCTACACTATAGATCATGATTACTAAATACGAAAGTGGTGATGTGAGTATGGTTAGATGTTTAATATTCTTTCACGTGAAACGGAATTGTATGGACACACAGACAGTTTACCTGTACCTGCATGGGATAATTTTTATCAATGTATTAAGTGCGCACAGTTGGTGTCTCACGGCGCGTGATATTACGACACACGCGCCTCCACGAGCACGCTTGCCTGCCTTCACGGCGTGTTGCACGCACCTGTTTCGGATTATTACGCGCTGTATAAAACCAGCTTAAGATCTCCACGCCGGCAAAGCCAGTGATAACAACTAGTTTTTTTTTTATCGTGGTAAAATCATCAAATGAGTCCTCCCACCCAGGGCAGGGCGGGAGGGACTGTCAGACTCGTACTGACTAAAATCCACGTTGTCCTTCACTAGCCCTTTACGTACCGGGGTCACGGTAATTCGTTAGTCCCGCGATCCCGGCAGGCTTTGGCCCTCTACAGGCCCCGTCACTATGCTGACACTCTTTGAGCCGCGCATGGAACAACGCGCCGTCGACCCGGGCATGGTCCATGGTCGGACAGCGAGTCGCCCATTAATCGCTGCCCGCATGCCCGTGATAACAACTAGTGAGCAATAAATTAAGGAACCCACGGACTGAGGCCCTATCATGACTTTTCCAGTGTTCGTAACGTAAAGTAAATTGGAACTCTGACGTTAAGAAAGAAAAAAATAGTTCCTCGTTCGTACACTAGAGGCGCTGCAAACCTTTAAGTACGCTGTAAATAAAATACAGAAATCTTGTGATAAGGCCTCAGAAGTTAATGTTTACAGGCTGAAAATGATGAGGATGCATGTAAGGTCGTAAAGCTATAGTTATCGACACTTAACTTATCGACACCATCGTGACGTGTTCAAGGGTCAGTTTACCCTTCATAATAAAATCAAATTCGTTTACCTAATGTGAATAGTTGATAACTTAAAACGTGTAGCGTGACGAAGATTCGTAGGCTACCAAATATTACAATATTTTACAACTGTGATTGATGTTTGTACGCAGTAACAAGATTGGGAAACTGTTATAAATATACGCATTAAGGTTTGCGTCCCGAATTTCAAATATTTTCTGGAGATCGCAGGTTCAAATCCTGCTTGCGGTTCGAATTTTTCTTTCCATATAAAATCTGTGTCACTAGTTATGTTTATGTCTAATGTAGGGAGTTGTTACTGCCATTAACCGAGCATAAATCTAGATACTGTGACTTCTACCGTGAAAATAAAGATGGAGAAACTCAATGTTACTTTACCCAAAATTAAATTCAAAAGTTTTTATTACACATAGGCCCATGAGGGCACTTATAAAACGTCGACAGCAGGTGCTCGGTTCGGGTTGGTCAATTCCATGGAGAAGAACCGGCAAGAAACTCCATGGTTACTCTTTTAAAATATGGTATGGTATTACAGATTATCACAATTTTTGAATGCTTAGATATGTGAGAAAAACGAAGGCCTGGTAACAAGGGGGAAGTCGTTACTAAAATTAGTGCTACAAAAGAAGAAATGTATATATATACACACCTGAGAATCAAACCTATAAAGAAATTCTTGCTCAGCAGTAGCGGAAAATTAATTACAATAATTGCATCATGCATGATCGCACAGAAATAATAAAAATACGCAAATACTTTTATAAAAACAATAACAGAGTAAAACACATTTTCCGACTGCTCATTAAATCTTCCTGCGTACTCAACAATAAGCTTTTTATTTCAATAAAAATAAAACGGAACAGTCGTAAACTAGAGAGGTCTAACAAGGCAATGGCTATGGGGTCTTAAAGATATACGTGTGATTAGCAAAGGTCAAGTTTATTGTCCTACAGCTCTTTTATGATCCTGTCCAGAGACGACGGGGGTGACAAACTTGGAGAATTTACCACCTAGTAAAAAATATAGGAAAATCTCAGAATTTTAAAAATTTTCTTGTAAAGAATTGGTCTGAGTTTTTGTGCCTCGTTAGCCAGTCAAGTCAGCCTATCTCTACCCTCGAATAATATATACTGTCGTGAGTATTTATTTTTGTGTATTTGCGCCAATTGATACGACATTTGTCGACTCACAAATTGTTTGTTTGTTTGTTTGATCGTCAGTGCTTTATTGACACTTTATTTTTTATTTTTTAGCGTGGTATAATCATCAAATGAGTCCTCCCACCCAGGGCAAAGCAGGAGGGACTATCAGATTCGTACTGACTAAAATTCACGGTGTCCTTCAATGGCTGTTTACGTTCCGGGATCACGGTAATTCGTACAGTCCTGCGACCGCTTTATTGACACTTGACGTTAATTTCTCAGCCCTTCTACGACTATTAATGTTACTTGACAGTCACAAAGATCAGGGGAGGTTGCGGGACTGTCTTATCAGGTAACCGTGGCCCCGGAACGTAAAGGGCTATTGAAGGACACCGTGGATATTAGTCAGTATAAGTCTGACAGTCCCTCACGCCCTGCCCAGTGAGGGAGAACTGATTTGATGATTTTACCAAGTAAAAAAAATAACATTCGTAATTTCGCTGCCCCAGTTCAACAGTAAGATATCTTAAAAAAAAACAAAATTGAGTTAAGCTTTGTTTCATGTGAAAAATTTGGTTCAAAAATCGGATATTTGTAAAACGCAACCAAAGTGCCTAAATTTCAAATGCTTTGGTTGCGTTTTACAAATATCCGAGTTTTGAACCGAACAGAAGAGCAAATTTTTCACATGAAACAAAACTTAACTCAATTTTGTTTTTTTTTTTTTAAGATATCTTACTGTTGAACTAGGGCAGCGATTTATCAGTCACATAATTTTATCTATAGAACTCGGCATAGTATGATGAGACCTGTGATGGCCTGGATTGGACGCTATATCCTCTCCACTCCATCTTCAGTACTTAAACTTGATTTGTTACGTCAAGGTCACAAACAAAGGACTTAATCTAGTGACACAAATAAGTTGTTTTGAGTTATCTTAGTTCTGGAGCTAGCCATCTTATTTATAAAGACGTTTTGCTGACTTGATTTACAGCAGATTTATTATCAAAGAAATAGTGCTATAAATTAAGCTATATTCTTTCACGTGTGAGATAAAAAACTGGTGTTAGCACCTTGATGAATCAATTTGAAGAAAATTCTTGAAAGATATTTCTTGAATTTTTTTTTATAGTTTTATTGAGAGTTTCACAAAATGGTGGAATATTTTCCAATTTTGTGAACTGCTTATCACAATTTGTTTTCATTATTTCACAGGTTTATTGCCCTCGATAAAATCTCTTTGTAGATCTTTATGCCGCCCATGGGAAGCGAAGATTACCGAAGATAAAGTTTATACCTTACAGCGAAACATTTCTTTTAATTTGTACTGCCTCGTTTTATTAAATTCAGTCTGATACATCAAATGGTATCATAAAACGCAAAATCTAAATAAATTATTTCAGACGCAGGATAAAAATAGTGTTTGTTCTTCAATAGTGTTTTATACGCCTACGTTATGTATACTAATATAACCCCTATATTTAACACGATAACGTCAGAAATAGCGTGCAGGTGTTCTATGGTAGGCTTAACCCTTAAATGCCGAGTGTACAGAATAAGTGAGCGACATTTAACGTCAGTCGAAGTCAGTGGCGTGACCAAAAGCTGTAAAGCTAATTTAGAAATCAGCATTTTGTCCAATTACTCAGTTCCCCGCGTCCTGTCAGTTATAACTGATGTCATGGCTATTCTTGATTCAACCAGTTAAGTACGGGCATGTCGTATAAAAGTGCTCGTTGGAACGTTACTTTTATTTCAGCCTGCTCAAATGAATTTGATAAAAGCCGAAGTAAGAAATAAAAAAGGATTTTGTGTGTTCCAAATGTGGGGTTTGCTTTTTTGTGATTTGTTATTTATGACGAGGCAGAGATAAACGAGGAGACGTCTGATGCGTTAAGTGTTCTCCTTGTGATATCAGAGAACGTCTCTGTGCCATCTTTTGTGAGTGATTCGTGGCGTCACTAGCTTTACTGAAACAATATGATTTGTTTCAAATTAGAAACACTTTTTCTTACGTAGGTGCTTACTCAGGCGTCTTTTATTTCCTGAATTATTTCGTCCATGTCAAGATTACTTTTATAGAACAACGTGAGGCGTATGTGTAAAAATTAAACAGTCAATAATTAAAGTTAAGAGGGAATGCAAAATGCCCTATGTCCTATTTTAGAAATAACAAATTCGTGTGTTTCCAATTTGATAAATAACAAATAGACGCTTCACACCCTCGGCGCTCCTTAGTTGGATTATACAATATACATAATTATGATGAAGCGTGCCTATACGGTACACGGATTAGAGCAAAGTCAGAGGTCAAATATATGGCGGCCCGTATGAGTCCAAAACTGTACATGCTTTTTCCAAAAGTGAGATGTCGTATATTTCTCCTGAACCATATAAATGTGAACGCAGATCTCCTGCGGCATTCAAGTAGCCTCATACCTCCGGCCTTACTTATCTATGTACATTTACAGGAAAAATGAGGAAGATATATCTCCCCTATCATCCATCCTTCCCCTGTCTACAAGTATAGTTGCAGGCGCTGTGCGTCACGAAGTCATCGACGCGGGAACTGGGTCGGCCATATTTGTCGTTTTGGCGGCAAACGGCGTCAAATTGCCGCCGCCACCGACGTGCGCCACAATAACACCCTTCGTATGGTAAACATTTGTACCCTGTCATCATTACATCACTACGAGTCACTAATCCTGACTGCCGCTATCGTTAGATCATACTTGTGTCAAATGTATGAAGTAAACAAGAGGTTTATGTAAACCAAAGTGTTTTAACGATTGTGAATCACAATGCTTGTTAGGCCAACAATCGAATAAATTTCAATAAAAATAGATAAGCTTTTTATGTGTTGCCAGTGAACAGTATATCTTGGAGTAAGTAACTACTCTATTTATTTGTTCACATTCCAACTAACAAATAAAAATATTAGACTTTCATGAGTTCAACATAAACAAATTAAATAAATGACACACAATTTGTCACAACACAACATTTGGTTCAGTGATTTACGAGTGGGGACATAGGAAATTCATAACATTGCCGCACCGCCGCACGATTTCGACCTCAATGTACCTTTTGTACTTATTTATGTAGGTAAACCACAATAAGGCACCTGTAATGGATATAGAAATATTCCAAGGTCTGTCAAAGGAGGTCAGACGTGCCTGCAGACCATCAGAAGAACAGCGGTGATCAATCTTGACCGGGAACTTCTAATAGCCTTCAAATGTAACTTTTAAAGTGCTATGTCAAACTTTCCCCCGAGTGTAATTGTAAGTCTCTGTGAAAGTAGATCCTAGGACATGATGTACGTCGCTCTCCTTATGATTTATAAATGTAATAAAAGCTTCTTGTACAAGCTGGAGAAGTCGGTAGCTTACAGGTTGTCTTCCACGTTGTTCTTACGATGTGATAAGTTCAATGACGTGGCACTGTTTCGAGTATTCACGCGAGTAACAAAAGCTTGCAGACGACAATTGAGCCCGAATCCCTCAATAAACATTACAATTCTCGAGTCACGGGTTCGCATTGAAGCACAAAAGCGTTTTCACGCTTTTTCAAAGGTCTACGATATCTATATATGCGCCAAGCAAATCTAAATATATTTTCTGAAATACGGTTACAAAACCAAGTCTTCAGCTAGCAATTCTTTTTTATCAAGTCGAGCGTGAAAAAAAGTGTGAGGTGACTTGAAAAGTATTGGTGTCACGACTTGGAGAGTTTAAATTCACGGCGCGATTTGCCGAGGTGTGATTTAATTCGGACTTAGGAGCTATTTTTTTGCCAAGCGAAAGTAATGCGTCACGGGTTGCTACTCTTGACTAATGCGGAGACTTTCCCAGTTTGGTCTCGCAGCGTGACGCTTCTGCCGAGCTATTTTTAAACGGATTTAAGAATGGAGATTAAATTCAGTGTTATTTTTGAACTAGGGGGCCGACGACTGATTGGATAGATTTGGTCGTAATTATTCTAAAATGGATTTGACTTTAAGTCGCGATTTACGGTTGGCCGAGTAAAAATACATGATAAGGTTTGATTGGAAATGTCAATGTTTTTTGCTTAAATTACACCATAGAAGTATGAGAAATTATTGTGAAATACAGTAGGATTTCATAACAAATAAAATATATTGGTTATAAAAACAATCCAATAAAAGGGCGTTGCACCGCAACAGTTAATCACTTCATTAACCAATATTGAGAGATATTTATCAGATGAATTGATGACACTCGAGTGGCGATCTGAATTAATGAAGGCACGATTGATTACTTTTATTGCATTGATATGATAATGAGTTTGAACTTTTTACATAAAATTCAGAGTTTTTAAATGTAATAATATCAGTCTAGTGTTCAAAAATATACGTTGCATATTTAATTCTTTTTAAGCTATTGCATAGCTTTTATGGCGGGCTTTGAGCGCCGCGACCGAATCAAGAAATTCCGTAACGAAAATAAACCTAACACTGACACTGTCATGTCAACGTGAATGAATAAAATTTGAATGAATGAATTTTTTTCTTGACGTTTCACTTGATTGACGTGGCTGACCATAGCCTAATTAGTAGAGTAACTTCACATAGAGCAACAATGGGATGATATTCTCGTTAAATATTCGCTGTAGGTGACATTTTTTTCTTTTCTTTCAGAAATAAATAATTATAATTGCATAAGTTGATAAAAAATGCTATGCAATAGATTAATTGCGGCAGTCCCCGAGAGCCACACGTATTTTTTTTAGTAGGTATCTATTGGCTAAAAACTCAAAAAGCTCGAACCTTTAACTGAAAGTCTAAATAAGTCTCTTTTTCGGTTTTCCAATTGACCTTTTTTCTGAAGTAATTGCTGATATCAAAAGCTCAAACGTATAAACATAGAAAAAGTTCAAATTGACTTTTGAAAGTTCACTTATTCTTCATTTGGGAACTTTATTAGAGTTTAATCAATATTTATTCATTTCAATGAATGAAATAAATTGTAAACTTCTGTGCATTTGGTAGACGTTTTGCAACTGAATCTTTTAGATCAAGGTAAATTAGTATTGAAAAATATTTGATCAATAAATTAAATTATTTTATTTGACGTGCGACCTTTTGATAGGGCAACTATTACAAGAGAAAAATACATATAAAAATAAAATTTCTCTATCTATTTGAACTACTGAAAAATAATGGCTATCGTACCAAAAACGTAACAGTCTAAATACAATGCTGTACATTGTACGTTTACGTAGGTAACTGATGAAAAATATTTTGGATAATTGAAGGTTTATACGGATTAATATTTGATTACCTATATGACGAAGTATGGTAAATATAACTCAAACTAATATTGCTATCGTAAATATAGCGTTTGACGTCCATGTTTCTTCATTGTCTTGTAACGGTCAAGTCCATAGTTAAACTTTCAGTGGACAGGTATGTAATTACGTTAAAAATAAACCTATTGAATGTCTAAGGTCAACCTTATTTATTTAATAATTCCGGAAATGATAGGATATTTCTTAGGCCCCTCGCGCACGGCGACTTTTTGGAGCGACGCAGTAGCGATACAGTTGCGCGTTCGCATCGATACAGTCGCGATGCGTTCGCTAGCTGTGTACCTTCGCCCACACCACGAGTTTTAGTCGCGTTTCAGTAGGTCGTTCTCCACACACGCACCACTCTCCCTTCGTTTTCTCCCCGATATCGGTCGACATAGACGCGAGTTTGAATCTAAACAGTCGCGATGCTGTAACATGTTGGCATCGCTTCTGTAGCACTTTAGTAGCGATGCCACTAAAAGTGGCCGTGAGTGAGGGGCTTTAGTAGCACCAAGTAAGGTTAATTAGTGGCAACCAATACTGTCCTAAGACCAAGTTACACCATAATCACTCAATCAACGTCAACCAACGCGGCAACTAATACCAATGATGATTTATCATCAGCCAACATCTACACAAGTATAGACACGGAAAGGGCCCAAAAGGCTCTACTTATAAATACTTATCCGCAAACACTTTTGCGTTATATAAATAAGTAGCGAACAAGTTCTAAGTAGGGCAAATCCTGTTTTTTCACGGTCCACTGGTCGCGTGGATGTTTCCTTAGGGAGGCTTACGGCAAAACGGCCATCAGTGATGAACGCGTGTTGTAGTCACCCGGGTTGAAAGAGACCGCGCTTATTTAAACTTCGGTGAATCGTGTGTCGGTGTAGGTACTCTGGAATCACCGATTTTGGGTTAATTTTGTTTTGGGAAGTGATAGCGTTGTGGAGAAGGAAATTATTTTAGTTTTTTTGTAGATGAACGTTGCATCATTTTATAGGAATTTTCTATCCCACGATTCGTTTACGAATATTAAAAGCACTAGTAACTTTTAAGTGAAAATAGTTTTTAAAGTGTTTCGTGTTCCTACAAAATCTTTCAATTAGATATAGATTTATAAGTTTTTGGTGTCGTGTGTAAAAGCCATACATTCATAACATTTTCTCCGAAGCCTCAACTTTCTACCAAGACTAGCAGTAAAATGTGTTGCCATTCTAAACCTAATCACAAATCAAGTGCTAACCGTATAAATTGCAAACAGTTAAAATGTGTGGAAGCGGTAATTTGCCCTACGTGAACCAATTCGATTTCCGCTTAACTCCGGCCGCGATACAATAAATACTTACTTGTAAGGCAGCGTTTAATTTACATAACATATCGTGCCGAAGAAACCGTAAACAAAGTTAATCGGTATAATCTGAATAACAGCACAATTTGCAACAGGGAATAAAAATACCATTTTATACTCTTCTAAGATCAATTAGTTATATCATAAACAAATTTTAAAATTCATCATCGCACGTCGAATTAAAATTTATTAGAAACATTTCAGTGCCAAGGAAATGAGCCCACTGTAGCCAGAAGAAATTCTATTTAGTTCAAAGAGCTACTGAAAATTAATTTCTTACTAACTTAAAATGCAAATGTATGGGCCAAGTAATTATTTTGTGATGCAAATGGGATGTTTAAGTATGCCTTTGGTGTAAGAAAAAAGGCAAAAGGCAATATTAACGAGTGTATATGAGCAGCGTAGCACTTCGGTCACATAAAGTTAGTTTGCGCGTAATATTTGTTTTCTTGCCAATTTGAACTCATTCATATTTTATAATTGAAATGTAAGCATATCACATTCATGGTACTCAACTAAAATTAGGTACATGAATGTTAACATCCATTCATTCAAAATTAATTATTATAAAGAATATTATAGAATATTATGTCATTTTAGCTTATTTATTGAGTTTGAAATGGATGATAATAGAATTTCTTAAATCATTCTTAAAACTGACTTTCTGTATCCAAATATGGTACCTATTTTTCAGAAGTTCAAAAGATTACAGTAGCTAAGATTTTTTTTCCATAACGGTTAATAAATCTCAACAATAAAAAGAAAACAAAAGCGCCTCCGATTTCAAATTCAACCCCTTCAACGATATCAATCACAAAACCGTAACGTTCTCGGTCCGGACGTGTCCCGGTTCGCCCCCGGCTGCCGGCGCCGGCCATCGACAGCAATTACTCAAATCAATAATACAATACGTGCCGACACTCTGGAACTCCGGTACCTCCAGTATAATGCAGTTATCTTCGGGCCCAGAAATAGGTTAAAAGCAGACATCGGCAGTACTTTAATGAAAGAAGATGTTTTAAATGATGCTCACTCAATGTACGGTTGACAAGATGCACACATACATTTTAAAAAATTCCAAAAAACCTCTTGTAATCTTATTAAAAAACATATGAAAAATTTTGACTTTCCACAACTTTCGGTTCTTTAACCTCTTGACCTGTTTTAGGATTCTTCAAGTACTCATCACCTAATAATAGAATGATAATGTGCGGAGGCTGCCAATGTTGCGGTGGTTGCTGCGGCGTATGCTGCAGCCTTCTACTAAGATTTATTAATGCAACAGAGTAGCGCCATTCCACGCAGACAAGCCATGGTGTCTTATTTTTTTTTATCGTGGTAAAATCATCAAATGAGTCCTCCCACCCAGGTCAGGGCGGGAGTTACTGTCAGACTTGTACTGACTAAAATCCACGGTGTCCTTCAATAGCCCTTTACGTACCGGGGTCACGGTAATTCGTTAGTCCCGCGACCCCGGAAGCCATGGTGTCTATGTCAAAGATGGCACACTCCCTCCTTCGATGTTTGTTACTTCCGTCCCGTTTTGTGGAAGTAAACTACTATAAATAAGCGTAAAAGATACGAAAAATTGTAGACGTTATATAAATAAGGTAACCTCCATAAAACATAACATACAATCACGTATTTAGTTTCAAAAGGGTTAGGAAGAGGGTAATAGTTCACCCACTTCTCGCCAGTTATGTTTAATGTGATTTTCTCTTCTGATATAGGTAAGCCTATTTATCAAGATGGCCTATTTTTACTGAGAAGTTCCTGATGGAAAAGCCGAAAAGCCTTACCTGATTTGGGAGATGAATCCAGGGCCTTATTTTCAGCAACAGCACTTGCGACTACTAGTCTAACGTGAATTTTTGACGGCACGTTTAGGGCAGTGGCTGAGCGATTGGATTGCTGCGCTGCGTGTTGTGGGTTCGATTCCCGCACGGAAAAAAAATGATTTACAAACAAGCAATTGTTCCAGATCTGGGCGTTTGTGTATGTAAGTTTATATGTTTGTAAACGCAACCACGACTCAAGAGAAATTCCTAGTGAATAGTAGTCCTACAAAAAATAAAATAAAATAATGCTAATAAACTGAATCTGTCAGTGTCAGTGTCTGAAGCCGTGTTCCAGTTCGACAGAACCTTAATATTGGCAATGTTAAAAACAAGTGCTACTTAGTACGCACTTGTTGTTTGTCCTGTCAACTTTGACAGGTCATTCGAGGCCACGTTACACGTTATATTGAGAAAGAAAAGAACAAAAGTCATTTGTTCTTGTTTGTCAGAAAAATTTTGGTTGACAAGTTGTCGATCCAAAGTTCAAAACATGTTTTTCAGCCTTTAATGTCACTAATTGGGCCCTATCAGAAAATCAGCGCTGTGACAATTTTAAAAATGTCGCAGCACATGCTGAGATAGGAGCCTTTTGGTTTCGCACAGGATTAAATTGTTTTTTTATTGGTTTACCTTTTGTTCTTTTTCTTTTGTATATTTATATTTCCTTTGTTGTTTTTATTCATGTAATTTTGTTTGTTCAGCCCTGTGTGTGTCAATAAATCTCTTTTCTTTCTTGCTCTCTAATTATTTGGAAGAAAAATATGCTGTTGTTTATGTAAAACCAAATATTTCCCCTGCGTCTTTACTGGTGTGATGGTCGAAAAGAATCCCGCAGCAATGTATATAGTTATTAAATCGAAAATTACTTCTTGTTTCCAAACTTGCAATACTGGTGAAAGAATTTTCAAAAACAGCTCAGTAGTTCCGGAGATAATATCCTACAAATAAACACACAAACATAAAAACTTTTCTTTTTTACTTTATATTATTGGTAAGGGATTTTCACACCATTATTTATGTAAGATACGGAAACTGAATAAATAAAAACCAAAGTGTCGAACCAAAGAATAAACGGTAATAAAAGATGCATTTGTTTCTCCACAGAGTGATTAATAGATCAGAGGCGACAGCGAAACAGCGGACATTTAATTTGCTAAAACTTTGGCACGAATTAATTCACGCTGTCATTGCTTTTATTGCTTGGCAGGCAATAAAGGCACTGTTGCCTCTACTTAAAACTTAGACGCTTCGGGTTAATTTTATGCTGATAGTGTTTATTTTATTCAATTACAAAAACACATTCAGAAGTTATTATACAGTGTCCCGGGAGGAAGTGTGGATTGAATAAATGACAATCTCTGGGCATTTTTAGATTGGTATTACTGATACGTGACGAGTATCAAAATGCAAATTCATTCCATATCTGAGAAACGCGAAACTTGCATAAGTCAGAGTGACTTATGGCTCACATGTTATGTACTCGTACGTATGTCATAGAGCTAAGTATTAGCAACTAGAACTTAGTTATAGCTAAAGACTTAAGGTTGAAATTCAGACAGAAATACGAGTATCTGCGAATGTGAGTGCCGTAATAATTTGTAATACGAAGATTTATGGCAGAAGTTTTTGGTATAATATTAGATATTATTCTAGTTTTTCTACGTCTGTTATTTGACCCAATTTCGGCAATGTATTATTGGTAAATGTGATGTATTGTATATCGTCTACACTAAAGGCATTGGTGACTAAATGTTTTTGTATGTAGGTTGGCATTTGTGTTGTGCGCAACTTTGGTACAGCGATAGGCGAGAACCTTGAGACGATTATTGGGGGAGGATAGTCGCTGACAAAAGCTAGTGCTCGATAAAAAAAAAGAATCAATCTTGCTTTCCCCTGCATTGGAAAATTATTAAACTGTGGCGTTGTTGCAACTGTTGCATGGTAGCTATTTCATAATGAAAATAATCCGGATTAAATAATGAAATGATACACCGCACTTCACAGATGTATTTCGAAGAACAATATCCGGAACACATGCGTTGCTCTGTCACTGATATATCACTTTCACACAACTTCACCGGAAACGTAATTTAAAATGACGGTTCATGTACAACCAAGTTTATATTCGGCCTGCTATCTCTCAGAATTTCCAGTTGATGTTAATTTCAATTTAAGAGCGTGTATGCTTAATGGCATTTCATACAAACTAAGAAGTCCCCATTTCACGAAATGACTGAACCGGTTTTAACCTTTTAAGCGCTTGGCTAAATATCAATTGCCGTGCCCCTAGCGCCCGGCTACGAATCGTGCTTTCCTCTTCTCCTCTCTTTCTACTCCTTTTAAGCTCTGATTTTTAAAATATCATGGTGTACAATAAAAAGTATTCTATCTGTCTATCTACATAAATAGAGAGATATAGAATAGATGCAATAATATCGAAGAAAACAACAAAAATCGTGAATATTCTCTGTCGGATAAATACGACACGGGCGATAGGGGCACGGAAATGTTTGTCGGGTATATACGACTCTGGCGGTTAAAGGGTTAATGAAACTTCTTACGCATAAGCAAAAAAAGTTATCAGAGAACTTCTTAAGAGACAGATAAAAACATACACAAACTCTAGTCTTTTTACCATATAAAGGTACGGTAAAGTAACAGTAAACACCACCTGCGAATTGCGATTCAACTATCCTTAAATATCTAAAGGGGCTCACAATTTTTCTCTACACAAAACTTTCATTATTGACCGGTTCAGTTATTGGAGTATCTATAGGTACAAATAATAAAATCACTAATAAGCTTCGCCTTTTCTAATAATCAAACCAATTAATAATACTACATTATATGAAAAAAACAATAACATGTCCTCAATGTTCTATCTAATACAATTAAGGAACTAAGCGGCCAAGCAGCCTGCCTGTATCGTTTCTCAAGAGATCTTATAATTTGGCATTTCACATGAGAGCGAATACCAGCACACAGTAATTATATATTAACAAATCTACCCGACCAAAAACCGTTGACCTCTAAAACGAATAAAATTTTATTAAAACACTGAAACATAAAATATCCATTCAGAATAAAAAAAAAAGTTGAATAACTTACAAAACTTTGAGCTATCATTGAAATATGTTCGGGCAATTCCCCTGAATTAGCATGTCGAAGCGGCCATTAGGAGCAGGATCTGCTTTATTGGCGAAGTTCTGGTGGAAACTGCTCCACATACCAATATTTGACTGTCGCTGTATTAGTTTTCTTAGTATTTAAACTTTCCTGATAGTTCTGCATGCCTAGTACTTGCATGTTGCGTTCCATGATATTATCTGTGTTTATTTTAGGAGTTCAAGATGGTATTTATGGAGGAAAAAGGGGTAAAAGGTTTTTTTTTAAAAACGTGCACTTTCTTTAGTTGTCTTTTACACCACTTGTCTTTATCCCAAAGTATTTGGTGCCGTCGCAAAATTATTTCTTCTTCTATACTTCTCTTGGAAGTATCTTTTTCTATTACCACCAGACAAAGATGATAGCTACACTCATAACTAATAATGACTACAACGTCAAAAATACTTCAATTTCAGGTGCGAAGTATTAGGTAACATGCATAAAAGTGGAGCACAAGAGCGGTATAAACCTAGTTTTGTGGGCCCCAATCGTGTCGTTGTCGCCAGGTTTTATCACCGACCCTACCCTTAGCTTTTAATTATCAGTTTGTTCAATGAACGGTCTGTTTACCTTTAACGAACCACATAGACAGCGCCTACGATTGCGGACGCAAACAAAGTAGATTGCATGCGTTTATGGTAATAAACCCGTCTGATCATTAGTCTTGATATAACGCTTGTTAAACCTACTTCGACTGATTACAGAACACGGTTTAATTGAACGGTGCTATAGAGCAAGACGTAGGCCGAGTCTAAGACTACGATCTTATTAAGAAAACTCTAATAATATTAAATAACATTTTATTTAATCATATTTTCTTTTAGTTTCGACCTTTTCTTAAATTCACGGACCAGACAGAAAAGCTATCTAAAATTTTAAATCTTTTTGTTGCCCGTCAAAAGTCGTGTATTTTTATCCAATAGATTGTTATCTACTAAGAATATTATCCTTTTATATCCAGTCTTAAGATTTTCTCGTGGCAAGACTGAAAGAGTAAGCTCATTAATACTTAAGACTTTTAATTAAACAGAGCTGACTTCCCAGCCAGAAAAAAGTTGTAACCATATATTTTAAGTTGATAGATGAGTGTCGTTTAAAAAGATCCGGTACCGCTGTTTACTTGAGAAGTAGTCTAACAGATAAAGTTGGGGACGGAAGCAGGAAAGTGGACCTCGAAGTCAGACAAGACAAACACTTACTAAAAGAACTATCTTCATTTTATTCGACGAAGAAGGGTAGAACACGGAAATTGTAAGAAGTAAAATGTTTTTCGATACTGATCGACTGCAGTTCATAGTTTTATTAGTGAAGAGTTTAGTCTACACGTAATAAATCAACATCTAGCCTTTTAGCAAATATGTTGGAGTCGAGAGACGTACGAAGTATTATTTATGTTTACATGGACCGACTACCTATTTGACCTCCATAACCCAGTAACTGGGTAATACGATACTCTGGTAGAATTTCGAGCTTCTGACTAACAAAAACCACTGTTAAGTCTACAAATGACAGCCGGTACCAACGGCTTATGAACTCATATGATTAAACTCGCTATGACAGATGGTCACTCATCCACAGACTGGGCTTCTCCACTCGTTATCAATATTAGTTGATATTTGGCACATTATATTATAGCCTTCTCACCCAGATGGTCTAATGAAGATTAAGTTTCTGAAATTACTTGAGGTTTCGATTTCAATTACCAATGTTTATCGTGGTTGGATGGTACGACCACTTAATTTAGGCCTAGTGCTCTTGAGGACCTAGACAAGGTGAGAATCAAATGTATGACCACTATAAATCTGGGTTATTGGTCCTGAGGGTCTAAACAAGGTGACACTAAACTTTTGTAGGCATTGCTTATTTCTACGACTTTCAACGGTATTTATTTTATTTTCTATATTTCTCGGTTAGATTATGTGAATTTTTGGACATTTTTATTTTACGTCTTATGCTGAATAGCTTCTGCTCATGATTTCAATCGCGTTTTATTTTGAACCATTACGTACCGCGTGTCATGTCCCACGCTGTTTTTTTTTAGTGTACTTATACAAAAATTACGATAACTAATATGCATAATATAAATAGGCTAAAAAATTCAAGCATAATGTAGGTTTCTACAAGAAAGGAAAATAATTGGGTTTAGTTACGGAGGTCTTCTCATAACATATTATAAGAAGATAGTTTCTTGTTCCCCTATCCACACCCGATGTCAAAGCGTAACTATAATTACTACAGTTGCTAGTCCAACTTTCCGTCCGTTTTAATTCAGCGACAGCGGGGATCTTGTTTTGATCACATTGGGGAGTCGGGATGCATCTCATTGCCCATCACTTTGTCAAGATGACCCAATTTGAACAGCCGCGAACTGGGACACCATTGCTATAAATAAATATTTCTTTCCTCATCCCCATACGGAAATTGTTGAGTCATTTAATTTTATTAAATTGTTATAGTGGTGGTTGCGAGGTGGCAGAAAGAGAGAGAGCATAGACATAGTTCACGCCTTTACTCCCTGAAGGGATAGGTTGAAGTGTATCTATGTACTTCGAAATATGTTATAATACACTCCTATCTTAGCGTATCGCCAGTTTTGTTTAAGTATATGTAATGGTCGGGCACGCCGCAATCGCGGCGGTAAGACCCCTCTTTGAGGAGTGGCTGGATAGGCGTCACGGCGTCCTGACCTACCGCATGACGCAGGTCCTCACCGGACACGGAAGTTTCGGGAGGTTCCTGTGTCTGATAGGGAGGGAAGAAACGCCTGGGTGTCACCACTGCGAGGATCGTCCGGAGGACACGGTGGAGCATACGGTGCAGGACTGCCCCGCTTGGGCAGAGCACCGCCGTGTCCTCACGACGGCGATAGGCGGAGACCTCTCGCGCCCGGCATTGGTCGAGGCCATGCTGCGGGGCGAGACGGAGTGGGAAGCGGTCGCCTCCTTCTGCGAAGCAGTCATGCTCGTGAAGGAGGAGGCGGGCCGCCTGAGGGAGAGGACAGCGTCCTCCCTCCACCCCAGCCGCAGTGGTAGACGCCCACGGCGTCGGACGTCGCAAGACGATCTCCGGCCACCGTAGGCGCGGGCATGCGGGCAGCGAGTAATGGGCGACTTGCTGTCCGACCATGGACCATGCCCGGGTCGACGGCGCGTTGTGTTCCACGCGCGCCTCAAAGAGTGTCAGCATAGTGACGGGGCCTGTAGAGGGCCAAAGCCTGCCGGGGTCGCGGGACCAAGGGATTACCGTGACCCCGGTACGTAAAGGGATATTGAAGGACACCGTGGATTTTAGTCAGTACAAGTCTGACAGTCCCTCCCGCCC
This sequence comes from Agrotis puta, assembly GCA_943136025.2. Lineage (NCBI taxonomy): Eukaryota > Metazoa > Arthropoda > Insecta > Lepidoptera > Noctuidae > Agrotis > Agrotis puta. The sequence goes on along the minus strand of OW964169.2, from coordinate 14,512,335 downwards.
TGCCCTGGGTGGGAGGACTCATTTGATGATTTTACCACGATAAAAAAAAAAAAAAAAAAAAAAGTATATGTAATGGTGGATCCTACTAATTCCTAATGAAAAACCCAATTACACTTCGAAAGTGAGACCCGGAACAACCGCCTATACAAATATCTGTTCCGTTCAAGAATCCAATCCGCGACACGCAGCACAATTCTTTTTTGGAAGGTGTGGCTTCGAAAACCCGTATTTTTTATACTTTGAAACAATATTATTTCATAAAAAATTTTAAAAGAATTCTTAAGAAAAGGCCTCTTCTCAGCGAGGTAGCGGTTTACGAGGTTTTTTCCCTAACATTTTAATAGAATCCTGGAATTAAACGCTTGCAACGTCTTCATGATAACGAAGAAAACCGTAATGAAAATATTTGGGGATTTGGTGAAATGAAATTGAACGGATGGATCAATTTTTTCATATACATAATATTCTAATTGTAGAGCAGTGGTAGGTCAGCGGAATTGGTTTCTCAACTAACGAGTTATAGGATGTGGGTTCGAACACAACAAGGCTTGGGAGTAATTTATTTCATCACTGCTGCTCTCAACATGATGATGGAAAATATCTTGAGAAAACGCTCGGAACTAGAGAACTAGAAATTCGAAGATATGTGATATGCAACAAACCGCACCGGGCCGATGGACGTGGTGGATATACCCCACTCCCACTCATAGAGAGGAGGCCTGTGTCTCAGCAGTGGGAACGTTATCGGCTGATTATGCTGGTAAAATCATCAAATGAGTCCTCCCATCCAGGGCAGAGGGGGAGGGACTGTCAGACTCGTACTGACTAAAATCCACGGTATCCTTCAATAGTGGTCGCGGGATCAAGGGATCACCGTGACCCCGGTACGTAAAGGGCCTATATGATGTGGGTTCAAACACAACAAGGCTTGGGAGTAATTTATTTCATCACTGCTGCTCTCAACATGATGATGGAAAATATCTTGAGAAAACGCTCGGAACTAGAGAACTAGAAATTCGAAGATATGTGACATACAACAAACCGCACCGGGCCGATGGACGTGGTGGATATACCCCACTCCCACTCATAGAGAGGAGGCCTGTGTCTCAGCAGTGGGAACGTTATCGGCTGATTATGCTGGTAAAATCATAAAATGAGTCCTGCCATCCAGGGCAGAGGGGAAGGGACTGTCAGACTCGTACTGACTAAAATCCACGGTATCCTTCAATAGTGGTCGCGGGACCATGGGATCACCGTGACCCCGGTACGTAAAGGGCTATTGAAGGACACCGTGGATCTTAGTCAGTACAAGTCTGACAGTCCCTCCCTCCCTGCGCTGGGTGGGAGGACTCATTTGAAGATTTTACCACGATAAAAAAAAAACTTTCAATAGTCTTTTACGTACCGGGGTCACGGTAATTCGTGAGTCCCGCGACCTGTACAGTTATGGTGGTGGATTTTTATGGGAAGACAATAATATATGAAGCCTGTCTTTGAAATGCTGGTCACTGGTTTAAACCCAGCTCAGGAAGGTTTTTGTTAACCTCACGTTTTTGAAGATCCATTCTCATATGGAAAAATGGTTTCAATAAATTGGATGAACAGCTTTGTCTCCCCTTTCGGACAATATAAGACTAAAAATGGCCTGAAATGGTTTTCTATCCAAAATGCAAAAGTTTATGAGTAACATGACGTAATTAAAATCAAAAGAACTTGTTGTTTTGAGTTATAAATGGCCCTAATGGCTTGACAAACATATTTTTTCGTAAACAACCGCAACGTAAACACAAAACCTATATAGGGAAAGTTTTAAATAAGTAATATTCATGAGCTCTTAACGATGCATGCATTATAAACAAATAAGTTATATGTTTAACAGCTTCCTATGGGTTTCGTGCTTCCTTATTTTGTAAACAAACATCTAAATTGTGTAAACAGATGCTGGCACATCACTAGAAGCCAAGTTATAACCGCAGCTGGTTATGCTTGCATGAGTCATAGATGTTTTTTTTTTAAGTGGTTAGGTGTCCCAGGTCGACGGCGCGTTGTGTTCCACGCACGCCTCAAAGGGTGTCAGCAGAGTGACGGGGCCCCCGTCTAGAGGGCCAAAGCCTGCCGGGGTCGCGGGACTGTAAGAATTACTGTGAACCCGGAACGTAAAAGACTATTGAAGGACACCGTGGATTTTAATCAGTACGAGTCTGACAGTCCCTCCCGTCTGCCCTGGGTGGGAGGACTTATAAGATGATTTTACCACGTAAAAAAAAAGTGGTAAGGTGTTCTGAATAAAACTTTTTTTATGTTGCAGACGTCAGTGACAAAATACCAACCAGTTCCATTTAAGTTCTAATATATCATGAATTCGTGGCTGTTTAAAACTAATGAAGGCCTCATGTTTATGTTTACTTAGTAAGGTAAATATGATACACTACTCGTACACTAGATACATATACATGGGACTAATATTATTAGTAGTTGCAGTATGTAATAGGTCACTAGAATTATAAACCTAGTTTTCCTGTTTACATGTCTATATTTGTAGTCCAGTGAGCGGGGAGTTTTGCTCTGGAAAAGGTGGTGTAGATTTTTTTTTTATTTGTATTGCTTAAGTATATGTTCCTCATCAAAAATGTGTGTTTTCGACCTCGAGGAGTGTCTGTGTTAGCCGCCATCTTGGATTGAGGGGGTCCAAATGTGTTCTTTTTCATATAATGCTTCAATCGTTGACTTTATGACAAAAATACCTGAGAGAAGTTGACACAAACACCCATACTCTGTACTGTGGGCTTACGCATAATAAGCATTGCTAAAGCTGAAAATACAAAGTGCATTGGAGCAACCCGGCAGGCGGTTGGCGACACCCTAATAACCTATTTTTCTTAGTTGGCCCCACGCAGTCACGACTTGTGAAAAGATAAGCAAATGATATATTTTATTATATTATTTCCTCCCCAATCAGTGGGGATTTATCTTCTTCAGCTATGCTCGTTGTTTTATTTTAGGCCAGCGATCTTTGGATGTCGCATTGTTATTATAAAAAATGTATGGACTATTAAAAAACAATTGCTTATAAAAAATCACTATTGGTTAGTGAACATTAAAATGAAAACAATGGTGGCAGTACAAAACAATGTGATTTAATGAATGCTTATACCAATTTAGGCTATGAAAGAAAGAAATTAATCAAAAAATCTTAATTACCGTTGTAAGGTCAAAGATAGTGGCGTAGTTTATGAAGATTTATAGTTACAAATGATTCGGACACAAGGGCCCCAACTATATTTAGAGGGCTGTATCGTTAATTACTTGGTAAAGCCGGTGGAGGTACATTTCAACATTTGTAAGCTATTATTTAATCGCTGATAAGACTCATCGTTTTCAGTCTCTCAGTAGGCATTTTAATGGACTGTTTCTTTATAAAAAGGGAAGATATTGCGTGCTGATATCATTTACGTAAAGAACATCAGGATCTGTGATCGTCTGTAAAAGTAACCCTGAAAACAAGGGGAAAATAAAGGAACAGGGTGGATTTTCAGTTGGTACGAGTCTGACAGTTCTTTCCGTTTCACTCAGCGCGGGAGGATATCATCTATCATTTCATGATTTTACCACCAAACAAAGAGACATTCAGCCATCATAATCTGTGCTAGGAATGTACTTAGCTAAAGGCTATTAAGTTAGCATTTATTATTGTTATTAAAAGCACAAAGCTATCAACTGCAAGCAAACCGGAATCTATAACCATTATGGCATACAATAGCATTGATTATTATTATCTCCCTCTACCCCCCTTAGGCGACACGACTGAAGGAATGAAATGTCCCAAAAATCTTGTAATACACTTTCCGTCCACGCACCGGATTACGCTGTTTCTCTTTTATTTTCCCCATAATGGGTTGAATAGAACTAGAGTAATACCTTTCAGGGTTGTTTTTGTACCCTAACTTAGTTTTATCTAACCGCATTGAGCGAAAATGGGCACATAAAATATCTTTTTGTTTTTGTCATTGACTGAAATGTATTGGTATTGACTGAAATGGGAGTGGTAGCTTGTGATTTATTGGTAATATGTCTTCCCTCTGTCGTGTCGTGTGACCCAACGGTCAATGGTTTGTCGTCAGCATTCTCAAGGGAATATAAAGACAAGAGGAGACGGTTCATCAGGACAATTGACATGGGAGGGAAGGTACAGCCTATACATCTCGTTGACGCAAAATTTAGGTCACAAAAATTGAGAAAAAAAAGTTAGCATTTAACTTTTAACTAATGTTAAATGTGTTTGTGAGGATGGATGGACGGATGTGTGTCACTATTTCACACAAAAACTACTGAACAGATTTGCAAGTTTGGTGCAGTGATAAGTAATCTTTTATGCCAGTATTACGTTCCCGTGGCATAATTTTAGACAAAAACGCGGGTGAAGCCGTTGGCATTGGCTAGTATGTTTTGTTTGCATTAAAAGTGACACTCGTGCATCTGGTTCGAAAATGAAATGCTGTACGTAGCTAGCTATGCTAGTAGCTTAGTCAACTGTTATGGTAGCATTGTGTCGGTAGAATTGATAAAACAAGAAATAAATGCTTTACTATATGGTTGTTGTAAATGCAGCATTTTAAATCGGAAGCAATTAGTTATTGTAAACAGGAAAATACAGTCATTATTCCACTGTAATAGTGTTGTAGATTTAGATATGAAACAATATACAGACATTAATTTCGACAAACAAAGGGATCATAATAGGTACGTAAAGTACATGAAACACAAAATGTATATACATAGATAAATTATTCAGTAAATGAACACAGAAATGGTTTAGATATTCACAATCAAGCAAAAATGACATATAAACAATACCAATGGATATTGATTTCTTATTATAGACTTCAACACCTTCCTATTATTGAAAACCATATAAAGAAGTTATAACGTTTATAATATAAACCGCAATAATGAGAGCCGCATTTTATTATGTATTTATAGCTATTCTATGTGATAACAATTATTTTATGAATGTTAGATTTTTAAAACCTTAACAGGGGTTTTAGGACGTCTCGTAAAAATATACCACCGTGTTTCAAAGTTTTTGGTGAATATACGATGCATGAAAATTTAATGTTGCATTGGCATCGTTAATGCCTTTGTCAAACAAACAGGCAAAAGCGAAGCGTTTCCGAAGCGATACCGAACCGAAGCGAGACGTCAGTCCGATAGTTCTGTCACGCTCGCTCATCGGATCGCTTTCGTTTTTCTATGTGACTGGATTCAAACAATTCCATACATTTCAAATAAAAACGTCACGCTTCGCATTCGCGACGCCTGTCTGTTTGACAAAGGCTTAATAGTAATGTAATACGGGGTTGTTATGATAATAAAAATACGGGAGCTAGGTAATTACCCGTATTACCGTACCTTGTGTTTAGGAAATTTTATTTTAATATAACTGATCTGAAATGAAATTCATACTGTACTACGGGATCGGGAAATATTTGAGACAAATACTAGGTAAGCACTTACATAGCACTGCTAGCTCTCCTGTGCAGCAGCTGCAACAGGCTACCATCGGCGCCCGAGGAGCACAGGCTCCGCGAGCGCGCGCGCCTCTCCCCCTCCCGCGCGCTGCGCTCGCGCCACCGAGCCATCAGCGACTCCAGGCACAGCATGGCGCCACCATCGCACACCATCCGGGTCCGTGCCCCACCCACCCAACACCACCCCCACACTCAACACATCAAACCTACAACTTGCTTTTACAACTAACCCCGATATCTTACGATCTTTTTATCGCCGTAACCGCAAGCTGGTTAATGGCGCAGCCCGAGACCACACTGCGAACGTGACTCATTCAAATGTATGACGACGTCCACATCGTCTTCTCTTCGCATTAAAAGTGCAACTCGCTTACTACCCTGCAAACTAACCACTCAAACAAATGATATACTGAATGCCGCGGTCTTATATAATATTTAAAGCAAACTTTCCAACTGCACGCTCATATTTTCTTTTATATTTTGTGATTTAAGTTTCTTTTTGGTGTTAAAACGGACGAACGCCGCCGAGGACACGCGAATTAAATATTCACCGGAACAATTAAACTTTGAGAGGCGCTGCAAGTTAGTGATGTGCCACTTCACGAACAAAGTTAATCACGGATTTTATCATGTGGTAGACGTCGGCCGATAAGTATGGCTTACACGGAGAAACAATCGCATTAGTAAATAGGTCAAAGTCGTAGTAGTTACATCACGCGAGCTAGGCCCGGCGTTATCGGCACTAAGAAAGTGCAGCGAAACTTGTGAGAAACTTGGAAGTTTGTTGACAGCCGCGGCGGCGTAGATAGGATCGGCAGTAGATTGCGAAGTAATCGGGATGTTTATTTAGAAGTTTCCCGCCGACGCGAGTAGTCGCGGCCGCCGGGGGCGGTGTCGTGTCGCTCGGAGCGCTTCTCGTCGACTGAGCGAGCTCGGCGGCGCAATGCTACGGAACGTAGCCGTGTCTACGACGTAGGAACGCCTTTGCCGCGTCCCGTGTCTCACCACAAGCGATATATTATAGCGCTCCCTCGCGCCTCGCTCCTCGCGTCGCGGCTAAGTTTGACGCTCTGTTGTCACCCAAAACTGCGTGAAGTTTGGCTGCTATATATCACGGCGGGTTTCATAAGTGCCGTCGTCACAAGCGCGTACAATTTAATCAGGGTCGTAATTGCGTACGTTAATGGACGCATATATTGAGGTTCATTTGCGGAAATATTGGTTATTAATACAGGTCGGGTTTTGTTAAGTTGATAATGAATGGTTAAAATGTTTAACGTATGTTTATATTTTTTTTACGTCGTAAGGTGGCATCGAGGGATTGTCAGACTCGTACTGACTAAAATCCACGGTGTCCTTCAATAGCCCTTTACGTTCCGGGGTCAAGGTAATTCGTACAGTCCCGCGACCAATGTATGTTTATAGAGAAATTATTTAAAAGCTTATTTAAATATTGGCATATAATAGACGTTTAACTACAACTTCTTAATAACTTACTCCTAAGTGATAATATTGATATTTCTAGATAATAATTATACCTTGTTAACTCAGGTACAAGCTAAGTTTATTTATGTAACAAAAGTTACATTATGTACCATCATCTCCAGGGCGGGTATGTGTTTCATTGATAAGATTTATATAATAGAAGAAAATACTACCCATAAAATAGTCTCGTAACAATTTACATAAATCCGTAGTCTATGTTATGCGTAACATATTCATGGAAACTTTTCATTGTTTACTGGAATAATGACACCCTTGTATCGTTCATTATAGGGGTAAAGGCATGGGGTATTCACAGATATGCATGTTTTTTTTTAGGTCAGTATACAAACAGATTGTGCAATAAAACATTTGTAGATAGGTATACGTATATTTCGTTATTTTCCAGGAATCATTATTTCTAAAAAGTGACTAGATATAAAAATTAAACAACAACGCGTATCGTTTAAAAGAGGTAGCAATTAAACATGAACTGAAACTCAATTTCTTTCGGAATAAACTACTTGAAAGTAGGAAACTTCACTTTAAAAACTTCGCAAAGAATAAAACAGTTTCCTAGTCGGTTCTTGTATCTCAGTACTTGAAAACTTTGAGCTTTTTCAAATTAAAAACGTGCTTAGAAGCCCATCCAGCGAGTGCGCTTTCAATTGGACTACAGCGATGGCTACTGTTACCAAATAAAGGACAATAATACGCTCAAAGTAAAGAAGAAAGATTGTTTCCTTTATTGAAACACGTGTATCAAGTTGTGTCTAACAAATCCCACATGATAGGTTGGTTTAAAATGAGAAAAATGAAATACATGTCTTGTGTCCTTAATTGTGAAAATGTTACCTACTAGCGGGTCCCCGTGGTTTCACAGTCACTGCTCGGCTCCTATTGGTCGTAGCGTCATTTTAAATAGCCTATAGCGTTCCTCGATAAATGGACTATTCAACACAAAAAAGATTTTTCGATTCGAACCAGTGATTCCAGAGATTAGTGCTTTCAACCAAACAAACTATTCAACTTTTTATTATTAGTGTACATAAATCAAATATTTATGTATACAAAAAAATTGGTCTATATTTTAGTACATAGTATTTGAGCCATGGGGTCAGTTAAGCTGGTTTTCTGGATAATACTTGAAGATGAAGAAATAGGAGCGGTGTTTGTAACATTTTTGTTTTTTTTGAACATTACAATCAAAATTTGATATTTGACATTATCAAAGATTTGTTTTTGTTTTATCGTGGAAAAATCATGAAATGAAGGACTCTTTGGACCCCACCCAGGGCGCGACGGGAGGGACTGTCAGACTGACTAAATCCACAGTGGTTAAGGGTAACGGTTACCTGATGAGCAGTCCTTCAGAAATAATTTCCGACCAAGACACAGGCGACGCCACACGCACTGCTAGTGCTCTATATTGCTCATGCAGCCCACAACGCTCCAAACTCAAGGTCATAGGATCCTATTACGATTAGGATTCCGCGCTATCCTCACGGGGCTCGTAGGCAACCATCAGCTCAGCAGGCTGTTATAACTAAGCTCTAAAGATGAATTTTACACCTGTGAACTAATAACATTGTAACGCAATCTAGATAAAGGTCCGTACCTGTTTTCTGAGGCTTTCATCAAAAAGGAAAATAGTGTGTGAACCTAAAAACTAACTAATAAGTTGGTACGGTAAGGTTCAAGGAGAACTTGGTAGTGATTTTGATGAATGGGCGAAATTCAGTTTTATGAACAGTCAGCAAACTCAGTGGTTGATGATAAAAATATGAAGCCAATATACAGCTCTATGATACTCAAGTACCCTACATACGTTATGCTTATACTTAGTACATAGATACCAGTTATTACATTGGGGAAAGGGAAATAACATCCAAGGTCAAATATAACTTAGATTTATAGGTAAGTACCTATGCCTAAACATAATTTAGTTGTACATAAAATGTTGGTCTAAAGTGGAAATGTCCGCTGCAGATGTTTACAGTGGCACTCGGTCGCCGGGTCGTGTCAACGAACGCTTTATGCACAGAACCCTCGCCAAAAGCGGCACCGACTATCGCGTGACGTCATTATATCAATAAACGATTTTTGAACTAGTTTCAACGTAGTAAACTACTAATACAAACATTTGTATTACTAGTACACTTTGTGTAGGTTTAAATCGGTAAATTCACTGGCGCGTCAATAAATGTTGACATTTCTGTTTCTCTGACAGTGAAATTTCAATAACATTCTCTCATTCACTCATACTGAAAATCCTATCTTTCGTCCCGTGCAGGGTGTGCGAGGTAACACTTTTCAATGAAAATATTTTGCTTTCGTTTCACGCGGTCTAAGTACAGTGAAAGGATATCTAACAATTACAATTATCAGGATTAGGCATGTAAGTTTTGTTTTGCGAAGTAGACATCGTTTTTTTAAAGCCTAATCGCTTGTGATTACTCTTTGAGACTAAAAGAAAAACAGTCGATCGTGATGACAAAATCCGATTGATTTTCTAAGGTACGGATCCATCAAAGCGGAGAGGAGTGGAGCTCCGGGCCTAAAGATGTTTTTTCCAAAAATCTATTCATTAGTTGAGAAATTTGAAAGACACCTCACACGATACTCAGCATTGGGTGGTTAAAAATTGAAGGAAAGAAGGATCAATTCACCAAGAGGAGAATATAATATTAACAATTTAACATGGTTAGATAGAAAAGTACCAACGTTTGTATAATAAACCGAAGACGAATATTGTACTTATTAATCCTACAATTAACAATCGGCTTACTTAACTTGGTAATTACAGTAAATTCTGTGGAACCGCACCCCGTGACCGTTGTAACAGCTTATAGGGGTTAGGAAGTACACCAACTGCCTATATAGTTTATGTAGATAGAAACACTACTTTGATTTATTTTGTTTAGTCTTTCAGTTTATATTCTTCTGCTTCGTTGTAAGTTTATAAGGATGTTTTAGCAGGTGGCGTTTTGTAGTTTTCCCACGGGTAAAAGACATGAGTTTTTGTGTACATACAAGCTATGGCCCGCGTTTTCTCTCGCGTTAATTTCAGGAAAGTTAGCTGTTTAGCTTAAAGTTTTCCTTAATGTATGGGCAATCCAAGATAAACAAAATTTTTGCTTAAAAACTATTCAACTACAATCAAAATTCAAACTACGAGGTATATGTACCTCGTAGTTTGTTCCTGAGGTAAGCTCGTTTGACCAAATAAACAAACTGGAAGCATATATAAGTATAAATATGTATCTAAGCAGTTAGTACCTTACAGTGGCTACAGTTAGAATGTTATTGTTTTTATTTTTTAAACAGAAGTACTAGAACGGTATTTTTAAAATTGCAACAATACTCAAATACACATAAGTACTTTATTTGCATTCCACAATGTGTACTTGTGTTGCAAGTTAAAAATTGTGATGATCATTATGGACACTATCGGGCACAGCAAGAAAAAATACGAACCGTAACTTGGCTACAAGGTACTTAACTATAAATGGCGCCCAACACGTTTAATAATTGTCACTAGGTACTTTCTGGTGCCTTCCTATATGAATATTACTTTGTATTTGATGTCGTTAAAAAGTAAACGATTGTACTCTAAAATTTTATAGGCATCGTTATTGCAGAAAATAACAAATATTAAAGCTAAATATGTATGACTTCATAGCCCATAAAATTGTGAGTGTAAATGTGTCATACTCATAACTAAAACCATTTTGTATTAATGTGAGCTACAAACAAGAACGGGTAGGTGCTGATTTACTGAAGCATTAAATGACGCAAACACAAAGTAAAATGACAGAATGTTCATTAAAAAATCGAGTTATTCATAAATCATAATATAATTATGATATTTTTAATTTAAGGTCTCGCAAAATCATAATATCCTACATTTCCTTGGTGCATAGATACCCAAACTTTAATGGAGACCATTCCCAAACACCTTTTACATAATTATTAAATACACCAATTTTATATATAAATTAAAAAATAAATCTCCCTCTAATCTCTAATCTAATCGCGTTCTCTCGCCATAATAATATAAACATTATGGACCGCTAGATAAAATAGTAATAGGGTCCCGTATAACCCTTTGAGTACGGAACCCTAATATCGCATCCCAATTAGCATAGCCTAAAAAACCTTTCAGAATTCCTATTGATTCCAGTCCCTCAAATTAATTAGGTAAAAAATACCGGGAGCATTCATAAACCCTAATACATTTTTTTTATTCAGATTGTGTTTTTTTTTTTACTTTTTCTTTTTAGGCATACAATGAAATTCATTTTATATTTTTATAAAAGGTAGTCTGAGTGGACTCGAAAATGAACACTGAAAAGTGCTTGAAAAGTCGGGAAGAGTAAAATAACCCGGGGTATTTTGTTCATTTGCGAGAAGATGATATGGGATCAACGACCTGATTTACTGAAAAATATGGCGTTTATATTGTAGGACCATTTTGAAGCCAAATTTTTTTGCATTATAAAACTGTTTTTTGTTGGATGCTTGTAGAATCATTATAGCGAATATTTATTCCAATGAAAAACCAACAACTATTTATACTTATATAAGAAGACAGTTGCATATCAGCCAAAATAAATGAGATAATTTTTAAAAGTTGATCTTAGACTTCGCTTAACTAAACCTCATAAAATCTGAAAGCATGAGTAGGTTTCATCGCATAAATTGTCACACTCGAGTGAACAACAACGACTACAGTATTATGTGTAACTTCGCTAGCTCTCGTGATTTTACAATCCAATAAGCTACACTGTGAAGGCTTCACGTGCTGGTTACAGTGTAGACAACCCTTAACCCGTTTAGTTGGACTTTTATCGACTGAATCGAAATTGGCTTAGACATACCTATACCAATCACGTAGAACCATCGCTAGCTAAATTGAAGTAACGTTGCCAAAAATTTGAGCGTCGTAGCACTCGTAGCGCTTGCGTAGCTACGTGGCGTAGCGCGTAGTGTAAAGGCAACCTCCAGTCTAATCGTAGATAAAATGTTCGGCGACTGCATTGCGTAGTACACAGACATACGGGGGCCACACTAATGGGAAATGCCGTTAAATATTGCAATAATGGATTTTAACTGTCTTACTACAAAAAAGTTTAACATCTGTTGAACACTTGTCTAAAAAAACGGCATTAATATGACGTTGATGTAGGTAAGGGTTCTGCAGTTATACTTTTTAGACAAATTTTCAACAAATGTTTATTTTTTGTGGTACGACGGTTAATGTTCGTTTAAGTGTCCATCATCTCATTCGTAAGACCCCAGTATCAAAAGTCTAGATAATGAACTAACTATACTGAGCCCCATGAAACACCCCCCATAATACTGAATCCTAAACTAGCCAAACACATTAAATTACCTTCTTATATAAGAGTTTTTCCTTGTTCACACATCGTAACTCAAGTCCGTGTTATCTACAAATATAAGAACTAAAATACGGAACACTCCGGCGCCTGCTAGTCTGCCCTGGCACTCGGTCTACATATATCTAGGTACAATAACTATGAATGAAAAGTACTTAGCATGCTTGTTATGTTGCACGGCACTTCAGACAATAATTCATATTTATGCTAAAGTACACGATATCGTAGGCGCGGGCATGCGGGCAGCGAGTAATGGGCAACTCGCTGTCCGACCATGGACGAAGGAGTGTCAGCAAAGTGACGGGGCCCTTTAGAGAGCCAAAGCCTGCCGGAGTCGCGGGACTGTACGAATTATCGTGACCCCGGAACGTAAAGGGCTACTGAAGGACACCGTGGATTTTTTTAGACAGTACGAGTCTGACAGTCCCTCCCGCTCTGCCCTGGGTGGGAGGACACATTTGATGAAATTCCACGATAAAAAAAAAGTACACGACTTATTGAAATTAAGAATTGCAAAGAAGAACAAAGTTTAGAAACTTAATTCGTGAATAAAAATATACTGTTAGTTAATTTATTTTATATGTAAGTTAATTTGCAGTATTTTATTGCTAAACATTATCTTCAAGTTATATTTGACAGATGGAGGTCATTGACGAGTTCCTTGTAAGTTGTGTCCCATAGTACTATACCCATATCTACGTATACCTACCAAACTATTGAAGTATGTATGTAGAGAGCAAGCGCGGGAGAGTGGGTTGACGCCTGTCGGCAACATTTTGATTTTCATTTCCTGCTCCACAGCATTCGGTATAATTCCAGATTGATATGGAATTGCGTCCACAAATGTACTCACAAATAATGAAAAAACCCTTTTGCCAACAAAACGTAATGGAATTTTTCTTTGACGGAAAGGGAACAAAATATATGCATTACAAATAATATTTTTATGTGGGCTAGCTTATTAGCTTTGATGTTAAGTACAGACACCAGCACATCAACCTACATCAATCTGTCATATTTGTTTAATAGATTTTCAACCTTATCAGAATAGTGGAAGGTTCTGTTCGATTGGTAAAATTTGACAGATTGGGTTAGGTTGGCCTGCTGGCGTCTGTACATTTGAAGGGAAATAAAATGTGGGAGGACGTTAATAGTTGGTATTATATCCACTACAAACTACGAATTTTGTCGTAAATAAATCACAAACAAAAAATAAACATGTTTCCCTGTAAATTACAGTCATAATCGTGGCTTTACTTACTTTCATGAAACACGTCATTACACCTACCGACCCACACCAGCTACAGGCGCCAAAATTATATTTAAAGCGCAGAACATTTTTAAACTTCTTTTTATGAAACAACGAGTATATATTACTCGTACTAACTTTTTGACCCATTTTCCCAAAACTGCAGCAAGGAGGTTTGAATCCATTGAGCTACATTATTTCTGACCTATTGTCTGCAATAGAGGAAGGAGTACGTAATGTTAAATCACATTCTGCGTTACGATACTGTCTGCAAGGGCACAGCGGTCCTTACACAAAGGGCAATCGAAAGAACTGGGCGATTTTTTATTCAGCAAGGATCTGACAGTCTCGTCCGCTCTAACCAGAGTAGGAGGACCTGTAAAGGGCCAAAGCCTGCCGGGGTCGCGGGACTCACAAGTTACCGTAACCCCGGTACGAAAAGGGCTATTGAAGGACACCGTGGATTTTAGTCAGTACAAGTCTGATAGTCCCTCCCGCCCTGCCCTGGGTGGGAGGACTCATTTGATGATTTCAACACCTCCTTAAAAAAATTGGTGTACTTAAGTCTATGCATGTACATATAATCTTACGGGCCTATTACTCAGACCCATTTCCTTTTATCAAGATAATATGATGCCCCGGCGCAATTAGCAGAGTGGTCCAATGGAATTCCGATGGTAAGTCGATTAGGCAACGGCAATATGTGCTAAACAAGTAAATTGATGACTCGACTACGATATGTGCTGCAAGTGCATTTAAGAATTAGACTTTTGTGAAAATTGCTGCTAGTTCTATTTCTTTTAGTTGTTGCAAATGCTGCATACGTAAACGACGGAGAATGAATGAGTAATCTGATATACAATTTTGGGAAAACGACTGATGTTGACTGCAATTGACCAACAGTGCCTAAAAGATGCCTGCTGTCCACATTAACTTTGAATTATTACAATGGTTACAGATGCTCTATCTAGCACGAAAATGCAGTGTAGTCCACATTAATAGTCCTTATTTTTGGAATTTAGATACATATATATTTTTTACTTTGCCCCACTCTGGAAACTTATCCTGTGGAAGGAAAACCTACATCTTTTTCTAGGTGGTAAAATCATCAGATAAGTCCTCCCACCATGCAGCGAAAGGGACTGTCAGACTCATACTGACAAAAATCTACCATGTTCCTTCAATTGCCCTTTACGTTCCCTAGTCGCGGTAACCTGTTTAGAGAGTCTCACGACCCCGTCAGGCGTTTGTGTCTTTGGAGACCCCGTTAGTATGCTGATAGCTAACACACAGCTAGCTACAGGTACACACACACACACACACACACCCTCTCACACGCACGCACACGCACCCACATACATACACACACTATTTTAGGTTAAACTTTTATATTTTTATTCTGTTTAATTTTAGTTTTTATTTTAGTTTCAGTTTATTAGTTTTTTAACTTTAAATTTTAATTTTTGTTTATATAAATTATTTCAATGTTTTGTGCTACTTTTACCATTTTTATAATTTCTAATTGGGGAGCGGGGCCTCCTAGCACAGGTATATCTCTTACTTAAAAGGAGGTCCCTATGTAAGATTGATTGTAAAAGTTTGTACAAGTTTCTGTAATAAACCTTTTATTTTATTTTATTTTATTTTTTATTTTTTATAGCTCTATGAGGCGCGCGAGGATTACAACGTGCCGTCGACGCGTGCATGGTCCCTAATCGGACGGCGAGCTACATATTATTCGCCGTCCAATCGGAAAATATCTGGGTTCCGGACTTCATCCGTAGCATTTTTCTCTTGCTAGCAATTGTTTGTAAAGTAATTAATTTTTTAATTTAGATTTTCTGCTACGTGTGTGCGTTTGTATACCATACCTGCCAATATTAGTTCAACTACTTCTGCGCTAACCGTGCCAATGTATTGAAAGATCTTAGCAAGAAACCGGAAATGTTCGAAATGTAAAATCCAATGATAGTCTCATCCTTAGCCTACGTGCTACTAGTGTTTTAAATCTAAAAGCTATGAAAAAGGTTGATGCTAAAAAAAGGAACCGACCATTGACTAATAAAATACTTCGTCAAATGTCACACCAAATCTAAAAACGGACCACATAGGGCACCACTCGGTTAACGGTTAATAAAAATAACCCCATTGACGGCTACAAATTAATAATAGCTCGGTAGCCCGCTGTCTTCCCATCACATCCCTTTAGGCTATAAGTGGCTACAAAGGCAATTGCATATGTTAGGTATAGAAATGTCTACTCGACCCCTTTGCATCGAGTGGGAAGATTTCGTACCCTCGGAAGGGCAGTTTGCTTTTATTTGTGTAGGTAGGAGCTAATAATAGGAAAACAATTAGTCCAAGATCTCACGTAGATTCCGTTTAAAGTGTTTAAGTTTCTGCATGTTAATTTGCATTTGTCAATGGTTTCATTTTAGAACATCTTATCCTACCTTGTTGCAACTTTTCAATAAGTTTTAATTGTCAATATTTTCGCAATCTTTGGCTATCATATTGTTCAGATTATACTCAGATCGACATACTCAGGTTTGATCGGTTTGATTATATTAGGCTGGATTTAGTGCTAGGCATGTAGCATTTCATACACAATTGAATTTAACTACTTTTGTGTTGATTTTCTTTTTAAAACACATTGTTATCTGTTTGTCCAGCCTTATCTACCATTCCAATGAAATTAATTAAAATATTGTGAAAGAGTTCAACACGGAAAATGTGATGGAATTTCTTATTTTTTTACGCAACTTGTTTACATGTTAAAATTATTTTGTTCTACCCTGAAAAATGACCAAAAAATTGACCTTTTTGCCCTCGGCCCACGCTTAAAATATTTCTGAATTCAAATCTCCGCATTATAAAACCGGTAACCCCGTTTATAAGCTCAACTTAAATGAATTCCGTTCCAGTTTAATGTCACCGTAATCCCAACTTGAACTTGATTCGCAACAGTCGCCATTTAAGTTGTTAACTTAGAAGACAATTGCTTGGCTGGCACCTGTCCAGATCACGAACTGTTCTCGGATTCAACTTGGAAAGCGATCTATTCTTGTATTGATATGCAAGTTTAAAGGTATTGGAAATAAATGTGTTTAAAAGAAGTGTTTAGTAGTACTTATGTATGTATTTTCCTGGGTATTTTAGTCTACGATGGAGCCAGTATACCCAGAAGTGGTTAAATCATCAAATGAGTCCCACCCAGGGCAGGGCGGGGGGGACTGTCAGACTCGTACTGACTAAAATCCACGGTGTCCTTTACTGGCCCTTTACGTTTCGGCGTCACGGTGATTCGTTAGTCGCGGGACCGTTCACTCTAACTTTGAAGAGATATGGGTTGTATGCGTTCGGAAACGCAGACGCTAGCAGTTTCACTCTTTTGCTGTGCGCTTTATGAATGAAGATCTGAAACGCTTAATGTAAATTCGTGGAATGGCGACTTATGGATGGAAATTTGAAGTAGATACTTACGTCTAGATGTCCGATGGAAGAAGGTTCCTATGTTCCTAAAAACATGGTTCTGTTTTTTATTAAAGAATAGTAGATTAGTACCTATCTAGGGAATAGCTCAGCCAGTAGGTTGAGATTACAGCGCGTGGGAGTTCTTGGTCAAAATATTTGTCATTTTGAAGTTGGATTTGTGTCCATCTAACGGTACTAGTGCTGGTCCCTAAACATAGAATATAATATAGAATTAAACTAGTAAACATAGTTTTATGTGGGTGTACGTATTTTACTTGAAGTACACCTCTGCCTGTCCCTTTAGGGAATTCAGGCGTGACGTTATGTTTGTTAATTAGGTGGCGTAGGAACCTACGCATATTCTAATGTTATGAAGGAAAATTTGTGACATGAGTACCTACTATAAGTTGGTACCAGATACATCACACTTGGAGCTTTTAAGAGGTATTTATTACTCGGTAAATAATACCGGCATTAATCGCCAACTAACAAATATTAATAAAAATCTTTCGGTATGGTTGTCTTCTCATCGTCCGCCTACATGTGACCTACGAAGCCTTTCATAATCCGAGTGGAAACCACCTTTGTATGACACGAACCTATTTACTAAGTTTCATGTTGCACCCGTGACCTTTCAGCGACTCGTTCAGAAATAATAAGGATAAATAAAAAATAATAGAATAAGATAATATGAAAATTTATTAGGTATGTAGGTAGTTTGATGACAATTAGACATAAAATATTATCTACCTTTGTTTGACTTCTATTAAAACTTTGTACTTATCTCAAACGTTTTTGTAACAAATATGCCCAAGGATAATTTTAACTCCCGAAATTAATTATATGTCGATCCAAATGCGATCACATTTTCTTTAATGGCTGTTTTTTATTGGACATCTTTAATAGGCAAATTCAGTGGTTAATTGGTAACACGTAAATACCGATCGAGATTGCAACCGAGAATTATATTATTAATTTTCAAGTAAGCCACTAGGTAGGTAACATTAGTGTGAGTTATGGTTTTCATGTCAGTTTAAAAGAGTTCTGACAACCGGCAGACGCATAGAGCAACAAAATTAATAAGTAGGCATTGTGGTCTTCATCAATTGGTTACTCAAGTAACGAACGTAAGTATCTTCTTCCCAGGGGGGTAACCACGGGTCGACGGCGCGTTGTGTTCCACGCGCGCCTCAAGGAGCGTCAGCATAGTGTGGGGCCTGTGGAGGGCCAAAGCCTGCCGTGGTTGCGGGACTCAGGACAAATTACCGTGACCCCTGTACGTAAAGGGCTATTGAAGGACACCGTGGATTTTAGTCAGTACGAGTCTGACAGTCTCTCCCGCTCTGCCCTGGGTGGGAGGACTTATTTGATGATTTTACCACGATAAAAAAGGGGGGGGGTAACCACATAAGACCCGGACTGCACAGACGTCAGCAATGGCCAGGACATCAACCTACCAGAAATTTGTCAAATTTCTTTAATAGATTTCAACGTTAGAAGGTTCATTTCTAAATGGAAAAGACAGATGGGGTAACCTACAAATATGTGGTCGCGGGACTGTCTCATCATGTAACCGTGATCCTGTTACGTAAAGGGCTATTGAAGGATCATCGTGGATTTCGTATTTCCGTGGGTACAAGTCTGACAGTATGGGTAGGAGGAAACCTACAATTATGTTAGGTATTCTAAGTACCTAGGCAAATATGTAGTCGAATCGCCCCCCAGGTCAAACATCTTCCTCTTAAAAAATTGCTATCTAGATACTTACAAGTTAGGTATTTAGATCATGGAAGGAATTAATTTGCTCAACTTGAGCAATTGAGTACCTACGTTCATTGAGTACGTTATGTTCATTTGAATTACTACGAGTTTAAATATAGAACAGGGCTGGAGATCCCTTTTCGTGACGGTGACAGATTTGACCAAGTTGTAGATAGGTAGGTTTTTAATTGAATTCGCACGTTGGGCTTTGAACCTTGTAGGTAAATCCAGTGGAAACGCTCGCTCTTCATTGAACTGCTTGCCGTATCAAGCTATTGCTGCGTAATTAATAGTTTGCAATTGATCGTGAAATTTAAATGCATTTGTGGCGAAACTTTTTAGAGATGACTTCTACAAATTGATAATAGTGTAGTATATCACATATAGACGATAAAAGCCCTCCCTGCTGTTGTTTAATTACCATTTATCAAGATATTGTAGCGCCATCTATCTTATGTATACAAAACTAGAGTCACGAACAGCGACATCTATTGTAACTAGCAGAAATCCACGAGACCCAGACCGACATAAAAATTCACAATGTAGTCACTAGAGGGCGCAAAATACAATATTCAAAAGGTGCGTTCCGTACTTGAACAACCCTGAGTGCTTCATTTTTTGTTTATTATCCTAAAAAAATAAATATTAACAAAGAAAATAAGTTATTAGTATACAAACTATCATATAATTAGACGTCCTTTTCTTAATTTTATATTTATTTTTTTAAAACAAAGAGCTCGATGTTCATTAAGAAACATTCACTTGAATGACTGTAGATTCGTATTCGGAACGTAATCTTTTTGACGTTTATGCCGAACGAGGTGAAATCGGGAAGTATTATTTTGACTTGCAAGTAAAATAGAAAACAATATGTTTTAAACAAACAAAAACACATTCTTAATCATTTACGTACTTACCGTCCAGACCATCCCTCGAGAGAAGCGCTTCTGTATTCAGGTAACTTGCATTTTTTCTGTTGAACACTATTTAGTTTGTTTTTAATTTTTACACTCAGCCTCTTTGGACTGCCCGGCAATTTCATTCCGGAACTTACACTCATTTTACTATAAAATTTTGGAAGACTTCGTTTTTATTAATTACAATATATTGGTCTTACAGATAAAATATGGATAACATAGACTCTGAAAACATGGAGTCGGATGAAGAATTCGCCTTTGAAACCGATCACCTGGCTCTTCGCGGAAATAAAGATTATTGTGACCTGTTAAAGTATATTGTCAAATTGGAAGCCCAGAAAGTGAAGGCATTGAAAGACATAGAAGAATTATCTGAAGCTCACATTAAGGCACTGAATGACCCTATGTCCTTTTTAAACGAAATGAAAGCAGGTAGTGCTAACTTCCCTCCTCGACAAACCATTGGTGAACTACCGAGTATTGACTGGGGTAGCTATGGCATAGACTCGACAATGGATAGTGATGATATTCGGGACACAAAGCCGAACAAAGATGATCTTGATTCTAGTACTAAAGTAAGGGGACGAAAGTTCACAGATAATAAACCAGAAACTTTTAACCAACTGTGGTCTTGTGAAGAGCAGAAAAGATTAGAAGAATTACTTGAAATCTACCCTGAAGAGCCTATTGAGGCGAGACGTTACAAGAAAATAGCTCAAGCATTAGGAACAAGAACCCCCATACAGGTCATGAGCAGAATACAGAAGTATTTTGCTAAGTTAGCTAAAGCAGGCTTGCCAATACCAGGCAGAGCTCCGAAAGGTGTAGGGAAAGACAAGAATAAGGCAATGTTTTACAAGAAATCCACCTTTTTCCCTCAGCTGCATGTTCCTGTTAGCATGGAGGATCCATATGACTGCGGAGAGGCACAAGACAATGTGTCCTCACTAGAAATGAAGAACAGTAACAGATACATGCTAGACTTGCTAAAATCTGCAAAAGAACAGAGGTTATTGGATGAAACAGCTCCTGTATATCAGACAAAAACTATGTGTGTTGGATGCCAGAAAACTGGGTTCTTGGGTGCAAGGTGGACTGATAATACCGGCACTGACTACTGCACGGACTGTGTAGTGAAGCTGCTACCAGCTGAGAAATTGATACCTGTGCGGCAACCTGTGTAAACTAAGAAAGCTCATTTTTTTTTGTTCATCAGCTGTGCTGTGAAGATATTTTAAGCTGACAAATCAAATTTAGTGTGACAACCTATGTAAACTGCAATAAATGAACTAATTTATTCTAAAACTTGTTTTTATTTTAACTAATTCCCTTGCTATTTAATTAAATTTTCAAATGAACACCACACCAATTTATGTGTTGAAATCATGCCACTATTATCACTAAAACCACTATTACACAAGGCACGCTATTTTCATCTAATTGATCTAAAATGCTCATTTTATTAATTCACACAGCAAGCAAAGTTTGAGTGAGCTCCCGCAGTGGGGCGGCCGCGGCAACTGATGAAGATGCACTGGCTTGGAACACTGAACACGGCTCGCACTCTCTATTGTACCCTCTATCCTAGATAGATACCTATAGAGATTGGAGGGTAACAAGGGACCCCGGCCACATGCTAACCTCACCGCGCATTTCTTTTTAAACTTCGATTGCATGCACAATA
The DNA here is from genome assembly GCA_943136025.2 of Agrotis puta. NCBI lineage: Eukaryota > Metazoa > Arthropoda > Insecta > Lepidoptera > Noctuidae > Agrotis > Agrotis puta. Next base: position 14,490,841 of record OW964169.2, on the reverse strand, counting down.
TTGTTAAGCGCTTTTGCAATTCGGACTCGATCATGTCTATTTCATGATTTAAAGCGTGTCAGTGCAAAGCACACTACTGAATCAAACAAACTCACCCTGGTCCACTTTTGCTTTGATACACTGAAAATAATATACAATCAGTTAATTATTTCTTAAATATTTTGTAGTTATTTATACTAGTTTATGATTATTTCCACTATGTTCTAAGTAAAAATGTCCCGCGTGGTGAGTAGCGCGCTCTTGTTCGACAGATTGATGAGACTAAGATTGGACCTAAGTACATTATTCATAACTTCATAATACAAAATATGGGAAATATTATTAGATGTACGGATGGGCGTGGTTTTTTTTTTCAGATAATACTCTCTTGAAATCCCGAAAATATTACCTACATTACGGCAAACACAATAGACTCTCACAATGTTTGCTATTATCAAAAGCCGCTGTAAAATATATAGATCTCTACAAAAGTTTCTGAATTTGGTTGACAGGAAAATTAATTGTGTTGATAAAAAAGAGTTGAATAAATGAGGGAATGAAATAAATTCCTTAATTGGCTGTTTACAGTGGACAATAGAAATCAACTGTTTATTACCTTTTTCATCTTTAAACTCCTGCTAATAAATTACGAAGGTAACAGTTTTTCCGGGACTAGCTATGCCCCGCAGATTCACTCGCTGCTCAGCTCCTATTGGTCGTAGCGTGATATTATGAAGCTTATAGCTTTACTGGATAATAGGACTATCCAACACAAAACGATTTGTTCAACTCGAACCAGTAGTTCCTGACATTAGCGCGTTAAACCAAACAGAATAGATAAATCGATTAGAATGGTGGGTGCTAGATAGGGAGGTAAGTGTTTTGCTATGAATCCTGAAAAAAACCTATTACGGGTTACGAATATTTTATGAAAGGCTAGCATTTTTTTTTTATATTTCAATAAATTATGCTACAACACAAATGGTGTGGCTTCGAGAAATATGTTTTTGCGAATCCAAAACAGCTTTTCCGAATATGTACCCAATTTTTGTGAGATAACAACTTATTTTTTACCTCGAACATCGGTTCTCCGAGATATCGTTAGTCATAATTTGCATTTGAATGAGATTTCAGGACGTTTTTAACGAAATTGGATTTGGGACGTTACTTATCTATCCAATTTGCTTGCCTACGTTATGAAGACATCAGATAGGCACTTAGCTTTAATTTATTATCTAATATGATAGGTATATACCTACTTAGTAAATAGTTAAGTACACATATATTGTATAATTCTTGGTTATGTTGATAATATTTTTGCTAGAAGGTCAGAAGGTGCAAAAATTTTCAACCTTATCACAATAATGGAAGGTTACCTAATGTTGGAATAGTAAAATTTGTCAGATTCGGGTAGGTTGACCTGCTGGCGTCTGTACATAAAACACGCAACTAAAAACACAATTATTAACAGTTATGTAAACATATTACAATCTTATAAATACGACAGCGTACTAGCTTAAATCGCAAAAAAAAAGAGAGCAGTTAGAGTAACTGCTCTCTTTTTTTTTCGATTTAAGCCTTTTGGGTTCCACTATGGTCGGTCTCGCGAAACTGTCTCATGGGGTAACCCTGGAACGTATAAATGGCTGTTGAAGGACACTGTCGATTTTAGTCAGTACAAGTCTAACAGTCTGTCCCGTCTTGCCCTGGGTGGGAGGAGCCCTCCTTTGATGATTTTGATATGATAAAAAAAACAAAAGCCGGTCAAAATTAAGACAAAAACTTAAATGATGAGATGCTAGAGATACTAACGACAGGCAGAGGTGCTCCCTGCCTTATCGGGACATATAGATTTTTAAGTTTAATTACTTTTTATTTATTAATACCGAAAATTGGACGCCCCAGTCTGTAGAAACATTTATTTACGCTGTGACCTATCCGGCTCTCAGATTACTATGATTGGGTGCGCTGGAGCGAATTGGACAGTCTCCATCTCCTACTGTTAATTAACGCCATGGCCACGATTTTTTTCAATTATTCCTACCTATACAAATGTTGCTGCTAAAAATAGAAACAATATATTGGAGACCTTCCCGAAAGTTAATAATAGACTTCAGAATTCAATAGTTCGTTTAATGTTGGTAATTAGTATAAGATAATAGAGTATTAGTCGCATTAAAATTATATTTTAGCTTTGTGCGCGGTTATGCGGACGGCGAGTAATGGGTGACTTGCCGTCACGTCGCATTTTTTTCTCATCATGATTGTAAAGGACATTTTTTTACTAGCCGGTTCTTTATGTTGCCCTTTCCATTCCTGGACCGCGGTAGCTTGTTTAGACCCGCGAACAGAACTATACCTAAAGAGTTATTTACATTTTAAACAGATTCTATTTTAAAAGTGAATAGGTTGTTTACACGGCGTAAAATTCAAGAATGATCCTGGCTTTGTTGTTGGTTTTATAAGGAATCCATTGCACTCGGCGGGATCATGCATACGCTGATATTGTTTGCAGCTCATCTGCAAGGAATAAAGCGAGTCTGCATTTTTTTATGAAATCTTTGATATTCTTACAGACTTTATTCAATATCTTCTTGCGTGTTAGGTACCTATGTCGAAACATACCTAAAAAAACTCAACACAGCGTACTGTGTTGAGTTTTTCTTCGACATTATTTTTGTACAGACGCCAGCAGGCTAATCTACCCCAATCCATCAAATTTTTTCAATCGAACATTAACCTTCCATTATTGTGATAAAGTTGAAAATCTATTAAAGAATTTTAATTGAGATTGAGGTACGTGGATATGCTGGTATATTCAAAATCTACTCGGATATAACTTAGTCAATCACGTAAGTACAAATATTTTTATGAGTTTCAAAAGTAGAACGACGTGTGTCGGTTCACACAGCAAAAAGTTGGCAGTTTAAGTAAACAGCAGCAAGGAGAACCTAAGGGCGATTGTGCACTACAAGGAATTTTACTGTCCGAACATCCGATTATTTACGGTCCGAAGTGGCATGAAAAAAACGGATGATTGGCTTGTGCACTTGTCCGTCTATACTCGGATGATACGCCTCAGTTTAGAGTAGCTCTGTCTTTGAAACTACACGCCACCCACGCGAAATTACAGTAAAATCCCGATTATCGATGACCGTTCCGGAATGGGGAAAAGTAAAATGTCGGACGGTAAAATTACGTATAGTGCACAAACTAGTATATACATTATATGGCGTGCCATATCGGACCGTAAAAAATCGGACTGCCGGACAGTAAAATTCCTTGTAGTGCACAATCGCCCTAAGGCATATAAGATTCTCACTCTTGGGACACTGGCCTCCTAGAAGAGAGAGCGGCCCATATATGTGCACACCGTCAAATATTTTAAGGTAAGGCTTTGCAGGTTTCCTCACGACATTTTTCCTTCACTATTAGGAGGCCTCTTACAGTCCACTAGCGCTGCCAATCGAAAAAATGTCATAACTCGTAAATGGAATCAAAAATGCAAAATGTGGTCAAATATTACTGTAGAAAAGGCAATAACGTAATTTTATAACACATTGTCAACACTTGAAATATAGCTGTTTAGCTAAACCGTGCATTTGTGACAAAAACGGCCGTTTATGTATATTGGCGGCGCTAGTGGACTGTAAAAGGCCCCTTAAGCAAAAGCGTCTTCTTCGTCTTTTTTTATAAAATCTTGGTAAAATAATCAAATGAGTCAGGGCAGAGCGGGAGGGACTGTCAGACTTGTACTGATTAAATTCACGGTGTCTTTCAATAGCCCTTTACGTTCCAGGGTCACTAATTAATAAATAGGTAATTCTTGAGTCCCGCGACCCCGGCAAGCTTTGGCCCTCTAGAGGGAGGCCCCATCATTTTGCTGACACTCTTTGAGGCGCGCGTGGAACACAACGCGCCGTCGACCCGGTCATGGTACATAGTCGGACAGCGAGTTGCCCATTACTCGCTGACCCCATGCCCGCGTCTACGGTAGCCGGAGATCATCTGCCGCCGTGGGCGTCTACCACTGCGGCTGTGGTGGAGGGAAGACGTGTCCTGTCCCGCGCGCGGCCAGCCTCCTCCTTCGCGAGCATAACTGCTTCGCAGAAGGAGGCGACCGCTTCCCACTCCGTCTCGCCCCGCAGCATGGCCTCGACCAATGCCGGGCGCGTGAGTGGAGCAGGTGATAGCGTGGTTTTGAACTTCATCGTAAATTAGGGTCATTACTACCGGGCCAACACACTAATAGGTAACCTACATTCGATCAGGCGGCACGATTGACGCAGTGACTGGGCGATTGACTGGAATGGTTGCGTGTTGCGGGTTCGATACCCACACGGAATAAATCTTTGTATGATTTACGAGTAAGTAGTTTTTTCGGGTCTGGGTGTTTGTGTGTACCGGAGAGTTCACAGTGCGTGACAATGTTTAAAAATAATAAAAAATAGGCCAAGTGCGGGTCGGACTCGAGCACGAAAGATTCCGGGTATCAAACCAGCAAAAAATATGATGTCTGCTGTATTAGACCCCCTTAAATATTAATTTTATTCTGTTTTTTTTATTGTTTGTTGTTATAGCGGCAACATAAATACATCATCTGTGAAAATTTCAACCGTTTAACTATCACGATTCATGAGACAGCGTGGTGACAGACGGACAGACAGACAGACGGACGGACAGCGGAGTCTTAGTCACGTTTTACCCTTTGGGTACAAAGCCCTAATTAATACCAAAATCGTGCCTATAGACGTGTTTTTACCCTTCAACATGTCCTAAGTAGGTAGTGCCTACTCCACTAAAGCTCCTATACGAAAACAAATCTAATTTGGCTCTACCCACAAACTTATTATCGCTAATAGACTCCCGTTGTTCCTTAATGGATGACACTGGTTTGTAAGTGGCTTTGCTATTTACTTTCATTCGCGTTCAACTAACACTGGCACACTTATCTTACGAGGACTGACAATTAAATTCCGGGAATTTTGTAATAGATTAAGAATAAATTAAAAATTGTCAAAACCAACCTTAGACACCTTCGCAGTAGTCCCCTCCTAATTCTATGCACCGGCGCCAACGGCGCTCCCATGCCTGGAAACAATTTTCGTAGCGCGCTTGTGGAATCTGTTTCAGAACTCGCGTCGTGGCTTCTTTCACCTGCTCTAACCCCCCGTGATGAATTCCCTTCAGGTGATTTTTTATTTCTGGGAATAGAAAAAAGTCACAGGGGGCTAGATCAGGGCTGTATGGGGGGTGCGGCAGCGTTGGAATGGAATGTTTGGCTAAAAATTCGCGAACAGCGTACGAGGAATGCGAGGGAGCATTGTCGTGGTGCAGCGTCCAACCATTAAGCGCCAAATCGGGGCGAACGCGAAACACTCTGGACCGTAAACGCTTTAAAACTTCAATATAAAAGTTCGCAATGACCGTCTGGCCTGGAGGAACACATTCTCGATGAATTACTCCATTAATATCGAAAAAAACAATGAGCATCGCTTTGATTTTGGACTTGGACATCCGGGCTTTCTTCGGGCGTGGTTCACCCTCTCCCAACCACTGAAAACTTTGCCTTTTCGTTTCTGGATCATACTCAAAAACCCAGCTTTCATCTCCGGTCACAATACTACGCATCCAATCTCTTCCTTCTGAGTCAATCCGTGAAATCAAATCTTGCGAGATCGAAAAACGAAGGTGTTTTTGTTCGGCGGTGAGCACTTTTGGAACCATTTTGGCACACACTTTGCGCATCCCTAAATCTTCATGCAACATGCGTCGAATTGTTTCTCGATTGATGCCTAGTTCCTCCTCTAACATTCGAAGGCTAACACGCCGGTCTTCGTTCAGTTTCGCGCGCAAACGGGCAACATTTTCGTCGGTGCGAGACGTGGAAGGAGCACCTTCCCGCGGATCGTCATCGAGCGACTCTCTTCCCTCCTTAAACCGCTTGGCCCACTCGTAAACGCGTGTTTTCGAATAACAATCATCCTTGTACACTGTCTGAAGTTTTTGTAAAATTTCCGCCGGTTTTGTCCCAAGTTTCACCAAAAATTTGATCGCACATCTTTGTTCGAAATTTACATCCGACATTTTCGCGACACGGGTATAAAAAGTAGCTTTGTTTAAAATTCTATAAAAACACAACCACGGCACCAATTAAGCTGAAATTTCGTATACTACTATAGAAACGTGTTAGCTTTCGAATGCGACGCACCAGTGTTACCCGGAGAGACTGCAGAGTGAAATTCCCGGAACTTAATTGTCAGTCCTCGTATAACAGGTTTTCAAAGAATCGATACTTGAAGTTGAGGACTTAAGATTTGTATACGGAATGCGAAGGGATACGAAACTTACGCAGTACAACAGTGATGTTCTATTTCTGTTATAAAAGGTTGTAAGCGTTATTATAGAACACTAGATTATGCATGTGGCCTGCACAACATCATTATAATTCATCGTTATATTTAATTCCCACGGGAAGACTAAGACTACTTTCAGCTGAATCCGTTAAGTAGTTTTTGGGTGAAAGTAACACAATGCGAGAGCTGGATTGAAGGATGAACCCTCTGTCCATCCTCAAAATTTTCGCATTTATAATATTTTTCGTTAGAAATTTATTTCGTTCAAGTTGGGTTCATACCCGGGTCAACGGTGCGTTGTGTTCCACGCGCGCCTCAAAGAGTGTCAGCAAAAATTACGGGGACTCTAAAGGGCCAAAGCCTGTCGAGGTCTTGGGACTTATGATGTACCGTGACCCCGATACGTAAAGGGCTATTGAAGGACACCGTGGATTTCAGTCAGTACGAGTCTGACAGTCCCTCCCGCTCTGCCCTCTGGACTCATTTGATGATTTTACCACGATAAAAAATAAGTAGAGATAGCTGCGTATGTAATCCTGGGAGTAAAAAGAATTGCGGAGCTACATTGGTGTCGCTTCGTTACATGGAGGAAATTCCTTATTTAATAATGATTTTATTTAACGTTTCTCAACGGGCTCTTATAACATGTGTGGTTGCTCATGCTCAAACTTCTAAAGCCTTTTGGTATCTACCAAACTAGTTGAAGTTTGCCTTGTCTCGTAATTATATCTCTTTGACTAACCATTATATTGACTGAAAACTTTAACTGTAGTTTTACTCACCTATCTGTAATGTTTTGTTTCTAAATAATTAATTGACTCCTCTTTTTGATAATGAAATATTGTCAACATCAAAATTGTTAAATACATAGATTGTCGAAACAAAAACATAAATTAATCAGATACTCATAAATTACACAAATATCAGTTTTGCTATAATTTTAGTACACTATTCCGCAGTAATCAATTTTAATTTATTACACATGTCATCATACTTAACAATAACTTTTACATTTTAGTATCACGATGCCGCTGCGCGTCATAAAATTTTATTTTATGTTCCATATAATAATAAAAATTTGAGATGAAAGTATGAAACTACAACGCTGGACGATACAATGCAGACATTATTTATATTGAAGGCCGCATTTTTAACGGACGCTAGACAGTCAAGCTTTAATTACAAATTTTAATTAGGTCACCACGGATTATGCAGGTTTAAGTCTGGGCAGGGACTAACAAAAAAAAATGTTGGGATTATCTGTATGTTAGACTAAATTAAAATAATATTTTTGGGGGACTTGTTTGTGTTCATTTACTTAATGGTACTCTAGAGTCGTAGACGTCAGCACATCAACCTACCTTGAACTGTCAAATTTGTTTAATAATATATATTATCAAATTTATCACAAAAGCAGAAAGTTCATTTTCGATTGGAGAAATTTTACAGTAGCTAATACAGTAGATTCAGTGTCTTATGATATTATTTTTAAATTAAGTCCAACAAGTAGACTAGGTGACATAGACACCTTCCTTCCCCGTAATGGAACAGTCGTTTTAACTAATTTTTTCACTATTCTTAGTTACTACTGGCTACTTCTCTTGGTTGTTAACAATGAGACCTAAATAGTACCTAAAACTTAAATTCCAGTAACGAAGAGTTAGTTATTTTCTATGAACATCATCTAGTATTTACCTAAGAACTACCTCCATGAAAGTATTCTAAAGTTAATCTTCTTCTATATATAAGTTATTGCTAAGGCCAAAGTTCGCAACCGGTAGAACCAATTCTGTTTTATTTTTGTTTGTAATTAATTGTCAGAGAAAGGTAAATGTTAAAAAATACAACAGAATTGCACACTTGTGCAGGTTGCTAGTTACAAATAATAAAACCGTGTTAAAAAAAAAAACAACAAATACTTGTACACACACATACATGTAAATACCAGGAAATTTTGTTTGTACGCCTAAAAAACTTTCCTTTTGACTTTCCAAATGAATTTTCGTAAATAGTTCACACTAGATCTAGGTAAATCTGCCCGTATTGCAGATGGATTGAGACAATATATCAGGGAATTGAATAAATTTCCCCTAATACCTCTCTACTTATTCAGGGGCTATCTGGATTCAGCGACCATTGGACACATGGACATCGTCCTTTTAATATAGAAAATGAGGATTTATTTTTACTGTTAGAATGTGGATATTTTTTTTGTAGAACTCTTGATATGTATGTATTATTAATTACTGTGGGTGTTTGTTTTGTAGATCATTATATTAATAACGAGGTTTTTAATGAAGACTCATCTCTGTTTCCAATCTAAACTTTTTTACTGTCTAGGAATTTCTCCTGTGTTGTGGGTACGTTTACAAACATTTAAACACACATACGCAAATCACCAGACATGGAACAACTGTAGCCTATATAAATACTTGTTTCGAGCGGGAATCGATCTAGTGAACAGCGTAACAGACAATTGCACAGCTAATGCGCGTCCTTAGAGTGATTTTTCGTTATTAATGTTTTAAACAAAACAAAAAAGTTTCCATGAACATCCTGGAAGTTCCAATGAAAATTCAAGGCTATTTTAACGATATATAACTAGGGCACTCATCTATAGTACATTACTTATTCAGATACGATCTGATCATTAAGGAAAAGGGTTCGTTTGGTAGGTTTCATTCATTCCAATCGCTACTGATGGATCGTACGAAACTCAATCTACAAGATCGATCACCACGATCATTCTATTTTGACACCTATTCTCTAAGCACGAAGATCCTATCGCCAATTTCAGATAGTGCTATGTATACGGGGTAAAGTTTTTTGTATTGCTTCGGAACAATGAAAAACAAGTTTGCGAAAACGGTTCGTCTAAACGAGATTGTTTTGTAATTGGTGTTAACCGAGTTGCCTTTGTTTCAGTTACTTTACTAAAATAAAACAAAGGAGGATTTATGTTGAGATTCTGTTTAATTAAATAGGTATTGGATATTGGAATTTATGAATTGGGAAGCCTGACCTTCATCTGCCTGTAAAGAATATAACACAATATTTAATTTGTAATTGAAAAATCAGCTTTGAATTCAGAATTCTAGACAAAAAACTACGTATTGATGAAGCTACGCAGTGTGCTACTTGCTTGCGGTTCTACGCTTCATTTTGCTACGAGCGTAGCAAAGTTGCTACGGGCGTAGCAAGGCAAGCAATGCAAAGCAATCATCTTAAGATCATTTCTTCCTGTGATTATGCCGCGTTGGGCATGATTCTGGGAGTTATAATTATACGCGCTTTTTTTATCGTGGTAAAATCTTCAAATGAGTCCTCCCACCCAGGGCAGGGCGGGAGGGACTGTCAGACTTGTACTGACTAAAATCCACGGTGTCCTTCAATAGCCCTTTACGTACCGGGATCATGGTAATCCGTTAGTCTCGCGACCCCGGCAGGCTTTGGCCCTCTACAGGCCCCGTTACTATGCTGATACCCTTTGAGGCGCGCGTGGAACACGACGCGCCGTCGACCCGGGCATGGTCCATGGTCGGACAGCGAGTCGCCCATTACTCGCCGCCCGCATGCCCGCGCCTACGGTGGCCGGAGATCGTCTGGCGACGTGCGACGCCGTAGGCGTCAACCACTGCGGCTGGGGTGGAGGGAGGACGCTGTCCTCTGCCTCACGAGACCCGCCTCCTCCTTTATGAGCATTAGTGCTTCGCAGAAGGAGGCGACCGCTTCCCACTCCGTCTCGCCCCGCAGCATGGCCTCGACCAATGCCGGGCGCGAGAGGTCTCCGCCTATCGTCGTACCGTCGTGAGGACACGGCGGTGCTCTGCCCAAGCGGGGCAGTCCTGCACCGTATGCTCCACCGTGTCCTCCGGACGATCCTTGCAGTGGTGACACCCAGGCGTTTCTTCCCTCCCTATCAGACACAGGTACCTCCCAAAACTTCCGTGTCCGGTGTTAAATTATTCCTCAGTCGTCTTACGTCTGTCGCGAGACAGAATAATAGTATTCAAGAACATTTAAATCAACCTTAAAATGTTGAATAAACCTTTACACGTAGAAAACTTATGCGTATTACGTTTTTAAATTGTTTGTACAAGTACTAAAGTAAGACGTGCCGATGATGACTCTACTATATTATAAGCAGAAGACTTTTTTGCAAAGACATTAAATTATCTTTTTAGTTTGGTTGAACGCTCTAATTCAAGAACAACTAGTTCGAATTAAAAAAACGTTTACCGAGGCAGGATATACCTATAACATCGCAGCATCAGGTATAATTGTATTGAGCTGGATACAGCATAATGCCTTTGTCAGACAGACAAGCGCGTCCGAAGCGATACCGAACCGAAGCGAGACGTCAGTCCGATAGTTCTGTCACGCTATCGGATCGCTTTCGCTTTTCTATGTGACTGGATTCAAACAATTCAATACATAACAAATAAAAACGTCACGCTTCGTGTTCGCCACGCCAGTCTGTTTGACAAAGGCTTAATAGTGTTTTGGTCACACTTAATTAATTACCTATTTTTTGTTGCTTTTAAGAAACACCAACAAACCATCTTTCCTCACAAACCATCCGTCTTAAACTTTCGCGTTTATAATTTTAGTATTAATTAGCTTTATAATGAACCCAGAAGAGCGTAATAGGTACATAATTTACATTGCCTACTACAAAGCTTTGTTGTTTGAAAATAAGCTTTTTTATTAATTTTTTTATGAGATATTTATATAAGAGAAGAGATAACAAAATTGGAAAAATCCTGCTGATTAGAGTGGGCTAAAATAAAATAATAATATTACGTAAAAGCGAAAATATTTTTGAACTAATTACGTGAGTAACGACTTAACATAATATTAATGAGCAAATCCGATTAACCTTGCCTTATAATTCTTCCAAAACAATATTTTTCCTCATTATTATTTATGTAAAAAATGGGTGTGGTAGGGTAAACAAGTTGCCGAACCCGAGATTCGGCATACTGATCAAACTGGTCTGGAAATTTTATTATGTATATTACATAACTAGCTGTTCCTTATGATTTTAACACCGCTGCTCGGTTCCTATTGGTCACAGAGTGATGTTATATAGCCTTCTTCAATAAACGGACGGTCTTTTTTTTTACGTGGTAAAATCATCACATGAGTCCTCCCACCCAGGGCAGGACGGGAGAGACTGTCAGACTTGTACTAACTAAAATCCACGGTGTCCTTCAATAGCCTTTTGCATTCCAGAGCCTCTAATGCACGAACTAGGAACTATTTTTTTTCATCAAATCAAATTAAATCATTATAATCTATAACTAAAACTTAAAAACTCATGCTAGAACCTCTGTACACAGAAAATGTGTGGGTGTTTAATTTCCAAGGTACACATTAGTAGAGAATCAGGTGTCTGGTCGCATCACTGTTTGTTCGTAACCTCGGCCCCGCCAGCTCGGCCTTTTACTCATTAGGAAAATAAAAATAAAAAAGAATTACAAATTATCGCAGATCCCGTTCTACTTTGTAGGTGCGTTGTTCATTGTACAAGGTGGGTAGAACCGGCACGTGTAACCCACGCTATAATATTTAGAGGTCTATATAAAAAAGTTGTTTAAAACAAAACCTTGTATTCTAAATTAGCTTCAAAATAAATGTAACATTTTGTATCTCATCTTTTTAAATTTTCGTTTCGAAATTAGACGAGTAGTAGTCACTATTAAAAAAAAAGGAGTTCTGTAACGTCCTCCATAATAAGAACAATAAAACACGGGTAACGGTTAGTTCACACCGAGACGCGATGCAACGCGACATGACGCAACGATACTGCAAATGTGTATCTTTTCGTGTAGTGAATAAAGCTCGATTTTGAGTCCCTATTAAAATGCATCGCGGCGCCGCGGTGCATCGCGCTGCGTTGCGAATGGTATCTTTCGTGTAGTTCATAGAGTTACGTTTTGAGTAGCTCTATTGAAATGTGCGCGAAGCGTCGCGTCTCGGTGTGACTCGCTACCAAACCAATAAGTACCGTGTTTAAGAAATTCCAGGAAAATTTGACAGATGGCGCTAGGTGTAAGGTGGGAAATGAAGATATACTTTGCTATCTCACATACACAAACACCCAGACCCGGAACAACTACTAGTAGGTCTCTTAGGTAACGTCAAAATCTTTCTCTAACATTTCGTCACCTCTCTAACATTTAGGTCTTAAACTTTAATATAACGGGGTATGTAAACGAAAGCACTTTTGCGACATAGGAGTAACAGATGACAGAATCGTAAACATGGCAATACGTTACATACCTATGGGTATATAAGTACTAAAAAGTTAACCGACATTTAATAAAGGTTTGATCAAAGCCCTACGGAAATATTGCATTTGTAACTGATAAAAAAAAAAATCACTTACATGTCAGTCAGAAACCATGGAGTTCCTTGCCAGTTCTTCTCCATGGAATCAACCTACCCGATCTCAGAGGCTGTTTGTCGACATTGTATAAGTACACTCATGGACCTATGTGAAATCGAAATATATGAATTTGATTTTTTGAATCCGATATCCGATGTACTTCCTGTTGGTTTCTCTTCTCTTTAGTATTTCCTTATTACTTTAACCGAACCAAAACCAAATACGGTGAAATAGAGTAAAACGAAAAAACGTCCAAAGTATTAAATATTAAATCTTATTGACATTCATCTTCTTATTAAATGTAATCATGAAGTGTCTAATAATTATAGCAGCCGGAATAAATATGTATGACTTATAAAAATTGTTAAAATAAATCAATTAAATTATGGCGCGCCGTTATGTATAATAAAATATGATATTATCTGTAACCGTAAAAGAAGTGAATTAAGAAGACAAAAGAATAGGGATTGTGATAAATAATTAAAGAAAATCGAATATTGCAAGAACCAATACTTATGTAACACAAGGTAAAGGAATAAAATCATTTATATACTTCGAAGGACAATGGAAATTGACAGTAACGAGAAATAACAACTGCTTTCAACATAATACCTAATTTCCCGGTTGTAAAATTCGCTGTTCCTCAACTGTAGATTTATGTAGCCAGTGTATCTCTACTTATACTTTATACATACTGGTTTGGTTGGGGTTTTAATTTTTTTTTTCTGCAACACTAATGCTAGTCTTTAACAATAAAAGTATTGTCAGGAAAAACAAATTCAGAATTTTTCGAAGCTGCAGGCATAATCAAAACGAGAATAAAATGGTTCAACAGCCTTAGAATTGGTTTTTGGAATTAAGGACATGAACCCAATTACTCTGAACACTTCATTTGTACAACAATTTCTCACGACCGAATTCTAAGAGTCCAACTACGTAAAATTCATTTTCTAAGCCGTTTTAAAGAGTCTACCTACATTTAGATAGTCTTTATAAAGCTCTGTCGGCATTTCGAGATCTCTTGAGAATTACCTAGTAGTTAAGACGACAACCTCGTAATTACACAACTGATTTAAATATTTGAATGTAAAATTTTATTCGGTTAAGAACCTTTGCAAAATAAAGTAACAAGACTTTTCAATTATCCACTTAATGTAAAGAAAACTATTACTAAGATCTTTCAATCTGGATTAAAAAGCACTTTACTTGATCCAACGATTTGATCCTATCGTGAATGTTACCCGACACGAAAATTCAATTTCCAATTAAATTATTTCCACTTTAGCGAAATTAAATGATTATTTTTATCATATTGGTGGAGTGGTTGGGGTGACGCTTGTACGTTAGTGAAACAATGGCTGGGGATCCGCTCTGCGGGGCCATGAGCGGGACGGGTGCGGGACGGGAACGGGACGGGAAAGCTTACACTCACAATAGACGTTGTTAAGATTGATGAGTTAATTATGATGAGGAGCTTGCTCCCCTTGACGTAATAAGCGTAAACAGTTTTCACATCCGCAAATATGAAACGGATCTGACATTTTTCCTTAGTAAAACATTTATTTGAAGTTTTCTTGTAATTTTTGACGCAGTTGACACAGAAACGTAATAGATGGGGTGAAAGCTTGACCCAGATGGCACTGTCCTGAATAAATATTCATTATTTTTGCCTTAACAAGAAATGAGATGATGCTTGGCTTGCTAACATTTATACATCTTAAGGCTCCTTGAGTCGGGCACGCCGCAATCGCGGCGGTAAGACCCCTCTTTGAGGAGTGGCTGGATAGGCGTCACGGCGTCCTGACCTACCGCATGACGCAGGTCCTCACCGGACACGGAAGTTTCGGGAGGTTCCTGTGTCTGATAGAGAGGGAAGAAACGCCTGGGTGTCACCACTGCGAGGATCGTCCGGAGGACACGGTGGAGCATACGGTTCAGGACTGCCCCGCTTGGGCAGAGCACCGCCGTGTCCTCACGACGGCGATAGGCGGAGACCTCTCGCGCCCGGCATTGGTCGAGGCCATGCTGCGGGGCGAGACGGAGTGGGAGGCGGTCGCCTCCTTCTGCGAAGCAGTCATGCTCGTGAAGGAGGAGGCGGGCCACCTGAGGGAGAGGACAGCGTCCTCCCTCCACCCCAGCCGCAGTGGTAGACGCCCACGGCGTCGGACGTCGCAGGACGATCTCCGGCCACCGTAGGCGCGGGCATGCGGGCAGCGAGTAATGGGCGACTCGCTGTCCGACCATGGACCATGCCCGGGTCGACGGCGCGTTGTGTTCCACGCGCGCCTCAAAGAGTGTCAGCATAGTGACGGGGCCTGTAGAGGGCCAAAGCCTGCTGGGGTCGCGGGACCAAGGGATTACCGTGACCCTAGTACGTAAAGGGCTATTGAAGGACACCGTGGATTTTAGTCAGTACAAGTCTGACAGTTCCTCCCGCCCTGCCCTGGGTGGGAGGACTCATTTGATGATTTTACCGCGATAAAAAAAAGCCTTTTAGCAGATTATAGTACTGACCACAATAACATGGTACGCTACTTTATTACATAACAAACAAACAATGCATTAATTTCGTGTTGTTTACGTCGTCCTTATACAGAACAAACCATGAAGAGGCTGTGTACTGTGTTATCTCTTTCTAGTAGTCGTAAATTTTCGTGCGAGTAATGTCGCTCGTAAAAGATATGGTAAATAAAGGTAGGCGCAGACGAGAGACTTTTCTGCCTGTGGAGAACTAGAAATGGCTGCCACATAGGGAGCGAAATGTGTGCATACTGATTATTTCCCAAATTATGCAGACGTTTAGAATAAAGGTATTATTTGAACTTTTATGAGTTTAGTAGAATGACCCGTTGGTTTAAATCAGGTTCAGATATTTTGTTTTCTTTCTTCATGAATAACTTTGTTTTAAAAAGGAGAATATGGTTTTAAAGTATCTGTAATGCTATTGCCTCAACGGATCTTCGTAACTATAGGTAAATTTTTGACTAATCCTCCAATGTTATGTCACATCAGAAATAGATTTCTACAAAAATCAATAAATAAGATCATACACGCTCTCCTTCTTCATAAGACCGACAAAAGTTATACGTCTGCACAAGCCTTATCTTATACGGGGGCCACCAACATTTGTAATCATGTCGCGTTGTAAGGAGCGTTGAATTTGCACCTTTTGTTTATTATTTAGGCATAAATATAGAAGTTTTGGTCCTGTTGTTTGTAGCTCAAATTATCTCTCTGTGGAGTTGCTAGGCTCTTTCTGAAGTTGGCTCGTTTGTACCTTAGTAGATACATCTTTATGCTAAGGTATGTATCTGTAATGTTAATTTTGTATAAAGAGGTAACTTTAAATATACGAGGCAGGAGAATGTCTTGTATAAATAAAATACGAAGAGAAGGATAAGATAAGAATAGGTGGTCTTTACCGTACTTCCTTTAAAGATGAGACAGTCGTCTTAACATAATTAGTAACCTTAGATATATCCGGATCTCAGTACTCAGAGATTTATCAGTCTTTGAAGCATTATGTAATAAGATTATCCAGTAAGGCTTTTATCTTAAAACATCCGAACTATTCATTGTGACCTTGAGTCCCTTCGTCCCATTCATATTTCTACGTCTTTCCCTACCTACATTTTTGCTATCACTTAGTATGACAATGGCATACCACTCGATCGACGCCTAAAGAAGAACGTTTATACCGTTAGGTCTTAATCGTTCCGTACGTGATATTCATCATAAAGGTATGCTTTTACCGCGAACATTCGTGAGCATTCATGTGGTCGCGAAACTTCGACTGCGAACAAATTCATTCGTTTACAAACTAATCAGTGACTCGTTAAAACCGAGCTCTATATTACTTGGTTTCTCTAACATACCCGTACCCGTTAGCCAAATGCCGAAAAAAGACCCCTTTGGAGCAAGTATTTTATTTGAGTTCTTTCAAACGATTTTTATTTCTCTCTTTCTTCAAATTTGCTCTCACTGTGGACGCACCTTTACTAAATGATATGAGAATATTAAGAATTTAATATTTTTCGGGCTTTTATATATCTTAACAAATAAACGCCACTTATTTATTTAATTCATCAAAGAAATGCTCTCACCATGGACGTACCTTCACTCAATTTTAGTTCGAGTTAATTTATCTTCGTGATGAGTGTAGAATGACTAGAGTTACGACATTCCGGTGGGAAACATTTAATAGTAAAGGAAAGTAATCCCACGTCGCCATACCGAGTACCATAAAGTAATTTTATAGCTGAGTACCTCGCAGGTTTACGGCTGAAACTTTATCCTATATTTGATCATGTCCTCTTTCACACAACAAAGATAATAATAACTTAAGTGCGATCCATCTTTCTTATTCTATTATGAAAGAAATGGGGCATCAATATTTGAAGCCTATTCTTACAAAATCTTTCATACCCCATTTCAAAGTCCATCGCTCTCTTTTTGCACTCGAGAGAATCAACTCTCAAAAAAATCCCTCGATGGAACAAAAAGTATGACTACCGTTCTTTGTTCTTTTTCATATTTGAGCTCTTAGTGAGAGGCTGGTATCATATTATCTTGCTCTACCGCCCCTAGTGAAATATATGTATGTTTATTTTCAAGTAAACTACATTGTTGTAAAGGTTGCTTCATTCATGTTAGGGTGGCATGACTCGGAAGAGAAAATGTCAGGGGCCTTCTACCCTCTACCTTACATACTATCTACAGTCCGGAAAAATCTACTCCGGTTAATTAGATTTGTACCGAGTTGGACCCAACATACCTAAGTGAGGTAGGTGCCGAACTTTTGCCGAACCTGAGCCGAACAAAAGCCAAATATACTAACCGATGAGTAAGTAAGTTTCTCGAATGAAGACCATGCACCGGCAAGCGCAGCGTGGGACGTCCACCTACAAGGTGGACAGACGATCTGATGATCTACAGACTCGTTTTGATGATCTACTTTTTGCAGTCACGAACCACTTTCACAATATAAATAATTCCACGGACCCCTGTCGAAGAATATTTTGAGGAAAGAAAAAAAAGCCATATTTATATTGAAAAATCAATTTTAAGTCAAATATTAAACAACTGTGCTGCTAAGAAACCCTGCCCTAGAAGTTTAGTCTTTGTTCAATTAACTCATGTTTTGTGACTGATGATACGTTGTCGTCGCGGCGAGTTCTTGGCTTAACCTAGGCCTAGACGACATTGTTACACTATTTCCTAGTAAATAGGTTAAGAGTTAGCTGACCTACTGCGGACCCCTGGTGTAAATGCCACGGACCCCCAGGAGCCGTGGACCCCACTTTAAGAAACCCTGATCTACAGGATCAGTTTGATGATCTACAGGATCAGTTTGGAAGTAAGCCGCTTCCAATCGGTCCTATTGGAAATCTATAGGCGAGGCCTATGTTCAGCTGTGAACGTCCTACGGCTGAAATAATGATGATGATAATAACCGTTTCGGGTAACCTTTGTTTAATAATTATACTCATTCTACTACATAAACTACTCCCAAATTAATTTAGCCGACTCGAACATATCTGTAGCACCCCTAATAATGTACTATATGATAATGCTAACCATAACCGTGGAGGAAAAGCTTGTATAACGGTAATCGGATGAGGGAGAGTACCGAATATGAATAAAGTAATCAATTTACTTTGTGTATTAACCAAGTTATTAATATTGAAATTGAATTTTGTTCTATAAGCAATGCTTATTGATCATACTTTTATTATGTTTAAGTATGGAATGCAGTTCAAGCGTATAAAAATATTTACTTATATTTTACTGGAAAAGCGGTGTTCTAGAAATCGATTGTGTTTCTAACTACTATTGTGTCTTGCTACTATTATAAATGCGATACTTAATGGGTAAAGACTAAACAAAAACTTTCGAACGGCTTCATAAAAATTTTGGCACATAGATGGATAACCCATAGGAACATGTTCATAGTTGTATTGTAGCACGATCGCATGGGACAGAACTTCACACAGGTGAGCCAATGCAAATACAAATACCAGACAAACCAGAGAGAAAATTACATTGTACAAGTTAGTAACGCTTTTTTTTAGCGTTGTTAAATCATCAATGAGTCCTTCTACTCAGGGCAGAGCGGGAGGGACTGTCAGACTTGTACTGACTAAAATCCACGGTGTCCTTCAGTAGCCCTTAACGTACCGGGGTCACGGTAATTCGTTAGTCCCGCGACCAAGTTAGTAACGCTAGCAGAAAAATAGTAGCCTAGATTCGATCACTCAACGAAATTAGAATCAATTTGAATGTTATGGAACAAGTTGAACATTTGGATTGGTCAAGTTTGAGTAAGGGCTTAAGTGAATGCTTTAAGAGAAGTGTATTATTATTAAAAAATGGTTGAAATTTAGATTCAATGAATGAGATCCTTTTTATTGGTAGCTCTCAGCTAAACTGCCCGGTACCCAGACCCACAAAGAGCTACATAATCATCGAAAAGTAGGTTTCATCGAAGTAAATAGACCCAAGTCAAATTACCTTATTATAAAACTTATTTTCTCCTTTATTCAACCTGCTTTAAAATACAGTGTCTAACTTTAATCTAACTTAGCCAATAGTCTAAAAATCTAATCTATCTTCATGACTATCCACATTTCTAACTTTAAATAAAGGCAATTAGGTAATGCGAACATTATCCTCATAGCAGTAAACGTTAAGTCATTGTCCAGCTAAAGTGGGTTCCTTTATCAGAGACCCAGAATATTCATTGATGTTAATGAGGGCGTTAGATTAATGTGGTCTTTGTGGTTAATGTGGTAGGGTTCCGAGTTCCTTAATATTGGCTGAATTATATTTATCTGAGGACGAATTTCCGTGTCGTATGGTCGTATAGAGGAGCAAGTCTGTTTAGTCTGTGTCATTTTTCAAGAATCTTCTTTATCAAAGAGCATTTTTGTGAAAATAAATAATCGATTACGACTTGAACATATGAACTTCAGAATCATTACTTGAGACGCCTTACCAAGTAAGCCATTGCAGTCATGCTCCGCAAGGTCGTTTTTTTTCAATTTCTAGTCATAAATATCCTGAGATGACAAAAAAAACACGTAATATAAATCAAAGTCGTCTATGTCTGTCTATATCCAAATGACTGCACCGAACAGGATGATTTTTTTTTAAATATTATTGTTAGAATAAGGTTTGTAGGCAAGAAAGTTTCGAAAAATCTCGAAAGAAGGTTGCCGGGCGGGCCGCTAGTGGTACATATGCTTTTTTGTTTTATTGACTTATCTATGGTAAACAGTTGATTTTGAAGCTGCTATTGGTGCAGAATTTGAGAGTCCTCCCGGTTATGTTATGCAGCGATATGCGTACCTATCTACACTGATCTTCAGGCATCTACTGCACAGTGTTCTCGGTCAAAGTTTCGAGATATTTACAAGCTGACTAGACGCGTATTTCAGGTATACATTATATAGTCTCACTACATCTTAAACAAAGTTTATACTATCTGCGCGAACTATAACAGCGATGAGTGCTACAATATATTTAGTTATGCCATTATTCTTAACTCTCATGTTCTTGATGATAGCAATCCTTATCATCCAGAGACATTTTTCGCTGGAGATAAGAGCCGCTCACACATTACCTTGCGTTTCTAACGTACTGAAATTACTTAGACTTTTATTATCACCATAATCATCATTTTTAGAAGACTTGAATGCAGTTATGCTGAGAGCAAAGTGTAATTGTGTTTTTTTCTTCTTTTTTTTATCGTGGTAAAATCATCAAATGAGTCCTCTCACCCAGGGCAGGGCGGGAGGGGACTGTCAGACTTGACTGACTAAAATCCACGATGTCCTTCAATAGCCCTTTACGTACCGGGGTCACGGTAATTCGTACAGTCCCGCGACCATCGGGTAAACCTGGAACCTAAATGGCTGTTGAAGGACACCGTCGATTTTAGTCAGTACAAGTCTAACAGTCTCTCTCGTCTTGCCGTGGGTGAGAGGAGCCCTACTTTGATGATTTTGATACGATAAAACCATCTACAGGCCTTGTCACTATGCTGACACTCCATGAGGCGCGCGTGGAACACAACGCGCCGTCGACCCGGGCATGGTCCATGGTCGGACAGCGAGTCGCCCATAACTCGCCGCCCGCATGCCCGCGCCTACGGTGGCCGGAGATCGTCTGACGACGTCAGACGCCGTGGGCGTCTACCACTGCGGCTGAGGTGGAGGGAGGACGCTGTCCTCTCCCTCACGCGGCCCGCCTCCTCCTGTGTGCTGGCAATATTACAAACTGGTGTAACTGGTATACTCTTAAATACACCTGACTCCACCTCTGTCTAACTCTTAAAGAGTACCAGGCGTGATATTGCGTAAATACCTAAGTCAATATTAAGCTTGGAATATTTTTTTTACTTCTAAATCGTTTCTAATTTACCGTTACGAAAACATTACCCGGTTAGTGTTAGGTATTCTTAGTAGCTAGTAGCGAACTAGCTGGCTAGTTCATTTTAGATAATTTATCTCAATTAAAGTAAAACGCAATCATCGTTATTGCGAAGAGAAACGGGCTAACGTAACTTAGGCCTTTACTATAATTAAAATTTATGTTTAAAACGAAACTGGTAAAGACCTAAATATTATATGGGCAAATAATTAGGGTATTAGATTTCTTTCTTAATTTGTTTTATAGATAGGTAAATAAGAAGCTGAACTAAGAGTTTTTACTTACGACTATCGTCTACTGAACTGAGTAGGTATAGTATCGTATTTTGGCTCTAACGTAAATCTCATGACAACAAGAATTCAGGCCAATGAACTGCAAAATTCGAAGTAAATTGGCAATGAACGCACAGAAAGTAATCAGTTCCAAAGCGCAAAAAGTAAATTCCATTCTTTCTATTCCCAAAACGGTATTTAAGATGTTGGAAATTCAAATAAAACTTCGCCTTTTACCGTCTAATCACTATCAAAGAAGATATAAAGAGAATTCTAAAAGGTAGCAACAATACGAAGGCAAGTGGCTCGTTTATCCTTGTCATTGTAAAAGCAAGCAAAGTTTGTTCCCGAACGATTTTACGCAAGAACTAGTATTGCCGTTTTGCGGTGATTTAGCAGAACATAATCGGATTGGAAGCTCGATCAATGGAAACTTAACCAACCTTGGCATTGGGGGAGGTGCGGTTAGGAGCTTGTTGACTTTGGAAAAGTTTTGGTCGGTTTTGCGTTCATTGGCATTTATGCGTATCGTAAATCTTTGGAAGTTTTTGAGACCACTTCAGTATTTGAAGACTCAATTCTTTTAATCATAATATATTAGATACTTACTTTTATACATGCATTATAGTCATTATACAGCACCTACTAAATGACATCACTAGAAATTTAGGTATTATGTCTCCTAATGCCTGCTTATTTGATGAGCATTTACTGATAGTATGTTATTAGTAAAGATTAGGTAGTAGTACTGCTTTATACGGTATTCTTTTTAAATATAAATAAAACCAGTTAAAACATGTTTAACACGGGATCGCTTCAGGGCGGCCCGATTGTTTTTATGTTCGTAACTGTAGATAATAAAGGTTTGTGTTTTACTTTTCATTCTTTTCTATATAATATAGCACAAAAGTTCACAGAAATCAACTTTATATTATACATTCACTTAAATCCAAAGCTCTAATAAAATCCGAAAGAGGTCATTTGCAGCTTAACTCAGCTTCACTTGAATCACGAAAAGCTATTTCTTTTCCGTAATCCACGTTTGCAATTCTGTTTCACTACTCTATTACTGAAGTTTCAGAGCTGAAGCTGAAAAATAACTGCTTTAAAATGTTCGGTAAAAATTATTTTGACCAAGAATTTGAGTTAGAAAACATATGGCTGTATAGAAACGCTATTTGATTTATATATTCAAATAAATAAGGCTATGTATTTGATAGGTGGGGAATAAAATTGATGACAGCCTTTTTTGATCAGCAAAGGTATGGCAATCCGGCCACCGGTAACGAACGCTCGTCGATCGGATTCATAAATTATTCTTTCTCATCTGTGAACTGACAACAATCGTAAATATATTTTTGATTCTGGCAACATGTTACATATTGGTGACAGTAAAAACAAAAAAATAATCTCTGAGTTTTAATATTTGATGTTGTAAATTATGTTCGAATACAGCATGTTTTTTAAATAATCGGAACTAATGTTGCTTTCTTATTGTTTTACCTCGTAGACAATTTGAAGATGTTTTCTTGAGCCAAAAGATTCATGCTGTTCTATGACAAAAATTTGAAAAAAAAGTGAGGATTTTTTAATCCAAGTATTTGTACAAGCACATAGTAAGACATATTGATGGCAACTGGAGTAGATCTCCCACTAAATTACTACTTAACGATCAGGCAAAAATGGCACAAAAGAGAGGAGACCTAAACATAGTGGTTGGTGCAACAGGGCTGCCAGTGATGATAATGATTGACAAAGACAAAAATGAAATAGCTAAAAAAAAATATAAAAAAGAGAAATAACCTATATTTCTCTTTTCTTTCAAAATAGCTCAATTTTAATAAAACTGAAGACAAAACAAGTTACTGTTTACAAGCTATTGGAGAAGTTCCACAATAAATAAATAATAATAAATTTCTCATAAGATGTGAAATATTTATGATCGTTAAGTTTTACATCGAAGCCATAAATCTGTGATAGAATACAAGAGTGTTCAGCTTTGTTCATATTTATATTTTATTAAGGTTCTCTAGTGTACCTACTGTACTAAAATGTTATGTATATTAATACCTACGTGAAGTAAAAACTATGTGCCCTTTTTTACTAAAATTATGCGGAGGGAGCAGCAATATAATATGAAGAAAAAATTAAGTATAAAATAATCAACTTTCCAACAACAACCATAATACCTAATAATCTATACATATAATAAATCTGTTCAAGCGTTCAAGCGTTTTTGCCATACCTATTATTGGAATCAAATTTAGCAGCTCACAGTTTAGGACCCATTAATATTAGTAGTCATTTTACCCGTGGTGCTAGGCAACTGGGCTTCTCCCAGTTGTAATGTCCCTTTGTGCCTATTGGCCTTGTTTTGTTCTGTCTCCTGCTTGCAGGGAGGAAAGTGGAAACATATATATTTTTTCCTACTCCTCCACTATTCTTTTCTGATTAATTTCGTCGCAGGATCCAAGACAGGTAAATTCATTCTCCGGGACACGTCGAGCTTCATTGTCTCGGCCCTTTTCTGGTTGGTTGCCACTGTTGATTCTGGCGCACAGGAGTTGCAGTGGTTAGGGAATAGTGTGGTGAGTTTGTCCCAAAAAAAAAAAAAAATAATAATAAATCTGTAGAAGGGTCAATTCTGTACATTGAAAATAAAGAAAAAATAAATAGCAGGGGGTGTTGCTGGATCGATACCAAACTCAAATATGTGATTTAAAAAATATTTGTCTGTCTGTCTGTATATGCAGACATCACGTGAAAACTAACAGTTCGATTTCGATGAAACTTGGTATAATTATACCTTATTATCCTGGGTATAAAATAGGATACTTTTTATCCTGGAAAAATACGTAGAAAAAAAATCTTATTTTTCAGTTTTATTCATAGACGTTGTTCTGTAGAACCGCGAACACACGTTGCATTACCCGCAGTGGATTCAGCGCCATAATATTTATAAGATGTCATTGTCAGAGTTACTCAAAATGGAGAAATAAACCATCCACGCGAAGACCGACATCCGCGCGGACGGAGTCGCGGGCGGAAGCTAGTATAGAATACGACTAAATATTTACAATAAACTATGCAATACTATATAGGCTATAAACTAAGCAATCGATTTTAAAGAATCTCTAAAAAAACTATCTGACAATTTTTATCCCACGTTGGAGACACTAAGAAAGTGTTTGAATTTAATCAGTGTCAGTGCCTTAGACTAAACAGATTTAGTTGTACACCACACTGAGCAACTAGTCTGAATTTTGGAATACATAGGCTGCTTAGGTACTGATTAAAAAAATGCCATAACTTCTGAATGAACCCGGGAAACTCCGGGATCGAAGGCTAGTCTCACATAAAAACGAAATTCTCCGGCTTATTGCCTCAAATACATTCATAATTAATGCAAAAGGGATCATGAGTCTACATAATCCATCCAAGAATCTGTATGAAATAAATTTTCTACAATATTTACGTTACATTACAATCTCTTCAGTTATTCATAACTGAGATAATTTGTTTTTATTCAAACGGAATACTTATTGTTTTACTGAATATTTTAGATAGGGCTATAAAACAAACCAGATTTTCATGAATATAAAGTCGACTATTTGAGGTAGGACTACTACTCGTACCCTCAAGCGACGTGTGTTGCGACAGCGATTTCAGATAATTCAAATGAAACAAAAATTGTATCGTGCCAAGAATCACCGCTAAACTAGGCAACTTGCGACACAACGGTACTCACGTGAAGCGCGTATCGTTGTATAGCTCGTTGTATGGTCCGAGGTCGTGCACGGGGCGTAAAACAAACAAGTTTTTCGTAAATATGTAACGAAAGCTGAATCCCTAAGACAACTAACTTAATATTTATTGCAAGTCCTACACTCTGTAGGTTTTATGTAACAAACTTTGTGTGAGCTCGTAATGTAAACATGTTTTTGCTGGATCGCTACTACGTAGGTAGCTCGTAAAATTTTACCACACACTGTATTACAAAATTGGTACACAGAAATTGCTACATTAGGTACAAAATTAGGAACTAAAATGTCCTAACCACAACACGCGGCAGCCGCTGCCTACTCAATTTATCGATATTAGCTGAAATAGATTTTACTACACCTGTAATGGAAATGTTTAATTTGATAACAACCATTTGCTTATTTTAATGGAATCTTGAGACTAATAAAGTTCAAAACTAATGCATACGTTTTCAGATACAACACACAACACAAAAATCTAGGTTATTACATTACAGTGTACCACTACACCATTGGGTACAAAGTGTTTTATAAAATGGTTTATAATATAAATATAAACTCTCTGTACCTAAGCCAATCTAGAGCATACAGCACTTGGGACTTAAATATCTTATTTATTTAAAAGGATTCTATAGGTAAAGTACCCGTAACGAGATTTTGAGGTCCTCTTCAGAATGTTTCAGTCATTTTGCTATACGTTCTTCCTGTAATTGGTATAATATCAGCGTTCAAATAATGATCACTTTGATATTTTTACCAATAGGTACCTATAATTTATTAATGTTTCCTTTCCGATCTCTCTACCGCTTCAGGGCAGAATGTAAGGACAATAAATCATACTCAAGGCTGACCATTTCATATAAATTGTTAGTATTATATCGAAATATCAAGATTTTTTGTTTCTGATATTTTTTTTCTACAGTTATTAATCTTGATAGGATCCCGGCCTTCTATGAGAACCTTCAGCTTGTCGTGATTGAGGGCAAAGTCAAGTGAAACTAAATGAACATTAATCATACTTAGTTGAAAATTGTGAAGTAAGTACTAGCATTAGCCAGTAATAAAAGTGTTTCAGTACAGAAACACGTTTAGGTACATTTTCTTTGATGTTCGGAGAAATCAAGCCCAAAATAAAATTGAGACTTTTGGACATTTTCATACAGCAACGTAGTTTTCAAAATCAGACAGGTCACAGAACACTATCAATATATGTAGCCTGAAATATGTAGGTCGGTCCACCGTATTCAACAGTCAGGCAGCTTCTGTCAAGGCAATGCTGCGTTTATAGAATAGACGTAGCGCAGCCACTTATGAAAAGCCATACTCATTATATCTTGGGTACTTCGTTCATCTTTTAATTCACAACGAAAATTGTCTAAAAACAACCAAAATCATTTTTCTGTCGGCTAGCAGGAACTAAAGATGCCTTGGGAAGATAATCTTTAGCCGTTTTCTCATTAGGATGTTAGCTGAGCGACAGTAGCGCAGCAGAAGCACATTCCTTCACATTTTATAAGAACAGTCGCGCAAAAGTCGCCGAAATGTGAAAGCGTCTTACAAGACCAACATAAACCCAACGCCATCTTACGTCATGAAAACCAGTCTCAATAAATCATATCTGAATAAATCATATTTGAAAATATTAATATTTAAAACCACTCTTTGCACCATGTGTAAGATTGACTGCATGGTCTATGTTGAGTTTGAAATCAAATGTATGCTATTGCCCTTTTCGAAGCAATGCATAATAATGAATGAGATTATTCTGCCGAACATGTTACAGCACAGAATCAGTATCCAAATACTAGTGGACTGGAATCCCGATGGACCGATGGAAACTGATCACAACAAATTAGGAAGGCCGATTTATTATGATAGTACCTTGGTGGGGCAAAAGGGGTGGGGGTAAAGAACATCAACGTGCAAAACAACAGGGGCCTCTCTGAGTCCGTCAACAAAGAGAAGAGCCTGTACGAAAGAAACTGGAGTCTCTGTTCTGTACTGGGGTATTAAACCATTTGGGCTGATTTGATGACTATAGTTAAGCGCGCCACACACAGCTAAGATATTATAATATTTTATCTTAAGATACCATATCGCTCGCCATACAATTCAATGGACCATCACACACGATTTCATATTTTGGTATCTTAAGATAGAATTGTATGGCAAGCGATATGGTATCTTAAGATAAAATATTATAAGTAGTATCTTAGCCGTGTGTGACGCGCTTTAGTGTGCTGACGATCGCCATGTTTGGCTACACTTATGAGATTTAATCAATTGATCTCCAAAACTATTCATCCTATTTCAGAATATTTAGTGTGTATCAAATATAAAATATAAATCCTATAGCGCCTTTATATCAAACTTTAGTTGTTGTTTCTTCTATATCAAAAGACTTCTCTTCGGGTCTTTAGCGAATGACTCATGGAGGCTCAGTTTACTCAATAGACTTACTTGCCAGTCTAGTCGCCTCTGTATACCTGTACAATTACTTACCTAATCCTAACATTCGATACTTTTTAATATCAATGTCATAATTACTGGTACTTTTATCGACGAATTGTTAACGATTGAACGATAACAGGTAAACCGTGTTTGACATGGATCGTTATGTGGGAACCAAACTACACACTACCGAAATTATAATGGTATAATAGTGGTGGCTCAATGTTTTGAAAATTTAAATATTGGTCGCTGACACTGAAAACTGTAATTGTAATGTTTTAAAAATGTCCCTTTGAAAGTCTGCAACAACTTATAACGGGCGTAAGGTTGGAAGTAAAAGAAGAGAAGAAATTGTAGACTAAAATAATTATTGGTGTTTCAATATCTACAATTCTTGAATGCTTGTAACCCAGGATTTAAGATTTGATGAAGCATTAGAGAAGGCATTTTTATTTGCTACCAGTGGGAAAAAAGTTGGTGACACGAGTATAAACCCATGGATTACTTACGATGGAAATTAATAATCTATCTTGGTTATTGTCATCGGTAAGATCTTTGTCTGTGCCAATCAACCACCGAATTTATTTGGGGAGTTAAAAGGTAGCTAATAAGCAGGTCTAACAAACTAAACAGTGGGCAACAGCTTGTTTTTTCCAGCAATAACTTACTCCGTGACGACACACACAGCTCCTACTAATATAAGACCAGCTAAACAATATCACGTAGCGTGATCGACGAGTTAATGCTCCTCCGCCCAGTCTGGAACAGGTCAACGTCACGTCGTAAATCTCAGAACCATGCACTGGAATCAGGAGTTTTTTTTTTTTTTATCGTGGTAAAATCATCAAATGAGTCCTCCCACCCAGGGCAGGGCGAGAGGGACTGTCAGACTTGTACTGACTAAAATCCACGGTGTCCTTCAATAGCCCTTTACGTACCGGGGTAACGGTAATCCCTTGGTCCCGCGACCCCGGCAGGCTTTGGCCCTCTACAGGCCCCGTCACTATGCTGACACTCTTTGAGGCGCGCGTGGAACACAACGCGCCGTCGACCTGGGCATGGTCCATGGTCGGACAGCGAGTCGCCCATTACTCGCTGCCCGCATGCCCGCGCCTACGGTGGCCGGATATCGTCTTGCGACGTCCGACGCCGTGGGCGTCTACCACTGCGGCTGGGGTGGAGGGAGGACGCTGTCCTCTCCCTCAGGCGGCCCGCCTCCTCCTTCACGAGCATGACTGCTTCGCAGAAGGAGGCGACCGCTTCCCACTCCGTCTCACCCCGCAGCATGGCCTCGACCAATGCCGGGCGCGAGAGGTCTCCGCCTATCGCCGTCGTGAGGACACGGCGGTGCTCTGCCCAAGCGGGGCAGTCCTGCACCGTATGCTCCACCGTGTCCTCCGGACGATCCTCGCAGTGACTGGAATCAGGAGTAGAGATTCTGTGTTAAAAATATTTAGCTACTCTGTGTACTTTGCTTTTTATAGTGCTAGAATCATCAAATCCTGCTCAGGGTGGAACGGGAATAACTGTCAGACTCGTACTGACTAAAATTTACGGTGTTCCTTCAATAGACCTTTACGTTCCAGGGTCAAGGTAACATGTTAAGCACAGATGTGTATACTACATCCACATTTCGCCAGTTTTTTTTTCAAATCTCACTATAATAGAGGGTGATATTGCAATCAGCTGGACACAAATTGACTATGTGGCTTCTATAAAAAAAATTCTAATGGAAAAACGAAATCACATTCTTCCTGACCTGGGAATCGAGGCAGGGACCACATGCTCACCAGTTGCTCTTGCGATATTTTTCATTAGACCAACTTATGTATGCTATATGGTTTTAGAAATAAATCGAATCCCACAACAAAATAACACAAGTCTGCAAAAAAAAGAAAAGTTGACAGCTGTTTTCGTTTTTTTTTGTGTAATACTTATGTTTTTGTAACGTCACGTTTTCTGACAATATAGGTATCTATGTTAAACAAGTTATCATCTTAAAATAAAAGATAAAATACTAAAAAAAATATTATTGCGTAACGAAACTTATATCTTATCTAAAATACATTAATTTGTTAGCACTAAACATTTTCTTTTTCCCAGTGAGACTCTTTTTGGTACATTTTCACTGGTAGAACTCTCTGAAGCATCCAACAGTAGTCTGATATCATTGAGACGCTCCATTTTCCCTGGTACCTATCTTTTTTCCATCTCCTTAATATCTTGATGAAATCCATTAAAAAAAAGCATAATAAAATTGTGCATATTTAATTTTGACTTTAAAATAGACCAAAAATCACCTTAAAATAAAATAACCTGACGTTCTAGAATTTTAAAGTATTTTATTAGTTTTCAGAACACCTAAATACATAGAAATGAACATTCAGACAGCATTTTTGTTGCAGACCTGTGTAATCTTTTGAGTGAATATTAATTTAATGAATATAAATGGAGGCAAAACCCATTCAACAGCAAATTCATTGAACACCTATTAGAGATGTATTGAATTTAAACCATTGCATTCAAAACCGCAGCCTGCGGGCTTTAAATTCAGTGAATTGACAATCTGTTTTCACGTAGTCACAAGTTTATTGTTTATCCATGTGTCTAGGCTACCCAAAGCCTGCCGGGGTCGCGGGACTCACGATTTGTCGTGATCCCGGAACTTAAAGGGCTATTGAAGAACACCGTGGATGATGATTTCACCCCGCTAAAAAAAATGTGTTTAGACTATGTATTTTTAATTTCTTACAGGCCGGCTCGAAAAGATTCCTTGAAAGAGACAAGCCGACCTTGGTGAACAAAAAAGTTTGATATATGTTTAAAGTAAAACTTGTACACAATGAAGAATGTACTTATCTATCTATAGACTAAATAAGTCGCCGACTAGTCAGCACACCTCTAGAAATTTTATTTTATTTCATTGAATGATTTTATATAAATTTTTAATAAAAATGAATTCGGCTAATTGTTCCCTATAGCAGCGCGCGATCGCTATTTTTTGTACTAAGCAATTAAAACTCGTCTAAAAACTCTAACTTAATCTAACTACTGAAAGGCAAAGCTTATCTCTTTTCATGAATAAACAATTTCCTAATACCGTAAAGTTAGCTGACTGCGAGTAGCTTAGGTCTTCGCTTAATTTAATCAAAATCGATTGATATCTCTTGTAGATAGATAAACAATTTAATCAATCAGAAAAAATATTACTTTTGTGCAGATATAGATCATTCAGTAGAGATAATATAGATACTGTGCTGAAAAAAAAACTCTACATAAACCAATAATAATTACATAATATTACGCCTGTGAACCCGAAGGGTTAGGCAGAGCCGTAGGTACATAATAGTACACCCCAATCCCATGTAAAATGGGGTGAGCTTATTGCCATTAACCGGACTCCGTAGCTGCTACCGAGAAAGTCCTAATAGAATAACACAATGCTCGACCTGGTAATTGAACCTGAGACCTCAGCTCTGCAGAAGCATTAGCGACAGTTAAGTTAACGAGGCAGTTACCCAATAATATAACAATTTGTTTGGGGTCAACTTATTATTGATCGAAGGCGTAAACCCCGGCGGCACGTCTTATTCTATATATTTACGCTTTTCTATTAAGTACTCGCAGCAGTCGCCTTTTTTTAGGCACATCATCTAAAAGTATTTACATAAGATGAACGGCAAAAAAAGATGAACGTACAAAAATGGATAGATTAAAAGAAAACCTTTATCTTATATACCTACTTAATCGGTAAAATGTAATTACGACATCAATACCTTTTATAGCACAAAACCGTTTCGAATTCCATGAATAACGAATTACAGCGTGTTTACAATTTTTGATGCATTCTTTTATCGACGGAGAATGTACGTAGTAATTTCAAAACCTTTCTTAAGCGGCTCGTTGGTCTAGGGGTATGATTCTCGCTTTGGGTGCGAGAGGTCCCGGGTTCAAATCCCGGACGAGCCCAATTCTTTTTGTTAAATTATGTTTGGAAACATTCCACTAAACTTCTAATCAAATGAGAATGGAATAAATTAGGAAAATCAGTGTCATATATTTTTATTTACCATGACTCACTTGAGAACATTTTTGTACACGAAATCTCTTTAACTCTTGGATGTGTATAAAATTTTCAAATAAAATTTTTATGAGTATTTCCTAGTTTACTGTGTGTAAAAGTTACGATCCCATCAAATCTCACAGATTTACAGCACTCGAGCCATTTAGCTTGACATTGCGATTCACTGCATGCTACGTTGCAACAATAGTCCGCGACAACTGCGGCAGATGGCTCTGCAGGCGCCTCTGGCGTATTATACTAACCGCTCACACAATTACCTACTACAGTTCATTCAATTTCCCGACACGTTTTTCTACGGCTATTGATTAAACTTTTCAAACGTTTGCAAACACTCATATTTGAATGACATTGTGATAACACACGTCACACTATCGCTACAATGGCTACGTATAAATTAATTAAAAATACTTGATAACGCCTGACAATTTTCAGCACGAATATTGAATAAAACTCTATAATTTTACTACGGTTATGTACATTTTTTTATCACTATTGGGGACGATCGGGAAATAAAATATCTCGATTGTCTCCTCCTAGCGACGGATAGAAAATTATATTATATCCCATTTGTAGCCATAGCTTCAAACTAACTACATCTAACAACTCCATTGTTTTGTGTTTCAAGTTACTTGAATTGTCTTGTTTTAACCAGTAAAAGTACTAGGCTATTATAAGTTCAAAATGGTAAACATCTAGAGACCAAGATAGGTTCTTCACGTTTTTACGACGAGGCCTTAAAATCCCTTCCTTGTATTAGGTATAACCTACCTGATTTAAGCTCACGTGCTTCCGTAAGGACATTAAGACCGTCCTTAGCCTATAAAGTGATAGGCACCGAAATAAATATTCTTAATCTTCCTGGTGCGAGCGAGGGTTAAGATAGTGTTGCGTACTTTATTTAAAGTATATAAAACTTCGGTATTTTTATTCGAGAACAGGTTTGAAACTTTAAGTCAGCTCAAAATGTGTTAATTTATAAAAATCTTTCTTTAATACTTATTATAGCTGTTACATAATTTTTTCGACGTCGCATTTTGATCTCCCATTTAAATTAAATATAGTTAACTGTACAAGCCAGGTTTAGTTGAATAACCTAACCTAATATACTCGTAATTAGAAAAAGTTCTAAATGAACTTCCCGAAGTAAAAAATAAAATGAATATGCTAACAGTTCCATAATAGGTATTTTATGCAATTTTATCATCATGACAATAATTCATCGTTATGGCGCTTGCCCCACATCATTTGTCCCTAATGTGGCTCATAAAATATCAGTTTCAAACATGAGATAAGCTAGAGGGAATAAAATATAACTAATGTTTTACGAAAAAACTATTTGAAAGTTTTTCTCGACTATCGATCAGTTTTCCGAGACTTCTTTGTTCAATGGAAATGAGTAAAAATAACATTAACTCAACCTCGTATAAAGTCGATGCAAAAATATCGAAACACAACCTTATAAACAGTCACCAAACCTTTCGGTAAAGTACGCTTTTACACGATAATCCCGCTTCGTACAAACATTTCACTGAAATGTTCCCGATAGGCATAAATTGACGGCCTCAAAATGTCACGCGCATTTCTACGGTTAACGCTTGAAAGTGCCTCTACATTAGTGAAATACAGAGCTCAAGTTTCATTAATAGTGTTTGTTTTTGTGTTGATTTCATAATTTACCCTCGAGGTTACGAATTATTTTTAAAATTAAGTGAATTTTCCATCTTGTTAATTGGATTTGGATTATTTAACTTAAAGGGTATTCCAATTAGTAAATTGGAAAAAAAAAAGAAAATATATAAAACAAATCTTCAAGCACGAGTACGTGCTTGAAGATTTGTTTTATATATTTTCTTTGACGTATATTTGTTTCGGGATGTGAGATTTTTATTATCATTCGGTAGATAAATGGATTGAATCCCAAAATGGTCTGGTTTCTTTTCCCCAATTTACCTTTTTTTGTCACCAAATGTATTCAGTGTCATCGATCCCAGCACTACCCAACATAAGTACCATAGCGTGTTTAATTTGCTCCCCACATCAACTATCCTTACTTTGAAAGTTGAACGCCATTGTTCGCTGAAACTACAGGTAGTTCACAAACCAATCTTCTTGAGTTCGGGTTTCCTAATTAATACGCCTTTATACATGCCGGATATTACTTATTCTACCTATGTAGGTAGTTCAGAGAATTAAAAGCAGATCTTTACCAAAAAGGTACCATATAATCTTAAAGCTAAATTCTCTATCCAACACTTTGTACGCTCTGACTGACATATGTCGTGCTGTGACCAAAAAAGATTATGTAAATGACAAGAGATAGATCCTTTATAACGTTCTAACTTAAAATTGTATAGAATGATGTTTACTCTCTGATCATGTGCATTATTTTATAGACATTCTGCTCAGATTTTGGATAACTCTTGTCGCCTACTCGTACACCTATAGAAGGCGATCACTAGTAATCTAGAACAATGAAACAGAATAGAAATGATACCATTTTCATTCAAAAACACATTTCAAGTAAGCGTTGTGAAAAGAAAAATAAGAAAATGTCTGACTCCATTTCCATAATTTTCAATTTCCATCTGAAACAAACGAGTATTTGAAGAATAATTGCATGTTGATCATTTCTGTAGAGAAAAATTGAAATGTTTTGTTTTGTTCCCTCCTTATCTGCTTGTGGTAATGAAAAACCATTATTTACTCGAGGTCAGAGCAAGGAGATAAAGATCAGTTTCGCATGAACTATAATTGAACACATGTTTTAAACAATAAGTTGAAATCTCTTTTAGCATACTCGTAGGTACGACTTAAAAAAACATTATTGAAAACCTAAATGCTAAAATTAATTTATTTCGTTCAGAAAATTACATCTTGAAATTGAAATAATGTAGGTACATATTCCAAACCAAATTAATTTACCGAAGCGTTTCAAACTTAGTTTGTAGCTCTAAAATATCTTATTAAAGCCTAAAATTAACATACCTACCTAAGTAAACCATCTCACATATTGTTTTAAGCAACATTAACTTACAACTCGTGTAGAAATAGTTTACCCAAGTTGCTGAAGTTCGGGTCCTTTGGGTACCTAGGAATGAGTTTATCTACGAGGAGTACGCCTACATCATCAGGGTTAAAATTCATCTACCAAATTATTTGAAACTAATCAGAAGAAAGTTCTAGCGTAAGAATTATGAACTCTGGTCTGAGGCATTAGCACAAGATTTCCATTTTTTTAACCGACTTCAAAAAGAAGGGATTGTCTATTCTGTCGGTACGTTTTTTTTTCCTTGTATGTATGCACACCGATTACTCCGAGGTTTCTGGTCTGATTTGTATGATCCTTTTTGTGTCCGATGCAGTATACCTTCATTCAGATTTGTTCAGTAGTTTTTATTTTATGAGCATTTACCGCACAGCGTACTTGAAGTATTAATATTATTACATACGTTAGTATTATGGAAAATAATAAAGCGCCTCTAGTGTACGCAAGCGAAACCAGTTTTATTTCATCAAATTAACGTCAGAGTCCCCGTTTACTTTACGTCACAAAAACGTGAAATCTCGTGATAAGGTGATTGGTAGCCAGACGGCCTTAAAGGTAACTATTTCATCTTTAAGGCAACAATGCAGTACTGGTCTTACTGAAATACCTTGTCAGGTCTTTTTTTTTATCGTTGTAAAATCATCAAATGAGTCCTCCCACCCAGGGCAGAGCGGGAGGGACTGTCAGACTCGTACTGGCTAAAATCCACGGTGTCCTTCATTAGCCCTTTACGTTCCGGGGTCACGGTAATTCGCACAGTCCCGCGACCCCGGCAGGCACCTTGCCAGGTCTAGGAGCTATACATTGCAAAGTTTTGCGTAGCACATACGTGTATCTGTTAGTTAGCTTAACCGCTAAGATCTTTACCGCTATTGTTGTGCTCAAAAGTCAGTTGGCAGTTGTTCTTTACAAAATTCTGCCAAAATCTCGTGTTAATATCGTTGAAAGATGTCAGAATTTCAAAATGGAGTGCGAAACCCTGCATATGTATGTAGATAATTTATCAAAATGAACAAACATTCAGCTGTCAACGTTTCCAAATTAATGAACTAATAGTAGGTGACTTGGATTAATTGTGAACAGGTTTGTGTGTATTAGGTTACAATACATAATGTATTCTGTGTACATTTGGCATTGATGTTGTATATTTTAACCAGAACAAATATGGTCGCGGAAATTGTTAATTATTCTGTGTTTGTTTGATTTTTCAGTTGTGTAAAGATGTAGATAGAAATATATAACATCTGAGAAAAGATCTAACTATCTAATTTCTTTCTATCTAACTAATATTTTAGATGTGAAAGTTTGAGATGATGGATTGAAGGATGTTTTTGCTAATCTTTCACACAACAACTATTGAATCGTTTTAAGTGAAAATTTGATTTTCATAAGATCCTGATATTACGTTCCCATGGGATAAAAACATAACTTCTCGCGGCCAACCCCGTGGGCATAAGCTAGTTCACCGTATAAGTAACAAATAAATCGATGATAGTGAAATAACTATACACCCAATTTCAATATTATACTCGATTAATATTATTATTATATTATTAAAACAGCACTAGCTTATGCCAGCCACGTAGCGTAAATACCGGGATAAAAATATTTTCTTAATCCAGGTTAAAAACTATATGTGTATTAGGTTACAATACATAATGTATTCTGTGTACATTTGGCATTGATGTTGTATATTTTAACCAGAACAAATATGGTCGCGGAAATTGTTAATTATTCTGTGTTTGTTTGATTTTTCAGTTGTGTAAAGATGTAGATAGAAATATATAACATCTGAGAAAAGATCTAACTATCTAATTTCTTTCTATCTAACTAATATTTTAGATGTGAAAGTTTGAGATGATGGATTGAAGGATGTTTTTGCTAATCTTTCACACAACAACTATTGAATCGTTTTAAGTGAAAATTTGATTTTCATAAGATCCTGATATTACGTTCCCATGGGATAAAAACATAACTTCTCGCGGCCAACCCCGTGGGCATAAGCTAGTTCACCGTATAAGTAACAAATAAATCGATGATAGTGAAATAACTATACACCCAATTTCAATATTATACTCGATTAATATTATTATTATATTATTAAAACAGCACTAGCTTATGCCAGCCACGTAGCGTAAATACCGGGATAAAAATATTTTCTTAATCCAGGTTAAAAACTATATGTGTGCCAAACATCCAAATACGTACAGCCGTTTCTGTGTAAAAGAGTTACAAAAATCCATCATCACAAACTTTTACATTTGAGTGCAGTTTTACAAAACTGTTGCAGATGTTGGTGGTGTTTTTCTTTCTTTTAAATTGTAATGTAAATCGTCTTGATCTTACAAAGAGCAATCACATTAGTGACCCTGCTTTCAGCCACGCAAGACTGACGGCGAGTTTTAAACTTTGAGCGCAGTAGATTTATTTATTTATTTTATTTATTCATCAACTTAACCTATCATTACAGGGCAGTTTGTCCTAATGCGACAGGTCAGAATGATAGATGTAACAATGTATGTACAGAAATCAAAATAATTAGGTATTCAGGCAACAATTTTCAAACAGTTTTCCAATGTTGTGCTATAAGTTTCAATGTGTGTGCATACCAAACTCTTTGGGCTGCATGCATATAACACAAAGCATATAACATGCATAATTATAGTACCAGAAAAACAGTTTCAAAATTGCTGCCTGCATACCTAACTGTTTTGGTGACTGTATTATGTAGGTTTATGGTCGTAACACTGAAACTATTGCACAAATGTTCAGATAAACACGATTACAATTTCATGACCTTGTATGAACATCCCTGAGGGTGTTATTAGCACAGATAATACAGAAAGTTTGTAATACCAAATAATATAAGCGTTTGTTTATTAATCCCAGGAACTTAAATTCTGTTGAATATAAAACACTCTTCCAAATCCTGAATGAAGTTGAATAAATCTGTAAGACGTAATTACTATCAGAAAATATTTTACTAAATCAAATTGGTAAGGCACTTGGTCAAAATTTCATTTACTTCAGAAAATCAATACCTTTTTGTTTACTG
The DNA here is from genome assembly GCA_943136025.2 of Agrotis puta. Taxonomy (NCBI): domain Eukaryota; kingdom Metazoa; phylum Arthropoda; class Insecta; order Lepidoptera; family Noctuidae; genus Agrotis; species Agrotis puta. Next base: position 14,453,016 of record OW964169.2, on the reverse strand, counting down.
CAAACTTTCTTCAGATTAATGTGGAAATCGGCACAGATGCTTTACTTTCTTTACCGTAAAAAGCTATTTAATAGTTAAAAGCAGGTAGGAATCAGGCTGAAACAGATTACCTACAGGAATACCGCAATTTGCAATTAATCGTCGCTTTTAAAGTTTCCCTGCGGTGAGTAACTTTTTCTACCTTTTACGAGCTCGCTGCGGATAATCCACGAAACAATGGCTGCCACTTTTACCTCAATATATGGCCATTGAACAAGCTACATACAATAGCGGCTTGGATTAAGGACTTCACACAAAACCGCTCTCACACATTACTACTTTTTTTCTGAGCCTTTTAACTTTGCCTGACGGGTACACAACCAACACTCAGTCAACACAAAGGAGGTTTTCCTTTTCAGAAGTTGTGTTGAAGCGGAAACGATGACGAACAACAATGTATGGGACACATCGTCGGTGGCCCGTGTGGAGGTGCTCTAAGTGAACAACGTAAGAGCGCACGAAAAGAGCTCATTGACTAAAGTACCCTCGACAAGGCCGTCGGACAAGGTTAAGATGTTCATCTCACCTTGTTTGAGATCGCTCAGACACGAGTACCTACCTACATCCTAAAGGAAATTACTAACTATCTGCAAACGGAATAGAAATGAGGAAAACGGAAAACATCGTGGGAAAAGTGGTTGCGTCCTTGCTCCGTGTTACTATATGTTATAATTCTAAGTTATTTCTCGGATTTGTTCAAGTTCTATAGAGGAACAGTGTATAAGAAGGTGACGCGAGATATTATGGGAAATCACACACTTAAGGCAAACTTAACACAATACTCACGTAGCGCAAACGCCAACAGGACGCCATTTGTTAATCGCCGCTTGCAAACGAGGTCCTGATGGCGCTTGCGCTACGTTAGTGTTGTGTTAAGTATGCCTGAAGACTGTATGTCCCCATTATACCTCGAGTCCCCATCTTATACGCTGTTCCTCTAATATTAACAATGACGTCATAACAGCGATAAGAATGTCTAAGCTTCGCGTTTTACATTCCTAAGGAAACAATCACTCATATTATAACTTAAGAAATTTCCATTTCCACGCAAAGAACGTTTACTTGGTTTCCATTAATAACTAAGAAATGCTAAAGCAAAACGTAATTTTTAAGACTAACATTAAATATTAATTGGTTTATTTTATGAAAATCATTTCTAAAAGTAAAATGAACTAGAGTTTATATTCCAAGCAGATTAGAGGATAGAATGAGATTATCCAATTTGATTAAAATTATAAACTTTGATTACAATAAAACAAGAACCAACCATCAAAAGTTATTTCAGGGAAGCATTTTCAGGTTTTGAACCTTATTGTAACCCATTATAGTGTAGGTAGGTAAAGGTTCGCTCCCTTTAAGCTAAATCTATTAGCATTCCATAGCCAGATGTCGGAAACTTCATGATCTGAACTAAGTTTTTGTTATTGGAACATTGTTCAAAACTCTCCACTTCGCTTGTTATCATCACGAAGTTCTTAGACCTATTTATGTCTCTTATTTGAATATGAATTCACCTAAACAAATATTAAGAGTTAAATAAATTTATTCTTCCATCTTTGTTAAAGTTACGTCTATTTAGCTCTAATTAAGTTCTCTTCAAAATATTTACACGACTCTTTAAGTAATTGTAACTTAATAATTTCTTTTACAAAAACGTACTCGTACTTTGTTCAGTAAATATTAGTCCGTTGAAATTTACTTTTTAATACAATAAAGAAAAAGCACTTTTTTTAAATGAAATGGGCAGAGCGGGAGGGACTGTCAAACTCGTACTGACCAAAATCTACGATGTCCTACAATGGCCCTTTACGTTCCAGGGTTACGGTAATTCGTAATTCATAAGTCCTGCAACCCCGTAATTCATAAAGCCTGTCGGGACAGGCTTTGGCCCTCTAGAGGGGGGCCGTCATTTTTGCTGACACTCTTTGAGGCGCGCGTGGAACACAACGCGCCGTCGACCCGGGCATGGTCCATGGTCGGACAGCGAGTTGCCCATTACTCGCTGCCCGCATGCTCGCGCCTACGGTGGCCGGAGATCGTCTGCCGACGTCCGTCGCCCTGGGCGTCTAACGCTGCGGCTGGGGTGGAGGGATGACGCTGTCCTCTCCCTCGCGCGTCCCGCCTTCTCCTTCGCGAGCATGACGGCTTTGCAGAAGGTAGCGACCGCTTCCCACTCTGTCTCGCCCCGCAGCATGACCTCGACCAATGCCGGGCGTGAGAGGTCTCCGCCTACCGCCGTGAGGACACGACGGTGCTCTGCCCAAGCAGGGCAGTCCTGCACCGTATGCTCCACCGTGTCCTCTGAGCGATCCTCGCAGTGGTGACACCCAGGTTTCTTTCCTCCTTATCCGACACAGGTACCTCCCGAAACGTCCGTGTCCGGTCAGGACGCCGTGACGCCTATCCAGTCACTCTTCAAAGAGGGGTCTTACCGCCGCGATTGCGGCGTGTCGGAAGATAAAGCACTTAATAGTAAAAGCATTGACCTTAACAAAACTAAGTTCAGTGTGTATTAAGTCAACTAAAGGTATATTATTACCTCTAATATTAAAATTAGTCTAAGTTTCAGGCAACGTCAACTTGAATGACGTAGCCACTTAACCACGAGATAATACCTACAGCTTCTCTTTGCCGTGACGTCAGTAAGCCTAATTGTTATTGGCCTAAGAGACCCCTCTCTTAATGATTCGTTTGCATACGATCGAAACAGATGTATGCCGTAGTTTATCCGGTTTAAATCCCTCCCAATTTCTGCTCATAAATATTTTTCAGACGTGTCACAATAATTATTTATCATGTTCCGCGTCTGATTAGGATATAATCAGATTAAAGATACCTTATTTTGAGAATTCGGAAGCTACAGAGGTGTGACTGTAAACAAGTAATAAATTATTTTCGTAGTAAGTAAATTTTTTTGTCAAGTGACGGGAGAAAGTAGGCTTTTCATTATATTTTACACTAGCACTTTGCCCGCGACTTCGTCCGCGTGGGTTACGTAGGTACTTTCTTGATTCCCCCTTTTCACCCCCTTAAAGGTTAAATTTACTTCATAGCTCAAAATGTTTATAAAATGTCCTTTATTCATTAGTTTCATTTCACTAAATATATATTTTATATATTAAAAATATATAAAATATAATTAGTAAGTAGTAGTAACAAACACAAAAAAAGAAAAAAACATTTAAAAAATATAAAAAATAGCAAAAGGTAGGCTAGAGGAACAACAGTAAAATCAAAGATTTTAATAAAATTCAAGCGGATGGTACATAGCCATAACCAGTTTTCTGCTGCTTAGGAATGTGGTAAAACTCTTTAAACCTATGGTTCCCTAGTCCTGAAGTATTGCAACCTCCCCCAACGCAAACCACTCAATGGTAACTACAGCTTTCAGAATAAAAATATCTATCCTATCGTCTGTGGTAACTAAGCTACCAGTAGACATCTTGAAAGAGTCGTAAAAAAAAAATACGTTAAAAAAATTCAAACGAATGACAGATGGCGTCTCCCCCAAACAGCACTCATCAAAAAATTCTTTCTATACAACAATTGTCTACATTTAACACTTTTCTTTTATATCCTGTAAACTCATACTATCCTAGTAATTGAATATCGGAGTCTCCCTCAAAGCATCGCGCGCCTTTGCTCAGCAGACTGGGTGCAGCTATGTTATTAGATATATCTATTTCCCAGGATAAAATATAGCCTATACGGATTCGGAAGAATCCCTCTAAGTAATGGTAAAAGAAATTTTGAAATCGGTCCAGTAGTTTTTGAGCCTATTCAATACAAACATACAAAAATACAAAGGTTTCCTCTTTATAATATTAGTATAGAAGTATAGAAGTATAGAATAGTATAGATATATAGATTCAAATTACACTTTTGTATTTCAATATAATATATAGCAGGAAAAATAGATGTGCATAGCTATTATAGAAAACTGAAATTATTACTGTAAAATATTGATATTCAGCTGCATCTGGTTCGACTGGAAGCCGACCCCAATATAGTTGGGAAAAGGCTAGGCAGAAGATGTTAGCTTTTATAGAAAACCTAGTAGCACTAAGAAACCTCAGGAAACCAGACTAAAACACAGACATAAAACCAACAAGGACCCATTTGTTGCGTCTTGCACAATACTGCAATAATTTCGTTGTCCACATTAATTCCGGTGGCATCGTCATATGACGTTGGTTAGCCGCAGCGTCCGTGCTCGGAACCCCAAGTATTGTTCCTGTGTGCACACACGTCGGCCACTGTCGTCCACTGTCACCCAATGCCGTCCACTGTCGCCCTGCGTCCATGAGACACCTAATTTCCGTGCCGTTCGTGACTACACGTCCACATTTCACCGAACCGTGTCTGAATAGTAAATTGTTAACAGTGTCTGTAGCTCCGCAAACAAATTGTGGATTAGCATGGAACATTGTGAAGTTCAGCAGAGACGTCCCAAGAGGGATCGAAGCAAATGATACTTGAATGCATTTAGACGTTCCTACGTATCTAGCGAAGATAGTAAGATTCAACTGTCGTAGGTAATTTGCGTTTCGTGTATACAAATGTCTTTGAACCGCAGTGTTTGTCGAAAACTTTTCCCGAAAATAAGTTCGTCAGTCTGAATACTGAATACTTTGTCAGTTTGTTGTGAAATTAACTTGCATTATTCTTATTTGTTTAGAAACTTTCTGTCTGTTTGTGTCAGCTTTACCGTGGCCGAAATTCGACCATAAAACATTTAAATTTTAAGTAGGAACGTTAATGAGGTTTTATTCTCAAATGGTATCAAGGGTATTGTTTTTGATACTTTTTTTTTACCATGAACAATTTTTTACTTCATATTCAGTATGTGTTAAACCGTCAAATGTAAGGTAGTGACTGTGAGTACTCGGCGATTTTTAAGTGTGCGAACATACGGTGACACCTACGCGAAATAGCTCATCCAGCCGTAAGTACTCGAACTTACTCGTGCGTCTATCATTCATTTTACCTAGATTTGTGCCAATATTGCACAAACCTAAGGTAAAATTTCTAACTAATATTACACAAATCTAAGTTAGCGCGAAGTATTGATTATTCTTACATTTATAATTATGTAAATACATACTTGTTACTGTCGCGAAACATATTTTCAAGTTACAACCTGACATTGACTTGAAAATTGCAAGAAACACAAGAAAATTTGAATTTCTCGGGACACTGCTACGCAATCATCTTAAACAAGCTACTTGCTTCGAACGTTTTCGTGTTACTCTTAATAAATAATTCATTGGCAATACAGACCTTAGACAAGTTTGTATAAGAAAGGGATGCGAAGGATCCTTTTAGTTAATTGCTATAATTTGCCAGTTGTTAGCTCATTCAACAAACAAAGTGTTGTAGGATACACATATAATATGTATCTTACAACACTTTGTGTTTATTACAATAACCTACTGTATACCAAAAAGTAGTTCCGTTTTTTGGTCTGAGTAGAGTATAAATCTTGTGGTTTCCTTCGTCGATTTAATTTTATGTTAATCCAAATAAAAATTAATATTAACGCGCGCACAGGTTGATCATAAAGTTAAGCCACACTTGAAACGGTGGGTTCGTAGATGGATGACCGACCAGTAGTTACATACCGAGGTCAAATACAGAGGTCTGACAATTATGACACTAGTAATAACTGTGTTCTGGGGGTCAAATAGACAGGCAGTCTTTTCTGTAGGTATTAGTATTCATCGATAATCGGTTTGACAGGAAGCCGACCTCAACATATCTGACAAAGGATCACCTAGGTGAAGATGATTCGAAAAGGGATGGGACAAGTTGATCAACGATAAAAGCCATGGCTTTTGAAAATGTTATATCAAGAAGATGTCACAATCCTTTTTGCTTATCACAACAATCAACCTAATATATCCATGGCATGATTATTAATGCGATTAATCTACGTGTCATTTACTTGACGCGTCTGCGATAGTATGTCTACGTTCTTGTATTTTCTTTCTTTCGCCACATAACGAATACGTGTTTCTATTTTTATGTGGGATCGATGACATTCTGTCGTTCTAGCAAGAGAATCGATCGACAGCAATAATTTATACCCGAGAACTAGGTATTAACTTGTTTGTTGAGTTACTCGTCTAGTCGTCGGCCATTCAACCTTAATAATCCTTACTGTTCAAAGCTCTTGAAAGTTAATAAATTAAAAAATGTTAATAACGGATTCATAATTTGGGGTCGTTTTTTAATAAAAAAGACTTGATATAGAGCCTCATGTTTTGTGATCGTTAGAGGGACTGCAGAGGATGAGGAACTGGTTACGATTTCTACTCCAAGTTATTTACTTTTTTCCATTTATAATACGTGCTCCGTTGATGGTAAAAGGGTCACCCTTAATTAGACAGATACGTTGGACTTCAAAAACTGGCGAACTGAGTATACTATCAGGCAGATATCTGTCTAAATCTTCAAAGATAGCAGATGTGATATTACAACGAAAAAACATTATTCTTGAAGTAAAGAATAAACTATCAGAAAATACAAAACGATTTATTACACGAAACCCACTAAAGCTACCGTTCAATCATGAATCCAATTTTGTCAAACAAATTAAACATACAATAATAACTTTAATTCTTCACACAAAGTGTAATTAATTACTTGTCAAAAGTGTATAATATGTCATTCCTGATTTATCACTGCGGGTCGTGCCTTTAAACCATTCATTTACACGGCCAGTGATTTATTTCGAAATATAATCATAAATAAAGAAAATAAAATTGCTCACAATGTTTTATTTGCAACATTTTTCTTTTTTTTGGTTTAGTGATAAATTAAACATTATTATTTGAATGTCAACCTGCCTTTCATTAGATTTTAATGAGAAACAAGGTTTGCAAGAAATTTTAGTTTAATTTATAAACTTTCGTTATGATAAGCATATCCCCTCTCGCGCCCGGCATTGGTCGAGGCCATGCTGCGGGGCGAGACGGAGTGGGAAGCGGTCGCCTCCTTCTGCGAAGCAGTCATGCTCGTGAAGGAGGAGGTGGGCCGCGTGATGCAGAGGACAGCGTCCTCCCTCCACCCCAGCCGCAGTGGTAGACGCCCACGGCGTCTGACGTCGCCAGACGATCTCCGGCCACCGTAGGCGCGGGCATGCGGGCGGCGAGTAATGGGCGACTCGCTGTCCGACCATGGACCATGCCCGGGTCGACGGCGCGTCGTGTTCCACGCGTGCCTCAAGGAGTGTCAGCATAATGACGGAGCCTGTAGAGGGCCATAGCCTGTCGGGGTCGCGGGACTTTTCCATTACCGTAACCCCGGTACGTAAAGGGCTAGTGAAGGACACCGTGGATTTTAGTCAGTACAAGTCTGACAGTCCCTCCCGCCCTGCCCTGGGTGGGAGGACTCATTTGATGATTTTACCACAAAAAAAAATTATAAGCATATCTAAATTTCTCTAAAGTTTATGTATTGGAAGGGAAGCCTCATTTTTCTTACTTGAACTGACACGCGCCATATTTTTGCTAGTACAGCTCGTGTCATATAAATTGCTAACCCTCCGGGTTCACTCGGGAATTTAAGGAGTTTTCAGTACCCCTAGAGATCAGAATTTTATGTTTACCTTCCATTACAATTTCTGGTAGTTTGAATTACTTATTTTATCCCTGTTTACACGCGTAGGTTTGGCACTCTCAACTTTCATGTAACATTGGACTTTACATATAACAAATAAAACGAAACAAATATTTGCACTTGTTCTCATGTATAATTAGGTCAGAACAGCTGTGTTTTGCACGCCCTAGGGGGCTAGCAGACCGCCAACTATTTCAACGTTTCAGGTGCGGGGGCATAATAAATTCTAACACTGTTGAAAACAAATACATTTAGCGCACGAATGCTCCACAAGGTTCATTAATTGACATGTATTTGCGCCAAAAACGTGTGTTGTTTTGATTATGAATTTAGTTTGCCTTTCATCGAGGGTCATATTATTTGAATGGTTAAATGCATTCAGTTTTTTTATTCAAGCAATACAATTTAGTATACAATGCTATACAGCATTAGTATTCATTCCCCTTTACGTTCTTTAAATGAATGTGTCCCAACAGAGGCGAAGGGGTTTCAGGAAATTGTAGGCCGAACTGAGTGACAAAAACAAAAAATCGAACGTGTGACACTAAAGCACAGTTTATTCGTTCCAATCAAGATATACGACGATATTTCTTATGCTAACATCCTGAACACAAATCACTGTGTTGTTTACCAAGAAAAGAAACATTGGGTTTATTTATCTCATGTTGCCAAAGTAGGATAAAAACTTGCTGAAACTTATATCCTGTTGTAGTTTACTCTAGTTAGATTACAAACTGTAATCGATTTAGTATTTGTATTTCGAACTTTTTTGATCTAAGTTCCTGAATTACGGTGATGCGATCTGTACGGATTTGAGTAAAATTCATTTACTGCTTCAGCACTGAAACGTGTACTTGTTCTTGATATTTATGCTGTGTCAGTACGAAGTATTTCGGAAAACTTAATTTGGAAAAGGGTAGGCAGAATAATAAAAGTGTATTCATAAACTGTCTAAGTTTGGTACTCCAAACTTAGTTTATAAATACAGTTTTATAATGACGTGGGTATACCTAAACGAATATCTGTAGTTTCCTGCTGCTTCCTGAAGAAGCAGAACACCCAAAAAACACGTAATTGATGGTAAAACAGCGAGGCGTAGCTTCGATATACCACGGAGAAGATGGTAGATCAGCTTAGTGCCAAATTAAATTATAAATAAATCAATATTTATTGTAAATCAAAGTTATATGTCTAGTATATAAATTGAGACAACCTCAGTATCTTTAACAGGAGAATAGAAGAAAAGGTGGGTCATGCAATGAAGGACACCGACTGAACATTGCCTTGGTGCACAGCCTGCGGGCTTTGTGTCGTTTCTGTGTTCGTGATTGTTTGCAGGTTTCACGGATTTTCGTGTTCACTAAGAGTGCAATACCGTCGAGGACGACGGAGAGTCAGGAAGGCCGAACTGATAAAAGTAAATCGGTAACTGGAATCCCAACCCTACGCATCGTGGTACATCCCTAGCGGAGCGAGCAGAGACAAGGCGGGGTGAAGTATGTCAGCCCGGTGTGATTTGACATGACCGGCAAATTCAAGTTCCAACATGTTAATTATATTTTATTGAATGAATTGTGGATTCAGTATTGATTCAGTTTTCCATTTAACACTAATTATGTAGTAGTAATTATGTAACATTAGTATGTAGTAATTGAATTAGGAATCATGAACGATAGAAACAAAGTAAATTGTGGCTGGGCAGAGAGGGAATAAGGTCTATATTATACTAAACAACATCATTTAGCGGTCATATTTTCTTGCACTAGTGGTTAGCTAATAAATAATGTGTTACCTAATTAACACGCATTTTACTAAATTGATGCATTTAGAAATGGGACACGTAGTAATTAGTGATGTGCATCATTTATGGTTGCTACATTGTAAACATTAATTTGTTAATCACGTAAGACAATTATGTAACGAACAGTTAGGGAAAATAGTTCAGTCTATGTATTTAAAAAACGATTAGTATTATTTAGGTTTAGTTTTCTTAATACGTGGTAATAATAAGGGTAGAAATTAGTCGTCCTTGTTACATTACACTCATTTTCAAGAGCGAATTTCAACTTCAACAAACTTCAACACAAATCTGGCCTCATATTGTCATTAATTTCAATTTACGTTCACAATTATTTCACAAGATACATTTGGAACACGTTCTGGAAAACTAACTTTAAATTTTAAACTTTAATCACCTTCAAAAAAGGTGAAGGTTCTATGTTTCATTTATTATAGTTTTTTTTTTGCGTTCACGTTGTGCTAGTGACATCCTAGTTCGAACAATAAACTTGGGTACGCATAAAACTCAATTGGTTCGGTGCTTATTCATTGGTAAAACCCATCCTGAAAGGTGTCCTCAGTTTCTCCGTTGTTCTTCATTATAAAACATAATTTAGGGTGGGATTTACATAGCTAAGTAGAACGTTCTCATAAATTGTAACAACTTCAAAAGGATGTATCTGCACACCTGAATTTTCTTCAGCATTCTACGTACACAAAAAAGGATTAATTTTACTGTGTGATATTTCATGAATCCTAATATTAAAAGGTATAATGTAGGTAACAATTCGTTCTCATAAATCATGTATACCCTCGTCGCCTCGGGAGCTGAAATTCTTACGAAATGCGATGTTTTAATCTGGGAACAAAACCTATTGAGATGTTCTCACGAACCTTATCGTACCTACTGAGCTCACAATAGACTCTAAAATACATATACCACGGTATATAGGAATGTATTTTTAACCCTCCTCACAATTTGGTACCATTCATGCTAACGTAAGTCTAAAAATATATCGCAGTTTTTAATTTTCAAAGTCCATCCTCACACACATATTCATTAATACGTGTGAATGAACATTCTACTGCTTTATTTACGATTCCATACGAACGTATTTTCAAAATCTAACACTGTGTACACAATTTGCCTCGTCAAAGTATCGGAATACAAATCGAATGCTCGCTATTTCTCGATTCTCGCGCCGCACAACCTATTTTGAAAATGTTATTGTAATATTCTTTAAGAATTTCTTTGAGAAGGCTCACGGCTCTGGTAAAAGCCACACGTTTATCGTATGATTGAGTTATCAATCTATATGTCTGTCACACTCCACTTCAGAATTGCTTTTGGTAAGGAGTTATGTTGCTTTTTATAATGTATGTAGATCAATGTTATACAAGAGTACCTACAATGTTTATTTTGTAAGGACCTTGATATTTCGAAATTGAAAGATTAAGTTGGGGAATGTAACAGATTTTCAACTTGATTGCTTTTGGCAAATGTTCTGTTTTAAGGGAAAAATCACACATACATCATCCACATAGTATACTCTGTCTACGTAAAGAATGGTACTCACTGGTGATCAACAGTAAGTGCCCGCCGGGGCGGAGCGACCAACGCTACAGGCCACGCCGCCTGCACTAGAGACTCCCTCACGAACTGCTCCCACGAAGGTGAAGTTCCTGCGACAAAGAAGGCTGGTTAGTAAAAAGTTTCATTTACAAAACAAAAAAACAAATACAGTTTCAAAATATATTTGGGACCTATTGTTCCGATACCGTCGCGTCGTGTCATTCATTATCACTTATCTACATCGCTACCTGATGTAAGTGGCGTTTGCAAGGCGAAATTAGGCAAACGCGTGTCCTGGGCCTGTAGACCAGTAGCAAGCGTTTTCGTTCCGGTCGTTATAAAACGCACGGTATAAACTTGACAATCTATTAAAGACCACCAAGCGTTTATGTTTACGCTTTACGCTTCTCTAGCTTGTACACCGGTCTCGCTATTTCGGAGCTGGAGCGTTGACATTCGCGATATGGAATTGTATGAGGCGAAGATACACAGACAGCGTTCGTTGTTTGAACCGCTGCTAAAAGATGAAGTGGGCAGGGCAAACCGGAGCAACAAACCTTTTTCTTAGACCTCGATCTCTTTCATATTCCTAGCTACTTGCTCTGTGAAGTGAATATATTTTGTAGAGTGAAGAAAAACAGGATGCCATCATCTTCCTAGCCTTTTCCCAACTATATTGGGGTCGACTTCCAGTCAAACCAGACGCAGCTGTATATCAGCATTTTATATGGAGCGACTGCCTGTCGGACCTCCACAACCCAGTAACTGGGTAATAGGATACCCCATGGTAAGACTGGTTATCAGACTTTACAGCTTCTGACTAACAGTAACGACTGTCAAAGATCTACAAATGACAGCCGGGACCAACGGCTTTACGTGCTTTCCGAGGCACGGCGGAAACTCGCTATGACAGATGGTCACTCATCCACAGACCAACCACGGCAAGCGCGGCTTAACTCGGAAGATCGGCCTGCGCGGCTGTATTTATTTAGCCACGAGCTCCTAAGAAAAACAGGATGTATGTAACCGTTATTAGAACACGTACTCCAATGAAATTGGCTTGAACTCTTGGAGTAACTAAGTAAGCAATAAAAACATTCAAGTAGCTTCCTACTTCGAATATATTTCGCATGTACGCTTCTCTTCCTAAAGTTTAGAGCAATCGAGGAAGTTAGCTACATACAAATTTCCAAGGACCACATAAAATATAGGAACTTGAAATTAGATTTTACAATTGTTTTGAAGTAATAAATTACGTTTGGAAAGGATTACAAAGAATAAAAAGGGTAGGTTTATGTAATGTGTCTTTGTTTTAATAACGAAACACTAGTATTTTTAGAAAAGGAGTGAAGGAATCATGGCTTCTCTTTTTTATTTCAGCAATTGGAGTGAAGGAATCATGGCTTCTCTTTTTTATTCAATTTTCACGCATATAATAGAAGATTAATAAATTATTCGAATACGAAATACCTCGTCACTCTCATTAAGGTGCTCTGTCACCAGGAGCATTCGCGGATAATGTAACAAATGAGGCTCACCGGACACATTAAATACGATGTTACAAGTTATGCTCAATTTTCCTCCATCACTGATGTAAACCTCTCTGTAACGTTACATTACAGGCGAATGATCCCGATGGGGAGCACCTTTACGAATACATACAAGTTGCACTGTAACGCTATTAGTATAACGTGCCTCATAGTTTAATTGACAACTAACCACCGTTTACAGGCCAATTTAGTAATTATACGTACTGACTTCATACTGTAATAATGAGAAACCGACCAAATGCTACTACAATGGAATCGATACCATGTTGATGATAACGATCAATAGTTGATAGGTAGTTTGCCTTGTAAGTACATATTTGCTTGTAACAGTAGGTAAGTATTTAGGCTATTTGGTTTTCATATAAGTAAATATGTTAATTAAGTAGTTTTTCTAATTGATTATTAACTTTAGTTTGTATATGACTAATGACTATTACGAATTCTAATACAAACGGAAATAGGAATTACTTTTTTAAAATTATTTATACGCATGTGTTATATAATTAATAATATAACATGTGTTTGTTATTTATAGCAGTTTAACGTTTCAGCTTAGAGAAAATAGAGGTCCAACATAATTCGCTTCAATTACAGCGCTCGAAACTGTTTGAATTAGAAAAAAAAGGTCCACCAAATTCCTCTGCATGTTCGCCGTTCAAAACTATTTCATTCCGACATTGAAGTAGCACACAACACGAGTCACACGACGAACTCGATCCTTGACCTAGCCGACACGACTCGTGTTCAGGAACTGCGCAGCCAATTTTACCATTAATTGAGTTTTCGGCTTTTAAAGCCAATCGTCTCAAAGTGCGCCGGTCCGATCCAATTTAAACCTAACACTCCTAACACTAGTGACTGTTTCTCCACTTTGTGGGACTAACACATGTACATAGAGTAGAGATTTTTTTTTTAATTATTCCACAACTATCACACATCGCCATCTAGTCCCAAGCTAAGCTGAGCTTGTGTTATGGGTACTAGTCAACTGATAAACATACTTATATATTTCTAAATACATACATATTATAGATAAATTACACCCAGACACAGAACAAATGATCGTGCTCATCACACAAACATTTGTCCTGGGTGGGAATCGAACCCACGACCTCCGGCATAGCAGTCAGGGTCACTAACCACTAGACCAACAGGCCTGTCAAGATTGGGCGGAATGAATGAAGGCTGATCAGCTCTAAAATAAATACAAGTCGAAAAGTACGAAAAAAAAGTATTTTTGTCGACAGTATTCGTCTTCGAATACTACCGTCCGCGTAATCGCTTTCTCCCTCTCTCGATAGTGGTAACTTTCAAGAAGGCATTAATTAGATCATTCTGACGAACCAATTTGAACATCTTGACAATAGCCAGGAAATTCCATTTACCCATCTTTTGTTATTTCGTTGTTTATGTTTATTAGGTTCGTTCAGTCCAGCAAGCTGAACTAAAGAGGGATATTAATCGTTCACAGTGTTACCTTGTTGTAGTTAATTTTCATTTCGTTCAGTTATAAAATATAGCGTGCCGTGTACCGTACTATAAGTACTTTTTGTTTTGCTTCGAGGGTGTATAGAAATGGCTCAGTATATTCCAGATAAAGGAGATAGAACAGTGTGGCTTATTTAGTGTTCATTTTATATAATGTATTATTTCGAATGTAAAGGTGACAGACATACTACCTAACGACATGCGACAATTGAAATGCTCAAATTTATTTGAGTATTGCTTTTTTATCGTGTTAAAATCATCATCAATGAGTTCTCCCACCCAGGGCAGAGCGGGAGGGACTGTCAGACTCGTACTGACTAAAATCCACGGTGTTCTTCAATAGCCCTTTACATACCGGGGTCACGGTAATTCATGAGTCCCGCGACCAAATTGAAGGGCTGGAAACAAACAATGCGACGAGCCGAAATTTTTGCATAGACAGAACAGAGAAACGGTTTAATTTTCTATTCAGTCGAAATAAATAGAAATGGTAATGAAATAAAAACAGAATCAAGTCTGGTTTTCACACCGTATTATTGTACTGTCTGAAAAATTTAACAATTGGAAATCAAATCGCAAGTCGTAAAGACCTTTTTCAATTACAACTTTTGTGCTGACTAGTAAAATACAGTTTTTACTCTGCAATTAAATTTGTATAAGAGAAGTACAACGTGCAAAATACACTTCAATTAATGTTAGTTTAGGATAGTACATTCACCTACGCAAGTACAGTTTAGTTACCATGCTTATTTAGGATTGTTAGCGGACTCAAAGGGCAATAAAGATTCCCTTATCAAAACACAGCAACAAAGTGCGCACAGACCAAATATTGGAACTGGCTAAGAGCTGAGCCAGCCAATCAGTGCCGCCCATTAAACAATTTTCTGTCGATAATGGCTAGGGTTATTATATGTGTGTGTACAGAAACAACAAACTGTGTATGAACATAGATGTAAAGTAGAAAAAAATAGTTTTTCAAAAAACTTTTTAACAGAGATGTCAATAAGATTTCTAACTTCAGTCAAATCTAAAATCCACGGTGTCCTTCACAAGCCCTTTACATACCGGGGTCACGGTAATGGGTGAGACCCGCGGCCCCGGCAGGCTTTGGCCCTCTACAGGCCCCGTCAATATGCTGACACTTTTTGAGGCGCGCGTGGAACACAACGCGCCATCGACCCGGGCATGGTCCATGGTCGGACAGCAAGTCGCCCATTACTCGCTGCCCGCATGCCCGCGCCTACGGTGGCCGGAGATCGTCCTGTGACGTCCGACGCCGTGGGCGTCTACCACTGCGGCTGGAGGGAGGACGCTGTCCTCTCCCTCAGGCGGCCCGCCTCCTCCTTCACGAGCATGACTGCTTCGCAGAAGGAGGCGACCGCTTCCCACTCCGTCTCGCACCGCAGCATGGCCTCGACCAATGCCGGGCGCGAGAGGTCTCCGCCTATCGCCGTCGTGAGGACACGGCGGTGCTCTGCCCAAGCGGGGCAGTCCTGCACCGTATGCTCCACCGTGTCCTCCGGACGATCCTCGCAGTGGTGACACCCAGGCGTTTCTTCCCTCCCTATCAGACACAGGAACCTCCCGAAACTTCCGTGTCCGGTGAGGACCTGCGTCATGCGGAAGGTAAGGACGCCGTGACGCCTATCCAGCCACTCCTCAAAGAGGGGTCTTACCGCCGCGATTGCGGCGTGCCCGGAATCTACGCAAAATAATAGATTTGAAGAACGTTTCATTGTGAAAATATTGCAAAATCTATCTGTAACGTTCCCATAGTGGATTACGTTTTTTCTGTGAATATAGAGACAGACAAAAATAACTATCACAGAGAGTCGTAGCTAAAATGAAATCAGAAAACTTGCGCTTTTGCAAACTTGTCGCACCTACGTACACAAAGAAAGCAAGCTTGCCACATCTATCTATTCTTAAGTCTGTGGTGTGAACAAAGAATGTAGTTTGCACTACGTGGCTTGGATAAATGGGCTGTTAGAAAATACCGCCGGAACTCTCTCAATAAAATAGCGTGTATTATGCGATATTTTTTAACCGATGACTACAGTTATTATTTCTTCCTGTTCTTCGCTTTTTTAAAAACTTATGTTTTATTATTTTGCTTTCAACTGTTCACTCGGGGTAAATAGTTTATAATTTTTTTTTTTGATTCATACAATTTTATATTTAAACAACAGCATAACTTGATTGAATTTAAATATACTTTCGTGCTTTTTGAACATTTACTGCTTATCTACCCGTAATATTGCAGTATTTATTTAGCGTCCTAAAAATACGGCCCGACGATATAAAAATCGGAAAAAAATTCTGTATAATAGTAACATTAAAGAAATGTTTCAATATTTTGTCGCCACTGTATCACCAACGATGAAAGATTACCGACCTAGAAGGAAGCTAACAATAGCTTTCTAATGGCAAAGGTTGACACCGGCTAACATTGCTCTAGATAGACATAAAAATTCAATAGAAAATGGCTGAATCTAAAGGTAAATGATCATTTACTTCTTTTAAATATCAGTGAAATAGAAAAATTCTGCGTTAGAATTTTACCTTCAAATATTTTTCATGATAGATATTTCCATGCTTTATAGCTCTCCGTGGCCTCATGTTACCTACTACATTTACATAATTCAGTAGACAGAATTTAGGTCACGCGTAAAAACCAAGGTCAAAACAATTGTATTCATTATTTTCAAGAGCAGAAGGTTAAAAATATGTTTTCAGCACGCAGCGCAATTAATTCAGGTATGCGTTATTTATACAACAGCCACAAGTTCAAAAAGCAAAGTTTCAAGGTAACATTACTTTTCGCTTTACTTTTGGTAATTCCATAGGTACGGAACTTTGGTAATTATTAATTGGAATAACTTGCACCAAAAACGGTGATAATGAAACATCAAAGTTTTATTTAAGCTTTTAATTATTACACTTAGGAATAATAATAATGTTTGTTTTAGTTAAATGTTCGTTTCGTTGTACTAGGGTCGCATAAAGTGTCAGCTGCTTGCATTCCCGCGTGCGAGGCGACGTGACAGCGGTAGGTCTCTGTCCCACATACGTACAATGTACGGCACTCTTGTGAGCCATGCATCATTTGAGTATTGTGTTGCTTTCTTGTTACAATTTTTGGACTTTTAAAACTGTGGTACACTTGTCAGTGTCGCTTTTAATAATTATTGTTTTCATTTTGTTTATAACGGCAGTCAATACCATTTACAATAATTGGGAAAAGGCTTTTCGTTGATACATGCGCCATAAAACATGTAAATAAATATCTTAATAAATCTCTAAACAATTAGGATGATATAAAATGGATTACACCCCAATGGATTGAAAGTAATTGGCTGACAACATAAAACATTGTGTCCCCAATCAATAATGTGACTTTGAGCGGAAAATAGAATACTTATCTTGTTTGTCACCCCACCGAAAGCTTTCTGTCTACCAAATAACGAAACAAAGAATGCTCTTCGTTTGTTTTGGAAAGTTTTCAAACGTTTTTTTTTTTATTTCGACCTTTCAAATTTATTTAAGCTATGTATAAAGAATTCAACACACTCAAGCAAGAATTTCTATTGGTTACAATGATTAAAACGCAATTCTTGCAAGAAAAAACCCTAGAGCTTTTTCTTATTAAATACTTTCTCAGTGGATTTTCACACTTGATTAAATAATAACCTTTGGACCGCAATAGATTCTTGTTTTCGGAACAAAATAATTTCGAACCAAGTTTCACAAATATTCTTAAGAAAACTTGTAGGTGTTCCAGTAAAATTGAGATAAGAGCGATGTATATTTAAAATCCCCTGGCAGTTACAAACATAAAATATTTTAATACACGTTTAAAATATCTTTTGAAAAACAAAAACATGATGTTTTAGTTAAAGAAAACTCAGCTAACATAAGAAGGTTGTTTTGAAGTATAATTAAAATAAAGTAGCAGAAGTTTTGCCTCAGAAATGCATATTTTATTTTAAAGAAACCCTGACACTGTCAGCCTCAGAAAAGTAATAGGAGTTGCCACTTTACGTTCCATTCCTAGAGGAATAGCAATACTTTTGCGTTAAAATATTCCCCGCAAACAAATTGGAACAGTTCGGTGGCTAGATTTGTACAAATTCATGTTATAAATTGCAGATTGAAGTTTATGTGCCCACACATGCTGATATTGTATCATAATTAATGGTACTGGAAATTGTTTTAAAGCTTGAATAAAATATTGGCTGTTAAACTCAGAGTTACGCAAATAAGTCTTGTGTAATGGCTTATCAAATGAAATAGGGATGATGGCATTTAAGACATCACAGATAGCGAACAGATTAGTTCATCGTTAGCATAACTATGTATTTTCAGATTACCTAACGCACATATACTTATCCTTATTAGCATTAAATGTAACTATGTCTACGATTATGGTCGCGGGACTAACGAATTACCGTGACCCTGGTACGTAAGGGGCTAGTGAAGGACACCGTGGATTTTAGTCAGTACGAGTCTGACAGTCCCTCCCGCCCTGCCCTGGGTGGGAGGACTCATTTGATGATTTACAACGATAAAAAAAAATGTCTACGATTATCAAAAAATTAAATGTGCAAGTCACATACGCAATTAGCACCTTTTTTATCATGGTAAAATCTTCAAATGAGTTCTCCCACCTAGGGCAGAGCGGGAGGGACTGTCAGGCTGTTACTGACTAAATTCCACGGTGTCCTTCAATCGCCCTTTACGTTCCGGGGTCACGGTCATTCGTACATTCCCGCGACCCCGCTTAAGAAGATTACAAACCGAATATGTATGATTTCAATTAACATTTTTATACTAAAGTATGTACACACGTGGCATAGCTTCTGCAAGGCTAGTCCAATTTCTTCCTTATTTTCATTTATTTTCTTACCACAAATCAAGGAGATAAGATCTTTTTTAAACTTAGGACTGGGACGGCGTACGCTGTAATACATTTTACCATTACAATTAAATAACAGGCTATTTCTACCCTCCTTCAGGAAGGGCAACGAAGGGTTTTTTTAGGGTCAATAAGTATGTTACTACCGCGTCTTAAACGCCTCAAGCAATTTGCTCATAAAGGATAAGATTCGTTTTAGGGAAAACATTGTATGACGTCACGATAGGAAATTGAATTTTGTAGCCGCAAGCTATCTTATTTAATATTTTTATAAAATTGAGACATGAAACAACGTAATTGGTTTTTATTTTTAACATCTTCAGAAAAGTTATCTACATGAGGCGGTAGCGTGAAAAAATATTTCGGGTAATAAAGTCGTTAAGTTTTTAAGTTTCAGAATAGATAAAGTTAGTTAAATAAAACACAAAACAGCATTTCCTTATGCGCTACAAAGATGTAGGGTCTACGCGATCGTAGCAAACATAGAGCTACGTCGTAACTTAGCTCGTAGCGTAGCGTGTCTACGTGATTACTTCTAATTTCAAATATATTTTTTTCTTGAACGTCCTTTTGAGATTATATGAAAAGTGATCTGATATTTTTATATTAGGTGTGTCTATTATCGAAAGTAAATAATAAGTAAGTAGCCTTAATTATATCAACAGAAAGTCACTCCACTAATATACACGAATACGTCGATACATTGTCACAGATACCTCATATACATTATTGTATAAATTATTGTGCTCAATATGCGAGGGGAACAGAGGGAAAATTTTATATAAAACGTTTCACTGTCCATCAGTGGGGGACAAATTGGGGGTGGGCATCGGGAATCATCGCTAAATATGTCCTAAGCATTTCGTTTCAAGACTGACAATAAATTGCTGTAGGTAATCAAATTGGTGGGTTTAAAAGAGCAAAATACTGGCTCTTTTCACCAAAATTAGTTTTTTTTTACCACTGTTAGAGTAGTAAAATAAAAATTTTGATGAACAAGTGAGCTATAGAGTCATTCAAGTATATTTCATGTCCAGATAAAGGATAAATGTTTCCTCGTAATGGAATTTCGTAATAATGATGCCATTGAGACAGTTTTGGCCAGGTCCGCTGTATTCTTTGCTGGTTGGTTTATGATAGAATTTGAAGAAATCCTGCAAAGACCATTTTTCAACAATATTTCATCTCAGCTCCAATTTCGTAAACCAAACAATCCTAATTTGAATGAAATTTAAGGTAATTTTAGGCCAAGTAGGTGGCACCAATTATGAAATAGGGGCTGGTCGCTAATATACTATAAACGCCAAGCCATTTATCAGTAATAAATAGGAGCCTTAAAGGGTTGTACCATATAAACTAGTTAAGGCTAATAAACCATATCCAGAAGCCACCATTTACGAGCCTTATACGGGTAATATACTTGGCATGGGTCAGACGGGTTTCAAGCAAATCAGCATAAAGGGTTTAATAGGCCAATATAGTAAAAATTACATAAAATACATATCATTAACGGGGCCTTGACCATAGCGTATGATGCTTACTCAAAGAAACACGGTTGGGTATGATGTATCCAAATGCAGATTGCAGACTGCTCATAGCTTTGATGACATCAACAATAAATTTCGAATCTATAGTAATGGGGTAATCAGTTAGATAAGGTATTGAAAAATAAATAAATTAGATAATATTGTTTTTCGTCGTAACTTGTTTTTGACTTACGTGCAAATACATTTTTTGATAATCTAACTGACGTCAGTTGACTGAATGAAAATTGAATTAGTACGTAGGTACTAATTGTGAAAATGGAATTAGTACGTACTAATTCCATTTTCATTCATCATACCTATATTACACTCAAGACTTTTATCAAATATATGATGTAATATTTTTTTATATTAAGTATTATGTAATTATTTTATTTTCATTTCTTTTAACTTTATCTTTCGATCGTTAAATTTTTATTCATATTTTTGTGCACCTGCCATGTTATCACTCCACTACCCTTGGTTGACTGGTAGAGAATGCCTCAGGCATTAAGTCCGCCTATGAACCATTTGTGTTGCATTAGGTTTAAATAAATAAATAAATGATGTGCTCTATAGGCTATTTTACTAAAATAAAAAAATATATCCGACAGATAGATTATCACAAAATATTTAACCCGAATTTTTTCTTCTGTTACGTAAACCAAAAGTGACGAAGATACAACACTTCATAAAATCACAAAACGTCACTCGGTCGGTATTATTTAACAGGCGATATGACGTCACAAGCGTTTTATCTTTGTCAATATTCATTGATCTATCTATAGAAGCAAAAAATACAGGCTCATTATTTTTCAATATACCAACTGACTGACTAAACAGATATTCAATTTATTTATGCCGTTAACGACCTTATTAGGTACACCTCCTTAGCAGCAGTGTCACTAAACCAATGTTATGAGGCAATAAAACTTAGTTAGGTAATAAAATGAGATATCATAGCTACTCAGCGGTCATCATATTCACACAATTAAACTATATGTCCTGCTCCACATTCGCTACATAAAGTGCAGATCTTTTCATATCCATACTAATATTTATTCAAGCGCTATCTGCGCTTCATTTTCCTTTTTATCGTCGTTTCAGTGAAAACACTCGGTAATTCTATTCAAACAAAGATTTGATTGTTTTTTGTTTGCGCTGCATCCGAGGATGTGGGAGGATACCGGTACAAGCCGGATTAAATGCAGATATGCAAAGTAGAAACAATTTTCTCTTATGTCCGTTTGTCTGTTTTTAAATGTTAGTGTTGACATACATTGCATACATTGAAACACAGAAAAGTTTTGTTAACCTTTAACTAGCTCCTGCCGGGGTCGCGGGACTTTCCCATTACCGTAACCCCGGTACGTAAAGGGCTAGTGAAGGACACCGTGGATTTTAGTCAGTACAAGTCTGACAGTCCCTCCCGCCCTGCCCTGGGTGGGAGGACTCATTTGATGATTTTACCACGATAAAAAAAAAACCTTTAACTAGCTAACAGCAGAATGCTCTATTTTTGAATGTCTGTGCAAAAATGTTCTCAGAACGGACCACAATAGTTGGTATGCTCTGTATATAATAATAAATAATAAATATTCCACAACTATCACACAACGCCATCTAGTCCCACGCTTAGCAGAGCTTGTGTTATGGGTACTAGACAACTGATAAACATACTTATATATTTCTAAATACATACACATTATAGATAAATTACACCCAGACACAGAACAAATGATCGTGCTCATCACACAAACATTTGTCCCGGATGGGAATCGAACCCACGACCTCCGGCATAGCAGTCAGGGTCACTAAACACTAGACCAGGGGTGGCGAACCTTTATGGATCAACGTGCCATTTTTTGTAATGAAATGTTTAATGAGAGCATAAGTGTGCCATCCAATAATTTTCACCTAGTTAGTAAGTATTGGGAAAATAATAAAGCAATGCTAACAACTCCTCCGCACCGTAGCTAGGTTCACTCGCATTCGTTTCTTACATTTCATAGTGTATTACGTACTTTGTCGATCTGTGGCGTGCCCAAAATATTATATCACGTGCCATCAATGGCACGCGTGCCACTGGTTCGCCATCCCTGCACTAGACCAACAGTGTATTGTGACCCATCTTGCTCTAAATGCAGAAAATGTCTTTTATCCTTTATGATTCATACCGTTACCTATCTTTATACTGTTTGTAGAACAGTATAGTAGTTGAACTACTAATATTATTTTACTACATGTACTCTACGTTCTTGCGTTCTCTTACTTGGAATAAATACATACTGGAATACTCACTCGTGTTAATTCCATTTCTAAACCTAATGAATATAAGTGGTTGTACTTGCTCTGCAAAAGCACATAAATGTAGATTTACCGACTGCTGGAAGTCTTACTCGAGTATGAACACAACTTTGAGCAATTGGCTAATTAGGTACTGGAATCTTCGTGTTCCTTCGCATTTCTGTCACCATTCATTATGTCAAGTTAGTAAACGCTTTTTGTTTCCTATTATTAGTCGAAACAGCGTGATCAAATTAAGCGTTATAATTATCATGAGATAGATGTAGGTACTTTTTTCCTCAATATATTCGTGTATCATCAATAAAAAAGCTAGATTTTAAGGATTGGTGTGCCTAAAATACACTCCGAGATATAAATCTCGTTTTTTATACATTTGTACCGAGCAGGGATGATTAACTAGTACATTATCATTTAAAATTTTATACAGTTCCAAAGTGGTCGAAACCGCAATTTGCATAATTACGGTCAGTTAAAAGTTTATAAAACCATGATTTTAATATCAGAAAAATACAGTCTTGCCAGCCATATTACATTTTAAAAGAGCAATACAAAAATATTTTGTCATAAAGGTATAGGAAGAGAGAAGTTCCAAAATTAGGCTCTCACAAATAATATCGTGTGATGTTTTGGACGTTGACTGGTGAAATCTTGTCTATAACCTCTAATCCATTCAAGCCCGTACTACAACTCTATTGGAATTTTGTGGTTGGTGGAACATTCTAATTTTAAATAACACGTGCAACTGACTAAATACTCCCTACACATCTTACCACTGTACTATGTATGTTTTCTGTTTAAGTCAATTTTACGTTCAGAAGCGTCAACAACGGCTCGATACTTTTTGCCAAGCCCGTCACTGATCCCCTATGAGAGATTATTCAAAGAGAATTTAAGAGTTATCCGTCTCTTTTCACTCCATTGGGTGAAATGAGACAGTACGAAAGACGTTGAGTTGCCTACAGCTTGCAGACGAGTGGAAGTAGCTCAAAAAAAATCCAATCAGTAGTTAGTCTTGGTATTTTAATAACTTGATTTAATGGAAGTATTGTATTCTTTGTTTTCTTGTTAGGAAAAAAATACATATTTTATAGTGAGAGATTGTAGATCTTTTAGGGTTGTCACCTATCAACATGTTATTACAGTTTGATTACAAATTTCCCTGAACTTCCTTGGCCAGTTTGAGTAATGAGAACATTAAGTAAGTACTAGCATTACTTACTTATTACTTGCCTAAACTTCAAAGAAGAAGCTTAAAGGGTAACACTTTCCTGTAAAATGCCGGAAGGTTTTTATTACATGCGTTTAATATTCACATTAGGTCACGTCTTGGTATCATTTTCGCATCACGACCCCCCGAGTTATGATGCGTTTTATGTCCATTATTTTTAATACTCTAATGGACTAAATGCAATATAATGATGCTTTCGTTATGCCAAAAACGATATATCCGATTCCTAGAAATAATATATTACAATATAATTATTATTGCCTTTTTTAATTAAGAAGACAAATTACTATTCTATTAAAGAACAGCTTTGCCCTAACAATCATTCATTTTAGGAAACGTTCCTACTTTCATTTCCACTGGAAAAACTATTTCGGCTCACTAAAACTAATAAATAAGTCACATTTCTGCCATCTTTAATTACTACCAGAGCCAAAAGGCTAATATTCAAGGGTTTGAAACTGTCTAACTAATATATTGCTTTAGGCCTGACAGAGGATGGATGGATAGGCCTGTAAGGCCATCAACACCCGCATCACTTTAACGTAATAATTGCCTTACTAATTACTTCAGCCAATATCCTTTAAGATGTATAAATTGTTGTAATTCTAGAAGAGGCCTCACGGAGCAGTTGTAGTGAATAATACCCAATTTGCAACAATAACTTTTTTCCACGGGAAAGAAACCAAAGAACGCTACTTGCACGCGTAGCATTAAAAGTTATATCTCTATTTTAGCAAAAATAGACAAGCTATTTCTTTGCATTTCTATACAATCCGATTTTTTTTGCACCATTGAAGAATAGAAACATTTCTTTGCTTTATTTTGAACATTGCCACGGGTAAAACGGGAAAAATCTTTCGAAATTCTGTCAATTTGTCTTTTTTTCGTCAACAAAAGCCGTTGCTACAGTTTCAATGTGTAAAATACTCCTTTCACATTGTCCATGATCAAAATAGTCGTCTGTCAATCTTCTTTGAACGATCTTCGAACAGGTGATGGTATTTGAACTTCAAACAACGTCACCTATCGTTCTAGAGAATCCCTTTCCGACGTTGTCACTCACATCTATCTAGTAAACATGTACCTTTTGTTTGTCGCCTTTTACTCATCATCTCAACATGACAATACTATCTAAGCATACTATTTTAAATTTCGTCACTATATTTTTCAACCCTCAAACAGTTCTTTTTTTTTAATGTCCAAATATCGTCTGATATTGTTTTATGTTTCATTATGCAAATTTTCTCGTGTTAGCAATTTTCCCATACCTGCGACAGTTTGTCAACATGATAAATGATAAGCATGATACTAATGCTACTATGTATTATGAGAACCCATCTGTCCTTTTGGGAACCTTTCACAAAGGGATGTAACAATTTTTGATGGAGGTAAAATTCACACACGGGTGTTTCCGTTTGAACAGAATACGGATTTGAAACTGACTCAATCATTTTTGGAAAATCGTTTATACCACTCTGATAGTATGAGAGATACGTGTAAATAGCAGTAAAATAGTAGCCAGGCAGTATCATGAACGGGGTCTGGAAGCTCGCGAAGGTCTGCACTCTTTAAAGAGAATCTGACACCTGCTAGCAATACTTGCCGTGTCCAGATATATTGCCAATTCTTAACCAAGCCTTTGATTCAACTGCTTAGCTCTCGCTAGGCAGTTGAATCTTGACGGGGCCCCCTGTAGAGGGCCAAAGCCTGCCAGGGTCGCGGGACTCACGAATTACCGTGACCGCGGTACTAAAAGGGCTATTGAAGGACACCGTGGATTTTAGTCAGTACGAGTCTGACAGTCCCTCCCGCTCTACCCTAGGTGGGAGGACTCAAGTGATGACTTTACCACGTAAAAAAAAGGCAGTTGAATCTGCCTGCTCAAATGCAAGTCGAAACTTTTGGCAAATACACCAGATCGGTAGACACGACTATCGAAACAATTACAATCTATGTGACTTTCGTTTATAAAGATAAACCTCTTTCATAAGCCCACGGTTTAAGCTACATTTTCCAAAAAAAATATTCCAAACGTTTTATTCAAAAACCATTTCAAATACAACCGAATAGTTTCAAAATCGTCACTAAAACCAAACAGTTTCCAACGTGTAAACAGTCGTACTTAGTTATTGACCAGCTTGTTTAGGACTAATTCGAGTTATTAACAACTGCTATGTATTTGTGTTCACCTCGGTCGCCATTTTGGATGTTAATTTGTCCTAGTTTACTTACCAAACCGAAATTAAATAGTAATATTATACGTGCTCATATTAGTATGCAGAGAACATAGGAGCAAGTAGGTGGGATGTTACCTTATTTATATTTTTGGAACTAGCTGATTCTCGTTGATTCATTCGTATGAAAACTTTTTTTCTATTACACCTTTTTAGTGGATGAACTACTTCTTTCAGTCTTCCATCTCTCTTTGCACTTTCTACCTTTCATATTTCAATGAATTTACTTGAAGTCGTCAAAGAATATTAAATCTTCCTATATCAAATTTAACTTTTTTTTGTAAATACTTAGATTTTATTCTACTATATACATACTACATTTAAAAACTAAAATTAAAAGAATTATTCATCTTTAACCGGTAAATTATGTCTATTATAAAGCAAAGTTTGACGTTAAACGCACCAGAAGATAAACCTTTATCTCCTTAGAGGAAACAAGGGTGCACAAACTTACAAGCACTACGTTTGTTCCTCTATGTGTGATTATTGTGCGAATAGTCGTGTCTGCCAATGGCTTAATTGCCAAGAGCCTCGACCAACACCTGAGGATTCTCTCGCTGGGTAGCTGGATCTAGCGCTTGATTCAGAAGGCAGTACTCCTGGACACGGCGCGTATTGTTAGGAGGTTCCTCTCTCAAGAGCCCTGAACGCCGGTCGCCCGGACCCTGTTTCCGGTGCTGGTGGACTGCTATGTTTTATATTTTTAAATGTTTTTTTACTGTTTTTGTAAAAATAATTAAAAATGTAGGAAATAACTAATAAGATGAATAAAAATATTTTTTTATTAAAAATAATTTGCGCAGTTTTATTTGTCAAACGTCATTTTCAAGTGACAGTTGGCAGATAGAGGATTTTACCGATAACCCGGTATCATTACTTATTCTCAAATTGGGTTCTGTTGATATCCTGGGTAATTCTATCATGCCAACAAGTCAAGCAAGACGTCTGTTTTCTGCAAAACAGATAAGTTATTGTCAAAACATGGGCTCCTAATTATACTTAACGATGTAAAGTACAAAATGAACATCAACGCTAATGATACACCACATAATATTCCGTAACGTCGTGAAAATCGAGGAATTTCTTCACATTGCAAACTTATTTTGGCGCGAAAGAGGCCCAGATATAAATTGCGTTAGTATGTACCCACTCACTTCGTACTTTTATGGGAGTTTTCGTAAATGGAAAGATAAATGTCGTATACGAGTTCAATATCATCTTTGAGACATACAAGTATATAAGTATTTTATTACTTTTCTCGAGGAGAGTTGGTAAGTGAATGTTATTTTGTGATCAATTTTTGTGAATACTTAGGTGTTTATATTGAAAATATTTCAGGGTTATCGAATACAGTTTTATTCAATGGATTATATTCAGATTCGACGCGACGATATTGGCGATACAGGCCGGTATTACGGAGCTATGTTTAAGTTGACGCAAGTTGCTACAGAGAAAGCTTTAAAACCTTACTCGTAACACGCTTTAAGCGCTCACAAAGAGCCCTTATTATATGAAAATCAACTCCCGCTAGAATGTTCATAGAAAATAAAGTCTGAGACGCTGTAGTAAGTCTAGGGTTACCAATTACCATACGTCCGCACTTTTTTGGACATGTCCGGAATTTTAGCTCGCAGTGTCTGCAATGCGGGAGAGTTATAAAAGTTTCAGAATTTATAAAAATTAGATTATACGTTCATATTTATAACTTTTCTTTTTTTGCTTAAACACGAACATTTGAAGATAACGTTCACTTTCACTCCACATCAACCAAGCCAAAGGAACATACATATTTTCAATTGCAATAAAGGCTAAATTGTGTTAGCAAAATTTCCTCCACATCAGAAAAATTACATTATTTATTTTTATTTAAAATTCAAAATCGGTATTTTTTATAATACTAGATAGAGAGCCTAGTTTTCATAACTCTGTCCGAGCCAAGGTCCAATGGATTAACAGGTAAACCTTAAAATTATAGTCACGTAACTCTAGTTTAATACTGAATAAGTAGGAGACCTAGCCAACCTGAATTTTGAACAGGTTTAGATTATACTTCGTTGAGTTACGTCAAAATTTCTAAATAAAATGAGACTTGCTTTCGTTCATGCCGCGAAGGTTCCGTTTAATGATAAAACAGAACTTTTTTTAACAGGATTTCATTGACCATCTTATTACCAACTTCCAAAGGAAAAGTTATTTTACATTTTTTGTGTTTGTAATCGCAGTTTTTCTGTCATTCATTAAATAGTTCCGTCGAGTTCTCCAAGATTGACTGACTTGATTATCATGGGGCCATCTGGGAAGTATTTTTTTTTAATTGGTCCAGGCGTTTTCGAGTAATCCGGGAACAATTATGAGAACCATCATGAGAATCTACTGTTTGAAGTAAGTTAGAATAACTAATGACTTTTTTTAAAGAATCTTGGATTGGTATTTATTTGTTTTAATTGAGGTTTAATCGAATTCAGTGGACTTCGTTTTATAAAATAATTGCAGCCAGTGCAGAACCCTGAAAATTAATGCCCGTGGTTTAGCCTCCGCTGTTATATTCAAATCTCTGAACATTGATATTACTGTCGAGAGATAAGAATGCTTATTTAAAATATTAAATTCCTGAAGATCAGCTCTGAATATGCCAAGCGGAAAAGATAGATATATATTTCAAATATATAGTTAAGTATGTACATTTTTGTTCTATGTATGTGACTTAACATGACCGCAACCTCATGAAGTAAATATTATTAGTTTAATATATCTTCAGTGTGAACAAAGAATTGCATAAGACAGATCTGCGAGTATAAATTATCCTCGCAGATCTGTCTAATGCCATTCTTTAAAAAAAATAATAATAAGAACTTTTTAAAAATAAAAAGATTTTTTCTGAATGAGTCTTTTACGCAGTAATTAAATGTAAAATTATTGCTTTGATTGTAATGGAAACGAAATAATACGTATATCTGATGATTATTAATCAGATGATGTGGAATTAATTTAATTAGACACGTTTCTAAAATCTTTAGACCCAATTTCACCAAACTCTTTGCAACCAGACATTAGCTAATGTGCTTTTAAAATTAACAGCGCTGTTATAATGTTATGTGTCCCATGGTGACAATTTAACAGACCATTGCTAGATCCATCATTATTTGAATGACACACAAAACCATTCAGTCACATTATAAATCCACTAAAATAAAAAGATGAAAAACTCAACGATGCAATAGACGACTGAACTACTTTTCCGTTTCGCTGGATAATATGTCAATAATACAGCTAATTAATATAAAAAAATAAAATGAGTTTGAGGTTTTTCATTTCGTTGTGTAAAGAGTTTGTATTTTAAATAAGTCTGGAGTAATCGTTTTCGTGTTAAAATAATATTTAGTTACTTCCTGGGTGGAGCAGAAGAGAATGTAAGACTCGTACTGACTAAAAATCCTGTTCTGTCGGTTTTGCTTTGCGTTCAATGGCCGCGACATCCAGTTTAGATAGTCCCGCGATCGTAGCAGGCATTTGGTTCTGTAGGAACTCCGTGAGTTTTCTGCCAGCTCTTAGAAGCGCGCGTGACCATGAAGCGCGTGTGCCATCGACTAGGGCAAAGTCTTTGATCGTACGGGTAACCCATTACAAAACGCCCACAAACCCGCGCCTACGGTAGCTAGAAATTACCCGCGATCTGTCGTGTGACCTGGATGATTGTCTCTCCCTCACCCATTCCACTTCCTCCTTCACTAACTTCACTTCTCGGAAAGAAGTGACTGCTTTCCATTACCCGCCGCTCCATAACATGGCCTGAATAGGTGCCACCTTTCGCCACCACCTTGTCCACACAGTGGTGACACCCGAGTGTCCATGTAACAGACACTTGGTTGCCACGACCACTCTTACACAACCTTCCGGAACAACAGTATCCAGTTAGAACCTGCGTCAGGCGGAAGGTGAGGTCGCCGTGATCCTTTAGTAGTGATCTTTTTAGTCTGCTGCGTACTGGCCATCAGTAAAAACCTCCATATAAAAAAACAAACTTGTTATCTTGACAGTATTAATCGTCTGTTACCAATGTAACGGAACCATGGAGCAGTCATTAAATTTAACAGCCGATCAATGAAATTAAAGTACCATTAGCACGTGGTGGAACACTCACTAACCTTAACAGTCGGTTAACACATGTAACAGGGCATTAAACTAACTAACAGAGACTGGCGAAACTGGCCCTTAAACTAATTTTTCCTCTCATATTAAGTCCAAGAAGGTTTTTATCATCTAAGATTCTTAATTCAGACCGTTTTTCATCAAAAACACTAATGAATGCCATATAATATGTTCATTAAAAGAAAGAAATTAAAAATAATAACCTAATGGCAAAAAAAAAACAAAAAGTGGCCATTCCTCGACACATCGAACGTGGGTGATTTTCATCACATAAAAGACGTGAAACCTTTTTTGTTTTCAAACAAATAATAAGTTATGCTATCTCCGAAACCACCCAACAATTTTCTTGTGAATGAGTTACTTCCAGCTTGGGATCGCCATGCTCAAGACGATAGAAATATTTCTACATTGTGTAATTTTGTCTATTACTTTGTCGACTTAATTATTTTCTACGGTCTCATGCGCGTGCTTGTCGCTGGTATTACCTCCATTGTGGTCGCGAAAAGTAATTTAGATTACGTTACATGTAACCGGAATTTATGAGCAAGTGAAAAATTAATCCTTTAAAAAGGCTATCTTACTACCTATCTTTTCATGCGAAATAAACAGCGGCAAAAGTTAGTTATAAAATAAATGAGATTACTGTGTTGTGTCGTAACTGAAAAAAACATTCTGTTGGTAATTCGTATAATTTTACAGCAGTGCTGTAGATATCATCTGGTTTTATTACTAATTCAAAACATTTAAGGACTTTTCATGCGGCTTAGTCTGCAGATAAATGTTAGTTATAAATGTACATAATAATCATTATTTTTGCCTTTTCAGAGAAAAACATGATACTTTTTAATTTTTTTAAGTGTAAAAGATGAACAAAATGTTTATGTATTCAAGTTTTAGTCGTTCATAAAAGTGTGCTTGTTTTGTAAGTTGTTATTTCATACAATATTAACGAGTTACACAGAGTAGTAGCGTATCCTTTTAAAATTCAGTGAGGTAAGCCACTACTACAATATGAATGAAAGCAGCGGATTCCTAAACTACTAATTCAAGTTTTTGACTAATAAAACTGGCCATTAGAGAAAAATATGTTCGAATTTAGAACTATTTTTTTATGACATGCTGTGTTCCTTGCCGGCCAGTTATTTCCTTGCTCTATAGCAATACTTTTTTCACAGAAAAAATCGTTGAATATTATTTTTTTAAGTATCTTTTGGCGGGCCGCCTGAGGGAGAGGACAGCGTCCTCCCTCCATCCCAGCCGCAGTGGTAGACGCCCACGGCGTCGGACGTCACAGGACGATCTCCGGCCACCGTAGGCGCGGGCATGCGGGCAGCGAGTAATGGGCGACTTGCTGTCCGACCATGGACCATGGCCGGGTCGACGGTGCGTTGTGTTCCACGCGCGCCTCAAGGAGTGTCAGCACATTGACGGGGCCTGTAGAGGGCCAGAGCCTGCCGGGGTCGCGGGACTTACCCATCACCGTAACCCCGGTACGTAAAGGGCTCGTGAAGGACACCGTGGATTTTAGTCAGTACGAGTCTGACAGTCCCTCCTGCCCTGCCCTGGGTGGGAGGACTCATTTGATGATTTTACCACGCAAAAAAAAAAAAAAAAAAAAACCTAAAAGAACCTAAAAGGCTATTGAAGGATACCGTAGATTTTAATCAGTACGGGTCTGACAGTTCCTCCCGCTCTGCCCCTGGTGGGGTCATTTGATGATTTTACCACGTAAAGAAAGGAGTTTTTCGGTTAGGGACAGCCATGAGCTGGTTTAAGTTGAGAACCTTTCTTTTTCTATAATTTGATGGACACTTGACTTTGACTTGACTGAGTATTAATTCTAACTCGGAATAAACACAAGTAACAATTTAATGTTATAGTGCTTGTATGCTGTGACACAACACACTTTCTTGATAAAGATATTAAGGGTCCAATTATTATCGGTCGCGGGACAGTTTACCGTGACCCTGGAACGTAAAGGGTAGTTAAAGGAACACAGTGGATTTTAGTTAGTATGAGTCTGACAGTAAATTTCGCTTCACCCAGAGCGGGAGGACACATTTAATGATTTTCTTACATATTAAAAGGGCTCAAGATCATCCATCCATTTAAAGAATAGTTTTGTAGTTGTTTATGTATACATATGTCCAAATGGTTGTTGTTAGCAATATTAATTCATGAGAACCGTCGGTGTACCTACTATCGTACAGAACACTGAGGAACTTCTATTGGAGATCAAAGTAAGTAAACTCAAGTGAACTTTAATCACACATAGAGGAACAAACGTAGTGCTTGTAAGTTTGTGCACCCTTGTTTCCTCTAAGGAGATAAAGGTTTATCTTCTGGTGCGTTTAACGTCAAACTTTGCTTTGTAATAGACATAATTTACCTGTTTAATATGATTTTTATTTTTTTATTTTAGTGTGGTAAAATCATCAAATGAATCCTCCCACCCAGGGCAGGGCGGGAGGGACTGTCAGACTTGTACTGACTACAATCCACGGTGTCCTTCAATAGCCCTTTATGTACCGGGGTCACGGTAATCCGTTAGTCCCGCGACCCCGGCAGGCTTTGGCCCTCTACAGGCCCCGTCACTATGCTGACACTCTTTGAGGCGCGCGTGGAACACAACGCGCCGTGGACCCGGGCATATAACTGCTGTATTCACGTCCCACATGTCAACAACCTCGCGAGCCAGATCAAGATCATTTTTAACACGCTTTTTTTTTATTATTAGCTTGACCTGTATGTATGTATGTATGTATGTATGTAACGGAATCTTTTAACTTCATTTTCACCTACTTCCAGCAGTCTGATTAACTTGAAAATTTACAGGGGCACCCCACGCTTTTTCACTTTATTTGATTTTTTTTAATATCTTAATATTTATATTAATCTTATTCTAAGTTAATTATGATAATTGATTGTTGGATTTTATTTTGCAGTAACAAAAACTCTCTTATACTTAAAAATTATTTTCTACTTTTTAGTTCGATTGCTATTAAAGCGTGTTTTTTTAGTTTTTTTAAACTATAATTTATTTTTTTATCGTTATTATTTGTTAATGATATATTCATAATTATGACTATTGTTTATTTAAGAGAGCGTGCAAGTGTTAGAAAAACGTGCATGACGTTACAATATGGCGCCTTCACAGGTTCATTCCATAATAAAGTTTGTTTTATAACGATATAATATATAACGATCCTATTAATAAAAGAAGTTTCATTCAGCCACACAAACTTAGTGATATCGATAACAGTTTAACCAGCTTATCTTTAACAATGGTGGAAAGTTAGTTCTGTTAAAATAGTTCAGATTACATCACCATCCTTTACAAACTTGTGCCGCAAAAACGATAAGTAGATTCCAAAGATTTAAAAAAAGCAAATAACTTTCCGAGATGAACGTTAAGTATAATAGCATCTCTTTTACTCATTCACATTCACCCGCGCAAGCCTCATTCAGGTTTTTTTCTCGATAGCAATATTGGCATCTACTCATAACTGCTAGGCATATTATTCGTTAAACGAATACATAGACGACAAGAGCAGTTGGACGCTCGTTTGAAAGTAAGACTGCGTTCATGCTTTTTCTCCAGTTTTTATTTTCCCGACAGGTTATATGATTTCATATAATTGTTTATTTATTTTTGACTTAGCTAAGTCATTTAGTTTTGTTTTTATGTATATTTTTTTTTGTTTGTGTTTGTTTTTATATTATGTTGATTAGCTTTTTTTTATTTTATTTTATTTTCTTATTTGAATAAACAGTTTTGCACTATGATAAACTATCGACCACGATTTTTTAATCTTATTTTATTAGTGTTTTTGACGGAGGAACCGGCAGTAAGTTGTCATGCTCCCTTAGTTACATTGCTTGCGTACTCGTGAACGGGTGCTGCTTGTGGTGACTGGTCGACTTGCTGACCTTTGGTTCTGTTATTTTATTTCTACTTCATTAAATTGTTATTTACTGCATTGGTCCTAGTTTATCTATTGTGCCTTCTAATCACGGTTGGGATGTAATTTCGGATTGATGTATAATGTGAATGTTCTATTAAATTGTATACAATCTTGGTTCCTCTAACCGTACAGACAGATGTGTTGCTGGGGAGTTTGTTCCGCCACTTCTTCTTCCCAGCCAAAACACTAGGAAGTGTCGAATGGGGGGGGCGCTTTGGGGGACTGTCTTATGTAAAAATTGACCTTCAAAAAGTGCTGATAAATCAGCCTTATTTGAATAAATGACTTTTGATTTTGATTTTTGATTTTTGCTTAGTTTTACAGTCTCGTACCCAGAAGGTATAACGGGACCCTATTACTACGTAGTAATAGGGTCCGCTGTCCGTCCGTGTCCGTCTGTGACTAGGCTGTGTGTCATGAACCGTGATAGTTAGACAGTAGAATTTTTTACAAATGATGTATTTCTGTTGCCGCTATAACTATAAAACAGAATAAAAGATCCATTATCTATAAACGGAAAAAAAACCAATTCTCATACGAGTAATAGGTATTCGAAATCCGAGTCCCACTCACACTTATTTCTACACTATAATGTTGTTACGTTAGGGCCACACGGTATTTAAGTATATTTCGCGATAATAGTCTCTAGATTATAGAATGGTAGAAACGTATTAATGTGATAATTAACGGCAATTCCCGTTAATGTGGCCCTAGTTTATGGACATGCTTGACGCAAATGCGTAAACGCTATCCTTTATCGGATCATTCGATTTTACGTTACATTTGAATCGCTAGAAATGATGGTAAGGCCTGATTACCTTCATAGTAAATTCTTTAAGTGTCGGTTATTCCCTTCAAACTTCAGCCATCTGTCCAAATAATACGGCGGCGGCGGGTCATTGATCAATTGCGTAATAATTTGAATCGGGCCACATGGCAACGGACATTTTTTGTAGAGCCTACCTAAATGAATAAAGCGTATGATTGGACAGAAACTCAACACCGATCTTCCGGTAATAGCCAGGAAAAAGCCCTGTACCAAATTGAGATTTTTTAAGAGCATAGATATATTTTTTTAACACAGGTCAGAACGGTCGGAACTTCTCTAAATACGTAATTAGCCTTTAGCCTTAATTGGCGTAGGTTTTTATAATGAACAATGAACCTACTTTCATTTTCTTCTTATTTTGATACTTAATGCGAAGAAAAGTATGCAGCAACAAGAAGAAATTTCGAATACGTGAATAACCGTTTTTGGAAACCAACCGCGACCTTTAAGTAGGTACTCACATAGTTCGGACTAGTTCGGCCCAATTTATCAGAGCAATCAGCCAATATTGCTCGCCATTCCGACGAACCAAACCGCCGTTTTGATCAGCAATTGACCCCAAAGTATGAATATAACATGAGCGAAATATGTTTCCTTTGCAAAACGAATCAAAGCGGGCACCGATGCGAGTTGTTACCAAACGACCAATCCCGTTTCGGGCACAAGAATTAATGTGTATACGTTTTTAAGGTAAAAAATGTTTCATTGTTATCCGGCTCGTATTTTACACTGTGCAATCAAAACTCGTGTAATCCCGGGCTTTGAGCGCCGGGACAAATGGCATCGTAATACAAACATACAATGCACCGTCAGAAATACATTGACAAAGTGTTCCGGTGTGCCATTACCGTTAGCTTCATACATTATTTTGTATATGGAATGAGACTTCAAAATATTCTTCAAAATTCTGTACAGAATTAATGTGATCAGCATCAAAAGACGCAATAAAAAGTTATTGTGTCATAAAAATGATAAAATCAATTTTATGACAACTTTTAATGGAGATCATACTTCTTCTTCTTTCTTATTAATACGTGATAATCTTCGAAAAACAATATGAAAAGCATAATATTTATATAGAAAGCTTTTAAGTTGATAACTTGTGTTTTTTTTAACCTGTGTTGTCCCACTGCTAGGTAAAAGTCTCCCCCATAACTTTCCACTTTTCCCTGTGTGTGGCTTTCTCCGGCCAATTTATCATGAAGGTGTCTATGTCGTCACAACTTAACAATAACTTGTTATAAACTTTAAACCTCTTTTGAAAACCACTGAAGCTTGGCTAGCATTTGCACACTTTTGAAAGTGAAACACTTTAAATTCGAACGGAGGTGAAATATCATATGGGTAACATTATTCGTGCCATTAGGTACCAGTACTTTAGGAGCCGGCACCGTTCGGGTTTCTCGAGAAAACTTCAATTTTCTCGTGAAAAAACGAATGTTTCGACAATTGTAAAGTTGTGATAGTTTCCAATGACTTCAATGACTGAATTTTTGTACTAGTACAAAAGTTTTTGTTTTTACCCAGTGGCGGGTAGATGTGGTTAGAATTTGAAACTGATATGTAAGTATTTAGTACCTCAAACTAATTTATTATTTCATTTCATATTGATCCAACAACTTATTACACACACTATATTAGATTACTTTCACACGAAACTACATTCGCACGATATTACTAAATAGACCAACAAAGTTTCATAATGCTGTCCGTAAGAGGTTGTTTTAATCGACGGCCAAGTGCCCTTCGCAATATCAACTGCGAAGATACTTCCAAAGTGCAAAATTGTGTTACAAAACTTCAGCAAGTCACGTAAGTTTCATCATGGAAGGTAAGAAAGCTTTGTACCAAGTGCATTCTGGTTTAGCTGCTAGGACAATGAAGTTCCATTATTCATCAAACTTCAGCAACACATAGAGAAGTTTTACTGAAGAAGAGTTAGATAATATTATTATATACTAGCTTCCGCCCGCGACTCCGTCCGCGCGGATGTCGTTCTTCGCGTGGATGGTTTATTTCCCCATTTTGAGACCGACATCCGCGCGGACGGAGTCGCGGGCGGAAGCTAGTAAGGAATAATTATACCAAGTTTCATCGAAATCGAACCGTTAGTTTTCACGTGATGCCTGCACAAACAGACAGACAGACAGACGGACAAAACATTTTTTTAATCATATATTTGGGTTTGGTATCGATCCAGCAACACCCCCCGCTATTTATTTTTTCAATATTTTCAATGTACAGAATTGACCCTTCTACAGATTTATTATATGTATAGATTAGTCCTTCAAACTAAGGCAATTCTCACACGACACCTTTCACCCGCGCGGATTCCTAGTAAATACGACGAAAAATCCGCTTCATCGCTCAACCGTGCGGATAAGCGGTATCGTGTGAAAATCGCTTAATTTAAAATACAAATTATTCTGTACATGTCGTGTGAGTAACCAAAATTAAACACACGTAGTTTATAATTAGATGAGAAAATTGCTAAATTAAATAAAAATATAAAAGGCAAAAATGCAAAACAGACGCCCCTTGAAATTGAATGAAGAATCCTAATCCAATTTCATGAATAAACGTGTTGAGATTGTGAGCAAATGAAACATTAGACGCTGAGCGAATAAATGTACTTAAGTACATACATGACTGCCAACGTAATGAGTCTACATAAACCCGTGCTATTATTTATTCTGTTGCTTTAGGCATTCCTATCTTATGTTATGAGTCCCTGAATCTCAAAATGAGGTTGTTACTATCATTTTCACCGCTTCACTGCTCAACCAATCTCCATTAAACTTGGATATAGACTTAGATAAATGGGTATAGATACTTTATTGTCTGAAATGGACATAGACACGACAGGTTGTGATTGAGCCTTTTGGTAAATGATTGTTTTGTAGTTACGCCAGTTACGATAGCATATTTTATTTGAAACCTCATAGTAACTGCTAGGTACAGACGACAGCAGGTCAACCTACCCCAATCTGTCAAATTTTACCAATCGAACACTTCCACTATTGTGATATGCACAAAGCTTTTCCAAACGGTTTTTATAATGCGCACTGCAAATGAATAAGACTCTACCTGCGTCTGTGTTTCTGAACGCCTATACATACGCCTATTTCTTAAAGGTAGAGTGAACAGGCTTCTTCTGGGTAATCTCCATCGCCGACTTTATCTCTGTCACCTTTGGCCTA
This sequence comes from Agrotis puta, assembly GCA_943136025.2. NCBI lineage: Eukaryota > Metazoa > Arthropoda > Insecta > Lepidoptera > Noctuidae > Agrotis > Agrotis puta. Next base: position 14,414,617 of record OW964169.2, on the reverse strand, counting down.
GACTACAGTCAAGAGAGAACCCATCTCAAATGAAAAAGAAAATGTTGTTTTCTGAAAAAGTCATGGCAGAGTATCGTGTTTTATACCGTCTGGTTGATACCGTGGTATAAAAATTTGGCAGTAAGCAAGTTCGTAAGTAGAGATATCATCACTCGAACATAAAAGACCCTTATTTACCTGGAGGCAAACGGTAAAACCGTCTAAAGCCACGACAGCAGCATAGCCATGCATTATCGCGGTATCTCCGCCGGGACACGACCATTTGTGTATCTGTGTGTCAGCCGCGCGTTTCTGTGACGGCGCGGTGGCGGTAAAATGTACGCAGGAAAATGTATCTTGTTTCTGGAAGTAATATGTTATAGTGTAAAATTCCAATATATCTTACTGTCCCAAAACGAATTGCAGATTTCTTTGACAGAGAATACTCGTATGCATAGGTGTGTAAATGTATTTATTAAATTATTTATGCAACTTTAAGTTACTCCATTTATAAAACTGACATTCAACTGAACCTGGTTTCAAGATACGTAACCGTAACTTAGATGAGAAAAGACTATGGAGATGTTGATTAATTAAATAAGCAAAGGCAAATTAACATCCCTAGTATAGTCGGTGTGAATAATTCTTAAACAAAACATTCACAAAAAACTCCAGCTAAACAAAAACCTTAACGTTACTAATTAGACCGTTTTACGAGCTTTTTGGTTCAAGGAACGCTGAACAAAAACAATTACAACGCATAATTCACCTCATAATCGTACCACAAAACCCAACAAAGCAAAAACTGCCCCTAAATATGCGATGCTACGCGTCCTAGATATTTAATAAAGCTGTTATGAAACTCATTTTGACATACAAGAATTTGTATGTTCATTCCTTGTTTGTTCCTCTAAGTATTATCATGTTTTAAGCGACAAGCAGATTATAAGCGCTGAGCAAATAGCTGAACGTTGCCAAACGACATTCTCCATTCTCTGGCCTGAATCATGCCGCGGCTGTTCACATCGTAAATTACATAAAAAGAAACGACTATTGATTTACAAGAAAATAAAAAGGGTGTCACGTAGCTGGAACAAAAGGTTGGTTCTGAACCTCGTGAAAAATAACTTAAAATGCCTCTACTGTGCACAGTGGTTCGTAGATAGTGGGAACGAGCTTGGCGGCTTGCCAAATACAGAACTGTCCTGTTGATACTCCGTCCGTATCTTAATTAAGTAGGTAGTACGTGTGTGACCTACACACAGTTCTATGTTATTGAACGGACCTGCAAGAAGGAAACTTTTAATATAACGTTGGTATATTCTGATACTATCTTCATATGGAGATGAAGTTTCAATTGTTCGCCGAATGCGAGTTTTTTGTGTAGCACACAGACGCTACGCCGTAGCACTCTTAGCTGCTATCTCGACAACTTTCGGTATTCTTTTCGTAAAAGTCGTACCTATATGATTTGCGGAACAAAATATCTACGATTCGTGAACAAAGGAAATGTTCTGACGAAGTAAAGAGAAAAGGTGCATCAATTCATTCGCTGTTGATGTATATTTTTCCTTTACATTTTCTTTCTCAATTTCAATTTTATTGGGAGAGGGAAAACCAATGGCAAGAGTTGATAAAACCTTTCAAATTGTCTCTCTTTTAAAGAACTTGCCCGGTATCGTTAAATGTCCGGTTTCTTTTGAGTTATTGTAAAATATTATATACACTTGTCAATGTTTATAACTGATCAACTACCGTGCCCATTCCGTGAGGTAAGTACGAACAAAAACTTTTCTCATTTTCGTAGGAAGAAAACAGCCTTTTAGCGTGTTTCTAATAACAATTTGAATTTCCTTTAGGTGTAATGATTGATGACATAATGCCCCGAGGTCTAACAAATTAGTTAAGTTGAAGAGTCATTGTTGAACTTTAGACATTAACTTTTTTTCACGATCTTAAAAGAAACATAAAAAAAGTTGTAAAGTTTGTAGATAGGTACTTTGAATATCGATTTTAACGTTAACAATCACAGAGAAATGCCTACAAAAAAAAGAGGTAGCTTGTTTATGTCGAAAAGAATTTAATGCTCAGTGTTGACTTCTAATCTTTATGGAATTTACAATACGAAGATACTCTGATCACACTTCTACGAGTAAGGGAGCTTCCCCATGATGCGATTCGTGCGATTTGTAATTTCTTCTAAATAAAAATGAAAATCGTCCTTGCTACTACGATGTAATGATACAATTCGATTGACTTGACGTCGTCGTGGCGAGCGTGTTTTGTTTCCATCTACCCATAGACAACCGCACGTGTTATCTCATTATGTCGTAGTAGTAAGGATGATTTTCACTTGTAGTTGGAATCGGTCGAAGCGCGTCGCATCGCATCGTGGGGAAGATCTCTAAGTATTTGATGTTAAGCGTATGGTCATCAACGAAATCTAATACGCAAAACATGAATGAAAGCTATTTTCTCCTGCTGCATTTATTGTAATTTTTATGCAGTATTTTAAACCCGGTATCTCTACTTACTAACTAAGGTTATAAAGCGGAAGAGTATGTTTCGTAGGTTGCTTGAACGCGATAATCTAAAGAATCTACTGGTTCAAATTGAAACAATATTTTTTGTGTTGATTAGTCCATTTATCGAGGAAGCTCTAGACTAATAACATCACGCTAAGACCAATAGGGACGAGAAGCGTGGCTGAAAACACGGGAAACAGCTAGTCTATCACAAAAGCGTCTTATCTCAAAAAATAAAAAAGCCTTTGTCAAACAGACAGGCGAAGCGAATGCGAAAGCGTGACGTTTTTATTTGTAATTTATGGAATTGTTTGAATCCAGTCACATAGAAAAGCGAAAGCGAACCGATAGCGTGACAGAACTATCGAACTGACGTCTCGTTTCGGTTCGGTATCGCTTCGGAAACGCTTCGCTTTCGCCTGTCTGTTTGACAAAGGCATAAATGTATACAGCAAACATATTGGTGCTCGAGACTGTACATTATCACCAGTTGACGCGTCACTTTGTCACAGACGTTAACCTAGCACTCGTAGCAGTGTAACCAATATGGCTGGATATTATTAAATCTGTGCGCATTTGTTCGTATGATTCAAAAGAATCTACTACAAAGGCCTTGACGTAACACCAACTTTTTCCCCGTTATTATTTCCAGTCTTTTCTTTCAAGCGAAATGATTTGATTTATACAAAACTTTGTTGCAAATTACGACTTTATGACCCTTCTGGGACCTGAGAGGGACAAAACTGTAGAATAGTTGTTAATGTAATAGTTGAAAGGCATACGGACCAGAACTTAGGTACATTTTGGTTGTTTTTTTGGTCGTTTAAAGTACTTTAGTTATCATTATTTTCAATACACCGAATTAAATAAGAAATATTATTCTTTGAAAAAAGTCAAAGTTATTACACAATTATTTAAATTAAAATCATTCATTAAAACAATATAAAAAGTGATGAGCACGAATAAATAACTCCTCTTTAATTAATTAATAAAGCATCTCAAATTGTTAGCTTTACAAATCATTTTACATAAATTAATATGTAAAATTAATTTCTTTTGTGGCATTTGTGTTTTTTTAAAGAAATAAATAAAAAATAATAAACGTATGGCATTTTATATTTATTCACGATAATTGGCCAGTCTTCGATTTTTTATCAAAATTCGAAATAGGTTTTAAATAAAGTAAAAAGATTATGAAACCTCTTTGGTTGTACAAAAGAATATACTTTGGTTAAAGGTCATCGAGTTTTTGTATGCGAAATGACAATGTTTAGTGATAATTTTATTATGCTTACTTATTAGTACAGAGTAGAAGCACAAATAGGCATCTCTCAACAAATTAATGTTACTGAGTCAGGTATTTTAGACCCTAATAAACAAAAATAACTGTTACTCCATGTTAATGAAAAACTTTTAATTGCACACGATATTCTAGCCCGGATTGTTATCTGGCTTATAATGGAGTCATTTAGCCAATTTCGGATAAGAGATTATTGCGAACAGAGTCGTTGGACGACTTTCAGCCGAGCAAAGGACGTTTTATGATAAAATTTCAAGTTGGAATACAAAAGTACTTTTCCTGCTTATCATGCTTCTCGATTTAAAAGAGGCAACAAAGGCTAACGATTACAAGGAAAGTTTTGGAATTACGCAATGTCTTTTTCCAATTTTATTTTTCGTCGTTGAACTTAAATTCAAACGTGTTATTTTATTATTTGAACTTTTTCTCGTTTTTTTTTATCTAAGAAAGTCAATTGAAAAGTTTGGATGATACAGGCCGGTTTTCATCAAAATTAATGACGGATGCCATATGTCTTTTTATTCAAAAGAAATAAATTAAGAAACATAAATAAATGGCATTCTTTATTTTTTTCACCTTAGATTGCCAGTCTTCCGCAAATTACATTGAAGGAGGTTTATATCGCATTTTAAATGGAACCTGAAACTCTTTTGGTTTGTAGGGAAATAGTACTGAAATTCTAAAATGCTAATACCACTCTGCTCAACAACATTTTGACACATGACACATCAGCTGAGTCGACCGGGTGATTCGAAAAATGACATGATATTCAAGATTTTTTGTCAATTTCCAGCATTCTATTTTTTATCAAAAATAAGTCACTACAGTTATTTCATTTTTTTTCGTGTTAAAATCATCAAATGAGTCCTCCTACCCAGGGCAGAACGGGAGGGACTGTCAAACTCGTACTGACTAAAATCCACGGTGTCCTTCAATAACCCTTTACGTTCCGGGGTCACGGTAATTCGTACAGTCCCGTGACCACAGTTATTTCATACGATAAGTTTATGAAAAATATCTCCAAAAACGTGTTGAGATCACTAAAACTGTAAAATGTGTGTAACATACAATACAAAATGCTATATCTTTCCAAAAACTACGTAATTTAGATGTGCTGATAATATGTAAATAAACGAGCTTCTCACGTGATAAAAAATATACATTATCAGTTTTACCAGTGTTCATACTCGTACACAATTACTTGTCTTGCCCTTTTAGGGGTCGGTACCAAACTATACGATTAACTAGCATTTATAAATTCCAGGGACCTTTATACCTTAATTAGGCAAGCTAATTAAAGTAGAACGGTTTGGATATTATGTACAATCCTATTATAGCTTTAAGCTTTGTCAGTCTTTAAAAAATACTGCTGCCTAATTTTGCTTTTATTGGCACTTGTCGAACATTGACCTTTTTGCTTCGCAGAACTTAGTTTCAAACGTTACGTTTTCATATTTTGATATTTTTATTTGAATATCTCCTCGATTTTGTCGGGTTCATTTTAACGTAGGTACACTTTACCATATTGTTCTAATATTAAATTGTTTGAAAATTCGAACAGAAAAACAGGAATGCGTGGTATTTATTATCTAATATTCTGCTTTCATTACTCGCGAGAATGCTTTTATAAAATAGCTCTTCTCCATTGTAATTTTAAAGAACATTTTAATTATTCTGTTTATGTACCAAATCCAAAATTTCTTCGGTTCCAAAACCAATTTTTTTTAATGTTGCAGTGTCTGGAACAAGGCTTTGCTTCAAGTTGTCTTGGAGCAAGGTTATTATTCGTTCTCAATAACTACAAAATTGTTTGTGATACAATGTGTCGTATTGAGTTTTGCGAGTTAGATATAAAATACCTACTAAACTTTTATATATATTTTTTGACATTTCACGCGACTCGTAGACTTTCTCCACCGTACGAACTAAGGCTGGTGCACAAGATTTTTACAACAAAAAATAAGTTACCTATTTTTTACCACAACGTTACGGTGTTCAAATTAAATAAAAATTATACCAAGTCTTACAGTGGATTAGTTAGCACGATTTATCCACGTCTGTCGGCTCATAGCACGATGACAGGTGGAGTGAGGCGATGTCCTCCAGGCTTTAGCTGCTGCCTTTGAAACATCAGTCCGTTTGTGACCATGAAGGCTGTTCTTTATTCTTAGAACTTGTCTAACCCTAGTTGCGTTATATTTACCTTCTCACTTCAGTGTCACGAAAATGACAAGGACATAGAGACATGAAGTAAACGTAAGAGTTGAATACATAGATAAGGAAATTCACAATGTTTCTTTTTTTCAAAATGTATGTTTTAAGCTCCTAGCAAGCGGCGGCGATGTTTTTTGTTTTAGGCATGCGAATCTATTGCAATCTACCGGGCACAAATCCAAACACCTGGCTGTAACTGCACGGTATGGATAAAACCCAATAACACTTTGCCCGACCTAAGTGAGCTCTGGACTCCGAGCTCAGCAGCCGCGCTCCGACCACAAGAACAATGAGACAGTTTATGAATGTATTTGCATGAGTAAAGAATAAAAGTAGAAGTAAACTTACTAAATCCATGAATTTCTAAACGCTTGGAAGTTCCGTTGCCAAGTCTTGGATTAAAAGGTTAATTCCCGCGAGCACAAAGGCGCAAGACACCGGCAAAGTGTCTCAAATACTTGCAGATAATCCAAGTATTGACATTTGGCACAGATCTGACACCTATCGTAATCTCTGTGCTTGGACAGAATATCTTTGACGAAACTGTGACCTAAAACCCAGCTCTAAGTATTTGTCGTATAGTACTTCTTGATCTTCTTTTTATCCATAAAGAAAGTAGACGGCTATACCGTCTTCAAGGTTCCATTTATCTTGTCGTCCGATCATGGACCATGCCCGGGGTCGAAGGCGCGTCGTGTTCCACGCGCATCTCAAAGATCTGTCAGCAATCTGCAGGGATTGCTGACAGATCTTTGAGATGCGCGTGGCCTCCTTAAAGGGCCAAAGCGCATCTGACAGTCCCTCAGGAATCATTTGATGAAACCACATAAAATAAAGGCCTGGTATTTGCTTCTGGACTTGATTCACACCGAGAGTATACTCATTAAAAAAAACACTTCACGCCATTCTACAAAAAAAAAAAAAAAACTATTGACTGGCTTCCGGGAACCATTATCATGTTCTAATTAAACTTCAAGCTTCGCTTTAATATTCCGTCGGAAGGTCAGTAGAATAGCTGTTTCAGAATAGTTTTTAATTTTTTACAACATTTTGTGGAATTTAATTGGCAGACCGTTATGAACAGTTTTAGAGCAAGGTCGTCTGAAGAAGGTTAGTTAAGGTAATTTATTGTCTATTGCTACTTTGGGCACACCATTTTATGGTGTTTCTATTTTGGGATGGTTTTTATACAATGGTGGTTGGTGCCCATACTTTATTAGCAGGTAATGTTAACTTATACATATTTGATAGGTTTATCAATATGGTTAACAGAATGATAAAAAAGAAAATGACTAAAGCACGAATTTACCTTATGATTTTTATGTAAGAGAGAGAATCCAATATTTAAATAAAATCACTGTCTTTATAACTTAAAGAGTCCGTTCAGGGAATTCGTTAGTAATATTGCAGCACATCCAAGCTTACACAACACTGTTGCAAGATCCAAATTCCGTTGCAATTATACACTTATTGTAAATTGCATTTTAGTTTCAGCTTAAGCACTTAAGAGCAGAGACAATTTAATATATAACTCTTGTTGGCTAAGCTTACCCTAATCACTCTTCAAGTAAATAATACTCCAATAAAATCTGAGTACGTAATACTGGCAGAAAACATCACTCCTTTTAAAAAAATATGAAAAGATCCTATCTCTCTTTTTGGTTTGTCATTTCGTCACGTTCCTTAGACCCGATATTACGTAACTTTTTTTTATCGTGTTAATATCATCAAATGAGTCCTCCCACCTAGGGCAGAGCGGGAGGGACTGTCAAACTCGTACTGACTAAAATCCACGGTGTCGTTCAATAGCCTTTTACGTTCCAGGGTAACGGTAATTAGAGAGTCCCGCGACCCCGGCAGGCTGAGGCCCTCTAAAGAGGGGCCCCGTCGTAATGCTGACACTCTTTGAGGCGCGCGTGGAACACAACGCGCCGTCGACACAGGCCGATAGTACGTCATAGCAATGTCCATGTCTTCCATTTCCTTTTCTCATTCCGTAGGTAAATAATTTTTTTTTTGTTTTAGTCGAAAGCCCTCAATAGTCCCAAAGTCGTTAATATTACCCTTTTAAATACAACGGTGTGTTATATAATTTATGACAATAGACTGGTCTTTGTCTAACGTTAACTGCCGATTATCATTTAAATAAACCAAAATTAAAATAAATAATCATCCATAGTTATTACGAAAAGAAACTTATCTTTACATCAGGGTTCGAATAGACAAGGCGTGATTACCCATTCCTATGCGTATCCATATAATCTAAGGGTCACCCTGAAAAAAAAACGCTAATAAACCTTGGTTTAATCAATCAACTGTGTTTAATCAGTAATAGAATTTTAAAAGTACCTTCTATTAGTTACATGTACAATTTATTAGTTTTAGGTTTTATTCGTTACTATGACAATGTATACGACCGTACAGGAGGTCCTGTATAAAGACTATGTTGATTGATACCCAATATTATACTAGAATATGTGCCAACAAGTTAACATGTTAAGTGATGACTAAGTTGGAACTTAGTACTGAAGTAGTGAGCAGTTTGAGTATCGTCACTGCACGACAAACTTATCAGTCAATGTTACGGTTTGTTGCATGATTAATTACTAACTTGCACCTATGATATCGTTTGACGACACGATTGGCGCAGTGGCTGAGCGTTTGTAATGCTGCGCGGTGTGTCGCGGGTTCGATTACCGCACAGAACAAATATTTTTGTGATCTACAAGTAGTTTTAAGTAAGTATGTGAGTTTATATGTTTATTAACTCACATACTTACTTACAACTACTTGTAGCGCACCCACGGTACAGGAAAAATTCCTAGTGTTTAAAAAAATGTCGAAGCAATTTTCGTTTTTTGTTTCACATAATTATAAAATACATGAATTACAATAAGAAACAATGTTTATTTGGGAAAAGAAAAAGAGTGGAAGGATATAGAAAGACCTTTGTCCAGCATTAGGATATTATAGATAGGATCAGGAAGGCCTTATTTGACATGCCGTTTACAGAGAACACGATTGAACAAAATGAAAAACTAACATGTAATAAAATAAAGGGTGATGTGAGCGTTAGGGCCTCACCAAATAGATTTTACCCGGCAATAATGCCAGACAGCTGTCTCACGCTGATTTTTCATACAGACCTTTACGGTCGAGAGACAAAACAAAAAGCAGAAATTACAATGCCATACATTTTCAGCCAGCTCTAAACATTTTCGGTCTAAATATTTTTTAAATAGGACAGCAAACGGCAACCACATGTGATGCCACCTAATTGTTCATTAAAAACGCTTCGTTTACAAACGTACGCGTATCCGGTCGTGTATTAAAAATATCAAAACAAGATAATGTTCGCTCATCAAATATTTAACGTCAGTCTCTTTTGTAGCCAGACCATGCTAACAACATATTACATACATAGCATTAAGGTCTTGTATAGTTAAATTGAATTTTGAACTTAGATGGGATCCGATGAAAGCAGCTGTTCCCGTTTAAAGCCATGTAATGGAGTGTATAGATGTCTAGCTATTTCCGTATTCATTACCACTTTAATCCTGCAAAGCATGATACGACTCTGTGCGACAAAATGCAAGCTTGTCTTTGTGGTACGTAATGTGTAGCCACAGTGCTACATTCACTTTAATAATGCGTTGTTGTGGACCCTTTCCACAACAACGCATTAACCCCATTCCTGCCTACATTACTGTTTGCACATCATGACCTTGCTGTGATATATTTGAGCTTGACCTTCTAACCCCTTTTGAAGTAGGGCAAACACACGTAGCTAACACAAGTGCAGCGCTGAATTGGAACGCATAAACATGCGTTAATCGCACAAATGTCGGCTTAATAATATTTCGTCTATTGTTTTAAGAATCCTTTACATTTCTGACCCTTACAACTTAATGCAAAATAATACATGCAAAAGGTCATGTGCTCTACGCTTAAAGTTGTGAAGAGTGAACCCTTGAAGAACCCTCCCGGGGGTTCGCAAATGGACAAACAACGCAAAATAGCTCTCTGAAAGGTGGCGTTGTTGAAACTTAGCCCCCAGTGAGCATAAATTATGTATAGCCTTAAATTATTCAATGGAATTCAGCTGAATTTTATTTCTATTGTTCCGAACAAAAGCTCTTCGGATTCAATTTGAAACATGTTTCTTGACCTCTGAAAGTTTCTCTCTGTAAACAAATGTTTATGAAAATTGGTTAAGCCAGTATCAGTATTTTATCTATAACAACAAACAATGCTTTGTTTTTTGTTATTTTGAATTAAGTATTAAAAAAGAGTCTTATGGTTTTATTTTAAGCAGTTTTTTTATACCTTTATCGAGACGCTAGTACGGGTGTGCGAAGTAAAAGTAAAGTAGTAATTCAAAAATCAACAACAAACAATACTTTTAAGCACAGTTTATTGTTATTTTTTGAATTATTAAAAAAAATGTACCTACTATGATTTTATTTTCAGCTATTTGTACCACATTTTTTTTTACGTGTGGAAATCCTGATGGACTTCCTCCGCCTGGGGATGACGGAGGGGTATGTCAGACTTGACTGACTCAAACCACACGGTGTCCTCTACTTCCTTAAGCCGGGGTTGCGGGTCCATTTGTACCACATTAAGAGACGTTGACACGAGTGTGTGAAGTAAGCGTAAAGTACTCGTACGTACTCTGATTTTAAAATTGAAATTACTCATTTCAGGTAAATTTATTTGTATCGGCCGACATTTACATGACGTTTACGTATGGTACTGGAACCAGGCCTCAGTTTTTTACTGAAATGAAAAAAAACCACTAACTTTTGGAGGCAACTGTATACTTTAATTTATAGAGTAGGTTTTTGCTTCCTAATGTGGGTCACTGAATTCGTTAGTGAGTCTCTACTATTCTATCTCTTACACTTTAAATTCTAACCACAAAGTAGATACGACACCAAATAACACTTAGGTAGGTATCAAACTTTACAGAACTAATGCTTGAACGAACCACCAAATGTTTGTTTGAAACTTTCATTGGTGGCAATGCATACCCCAATTTTAGGAGAAACCCAAATAATATGTTTGGAGTCAGCTTCTAAACTCTAAACTGTATGTCTAAATGTAAATATGTTTGCTTATCTATTTCAATTCTACAGAGTTATGCTATAAATCTTAGTACTATATTTTCAAATAGTTTACAGGCTCGTATTATAGAAAAGTGTTTCATAAAATTATATTGAACAACGTTGTGTAGCTGCGGTCAGCTATTGTAGCACGAGGAATAGGAACTTTTATTAAAAACTTCGATAAAGATTACAATCGACAAATTGCAACACATAACTGTGTCTGAATTGATACGTTTCAGAATTACAAAACGTTTGAAAATAAACGATCTAGGAATACCTAGAACAAACATACAGGCATACATTGTAGTTTCTATCAGTCTACAACAATGTTTAATATTAGTATTACAACTGGAGTCAACAATTCAACGTGCTCTCCGAGGCGCGGAAGGCTTTGATGTGATTGGAACAGTAATCCGTGCAACAACTGACCGAGACAACACTGCTCTGAGTTGGATACTCATCGATATTGTATCATTGAAACGAAAATGAAATAGTATCAAAAGATTGTCCGTGACCGCCGCGTACATAAAGATATGTTATAATCAGCCTGCCGGGAGGAGGAGGAGAGGGAGTGGATTGTAGTCTGAAATACACCACGTGGACCCAATGCGGGTTGATATATGTTACATAGTCTTCGAAAATTTGGTCCCAGGACATGTCGTTTGCCCTTGTTGTTTTCCTTTGGAGAGAAGTGGTGATGAAGTTAATTATGACAACTTGTGTGTTGATGAATGTCCTTATTGTCTTCCGTGTTATGTGTGTTGAGAAGTAAGAGAGAGGGACACCAGATAATTTGAACTGTGTGAATAATAATATAGCTAGATAACGGGTTACTCTTGATAATGACAGCTGTTTGAGAAATACAGAACAAGAAGACTTTTCGAGACCCCAAATAAATTGAAACAATTACAAATAAATATTATTCTCTGCTATTGCTCCAATTTATTTATTAAACCTTCAGCCATGTCAAGTGTGAATGACAACAAAAGAAGGTATGATAATAGAGAATTTTCACAAACAATAACTTTCCGACTCCCCTCAAACATCATACAAGATTTCTCGTCACAATAGGGACCCATACATAGTCAATATAATATCTCTATGTTCCACACATATTCTATATAATATCCCCATGTTCCACACACAGTTCCATTTTCTTGCTTTCCTGTAACCGGCGTGCCGTTGGACACAATGGGCCGGATGAATTTAAGTCCGCCAACAGGCATCGGTGTCAGTAACTCCTTTCTTTTGTGACACAATACGAGATCACACTTACCACTTGTGCCCGCACTCGAGTTGGTTTCTTTATGTGCTAGTTGTATACAGCCTGGTTTGAAAGTCAACCGTACGTAGGTAAGCTTTCTTTCGCAATATTAATAAACTTAGTTACCCGGACCTGATTTTAATATTATCACTGATGAGAAACACAAATGAGTTTTCGCATTCTATGTGGAAGGGATTGTCAGGCGCTTTCTGATTAACAACACCACCCCGTTCCCGCAGTTACTTTTTTGCGTTCCGGGGCCACGATGTTAAAATAAAATAAACTGCAATATACCTAATACCTAAAAATGTATCAGAAGGGCTCTCACAGAGTAGTAGAATAACCTGGTGAAAGCCGCAGGAATTCGTCAGACACCAGAAGCTCATGCAATATGTTGACATTTGAAACGATGGAAATGATCCACATCGCCTTTTCAACACCATTTTTCACCGCCTTTTCAATAAAAACACACAAGTAATATGGACTAAAATCTCGAGCTAATGCAAATGAACATTGAAGGCCACATTAGTAACATACAGTTAAAACAAAGGTCTAAAAATAGAACGCTAACTTTCCGTAGTTCAAACTTTACTGGAACCTATTTAACATGTGCAGCGAACGACGAAACTAAAACCGTTCATGTCCAGTTTTATTTACACTGCGTACACAACCCATTCGGAAAAAACCACAACGACGTTAATACATTTCTACCGCGTAATGGACCACAAATTGGAATATATTATGCAACCACTCGGATAAATATTCCGCCAACACTTTTGGTGACGTTAAATTGGGATTTTTCATCGTATCATGAGCGTTCTTAGAAAATATTGGATTTGCAGTAAAACTTTATGTAATCGTCTAGCCAACTTCAAAGCTACTTAACAGAGGAAAAATATTTTTTCGGGAATCCTGACTAACGCAAACCCATTCAGATATTAGATATATAATATTTAATATCAAGATTTTTGGCCTCTGTATCGTCTTAGATAGCTTCCCGACTACGTCGAATTCCCACAATTCATTTACAAGTTAGTAAAACTTTCATGTTAACTTTATAAACAACTACAAAATTTTGTTCCAACATGGCGTACTCGTAACTTTGCGTAACACGTAAATAAACTCAAAAAAAAAATACATCATCGAAAAAAAAATCACTACTTTTTGCGCAGATCACGTTCAGCCCGTATTCAAATGACACCGCCCGCATTCACCATTACGTGACAATGTGTTCCATTCGCACGAAGCGAGGTATCATCCGGACGCAAGAGGAACCTACCTACTCCAACCACTCCGGATGAAACCTTCCGCTCGCTTGAGTTAAATACCGCTCTTTCAGGCACACAGACGGACTAATTTCAACACGAGTCCCTTTGAGAATAGGGAACGCTTTTATTCGAATGCCACTGTATAACATGTGTTCTGAAACTTAATACAGGGACGCTGTTTGAATATCACTGTCACATGAAACACTAGTGAAAAAGATAAATGGAAGAGGGATGGGTGCCTCAAAGATATGTACTTAACATTATTATAATACGAGTATGTAGATATGTATATACTATACATAGAGCTAAACCGATATTAAAGGGTTGAGATATCACGTTAACATGGATTAGAGTAGTTCGAAAATTTAAGAAAAAATAACAGTTTCAAAGACAAAATAAATAATCTCCTATTTGGAAAGCGCAAAAAGTTAACAATGTATCCAGTAGAAAACTTCAAGAAGCAAAGAGCTAACGGCAATCTTAAACCACTGTCTTACAAAACACTGCAATGTCAACAATTCAAACGATCTTTCAGATTTTATATAATTTCTCCTTAGGAATCTTCGTCCAATATTGACCGGGATTTGTGTCATTTGCGTCCTCTCCCCCAATATGTCCACAGGAGCTCAATAGAAGCTCTTACAAACCCTCACTAATCCTAATTGAGCCTGTAGGGTTCGCCGTTCCTTTACAGAATTAACACTTCGCTGGGGTCGCAAAAAACATCAGGAAGAATAAGGAACATTACAAAAAATATTAGGTACGTAGGTATTCTAGAAAGTGGTCTGTATAAAAAACTAGCCTTTGCCTCCGTCTTCAATCTCGTAATCGAAGAAAAAAAACCGTAAACAGTCAATTTGCATGTACTCTGCTGCGTGTAACAATAATCATTCGTTATCAAAAACATACGTGGTACTATCTTCCTATTAGATATAATAGGAACGTTATTAAACGAAACGCTGCGTACTGAAACACAGGCTTATAAACCTAGTTTGGTAGCAGATGCTAAAACAGACACAATAATTGCAGAGAGTGTATTTAAACTAAACGTTGACTAATTGTGTGAACGTATATATTTTTTCGGTCTAATAAAGATTTTTATTATTGTTATTTTAGTCGGCAACGTACTTTTCTTTTGGGTTGAAAGGTACCCTATGTCCGTTTCTGTACACCTGACAACGTGTATGTAAGAGTTCAGGACGAACAAACTACTACTACTATTCAATGTATTAGTTACTGAGGACAGAAGTACACAACACAACGTGTTAGTGTGTTTACTTTGGAATAGTCGGGGTACTTTGTATGTTTAAAGCCAAGTGAAATTAATACCAGAAGATAACTGACCTATGGCCATTGCGATGCACACTAAACGATTTAAAATTAAATGAGTAAGTAAGGTTTTAATATATGCTGTCTTAAATGTAGATAAAATGATTCACAGTCAACCAACTGAAAAATAAATGTAATCCAAACTAATATTATAAATGCGAAACTAACTCTGTCTGTCTTTTCTTCACGCCTAAACTACTGAACCGATTTGTGTGAAATTTAGTACAGACATAGTTTGGAACTTGAGAAAGGACATAGGATAGTTTTTAACCGACTTCAAAAAAGGAGGAGGTTATCAATTTTATGTTTGTTACCGCATTACGACCGACTGGGTGAACTGATTTTCATGATTCTTTTTTTGTTTGAAAGCTGGTGCTTCCCGTGTGGTCCCATTGTCACCAAATCAGGATCTGATGATTGGATCTTGGAGAAATCGAGGGCAACCCTCAAATTTTATAGGCCCATGCATCGTTTTTCGTAAATCTTATGAAGTAATTTAAGTACTTGCGTATGGTTATCATCATCTTATGTAGCTGAGCTGATGATGAAAGGTACAACTCCTTAACAGTAAGGAGTAGGCATCGACTGATTCATTGTTCGCATATCTCCGGAACTTCACGTCCGATTTAAATATTTATTTTTGTGCTAGGTATCGTTCAACTTAGGGAATACTGCAAGTTTCATCAAAATCGGTTCAGTAGTTTTTGAGATAGGGAATTTTATTAGCTTATTGTGTACATGAGGGATGTTATTACCAGTGCTACGGTTTACGTACCGGGTTCACGGTAATTCGTAAGTCCCGCGACCCCGGCAGGCTTTGGCCCTCTAAAATAATGAGCACTTAGAAAAGAATTCAGATAATTCCACCTTCAAGAGATTCCCTCTAAATATTAGGTATAGGTGTTCAAAGATTGTATGGAAACTAATTTTGAAGTTAGAAATCTGGGATGTACGATGTGAAGTTACATATATTATACAAAAAATATTAATATTAAAAAAAATGTCACGTAACTTAATGAGGCAGACCAATATCTACGCGAGCGAAGCCGCGGGCAAAAGCTAGTACTTTCGAATAAAAGTGGCTGTGACATACATACGAACGGACAGACAGACATGACGAATCTATAAAGGTTCCGTTTTTTGCCATTTCTGGAGCAGAAGAAGGAATCAAATACACATTCTTATTCAGTCTTTGACATGTAACAATATTGAATAGAAGCCGTTGAAATATAAAAATAATTGAAGAATTTCTATTACTTTCTTCGGGCTCCATCATCAAAGCCGAAACATGATATGTTTCTGTAATTAATAATAGTAACGTAATACTAATATTACGTTGTCAACGAAGTTATCACTAATAACTGTGTAATTAACTTGTCACATTTACTTCGTAATAATGAAGGAAAAGATGTTGAGGAAACCGGCATTACCTTGAACAAAATATCGAAGACATATAATGACATACACATTAAGAGGAGGTCTATGACACAGTACTGGGTTCATCATCAGCTGGTATTTGATTAGTGGTTGAGAAATGGATCACACTAAATTGGTACGAGTAGTACATGCGAGCTAAATAAACTTAGTAAATTACATAAAAAGCTTGCAAAACTCTGTTGAAGTGAAAGAATTTCAAATAGCTAACTACTTCGCGGAATAAAAGTCAAACGTGTAACACCTCTCTACAGAACTGCGAATCGCCGCAGAAAGACAGTCGTGTGTGTATGCTCATTGTAAATTGACTCCAGCTGAGGGCGGCAATCGATATGTTATTGTGGAAGCACTAGTTGGTTCGCTTGACCCCAGTTGTCCTACTGAGTTATTCATTGAAGTCGAGTCATTGTGAAGAATTATATCTACGAATCGGCCTTGTTGTACGTGTACTAGTTGAGTTTGTGGGATAAATGCTACTAAGTGGCTTCGTATCCAATATTTTTTCCCCATAAAGGTCTATTGTTAAATACCATTTGTGGTTTCGCTAAGACGAAATAGTTTTATGGCGTAATTAAATTTGGTCGTTAGCCCGTATTAGGCTATCCGAAACGCTTTACTCGAATTCGGGCACCCGGTGCTTTTATTACACTACTCGTAGTTAAAATGAAATTGATCAAGATTGTCTGATTCCCCATTAATTTACGCAGGGTCGTTTGTCAGTATTCCAGAGGCAATTGAATTCGAGGAAACGACCAAGTTGGTGCACAAACTACAGTTTAGAAATGAATTCAGTTTCAGAAGCAGCATTGATGCTAATAAAAAAATGTAATCTGGTCATCTGCAAACATGACCACAAAAGAGCAAAGAAACTTACAGTACGAACGAAAATACAGTTTTGCTTTGGTATACATACCACGATATTATTAACATGCAAATAAAATAAAACTTAAAAGCGGTTACACGAAAACTGCACGGTCAAAACCACAGAACAAACTTCACAATTGTATACACAAACGTTTATGATCGCTGTTCAACCCTCTCATTCCTGAGTCGTTCAATGCGATTTTTAATTTCCCCAGTGCTTAGGAAATATTTCCATTTTTCCTTTGTTATCATAAATGTGAATGCGGCGCAGAACACTCAGTAATTGAAATACTGTCGGATAATAGATATTTTTTGTATATTTCCCTGATGTAAAACGATGAAATGATAAACATGAGTTTGTTCGTTTCTTTCAGTGTCAGCAGCTTGGAGTTTGTATTTGTATCGGGTTATGACTACAAACTCGCCATAGCTCCGGGTCAGAGCCCATTCGTACCCTAAAATTCGTCCCCCAGCATAAAAGTTGTGGATTCGGCCCCTATATAGGTGCCCATTGGTCTTCTGGTAGGGGACCAGTTAATATTTTAATAAAAAATATTATTTTAAAGGTACCCATTCGTACCCTCTAATATATTATACAATATAAGTTAAAGATTCGGCACCTGTTCAGGTGCCTATCGGTCCCCTGAGATAAAATTAGCTATATTTTACATAAGAAACGGTTAACATAGTACACTTGTGAACAGTTTATTAACGGAATTAATTTAATAAACCATAACAGATCATTGGAAAAAGAGCTTTGATCAATAATAATCCGTCATGATAATAATATAACCTGTCGATAGGCTTACGATGTAATAATTGTCTCTCTACGAATGGCCTGTTAAAAAAAACGGGTTATAAAATAGATAAGGTGTTTTGTTTGTATGTTGTGGCTGCCTCGGTGATATATTGGTTCTTGAAAGTGACTGCGAATACGAGACTGTTCAATGTGTTTTTGTTCTTTTATTAAATGAAGTTCGTCTAACGAAATAAACAGTACTGTTAATATTAGGCTTATGTTTAACTCACGACCCGATATAGTAACAATTAACAGACAAAAGTAGTAAATGATCATCAAAATTAAACCCGCATTTTAAATGTAAATTTACAGCCAAAGTTTTAACATCTCGCTATCCTATTTAAGCAAAATTACTCCGTATAAATCATTGTTAACCCAAAATTAGTAAATGAGCACCAAAAGTAAAACATCATCTTAACGTAAAATTATAACCTATATGTTTACATCTTGCTATCCTGTTTAAGCAAACTGACTCCAAATAAATCATTGTTAACCCAAAAATAGTTAATGAACACCAAATTATTGGGTACGTATCAAAATCCCGAATTTTTAAATACCGATGGACAAAATTCCGAAAATTGCACTAATGAGCAGAGTATAAGGAGCTCACATTGGCTACTTCCGGCCTACTTCTGGGTGGTTTAAAAAAAAATAACCACGAAGAGGATGGCTCTTCTAACCTAACTTGGCCGAGTCGGGGTGCCAGCAAGTCCCGAGCTGTATTTCCAGTCGCTCAACAGCGCAATTAATGCTTTCTTTGCTAAGCCTACATTTTATGGCAATCATAGTGGTTTACTTAGGCAGAAATAGCCCATTAATTTGCTGATCATTTTTAGATTTGGTGATCATTTACTACATTTGGTGTTCGATTACAATTTGAAGTGCAGTCGTGACTAAAATAGCTAGTGCTATTGTAATTATGGACTTTATTTTTCTGGTGTTAAGTATATATTTTTGGTAAAAGAATTAAGGGTATCAAAGTATTTTATGGTGGTCATTATATTTAATCCTTTAATATTATAATAATAATATTTTTAACATAATTGAATCGAATTATCTCATTTGAATCCTGGAATATGATTAGTATTATTATTGATGGTAATTCACTTTATGGTAGAATACTACAGTCATATTTTGACTAAAAAGTCAAAACTAAATTATTTACTCCTAAATATGTATAGCGATTTTTTATCCGCAATTATAATTTGATCATATTAGTGGATGTTATTATGTTCTTGTATTCTAATTGTTTCGTTTTAGCTCAATGTGGAGCCGTTGTCACCCTTTTAATGTACAAAAATAATGAACGTTCTAACATTAATTCTGTTTTGCTCCAAAAATTGGTAAGTACTCTCCAGATGTGCGCGCATTAAACAGTTACACAGTTTTATTTTTACTGCATAAACATATTATAGTTATCATATATTTTGCTAAATATTTACAAATGTACAAGAAACCAAAAGTTTTGTAATTATTTTGAAGATTGGCTTAATTGAGAAAGCCTAGAGGCATTTTATTAAACTTAATCTTATTTGAAATAAACATGATATCTACCGAATTACTATATTTTACCCTTTTCTGCGCGACTGTACCAGGACTGCCAAGCTGCAGTATACACATATACATGTACTTATTAGAAGAATGAATAAAAATAAATATTCTTCAGGGGACGAATGGGCCCCTCAAAAGTTCCAGGGTACGAGTGGGCACAGGGTGCGAATCTTAGGGTACGAATGGGCTCTGACCCATAGCTCCTCGCGCAAGAGCGACTGTTGAGGATAAATTCGATTCCCAGGTCGGATAATTATTATAGTACATTTGGTTTTTTTCATTAGGAATTTCTCAATAGCAACCTAGATTTTATGAAGACCACAGGATCACAGTTTGACAGGCCTGTTGGTCTAGTGGTTAGTAACCCTGATTGCTATGCCGGAGGTCGGGGGTTCGATTCCCACCCAGGACAAATGTTTGTGTGATGAGCACGATCATTTGTTCTGTGTCTGGGTGTAATATATCTTTTAGAAATATATAAGTATGTTTATCAGTTGTCTAGTACCCATAACACAAGCTCTGCTTAGCTTGGGACTAGATGGCGTTGTGTGATAGTTGTGGAAAAAAAAAAAAAAAAAAAAAACAGTGGATACAAGCCGCTTCCAACCGGTCCTATAGGGGAGGCCTATGTTCAGCAGTGGACGTCTTATGAGTGATCTGATGATGAACCTAGATTTGAGCTCAGTTCATGTCATTAAACTCGCCCCCTATAACATAGGATTTAAACACAACTGGCATAATGTGGTTGTATTACTGTTACGTCCATATCTGCTAAAGCCCTTTATATCAGTAATTAATGACGTGATGTTATGTTATATTAGTAACATAACGTCAGTGTCAGTGTTATTTTAGGAATATTTTGTTTGTGCATACTAACCCTAAGTGATGAACATAGCGAACTAGATGACCATAATTATTGTAGGCTGGTTTCTTTACTTCTTTTTTCAGATCTTGTTTCTTTCTAACACTGAGTTCCATTTCCAAAAATGCATGTTCTCAACTGAAAAGGAATACATCGTAAAGCAGCCACACCTTGGCATATGCTAAGCATGCTAAGCTGTGCTGAGGATAAGTAAGGCTTGTCACGCTGCGCGCTGTCGTGAGCAATGGAGCTCGCGTGTGTACTCCCCCTTACATCAATGTCACTGTAGACTTTTCACAGATAAGTTACCCTAGAAACTGCAGTCCAACAGCCACAACCTTCATGTCATGAAAATAAGGATGACTATAGTGGTAAACGGCTTGTAAAAGATAGTAACCTAAAAGCAACCGTATTGCGCTGAGATTAAAATCACTGTGATTTTGACAGCGATGCAAGAGTGTTGGTAAAACAATTGTTAAAGGACTACAGTCTGTTTCGCTACTATTCGTGTTACATGCTCTGTGGCTGTTTATACTGAACTGTTACCAATAAATATCATGGAGTTCCTTGCAATGAGATTCAGATTATTATCTGTTATCTATATTACCTACGAGACTTCACAACAAGGAAAGAGAGAAAATGAGACGAGATGTTAGATAAGAATTTGATAATGAAAGGAGGCATTTGACGTTTTTTTTCTTTACATCAAATTTGCCAGCAGTTGGTAACAATATTGGATTACAAAAAAAATGTTATACCATTATCGCATCCATCCATTTTGAAAATTACTTAAAAAAGTTATTTTAGAATACCAAACACAAATATGGCCGTATTGTATATTTAGAACAGCAATTTACTAAAAAAAAACCGAACAACTAAAACTCTGCCGTATTTTACTTTTTCATAAGCCTTCGGTTTCACGAAGTCAAAACCAAAGCCCGATCAGCCATAACATCGACAAAGCCTAAATAAATAATACTTCGATGAATTTAAACCAATGCTATCCATAAAACGTCGTACTGAAAACCAGATACTTGAAATTCAAGCAGAGGAATAAATCTGTTGGCTTTAATAGTCGGAATCAAGAATGAAATATGGTAATCTGCTCATTTTCATGCATTAAACACGTTGCATCTCTATCGTTGAGCTGAAAGAAGTCGATATTTCATAACTTCTGCATGCCTAGTATTTTTCTTTTCTTGAGTTATTTTTAATATAACTAACGCATTTTTTTTTCTTTGAAATTAGAATATTTCTACTAAATTTTTAATTTGACAATCAATTTTGCGAAACGTGTCGCAATCTGTAAAACGTTACAGTAGTTTTTTTTTCTTAGGGAGCTGTATTTTTTCTATGAAAGGTACCCTATACCCTTTTTTTTAGGTGGTAATATCATCTCATTCCTCCTCCCACCTAGGGCAGAGCGGAAGGGACTGTCAGACTCGTATTGACTAAAATCAGCGGTGTCCTTCAATAGCCCTTTACGTACCGTGGTCACGGTAATTCGTGAGTCCCGCGACCTACCTTATACCCTAAGTCCGTTTTTGTACAACTAAAAACGCATAATATGTAAAAACAGGACGATCGGACCAGAAGTTAAGGCGTAAAAACAATTTAAATGTGAAACTTAATTTCACATTTATATAGTTTTTCTTATTTTTTAAATAAATTATAAGGATTCAGATGAGAAATTGTAACCCAGCAATGTACCCATATTACACTTGACCTAATCATTAAAATGTAATTAAGGTTACATAAACGATATACGCGGGCGGGTGTTATAAGGGTTTATCGTACCCTTTGACTAAAACTTAGTGGAAAACGAGTCGAAGGGTACATTATCCTTTTTTTTATCGTGGTAAAGTCTTCAAATGAGTCCTTCCACCCAGGGCAGAGCAGGAGGCACTGTCAGACTCGTACGGACTAAAATCCACGGTGTCCTTCAATAGCCCTTTACGTTC
This sequence comes from Agrotis puta, assembly GCA_943136025.2. Classification (NCBI taxonomy): domain Eukaryota; kingdom Metazoa; phylum Arthropoda; class Insecta; order Lepidoptera; family Noctuidae; genus Agrotis; species Agrotis puta. The sequence goes on along the minus strand of OW964169.2, from coordinate 14,392,159 downwards.
CGGGGTCACGGTAATTCGTGAGTCACGCGACCCCGGCAGGCTTTGGCCCTCTTCAGCCATCACTATGCTGACAATCCTTGAGATGCACGTGGAGCACAACGCGCCGTCGCCCCGGGCATGGTCTATGGTCGGACAGCGAGTACCTTTCCAGTAATTAAATGAAGAAAAAAAAATTCAGTAGCGTCCCACAGACTTATGAAGTCAGTGCAAGCCTGCTCTCATTTAGTTTTATAGATTTTTCAGAACCATTTTATTTCATAGTTTTAGAATAAACTAATTGTGTTGTTCAACTTTCCGTTGGGTCACAAAAAACTTAATTCAGACAATTTATATGCAAAACTTTGGAGTATTTGAGTAGGGTCAGTTCTCTTTCATGTCTTCATACCCTAAATTATTTGAAAGTAAAAGGTTTTTTCCATTATTATCACTCCAGCCAGAGTGACGCTTTCATTAATTTTGAAGATAGAATTATTACCCAGACGGTTTGAATTTTTCTAAAAGAATCTTACTCGTATCAATAACTTGTAAATAATCGTGAGTATGCAAAATCATAGCTAGAAATCTGGTCGTTGGGATATTAATCTGCCTAGTCTTTTACTAACTATGTTAAATTGGGATCGGTTTCCAATGCAACCAGATGCAACTTTAACCGCTCAGTAAATGTACGGTCATCAGGAATTCTCACAGTACCATATCAATGGCATTGAGAGACTACATGAAAGAAAGGACTGTCCTTGACCAGGATCGGGCTACTCATCCTGTTACAACGCAACCTTTATATGAAGATAATGTCAGTAGAGAACTATTCTACGCATTTAACAGATGCAGGAACTTGAAACACGTGTATAGTTGTCACATCCCATAATGTACCCTTTTCTCTTTCCATAGAATTTCGCTTCTGATTAGATAAGAACATACCTCAGGATATATACGGTACAAGCAACGGAATCTCTTTTGTACATCATTAGGCACAAGTACGTACACCTACGCATCTGTATCTACGTGTACATTTTCATTATGTTTAAACTCTTTACATGGTTTTAGGAATTGTAGAAATCTTTTGCCTTTATAGGTAATAGAAGAAAAATCTTTGTAAAGAATTACAATATAAAGTTATTACTGATTAGGACGAATTAAAGAAAAAAAACATTCAAGGTTAGGTACTACCAACAAGAAAAATTAAAACTTTTCGTTTGAAATCATCGTTAACCTCTCGGGCGATTTATAATTGAAAATGATAAAAATCAACGTCCAATGAGCGACTGTCTGTTATGTACAGACGTGTGTACGTAAGGCGTTGGGGCGTTTTCGCTTATGTACACCCGGGTGTACGTAACGCGCTCGAGAGGTTAAGAAAAGTAACTGAAAAATATTGAGTGATATAAGACTGCGAGCTCGATAGAGTTTCTCATCGTCAAAGCAAACTTTCATCCAATTCCGTTTAACCCCTGTAAAAAATGAATTTCAAAAACAATAATATTTTTGTTGGACTAAAGAACTGATGCGCAATACTTCATCCTTCGCAAACCCTGAAAATTGTACCTACTGATGTTATATTAGAGAAAAGATATTGTTCCAAAGGTTCCAAAGATAGTAAAACAAATACGCCGAAGAAAACGTAAAATCTACGTCAAAAACATCTGAATAAGTAGCTATTATTTGCAAAAGAAGTCTTTCCAATAGAACGCTCTAAAGCTCAAAGGTTTACATCAAACGACAACTTTTAATATATCTTTTACTGCTGCTGTTTCTATTGCAAAAAACGTTCCTCAGATTGCGAAGTTTTATTTTCTTGCTTATTGCAGAGCAGATCTCGGCTCATATCAGTTGAATTGTGCAATAAAATATTGTACCTACTGATAGTACACGGCTTTGGTTACTAACAAAGGAAGAAGATTTATTTGGAGAAGACCTTTTGTATGTCTGTACGTACAAATACCATTACCAAATACTAATTATTTCCTTGCAACAAATCAAAGCATTTATTTCAAGTAGGCAGTAGGTAGGTAGGTTACAGGCACTTTTTAACTGTCAAAAGACAAAAAATACTACATGTATAATTATGGTGCTACAGTCCTAGTCACCAGACAAACATAATAACTGTGATAGTACTGTAGATGCCCATTCCAAGGCGTAGATCTCTATTGAGAGGAAAAGGCAAGAAACTTCATGGACACTCTTTTTCTTGATCCACCTATACTTGAGCAACGGCCTCGTCCTTTGTGTGCCATGTTTCCTTGGTCTACGCGAGGCTCAATCAATTCTCCCTCAATCTTCTTTCTGAATGTCATCCACACACATCCACATACTATGGTTTATTTTCTACTAATAATAATTTCAACTCCCTACCCTTTTAAATTAAATTGTATCTAGAAAATCAGCCTTTATTCAACCCCGCAGTCACAGCCTACCTAGGTAATAAACACACATATGCAAGTGTTGATAACGGTATTAAATAAATACAACCCACATTAACGGTACAACCGCCTATCGGTAACGATATCTCGTTGCATATGACATGCAATATTGCAATCATGTTCGATATTTGTACATGATGTTATTTTTCTGAATCATTTCGGTGGATAAGCTTCGGCTTAAAACCTGTACGCCTAATATAGGTCCAAGAATTAGCGTGGTTTTAAAACCTTTCGTACCTATGCACGCTGAATGCTAGAATTCGTTGTTGAACAACGAATTTTAGCATGCAGCTAATGTGATTTTTTTTTTTTGCTTTTCCATCATGTACCCATAAAAAAGTGAAGTAGTATAAACCTTATTTATACAATGTCAATTTGTGTAATGGTTTGTGGCCCCTGTATATAAGAAAATAAAGTAACTTAACCAATTTTTTATAATATGTAAATTAACGAATAAGGACACTTAAAGGTGATTGAGTCTTGTATGTATAAGAACCTTCCAAATTGAAGTATCTATAATACGCATATAAATATAAAGTTTTCTATGCAGATTAGACTTATTGAACCATAAAAGCAGATAAAAACCTTTTTAATAGCCCTGTCAAGATAGCTACTATCATAAAAGTAGACTAGAACTTTTTAATGCGATCACAGAGCTGCAGCCAAGATATTCTCATCTACTTAACGATAACGGGCCAATGCCACACGCAGGCATCATAATCACAACGTTAATTTAAGCTCCACTCTTAACGATACTTAATTATCCTTAACGATACGATTGAGCCCTTAAGATTTGCGTGCAGACAACAATACAGAACCTTGTTACCTTGATTATTCCCTAACACGCGTAATAGATTGTTTTTACAGCGGCTTTAAGTGGAATTAACATGAGCTTAAAGCGCTACGCTTTACGAAGCGGCCCGTTAACGGCTCTCAGTAATAAATGAAGGTGTCCCAGAATAAAATTACTTTGTGTTTCTTTGATTTATAATTAACTTTATAAATCTCAATTAAGAAGCGGTCTTGGAATTGGGGAGCGTGTGGTGGCTGAATGTGCTAAGTAATTCAATGCTGCTGCCCAGATTGTCCTGAGTTATAAATTGTCTTGCTAAACTTAAATAGTCAAAGTACAATAAATATGATGAAAAGCAATTGGACTCCAGTTAGCGAACAAGATAGCGAGTACACGCGCATTTCGCCAGAAATCCTAGGTTTTTTAAGAGGATAAAAAGAACAGAAATGTGACTATCTCTTATTATTGCAACATAATAAGAGATGGAACTTCCCCAGACAAAATATTTCACAGGTTTTCCACTAACTCAGGTACGTAATTATTTACCGCCGTTAATTCATGTTAATTCCAAGATGATTTAAAAATTCACAAAAAACAGGAAATTAACTTTGCACGTATAGTAGAAACGTAAGGAATTAATTTACTTTGAGCTATTTTTTCCTGTTATTTTTATTACTTTTGCTGGGGAAAGACTTTATTCGGCTAAAAGAACCTCTATAATGGTAATTTTATAATATGATATTTTCTTTGCTCTTATAATGGAGTGCTAGAAATCTTCAAAAATTCCAAATGATTTCTGTGTTGTTCTAATAAAAGGTATATTTAATGTTATAAGTTAATTAAGAAAGTTAAACACAGCGGGGCGGGGGGTAGTTAGGCTATTCGCACACGACACCACTCGTCAAAATTTACGAAGACTAGGTGATAACTAAATATAAGCGCTCTACTCGCGCTGAATTGTCATTGCTCGAATCTTGGTCGAGATTTCTAATTACAACAGCGCGCTAATATTGAGACTTTGCTATGTAAGTTACTTTTAGTGTCGCAAGAAGAGGCACTAGGTTGAAGTTCACAAGTGCCTTAAAACTGAATGTACCTATTATTGTACTAAGTTTGAAGTCGTACAAATAACTGAGCCAGAATATTCCCAAGTCAAAAATTCTTCCCAAATCCTAAGAAAATAACATCTTGTATTAAAAGATCCTCTCTCTCTTGCTGACAATATATAATATGCATAAAGAACGCTGGCAGACAAACATATCACAATTTAAATACCTTTGGCAGACATGTTACATGCCGACGGCACATGTTAAAAATAAATAGGCCCTACGGGATGCTTTCGTCCAATAAAATACATAAATGTTGCCTCTCCGGCCACCTTAATAGACGTGCAAATGGTTCAATATTTTGTTCCGAGTTATTTATTCGCGCAATTTAGGCGTATACTGTCTAAAAGTAATTTGTTCGTAAAAGAATAATGTTAGAATCATCGTGTTTTCTTGGAGTAAATTGTATTTATGTATGTCGGTCTTTCTTGATGTTATCATTATGCGTCTCAAATCTTCCTTATAAATTCTAATAAAAGAGTTCGTTTAATAAGGATGATGAGGAGTAATAAAGGACTTTCAATTCCCTTAAATAGGAGTAGAAAGTTTGTATGGAAGTTCCTCATGGGAAATCTCATCGGGCTTACGCCTTGTAATTGAATTAATTTAGAAACTTCTGCCGTGCCTGTTACAAAAAAGCCACCAACGTTCACGACAAAAGAAAGTGTAGCCGATTTCTTTAGTAAAAAGTCTTGAAAGAATTTAAAATGGTCAACAATAAAAAAAAAACCTTTTAAGTAGAGAGATCTGGCACTCATTAAAACTTTTAAACCCAAATATGTCTTAACAATCGGAAACAAACAATATCAAACATTTCAACAATGTTCGTATTTTACTCAAAAAGTATGATTTATTCATCAAAAGCCGTTTGCAACAGTTCGATTGTCAACACAATCGGACTGTTGCAAACGGCTTTTGGTTTCGTAAATAAATAAAATCTATTTCCATGCGGACGACGCCACAGGCAATAGCTAGTTCATAAATAAACCTATTGAGCGGGCGTTGGGCACGTATCAATGTTAGCGTTCAGTTTTCATATTCATAAAAGAAAATATTTGCACTGGCAACATTGGTAACGAATGTGACGACGTGACGCTGAATATTGTGAATTCGATCATTTCTTTCCACCAGTATTTTGGGAAAGCTGATAAGTCACACTATGTTAATACCCTTTTAAAGAAGCTTTTCCGAGTTGCATAAATGCTTTTATTAAGAACTACATTAAAAAGGCGAACATACAGATACTTTAATTTTTCATACGTCAAAACTTTTTCATTTATTATTTTCAAAACCCATTCCCAGACGTTTTAAATTTCACCCAAGCGCTTGAAAAGAAATTACAGCAAGCCCTTTAGGCGAAATGATTTCAAGATGACGCTCGACGGCGACATTGAGGTCGTAAAATATTAAAAAGTACAGTACCGCATAAAGTAACCCGAATTCCCCTTCCCGTTACAAGTGCCCTACATTTTTACAACATGATAATATAAACAAAAAGACTTTTATAATAAAACAAACCGCGCAAAAGCCTTGGTTTCCTTTTTAAAACAATAAGTTATTATTTTTTAATGTTGTTATTTTACGTCCGCTGTGGAAAAGGATGGATGTTTGCCGATACCGAACATTTTGATTGGGGATCTAAATAAAAAGTTTCCATGAAAATAAAAATAGGGATGCTTCGTAAAAACATTTGAACCTTTGCCCTCAGGATATTTTATGAAACAATTTTTTTCTTTTTAGATTTTTTTACTTAACGCATAACACCCACCTTTCGCAAAACACACATTCTTTGTTGTTATTAACATACATATTTCCTACTTAAAAATGTTTTAGAAAAGAATTCTAGAACAGCACCTATCTCCTTAATTGCGCAGAATCCCAATTTCAATAAGTAGAACAGCTTACAGCTGAGCCCAATCACAATTTCCATCCGCATTTCAAAATGTGCCCGGAACCTTCTTTTACGTGCCATTGTTAAAGGAAAACTTCAAATCTCCTTTTTAAAGCAGAAGAGCACCTATTTTCGACGTTTTATAAGTACCCTCATGGGTCTATGAGTAATAAAACAATTTGATTTTGAAAGTATGTGAAAATTCAATGGAAATAAAAATGTTTTACGGTTTCAGCTAAATGTAAAGCATATGTCTAATTTCAATATTTTTATAGCTGCCAACGCAGCAGGACATAAACGATAATCCGTATCCCTTAGGCGACTGATAATTTTCCTTAGACCTACAGAAAGAAGAAAATATTGGTGTGTGCTTATAGCCCTTATCGTGACCCAACACTGACCGTCGCAAAACAGCTTAAAAACGCGTTTATCGCACCCTTTTCTCGTGTCATTACGAGGTTTCTAAACAGCTTATCCAACCGCGTCGATTAATGAGAGGCCTAAGCACCCTTCGTACAAGTTCAATCCCATTAAATTATAGTACTTTTGAAAGGAAAACTGAAACTGACAGCACAAGACAAATCGACCGTCCAGTGTCAATTTAGAATAATGAGGCAGGTAATATTTTTCCAGAGGTGTCATGAAATTGTATAAAAAGTGACTGAAAATCTATTATACACATAATGAAGTTAAATTATACATTCCAATATTACCGAAAATGTCGTCGGTCCTATTCAGGGCACATAATTGCTTCCACCATTACTCTTTATCTCGGAGAGATCTGAAAGTCATTTATCACGGATCCAATGTGCTCGCTCCCGTCGATCACAAACTTATTGTACCAACTTTTTTATTATATCGCTTGCGTTCATTTGATACTGACATACTTTTAGAAGAGATGTTTTTATTAAATACTCGGTCGTTTACAACCTCTGTGCATAGAACGCGGGAAATAGGTTCTACGATGTTACTAATGACTACATTTCTATAGACGGACTTAAAAGAGTATGTACTAATTCATATTTAGTAGTAGGTAGATCGATGATTAAAATATTCTTATGAGAAGGAATCTGCGGAGGTCGTACAGTTTTGGTAAGTTATAAAAGTCCAGTGACTAGATCGTTACTACCGTAAACAAGAATGATTTGCGTGAATTGTAAAAACCGGCCAAGTGCGAGTCGGACTCGCCCATAAAGGGTTCCGTAGCAGCAAGTAACATAATATAAAAGTTTCTGTAGTTGGTTATAACTTTGAAAGGTAAATTTCGGTTTACGATTTATGACGTATTAAAAAAAAAACTAATTACTTGATCTCGTTCAAACCACTGCTGTGCAAACTGTTCAGTTTAGAAAAAAATGACATTAGTAACCTCAATATCATCTTTAAAAACCTATCCATAGGTACCCCACACGTATGGGTTTGGTGTTTTTTTTTTTAATTTCAATTCCCCATACAATTCTATGTATGGGGAAACCCCATTTTTTTTGTGTGTGAGCATCCTAATGCGGTTTACATAATACATCTACGTACCAAGATTCAACAAGATAGCTCTTAAACTTTCGAAGAAAAGTGTGACGGACGGACAGACAGACTGACATGACGAATCTATAAGGGTTCCGTTTTTTTCCGTTTGGCTACGGAACCCTAAAAAGTTCTGTTTCTGAAGAATCTTTATGAGGAAAGCCTTAAAGCAGAAAAAACAATTTTCTATAGGAAACACCGTAACGTTTCAGTAGCACCAACCCTGTGATTGCTACTGTACCAAAAATTTGAAACTACAATTTATATTTCACATTTTCAATTTTCAAACAGGTAAGTGAAGCCTAGGCTCTTAAACTTTACAGGCTCGTAACTTTAACTGGAACCTGTTGAACTATCTACTTTAAACAAAGACGGGAGAGGGTTCATCGTGAAATATCTTCGTTAGAATTCGTGTCTCTGTAGATATCACCCGTATAAATTGATAAGTTACAAACTTCCAAACGTTGGCTATGAGTGGTGGTCGAGGAAAATCCACTTCGTCTTGTAACTTGTGTGTCCGTTAATTTCTCTTCCTAATACTTATCAGGAAGAGAAGTTAACTGGATTTTTTCTTTGGCATCATGCAATCAGTAAGTCCTTCAACGTGATGTGATATCGAGAAAGTAAAAAGAACAAAAATCGCACCTTTAGAATTAAAGTGGCCTAACTAAAAATTTTAAGAAAATTACTTTTATGCATCGAACGACTTATAAACATGTATTCTATTAGTTTATTAAAAATATACCGGCTCTTTTAGCCCAGAAAAAGAAAAATGCACTGTTTCCATCTCTTTCAAATCACGCTCTTTCCCCGCGTCCCTCGGTATTGAATTAATAAATAACATTTTCCCAAAAAACTGGAATTTTGGATTACGCCACTTCTATTCTAAAGGTGCGAAATATAATAGAGTTGTCGTTGCCAATTTCATAACGAAGCATACGGGATGATTTAGAATTCATTTATGAACGTTATAAAGAACAAAGTGTAAGGAGGGAAGAATAATCTGGGTGTCACCACTGCGAGGATCGCCCGGAGGACACGGTGGAGCATATGGTGCAGGAGTGCCCCGCTTGGGCAGAGCACCGCCGTGTCCTCAAGACGGCTATAGGCGGAAACCTCTCGCGCCCGACATTGGTCGAGGCCATGCTGCGGGGCGAGACGGAGTGGAAAGCGGTCGTCTCCTTCCGCGAAGCAGTCATGCTCGCGAAGGAGGCGGGAGGGAGAGGTCAGCGTCCCCCCTTCACTCCAGCCGCAGTGGTAAAAGCCCACGGCGACGGACGTCGCTAGACGATCTCCGGCCGCGGATCGCAGGCTTGCGGGCAGCGAGTAATGGGCGACTCGATGTTCGACCATGAACCATGCCCGGGTCGACGGCGCGTTATGTTCCACGCCTCAAAGAGTGTCAGCATTATGACGAGCCCCCCTTTAGAGGGCCAAAGCCCGCCGGGGTCGCGGGGCTTACGAATTACCGTGACCCCGGAACGTAAAGGGCTATTGAAGGACACCGTGGATTTTAGTCAGTACGAGTCTGACAGTTACTCCCTCTCTGCCCTGGGTGGGAGGACTTATTGATGATTTTACCACGATAAAAAAATAAAAAAAATGTTGCAGTTAGTAAAAAAAACATAATTCGTGAAAAGCATGTATATCTAGATCTAGACAATGATATGCTTGAAGTGAACAGTGTTTATTGATTTTCTTGCTCATCTTAGGTCAGCTGTACCGGACGCGAGGCGAGTCTCGCTGTGAACACGAAATTTTATTTCAACTGATATTTTTCCAGTTAAAGATGCTCTCAGCAAGCTTGTTCAACAGTTGGATTCATACGTATAAGTCTTTGTAAGATTTTAAAAGCACTTGTACTCGTAACAAGATAATGTGGATGAAACAATGTTTACCCCATCATAAGTTTATTATAAACCGAGCTGGGTCGTCGGTTTCACACAGATGCTATTTGAAAGTAATATGACTTCATACAGGTGAAAGACTTTTTTAAAATAAGAGCAGCTTTTTATTTATCTATGGATAAATTGAAGCACATAAAACAACTTTTCCAAAGGGTGAAACAGGATCGTATTACTGAGACTCCGCTGTGCCTGCGTCTGCCTGTTTGTCTGTCCATCTGTCATACAGCAGACATGATTTTTTTGCCGTTGTTCTAGATAATGGTACGGAACCCTTCGTGCTCGAATCTGACTCGCATTTGGCCAGTATTTTTGGGAACCGTCAGATAATTCCTAATTATAATAACAGTATAGTAGCAAGTATTTCATATAACATTCTATTAGCTTTAATCCAAAGTCAAATAGGTAATCTAATTTCCGAACCCGCACTGCATCAGATTCTAATTTATATTCCATCCAAACTACATAACACGTACAACTACCACCACAAGTAACATAACACAATCTGATTTCAATGCTGAAGCGGGTTTATGTGACTATACAGCGTGAACCAGAAATCTGTGGCCATATTTAATGATGGATAACAGTCCACAAAACCAAAAGCATTTGCAAGATGGCTATTGTATAAATATGAAAATACATTGCAGCTACAGCTGCTTTGACAGGTAGGCGACAGAGATGAACATCATAGAATAAGTTGTTCTATTTGATGGTCTTATACCACTTACTCGGACCAGAGGTTAACAACACCTCACCTATCATGTACGAACTTGTGGGTTCAAAACCATTGAAGTTTCAATGTGTTAATTATATTCTAAGTTTATCACGGACATTACTGACATCAGTGAAGGGAAAACATCGTGAGTAAACCTAGACTAAAGCTATGTTAGAGGCCAGTGGAGTTTCGCTAGGGAGCTTAACTAACTCTGACACGAAAGTTTGGTGATATCCTCACACGAATTATATGAGAACGCATTTTTGATACACGCTGTATATCTCCACAAACACGACTAAGTCCTCGTGCACACAACCACCGCAGGCTTTCAGCGACCTTGAATTCCATCGGCAAAGCACTGTCGTGTGTACTCAGACTCAGTAGCTGGAAGCAAGTGGATCATGTTTATGTACACTTCTTTACGAGTGGGAAAATATTTACCCCAAGTCTACCTAACCAGATTCTTTAAGTAGAGCCTAGGTAAATACTGAGCTGTTTGTTGTGTATGGGTGATAAAGACATATAGAACATCCGCTGCTCGCCTTCTATGTCTTATGTAACCTATTAAACCTATAGCTTTCCTCGATAAATAGACTTTTCAATACAAAAATATTTTTTCCCTCGAAGCTGTACTTCCTGAGGAGCCGCGCTCAACACAAAAAAAGACAAACAAACAAACTCTTTAGCTTTATAATGTAATTGGCATTATATTAGTATAGATGTAATAATATTTTCATCCACGATACCGGAATTATTCATAGTGTGGCAAGTTATATAAAAATATTGAGGGCGGGCCTAAATTAAAAAAACTCAATTACATCGATGTCTAACTTAGTAATCCCCAAATATCACAAAACCAAGCCTAGCAAGAGATGGAAAACATTAATTTTCATTATCTACAAGACCCGCAAGATAATAGTTAAAACACTTATTCTGCAAGTTCGAAGGTAAGTTCAACAAAATTCATCAAGAGCTGGTCCAGTTGAGTTTTTCAGACATTTACAGGGATTAGGATTTTCCCTCAAAACCTTTAGGAGTGTGATTGAAAGTGTGTTAATTTGGGTACTGTTTTTAAATTACCGCAGACAGAGACAAGTGAAAAGAGGGAGAGAAAACCTTTGCACTATTGCGAACCAGTTATAACTTAAATATTAGTAGTAAAGAGTTCACATTCACCTGTTCGCTACCACAACGTATTCTGAACGATCTCAGCTGAACGCTAATTTTTTCAAAAGTGCGTAGTGCCTATTTCGCTTTCTTCTTTATTTCCTATATTCTGCTTACTATGCTTCTTAGACGCTTGGATTTCTATTTTTTTTTCTATTTTTGATTATTTATTTGTTTATTGATATACGAGTATAGGCTCCGACTCTACCGGACCAAATTCAAAAATTCTTTCACCAATTGAAAGCTGCTTTGGTCCTAAGCGACATAGACAATAAGAGGGGGGAAGCAGGCGAAGCCGCTGGCAAAAGCTAGTCCTTTTATAAACTAAATACATATCCTTTTAAAAAAAATAGGTATACTTAGAAACAAAGCTTCAAAGATAAACACGGGTCCAGTGCGGTTTGAAAAATGTTGAGGTGATGTCCCACCTCCCAGCAGTGAAAAACATTATTACAGACTAATCATGCTATGCTAACCTTTCCTCTAACCTCCACCGATACCGAGTGCATCAACAATAGTCGCAAGATTGGAAATCGAAGTTCATTTATAGAAACAGTTTGCAAACCAGAGAGAAACAATATAGACTATTAAAGAGTACAAACAATACATTACTTACTACGAGTATTACATCCGCGTTATGAACGGTACGGAAATTAAAAGAGTAGCTGTTCCAGATCGTAGTATTCCCAGTAAGTTAGTACCTACTTACCTATTTACTTACTTATGTTATTAACTTCTCGCAAGCTGCTTGAATAAAAAAACTTGTACCTGGGGGATGTTAAAGCTAAGCCATCAACTATAAATCCATACTAGGTTATTAAATGAATGCAAAAGTAACTCTCCGTGTGTCTTTTTAAAGTCTGTTTTACCTTTTCTTTATACATCCGCATTTGTATTTCAAAATTAAATCGCTGGCATTACTAGTCGGTTATTCATGCAAAATTAAACGCTAATCCTATATCCTGTGAATAAACAATTGTATTCAGCTAAATATAGAAACCAATATTGCAATAATCCAATTTGGGCCCAGTGATAATATCAGAAAAACAGCCGAAACTCAGCAATATCCTGCGTTCCGGATTCCGGTACAGCCACGAATTAAATTGACTCAGCTAATATTGGCCTGTTTCAATTTGCATGTAAATCAGTTAGCCACGCTGCTGCCGTCGAGTTAGGACAATTAGCTCTTGAAAAACAGTTTTGTGGCCACCCACGTGTTTTTCGAACAACAGGGTTGCAAGTACTAAAACCGAATTTTATCTACCGTGATTCAAACACAACATGGGTTTTTTATACGTCGTATTACGGTTAATAGCGTGAAAACTGGGTGAAGTGTTCTGATAAAGTGCAGCTTTGGAATTTTTTAGGTTTTTCTAGGGGCGTTTTACCTCTTATGTGAGTGTGAAAACAACAAACCAATAAATTGAAGGTTTTGTGGCAATATTGTTACGCATAGTTGACCTCCTGTTAAACTGTAACCGCGTCATGAACGAAATTAAATTATGAAGCGGTGCCTTTTTCCGATAATTGTCAACTCCCGAATTTTACCAATGCACATTGGGCCTACTTAGTGGCTTACATTACTGCAGCCCACTCCGTCTCATTAGTGAAGAAGAGGCCTGTGTACCAACAGTATGAACATTAAAGGCTGATTGCTTACACTATTTATGCTTTCCCTTTTTCCCAAAATATCAGGTTAAGTAAACCAAGCGTGCGGAAATATGATATTCGCATTACAAATTCAAAGCCAATATCTTAAGCAAGTATAAAATAGCAAAGAAAACAGTGCTTCCCTCGCTAACTCGCACATCTTATGTTTTTGTGTGTAAAATAAAGAATAAAGAAGCAAAGCGGTTAGAGGGCCGGATGAGCGAGGTAAACATTACACTGTGCTTTGTACTCGTTGACCCAAATTACTCCACTTTAAATGCAAATCATTCACACAACGACCGCTCTACAGAAGGCCGTTTAATTTCAATGTATTTATTTTTGTTTTGTTTATCGATGTATTATGTAGGTGTTAATGAAGGCGGTGAATCGAAAACTCCACCTGGCGGGAAGAACGTAATTGTACTAGCTAGTGTCGCTATACAAAGATGTGAATGAGATAAGTCGACCGAGTCCTTTAATTCTATTAAGGACAGAAACTAATTTGGAAAACTGTAATAAATGAAACAAAGAGATTGTCTAAGAAATTGTTCAATCTTGGAGCTAACAAAACCTAGCCAATGTTTTTTTGAAAAATTCAAAGTCTTTCAATAATGTGTTTAATTTTACACATTTTTTTTCTACAAAAACATGAGCTTAATATTAGAAATTCGAGTAGATGCTTAACTCAGCCGAAATTCTAGATTTTCGGTAAAATAAGTGTCACATGCCCCATAAATCAATCGAGATCACAAGTTTGCTCACAACTTGTGGTGTTATCAGTACACACTTGAATGCTTCGGATTCTGAACATTTTCTTTGTTCCTTATGAAGCGGGGGGCATGAGGAAATAACGGCCAATTTTAGGAAAATGCGACATGTTGAGGTAAACAAAATGTGTGGTAACATGCATGACAGATGCTCATATTGCTCATATCTCCCCTCCCCATGCTTGAATATACATACTGGTATGAAAATAAAGGTAATGTGGCATGTCATGGAACAATGATCAATATTAACATGTACTTGAAGTAGAAAAATCCACTCTACACTTGATCGCACCTAAACAATTATTTAGTATTTTATATTCTCAGGCTTCCTGCCCTGATCCCATTTTACTTGGGGTCGGCGCAACACGTTTTTTTCTTCCATTCTCCCCTACAGACGTCACAGTATCATTTACTCCTTTTTTCATGTCGTTGCTTAGACCATCCATCTATCTTTTCTTTGGCCTTCCTCTTCCTCTAACCTATACTATACTGACTTTTTGGCAGCTATGTCCCGGAAACTTTTGTCCTCAGTGAACAAAATCCCTCGTTTGCACAGACCTAAAGAGTTTTTCAAATAAGTGCACTACGACATTGGTTCCGGGCCACATCCGCCTCTTTATCTCGGAAACATCGTCTGACACACATACTTGTACACGAGCAACAAGCCTTTTTTATTATACGTGATTTGATAATAGAATAAGTAATTGATTTCCTTGTGACATTTGGCCTTGAATAACTTAGAACGCAAATATAAAATCATCAAAAGATTCTTCCCACCCTGCCGGTGGGAGGGACTGTCAGACTCGTACTGACTAAAATCCACGGTGTCCTTCAATAGCCCTTTACGCACCGGGGTCACGGTAATTCGTGAGTCCCGCGACCAGATAAAGAAGGTACTTAGTAAACTGATACTTTTGTAGTCTATTTTAATCCCAATAAATTGGTACTGTAATATGAAGTAAATTTCACAGAAGATTTAATTAAACAATATTTTCAGCATCAGCATAAACAATAAATTGAATGAAGGCGTAATTTTAAATATTATTTTCGAAACAAAAGAGTTTTGTAAATTATACTTTACCACCATTGATACTCCTTACCATAAATCTCCTAAGAGGTATTCATCTTGCATTATTAAATTCGTGGTCGCCCCAAAGGCTTTACCAACTAGGTGCATAAAAGAGGTTGTCAGAAATTGAATGTCAACCTCATTTTATTGTGACATTCTGCAGGTACTGGCAATTATATGGCAAAAATTTAGGATGCCATAGAATTTTACTTTTTATTTATTTTTCGTCTATAGCATTCCATTCGTTTTCCGAAAAAGTGTCCAGTTCGTTTTATTCATTTTCTGTGGCTTAAAAACTTTTTCGTGAAATAGTTGAAAGATTTACGATTAATAATGAAAATATGTAATTTGTGAAGAATTTCATTAAAATACCTAAATCTACACAAACATAACACACGCTCACATTACTTTAAAGACACAATTTTTTAAATATGAATGAACCAAAACCGCTGTGGAAAAAAGTTGCTTTCCTCGAAATTCCCTTTGAAATGTTGCCAACAATTTTCAAATGTGGAACTGAAAATAGACATTACTACGAGAGTCGTGTACTTGGCATTATACATAGTTGGATTACGTGGATAACTTTCTCTCGAGACTTAGTACTTTCTTGAAAATAAGATTAACTAGTTAATGGAGATTAAGCATCTTAGTAGGTTCATAACCATTACTTAATTAGGATCAAAGTAGCGCCTATTTTCCCTCCGAATGTCTATCCAATTTTATTCGTTTGTAACTTAATTTTCGTAAAGTTGAATTAGCTATATGCATACATGAAGCTAATTAGCTTAGTTAAAGTATTTTATCAAAGCTTTTCAAAATAATTTTGGTACACCGTACAAACTTTAAATGTTAGCAAAATAATTACGTTTATTTTCATTAATTTCTTTGATTAAACAAATCCTCCATCTGCTACTAGTATGTTTTAATTTTCTGGGCATATGAAAAAACAATCTTAACACACTTGAACAAGCTTCGTACCGACTAAAGTTACGACAGTTTATGTACTTGTAAAAGTGAATAACACTCAAATATCGTTCCGTTACTCAACACCTTGCCTTCGCTACATAAGGGACTCTGGTAAATAATGCATACTTCTAGATCTGACAAATGGGCCATCTCTTAAATGAAACAGATTTCACACTTTTCTACATATTTAAAATCATCAAATAAGTCCTTTCGCCCTGGGTGGAGAGGAAGGCACTGTTGGACTCGTAGTCTCGTATTGATTAAAATCGACCGTCATCATCACCGGCCCATCAGTTTGCTGACAGCTCTTTGAACTGCGTGGAATAAACCGCGCCGTTCGGCCTGGGCAAAGTCTTGTACGGTCGGACGGGGAGCTTTACATTACTCGCAAGTCGCAAGACTGCGCACACTTACACACCTAAGACCAGTATTTAGAGTACTGAACAATATTAAATAGTCTTGTTACCTTATGGACCTTTTAGTAAATACTACTTGTAGAATACAGAAACCGTTCCGAACCAACACAATTCGTCACGATCTCAGCACAAATTGTAATACGTTGTTAGGAACTGTTGACATGTTATTACACGGCATTACCGGAGTGTAATCGCATAAAGCCTTGGAAACACGAAGCGCAACACTGTTGTTTAGCTGCACAGTGCGAGTTTGCCTAACGAAATATGGGTACTTTGGCAACATTTAACTAATCTTACTAGCTTTCTTCTTATTGTATCTTACTTAATAATATTGTAAATCAGAAAATTTGTGAGGATGGACGCATGTTAGTTACTTTTTCACGCAAAACTACTGAAACTGAACTAAATGTAATTTGGTAGTACATAGATGATACATGGATGAATAAAGGTACATGCTCTAAAAGAACCCTTAACTCAGCTATGAACGTAATACACAATGATTGTACACTAAGACTACACGTAGAAAATAAGAGCAATAAAATAAATAACAGGATCCATGAACACTAACAAAATAAAAACTAAAACTACTAGTCGTCTGAAAAAGCTGATGAAATAAAGTCCTTACCTAAACTGCGTCTATGCTAAAAGAAATTCATGTTGGACTCGTTCCTCAAAAAATTGATAACCGTACTGTCTAGTATTAGAAAAAACGGCCGCGTATTACTTGATCACAATGTAGTCCTGTCCGATAAACTAGGTTTCACTGAGAAAAGAACTTACCTACCTACACATTATGAATGAAGATGGAACGACTCAAACCGATTTTCAAGAGAACCCGTGTGGTAGATAATTCTTTTCGTGATAGATTTGTTTCTGCCGTTTTAAAGCGGAACGTGTGTTGTAAGACAAAGATAGATTGTTGTACCTAATTGATATACATATTTATTGTGTACTTATTTATTAATGATAGCAGATTTTTTACCAATACAGTAAGCTTTACCAACTAATATTTCTGATATAGTGTCATAGAAAGTTACTCATATACAGGGTCTTCCTTTTGTCCAAAAGAAATTGGCCAAAAAGTGGAAAATAAGAAAGTTTTCCAGTATCTCTTATGAATGCGAATTTCCCCCTTTTGGCCAATTTATAAGAAAGACCCAGTATATCTTAACACTTCACTCCCTTACATTCATGCCCACATTTAACAAATCACCATGAAACAAGCTCATATATTGAATAAAGTAATTTTTACTATTTTAATTCTTAAAAAAAATTACAAACTAAATGAGCAATATAAGATATCTAACATAAGCTCTGTGCGCGATGAGAGCGCATCCTTACACAACATCAGCCATTTTTTGCCAACTATTAGATTTTTTGATAAACATTTTTGGCTAGTTTTTCATTTAAAATTAAATAAAACCCAAAAAATGAACTTAAAAAGGTTGTGGTGCGTGGTAAACTTAACACGTACGTCACTGCACGGGTGTCCCCATTTAGTTGACATCTCCGTGACATCGCGAGCTACGATCAATTTGATAGCCCCCTCCACGGACTTCGCACATTGCGTATACCCGGGACATCTTGAACGTATAACCATAAAGTCATCTTTCATAACTCTGAACAGATATCACCCATTATTATAATGGGCAACGGAATATTCGAAGCGCCAGGCAATAAACAAACAGGTATATCATACGACTTAAACATTACAATATTATCCGCTATTTATCTCGACGCAAATCTCGAGAGAATTTCGCTTCCTCTCCTGTATCGGGATGTAAAATCGGGAATTTAAACGAGGGTTTTAAGGGCCTTGAATAATACACGCGCTATATCTTCCGTACCTTAATTTACAGTCGATTTTATGTTACCTTTTTGTGGTCTTATGATTATTTACGAATGGGTGAAGGAAAGCATCGTAAGAATTCCACATTTTCTAGAACCTACCATATGTAGGGCAAATCAAAAAAAAAAAACACGTGAAATTCATCTGATAGATTATTCCATACAACACAAACTCAAAACTCAAGGCATTACATAAAAGAAAACAACATAATAAGTTGCAAAAAATACTTTAGTATGGTTGGCTGCATATAATTCTAAAGCGTAGACCTCTATAAAATGAGCTTTTTTTTTTTTTTTTTATCGTGGTAAAATCATCAAATGAGTCCTCCCACCCAGGGCAGGGCGGGAGGGACTGTCAGACTTGTACTGACTAAAATCCACGGTGTCCTTCAACAGCCCTTTACGTACCAGAGTCACGGTAATCCCTTGGTCCCGCGACCCCGGCAGGCTTTGGCCCTCTACAGGCCCCGTCACTATTCTGACACTCTTTGAGGCGCGCGTGGAACACAACGCGCCGTCGACCCGGGCATGGTCCACGTCGGACAGCGAGTCGCCCATTACTCGCTGCCCGCATGCCCGCGCCTACGGTGGCCGGAGATCGTCTTGCGACGTCCGACGCCGTGGGCGTCTACCACTGCGGCTGGGGTGGAGGGAGGACGCTGTCCTCTCCCTCAGGCGGCCCGCCTCCTCCTTCACGAGCATGACTGCTTCGCAGAAGGAGGCGACCGCCTCCCACTCCGTCTCGCCCCGCAGCATGGCCTCGACCAATGCCGGACGCGAGAGGTCTCCGCCTATCGCCGTCGTGAGGACACGGCGGTGCTCTGCCCAAGCGGGGCAGTCCTGCACCGTATGCTCCACCGTGTCCTCCGGACGATCCTCGCAGTGGTGACACCCAGGCGTTTCTTCCCTCCCTATCAGACACAGGAACCTCCCGAAACTTCCGTGTCCGGTGAGGACCTGCGTCATGCGGTAGGTCAGGACGCCGTGACGCCTATCCAGCCACTCCTCAAAGAGGGGTCTTACCGCCGCGATTGCGGCGTGCCCGCTATAAAATGAGCTAGAAACTGTATGGATGCTCATTTTAATCAAATATAATTACTCTGAGAAGGAATCCTTGTGTCCCATCTGTGGAATATGTAGAAGCTGATAATGCTATGCTGACTGGCTTGACCCGAACACAAATGAACAGTTTCGAAAGATTCAACATAGCTGGGGTAATCACGGAATATCTATTTATTTTAATATTTTAGATTAAAGAATAGACGCATAACGGCTCCGCTAGAGGTCCTCGTTTTATTCCGCCATAATACATAAACAAAGGGAATTTCAACCTTTAGTCAAACAAATATTTACTACTTTACGTAGAGGCTACATAAGTAACATAATTTTAAAGTTCGAAATAGCTATAGACCAGTCTTTTGCTTTCGATATGACACAAATCCATACTCCGTGGTTTCTACTGAAAAATACTCATTTGGGAATCAAACCTTAATGCTCAGTAGTCACGTACTTGACTATGTTTCTATGCCTATTAATTATTGCCTCATTATAGTGACCAACGAGGCAATAATTATAAAATAATGACGATGTTAAGTCACTTATTTTTAATAATTGCACAGAAGTTTTTAAACGTTAAGGTATTTTCAGAATATTTCTCCGCCAACTCGCAACCAAAATAAAAAAGTTCGAGAAATTAACGATTCAGCAATAATTAAGAGCCGTTTGCCACGAAATGAAATATGATTTTATCTAAAAATTTACAATCTGCGCAACAGAGAAACTGTTTGCTATTCATTATGGAATGTTGACTAAGTAATTCATAATTAATATGGGCTTCCGCTTCATGCTAATAGCCATTATTAAACAATATTAAAAATGTACAATGAAAAATACAAGGGAATCCCGTAACCCGAATGTTTCACAGAAGATAAAAACAAGCTATAAAAATGATTAACGCTCGGTTCTTTGACCCGTTCTCAGAAAAACAAATAATAAATCAGGGACTTTTCAATGAGAGATAACGAAAAAAACAGGCGAGACTA
This sequence comes from Agrotis puta, assembly GCA_943136025.2. Lineage (NCBI taxonomy): Eukaryota > Metazoa > Arthropoda > Insecta > Lepidoptera > Noctuidae > Agrotis > Agrotis puta. The sequence goes on along the minus strand of OW964169.2, from coordinate 14,371,887 downwards.
TTTTAATATGAACGTGCTTTTGCGTCTAACGTATACTTAAACGCCTCATTATCATCGTCCTTCTGCCCGTACTCTAATTTATTTGGTCTGTAAAACATTTCTTCTTCATCCAAGCTTCTTTATTATGCGTCATGGCAGCAATCACACACATCTTTACAGCCTTCAATACCCTCATACAGTCCATCTATCATTACTCGCCATCCTCTACTCTACAAACGCAAACGAACGTTTAAAAAACGCACTGCCTCTGAAACCGTCTGCTAATAGCGACGAGATTATGAGATAACAGCGAGAAAAACGAGCAGGAACGGTACATAGGTATGTACATTTCGCCGTTTTATCTTCATAAAGAGAAAAATTGCCCACCGCGCCAAGAATTGTTCATTATGTTATAATAGAGTCTGGATTTTAAAGCAACATTTTTACTTCAGAAATAGCTTTCAGAGCCGTAACGACTATTATTACAGCGTCTTTATTAACCGTTTTCAAAGTTTTAATTAAATAGTTTTACAAGAGAGTCGTAAATAATATTACATAATATAGACATCGTGGCTCGGAAAGCATAAAGCCGTTGGTCCCGGCAGTCATTTGTAGATCTTTGACAGTCGTTAATAACAGTCAGATGCTCGAAAGTCTGACAACTAGCCTTACCATGGGGGCATTACCCGCAGTTACTGGGTTGTGGAGGTCCGATAGGCAGTCGCTCCATGTAAAATACTAATATTCAGCTGCATCTGGTTCGACTGGAAGACGTCCCCAATATTATTCGGCTAGGCAGAAGAAGAAGAAGACATCGTGGTAATTTAAATTTATACAGATTATTAAGTCTTCGTAGCTCTGAAACTCATCATCGTCTGCCATTTCCCAACTATGTTGGTGTCATCTTCTAGTCAAACTGGATGCAGCTAATAGCAATATTTTACATGGAGCGACTGCTTATTTGACCTAAAACTATACCCCATGGTGAGCCTGGTTGCCAGACTTCCAAAAACAGTAACGACCGTCAAAGGTCTACAAATGACAACTGGAATAAACTCTTCACGTGCGAGACAAGGAAGGAACTCGTTATGATAGTGAGACATCCACACACCAAAGAAAGCAAGCGCGGCTTAACTTAACTCAGAAAATATTTTCACAAATAAGTACTCGTATTAATATTATTAAGTATTAAGTGTGATAAGCGTCCATAAAATCAATACTTTTCTGAGTGAATTTGAATAACAATACACATTTTCCGGGCCGATGAACCTTTCAAATAAGAAATGTTTATTCATCGTATTTTTATTATTATAACAGATCATTTGGGTCCCTAGGGAATCCCACCGTATGACAGACTAATGGAAGTGAAGAATTCCTCAGAAGACGTACCTACCTACCCTACTGTATTGTTGATGGCAGGTATAAAACGATTTATTGTCCCGTGACATCACAGGTACTGTCGTCGTCAGAGATATATTATCTGCTGCCATAACTGGGTAATATATTCTTGGATATTTTGCACAAATAAAAAGTAGTGACTAAATTTTATTTTTGGATAGCTCTCTCGGGAAGCACTCAGATTTCGTTTTGCCTTTATTTTTGTTGTGTCACAATCAGACGGAAAGTTGAATCAGATAGTGCACCTAAATATTCGGATTCGTTTATTGTACACTGAAAAACATGAACTAGTTTTGAATCAAGTTTAATACAAGCACCCATCACCAACGTTTATTGACAGAAACTGTCAAACGCTATCCAAACGTAACCTCAATTGTCCTAAATCAACCAAAATTGACGTATTTAGAGCCCTGGAAAGTTATAACTGAATTACTTTAACATAACGACATACCAAACTCATGTGTCAAGTCTATTATGTTAGTGTCGGAAAGTTTGGAGGCCGCCTTCGAATAACTAAACAATAGATAAGTACTCACAAAGCCGCACAAGTGATAATATACATCGGACGATGAAATTGCCAATCTGTACTTTAGTGCTGGGGCAATGTAGTGGAGTGTAAAGCTATCATTGTTCTGTGGTGAAAAGGGGATTGCGCTATTCATCCTGTATACCTCCATCCCCCTCGCGAACAATGATTATACGGTCCCTGATGGACTTCATAATACGGAGATAGTGTGAATCTCGTTGGATAAATAAAGTCATTAAAACTTTGTTAAATAGGGATATCATTATTAGAAAACTTTGGAGAATATCCTGTCAAAAACGCTAGACTAAAACAGTGATTTCATATTTATAAATACCTTAAATGTAGTTGTAGCTTATTATCAGACATGCGTTTATAATCAGAAAACACGAAAATCCCATTTTTAAAACATTGAATGACGTTGTTGATATCGCATTCATGCTACATGCAGATTGTACAATTAATGTGAAAAAAAAACCTGATCTAAACAACGCTCTACACGACTGTACTGCAAATGTACGGTGTACTGAAATTAAGTTGATGTATAAAAGAAACCAATTTTACTTAATTTGTAATTTAAGTGATTAAACTAAATACAGAGAATTTGCTTACATCTATGTCTAGAAATATTGATATTCACGTCTTTGTATAATTATTTGATTAACATTTTGAGTAAATTCCATAACTTAGGTAAGTCTCTCTTAGCTAATGTATCTTTGGAATATTACTAAGGTATTCATTATTATTCCAAAGATATATGTCCACTTGTCAAAACTTACTCACAACTATCGTCAATATTTATATAATTTATGTATTATCTATATATATAAAAGGAGAACTGACTGACTGACATATCAACGTACAGCCGAAACTACTGGGGCTAGGAATGTGAAATTTTGCACACGGCTTCCTATTATAATGTAGGGGAGCACTAAGAAGGGGTTTTTGGAAATTTAACCTTTAAGGGGGTGAAAAGGGGGAATTAAGAAAGTACGTAACCCACGCGGACGAAGTCGCGGGAAAAGTGCTAGTGTTTTATAAACTTGATAATACTGTGATTTTGTTGAGATACAACTTTTGCTATAAACCTTTCTCAAGTTAAACATAAACTATTATGGGCCTACCACACGCACAAGCTTCATCACAGTTCTGCCTGCGCAAGCCGGTTTGTAAACAGAACACTGTACGTGCGGTTGGTAAAACTGTATCACGCGCCAGCCCCACAGCGCGGCCTGCTTTTTGCGACTTCTTCAAATTTTGCCTGCGCAACTTTTGCATTGTCTTTATTATTCACGTTAGCAAACACTTGAAAAATAGAAGCAGAATAAATAATTCTTCACTGGGAAACATTGTTATTTCCACGCCGACAATTTCGACAAGAATGTGGCCTGCGCGTACTTAACTGTGCCGTGTGGTAACGACGTCCGTGTACAGTTTTTTCATGCAAGAAGCTTGCGCAGGCAGAACTGTGGTGAAGCTTGTGCTTGTGGTAGGCCATTAGTTTTCTCTCTTTATTTTTGAGAATTAATTTTAATACTAATGCTTTTCGGTTATTTCTTTCAAAAATTAATAACCGAAAAGCGTTATTATCGAATCGGGAATTCCCGATTCTACACCCTGGTCCTATCGTCACTAGACACCCATGATTCTGTTGAAACTTATATTTATCTCATTATGACTACATTGTTATAAACTCGCGAAACATGACAAAGACGAACTCAAAGTTATAACTTGTTACAACATTCGTGCGTAATCCATATTTAGTCAAACTGCCAAACAAACTTTAGATATCAATTTCCAATTAATTATAACCATGAGTAGGTAAATTGATACTTAGAATTGATTGTTCTAGTTGCTAAAGATATTGCCTACAGTTTATTAGTTGTGGGCACGGTAGATATAATTCTTGAAGTAAACATATCTACAATTAATTTTGAAGACCCAATATTGGTCTCAAACTTAAATAATTGAAGCCGCCATTTATTTTATCGTAAAATATCTCATCAATATTAACGGTTTAATTATAAACCCCAAGTGTTTTACTGTCGCCTCAAGGAGTGTCAGCATAATGACGGGGCCTGTAGAGGGCCATAGCCTGCCGGGGTCGCGGGACTTTCCCATTACCGTGACCCCGGTAAGTAAAGGGCTAGTGAAGGATACCGTGGATTTTAGTCAGTACAAGTCTGACAGTCCCTCCCGCCCTGCCCTGGGTGGGAGGACTCATTTGATGATTTTACCACGATAATCGAAATCCCAGTATGACGTTCAAGCCAGAAAATTACTGAATTATACGCGCGCACACGCAGGCAACGCCGCGGGCATAAGGTAATTATATTTATAGGGATAAAGTTTGTATGTTCATCAGTAAGGATTTAGAGTATAATCTTCGAAGCTACTGATCCGAATCCAAACATTCTTTCAATAATGGGATTAAGTTACATTATCCTGGCTATATTTAAAACTAACTTGTACTGTGACTTTCATGTTAATTTTGACTCCCGACTCGATATCCGTTTTTTTTAGAATTAGAAAATCCTCTTACATACAAACCTACAAACAAAGACCTCATTGTATTAACTTGCTTTCATGCCTAAACAGCTGTTTGATGAATCTTGGTATATAAATAAATAGATGGGACCCAGGAGAGGTGAACTTGAAGAGAAATGGGTGACCAAGTGAAGAGCTACCTTCGATTATAAAGGTAGTTTTTAATTATCAAATTATTTCCCTCCAAAAAGATTTTCTTACATTACGATTATTACTCTCCCTAGTAATTGAGTAAAAATCTAATTGCTCATTAGCTTTGGTATTAAGCTAGATTGCATTTTTATTATGTAACCGTATCAGGACACATCATACAACAAAAAAACAAACATCACAATAATTTAACAAGAAAACATTTACTAGATACTACTACAAATAAAACGTGAGTACAGAAGCCATTCGACTTATGAAATACACACACCTCATCAACGAATACAAAAGCTGAATGACGCATAACTGAAATATCTCAAGCCTCAAATTGTATGAGACTCTGGCCCAAGAATCTTCAATAAGTACTTGCTTAAAATACTCGCCATGTTCCCTTCATAAAAATGCAAATGGAAATCCGAACATTATAATACCTACCGGACCTGTATTATTACACCCAGAGCCCTTTGAAGCAACTATATCCTTTTATCCCTTATAATAAAGTTTTATTTACATATAGAGCGACAGACGTTACTAGACAAAAATCGTACTTATGAGAGAAATAAGAATTCAGAAACAAATACTTAGTATCGTTCTAAGTTCCTCTCTAAAGAGCCCTGACCACCGGTAGCCCGGATCCTGTTCCCGATGCTGGTGGATTGCTATTTTTTTTACTTTTAAATCTTTTTGTAAAAACATTTAAAATGTTTGTAAGTATAAGTGAAATGAATAAAGAAAAGAAGCATTGTTGTGTCGTTAACAGTTTGACTAAAAGACGTGCAGATTATAAGTACGTGTTTAAAAATGAAAAGAAAAAGCAAGGAAACCCTAATCGAGCTTCTGAACCTTGACCGAGTTTCGAAGAACATCAGAAGTGGTAACTGACTTTACGTGCACATCGGGGACTTGAGAAACATAGCGCAAGAAATTCTAAATGTTAAGGAATAAAAGCAACGAGACGTTACGAAAATTATAGTGTATGCATAAACATTGTTTAAGGCTTTCATGGTATAAAAACTGATCATAAAATGTCACTTACGGGATATCTTCCTTGATTGTTCATAACTCTGAGCACCCGATAATTATGTTGACGCTGTTGCAAGCGCCATGATCGCGGGTTGACTGAAAAATGCGGGTGGGTGGAAAAAAAAAATTGTTAGGAGCAGACAAATCTATCTACCCCCTAAGCGTATAACAAGAGATAAGGAAAGAGACATCCCATAAGTGACACATAAGTTTAACTTATCTATCCTTAAAATACAACACGAAGAAACCCATACACAAAATCTTTTATGTATTTAACAAACAATTTTGAAGGATTTTACCGTATTAAATGGGCCTTTTTATTCAATTTTGTATTCTTATAATCTCAAGTGTATAACTGAGTGAATACGAATGATATCTGCTACCCTCTTAACTTCTGCTTTGGAACAAATTGTAAGTATTTCTGCCTTGGGATATTGTGAGTCTTAGGTAGTACAAAAAAGCCAAGCATCGATTGTATACTATTGTCTAAAAAAGTGTCAACTGAAAAACGGAATTTGACTTTAAAAATAGGGGTCGTTTTGCAGTTACAGTTTTTTCAGACAATAGTGTAAATCGATGCTTACTTTTTTTGTATTAAGACGGTGTATGTTTATCCACTTTTCCTCGCTACACATAATATTATTACAATAACAAGAATATATTATAACGAAGGGACAAGTACATAATGAGGTCTAGTTCTGAAACAGACACGCTTTGTTGTCAAAACATTGATGACACGATAGAAATAGAACAATTATACATAATATTTGTTAAAGTTTGTGCGGTGCGCACATTACTCACAAAATATGATTACTGGAATCGGTCGTCGATTAATTTTCAAAATAATATTCGTATGACAACAACAAACAATGAAATATTTGCCGTATCCTACATAATTAATAAATTGAGTAAGTAATTTATAGCCGTGCTTAGAAGGATGTCAGTCCCACAGCCGGCTTTGTTGTCAGCCCCGTAATTAATTAAATACCTACCTCAATGGGGAAACTAGATTCGTCCAGGATAGCATATACCGCCTTAGTTTAGTAAAGCTGTGAAGTGAATCTTATTTTGCGTCGAGATAATTAGAAGAGATGGGGCAGGAAAGTGTTGGAGTGGAGACAAAGGATGGGACAGAGGCATGTAAAAAGACATCCGTCTAAGTGGCCACACGATCTCGCTAAAATAGCCAGAAGAAACTAAAATAGCCATGACATAAAACCACCAGAAGTGCCACCACCTGATGACCACCTGATGCTGAGCGTACATCAGGTGACAAAAGTTGAAGAGTTCGTTTGTCCTCGTACACCTTAAGGTAGAACAAAATAACAAATCATTAGTAACATAGACTTTGTAATAAAACGAGCTCCGAAGAAATCCTAATATTATTTGCCGTAACAAAAAAGATTTTTTTAATGTCATCAGCAACATTAATGCACTTCATTAAAATGGCTGCGATTAAAATAAAAAAGCGTGTAGCTTCGTGTTCATTTATATCTGGAACTTAGAAAAAATCTGCAAGGGTGTTTTATTTTTATTAATGAATGGGTCCGCACTTGCCCTCGATCTCGCTTGATGGAAAGCGATGGATGAGCCTACGAACGAGCGCGCTCTGAAAATGCCAGTTCGTTTTATGGGATAAGGCCAGCTGGGAAGATAGATTCTTATATTATTCTTGATATTTGTTCGGTCAGTAGTAAGTTGCACTTATTGGCAAAAGCCAAACACCAAACGAACAAAGTGTGATACTGAACATTTGTTCCTTTTTTAAATAGCTGCCCAAAAAAATGAGTGTAATGTTTCCAGGGGCCGTATTATCGTCTATACCGTCGACGTCTTAAAACCAGGCTTGTACCAGTGAGTGAACGAGGTGGCACTAGACGAATTGTATAGTTCTGTCTCTTTCACTCACCGGAACAAGCCTGGTTTTAAGACGTCATAATACGGCCGCAGGGCTCATTTTTCATCAATCAAATGATACCTCCAGCCCTGGGCGGTGGTTAGTTACTAAAAATCCACCCTGCGTTCAAGCGACGACAGTTGTTACCTAATTTTTAAGTATGATTCCTATTTGTTGAATATCAATTTTATAAAAACAACAATAGTCCTTAATATGAACACTCAGAAAAACCATCTTACTTTTAAAACTATCTTATATTCAACGTTCTACATTAAAAAAGTTACTTTCTGAGAGGGCCTATCCAGCGCAGTATTACAGTTGTTCAAGACAATGAGAATATTTAACAATGGCTGCCCGCCACAGCTTCGCACAGGCAGAATGGAGTCTTAACTGAACTTAGTTTTAATAGTATTTTACTGTCGGTATGTCTGCTGACTTTTCTTACTTTATTTTAAAATAGCTTACAAGTTTCTATGATTAACGCATGTCTACCAAAAAAAGCATCCTGTGGTACATAAAGACAAACCCATTCTGATACTTTAGTTTTCCAGTCACTCAATATTTCACCCTTGTACATGATCGAAGATACAATACGCTCCGCGTGACCACATCTCACTGCAATAATTGGCAGGTTTATGACCCCTAATAGTCATAACATCTGCCAATTCTTGCCAACTAGATAATTTAATAAATATTTTCTGCTTTTTCTTCATAAAAATTTAATAAAATCTAAAAAGTGGTGCATATTAAACTTGACACGCACTCAGTCCGCGGGTGCGCTTCGCTAAATTCACATTTCTGCCACATTGTGCGCTGCGATCAATTTGATAGTCCCCACCACAGTTGAAAAAACATCGTATCCTAGTCTCTAAATATGTTAAACTGTGTACGTTTGCACACAGGATCCCACAACTCAGCGAGACCTATTAATTCGCAAGTTTCTCAAACAACTGACTTCTTGCCATTCTCACTCCGTCTATATTTGCAGTAGTTAAACAAATTAATTCAAGGCTTCGTTCTACATGTAATGGCACCCACGGGGCTAGTGTCGCAGACTCGCATTCCACGGACAAATCGTAGGAAATTAAACGAAGTTAAAGCTATATTTTATCTTTAGTTTTAATGAGAAGTAACTTTACAGTCATGACATTGTCACTATATCTTTGGCTTGTAGCATGCTTTTATAAAGTTTTAGACCCATCCAGATCATTAACCATTCTATAAAAACACTGAAACAGTATTATGATACCTGTTAATAAAGATCTCTTTGAAGTAAGTAGAAAATAACAGAAAGGAAATGAAACTGGGTATTTGGACAATAAACAATAACGGAACATGAATAAATAAAGTGATGAATTACACCCGGGGATAACCGAAAGGCGGAATAATTGTTAAAACGTCAGCTCGCTTTCACAATATTATTTTAAGTCTAGTGAAAAATGACGGGACGTGGATGAATGACGCTGTTAATCTTTTCAGTGGAAGTTTAATCACTTTTCAATTATTCTTTTTAACTTAGACTCGGGAGGCTTAAAACACTAAAAGAATATTTGAACGCCATCACTCATCTGGTGTATTATACATTCATATTTAGTAGAGAGACTTGTGAACGTTCAGTCAGGGAAAGTGTAGTAACTTACTGAATAATTTCTAAGAAAGAACTGTGATGAGACTGCTATCGTAGGGTGCGATGCTATTCTCTAAAAGACAATTTCATAACTGTATGCTAAGATAAGCTCGTCGTCGAAACAGACTTTCACTAACTACTGTCAGTAGCTTAGTGAATACCAAACTGTAATTTCAATAGCTGCAGCCTGTATGTATCCTTATAGAATAATACTGCTTGAGTGGAAATGAGACCCAAATTGCTATAAAGTCGCAACTCACCAGAAAACCTTTTGAAGTTGCAGACTTTTGCAACAGCAAACAAGCTTAAAATAATCGAGTATACGATTTAAATATAGAGTTCTATGCCAATAATGTAACCATGATGAAGCCGAAACTATAACAACACAAAACTAAAACTTTCCTGAACTTTTAGATACAGGTATTAAGTTATCAAATATTACCGAACAGTTTAATATAAACGAGCCTCGGTCTGACCCGAGAAGCCAGAGTTTAATCTTCATAAAGTCAACGGATATGTGGCAGCTATCGATTGGATTGGACCTCTACTACAGGGTCGGTTATGTTACCGATATGAATTTTAGAGTGATGCTAAGATATTCATCATGGTAACGTGTACCTTGAGACCGAATTTTGGCACGAGCTAAAAATATATCCATGTCCCTTGAGTTTTGAATGTCATAAATTAGGAGCGAGAGGTAGCAACGTTCTTCTGCGAGCGATGACTGCAGCAATGTGGTCGTTTTTTATTGAAGAGTTTTAAAAATAAATTAATAAAAGTAGCCTTTAGGAGGTCTGTGTATGAGCTCAGGCAGTAATTCTCGGCCGCTAACAATGTTGCCGTCTAACTAATCTCTTTACCACGCCACAAGCCACGTGCAGCGAACACTTGTTCAACTAAAAAGAATATTATATAAGAATTTCATTCTAGTCTTTCAGTATAGATCATACATGACTTACTAAAGTTCATAGATCTCCATAAAAACCACAATAATACGACCACGTTTTCATCTACGTTCGAAAATACAGAAAAGATTCTTCTTTCCAACGAGTTTTTTATACGAAGTATAAACTTATAAACATAGACAAGACAGAGGATTTTCATTTTATTTTAGAACAGGTGCGCCATTTATTCAGATGCACAAAAGAAAGAAGGTCTTGCATAAAGCAGATGCTTGTAGAAAGTTACAGCATTTTGTTTCGGCGATGTTGGCGAGCGTCCAACGGGAAGCGGTTACGATTGACCTCTTGGACTTGAGATGAGATGACATAGGGATTTAAAATTAAACCTCTGTTATTTGGAACTTAATACAGCCTTTGTTTAAGTGGAAGACACAATGGCACTTACTTTGTCGTCTTTTTAGACCCCTGTTTACCAAATGTCTAGAATAAAAAATGGACTGCGATGACTAAACTAGCATTATTCATCGGACGTATTTTTTTCAGGGTTAAAGCACAACAATCCAATCAATTGCTGGTATACCTACATTAATCTGTATTGAATCATCGACCGAATATATTTATTAAAAAATCTTTCCATAAAGAAACGTGAATTCACAGCAAGCACTTTGTTTGATACACTGAAGTTTACAAAATGTTCACAAATAAACAGATTGCTAGTCCAGAATGCTAGCCATACCCAACAGTGACAATTAAAAGGAATGATTCTAGAAACCAGCAACTAAGACGACTCTTAAACGTTACTTTTATTACTGCACTAGCTTTCTTAGTTACATTAAGCTTCTTTTAAAATTTTATGTTGAAAATAGCACTTAAGAGGAAAAGCTTTCGACTTTTTATGATGTCTTGGCGAATAAAAGAGAGTAAATTCAATTAAAGGGCAGTATTTGTTGTGTAAGTTTAATGTTCCGTGTCGTGTACGATAGCCTTTTAAATGAATAATTCTTTGGCACACACTACTCGTATAAAGTAGTTCGGTACTATCTACTACTACTATAAAACACGTAGGGACTATCGAAACTAGGAAAAATGAACGCGATTGACAGCTGTAGTAATCGAAAAGTCATTTGGTGGACTTTTGGTGAAGCGATATTGGAAACCTTTTCCAGAAGCCGGGTAATTGCGAAAGCTATCACGTTGAAAATCGTGGCTGGTACAGTCTTTTGGTTGACCGAAATGCCAGACAAGTGATTTTTCCATCGAAAGGATACGTGTTATGACGGGCCCCTCTCTAGAGGGCCAAAGCCTGCCGGGATCCCGGGACTTACGAATTACCGTGACCCCGGAACGTGAAGGGTTATTGAAGGACATCGTGGATTTTAGTCAGTACGAGTCTGACAGTCCCTCCCGCTCTGCCCTGTGTGGGAGGACACATGTGATGATTTTACCAAGTAAAAAAAAAAGGATACGTGTTATCATTGATCGTCTTAAATAAGGCTCAAAAAAATTATTTGGAATAAATTATTCTTTTAAATAAATTTAAACATCATCATCAGCCTATAAATGTTCCCACTGGTGGGACACAGGCCTCCTCTCTGTGGCGAGGGAGTGGGCCATTAATCCCAGTGCAGGATGGTGGATGTCACATGTATTCGACATTTTGGTTCTAGGACATGCCGGTTTCCTTTCGATGTTTTCCTTCAACGTTTTGAGAGCAGTGGTGATGAAATAAATTACACAAAGTAAAGCGCTTGGTTGGGTTCGAACCTACAACTTATAAGTCGGGGCCGATTCCATTGGGCCATCATCGCTCTAAATGAAACATACTCATTCAAAATTTAAGAAAATAATCTGTTTAATTATTGTACAGGGAATTATACGGTACATCTACGTGTAAATGGATATTCCCTAACGGAACCTTTTGTTTTCCTAAAAGATAATAATACAGTTAAAACTGTCTGGGCCGGCCCTCGGGTCTCACTTAGGTTTGTGTGTCTTTATTTTTTGTTGAAGTGTACTTTTCGTGTAAAGTTTTTCTTCCATTTTTCAGAACTTACTAGGTATACTACAGTATCGGGTAAAATTTACGGAAAAGCTTCGATTTCCGGAGTAAGATTAAGAGGTTTAAATTCCGATGTGACATCAATTGTTATTCACCGGGCTTGATTTCAATACAAAACTTTGACAGTAACGGGTATATACTAACGTGGAAATATTAAAAAATTGTCCCACTTACCTTTAGCATTCCCTATCCTGAAACAACCTTTCCTGAAAAACCATGTAGAAGAAGTTAGACTCGTTGTCTAATTTCTTCTCTAAACATTCTCAATCATCACCACGATTATCGATAAAATGCCTAGACAGACAATGTATTCAGCCAAATACGTCCGACTGCAGCGTTGCTTTGTATTAAGCTCTCATTAATCAGAGCATCGTGTTATCACAAAGGGAGAGACTTGCCTTGAAATGGTCCATGTAAATGTCAGTCTGTGACACAGCCTTAACGGCCTGAGCTTAGCTTTGTACTCTGTTGTGTTCAGTACTTTAATGTAATGAAATTGTTAGGACTTTCATGCTGAAATCCTTCATGCCTTAGACGTTTGTTTGTTCTATACTAAAAATATATGTATAATTCAACTGAACACTCTCATATTTGAAGCAAGGGGTATAAATGTTACATTAAGGCTTTTATTATTTAGCATTTTAGCTTTACATAGCATTTAGAAGAAACCACGATCTTGGAACGTAAAGAAAAATTGAAGGAACAGTTTGTTTTTAGTCAGTGCGGCTCTGACAGTAAACTCCACTCTACCCAGAGTGGCCTGACGACTCATTTAATGGGTTTTCATCCCAAAAAAACAATAAAGCGAATTCAAGTAAAATTAAACATGGTTTGTGAACAAACCGCATTTGTGTTTGGTCGAACATTTACTTACACTTTTTAATATAGTAGCATTTGATTGAAATAATCAAAGCAGGTAATTGAAAACGTTTACCTTGAAACGAGACTACAAGACACGTCTGAAGGCAAGTCAGAAGACATAGATGTACATAGTAGTACTTTATACAAGAAAAAAACAACTTAGTTCTTTTGCAAGATCTCTCTAATACCAGATTACTACGACAAGTCAGCAATTCATAAAAGAAAAACCAATACCTGTTCAATGAATGAATAATATTAAAACATGAATAAAACACGTCTCCATTCAATCTACTTGAGTACACAAGTTGATGAAACAACCTTACGTCTATAAAAATCGCTAAACACAGATTTTCTTTCACATTTTATTGCTTCATTTTATTCTCGCCGCGCGATTTCAACGCCATTGGCATGGAACAGTATTACTCAGAGCGAAGCGAACGGAAAAAGTTAAAATGAAAACTGGAACTGGATTTTTTTAATGTATTAAATGTTACCTACGTTTCTTTTCACTTCTTGTCTTTCTTTATTTTATTTTTTTGTATGAGGAGTGTGGCCCTCTCTGGTCTCAGAGTTCATTAAAGCTTGCTTTTACCCCCACAGACCTCTTATCGTAATAATTATGAATTGTATTGATTTTACCGATTGATTGGTAATTAAATGCATTCCTTACCACTTTAAGGAATGCATTTAATACAAAATTAGGTCTAGTATCATCCATTGGCCACCCAATGGCTGATACTTTTTTTTTTATCGTCGTATTTCAAATGACTCCTCCCACCCAGGGCAGTGCGGGAGGGACTGTCAGACTCGTACTGACTAAAATCCACGGTGTCCTTCAATAGCCCTTTACGTACTGCGGCCACGGTAATTCGTGAGTCCCGCGACCAATGAGTGATACTAGACCTAATTTAGTACAATGTTTACCCCGGCAATATGGGGTCCAAACTGAATATTTTTGAATGTCGAACTTGAACACTCCATCCATAAACTAATCTCGCCAAGTTCGGGGTAAGATAAAGCTACCTTAAAGATTGACCTGTTATTATTTAGTTAAAAGCTTTTCCTTCAAAACGATTTTCACTATTACTCGAATTTACACGCACATTTCACAATATTAGTTCCTAAACATTAGTCAGCCACGTTACTAAACGTTACTTTTTACTCTGCGTATTTGAACACGAGTACCTAAGCTGGAACATTGCGATTGTTCGGTACTGGCTGTTTGTGACCTTGACCTAGTTTGGGAGTAGACCACGTTACACGTGTTATGTCAGTCAAGGTTATAATTTGCACTGCAACTGCACAGTTTACAAACTGGAGTCGTTTCGTCGGCACTAAGCATTGATGCAGTTAGGCAATAGGTACGGGTCATAGGCTCGACTCCCTCATGGGATTAATCTGGAGGGTGAGGAAAATAGGAGTGTTTACGTAGGTAGCCTTAATGCAATAAGTTTCGATATAGGAAACAAAAATCGCAGGTTATGGTAAACTTTTTTGTTGTTCGTTATGAATTTTCTTCGTGAAACTCTTGGTTATCTATCGTCAAACTCCTCCGTCTTTTATTTTTATTCCAGCGTTAAATTCACAATCACCTCATTACTTATTTCTTTTTCAATCAACGCTAGCATCGTTATTCGTTGTGTAAAAAGCAGAAATTTATCCTTAACGGTGTACATTTTACATAAAAAAATCCGTCAGGGGAGTTAGGTACCGGCCATGAAAAACGCACATCCCACACCTTTATAAATAGATAGGTTAGTTAAGCACTAACCAACCACAATTAACAATGATCCAGCAACAAACGTCAGGTTAGTAATGTGTGAGAGAGATAACGCTCTACTAAGTTGAAACTAGCTCCAAAGGTCGATGTGTATTCTTTCAAGTTTGTCGTCCGTTCCAAAAATGTATGATTTTCGGGTAAGCGTGATACGACACAGCTACGAGTAGATTACAAAACCGTTAGAAAAAAGCCGATTGCCTTGGCTTGAATTGTGCCGAGCTCACGCACTTCAACTGTACTAAATGTCGATGGCAATTTTCCGAACGAGATCGTTTTGAATCGACTTCGTTAATCAACAAATCGAACGTACGATCCGAAGTAGCTTATTACATATAAACAACGCACATAACACAACGGACAAAAACATGTCAACGTGCAACAATACATACCTTGGTCTTGAGATGCTTGGGCTCGAAGTCGGCCTTCATCCGATCGTCTCTCCATCTCAACAATCAATATCACTGCCACATTACATTGTATCAGTAGACTGTACCAATCGACACTTTAACTGAAACTTTCAGACATTCCAAGAAATTTGTGGTAACTTCGACAATCAAATAAATTTAAATTTTTGAAGTTTGAAGATTTTTTGTGAATGTAAAAATTCGACTATGAGCAGAACTTGAATCTGCGTCCTTCTGCATAAAGCCAAATGGTAAAGCGTGCGAAGTATTTATGGTCTTTACCACCAGAAAGCCATCCGTTACGATCTGATCGTATGCGTATATCTCACCTATGGATGTCCATAGGTGCTTTCTCACTACGTCAATTCACATCGCGTTCGCACGGATTGAGCTCTATCGGTAAAGGCCTTAAATACTCCGAAAGCTTCGCTATATAGGCTATCGCAGTCCTCCTCAGCGAGGTCAAATCTTTCATTCCGTTCTTAAAAGTCTTTCAATGACGTTTCGGAAGTGTGTTTTAAATATTACATTTTCAACAAGCCAGCAACCAAAGGTTTCGGGGACGAAACAAAGAGCTGCAAAGAAGTATCTTACCATCTACCCGTCAGTTCTACCGGTGTTGGTCTTTTAATTAGGTTTCCTAGTGCGCAGAAAGAAAACCTGTTTTATCTCAATAAGGAAAGGGAAATGAAGCGGAGGGGAAACGTAAATCAACTTCCGATTTTCGTTCTTGGTTGTCGGTTGTTAAACGTCTTCTACGTTTTTTTTTATTTTTTGGTATTTGTCTTTAAATTTTTGGTTAGCGTTTTTCATTACTTTTTTTTTCTACAAAATATCTTCCTCTTTGGGACATACAACGCTATAAGGGACGTTACTTCTTATGGCGTCCTATTTCAAATTCCCATTATTTCATTTAACATTAATGTTTCTTGAAGAACCAATTTTCTTGCATAACAGTTATTTTCCAAAATCTAAAACGACTACTTGGGCTTGTCGTAAAAGAAAATTTTCGGACCGATATATCTTAAGGAACTTGATAGGCCTAAGTTATCGCCTTGGAATAATAAAAGGATACTTTTGAATTTGTGTATATTCAGAAAATTGGTAAGCGCTGGGAACCTAAAGGCATGCTTGTAATCACGCACATTGTACTCGTGAGCAAGTGAAATATCCCAAGCTTAGAGACCTTTGACACGCCTCATACGAAATATGGAACATCTTAATATACGGATACAAATTCATTAACATAACAAGGTTTCGTAATCTAAATTATCTGTCTGGCTTTTGAGGCGGTTTATACTTTATCTACAGTAGAGTGATGCCTCGTTTCATATTCAAATGATATAATGAAAAGGATTCTTCTTAACCCTTTCGTTTCAAAAATCTTTTTCGCATTAGCAAAAAACTACACCTATTTAGGTATTTTATATGATACATGTATTTTTTTAAATATTTGTTAGGAATTTTGTCTGATTAAAAAAAATATAACTGATTAATGTATTTCGTAGTTGCAAATATATATTTGAATTATAAAGGTGACTTCATTTGTTCTGAGGTCACACAGCTTTGTGCTGTCTTATGTTAAGCAAACGTAGACATATCGACTTCATTAATGTGACAGGTGTAATTTGTTAAGGGCCTTTATCGGCAGCTCTTAGTTGGCACCTCACGTACCCACTCGCGATACGTACGCCACATCTCAGTCTAAAAGAGCCCATAAAAACAGATAGAAAGCCCACTAAAAGCATTCTACATCCAAATTATTTTTATGTTTCAAGCATGTTGTAGCACTTTATTGCTACGAGCGGCTACGCGATGTAGCACGCCACGGAATACTTAAAATTGTTTCGTAACTGAATTATTTCGTTATTATTCAATTTTGTTTGTGTTCATTTTACAATTTATTTAATTTTAAATATTACCTACTAAAAAAAATACGTCCATTGTAATTATTATGCCAGTTGCTAATAAAATGTTTGTTATTTATTAACAACACATTTGAGTGACGAAAATTGGCTCATTGCCAATAGGTATTGCTTCCCGCAGATACATAACAACAAGTCAATCACTCCAGTCAACTTATTATTCAATTTGTTAAATATTATTTCCATTGATCATTTGCTACGCCTTCGCTACGTCGCTACGCCGTAGCGGGTGCTACGAAGAATTTTAAATTGAATAAGCGATAGACACGGTTTCATTTATGGATCAGAGGTCAATTGCCTAAGAAAGCAGTTCAAACACTTTTATATTGATCTTTGTTAATACTAGACAATAGTAGACATGGCACTAATATAAATAACAAATACATGTTGCATGAATCCAATATATCTCATACCAATATAGTGGTGATTAAGTCCACCTCCAAAGTGCGTCTATTGCGAAATCAAAATTTAAATAAAAATTAATAAACCATTTTTTTTATTACGCTTTGCTTCATTATTACATATTATAAAATTTGTAGAAAAAAACTCAACAAAATATGATTTCAATTCAGAATCTGTTTCATACTTGAATTTTATCAAATATGTTATCTGTTACTATCAATAGTTTTACTAGCCCCTACTATCCACTCTAACGATACGTAATCAAATGAGAGCTTTTTTTTTTTTTATCGTGGTAAAATCATCAAATGAGTCCTCCCACCCAGGGCAGGGCGGGAGGGACTGTCAGACTTGTACTGACTAAAATCCACGGTGTCCTTCACTAGCCCTTTACGTACCGGGGTCACGGTAATCCCTTGGTCCCGCGACCCCGGCAGGCTTTGGCCCTCTACAGGCCCCGTCTCTATGCTGACACTCTTTGAGGCGCGCGTGGAACACAACGCGCCGTCGACCCGGGCATGGTCCATGGTCGGACAGCGAGTCGCCCATTACTCGCTGCCCGCATGCCCGCGAATCAAATGAGAGCTAGTACAACTATAGAAATACATACTAACCTATTTAATATATTGTCATATTTTCCTTTTAACGCTATACATATTTGTAACCCAACATGCAACTGACTCTTCCATTACATAATTGTAGACTTAAAAGAAATCTGTTTTTGAATTGAATTTATATCTAATTAACAAACTAACATTATTTATGAAAACAAAATTACGAATCATAGAAAAATACATAAAACATGAAATATTAATATTTCTTTCAATAAAGGTTTTACGAGTTCCTTCCTACCTGGACCACGGATGGATTTGGGTTTGACTTTGGGCACATAAATCTAAAAGATGCGTGAAATTTGGAAATGTATATTTTTTATGCACTACTGCATGAAGAAAATAATTTATCCATAGTAATAGTGTACTAGACTGCAATTCTTGCAATGAATGAAATATTACAGAAATGCAAAAAAAAAACTAAGCTCGTGTTCTACAAAACGAATAGTAAGTTGTGGCTTTAGCAGAAAAAAAAAACAACAAACTTTACGTAGAAATTTTCCCACGACCGCCTTTCGCGCTTCATGCAATATTCAAAACTTTTCCAATACAGTTAGAAGAATGAACGATACATTGTGTCTAGTAAATAAATTCAAAAAAAAATTACGGCGTCCTATTTATAGTTACCACAAATTTTGTATTAATTTATATTTATGATGTTTTATCGTGTTATGTACGGGGCGGGTTAATGCGTTGGGAACGAGACGCCCGAACCGCCAGCAACGCAGAACGCGACTGACCGTGTCGCGGCGCGTGTGCCCGTACTACCCGGACCCTCTGTGCTCTATACGGCTCATCACAGTGCCGCACTGGTCCCTAACTTCGCTTATGTAAGCTTCTCGTATACCGCTGTCGGCAAACTTTCATTAGTCGCAAGTTTCCCAACATTAACATAACATCCAGAGATATTAATGTACAGAAAATAATTGAATAAGTTAAGTCTGTTTCGATATTTTTAGCGCAAAATTGAAAGCAGTACATATTTGGAATTAAAACTGATCACAATACTTTACCTACTTCATTTTAGATATAACATGAAATACATGGTAAATTTGATATGTAAGGTAATAATAATAATAATCGCTTCAAATTAAGAAAAAAACTTACAAAAGCTTATGTTTGGTGTGAGTAGAATTGAAGAAAGAAGTAAGATTTGAATTTTTAAGTACGGGGTGTACTTAAAAATTCAAATCTAATGTTACTTCTTCGTTATTTGTCTCTCGGTGATTGTGAAATTAAGTTAAAAAAATAACCTTTACAGTTGACAGCACGGTGGCTGAGTGATCGACTGCTGCGCTGCGTGTCGCGGGTTCAATTCCCGCGCGGAACAAATATTGCCAAATATGCCCTGGGCATCTCCCGCGTCGGCATGGTCGCGAGGTGGTGGCTGTCTTCTCCCTCACGCATTCTACCTTCTCCTTCGCTAGCATGACTACTTCGCAGAAGGAGGCGACTGCTTCCCATTTTGTCTCGGCCCACGGCATGGCCTTGACCATTGTCAGGTGCGAAAGGTAGCCGCCACCGCCTATCGTCTGAGAACACGGCGGTGCACTGCCCAAGCGGGGCAGATCTCCACCTGTACTTCAAGCAATCCGCACAGCGATGACATCTAGGTTTCTTCCCACCCAATCCGACACAGGAACCTCTCGAAACAACCGTGTCCGTTGAGGACCTGCGTCAGTCGAAAGATCAGGACGTCGTGGCGCCTCTCCAGCCATTCCTCAAAGAGAAATCTCATGATGTTTTGTACTACCGATGCTTTATTGATGCAACGAAACATTAGTGCGAAAAATCCTGTTGTGATAAACCCTACGACAGTAACAACAGTCATGATTTTTTCGCACAAACGTTACATCACCTCAATAAAGCATCGATGGAATAATACGTACAACTGAATTTTCGAAACATCGAGTTTGATTTATTCAAATCGAAACATTAACTCTTCAAAACAAATAGGGAAACCCCTGTCACTAACTTTCCTTCGATGTTACCGCCATGCTTCGGATCGCTGGCAAATGCCAAAGAACGATCGTACCTACGTTCGGTAAGCCGTTCATACAGAATCAACGAAAGCTAGCGAGCAAGATTCATTTGTAGGCTCGTAGTGTATGCGGCAAAATACGAATATAAACCAATGGAGGCGCCAGCAGGAGTGAGTGGCGTTAACGTTAATTACACACTTCGATAATAAAATTGAAAATACAAACATCCCATCCCATCCATATACAGGGTGTCCCAAAACTCAACGTCAAGCCGAAACGGGGTGACAGGATTGATCATAACCATCACGAGAAAAATCTGAAAAAAAATCTATCCCGTGCAGTTTGAAAATTATGGGCATTTTAAGAAAAACCTAGAAATGTGATCAAACTGTACCATTTTTCGGTTATTGTGGTTATTCTTTTTTATTTTTGTTCATTTGAACTTTGGAAACGTAATCCTAAATAACATTTCTAGAATCCCAATAAAAAATAATGACACAATTGCCTCAAGTTTCCGAGAATTGAGACTATTTGTTAAACTACGAATTTAAAATTTTCTAGATTCGTCGACTTTGACAGGCCCTCCTATAAAAAAAATGTACTAGAGTGCCTTGGCAAGTGGCATTAAAAGTTGGCGCATTTAATCAGAATTCTAAAATGGTACAATACTTGTTAGTTCCATACAATAGAAAAGAGTAAAAAAATTAAAACCTCAAGTAACCCGATTTTTGCTATCACATTTTACTCAGTTAAAATGTTTTTAATTCGCACAAGCTGTAGGTAGGTTCTTAATTTTAAGACAGAATGATGAGAGAGATGGATAATGGGTATGTTTGTCATGAGTGAGCGAGACAGATAGTGACGCCACTTTTACCAAAGTGAAAAAAAGTTAGTAAAATAATTAGGTTTGTTGGACTAAAAGTCAGATAGAGAAAAAACATTTTTATTACAATAAATGTTCAAATTGTTTACCATCAGCCTCAATACAAGCCCTACATCTTCTTAAAAAAGATCTACTTATAAGTCGGGCATATCTTCGAGAGTTGATCGCCTCAGCTGCTTGAGAAATGCGTTCACGTAGGTCGGCTACGTGATCAATGGGCTTTGAGTAAACTTTTTCTTTGAGAACTCCCCAATAGAAAAAATCCAGGGGATTTAAATCTGGTGAACGGGCGGGCCACAAGATAGTGCCTGAACGTCCAATCCACCTTCCCGGATATTCCTGGTCAAGGAAATCTCTTACTTGCACTGCGAAATGCGTACCCATACCCATTATCCATCTCTCTCATCATTTTGTCTTAAAATTAAGAACCTACCTAGAGCTTGTGCGAATTAAAAACATTTTAACTGAGTAAAATGTGATAGCAAAAATCGGGTTACTTGAGGTTTTAATTTTTTTACTCTTTTCTATTGTATGGAACTAACAAGTATTGTACCATTTTAGAATTCTGATTAAATGCGCCAACTTTTAATGCCACTTGCCAAGGCACTCTAGTACATTTTTTTTATAGGAGGGCCTGTCAAAGTCGACGAATCTTGAAAATTTTAAATTCGTAGTTTAACAAATAGTCTCAATTCTCGGAAACTTGAGGCAATTGTGTCATTATTTTTTATTGGGATTCTAGAAATGTTATTTAGGATTACGTTTCCAAAGTTCAAATGAACAAAAATAAAAAAGAATAACCACAATAACCGAAAAATGGTACAGTTTGATCAAATTTCTAGGTTTTTCTTAAAATGCCCATAATTTACAAACTGCATGGGATAGATTTTTTTTCAGATTTTTCTCGTGATGGTTATGATCAATCCTGTCACCCCGTTTCGGCTTGACGTTGAGTTTTGGGACACCCTGTATAACGAAAACGGAAAAATCCAAAGAAAACGGCTCTAACGATTTCGTTGAAATTTGGAATATAGGGGATTCAAGGGGCGAAAAATTAATCCAGTCAGGTCCCATGTCTGGGAAAATTCGTTATTTATTATTTTTTTCTTTTTTTGTTTCCGTTTTGTCAGTTGGTTTTTCGGGGTTTATTCCAGTTTAATCTAGGTTTTTTTTATAGTTTTCTTTTTTTTTTGCAGCCAAAGTTGACACGTCGATGACATACTGCTATGCTGATGACCGTGGATTCAATCTCCAGATTTGAACAGGTTTTTTTTTAATGTTGTCGTTCACTTACTTATTATATAATTATCGTACATGACGAAGCTGGATTAAAGTAGTAATATAAGAGTATTAAAGTATTTTGATTTGATTAATTCTGTATAATCACTCTTTGCGTTTCACCGTGAGGTTAAAAAAAAACTAAATGTTTTCAAGTTTATAATAAAACTAAGTGTTTTCAAATATCACAATTAATAAGTATTAAGTCATTGTAATTTATTTAGGTATGTTACTTTTTTTCATAAATTTCTATCTAATTCTTTAAATCCTTCAGTTTTTCTATTCGTTTTGTACAAATAAATATGTATGCTTTGCTTCGTTCAAGCACTTGACACCTCTATATATTTTGTCGACTGTTATGCGGCTAAGTTGAGGAGTGCGTCAAGAGTGTTAAAATAGTGGATTTGATTTTACGATGGCAGGTGAAATGTTTACTTTATTGTTTGTTTAGAAAGTTTTTACTCCACGAGTTCGAAAAAACGCATTAAAATGTTTACGGGCAAATCTATTTGAATTTGAATTAGGTATTTCTCAGGTGTTATCATAAAATAATTAATGGTAAGTTAATAAAACCACTAGTGTGTCTGACTTGTCGTGCGGTCCATGGCCCTCTACGGGGCCCCTGTGTGGGCCCTAAGCGTTCGGACGCGACCACTCAAGCTGGTCGCATGCCAGAGGGTCATGGCTATCCGAATGGTCCGAGGATACCGCACGATCGCCGGCGAATCGGCTAACCTCCTTGCCGGATCGATGCCCTGGGATCTGGAGGCGACTGCCCTCCAGCGCGTCTATGAGTGGCGCGTGGAGGCGCAGCGCCGGGGCGAATCCCCGCTGCCTCGACAAGTCGAGGCGCGGCGGGAAGAGCTCCGGCGCAATCTCAGACAGTATGGAGGGAGCGACTGTCGCAACCGAGGTCCGGGCACGCCGCAATCGCGGCGGTAAGACCCCTCTTTGAGGAGTGGCTAGATAGGCGTCACGGCGTCCCGACCTACCGCATGACGCAGGTCCTCACCGGACACAGAGGTTTCGGAAGCGCGGGCATGCGGGCAGCGAGTAATGGGCGACTCGCTGTCCGACCATGGACCATGCTCGGGTCGACGGCGCATTGTGTTCCACGCGCGCCTCAAAGAGTGTCAGCATAGTGACAGGGCCTGTAGAGGGCCAAAGCCTGCCGGGGTCGCGGGACCAACGAATTACCGTGACCCAGGTACGTAAAGGGCTATTGAAGGACACCGTGGATTTAAGTCAGTACAAGTCAGACAGTCCCTCCCGCCCTGCCTGGGTAGGAGGACTCATATGACGATTTTACCACGATAAAAAAAAAAAAAAAAAAAACCGCTCAATATAAAAATCAACATATTACTACAAGTTAGAGTATTGATTAGAGTTTACAATGGCGATTTCAAAAAGATCTAGACTGGAAATGAAATATTAGGCTAAATTAATTATAAATAATGCCCTCAACTAAAAAGAACTAAAAAAAAACTTTGTTTAAAACAAATTGAACTGCTTGTTTTATAAAATTAAAAAAAAAAACAGGTTTTTTTCCAACCCTGATATAGTCCTAACATTCAAGGGTCACAATGACATCATACTCCACCATGCTTAATGCTGACTTAGTACGGCTTAGCATGTTTCACAAACTTACGCCATTTAATTCTTCTCTGAGCTTATTTAAGCAGATTGAGGGAAAAAGTCATTTGCAATGATGTTTTCCTTCACCGAAAGGCCATTGGTCTGATAAACAGGTTATCCTTTTGACATAATTACCCACAGCGACCATTAACGATCACGCGTGATAATAATGTACCCGCTAGTCGGGAAAATGTTCGTAGTATGACAACACTCCCCATTCGTGACGTAAACATTCTATAACTCATGTGGCTACGCCAAACCTGAATATAGAGTATACTTTATCTACGTCCTTTCTTGTCGTTTCTGTGGACCACACTGTGGACTCATCGTACAAAGGTTGGGAAGCTAAACCAGAAATAACTTTAAAAAAATAGCGGTCGACTCTGCTCTGTGATATTCCGGTTCCTTTTTCGTTCAGTTGGCTTAAAGGCCTCGAAGCCATGCCAAAAACATAAAAAAAAATTGTTCAGAGATAATAAGACATTGATTAATTTAGTGAGTGGAAATAAAAGAATTTGCTAAAAACAAACGTATTTTGTGTTGTGATTGTTATTCTATATTGACTTATATTTTAAATGTTTTATGTCTCCGTAGTTTAGTACTAGTGACACGTTGGTGTAGTGTTTCCAAAGTTATACCTATATAGTGAAAACATTAAACTGTGATTACAAACTCAACTGATTAGCTTGCAGATAGCATGGGTAACTCCAAAAATAAAAAAGTGCCTAAGAAAAGAAAAACTTCGAATACGTGTAACGCCTCATCGGATCAAAAAGAGAATATGCCAAAAACTGAGAAGACGCGAAATAACAAACCCAACCCTGATGATGGCATTGAAATGTCTAAACAATTGTTACTGAAGAAGAAAAACCTCCGAACGCAAAGACGATCATCATCTAAACCTGAGAGGGTTTGTCCTAATGGTAAGCCTATACCTTCTTTAGCAGAACTAGAGAAAATGTTTGAAGAATCTGATGAAGATGACCAAACTCCAAAATCTCATCCAACAACATCAACACCTGAGAAGCGACCACCTACCACCAGTGGAAAGAATCTACTTTCTCCAACGACAATTAATAAAATAAGTGAACGTTTATTAGGTTCAATACAAGAACAAAAGTTGCCTGATCCTAGTGAAGTAATAGAAGCTTCTTCACTGCTTCGTGAAAAGACACCACCACCCCCACCTATAATTCCACCTAAAAAGAAGAAAAAGACTGAAATTCCATACATTGTGGGTTGTAAAGACCGCCCACAAATAATAAGGAAACCCAATACCAATTTCTGTAAAGGAGATGATGATTATGGAGTAGAATCTTCAAGTGATAATGCAGAGGAACAAATGCCAGCCAAGCGAGCTAAAAAATCAAAAATACCCAAATATTCTAAATCAATTTTTAATGCTCATACTGATGAAATTGCTGAGAGACTGAACCAATATGATGCTGGAGATCTTAGTAATGGTAGTTCAGACAGTAATAAGACAATTAAATATGAGCCAACTTTAGTCCAAAATCCAAGGCCTCAATCATTCTATCCAATCCCAAGTACATCAAGGGATAAGGAAACTTTTGAGAAAAATGATGAACTGTTTAATAATAGTTTACAAGAAACTCAAAGAACCAAAGAAGTGTTGAAGAAAAATGATGAGATGACTGATGAGAGTTTAAAGGAAATTAATGCAACCAAAGATTTAACATTTACAGAAAAACATAGTACACAAATAAGCAATACATCAACACCAAATAAACAGGATGATATAATTACTAATGAAAAGTTGACACCATTAACACTAGATGATTCAGTTAAAAATGTCTCAATATTTAAACAAACAGATGATATAGAAATAATAGATATTCCATATGAAACCATTGTAATTGACGATGCCTATGAAAGAAAGGAAGGAAAACAAAAAAGAGATTACACTATAAATGATAGTGTTATTGAAGTATTTGATACATCAGGAATAAAGGCTATTGAATCAGAAAAAAAACCTGATATAATTGAAATGCCCAATGATGAAGACTGCATGATAGTTCCAAGTTCAGATACAGTCAATAAACACAAAAACTTCAATCTCAATGAACCCATAGTTATTGACGATGAGTATAGTAGCATAAACATGGATTTTGATTCTTATAATAATGAACCAATTGAAATTATTGATGTTGATGATGTTATAGCTGAAAATAAAACAATACTTGATAAATGGAAAAATAGTCAAGAATTGACCAAGATTAATACAGTAGTTGATGTTCCTATAACATACAAGAATGTGACTGCAGTACAGCCAATTGTAACATCTAGCTCTACAGAACAGACAACTTTGACACATAGCAGTTCACTGCAGACTAGTGTAACACCAGGCACTTCACTGCAGGCCAGTGTAACACCAAGCACTTCACTACAGGCCAGTGTAACACCAAGCACTTCACTACAGGCCAGTGTAGCACCTAGCAGTACTCCGCAAGCCAGTATAACACCAAGCAATGTATCAGAAAGCAATGGGCTTCCAACTACTTCAGCAGCAAACCCTGCAATTACAAATAGAACTTATGCAACAAACTCACAAGGTAATAGAAGGCAACGTAGTATTGTCCATTCAGGTTTAGGTAGGGCTTTCCAAAGAATATTAGGTGATTTCTTTGCAGATCTTAGAGCTAGTAGACCTCAAAATAACACTTATCATATTGAAAATTGTACAGGAAGATTTTCTAGAACATTTCTCAATTCATTACCTAGTGCCAATACAACTAAAGAATCTTCACAAAATACTGTCAACATGCATTGCCAGGTTGTTGATTCAAACAGATCTTCAAATATTTCTCAAACAACCAGTACAACTATGCCACCAGCTACACCAGCTTCACCAATACCTCAAAGAAATCTAGGAGATTGCCCTATTTGTTTAGATCCTATTAGTTCTAATAAGGGGATTGCATCAACTATTTGTGGTCATGTCTTCTGCTTAACTTGTATCCAAGCATCTATTAGAAGTAATGGCAAAAAATGTCCTACATGTAGGAAAGCACTAAAAGGCATTGGTTTTCACCAGTTGTACTTATAAAAATATAATTATCATTGTATAAGGTCATCTTTTCTTACAAAATATCTATATTTAAATTGGTATCACTGCCATGCCTAAACCTTCAGGGAAATATAGGCATCATTTTATGTTACAATGTAAGGTACCGATGCCAGCAGATCAACCTACCTGAATCTGTCATTTTATACCATCTGAACATTAACCTGCCACTATTGTGATAAGGTTGAAAATCTATTAAATATATTTGACAGATTGAGGTAGGTTGATGTGCTGGCATCTGTACAGTATTCACCACACAATTTATTTAATTTTTACTAGTTATCACTGTGCCATTTCTGAATAACATGTGATTTTGAATTTAGATAATATAATCTTTAATTTGGGATAGGTAGTAGGTAGGTCATGTGAATGCCTCAAACACATAAGAAGTGTATATAGTTTGTGACTATTATTGTGTATATTAAATGTGATACATCTACTCATTCCTTAAAACCTATTTGATATTGAAAACTGTCATAAAACATTGCATTTACGTATTTGTTATCTACAAGTGTATATTTACTTCACTATTATATTGCCATGTCACACACTCATATGTAGCATGAGTGTGTTACTCATTTTATGCATTAGGGTACAGATACCAGCACATCAACCTACCCCAATCTGTCAAAAATTAAACTTGTTCTGTTGTGTTAAAATTAAAAATATTTTAAATTTTGACAGATTGGGGTAGCTTGCTCTGACGATGTCTGTACAATTAATAACTCTATTTCTTCATCATTCCTTGCCAGTTACATATTTTATAACCAATGTTGTCAACAGTTCTTTATGTAGTTTGATAGGTGGTGATTGTATTGTAGTATTTGTAGTGGGTAAATAGCAGATGGTCCAGCTATAAAATAGTCATAGTTTTAAAAGGTGTGTTTGAAAATTTCACCTAAAGTCAAAGGTAATTTTTTTTAAATGATATGCATGTTGTTTAGTCCACAGATAAAACAATCTTAATTTTGGTTTATACTAAAAATGTTGGTGGCTTAATCAATGTCTGTGGATCCTCGCAAAAACCGAGAGAACGCCTAAAGATTTACTTTATAATTTTATAACCCACATTATTGTAGATTATTTAAAAGTGACCATTTGCAAATTGGACATCTGTTAATCCATTATTGATTGGACGTGATGTATGATGTAGATATAATTGGCCTGGTGCTAATAGTACTAGGATCATGATCCTACATAGAAGCATCTAAAATAGCAAGACATTTTAAATATTCTTAATCCATTGATTGATATACCTGAAAATTAATATTTTATGCCTAGATATAAATTTTTAATTCCTTTTTATATTTTTTTTTATTATTTTTCCGCGTATTTAAATTATATTTTAAAAAGTGTAGATGTAACTTTAGATACTTTGGATTTATTTGAAATTAAATGTGATAAATGCTTCTGAAACACAAGTCAAACTTGCTGTTTGAGCGAGCTAAAGTATTTTTGTAAACATTATTTGAAGAGCAAGTACAGACGCCAGCACATTAACGTACCTCAAACAGTCAAATTTCATTAATAGATTTTCAACCTTATCACAACAGTGGAAGGTTAATGTTCGATTGGTAAAATTTGACAGATTGGGGTAGGTTGAACTACTGGCGTCTGTACTTTTCAACTGTTTTCTCATTGTCATTCATATTCTTTTCTCTTACATATTCAAACAATAAATATGCAGGATAATACTAATAACTTCTGATGTAGAAGATGTCATAATGAACAGCCCCCCCCCCCCCCCCTTGCCAAGTCGCATACGATAATCGTAAACGCTTGGTAATCCCCAATAGATTTTCAACTTTATACCCTAGAGTAGGGGTTCCCAAACTTATTTTGTTTACTGCCCCACTTTGAGAATAAATTAATTTTAAGCGCCCCCATTTTTCACCTACTTGAAAACCACTATAACTTCAAATTAAATTAATGAATTGTTGTGAGCTATATAACCGGAGATTAAACATTTACTATAATCCGCAAGAGTTAACTTGAGACCTGAGCACAGTAGGTAGTACACAACGGCGCTCAGGTCTCAAGTTAACTCTTACGGGCTACACCTGCCACTGAGAATGATTATTGAAACGCAACTTTATAGTATTCAGACAGAGTATCTTTTATGTTTGTGTCTACTTTCATTTCGAAACCACTTTGGGAAAGGCTGCCCTAGAGCCTAAAGTTGAAAATCTATTAAAGATTTCTGAGCGTTAGCGACCGGAACGAACGAAAACGCTACGAAATCTTCAATAGATCTTCAACTTTATACTCAAATACATACCGTCTTATTACAAAAAGGGGTTTAACTAAAAACCCAGGTTTAATCTTGTAAAACTACGGTTTACACAGACATTATTACAAATCGTGGTTTTGCAATAAACCATGGTCTAACAGTAGTAGCTGTCAAAGGTATGTCAAAGTTTCTCATTGCAAATTTTTCATTGTGTTGTAGTTTTTGTGTTATTTTCACCCAAAATGGATTGAAACACGGTAGATTTAATTGTTATTACTCATTGTGGATTTAATTGTTTAGACAATCGTTCAAATGGCGGTACTAAAGTCGACGTTTAATCTTAGTTTTGTAATACGGACAAATTTAAACCATGGCTCTGCAGATAAGCCTGGACTTGATAGACCAGGTTTAAACCAAGGTTTATTTAGTTTTTGTAATAAGGCCGACCAAGTTTAAAATCTATTAAAGCCTACTCAGCGTTTACGTTTATCGATTGTTACATGGCTACAGGCCCAGGGATCATACAAGTGGCTGGCACACTATTAAGGATAACAGCGTTTTCGTTCGTTGGCGTCGAAGTTGTTAATAGATTTTCAACTTTGTCCCACAGACAGGTTTAGAATCTTTTCTCGGCGCCCTAGCTAGTTGATACCAGGTGAATAATAAGCAATATGGTTCCTTGTTTTGTAGCTGCAAAAAACATCAATGAGAATCCTCTTCTTTCTGTTAGTTATTTTATACATAAGATAATCTTGGTTTCACGCAATATCAATCCGGAGGATGGTCGAACCTCGCGTCTCACGGCGCCCCTCTGTACTCTCTACGACGCAACAGGGCGCCGCGACACACAGTTTGGGAACCCCTGTCCTAAAGAATAAAGTTCAAAATGTAATATAGACGCGTTTTAGTCAATCGGTGGCCACTTGTTTAGGGAGCATCTATATCTGATTGCAATTCAAATAATCGGCTGCTTTCTCTATACATTGTCAAGTTTAATTATCTAGCGAAACTCACAGACGAATGACGAAATTTAAAGGCCCATGCAACTTTTAGTATGGACCTTGGCATCAAATTTTTTTTTTACGCCAGTGATTAAATTTTGGCCACAATTATTAGACTACTACCTAAGAAGTCCATAGAAAAAAAAAATAAGTTTCTAAACCGTAACCAACCAGAGATATGGCGGTTTTAATTTTGTTCTAATCAGGAGTGATTTACTCCCGATTAGAACAAAATAAAATCCGTTATATCTCTGGTTGGTTTCGGTTTAGATTTTTTTTAAATATTTTTTACGAAGTTCTTAAGTTGCGGTCTGCTAATGACCAACATTCTTTATTTTAAACACTATCACAGTATTATAAACAACACATACGTATTAAGTTATGTTTAAGATTCTGATAACCTAATTATTACTTGAAAATTTTATTTTTATTGATGGTCATCTAATTATACCAAACATAATGTTAAGGCTGTTTATGTGTGTCGCGGGGTTGACAAGCAGGGTGTCGTGGCCCTAGAATTCAAAGGTCTACTGAAGCAACAGGGTGGACTTTCAGTCAGTAGGAGTCAGACACACCAGAAGGGTGTGTGGCTCCACCCAAGGCAGGTGGACTCATTTGATAATATTAATATAAATGCCTGTTTAACACAAAGCACTTTACTGAGTCTATAAATAAAACCTGTGCATCTTTGTGAGGTTTTTACTCGTTTTTTTTATTATGGTAAAATCATCAAACGAGTTTTCCACCTAGGGCAGAGCGGGAGGGACTGTCAGACTCGTACTGACTAAAATCCACGGTGTCCTTCAATAGCCCGGAGTTCTGGGGTCACGGTAATTCGTGAGTCCCGCGACCAACAGAAATAAGCTTAGACTAAAACATAAGCAAATAATTAATTGTTAAACAGCAAGAGTAGGTTGAGTGTGTGTGAGCAGTAAGTGGGTTTGGGAATGTAGTGCATGGATGTAGGTGTGTAATATGTAAACAGTCCAACTGATCTTCTATGCTTGGAACATGACAGTTTGTTTATGAAGTCACTACCAAAAGTTTTTCAGTGGCTTCATAATCAAGAAATTGAAGCCCGTTTCCAACTTTAATTTTACAGTTGCAATTGGATAAGGAGTAAATGGGAATGATTTTATTCTAAAGGGGTCCTAGGAAACAAAAAAATCTATGGGTAAGGCTGGTTTTGAAGGATCTTCATTTACAGACTGTGTGTTAACGCCTTACCCAGGATTGTATGGAAGTTGATATAATTTAATTTGTACCTGTTATCTTAATCATTTAAACTAAGTTGTATGAAAGAAATAAAAAAACTACATTGATTCTGTATTTTATTAAATGTCACAATTTATTTTGTTCCTTTCATTGAAATAATGATCTTAATTTTTTTTTCCTCTGCTATTTGGAATGTCCAACACAATGTATCAGAATAACATTTCCAAATATGACATTATGATATGCTGTCTCATAACACACTACTTTTTTGTAGTACCTACTACTCTTTCAGTGCACTATACTGATGATCGATACTTTTATCATAATAGATTAGTCATCATGTCCAAAACACAAGGTTATGTACATGATGATTAATCTGTTATGGGTTTATAACAAAATAACAAAATTTTGAATTACAAGCTATTATTATAGATACACTGGGCATCTAAAAAGGCCAGTTTATCAGAATCATAATAGGAATTGCAATAAAATTCTTAAAAAAGAATATTATATTCTAGTGCTCAAGCAATAGACTAATCAAAGAATGAATATTATCATAATTCCCCTAGGATTATACTAAAATGGTTTTTAGACCCCTGATCCATTTTTGCGAAAAAGATAGGATACATAAGCCACATGCGAGCACACAAATGGCTACTACAGCAGAACTGAAGCAATTGCCCTGGCTGAAATCTGTCGGATCGCATCATCATCAAGATGGAAATAAGAAATGTTAACTGCAACTACATTGTTATTGCTTTTCAGTGTCAGTACCATTTACAATATTATCAACAGAATGCAAGTGCTCAATAGAGGCAGAAAGTTGCTCAAGACTTTGTACAAGCTGTGCCATTTTATCTCGAGATGCTGAATTTTCAAAACTGTCTTCAGTGGGCTTCTCAACATCTGCACACAGGCGGAAATGTAAGCGTGCCAAATGCTCCTGTTGATCTCTTATATTTATCATTTGTTCCATGCTACATCCAGTACCAAATGCACTTAACTTTCCAGTGTGGAAATCATCAAGCAATTCTAGTAGAGCTTTTTCCATGTTTTTAACGTCCGGTGTTTCTTTAGGTATGGTTTTCGGTTTGTTATTGTTACGCATCATGTTATTATCTCTATTTATCCGTTTCTCACTAACATATGAAATTTTTGTCGATTCATTTACACTGCTGTTGCCAACACCCGAGGTGGTTTGGCCCAGGTTCTTCGACGTCAAGCTGGCAGCACCACTCGATAACTTATTGCTTGTAACAGGAGATGCCGCCGCTTCAGTAACTTTTTGTTCATCTTCTTCTCCCTCATTCTGCATAAGTTGTTGAGTCTCGTTTACTTCTTCCAAATGTAAGCTCATGTAGGCTTATATACAATTAGAAGCAGTGCAGTGTTGAAAAGCAGTAAATACAGAATATCTCTTCTATACGTACAATTTTATTATGAAAAATAAAATAGTAAAACTATTTTGTTTATTTATGTTCAGCAGATCGTAATTTTCTGGAATGACATTGACAGTTTTTTTTTTTATTTGGCAAGTCGCTATTTGCGCAATGCCGACAGTTTGAGTTTAACATGAAACTTGACAGTATTTTAGCGTAGCTATAGTAAGTATCCTCTAGATAAGGGTTTGGCGTAGCCACATGAGATAGAGAATGTTGTCGTCATAAATGGGGAGTGTTATCATACTGTGAAGATATACAACCTTCATATTGTATCAATGGTCTTGCTGCCAGCGTTCTGGGCACTTTCCCCATTGACAGCGATGTGGACGAATTTTTTGACGCCCATTAAATTTTTAATTTTAGTTTTAATTTAGTCACTTTTGTAAACATTTTAATTTTAGTTTTTAAATGTAGTATGTAAACAAATAGTTAATCTTCATAGTAATAAAATATCATCTTAAAATAAGTAAGGTCCGACCGAAACTGGTTTTTCGGCCGTAACCGAATCCGAAACCGAATATTCGGCAGTGGCTTCAGTTTCGGCCGAAACCGAAACCGAAACCGAAACTCACGTGGTCAAGTAAAGAATTCCTTAAAATACTGAAATTTGGTGCATTGTACGGTAAAACTTGAAATAAGTTTACCCATACAACGTAATTTAACAAATTAAACACTTCACATTTTTCATTTAAACAATCTCTTTTTAATATGTAACTTGATTTGTTAATAACAACAAAACAAAGTTACTGACTCAATATTTATTTAATTTAATTAACTACATAAATCATTCAAGTACAGAAACGAATCTCGATCGATCTGCGTCTCTTTAATACGAATCGTGTTAAAGAGACCATACAGCGAAACCAAGGCTCCAAAGTGTTCGCAAAGGACAAGTCTATTGGGCAAAGCCAGATGACAAAGCTGAAACGGGAGGATGGCAGCATAGCGTCGACCAAAGCAGAGGTTTTAGGCGAGATCGAGAGGTTCTATGGACAGTTATACACTTCGGTCGCAAAGCCCGTTGACAGCTTGGTAGGAGATCCAAGAGCCAAGCTGTCCCGACATTATACCGAAGATATCCCGGACATCAGTCTGTACAAGATTAGGATGGCCCTGAAGCAGCTTAAGAACAACAAGGCGCCGGGCGAGGACGGAATCACTTCAGAGCTTCTGAGAGCGGGTGGAACACCGGTACTTAAAGTCCTCCAGAAACTCTTTAATTCCGTGCTGTCCGAGGGCAAAACGCCTGAAACGTGGAGCAGGGGTGAGGTGGTGCTGTTCTTCAAAAAAGGTGATAACAGCCTATTGAAGAACTACAGACCCATCACGCTTCTGAGTCATGTTTATAAGCTGTTTTCAAGGGTTATCACGAACCGTCTCGAACACAGACTTGATGACTTCCAGCCTCCCGAACAAGCCGGTTTCCGAAGAGGCTATAGTACCATAGACCACATCCATACGCACGCTGCGGCAAGTTATACAGAAGACCATTATGCTTAGCGTTTGTGGACTGTGAGAAAGCCTTCGATTCGGTGGAAACATGGGCGGTGCTTGAGTCACTCCAGCGATGCCGTATTGACTATCGGTACATCGAGGTATTGAAGTGTTTGTATGATAACGCCACCATGTCGGTCCGAGTACAGGAGCATAGCACGAAGGCGATTCCATTGAGAAGAGGCGTAAGACAGGGGGACGTTATCTCCCCGAAACTGTTTACTGCCGCAATGGAAGACGCCTTCAAGCTCCTGGAATGGCAAGGACTTGGCACCAACATCAACGGCGAATACATCACTCACCTTCGGTTTGCCGACGACATCGTAGTCATGGCAAAGTCGATGGAGGAACTCAGCATGATGCTCGATGGCCTCGACCGAGTTTCACAACGGGTGGGCTTGAAAATGAACATGGACAAGACGAAAATTATGTCAAATGCCAATGTTGTGCCCACCGCAGTCTCTGTTGGAAACTCGGTACTCGAAGTTGTTGACTCATATATCTACTTAGGACAAGTAGTCCAATTAGGTAGGTCCAACTTCGAGAAAGAGGTCAACCGCCGAATCCAACTCGGTTGGGCAGCGTTCGGGAAACTACGCAATGCCTTTTCGTCCGACATACCTCAGTGCCTCAAGACGAAAGTCTTTAACCAATGTGTGTTACCAGTGATAACTTGCGGCACCGAAACGTGGTCTTTCACTATCGGCCTCATCTCAAAGCTCAAAGTCGCTCAACGAGCTATGGAGAGAGATATGCTCGGTGTGTCTCTACGTGATCGAATCCGAAATGAGGAGATCCGTGGACGAACTAAAGTCACCGACATAGCCCACCGAATTAGCAAGCTGAAGTGGCAATGGGCAGGCCATATTGCTCGCAGAGCAGATGGCCGAGGGGGTCGAAAAGTACTAGAGTGGAGACCACGGACTAGCAAGCGCAGCGTAGGACGTCCACCAACAAGGTGGACAGACGACCTTATAAAGGTCGCCGGAAGACGCTGGATGCAGGTCGCTTCCAACCGGTATATGTGGAGATCTAAAGGGGAGGCCTATGTTCAGCAGTGGACGTCCTATGGCTGAGATGATGATGACAGAAACGAAACAAAAACTTACATTTAATAATCACTTCCATCAAAACATAACCTCTAAAGAATTTTTGAGTCGGGTGAAAACGCAGTAAGTTTTGTTGCTACGGAGCTATCCGAACGGCGCACGACAATTCCCGAACAGGGCCGCGAGCGCGAGCATCGGCCAAAGCGTTAGTGAAGTTAGACGAGCGTGCACGACAACTTCCGAAATCAGTTTCGGTTTCGGCAAAAGTTTCGGCCAATTTTGGCCGAATCCGAAACTGCCGCCGAAACTTGATTTTTGGCCGAAACTCGGCCGAAACCGAAACCGAAACCGAACCTTCGGTCGGACACTAAAAATAAGTTATATATGTAATTTTAATAATGGTGTTGTTGCTTAGCAATGTTTGTTATATTGGTCTTGTCACATATACGAAAAATATATTCCTTGTACAAAATAAAACAAAGTTTTATTTTATCGTTTAATTCTACAGTAAATTAACAACAAATAAAAGCTTTACGAATTCACTAAAGCTTTACACGTACTGCAAACTATTACCCGACTAGCGGGTACATTATTTTCACGCGTGATTGTTAATGGTCGATATGAGTAATATGACAAAAGGTTATCTAGATAATTTGTCTTGGAAAAATAATACCTGAATCTGGCATCCCTAAATATGCCCTAAACGTCCAACTTGTTCTAAAGGTTTGTTGGCCTTGAAAAAACCGGCACGCGCTGAGAGATGGAGATAGCTATGCTCTGTCCCTTTTCTTCTTATACGTTTTGTCGTTTTTTTTTTAAAGGAAATAGAAGGAAGTTTTCAATGCAAGTCGTCTATACTTTTCTCTTTCTACGATTTTTAGTAATGTGTCAAGCATGCTCTATAGGCCTTTATGCTGGATTAATAAATTGAGCTGAAAACTCATTGCTCCGAGGCTCATTGTTCCGCTTTTAATTTAGCTTTGTTGGATTTTAATTTCGGAATGTGTTTCGAAAAAGTCATCAATCGTCATCTTTTATTACTCACTGCATGTTAATTGTTGAGATTAACACATCTTTCTTTTCATCCCACAAAGGAGTTAAGGGTCCTTTTACAGTCCACTAGCGCCGCCAATCGAAAAAATGTCATAACTCGTAAATAGAATCAAAAATACAAAATGTGCTCTGTAATTACTGTAGAAATGGCAATAACGTAATTTTATAACACATTGTCAACACTTGAAATATAGCTGTTTAGCTAAATTATGCATTCTAAACATAAACGGCCGTTTTTGTTTGTGACATTTTTTCGATTGGCGGCGCTAGTGGACTGTAAGAGGCCTCTTAAGTTAATAATTTCCCAAAAGACATTGTTTTAAGTTAAAATTTTAAAAATAAACAAACGTGATATTGTCATTGCCTTGATTTGTATTAGAGATGGGTAACTAGCCGAAATTTCAATAGCTTAGCTAGCCGGCTATTGGTTGTGGAATAGCCAGCTAGCTAGCCAGCTATTTTGGCTACTTGGCTATTGAACAGTAAGGACTATTAGCGTTAGCGACGCAGCGACTCGGCACCGGTGTAGCTAGGTACTTAGGTAGGACTTAAGTAACGCAGCATCAACTACAGGATCCGAATTCGACCCTGTTCGCGCCAAAAAGTCCAGATGATTATAGATTTCGTTTAATTTTATTTTTACTTTTTTAATCATTAAAAGAAATAACTTCCCCTAGTTTGTCTTAATATCAAAAATACTAATTATCAGATCTTTATTTCTTGTGTTTACTTTTATATCTGACGGTAACAAACTACTTTTCCAATAATCGCTTTTCGTGAATTCGTTTATTAAATGAACGAAAGTATAATAATATCTCTTTATCTAATCTATTTTGTGAGAAACAGTTGTACGATACAAATCAAGATCGCACTCACGTAGCGCATTGAGCGCGCACACAGCTATAGGCTATTCTGGCTACTCACGCTACCCGGCTACCGAATACCGGGGCGGCTACAAAACGTAGCAAACGCAAAACGCAGCTACGGCGGCTACGCAGCTACCGCTGCTACGCAGTTACCGCGGCTACGCAGCTACCGCGGCTACGCAGCTACCGCGGCTACGCAGCTACCGGCTATGTTATAACCTGACGGTTACTAGCCAATCAGTAGCCACTAGCTAGCTATCGTGTTGACGGATATCATAGTCGTGGCTATATTGCTCATAGCCGGTATTTGGCTAGTTATGGCTATAGCTACCCATCGCTAATTTGTATTGTCAATTTCGACAGAAAAAGGGGAACGGACGAGGTATTTCTATTTTAATTTAATGATTTACTAATATCTTGCCTGTTCTTTTCTAAATGTTCGCGTAATTATACCCTTCTAATGGAATATTTGACCAATACTTTAAGGAAGTCTGCAGTTCTATAACGCGCTCTAATAAAGTTTCAACCTCCATTGTCCATTTTTTCTAGCCACATCCTCAATTTATTGTGGCACATGTTTCGCTCGAATACCGACAAAAAATGAATAGTTTCAACATTCAGTGCATTTACCTTTAGTCTCTGTATTGTTCTCAGGTTAGGTGTGCGAGCGTACGACGGTTCATTCCGGTTGATATCTGGATGTTAACGACGACTCTTTAATTTGCATCGTACATGCAATATTTTGTAATTCTACTATCAAGAAGTACCTATATTGCAAGGAGGTAGTTGCTGCTAGTGACTATGGCAGAGCCAACACCACTTGAACCAGAGCTGTGTAATAGACTCACCCGCTATCTCCATACTGGTAATGAGGTACCTAAATACTTCCCAGGATGTTGGACCACTCATAGGTATTTTGAAGATGACAAGCTCCCTGTCATAAGTCAAATTATGGAATTGCATCCGGGTAATGTTGAAGTGATCAACATTATTTTAAAGGTAATTATGGCATGTGGTTAATTGTTATTGTTTTCGAATTTTGGTTTATGTTTTGTATACCTAAATACAATACTTTTATTGTAAATGCACAAATGTAGCACATTTCTATACAAAATAACTAGTCTAGTTCATTTTCATAATTAACAGTAAAATTAGCTGACTTCAAAAAAAGAATTAAATACATTATACTTTTATTTTTTGTTATTTTCTCCATGATTATTATTGCTTTTAAAAGAAGCACATTCAGTATTCTCATAAAAATGGAATTTTTGTAATGGGCTTTCAAGTATTACATGAAACAATCTCAAACAAAATTACATAAAATTCTTTTTATTTAAATGAACTTTCCTTTCTTTGAAATCCTCAAACAGAAACGGCAGCTCCTATGGTTCCATCAACTCTGCCTTGGCCTATTTTTCATTCATTTTGCTGATTAATCAATTGTAATTGATTTGTGGCTGACTTAGTAATTTTGTGGCCACTAAAGTTGTTTCGTGAACAATAATGCTATTAAATTGAAGCTGCTTTAAAAGGCATCCTATTTTATTTAATATTTAGTGGTTCTCCCAATTTGGAAAGCTTTTTGTTTGTTTTACGGGGAATCCCTTGACTGTATTTATCTGTTTACAATATTTCTTAGTGTTTTTGTTTTATACAGAGTCATTCTTTTAAATTGGTCAACAGGTGGATATCAGAATCTATACAAGATACGGAAAAACTTTAGCCCTTATTTGATGTAACAATGTTGTCAATTGCATGGTGTCCACTAAATTGAGTGAAAAAGGCCAACATTTTTTTATAGCATTTCATTGTACAGGAAGAAAAAAAATCAGGATATGGAAAAAAAAATAATCCTGCTCACTTTACACAACTATGCCATAACATTTAAGTTTTAAATATTGATTTTTAAAATCAGTGAACATAAATAAATATTGTCTTTTATTTGTTTGTCATGTTATTTTATGTTCACGGTCATGTTACAAAAAACCAATGAATTTATTTACTACATACCACCGTTTTTAATTAAAAATATTGTCATATGAAGTCTCCACTTCTTGACTCTGTGTGTTCCTCGAAATTTAGGTAATTTAGTATTTAGCCTATTCCGATCACTGGTTACAAGACAAAAACATACTTTCTTAATAAGGAGTTAAGTCCAAAACCGTTGTTGTTTGATATGTTCAGCCTGGCTGCATTTGATGCATTATTTATGAGTGTTTCTATTACACCTCGCCACACATCTTGAATGACACCTAAAGGATTTATTACTTTCAGGCATGCAAGGATGGGTGGTACACGCGGTTTGAAACAATTGCGTTTGCTTTAGTAAAATGTGTGTTACATGGGAACTGTGCTGTTAAGGAAGCTGCATACAAAGCATCGCAGCAAATTTGTGACACTCCAGAAAAGATGTTACTGTTCAATAAATACACCCGGCTTTTGAAAACTGGTAAGAAATCAATAACATAAAATGAATGATTACAAGAACACTTGATAGATATGAATTTATTTTAGAACTTTAGTTAAAAGTTTGATTCATATCATTTATGTAGGAAATGTAAAATTTTTTTGGTACCTATAATAATCAAAATCAGCAAAATAAGATAAATTTAACACACCTCACATTAACTC
This sequence comes from Agrotis puta, assembly GCA_943136025.2. Lineage (NCBI taxonomy): Eukaryota > Metazoa > Arthropoda > Insecta > Lepidoptera > Noctuidae > Agrotis > Agrotis puta. Next base: position 14,331,961 of record OW964169.2, on the reverse strand, counting down.
ATGAATCATAAATAATTGACCAGACAATATCGAAAACTTGAATTTTATGTTTGGATATGAAATTTGAGTCATGTTTATCATGTGCCACAGAAAATGAGTAAAAAATTTAAACTACCGAAGACTTGCATAACTTTTTTAAAACCCAGGTAATGGCCGCGGTTGGTGCAACACCATCAAGGACTGGTACATCAAGAAGGATCCAATGGAACTGACGAAGGAGGTGACAAGAGTGCGTGCTCGTCATGGACGCTCTCATAAGACCCTTTTACGAAAATCTCATGTAAAAATAGATGCAAATGATCATGGTTTGTATTATCTTTATTTTTTAAAACACTGTCTTGTGGATCAAGTTACTGATTGTAACTTGAGCGAGTCTGGTGATTAGTGCCCATGTCCACCTATTAGTATAAGATAAGGTGGTTCTGCAGTGAGTCAGTACCAGGTTGGTATTGAAACTGCTAATATAAATTTAATTATTAAACGAATCAGTTCCTTTGATTTGAACTAAAATATTGTTAATATAGTTATTATAATCATGCATGTTAGTCATCTGAAGTTATTGTAAAGACTACATCATAATAAATATGTGTTACAACCAAATTCTAAGGCACAAGTAAATCTTAATTGGTTGCATTGGATTTCTATGTAAAAAGTTCATTTTTAAATGGTCATTTTAATTTATTAAACCGCTAAACCGGTTTATAACCCCCTTTAAAGTCACCCTATTTAGATTTTAAAAAATTCAAAGTATTTCCATAATTATTAATTGTAATGGCGCAGTTTCATTGGTCGTTAACTCATCTATATCTATATATATATATATAAAAGGAGAACTGACTGACTGACATATCAACGTACAGCCGAAACTACTGGGGCTAGGAATGTGAAATTTTGCACACGGCTTCCTATTATAATGTAGGGGAGCACTAAGAAGGGGTTTTTGGAAATTTAACCTTTAAGGGGGTGAAAAGGGGGAATTAAGAAAGTACGTAACCCACGCGGACGAAGTCGCGGGAAAAGTGCTAGTTCGGTATACAGCATACGGGGAGTCCTCGCAAGCGAGATAACAACCAATGAAATTCATCGGTCGATATACAGCATGCGGGTCTGCCACTCTTGTCAATTAGTGGATACGAACATGGAGGTTTTCCTACACCCCGCATGCGAGCTATCGACTAATGAAAACGATTCCCCGAATGCGGGCCCTGTGGCATGCGTTCCAGAAATGTCTCGCACCCCGCATTCGGGCCCTAACAACTAAAGAAAACGGTTCCCGAATGCGGGCCCTGTGGCATGCGTTACAGAAATCTCTCGCATGCGGGCCCTAAAAACTAATGCGCCATAACTGACCGTTCAACTAGTTTATTATTGTATTATATTGTAATTGCTTTAGAATTCTATTTGGCCAAATATATTTATATTTTTTTATATTTTATTTTACATGCGGCCTTTTAGTCCAGGATAGGCAGCCCAAACCTTTAAAAATTTACGGTTGGTAAGATTGATAAATACTGACCAGACAAAACTAGGAACATGTCATAAGTCTCACACATTTCTTTGATTTTAGCTCGCGACGCAGTTGTGAAGTACGCGATCTTTGGTTTCAAGCGCGCCAAACAGTTGGTTGGCGACAAGGAAGCGGCAAAACCAATATTTGACTACATTCAGAAGGTTGAAGATATGCGTCATTGCGAAGACCCGGAAGCCGCGGCTGCGCTGGCCACTCAGAATCAATTTACTCTGGAACACGTGCCTGGCCATTTGCTCACTGCTCAGGAAGTATGTACATATTTAATTTATCAAAAATAGAAGAATGTTTTCGGATTTCTATAGATCATTAACCATAGTGATTGATAAAATTAATAAAAGCCAGCAACAGGAGTTACTTTAGTTGCGGGCTTTAGGGCGTCCGTTAAAATTTGAGGATTTGCGACACCACACTCGCGTGTATGTATTGAAATAGCAAAAAGGATCGCTAAACAGAGACGTTACGAGCGACGGATTTTTTTAAATTTTTTCTACATACACTCGAGTGATTTCACTAACAAGCGGGTTAGTTTTTCCTGAAGCTATATAACTATGCAACTGTTATTCTGCTACTGTGAGTAGCGTAAAATTTTCATTCATATATACCTTGTCCTGATGTTAACGAAGATGGCAAAAAGTTATTCGCCGAATTGGTAATAGTTGCGATTACCAACACACTTCTTATTTATATAGAAGATGCACTGAAGCTTATATTTATCATGGCAGGTATGGGACGCAGTGCTGCCTCATTTGCGTTTGGAGGACACGCTGCAGTACATCCAACGCATCCACAACATGGGCTTCCTGACTGCTGATGCCACTACCACCGCTATCTTGGTGTCGATGCTCACCAATAAGGAGGTCATCAAGCAGTCGAAGGTTACTCCATTGGCTGCCTACATTGCTATGTCTAACTATGCTAAGAAAACTAAGTAAGTGATCTTGTATGACTGCTTAAAAACATATACTGCATAATTTATAGTTTTGTCAATAAATTTAGTTCAAATATTAGCGTGCGCGCATCTATTAGGATTAATATAGCATAATTAATCATAAAATCTATTTATCTAATCTTCACGGTACCCCTTACTCCATTTCTAGGCCCATGAAGCACGCAAAGGCTAAAGTCGCTAAGGAAAGGGAAGTGCGCAGGCGCACGCGACAGATGTTTGACTCCAAGACAGGTCTGTGGCAGTGGACCACGACCAAGCGACACCCGAGGGAGCTCAAGAATTGGGGTTAGTAATTTTATTAGTAATCACCGAAGAGTAACGTAAATAAACATTTATGGGCACGGAATCGGCTTCATCTCCAAAGCGAATAGTTCTTTGCGGAGATTAGTCACGTCGTCCGAACCAAAAGGAGGTGAAAGACTCCAAGCGAGAAGCCTCGTTTCGGTTCGGATGAGTTTCGTGTCGATAGTAAATTGTGATTGCGGAAATGATAAAAATAAAGATGTAATAGTATCTTCAGCTAGTGCACTGGATCTACAAAAGCATACTGCTGTTTAATCAGGTATTGACTTGCCGACTAATCAAGCCGTGCTGTGCGCACTGACCAAGCTGGTGGACCTGACTTGGACGCTGACTCCGCCCACCAACGCGCGCTACTTGATCACCATGGACATGAGACACCACATGTTCAAAGGTATGTTTTTTTTACAGTTATTGTTTTAAAATTCATGTGACATTAGTCTTTGAACAATTCAATTTTAAATGCTACAGTTTTGGCAACACTGCTACATTTTTTACAACAACTAAAACGTATCCTATCTGTTAGTCCAAACTGTAAACTATCTGTGTACAAAATTTCACCCAAATAGTATAGTTTTTAGCTGAAAGAGTAACAAAAATCCGTCCATCCAACTATCATTACTAAACATTAGATTAAGAAAACACCATGATGTTAAGAAAAAAGACGGTAGAAATGCAGTTTTCCAAGATTTTTACAAAATATATTGATACTCTATTTTCAAAATGATTTTTTTCGTATTTAAGTTTACTTACCGTATAATGTTTTTTTGTACAGGTAAACACTTCTGCAAGAAATACACGGTATCAAAGAAAGATAGGAAGACGGAGACGAAGACTTCGCCGGGCGGCGGTGGCGACGCGGACACCAAGAAGGAGAGCAAGAAGCGCCTTCTGGCCGAGTGCTTCTATAACACGAACGTTACGCCTGGACATGCAGGTATGCAAACATTATGCTAACAATTTTATTTTAAACTTTCGCTGCTAAGGAATTTCTCCTGTATTGTAAGTTCATTTGCAAATTACATATTAATTTATTCAAATAAAAAATAGTACCAGTAACATGTTAAAGAATTATGCTATAACAAGATTATAATATAGATATAAAAAAATAAAATATAAATCTCATAGACAATTTTTTTAACATTACAAAAGTTTTAACCATCGAATACCTTCATTAATTTATATTAGTAGTATTAAATCAACTAAAATAAATCCCAATTCAAATGTAATATTGTTATTTGGGAATAGCTTAGCGGTAAGAAAGAAGGATATTATTAAATGTTTTAATTTAATGATGCAGCTGTATGAGTCCAATAATTGTAAGTTTATTTTTTCTGCTTTGCCTTACTCTAATTGTTTGTCTGATGAACAAAATAGGCATATTTATAATTTAAATCTTCTTATGTATAATAGGACTTGTCGTCACAGTGACGCTATTATATATTTTGATTGTAATAGTTTTATTACAGATTACCGACTCACTGATCATTCCATGTTTTTGCCAGCTAGTTGTAGGAGACAGATTGCTAACCTTTTAGCATACACTTTACGCGTTTACACCGGTACTTGTATCGTACCTACGTTTTCTGTTAGTGGTGACACTAACGTCACTATTGATACTTTTAGTACTAACTTCACTTTTGATTCTGTTAGTAATGATACTAACATTAGTTTACCTACACCTAGTACTTTAAACTGTTAGGTTCGACAAAGGCTAAGTCGCATATGTTGAATGTTGTGCATCAAAATATGCAAGGTTTGTCCGGCAAGGAATTAGAGTTAAGCTTATTTTTAAAACATTAACCGCCTTATTACAAAAAGGGGTTTAACTAAAAACCCAGGTTTAATCTTGTAAAACTACGGTTTACACAGACATTATTACAAATCGTGGTTTTGAGATAAACCATGGTCTAACAGTTGTAGCTGTCAAAGGTATGTCAAGGTTTCTCATAGCAAATTTTTCATTGTGTTGTAGTTTTTGTGTTATTTTCACCTAAAATGGATTTAAACAAGGTAGATTTAATTGTTATTACTCATTGTGGATTTAATTGTTTAGACAATCGTTCAAATGGCGGTACTAAAGTCGACGTTTTATCTTAGTTTTGTAATACGGACAAATTTAAACCATGGCTCTGAAGATAAGCCTGGACTTGATAGACCAGGTTTAAACCAAGGTTTATTTAGTTTTTGTAATAAGGCCGTATGATGTTCATGTGTTGTGTTTAACTGAACATTGGTTGAAAGAACATGAAGTAGCGTTTATCAATGATGATTTATTTTCCGTACAGAGTGCATTTGTGAGAAAAAATGCTATACGAGGTGGATCTTTAGTTCTTGTTTCCAACAAGCTAAAATGTAAGCAACGTTTAGACTTAGTTAATCTTTCCATTGAGCGCACCATCGAATTGTCTTGTGTAGAGCTCGAGCGATATATTGTTATTTGTGTTTATAGACCGCCTTCTGGGGACTTTACTAGTTTTGAATTTGTAATGGAGGATGCACTTAATAAAGTAAAATTCAGTAGTAAAAATATAATTGTTTGTGGAGATTTCAATGTTAATATTTTAGATGTTACTCCACTAAGTATCAGGCTTCTGAACTTGTTTAAATCCTTTAATTTAGTTAATTTGTTTTTCGAACCAACAAGGATCACCGCGTCTTCTTCAACTTGTCTTGATAATATGTTTTGTGATATTGATGCCGAGAATATATTAGTGTTAACTGATTTATCATCTGATCACTGTGGACTGATCGCTAGTTTCCCTATGCCATTAAGCAAAAAGCCGCACAAAATAGAATGCAGGCCTTATACAGTTAGTCGTTGCAGTAAGTTTAAAAGTAATGTAGCTCTTAAAGTATTACCGTCAATTGTAGAACACGAGACCCCCAATGAGATGTATGAGTCTCTTTTTGATGTTGTGCAAAATGAGTATAAATCCATATTTAAAACTAAATCTATTAACATTGCTGGGACTTCCGCTGGTTTCAACCAATGGGCTACACCAGGCATTTATAAAAGTCGAGCGAGATTATACGAGTTGTACGGAATGAGACAGTATAAATTTGATAAAACTTTTCTAGAATATGTTAAAAGTTATTCAAAATTATTTAAAAAGGTTTGTCGTATGGCTAAATCGAAATTTTTAAGTGACACTATTAAAAATTCTAGTAATAAAGTAAAAACCACCTGGAAAATTATGAACAGCGAAACGGGTAAATCAGTTAAACAAGAAAATCAACTCGAGATCATGGTTGACAACAAATTAGTTAATAAACCTGCTGACGTAGCTGATGCATTTAATGAGTTTTTTGCCAGCATTCCACCTCGGCAACTACAACTCGCTCCTTAAGTTCATCACCATCTAAGGCTGAAAACCTTTTGCAAAGTAGCGTCCCTAAATGTAGTCATGTATTCAGATTCGAACATGCAACGCCTCATGATGTGGTTAATGTTTTTAATTCACTCAAGTCTAAAAATACTGGTGATTACTGGGGCATTTCTATTAAACTTTTGAGCAATATGATCGACATTGTAGCCCCCTATCTTGCTGTTACTTTTAATAAATGCGTTGACTTGGGTACTTTCCCTGATCTCATGAAGAGCAGTAAAGTCATCCCTTTATTTAAATCTGGCTGTAAAAATAATATTGGTAATTTCAGACCAATTTCTATTCTACCTGCATTTAGCAAAATATTTGAAAAGTTAATACTCAGACAGTTACTTCGCCATTTCAATCTAAATAGTCTTCTTCACAATGATCAATACGGGTTCACAAAAGGCCGTTCGACTACGGATGCGGGTGTTGCTTTGTTGAAACACATATTTGACGCATGGGAGAAGTCGCGAAATGCAATTGGTGTTTTCTGTGATCTCTCTAAAGCCTTTGATTGCGTACACCACGATACACTATTGCGTAAACTTCGTCATTACGGTGTTCAGAATGAAGCCCTCAATGTAATTGAGTCATATTTGCATAATAGATTTCAATGTGTCGATGTTGGTGGCGTGAAATCTTCTAGGTTACCTGTTCAGCTAGGTGTACCTCAAGGCTCAATTCTGGGTCCGTTTTTATTCCTGGTTTATATTAACGATCTACCATACTATTTGAAGAACATCTGCGATGTAGTACTGTTTGCAGACGATACTTCGCTAATTTTTAAAGTAGATAGGAATAGACAAGTGTTTGACGACGTGAACAACGCACTATCAAAGGTCACAGATTGGTTCACAACAAATAACCTTGTTCTTAATGCCAAGAAGACTAAATGCATAAAGTTCACTTTGCCCAATGTCAGAAACCTGGGTCCCAGCATTGTCCTTGGTAATGTGGAGCTTGAAACTGTTGATTCAGCTGTGTTTCTGGGTATAACAGTGGATTCAAAATTACAATGGGGTCAACATATATCAAGCCTAGCAGGTAGGCTTAGTTCGGCCGCCTACGCTGTTAGAAAAGTTAGACAGTACACTGATGTTGACACAGCTAGATTAGTCTATTTTAGTTATTTTCACAGCGTTATGTCCTACGGTATTCTGCTGTGGGGTAAAGCCGCTGATATCCAAAATATATTTGTACTCCAGAAACGAGCGGTTCGTGCTATTTACCAATTAGGTGCACGAGATTCTCTAAAAGATTTCTTTAAAGAGATTGGTATTCTAACAGTGGCTTCACAGTACATATTCGCCAACATTTTATATATCAGGCAAAACATACACCTGTATAGTAAAAACAGTGATATCCACAACTTTAACACAAGGAATAAGCACAAACTACGTGCTCCCTTTCATCGGCTTCACAAGGTGCATAATTCATTCGTTGGGGTTGGTATAACCTTTTATAACAAGTTACCATCCTCTTTTCTAGATTTGCCGTTTAACGTTTTTAAAGCAAAAGTAAAAGCTAATCTCTGTGCCAAAGCATATTATTCTGTAAGAGATTATTTAGATGATAAGCATAGTTGGTCGCTGTGTTGAACACAAGACATTGTTCATGTTCTTTTAACATAATTAGCTAGCTGACACGGTTATAAGACTCAACAGCATACTCATCTCATACAACTCTGTATTATTATTGTATTTTACATGAGTTTAATTCGTTCTTTTTCTGTGTGTGTCTTTTATCTTTATTACGACAGTCGTAGGGTATCATTTAGTACTATTGTCGGAGCTGATGAAGATTGTAAACTATCGTTGCGTTGTATAGAGTCAATCTTTCTAGTATTATATAGTTTCACCGGAAGCATTGTGTGAGTACCGTGTACTTTATAGCTTTCAATGAGTAGATACCCACGTCTTTTAATGACTTGAATGACCCTGGCAGTTGAGATTATGTCATGCTCACTCAAATGTCTCGCTGATGGTGGCGCGTGTGTCGGATCACTTAGTTCCCTTGAAAATGGTTGAGCTGAGTGATGCTGATGCATGTGTCATGTTCGTGAACGGGCGCTGTCAGTCGTGACTGGTCATCTCTTAGCAGCCGCGGTTTATTTTAATTATTTATAATTTTATTGAATTGTCTTTTTTTTTATATGAATTTCCTATGGACACTTTACTTGCTACATCGTTCTCACATAATGTACCATCTCAAGATGAATGATGTAACAAAGGTTCTGTTATAATTTTGGCGATTGAAAAAGAGTGTCCATGGAGTTTCTTGCCCGTTCTTCTCCATAGAGATCTACGCTTTGGAATGGGCATCTACAGTACTTTCACAAGTTTTTATGTCTTGTGACTGGGACTGTAGCACAGTAACTATTTTTAAACTATTTTATTTTACTTTTGTCTCTTGACAATTCAAAAGTGCCTGTAAATGGCCTACTTGAAATAAATGATTTGATTTTGATATGATTTTTATTAATGTTGTGCGTAATTTATTTAGCACTCATCCTGGCTCTCCAAATCTTGAAGCGTGAGACCCAAGTTCAGCTAGCAGTTTTCACTGAAGAAGGTATCGAGGTGATGAACATCGAGCGCAACTTTAGCAGCATTGAAGAGGCCGAGTTCTTGTTCAGGGTAAGTTATTTAACCTTTAATCCTCGTTTTGTCTCATCGAAATAATTTTGAGGCTCTTGATGACAGACAAACAGTATTATTTGATTTGATGCCAATTCCCTTGTTTTGACGACGTACTTGTAAAATGTAGAACAACATTACATAATTTTCATTATCAATATTTAACAATGTAAATGTGCATAATTATGTATTTATGATGTGATGATTAATTTGTAATTTACCTACCATCAGCCATAAACTACCGATATTGTATAGTAACCCACTCGAATTACAATGGAATACTACAATACTAGTTCTCGTTCAACAGCTTATACTATCTTCTCTCCTTACAGAATGCCAACTTAGGCCGCGTACAACTAGACGCGCCAATCGACTGGGCCATCAAGAATCAAAAGAAGTTTGATGTCTTCATCAACATGGTTGACCGTACCACTCGCTACATGGAGCTGGACCCCAACAGTCGCGGCGGGCGCGGGCCTGCGGGGCGCTACGGGCCTCCGCCAGCACCCGCCAAAGAGATCCCCGACCACTGCCCCGTGCGAGCGCTCGAGCGGTACCGACAAGATGTTGGGGTACCTGAGGCTAAGTATGTACGACCTCCTAACCTTGAAAAATGAAAAAAAATACTGTTACATTATTTTTACTTAAATAAGGCCCAATGGTGCTATTAAACGATTTTAATTATTGGTTGTATCTAGGAGAATTTGGCAACAGAACAGAAAACTTTTCATCCTAAGAAGTATATTCATATTAAGGTCTGTTTATTCTTACAGGTTGATAGTGATGAGCTTGGCATCCCACAAGGTGGCTACGACGGACGGCACGCACGAAGGAGTACTCGACATCGTCGGTATCGACGAGCACGTGCCCAAGGTCATGGACGCATTCGTGCTCGGCCAGTTCAAGTAAAACTATTACGATTCCTCTAAAAATGCTTCGCAAAAGTCTGTCAATTTTACAACGACCAAATGGTCATAATCTCGATCGAAAACGACCTTTTACCTCAGTATTTACAATAAATTCGTGTCTAATAAACTATTATCACCACCTTGTGTTCCGAAGCAGATACAAAGTGTTGATATGGAACTGAAAAATCTGTATGTTATTCTGATTATCTAGAGATCTTTAAACTTTATTTGCATGTTTTTTTTTATGTTATTTTTGTTTAATCGCTTACGAGGTAGTTACGGAACAGTTTCATATAAAAGAGCTGTTCCTATTAACCCTGATTTTGGATCTCTGCTTATGAATTATTTGTAGGATCACATGGTTTATATTGTAATCTAAAATCGCGAGTGTGCTTTACACTCAGCCAATTAATTATATTCGTTTTTGGAATGTTTTCCAGGTGAAACATTCTATTACCAGGGAACAGAAAAATATATGTAAACCATGGTTGGTATTGGTTCCAAGATTATTGCTTTTACGATTTAGTTGTTAAGTTTATATGACACATGTGTTGCTTCTTAGGGTAGATGTTAAGTACCGTAATATGAGGTGAATAGGAATGCAGGGGTGAATCAGGACAATACATTGAATGGGATTTTAATGTTAAATTATTGTTGCCGACAAGGTCTCTAAATAATGAAGTATTTTTATTAAATAAATATATACCTATCTTTCGAAAAGTATTTTAACATTGAATTCACATATTTTTTTTATTAAAATGCCTTTCAAAGTTTTGTCGACATCGCCCCTATTCCCTGCGTAACATTTTATTAATGTTTGCTAAATGTGACTTCGATTTATGCCTTCTTGTTAAGGAGTTTTATTTGCTTACCGGCTATATTTACTAGATCAGGCCATTAGTTTGCATAATAAAATATTTTTGAGAAATCGTAAATTAACTTTGTTTGGAACAAATTCTTTACTGCTTTTATATGTTATTAATGTATTTGTTCTCTTTTTGTGATTATGATGTGTGTAACTAAGATATAGTTAAGCTTAATACGTGTAGCCTAAACATTCGTAACAGGGTCTTTTTGGTTAATCAAAAATTGGCACCTGGCGCTCACTATTCAGTTATTTATGTGTTCAACAATACAATAACTTATAACGGGGGTCAAATGTTGACAATGGGGGGAAATGTCTTTTATTTAGAATCTATAAAAGAGTGTATTTCACACGGCTGTCGTAATTGCACCTCCGGTAAATGTTTGAACGCCAGTACTTTTGTAGTAGTTGTTGAGTTTCAAATTTTATTTATTTACTGTTTGACCATAAACAATGGTCGTTAGTGTGGTTGTGTGTTTTATGTGTCTTTGTATTTGCCAAAGTAACTGCATTTGTATTTTTATTCAAAGAGTACTGGCTCGCAAACGTAAATTAGCAATTAGAAACTAATTATGATAGCATATCTCGATAATATAGAAAATGGTGAAAACAGGTACATGCTCATGATTTGTTAAGAAGTATAGTGGATTTATATTTGTTACTTTCGTGAGCAGTAGTTGTGACTAAATGAAATGAATCCGTCAAGTTACACTAAAAGTGAATTCGTAAAATAATTACAAAGATGGGCATGCATCGGCTTTCATGTTGTGTAGGTAATAGGAGAAACCGTTTCAGAACATTGGTTACTTTGGTACTGATAGCTGAGCGGACTTTTCGAAATCTGTGATCACTTGGTACTCTCTCGGGATTAAGTAATTTTTATACCTGTAAAAGATAATAAATTCAAAAATTAGGTGAAGGAACTCAAAATTGCTAGATATGCTTTTTATTGTATGTATATCACTGTTCTATTAAGTAATGTATTAGAGTTAAAACTGCCTAGTATTATGGTGGTCGACACAAGAATCTTTTATTTTATGCTGGTTATATCAGGCTGACATACTAATTAAGAGACTTCATAAAGTGATTGTTGTGGACCATCTCAGGTACTTATTTATTGTTTTGTAATTCGACGCATCTGTTTCAAGTGTTTGGTTCGTATCTCAAAAATAGCATTCTGTGATTTATAATGCCTTGGCAACTCTACACTTTGGTGATATTATTTTTAATCGGACTGTTTTTCTTTTAAATCCAAAATATTGTTGTAAAATTTAAAGGAAACAGCCGGTTTTAGGTTTAAATAATAGCTTAATAGTATGTGACAATACAAACCATAACTCTGTTGTTAACATAAAACAAGTACACATTAGTACTTTGTGTTGTTTTTTTTTTTAATAACGTACATTGTTATGAGCTAGCTAGTGCATTTTTACACGAATATATTAAAGATCCGTCCCAACTGCAAATAGTCTGTTGTATTCCAATACCGAATCTGCTTTTAGCGTTAAGTTAAAGTAGTACATTTATAATCAAGTTATGTTAACCCATTCACAGCAGCATATCAAAAAAGCACCTAATGAATAACAAAATGTGTAACATTCGAAAAAATGTACTTGCATGTTTGTATTCACATTAATAAATTCTTAATTATATTTTTGTTTTTATTGTGACAACTGACTCCTGTATTCCCTGAAAGGTAGGCAGTGGTTTATGACATGATCCAGGATCTTGACGGCACGCAGCAGGGGTGCCGCAGCATTGCTGCGACGGCAATGCTACTTTCTTTTGTAACGAAATTTTACTAAGCATAACCAATGTAACAACTACACAAAGATCCTGCCTGCAAAAATGATGAGAATTCTTCAGATCTCTCGTATGTTACACAACAAGCGTAATCTTCATCATGCTTTGTCATAAGTGGGAACTAATATATTCAGACTCACGACTGGTTTCTATAATCAGAGAATAGTGTGTTTTAAAATGCGAAAGTATGTTACTCCTTCATGCTTAAAATCGCTGAACCGATTTTGATATTATTTTTTTTTGTATAAAGATAAACGTGGTCCTGGAAACAGTTACAACGCGACGCCGCACTATGGGCCAGTACCGTGCATACCGTCTCAAAAATAGTTTTTGGTAATGTTCCATATTGAATAATTCGTTAATGCACATGTCTAACTAAATGTCCAATGCATATTATGTAGTAATTAAAATCCATTATTTATTGATTTTTACTATTAGACTAAGGCTTGCAAGTTGACGGTTAAAAATATGAGAATAATGTACATCACAATTCCTCCAGTTCACATGATCATATTTTCATTAATTTCACAGCAAATGTATAAGTGTGATATATGGTTAGAATCGTTAGTAAGTACTCTAATTAAAAATAATTTAAGTGAAGCTTTTTGTAAGAACTGGAAAGGTATAGAATGTTTATTTCGGGACTTCATATTTTAATCTTATTATAAACTTCAAATAGACTTTTGACAGTTAGCCGTGTCTGCCCATGACGTAATTTTGGTACTGTTACATAGAGCAACTTATATAGAAGACAGGGCAGTAAAAAAATTCTGCCCGAATCTGCCCCCCTTGAAATAAATCGAAAAATCCCAGATGGGGGGAAAATACAAAAAAAAAACTAAAAATATTTTAAGTTGTGATTGATGAGATTTTTGGACAGTTAGATTATTTTTGACTTATAATTCTTCAATAATATTATCTGCAAGAATGTCTCTTACACTGTTTACCAAGTGGGATGTGATGGTTCATCGGGACAAAGTGAGTATAAACAAGTTTTAACAGATGAGAGTGACTTTGTCTCACATGTCAATTTATTTAAAGAATCTTTGATACCGATAAAGCTAACTGACATAAAAACGAATGAAGTTATTTGGAAAAATCCGGCTTGTTCTTCTATTCATAATTTGCAAAAGAAACGCCCGAGAAAATCGATCAGTGGTTGGTGATATTAGGGTTCAAATTGAAAATTTGCGAACTTCAAAGATACACGAGGATGAGCAGGTCATTGAAATAAGGCACGAGCTATTCCTAATTATGGTGGATGGAAAAGTTACACAAGTTTTAACTGACACAAATTCTGGATCTGTGTGTACAGTGTGTGGGGCTAAAAAAAAGCGAAATGAATAATTTGTAGGAGATTGAATCAAAGCCAGATAATATAAATGCATACGAATACGGTTTGTCTACGTTGCATCAGGTATGTGGAGTTAATTTGTCATACTTCAAACAACCTTTGCTGCGAGAACTCCGGAAGATAAAAAAAGCAAAGACGACAAGAAAAAGCTTGTACAACGTTTAAAATACAGGAGTTCACGAGAAACTTATTAAAAGGTTTCTGTTATTCTCCAGAGTTTGGCATCCATATTGCTGTAAATCCAGAAACATTTGGTGAATATGCTCTCACAACCGTACAACTGTACGTGTATGCCTTCTTCAGTACATAAAATCTAAATACGAGTACATGGGGAAAGTATAATTAGATATTTTGCTGTTCTGCCTATTGGTAATTTATCTGAAGATGCCCAAGAATCTCGAAACAGATTACAAAAAAAATTGCTTGTATCACGCAAGAAAATGCTCTAAATCAGCAACGAATCAAAATGTATTTCATGGTCTTCTATTTACATCAGATCCTTATGTATCAAGTATCAGAAAAACATCAGTGAGTATTTCCAAGAAATTGTTAGACGAAGCCAAGAAACTCTTAGATATTTAAGTGGAAGTAGGTGTTACATTAATTTTAAAATATTTTTTTGGATTTAATTATCATATTATATTTGTTATTTAATTAAATTTTAGATGTATATATAATTTAAAAAATATTTACAGAAGTAATATCATTAAATTGTAATTGAATTAGCTAAACAAACTATGGTTTAATATGAAAAAAATACATTTCTATTTTTGTTTTATTTTTTAAATATTATAAATTCAACATTTGACAAAACGTGTTACAAAATTGGATTGTATATATATTCGAGATACTACGTGCCAAATTTGAACTATTTATTTCAATTAACTTAAAAGTTACAGATTTTTGAGACGGTACGCACGGATCTGGCCCATAGTGCGCCGCTACGCGAGTGATACCGCGGACTAAAGGTCATCCTATATATCTAGTTATTTCTACATCTCTTCGCTTCAGTGGAAATAACGCGGGGAGCTCTTACACTGCGAGCATATTAAGAAGAAAGGTTTTCAGCTAAAACCCGCTTGCTTGAAATTTGCGTGTCCGCGCCTGCGCTCTCCCCACTACTCTCCTACTAACCCTGCCACTCACTAGTGGCAGGGTACGTACGTAGTTCGCCGTCTGATCAAAGACCAGGCCCTGTAGTCAAACCCCTGTATTACTGCCCCAAATTATCTGTATCATTACCACTGGTAGTAACACGGGGAAATCACGGCATGACGGATTTTACAAGAAGCCACAAAAAAAAGTTAGCTTACAATTTTGGTGAACGCATCCTATCCTATCTAGTCTGTGGTAAACGCTGATCTACTGTCAAAAATGACAGCCAGACCCAGACATGTCGAGGGATGTACTAACAAAAGGTTTAATGATAGAATCTAGCCTTATCGATTCATCACAAATATACAACTATTTTTACGTAGAAATAAGGTCGCATCCGAAATTATTTAATGACTGTACCTAATTGAAGAGTAATCTGAATAACAGTAAATAAAAAAGATCAAAAAGTAAAGTGTCAATTTCTACTCCAAAACGTGCCAAAACTGACATAAAATATTTTTTATGATTCAGAATCGATTCTAATTTCATCAGTCAGTGCTCGTTTGTTACACCCCTCATCTAATCTCAAAAATCGTTGGCTGTTTTTCAGTCAGGAAAATAAACGACCCTTTTTGTGAATTGCTGCACAAAATGAGTGACGTGGATAAGTGGATAGAGATCGCTAAGAGGTGTAAATATTTACCCGAAGATGACTTGCGGGAGCTTTGCAATATTGTATGTGACTTGTTGTTGGAGGAGCCCAATGTACAACCGGTGCAGACACCTGTGACTGTCTGCGGTGATATACATGGCCAGGTAATCTTAAATAATAACAACAAAATAATTATTTATTAGTTGCGCAACTCGCATTTTAACTGTTCCCAAGCATCCACTTACCGAACCGACATTCTGAGGGGTTATCCATTACAGAAAGAAGTCATGTCCCTGACATTATCAACTATGCGGATGTCTACAGAAGATCAATCACATATCGAGAGATCACGCTTCATTAACATGAGTAGGCTGATAGTGTCTGCTTCTTATCTTATCTCATTTTCTTGTTTACATGCCAATGATTTCCACTTTTCTCTTTTTTTCTTTGTGTACTTTTATCAAGAAAACATGACATTTTAAAATAACAGGAAACGCATGATCCTAAGTCTAAGATATAGAAGAAAACTTGTTCCCATTATAAAAGTTGTATTTTGAAACAGGCCAAATGAACAATCAATGGATCTTAGCTCTAAGCTGTTTGTAACATCTTTGTTCCTTGTGGAATGCAAATAAATGAATATGAACAATTATCCTCTGTGTTTTGTTATAATTGATGAATTAAACCAACAACAAATTTCACCAATAAAATCAAACCAAAAGAAAACTACTATACTGGTTTTCATCTGCATCTAGATGTGAACCTAATACGATAAAAGGCATTTCATTTCCTTGTGTTAATGTCTTGTTTCAGTTCTATGACCTAGAGGAGTTGTTCCACATAGGAGGTCAGCTGCCCCACACAAAGTATATATTTATGGGAGATTATGTTGACCGTGGCTACTACAGCTTAGAAACACTCACACTTCTTATGGCACTAAAAGCGAGGTATCCTGATAGGTACGTTCATTGCAGGTTTTTTTGTACTAATTAATTATAAAGCATATAATAAAGCCTTAGATTACAGAATGTCTAGATTCCTAGGAAGACACTGAGAATTGAAGCCAATAAAAGGAAGTAAAATTATCCTCTTTGTTTGATTCCATAAATTTTGTGTTGAACGCGGAATCTAGACATTTTACAATATAATCCTAAATCATATTCAATATTTTTAATAGAATTCAACAAACAATTCAGATTCCATGTAAAACCTAAGCCAACGGCAACTTATTGTAACTGGGTAATGGTTATTAAATGAAATGACTACTTTGCCTACTCAATAATCTGAAATCATTAGCAATCAGTTAGCAGTAGAAGGTAGATTTTGAATTGTATGATCAATTGATCAATCATGAAAACAACAGAGGAATACCTTTCTTAACAAGTTTGAGAGCTCAAGAGGTTTTTGATGAGAAACAACTAACTAAATAATTTACAATCCTGGATTAGTGTTATCCAGTCTGCAAAATTACTGTATTTCCATAATTTGTTTATTTTAATACTAGGGAGACGTCACAGGAGTGTTGATGAATTGGCAACTTTTCCTGAGGATTAAAAAAACTTTCCTCTTTACAAACCTTGTTCTGACAATGAAGAACATAACAAAAATCCTCTAATTTGTTCTAGCCATCTTCAAGTGATGCTCCATCAGATTGTGGCAATTGATTTTAAAACAATTATATAGATTTAACATAATACTTTATTTCAATGAAATTTCTGTATAGTATAGTATTTCATGTATTTTTCAGAATTATCTTACTAAGAGGGAACCATGAAACATGTCAAATAACAAAGGTTTATGGCTTCTATGATGAGTGCCTCAACAAATATGGGAATGCCAATGCATGGAAAGATTGCTGTAGAGTGTTTGATTTGCTCACAGTTGCAGCGGTGAGTATTTTACAATAAGTATTATGTTGTGTGCTATGAATTTATTAAAAATACACTGAAACTAGGATGAAAAGGAAATTCTACATTAAGATTCTATTAAGTGTGATATGAAGGATCAGCTTGGCTCCTGGTTTCCTAATTTGGCCAAGTAATTTTGTCAATGAAATCTTGAGATTTCTATCCTATACAAAATCTGTTTATATTACTTTCCAAAATACAACAGGTGTTTATACCTGATCCTTAATCTTGGAACTTTTATCCATAAAGCTTAACCACACATAAAGAGCAAGCACAAGCCTGTTGATCAAAATTATAAAGATGCAGTTCCATAATTGAAATAAAAGAGGAATTGTTGCTGTCTTGTAGTACGACCAGACCGCGCCCGAGCGCCGTGCTGCCGATATGCGTTGTATGTGAAGGCAAGTTAAGTAAAAAACGCTTTAGAAGTGCGATTAATGGAGACCCTGCACACTGGATTGTAGGGCCTTGAGCATATGCCCAATGGAAAGATACTACTGAGCGCGTCTCATGTATGCGACGGCCATGTGCTTCATATCACCCGAATCCCCGAATTCTGTGAGTTCTTGAATACTTATTTTTTGTGTTTTTATTTCAGCTAATAGATGAGACAGTCCTGTGCGTCCATGGTGGGCTATCCCCAGAGATCTCCATGTTAGATCAAATTCGATGTATTGATAGAAATCAACAAATTCCACACAAAGGAGCCTTTTGCGATCTTTTGTGGTCTGATCCAGCTGATGTAAAGATGTGGTAAGTTGTTATTTTACACCTGTTTCTCAGTTAATGTAACCTGTTTACTGTCTGTAACTCTAGGTACTAAAATATGTTTAATGATTTATAACTAAATTAAGAGTTTAGTATTAACAAAACTATTTTTACAGGTCTGTTAGCCCACGAGGTGCAGGATGGTTGTTCGGCAGTTATGTCACAGAACTTTTTATGAATTACAACAATTTAAATTTAATTTGTCGAGCGCATCAGCTAGTTAATGATGGTCAGTATACAAATTAGCCTAAATCTAGTATATCTACAGCAGAACTCGACTTCTCTGATTACAAAAATAATCTCTATGTTCACAGGTTACAAATACATGTTTGACAAACGTCTGGTGACGGTGTGGTCGGCGCCTAACTATTGTTATCGTTGTGGCAACGTCGCGTCCATATTAGAGTTCAACACAGTTAATGATAGAACCGCCAAACTATTTCAAGCAGTACCCGACAGCGAAAGAGAAGTGCCCCCTCAACATACTACGCCTTATTTCCTGTAAAATGTAATTTAAGCATAAGTGAAAAGTATTCCCCAAGTGTAATAAAATAATGTTTTATATAATAAATTGTTGCATACAATGTAATTTTAGGTTTTTTCCTTTTTTCCCCACCTATTCACAAATATAAAAATGTGGACACCTAGCACATCAAACTAACCCAATTAAATATAAACCTTCTGCTATTGTGTTAAGAGTTGAAAATCTATTAACACGTTAACTGCTATGTAGGTTTTCTTAGGAATAAATAATTCAGCGTATTTATAATCCCATTGTTTATTTTTCAACATTAAAATGTACTTTTCCTGTAACATCAATTCATATTAGCGCAGAATCGAACCACATAGTTTTTAGTGTAAAACCAATCAGCGTTGGTTCCGCTTATTAGACAACAATTAGACTTATTAGCCGACAACAGGGCGTGCATGGGTGGCACGCCCTGTTACGCGGGCATTATGCTATATCTGATTTTATTCGGTTAAGTTTCAGATTGTTTTGCTTCCATTCTGCGCTAGTATGAAGTGACCTTTTTATTTGGCATCGTAAAATCATGAGTCCTCCCACCCAGGGCAGGATGGGAGGGGCTGTCACACTTGTACCGACTAAAATCCACGGTGTCCTTCAATAGCCCTTTACGTTCCGGGGTCACGGTAGGTCGTCAGTCCTGCTACCACGAAGTGACCCTTACATCAGATACTTAGCATCTTACTATTTAAATGTGTGTGACATTCATAGAGGTTGGGTAATAAAAAAAACAATCAGTGACCATTTGTTAGAAATCAGTTTTATTGACATTTACAATAGTGATTAACTTTACTTTTTATTAATACCTCTCTTAACTTTATATTCAATCCCTATTGTAGTCAAAGGTATAATCGAAGTAGGATTGATCAAAGCTCTGCACACGTACGTAACCGTCTTCTCCGCCTGATGCGTAGCTCTTACCATCAGGGTGGAACGCTAAACTGTTGATGGGACCGAAATGTCCCTTGATGCGGCCGAATTCTTCTTCAAATACTAAGTGGAAGAATCTAGCGTCGAACTTGCCCTGGCGAGTAGAGGTAGTGGTTACTTCCATAGCGTCTTGACCTCCTCCGAGTACGACGTGGTCTAGGATAGGGCTAAGAGCAGCGGAGTTCACCGGCCGCTCGGTCTTGTACTCCTTGAGCAGTTCTAGGGAGCTGGTGTCAAACAGCTTAGCGGTCTGATCCTTGGAGGCGGTGATGAACATCGTGCCGTCGCGCGACAGCTGCATGTCGTGGATCTGGTGTGTGTGCTCCTTTATTGACTGGATTTTCTTGCCAGTCTAGAAAATAAAATTATAAATATTAATTTCAAAAAGGAGTTTTGGATTATGCTTAGCGCAAGTGGTTTCACTACTCTAAACATTATCCATTATGTGTTAGTTAAATATTAGCTCCTTCCCTAGACGACTTTGTCCCCATGGCTGTAGTTTCAGGGATTACCTTCTACATCCAAACTGATAAACTTAACCTCTTATAGTATTAGTGTAGAAGGATTTTAGAACTTATAAAGTATATTTCTGTCTTAGTTTTTGTTATTTATGTACATGAATATAAATAACCTACCCTGAGATCCCACTGGATCAGATCACCGCCCTCGTGTCCAGTGATGAGGGTTTCGTCCAGGATACCCCACACCATGGAGGTTACCTTGGTGTCAGTAATCTCCCACTTCAGGATAGGAGCCTGGCTTGATATGGAGTCATCAACTGTTCTCGTGTCAATTACAAATACCTGGAAGTAAGATTTGAAATAAAAATAAATAATATTAATCTAATAGTGGAGTTTTATCGTAAAGTCGTAATTCAAATAAGTAACATAACCTGTTCAAGCAACTTTTTTTTTCAATTTGTAGTTATTCGTTCCACCCTGGGTGGAGCAGATGGGTCACATCCTAATATCATTAACACAAGCCTTTTTAGTTTTGTTAAATTGTTTTTTTTTTCTTATCATAAATTAGAACAGATTACATATTTTGTATCTTTATTTTGTCACCATTGTTTATTTGTTGAATCATCCTAATCCACAATAATTATAGCTTTTTTTGATGTTTTTATGGAGAATCAATGACTCCTAAGTCACAGGCACCTGCGCCTAGTTTAGATACTGACTAAACAGAGCCAAAGCTTACGAAAGCGAAGATAATGTAGTCACGTAATACCAAAAGATAAAAAAAGGCCCCGTCACTATGCTGACACTCCTTGAGGCGCGCGTGGAACACAACGCGCCGTCGATCAGGGCATGGTCCATGGTCGGACAGCGAGTTGCCCATTACTCGCGAGTCAGAGTTACTACTTAGTATAACCTAGTAATTTATTTATTATTATTATATATTTATTTTAGAATAAAAATCTACACTGTTCCTTTGGTTGTCCTTTGCGTTCCAGGGTCAGTGTGCCCTTTTAAAACATTAACAAATCTTCTTATTTTTATAAGATGGTTACATGCTCAAGCCAAATAGCATTTCAAATCTGAACATAGGCTTACAGCATAGACCGAGAATTAGCTGCTAAAATTGCCAGTTTCTATAAACTGTATGGCTGTCTATTTATTTTTTTCTATAAATTACCACAGACATTATCTATGTTGTACAGGAAAGATATATGTCGATAGACTTACCTCGCAAGGGTGTCCCATAGCCTTGTCAGTGGTATAGGCAGCCTGGTAGGCACTGTAGCTGAAGTTACATGTCCTCACTGAAGAGTTTGTCTTAATTGTAGCTATGTTCTTGCCAGTCTCCAAATCCCACAGTCTGGAAAATATTATGTTCATTCAACGGATTTTGATGCAGTTTTTTTTAAATAGATAGAGTGATTCAAGAGGAAGGTTTATATATAAAACATGTATAATATAGTAGAGATTGCACCTGTGCGAAGCCGGCGAGTCGCTAGTGTAGTACATATGCCTGTCTTCAGTTCCAACTGATGTAATCTACAATATGGATCATTTTGAAATATTGAGATTTCTTTGATAAATGATTTTTTTGCAATTTGCTTATCAGTGACAAGTTGTAACTTGATCAAAATATGATTGGCGACAATACCAACTAAGTATAACTTTAAATATCTGTGGCCCTAGTGAAAAGGGATTTAAGTCTAAAACTACAACTTTACAGGAGAGGCAAAAAACACACGGCGCGCTCAAATTGCGTGTTTGTCCTCGTGTGACATTTAAACCGCCAGCAAAAGTAATACATGTGATGTTTTTTATAGGTAAACAGAGTATGTTCTTTATTATTATTGAGTTATTTTTTATGTAAAGTTAATAGTTTTTAAGATAATGACTTATACCCTCCACAAAATAAATTCCTCGAGGGTATAATATAACTTATACCCCTTCACACATAAGTAAATTGAGAATTCGCTTATGTGAAAAGGAATACGCATTTGAATGAATTTTATGATAACCAAGTAATTAAATTAATTAATTAATAGCTCATTTTATAAGGAAATAGTGTTAAGCTGTGTACTTTAAGTCAACTTTAAAAAAAATTGAAAATTATGAAAAAAATATCTTGGCGTCATTTTCACAAAGATTTTATACGTGGCGTGTGGTACATGTAGACTTATATGAACTATTTTGTGCTACTTAAACCCATATTTTTTGATGGAAATAAAACAAGCGGAATACAAAATTATATTTATTTTTTAAATTTCTTGCGTATTTGAACAATACCAAAAAAAAAATAAGAGAAACTCACATCTTAATCTGCAGAAAAATCACAAATTGAGATGAAAAAAAAATCCTGAAAATGTATAAATCTCTTCTTTTAGTAAAGTAAGTACCTAATCAAAGGATCTTTTACAATGTTTGAAATTATAGGAACAGTTAAAAAAACATACTAAGAAACTAAAAAATTTAGAAAATCTCATCTTCGCTGTCATCATTTAGAAGAGGATGCTGATCTTTGTTATCATTACTTATTAAATTAGTATAAAAAGATCTGACACTGGGGTTTATAAGTGGGAGAAGACTAAGCAAGTCTTGTTTTTTCTCATTAGAAATTGCAATCGGCCCATCGTATAATTTGGGTATACATTCGGTTTCAAAAACACTTGGGAGCGGTGACTTTCCTCGTTTTCTTTGCAAATTCACTGTGTTCCATTCATCTTCGCCATGCATTTTGTAATTAAATTGAGGAAATTCTCCTTTTTTATACTTAAAAGCTGCACACTCAGATAAGTTAAACTTCTTCTTATTTTCATCAATTTTCTTTTGTTGCAGTGGCCCTTTAAGATAACTCGCAAAATCTAGAAATAATTCAGCATGCATTTCTACAACAGTAAATGGTTTCTTTTTACTACATGTTCGGACAAGTTGATACCAATCCCGCGGATGATGAATGTCCATTTGAGTTTTTTTCTTGGCCTTTTCAATTAACGCATGATCCACGTCACAATCCATGTGAGTATGGCCTGGTACTAAAAAATTATGCGTTATGGTTTCCAAATTTGTATTATTACGCATAGCTAACAGGAACATGCAAACAACGTGAATATTTTTATTTTGGCCAGAACAGGAGTCAGAATAAAATACAAGATGCTTTATCTCATCAGGTACGCAGTTCATTATGTAATAAAACAAACAGGAAGCTACTTGATTTGCCCCTCTACCACCAATTCCTTCATGCCACATAAAACAATATACCTTATTAGAGGTACAGTCCCTCAAAGTCAAATTATAAGTCCATAATGGACGTTTGTAAAATGCAGCACCAGATTTAAGGTATGGTGTTGGCAAGCATTGCTGTAAGTCAAATGACAAGACTACTGTATCCTTTTTTGTAATTGAAAGCGCCCGATCTTGAGATTTTTGATCATAAATAGTTTCTGCTCTACGTTGGTGCTCTATCAAAAGCTTTTCATTTTCTTCTCTCTCCGCACCTTCACTATATTTTATTTTCGTACCTAAAGTATCGCATTTCACACACGTATCAACATAAGGCGCCTTAAAAGATAGATTTTGGGCTCTGAAAACCCATGAGTAGATGGTGATTGATACTGGATTTTCATGCATCTCACAGTAAGCCTTGTACATGTCCTTAATAGTTAAATGGGGTGGCAAAAACTTTTTGTTTGTCTTCGATCGCCCATAATGACTTTCGTAAAGAGGGAATGACAAAATTTGAGCTTTAACATCTTCTAGCCTTTCGTCATCAATTTTAAAGACACTGGGTTTTTTCCCTCTTGACGATTTATTTAAAATCAAACCACCGCTTAGTTTTAATTTATCTGTCACAGTTTGGACAAACTTGGGCGTTTCATCGAATGTTTTTAAAAAACAACCCTTACAAATGCGATGACACTCTAAATCCAACTTCAGGAAAAACTCGTTGGAATAATTCCTATTTTTGATTGTGGGCGCCATTTTTTGTGTTGCTTTTTCTTTTAACGTTATAAGGTTACTTATGAACAGTACACGCCTATCATAGTCACCTAAACTCCAATAACGATCAAAGATTTTTTTTCTTAATGCTTCAGGAATTCTTTCAGCACATTTCATCCTACAAGTTTCCAAACTTTTCATGTTCCTTTCTTTAACAGGTTTTCCGTTTTTTGTCTGGTAACTTTTTCCAAGATTTCTTTTCTTTTTTCTATTTTCTCTATCTTCTCTTCTTTCTTTTGTACTTTTCCTAGGTTTACGTTTTCGACCCTGTATAACACCTTCTCTATCCCAAAATGACGTATTATTGCTCTCATCTGAATCTGACTGAGGAATAATAACATTGCGTCTTCCTTTTGCACGCCTATTCCGTATTGAACAATCCGAGTCACTTGTATCGGGTGTATTTGGTATGTAGTCATCACTACTTTCACCAGAATAATCGAGATCAGGGCATGGCAGCTTATCAACTAATACAGAAACAATATCAAGACATATGAGATATGTTTCGTCGGAATCAGTAAATAATTCATCATCTTCGTCGGGGTTCGGCCTTGGGGTAAAATTTTGGGAACATCCAGGCATAGGAGAACATACTTTTGAACTGATCGGTGAAACGTTTTTTAAACATTCAAATATTGGGGCATAATCCGTAGAACATCCTGGCTTTGGAGAGTTATCCTTCGAAAATCCTGGCTTTGGAGATTGATTCTCGGTAAACAGAAAACAAGTAGGTACAGGTTCTTCAATTAAGTAATCCACGTCATTAACCATTTCCAGTTCTCGATGAACAAGATCTATCATTCGGTTAATTCTACCTCTACCAGCCATCCTAAAAAGAAAATAACTAACTTAAATAAAAATGTACAAAAGCTATGTAGTTAACCTACTTCATGAATCGCTCTATCTATTAAAAATACATCAAAATCCGTTGCGTATTTTTAAAGATTTATACCTACTATTATGTAGAGATTTCCAAATAGTTACGTTCCTTAATACATTCTTGTAACGTAATTATTACGAGTAGGTGTAAAAAGGTACAATTAGACTTGAACCTGTTAAAGTTTACATTCACTACGACATAAATTACAAAAATATGTGTAAAACGATCTAACTTACTCGTGTTACTGCAGCGCGTCGACACAGGTTCTGCTCAGTAGGATGCGCGAGCGACTGACGGGACGCGGGCGCTATGCGCTCCCCACTCACCCGCACCACTCCCCCGCAACGACGAGTTATATCGTTTCTCACGTAAAATGAAAGCTATTCGTAGGATACAACTAGAATTGTATTATATTACATTTATTAATTTCACAATAGCATAATGTGAATACTGATCTCAAAAGACTTGATTTTCGACATTTATTTTGGTGAAAACAAATTGATGTCTAGTAATATCATTACTCACTAAGCCATTTAATAAGGACCATCTGTTGTTGTATTAGTAAACACAAATTTGATAAAAACGTAGGTAGTTTATGTTAATTTAGATTAAAGAACACAATTTTATTTTTTTATTTTTCAGTTTAAAACAATACGACAGTACTTGAATCCGAATTATTGTAGTTTTGTTTGTATTAGTTAAACCCATATGCACCAAATAACTTCTTTGTTTTTAGAGATAGCTTAGATCCGTTTACACCAAATGATAGAGCATTTCTTTCTGATCAATTTGGTATATTTAACTAATTTTCGACAAAATCGGACTTGTACCCCTTTTCACTAGGGCCACAGATATATGAATGATCAAAACATTTGCCCTCATAAAGATGTGGTCAAAATAAGTTAGATTTCAGAAATTTTACCAACTTTCTAAAAAATAGTTTTATGAAAATAACTAATTCTTCACTTACATTATAGAAATTGATACCCGAACAAAATGTAACATCATTAGAACTCTTGTATAGTTATTTATTGTAGTACTAGCCGCTCGTCCCGGCTTCACACGGGTGTACATGACAACCACACACAATACAGATACAATATAACCTATGTTACTCAGGGTGAATGTAGCTTTCTATTGGTCAAAAATTTTTGAAATTGGAACAGCAGTTTTTGAGTTCATTCCTTTACAATTTTTTTTTCCTTTCCTCTTTATAATATTATATTAAAGAAAAGTTTGGTTATCTCTATTGTGTATGTCAAAATAAATACTAACCTGCATGAACTGTCACCTCCCCCGGTTATGAGGTTTATGGTCTGCCAGTCTACATCCAGGCACCAGACGACACCACCATGTCCATTGAAAGTACCGAGGCGTTCACCGTTCAAAGACCACCATACATTAGGCTTGGAATCTTTGGCGGCGGAGAACAGCAAGTCACCTTCACGGTTATACTTGATCTGTGTGATGGCACGCTCGTGCCCTTGGAGCATAAGGGGTTTCTGAAATGGAATTATTCATGACAGCATGATAACTTGTTTCTTTTACACCTAGTTGCAATACATAGATGTCTTGTAGGATATTAATTATAATGACAAAAGGTTATGAAAACTGTACATACCATTTTGAATGATTGTTTTTTAGTACAATATTAGTAAAATCTGATAAAACTACAATAATTTTTGTCTGACATGTGGCAAGCGGCAGACAATTTTGACAGAAAGACATTGACTCATAGACAATTGGACAATGACTAATTTAAAGATTTTTTTGCAGTGTTACCAACTCTCAGAAATATTTATCCCTAAAGCAACCTATCTAGTCTGTGCCTAAAGCCGAGGTCAAAAACTCCAAAAATAGCCGTAATTACTTGGAAAACCCCTTTGACTCACTTTAAAATTATGTGAAAATATACATGAAAATGAATTTGTTGTGTTTCGGCGTTTTTTAACGCCCGTTAAAACAGCAAGCTCGTTTTTAGTGCCCATAGACACGAGCGTTTTTTTTTCGGTGTTATAAAACGCCGAGACATAACAAATGTATTCCCACACGGTGTTTTTTTTTTCGAACTGCATTTGATTTTAAATGCGGGGCTGTAGTTAGTGCCCATTCGAACGAGCACTTTTTTGTGTGTTGAAAACCGCTGAGTTTTAACAAAAAGGTAAATTGAACTTTCTGTCAACGCCCAGCATTTAAAATTAAATGCAGTTTGTAAAAAACGTCGCATTTTAAAAGCGCTGACGTGTGAACAGATACATGGGAATGCATTTGTTCTATTTCTGGCGTTTTTTTAACGCCCAGAAACGCTTATGCGAATGGGCACTTAAGTTCTTTTTACCCTTTTTGTTAAAACAAAACTCGTCGTTTTTTTAACGCTAAAAAAGCTCTCGTGCGTATGGACTCTTATGGGCTTACGGGGGCTTAATGCACAGTCCATGCTATAAGTCTATGTTTAGTTATGACATTCACAGACAGAGCATAGAATATAATTTTTCTGATTTTTTATGAAATTATTTTATTTGATGAATTTCTTATGACTGAGGTGTGTGTGCACTATGCAATTTACGCATAATTATTTCAGGTTGCCTACTTGACTGACGTACGAGTACTTATCTAGTTACAGAGTACATCATAATTATTATTAATTATTTTGGCTACTTTCAAATTCGTATGATATTATGGCTTGCACTGTTGCATTATGTGCAGTTCATGGATGTAGATCCAACAAGAGAAGAGGTAAAAAGTTATCCTTTTTCGGTTTTCCCTCTGATAAAGAAATGTAAATAGTAATCCAATTGTTTTGTATTGTGAAGTACGGTACGCTACGTAAAGTACATCAATCAACCTACCCCAATCTGTCAATGTTTTTCATTAAATAATGAACCCTCCTAAGTTGTTATAAAGTTGAAAATTAATATATATATGTAGAGCTAGATGATAACTACCGTCAAACGGTGTGAAAAGGGACTCAGGGTTGAATGGGGACAAAACTTTAACAGGGATATCCAAGTTATAAATTATCTGTGTACCAAATTTCATCCAAATCGATTCCGGAGTTTATGGGTGAAAAAGTAAGTACAACCAACCAAACCACTAAAAGTTAATATTTAACAATTTAATCATCTGATAAATAATAGGTTAATATGTTAATGAATATATTTAACTTGGTTCGAATTAATTGTCAGACCAGACTTAGCAGAAAAATTAATTAAAAGAATTTGTCACTTTGTGTGTTCTCTACATTTTGATCCATCTGTTATTAAATATATACCACAATTACAAACTAATGCTTAGCCTTCAACAGAGGCGGCGCTAGATCTCGCGTGGACGTCGGCGAAATTAGGTTCGCGAGGCCTCCTTTTTTCCCAATCAAGAAAATATTAAATTACGTAAGCAGAATTATAGTTAAAATATATTAGTTTTATTAAATATTTGATTGCTATTAAACAAGTTTTATTGCTTATCAAATGATGACAAAACTTACATAAATAGAAGTTAAAATAAACGAACTTTTCGGCTTTTGGCCTCACTGAACTTTTTCAGGATTACGTCATAGCTAATACCAGACGCTATTTCAGCTTCAATTGATAGAACTGATAACGAAGATAATCTCTCTTGACTCATCGTGCTTCTCAAGTAGGTCTTAATCAATTTTAACTTTGAGAAGCTTCTCTCAGCGGAAGCTGTACTGACAGGAACTGTGAACATGATTCTAATTGCTATATAAACATTTGGATATATTTCTTCCAAATTATTTTCTAAAATATATTGAATGAGTTGTTTCGCGTCGTTGATAGAGTCTAGTGAATTTGTTTTTAAAAGTTGGAGTTCTTCATACAGTTCGAAAGGCTGTATGTCGTTGTTTTCGCCTTCCCGAAGTATTGTACCTAAATCATTACAGCACTTGAGGAGATCTTCTTTTATATAGAATTTAAATATCTGATATCATAAATAAAACCAAATCGTTCAAAATATTCATTGAGCGCTTTAAATCGACATTCGGTATCAACTATAATAGCATCAATCATAGTGTTAAAAAAGGTAACTCTGTACTGCATTTCAAAAGATTGAATAGGTTCATCAATATGTTCATAATCGAACATTCGTTTTCTCCTGGCTGTTCTTTTTTCTTTAAATTGAGTCTCAATTTCGAAAGTACTCTTCTCTACAAATAATCGAGCTTGTGCGACACTATTGTCAAATCCTGTATTACGGAATTCTTGAATCCAGCTGCAAAATGACCGTAAAGTATCAATAGCGACTTTTAAGTTGACTTGAACCGTTTGCCATAGTTTGCTTATATTGTTCACACGTAATAAAATCTCGTACCATACGTGTATCGCAACAACAAACTCAAAAGTTAACATTTCATTGAAAACTGCGTCACAGTCGCTGAGAGTTTCAGAATCATCACTTTTATTTTTCAGGTCATTCACGCATTCGATAACATCATCAAATTGCAAAAATATTGCTTTTACTGCTCCGATTCTACTCTCCCATCGTGTTTCAGACAGAGGTTTTAATGTCAATTTTAATTTAGTTTTCACAATATCCCAACGCTTACTTGACTTTGAAAACAGCACATAGATTTTATTGATGAAGCCAAAAAACGTTTTGGCTGTTGTAGAAGACTTAGCTGCATCCATCAAAAGCAAATTCCAACTGTGACATCCGCACGGCGTAAAGAATGCTCTTGGGTTTATATTAAGTATTCTTGTTCTGACACCTTTATTAATACCGACCATATTGGCACCGTTGTCATATCCTTGTCCTCGACAGTTTTGGATATCTAGACCATTTCTTTCCAGTTCTTGTAATATGGAATTTGTTACATATTCTCCCGTTGTGTGTGAACAATCGATCAAGAAGGCATAGTATTTTGCTTGTTTAACGCTGTGTATGATTTCTTCAATAACTGATTTAGACATAAATGCAATCAATTCATTTTGGACGTCGTGGCTCAGATAATGTTGAGATAGTTGCTTTTCATTAATACGTAGCATGTGCTCCCGTAGTGTCAGATCATATTTGGATAACAACTTAAATAAATCTATAAAGTTGCCACTGTTTTTGCTATCGTTCAATTTAAAGGTTTCTCGATGAGCTCTAAATGCCAAATTGTGTGAGGCTAAGTAGTTTATGATATCAATCATTCTTTCAAACAAATTATACCAGTACTTTTGCGATTCTTTAATAGATCTCTCATTATCTTTATCTATTGTTTTTCCGTGTTTGATTCCTTTATAGAATTCCATCCATTTAATCATGCATTCCATGTGTCCTTGACTTTGTTCATGTCTTTGCAATATCCGACTCAAATCTTTCCAGTCACAACATCCTTCTTTTACCATCTGTGTATGCAAATTTGAAAAAAGTCTACATGGAAAGCAATAAACTTTATCTTGAAAAATGGAGTAAACTAACCATCGGCGATGTTGCGTTTCGCCGTTACTTAATTTTCGAGTGAAATGAAATTTAGAAAAATGTCTTTTATTTGCGTCTTTTTGGTAACTGTCATCAGATTTCTCTAGATCTTGATTGGGTCCGTTTTGAATTAGGTCATGACGCTGCGCATCGTTTACTGGAAATACCCACTTCCCTGGATCTAAGTCTATAAATGACTCTTTTAAATGAACTCCTTCCACTTGATTTTCTGAGTCACACAACGTTTCACTTTCTAACTCTTTATTGGGTTCCGACATTTGGATCATAGTAGGTTCGCTCGATGTTGCCGGTAAAACTGTATCAGAACTTCCAAAAAAAGATTCATTTGACTCTGATGCTGGCTCAGAAACTAAAGTTTCATCAGATGACTCTGAAGCAGTGACACTCGAAGAAGGTTTCTTGAGAAATTTCATCATACTGGAACTTAGAGCTTGGTTGGATATAACAGCTTCAGCCTTTCTTTTTCTTTTGAATGCTCCGGATTCCCATTTCCTCCCTTTATCTCTGTCTCTACTTGGTCCTGCAGACATGATGACCTAAAAATAAAAACAACAACATTGAAATTAAATAACAATTAGAAGTATTGTTTATTTAATTAATCATAAATTAGGTATATTTATGTATGTAATAAATAACTACTATTACTACTACTAATTTTTATTAGTGACGCCCAATAGCGTCAAAGTTAATATTAATGCGATACGAGATCTATCGATCTGTAGTTCGATGTTTTTTGTGTAGCAGATTATAAAAACTATAGATACGCCAATGCTTTTGATAGACAACTGAATAAAATTATTTACTTACGTTATTTTGTACTGAAACAACACCAGATTCTAGTGCGGAGTTCTTTTAATACAAAGTAATCTAGATCTAAAGATCTAGGCGCAACGATAGAAAAACTCGATAAAAATTTGTTGACAATTTTGAGGCTAATATTTTTATAAGCACGTGCGTGCTTGTAAACATACTCGAACAGCTAAAAATTTTAGTTCTTGAAAAAAAAAAAACACTAGCACAGTTTGAATTTAAAACTACATAAACTATCCACTTTTTAAAATTTCGATATCCTTAAAGAAATACATTGCAATTAAGACTTATAAAATTATTATATTGATGTTGACAAATACTTTACGTTAAAGTTGTTATAAAAGTTCATATTGACTTACCTTATCTTATAACCTTCGAAGTATGAACGAAATCACAATATAAATTAACACTTTTGTCCACTAAATCATCACTCAACCACCGGGGTACTGACTGACTTTACAACACAATAAATGACTTTACAACACAATAAAAAGAAATTTTGTCCATGCGAGCCTAGTCTGCGAGTGTTGCGTTGCATTCACAAAAGGAATGATTGTTTACGTTTCGCTCACAGAAGAAATACAAAGACGACACGGGTATTCCCCGTCTCGCGCACGAAGTTGTTTAACTTTCATAGTGTTGCCAGACTATTCTGCCCGTAAAGTGCTCATAGCACAAAAACTACTGAACTTCTAGTTTTCGAGAAACTCACTCACTTAACAAGTTATACATGAAAATAAATAAAAATGAATAACTACATTTTAAATAATAATTTTTTTTTGCGAGGCCCCCTCAAGCGCGAGGCCGTCGGCGGTCGCCGACGTCGCCGACGCCTAGCGCCGCCACTGGCCTTCAAGACTACTTCCCTCTCAACCAACCACATCAAACTCAAGTGAAAAGAAGAAAACAAAAGAAAGTTCTACACAAACCAATCTCACCATTATAAATGCCATCAAGAATACTGATTCCCTACAAACCACCTAGTAACCACTGAAACCTTGTCATCCAAAACGCCGAGAAAAAGAAAACATAGTAGCTCAACAACTGTGACTTCCACCACAGTAGAAAATAATACAATATAAAACAGTTGTAAGATTTGTATTTTCTTTTCTTCAGTCATATAAGAATTAAACATGTTACCTCAAGTAAAATGGTATGAGGGCATGAAGATGAACTTTGAACCGACTTCGAGAAAAACGGGAGCTTCTCAATTCTTCAAGATCTTTTTTATTTATATTTTATTTTGTTCCCCGATTTCTCGAAGACGTCTGGACCGTTTTGCAAAATTCTTGACAATTGGTTCCATGGTAACCAGGTCTGGGGATCTGATGACGGGGTCTCGGAGAAAACAAGGAAATTCTTCAATAAATGGCAGAAAATCATCGCCATGTTATGTATGTATGTAACCACTAAAAAGGGTAAAATAAAAAACTTTTTGAAACAAAAATGATACCTACTTCTAAAAAAACATAAAATTTCCAAAATAACTTTTGTTTCGGAAGTCGGTGGCAAAAAGTGTACTATTGAATTACTAAAAAAAGTCAACTATTCAACAAATAAGTCAACTATTGAATTACTTTTATCAGCCCTGGCAACACCCACTGCAAAATTCACTTTACGTTTGTGTGGTAAGGTACATTTTTGTTCGCAGCGTCTATCGATTCTAAAAAGGTGTAGGGATAGCGCCTGCCGGGGTCGCGGGACTATCTTATCAGCTAACCTGGAACATAAAGGGCTATTGAAGGGCACCGTGGATTGTATTCAGTATTATTAGCGGACCCTACAAACTTCTTACCGCCTCAATGCAGGTCGGGGAAATATGGTATAATCGGTAGGAGGCTTCAATGACGCCCCCCCCCCCACCCTAAAGATGATGATGAACAGAGGCGTAGCTATCGCCGTATCAATTATTATACGGGGCCCCCAACGATTGGAATAAAAACATAAAACGGCCATAAAGCTCCAATTATCGATTTCCTAAAATAGCTCAATTTTCAAATATATAAATGAACAATGAGTCGATCAGCATTCTCAATTTTCTAGCTCTCTTCAAGATTTTCTTAATTACATTAGTTATACGAGTCAGGATGCTATTGTCTTTATTCTGCAAAACCAATACAGTTAGGTTAGAAGGGCCCCAGACAAGTTTTGATACCGGCCCTTCTGACCTAGCTACGCTACTGATGATGAAACTAAATTCAAAAGGCTACACTTATTTAAAGCTTCGTAGCGCCTCGCGTAGCACTGACGTAGCACACTCGTAGGCGTCGTAGCAAGTGCTACGCAGACTTGCTCGTGAAAAAAGCATAAAAGTGGGATTTGATTTGAATGGCGATTAAGCATGTTAGATTTTTTTGCAGCAAATAAGATTGCCTGTTGGAGAATTCCGTATCTAGTGGACCATTTTCGTCAGTAATTAGGTAAAGGAAGGTACTCACTTTTAACTATATTATTATTCTATTACCCAAGAATAACGGTAAACTGGATAGTTCAAGATAGAATTACAATTCTTATGAGATTAATGCGCCTCTCAAA
Organism: Agrotis puta; assembly: GCA_943136025.2. Classification (NCBI taxonomy): domain Eukaryota; kingdom Metazoa; phylum Arthropoda; class Insecta; order Lepidoptera; family Noctuidae; genus Agrotis; species Agrotis puta. The sequence continues at coordinate 14,298,239 of OW964169.2, read as the reverse complement.
GCTACAATATAAGGTTGGTAGGCCGTAACTTATCGTAGTAACCCGTTTTCTTCAATTAATGGCTACGATTTGTTTGTGTTGGCTGATAAGCTAAAGATAAGCGTTTGCACGATCTAGAGAGTTGAGGGTCTACACTTGGGTGCTGTTTGTGACCTAGATTTCTTTTTAACAGATTAATTTGTTATATTATTAAATCAAAATGAATTTATACTAATATTATAAAGCTGAAGAGTTTTTGAACGCGGTAATCTCGGGAACTACCTACTGGCTCAAATAGACGAAAATATTTTTGTGTTGCATAGTCTATTATTTTATCAGGGAAGGCCATAAGGCATATAAAATCATGCTACGATCAATAGGAGCCGAGCGGCGTGGCTGAAACCACGAGGAACAGCTGGTTTGTCTATATCTTAGCTTGCACTGAGTAAAGATCGAACAGAGTACAGATAAATTACGAACGTGGGGCTCACCTTACCGCCGGATTCTGAGTTGATTTACCGAATTGTTCCGTATCCGAGTACGTTATGGTGCCTGAAGCGGTATCACAATGTTACCTACCGGTTTAATCAAACCTTTATGCAGAACTCAATTTGGCTGGAAAGTTAACTGAAGCGTATGTTAAGCCTTGCTTGCGGGGTGAGATAAAAGTTTTAAATAAGTTTTTTTTTGTGAACGAATTTTACGAATTTTCTCCTGTGTCGTGGGTGCGTTTACAAACATATAAACTTACACAAACGCCCAGACCCGAAACAATTACTTGAAGATCATACAAATATTTGGTCCGTGCGAGAATCGAACCCGGGACACGCAGCGCAGCAGTCCAATAGCTCAGTCTCAGCGACTGCGCTAACCGTGCCGTCAAATTTATTATTCCATGTCTCTTGATGGTGTTACCATTGTAAATTCCATTCAACCAATAATCGCCATATATGTATATGTTTAGGGTAATTTATGCTGTAGGATTAGGGATTAAATAAAATCAATCAATATATATTTCACATACAATTTATTTTCTTAAATTATTAACCATTGATTTCCAAGAGTAAAACTAAAAAACAAATTAAAGTACAAACACGTTATGCATCGCTAACTAAACACAACTGTAGGTAACTTCTCTTGGCAAACCAGTACACATTCGCTTAACTACGCCGGCGGGCGCACCACTCAACGAGACGAACACGAGACAAACTCCTGAGCACTGCTAATTAACAGTCAGTGTATATCTTAACTTGGTCGAATTATAACAACAGCCTTATTCCATCGAGAACAATACAGCAATCAGCAACTAATGTGATTTGCTACGTATAAACATAGAACCCTAATGTATCGATAATACTTAATGTATGCTAGGTCTGAAAGCGATAAGTCTTGGTATTGAGCGAGCCCAACTAAACACGTGAAATACAGCACACTCAATCACATTGAACTCTTATAAATAAAATGTAGCCGACATCACCGAGGTGTCTACCGAGCCTAACAGTGAGGCACTCGCAGTGACGCTGCGTGCCGACTAATACAATCTGTGACTTCGACCATTATCTATTTTGAAAAATTGTAAAAGTGGACACAAAATGTATGTAAACATTGAAATTAGTAAGACAAGCGAAACGTGTTTGTTCATGTAAACTGTAACAAAATTGATTACTGTTATTATTTGATTAAAACATGAAGTATAACTCGAAGAATATATATCTATATGTACTTAGAGTTCAAATATCCATCTGTGACATGTAATTACATACAACAAACACTCGTCAACGTTTCCAAATATATATTCTCTTACGGCGTTACACTCGATTTCATAACTATTTTAATACAATGTCTAATGTACACAAATTTTAACCCTTCTTTTACCCGAAATACTTGAAACGCTATTTTTATACACAACAAACCTTACACTACGAATGTGAAAATATTTCGTCACAATATGTTACATGTAATCTTACACGTAATTAATTATTCTCTTATGGACTGTAAAGAAATGTGAAATGCATTAAGTTTTTGTTACACCCTTATAAATATATTAACATTATTATGTTTATTACATAACTATATCAGTCAAAATATTTTCGCAGTTTTATCTACGAACCGGCTTTAGAACCGCCCGTGTGTGTGTTGTGATGATGACGATATCCTTGATTTCAAATATCCTACAGTGTACCGTTAGTAATGTAATAGGGCTAATTGACGATCATACTTGAGTAGTATATTCACACTACTACATGCAGCTCTGAGTGAGCTCTCGGTGCGGCGCATGACAGCATATCTATAAACACACGGTGGTATCGAACACACAGGTAGTCGCCAGCCGGTTGTGACCGTCCGAGTCTCGAGGGTGAAGTCTAGCCCCGAGACAGGCGGCACTAATGTTATGCAAACACATTTAAAATTAAAATAGCAAGCAGAAGCAAATTTATAATGTTTTATATGAATCGGTCAGTCAATTTTGATATTCAAAAGTTAAACTACGAGTTCCATTGAATAATTTAGACGAAGAGGCGAACTAGCCGTATGTCACAGTAAAATCAAATAATTTAGAAGTGCAACGTAAGCGAGCGGCCACCTTACACGTCGAAGCATAATTTGTATTTACATATTACATGAATGTATAGCCTCAGCGGGCTGTCGTGTACTATTCTAATTAGGTACTCGCCAGTAATGCGCCAATTTCATTGTTTAATTGCTAACAATACTATCCTTTGTACAATGCCAATAACATTCTTACAAATCTAATTCCCATTTGATACACTGCCGTTAGTTTCGCCTTAACAATACGCTATGATACTAACAAAATAAGTGTCAATATTACTTACATACATTATCATTTACATACATATTAGTAGAACGATGCACGATTCGCGATTATAGTTATATTTACGATTCCGTCATTCATTACATGTTTAAAAATCTATAAAGGCATCTTTACCTCAGACTTTAGATTTAACACCGTCGTTCTGATGGTGTTGTTAAAAACTAATTAATTATAATTAAGTTAGATAAAAAATAATAATAAATAAATATAGTTACCCAATCGTCGTGAAGGGTTCACGTAGTGAGACCGAATATTAGTGAAGGCGCGCGCGCGCCGGGCAACGCTAGTCGCGCAACCTGCGCCGCACGCGCGGTCTACTTTGTGAGCAGCCGCGCGGGCGGTTCGTCCGCCTACTCCGATGTCATATCACTGTTTACTATCACAATTAACTAATAATTTCACCAACGTCATTAACTTAATTAACCGTACGTAAATTACAACAAAATTAATTGAAAACTATTTAGGCATTTGATGGCAGTATCGTAACTGGTTGTATTCAAACTAATTATAATGTACAAAACACATATAATAACCGCTAATACTTAACTAATGGTAACACGATGAGGAACGGACGTGTATCGCTCATTCAGGTAACAGGATTATCTAATATACAAGTTGTTTGTTAAGTCGACTGTTCAGCTACTTAATGCGATGTAGTGTGTGCAAGTACCTTCCGCTGCCAACTTGACATGTGCACAACCTAAGTGAATGAGACCTTCGATTCTTTTGAAATATCCTCGGTACAGACGGGTTGTGAAGTCTATTTATAATATATGAGTGAGATAGGATCTGGCTACTAGTTGCTCTGTACGCAGACGTCGACCGTGAGAAAGCTAAGGCATAAAAAAATCTAATTAACTAGAACCTAAGTCCTTAGAACGAACTTTTTGGTTGTAATTACTTAATTTTAAACAAGGCTTACATCGCCCCCTATAGCTAGTGGTAACTGTTCACCGTTGATGGAACGTTTATTACAAATTTTAACATTAACGATTAATACAAAGTGTTATTTTAACGATAACGGCGAATAAATTGTAAGAAAATGAAAGGCAGTGTTTACTGACAGTAGTAGTTTGAAAGTCTTTTCGTAAGTTTATTTATGTTTTTTTTTTTATCATGTAATGATACGTTTTATATTATTGTTAGATACGTCTATTTTATGTTTAGATGCAGATCGGTGTTAGTGATGTTACTAATCGCACTAAATATACAGGAGTTCAGGGCAGTTAGTTGCATGAACAGATGATAATGGAGCTCTACTGATGACTTTGTACATGAAGAGGAATGCTAGAGGGCTAATGCTGTGATGATGACAAGTGATGGAATAAATTCATTGTTTTTTAAGTATTTCACTGTCTCGATACGATGGTGAATGATGCGTACATGTACCTGTTTTGCAATAAAATTAGAACTTCACAATTAAATCACTTATTTATTAATATATTTGCAAACCAATCAAATAGTTAATGTAATTGAGATTTAACGCAATATGTACAAAATTTTTCATGTATGTACAAAATGTATCATTTGTCTACAATACTAGAGGAACGATGTGCGAAGGGATGTTGATGGTATGATATGAAATGACACAAACGATTACGATAAATTTGAATATCCGAACAAAATCACGGTACATTGAGCATAATTACATTTGAACACATCAAAGGAAGCAAAGTATAAGATCAATAAGTCCGAAGCACCTACGCACATAAAGATAACGTCGTCAGCTTAGAAATGCAACGAGTAGCCGGCGCGGGCGCGGCCACACCGCGACCCGAGCCGACTCTTACAGCTAGTTAGACCAGAATAAAGAATTGAAACATTCAGAACGAAACATGCACAAGTACAGTGTTATGCGAAATATTGGCAATAAAAATGCATAAGTTGTGACTATAAGAACCGCGCGTGCCACCGCGCCGCTATGTTAGTGTATAAACAGTACAGTTGTATACAAGCAGTCTTGGTAAACACTGAGAGTAGGTACTTAGTGCTACTTACATTATGTACGAACAAGTCATATAAAATTAAATTGAAATTCTCAATATTACACACCCAGTAATTAGTCTACTGGTTAATCCTAGACAATATAAAATGCAAACTAAAACAGCAGTATTTCATTTACAAGAAACAATTCTGTCTAAAACAACGTCTTAATTATATTGAAAAGTTACTCTATATTTACACAAATAATATATTATATTATGCGATTCTCCGACTGACAAATTTAAATAGTAACATAATATATATTTTATTCTATTTAACACTATGTAGTATACACTACCACGTATAAAACACGCATTCAAGTCCCTGGTACCTTATGTAATAGCTATTTTAATAATAAATCAGTCTGTCAATTGGGACGTTTTAATTCCTCTACTAAACAATAAACCAATACACTCATCGACTCAACAAAGGTATAAATGTACCGCACTCGTGTTGACTGTCACTGTTTGTCGCACTGGGCGGGCGCACTTATTGTCGGTGCTCGAGTAGGAACATTTGTACGAACTCTTGTGCAGGCGCAGCCGCGCGGGTGCGTGGGTGCGCGGTCGCGCGGGTGGCACCAGCTGCGGTCGCGGGACGCGCGGCGGCGCGGTGCTGCGGCGTGAACACATGGTGGCGAGTGCGATCATAAGACGGGGGTGCGGCAGGACAGAGGGCGCGGGCGGGGAGTCAGCCGCTCGTACATCGAGAACTAGACGCCCTGCTGCGCCATGTACTATCTGATCTCCGCCGAGTTCAGCACGAACGGTACGTAGAACATTTTGCTCTCGAGCAACAGGTTCGCCGCCGCTTGGATCTGTAAGTGAAAACGACAACTTAGTATCGTGAAATCAAAAGCTTTCCTTCCACTTTCTATTGTGAATGTGCCTTGTAAATTTTACTTTGTGGGATAGACGATAAATCTGCAATCTTATCCCTTGGTAACGAAGCCGGCTGTATAAATTGTGTATTTATGCAACGTTATTGACTGACAAAGATATAGCATGGTGCATGATCTATAACGACTCTCTCTACCGAAAAAACGGTCTATTCATCCGTACTGAAAATTGAGAGAAAGCATAATAATGTAAGGCCGTGCTTGCTTGACTTTGTGGGGCAATTTAGAGAAAGCAAAAATGAAATGTTGCAAATTACCTCAGGTATCCTGGCGAAGAGTTCCTGTAGCCTGCCAGGATGATGCGGAGCAGCGTGCTCCAGGTAACTACGCAACACCTGCACGTACCGATCCTGAATACCCTCCAACTCAACTTCTGAAACAAACAAAAACAAGAATTAAAATCTACTGAGCAAAATCAATATGCGAAGGTGCAATCTAACTTGAAATATTAAACGAGCGCAACCGTAGTAGTCGCGAATGACATTGGCTCGTATTGATTAATTATATTTCCTACAATCATGCAATGACGATCGCGAATAGTGTGCCTACTCGCTCGTAGATGGCGCTGAGCGGTGGCGGTGAACCAATGACACGGCGCGCGCGGTGCGGCGGTGACGTCACGCGCTCAGTAGGTCACTCCGATACCAGGGCAACGACCGCGGCTAGCCGTTGACCTCCGCTCGAACGCGCTCGCGTCCTCACCGCTATTGCCGTCTCGCTCCCGCGCGCACATTTTTCCACGATATTGTACGCGCGACTGTTTCGTGTGTGCTGTTATTGCGACTACATTTAATTGATGTTTGTTTATTTTAGCTGAACAATATAGAATAAAGTGTAGAATATATTACTGATGACAACTATTTTGATGCGATATGTTGTATTGTGGCTATTTATTAATATCTGATTTTACGGAGCAGAAATAAATTCAAAGTATGTTTTTTATCGTATGGTATCAGTGTGCATTTGAGCAGCGCGCGCATGTAGTGCTGGTTACGTAAATGAATGCGCGCGAGACGTAGCGGTACTCGTTCATTCTATAATCTGCGCTTGCGCTTTTTTCAATGCGCGCAGTGCGCTGCAAAAGAGAAAGTTTGCCTTCCGCGTCGCGCTTTCCGCTCCGAGAGTGAAATGCTGTCCCGTTTTAGCTGACGTAACTAACTCTACATTATAATACGCAATGCGCTTTTGAATGCAGTGCGACATTTTTAATTCTAAACAGGTTAACGACCTACTGTATGATTCAATTACATAGTATTAAGAGTGTAGCGGTTTTTTTATTGAATTTGCTTGATATGGCGAATGTTCCACCATTTGCCGAACGCGATAGACAGTGAATTAGCAACACGTTCACAGTGACAAATATGGCGATACGTTCCTAAAATTCTAATACATTACTCAACTGAGCTCGCACGCAACAAACATTTTGTTACAAGTATCTAACAAACACACACAGTGGTACATTCGGCGCCGGCGCAGTTGCGCAAGCGCTTTCCATTTCACCGTGGTCCGCACTAGTACAGCTATGGTACCCTACTCACACTAACACACGTGTGTATGAAGTGAAAATAAAATTGCTGTGACAAAGATAAGTACCTACTGCTATTTATAGGGACAGTTTTCCTCCTTTCGAAACCCATTGTTTCTATTTCTATTTGGGGAAAATCTTGGTATTTGAGAAATCATGTTTGAGACTGAAGATTTAATGGAACTGGCTTCATTTGGTTTAGGAGGTATTCAAATATAATAAGGTATCAGATGGCGGAGTTTAAAGTTAACCATACTCTTCTATTAAGCTTTTCTTTGAATCAATCAGTGATTGCTATATTAAAACAGTGTACAAGCGATTCAATCAGTACATAAGTAGGTTATCAACAATATCAATTTGAAGCCAATTCCGTTCGATAGCTCGCTTCATTGACAACTGGAACACAAGTGGCGTATTCCTTGTGTACACTGCACTGTTTGCCAGATCTAACATTTGATAACGACAGACAGCCATGACTTTATTATGTTACATTTACGGATACATATATGAGGAAAAGTCCTTCTGTTTACTCAATTCATATTCAGTACTAAATTAGTAATTCTTGCGACCTAATGCAACGTTTTAACAGGATCTTGAGGAGAGTGGACTACTTTCGAAAATTTTGATGATGTCAGTATCAATTGAGGAGAATTTAACAGGCTCATAACGGAATGAAACTTGGGTGTCATGTTCAAACGATATTGCTTTTATAGTATCAAATGAATAATTATTCAGTTCATACAGGGTGATGCTGATGCCGCTATAATGTGTTTTACTTTGAAATCCGTTGCAGTTGGTAAACATGGCGTAGTATTATTATGTTCAAACTTTACGTTTAATTTACATAACCATCGTGCAACATAATGCGCGGTATTTCCGAGCGCGGCTAAACACTCACTGAGTACTTTCATAGTTTGATAAACAGCGCACCTACTTGACGTATAAATGTGCATGTGCGGTGAAAATAATTTTCAAACATGGCGCTAGAGCGTGGTGCGACCTAGTTGGTAGCGATAACACAGGATGTCACAGTTTCCCTGCCACGGTACTAGGACGAGCGAACTACGGTGATTAACCATGTAAAACCATTATCGTCGAAGGTTACATGTGACTACGTCGACGTCCCGCGCCGCAGGTACATTCTATTACGTCTCAAACTTAGTTATTGATACTTGCAGCTTGCAGTGTAGCTTTTTTTTTTTTTTTTTTTTTATCGTGGTAAAATCATCAAATGAGTCCTCCCACCCAGGGCAGGGCGGGAGGGACTGTCAGACTTGTACTGACTAAAATCCACGGTGTCCTTCACTAGCCCTTTACGTACCGGGGTCACGGTAATCCCTTGGTCCCGCGACCCCGGCAGGCTTTGGCCCTCTACAGGCCCCGTCACTATGCTGACACTCTTTGAGGCGCGCGTGGAACACAACGCGCCGTCGACCCGGGCATGGTCCATGGTCGGGCAGCGAGTCGCCCATTACTCGCTGCCCGCATGCCCGCGCCTACGGTGGCCGGAGATCGTCCTGCGACGTCCGACGCCGTGGGCGTCTACCACTGCGGCTGGGGTGGAGGGAGGACGCTGTCCTCTCCCTCAGGCGGCCCGCCTCCTCCTTCACGAGCATGACTGCTTCGCAGAAGGAGGCGACCGCTGCCCACTCCGTCTCGCCCCGCAGCATGGCCTCGACCAATGCCGGGCGCGAGAGGTCTCCGCCTATCGCCGTCGTGAGGACACGGCGGTGCTCTGCCCAAGCGGGGCAGTCCTGCACCGTATGCTCCACCGTGTCCTCCGGACGATCCTCGCAGTGGTGACACCCAGGCGTTTCTTCCTTCCCTATCAGACACAGGAACCTCCCGAAACTTCCGTGTCCGGTGAGGACCTGCGTCATGCGGTAGGTCAGGACGCCGTGACGCCTATCCAGCCACTCCTCAAAGAGGGGTCTTACCGCCGCGATTGCGGCGTGCCCGGACCTCGGTTGCGACAGTCGCTCCCTCCATACTGCCCTGAGATCGCGCCGGAGCTCTTCCCGCCGCGCCTCGACTTGTCGAGGCAGCGGGGATTCGCCCCGACGCTGCGCCTCCACGCGCCATTCATAGACGCGCTGGAGGGCAGTCGCCTCCAGATCCCAGGGCAGTTGCAGTGTAGCTAATGAAATTGTGTTTTCAGTTTCTGTGTTTATGTTTCACAAGGTTATAAAGGTTTTCTATTATTTTTGTACCATGAATGAAACAATCACATCGGGATATGGATATTCAAGGTTGTGAGTAGAAGCTATGAGCGCAATAGGACGCGTTAAGGCGAAGTTCTCCGATACAAATAAAGTAAATTATCAGGGAAGATATCTGAAGACTTTCGTATGTCACAAGAGTTCATCGAGTGAAATGGTTATCAACGTTGATAAGTGGTTCCTAATCGGTGTCGCGAGCGACTCTCGACTCGCCACATCTGGGTTACTCGTATCATAAATCATAATAATATTAACGAACATTTTGCACTGCGTGTCACACTCACTATGTGCCGAGATTTTTATTGTCTTGTCGCATTTCGTATTGTGTCCATTAATCATGCGATAAAATCTACCGTCACATTTATAAAGCTTTCGTATCATATTAGAAAGTACATTTTTAGAGCTCTCTTTACTTTTCTTCGAAATGACAAATTGCTGGTCTGCTTATCTCGATTATGTATAGCATTTGAACTATTGAAAGTGAAACCGTATATCTTTATAGAAAGTTAATAGACCAATTAACCTAAACAGTATCTACGAATTCTTATTCAGCAAGATGGACGCTATTCTAGAGTGTGTGAAAGATCACGTGATAACATCATCATAAAGCTAGCCTATCACTTCACGTGTCCTCCGCTGACTGTCCTACCTAAGTAGATAGGTCTATAGCGGGTAACATAATGAGTCAGGTCGACGTCACAGCGTAGGATGCCTAGCTTGCGTAACAGTAACTGACCTACATGCATCGTGGGCCGATGCACCCCTCGGCCACTCTGTAACTGGATTACAATGCGGTGCGTTGACTTACTCAAGTAATGAGCCGGTCTCTTCGCAGGGTTGTGTACACATGGCTTTATGTCAAGTTAAAGTAATCGGAATGAGGAAGTCTGCACTGATCTTATTTGTCAACATGCATTTCGAAAAAATGGGACCAAGATATTTTAAACTCTGACCTTTTTGAAATTTTTTTGTCCGATAAATCTTAATTTAAATATCGGAAATACTGCTATCGTTAATTGAATCTTTAAAAAAAACGTATTCGGTTTCGTAAACAAGGAAACGAGCCATTCATTCTATTTACATAGCCTAAATAAATCCGGCCTCAATGGCCTGCAATGCGGTGAAAGGTTATCCAGCCGCCAATTAACACAAATAAAAAAGGAAAAGATTCTTCTGAACTATGAAATTATGACGTCAATCTATTATTTACAGTTCAAGTTTTTATCGAGAGATTAAAGTTTATTTTCATAATGTAGATAAGTTATAATTAATTGGTGCTTCCTACGAAAACATCCAGTTTTGTTAAGCTTTATGTCACGAAAGTCAACATGTTGCAAAATGATTGGCTTCTTCTAAGCCTATTTAAGGCAAAGTTTGATGTTCATTTTTACATTTAATCGAATGAAATATAATCACGTGTTTGTTTCTCCGTTGTTTTCTTTCAGTAAGTAACTAACTTTTATTAAATAAAAGTACACGACGATGCTGTTGTATCAAATTATACTTTACAAGTTTTAATGTAAGCTTTACCATAAACAAATCCGATACAAAATTTTGAACAATGATTAAGAAAGAAATCTTTAAAAACAGAGGTAGAATTACGCCAATATGACTAAACGCGATCAGTAGGTACATTTAAGCAACATTCAAATGTTATAATAGCAATGATGGCAGTTCTTGAAAAGTTTAAGATAATACTGATCTCGGCCTAGCTTCATCGGCGAAATTCGTCCTAAAAGTGATGTAATTACCTTGGTTTAAGAGGATGTAGACTTTGAGGCAGACGTACTCCTCCATCCGGAGCTGGATGCGGCGGAAGACGCAAGTGATCTGCGTCATCTTCTCCACCACAAGCCCCACGTCTAGGCGCAGCTGTTCTAGTGTGATGGGCCGCCCCATGAGGGATGTTAGGCAGTTCTGCAGCGTCCGGAGGTTTGCGTTCACCTGGAGGAAGAGTTAAATTGTCAGTAATTTAAAACTGACGAGGTTTGTAACGGAGATAAAGTTGATGTTTTGTTTTCAACACAGCGTTCCAATTTCATGTCATATATCGGCGTAATTTTCGTTTTAAAAAAAAAAGAAGTATAGTTTTTACTTTTAGATCCAATCAAGAAATACAATCTACAGTTTTTTTTACTTTGACTGCACATCGTTTGTCACATGGTCATATGCGTTTAAACGTCGTTTTCTATATAAACAATAGGTATTATGCATCTCATTTAACGATAAGTAAATGTAAATGAGGCATGTCGTTTGCCAAGGGCTTTTCTTGTTAGTCATATGCCTTATTAGCATATTATAAAACAAACATCGTCTAATAACTAGAAATAGTAGAAATTCTAGTACATGCAAATGTGCAATCATTGCAAACTACTAAAAAACGAATGTATGGATAAAGCACCCAACATAATACGCTACATTTACGTAATATCGAATGCATAAATAAAGAGGAAATGCTCTAGACAATGAAAAATACTTTCTGTATAACTGCCGTTATTATGTTACGGCACCGCGTGTTCTGTTTATGTAACAAATGCAATTCTCAGGTCGCGATTCTGTTTGTTGCATATTGTTCGAGCGAGCAGTATAGATTTGATAATCTATTCCTAGATATATGGAAGATAAATAAATAAAGCCAATTTAATATTACCCAAACAACCACAACACATATTTAAAACGCCTTATTGAATGGTGATTAAATAAAGTTCTAACAGTTGTAAATCTCAAAGGTACGAAATAATAGAATCGTTCAGCGTCTGGTAGAGCACATTAATTGCCCAGAGTAACATAGCTGGTTATGCGGCGAGTGTGCAAACGTCCGAGTGCAACTAGTTGTCTGGCAGCCGCAGCCGGCGACTTTCTACCGCGGTTGCGCAAGCGATGCAGATCACGTAACTGCACTCCGGCGCATGTGCGGAAGTCTCTGGAGCGAATGTGACCTGGAGCGTGCTTGAGCCATATCTAGGGCTCGTTACTCAAATTGTGTTAAAAAAACATCTTTGAGACTTTCGTAACATTTCCTAACGCTATTTATATTTAATTTTGAACTCACCTCTTGCATAAAGTCTTGTTCATGGTCCGACGAGGGCGCGTGCGCATGCTTCCCGTGCATCGCCTGGTATGCGGCCGTCGTCAGTACTGAGATCTCGTGCCACTTCTCCATCAACAGCTTGGAATGTATTTCCATTGGTATTTCCATAATGAATGGTAGTTTCTTCGTCCAAGCTACCATTTTGTGTACGATCGAGTCCCCGATCTTACATAGTTTGTCTCCTATTTCTGAGGTGTCGTGGAGCAAATCTGGTAGATGCCGCACAGTAGCGATGTCTTCCATAGCATCACAATCGATCAGCGCTCGAATCATGTGTAGCGCCCGCTCTAGGGGTACAGCACGATCTCGCGATGATGACACAGCGCTTTCTAACCGTGCTCTTAAATGAACAACCTGGAAGAAAAGGGCAAATATTACAATTAAAGTAAAAACGAATACGGCTGACAAATTTATCTTTTGGTAATGTAACTTACTTCGCTTGGATTTGTTAATGCAGTCTTAAGAATGGTGCCGTTGACCAGGTGTGATGGGATAGGCGGTAAAGGGTCTTTGGGCTTCTCAGGCGGTGACGCTCGACTCGTCGTCGTCGCTGCCTTATTTGCTTTCTTGTGTTTTTTGTATTTGACTTTATATAAATTATAGACGGCACCACTATTTCTTCCACCTGGCATCCGATCTTCTCTTACCGCTGTAAAATAAATTTTGTTAGGAATAGGAAATTAATAACTTTTCTAAATTTTTAGGAATTTGAAGTCGATACACACCTTGTAATACCATTCCTTGTTCGATGCACTTCTTGAATCGGCAATATTGGCATCTATTTCTCTGCGCCTTTGTGATTTCACAGCCACCATCAGCGACACACGTGTATACTCGTCGGTTCTGTACTGTTCGTTTGAAGAAGCCTTTACAACCTTCACAAGTAATAATACCGTAATGAAGACCTGTGGCTTTGTCCTCACAAATCATGCAGATCATGGGTTGCTCATCCTCATCACGTTCCGCCTCAGGTGCGTAAGCACGGAGCTCCGGCCTAGGAGCCAGCGCCAGCGCGCTCGCGCCTGCGACTTGGGACGCGCCCGCGACACTGCCGGCTGCAGCGCTTAGGTTCAGAGCGGTGAGCTGCTGGTGTGCAGGCAGCTGAGACACGTCTCCTGCCCAAAGTAATTCCATATTCAATGGAGGTCCGCGTGGCCGCCTCAGCTCACCACCAAGATTGAGCAGTAATCGCGCCGCTGACTCTTCGCTACATGTAGACGGATCGGGGGTGGGTGGCGTCGGCGTATGAGACGCACTCGCTGCCGGCTCTCCGGTAGATGTAGGTGCCGGTAGGGTCCAAAACATCGTCCGGACTCCACCTGACTCGCCCATGATCACGGCAGGGGTGCCACGCCATTGCGTGGAGCCCCGCGCACCTTGTTTGGGCTCGAGTGGTTGCGGTGGGAAGTGTCCACCAATCAGCTCCGGCTTTACACCGTTAATGCAGGCGGTTGGTGGCCAGGGTCCTGGTGATAGCGAAGTGTGAGAGCCCGGCGGCGGTGGAGCGAGATTGCGTGGCCGGTAATGTTGCGGTGGTTCCGGGGTGCCCTCTAGCTTTACAGAGGATAGCTGAGGTGACGGTGCATCAGATTTATTGCTGGCTGGCGAGCACTCTGCCTTGACAGAGGCTGGGCTGCTCTCGAACTTGATGACGGAGTACGGTGGCGCGGAGCGGATGACGGTGGGGTGGCAAGCTGGGGACGGCGTCGGGGAGCCGCCGCCGTCAAACACGGGCGGCGGATGCGGCGGCGTGCTGCAGCCCGCCTCGGCCATGCGCGGCGACGGCGGTCCGGGGTCCGGCGACGACGTGCTGGTATCGGCGGCCGACTCGCCTGTGGGCAGACGCGGTTTGGTCAACAACGCTGTTTGGCGACCTCTAGTCTTACCGTGATACAAAAAGAACACCATGGACTTTTCTGAAGCGACAAATAGAAACTAGGTGAAATGTCAACGACCGCGCGGCGCGATCGTAGTTAGAGCGCGCGGGGCGCGGCGCGGGGGCGCAGCGCGGGGACGCGACACTGCACTTCCCGACGCCGCCGACTAGATTAGCTAGCCGGTTGCGTCACGATGTGAGCGCCGCCGCTGCCGTCCCGGCCACATTCAAAACTAATCTATTATCTTACGGATGAAGTTTTGGAACTCGTTTTATCATAATGAGGTATGATCGCGTCAAATTATGATTCATACGATTGTAACTAATGAATAGATCTTTAAAATTATAGGTGCAATAAACAATTTATGTAACAGACTATCCGGAATAGATGTGGAAAATGCAGGAAGCATGGATGCGGGTCGCGGCGGTCGCGGAGCGAGCACGAGATGCGGCGGCGTGCGAGGAGAAAGTGAAAGCGGCGCGAGCGCAGATGCGGCGCCCGGAAGCGTTGCGCCTGCGCCCCGCGCACGCCACAAAGGGCTCTACGTCACACAACAATAATGCCTTTTATTATCTCATTATAATATTCATAGATTGGTACACTAGGTATATTAAACTTTTAAATAACCGCAACTTTGGAAATAGCAATGGTCAGTAATACAAGATCAGCTTACAATGTTCTTTGAGACACAGAAATCAATGTGAAGAACAGTGGAGGAAAGAGGGCCGGTATACTTCAAAAATAAATATTGTGCACTGCTTACCTAAGTAAAACTTATGTGAGATACCTGTGCTTAATTCAGTTATGAAATATTCAATGTTGTTGTAATGGTTTATGTCTTATTTAACAAGTATTAAGTATTGATTATTAGAAAGTAAACTATTTCAAAAGTATTCTATCTCACGAACAAGAGCACAAATCCTATGTCAAAGATGTCGTCTGAAGCAGCAATGATAATGATACAACAATATAAGCTTTAGGAAAAACAACTCCATCTCGTGGAACCCCGAATTCTATACTTTGTGCTTAGAAGGAAACCTCTAACTAAATTAAAACATTACCATACATTCTAAACACTAAACTTTACCGACTTTTTATTACTAAATCCATAGGCGTAGTCTTTACACCCTCTCACGTGACTTGGCTTTACATCGCAAACACGGTCAAAAGTCCGATGAATTCAGTAAATGATTTGATATTATTTTAATCACATTATTGTCCACAAGGGTCTTATTGCAAATTTTAAGATAATGATATTGGATAATTTTAGGAGAAAACAATAGTATTGTGATGAATTAATTAACTTCATTTGAGCAAAGGTACGCGGTGGTTGAGCCTGGATAAAGGGACGCGCGGGCGCAAAAAATGCGCGGTTTTGTTTACACGAGGAAAAGTCGCGAAGAAAGTTTTCCACTGTCGGCGGCGCGACGTCGGGCGGCGGGCGCGCGCAGTGAGCCCGACCTACCGCACGAGCGGCAGCCGCGCCCCGCTCCCCGCAGCGCTTCCCGGTCCCTCCCTCCAGCCGCTATTAGGTCACTCAGACGGCCGTGCGTGCGAAGTGCAACCGCACAATGACTAGTGCAACGCGTGCACCGCTCTCGCTTCGAGGACGATCTCTATTTCACTCCGAGTCCTTTGCCACATCATTGGTGGGGACCGATCTTTCTAGCCGCGTGATGCAATAGCTCTAGAGGTTCTAGGTAGACTCACACTAGCGCCTAGATAAACGTCCCGTTCTGATTACTTGTTTATGGTAGTGGTAATGTTGCACATAGCTAGTTTTCCTGTATCTCGTTGCCTATGCGAGCGTTAGGGTTCATTATTTTATGTAACACAGCTCGCATATTGCTGCTAGATCAATCTAAGCTAACGAAGTTTTAGATGTTAAAGAATTGTGGTAGACAGACAACAATACAGACGATTACGTAACCACTAAGTCTTTTATTTCGGGGCGGATGAACGATCGTTCATACGGGCGGTGCAGGCTCGAAGGTCGGCCGCGGTCACTGACATATGGGAAAGTGGGTCACACCCCCTACCCTGTGCCCCTCCCCGCTTCGACCTCCCCGTGGCTCCGCGTGGCCACGTGAGCGCGTCGCGCCGCGCAGCGTCGTGCTGCGCCGTCGCCGGGCCGACTGCCTCCCGACTACGGCGTGCACGTATCAATCATTTCTTACAAGAAAGTTAATTAACTCAATTCATTATGGTCATAGAAGACAACATTAATTTTCGCTAGCATTCTATTACTTCCCTATCATATTTCTTCCGTTTGCCCCAAAATTAGCATCCCTAGTGAACTAATATCAAGTTCAATGAAACATTTTTTGGGTTGTAAAATCATCAAATGTGTCCACTCGCCCTGGTTGGAGCGGAAGCGACTGTCGGGTTCTTATTGACTAAAAATCCACCCTGTTTCTTCAATTGCCCTTTACGTTCCAGAGTCAAGGTAACCTTCTTAAACGGTCCCGCGGTACAATGAAACCCTTACTTCAACATCTGCAAACGTAACAATCTAAATAAGTTCCAGTTTCCAAACGATCCTGAAGGGTTAATAGAATTTTTAACTGACATTATTGAGAGTATGATGGATTGATTTTTGTAGTATCAACATTCGTGAAACCTTCTTAGAGGAACATTCAGAACATTTTGCTTGTGGAAAAGCGAAAAGAAAAACTGAAGGGTGGTACTTTTGTTGTTTAGTACGGATACCAAACAGGGCTATGCAATTTATGAAGAGAAGAAACCCGTATAAATCCCATCATGAGAATGAATCAAAAAATTATCCCAAGTAATCCCAACACAACCACAACTAAGTTAGCCACAATACTAGACAGAATTTATTCAACCCCATGTTTATTCACAACATTGCGATCAGTAATCTTATCAATACGATTGGCCTCCAGCCTCCGATATCAAAGTACCTCTCTCTGGTACTTCAAGTGCAGCTGACCTCGCCTGCGAAAATAGCGTGACGGTACATATAGTTTTACTATTTCAGTTAAATCTGGTATTAATTTATTTACGCTCGGCGTTATCAACGGACCTTCGGTGGTCAGTACAACGACTTTGTGATTAGGAGTTGTGGGTATGTGTAGCTTCTCACAACTGAAATGTTCATGCATTTACCTCGCATATTTATAGGATTTCATAAATACCTATTTTGTTTTTCACCACACGAATCAAATATGTGCCGCGCCATAGCCAACAGGCATTGTTTTAATTATACAAAAGTATTCATAATGTTACAGGAAAGAAGTGCTATTGATTTATTTATAAAACTTTATAGGTTGAATGCACCCTCGTGGTTTTACATGGTCACTACTGATGGTATGCCATGTAAATTTTCTCAAATATCAATTCACAAGTGAGGTTGTGTACTCCGCTTTCATTTGTCTATATAATAACAATCTTTTAAAAAGCAGATATCTGTATAAAACATTCAACGAATATTAATTAGGAAGCTACGACATAAACGTCACCAGGTTACCGTCGCCAGGTATTTACACCCTAACCCATTTTAACAGCAAATTAAACGGCCCGAAACTCATTAGCTATGCACAATTAAGACAGGCCAAAAAACAATTGGTTAGACCGTTATCTCGTTAGTACGTACAAAGCGGTGTGTCACAAATGTGCGTGTGAGGGGCGCGTCACGCGTCGCGATGACGCTCCCCACGCGTCACGCTGCCGTCGCGTCACACCCCACGTGAAGCGCTTTCCACGCTGCCTCGCTGCCTCGGTCCGATACTCCCAATTTGAACCGTTACCCAGATTTAGACGAATAAGAGATAACGGCCCAAAATAGAACAGTTTAATCCTGGATAGAATTATTAGAATTTTAAAACAAGTTTGACGCGCAATGTTTACGCGCGTATAACGAGTAATGTACCGTTTTGATTAGACAGAGTAGGTAACTGATCTTTGCCTATGTATCGCATGTTAAGATAATATATACAGTCCGCAACGAAAACATGGTAGGTAGTAATTTCCTACGTTGTTTTTCAAGTGATTTAAATCACTGAAAGTATTTTTTTATGATAGTTTAACGGACCGTTTGTCTAAGTATGACTTGCTGTAAACCTCGGAGTCTGAAATATCTCTTATAGCACAACAGCAAAGTTTAGACAAAAAGCAATTCATTCCCATTAAAAACTGAATTGCATGATAAATATGGAGACAAAATAAAAGCTCTTAAATCTTTTCGGCACTAGCCCGGGGCATGATGTTACGTTATATGACAGTGAATATCTTTCTCTCATGAGTTATTCATGAGCCACAATAGCAATAATTACAGCACCGGTATTTATTACTTTCACCTTTCGTGGGTTTACGTAAACTTTCTTTATCAGCCAGTGACTTCAATCGCTACGTCACTTCTTACGTAATCATTATGAAGTGGTAAATGCAAAAAATATTTAACATGTTAATTATAATTTTTGCAAGTTCACTGTTTTGTGTGGGAAAAAATGTACCGTGTGATTTTGTGAAGAAAGTAAGAAAATGTGTTGGTGGAATTTTCCGGGGTTTGCCGTGGTTGCATTTATATTTTTTTAAATATTTACAAGTTTATATTTATTTCCCTAAACACAGCCGATTTATTAAATGAAGGTCAAGAGAAAATAAATTGGCAATAGAACAGACCACTGACTTGACGATTACCATTTTAATGAAGCATAGACAAGCGCAGTAGTGTTGCGCTTGAACAATGCCGTCTTGAAGTCAATAAAACAAGTCTTCTTTAAAAAATAATCGTTCTGTGTCGTCTGTTATATTAACGGTAAATAAGATTACGGTGATTATATCCGCTATTCATAATCCGCACGACAGTGACTGTAACTGGTTGAACCGGATCTCGTTTTTGGAAGTTTGTTTTTTTATTATTTTGTAAGTGAAAGTTTGCATTTCTCGGAACCAGTCTCGACTCTCTCACGGCTTGTTATGTTGATCTTGTTACTTAACTTTCAGTGACGATCGTTATCAAACACTAATTTGTTTACGAACATCGTGTTGTGTAATTCGATTATGATAATATCGATTTGAATGGATTTTATTTATGCATTTTCACTGCAATAAAGAGTTTTAGAGTGATGTTTTGTGTTTCGAACATAGTTTTCGTTTTTTTCTTGCAAATTTTTTGGTTTAGTTTATTCATTTATTCTAGAATTTTGGTTATCTATTAAAATTGAGGATTAAAATTGTTGAGAATATTTTTTCACACTGTGCAGTGAAACCATTTTTGAATATTTGTTTAAACAGTATCTTTCAAAAGCAAAAGAAAAATAAGATAAAAAAAAAACAAGAATTCTATGAAAAAATGTATAACGCCCACCCACCATTAGTAAAGTAGCAACACGAGGGTCACGTTTAAATGAAAATGAAATTACTAGTAACAGAAGACTTCACAGCGACAGAAAGTGATAGCGGTCCGTGATCCGCGTCACAACTATGGAAGACATCTCGGCACGAATAACAAGTGCCGTACTGCGAGTACTGCGACCTTACAACTCGCACTTTATCTACGTATTTATTTACAATAACAATCCGTAACGTGTGCTACCGGTTACCGGCCTGTCTGACACCCCTTTGTGTTCCAATGACGCGGGAAATGAGTTCGAATCACTCTATGGTGCTCTTTTTTTATCGGTTGGCAAAGAGGAGATTGTAGAAAGAAACGTAAAAAAATCTGTGCTCTTTTCACCCGACTGCGACTGAAGGAGGGTAAGGTTTTTCTTAAATAAAATATGGCATCGAGAAGGTTACAGATACAAAAAAAATGTCTATGGTGTCCTTTTTAAAATGTACGACAAAAGAAAATTACCAGTTCACTAAACCATTGACAATAAAAAAGCTGTAGGAGTAATAATTCGAATCAATACTTTATTGACGACGTCAATGCCTTTTGGTAAAATAATCATGTCTCATTACAGCTTTTTATAGTCAATCGGAAGGATAAAAAGAATGATCAATATGCATGCTTACCATCGCTACTACATCGGGAGTCAACTTTCCGCCTCTTGAGTTTGAGGTCTTGGAATAGACTCATGTTGTCGAGGTCACACGGGCCGCGGCTGAGTGTCATTATTCCTGTGAACAAATAAAAACAAACATTAATGAATAGAATTAAAAAAAATGTTTTTAAGTTAGCCTCCTGTTAAGCCATAACAGGAGGTTCCAATTTAATTTTTTCTAATTACATTAGAAACTATTATACGTGCAAATCAATTCAATGTTTCATAAAGCTCAGTTGCAATGCTACATGGTTCTTTGGCACAAGAATAAAACACTCGTACGTTTGTTGCAAGCCTCTAAAAACCTTTTTTATATGTGGAAATAAAACTCTTTTTTGAAAAAAAAAATCGTCTTATAAAACTACACAAAAATGTGTAAACTAACTTTTCTATCAGAAGTCGGTGGCACAAAGTCAATGAGAAAAAAAAAAAAATCTTATGTGTGTGATTGCGTAAACAATGCATCTAACAGCAATTATTGAAGATTTCGTTCGATTTTTCCAAGATCTCATCGTCAGATCCTGACCTGATGATCAGGAGACGATGAAGGAAGTAACTTCTTTTTCAAACAAATTTCTTTAGATAATAATTATAATCTTTAAGAAATTGAGTAACTAATACAAAAAATAACATACGGACGAATTGAAAACCTTCTTTTTTTAAGCCGAAAAAAGTCGACGGCAGCGTTAGTTTTAACGGCGGGTACAGTGTATAATTTGAGTATCTTAAAAAAAAACTGTATTCTAATTTTGAACGCAAGATGTCTGCCAAATTTTGCTTTTCAGGCAAAAATTAACGTGGGATTAGTGAAGTGGAATAATGGGATTAGTGGATTAGTGAATGTTTATTTGGAAGAAACATTTATTTTTATAGATTTATGTTGTTTTTAAACATGTTTTTTTTGTTCGCGGAAGTAATTTTCTGAATTAATTATGCTGTTAGATTAGTTTAGGCAAAGGTAACTTACGGCAATCCGGTGACATATCTGGTCTAGACACGTAATACGGTCCAGATATGATGGGATAACGGTCGTGCATCATAAGTGAACTTTATTTATATGCAATTAAATATATTTTCATTTTTCAATGTCAGCCCGGTTCATGGCTGATGTTAACTACGGGCGGAGAGCGCGTGACCCTTGGTTTTATTTAGAAATCTTTTGATTTTCATTCATCTTACGTAGAGTAATTTTTATAGCTCTGATAACGCAGGTAATGGAATTTGTCGTAGATATCGTGCCTACGTATGTTGTGAGGTCATACATGAAAGTGTAAAACATTTCAGCAAGTAAATAAATATTAACTGCGTCGGTCTTTCACACGTCATTGTTTGCGTAACGCGTTTGTTCTATAATATTCGGTGAGTTACGATTATTGTAATTATTAAATTATTATTTTTTATAATTGCGTTAATTCTATTATACATAAAAAAACTGTGAGGATGGATTAATGTTTGTTACTCTTTCACATAAAAGTTACTGAACGGATTTGGATGAAAGGTTTACAGATAATTTTATAACCTGGATTAACATAAAATATCTTTTTTATTCCTGTATGAAGATCTTAGATAATGAGAGATCGATGAATTAGATAATGATGTGATTGTTTAACATGACATCATCATCCCTTATCCCAATTTATTTGGGATTGGCGCAGCATGTTTTCATCTTCACGTGTATGTTTTGTAAGCAGGATAATTAAAAAATGATTGGCATATTGGCTCGAACAACCTGTCAAATGATGTCTTATTTCTTAAAGGCATTTGTGCATAATGACATGCATTACATATTTAAACATACTAATTTATTCATTGTGACGAAATTGTCGTCACGAAAATCATGACCGATTAATGTATATCGTAGACAATCGATTTCAATCGATATAGGAATTCGCAACATCATTACGTATCTTTGTGCATACATGTATATTTTATATATTACACATAAATACTATGTACTAATGTATGTACGTACACGTGACAGGTCAACGGACAGTATTCATCGTGCGTGTCACATAGAAAAAATCGACAATAATTTTATCAAAATAGGTTCTTTAACCTCGGTTTTAAAATACACGAGTTCATATATCTCCACGCTGTTGATAAATTTTGTTCATGAATGCAATGGTGGGCTTCAATGATACCATTACGTCATCAGATACGGACTGGACTTGTGTACGATTTCAATTTCAAATAGGAACCTAATATTTGACCGTGATATCTTGTTTTAAAATATTTTGTACCAGGAAACTTTACCTGATAGAAAAATATATATAAGTCTAGTAATATTATTTGTGTCAATCACGGTTATTAAACTTTAATATTTTTTTCACAACAATATCATTGCGTGACTACATTGAACATTAAAGTGTTGTGCGTATTTGTAAACTAGTGCTGTAACAT
Organism: Agrotis puta; assembly: GCA_943136025.2. Taxonomy (NCBI): domain Eukaryota; kingdom Metazoa; phylum Arthropoda; class Insecta; order Lepidoptera; family Noctuidae; genus Agrotis; species Agrotis puta. Next base: position 14,275,426 of record OW964169.2, on the reverse strand, counting down.
TGACGTAGAAAAGTTGAAACGTACGAGAAAAATACTCGTAAAAATATTTATAGCGCACACACCGGTGCGTGCTCGTGATAAGAGATTGACTCATTCAAACGTCACTTCACAGTTTAATGATAGAGATTGGAACAATGTACCGTGGCATAGCAACGATTATCCAGATTTCTTATAAAAAATCTATCTAATCGAATGTATAACAGTTGCATGCGTATTTAACGATGACGTAAGTGCTTGTGCAACGATCGCTCTTTCAAAGCAAGTCACACACATGCTTATTTTCTAAGTTCGTACCTGTCTGAGTATTTGTTAAATACACAGACAGCATCGCAAATTCATCGAGACAACAAAACACTTGAACATCCTCAGATATTCTAATAGCCATTACGTCAAAGATAGAAATAAGTTAGTCGCCACGTATTTTTATCGAAACGAATCTAGCAAATTAATTTTGAATCACAGTCGAGTGCAATGTTCTTTGAAACTATTTTGTCAACATAAACGAACTCTAGACTCTCAAATAAACTGGAATGAGTCAAAGACCTTGATAGTGACGTGTAAATGAGTCAATAAAATTATCCGCGGATTCGGCGCAGGCGACGAGTCGTTTGCGAGCTTTTGGCGAGGCCGCGAGCTTTGACTTCCGTGGACATATAGGAAATACATACTTATAACTTTATTGCCTTTAAACAAATATACGATGTTATAAAATGATGATAAATTGACTTTAAATAACCTTCTGTGGGTCGAGATAAACCGAGATTGGAAATACAATTTTACAAATTGAGTTGTCTGAATCGAATTTAATGTGCGGGTTCTACTAAAATCAATTCTTGTTGCTATACTTCTTTAGCCTTAGATCACGTTTGGGGAAGCGGAAGTATATTAGTGTGCTTTTTAAAGGTGTGTGCATGGGTTGGCCAGTAAACTTTAAATTACGATATGAATTAAATTCAGCTAGCAGACACTAATAATTCGTATTTACATTTACAAATTTGAGAAATAATATTTAGGTACCTAAGACTTTAAAAATACAATTTGCGAAAACCGTAAACAGTTTACATAACCATTGTTAACTCTTAAAAAACTTCTCATACATAATCATCTACGTAGGCTTTTTCCCAACTTTGTTGGGATTGGCTTCCAGTCTGGCCGGCCGGATGCAGCTGAATATCAGTAGGTATTTTACTTGGAGCCACTGCCTCTGACCTCCGCAGGCCAGATCGAGTAACTGGCTAATACAATACCTAACCCCGGTAAACACTCATCAGACAATATTTCCTAATTTTCGATTAACCTTTTCTTACTACTAAGCAAATCTACACCCAAACATTTAATCACAAGAATAAATTACCAAGCGAATTAAACCAATAAATCATATAATAATTTGACTACGGCTGAGTTGTTTGACTACGTCTGTCCAACAGAATCAATATTCATAAATGCGTATAGATAAAGGGATAATAGAATTGGTTGATCTTGAACGCAGCCTAAAGCAAGATCACACGGAAGCGCACGTGCGTCCCCGCACAGGGTCGGTCACTTGACCGCTCGTCTGTTCGGGCTTTGTTTAATTGCATTCATTATTGTTGCTCATTAAATAATACGGAGGTACGTTCACACTTGTGTCCTCGGGACGCGGTCGCCGTCGAACTGTTGGAATTTGAGAACTATGCGCGGTTTATTCAATTGTTTTTGCTTAAAATTTCATGTGGTAAAAGGCAAATAAAAGCTGAATAGAAATAAAAAGAAGAACGTTTATTGTACTATAAGCTGGTACATTCTTCATAACGCTGTTTAAAGAAAATACCATGGAATGATACCAGCTGGCCGTATTATCATTAAAAGCAATCTTTCGCAGACGATTTCCACTATAATATGACAAAGTTATTATTAATATACGATATTACACGCTTCAGATTACAAAGCTAAGCACGCATAATGAGCTGAGGTCGTGGAAATCATTTTAAAGGACAGAAGGTATTTCCTACTAACCAAGGCTGGTGCAAATTAAGGGTCTGATAAACACATGTACTGACCGAAAGCAGTGTACTACTTGACGGCCGGAAGTGCTGTGACCTCTGCCGCGGTCGCCCGCTTATCGCCTACGGTTCCGTTATTAGGGTTCCGTCTTTTTAGGCAATTACACCTACGAGCGATTTCAAAGCACCTATATACTTGTAGCAAAGAAATGGATACAGCGAGTAATGTTGGTACATTACATTTGTTTAGTTTAGGACTACAATTTAGTACAACCGACCTACATTTTGTACTAGCCCAAGCTATTTATGAACTCACAGTGAGGCAGGTTCATTGGAACTACTAATATATTTTCCACGTCCGCGAAATGTAAACATTATGGTTTGCGGAACGAAATAATCTATGAACGTATTTGTTTAGAAGTTTATTGTACAATATTCAGAAAAGTAGATATAAATCATTTTCAAAAGCAAATATGTATAATGTTGAAGGCAATCGGCTCGCCCCGTATTACAATGGACTTTAACAATATTGGCGAAATGTGGGTTTTAATATTATTAAGCGTGATATTTGTGAATATTTAAAGGAATTCCGCCTTGTCTTCGAATTGTCGGCACGAACTAAAGATAAAACATTTAAGACAAGATTATGTTAAACGTACCTAACGATGTACTTACAAACACCGATTTAATCATAAAAATTCCTCTTGAAAGCTCAATGAGCGTTTTGGCAACGCGCCACGTGATTGAACAAAATGTTTACTAAACCATAAAGAGTATCGTTTTTTCAGTTTACAGTACATCGGTGCAATGCACTTCTTGTTAGTGTTCGTCTGTTTACTCTTGATGAGAAAGTGCAGCACTATAAATTCATATAAGACAGAGCTAACAACGAGAGTATGGAAAGACTCTTCATTTTCTTTTGAAGCAACTGTATTGATTGATTGGGTATAATTTTGGATTAGAACGAAAAACTGTTTTGTAGACACTCAAATAGAATCTCTTCTCTCATTTCACTCCTATTTGTGATCGAAGTTTCACTCAACCTAATTTCTTTTAAACTAACATCTAGACATTTCCTAACCGTGTTTCGCTAAGTTTAGATGACGTCACAAGTTCTGAAGATTGTTTAGTCGAATGGACGTAGAATGTATCAAGCCAGGCTCGTGTGAATGTTGTAAGTTGTCAAGGTTGCTTGTACTAACTGGTAGTTCTTCTTGCATCATGCCAGTTTTAGCGCGGCTTGGTGTATTCGGAAAATGTTAGTCACAGTTGTAATGATCTGATTGCTAAGTCCAAAATTATTCCGTTTATTTAAACTTGTTTGAAGAATAATGTGATAATTTTAAAGAAATAGGAATAAACGGAATTATTTCAGTAGATCACTAAAGAATATCAGTGACGTACTCGTATTTACTGTGTGCCATGTTTATACACTATGATATATTTCTACACCTCCGATATAAATTAACTGTCAAAAAGACTGATGTTGTGCGAAAAAGTAAGTTAGTTCGAGTTATATTTAGTCAAATAAATGATATCACCATTGCTGTGCAAAAAGCGTGAAGACCATAGTATTTCCGAAACATTGTGGTTATCCGACCGATTTGTGTGGGTAGTTCGGTTCTAATAAAAGAATAGTTAAGATGTACATCTTGTGTTGTGAGTGTTATGTGTCAGGAAGTGGTCGAATGGTTCCGGTCGCAATGTCAGTGTCACCGGCGAGGTCGGCTGCCCGATTCGGCGCCAACGACCGTCCGAACGCAGCTCGGCTCGAGTGCCCAAGTGAACGGACTGCGTGTACGCATGATCCTTGGACACCTCAGGGCTGTGAGGTAACACCGGTAGCTTGTACGAGCTTTTATACTCGGATCTTATTTCCGAACGGTTTAATCGGGTACTTACAAATGCATTCATTTTAGTTTTTTAGCAAACATTAGCATACCTAATTTCAACTAACGTTTCTAAGCATTTTCGTTTAAAATGTACGAGTAGAATAGGTAAAATGTCTACAGCTACACCGACAGGGCAATGACCTTAAAGGTTTAAAGGTGTCAACGGTATAACTTTAAACGGACTTCCGCTTTGCCGTTTTTACTTCAGCTGGCTTTTTTCGATGTCTTTATAACGTGCTGATATGAAAAAAAAAAGATATGGCTTCTAGTTTATTTTATAATTTTTATATTAGAATTTAAGAAAAACTGACATGATCTTTATACTTATTACAAAACAATAACTTTTGGATACAAAGCATAGCATTTACTCCCATATTATATTTTGGATCTTTTGGCTGATGAATTCAACAAACAACTGAATAATTGGATACACATTGCTTGAAGTACGTAATTCAGATACCTCGTAGACTGAACGCCTTTTCCTTCTTTTCACACAATAAGGTCCGTACATTATTTATTTCGTCTTCATCAAAACCGATCACAATAGTACATGTATTTTGGGGCCCCAATGCTGGGGCCTCTCTCACGGCCTCTTGCGCAGACGCCTTGACATTCAGGCTGTGTTGCGCGTGCACTCATAGCTAATACGTTTTATTTTTGAGCAGACACTTCCGATCCGATGATTTCCTATTTATTATTTTGGGCTATTGCCTAATTTTTAAGTTGATAATTTTTTTGATCAAGTTTATTTCTCTTTTACTCGTATCGTGGGACGTTTTTCGTGGTGTTCGAATTGTCGTATAATGTAGTGACAAAAGTATAATGAGCCAAAAAAAGGATATTGGCTCAGCTAAACTAATAATAGTGCGTGTGTGAGTATTGTACCGCCTAATTTTTCATTTGTATAGAAATACTTTAAATGACTCTTCTGCCGACCGGAAATAAAATGTCAGATTCGTTCTGTTTCATGACTAAATAATTACAGCTGCACAGGCCGATCTTCCAGGTTAAGCCGCGATTGCCGAGGTTGGTCTGTAGATGGATGACCATCTGTCATGGCGATTCCTCTATGCCTCGGAAAGCACGTAAACCTTTGACAGTCGTCAATCACAGTCAGAAGCTTGAAAGTCTGACTATCAGTCTTATCATGGGGTATCGTATTACCCAGTTACTAGGTTGTGGAGGTTCGATAGGCAATCGCTCCATGTAAAACTGTGATATCCAGCTGCATCTGCCTCGACTGAAAGCCGACCCCAGTACAGTTGGGAAAAGGCTAGGCAGAGGATTCGTTCTGACTCAAATCTACTCCTTTTTTTTATCGTGGTAAAATCATCAAATGAGTCCTCCCACCCAGGGCAGGGCGGGAGGGACTTTCAGACTTGTACTGACTAAAATCCACGGTGTCCTTCACTAGCCCTTTATGTACCGGGGTCACGGTAATGGGTAAGTCCCGCGACCAACTCAAACCTACTCCTTAGTTATTTTAATTGCTCTTTGCTTTCTAAGGAGATATTCTCGTAAGCTCGGCAGACATTTAACTAGATCGTGCCCTGTCAGTTATGCTGACTCGGGTCTGGTCCTCTGCAGACGGTGAGCTACGCATTGCTCGCCGTCCATAAGTCTGCGCTTGTGCACCTTTCCGGCCTTAACGATACAGGAAAGTAATAATTATCAAAATCTATAAGTTTCTGTAATCTTGAATTTTAATTTCAATTTGTATATTTTAAGCTCTGGTATGTTCCGTAGTTCCGTGTTTCCGTATACAAAAAATGCACCTACAAGATCGGAAACTTGAGATTCCATTGCTAAGGTCACGTACCATAAAACATACTCTGCGTAGCATTCGATAGTTTTATGGGTACAGCCATAGTACACACGTTTAGGGTCAATTCACACCGAGACGTGATGATACGTGATGAGACGCGATGTGACGTGACGATACTGGAAATGTGTATCTTTTCGTGTAGTCAATAAAATAAGTTTTTGAGTAGCTATTAAAAGGTGAGTGCAGCGCCGCGCTACGTCTAGTCATCGGTGTAATGTGTATCTTTTTGTGTAGTAAATAAAGTTGGATTTTAAGTCACTCTATTGAAATGTGCGCGCAGCGTCGCGTCTCGGTTAGTATTTTTAAGTCAGTAATACTTCATTGTTTTTTTTTAAATCTCGTTTCTGCTATAAGCTATAGGACTATAAGCAGACTAACTGACTGAATAAGGCTAAAATACCATTGTCTTGTGTGTTTTCAGAGCACATTTCTCTTTATCATATTTCGTTGTAAGGGAACAGTGTATAAGAAGTGGGACGCGATAGTAACGTAGCGCAAGCGCCAACAGGACGTCATTTGTGCGTTTGCGCTTGCGCTATGTTAGTGTTGTGTTAACTTTGCCTTAAGCGTGTATTAGTATTAGTCTTATACACTGTTCCCCTATGACAAAGTTTTAAATCTGGCCCGAATGAGTATACTGACTCTCGGCTTTATTTGTGTTTATCTAAACACGTGCATAAATATCCATGGAGGCCTTCTCAAGTAAGTTTACTTCCCCACATGCTTGTCTTTATACGTGTTATCTCCGACTACATGGAGCGCAACGAATATAAATACATATGTATTCTAATTAGTGAACAATAGCGTTTTTTGACAGGCGAACTAACGCACCTATTATTATTGAAACTCGACAACGTCCTCCCACTACAATGCTTTGAAAGGAAGCAGTGACATTCTGTACCTTTTCGCTTTCACCGCATTGGAAAGTGAGCGTAAAAAACGTATTTCGGCAACGGCAAAATGGCGGGAGATCAACAACCTCACCGACTCATAGAGCATAGACAAAGGGCGGCCATATTGTAACGAAAGTAAAAGTAGCCGGTCATAGACTATGAAGTCACGTTTGTGATCCACGAAATGATTTGGGAATGTCATGGTTACCGTTCAATGGTAAAACGGCGCTTCTTTTGTTTTGCAACACTCTATACTGAATTATTTTTTTATACTGTTTCAGAAACTGGTGTTTGCTCAATAAGACATTGAGCCAGTAACACGGTTATGGTTGTGTGTGCAGTTATAGGTGTTATTGGTTTCGATACAAAGTTCATATTGGCGTGCAAGCCATATATACAGGAAGTAGTTTCCAAAAATACTTTTATGAAAATTCGTAACTATGTCCGTCTATTGTAAGATATTCCTCCCTATTTTAACTACATTGTACAAATGTCTAAACTATCGCAGAGTCAATGGATTTTAAGTTCATTGAACTTTGAAATTTTTCCTCAGTTATGGGTGCACTAACAAACATTGAAACTCACATACAGTCAGACCTGGAACAGGTACTTGTATCATATATCATACAAATATTTGTTCCGTGCGGGAATCGGACCCGCGATACGCAGCGCAGTCGGGCGCACGGCAACTGCGCTAATCCTGCTGTATATTTAAAATAATATTGTCCATATTAATCATACATAATTAATGAACATAAGGCATCTAATAAATTTCACGTAAAATATACTCTATTCACATTCATCATCATCAGCCTATAAATTTTCCCATCGCTGGGACTAAGGCCTCCTCCCTGTGAGATTGAGTGGGCCATAATCCACCACGCGGGCCCAGTGCGGGTTGGTAGATGTCACATGTCTTCGAAGTTTTGGTTCTAGGACGTGCCGGTTTCGTTACAATGTTTTTATCTATTTTTTTACATTTTTAAACTTTTTTTATTCAGTAATTAAAAGGTAATAATTTACATTTATATACAGTACATAATTAATATTTGATTTAATTGTACAAATACATAAATATTAACTAAACTCTAGAAATATAAAAATACTAAATTCAATAAAACTAAACTATTATAGAGCATCGAAAAATTCATCCTCAACGCTGTCAGCTGGTAATGTGCCCAAGAGACTGGCTTTGCCTCTTTGTATGGCAATACTATTTATTTACATTAAATTATATTTTTCATATTAGAAGCCGTTCGTCGTCATTATTACCCGTAGAATAAATTTTGTAAGAGAAAAAAAAATATGGTCGTTCACATACACGTCTACTCCAAAAACCTTTTAAAACAACTTATTTCAAGTTTAAAACTATTTTTTACGTTAGAAAGACAAAACCTTTTTCCAGTTAAAGTTATAAACTTATCTGAGAATTCACTTCGTAGCAAGTTCGTAGCAGGGTCTACGAGATTTGATGCTTTATAAAATAAGTTATATTATTATGAATCTAGCAGCATTCGCTAACTAGTTTCATTATTTCAGAGTAATTAAGTTGTCTACGATTGTATTTTGGTATTAGTGAAATTGTACGTTGCAAAAAATATCGTACTAATAAAATTAAAAAAATAAATGGGTTATAGAAACATACATACATTCTAATATATTAAAAAAACAGTTATAACGTGGAATATTAACAAACAGTTACACCAAAATGATAGATGAGTAATTATTTCTAATTAATTAAACTACTTACAAAATACATTTAAAATGATGTAGCTCGTAGCGCGTAGCAAAGTGCTACGAGACTGTCATTCCTTCACCTGGTATACGCGTATCCCAATGTAGTTTAGTTTGATTAGTATTATTGTAATATCATATTAGTAACATGTATGAGGATACAAACTATTTACGAGATGTTCATTGTTAGTATTATTATCGTATAAGATTTTTTAATGGTTTATTTTTATGGTTGCTTCTTGGACGTGTTTGTTAATTTTTGTATTATTTTTTTGCGATGTGGGGTCAGGGTGATGTTTTGCTTTATAATCACAATATTTACCCATTGTGGAGGTCATCGTCTGCAGTTGGTGCGCGTGAGTGGAGGCGTCCAGCGCCTCGTCAGGCCGTAGCCTGTCGCCTGCCGACAGCTTGCTTAGCGCATCAACACGCACATCACACGAAGAACCACCTTGTTCCGAATTCACCGATCACCTTTTTAAATTACGTCTCCGAAAATTTTTGGACACACCAACTCTCAGCATAGTTTTTCAACGCAAGCACTAGACACGTTCAGCATGCAGAGTCCGGAGCACTTCCTGCGGAGCGAACACTTTAGGGTTGCGCGGGCGCGGGTCGCAGGCGCGTCGCGGTTGTCTGCGCACTCTCCGAACCTCTCGATTCGGCAAAATCACGATAACGACTGCGCGCGAATGTCGTCATGTCGAAATTCGAAACACTTTCACCTAAATATTCCGCCTCCGTTTCGGCGGACGCGGGCGTCGCTCTCGGCGCTCACGCACACACCGCTCACTCTGTCAGTGCTCAATTACGTACGCTGTAAAAATTGCGTCAGTGTTTTTCGTAGCCGACCTTAACTCGACGAGTACACTGCCGAAATATAGTTATCTCTGTCTGGTACTCATTCACCGTTACGCGAAGAGTTTTTTGTTTCATTTTTTTTATCTGGCCGTTTCGTCCATGGACGCGCGTGTGAGTGTGCGGATTTCGATAGCGGGGTCGTTGACCCGCCGAAAAGGGATTCGGTATGGTTAGTGGCGATGTTTCAGTACTGACTAGGATGGACCGCGGTAACGTCGATGGGTGCGAGGCGCGGCGAGGAAGTATAGCGTGTGTGGTCTGATGGCGGGTACTGTAATGGTCGCCAGCGCATAAGTAGGTCAGCCGCACGCGCACGCGCGGTTCCTCATGACCGCGCAACGACCGCTTCACACACTAAAACAATTGTTTTCACAGTTTTACGAATGCGATCGATCATTTAATTTATTTACCTTAGAATAACAAATACACCAAATGTCACGCAAAATTACAGTCGCAAAAACGATTAAGATCGAAAATGGAATTTTTCAAGATTTTGCAACAATGACCTTGTAATTACCTCCTTAATACAAAGTGCAAAATTTCTACAGTTGAAAAGAGACTTGGTATTCAGTATTTCGAAAGAAACTTGTTTGGGGGTTACCGACATTGACTGTTGATAATGTGTTATTTATTCAGCTATCAAGAATGGTTTAATTGTAGTCATGACAATGCATAGCCTAGTTAGCCTTAGTTTTTGTCTGAAAGGTTAGCCGGGCCGATGGCACACTTATGTGTCGGGTTACATTAAAAGTGAGTTCATTCGCATCGACCGCTATTCATCAGTATCTAGATTACGGTTTTGATTCATTGTTGGAACAAAGTGCTGAGTGCTACTAATAACACACACGCAAAAAATCTAAGCGTGTGTGAAAATTGAAAGTGTTTGTTCTTTTAGATATTAAGTAACTTGAAAAGACTTGGACTAACCATCTTCAAATATCGAAATGTTCAGACAAAGACTCCTATAGTTCGTATGTGAGGTAGCATCATAAGATGATATGATCACACTATTATCGGGTGTTGCAAAAACTTGTTAGATATTGCAATAGCGAATTACTTAATAGTGATGGGTAGCCCGTTACCTTCAGGTGGTTTAAAGATGTATGCAGCAACTAACACTGTTCTATATCATTATCGTTTATTTTGTGGTGTGATACTAATGCATGTAATTTATATTCACTCTGAGGAAAAAGGAAGACGTATTGCGAATTACAAAAAAAAAAAGTTACCAAATTCCTAGGAGTTTTTTCTCGACAACCATAAAAGTTATAAGTACGTAAAACATACGTCCTCATTTTTACTAAAATAACTTGCAGATTCGAAAGTTTTTCAGCTTCAGTTACAAAACTTTGCGCTTTTACGATGCTTCTTGGTTTAATTTCAGTTTGTTATGCCAGTAATACCATGCCAGCAATTTCTCTTCACGTATTTTGAAACGGACCAATTCGTCTGATCCATATCCGATGGGATTCTACGTACACATGAATCACTCAGCCAGCGAGTCAGTGCGATCCCTGCCAACTACTCGTAACATTAAAAATAAAAGATATTTAAATAAGATTGACAACATGTCATGCGGTTTGCTGCGACCATGTGCTGCTGGTATGCGTTCGAAGTCAGGTAGCCGCGGTATATTTAGCCAGGACCGACCGAAACTGGGTTAACTATTCTCCCGAGAAAACACGGCCACTCGAAATATTGACGCAACGCGCTATGTATGGTTGGCCTATCTGAAGAATGGGTGAAAGCGAGCTGGACCGCATAACCCCATTCTTGGCGCTGCGAAAACAGGAAGTCCTGCAATATTCGACACCATACGTTATATTTCTGGGAAACGCGTCTGTTTAATTTCTGAACTATATTTAGTGACAATGAATTTTTCATGGGCTGTTAATCTGTTATGTAGCTTTATGAGTCAGTGCGTCCGACTTAGATGTCATTAGACACACACGATTTAGTTGAAGGCATTTATAATGATGTGTTTTACGGGACACTACGTCAGTGGGGGTTATTAACTTATAGTTTGTAAACCATATGAAGTTTATAACGTCAAAGTATGTTTTGTTAGAGCTAATCTTATGAGCCTACGTGGACGACACACACAGCTTATCAACAGATTTCGAACAACTCGGGTCATTGTGCACCCCCAATTTTTTTTCACATAATAATCCAACTATCTATAGATAAAAATATCTGTAGTCTGCGATCTACTTTACTGAAATAATGTCATATACCGACTGAAAGATAAACTTTAATACAATAAATAAACAAAGCAGACACTAAGACAGACTATGGATTTAGGTATTTATTCATATAGACGCTGAGGTGTATTGATGACAAACAAGTCTACAGATAATATTTTCAGGCAACGTGACAAACTTTCAGTGAATGTTATCTATACCAGAACTACAGGTGTATCAAGCCTTGCCCAAATTTTTAGATTGAACAAATATTTGACTTTGATATTAGAGAAAGAATTCTGCTCAAGTTATCTTTGACAAACTGACATTCTTTGTTGTATTTTGTGTTGAAGAGTTTACAATAAGGTTTCGCAACTGCATTACAGAATTGAACATTTCGTTCCCATCGTTTGAAATGTTTATCAGTTGTTTAGCGAGGCGTATCGACGAATTCATTGTATCGATACGATGGATGTGGTGGATGTTTTTCACACGCTTCGCCGAGACTAGGTGATCTAGTTGAAGTTGAACGACCTACCTTAAGCGGCACCCAGTAATCTAATATATTTCGTCAAAATATATAGAAACAACCAAAATCTCGAGTCATTGTTTGATAAGACCCACTGGTTGTTGATAAAATTGTTTTTTATAGTTATGACGACAGTTCACGAAACGAACGTAAATGGAAATATGGTGATCGCATGTTTATTTTCTGGGACACCTGTTCTTATCTATAAAATCAGAATTCAAGAAATGCGTATTGCGAGCAATGTTGTTTACCTACAAACAAACGTGAAGTGAATAATAAATATTGTCGTAATTCGAATCCAGAGTTGACAGTCGGTCGCGGGACCAAGGGATTACCGTGACCCCGGTACGTAAAGGGCTATTGAAGGACACCGTGGATTTTAGTCAGTACAAGTCTGACAGTCTCTCCCGCCCTGCCCTGGGTGGGAGGACTCATTTGATGATTTTACCACGATAAAAAAAAAAAAAAAGAGTTGACAGTCGATTATTTTCATGGGCTATTTGTAAACAATATTGTTTTGGAAATCATCGGTACCTATATTTAATTTTCTGTATTTATTATTCTTCTATTAAACAGAAGATTTAATGAATAAAGTCTACGCGCTTGTAATGGAATCTATACAAGCACGTAGACTACCTGACCGATTATAGTACCTAAACTGATGTGTTGTTCTGATCTTTTTATGTATCAGTCGTTGGTTGTAACGTTCCTTTAGTGACAATCCGAATTCTGCCGAGTAGCGCGATAACGGTGTGAATGACCTCACTCATTGGTAAACATCGCGACAAAGCGTACCTAATTGAGTCTACTTTAACATTTCCTCGTTCTTAATTTTATTTTGTTAATTGTAAACAACTGGCCGTGACAGACCACGAAAAATATGTTTAAACATTGTGTTTTGTACTCAGTGTATTGTACTACATTTGTAGTATTTTGTTGTTAAACTTTTAATTCTACCTCGATTGAATTATAATTTTAACTTTACAAAAATACTAAAGTAACGTTACTGCCGTCTTTTGTTTCATTCAGCAATATACGCGCACTATTTTTTATGTTTTTATACGCTACTTTGAACATTAGGTAACGACAGATCAGCTTTATTATCATTTAAACGGGATATTTACCATGTTTATTATCATTCAGTGCATCAGTGCCAAAAAATAGAAAACTCAAAACAAATAATTAACTTGGTAAAAGTTACGTTTTACATTTTAATGATAGTGTTGATGATCATATCCGTTTAAAAAATACTTCATTATATTTCAGAAAAATATCATATTATTGTAATTTTAAAGAATGTTATGAGCTATTCAAATTTGTCCGTACAAAAATTTCGAGAACGGCAGCTTGGAAGTGTAAAAGTAAAACTGCGTCAATTTAACAATGAACAATAGTTATGTCAATGACACTTATCATCACCATTGTTATAAATTTTGGCTAGCCAGTCCAACCGGACCTGCAATATGTCCAACATTGCCAAAAATACATGTATGCATTTATACAGATGTTATCAGTTTTGAAAGAAAGTCTTGATAAGTGCCACGTACCTAAATATGCTTTCATAAATGTTATTATAAAACTCCATTTAAATTTACGAGGTCTCTAATTTCGAAATCCATCTTATTTCACAGATAACTTATTTACATAGCTCATAGAAACTACTAGAGTTGAATGTCAATGGCATGAAATTTTACGAGTGGTTTAATATACGCGAAATTGTTTAAATGACCCTAACCTAACAATGAATGTGTTATGCGTAGAGATTTCTAATGTAAATAGTCAGCCTACTAATTGTTGTCCTAATAAAAAGGAGGATTACTGACGACATGCGTCACTGATTTGATGACACATGTTGTGACAGTTATTAGGAATCAACACTGACAGTGGCATGCTTCCTATTACATAAGAGCACGTCGACGGAGGCCCGGCGCCCGCGCACCATCGTCGCGAGGCCTCGCTGCGGAGCCTAGTTTCACAATCGCAACGCTCAGCCACCGCAGCCGTTTTCACTTTTTCGCTGTCAAGAACGAACGCTAACGATAAACAAACTAACGTTTTGGCCGTCACTGCCAAACTATAAATTAAATACAATATGTCAAAACTACCGGCTCATGCCAAATGATTTCGACATCTAATGCTTTGGGTCTGAGTTCAAATTGCATTCAAATAACCGAGTAACCTACGATAGACTTCACTGTGCACATCGTGGTTTGAATAGCGAATCATAAGGTCTTTATTCGCGACTATACAAGCGTAATTTGAACCTTATTTCTGGGGCTTAGTATTCAAAATAAAGTAGTGCGAAATACAATAAACGCTGTTATGTTACACAAGGTTCGGTGGTAGAAATACCGAGGCTGTTCATTGACCTTTTTAGCCACATAACACTAGCGAAACAAAAGACGAATTTTATTAGATATAAAGAGGAACCTTGATCTGCAATACTCTGCCTCGTTGTGAAATAAGAAAACCATTTTTGATGAGAATCTATTAATACCCATAAAAAAATAATAAACTTTGTAAATTCAGTTACATCCATAAATCGTAGAACTTTTTGATATGAGAGCACTGTCATTGAAAAAGCCTTCACCGAATGACTTCTCAGTCAATGAGATGAGAAAGATCGGCGTAGCATCTAGTTCGTAGCAGCGTAGCTCGTAGCACAATTTTCGTAGACCTCTCAAGTTTACATACATGACATTGGTAAATACTTACTAACTTTGATAGTTATTGCAAAATCAGTTCGCTACAAGTATTTATACCGTGAAAACATCTCAGTTTTGTTACTTAACATTTTGAAATTTGTTACGAATTAAATGTACAGGTCGTTTGACCTCCACCTTCCATTAGTAAACGTTTGCAGTGCTGTGAATGCACTATTATTAACAGATCATGTTGGTTAGAGGCCCAACAAAAATGGTAAACAAGAGTGTGTTCAGTGAAGTTGATCGGCACCACGGCATTGTGTGGGATCTAAGACTGCGTAGCTGTCATAACAATTGTAAAGGCTGACATTGCCTCTCACCGGGCCACGTAACACCGAGTTACGTAAAAGGTCTTTACCCTTGTTTATTTGGGACAGCTATATCTTAGAGATGTTTTAATTTACGAGTATTAGCACTTGCCTCATTGAGTAACTTCATACAATACCACATATCACCGCCGATCGCGGGACATCACTTTACAATTTATGTTTGAGTAATATGTCGGAGCTTTTAGCAGTTTGTTGACGACTCACAGTTTACTTTGTGTTTGCGAAAGATGACTTTCGAAGATCAGACGGTAGGGTGTGGCTCTTAATAAGAAAAAACATAATTTATTGTTCTCTGACACCTTTAATTGATATCAATAAATATCAAAATCCATTTGTCTCAATAGAAATGATTAGATTGTGTTCATTAATGTAACTGTTGTTGAAATCATAATCGTTAATCTTAAAGCCCAGTTTAATTATGCGTAGGAGTGTTTTTAAGAATAAACATTTGAATTGTCATACAGTTTTCTGCTATACATATTTACTTAAACTTTCACGTACAATTTTCGTACATAAGGCAGACTTAATGCCGCAAGGCATTATCTACCAGTCAACATTTGGGTGAAATGGAGAAGCAGCTGGAATAGGTACAAAAGTACAATACGAAACAATTAAAATTACTGCATCTAACTATGGTTATTCATACATAATATACGAATACATATGAAAATACATACCTATATTAAATATACATACATAATATATGATAAATAAATTTTAAAGATTATTAATAAAATATATAACATAAATAAAGTGCGATGATATAAGTTATAGTTATACTTTTAACTTTATTTTTATAACGTTAATTAGAAACTCGTACTTGTCAATTGCCGTCATTATTCTTGCGTAAATAGCCTTAATATGGATTTAATAAGTAAAAAACAGAAAAAAATACTCCGTTCAATTAGTAACTGCGCTTGCGGCTAACAAACACGATTTCGCAAAAAAAAAATGTCTAGACTGCAATCCTAGATTATAGTTTGAAAGAACGTATTGTATAATAGTTAGTTAAAGAGAAGACAGTTTCTAATATCAAAACAAGTTGTTACTGGCTTTTAGAAACTTAACGAATAAAGATCTTTCAATGTGTTTATTCAACTTAGTTTGAATTTATGTAGATATGCATGAGCAGAAAATGATTTTACTTCCAACAACAAATCAACAAATTTTTAGTTCGTTATTGACGTTGAATATGTTAACCAAGTACCAAATGTGATACAACAAAAACAGTTCGGAAATTAAGGAAATACAAAGATTTTTGGCTCTAGCAACGCGATAACCACTGTTAGCATTATGTTCTTCGTCCAAACATTCCTACATGTCTAATGCAGGTAGTGATCAGTGCGGGCAGTAATGTTACCCTTAACAATGCACGTGTGCTTACACTTTCGCAAGTGCCGTCGACGGACAGTGCATCCTTGCGTAACCCAGCGCAGGCGACGACAATGTGACACCTTATGTAAAATCGGATTTTGACAATCACATGCAGCAATTTTTCCTTGTTCTATGCATGGCTGGTTCTTCACGTATGTAGGTGTAACTTATGTTACTTTTGTTTTCTTTTTAATTTGCAACAATGAATCGTCTGTCGAATTTGTTCGAGAAGAATTGCAATTGCCAGTCGAATGGTCGAGATACAATCGTGAAACAAGCAATTTGTCGGTCTTCCCATAGAGCAACATTAATTTAAAACTTGTGTGAAACTGTTGTTTCGTAAATAATAGGGTTCTTATTGTTTATAAATTTACACTTGACTCACCGCAGCTAGTTGCACGCGGTTACGAAATTTTCACGAGACCAAAACACTAAAACGAATTTCCTCATATAAACTGGCGTTAACCCAGCTACGAGACATACTTGTTGCGGCGTCATCCGTTATGTTTCATGGTATTTTAGTTTCCCTATTTACTGCTCACATCTATTTTGCTGTTCTGAAACACGATACGCGTTGCGACATCAGCGACATTAATATGCATGTGAAATGCAGCCCGAAAGCTATATGTTTCCAGCGATTAAATTTGTCATTCAGTCAACGTACGATTTGCTGCTAAAACATTATAAATGAGGGTAATGAAAATATATCTTTGCCTGGAAAAAATCATGACAAACAGGCGGCAGTTGTATGTTTAATGTCTCTCCAAATGGAAGGATAAATGAATGCGCTGACAAGCTTAACAGATTTCTTTCGGAATAACAAAACGGTGTGTAAATGTGTAAAATATAATTTCAGAAATATTGTTTCCTTTAAAATTATTTTGTTGAGTTAGCACATATACTTAGAATTCAAGTAAGTGAAAATTAAAAGTACCTTGTAAACGCTGCAGCTTTAAATGGGACAAATAAGTGCATCCTGATGCTATTCTCGTCGGTAGCTAAGAGCAGACGTTAGTGCAACTGTTACATATTTGTCTCATGCGACAAGATAATTAGGTCTGCAGTTTTGAGTGGTTCGGATGTAGCGGGAGGGTTAGTGGGGGTGACTGACAACGCGATGGAGTCACGCGAGCGTGCCACAGTAACACACTGCTAAAGAAACTGCGAGGAAAACGCCTTCCGGGGTGAACGGCCGCGTTGCGTAAAGCGCCCGCGCTGTGGCGCAACCGACCCCCTCCGTAGCTCCACCGATGTGACGCGCACGCGGCGTGTGCGCAACGCCATCTAACGGCGGCTTTCATTGTCATTCTATGTGTACCACATATACATATGTGTACTAAAATCACAAGTGTTTAGCTGTTTAATGCCTGTGACGTTTGTTAAGGCTGTTTTCACTTTCAGTATGGAAATATTGACAAGAACATTATTCGATCATAAGTAGCATAAAATGTAGCATTTAAAAGTTTATCAAAATGAAATTACTGTGTAATATTGTACGCTACAGTTTTAATTTGAAATCTTTGCCAATTTTAAAACTTTCTTTATTGCTGCGTCCGAAATAAAATGTAGTCGTTATTACTACTCGTCATTTTCATGTAAACATTTGTCAGATTTGCATCGTCAAGTGTCTGAATACCTTATAATCAACATATTACTCACACACTTTGCATTTATAACACAAACGCAGTGGCTAATAAATTGCAATACGTAGCGAGTAAAGCGGGGGTGACGAAATGAAATTTAATTCCTAGGTCAAGGTTTGGCTTCTCTTCGAAATGGGAAAATTGCCACACATCGGCGACCTTAACTCGGCGCGAGTCCGCCAGTTTCGTAAGACGACACCGCGAATAAAGCTCCGAATACACTGCCAAACTGAAGTACCACGTAGACACTGCTATTAATTCTGGTAATACTCATTTATAAGGGTTTTTGAAGTATTTGATGACAGTTATGAGCATTTCGTGGGTCACACGTTCTTGCATCAAACCAAACCTATACAAATCTATGTGACATCATTCCATGGGCAACATGGCGTGTTACGTCATGGAAAATGTTGAATATTATTAATTGCATACTTTGACGATAATTATATTTAAAATTCCATTTAAATAAAATATTTCCGTCCGATGGAACTTTAAGCTTCATGGAGATGAGGCTTTAAACTCTGCCAAAGAAATGGAAAGTGTGTTATACAACGTCCACCTGAGTTCGCTGTGAAAGGCGCGTGAGTTTTTAATGTCAGCCACCCGTGGTCAAGGCTCAAGTCTTTTGAATGCTTGCTTCACGCGATTTTATCTTCTGTTTTAGTACACGCTTACGGACTGTGATTGACGTCGTCCGCACTTCGCTGCTTTGATGCCTTATTTAGCATTGGAATGAAACTAATTGAGCAATCTGACCCCTAATATATTACAACAAAGAATTAGATATTGATAAGCAATATCTATTAATATGATTCGTAATGTTCATTTAACTCGATCTCATAACAATGTTGAAGGCCATATTTAAGTAATATTAAAAAATCACTTTTATAACATTCAAAAACTAAATTCTCATAAAAATTGCATAAGCCGTAAGCACAATGGCCATCAATAAAGCGAAGAAAGTTCATTGTCTTCGGAAATAGGATTTAAATCGAAAGCGAGAGTAATTGGCGGTCTAGGCGGCGGCGCGGGCGCACTCACGTAGCAAGCGGGCCTGGCGCGCGGCGCAACGGTACCGGGTGTAAGTTACGGTACTTCCCGTAGGAACGGGTCTGTGGCATCCCGCAATACTAGTGATGGTACATTATTCGGATGACGTAAATATCGACAGAAACAATTGAGACTATTGCCGTCTATTTTAAAATTAAATAAGTCAATTTTTAAGTGACTCTAGCAATGTTTTTCATTGTTGTTTATATCTTTAGTTGGGATGTTTAAATAAGACCTTTACATAATTTAGCAGTGCATTCTATAAACTTGTTAATAAAACGTGTAATAAATGTAGCATTTTAAGCTCATTATAAGTATGTATTAAGAGTGTAAAAAAACAAGGTAAGTATAATAAAACGCCGTGTTAACTTAATTTTATCTTGCGTAAGAGTAAAATATGCAAGTCATTAGTTTTCGACTTTTACTTTCTATGTTCATACTACTCGAGAAAGAGACAATGATGAGAGAATCTTCAAGGATTTCTTGAGAATATTTATCCGATGAAGAAAAGAAAATTAGTTGAAATGTTAGTATCGCATAAGTGAAACAAATTAAAGTGTAGAGAAGCGTATTGGGTTTATGAGCATAAAATTGGGTGAAGTTATTCTAAACAGTTTCAAAATAACCACGTTCTTTAGCGTTTTCGTGTTTAATATGTGTTACAGTTACAAGGACAAAGCCGAATTGTGCGTACGGCGAGAGGTCAATAACACTGGACTGGGTTAGCGATGAATTTTATCGATAGCAAAGGCGGTAAAGCGACAACACTACTTGAGCACCGGTCAACCACCATTGAGACCTTAACCACTTTCTCTTTCGTTGGCCGCTGATCGTGCTTGCATGTACAGTTGTTCACACAAACACATGCAGAGATTTTACATGTTTTGTGTGTGTGCGTGTGTATTGTCGGTTACATCACGTAACTTTGGCTGACGCATCAGTGGAGCGAAAGGTCAGTATCTATTTATAGTGTAGTTACGCTCACTTTCCATAAGAATGTCCACGAGATCTATTCGATTTCAAGATCGTTCACCTCTTTGATTAATTACTCCACGTGTACTTAGTTATGGACTTGTCATTTAATTAGTAATGACCCGTGTCAAACACGTCACGCCTTGGTCACGGGATGCGGGACCGAATATTAATGAGAGCTTTGTTTATTATGATTTAGTGACCTTAGGTACATCAGGTCATCTATTTTTATTTTCCCTAAAGCTTAAAGTATTTTTTTAGATGAACTATATAAAATACTGGTATTCAGCTGTAACCTGGTAGACTGAAATGTCGATAGCCAACCCCAATATATCATAGAGCAGGGTGGCCGTATTATGCAGCTATGAAACGTATGCGCAGGTAATAACGATGATTTAATTAATTATACTTCCAAAAAGTACTGTATTTGTTTTTACTGCATTCCACAAACAATACTCACTAATCGCAATCCGTGTGCAACATAGCCGGGGTAGTTAGAACTGAATAATTTGCGTCAATGAGATTAACACAATAGTAGCAAGCGCGAGTCCATGACTCCTCGATAACATTGTGCTTCTACTCGCACAAAGGTTTAGCGACAAGGCCGCAGGGCGCTGCGTGGGAAACCCTATTGCAGCCACCGGCCCACCGGCTCACCGGCTAGATTGTCAGTTGTTTTGAACTTAGATGTTGCCATGTTGGTAGCGCTTGCGCAACTTTACGCTGCTATATGTTGTTTCGTTGGCGGGTTAGTTTAATTGGAAAATATGGGTTTAAAACTTCCGCGTTTTACGCAAAGTCGAATTGAGTTATAAACAGATTATGGGAAGGTTATATTTATACTTGTTAACTTCTTTCTGCTTATCATGTAGTTGTGGTTTGTAGGTTCATTATGTCTTCATCAGTTTATTTTTATTATTATCTATGTTTTTATCAGTTTCTATAGTATGATTTAGTTAGCAAAATCATCCTATAGAAACCATCAAGTGGAAAAAAAACCTTACAGAAAAGTCAAGTTGAACTTATGCCATTTGACTACCAAGACAGGTGTGGCCGTTCATGAGCTTAAATCATAGTCTATTTAAAAGTCTCTGCTCTAAGTATACCATTGTGTTTTATAGTCTATGCTTTAAGGCTTGCCTGTTCGTTTGAGATTGGTAACATTGATTTAGACTTAGGTTACAAGCGCTGGTGGGCGGATGGGTGGTGATCGCCTACTATATCGGCTGACAGCTTTGTGATTGATGTAAATCAAATTACCTATTATTGTTGCATGTGTATCGTAAATATACATATAAGGATTCATGTTATGTTATGGTAGGTCTAAATAAAGTATACATCATACCATCTTTAGAGACTTTAGCGATTAAAGCTTTGAATTAAGCCGCCATATATATAATTGAAGAACGACAATTACATGAAATGAAATTTATAAGGTATTTTAAAGGGTTTTGCAGATTTTGGCAATAACTGGGGCAACCGAACTAGATACCCATTATACTAAAATCTTCAATCCCCTTCGGCTTTTGCTTTTAATTTCGGTATTCTATATCTTTTTCTCGACACAAGACAAAAGGTTTTCAATTCTTTCAAATCATTAAATGTTTTTATCGTGAACTTGCCCCAATACCCTTCGAAAAATCCACGAAACACAAGTGTGTATTCTGGAGCACACACGGTACTGTTGCGTACAAAATTGGTACAGCCGTCGTGGTACAGTCATAGATGACGGTTCTACGGTCTTATCATCATTGACCCTAATTTTAGACACCGCATACCTCCCGCTCGCGTCTCTAACCATCTGTGAATATGTTTTATATTTTTTTATACGTTATATGGAGACTTTTTGGGTTGCCAGTTTGCCACACGTGCGTTTTGTATTCAGGTTTAATTTCTTGGAATTACAATGATATTTAATTTTAAATTAAATTGTCATCAAGACAGTTAACGCTTAATTATTTAGGATCCTCGTTTAATTAACATAATGTTAAATAAAGTATATGTGTAGTAATAAAGTCTTTTATTATTAAAATCATTTGTAATTGTAATGATGATAAGTGCATTTGGAATTTCCCCAAATACACAATACAATTATGAATCATTAGTGCAGGAAATGTGATAAAAATACCTACAAAAATAAAAATACTTGATGTCTGCGATTGAATACGACTGAAACTGTCGTTTATTTCATGTTTTCATCGGAAAATACTCGTATTTGATTTACTGCTTCTTAATTTACTAAAATTGACAGTCCATGGACAAAGTATCAGTGTTTATGGATAATAATACAACGTTAGTGAACGCCTGCGCAGCGTGCCTACTGCGAGTGGAAACTAGGACAGACGGACCGACATCCCGACTGACTGACGTATCTAGCGTTATGATCTTTGTGTTATTGTTATTTTCTATGTGAATTTTAAAAATAGTTTCATGTTTCGATATAACTGGGAGATAGTCTATGGAGTGTTGGTGCGGTGCAAATTTAAATAAATTGACCTATTGAATGATTCAAAATTTCAATACCATTATTACATGTATAAGTATTATTTTAATATTTTTGAGGTAACGAACTTAAAAGTTAACCTAAAATTAAACTAAAAAGTTAATGCTTTGGTAATAAAAAAACTGACACTGAGTTCGTAAAGTTTAAATGTCGAGTTCCATTTAAATGTTTACCTAGTTTTAGTTAAGTCCAGAAGGGTTTTTCCAGAGCTGTACTTTTATACCTGTTTATGAATATATATAAATATTTTTTTTCAAGACTTGCAAGCCGATATAAAACAAGCAGCGCCATCTATCAGTTCAAAGCGTTAACAACGAGATAAATCATATGAAACGCTGAATGAACAAGTGAGATGACAAAGTTCTTGCAGTTTGATCAACATAGTATTATTAGTGACTGACTGTGGCTGCATACTAATACTTGTTTATAGTACGGATGATACAAACGGATGTGTTACTCATTCATACTTCTAAGAAAAACTTTATCATTGGATCCTATTACACAAATAACAATTAATTTATCATTTTTATTTATAATGCTCAAAAGCTGTACGTTAGTCTCGCTAAAACACGAAAACGGTACTTTTAAAAAAAAAGAACGTTATTTTTCGGGCAAGGTTTGTACCTTTTTTTTTTTTTTTTTTTGCGTGGTAAAATCATCAAATGAGTCCTCCCACCCAGGGCAGGGCGGGAGGGACTGTTAGACTTGACTAAAATCCACGGTGTCCTTCACTAGCCCTTTACGTACCGGGGTCACGGTAATCCCTTGGTCCCGCGACCCCGGCAGGCTTTGGCCCTCTACAGGCCCCGTCAATATGCTGACACTCTTTGAGGCGCGCGTGGAACACAACGCGCCGTCGACCCGGGCATGGTCCATGGTCGGACAGCAAGTCGCCCATTACTCGCTGCCCGCATGCCCGCGCCTACGGTGGCCGGAGATCGTCCTGCGACGTCCGACGCCGTGGGCGTCTACCACTGCGGCTGGGGTGGAGGGAGGACGCTGTCCTCTCCCTCAGGCGGCCCGCCTCCTCTTTCACGAGCATTACTGCTTCGCAGAAGGAGGCGACCGCCTCCCACTCCGTCTCGCCCCGCAGCATGGCCTCGACCAATGCCGGGCGCGAGAGGTCTCCGCCTATCGCCGTCGTGAGGACACGGCGGTGCTCTGCCCAAGCGGGGCAGTCCTGCACCGTATGCTCCACCGTGTCCTCCGGACGATCATCGCAGTGGTGACACCCAGGCGTTTCTTCCCTCCCTATCAGACACAGGAACCTCCCGAAACTTCCGTGTCCGGTGAGGACCTGCGTCATGCGGTAGGTAAGGACGCCGTGACGCCTATCCAGCCACTCCTCAAAGAGGGGTCTTACCGCCGCGATTGCGGCGTGCCCGAAGGTTTGTACCTACCTACAAAAATATCCACCGGAGCAGGTGGTGTATTTTATATTTGCATCTAAGGAGGCTCTCACTTGGCAGCTGGATCGAGCACTTGTTAAGTGACAATCAGTACTTCTGAACACAGCTCTTTTTAGGAGGTTCCACTCAAGAAGTTACTCATGCTGATTTAAAAAAAACCACTGGTGGTCAGGCCACCAGTGGTTCAGTGGAATATATTTTTTTAATGATTTTAAAATACTTACAAAATTAAATAATTTGTGAAAAGATCAGTAAAGAAATTAATAAATTTTAGTATCTATCATTTACCCGCAGCTTTGCCTGACCTTCGGAATTATGAAATAGGGTTTAACAACATACTGCGCTAGAAAAAAATGTCGTGAGTTAACACAGGTTGTTTGTACAGACTGGTTGTGCAGGTGTGAATGCTAGATTAACTCATTCTAATGATTAAAAGAAGCCTGATCATGCCAAATGATTTGCAACATTGTGACTTTTATGTATGAGTGACCAAGTATGTATGTTTGGTTAGTACTATGTGAGGAATGAACTATATCTTCTGTCATTTAATTAGGCATAAATTTTGAAACGGCGTCCTCTTGGGTTGGCGAGAGAAATTGAGTAAAAGGAGAAGGTCCTCAGAGGCTCAGGTGCAGGATAGTGTATAATTATTTGTAATTACATAATACAGTGTCGAACAACCCCTTTGTACAACAATGTACATTTTGCAAATTCACAGATATTATTGTCAACAGTGCACCTTGTATGTAAGAGACCCGTTATATATGTGTTACGTTTATGTTTTTTTCAGAGTGCAGCCCTATTACGCACGTCACATCACCGGTATTACAATACCTAATACATTCCTAATGACAATGCGTCACCTTGCCAGCGTTCGTTGACGCATCTACGTTTTGTCCAAGCGACCTTAAAGCCTAAGCGTGTTAGACTAACTACTAATAACAACAACCAATTTGTAGCATCCCGCTCGCTCTAATAGCCGTTATCATGGTCTAGAATGAGAGGTAACTATGTGAATGATGATTTGAGTTGGTACAACAGCGTTCACCTTCATAAAGGTAAAGTATGGACGGCGCTAACGAAAATGAAGGGCGATAGTAGTTTCAAGTGTTTGAAGGTAACGGGCTTAGGTTGAGTACTAATTGCTAAGAATTTACGCTTGTAAATATCACGATGCCGAGATACTAGTGATCGTCAATTAGCCGACACATGGCAGCGATTAAAACACATCTGCGACCACATTATTTTAACATTAATGTCATATTTTTATTTTATAAATCTTTATCATTTAATACTTGAAGTGATTAGTCAGAGTGTTAGGTTAAAGGGTGAAACACATTCGGAGCTTTGCACTTGAAACGGTTTTCAAATGTGCACTACGGGTTCACTGAAGTACTTTGTAGCCATTAAAACAGAGTAAAAATCTTAATTGTTGGCGAAAATATGCGTTCAACACGTTTCACAAGAGTTTTCTTAAAACTCATTTGGAAACCTAAGCACTTTGTCTATACGAGTATTCTTAACAATGAATTTTATGTTCAACATTTTGTATAACTTTTGTGTAAAGATTTTCGAAAAACGAACACTTAACGTAAACTTCAAAAGCTATGACGTCACAATTGCACATCCTTTCTCTCCGCTTTCACCGTCCTTGGCGAGCAAACGGTAATGGGTGCTTTACAAAGCTCTATGTTCAACGCGAAACACAATAACGTCCTTAACTTTACGACTACAAGGTTCACAGTTGATTGCACTCAATTTGCAGGAGTGCAGTTGTAAGATTGTTAGAAGGTACATGGTAAATCGCAACACTTCATTGGTATTGCACGCGCTTGTCATGAGGATCTTATCAGTAGAGCAATTTAGCAGTTAAGACATACAAAAGTTAAATGAGTATGGTTTTAGACAATAGAAAGTAAGTCAGTCATTATATCCAAAAAAAGTAATTGTGGAGTTTTATAGCGAATTTCTCCATGTGGGCGAGCGAGATACACGAAATTAAAATGATTGAAGTTGTAAAGAAAATTATAAAACTATTTGGTCTATGTCTAGAAAAGAATGGATTGATGAATGTTGATTATGTCGAAGGCTATTTTAGCATTAGCTAAGGAACTATCTGACACATACATTGATTCGTATTATTTCTAGGTCTAGGTAACATAAAAAGCTTCATAACACTGCAGTGTTCACGAACAATTAAGTTGTTACATGATTCAGTTGAGGAATTCCATTTTTATACAAGGAAAATATGTGAATCAGAAAAGTTATTTTTATATGTCTGGGGTAAAGAGGAAGATAATACGGTGAACAGGGGATCGTTGGAAAAATAAACAGTTTTATATTCAACTTAAGAAACTGTAACGCAGTCGTTAATTAAGACATAATAATAAATATTATATCCATATATGATATATATTTTTTTTATACATATAATGAAAACAGGAAAATATTAGTGGACCTGATCAGTTTCACTAATTGTATCTGTATCAGGATGAATGTGAGATACTTAAAAAACTAGAACGTTGAAATGGCATCTGTGACCAGTGAGGATAAATATATTAATCATCGTTTTCGAGTAACTTCCTTCATTTAATGCATTATAAAATAAATATTAATAATGTGCACTGTGCCACTTTTTGTGATTACTAATCAGTTTGGTGCAAGAGACAGGTTGCCCGACAGATAACCCAAACGAAAACGCGAACGCATTGATAAAATGATAAGAGCGCGGCTCGCGAGGCGCTACGGGCTTTTCGCGCCCGCCACACAATCGTTAGATAAACATATGGGTCACTGAACCGACCCAGTTTCGTTCGAGAGCCCACACGACGGGCCCGTGTGCGCGTTTTACTCAAAAATCCACAAACACAGCCGTAACTCCTCAATAAACGCACACATGGACGCGTGTACGACACGCATATTCGTGAACAGTTCACGAATTAGTAGCTACCATGCAATGAACTCACATAATTCTCGCTCTAAATATTATTGACCAATACTACTACTGAACTACTAAATACGCGTGATTGCTCGTTGAATAAATTCGAGTTTACTGCTTAAACGACGAGCGCTTAAACGTATTTCGAAACTGTTGCAACGCTATGTAATACCCACCTATGTAATAAGTATAAGTATCACTCTAAAACAGCAATAATAACAAAAATGTTTATTTTTATATCTGCATTTATATAATAAAACATTTAATATAATGACTTTTTGTACAATTTATATTTAACGCGTACAAATAAATACATCATTTTAAAAATCTAGTATTTCTTACGTTTTGATCGTTTGTTTATACTTATTTTAGTATATATTTTATACTTGGTATTTTCTTTTAGCACCAAAAACTATTTGTAGCTGCGTAGCATTTCCGTAGCCTCGTAGGCCAATTATGGAATATTTGAAACTGCCCTTAGTTACACCAAATTTATTGTACATGTTTAAATATCCGTATAAGTGGAAAATAAAATGCCATTTTAAGGGTCATCATAATTTCATACTGAGTACATAAATACCCGAAAATATTTTTGTACCCACATTAAAATAACTGGTACTTTCGAAAGTTACATGGTCAATGGTCTCTGGTAGGCCTTGGCCATGACGATTACAATGCTGTCGAAATTTCAACAGACCTCACATTCTACCTGACGAGTTTCAATTTCAACCCTTTCACAAACTGAGCTGATGGCAAAGTTAGGATCTCTTTGTTATAGAGATATTGAACTTGACTTAAAGTTGACCCTTATATTTTCAGGAAGTTGATAGAATTGCTTAAGTATTCGTATTAAGTTTAATTATTTATTTTGTAATACGTGTGACCATAATGTTTTTTTTTTTATCGTGGTAAAGTCTCCAAATGAGTCCTCCCATTCAGGGCGAGACGGGAGGGATTGTCAGACTCGTACTGACTAAAATCCACGGTGTCCTTTAATAGCCCTTTACGTTCCAGGGTCACGGTTACCTGATGAGACAGTCCTACGTCAGTATTAGAGCTGAGATTGTAATCAATTTCAGTAAATCTAAACTCCTATATAATTGATAATTCGTTATTTTTAAACAATGTCTAACAAAATTAAAGGTATTGTTTTTAATTGATCACCATCATCATCATCATATCAGCCGTAAGACGTCCACTGCTGAACATATGTTCAGCAGTGGACGTCTTAAGAGGGGAGGGCTATGCCTCCCCTATAGATTTACAATAGGACCGGTTAGAAGCGGCTTATATCCAGTGCGATCCTGTGATATTCATCAGATCGTCTGACCACCTTGTAGGTGGACGTTCTACGGTGCGCTTGACTGCAAGTGTGAGAATGAATTTACCTGGCTTGGATCCGTTGCAGGATCCAAGACAGGTAAATTCATTCTCCGGGACACGTCGAGCTTCATTGTCTCGGCCCTTTTCTGGTCGGTTGCCACTGTTGATTCTGGCGCACAGGAGTTGCAGTGGTTAGGGAATAGTGTGGTGGGTTTGTCCCAATTAAAAAAAAAAATGACTGCAAGTGTGAAAAATAAATACTTTACTATAAAAAACAAATATTCCTATAGTTCTTGAAGATAACCAAGACGAGAAGAGGTTAAGAAGGTACATACAGGACTCAGGAGGGTAAACCATTTAGACTCTTGTATGAAAATGTAACGAAAACGAATTCGTTTCGAGAAATTCTTTATCTGTTATTCAATCACAAGTACTTCAATTGGAGTTTATCTCAATCGGATAAGATGTAAAGTGAGAAAGTAGTGAGATTAGCCGCTCTTAACTGCAGTTACTAAGTGCTTGTTTAAGAGTACTTTTACGTATCGTACAGAGACCCTAGCACAACTTTTTACGTTGTTGTGACGTAAACAAACGGGAACTTTGACTTTTTGATGGAACAAAATAGTTCCTCGCTCGTACATTAGAGGCGCTTTTTTAATTTTCCATACAATAAACATACTAATATGGAAAACTTGTGATAAGGCCTCATAGCAAAAATGTGTCAATTAGTAAAATTCACCATCGATTTACCTTAAGTTATTTATTGAAATTATGATAGACGTACTTTAAAGATCTTTGCGAGCATAATTTTGTCAACCGCGTCATCATATTGAGATAAGAAATTTCATCTCTACGGGATACTCCCTTTTGACTTCCGTTTATGATGAATTTTGGTGTAGATTTTTCAAAGTTTTTTTGATGTGTGTACCTGCATATTTTTGTCCTTGACTCTACATGGACTAAGTATAGATCCTGTAGTTTCTGCAACAATGGTTAGCGTAGCTGTTGAGTGGGGGTTGAAATATAACCGTGAGGTCATCATACAAGGATTAGATGCCTAATGTATAAAAATAATTCAGCCATATGTGCGGTTATTCGATTTCAGTGTAAGTTAGACATTTTTGTGAGTCATCATTTGGAAGTAGGGTTTCAAGAATTATTCTAATTATGAATTTGGAAAAGGCTAAATGTCAGGATGTTGTTTTATTTCATTCAGCAGATAATTCTTAAATTGATTGGTTTACTTTCCTAATAAAAAATAATGCTGTGAACAATAAGTATGTGTATTTCAAGATTTCATGGATCAAAACGTTTGTTTCTTTTCTTCGAGAATTGTATGAGTTCTGAATTATTAGTAATTATTCATATTTATATGGGTGATTCTTATGTAAGATAAAGACTTCAAAACATGACGATAACAACAAGATAACCTACATTTAAGTGAATTTATTTTCTATATTTATAATTCGCAATCTTTTAGGTAAAACACCCAAACAAAAAAACAGTGTTATCATTAAATAATGTAAACGTCATTGGTCGCTAGAGGGCGACATCTACAGTATAAATCCAATATGGCGGCCGATCGCAAATTATTTAACAATTTTAAGACAAATAGACATTATCATTAATTTAATAAACGATCACAATATTAATATAATGAGGTTTATAATTAACCCACACAATTACTAGGCAAAGTAACTAAGAACATTGACACAAAAGCAAAACATTTAATAATCTATGCTGCAACATAACAAGAAGCTGATTATTTTTCTTTGGAAAAATAGAAATGTAAGATAATCAAATCAGGATACTGTTTAGTTGGTCAGAATGATAAAACAATGATAAGAAGTAAAAAGTTGTTTTCTGTCTAGCGGGCCTAAGATACTGTTCAGACAGTAGGTAATTGAATTAAAGATAAATTAGTTAATGCAATAGAGTCGAGAGTACACCGATATCAATTATTAGATTTCGATAGTACTTTGTAGAATATTTGATCTGAAGATAATCTGGAAGTAGATCTTGTCGATAGTAATTGTGATTTAAAAATTATAGACAACGGAATCATAGAAAAAACACGTGTTTTTACGTGCGGTGTGTGCGTGGCCGACTACTAATAAACAAGGAATGAATGAAACGACGAGACCGCAAGTGCATGCCAACGTGAAAAATAAAATAACATAAAAGCTGTACAAGACGTACACAACGTCATCTCACCATAAAACATTTTGTTCAATTGCCCTTGTCGTCCGGTCAGCTTTATCGTGTTTGTGTCCATTCAAAATAAACAGCCAAGCCGGGTTAAAGAGTCCTAGTTAATTTAATAGAATAGTTCATCACTATAACGTGTCATGGGTAAGGAACGTGGGCCAGCGTGGGCCAGCGTCGGCCAGCACACAGGAGCGTGCAGCGGAGCGGGAGTCGCGCTCGCGGTTGGCGCCCGCACGGAAGTAGGTTAGTAACTAAAGTTTTGTTTGCGTGAGGCTGCGACTCGGTGCACTCGCTCGCTAGTGCGGGCGCGCGACTCTGCCCGCTGTACCGGCCGCCCCGCCCCGCGCGCGCCTCTCCTCACCCCCGCACCCGCGCATCTTTCACTTTCGGCCCGACTTTGCCCGGCTCGGTCCGCCCGCCCTACGCGCCCATTGTTGCGCCCCTATGAAGCAGGAACCGCTTTCCACATTTAACTTGTCTCATTCACAGATATAACAATTGACAACTGTTCAGTAACTTCCGAGCTAATTACAGTTTGGTCTGACGTAAGTTTCTTACCAGTTTTTCTTTGCCGAAACTTGCCATTGTGCGGATGTTGGACAGGTTCATTGACTTATTACAATTAATCGTAATTAATTTTTAAAATTAATAATTAAAAGAATTTTAAGTAAACTAATTGTTGCTTAGATTGCTCAGGAAATACCAAAATTTGATCAAATTTTCCCTCTACGAGCATTGAACCTAAGCAAATTCAGTTTTTTAACAGGCTTGGACGTAGATTGTTGCATGTTTTACAATATCACAAATAGTTTTCGGTTGTAGTTCTTATCCGTTACAACGGTACTACGAGTATCTTAAAGTGAATTGGTATTTGCACAATATTTTATGCGCAAAACTTGTACGATTTATATTTTGCTCTACAAGTTCTAATAAACATGAATAATAGAGTTGTGGTTTAGCTTCAGGTTCAAAATAATTATGGTTTTGATATTCATTGCCTAAGTATTCTAAAATATATTTGTGACCTTGACAACAATAACTACATAGAGTAAGTACCGTGCATATGACGGTTGAAGGTGCACCCTTCTAGAATATTCGTGACTTCCGATGATGTGTGGCAGACAGAGTTGATAGATGTTAAGGATGCATTCACGCCAGTGGTTTTACGGGCTAGGCTAGAGACTAGTGTCATCGGGCGACTGGTGTGGCGGTACAACAGTGGGGTCGGCTGGTACATCACACGCATTCGCCGAGCGCTCATTGTCGTTGGTTATGTAAGGCGGAGGCCGCGACGATGCCGCTGCGCTGCTGCGAGTCAACGAACGGCATTGACACGCGCCCGCCTCCCGCCGCTGCCGCTGCCCCCGTGCCCCGCACTGCCCCCGCTGACTCCCCTCGCCGCTGCTGAAACCAGCAGCTGCGAAATTGGGTCACGAGCTCCGAGCCACCACACGTACACATCGACCAGCTAACCAAGACCTCTGACGTGCGCACGATTCTTTCCATCTCGCATCATGACGCTAGTGAGCGACAGGCGGCAGGGGTCTTGTGTAACTGGTGCTGTACTTGCAAGACGACAAATGAAATAAACCTTCTGCCGTTTAAAATAACTACGTATTTCAACATGATAGATCGGACGCGGAATCGCCGTACATCCAGCAGCAGACCTTGAAATCTATGATCTTAGAGCTCGTTACATTACAACTTACTGGGTGGAATCAAAATTTTAAATCAATGTTTGTTATGTACTGTGTGGACCTACTATCACTTCCCTACAGACTTTAGAGATACAAAACTTTTATTAATTTTCAAAAATATTTTCCTTATTTAATCAACTTTTTGTAAACGTATGTACCTATTCCTAGAAAAAAGTTATTAGATCGTAAATAATTCGATATATAAAAACTGAATAATTTTCAGCATAGCTTTTACGACAACTATACCCATTTCATTTCTAAATATGTATTGTATATTCAAGGTTAATTATATTATTTAAATGTAAAATTGCATTTAATTTCGCAAGATTTTTAAGGTCATTACTGCAGAATAAAATGCAATATCTGTCTAAAACAATACAGTACTTTACAACAAAATTAATCGTTGTTTACTCAGAAACCAATGGGAATTACAAATTTAACATTATAACAGAAACAGCTTCAATAGTTTCTAATATCAATGCATGAAAACGGAGAAGGAAAACAGCACTGAGCCGGCATCGAACGCTCGAGTCAACGAACGTCATTGACGACAGCCGCCAAGCAATTTTCTGTGCTCCACGCGTAGCTATAAAGTTTCATATCGAATGGGACGGTTGCTCAACCTAGCCTTGGCTCCTACTGGCCTGGCTGACTTAGACATTCTATCTACTTTTACGAGTACATGGGCGAAGGCTCCAGTACTGTTTGGTACTTATAGTGCAGTCAATACTTAGATGCAATAACTTTATCGCTATCGTCTACGTGTCCTTATGTAATGTTCTAATTCTTGGTACTCTCTCATTGGATTAGCGTCGTCCATGTTAACCTGTTGTTCTACTTGGTAGTGTAAGTTATGTCACCTCAAACGTATGTATGTATATAGGTAGGTATGTATGCTATTGGTAAGTTGCTACTAAGCAGTTGTCAATTTCGCAAATATTCTCTGAGGTGAAAGTAATTGCATAATCGATAAACATAAGCAAGTGTTTTGTTTAAGCGTTTTGATTTCTATCCGTTTATAAACATGCATATAAAGAACCTGCATTATATTGTATGTTATAATACCTATTTGTTATAACACGCAATGCGTAATATAGGAAAAAATAAACGCATACATGTGACCTTGCGCACTAATATTGTCTATACTTGTTTACAGAACTACAAATAAACTTGAATACATTACATACACTTAATTACAAACATAATCTGTAGAATTTACATTGAAAAGCTGATTGTTGAAGGTCAAGTTAATATTAATAATTAATTAGTAACCTATAGCTGTAATTACCCATTGTGAGATCGGTTAAATGAACGTAGAGTTCGGAGCTCTATGGTACGATCATAATTTAATTATAAAGTTAATAATCATTGCAATATCAAATTAGTTCAAGGGGATGTGGGGCGGGCCCTGACTGACACATGATCGAATGACGTCACCCGTTTATTCGGTTATCATCCGTATCACTATCAATGCAATATAATATTTTCCCTAATATTTACTTGACCAAGATCTTATTTAACACAAAGTAAATGTAAGTTTCAGGGAATACAAGGAGGAAAATCTTATAAATAAACAAATGACTAATATTACGTAAGCAAGCGAACCCAAATCTGACCCCAGGGCGACCCTTCCCTATTTTTGTTGTTGCCATAACAAACCAACAATACAAATACGTTTCCGTCAGAATTGCCTCATTTTCTTCGTCATTAAATGGAAATAAAGGGTGTGTGGTATTTCAGGAAAATATATTTTCATATCATGGAAACCGATGGCATTGATTGATCCATCCAAGTGTGAAGTACAGCACCCTAAGTGCAGTTAAGTTATATAAAGGGGGGCTAAGAGCATCGAGCGTAGCGAGGGTGGTGGGTAGCCGCCCTACTTTCAGGGTGCGCAGGCTGCACCGGGTGAAGGAACGTCATTGACCCACCTAGTACCTGCGCGCTATCGCCCCGCCCCGCGTCCCGCGCCCCTCACCCGACCAGACTGATAAATATAGCGATCTCCGGGAATATGGCAATGAAACTGTTGTGTATAGTGCACCTAGACCTATAGGTAGGTTAGTGCGTCAAATGTGCACACGTCAATGGTTCAATCAATACTGAGGATTGGGAGGAGTGGCCGCTTGACCTATGTCTCAGCGAACCTGTTCGCACAAATTGAAGATGAGGTTTTAATTGAAATAGGTAAACCTTGCTTATGATGTGTAGGCAGTTGCTATGCGTAATGATTACGATCGCATGTTGTCTGTGGATTTAAACGCTAGTCACGTGCTTGTTATGTAATTGGACAAATAAATTATCATCCTCTGACTCTATATTTAAAATTAATTTGAAAAGGTCCCTTAGGGTTTCCCATTTTTAGAATGATTAAACAGGAAAGCATATGAAAATACAGTAGTCCACACTGAGCTACGGAAAGGATCATTTAAATTGTAAATAATATTAACTTTCGGAATTAAATGCAATTGTAGCGATAAAATCTACCAATAAATAATTTAACAAATAAATATGTGATAGAAATATGACATACTGGAACACTACAAACACATGTAGCTAGATAACAAGGACATGCAAGTATCAATTTCAGTTCATTATCTACAATAGCAAAGTACAGAATATGTACCTAATATCGAACGATGTATGGGAACACCGTGGAGTAATAAGTACCTGTAGTAAGTAGGCAGTATGATGATGGATGCGCATAGCACGTGAACAATGCATTAATTGAGGTATTTGGAAAGGTTAGCAACAATCACCATAAATTTCGAGGAGGGCGGGGCGAGGTGGGGGTCTGGGGGTGTGTGCGAGGGGGTGCAGTGCGCGCGGGGGTGCGAGGTCGACACGTGCGGGTTGCAGGCGGGTCAACGAACGTCATTGACCCACCTCCGGGGCCTACTTATAACGGGCCGATAACACCCCCGCCGATACGGCGACTGATTCGTCTGTGTGTTGTGTTTATGCTAATGACAATACTACACTGACGGCTTACTTTGAACAATTGCTCATGTGTGTACCCGTCCTCGCCAATGTGCCTGATAATGTAAATAATTGTGGTAAGCAAGGTCGCCGCGAGATTTGACGCTGGAAACTTCAATGTGAAGATGAAAATTTTCAATAGCACCAGACTGAAAATATTTATTTTACCTTCGATTCAATTTCAAGCAATATTGAGATTAAAATACGAAGTTAACTGTTGAGTGAGATTATGATGATAAATCAATATAATTAAATAACATCACGCCTCTAATTCCTGAATGGTTAGACAGAGGTGTTCAGCAGACCCACTCTTTGTTTTGACAGACGAAGAAACAAATATTTTCAGCTATCAACCGGGTACATATCCAGACTTTGTGACTGCCACCGAGGAATTCCTCACGTCGTAAATAAAATTGTAGAAAATCAAAAGACATTATGAACTTACTCCAAGCTTGGTATTAACAGCACAATTTTCCTCCTTGTGTAATGATTTTGTGCCAATGTCAAGTGTAACTGGGGTATTTAAATGACACTCGCTGTATAAATAATGAACTATATTAAATTAAATTATTTATCGAATCCGTAACAACCGCAAATCTTGTCTAAGAATTGTTTGTTGTATTTTTTTACAATTTTTTTCCTAGAGCTTATCTTTTCCGGCTTACAATCGCGGTGGTAAGACCCCTCTTTGAGGAGTAGCTGGATAGTCGTCACGGCGTCTTGACCTACCGCATGACGCAGGTACTCACCAGACACGGAAGTTTCGGGAGGTACCTGTGTCTGAAAAGGAGGGAAGAAACGCCTGGGTATCACCACTGCGAGGATCGTCCGGAGGACACGGTGGAGCATACGGTGCAGGACTGCCCGTTTGGGCAGAGCAGCGCCGTGTCCTCACGACGGCGATAGGCGGAGACCCGATACTGATGCTAGCATATAAAACTACCCAAATCTGTCAAATTTCTTAAAAAAAAAAATTTTACCACAAAAATTGAACATAAAAAATATCTATTTTTTGACTGAGAAAAATTTACAGATTGGAGTAGAGATGATTTTTTTAGGAAAGAAAAATTCAGTTGTAAGTGGGATTTGAACCCGTGTCTTACCCTTCAGGGATTGCAGGATGTTGTTATTTTTTTTATTTACAGCAATCCGTCCCATTTTTATGTAAACAACATACTATTACTCTATTTTAAAATCTAATGACAAACAAAATAATATAAACAGATAATACATGACATAACGGTTACAATATATTTATCTATGTATACGTGCACGGTGTGAATTCTGCGTACCTACTCGTATACCTGTACGAGATACCGCTCAATACGAGTACGAGGAAAATTCCGGGAAATCCGTGAATGAACTGTCAGTACAATTCTTCAGTCAGCTGTTCTACTATATAGTAGTTATATTGACCGTTGTATTCTATAGGTGCGTATCGGAAATCGTAGTATCTACACCCGCGTATACATAGCTACACATTCGGTATTTATTCATTCACCCTTAACCAGTAATCTGCTACGAACCGTAAATTAAAAATGTATAAGTCACACTGGTTGTTATTAGTGGCAAATTACTAGAATAAAGTAAGGATTAATTTATGTCCTGGAATTGAGTGCTTTCGTTTCAAGTCAAAAACTTTCATGAAAGAGTTGAACTTGCTTTGGTCAGCTGGCCTGAAACAATTGCTGTTAAAGTCTTGAAGTTACTTCAGCCATATGAAGGTAATGCTAACAGCTCATTGGAGGTCCACTGCACCGAAGCCCACTTCCGGCCTCGACTGGGCGATCAATACGTATCGGGGAACGAACTCCTGACCTCGAGCTGGGAACTGGGGCGCCGCGCAAGCGCTGCCCGTTGCCGAAGCCGCCGCCGCGCCGACCGGTGCATCCTCTTAACACTCCATTTTGAATTTCTAATTTTTATCTCGAAAATTCGACGATCATCAGTCTTGATGGCTTTTGAAATATCCATAGAGAAGTCTTTCTCTTTTTATCTGATTTTTTTTTGCGGTATTTGTGCAGTTTCATAGAAACAAAAGACAACCTCGTTCGCCATGTTGGTTGAACTCTTGACATTCGACATTTAAAGATCAATAATTTCATGGCAGGGGTATCTGTTATATTATTCAAAGGTGCAGGCGCGGTTGCCGCTCGTTACTTCATTGAAAATAGGTTATGAGCTACGTCAAGAAATAGTAGAAGCTAAGGTAATGTTTCAATTAGGTAGTTATAGTAGTTGAAGGTTTTCATTTGCAAGTATTGGATTTTTACAGGTTTCATGGTTTGGATTGGTACAGGTTTATTTTAGGTATGAACGCTCGCGCTTGCTAAGTTCTTAGTTTATATTTGGACTTTCATTTGTAGGTATATACTATTTATTTACTTCACCAAGAGATAACCGGTTCAACTTATGATCTTCAGAATGTCGCTTTTATTAAGAATTACCAGTCCTAAAACCTAATAAAATATTATCAGAAATAAAAGCCTGTGTACCTACTTCAATATTTGGTTAAGTTTTATCTTCAAGGAGTTATTGCCAAATTGCATCGAGGCATTTTAATGGCGTAATGCGTTTTCTTTATTTTTTCTACATCTAATGGCGCAATATCGCGCACTGCGAGATTCGATCCAACCAGATAGTGCCCGATATTAACTCCGTTGACCTTTACAATAACACGAAGTACGTGCACTGAACAAAGCGAACACACCGAGCCAACTTCTATAATTAACAATTGACTGTATTAAACGTTCTAAAAATAATATAGACGAAAAAATGCCTGCATCAGAAGGCATTACATTACTGATGAAGGTAAAGGACAGCCGATATTGTTGTTCGGTACTTGGTATAAATTTTGAGGCGCGGGCTTTTGAACGCGGCCCTGCTGCAATGCCAAGGCGACTGCCAAAAGGCGGAGTGAGGTCAAAGCCCAATGTCAGGGGCCCTAAGAATTTTGTCTCAGCTGCATTTTAATGCGATACATTCAGTCGATTAATGAGCAGCTCCATTCAGGAGTTACGAAGTTCGAGGAGATGTGTTTATACACTTCTACCGAAAGTAAGAGTGAGTTACAGTTTCAGGCGTTTTTGAAGTTATTTACTGCTTATCATTGCTTTGTAATCTTTGTTTTTCGAGTATGTACGTCTTATAAATTTTGCTTAAAATTTATTGTATTTATAGAAAATTATGTTGTACTAGCTTCCGCCCGCGACTCCGTCCACGCGGATGTCGGTCTTCGCGTGGATTGTTTATTTCCCCATTTTGAGTAACTCTGACAATGACATCTTATAAATATTACGGCGCTGAATCCACTGCGGGTAATGCAACGTGTGTTCGCGGTTCTACAGAACAACGTCTATGAATAAAACTGAAAAATAAAAAATATCCTATGTTATGCCCAGGATAATAAGGAATAATTATACCAAGTTTCATCAAAATCGAACCGTTAGTTTTCACGTGATGCCTGCACAAACAGACAGACAGACAGACAGACAGACAAAAATTTTTATTAATCATATATTTGGGTTTGGTATCGATCCAGCAACAACCCCGCTATTTATTTTTTCAATATTTTCAATGTATAGAATTGACCCTTCTACAGATTTATTATATGTATAGATATAAAGATCCTGTTTAGAGGACTCGACAAAAGACTAAGCTGCGCTACGGCAATGCTTTCTGGAATTCTTCCAAGGGTTGATGATTTCAATCTTCTTCTTTTCTTGCATCAGCATGATAACATAAAAGAACGCTGGTTCAAATCATGGTGTAAAAATAATTATAATTGGGCAATGCGAGCTTTTTCATCAACAAACTTTGTTGCCAAAGAACTACGTGATAGTCAACACGAACATATCAGTTCAAACGTTTACCATGACCGTCATTTTAACTGATCTGGTGGCGATTTAGGGTGTGGCAGTTAGATGCGAGCTTTTTTTAATCAACAGACGTTGCCAAAAGACTACGTGATAGTCAACACGAACATTGTTCTGTGCTGACCAACAGTAACGACTGTCAAAGATCTGCAGATGACAGCAGACAACGGCCTAACGTGCTTTCTAAGACATGAAGGTAACTCGCTAGTACAGGTTGTCACCCATCCAAATACCAACCGCGGGTAAGCGCGGCTTAACCCTGTAAATCGACGTTTGCGGCTGTTATTATTGCCATTAACTGCTCTTAGCCACATAGGTGTATGGTCGCGGGACTGTACGAATTACCGTGACCCCGGAACGTAAAGGGCTATTGAAGGACACCGTGGATTTTAGTCAGTACGAGCCTGACAGTCCCTCCCGTTCTACCCTGGGTGGGAGGACTCATTTGATGATTTTACGACGTAAAAAAAAGCCTCACAGGTAGATAGAAGTTCAATTGAACTGTACAAAAATATGTTGATGATTGATGATACTCCGTTGAAATATGTTGATCTATCCGTTTTGGTACTGAAATTCAGCCTTCGTTGTCTCAAAATAATATTTATTAGACGATTCATTTTCGTATTATAATTTATTTTATAACATTACATTTTATTTAGAAAGAAACAGTACAGAACGATGTCAAAATAAGTGGTTTATTATGTTTCATTTATTTTATTCCAGTGCGAGTCAGAGAAGAAAGAAAGTAAAAATTTGAAAATATTGTTCAGATTTTAAAACTAAATCCAAATGTTTCAAGCGCGCTTTGCTCATTGTAATATTAGAGTAGTATTAGTTCTTTGAAGTAGAACGATGTAGGCACCGGGAATATCAACATTTCTGAAGAAAATAAAAATTATATTTATTTAAATTTTTCGAATTTTATTCATCTATTTTTGTTACAGACTTACAGTGTCACTATCCGCTTTCCCAATATTGTTAGGAATGAAAAAAAAACCGGCCAAGTGCGAGTCGGATTTGCGCACGAGGGGTTCCCTACCATAATTTATAAAAACTGCAAAAAAACATATTTGTTGTTTGGACCCTGAAATTTTTATTTTATTATATTTGTTATTATCGCGGCAACAGAAATATACCATCTGTGAAAATTTCAGCTGTCTAACGATCACGGTTATGAGATAGCCTGGTTACAGATGCACAGATAGACAGAAAAACGGATGGACAGCGGAGTCTTAGTAATAGAGTCCTGTTTTATTCTTTTTCTATGGAAACCTAAAAATATTTTCGAACGCTTCAGCAGAAAGTAATTAAGGTTAACAGTTCACAGTTTTTCTTTATGTATCATACCTATCACGATCCCACAAATTCTACGAAAAGTTTATAAATAGAATGCAACAATGATCTGAGTTTCGAAACGTTAACTGTTTTCATGTGCTGCCATTGTCGTGTTAATATGACTTAAACTGACATTTCCCGGTATCAATAAAAGTTAACTACGACCTATTTGATGCACGAGGAGTTTAGAAGGTTTTTTTTTTGGTTGCTATGTGTTTGCTCTTGGCTTGACCATCAACCTAGTCTAAGATGAGATGATAGAGCGACCTCACGCAGAAGGAACTGGAACTCCCGCGCACTGACTAAACACAGTAGGAACTGATTGGCGCCTAACTCTGCTAGCATGCCAGTCGTGGTCGCGGGACTGTACGAATTACCGTGACCCCGGAACGTGAAGGGCTATTGAAGGACACCGTGGATTTTAGTCAGTACGAGTCTTAGAGTCCCTCCCGCTCTGCCCTGGGTGGGAGGACTCATTTGATGATTCTACCACGTAAAAAAAAGCATGCAAGTCACGAGTCATTCGGCCCTGGTGTCCGAAGTGGGACCGCTCAGCCGTCACAGCAGGTTACAGGTGCTTGTGGTAATCAAAATCATCAAATGGACTCATTTTAGTCAGTCATAAGGGAGGACTCTCCCAACCAGGGCGGGAAGGGAAAGACTGTCAGACTTGTATTGACTAAAATCCACGGTGATCCTTCAATAGCCTTTTACGTTCCAGGGTAACAGTTACATGATGAGACTGTCCCGCGACCCGGCAGGCTGGTACTACTGTCTGAGTTGACAGGTTTTGGATAAAATAAATAAAATAACTAATAACTTCACGTTCACAAACAATTTTGTTCTAGTTTAGGAATTTCTTCCTTGTAAGTATTTCTGATTGCGAAATTATAATATTAAAAATACTCTTCTCTTTTTTTAATATATGACTGCGTTAGGGTAGATATCTAGATCTTTGACAAGTTTACCAACTCATTCTCCACAATATATTAATTCAGCTTGAAAACCATACCTGACTTAGTCAATCGGCAAATCCTGGTATTTGAAAGGATGTATGTATTTGAAAGGAGCAGCAAAACGACTATAAAAAGCCTGCCTTGATAATGTTAAATTACGTGAAAAAAGTTTCCTGCTTAAATGATGAAAGGAAGAAACACCATAGTAATTAGGTCGCATCCCTCGACGGCTGGCTGGACATTATGTAAAAATAAGCATTTTATTTTCACGCCATTGTGTATTTATTTTGGTATCTTTGTGAAACATTTTTATCGTAACATGAACATACGGTAAACTTTAGTAAAAAAAAATGAGGAAACCTAATCTTCTGACAGGCCTGTTGGTTTAGTGGTTAGTGACCCTGACTGCTATGCCGGAGGTCATGGGTTCGATTCCCACCCAGGACAAATGTTTGTGTGATGAGCACGATCATTTGTTCTGTGTCTCGGTGTAATTTATCTATAATATGTATGTATTTACAAATATATGTGGGATTTTAAAATGTGTACTTAGTAGTTATATTATAAGCATGAGCGAGTGTAAGCGAGACGACGTATGTGTGAGAGAGAGAGGAAGGATGGAAGGGGAAAGGGCTAGATGGCGGTAACCGTAGAACCGATAACGTGTACTCTGTGTAATTTGAAATTAATAAAAGTTTAAAATAGTAAATCTGCCATTATTTCACCGCCTCAGACCTACATATATAAGTTTGTTTATCAGTTGTCTAGTACCCATAACACAAGCTCTGCTTAGCTTGGGACTAGATGGCGTTGTGTGATAGTTGTGGAATATTTATTTTATTCTAGGTTAACACATTTGAATAAATCACTTGTCTAGTTTTAAATGCGTTAATGCATTATTACGGTAAAAAATATTGATAGCAACAAGATTTTCTTGCTAATTTATTAGATCTACTACATACATATAAGCATATAATAAATCATGTTTAATTACTTCCGATTTCACAAGGGATACCAGTCATAAATATCACACCATATCAGTGAACAGGATGGTGAAAATCCCCTCTTATATGCTCGTTCAAAATACATGAAGCGTAACCATGGAAACCGTACAATGTCCCAGGTTAGCCGGTGCTAAGTACCGGTGAGATGACCTCTTGAAATTTCGAAGGTCGTATACGTGGCTCCATTGATTTTCGTAGATTTGTAGGAGTATACACAGTGGCGTACGTGCGTCTGTGTGCTGTGGCAGTGACAGTGGTTCGGCCCCCTTTTGACCTATTTTCAAGTCCCTTGTACCAGCGGGATGGTGACGCAAGCAGGCTCGGCAAAGCGCCGCTACCAAAACTCAGAACTTCATTACTGATATTTGATTGCAATCACTTTGGTTATTCTGAGACAAATATAATTCAAACTCCGTGCTGTATTTTGCTGAATGTTTGTACACAAATCTCAAGTGCAATTTAATATCAATGGCCGCAATTTAAAATCTGTCTCTAATCGATATTATAGATTACCATCCGAAAGATTACATGCGCCTTTTCAATCAAATTCGTGTTTTAACCCAATAAATTGTAATCAAATAATTTCAGTGATTTGTTTGTAACTTAGCTGTCAGTTCAAAGATTAGGTTTTCCTACAACGATTTCGAGTGTCAAAGTCATACATTTATTTTTATGTGCATCACACACGACTGATATACTTTTACACAATTAGAAATAATTTCAATCAAGACTGTTACTATAACAAAACCTAAAATTAAACATTTATTATTTATTAGAATTTCAAAAATACGGAACGTAAAATATTGTAAAGGCTCAATCAATATCAACTAATGAAAGGTGCAGCAAAAACGGACTGTGAATTTAAAATCAAACCTTATTTATTCAAAATATAAATTTTGTTTCTATATATATATAGATTACTCGCTTTAATTAGTTGGATAGTTATATAATTATTCAATCAGCCCTTCCTAAACGATAAAAGAATGAATGAATGTGAATGTCTAGTGTATGAATGTCCCCAAAACACCTTTCCCTCTACATTTCCTTGCACTCTAGTCGTAAAATAATTTTAAAATAAGCGAAGCAAGTAGTTCCATAGTTTCTGTGGTTGCATATTATACGTCCGGCGTTTGCTTCGCGGTATCACCGCAAGTGGCTTGTTGGGATCCCTTGGAGACGGAAAGTTGCAAGTACATCGTAATATTGTAATTCCTAAAGTGTTAAGAAGACTAGGCTGAATTACATTTTATACCAAGTAGGATTGTTTTTAATTAAACTTAACTTAAGCCTTAGTTATTGTAGTAACAATTACCTAAAACACTTTAATGGTTAGATTAAACTAAACAATTCAAAGATAATGTTACAAGTCAAGAAGAAATTTTATAAATAGCTTTCTAACAATAACGTAATACGACCCGTCTTGTCTAAATAAAGCGGGAATTTGGAGGCATTAGATTGGGCCGCGTCTAGGGCGGCGAAGGCGGCGCGGCGCGTTGCCATGGCGACGCTGCAACCCGACGACGCACCGACCTAGTTTCCGCCCGCCCAAATGTTAATGACCTCCAAAACCCAGCTCGAAGTTCACGCTCTACACGGGTAAGGGATCTATCCAAGTACCCCGTGGACGCTTTACGGGTCACACCATGTATTGATCCGAGAAATGTGAAGATTGAATCTAGGTTGGAGATGGTGGGTTTCTTGTGGATTTTTTTCTTTACATGATATTTTTGGATTGAACGAAATTAAACGCATTTTTCTCCATCTTGTTTTGTCTTCATCCTTGTTTA
The DNA here is from genome assembly GCA_943136025.2 of Agrotis puta. Taxonomy (NCBI): domain Eukaryota; kingdom Metazoa; phylum Arthropoda; class Insecta; order Lepidoptera; family Noctuidae; genus Agrotis; species Agrotis puta. Next base: position 14,231,443 of record OW964169.2, on the reverse strand, counting down.
TTTGACAAGCGGGTCCATTTATTAGTTGTTGTCATTGTTGTGTTGCTGTTAAGTTATAAATTGGAGCTTATTGTTTAAAATGTTGTGTGTTTCGGAGATCGTTATCATGTTTGCGTTAATAAACAAACTGCCCTTTGTGAGTGCTACAGACGTGGAGTGGACGTAGGTTGTCGTGAAGGCGCCGCCTCTTCAAGCGAGTGTGTTCTTAGGTTACTATTGTTACATCTTCAGGTCAGGTCGTCAGCCTAGCGCGGGGCTAATAACCTGGACGACGGATACTTTTAGTACTTATGTATTTGTTTGTACTGGTCAACAATTAAGGTAATGTTTGTGATATTAAGGTTTGATTAGCTCGTTTGTTTTTTGGAGGACCAGACATTTTATCTGCTGTAGACATAAAAACTTTTATTTTTGATGGGTTAAATAGTAGTAATTTCTATCCAACATGTTTCGCTTCGTAAACGGTACTGATCGACCTTAAAATGATCTAATTAAATAACCGTTACACTATCCTGAGCCCCGGCTAATAAAATTAATCTAAATTAAAACTTAACACGTACAAAATACATGTGTTGCACACATGTTCGCGAATTCCTAGTTGCGTTGCTTGTAGATGGAACAGAAAGAAAATTGCAAATAATTTTAGCTCATTACACCGACTGCGCCTAGACTGTGTCGTGATAGTGTGTGTGTGTATTTACACGCGATCTACGCAATTACACGTAAAGAACAGTGACAACGCACACCAACACTCGTGTAATCGAAGGACTGCGCCGCGTCGCATGCATTTGCGGAGCTAGCTAGGGTTGCTTCCAACTGCATTTAATATGCAGTCGCAAATGTCATTGAAAAATAAATCATGAAATCGCTGAATTGAATACAATTTTAAATAAATTGCAAATGATGAGATTAGCAGCATTGAGCGTATTCTGCGGGTTAAATCTGTCGATTCTTTTGTTTTATTAAATGCCTTATTAATTAGTTTTCTTACTAGAGCGAGTGATAAGAGCGTTGATCTTGCGTGAGCATAACGTATACACTATGTAGGCGCTGAACATTCGCGCATAAAACGAGCCGTACTCATTTTCCTTTACTATATCATACTAGTTTCGAAAATTTCTATAGACATTCTAAGCGACGCGACGCCAACGAAACAACCCTTACGCGGCGTAGTTGTCGCTGCGCTGTACATAGAGCATGCAGCACAAAGTTCTTTATATTGTGTAAGATTTTATATCTCCGTTCGTTAAATAGAAAACAAATTTTAAGAAAAACTGCATTTGTTTCAACCCTGCGATGCGCCGGAGTCGCATAGCCGTAACTCATACACGCACATAACGTTGGTACTCGCTGGTACTTCCATCCATTTCGTGATGCAATGCACTCTTGCGCACAGTTTTATGACGACCGACGTTATTTACTACTTATTAAGTTTAATCGATTTAATTCTTAGGTGTCCTAAGTTTTGTTTCCTTGAGTTATTATGAAAGGGTCTATGTTGCTCTTTTCAAGATTTAATCCTATTATAGTAGAATTTATGGTAAACTAAGTGAAAATGAAGAAGCATTATGGACACTCACTTTTTATAGGTATAGAACGTAGAGGTTTACTGTTAATATGTACTATGAAATCGTTTTAGACATACCTATTTTTAGCTTATATTTGATCTCAAATTCTCATGAATTTGAGATCAAATATAAGCTAAAAATAACTAAAAGCTAATGCTATCATTAGCATGATAGATAATAACATTAAAGTGTAGATACACTGACTAACCAATGGTATGGAACTGGTATGAATTCAAAAGAATGGAAAAAAAACTTTTTTCACAGGTACCCTTACCAATAGCGAAAAACTGAAATTTTCTGTCCCACTGGTCCGCTAACACTCGAATACACGAGTGTTTGCGCGTGTGAAGTGCGTTCTCGTTGCGTGTCGTCTGTGGGGTGCCTAATGGAACGTGCTCACGTGCTCACTTTAACGAACCGATAGATCGTCGAGCTCGCTTGGGCAAGGTGCTTATAATGTACACGTTATTTATGGCTTTCAGTAAAAGTTATTGCTAAAAGTGATTATGTTTAGATGAAGTATCCTCGAATAGGCGTAGTTTTCTCATTAAAGCGGTTGTTTCAAATATGGTTCTTTAAGTTACAAATGAAATTAATACACATAGAAATGAGTAATGTTATTGAAATATTAAACCAAAGTGGGAACACTTCCTACTCAAGCGGTTAAAGTAAAACAAAACTGTTCACCCAGATGAAATAACCAGATATTATGTAATCGCAAAGACAATATAGCGTCCACTAATGAAACGAAGAATCAAAACAGGCTCAAAGATCAAAACACTTTAAAATACAGACGATAGACTGTGACCTAAAAAGTTTTAAATCCAAAGAGGTTTTCTTTCAGCAGGTATGAAAGGGTGTTTGAAAGCAATGCGGCTAGCATGAAAAGCTTGTATGTGTCCTTTAACGAGCCAGTACTTGGCTGGTGTAGGGCGCGAAGCGGGGGCGGCGCCTATTCCTAGCGCAAAACTAGGCCGGCCGCCGACCGCTGGTGGATGGCCTGAAGAATAAGATCAGAGCGGGAATGGCTGCAAGGTTGGAGAAGGGGGGAAGGTGCATTGCTTTATATAAGAAGAGATGCCTATATGACATTGCCATGGGGATAAAAAGGAATAGTATAATTAAATACGTATATTGTATTGTATAACGGGCTGGTATCCGCAACTCCACCCCTTATTTGCACGTATTTTGAGTGGGATAAAATAAATATAATATTTAGGTATATCAACCAATTTAAAATGAAGGGGTTCGTCTAAGGGACCTTCATATTCAATTATTATTGTCAAACAAATGAATTAAGAAATTATTAATTCGTTTATAATGAAGTTAAAAATGTTCAGCTATTACAGATTATATTATCCTATTGTTATTTGAAAAAATCAAATCAGTTGAGTTCTGTATCAAAAATATACATACTTATAAGTTGTGTTGGTTGACCTTCGAGTAATGATGGTGAATTACCTATATCGCATCAAAACAATAATCTGTCTGTGTTTATTGAGGTCAAGTTATAAAAATAAATGCACTACTGCTAATCTAACTGAATATTTTAGGAAATTGCTCTATTGAAAACATATAACGAAAACAAGTTTATCTTGATTGGCACACTTTCATATATGAATCATAGTTAAATATCCGTCAACGCTAAGTTCAATGTTCTAGCCCGAAAAAAAGTAGGTCGACGCAACAATGAAAGTTATTCAGCACCTTGACAATGTGTATCTATGTACTTAGTCTAGTAAGGAGTTACTATTTCTTTGTTACAACTTTTACGAATCATCTTTGAGTTCTATGACACATACATAACTTTTTTAGCGTCACAATGGCCTTACACAAGTACCTTCAACTTGAACTACGCGAGCCGCCTGTGACTTAGGCCATACGACGTTTTAAACTCCGGACGCATGCAGTGCCAACACAAAAATTGCTTCTCAGAACAGAGGTTCAAGAATCAAGATCTATGTCGTTTGAGAAGACTTAAATATCAGATCCTCTTCCTAACGTATTTGTGTCAGCAAAAATAAAACGAAACATCGAAACAAAGTGTTTGTTTGTGTATTTTAGAGGTTGCCAGGAATCATTGGACTGGTTCTTTCTTTTTGTATTTGTGCCATTTTTTTGTTTGGCCATGTGGCTCGTGTTTCTCAGTGGAGAGAGAAAAGTTACAGATTTTATAATGTTGATAAGTATCGTCATCTTTTATACTTACATCAGAGTAGCTTCAGAGGTATTAAAGTTTTCCTGATGATTTTCAATTACCTACCCCATTGGGTTGGAATTTCCAGAAAGTTTGAAACACGTGTTTTATCAAATTGGTTGACACATATACATTCGAAGTTTCAAGTATCTAAATCGGATGAAATTAAAATTCATGTCATACAAGTTTTCATCTGATTTTTAACTTCTTTCGGAGTTGTTTTTACTAAAATGTACAGACTTTAGGAACTTGTAAGGTCTTGTATTTACGTCATCTAAGGAAAGTTCTTGCAAAATTTCATGCTTATAGACCCAGCCTGTCCTATTACAAAATGAGGTTTAACTAAAAACCCTAATCTCGATAAACTACGGTTCACACAAACGTTATTACAAATCGTAGTTTTGCGATAAACCATGGTCTAACAGTTGTAGCTGTCAAAGGTGAGTCAGTTTTTCATAGCAACTTTTTCACTGTGTTGTTGTTTTTGGATTATTTTCACCCAAAATGTATTTATAACTAGCTGTGCCCGCGACTTCGTTCGCGTGGTTGTCGAGAACAAAACAACGTCCTTAAGCGCGACTCCCTTTCTGTGAATGTCTCTGACTCACGTGAGAGAGACTGGCGCTCCCGATCAGCAGACAGCCGGACTTCGCGTTCCTGGATACTCTCTTGATACTCATTCACAGAAAGGGAGTCGCGATTAAGTTCGCAAACAACTCGGACCTCGACTTTGCGGTCTCAAGAGAGTATCCAGGAACGCGAAGTCCGGCTGTCTGCTGATCGGGAGCGCCACTCTCTCTCACGTGAGTCAGAGACATTCACAGAAAGGGAGTCGCGCTTAAGGACGTTGTTTTGTTCTCGACAACCACGCGAACGAAGTGCGCGGGCACAGCTAGTTATCACATAAGAATATAATACTGGAATATTCCATGTGTTGTTTCAGACTATATAAAAATTCAGAAAATGACGTCATTTGCACAACGCCATCTATCGGATTTGGATTTCAACTATCAACATTAGTTCTATTTTTAGTCTTAAGATGTGTTGCAAGTACTATATTGAATTGCGTAACGTGTAATATCTAACTTCTTGAACTCACTAAATTAATCATATCTTTTGATAGAGTGAACCGATTTCGATGAAACAAAAACTAAGTTAAACCTTAAGTTGCGTATAATTTTTGTATGTAAACATTGTCAGCATTGAATTCGTAGATTTTACGTGATGTGCGCACAAACAAACAGACAAACAGACAAACCGACAAACAGACAAAAATTTCAAAAATGATGGAAATGGGTTCTGTTACTTCACACGCTGGCTATTTTTTGTATCAATTTCTTCAATGTACAAAAATGACTTTTCTACAGATTTATTATATGTATAGTTTTTTTTTTATCGTGGTAAAATCATCAAATGAGTCCTCCCACCCAGGGCAGGGCGGGAGGGACTGTCAGACTTGTACTGACTAAAATCCACGGTGTCCTTCACTAGCCCTTTACGTACCGTGGTCACGGTAATCCCTTGGTCCCGCGACGTGTATTTATACATACAGTGGATTTAGAATACACATAGTGGATTTAATTGTTTAGACAATGGTTCACATGACGGTCCTCAGCAGGTACACGGTTTATCTAAGTTTAATACGGAGAAATTTAAACCATAGTTTTGCAGATAAGTCTGGACTTGATAGTCCAGGTTTAAGCCAAGGTTTATTTAGTTTTTTATAATAAGGTCGAAAACATTTACTTGTGTTTTGATCGATCAGTCAGCCAGCCAGTCGGAATTAAATCTTGTACCTACAAGTATTCAGTTGTATGCATTCAACTGATCAAGCTTCTGGTGTAATAAGTAACTAAACTTTTTTAAGGACAGCTAAGCTCGTCTAGAATACTTCTTGATACCTACACTGTTCACTGTTGATAGGGAAGACAATGCAGTTCTAAGAAAAGTTTGGATGTAAGCAACGTTAGCCATCTTTAGAAATAATTAAAATATAATAAAAACAAAGCTTAATCTTTGAACAACGACTAGTACTAAATGAAACAGAAGAGGAGAGAGCTAAAGGTTAAAGAAAAGAGAAAAAGTAGAGCTAAAACAGACACCTACCCACACAAAAAAGTAGAATTAGGTAAGTAAACACGTGTTCATGTTTTCTCTAAAAAAATATATTTCTGTATGACTTCGTATGCTGGAAGTAGTTATTTATATGCCAGTTCTCGAATTACAGCAATTTCTTACATATTTATGAAGATCTGTCTGTAACACGTGATTAAACATTGATTGAATAAATGTATTTTTGTTTAATGTAGTCTTTGGAAATATACATTGATAAAGAGACGGCAGAAACTCTCCGCTAAGAAGGTGGTCCTACTACATGATAAGGCTCTTATTAATTTAAAATGATCTATACATATAATACATCTGTAGAAGGGTCAATTCTGTACATTGAAAATATTGAAAAAATAAATAGCGGGGGGTGTTGCTGGATCGATACCAAACCCAAATATGTGATTAAAAAAATTTTTGTCTGTCTGTCTGTCTGTCTGTATATGCAGGCATCACGTGAAAACTAACGGTTCGATTTCGATAAAAGTTGGTATAATTATACCTTATTATCCTGGGCATAAAATGGGATACTTTTTATCCTGGAAAAATACGTAGAAAAAAATCTTATTTTTCAGTTTTATTCATAGACGTTGTTCTGTAGAACCGCGAATCTCCTTAATTATTATAGGCTTAGCCGTATTTGGGTCCAATAGATATTTATAAGATGTCATTGACAGAGTTACTTAAAATGGAGAAGTAAACCATCCACGCAAAGACCGACATCCGCGCGGACGGAGTCGCGGGCGGAAGCTAGTTTATAATATTTTGCTGATTTTTGAGCGTTCATTCGGGCGTTTATATTAAAATCATAGATATTTTTTTTTAGAATATACTTTCATAATATCTCTTCAGAGATACTACGAGTATGTTACTGCTATATTGCTACGTGGGAATGCTGGCAGTGTTTTGGGTTCTGTAACTTCATTATGATATTGCTATGCTATTTAAAGTAATTTTCAAGCAAAAACAGAAACTTAATAAACTTAACTGATGGTGAAGGTTCGATCAAAGGAAACTGAAAGTACATCCACCAAGTACTGAAGTAATGGTGGCACAATGCAACAAGTCTTGTAATATTTTTATTGCAAGGTCGAGTATCCTGACCCAATGCTGTATCCACTACCGACCTAGACTAGGTCGACCTTGATTGCAATCGTGATTTTACAAGTTGGAATTAAACTGTATTACGACAAAACATAACCAGTAATATTTAATGACAGCATTTTTATCATTTGCTTACATTAATAAAAGCATTCCAATTACTCAGCAAGTGCAATATGCATTAAGGTCTGTGACCTGACCTCATCCGCGTAACGTGGCCTTACAATGTAATGAAAACTGCGCAAACGCAAGCGGAGTTCACCAATTACAGTCCCGCTGGCTAATTTCAAACGACCAATGGTGATGTTTCTATGATGTTACCAGCCAATAGGAATCATTCGTAAAATGAATAAACATTTTTATTGCAATTTACAGTGCAATATTTAGTTGAGTCCTAAAGTATCTAGAAATTTAAATTAGTTCTCAGATTCAAATTATGTTCTAAATGTGTTGATATCATTTCATGAAATGTTAGTCACAAAATCATTGAATTAAGTGTTAGGAAATCAATGCACTGCCTTTAAATTATTGTTAGATAAATCATAATGTCTAGATAAGCATCTCCGCTGAAATTTTTAGATTAAATCAGTCCGTTTGAAAGGAAGCAAGCTTACAATGAACTACAAAAGTTATTGCAAGTTAAAGTCGTGTTAGAACCAAACTTGAAAGCACTTCGTCGAGTCAAGTTAGTTTACAACTTCACTTTAAGTTAGGTACATCCCTAGATAGGGTAGATAAGAGCACTCTACATGTGCAATGTGAAATGCATTTCTAATTTGATTGTAAATCTCCACTCTCTACAAGCATTCTAAACGATATGGCAGATTAGTACCTACATAGGAATAGGGATGGTCTTAAACTCGGTATTGAAAACCGTTATTTAGTTAAAGGAAGCATGAAAAATAGAAATTACAGTTTGATAAACTAGTCTTTCAATGGGTTCAGTTTAGTAGAGTTTATGCGTATTTTTTATGATTGCCAATTGTCAATTAAGTTTATTGCTAAGTGTGAATAATTGTCTCGTTTGATTCAATAAAAGTAGATGTCAACGACGAGTACGAGTTTGTTCATCATGTTTTTGAACTATTCAATATACTCGTGATGACTAGGAATCGATGCAACGTATTCGTGAGACAAACACAGGCGTGGCCGAAACGAGTACGATTCGAATCGAGTGTGTAACGACTGTGGCGAGTATCGACCAGCGCACTCGCTAAATCGCCAGCGCGATTGTGAAACATCCGCATTCGTTAATGTTCTCCACAGATGATCTATGGAGCGCGAACAAGATACGCAACTGAAGCACATTTCGCTTGCACTTTCGAAAGTAAGTCTTTGTTTTCACTTGGTAGCGGTAATTTATAGTAATCAAGAGAGATCATTGTACGCACTTTTGTAAATCGCTCGAGTGAAGTCTCACCGGTTTTGGCAGTTGGCCAAATGTCGCACATTACCTTTTTGATTTAATGGTTTATGGTGAAGTTTTGATTTTAATTACTCGACGACGTTTAATATAACGCTTGAGAAGTGACAAAATGTGGTTGTAATTTACGTCATGAGCATACAGTTTTAATTCGGAAACAATTGTTTTTTTTTTTTGTTAAACTCAACTTAACGCGCTTTGTTTTTAAATTTACTTTTTATATGAAGAACGAATACAGATTTGGCAACTGAATATCCAAAGTTACTGTCAAATGTCGGAATTAGAGTTATTCATGAACTAACACTGATTTCATACAAAAGTGGATATGCCCCAAATCCCGAAATTACTTTTAAAGATCAGAAAAATCCCGTGATTTATTAAATAAAAATTTATTTACTTTTACACAATTTATTTGTCTAATCTATCTCTGATGTTTTTGATATTATTATTTATTTATAATACTTTTTTCCACACGAGATTGTCTATTAGATATCCCGGTAAAATTCATATTAATATCAACATTTCGATGCAAGTACTAAAATAACTCTACCTAATTCCGACCTCTGGTTGTTACACATATAATATGATTACTCTTTCTTAACTGAGTTTTTCAAAAGCCTTTTTACCGTAAACTTCCAACAAATAGCTAATAATAACAATGTATGAGTTGTAACGATCAAATGCAGGTGTTAAAACCTTGGCAGTTGCTGTAAACGCACTTTCACTAAAATACGTTCGAGTGCGGGAACAAATGAACATACAGAATATAGGCCAGAACACATTGACTCACTCGCACACAAACGAACGGAGATAATACCAGAACCACTCAGTATTCTTCAGCTAGTCTACAATATACAAGTAGCCTTGAACACCAACACCAATGTTAGTCATGTTTTTCAAAAATGTAGGTCTATAATCAGTTTAACAATGTTACCGCATTAAAAAGAGTAGCAAATATGCGTGAATTTTGTGTCATCTTATCATAAATATCCTTCGTCTTTTTAGACTAAAAGATATAGTAATAATAGAGTCATGGCCGGTTGTCGATCTCCTAATTTGATGGTCACTCGTTTATCATTGCTTTATACGCTTCGCCTTGAGATGATAAAACGGTTAGTATATAGTCTATATATAACATAACAACCACAACATTTGAATATGTCTACATTAGGATTTTGTAACGTTCGGTGGAATCTACTGACACATTCGTTATTGCCAACAGATTTTCAAGGTCTTCCAATGCAATTACTAAGAAATACAGTTTAAACAGAATTATTACTGTTAAGAATTTTCTCTTTTAATTTCACGATCGATACGAAAATTTGAAAAATAGTAAGTCTTACATTGACCACGGTCTCGGGCTCGAACTTGCCCGATTTTTATTGCGAGTTTAAAGAAGCGAGCGAACTTGCCCCAGTGACCACGGGTAGCGGTTGATATAAATATAATACATAGGCCCACGTCCAATAATAGAATTGGTCGGTGGCACATTGCCGCCGCTCTACGATCCTGAGCCCAAATTCCTGACTATAGTTACCAACTCCTCAGTTACTAGTCGATATGCAGCTACGATGCACTTTGACATTTCAAAAATGGAATAACATTTTCAAGTGTTTATTTATCGATTAATGTCTAAAACTCTTCAATTATGTACGTTTACTATCTGAATTGTGCAATCGATGTGTTTGTGAGTTTTCTGAGCGGATGTCTATTACAAAGAAACAGGATGTTCAAAGACGTTCCTGTTAACCTATTTCTGTCTGTACCTGAGCAGAACGCTTTAGTTCTTTCCAAGGAGTGTGCATTTCAAATTTTCTTGTTGAAAAGTGCACGGATCATAGAAGTAGTTGCGTGGTGTGCGGGGCGGCGGGGCGAGGGGCGAGGGGGCGGGTGGGGGGCGCTCGCCGGTTCGCGCGGTGTAACCTACATACCGGTCAACACTCCGGCTCAGTCAACACTCGCTACAGGGACATTTGGAGCGTTTGATTAGCCAGTGCACTTGTACAAGTAACTTAGGAGAGTGCTAGTAGGATACTTGATAAAGTAAAGTGGAAATATTATGACCCATTGAACATTTGTTTTTTGAGTGTCCCATTCTTCACTTTGCTATAGTTCGGCATTGCTGGGCACCTGTAGAAGTACATATTTGCTTTTCTTATATTGATAATGTTTGGGAACTTCAATTTTGCAGCGGCTTTTGTTTTAAAAACATACCTCATCTTCAGGTCCATCTTAGAAATTGAAGTGTACTTACCTGAAACAAAAAGAAGATTAAAATTAAATGCACAAAATATTTCCGTAAAAATAATAAGTAACCATGCCAATGACCGTAATCATAATTTAGCTTGACATCACACACATCTGTTAACTCTTTTTTTAACATAAATTTTCAATGTTTATGTGTAACCCACTAAATTAGTATTAATTGGAGTGTTAGTGTGTGACTAACACGATAATCTAACAGAGTGGACAATGTGCAACATTTAAAATAAACCGCGAATTTTCAAGCCAGTTACTGGGGCAAGTAGCAGCGCGATGTAAACGGACTAATGCCAGCATTAGATGCGACTAGACAAGGCCATAGCTATCAGTGAAATGTCGAGAAGGAAAGAGATGGATACATAAAGTATTTATTGCACACATAACAACACTACAAGTGCAATTCACACACACATGGACAACTTTTCTATTTCTATTACATAGTCTAGGGTTGACTACTGGTGTTAATAAAAACGGTTAAACTAACTACGTCAATTTAAATTGCTGTTATTAATTCTGAACTAAAAATCTTGGAGATAGCGAATATGTGCTAAAGTGTGTCACGGGCACAAATACACTCCACAAGATTACAGTCTTATAATTTGGTAAAAATACTGGCTAATTAAAAATAAAACTTTTGAATTTTGGTGTTCCACTCATAGTGGTTTCGGGAAAAACTTTGGCATTTTTTTTTTAAATTGGCAACGTCTAAGCTGTGACCATTCTATGGAACGGTCCATTAATTTCCGGTATATTTTTAAGGCTTCCTTATACTCGTATGCTTAATCATCTAATCTTAAGACAATACGGCACTAAAAAGTCCCTAATTTTTTACATAAAACAATATCTTTAACAAAGAACTCTTAAGAAAGTCAGAGACGGCATCAAAATACTGCTAATAATACTGATTAAAGCAGGAAAAAGGTGTTTCACCATCTAGGTCGGTTAAGGAGGTTACCGACTATCTTCAGGAATTGGGTGAGCGAGTGTATAATGCGCACTTGATATACAAAATACCTATCTTGATAGCGATAAGCGTTCCGAACTTGCCAGTTGCGACAGACTGTCCTAGAACCCGGTTTGAACTCGAGTACCCTCAATAGCTCAGCCCAAATTTTTATAATAATTCATCGTATCAACGTATTGCGCGTGATTGTAAGTACTTGTTGTTCGCGGATGCGGCAGTGCCATGGTTGGTGGTCTGGACTGGGTCAATTTGATGTCGGTTGCTCAATCGTAGTCACGTGATTGTTGTGTTTAGCAGGTGCTAGCACACCTTATGTTAACGGTTGAAAGTTCAGATTAAACATTTAGAGGAGGAGATAAGACCCTTAATTTTTAATTTGTAAAATAGGTCAAATTTATAGTTTAACATCTTGTAGTTTATACAAAGCATTAGACTTTTTAGTCACAAGATATTTATTTGCTTGACAAGTTTACAGAGCACATTGTAATAAAAAATGAATTGAGAATTTTGTAACTAAAAATTAAGACTTAGAACACATTAAAGACTCTTAAACATATAAAATAACCTAACACGGAACGATATTGTAGCTCAAAGTAAAATATTTCTCAAACCGTCAACTCTAATGTGTTTGTCATAAGGAAATAATATTTCGGTGGTGATTGTGAAACACGGCGGCACCAACAGATGTCGCACAGATCCTCAAGTTGAATGTCTATCTCATTAAGTATATGCAATCTAAACTCCGAATGAGCTAATTAAACTTGACATTATACCGAAAACGGAATACTTATGACGAATTTTATTAGATGGAGCTCGCGGACAGCTTCCAACTTTTTTTTTTATCACTTCTCTGAGATTTGACTACAAGTCTGCTTACTTATAATTAAACCACAAAGTGATACGAATACTTTTTTTAACATGGAATATCATCAAATGAAGGACTCATCACTCACCACCCAGGGCAGGGCCGGAGGGACTGCCTGACTTGTACCGACTAAAATCCACGGTGTCCTTCAACAGCCCTTTACGTTCCGGGGTCACGGTGCTCGTTGGTCCCGCGAACCCGACAGGCTTTCGCCCTCCAAGGGGGCCCCGTCATAAGTGATACGAATACTGAAGTCAGAAATAGTTCCGTATAATCTGTAAACTTAAATACCTACCATTACTACCTACCTAGCGTTAGTTAATTCCGCTTAAAAAAACAGGAAGGCCAGTAGCACCGTTCACTAAGCAAAACATAACCTAGGAGACTTTGCCGGGATCGCGGGACTAAAGAATTACCGTGACCCCGGAACGTAAAGGGCTATTGAAGGACACCGTGGATTTTAGTCAGTACGAGTCTGACAGTCCCTCCTGCTCTGCCCGGGAGGACTCATTTGATGATTTTACCACGATAAAAAAAGGAGACTTTGACGCCATGTTTGTGTGCCATAACAAAACTTTATGCAATATTTGATGACTTACAGTTTTCATCAAGGTATGTGTTCCTCGCACACAGTTCCCATAGAAATGGGGTTATCTTGATAGATTGTTCTCTTGATTCCGAAACACGATAGCATTCGCTGAAGAAAGTATCAGGTGCTGAAATCTCAGGCTTGATATATACGTTGTGTGTCTTACAATAGTTTAGAAACAAGGCTAGAAAGATTTACCATACGATGTAAATGTTATAAAAAGCATGTTATTTGAAGAAATTAATGGGCGATGATAATAATTTGGTAACTCTAAGAGTCATTCAAGCGTGTCGTAAACACTGATCCAGTTCATTCATTATTCGTGTCACAATACGCCTCTTTCGTAATCGAAGCCATAAAAAATATATAGTTAGATGCGTCTGGGAGCTTATTGTGTCATCATCATTATATTTTATGACACTTGGACTCATCTGAAAGTGATGCACGCTAACCTTTGGGAAGTGTTGTGTATGGAGCAACAACGCCGGACGGCCTATATTCACATTTCGGTCTGTCGCTGGCAATTTGCCCAAAAATAATTAGTCATCATACGCTCTACTCCTTAGTCGTGATCCTAGGATAGGACGCTTCTCAGAACATGTTACGATTTCAGCGACCACAAAGCATCTATTGCATTTCTAACGAAATATGAAAATGGGACATTTATGTGGGTTATTAAATTCGTAGTATTTTATGATTTACTGTTGGAAACTGTAGTATAAAGTACATTATAAATTGATATTGCCTTTGATCATAATTTTGTGTCTAGTAATATTCAATAAGCAAGTAAAACTAGTGCCTATGATCTCTTTTCTAGGTTATTAAATAACAAATTGTTAGTTGAAATAGAAGGTATTATAAGATTATGATCATCATAAACGATCATAAGATTTTAATTGCCCATTTTCACTTTCAATGGCAAATAACAAATTGCTTTATACAACGGCCCTCTAGCGTCGAATTGCTGAACTTTCGTTGTGTCCGCTCGGTACTAGATGGCGCGAAATAACGAATGAGCGCTGGTGTAGCATTTCGTAGCATACTATCGTCATTTTTACTTATTGGCTATTACAAGTAACTAATATTTTGATTACCTAATATTTTGAAGCCACCTACATCTGACTAAAAAATAGTTCAAAAAATTTCAAAAATACACTTTTCGTTAAAATTATATTAAATAGTATCACAGAAAAAGAAATCATTAAACAAATAACAATTTGTAGAAAGTAAACAACAAATAAAAGCATACGAGAACAGAAAACTAGTAAAAATAACATTCTAACGCAAACTTCGTAGCAAGTGCTACGGCGTAGGCATTCAAGCGTGGCACTTGAAGAGTTTCATCTTACGTTCAAGTTGTGGAGCTACGAGCTGCTACGCAGAATAAAAACCATTTCCATATTTAGTAGGTTAATATTTTTGTAAATAGTTTAATGTTTAAGGTTTACAGTTGTTTAAAATTATAATTTTATTTATATTGCGCACACGTGTTTGCTCCGTATCGTATAACATTTACAAACAGTGAAATGTTTCCGGTTTGCTTACGATTTGTTCCCGTTCAAGGCTATTTGATATTTTGTTTACATAAATAAGGATTGGAATAGCTTTATTTCAATATCACGTGGTTATTTTCGTTTTGACGTGTGATTAGACTAATGTAATGTTCGTGTTATGCATCATATTCAATGAAGGTGGATTGATTGAATTTGGTATTTATTTACTGAACGAATTGACTGTCATACATATTTAATCACGAGAATAAATAAGATAGCACATCAAGGACATAACCGAAATAAAAAATATAGAAAAACATAGCGTTGCCAGCAAAACATTGAATAAACATAAGTCTTTTGTCCTTGACGCAGAGTGCAACATAATGCTGAAAAGTTCGGATTCAAACAAATAAACGTACATACCGTATATATGTCTGCCTCCCTCTCCAATAGCATAATTGAACTTCACGTAAATATCGTGTGCATGTGTGAGTGTTCTGCATACAATTCGTACTAGGCACACAGACTTAGGTCTTAATGCGAGTGCACCGAGCTATGTTAGGGTAGGTCGGGATTGTAAACGTGACTCTACTGTATTCGTACGGGATTTGAAACGCGAAGAATTTGTTATTATGTTTTGATTGCATTTTAAGGAATTGTTGGCTTGAAGGTTGCTGTGTTGTATCATTGTTGCATTTTTTTTACACATTTTATTTTATTTTATTTGAGTGTTGAAGAGTTTTTTTTTCTTGTTTGGTTGAGCGCGTTTATCAGGAAATATTATTCAGGAAATATTGATTCGAATTGAAAATATATTTTTGTGTTGGACAGTCTGTTTATCGAGGAAGGCTATAGGCTATATAACAATACGCTGCGGCCAATAAGAGCTGAGCAGCGGCAGTGAAACCACGGGGAACTGTTAATTTTAAAGTATTAATCTAAAAGTGTTTTTTTTTTGTCTGAACGCGCTTATCTCAAGAACTATCAGTTCAATATGGAACAATTTTTTTGCATTTGATAGCTCACTTCTTTAGGAAGGTTACAGGCTTTTCAACATTACGCTACGTCCTTCAGAAGCCAAATGAGGGGTGAAGCCGCGGAGAACACGGTGAGGTAAAGTTAATTTATTATTGCACTCACTCAACAAAAATGCCTCTATTCTTATAAAACAACGGAGGTCAACCCGGTGGCTTGCTCCAAAAGGAGTTTCGTTATGTTAATCCACCACCTTACCAGAGGTCGTTCTCTGCCTCTCTAATGTCACGATAGTAGCAATGCTTTCATCACTTATACTCAAGGATCAGCTATAGGGACAAACGACGGACCGGCGTCGAACTGGACACCAGACACTTTGACGACTGACTGACACTTCAGTGACATTTGTCAGTGTCCAGTGCCACCAGTCAGCATCAGATTGATCCTTCAATCAGCCGGCGCCTATTGATTGTCCTTGTCATCAAACACTTTTACCTCACTACTTATGTACCGTCACAATAAAAACAAAAGAGCGATGAGATAATAAAGTGCATGGCATTCTCATATTTTAACAAACTGTATTGGTTGTAAACAAGTGATGCGGTAGGTACGTACCACGTATAGATTGTCAACAGTGCATTACATAGACAAGGCGCGCCTCTGTGTGTGTACTACTGTCCAGACGTCTATCTATCTAGATATCTAGATGTGGGTGCATCGGTGCAGTGTTGGCGTAGGTCCTGGGGGGTAGGTCGGGTAGCTCACACCCACTGGCGCGGGGGGAGGAGCACTGGCAATAACTACCATCACGTAATCAAACGCTCCGAGTGGGATGCGCCTGCTATGGGACTCCAGTTTATTTTTCACTATAATGAGTTTTTGTTGTTCACTCGTTGTGAACATATTTAATTTAAAATGTCAATTTGTTTGCACAAATATTGCAGATATAAAATCGTGGAGTTCCACTACGAATTAAGTGGAACTGATCGGAATAATGTTTGCTTCGCAGTCGAGATTCAGACAGTGCAATAAAATTGCAATTTCATTTACTTATTTGAAAGTTATATCTAGCATAAGTTGGGAAAACCGTCTGTTATAATACTTGTCTGAGCTACGGTTTTGTCCACTTTCGATCTGCATACGCAATTTAATTTTGTTCAAACATCTACTTCATACAATTTTCGATATGAATTAAATAATCCCGTGATCGTTAATACGACGAGTTAATATACTTTACCAAAATAACATGTATGTTATAATTTTAAATGTGCAAACATTCATATTATCTATTCAAGGTTCAAGAATCTCATATTGAATTATTTTCTCAGCTGAAGCATTGTTGTTCCAAGAATCTACAATCGTTCGTCTTGAAGCACCTATGTTATCTCCCTATGCAAGAAAAATCGTTAGAACATACCTATACCTGTACATTGGCACAAAATTTAGGTATACCTGGGTATGTATAATACGTGTACAAAGGTTATACAATTATAATCATGAATCCACTTTCACTTAGTTACTAGAGGATTTTTTTTTAGCGTGCTAAAATCATCAAATGAGTCCTCCCACCCGGGGCAGGGCGGGAGGGACTGTCAGACTTGTACTGACTAAAATCCACGGTGTCCTTCAATAGCCCTTTACGTACCGGGCTCACGGTAATTCGTTAGGCCCCCGACCCCGGCAGGCTTTAGTTACTAGAGGTAGGTTCAAACTATTATTAGCTCAGCTTAAATTCCTCTCATACCCTCTAGAGAATGTATCAGCCTTAAATATTTAATTTAGAAGGATTTCTGCAGCGAGCGCAACGTTTTCAGTAAACATACTACTTGAAACAAGTGAGTGAATGAGATGACTGAATCGGCTCAGTCGCAAAATGTCTTGTACTGTGAATGAAATTTTGTCTCGAAATACTTTATGTTAAAGATTGTTGGGATATTTTATTCATTCTTAGTACATTATGAGTCACGACGTAAAGGGGAAGAAATAACCAAGATATACTGTATAAATTAATTAATTCAACTGCATCCGGATTCGGGATTCGGTTCGTGTATGCATAATTTGTTTTTGAATATTTGTTTACTAAAAATAGAACAGAAAAAAACGAAGTATTTCTTTGGATACTTTTTGTCTTGTTTTCTTTATAAACAATCTACTGAGATGTTTCGCCCTATTCTAGATTTTTATTTCACTGCTGAAATCATACAGCTTTAACAACTTAAATATCTTTCTTGTTGTTATTTCAAATTACGTTAACATGAATGCAAAATATTTAAAACCATATCCTCCACGGTCTTCCATCAATACCGACTATACATTATAATTGTTATGTAACCCAGCATCAATGTTTATTTACCAATACGTATGGCGTTGCAGGTCGTCGACCTCGGCTCCTTGTCGGGAAATTTCGGCGGTGTCCGCACTTTAGAGGGGGATAGACTTATGCAGGTTACCGAGGGTGCGAGTGCACATCCTGGGAGGGTAGAGACCTTGAGCTGGCAAAATCAAGGGTAAGGTGGTATGGTAGTGTGCGTGAGTCCTCGGAACCGGCTCTGTGTTAGTGCATCGATAACTATACACAAGTGCAAGTATAGCTAATAATATATTCAGCTTACACACAGAAAGAAGTCGGTACTTTTGTGTGTATATATATTTGCAAGTCGTCTCCTGTCCACTGAACCTTGAGAATAAGAAAATGTGAAGCAGTCTCGTCTGGATATAAAGTGCTGGCTCAGACTGATATACTTTTAAAATGTTATGAGTTCGACAGAATGTTAGTGCTTTGACACTTCTCCAGTAGTACAATAGGTAGCCAATGTAGATAGCTGTTCAAGTCCACGGAACTTAAAAGAAAGCAGTTAAAAAAATTAATTTCATCGTCGTATTTATTTATTAGTACTTGATTACCGAGTTGACCTTAGTTATCATTATTTTGTGTATCAAACACCGTATTTGGCTGTTCGGGTCATGGAAAAGGTATACATTTATTTTTGACGTTTGATTTGGGTTGCAGTTTGATAAATTAAAAAAAATACAGGCTACCATGGCTTATTATTTGTAAGTAAGGAGGTAGGTCGAGAAGTAATGCAAAATGTTGATAACGAGCTCTTTTAAATGGAATGATATCAGCAAAAACATTTTGAGATTGTAATCAGTCTAATGGATATAAGACATGTGTTCGTAATATTGATTAAATCACATTTGGTATTCCAATAATGGAATGTCCATATTTCCGCTATTTTTTTAAGATACGGAAATATCAATGGAAACGTATTAAAAAAAAAACTAATTGGTAAATATAGTGCACTACAACAGACCATGTAAATCACAAGGACTGAAATTACAAACAATGATGCAATTCAATTAACCGATCAAACCGTAAAGCCGCCATAAAAATAAAAACGCATGTCAACAAGCAACAACTACGACCACGTGCTCAACCCAAAATAGACGCGCTCGCACACACGCGCAGCGCACGCACGCGGCACTCACACTCGCGCACACCACGCGGCCACCGAGCCCGCGGAAAAATCAATATTTTGAGCAAAACTACTTCCCTTAACGCAGCTGTGTGCGTCGGTTACCTCCCCATATCCAAACTTCAAAAGCTATATCGCCGATTTACTACACAAACTGAATCATACCTTATCTGTTACGAAACAAAGTGTTATTTCCCCTATTAAGAGCGGGGGTTGTTAGATCGTGAGGGTATGAAGAGGTAGTGCCGTCCCGCTCCAATCAATCGGATGGCTCGGTCGCTCGGCCGCGTGGCGCCGGCCGACGACCCCGGCCCGGTCGTTACCCCGCGACAGTTGCACCCTGCTACCCCGTACCGACAAGTACGCACCCTTGTTCTTGCCGAATCTTGGACCCACGCCTCGCCGACGCTGACATTGACTCGCCGAACGGTTCAACGACCTCGCATACGCTTCCGCCTTCCGGTGTGCTCTATCGAAATCCTTAATAATGTTCTTAAAGTGGAATTTTATTTTTATTGCACCATATAAATTTCATGGGTACACTTAACGCAGAAACTTGACAGCTATACAAATAAGACAATAAAATAATTCTTTAAGTTTTAAAAACCTTTCATGAGTCATCGTATTTAACCTGACTTTGAAGCATTGGGGAGCCCTTATATAAGTCTCGGAGAAATAAATGTAACTCAAATGCTGTCATGAGTGACATGTGTTATTGACTCCAGCGTTTCCAAACTTTGCAAGGTGTTATAAAAAATTAAGACTGTAGATAATAATACACTAATATTTATAACTAATATAGAATTTGATAGAGTTCACTCTATCAAATTCTATATTAGTTCGAGATCGAAAAATATGACATTTGTAGAAAGCTCAATATTTATAATGATTTCAGTGACTCACGTCCAATTAAGTCCAATAAAAATAAAACACAATCTGTAACTCAATGAATGAAAATGAATGGCCGTCCACGCGTGTGGGCACCGGAGCAAACAGACGCTAATGCAATGAAACCAGCCACAAATCATTCCATATTCAAAACGAATTAGGCGCAAAGGCATATTTGAATCCGACACTAAACAAAAAAATAAGAAAAAAGCTAAAACAAATGTGCCATCTCCGCTCAGTGAGGCAAAAATTAAAAAGAAAAGGATTTCAGTGCACCTTCCCCAAAATTAACGAAGTGACTAAGTGAGCATTTGGTAAGCGCTTACGCATCCTTTTAGTACGAATTATTTTCGACCGAGATTTTTGTCGTGGATATGATCTTTCGTCGAGTGCATTAAATGTGATGCCACATAAAAGCACAATGCAATTTTAAAACCATGAGTTATTTTTACGTTGAGTAATCAAAGTTGGGAGGAAAATTGAAAGTATTTTTCTTAGTAAACTGTTATTTTTTCGTCAAGCTCCACAATATTGCCTGCCGGGGTCGCGGGACTCACGAATTACCGTGACCCCGGTACGTAAAGGGCTATTGTAGGACACCGTTGATTTTAGTCAGTACCAGTCTGACAGTCCCTCCCGCTCTGCCCTGGGTGGGAGGACTCATAAGATGATTATACCAAGTAAAAAAAAAGCTCAACAACATTGTTAAAGCCAAACTGCTGTAAGAGTATGCTGAACACCCGGTGTAATATTTTTCACCTTTCCCAAAGTGATTGTGTAGCTTGCACCAATAGCTCTCCAGACGGACAGACACAATGTATAAGTCTGCAGTATTATGATTACAATCGAGATTGCATTTTAAAGTTTTATTGAGGTTGGTTTGCTTCGCAGTATCACATTTTTTATAATCCTTTTTCATGTTAATTTAATCAGGGGCTTTATATTACACCCCTCATAGACGGGAGATGAACGTTTACCAGACTCTATTATAAAGTAGAATAAAAAACACGTTCTGCTTAAATAGTAGTACTTCATTGTGCAGTTATCCAATCTATGATTATACTTACAAATAGGGGTGAACCTCTTCCTTTGAAATTGACCGACGAAGAAGCCTGAAAATGCAACAACGGTTACATACCAATAACCGGCAATGAAAAGATTAAATGAAAGTGAATAAAAAGAAACAGGGGTGCTTTCTCTATTGAACAAGAATCCTGTTCAAAATGTTTCAGTGGTTCCATTTATGAATACAGGATAATGAAAAGCAAAAAGGTAAAGAAGAAAAGAATCCCGCATTAACATTGTTGGCGTTATGTGCGAATCGTTTCGCGGTATTGAAATATAAACTTTTACGGAGCGTCTTCCTAAATATATTTGTGAAAAGGCTCGACGCGTGCGCAGCGCGTTAAACCGGCGTCAGCTTCAAATTTCTTCAATAAATCTCTTTCCGGACACGGTTAGAATGTCCCGGGATTTAAATTTTTTAATCAGATTTTCCGGAATCATTTCTTTTTAACGTTTAACGTTTCCCTGCTCTTGCGTCGCTTCGTTGCGTAAGTTAACAGAACCAATCAGTAAACTGACATAACATAGACCGAGTTTTGTGTAATAAATACTTTTCCTTATCTTATGTAATCGTGCTTTATGGCATTATAAAATAAAGTTAAAGATATAATAAACTATTTAGTTGTGAAAAGATTTAGAAAACCGAATGACTTCCTGCTTATACAAGATAAACGTGATTCATTAATTTTAAACCAAAAATAATCGCAAATTTTTTAATTGTACTGAAAATTCATCCATATTTGAAGGTTCAGAGCTTACTAACATGCATGGTTACATTACACTTACAATTTAACGCTCAGCTAGACAGGTCGACATCATATTATTATCTTGTTAGTACAAAATTCGCCATTAACACCTTACAGAGCTAGTGTGCAAGCCATTGCATAATTCTCTTCCGCGATCTAGATCAGAGAGTCGGTCTGCGGCAAAAGAGGCGGTTAAACGTGTGTGCTGTAATAATCCCTAATATATGTACTGTTTACGGCGAACACTCGTAAAGCTTGCTTCTTACTTGGACTATTTTGCCGTACCTATCGTATTACTGGCTAGTGTTTTCCAGGTTTGACTAGTTATGATACCTGAGCTATAATTCCCGTGTTTTTAATAGCTATTGAAAGCGTGAGTTGGCTATATCCCGTTTCATCACTTCTCCATTTCGACAACTAAATAAAAGAAGGCCGTTTCATCATCACATATTTTCATACTTTTGAGTTTACGTATGTTCATTTCCGTTTTTGTTTGACAAGTACAGTTTTACTGTGACAGACAGACGCAAGAGTGATTCTGTTAACAACAAAACGGAGCCCCCGTTTTGTTGTTCATACGGACAGAACTAAAAAACATTTTAAATTAGTTTAACGCTGAGATAAATCACAATGAAAATTTAGAATGTTTGAAAAAAAGAGTAATTGATCTTCTGAAAAAATAGGTACGAGTATATTCAGGTTTCATTATCTTCAAGAAAACGATTGTAACGATTTACCAAAAAATTTAATACGTTGCCGGCATCAACATTAATGTAGCGTCACACCTGTCGCGGCGTTAATTCGTTGTACTTACAATACTTCTTAAATTACCATCACACATCGGACAGAAAGTACGGCTGCTAATTACCATTATAATTTAACTTCATTTTCTGTCTTGTGTACAGCAGGTGTGTTGCTATGCTTAGGAATAGTTCATATTTGAATTACACACGTACACTTTCTCGAAAACTGCCTTTTATCGCACTACGATTAGGTTCAAAATGCAACGTATTTTAGACTCTTTTTTTTTTCTCATATATCAAGCACATGTGCTAAAACAAAAATTTCCACAAATAAACTGAGTCCAAATGGGTTCAATGCATATAGTCGGCGGTGTTTTTTTTAATTTTTTTAATTGTGGAAATGAGTTTGGCGTGTTTACAGTGTAAATATTTTTTGAATAATTAATCTGTGTTAATAAATAGAATATAATTCAGAAGTTAGATCTCAGCCTTATGTACCGTTCAATATGCAACAAAATATTGATATAAGCCAGTGGCACAAAATATGGACAGTTTTACGTATTATCCAATATTTATTAGTACTAGTTACTGGAGCTAATTAGGAGCTAACGATCGAAATACTTGTTAAATTGACTAACCAGGGATTAGCGTGAAATCTTAATTCTACTCATGATGAAATTTTAGACTTCATTAGTAAGATTTCGAAATAGGATCAAAATATTATTTTAGCTGTTAAAAGTCTAAAATAAACTTTATTTTTTATCTACATTTATATACAGATTAGCCAGTTATTGGGTCGTTGAAGTCAGATAGGTAGTCGTTCTATGTAAAATAGGGTTAGATATTCAGAATATTTCCAACATAGTTGGAAAAAGGATAGAAGTGACGTTGATGGTTTATATGCAGGTTAAAACACGACCTTTTGCGGTGAAAAATAATCAAATGAGTCCTCCCACCCTGCCTGGAGTGGAAGGGATGCTAGACTCGTACTGACTACAAACTAAAAAACACCATTGGTTTCTTTCGGTTGGGTCTTGTGTTCTAGGGCCGTAGACCTACTTAGACTACCATACCTACCCTACCTATTTAGACAGTCCCGCTACCCCAGAACTATGTCCTTTATAAAGAAAAGGTTAATTATATTGTGTATGTATGATTATTATTACTATTTTACCAGCAGTCTGTTTCAAACAGTTATAAAACCTATCCTATATAAACGACAACAAACAAAAGGCCAAGCATAAGATCTCAAACTGTTTCCTCCCTCGATCAATCATGTTCATCTTAAGCTCGTGTGAGTCCAACGAAGTGGCTAGCGAATCGTGGCTAGTAGCTAGTGGCTAGTAACTAGTAGCTAGTGGCTTCCCCAGGCGTTAGGGAGTGTCGCCTCTATATTGCACTTTCATTAATCAATGTTACATACGCTACTGATTTTATTAAGTACTGGTCGCGGAGTAGAGGTTAGTTTCCGAGGCAATTTATCAAATTACACGAAAATGGAAGGAAAATTCTGTTATCTGTGCCTTCGTTTGAATAAAGTAACGCCATCTAGTGTCGAAATGCCAAATCAATAAATAAATTCTATTTGGGCTTGACGGAAAAGAGATTCGTTCTTCGATGTACTTGATTTCCAATATCCGCTTAAGCGAGAAAATTCAGAGACAGACAAGAAACGTTTCCTAAAACCGTCTTTAGGGAAAGCTTCTGTATTTCAGACATCTTCAACCATTTTTCACGGAAATGAAGTTTCTTTAAATATTTTTATTCTATTCTTGTATATACAGTCAGCTTCAGAGAAATCTCCACCCCTTTTGCTAGTCATATCACTAACAATAGGGGTGAGTTTTCTCTGAAATTTACCATACATTAACAAGCAATACAGATATGGTGATTCATCGTAAGGAATTGCAAATATTCCTACGAATGTAATTAAATAGTTTCAAACATGCAGCTTTTGAGTAACAAGGCCGAATATAGAGTTTCCTTTGCGTTTCCCGATGACATAGGTACACTCAATGGCGAGTCTCTTCCTTTAAAATCTCAGAAGTTTCATAAACGACATCATGTTTTATGTTTACGCAATAAATTACACGCCAGTAACATTGATGTGTTATGAATATTTATCGGTAATATTTAAGATTTATTATATTACTTTTTACGAGTACTACATTATTATCATATATATTTTTAATTAATGATCCATTAAGCATATCGTGAGTGGTTGCGTGGCTTTTGAAGGTGTCTGAAGCTCAAATACAATTCTATTCAAGTTACAAAGACTTTTCATTCAAAACTAAACTGTCAAATCTCCACGTGGTTTGGTAAAGTAACCAAAAAAAAACCACGTGTACCGTACTGTGTCTTAGTTCATCTTAATATCTGGCTCTTAATGCGGCATTTATCTAAGATCTATTAGATGTATGTAGTAGTAGGCGGCGAACATAAATAAACGCATCACGAGATGCACCGCGCTAGATTCTGTAACAGCTGTGTGTTCAGGCAAGCCCGCTCGGGGTCAATGCCCACCCGTATTTTCAACATGTGCCGACGTTTTCCGCGTTCCACGGAAAGCGCTCGCTTGTCATTCCTTCGGGAACCTCCGCTACGCTTCGGGAGTCTTCGGGCTTCAGTACTTCTTAGTTTCGTAAACGAGGGAATAATGGCCGCTCGAAATATAAAGTGTTTCTTTTTAAGTCTCCTGCTATTTTGTGTGCTCATCAAATTGCTTTTAGACATGCATAACAATGCTTCAGTGTAATGGCTTGTTTATGCAATGCGGTGGTATTGGACGGCGCAGCATCCTACGGTTTGTGTTTTCTTGGAAGAAATAGATACTGAAGACTGAGTTTCTTATGATGCCCACGTAGAAAAATTGTTAGAAGTTTTAAAAGCTTTGAAATATAAAACTCTATGTACAAAAATAAACATTTTTGTACATAGAGTTTTATTTGAATTTAATACCTTATTCAGAGTTTAAACAACTCTTGGAGGAAGATATCAGTGTCAAAACTACAGCTAGATTACAAAACCTAAACATCCATCGGTCATGAAACGACCTTTCACACCATATGCAATAATGTATAACACATAACACTTATGCACAGTGGACAAGACACCTTGCGGTTCAAACACAGAGTTGTCAAAAACAAAAATATTATCAGTTTGTGTCCATCGTGTTTATATAACAGTGTCTGGGACCACCGGCCGCTGACATTGGACACGCTGTGACATCATTAACACCTTACATTAAGCCAAGGTCTTGGTTTAAGAAGGTATTTGAGTCGTATTTGAATCGAGATTGGTATTGCCACGATACTGGTTAGAAAAAAAAACATAGCTAAGATTACAATACACAATATAGGAATATCCAAGAGAGAGGCTAAATTTGTCTTGGGACGGGTAATGAAAGTTAAGAAACGTTACCCAAAGTCTAGCTTTGAATAGATGATCGAAGTAAAACAACGCTTGATGACAACAGTTCGTGTAGGCTACTATCATAAATATTAGTAGAGATTTTTATCCGTGGTGCGAGACAACTGGACTTATCCTAGTTGTAAATGTCCTCTTGTGCCTATTGGCCTTGTTTGAGACTGTCTTCTGCTTGAAATGCAGGGAAGTGGAAACCACGTATTTTCCTACTCCTGCAATTTTCTTTTCTGATTAAATTAGTTACGGGGTCTAAGACAGTTGTCTTCATTCTCCGGGACACGGCGATCTTCATTGTTGCCACTTTTGATTCTGGCTTTCAGGAGTTGTAGTGGCTTGGGAATAGTGTGGTGGGATTGTCCCAAAAAAAGAAGTCCGAGGATGCTACTAACTTAAACTAACATGATTTTTTTTCATAATCAGCAGGCTTTAATCTCATGGACTTGCTAATATAAGTACATGAGAGTGAATATGTTCTCTGGTCATTTAACGAGGCGCCGTCGAAGTACTTAAAGGACGCTCAAACAAAAGCCGTTAAATTATGTGCATCATGAATGACTGCATTTCTTAGAAGATGGATCATTCCTCGTATTCTATTAATGAAGTTGGCGCTAAGCATTTTGCTAAAGCTAACTAAGCAAATATATGTGCGACGAGATCATCATTATAGCCCCGCAAACGTCTATTGCTGAAAGTATAGGGCCTCGCAGTTAGAATAATATTTATTTTCATTATAACAAAGGCCTTACAATTATAACCTTCTGATTTATTTTTAACTTTATAACAACTAAGAGCCGTCCTTTTGTTTTGGGGGGTTGTAATATCCACAAATGTGTCTTCCTACCTTGTGTGGTGCGGAGGGGACTGTCAGATTCTTGCTGACTAAAAGCCGCCTTGTTGATTCGTTCTGTTGGTTGGTCTTTGCGGTAAAACCCATAGGCTGTATGTTGTTTTTTTTAATATTATTTACTTTCTGTTAACGTAGATTTTCGTAGTATAAAGGTTTATTTTTTAAGTCTGTTTAGTAAAATTTTAAAGTGAACATATTAGTTTGGTTTCGTGGTCCTCAAACAAATAAACCAATCCAATGACTGCAATAACTTGTACAACATACACACTTTTTTTTTGCGTGGTAAAATCATCAAATGAGTCCTCCCACCCAGGGCAGGGCGGGAGGGACTGTCAGACTTGTACTGACTAAAATCCACGGTGTCCTTCACTAGCCCTTTACGTACCGGGGTTACGGTGATGGGTAAGTCCCGCGACCCCGGCAGGCTTTGGCCCTCTACAGGCCCCGTCAATATGCTGACACTCCTTGAGGCGCGCGTGGAACACAACGCGCCGTCGACCCGGGATAACATACACACTACAAAAAAAGTTTGCATCCGTTTAAAAAATCGTTTTTTTTTGTTACGGTAGATTAATAATTAAAAAATTGTTTTATTTTTTAATCTCAACCTGGGTGTTTCTATCTAAGGATCGCACACAGCTAAGATTTTTCTTGATTAAGTTCAATTAAAAAGAAATATCAGCATATGTGTATGTTTGTTGCTCTGCAAATATAGTGGGAAAATAGGGCTTCGATATTAATTATTCCTTCAACTTTTATTCAGAAACGCATAAATGGCAAACTGTTTCCAAATATTTCATACTATTACGTGTTTTAACAGCTTTTCAGCAGCTTATGACAGTAAAAAACATTTTAAAAATGAAGATCCAAAGTAGTTATGTACTTCGAATTAAGCTGATAATCAGCACTTTTTGAATGTCAAAATTTTGTCGGTCAAAACGCTGCCTTACGCCTATACCTATTGTTTTAATAGGAAAACAGAAATGGCGGAACAAATTCTAAATCCCTCTCAATTAAGGGAATTAAGAGAAATTTAGACTTATTCGTCATCGCTATGGTTGATAGAAAGTATTTTCGTCTACGTCCTGAGACTGTCTATCTTCTTTTCAGTACAGTTTCATTTTTTATAAATGCAACTGAAAAACAAAACTGCTCGTGCTTCAAAACCGTTAAACTAAGAATATCATCGACCTCTAGTTTAGCTATTCTGAAATACGACGTCGCTTTGCCAAGGTTACACAATCTTAAAATACATAATTATTACATAGTTATCTGTATATTTGATGTTTATTACGTAGAGTTGCCCTTGAATCTTTGAACTCGTATTGAGAGAAGGATCACACGGTTACGGTAAAATATTTGGCAGTTGTGTTTCCGTTTTGTAGCGGTATCTAATTGGTTTGTATCGGATTAGCTGTATTGTTAGTTTAACTTAAGTTGTTCATAATGTAGACAAAACATGTATTGAGTTTCTCTATTAAATAAGGGAAACCAAACGTAAAAAAATAGTTTACTATAACACTAATTAATATTTCTTTTTTTTTGAGAATGATTGTTATTCTATCTTCTTCCATCCTTAATAAGTTTACATCTGTCTGTTCTGTTCAAGAATCAAAGAATATTGTAAGCATAGTTTTATTTAGTTTAGTTATCGTTATGTATAAATACGTGTACGTATTTATAACATTCCCAAGTCGATAAAGACAAGGTGCATACGCAGTCAAATGCGAAATTATAATGACACATAAACAATGCAGATATTTGAATAAAGAAAAACGATAACAAGTAGCGTACTCAAATATTCCTGGAACAACACATGCCATCAACGACCATTACGACCCCTCCAAATTACTGGCCGAAAATATTTTTAGATACTAATTCGTGTTCACTTTGATTGGCCGAAGGTAATAAAAGCCAATCAATCTCAATCGCCAAGGGCGTGCGTGGACAATGGCCGTCTCAATTGCATACAGTTGCATTCGCACAGATGCTCAGTGTTTATGGTTTCGTAACTCCGATGGTTGGCATGCGTGAGTCATGGCCGGCCAAGTTCATTGTCGTCCGCCCGAACTTGAACCCGCTGACGGCATGACAATTACTACACTACAAGATATAGAACATACCGTAATATACTAAGCAGCACACTATTTATAGCCGAGCTGTGAAAACGATTTTATGTGAAAAGGTATGAATGAGAATGGCGATATGAGGGAATGAGAAAAGTTATTTTGGGTCTGATGACGAGCTCGCGAATATATTCTTAGCTCAGCTTGTGTAATGATAGGAACGATTATAGAGAAAACATAATTATTATCAACAGAAAGTTCTCAAAACAAAACAGATCGATTTTTGAGGACACCGAACCAAAAATGGGAAAACCGTTGACCCCTTACAAATTCGCAGTAACGGACATTCGTCACCAAGCTTGGAACTTTCCATAGTTTCCATTTGGAACTGCGAACAGTGATAGGTAAAAGAAATGATCGACGTTTCAGTATTTCTTTGATAGCATAGCTTATGTACCGCTGGAGGTATAGTACGAGGCCAAGAATGTTATTGATAAGGTTGGTAAACAGTGTCCACAATGGTCGCTGTATGCACAGTGTACGTGACAATGACTCCACAGGCTCGTCTCCAGATATCAGACGTTACACATGTTCAGATAAACGTCCAATCACACCGATGTTTACACGCTAATGTGAAAATATTACCACTGTGCGTCTATACATACATAAAGCAACATGTCACATGTATCGCGACTGTGCAGCGAACCGTATTGTTTTGAATACTTCTACATTTTTTATTATGACAACTTATTTGAATAGAGTTTCACAATGTAATCGAATTAAGTCATTATTATAGATACGTGTTGCTCTTATAGGTAAGACAAGTGTGTAAATAAATTAGACTTTTTTTCTACAAGGTATAGAGGCACGGCTGGTATTCCTAAAATTATTTAAAATTAGAAGTGTCGCTGTACTATTTGAAGTAATTTCGTTCGAGAAATTAAGAATTTTCTTTTTTGGATAAGTCGTTGTTTATTTCACGGCAGCTTATTTAAAATACTGTTGCCGTGTGTTTCTACTATGTATGTATTGTATTATATGCATAATTATCCTCAATGTCAGGAGGGAAGTGACGCCGATGTCCATGAACCTGACGACTTTGTTTCAAGATCATCGCAATGTTTATCTTTATAAATAAACATACAAGTTACTGATTACGGAATGGGTTTAACGTCATATACAAGTAAAATTGTATGATTTGTACTTCACCTTAAGAATTGTATGAAATGATGATATGTAATGTAGATATCACATTTAATCATTCAAAAACTTCTTCCTAATATGAACCCAACTTGAATGGGAATATATCTTAGCGTTCGTGCTAAAAAAGAACAGAAAATAAAGAATATAAGTTGTCCCATATGGAACTGACAACAACCTTCATCAATTTTCACTGAAAATGGACCCAAACTATAATAAACTTAGTTTTATATAACTTAGCTACAATTTATCGGCTCTACTATTATCTGCGTGATTTAAATTAGAAAATAAACAAAACTTATCTCAGTCTATATTTAAACGATTTTAATCTAAATCTTGGGGTCTATGGCACGCTCGATAAATTCTACAACAAGAAATTATTTATCATTGTCTTTGTTACTATTGTTTTAATTATTATATTAATGAGTAACCCGGCTGTGTATATACCGGCGCAGGAGTCGTCACCGAGCCAATGACCTCGAATACACTATAGGAAAAGAATTTAGGATATGTACCGATGATGACGTCATTTTCAATGTCAACGTCAGCTTATACTAATGTCATGGGTGAACAGAATTAGCATCACAAAAATTATTATGTATGATAACGTTATGATTATGAATGTATCGATTTCTGTAATGAAGTTTCAGTTGCAACGGAAGTAATCCTGATAGTAATATGAAGTTTATACACGAAATATGATAGAGGTAATAATGATTACAAAAACAAATAAACAATCGATTAAAATTAAAGAGACAGTTAAAATAAACGTGCAGCAAATTGACCGTAACAACATAAAAACATGACATAACTGAAACAATTCTATTAATAACATTAGCGTCTTCACAACAGTAAAAAATTCGTTCTAAAATTAAACGTTACAAGCGAAAAAATTTAAAGCCGATATTGCAACACAAATCTATTAGAAATAATTACCTGGGATCTCGTAACAGTTCGTCAATCAGCAATAGTGCAACAACGTCGGAATTAATGAGCGGGACTCTGAGAGTGGACCAGTACAATAAATAAACGCACACGATAATATTCGGAGTTCACTTGCGGCCGTCCGTGAGGCCAACGACCGTCCTTAGCACAGCTGCACGGTCCTCACAGACATACGTCTGTCTCTTTCCCGCGGATATTGCGCGCTACCGTACCGATTTCCATATTATTCAAATCAATTAAACACTTCGGTTGTGAACGAATTTTTATACGGCATCCATAATGTGTTGACTGAATGATTTATTTGTGAAACGACCGATTAATGTAGCGTCTGTTTATACACTGATTGATAAATGGAGTTTACTGAAAAGGCTGTCTCAGTTAAGAATTTCATTCATGACAATAGAAAAAATAAGTTGTGTTATTAAACTGTGTAACATATACATACGTACATGCATACGTACGTATACGGTGTTATAAATTAAAACTTCCTTAGAAAATCTACAGGAATTAATATATTTTACTCGTATGATAATTACGTAAATAACTAAATATGCGAAACTCAACGCTTGAAATTTAAAATACTTTTGACTTTGATATTCATTGGGTCAGGGAGTTGCCGTGCGGCTACTGACAGCCTCTAATTACCCACTTAATATAACGATATACAAATACATAGTTCTGAATCATAACACAAATAAAATGCCTCGTTAGTCAACTAAACTACCGAATAATCTAGCTGTCTGAAGACGCAAAATATAGCTCATATTTAAAATACGTAAACGACGCATCATTGTTTTAGAAATAGACATGGACGGAACTCCGGGTACTATCGTTGACTCCCACGCCATCTGCAGGCTTTCAGTTGTACCAGATAATAAATTCATTCACCTGTTACGTATACAGGGCATTGCCAAATCAGTTGTGCAGAATAAAATAATGGCATTATAATAAATAGCGCGGAAAACGGGAAATAATTGTTGTCGTGTGAACGCACCTGGCGAAGACGATGAACCCGCGGCGGCCGGGCGGCGCTCCCGGCTCCCGTGACGTCGGCGTCTCGCACCCGTCTACGCTGACGTGTCATCGCACCTACGCAACCACTATTATATGACCATTCAGGGGCAATGGTTCTTGTTCCGGGTACCGCTCGATGAATAATGTTTCCCTCAGACAAGTTTCTGAAGCCAACTGTCACGACGACCTCTACAAAATCATTAGTATTTTCGAAGGAAGTCTCTATTCTGGACATTATTTTTCTTCTTGCCAATTTTTTTATTTCAAACCCTACGAGTATTATACCAATCAATAACACCTACAACTTCCTTGTACTTCCTCCTATTTATTTCGCTTATCCTCTATAAAACTCTCATTAAAATATACCAAGTGGTTTCCACATGTATCTCCTACAATAGACGCACATATCCTCGGGACAATCCGTGACTGTATTTCTATCGTGCAGCCGTACAGTTCCCGGCAGTGTCTCGTTTCATTTTAGATTAAATTCTCTAAAGGCTTTCCAAAGGCCCTTTGCGTGTTTCACTCATGAACAGCGTAAGCCCTTTTCAAAGACCGGGATGCTACTTTTGAGGATTATTCGTCAAAGAGACAAGGAATATCTGATATTCAGGTTTTATGACAAATATTGGAAGATTTTATGATGATGCAATCGAATTTTAGCATTATTTCTTAATATATTCGGTTCATCTTTCAATAGTAACTTTTAAATCGGAAAACTGGTAGCCCGGAAGCAAATATCAAATAGAAAAAAAATAAATGTATAATGACAATTTAAATACCGCAGAGTTTGAAAGGTAAATAAATATTCAAATAAATTAGACAGTTCAGTATCGGTACACAAATCATAATTAATTAAATTAACATAAGATTGTCGGACAGAAAGGTGATATTTAAAATTTCTATGATCAGTATGCAACAAGCGATAAAATGTATGAGCCTGTCAACTGTTAATATGAATACATTGTCAGATAAATAAGTAAAGGAAATTATGTGAATTCGTAAGAAAGCCGATGAATAAATAGGTATAACTCACGCTTATTACCATGAACTTTGATGTCAGAAACCTCTTGATGCGTCATAATATTATTCTGACCCAATATTTCTGAAGCTGACTACGTTAAAATTATTGTAGGTTAAAAAGTTGTTGGCAACAGAAATGTTTCCTTTTTTCAAGAGCAGTTTTATTGATTCGCAGACTGGATAGAAAATCATTTATCTTACAGTAGAGTTTCTCACTCTTTCCCGTAAAGTCATAGGTATTACATCTAAGCTACGAATTTTGGCCTAACTTTCATATAATTGAACCCGTTTACCCGTTTTTTTTTAATACAATGGCTTGACTATTATGCTATTTGAACCGTTTGGGGTTGAAACACTGGGGCCATGTGGTTCGAGTTTTCAAAGACATCGCCAAGCGTATAGTCGACGCCTCACGTGACCAGAGGGCTGGCCTATTTCTGGCTCTCTCTGGTCTGGTCAAAGGATCAGCATTGCCATTCAAAGTGGTGGATGTTGCCCATTGATTTTTTGACACCCTATAAATCTATAACTTTAGTTTTAATTTAGTAATTTTTGTAAATATTTTACTTTTAATTTTAGTTTTTAAATGTAATATGTACATATTTAGATTGTAAAAAGTGAAAAATATTAAAATAGATGCAGTTTTGCTTACCCGTTTATAATAATTGGCTATTTGACTGAAAAATTCTAATTAGTCCGTCACTTAGATTATCAAAAAATATTCGACTCGTATTTTCTCTTTTGTTTCGTAATATAAAATTGCCGGAGATACGATGCTTTCAAAATTGGCAAAACGTCACAATTTTTTTTTTTTTGCGTGGTAAAAAATATCCACGGTGTCCTTCACTAGCCCTTTACGTACCGGGGTCACGGTAATCCCTTGGTCCCGCGACCCCGGCACGCTTTGGCCCTCTACAGGCCCCGTCAATATGCTGACACTCTTTGAGGCGCGCGTGGAACAAAAACGTCACAATTTAGCATAATTTTTATTGAATTCTGACGTCACGAGCCCCCACTCTCGAGTTTTGATGCGTCGTATTTTGGTGAATATTCATTGGTTTTACAAAAGAAAAAATACGTGTCCGTTATTTTTCAAAACTCTAAATGACGGACTAATTATATTTGTAGTTTATAGCTACTGTCAAATAGCCAATTGTCATGACTACCAAAATAATATGATTCCCTTCCAAGGACCAACTTTCTTAATATCGTTCTCTGTCAGTAATGCATGTCCTGTGGCCTGGCGACATGTAATGCATTTCCAAGCATCGTATGGATGACGCTAAGCTTACTGCCTGATCCGCGCCTTAAGGTCGTTCCATACGAGGACGACGTGGCCAGACGGATTCGGAGTGCGATCAGTTAGGAAGCAATACGTGAACTGTTTATATTCAGTGCAAAGTGCTGTTTAGTAATGATGTTTTATGTGTGACAGCCTTAAAATTACGGAAACGGTTTTTTTTTTGGAATTAAGAAATGAGCAATGTTTCATGTAGCGTCATTGCGAACTCATACATCGAGAACTTGTTGTAGTTGAGCCTAATGTTTGAAATAATTATTTTGAAAGCTTCCCTGACAATTTTTCCAGTTCTACTACATGATTTATAAAGTTTCGGGTAGCCAAATCAATTTGGTTTAAGTGAAAAAAGTTTACAGACCAGACCTTATTAGCACCGTAAGTACCCAGTTTCACTCGGCAGCTCTAACATCGAGGCGGTCTAATCTGTAAATCCTGTGATCCGTATCTGTACTGAGTCTGAACTCTAATATATTGCCTTTAACCGGAATATATTTACGAGCGCCCGCGTCGCTACAATGTCGCCACTACATACGTGTCACTACTTTATGGCATAAATGAAAAGAAAAGAAAATGACTATATGTATGACGATAAAATCATCACATAAGTCCTCCCACCCAGGCCAGAGCGGGAGGGACTCACGGTAATTCGTGAGACCCGCGACCCCGGCAGGCTTTAGCCCTCTACAGGGGGCCCCGTCACTATGCTGACACTCCTTGAGGCGCGCGTGGAACACAACGCACCGTCGACCCGGGCATGGTCAATGGTCGGAGAGCGAGTCGCCCATTACTCGCCGCCCGCATGCCAGAAAATGACTATCTAGTGTTACACTTTTACTTCTTAAATTCGAAATGTTGAATTTCCATCACCAGAATTATTTTCTTAGTATCCCTTCATTTCTCGATTCTCTGATTCAAATATGCAATTGCAGCAAATTCATAGTAACACATAAAATTGCATATCTAATCAACGACTAATGGGTGCGTCTAGTTAGTTATATCATTCATTACCTCACTCGCAGTCACTTAGTTCCTATTTAAATGTCTACGCGGCTTGTATAAAGAACATTAGAAATTTCCCAGTGAAAGTGCAATAGGCGATACTCCTGACTCTGCAAGAGAATACATATGGGGAAGTAATAAATTAATAATAGGTATAGCTGTTGCAGACGGTAAGAAGCTGGCGAATACTTTTAAGACTTAATTGTTATTTAAATGTTTTTCCGTATTACGACCGTCGTGGTGTTGCGTTGTCTATGAAATTATGTTAATAATTTAAGTATCTATTATTAAATTTATTGCAGTAGTAAAGTTATCAGAGTAATAAAACATAAAATGCTATAGATTATGTACCTATGTAATTTCTTTTTTGTAACGGCTCGACAAGTGGCGCTTGCGCATTTTTCACAACTCTGCATCAGGGTTTTTCTGACAATGCCGTGACGCGAAGAGCCACTGGATGTTAATCAAATACTTGTATTAAATCCAAAATCCCATTCTTACGTATCAAAACCAACAAAAAATTGCAGAATAAAGTTAATAAAAGATGCAATCAAGAACATAATGCAGGTATTAGATTTCTCGCGGCATTTTCCTTCAGCAAAATAATTCTGCAGTAAACATTCAAAGCGCAGCGGAGGCGGAGAAAGTGCAAGCAAATGCGGAAGAGTCGAGTTGCACGGCTGCACTCCGCTGCTGGCCGCAGTTCACACCGACGCTTTGTTGTGCCACGGTAATGAATACAAGCGATTAACGATCTCGGATGCGTGTCTGTTGTCGGTGTAACGGAATAATTAGCTTGTTTATTAATGAAACTGTGTTATCTTAAAATGTGATCGTTGGTACGACTGTTCATTTGTTAAAGCTTTAGTTCTAAAGTGAAAGTAATAGAATTAATTGAGCCGGCTACCTATTTTATTGAACAACTTGTTGTTCTCTGTGTACATTGTTTGCAAAATTAAACATTTCATCAAAATCTTATTAAAAGCCATTTGTTTGCGTAAACATCTCCAGATACGTACTTGTATTACGAAAATTGAGAGATTACGTCGCAATTTTCTCATCAAGTTCCATGATAGTAAAATAATAGTAATTTTACTAAACAATAAGTTATAATATCGTGCTGAGTGTACACGATGATGACTTGTTTCCGCCTCGGCGAGAGTGCATGACGCGACGTTGCCGTCCAACGAAAGTAAAACCGTTGATGATGAGCGAATGCCTCGAGACGAGACTAGGACCGGCAGTCAGTAATTAGCCTAATTCACTTGATTTATTGATTTGAATATTACGTAAGTTTGAGGTGAACTTCGGAGCGGAGTGCAGTAGTTTATGTCGGCGAGACTAATAAGCGGCTTTCGGTTCACTTCAAGTTGGCTCCGCCGGATATAAGACAAACTTTTCGCGTAAGCCCCGTTTTCAGTGTTCCTAATTTTGAGGGATCGCTATTTGCAGATTCTAGATCATTAGAGAAATTTAATGTAAAGAGATCTGTGCAACTTTGTGATAAGCTGTTCATTCAGTTTTGTGTATAGGTATTTGTATTCTAGTAACGCCATAGTTAACCTCATTAAAGAAATTCTTTCAGTATTTCTTTCAAATTCTGAAGATATTTTAGTTACGTGAATTATTAACCAAGTAAAATGTACTTATTGCAGAATTGAATATATTGGCAACAACGCTAGGTGACATTCACAGAAATAGCTTTTCGACTCACAGACTGATAAATAGTGTCTCAGTTAGAGTGACTATACCTTTCACACTAGACTCATCGGTAGATGTTGCAACACTAGGCAGTGCAGCGACGCGAAATGCAGTTACGTATAGTAAACTAAACGCTTCCGCGTGCGAGCAGGAAGCCCCGAACACTTTCCCTTTTGCCCGCGCGCAGCAGCCGACCACTCTATGCATCACTATAACCCCACTAAACCGAGACACATCAATGTTCCTCAAGTCTCAACCACACTGGCCCTCCTCAACTCCGCCGACTTATAATGCAGTTAACCAACGAATGAGGTTAAGTGTTCGCTGCTTCATGATGCGTAGCAGCTGCTAAGCATTTGAATTAAGGTATCTTATCAAACCTTAGGTTGTGATCAGACATGTGGAAAATTGACAATTAAACCAGCTCCACTTCCTACGGGTTCATTGACCAGCGTCGGCCAAGCTTTTGTCAAGCCGCAAAATATTAAATGTTGCATTTTTAAATAACAATAGATGTTAACGGTCTAGCTTTCTAATTCAGGTTGATCAGGATATATTTAGCATGAAATGTTCTATAATCCTGTTATAATTTAACCCCTTCCGTACAACTGGCGACTTTATAAATAATTCATGTTAAAATAACCGGTTACGATTTGATGTATGAATGCCGTGTTCATCGCAAAAGTCACGAAAGAATAAGGAGTAAAATTGACAATAGGTACCTGTTTTAGGAGCGGGTTCTGAAAGAGTTTTAGAAAAGTTGTTAAAGCCAAAATCGCGTACCATTAGCGCGGCACAGCAAGGCTGACATAACACAGACGACGAGGCGCCTTCAGTTGACCTATATACCACTCGCGGACATTGACCCCACCGCACAGACTCGTGCGGCTGGCCGAATCGCAATGGGGTGGCTCACGAAATCTTTCTCTTAGCTCGGGAACATTGAGCCACTAAAATGAACTTTATACGTTTCCACCTACGCAGGTATAATGATGTCTGGAAATAACTGCCGCAAAAGAGTTGATTCGGATCTCATTAGCGACTTTTTTTGGGACCAAGTTTTCCCCCATAGCAACACGACGATGATATTACGACGAACGATATTTACAGAGCTTATAAATTATACATTCATTCGCTTTTTACCAAATATATTTTCAGTAAACAGCCTGCATAGGCCTGAAAATGTTGGAATAATAAAAACACGAGGGCGGTAGCGATCGAACGGAGTGCAGAGTTCACGATCGGGCGGCGACCTCCTGAAAGTGGGCCGGGCCTAGTCTGGAGGCTTGCGGAACGCCATCGTTTCCACAATAAATCCATCCTGTCTCCGATGAACCTTCGGGAAATTCTCGAGCGGTTCATTCAGTTTCCAATTCAGGAATAAATATATCATCGATAACAGAATTAGAGATTATTATGAAACTACGTAACATCCTGTTAAATATTCAATCAAAACCCTTCCGCTTGTTATAAGTAAGAAGGAATGTACTATCTAGTTAAAATAATTTTGGACGCCTTAAATGGCAAAACATGCAGCTACCTCATTTGCTTATAAAAAAATTGATAATACTGTGTTCTCATGTTTTTTACATGAGAAATACATGTTATCTCATCGTATCTTGTAAAATATAAAAATATGTAGTAATTGAACGAAAAAATACTTTCGCAAAGGGCTGAGTTGGGAATTTCATTTCGTGAACGGGTTCTGATTAAAAGGGACAAACCTAACATTTTCGGGGCGGAGAAGCGATTTAGCTAAGTCCCGACTCTGAGAAATTTCATTTACAGCATCATGAGTAGGTTCGCAAATGGAGCTCGCTTCCTCTTTGCTTTAACGACCAATATTTACGGTGGCCCAGTTTATAGAAAAGTTAAGCATTACTGGCGTATCAGTGAAGTAACATTGATTGCATAGATGTAGGACATGAAAACAGTAAATTAATGGCGGTTTAATATAAGCTACAATAATATTTCGATAAGGAACAGAAACAATGCAGTTTGTATCGAGGGCGCGTTAGACCTTAGGAGCAGAGCGTCGTCGTGGCAAATCGTTAACCTAGTATTTCACGACGCCTTCTTATATGTAAATACTAGTTTTCATCTGGGAATCGCCTGTTACGGAATTACCCACTGACATTTTAAACTAACATGATGTGTAAAGTGATCACACTGCTGCGTTTATACAGGTGATTTAAATAGAGGTAAGTTTTATAAAGATTTTTTTTTACTTCGTCAAGCAATAGTCAAATAACTTCTGTTGTTTATTAATTCAATTTAATTTACAAGCTACATTTAAAAACTAAAATTAAAAGTAAAACATTTACAATAATTACTAAATTAAAACTAAAATTAAACATTTATAGGGCGTCAAAAATTTCAAAAAGTCAAAAAATTTTGTTTATTAATATTTATTTTAATACGTGAAGGGAAAATTTTATACCGCTTTTTACGAAAATTACTCGGACGAAGTGGTATGAACTTTGACAAAATTAAAGTAAATGTGGAGGAAGAGTACAGAAAGAGATTTCTTTACTTTTTTTAACCTTTATTGTCTCACTGCTTGGCAAAGGTTCCCCCCTTTAATCTTCCAATTTCAAATTTCGTACTGAAATTAAATGCCGATTAAAATAATTATAGTAAAGAGGTTACAATTATTATAGTCTTTGTCAATAGAAACTTATTAACGTTCCAACTTCAAAATTAATTATGTTCGAATTTCGGCCTCTGGACGATTTTAATTGTATTATTATAAAAAAATAATATTATAAAAAATACCCATCATATTTTTAATTCTCATTTTCTTCCTAAATTATGAAATTAAAAATTAGTTTTCGAAGAAACAGTTTTATTACCTAGAATCTAGATATTATAATATCAAAAGAAAACGTTTACAAAATAGTAGGCACACTCAATTATGAGCGCTTAAAAAGTAAACGTAGTTTGCCCTCAAGGATGGTCCCTGTTTTATCTGTACGTTGTCCATTCGTGATCCGCCCTCGTTTTAGATCTTGTAATGATACAACTTGCCTAAAACAATATCAGTGTTTATACGAAGAAATGAGTAAGAATAATACAACTTCTCGTACAGACTTATGTCCAATATATGTTGGATAGTGAACTATTTAAGAAGATTTTGGCTTGAACCGTGAAAAGCTAAAATATTTTTAAAGACATTTTGGACATGTTCTCAATGATTGGTCATAGAGTCGCCTCCTGCTCCAAGCGACCCCTCATGTACACACGGACACAATAGGACCCTCTGCCTAACCCTTCGTACAAGCACAGGTGTGACGATATTATAATGTTTGGTACTTATCTCATGTTTACAGCTTCTTGTTCCATCAGGGACATTCATTGCTTTAAAATAATGATTAAATCTTTGTTCTAGGTACTGATTTCCCTGCTAAGGTGCCGATTTAGATTTCATGTAAATTTCTATTTTCTAATCACATAGAAAAATATATAATTTCAGAGCGATTGCTACGAGTACTAGTAGAGAGTCGGGGAGCGTTGCTAATCTAACTGACCTATATACTGTGGCCGGTGAAAGACCTCGTAAACTACTGCCGTCAGTGCATTATTCCTGCAACAATGCATCGAGCATCGCCACGCAATTCCATATCCTACCTCTCTCAATAATAGATCTATTACAGCTCGCAGCACACGCATAGAATGCGTTGTGCGTGTATATACTGGCCGGTAATAGTTTCGCAGAATAATTTTGTTTAGAACACATTTATAGTTTCAACTAATATCTAAAATTGAGAAATTGCAACTGAACTTAATGCGTTTTTAAATAATGTTTGGTAAATGTTTTCCCCTCATCCGCGGATGAAAATGAAACAATTACTATCTGTGAGTGTTAGTAAAAGTCTATAAGGGGAACTGAACGGATAGGTTAGAAAGCTTTTCCATTTTGTTAATTATTAGCGCCATTAAGTACAGTGTGTTATGGTTGAACATGGCTGTAGTGGCACCAACACCGATTGGTCTAGTTTAAACTTGGCAAAAGTTGTTAGAGAAACCAATTTGTAACGATAAATTGTTTAATAATATTGGCTGAAAGCATTTTGTAGTGATAATAATATTGAGTTATAATGAAGTTGCTGATACCATTTAAGGAGGACTAGCTATCTAAAAGG
Source organism: Agrotis puta (assembly GCA_943136025.2). Lineage (NCBI taxonomy): Eukaryota > Metazoa > Arthropoda > Insecta > Lepidoptera > Noctuidae > Agrotis > Agrotis puta. The sequence goes on along the minus strand of OW964169.2, from coordinate 14,190,316 downwards.
TTTATAACAATTTTAGAAATCATGGTTGAAAAACTCATACTTTTTTTCATGAATTTCATACTTATAATTTTCCGGGGGTTTTCTATAACACCTACTGCACACATTGGAGTCCCTTTAAGTGCACCATCTTAATGTTTTATGTCGTATTTTAAGTTTTCATTCACATATTTTACTGAGAAAACTGTATTCGATGCGAAAACAGACCATGGTTTGACTGACACTGACTGACAATTTTAGGTTATTTAGGCGTGTAACCGGTGTTTCTGAAATGATAGACAACCTGTTATTTGTAATAGCTTATTCGCTAATTATTTTACATTCCAAGTTGCCACGATATCTTTAGGAATGGCGACAAACAGCTTCGTCCATTGATGTAGATTATAATTCTAGTAACATTTGACGTACATATTTTCATCTGCATCTTTACCCGACTGTGGCCAAGCAAAAAGGAAGGCTATGGTAATATTATATTTTGACAAGTATGTATGTATTTTATTTTCTGGAATTTTGACAAGTATGTATGTATTTTATTTTCTGGAAGCCTTAACGTGTCATATAACAACCGAGACCATATCATGAGTTTTCTCGTATTTGTGACGTAAACTGGAACTTTGGCGTTAATTTTATGGAAAAAATGTGTTCACTTTCTTACACTAGATGCGGTTTTTTTTTTCCATAGAATAATGGCAGTAAATACTTCAAGTACGCTGTAAATAAAATAAAGAAATCCTGTGCGAAGGCCTTAGGTCCTGAAAATATTGATAAAAAGCCTTCTAAGAGAAACTAACATTAATTCCTGATAAGAGACCAATGCAATGCAAAGCGTTCTTCAGAAATATTCCTTCTTAGAATCTATTTAGACTATTTTAAAAGGAACGATGACGTGTACTGTCAGGTGCCGCGGACGCGGTCTCAAAAACCGCGTGCTTGCACAAAAGTTCCTACGATATTATCTCATGTCACCGGTTCAACGACCGTGCAAGAATGTGCAAGTATTACATTAAATAGTTATTAATCACTGGAAAAAATAGTTTATGGTAATTGATACCAACCTTCTTCGGCTAACCACAAGTGCATTCTCATTTAAAACTGAACAATATTAGCTCAATAAACACTTAACACAAGTGGTTTAGCTTCGTTAGCATGATTTTAATTAAATTTAGATATTGGAGGTTTCGATTTGTAGTGTGTATGTGTAGTGGATAGTGAAAATTGAAAATATTTGGAACTTAGATACCTTAGCGCCAAATTCTTTTATGTTTAAAACACGGAACATACATATATTTCAATTGGAGAAACATTCAGTTTTTTTAACGAACTGTACCTAAAATAAAATTACATACTTTTAAACTTTTTTCAATAGACTTCCGAACTAACTATAATAAGATTGAAATTCACATGGATTCATTAATTATAAATTATTTAGAACATGTATACATTGAGGTGTACAATTGCTAAACCAGTACAGCTTCTATTAATCTTCTTCCAAAACGTGTTGACGACACTCAGCCTTTTAAGGAAAGGGTTCAAAAGAGGTCACACCAAAAAGTTGACATGTAACAGCACTAGAGTTCAACTTTGAACAAGAAAAGTACAAAAATAGACATGATAATGTGTGTATAATTGGATTAAATCGCGCGCAAGCTCATGTAGGTTTAAAAATATATTCGCGTCAGTTTGGCTCTACAGCATCACTCGTGACGTGATCGTGACGAAATGAAATCGCGTCCAATCATAATGATGAGTTCATAGTCTAGTGCCCGCTTCCATGAGTTGCGGGAATGTACATTGGTCGCGCGACTGTCTCACCAGGTGAGGCGAGACCCCGGAACGTAAATGGCTATTAAAGAAACACCGTGGATTTAAGTCAGTAGGACACGGGGAGGACTCATTAAGATGATTTTATCACGTTAGAAATAAAGAGGAATGTAGGTAGGAACAGACGCCAGCACATCAATCTACCTCAATCTGTCAAATTTCTTTAATAGATTTTCAACCTTATCACAATAGGGGAAGGTTAATATTCGATTGGTAAATTTTGACAGATTCGGGTAGGTTGACCTGCTGGCGTCTGTACATGGTGTTGCCAGAATATACAAAAGAGTTACCATTGTTCTAGGACGCAAACTACATAAAAAGAGCAGGGACCCACCCTGCTCTTTTAGTCCGTACGAGTCTGATACTGTGTTAATGTCCATCCTGAGCTCCCAAGAGTCATAGTTCAGCTTTTGGTTCTTTCGATTTCTCGAAAAGTAAGCAACACCCATAAATGACGAAATTCCAACACTGGGTATCCATTTAGGTATCGCCTAGTGTTACATATAACGGGCATTAGTCTCGTGGAACATCGTCATTGTATACATCGTCTACAGTGTATTGGACTAGCTCACATGATTTGGAACATAAATACATTGTGACGTTTCCTATATTTAGATTCAGAAACTTCTTGGGTTTTCGGTACATTTTCGATCATGACAAGCAGAAATATATTGATTTTGTATCAGTTTTATTTGTACCTTTTCTTTGAAATTGCAAATTTACGATATTTTTAGATAAATGTCATCTACAAATTCTTATTTGTAATGTTACAATTTCACTCTTACTTCACTTCGTATAAATCTTTTCTACCAAAGCTGGGTTCTATTTTCAAAATATGCAAAATTTGACCAGTTACGATAATAATTTCAGGAAAACATCAAAGTCAAATGAAAATACGTATATAAAACATATTTCATGAATATTCTGATTTTTTGAAGGAATATTTATTGAAAGATAATGAGGATACCGTCAAATGTTTCAGAACTGAAAGTTCGAACTCATAATACCACCGACCCTAGCTCGGCCCGCGGGGTGTCATATGCTCTCTCCCGAGGCTTGGTGAAAACGTTTTGAGCTATACTTATGCTTAAAACTCATGTATCAGCTTATAAATGTTTTCACTGCTGGGACACAGGCCTCCTCTCCTTGAGATAGAGTGGGCCATAATCCACCACGCAGGTCCGGTACGGATTGGTAGATGTTACATGTCTTCCATTTTTTGGTTCTAGGACATGCCGGTTTCCTTACGATGTTTTTCTTCACTGGTTTGAGAACAGTGCTGATGAGAGAAATTAAACAAAGTAATGCGCCTGGCTGGGTTCGAACCTACGACCTGCAACTCGTAAGTCGGGGCTGGTACCACTTGGCCACCACTGCTCTCAAAAGTCAAGTAATGTATTTATAATATTTATGTCCCCTGCTGTACCCACATCCTAAAGATCTCTTGTCTCTATATCGAGGTTGAAGTGCGCAACTCAGACCATTATGTATCCATTAAAAATATGCAACTAACGCATAAAAACAGTCATTGTCCATGTCATCATCTAAACTATTTATTAAAACTGTTTCAAAATACATAGTTCAGATCGGATCTTTGTAATTTTCATAAAGGACCGGCGGCATTCAGTAAAGCAATATAGGAAAAGCCTTTGAGTTTCACCGCGCGTTACGAGTTTCGGGACCAAGAAAATTATAACTAGTACTTACATTTTTATTCCTATACCACCAAGGTATCCTTTCAGCCTTTCTCCCGCATCTCTATTGGTGCTGAGTGAAGGTAAGGTGGTCTCACGGCTGCGGACAAAATTAATACTTTAGTCTACATATTATTGAACTGTCTAGACAAGGTACCGCGGGCCAGCAGCACAAAGGGCAACTGGAGGAAGACGATCAATTTTAGTGTGATTTTCCTCCCAAAAAAATATTTTCATTACGTGAACGAAACTGAAAGAAATTACGAAATGTTACCGTTGTTTTTTGCCCATTTAAGAAATATAGTTTAGTTATTTTAATTGAAGAAAGAAGACGATGTCTGCGTTGTTATGAAAGTAATATTTGTGTTTAATAATGTCAAAGGAATTTTGAATATTATATATTTTGGTCCTTTTGTGGCCGCATACAGGGAATGTGGTTGACATACCACATTTTGTACCTTTAATAACGGCATATAGAATATGCGAAGATTGTTTACACTTCCACATAGATTTTAAACTCGGTCATAATAATTTGTGACACTTCCCCAAAGAATCGAAAACTTCCTCAAACAAAAAAGTCTGTGATATTTTCATATTGGCTCTATTATTATGCTTATTCATATTAATTTTGATGCAGCAAATTAAATTTTATTGTCAACGGTTTCATAATAATAATATACTTTTTGAAGTTAAAATATGAATATAATCATTCAGATGAATAATAGTACTGTTAGCGTGCACAAAGTTCAGTTAAAAACAATAATAAACATGTTGCAAACGTAATTGGGTAGGTAGGTATCTGCGGAAGTGCAATAAATCAAGTAATCACATAATTATCGTTAATGTTCCGATTTAATTTGACTGCCAAACAACTGCCCGACAACATTTTAACTACGTGAGTAAATGAGCTACTACATAGTTACTTAAGGAAAACAATAAACAAAACAAAAATCTTTAAACTTTCCGAAAACAAAAACTTTCAGAATTTTTGAGGTTCGTATGAATCTTCAGGCCTTTTACGAACTTTAAATTTATTTGAGAACAAGACTCCAGCGGCCTTATTATTTATTTTTAGACGTTTTATTTTTAAACTGTTAGTTAATACACCATTGATAATTTAAACACTTACTACATAAACATTGAACTAAAGTTTACAAAACAACGACCTGAAGTTATTACTGCAGAACTGTCCTCTGCAGCATTCCCGGAAAAATCCTCGGTAACAAAAATCCTCGGTAGTAAGTCACTTTCCACTATCTTACACATAAACGGTCACAATCCACTGAAAGATAGAGGCACTAGTCTGAAAAACAGAAAGATCACGTCACAAGTTCATACTAGACGTGCCATGCGTACCAGGGTAGCAGATAAACATAGGAGGTGTCGGCTACTCGGAACAATAGCAGCGCGTGGAGCGGCGCAAGACGACACAGCAGCGAGCGCGCGGCGCGCCGACAGAGCGGTGACTGACCGGCACACTGCCGCACCACCCCGCCTGGAGCGTTCCTCCGGGACCCTTCCGCCGGGAATCAGACCCGCAACACACGAGCCCGCGACGCTTTCCTCACGCGACCACACTGCACATGTGTTCGCACCACTCTTTGTGCTTCATTGTCTCAACAGGTTTATGCAATATCGTCTGGATCACGCTTCAGTTCCGACCTCTCATTTCATCTCAGTACTTTCGGCATTGCGATTAAAATTCACAACATGTAAAGTACAATCTGACTGTATAAAAGTATGCGGATGGTAAGTATTCTCTTTATCTGTCCAAAACTTACGTGCAGTACACGGTCGTTGACATTAGTGTTCATTTGTTTTTCTTACATTATCGAGAAAATCGTTGAGTTTGCTATTTGCTTTGTGTATTGTCATACAATATGTAAACAAAGTTATCTGGCGGACCTCCCTCGATTTCGTAATCGGATACCTAAAAAAATTGCAGTACTAGACGACGACAGAGTTGTATGAAATGCATGTAGCGCGGCGTATCAAGTTTCACCCGTCAATCTAAACAGTGATGCGAATGTTACAGCAAGTGTAAGCGGTTTTATAATGGTCTAAAATGGTCTCGGTTGAGAGTGAAAGTGGTCGCGGTGTAGGCGAGCGCACCTCGCGGGGCAACACTAGAGAGACCTTGAGCCAACTGTTAGCGAACCAAAACATTTGTACTTTAGTATAGAAAGTCTACAATATTGCGAAATTATAGTTTCACATAAATTAGACTAGTTCTGGAGTACATTTGAATAAGGGTTAACGACCAAAGTCGTCCCTAATTCGTTTACCCCCTGGAGTGGAGAACTAAGTTTGATAAAGGTTAGAGATGCGTGACATCGCAAATCTAGCTGGCAGGATTTAGGTTTTCCCTATTAATCTGTGAGAGGTCATGACCTCTGCTCAAATTTAATATTGTTAGATTAGCACTAAAGGTGCCAGAACTCGACAAGTCGAGGCGCGGCGGGAAGAGCTCCGGCGCGATCTCAGGGCAGTATGGAGGGAGCGACTGTCGCAACCGAGGTCCGGGCACGCCGCAATCGCGGCGGTAAGACCCCTCTTTGAGGAGTGGCTGGATAGGCGTCACGGCGTCCTGACCTACCACATGACGCAGGTTCTCACCGGACACGGAAGTTTCGGGAGGTTCCTGTGTCTGATAGGGAGGGAAGAAACGCCTGGGTGTCACCACTGCGAGGATCGTCCGGAGGACACGGTGGAGCATACGGTGCATGACTGCCCCGCTTGGGCAGAGCACCGCCGTGTCCTCACGACGGCGATAGGCGGAGACCTCTCGCGTCCGGCATTGGTCTAGGCCATGCTGCGGGGCGAGACGGAGTGGTGGGCGGTCGCCTCCTTCTGCGAAGCAGTCATGCTCGTGAAGGAGGAGGCGGGCCGCCTGAGGGAGAGGACAGCGTCCTCCCTCCACCCCAGCCGCAGTGGTAGACGCCCACGGCGTCGGACGTCGCAAGACGATCTCCGGCCACCGTAGGCGCGGGCATGCGGGCAGCGAGTAATGGGCGACTCGCTGTCCGACCATGGACCATGCCCGGGTCGACGGCGCGTTGTGTTCCACGCGCGCCTCAAAGAGTGTCAGCATAGAGACGGGGCCTGTAGAGGGCCAAAGCCTGCCGGGGTCGCGGGACCAAGGGATTACCGTGACCCCGGTACGTAAAGGGCTATTGAAGGACACCGTGGATTTTAGTCAGTACAAGTCTGACAGTCCCTCCCGCCCTGCCCTGGGTGGGAGGACTCATTTGATGATTTTACCACGATAAAAAAAAGGTGCCAGAAAATGATGTATCTTGTGTGTATCTTTATAATTTACTTCTTAATTTTAATTTATTTTGTTAAAATTTTTGGGACTTGATTGATGAAAGCCGATTACTAAAATGACGATTTAGAAATACCAATTTATGCTTGGAATATCACCTCATCATATTTTTATTAATATTCTATTTTATGATGCCGGAGTCATCTCAACAAAATACAAATACGTTATAAAGAGGGAGTCGTGAAGAGGGTGGAAGTTCAACTAGTTGCCAAGCAATTACACGGTTATCAATAAAACTGTATCCATAGAAATTAATCTTCTTATTTTCGTCCTTGGAAGCGTGCCTCTAAATAAATATTTCAGCTAAACTTACGCTGCTTATTTTATTTATTAACATCCCTAGATGATAGCAAGGGGAAAAAGTCAATAGTATTTTGAATACATTTTTCTTCGGTCATCATTTTTTTATTATTATTTTACAACATACCGCATACGTTTATACACATAAGAGGTAAGGATTTAACCTTCATTGTAGTAAAATTGAAATAGTTACCGATGCTATCATGTAGAAAAAAGCCTTTTTTAAATTTTATACTATCATATTATGTAAAGATTTCGTATCATCATCTGCATAGCCTTTTCCCAACTCCGACCCCTTTTCTACAGGCAGTATAATGCCGCTATCGATGTCATTTACTTGTCTTGTCTTTGCTTCGCTTGTTTAAAAAATCAATTAGAAAACCCATATTTGTTTTGATTCCTAACTTTGTTAATTAATCATTTAGTTATTATTTTCGTCAAACACAAGAGCAACCGAATGATATTTTAATGATCAAGCAAATTATGATAGTAGATGATTGTTTACTGTAGAAACACCAACTTAATTAGCGTTATCAGTGTGTCGTTAGAGGAGTGCAGATAGTTTTAGACAGTTATTGACCTTGTGAAAACGTAGCCCAACAACTTTGTTTCCAAAAGAAAGTTCAACGACCAAGAAATGAAAAATCTGAACTACTTTTTATTCCTTGTTTTCCTTATAGCGTTCACTTTGTGTGTATTGATTGATTTAGTGATTAGTCTATATTTTACCTCGACAGTCTCTGAACTTATACGTTTTTGACTTATATTAGCCGAATCGGCGTTGACGGCATGGTTAGCGCAGTGGCTAAGCGATTGGACTGTTGCGCTGCGTGTCGCGGATTCGATTCCCGCACGAAACAAATATTTGTATGACCTACAAGTAGTTGTTCCGGGTCTGGGTGTTTATGTATGTGAGTTTCTACGTTTGTAAACGCACCTACGACACAGGAGAAATTCCTAGTGTGGGGCAACGTTTAAAAAAAAAGAAAAAAAAGAAAGAAATAGTCCCACTGCTGGGTAGTAAGTCCTTTTCTCCTTGAGGAAGTGGGTCTCCTCCACGTGGATCCTGTTTGTGTTGGTACGGAAACTGTACTGCTAAGACTAGAGTGCTAACCTTTATACTTTGTAATTTAACGAGGCCTGCCTGAGGGCAGTTCTAAACATTTTCAGATCGTAATCAAAAGACTGGTCAGATCAAGTAGTGATTGCATCTCAAGGCTGTTTGATAGTTCTTAATCACAAATAGCATTCTTACACTAATGAGTCACCAAAGACCTGAAGAATGTCAAATTACAAGTATTGATCCTTGAGTGGAATTTGTGAGCCAATAGAACAGCTTTACAAGAATTTCATTATTTGTCTTGGAAGAAATTACAGTAAAAAGAAGTAATTAAGTTGATGGGAAAAAGAAAATATCTATTCACATTCTTTATTATTGTACAGACTAAATAACATTTAAATTTTTGACTGAAAATCATTTTCCCGCGAAGGGCAAAAATATAAGGCAAAGTTAAAATTGAATATATAAAATAATCGTGAAATTCAAGTAGTAACAATAATATTATGTCACAAAGAAAATATAATCCTCTAATGTCACTTAAAAAATACGACTCCCAAAATATTATGTCATTGGCTTAGTTGTTGCAAGCGCCGCTGCTGAGCCTCAAGTCCTGGTTTTAATAATGATTGTTACGGTTTTCAAAAACAGGTTTTTTTTTCAGTTGCGGTTTTTCCGAGCTCACTAGATGTCAATACTCTCGTTCTTATAACATAAGACTTAACGAAGTCGGTATACTATGGCGTCGGACGTCGCAAGACGATCTCCGGCCACCGTAGGCGCGGGCATGCGGGCGGCGAGTAATGGGCGACTCGCAGCCCGACCATGGACCATGCCCGGGTCGACGGCGCGTTGTGTTCCACGTGCACCTCAAGGAGTGTCAGCATAGTGACGGGGCCTGTAGAGGGCCAAAGCCTGCCGGGGTCGCGGGACTTACCCATTACCGTAACCCCGGTACATAAAGGGCTAGTGAAGGACACCGTGGATTTTAGTCAGTACAAGTCTGACAGTCCCTCCCGCCCTGCCCTGGGTGGGAGGACTCATTTGATGATTTTACCACGAAAAAAAAAAAGTCGGTGTACTATATTCCGATTTATACAGCTCTTTCTTACCCTCCGAAATAAAAACAACTGTGATACGTCTAAATGTAGTTTTTTGACTGTGAATATAGTACCGTTAGCCATTGACTAGGCTAGCTGAATATTGGATTTTTTTGAAAAAAAAGTGTAATGTTGCAAACAAAGTCTTTTAAACAAAGTTTTTTTTCTCTTTCTGTCTCATCTTATTAATTTGACGTAAATAAGTTTTTTCTTTTTTTTGTAATGGTTAACCCCCTCTATTCAGCTCGGTATTCCCAGGATACCGATTAGGGCTCTTTTATTTTAATAACGAGACCGTATATTCATTCACATACGTGTATAATTTAAATTAACCAACAAAAATTAAAGTGGTCCAAAATGTTGTTAAAGACTGCTAATCCAGTTTAGCACGTAAATAACCTTTCTGAACACAAAATCTGAAATCAAATTAATCATAATTATAATGATTTGATCACTAAACATACAATTAAAATCAATTCAACTTTGACGACTACACACTCTACTTGAATGGTTCACTACAATTTACTTGTACATTTAATTTATATTACTATATAAATGTTATCAGAGTTCATGACGAGTTGTATTAGTGTGCGTGTCTATCTATCTGTGTGTGTGTTTGTTATGCCGGGGTCTGCGTACAGTACGCAGGAGCGATTACGCAAACCGCGCTTCCCCGAGGAGTGAGGTCGTTGGCAATGGACTCGGTTCAATGTCACCAAATATATCACCGAGTTGTGTAGCGCGCGCGACGTGAGTTCATACTTGTGGGGAAATACGGTACTTTGAATGGAGGTGTGTCCTGTTACAAGTTGCCTAGATAGTTAACTAGATATAATTTTAAAAGCATAATTTCGGGATTACATTGAAAAAAATTGGTTGATAGCTACTGTGATGAAGTAATTGGAAGTTTACCGCCAGTGTAACAAAAGATAGATGAATGGCTCCTGTAGGTAGTTAATTAATTCAAAAATCTTTTTGTATGTGGAAAATTATGATGAGTGATTTAACATGTGATTATTGTTTTACCTACATATTTTTAAAATATATTATAATAAAGTAACAGTCAAGTGTCAAGGTACCAAATAAAAATATAGAAATACGATAAATCTATACTTACAACTGCGTGCGACCAAGTATCAAGGTGAGTCGGCTGCGCTCAATGGCCGGGCTCCTGACCGGGTCGACGACCGCACTTTTCGGCAGGCGCCCCAAGTTTCAGCTGTAACGCGATCCTGACGCACACTCGCACGGCGACCGTGCGACAACACACACGCACACTCGCACACCACCGCGATACTACCGCCGGAAAACCATTGTCGAAATGTCACCGTTCTCTGATATGAGCGCAGTAATTAGAACAACTAGAGGAATTTGATGCAGTCATAAGAATGAGGAAATGCATACAATGTTTTCAAGATTAGAAGTCCGTATTTTTTGTCGATATCAACTTTTTTAATGCCAGTGCCAGCATAATGCATCGTATCATCCATAAACACCCCAGGAAACGGAAATGATTATCCTATATAATATTTGGCAGACAAAATAAAGTTCAATGCTTGACGAGAGAATAGATTTTGTTTGTGAAGTTTGTGGCGAATTTGGTTTAGCCCTGACCTCCGTGACCTTTGAACTTGGAGGAGTTAACGTACCCTTGACTCGAGTGGAGTTCCCTCTATAATTAGACATTGATAACGCCGATATTTTCGTTTATACAATGTCGGCCGACGAACGTGTGTCACTCGGCGGCTCGACACTGACGCACTTCCGAGAAAACGGCGTAGGTAGGTGTGTAGGTAAACGCACCGGAAAATCTCGCTGGGTGACGAGAAAATTTGTCATTTGCCTTATAGCTCGCTCTATTAAAAACTACAAATGGAAACATTTTATATGTATCTTTTTTTCCATCTCTGTTCAATTCTATCGTGTCCACAGTCGTAGATACGCGTTGAATGGTAAAAATAAAATGTCTCCTCAAAGCATTAAGAGGTTGTTCACCCAATATTTGGGCATCGCCCTCCTCCCTTCAGGAGCTATTTGTCAAAGGATACAGTCTTGTCGTCGTGCTTTTACTTTCTCATTTCACGTGTTAGATACTCGTAAGTTGGATTGAGAGGTGCCACCTGTCTGACACGATCATCGGAATGTCTACACAACAATTATATCGGTTTTTAGTTTGTTTGTAAAACTTCTGCATGCTAACCGTTTAGCTAAAAAATTTGGATGTAGTTTCTGAATGACGTTATAGTTTCGTTCAAACTGTCCAATTGGCTTACGTTATGTTGCTATTTGGATAAAATATGATAATTACGACAATTTTTAAATAGCAGCGTGTTAGGTGAATTTAAAGTCTGAACATGATATTACAGAACTTGCACAATGCACATGGATGCTATAGCAACAGAGTGTACTGAAACTAATAACGTTGATAAACGTTTACGCAAAATTTTTCACGGGGTCACGGGTCACAATGCTAATATTTTATTTAAAACTTGTAGGTAGAGACACTGTTAGCAAATTTAGTGTTTAATAAAATTAGATGACAATAAAAAATTGCTGCTACGCTTAATTTGAAATAAAAGTGGCACTCGCGTAACGCAAATTCGTACAATAATAAACCATCTTTAGGCTATTTAAATTTCGATGTGCTTTCCGATAATGCGGTTTAACCGCTTCATAAGCGTTGCATAATAATGTGCAGCTTACAATATGAGTACACGGCGCAGACGCAGGCGCGCACACCCGCACACGACACTACACGTGCATACACGCATGCGTGCGAGATAAGAGCCCAGTCATTGAACCCGCATAAGAAATAGCGCCTGAAATTAGGATAAATCTTATAAGGTAGCATCTTTAAAGTTTATAAATAAAGAAAGGACTTTCTTGTCTGTCGATCAGAGCTCTAAATAAAAAGCATTTAGCCCATTGAAATGGAAATCGAGTAATCTGTGATCTCAGCCAATAAGCAATTAAAGTAAATGGTAGACAATAGCTAGTTATTGTTTAGAACTGCGGGCTGGCGCGAGGCGGAACGAGCGGCTGTGATCTTGAATGGAGTGAAAGTGGCTTCGGATACTTCCTGACACGTGGAAAGTGAACGCTCATGAGCACCCAGACACGACATCATCTACTAGCCCTACCTAGTGTCTAGTTCACAGATACACATCTTCCGCGCTACGAAACACGAGGGAAATACAACAGTTTTCATACTCGAAAGTTAACTGCAGTCTGTGTGCGTTAATTTTTGCTGTAACAAGAAAATTTCCTAGTTGTGATTTATTACTGTCTTAATATTATTATTTTGCATAAAATCACACATAAGATTTTCAGGAAGAGTTTTTTGTTACGGATATAAGCCCAAGTACGGTTTCACCTAGTTCTGGCCGACCACAACTAGATTACGACCATTAGCAGTTAGTTAGATGTATCACCTTGTTCTCTGATCACACTGGATTTTTGGAAAATAATAGAATCAAATTGAGAAACAAGGGTTAGTTCTAAGGGTTGTTTCACGCGTACCACAACCAGAAACCATGCCACAACTACATGAACTGACGCATGTTTTGTATTGAAAACAAACATTAGAATTCACTCGGACCAAATTTTGCCATGATTATTAACCACGTGGATCATTGACCACATTATCACAGCCACTTCGCAAACAAACTGCAACCACCAGCGATACCGTGATCTGACGGCTCGCCACATAGCAAGAATAAAAACAACCTCATCCACAATTTTACAACACCACAACGCAACTGCAAAAACTTGCAGCGAACAACTATCTACACGTACCAAACCACTGATCCTTTAATCGGTAAATTCATCAAATGGATCCTCTCGCCCTTGGTGAAGAGGAACAGCCTGTCTGACTAGTACTGACTAAAATCCCCGGTGTTCCCTTCCATAAGCATTCACGATCCAGAGTCAAGGTAACCTGTTTAGACAGTCTTGCGACCCAGGCATTTAGCCCTTCATGGGGGGCACCCTCAGTTTGCTGACAGGTCTTTAAGGTGTGCGCGGAAAACCACGCGCCGCCCCGTCGACCGGAGCATGGTCTGTGACCGACGGCGAGTCGCCCATTATTAATCGTCCGTATACATATCTAACTACTACTTGTCCACCCTTCGTCGCTGAGAAATGTAATAACTAAATATAAGTGTAGAACATAATTTACTCCACATCACATGTCTATGGGCAATTATGTGGTCTTCATAAATTCTGATCGATCAGCATTCATGAATTAAATGTACAAAGCTAAATAACAATCACACAACCATTGTATATAGTTCTATCACTTTTGTGACTTGTATCTATTTATTCGTATTCAATCCGATCTCGTATCTGCTACAATAATTCAGTGACGTTGACCACAACTGGAACTTCATTCACAAGCGATGTTTACGCCCCTATCTCGAACGGTCAATCGATTCTACATGTTGAAGAAACCGCTGTAAAGCCTCCGTTGATTGATGGTTTCCGGAACAATGTATAAAGCTAAAATATTGAGATGGATTCGCCAGTGCGTATGAATGAGGTGAGGAATTATTCAGGTGATAGATGGGCAGGGGCGTTCACCTCTGGCTACGGGTCTTCGACCGACCGAGTTTCACAGCTGATCGGACCTTGCCTGGTGGCAGCGTCACTCGCGCCTTCTCTCGACACACGTTTACGCGTAGGTATTAATAAATGTTTATGCAATTAATTGAAATTGCCAGAACTTCAAATTCAAAAAAGCGTTTTAGCTACTCGACCATAGATGGCAGTGTTATCAGTTCGTACTTAGTACTATTGCAACGAGGTGAAAGGTTAACCGTATTATTTTTTTAATTGGATAGCTGATTATTTAATTTGACTTTATATTAAAATTAGAGAAACCTACCTTGAGATTTTAAAATTAATTATGTTACTTTGTTTATACTCGAATAATTCGATCTTTATTACTGGTTGATGAAATAATGACAATATTTTTTTTTTGTTAACGATTTTGACATTTTCTTTAATCACTGTCATTCTTTATATTTATGAAGAGAAAGATTTTTTTTTTTCAAAATTGCAGTATTATTCAGTTATACACAAAAGTACGTGTATACTTATTGTAAATTATTATTTGATTTTGTGAAGTTAACATGGCTAGGCATAAGAAAGACAAGCTCGGGCGCAGTGAGCGTATCCGACAGCATCTGCAGCTCGTATACGCAAGAGAGACTTGTCAAAGGCAAATTTTTATAGAGGATCTTAAGGACTATCGAAAGCGCAAATTTAAACGCATGTTTAACAGCATTGTAGCTGAAGTAGGGCCCAAATGGTACCAAGCTTTAAGTGTGCAACAAATAATTGCATTAGACAAATTAGAAATGTCCATTTATCAAGATCTATTGGAAGGACGACCGGTTCGGACGTCTGCTGTCATACACAAGCTTGGTCTGGTCCCTTTCCCGTCTTACCAAGAACTTATGTATTGTATCACTTTAGGATGTGATGACCCGAAAGAAATGCTCGCACAACTGTACTTCTCAACGTATGGCTTCCCTATTAACGGGAAACGTATTTCATATTGTCTTCATGCCAGACTTATATTATCATCAATTTTCTATTTAGGTCTTGATAACTTGATAATTTTGCTTGAGCAAACATTCGCTCCAGATAGGTCAATTTCAAAACCTGAACCTAAACCGAAACCGCCACCACCACCGAAACTGCCATCTCCGTATCTTGCAAAGCTGGTTGCAGCTCTGTACATTCCGAAGCGACGCCGTCGCCCGCCGCCTCTTCCCTTGCCTGATCTGGCCGCGCTCAACGAGCCCTATGAAGAAGAACCAATTGTACAGAGACCACCACCGCCTCCTCCTCCTCCACCACCACCGAAAAAACGTTTACCGATATCATACTGTGAAAAGTTAGCTGGTATGAATCCTATAACGGCTCATGTATCGCCCATACAACTTCCATTGGTGAAAAAGGCTCCACGGGCCAGAAATAAATCAAGGTCAAAACTAAACCAAAGCACTCCTAAAAAAAAATACGGCATTGGCATTGGACCACCGACAAAAAGTGGGCATCGTAAGAAACGACCCCCGCCTTCTACTGGTTTGTGGAATGCACAATATACTATAAATGGTGTGTATCAAATTCAGGGCAAGACTTGTTTTGTTTTGGGCAGTGTGACTATTCTTCCCGCTCTTGGGGACCTCATCCACGGGGGTTACGCCTTCGTTAAAGGACAATACATTAACATACACTGCGGATTTCGTGGACGGTCGCCAGAACAGGCGGCTGAACCCTGTGATTGTGTGAAGCAATGGCAAGACGCTGTTTTCCAATATGTTAGAGATACTAAATGCGACTGTGGTCATCACTTCGATTTTCACAATGAAGGTGCATATTCACAAGAAGAATTGCCCTATTTTACAAAAGCTACACGTAACGCCCCGTTACAATTTCACTACGACACAATATTCGATACTGATGTAGATAGACTGTTTATACAGAAAGAATTCAAAAAGATTTGGGAAACAGAAAGTTTGTTGCGAACGGACGAAGATGCAAAGAGGATGGAGAAGAGGATGAAAAAGAAGAAAGCAGAGAAAGAAAAGGAGAAAGAGAAGGAGAGAGAGAAAGAAATCAGAGAATCAAAAAAGGCTATTGCAGATAGCGCGCAAGCCAAGGATGAGGGTAGTAAAGCGATTAAAGGGGCTAAGCCTGCAAAAAGTCAGCTATTTACCGAAACATCTCAATCTTGCTTAGGAGCGCGCCCCAAGATTACTGATTACTTAAAATGCGCACTACGGTTGATGCGTAAAGTCAACGTCGCAGCGCGCCTGCCTGACTTGCATTTAGTTCCAGAACTAATTGAATGGATGCGAAATAGACTGCATGGCAAGCTTCCTCTTGCTGAGAGAAAAGAATACTTGCGGAAGAGCTCCACATATTGGATTATGCTTAAGACACTCACAGATCAAAGTTTCGGCCATGTATCTCCGCCAAAAGAGCCGTTGTACGCACGCGCTACCACTTGGAAATATAAACAAATGTTAAATGATGATTTTAGGCAGTTTACTGAGCGGTATAAACTTCAAATGTTCAAATCACATGCTTACGTCAACAACATCTTTTGGAGAACTATGTATCAAGCTGAATTCCCAGATAAGAAGTTTCGAGAAATATTTTTCTCTTATTTGTATAATAGGGTAGACGACTTACAGTTAATACATCCTTACAGTACCAGAGAGACCATGGAAAGAAAAACTATTTTGATGAACAAGCGATATATTTGTCTTCCAGCCGGGTACGAGGAAAAAACTTAAAATTGTTTTGTACTTGTTTGACTGTCCTTGTGTTGTCCCATAATTACAAATATTGATCGATACATTTTCTTGTATTTTATTTCAAAGTGAATTTTAAAAGGAGGGCTTTGGCGGGGAATTGTTTAGTCACTGCCACGTTGACGCAAGCGCGACTGTTACCTAAGGAGTCCTAAGTTCGTGAGAGTCAAAATGGCGGATGTATTTACATTTTGATATATTTCTTATGAAGGTACTATTTTTTTTAAACCCAGGTACTAAATTTTATTATTATTCTTTATTCATCTTTTTACTTATTTCTTAAAAAAAAATATATTTTTGCAAAAAGAGAAATAAAAAACATTTGAAAATATAAAAAATAGCAGTCCACCAGCACCGGGAACAGGGTCCGGGCTATCGGTGGACAGGGCTCTTAAGAGGGAACCTCCTAACAATGCGCGCCGTGACCAGAAGAACTGCTTTCTGAATCAGGTTCCTGATCCAGCTGCCTCCTAAGATGTTGGTCGAGGCTCTTGGCAATTAACCCATGGGCCGACACGACTACTGGCACAATGATCGCTGAATCCACATCCCACATATCGACAACCTCGTGAGTCAAATCAAGATACTTGAGTAGCTTATCTTTCTCAGCTTTGGCGATGTTCTCGTCATGCGGGACGGTTATGTCAACAATCATTGTGCGCCGCTCAGATCGATCCACCACCACTATATTAGGTCTATTGACTATAATAGTTCTGTCAGTGATGATGTATTAATCCCAGTACAGTGTGATATTGCCACTTTCAAGAACTGGGTCGGGCACATACCTGCAGTACGGCAGTTCCGATTCCACAAGGCTGTATTTCAGAGCAAGTTGCTGATGGATAATCCTGGCTACAAGATTATGTCTATGCAAGTATTCTCCGTTAGCCAGACGAGAACACCCGGAAATAATGTGACAGTGAGCGTTCGACTGAAACGTGTCGCGGTTTTGTTACTATAGCCAAATTTAGTCTTATTTAAAAACGAGATACAATACTATGAGGAAATAGTCCTTTAAAAATCGTTAAAATCTATTTAGAGGAAAAGGCGATGAAAAGTCCTTTCGGGTTATGATCGCCAAAATCTGAAAAAGACCGTAATTTTCTCCATTTTTTTGTTATAACATAAACGTTGCGTTCGGCCCTCGTCGTCGCTTGAATTATTAATTGGGTCAACATAATTAAAAAACAAGTCTGCAAAACTTTAGGAAGCCTACCATGATGTTTTAAAGCGTGAGTCGTTCCGCTGAGGGATCGAGATGTCGCTAAACGCCACGTACAGCTCTGTCTCTATCCCTCAGCGGAACTACTGATGCCACCTGATGTACCAGATTTGACGCAAGCACTGATTTTTTAAACGATAGCAGTGCTCTTCTCTTTAAACACAATCCCACAGTATAAAGGTTGCTCTCTCGCTACACGATCGGACGATCTCAAAGCCTCCTCGTCGTAGAACACATCGTAGAGTCCAACGATGAGATTTCAATACAACGATGAGATATAAACTAGTTTGAAGTTTTTTTGTATATTTGGGAAGTATTAAAAAAGAAACCAAAGTATCCATAATTCATAATTTAATGTGATAATTTATATACCTGTGCAGGTATATTAACTTGTTATGGCTTATTTATTACATTTTCGCTGTAACTATGTTGCACAATACGAAATAATAGTTGTGGTTCGAAACATATTTTTATTAAATTTTGATACAGACTTATTCATATTTCTCATAGTCTAATACTCCAAAGGTATTAAAAAATAAATTTAAATTTATTACCACATTCAACTTATCGTATCTCTTAAGAATATTATGATACAAGTCTTATTCTATTTATTATAAAATCTATAACTTTTATTTAAAAATACAACACTAGGACTTCACCGCAGCGGGTTCGATGTGACCACTACGACTACAGTCTAAGGGATATTCAATCGTCTTTGGTATCATTGTTACAGAAAACAAACATGTCGACACATGGAACGAACGTTTCATCGAATTTAATAACAAATACTGATATTTATAGAAAGTTAATGTCATTTAAAGCATATTTCAATAAAACTAACGAAACATAGTAACAAAACTGATAAATGGCAAAACAATTATTGCGATACACAAGTTTATAAAACAATTCTAATAATAAATGTTATAATAAATAATCGCAATGAGTTCATTCATATTGCAACTTATGAAGACAACGTCGAAGAGTTAAATTAGATAATGAAGATAAACTGCGTGCAATACTTGTTAATTGTGCATTTAATCATAAGAAACTTTAGCAAGCAATCATAGAACATTCATTACACGAACACTTCCAAACGGATCATTGTACCACTTGTGCGTAAAACTATGAGAATATAATTTATTTGAAGAAAAGTACCGAAGAGAGACGTACTGAATATTTTAAAATACATGTTGCTCATGGCGTTCGAGATAAATTAAAGGAGTTTGTTTACACATTGATCCATACTTTATATAATAGCACTGAGAAACAGTACAGAGCTCGCAAATAATACCGTTATAACAGTTCATGCAAATCTTCTTTCACTAAATCAAATGCATAAACATTTCAATATGCCATTAGTCATCCAATAACAATGGAAATCAAAATTAATCAGAGCGCGAATATACTATATAGACACTATTACCAATATTATCATTGAGAGTGGAAGAATGGATGTTCAGACACAGATACAGGTAAAGGTGGATAACACACATGCAGATATTTCGTCCTTTCTAAGGAATTATGCTTGCGTTGCGAACTTTTCATTATTTTTATTATTTACTTCGTTATTATCTGTAGGAAAAGGTTTTAGAGCATTCACTGTTGTTGACTGATGTTTGAGTCCTTGTAATTTTAGATTTTTGGATTCTTCATGTCTGCCTAATGTAGCCTTAGCTTCCCTCGTTGTATTGTGTAACCATCAGGTGTCAGCAAGTTTATGCTTTTCTTTTTGAGGTGTAGAAAGTCATCAAATGACTTCTCCCACTCTGAGTGAAATGAAAGTGACAGACTCATACTGACCAAAACCCACCCTGTTCTGCAGTAACGCTTTCGAACATTCCTACAACCTGCGCCGAACAACGCCTCGCCTACTGCGGTATTTTGCATGTGCATCTCTCTTTATCTATATCCTGTATAGAAATAATCTGTTATGTTATATCTGCAGCTCCTGATGCGAGTGTCCAGCGTGCGGCGCGTGCGGGGCGTGTGGCGCGTGCGAGGCGTGCGGAGCGTGCGGCGCGAGCGGCACGTGCGGCGCGGGCGTGGCGGCGTGCGGCGCGGGCGGCGCGCGCTGCTGCAGGTGCACGAGCGCGGACAGCAGGCGCGTGTTGGCCTCGTCCAGCGCCGCGATGCGATGCTCCTGCGCTTCAATGACCCGCTGCTTGTGTGACAGTGCCGCCGCCATCTTGCGCTGCTCGCGTCTCAGTTCCTCCTCCACACAGATCAACCTGAAAGTCAGGAACGTAAGGTGAATAAGTGTGTACATTCGCTTATAATATTTGGTGTTTATCAGGAAGGTGAGGAATGTGATATAGAGAAGAAGAATATTTGACAAGATATTGGACAGTTAGCGGTGTGCTAATACCCGTTTAATTGGAAGATAATATCTTCTATTTCAAAGGAATATCGAAAAATTTTACAGCATGTTCTTCGCTAGTTGCCCCATGAAATTCAAACTTCAATACCTTCTCGACCCAAATGTATAAGAAAGCCGATTTTTTGAGTTATGATGATGGTGCTATAAAGAAAATGTTCAGTTTGATAGTCTGACATTCAGATACGATTACCATGCAGTAGAAATAGGAAAACAGTATAATTATGTGTTGTCTTTCATCATCATAGGAAAATCATTTACCTTGAAATGATAGCCTTCATTTTAGCGTCAGTGTGATCGACTTGTCCTGGTTCAGCTGGCCCCAATCTTCCCCGTAAAAGTTCCACAGAACATTTTAACCGTTCGATTTCGCGTTCGTACTGCAAAAAAGAAACTTTGCGTTAGTTTTCTAAATTATGTGTATATCGGAGAAAAAAAAAATGCACACGTGGGAGTTTCTTCTTCACTCATCCAGTGACCATGTAGGTCTCTTCCCAATTATTTTATGTGGTGGACGTTTAGCAATGAGTTAATGTTGCTTACCTGTTCAATGGTCCTCTGGTGTTTCGAAGCGCGTCGTCGGCCCGTCGTACTGTACAGCGTGTCCTCGAGCTCGTCCGAGCTGTCGGTGAGCTCCCTCGCTGACTCCAGACTCAGCCGCCGCTGCAGCTTGTCGCGGCCCGCGGCGTGCGGCACTGCGGCGCGCTCGCTCGCTTCGCTGGACTGTGACTCGCGACCGAACACCACCCTTGAAGGAGACTCTCGCCTCTCCCGCACCCCATAGTATTCCTGATGCCTCTCCAAATCTTCGTTCAGTCTACTACTCGACATCTTCGCGCCAGAATACGTTCGATCCAACGGATAATTCGTCTCTGGAATCGCACTCTCCGTCATCGAATACTTCTCGGGCGAGTTTTTGGAGTTCTCCATATTGTAGAGCGCTTTCTGGCTTCGTGAAATCTGTAACCTGTACATTTCTTTGTTCACTTCCTCCACATTCGAGTCGGACCTGCTCATCGGGTAGCCGGAGTCGGTTGAGATGTGATGAGGCTTACTTTCGTACAGCGATTCTCCTCTTTGACCAAAGTGTTTGAAGTTGAGTTGATTTTGATTGGTGGAGTAAGAGAGCATAGGGTTTGTTCTTGGCATTCGCGTCTTACTACTTTTCCGTAGACTAGGCGAATTGCTCGACGATTCATCGTCCCGTATCCTCGGGGAGTGACTGTGGTTGCTCCTCTGATACATATCATCATAATTACAATTATCTCTGGTGAGTTTTCGGTGGGAATTGTTGCGATTCTGTTGGTCATAGTTTCTACTATCCTCGTTGAAGTTAGTAGAACCCTCTTCAGAGTTTGTCTCGACGTTGTCTGTGCTCAAACCCTCCTCATCTATCGATGAACTGGATGAGCCACAAGGACAACGTTTTGAATTTCTGTTTTCATTGTTCTTCTTCTCCTGCGCCTGCCGGTTGTCATCCATGTTATACACTGGATTCGTGAACACTAGCGGAGCTACCTTTGGATTAGCGTTGGCGTTTGACGGAGTGTTATCCGCAGTGGTGAAATTTTGAATTCCATACTTTTGGATGTCGTAGTCAATTTTCTGTTGCACTGGGCTCTTTGGGTAGAACTTTTCGTTTTTGCTGTCGTAATACTGTTTGTCTCTTTGCTTCTGGTAGTTTATTTGCGAATACCGACTCATGGGCTGGCCGCCGTTCTCGTATGGCTGATGATGGTGCGTCGTGTTCTCGATGGGACTGGAACTTTGGCTGTAGGTGGCGATACTTTGATAGCCAGAACTTGCTACGTTTGATAAACCACTGATAGAAACGTTCGAGCCGTTGTTTGTGTAATTTGTTTTGTTTCCATTCACGATATTATTGTTATTGGAAATAGACTGTGACAAATTCTTTTTGTTCATGATGAGTTTGTCTTCGACTATTTCTGAGTCATCAGCGTACTTCAGTAGGTCGGAAAGTTCTTCAAGCGTGGCGGTTTCCTTCATGATGTTCTGCATGTCATTGGAGCAGTAGTTGTGGTTGATGCTGTCGCTGCTCGGTGATCTCTCAGTGCTGTTATAGTTTGAGTTATGGAAGTGCGATTGTTGGTTGTTATAGTTGTTATTAGGTTTGTACCTCTCCTGGAACCTGCGCTCCAGACTTTCGCTGATGCCATTGTTAATGCCTTTCGGGTACTGATCGGAGGCAAAGCCAATCTGAACGACTTTGAGATTGACACAATGTTCTTGGTTGTTGTACTGTGAGCTGTATCTGTCTGGGTTGACGGACTGGCTGACGGGACTGGAACCGTAGCCGTTTCTTGGCAGCGTGGCTGACCGGAGGTTGAAACTAGGTGACTTTGTGACTGCTGCATACCCAGGCTTATACTTGGACTCCTCGGCGTTAGACTTAGATGGGCTGATGTTGAACTGAACACCGTTTTTGTTCATAATAGGTGAGCTGTGAGCAAAATTGTTGTTGATCTGTCCGTTAGTCGCAGGTTCAGCCGCTTGCTTCGTAGGAGTATTGCACGTGGGATCATTGAACCTGGAGGTAAAAGTTTCATTTTAACATTTAATTAAATAATAAGGGCGTCGAAACAAACCTAGACTTTCATGATTTTTTGCTTACCTAAAGATATTATCGGCGGCTGGGGGCGGAGGAGAACTGATATCATTGCTTAATAGCCTCTTGCTCAATTCATCAAGGATATCTGATAATGGGTCCAACTCCTGGAAAAAATTAAATATACATATGAGTAAAAAAGTATACAAAGGAAAAGGGCTTTCTTTCTTATTGGTGCGAGGACCAGTGGCCACATTTTGTGGTGTCAGAGTTATTTAAGTTACTTTTAGGAACCCCATAGGCATGGGCGTAGGAAGGGGACATTTTTAAAATAGATCAACATACCTGTATCTTATTAACAGGCAACTTCGGCAAGCTGTCAACAAGCAGCGAGTGCAGCGTGGCCAGCTGCTTGCCCAGGTCCACGTGTGGGGCCCACTCAGGGTCGGGCTCCACGCCGTCGCGGGGTCCCTCAGACCCCGTGTTGGACCCCTGGGAAGCGGCCGAGTTGCGCTTACTGCCGTCTTGTTGTTGTTGTTGTTGCTGGTTCTGCTGTTGTTGAGCTAGTTGTTGCTGCTGCTCTTGGGGTCGAGTCTGTTGAATATCGAGAGAGTTTTGAGATGCACTTTTACACCATCTGAACTTTGAACACCTCATTTTATGACAGTTTGATCAGACCACTCGCGATGAAAAAATTAAAGAAATAAATCAATTATGAAGCACGTTTGGTTACTTATAATTATAGACATTCGTTATCGCGATACGTGACTAGCTAACGTTAGATGGTACAATATTATTTAACTATGATAGGTGGTAATAGGAACTACATGCTCATTTCCAAGACATTTTGAGCCTAATTATTATCGGTAGATGTACATACTCAATCAGCCAACTGGTATGCATAATATGCATCTATGATTTGCAGATAAGCTGCCTTCTGATTCTGTCAGATGATTCATTATAATCTTAAAATTAATATCTGATTGCTAAAGGGACTTATCATACCAGGCCTTAAGAGCGCGTAATCAGAAAGTTGGCAACGTCGCTAATAGTTTGTAATGCCTTTGTCAAACAGACTGGCGAAAGCGAAGCGTTTCCGAAGCGATACCGAACCGAAGCGAGACGTCAGTTCGGTAGTTCTGTCACGCTATCGGATCGCTTTCGCTGTTCTATGTGACGGGATTCAAACAATTCCATACATTACAAATAAAAACGTCACTCTTCGCTTTCGCGACGCCTGTCTGTTTGACACATTTACAAGTTTTAATTAATTTGGTAAATCTACTCAATCAAAAAAAGAAATATGGCTCTGCACAAAATATTGATAATATATCAATATTTTGTGCAGACTGAATTTGATGTTGTAACCGTTTCAGGTGTAAAAAAGACATTTGGTAAATTCCCAATACTTTTTTTACATCTAAAACTATATATTTGGTTACGATATTAATTATTGCATTCCCTAATCAATTTTTTGTACATGCGTCGCGTTGTGTACGAAGATGGCGGATTTTAATTTCTTATTTGCTTAATAGATGGCTCCTTGTATCATACCGCTAAAAAGTTTCAGTGAGTAACATACGACAGAGCACTTATATAAAGATTAAGCACATATAACTTACCGATATCGCTCTAAGGAAAGCCTTCATATTAGGCGCCTCTTGCTCCAGGAAGTCGTTGAGGAACTCCATGAAAGCCTCCTTGCCCTGGAACCGTGTGAAGTTGGCCAGGGTCTGCAGGGTCTTCGCCACCAGCGTCAGATTACGGGCCGCTCGCTCATTCGGGTACTCTGCAATATACGGGAGAGTTGATATTGGAGTTCGAAAAACAACATGTGTGCAATTCATACGTGGTACAAGTGAAACCTTCAAAAATGTTCGCTTCAAGATAATGAAAACTATATTAGCTATCTCATTTTCCCTCACGTTAAATCTTATAAATTTATGTGTCTGTCTCTCTTAGTACCGCTTTTTCTTTTCATAGACTTTCAAATCACAACAATGCTAAAGAAGTTTTCGCTTCATAAATTTGGTGCATAGCTACTTGAATGTTACTATCAGGAGGTAGACTATTATAATATTTTTTATGTTTCAATGGACAACTGAAAGAATGAGCTGTGGCGCTCATTGCGACTGTAATCACTTACAAAGGACCATGCGTAATAGTAGGTATTACACGAACAGTCCACTTTCTCTAAGAAATCTAATAATCAAATAGCCATGATTCGACATGTTACGGCCCGTTCACGATCTTGCCGCTGTAAGCGGTGACTTAGCGGGACGGCGAGCGATAAGATCAAATGTATAGAACTGTTTGAAACACACCACGAGGCGTCGCCAGTAGCGAATTCGCGTACTTACAAAGTAACTAATGTCTTATTCGCGCCGCCTGTCGCGCCACTTGCTTAGATCGTCGGAGTCGTCAAAGGGCCGTTAAAGTTTTAATTCATTTGTAAGCAAAAATATATAGTTACCATGTGTGATTCCAAAGAGACTTGGAGACAGTATAGCTGGACAAAGGAAGCGAAGGAAGATCGATGCACTGATCAGGTTGTCCGAGATGTCCTCTCGACCCATCGCCGTCAGTCTGAAAAACATGAAAAATTTAGAACTTAGACAACGATCGATATGTCATTACTATTATTATATGTTCTTCGTCTATTTTACAATTATTTTCGAAGTGTGATAAGGATAAGGCGAGGGTCACAGCGTCCCGCAGCGCGGCCTGCTGGCGGCGGAACGCGCCCGAATATGTTGAACATCTCACCTCTCTCGGAAGGTAGCGAAGCAGTCCCTGAGCGGCGGCGGGAAGCGCTGCGCGGAGTGTGCGATGGAGCGCCAGGCGAGGGTCACAGCGTCCCGCAGCGCGGCCTGCTGGCGGCAAAACGCGCCCGAATATGTTGAACATCTCACCTCTCTCGGAAGGTAGCGAAGCAGTCCCTGAGCGGCGGCGGGAAGCGCGGCGCGGAGTGTGCGATGGAGCGCCAGGCGAGGGTCACAGCATCCCGCAGCGCGGCCTGCTGGCGGCAAAACGCGCCCGAATATGTTGAACATCTCACCTCTCTCGGAAGGTAGCGAAGCAGTCCCTGAGCGGCGGCGGGAAGCGCGGCGCGGAGTGTGCGATGGAGCGCCAGGCGAGGGTCACAGCATCCCGCAGCGCGGCCTGCTGGCGGCAAAACGCGCCCGAATATGTTGAACATCTCACCTCTCTCGGAAGGTAGCGAAGCAGTCCCTGAGCGGCGGCGGGAAGCGCTGCGCGGAGTGTGCGATGGAGCGCCAGGCGAGGGTCACAGCGTCCCGCAGCGCGGCCTGCTGGCGGCAAAACGCGCCCGAATATGTTGAACATCTCACCTCTCTCGGAAGGTAGCGAAGCAGTCCCTGAGCGGCGGCGGGAAGCGCGGCGCGGAGTGTGCGATGGAGCGCCAGGCGAGGGTCACAGCATCCCGCAGCGCGGCCTGCTGGCGGCAAAACGCGCCCGAATATGTTGAACATCTCACCTCTCTCGGAAGGTAGCGAAGCAGTCCCTGAGCGGCGGCGGGAAGCGCGGCGCGGAGTGTGCGATGGAGCGCCAGGCGAGGGTCACAGCATCCCGCAGCGCGGCCTGCTGGCGGCAAAACGCGCCCGAATATGTTGAACATCTCACCTCTCTCGGAAGGTAGCGAAGCAGTCCCTGAGCGGCGGCGGGAAGCGCGGCGCGGAGTGTGCGATGGAGCGCCAGGCGAGGGTCACAGCATCCCGCAGCGCGGCCTGCTGGCGGCAAAACGCGCCCGAATATGTTGAACATCTCACCTCTCTCGGAAGGTAGCGAAGCAGTCCCTGAGCGGCGGCGGGAAGCGCGGCGCGGAGTGTGCGATGGAGCGCCAGGCGAGGGTCACAGCATCCCGCAGCGCGGCCTGCTGGCGGCAAAACGCGCCCGAATATGTTGAACATCTCACCTCTCTCGGAAGGTAGCGAAGCAGTCCCTGAGCGGCGGCGGGAAGCGCGGCGCGGAGTGTGCGATGGAGCGCCAGGCGAGGGTCACAGCGTCCCGCAGCGCGGCCTGCTGGCGGCAAAACGCGCCCGAATATGTTGAACATCTCACCTCTCTCGGAAGGTAGCGAAGCAGTCCCTGAGCGGCGGCGGGAAGCGCTGCGCGGAGTGTGCGATGGAGCGCCAGGCGAGGGTCACAGCGTCCCGCAGCGCGGCCTGCTGGCGGCAAAACGCGCCCGAATATGTTGAACATCTCACCTCTCTCGGAAGGTAGCGAAGCAGTCCCTGAGCGGCGGCGGGAAGCGCGGCGCGGAGTGTGCGATGGAGCGCCAGGCGAGGGTCACAGCATCCCGCAGCGCGGCCTGCTGGCGGCAAAATGCGCCCGAATATGTTGAACATCTCACCTCTCTCGGAAGGTAGCGAAGCAGTCCCTGAGCGGCGGCGGGAAGCGCGGCGCGGAGTGTGCGATGGAGCGCCAGGCGAGGGTCACAGCATCCCGCAGCGCGGCCTGCTGGCGGCAAAACGCGCCCGAATATGTTGAACATCTCACCTCTCTCGGAAGGTAGCGAAGCAGTCCCTGAGCGGCGGCGGGAAGCGCGGCGCGGAGTGTGCGATGGAGCGCCAGGCGAGGGTCACAGCATCCCGCAGCGCGGCCTGCTGGCGGCAAAATGCGCCCGAATATGTTGAACATCTCACCTCTCTCGGAAGGTAGCGAAGCAGTCCCTGAGCGGCGGCGGGAAGCGCGGCGCGGAGTGTGCGATGGAGCGCCAGGCGAGGGTCACAGCATCCCGCAGCGCGGCCTGCTGGCGGCAAAACGCGCCCGAATATGTTGAACATCTCACCTCTCTCGGAAGGTAGCGAAGCAGTCCCTGAGCGGCGGCGGGAAGCGCGGCGCGGAGTGTGCGATGGAGCGCCAGGCGAGGGTCACAGCATCCCGCAGCGCGGCCTGCTGGCGGCAAAATGCGCCCGAATATGTTGAACATCTCACCTCTCTCGGAAGGTAGCGAAGCAGTCCCTGAGCGGCGGCGGGAAGCGCGGCGCGGAGTGTGCGATGGAGCGCCAGGCGAGGGTCACAGCATCCCGCAGCGCGGCCTGCTGGCGGCAAAACGCGCCCGAATATGTTGAACATCTCACCTCTCTCGGAAGGTAGCGAAGCAGTCCCTGAGCGGCGGCGGGAAGCGCGGCGCGGAGTGTGCGATGGAGCGCCAGGCGAGGGTCACAGCATCCCGCAGCGCGGCCTGCTGGCGGCAAAACGCGCCCGAATATGTTGAACATCTCACCTCTCTCGGAAGGTAGCGAAGCAGTCCCTGAGCGGCGGCGGGAAGCGCGGCGCGGAGTGTGCGATGGAGCGCCAGGCGAGGGTCACAGCATCCCGCAGCGCGGCCTGCTGGCGGCAAAATGCGCCCGAATATGTTGAACATCTCACCTCTCTCGGAAGGTAGCGAAGCAGTCCCTGAGCGGCGGCGGGAAGCGCGGCGCGGAGTGTGCGATGGAGCGCCAGGCGAGGGTCACAGCATCCCGCAGCGCGGCCTGCTGGCGGCAAAACGCGCCCGAATATGTTGAACATCTCACCTCTCTCGGAAGGTAGCGAAGCAGTCCCTGAGCGGCGGCGGGAAGCGCGGCGCGGAGTGTGCGATGGAGCGCCAGGCGAGGGTCACAGCATCCCGCAGCGCGGCCTGCTGGCGGCAAAACGCGCCCGAATATGTTGAACATCTCACCTCTCTCGGAAGGTAGCGAAGCAGTCCCTGAGCGGCGGCGGGAAGCGCGGCGCGGAGTGTGCGATGGAGCGCCAGGCGAGGGTCACAGCATCCCGCAGCGCGGCCTGCTGGCGGCAAAACGCGCCCGAATATGTTGAACATCTCACCTCTCTCGGAAGGTAGCGAAGCAGTCCCTGAGCGGCGGCGGGAAGCGCGGCGCGGAGTGTGCGATGGAGCGCCAGGCGAGGGTCACAGCATCCCGCAGCGCGGCCTGCTGGCGGCGGAGCGCGCCCGCGCCTCCAGCGCGCAGTGGGTCCACCTCGCACTCGGCCGCGCCAGGCCCGGCCGCTGACTGCACGGCCGCACACAGAGTGTCCTGGTTATGAACAATTGTGTGTGTTTGTTATTAAAACTTCTATTTATTCGGCCCATTTCGTTTCTTTACCGTTGCTACTTGTGCACTCAACTCTGTGCACCACCAAAACGCGTTAGTTAGCGATCACTTGTCCCGCGAGCTCTTGTTATTGAGTTACAGAGGGCTGGATCGCCTGGAAGGCGATCCTGAGTATTACAGGTAATTATTTTAACATGATCTTATTTATTGTTTTTGGAGTTTTAGACAAGACGTGCTAATTCTATCTATTGAAATATTATATTTTTTTTATAGTTAAACTCATTCAACAATCAGATATAAAAATTTGAATGAAATGAAATTGAAATTGAATGGATGCAGACTGCCAATGAGATTGTAAACAATTTAGAAGTCGAAGACTGTGATTCTGATGACAGAACGAACTTGGATGGAAATGTCATAAAAAAGCAACCGAAAAAGGCGCATGAGTGTGTTTAATATTTAAAATGCAATAAACCGTATCATCTGCAATATTGAACACATAATTGCTTCTCTAGTGATAGGAAATATAAAGAAAATTTTATGTACCATAGAAAACTTATGTACCATACTCGTAAAATGATAATGTTTGCTATTCGTTTTTTATAATCAAATCAACAGACTGTTAATAATTATACTTTTAAATAAATTACTTTCTTTTAATATTTAAAAGTAAAAACAAAAAATATGATTTATCTCTGTTTTACCGAAAAAGTGCACGTGTTAAGATTAAAGCACCGTTTATGACCGTATCGATTTCAAATATATATTTTTGTTATTACATTTAAAAATGCAGAGGTTGGCCTTCTATTTAAACAATATTTTTTCTAGATTAATAAATATTCTTTTAAAAATATGTGGTTTTTCAAAAAGTAGCTTCTCAGGCGATGATTAGTATTAAGCAGTAAAACTTTTATACTAGTATATATTAATATAAAATTTTAACCCTAGGGTTAAAAATCAATTAAATACTTTTGAGTGCATCTATTATAAAAAATGAAAGTACAAAATCTCTTTGTTATATGAATTTAGATGAAATTATAAATTATTGTAAATACTAGTTTCATACAGCGTTTGATGGCGAGAACATATGTAAGTTTCATACAAAGCCTGGACCAAAATGGTAATCAATAAACTTCTTACCTGCAGATACTGATCGCCGACGAGCTTGAGGTAGGCCTCCATGCTCTTGGTGGCGAGCGAGTTCCCGCGGAACGTGAGCGAGTGGTCGCCCGTGCGCCGCACGTCCAGCGCCACCACGTCCGCCAGGTAGCGCGGCGCCAGCCCCGCGCCCGCCATGCACAGCACCAGCGCACAGCCTATGTCCTCCTTGGCTTTTACACCTGTAGCGAAAATTTACACAACCTTGAGAAAATTTAAGGGATTTGGGAACAACACTGTTATATGAAGTGTGTAATACTTCTGGGGTGTCGATTAGAATATGCAAATCCTAAAGACATGGTTGACTTATTTTCTTGGCTGACAAAACGCGACGTTAGATCGCGCCTATGCCGAGCAACATGGAAACTTACTTTATTGTATCTCATTTGTTGAAGTACGAGTTGAATTGCCCCTGAGAAATATCATAAATCTCAATTCTTTACCCTTTTCTTGGATTTGCTCGCCCTTCGCTTTTTTAGCAAAGAAATTAGTTTGCTTGGTAACAAACAAACTCAGATTTGCATTTAATTATTTTATTAGCTTTCGGAAAAGTCATAAACACTCACCGATAACAGGTTCCAAATATTCACACAGCCTCCTATAATTCCTCTTCAGATAATCGAGGAACCTGGCGTAGTGGTCGATGGGCAGAACATCCACGCTCTGGTAGCGACACTTGATGCGCAGCGCAGGCGCAGGCGTCGCCGGGGACGCGGGCTTGTCGGTTTCGGCCAGCGGGTACCAGCGCTCATTGAGGTAGCGGGAGGATACGTCGTCCACAGGGATACGAACTGAACCTGGAGAATTGAACATGGCGGATATTTAATTGAAGCCCAAAAAATTTATTGCTGGATATTTCCGACTTCGTTGAAGATTTTTTCAACTGACATGGTCACTAACTTTATGGTTAGAAGTTATTATATATACCCTATTAAGATGTTAGTTATTTTTGTATGAGCACTGTCCATGATTAGTCCATGTATCGTGCCGAAATCGGCAATTAAAAAAAAAGACTGTTTTCCATTATTTAATGGCCCAAGAGCTCGTAAACCCTCCGGGTAGCGGTTGCCTTTAAGGCTAGAAATTTTGTTTAGTGGATGCTTAGTTCAATAACTATAATCTGCTAGGTCTTATCCCTGAAAAACACGTAGTAAAATGTTAAGCTTTTTAATTTTTTACTTACTTTTAAGCTTTCAGGCTTTTAGCTCAATTAGGTGCCAAGAATTATTTGTTAAAATTTTAAAATAAGACTATATAAAACAACTAATATAGCTCAAAACTATTGATAAAGACCTCATGTTACTTACTGGAGCTTGCTTGCCAGCATCCACACTCCTGGATCTTTAGTAATGACAAAAAAGAGACTCACCAACAAGCGCGTGCTTGTCTCTCTTCCGTGACCGTCGTTCTGGCTCGCGGTACACGTTCACGTGTATGGCGCGCACGGCGGGTAGACTCCCGAACTCGTACACCTCACCCCAGAAGCACAGTTCTGTCTTTAGCTTTGATGATGACCTGGAATACCAGACAAATAATTTACAATCACAGTTGGTAGCTGAGCAAATGGCTGCCGCGTAACGTGTTAGGGATTCGAGCCCGAAATGAAGAAAAAAATTGAATGGCCTTCAAGTTGTTCCGGGTCTTGCCAGATTGCGTCTGGGTCTTCAAAGTCAAAGTCACACTATTTATATCAATTAGGCTATAAGATTCAATGAACGTCGAATATAAAGGAAATAATTGATTCTACACCTTACCTCTTAGCATGATAGTTCATTTTACAGAATCAATGTGTTAGTTGGTGTAACGTTACGTTAGCATAGCTTTAAGCAGTTTTCTAGTAAAATAATTTATCGTTGAAAAGAAAGTTATTTGCTTAGAAATAAACTTTACTACGCGCTGCATACAAGAAAGAGAAAACACGCAAGGGTTGTAACTAGGACAAAAGGGGCCCCGTATCAAAACTTGTTTGGGGCCCTTCTAATCTAAGTGCATAGTGCTGCAAAATAAAGAAATTAGGATTAAGAAAATTTAGAAAGGAGCGAGAAAATTGCGAATACTAATCGACCGATCGTAGCTCGTTTATAACGAACTATAGCCATATTGAAAATTGAGCTATGTTATGAACGAGCTCGATAATTGCAGCTTTATGAGCCGCACCGCAATAAGTTTTCATGTAAGAGCGACATTTTATGTTTTTTTTTTCATCGGGGCTCTTTATACTTGGACCCTGTATCATTGATATGGCGGTAGCTACACAAACATACCTACTAAATATTTCGTTTCACCTCGTCATAATAGTATTCATACGGACGTGGCTTTAGGTACTGTAATTATAGGTAACTATAGGTTTATTTTATACCATGCAAGTCGATACCACGGCAAATTGATTATCTAGCTGCCTCTATACAAATGAAAGTTTTGAATTATAAGTAAATAAAAAAAAACATTTTATCATGCAAGGTTTGTGTCCAAAAATGGGAAGCACAGCAATTATTTTAATGGATGCCATGGCGTCTCTTTTAGTTATAAAGACTGTTACGCATTTCGATATGGAAAAAACTCCGATTAACAAAAAGTCTCAAGTAAATGGACTATTATTATTTATATTTAGCTTATATATATATTTAGATTTGAGAAATCAGTACATTCAAATAAATTAATTTACAATACATTTTTAAAGGCCCTTTTGTATCACCGATCAGTACTAAATTCTTTTATTGAATTGAGTACTGAACATTAATCATTCTATTTCTCTATTTTTTATGAATGAATGATTTAATTTTAATGGTACTTTGTGTTGCAAGTAGTCCTAAAAATAACGTCAAGTTATGGCATTGCATTTAGTTATCCACTTCTTATTTTCAACCGAATTTTGGCCACCCAATGCTAGCGAGTATATGTCCCTTCAAAATCTCACACGCGGTTTGAAAATAATACTTATCATTAAAGTGTTAGAGTTAAAGTTACCTAGCATATAACGTATCGTCGAGCAGGATCTCGCAGTAGTATCTCTTCTTGGGCGGTATCGCCTTGGCCTCCAATAGCCACAGCTTGACGGTCCGCTCACACCGGCGCGTGCGCAACTCGTCTGGTCGCGCCGCTTGCCGCAAGCTGCCGAGAATGAACAAAGAAACATTGTTATTACAAATCATTGATAAAGAGGGTAAAAAACAATAAAGTAGTTCACCCCAATACGATCTTACGATCTATCAGAATAATATTATCAGGAAAATTGACAATCTTCGTCAATTTGTTTTTTATACAGTTCCATATTATAGAACGACGGCTGTGATTTGCCAGACTATTTGTCAACTTAAATAGTTAGGTGTAAAGCTTCGGTCACACACAGCGACTAATCGGTGTGAGTGCATTCGGTGCGAGTAAAATTGTGAACATGCTCAATTCAAACCGCGGCGACTATTCGCTACGATTAGCCTGTCACATTTAGCGAATACTCTACTCTGTGTGTGACCGAAGCTTAAAGCAACTTCACCACGTTGGCAGTCAAGCTGCTTCACAATTTCCTTGACTTCACTGATTTTTAATGTTCTACAAAATAGTAACAAATACTTCGTATTATCATAGACAAAACAATAACAACAAAGAGTACTCAAACACATGTTTAAGATAACACTTAACCTTCCGGATCATTTTCTAATGAGTGACTACATTTATCTTTCTAATTACTTACTACGTAATGACTTTTCTTTAAACCCTAGTTTAACTAACAGCCATTTAAATGCTTTGTAATCCAATGATAGTATTTACCAAAACCCTTTGTTAACTATGATAATCAAACTACTTTTGTTGTCGACAAACTTCGAAAATGTTTCGATCGTCTATGCTTCTTAGCACAATGACAATATCTTTAAATGCTTATACCTATTTTTATATTTAAACGAAAATTGTCAATTTCGTACAAAAGTGCAATACCCAATAGGTACAGAGTTAAAATGTATGGAACATCAGATTTTTTAAGTTACCCACGGAGGAGAATCATGAAATCTAATGGTAAAGTTTGTATCACGGATGTCCATAATATTCATAGTCCATATAATTTTTGGTAGGCCCATTTATAAAAAACCAATTAACCTGTGGGTGTGGGTGTGCCAATACTTAGAAGCGCAACCTACACTTTCGGAGAATAAGTGCTGAAGTGACAAAGAAAGTTACGTTTACTTTGTACATGATATTGATTGATAGCGACATCGACGACCTATTTAATAGGGAGTTAATTGAAACAGTTTGTATAAACGATTCAGATAGATAGATCCAGATATTATAGGCTTTGTAACAACCAGTTGAAATTATAAGGCTTCCAACCTCTTCTCATCGCACTTTATTTGGGAACAGCTGCAGTATTTTCCTTCCAATTATCTATAATAGCCGCATACTCTTAGTTTCTTTCCTTCCTAAGTTATCACTCGCCACATAGGGGAACAGTGTATAAGACGGGGACGTGAGGTATGATGCGAAATCACACATTTAAGGCAAACTTATGATGTCATTTTGCAAGCGGGCATTAACAAATGGCGTCCTGTTGGCGCTTGCGCTACGTTAGTATTGTGTTAAATATGCCTAAGCAGTGTATTTCCCCATTATACTTCGCGTCCCCGTCTTATACACTGTTCCCCTAATTCATCTATCTTAGCTTTAGAACCATTCAAATTCATACGGAACACTGTCTTGGCACAAACTTCTCATTCCTCCTAACAGTCCATCCTATAACTCTTGTAACATAAAGCTGTATGTATCTACCTGTATATCCAGCGGTCCCGCTCCTTTCGCGAGGCACAGGCGAAGTAGCGAGGTGCTCGACTCTCAGCACTGAGTGCAAAGCAATGTGGCCTGCCCAGCACTGACGAATGGAGGGGTCGAATTTCTACCTGAAAATGTTAAATAGGAAAGTTAGTTGTCACATCTTACTCTACAAATTATTAACTACATTATTAAAGTTTTCAGGTAATTGAGGATCTGTTTAATCGAGCATTTTGGAGCCAAATTCCTTAGGATAGGGATGATGGCATGTCTGCGAACTTATGAAAGTTCTGACTCAAAGCATGCCAACGTTGGCATGTCATGCTAGCTAACAAAGTCCAGTGGCTACAGCCAAAATAGTTTCCATTGAAGTCGAAAACCCTGGCTTGTCTTATTTTGGTAGGTACCTCAAATGAAAATTTAATAATATTACTATTTTCTTTTGTTTTCAACAAAACCAAATCATTTTAAAACTACCTTTTACTGGATTAAACATATTTCAATATTGAATACGCACTTGATTAGGTGGGCCCAAATCCATGGTGGAAACAGCGGGTGAATGTGCAGACAGGAGGCTTTCGTGAGATCTGAAACAAACAGATTTGATTACCGTTAGAGCTGTGCTCTTCAAAGGAATTATTTGGGGTGGGATTTGAACTTAGCTCCCACAAATCTAAATGGTGTCTAGTGTAAAGTGTATTGTGTTTACTTTAGCGAATATTTTTGTAGGTTTACATCAGAAGTTTTATTCGATAGACGTTCCTTTTTAATCCATCTACAGATAATAAAGCAGTACTAATACAGGAAGTGATATTCCTTTACAGTTTACGGCTTTCGTTGTTTATGTAAACGTTTAAACAACGTGAGCCTTTCCATCTGTTAGTCGAAAGCTTCAATAAATAATAATAAATAATAATAAATCTTTATTTAACACAAAAGTACAGATACAATCAAGGTTAGCTAATTATACACTCATTAAAGTTAGTTGTAAGATCTGTGATTAAAATTATGAACCCCTGCCTCTCAAACTAGGTAATAACCTGTATTTTGAGAGACAGTGATCGGTCACATAGTATTCTATAAACTATAATTGTTACAACCAGCAAATTAATGAAACGGTGTCGCTCCACCGCTGCTATAACTAATAATTATGATTCTGTTTACTGTTAGGGTGAATGTGAGTGTTGTGAAAGGTTAGTATTTTGTGTGTGGGTGTGTGAATGTTTGGTGAGTTAAGTGTGCGAGGTGATGTGTGTAAGTGTGTCTGTGCTATTGAAAAAGTGTGCGTGAGGGCTTAGGTGATGTATGTAAGTAGGGACTCAGTGTTAGTATAGTCCCTCTCCAGTAGCCACTCTGTCAACTTATTTTTAACTGTATGGGTGTTAAGATGTAGGATCTTCAATTCTTTATTAATTTTATTATAAATATGATTACTGAGCGTATAAAATTGGCGCGTTGCGAAAGTGGTTTTATGTTGGGGACCAGTGATGAGTTGTCGTCGCTTATTTAAATCTGGTAGCGGTAGCCTATCGTGGATTCTTAAGATGGATCGAAGTACGTAAAGCTGTCGTACGGTAAGGACTTTGCAGTTTGAAAAAAGTTCCTTCGTAGGGAATCTATATGATTTCCTAGTCATTACCTTAAGAATGGCTCTTTGTGCTCTTTCTACTGTCAGCATTTTGGTTTTTGTTGCTCCACCCCATGCTGTGATACAGTATCCAAGAACAGATTGACAAACCGCATAATACACCATCTTTAAGGTGTCTAGATTGGCTGACTCTCTCAGTGACTTAAAAACGTGTATAAGACGCATTGTTCTTGTAGTTAGGGTGTCAATCTGTTTGTCCCATCTTAAACCGTCATCAATCAGGACTCCAAGATACTTTATATTGTCCGATCTTGTAAGGATTGGACAGTCACAAGATGATGTTGGATTTGTGCATGAATGGGCAGCGATGCTGAAGTTATGACCTGGTCTCATGTGACGTCGAATTGCGAATGGTATGTAAGTAGTTTTGGCCAAGTTAAGTGTCAGCAGGTTACAGTTCAGCCATTTCATTACTTTGGACAGGGCTTCTTCGGCAGTAGTCTTTACCACGTCCCAAGTAGGTCCGTAAACAAGAATTGCAGTGTCATCTGCGTATGCATAAATATCAGTGTTAGGTTGCTTCATCTTGCAAAGGTCGTTTACGTAGATTTGGAAGAGTATTGGGCCCAGAATACTGCCTTGGGGGATGCCATACGTTATTAGCTCTTCGTCACTATAATATGCGTCAACCTTGACGACCTGTGTGCGATTACTGAGGTAACTTTTGAAAATTTCCAGAGGTGTACCTCGCACACCAATACGTTCCAGCTTATCAATGAGCATGGGGACAGAGACCGTGTCAAAGGCTTTGGATAAGTCCAGACAAATTCCCAGACACTTAATTTTCTTGTCTAGTTTCTTAGCTACTTGTTGGGTAAAGTCTAAGACAGCATCCTCCGTCGATAAACCTGTTCGGAAACCATATTGGTTTGCGGCAATGATTTGGTGTTTATCAAGGAAGCTCCCTAGAGACTTCGCCAGGATCCTTTCAAGTATCTTAGAGAGGGCAGACAAAACAGAAATTGGCCTATAGTTAGCGGCACAGTCTCTGTCCCCACCCTTGTGAATTGGATGTATTATTGCCTTTTTCATGGCATTAGGAAATACACCCGTTTGAAGGCAGCGATTAATGAGGAAGGTAATAGGTGGAGTCAATACGTGACGGCATATCTTTAACAGTTTGGACGAGATTCCATCCCAACCAACGGCACAGTCATGTCGCAATTGTAAGATGAGGGATTCCACTTCTGTTTCATCCACTTCCAACACGACAAGAGAACCGGCATTTGGATTGGGATCACTAGTTTTATTTTGAATGAAGGGGCATTGTTCACTTGCAGCTGTTGTCTGTCCCGCAGTTTGTGATAATATTTGCGCAGCTAAATTTTTACCAACATTACTAAGGTAGTGATTTACATGGTTTAAGGAAGATTTAGGGTCGTCTTTTAATTTAAGTAGTTCTACAGGGCTGACATGTGTCTTTTGTGTGTTAGTTATCTGTTTAATTGTATTCCATAACATTTTGGGGTTGTTTTTTGATCTTTCTAATTCCGACGTTTCGTAAGCTATTTTTAATTTTCGAAGTAAATTATTACAGAAGTTCCTGTATCGTAAATATGTTGTTTTTAAGATTACGTTATCAGGAGCTGTTTTTGCCTTAATATGCATTTTGTCTCTATTTTTTATACATTTTATTAGACCCGGTGTTATCCATGGTTTAATTATTATTTTTTTCCTGGGGATTTTAACTTGTTTGGAGTGTTTTGTAATTACTGATCTAACAATATCTACAAAAGTATTCGTACACTCATTTACGTCATCAATTTGATGTAATAGAGTAAAGTCGGTATTTTCTAACTCAGCAGTAATGGCCTCGTAATCTAGACGGGTGATAACATTATTTATCTTCTTTGTAGGACTGACGTGAGCTAAGGACAAGAGAACAGGTTTGTGATCCGTTATATGAGATTCCAGTACAAGTGTTGTAGATCGGTAATTAGATTTGAGAAGCAAGTGATCAATACAGCGGTCCAGCCGAGTAGGGAATAGGTGGGTCGGCATTAAGCCATACGACGCGTTAATTGTAAGGTATTCGAAACTTCTTTCGTTCCGACCAATTGGACTAATGTCTATGTTTAGATCTCCCACCAAGACAATACCAGGGCAAGACGATATTTCTTGATATACATTACACAAGCTTGTTGTGAAATTGTTGAAATCGTCTCTAGAATTGAAAGATGGGGAACGGTAGATGGCGACCACAGACAACTTTTTGTCTATTTGACATACTAGGCAATTACCCCCTTCAAAGGGTGGCTCTAACACGGAACACTGTAATCCTATCTTAGTGTATATTATGACTCCATCGTTTTGGTTAACGTTGACCGCTGTCGAGTTAGACTGAAATCCATCTAAGAGTGGTAGTGCATTGACTTTACTCAGCCAGCATTCCGTCAAAACAATGATATCAATTTTAGTTTTTATCAAGTTTAACAAAACTTGAAGTTGGTGAAAGTTTTTATTCACGCTGCGAATGTTTAAGTGTAGTATATTTATGTTAGTACCGGCCGAGTTGATATAGTTAAGACAGTCTTCAGGATTACAGTTGAAAGAGTTACCGGAGTTTAGAAGGTCTAAGTCATTATTAATATTGTTTATGATGGCCATTTTTAATTATAGCCTTGTACGAAATATACCACTTCAGCCCGTCGCAGTGTTGTATAGTTTTAGGAGTATTACAGCGCGCAATTACAAGTGTGAAGTTATGTTTGTGTGAAGATATGCGATTATATTTTCTTGTGAAGTGTGGGATATGTATGTTGAGTATGAAACTGTATGTTGTTTTTATGTGTTGAATGACCATGTAAAGATTATTTAAAAAATATACAAAACAAAATAGAAAAAAGTAAACCTTGTATACAACTGAAATCGAAAACAAAACTGCCAGTAGTCAGATATTAATGTTGCTCAGATCATGAAGACATCTTTCTGACTGTATTAATAGCTGCTTATCCCCTTCTTGCTTACGAAGGAATATGTTACCGTTGCTTATCCAACAATATGAGTAGTGGTTGTTTTTAGCGAATTGGCGTGCTAGGTAAAAAAGCTTCTTAGAACTGGAAGGAATCCGCTCTGCCACAAATACTGGTGTGCGTTTTCCTGGTATTCCAATTAATTCTGTGTTTAACTTTTCTTCCCTTGATTGCTTATTTCTATTATATAGACGAATTGCTGACAGAAGATTTAGCTTGGTTTGTACTCTTGTAAACTCCGCTATTACCGGACGTGGAGTTGGGGATGGAGTGGATTTCCCAGGGAGTCTGTAAACATCTCGTATCTCCGATTCAGATATAGGCACTCCTACGATTTGTCCAATTTTACACACCGTATTCACAAGGGATATTGGTGCCTCTTTTTCCGGCTGTGGGATGTTCCTAACTTCAATGCTCGACGGTCGAGACGTATGCTGTAGGTCTGTAATTTTTTTTTCAAGCAATTCTATATAAACTCTCTGTTGCTGACGCTCTTTTTTTAAGTCTTCTACCTCCTTTCTTAATTCCTCAAATTTTAAATTCATAAAAGACATTGATTGATCAATCTGAGCACTTGTCTTACGGATTTCACTATTAGATTCCTGAATTTTATGGTTTTGCGCCTTAATTTCCCCAATGTCTGCAACTAATTTAGCCATCATGGTAGTCTGGTCCTCGAGCATTTTTGCCATTTGAGAGTCTTGGTCTTTCTTCCAAGTTGCAAGAAGATCGTTAATTGTTTGTTTATTACACAAGGACTCGTTTATTGGTGAGTGTTCCGATCTGGGACGTTTGTATCTATTAGTGACTGTTATGTTGGTGATAAATGAAATGACTTCTTGATTATATATTTTAATAACAGACAGACGGTTCAGACACAGAGCGTTACATGTCAGTGACGGACATGACAGTGCTACCGGATGCATAGACAATCCGTAGTGGTGTACATGCTTAATATAATACTAATTTAGTGATGTTACAACATCCCCCCTGTTGAGTTCTAATTAAACCTCTGACAAATACTTAAAAGACTTACTGTGCTATGTAACTATCTTATGACAATTATACATACTTAAAAATACTTATAGTTACAACTTACATAACATTCTTACATATTATGTACTTAATTATAATTAATCTATTTCCTCTATTAACCTTCTAGTAGGTTTGACAATACGACCTGACCTTGTTGTTACACTTGAGGATTTTTGAGATGAGGAATCTTTATGTTCAGAAGACTCCTGTCTGTCACCTTCCTCTCTCCCCTGTGACGAGTTGGATTGCATAGGAGGGTTTGCGAAGTTATGAGAATACTTATGTCTTAAGTGAATTCTATTCCTCCTATACCTAACACCATGGACATCCTCAACAACATATGACCTATTATTTGACATTCTTTGTTTAACAATAGCTTGTTCCCAGTCACTTTTAGGATTTCTTTTAAAATAGACATGATCATTATAATACAATATTGACAAAGACTTTGTATTTTTATCATAATGCTTTGATTTATTTTCATTATTTTTCTTGACTGACTCCTTATAATCCTTAAAAGTTACTACTTTTGGTTTTAATCTTTTGTATGACACTGGGATGTTATCTCTTAAGTTTCTAGACATTAATAATTGTGCTGGTGAAGACAAATTATTTTTCGGTGTATTTCTATATTGTAATAAAGCTATGTATGGGTCAGACTTGTTTTCTTTACATTTTTTTAACATGTTTTTTATGATTTTGACTGAGCTTTCTGCTTGACCATTTGACTGTGAATGATATGGACTAGTAACAATATGTTCTATGTCCCATTCTAACATAAATTTTTTAAATTCAATTGACTGAAAAGGAGGTCCACCATCTGACACTAATGACAATGGAATTCCATGACGAGCAAAAATAGACTTTAAATGAGTGATAACATTTTGAGATGTACTATTTTTATTTAATAAAGCAATCTCTATGTATTTTGAGTAATAATCTGTGACAATTAAATAAACTAAATTATCAAAATGCATTAAATCAATACCGACTTGTTGCCATGGATATTTACTTATTTCAAAATTTTGTAGTGGTTCCTTTTGATTGCATGGTTTGAATTTTGCACATACAAGACATTGTTCTACTAAATTCTTAATATCACTTGACATATTTGGCCAATACAAAGATTCTTTTGCTAATTTTAAACATTTATTTATACCTTGGTGACCTTTGTGAATCTTGTCTAACATTTCTTTATGCATAGACTGTGGTACTATTAATTTTGAACCTTTGAACACTAAATCTTTAATGACATGGATTTCTCCTTGAATATTCCAAAATGGTTTTACCAATGGACTGACATGGTTTTTGCTTTTTGGCC
Source organism: Agrotis puta (assembly GCA_943136025.2). Taxonomy (NCBI): domain Eukaryota; kingdom Metazoa; phylum Arthropoda; class Insecta; order Lepidoptera; family Noctuidae; genus Agrotis; species Agrotis puta. The sequence continues at coordinate 14,148,584 of OW964169.2, read as the reverse complement.
AACCTTCATTATAATATTTTTTCAATAATTGCAAGGATTCATCGACTTTGGTTTCCTTTGCTAATTTTGTGCTATATTCTGTTGTAATTGCTAAGTTAGCATACATTAAATTGACATGACAAGACATTTGTGATTCATTTTCAGGTATATAATGGTCTTTTAAAGCTGCTCTTGACAATGTATCTGATATATACATTTCTTTACCTGGGACATGTATAACTTCCAAATCATATTTTTGTAAAGTTAACATCATACGCTGTAATCTAGCTGGTACATCATGTAATGGTTTTTTAAATAAATAGACTAATGGTTTGTGATCAGTATGTACTGTGACTCTATTACCATATACATATTGATGAAATTTTTCACAACCAAATTGAATAGCTAATAGCTCTTTTTCAATTTGAGCATATCTTTCTTGGGTTTCAGTTAAAGTTTTTGAACTATATGCAATAGGTTTGTTTTTCTGTAAAATTACTGCACCTAAAGCTGACTTTGACGAATCGACTGACAAGACTAATGGAATCTTGGGATTATAATGAGCTAAAACTGGTGAGTTAGTAATCTCATCTTTCAGTTTTTTAAGACATTGACTATGATTCTGATCCCATGTCCAGACTGAATCTTTTTTCAAAAGATTTCTTAATATTTGAGTTTTTTCTGACAGGTTACTTATAAAAGGTCCTAAATAATTGATCATACCTAGTATCCTCTGTAACTCTTTGACATTTTTTGGTGTGGGCATATTGACAATGGCTTTGACTTTCTCTTGATCTGCCCTTGCACCATCTTTACTGAAGACATAACCCAAAAAACATACTTCTGAGACTAAGAATTTACATTTTGACTTATTAAACTTTAAGTTGACTTGACGAGCTCTTTGCATGACTTTATGTAATCTTTCATTATGTACTGACTCATTTGGCCCATAAACTAAAATATCATCTATGAAAATTAAGACTCCTTCTATATCACCAAATAAATTCATCATGACTCTTTGAAATATTTCAGACGAGGCATTTATGCCGTAAGGTAATCTTAAATACTTATATCTACCAAATGGTGTTTGAAAAGTACATAATTCAGAACTATATTCATCGAGACGTAGCATCCAAAATCCTGAGAATGCATCCAAATGAGAAAAACATACAGCACCTTCTAGCTGAGACCTAATCTCATCAATTGACTTTAATGGATAGAATTCTCTCATTATGTTCTTGTTTAAATTTCTAGGATCTAGACAAATTCTTAACTGACCTGAACTTTTTACTGTTATGACGACTGAGTTAACCCGATTGCAACTGGCTGACTTTTTTATTTTTAAGACAATATTTAGCAAAATGATTGAAATTGTTACATGACCTGCATTGAACGCCTTTCGCTGGACACTTGTAGCGATGAGACTGCCCACAGCGACTGCACTTCTTAGAGCTGCTGTGTTCGCTGTTCGAAGCTTTGCGACTGCTCGACGCTGACTGACGACTGTTCGATGCTGACGTGCGACTGGAAGCTCGTTGTCGGCTGTCTCCTCGACCACGGCTCCTCCGACTAAGATGCATGATATTTTCACCAGGAACACTACTGTCTTTGACGATTCTTTCGGCATCCTGTTGTGCGACTATGAGCGTCCTTGTTAGTTCCTGCATCCTCTGATATGTCAGATCAGGTTCTTGTAGCAATCTTTGACGAACATGTGACAACTCATTGTTAAGATTTGCTATAAAAATATCTTTGATTAACGATTCTCTCAGCGTGCCAAATTCACAATTTTTACTTTTGATTTCTAAATCCGTGATGAAGTCTTCGATGCTTTCGGATTTCTCCTGCCTGCGTGTGAAGAACAAATATCTGCACATGGTGACATTTTTTCTCGGCTCGAAGAAATTATCGAATTTTGACTTGACATCGTTGAACGTGCTGCCATCGAGTTTGATATTAAATGTGTTAAATATATTTACACCTCGTTCTCCAATTAAATGGAGTAAAATTGCGATTTTTCGCTTCTCGCTTGACTTGTCCAGGCCTGTTGCTAGCAAATATAGCTCCAATTGTTGATACCAACGTTTCCAGCTTTCCGCATTGTTGTTGGCTGGATCGGACGAAATTGTCAGTTGCTTTAGACTTGAATTTAAGCCTTTTTCGCCATCTTGAGTGCTGACCACGCCGCCACTCGTACTTGGGTTTTGCATTTTCACGGCAGATTTTTTTGATTTTCGACACTAGGGCTCCTTAGACTTCTGACACCATGTTATGTTGGTGATAAATGAAATGACTTCTTGATTATATATTTTAATAACAGACAGACGGTTCAGACACAGAGCGTTACATGTCAGTGACGGACATGACAGTGCTACCGGATGCATAGACAATCCGTAGTGGTGTACATGCTTAATATAATACTAATTTAGTGATGTTACAACAGTGACATGTTCACTCATCTCAATTGCCGTGCTGATGTTGGGCACAGATTGGGTTTGACTCAGAGCAGTATTTTTCGCACTCGGTGGTGTGTGCTGAGCACTATCCATGTTAAACGTCGTAATTTAAAAATATTCAGAAGACCGAAAAACAAATCTGAGCAAAACAAAAATAACAAGGTAAAAACTTGTCTTACTCTGTGTGCGCTCCTTTACTTAAAACAAGCAAAACAAACTATACGTAGCTCGCCCGTAGTCGGAGAATACTTGATGTAGCCGATTCCTGTTCTGTAGCAGCTTCGTAGCACGGCGCGGCGTAGCACTCGTAGCGCACTGGTATGACGTCAGCCTCGTGTAGCAGACCACTATTTCGACGGCGCGGCTACAAACTCGGTGGCGTGGTGGCTAAGCGCTCGGGTCACACCTCCAACGCACGCTGCGTGTACGCGGGTTCGAGTCTCAGCAAATCAGAGCCACTAAATAATCATTGGTCCACATAAAGCAGGCGTTAATTGGCCGCGGCAAGTTACACTATTTAATTAGGTCTCGATGAAGTTGTCGTGTTTGCGTTGGGAGGGAAGTAATTAAGAACATTTGGTAAATAGCCGTGGGGCAGACGGGGCGGGGCGACACTCCTACACGTTGAAATACGACACCATACAACCTGGATAACGTTTTACAGTCACGACATATCGCTAAATACACTTGACAGTTGTTTTACTGGGTAATTTATGTCAGGATATATACGACAAGCCCTATTTGCCATCCAATTTGCTGACTATAAAGTCGAGCACACGTCATTGCTACATAAACGCTGAATTTCGAAACTTTTACAACACAGCAAACTTTGTGATTATACGGATAAAGTTGTGACTTGGATAGGTTTCTAAATATTATAGATAGTAGAGGTACGTTGATGTCGAACTAAACACGTATTAAATAATGTTTAAGTAAAAATTATGGAATGTTTTCAAACATAATATGGAATGTTTTGGTAGTAATAATTATTAATAACATTACGCTCAAAGAACCTAAGATACTAACTTTACCGACACTGAAAACTGCTTCAATTTATGTAGTACAATTTCGCAATAAGAATTTGGTGCTGTTTTACGAGCACTATTTCGTCGGAAGTACAACTGATATTTCTATCATAAAAACTAAGTTACGAGGTGAGAAGAGGGATGTTTCGCATTACACAGATTATTTTATTCGGGTCATAAAACAGGTTATTGTTCAGCAATACGTTTTCTAGTAAACCAATGCAATAGCGACATTTTATGGATGTCAATAAACTTCGAAGTTGGAGGGATTAACAAACCGTGACAGCTGTTGTGTGAGAAAATAAAAATGAAATATCCCTGAGAACACTTTCTTCAAAGAAGAATAAAATCACGCTAACGTGACTTCGATTAATTCTTCGTCTGAACTTCAAAGTCTATTGTGTTTTATATCAAGCTCACGCATCTTATGAAAATCTCATCGTCATACAACTTTTAGTATTTACGTTGTGTTTCAAAATCACTCATCAGCCTGATAATTTTGCAAAACAATGACAAGAGACGGTCATAATATGTAGTTACATAGGATGCAAACTCTTTCACGTAATGAGTCTGGGATTACAGCAACATAGTTCAATACTTCATAAGATGCACATTAGTACTAGTTACCTTGAGGTCCGCAATGCATGTGTAGGTGGATGTGTGGGTGCGGCGGCCAAGGCTCGTTCCCTCTCGAGTTTGGTCGCCGACTTGGTCCTCTTGAGGGGGTTGCTCCTGAACGATCGCTTTGAGAAGAAGAAGGAGGCGAGGCGGGAAGGACTGTGCTGCGCCTGCGCACCCGGCACCGGCGTGCTTGGCGCTGAGCCGCGTCGGCATGCCTTCTCATATGAGGTATCTGGAAATAAAGAAAACTAAGTTAAGAAACTGTTTTTCATTACATTATCAACTTTTGTCAATGTAAAATTAGGTATATTTTTTACATTCAATTCTGTAAAGTATTACCTATACAGCCCAACAAATGGTAAAATAAATACTGCCTCATATCCGTTTGATCGAACAATACAATTGACACTGATTTACCGTCAACCTTGCAAGAAAATTACTAGAACTGTGTTGCCAATGCGCATGTAATGTTTGCGAGGTTTCACATTACAGCGACACATTACAGATAGATATGTAATATGATATCAACTACATAGCAGTAGCCATATACGGCGTGGTTTCCGCCGGAAGTTGCGCGCACGCCGCCCGTGACCGCTGCGCATGCGTCGGCAAATGTATGACAAAAAGTTTTGAGCAACAAATTATTATGGTGTCCGCGTCCTAAATATGTATTAAACATTCAGCGATCAGTTTTTGTTTAGTGCCTCCTAACTTGAATTAGTCGTTTGTTTCTGTGAACGATTACCTACTACGATGCGGTTTTACAAAAACCATTAACTTTAATTTGTACATAAATATTTTGTTCTTGGAAACATGATAGTGCAATGGACTCAGTCTTCATATTGACAATAAATGTTTACGACAAATTGTAGGGACTATTAAATGTGATGTCAGTTCATGGATAAAGTTTCCTTTTGTTTTGATTCCGTGACAGGCATGGCATGCCTCATAATTTTTGTTACTAAATAAGTTTTTTTTTTAAATTATAAATGTGGGAAAGTCAACTTAGCAACAGCCTGCAATGTGAACGACTCCTCGACGCCGACGTGTGAAGACAGATGTTCCTTCGAACCTATTATTGTTATTACTTCGGTTTACGCGTTGTACTCTGCGTTATGAGTTATGGCAACTGTTTACTGACCAGTGACTAGTAGCAACTATATAGGTGCCGAAAGTACACTGTTTCCAATGCAAACTAAGTGCAAAATCATTTTAAAAGAATTTCAGCAACAAAGCGTCGTGACAATAGCACAAAGTCAATGTTTTCATGGCTAACACTTATTGTTGTCTAGAGGTCTTTAACATAATTTAACAAATGTTATTTTTAAGGAAAATCGCTGTATTTCCTTAATAAGGTTAATTACATTTAAATTACCAAGAAAACACTTGTCGTTACCGATATTTGGAGGCAATTATTTAAAAAGCCCGCGGACTCGATTCTGTACGCAATCATTAACGTAGTTTTGATAAGGAGACGTCGACGATAACAGACCACGCGGAAATGCATCGCGACGACACGATAGTGACGGTACATTAGCTACATTTTTATGTTTGTGTTACGAAACATTCATGTATAAGTACTCTTCTATAAGTACTACATTGTTTTAAAGACGTGACCGACTTCGATTTTGGAGCGCAGCGATTTTGAGCTAAAGTCGTGCTGCGAATATTTAATAGAAACTGTAATGTAGTCTTTTCTGTACAGTTTTTTCAAAGTTAGCAAACTGGCACATATTATTTGAGAAACATTTTAGTAATATTTTTTATAGCTAAAATTGGGGAAAAGATTCCCCAATTTTGCCGAGCTGTAAAAAATAATTGTACTTTAATAACAATATACAATATAAGTACGTCTCAGACAAACGGTCCTGGTAAATAAACCTACACAGGACACAATTAACCTTGATTAAAATATAGTTTCATATGAAACATGGGAAACACTTCTTGCATTCGTAGCAATCTTTTGACATATTAATAGTATATTGAGACTGGGGGAATGTACGGTGCGGTGTCATGAGATCCCATATAATCTTTTTGCACCTAAGTAAGGTAACTACATAAGTAGAATTGTTGAGGAAAAATTGTAAATAGCGGTGTTTTATGTGTTACCAAGCATGGTTCTCTATAATCATCGCTTAATTCAATGTATAATTAGAATTCTTACCTACACCAATGGAAATCTTTGATAGTAATTTATTTTAATGTATTTCTTAGAATTCAATACAGATTAACATTCTAGCATTGGTATATTATAAATAATATTTTTCACTACCTGTTTTTCTAACGTAAGATTTTTTAAAACTAAAATAAATATTGTATTCTGCAGTTTTACTCTATTATTTCACGTTCCAGTTATAAAAATAAATCAAGTACCGATCAACGTTGTACTAAAGTACAATTTGAATAAACCATTGTTTACAACGACAGTCATCTAGACATAATGGGCTTTGAATAATAAGATGACTTCCACTTTTCGTAATGCCAACTTTAAGACGTGATGTATCGTTAGCTAAAGACCTTCGCTTCAGATCCTTGCCATGTAATTAGAAGGCATTGTTTGGCATTATGAACAGTCTCAAGTGGAAAATACCACACACTGGTAGGATAGTTGGAAAGTGTTAAGTCATCCGTATTAGGTACTCGCTTAGCAAGGGCTTTCAAGCGCTTTCTCTTCTCAAGTGTCTGGCATTGTCCACAAAGTGCTCCAGTGTGTACAGTGTTAGGTGATCGATCAATATATGTATTATGTAGTTCGTATAGCACGTATTGTAGAACTACAATTAACTAGGTGAAGATCTGGACAGTAGCAATGAAACATATAATTTAATAGCTGAAAATGTTAAGTGTTATGATAATGGTTGAATTGCTTTTGTCTGACTCATAATATTATATTTATAACTAATTTATTTTAGAAAGGATCTCGGTTATTCATTCAATGCTAGTTATTATTTGACGATCAATGTCAAACATGCGCATGCCTCCATATTTCACTTTACGCAACAAGTCTAACGCGCTATTTCTATTATGGTATAAATTATGGTCAACGAACACAGCCTATGGGAAGTAAATTACAATTTACTCAAGGTTGGAATTAATAATGATTTTGTGAAGGCAAATGTCTTACCGGAATGTACAGCTACATCATCGTCCACATCTAGGTAAGCCCGTCGTAAACTCATAGGGCTGTTGGCCAACTGAGCTTCATTTTTCTTAATCAGAGCACAAATCACTTCTGATTCGCCCCCATTACTATCTACAAAGTTATCATAATTTTCAGTCAGGTCTGTCACTACAGCGGCATGTTCGTCGAGCCCCTCTTCAATATGTCTCGCAGTAATACTACGCAACAAGGAGTTGCTTCGCGACAGTTTTGTGCTTCGAGATCTTCGAATAAAATTCAGTCCAGCCATTTTCCCTGGACTTTTATTAGGACTCTCAGGTGTAACAGTTATTCTAGGAGTTCTAAATATAGAAGTGGAACTACTGCTGCCTCTAATAGGCGATGGCACATTGAGATTTTGTGGCAGTGTTTTCGATTTCTCCTTCGCAGGAGATAAAAGCTTTGGCGAATCAGGAATCAGTGACAAGTTGGAATTCATAATTGAAGTTTTAGAGGGTACCTTACTTCCAATGTTCGTGGTAGAACTATTAAGTTTGTTTGATGAAATTGATCCACCGATCGGTGAAAATATTCGATCGTAACGAGGTTCGCACGATGTCGTGCTTCGTAATCTCGGCTTGGTATTTTTCATAAGCGTGCTCTGGGCGACGAGCCTTGGACTTGTCAAATCGCGATGACCCAATCTTGTCAGCGCCTCGTTAGAGCTTGCCGTTGATGACAAAGGCCTACGAAACCGTCTTTCTGGACTAAACGCGCTCATGTCACTTTCACTTTCGGTAAAGGATGAATCACCCCGAGACGGGATTCGTAATCTGCCGCTGTCTGATGCATTCCTCCTTTTAGTTTTTGTAGAGATGCTATCTATATTTTCACCAGATATTAGAGCTTCTTTTTCTTCTGGCGTCAAGGGCAAATAATTGTCGAAGCTTTCAAACAATGGCACGTAGAAGACGGAGCGTCGTCGCGTCGGCTCGTCGCCGCCGTCGGAGACGCTCGGAGACAGCGTACTTGACATGGCTGGCGGTCTGCAGCGCGGCGGATGCACGCTGCGTTAACGCCTATTGGCCTCCACTAAGTTCTGTCGCCGCATCGCCGCCGCCATTCGTTTCACTGTTCCTCTCCTAGTATTCCTTTTTGTGCTTTCATTTCACACTTTGCAACTGGTAATTGAAACGCAGAATGCACTTTTGATTACTCACAGTTTTAGATCACTTGAAATGACTCGTTCTACAAAACAAGGACGAATATGTTGGAGTATTACATGGCCATACAACATCATAATAGATACTAAACATTTTTCACGTCTATTGTGAAACTAACTAATCAACGAAAATGATTTACGGTAAATATGATAAGGCAAAGAGAACTGATTCATAAGTGGGTGAGGTACATGTGTGTATACAAGTATTGATCGAAGTAAAACTGTTTTGTTTTATCAACTAGCGATAAGATTATGCACCAACAGCAACCAATGAAAATGTCGTATCGAATCAATGGAAGCAGGCCAAGCAAATGTCACACTTATATTATGAATAAAATTACAAGTGCATGGCATATTTGGGACTGAGAACTAACATTCTTTAAGTGAACCAGAAAATATTGAAAGTAGAACTATAATCATATGTCGCAAATATATCATAATAATTATCTATGATGTACAAAAATGCGCAATTCCCCATTACGTGACATGTAAGTAATTGTATGGATGGCAATTGACGCGTGAGCAAAAATAGGAATATTATTAGGGCAACATGTGCTTGTGTTTGTACTGAGGAGTGGTGGTGTCGTGCGAATATATTTAGAGCCGCCCTAGCCCATCCGCACTCGCAATTAGCTCACGACATACGAATCAGTTTAATTTAATTAAAGCACGCGTGTGTACCGAACATTTTGTTACAAATGTAAAGGGCGTAAAGACTGATTTATGCAAACTCGTTTGATTCGCAAACAGTTTTAAGGTAACCGTTTTTCGTTTTCAGGTTAAACTCATTACCGCGTAGCTAGACTGCATGTAATGACATCACTTAAAAGTTAAAATGTTTGCTTCCCTAATCAGAGAAACTCAATTTTTCCTAATGACAGGTTTCCTACATCAAGTAGGTCTAAGCCATCACGATGGTAATTTGTGCAATCACAGTCACGACGTGTTAATGGCTGCAAGTTTAAGCACTGAGCTAAGCACAGTTTAATAATCCCGGAATAGTATGCAGCACATAACTCAAGTTTGCAGACGAATAAAACTTGAATAGTATGTTCGTGGCGAAAACATAAATAAAAATTAGTTCGTGAGATCAAAAAGAACCACTTTATTAGATATGATCTATCTTTTACAAAAGCAACCTTTCACATTCAGCGTTAGTTCGCCATGATCATTTTTTAGCGGAACTTCCTTTTTCATTGTTGCCAGTAACAAAACCCAAAAATGGCATGTAGCCAGCATAATAAAAAATAAAATATTTAGAATCCATGTTCGGATACGAACATACTGGGGGCGCCTCTGGCCTTTTACCCAAAACAGTGGAACCCAAAAACTTAAACTATTCTTAAACTTAATTAAACAATTATCTCAATCAATAGGAAAAGGACATACTTTCAAAACACTAGTTCGGATGACAGATCCCCTTGATGTCTTGACCTCTAAGGCACGAACACATCCATCTTTACCAGGCATTACATTTAAAATTCTACCTACCGGCCAGTCAAGGGGTTTTATGTTATCATACTTTAAAATTACCATGTCACCTGGTTTTAAGTTTGGTTGGATATTTTTCCATTTTGGTCGGTTTTGTAAAAGCACCAAATAATATTTATGCCATTTTTTCCAAAATAATTGTTGCATTTGTTCACACTGTTTCCAAAAGGATAACCTTCCAACATTCACATTACTTAGATTTAATTCAGGATAAGAAGACAATGGTGATCCTGTTAAGAAATGCCCAGGTGTTAAATAAGACATATCATCTGGGTCTCTAGATAGAGGCGTCAACGGCCGTGAGTTAAGAATGCCTTCAATCTGCACAATAACAGTATACAATTCCTCATAGGTTAACACTGAATTGCCTATTACCCGTTTCATATGATACTTGACACTTTTAATGCCTGCCTCCCACAAACCACCAAACACTGGGGAGTAACTTGGTATGAAATGAAAGGATATTCTCTCCGCATTGCAGAATTCTATTACAGTGTCTTGGTGACTTGTGGAAGCGTGCAACTCATACAATTCCTTTAAAACATTAGCAGCCCCTTTATAACAGGCACCATTATCACAATAAATTTTAGTGGGCTTGTTCCTTCTGGATATAAATCTTTTTAAGCAACCCATAAAAGTCTTTGTTGACATATCAGATGCTAATTCTATGTGTATGGCTTTAGTTACGAAACAAACGAATACTACAATATAGGCCTTTGTTATTACTGGATTGCGAATACGAGTTTGCTTGACACTAAAAGGGCCACCATAATCGGTGCCAACTATCTGAAATGGCCTCGTCATATTTACTCTATCCAAAGGTAAGGATCCCATTAATTGGGTAGCATTCTTAGCCTTTAATTTAAAGCAAATAATGCATTTATATAAGACAGATTTTATTTCGCGTAAAGCATTAAGAATCCAGTATTTTTCACTCAAACTACTAAGAACTAAACCTTGACCTGCATGTTTTAATTTAATATGTTGCCTCCATATAATCCCCTTAGTAACATTCGATTTTTTAGCTAAGATTATTGGGTGCTTCTCTGCATAAGGTAAGTCAGCATTGTGCAATCGACCACCTACTCTTAATAATTTACCAGAATCAAGAAAAGGATTAAGATTACTCAAACTGGATTTTAAACTGTTACCAGCTTGTATACATTGAATCTCACTTTGAAAGTGTTTACCCTGATCTAATCTAATTATTGTCTGCAGGGCAGCATCCAGCTCAATAGGACTAAATTTTTTCACACGTTCAAAAGGTTGTGCCCTACAAATGTTTACAAATCTTAACACATATGCCATTATTCTAGTAGTTTTTTCTATATCTGAATATTTGTCCAACATCATTAATAATGTATTGTCTTTAACACATACATTGCTTGATTTTGATACAGGATTTATTTCTTTTATTTCGGGTATATCTTCTATGGACATTAGCAGTGGAATTGAGCCATGCACAAATTCAGCCTGCCCCATGCACTTGGGTCCATGCCACCACAATAAATTATCCTTCAAGGAAGAAGGGCTTACACCTCGCGATAGATAATCTGCCGGGTTATCTCCTGTGTTGACATAAAACCATTTACTTGAGGGAGTTAACTGAAGTATTTTCTTAACTCTATTAGCAACATACATGTTTAACTTTACAGGTTCGGTTTTAAGCCACGCAAGTACAATCTTCGCGTCTGAATATAAGTAGGTATGCACATTATATTTTAGAGATAATTTAGTATTAACTTTGGTTGCCAATTTGGCTAATAATAATGCGCCTTCCAGCTCAAGTCGAGGTATTGTTAATGTTTTGTTTTTAGGATTGATGCGTGACTTAGAACAAAATAAATTAATATTTACACATTTATCAGGACCTATTACTCTTAAATATAAGCAACAGCCATAGGCAACTCCAGATGCATCACAAAATCCAACTAGTTCAAAGCTATTACATGCAATACTTTTTACATTCCTAGGAACAGCAATACATGGCATATTTATCAAATCTTTGGCAAATTCAACCCATTTTTTATTAATATTTGAGGGTAAAGGCTGATCCCATCTTATGTCATGAAACCACACTTCTTGCATTAGAAGTTTTGCTGAGACCAATATAGGTCCTACAAGACCAAGTGGGTCAAAAAATTTACTTATAAAACTAAGCATTTCCCTCTTAGTATATTCAAGCCTTAACTCTTTTACAGGACATTGTATTTCCAAACTATCAGTTTTGACATTGTAGATTAACCCTAATGTTTTAACATACAAACAGTTTTTATCAAAATCCTTATTATCTAATTGATGCAAATTAACAGGAATGTCTTTTAGTAAGCTAATATCATTTGAACACCATTTATGTAATTCAAATCCACCCATACTTAATAGTTTGCAAAGCTCATTCTTTGTCTGGTTTAGCTCATAGATATCATCACTGCCAAATTGTATATCATCGACGTAACTAGAGTTCTGTAAACAAAATGCAGCCAATGGAAACTGCTCCTTAAATCTTTGCGCTAGTTCAACTAAGCAGCGAGTGGCAAGGAAGGCAGAACTTCTTAAACCATATGTTACAGTCTGTAATTGAACACATTGTACAGGACTTTCCCTGTTTTCACGCCAAAGAATATTTTGCAACCCACAATATTTTTCATCCAGAAATACTTGTCTGTACATAGCCTTAACATCACAGAGCAATACATATCTGTAGGTTCTCAACAAAGTCAAAATGTCAAACAAATCACTTTGGACAACAGGTCCATTCAACAAAATATCATTTAATGCTAAACCATTTTTTGTTTTTGCACTTCCATCAAACACAGCCCTGACTGGTGTTGTTTTGCTATTAGGATTCAAAACAGGATGATGAGGAATAAAGTTTAACTTGGCCATATCTAGCTCTTTGCTTTTAGTATCTAAGCATTTGGCATGACCTTGCTGTATATAATCTGATATAAACTTTTTATATTGTTGAAACAAGTTATCATCCTTAGCAAATCTCTTTTCTAAGTTGTGCAATCTACTCAAAGCCATGGGAAATGAATGACCTAACCCTGTATTATCCAAATCAACTTTTAAAGGTAAAGCAACCCTGAACCTGTTGTTTTCCAATGTTACAGAATCCTGAAAAACTTTTTCAGCTTGCTCATGTTCAGAGGTATCTTCTTTGAATACCGTGGTGACATTTTCACATTCCCAAAATTTTAACATTGTTTGTTCAAGCTGACTATCTTTATTAGTAATGCATGTATTACATACCTTTTTACAGTTATATGGATTTACTATCAAACAAAGATTAGAAGAACTTATCCCTCCTGAGCTGATAGGTAGACTGCCCGCCACAACATATCCAAAAATAGTGTTTATCAGGTAAGGTCCTGATGGAGTGACTGGTAGGGACTCACGGAGCAGCACCTGGAAAAATACGTCACACCCCAATAGCAAAGACAGTTCACCAGTTTTATTGAAGTTTTTGTCAGCCAGCTGAACATAAGAAGGAAAAGTAAATTGTGAAATGTCAAAAGACCGCTGCGGTAATGGACATGCAATGTTTTTAACAACACAGCATGAAACTGCAATACTGTTGTCGTTTGTGGTTGAGTAAACAGTGAACTCAGCCCTATGTGATACATTTTGTTCACCTTGACACACACCTATGATAAGCTGATCATTCTTTCTTAATTTACATTTAATTTCATCGGCCAAGCCTTCAGTGATAAATGATACTTGGCTCCCCGAGTCAAGTAGAGCCCTAGCAGTGATAAACGTACCATCAGCCTTTGCCAAACGCACCATAGCTGTGGGCAATAAAACATCTGTGTAAGCTGTAGCACTCGATAATGCCACCCTATTGACTTCTGCACTATTTTCTGGTTTATCCAGCACTGCCGTATTACTACATGCATTGTCGTGCAAAAGCGTATTATGACTTTTCCCACAAGTCTGACATTTTATTTTTAGTAAGCACTTTCCCTTATGGCTATTTAGGCATACCTTACAAAGCTTATTGTCATTAACAAAGGATATTCTTTCCTTCTCAGGAGCTAATTTAAATTTTGAACACTCATAAAGCTTGTGTGTCTGCTGACAATACTTACATGATGTATTCTTGGATGTGCTTAGACCGCTCATTACCTTAACCGGCCTTTGGGAATGGGACGACTTATCATCAGTGGTGTTTTCCATTGCAATAGCCCTCCGTTCCAGAAAATCTAGAAATTCAGACAACTTGGGTACCTCCTTGCTGAGCCGTTCTTGATGGAACCCTCTGTTAGTGTAATTATCTACCTTTTTGGACACTATATTAACCAGTAAGGTATCCCAGTGCTCCACCGGCTCCTTCAAATTCTTTAGTGCAGCAATGTTTAAGTTTATCACTGAAACAAGAGACCTCAAACCTTGAGCAGTGCATTTTGTGACTATGGGCAACTCCAGAATGTTGTTAACATGATGATTAACTATGAGTAATTTATTGTTAAATCTATTGTTTAGCAGCTCCAATGCAACATTATAATTTTCATCAGTCAACATTAAATTTTTTATCAGATCTAGAGCCTCCCCAGCCAAGAATGAGCGTAAATAATGTAGTTTTTCACATAAACTCAGCCTACTATCTGCATCAATAACTGATTTAAACATGTTAATGAATGGTGGAAAATCCACTACATTTTTGCCATTAAATGAAGCTATGTTTACTACAGGTAACTTTTTAAATTCACCTTTAGGAGGGTTAACATCTTTGTGAATAGATAATGTATTAATTGTTTTATTTAAAGTGGAAACTGCAGTGTAATATTTATCTTCTACTTCACAATAATCTTCCTTATCGTTAGGACATAAATACAATATTTTTTTATTTAAAGTTTCGTACTCCTTAAATGCTTCTGACAATTTCTTACACTTCTCTTTGAGCAACTCTTCATGTATTTCAGAGAGATTGTTTTGTGAATACTTATATAGTCGAGTAATACTACCTTTAACATAGCCCCTCTGAGCTAAAAGTTCTTGTAAATCGGCCATTGTACCGATCGTTTAAATAACAAATACTCTTCGCCTTTATCGTGTCACTTGTAATTTGTACAATAGTAACTTAATGTCTTTGTTCAACTTCGTTGCGCACAAACACCGGAAATATCATAAAATCAATACAAAATGGCGTAGCTATTGATGAATTGACCAAATCGTCGCGTACGACACGACGCGTTTTTCCACACAGGCAACCTGACGACATGCGATGCTGACTAATCATGATGCTCCGCCACGCTGGTGAGGTTGGTACAACTTGCACGGTCGAATTTTTTCTTCTCCTGATTGGACCTTTTGAATACCGCGCCACCTTTACTATGCCTTCACTTGGTTTGCGTTCCAGCTCCAAACAAAAACGAAACTTTGATCTTATTCTTGCTTTTGCTGCCGTCTCTTTCTCGCACGGTACAATATGAATAAATACCTTATTAACCAATTTTTGGTTGTTATATACGATGATAAATTTTTTGATTCCCCGCTTGACAATTGAAGGCCCCGCAAGCCAGCAGATGAAGCCCTGATGTATAGTGCCGAATAAATTCTTCAACAATCCTCCAGGCCCTCCGCCAAGACCGCAGGAAATTCTCCTCCACGTCACCGCGTTTTATTTTCACTATTAACAGGAACCAAACTTCTTCGGTATCGGAACCAAAATTATGTTCGTGGCGAAAACATAAATAAAAATTAGTTCGTGAGATCAAAAAGAACCACTTTATTAGATATGATCTATCTTTTACAAAAGCAACCTTTCACATTCAGCGTTAGTTCGCCATGATCATTTTTTAGCGGAACTTCCTTTTTCATTGTTGCCAGTAACAAAACCCAAAAATGGCATGTAGCCAGCATAATAAAAAATAAAATATTTAGAATCCATGTTCGGATACGAACATAGTAAACAAAAAGTTTACGACAAAACTACGAACGCGTGAAAAAGGCATAATTTAAAATGTTCGTTCAGTACAAAATATGAAAAACATGACCATAATTGTTCCCCATACGAGCCTGCTTCAAGTTCGTTGTACCGTGTTCAAAGAAACGCAAAATAAAATACCGGATGTCGTGAATACAGAGGCGAGGAGCGAATGAGATCCTGAGTTTGTGATCGCACGACGAAAGCGAAGCCTACGGAACGAATGCACATAGTCAAGCACCACAATGTAGTAGCTCACTGAATAAAACAAGTTTACTATCCAAGCGATTATCTACGCTGATGAAAGAATTAAAAAACAAGAGTAGCTATCCGTCTTACGATACTTGAGACTTGAGATACCACTCACCCGATGATGTTTCATAGAGAGTACCATCGTATGTAAATTAATGACTTCGGTAATGGAGCTCATAGTAATTTATTGATGCAATCTTAAATCTGTAGTCACAACGTATTACAACATGTTTTGAAGTAGCTAAGTATGTAATAAAGTAATTACATTTCTTCATGTGATACTTGAGCATGGACAGAACTCAGTGTACCTCATGGAGCGAGGCAAAAGACGAGCCTCACATTCATATAATATGCGATATGAAATATTTTACATATAACATCTCAAAGGGATTTCCTAAAGCTTTGCGGAGATGTGAACCTAAACAAACACGCTCCCTTCACAGATTGAACAATTCCAAGTATTTCAATAATTTCATTTGAGCGACAGACGACAGACGGGACTCTGCTACAAAGGACCAATGTGAGAATTATATTAGCTAATACAAACGAAATTTCACAATCAACACTGGTTTATTTTATCAGCGCTTTTAAGTTGATAACGATTTGAGTACAGATAGAGGTTGTTAACATCATAAACTCTACGTATAGAAATGGAATAGATAGGTATGTTGATTGTTTGTGTCTTGTAAACTAAAAAAATAAACAATCTTTGTATGACGTACAAAACGCTATCATGCAGTAAGGCATTTTCGAATATTTTTTTTACCTTAAGCAATGTAAACTATTCGTAAAACGCCACCAGGATCGCATAAACTATGGAAAATAAAAATAAACGGTGAGGAATGGAAATATGAGCCTTAGCTGAAAGTGGTCGAGCGGTGGCGTGACTAACGCGCGCGGACAATCATGATTCAAGGCAGTGCAGCGCAGGCGCAGGGCTGCGCAACTTTGTAGCTATGAGTGTCCCTCGGTCTTTCAACTCGGAGGAAAGTGGAATATCTGCTTACGTAAAGCTAGTACTACATTAATTATGCATCAACTAGATTTGTCTTATCTCATCTCATCTTTCAACTTTGTTGTTGTTTCTCAAAGTATTAAACTCCGTATTGAAATCCCGCCGTTCATTGTTAAACAAGCTTTGGAATATAAAATAACATTAACAACTAACTTGGAAAGCTAACACAAAGTTACAGCACCACAAAAGAGCATAACACAACAAACTTCAAATAAATACTTAGTCATAACATCTAACACGCGGTGATCACCGAGTGTGAAATATGGATACAAAAATAAAACCAAAATGGCGGCCGGGGTATTTTTCACACGCAGTCCTCGCAAATTATAAAACACGCAACTTAACTAAGCAATTTGCTCGTCACTTGTATGAAGGAATAATATATGGAAACATATTTCTTTTTTATCATTGTCCTTATGGGAATATTGTAAGACAAAACCTTGGATGTCATTTGTTAGCCATTACAGATACAAAACACATTAAGGGTTTGAAAGGTCATGTAACTATCGTGGCGGGGAACAGAGTGGATGCCAATTGGCTAGCAGTTACTATCTCCATTACTGTACAGAAAATAGATACGAATCTTAGAACAAAACGAAATGGCATGACTACCCAAATACCTATCTCAAGGAATAGAATCGCTGTTAGAACATAAATTTAGAATTATCTACGCCTTCTTTCACAGATTTATTGAAAATATTAGAGCCAATTCAAATCACTCATAGTTGTTAACCTCACTTCTAATTACATATAACCACAGCTACAAAGACTACAAAATTAATTCGAATAATAACAACAAAATAACCACAGAACAATATTAATATTGTTGCATTACATACTAATTAATAATTTTCCTTGATTGGCAAACACAACTGGCACCTTAATTAGGACAGGTATGTGCTTATTATTGATATACAGAACAGGATGTTAGAGGACGATGAATAATGGAAATAATATTGAGCGAACAATACTCAGGAGGATAACAATAGAAGAAATCAACCATAAATAAAGGCATATGAAGAAGAATCTTAATATCGTTCAAATCACATTAATAGTACCTATAACACAAGAACTAGAAGCTTTATTTCTGACATGCATGGACTAAAGACTAAACAAGCTGATAGATTAATTGGATTGCCAATTGCTTGTGGATATATGAGCGAGTTAATTCGTGATTTAAAATCGGCCTTAATCAACTAGACAAGAGTTCAATCAAATTACACGTACAACAAGGCAATGTGATGACTGTGACTGCGTTAATAACTACGACCTAGAAGATCAATGGACTGAGAAGAATCTCGCAAACTGTCCTCTCGTATGCGGTTAAGACATTTCAGACAATGATTAGTGTCCGCCGGCGCCAAACGCATGAAACTAAAGCGGTTGCAAAAGTTTCCTCTGGGCTTTCGCAAGTTATTCCGACCGCATGCAACGAATACCATAAAACCACAGAACCGTTACTCTTGCGCAATCAAAATATAATGTTCTTTGAGATCATATACAAGAGCACAATGACGAAAAGCGTACGCAAGAAACTACTTTTGAAAGGTAACAGCTCAGACTTTCGTCTTAGAATTTTATTCCTGAAAACCATGAAAGAGGATAAATATTCAGATAGATTTTCGTTGTTCTAGAGTTTACATTTTAAAATAGTGCTCAGCTTTGAGTAAATGAGCTGCAAAACTCATTCATAACTTTGGTAACAAAGAAACAGCCAATATTTAAATACTTATTATTCATATTTTCTAAGCCAACGTTTGTTAGTGTTCTATAAAACAAATTGCAGGCAATTATTGCAATTTGCAGCAGTCAATAAGTACGAACGCCTTCAATTCATTATTCATGCAAATTATACTGCTCTGAACCAATTCTGCGGGTTTTTTCCAAAGAAAATCTCCCAAATGTTTTTGACAGTCCATTTGATACAGAGATATTGCAGCACTGAATCATTATGATGGATTTTATGACCTGGTAACATTACGTTGAGTTGAGGCTATAAAATATTTCTGTGTAGGAGGCAAGTCGATAGTAGATTGAACGGTCTCAGTATTATGTGAATCGCTGTTATATTCGCAGGCTAAGAATAAAGTTGCGGGAAAGCCAGAACACGGAACACAAGCCGGATTTAATTACTGCATCTAAGTGCACGAGTCCCGGAAGGCGAATGGTGTCAAAACTAGAAATGGTATCCGGTGACAACGGTACAGTAACTGGTAACAGTTCTAAATCATAAATCAGAGTGAAAGAGCTATTACTTCAAATCAAACACGTACCGAGAAGATTGGGAGTTTAATAATGCATTTTAGCCCTTTATGACAGGACTATGACCAAACACAGATAACGAGACGAGAAACTCTTTTTAACAACTCTTCGACGGGTAAAAGCTCTTCGATTACATCAAATAAGCGTAAACTCACCTTTCTTATTGCACAAAGACTTCTTGGAGTAAAAGAAAACCCGGTTTTATGGACAGAAATTATTGACGCAATTATCAATACCATGGATAGGACTGGGTGCTTTAGAAGTGTGTGAACGGCACAGTAAAAGTCGTCTCCAAGTTCGTTGCTAGGAGACATCATACAGTGCGGATGCACTCCGATACTTCCTTAGCCCGCCCGACTTGATACTAGCAATAGATACAGGTTTGTCGACCGGACATCGACGTGTGAGTTTATAGCAAGGCGTAGTACCATTCAATCAGAGATACTCATACGAATTATACTCTAAATTAACGATATTACTATCAATTAGGGATATCCTAAATTGAAAACGGGTAATGAATTTAAGTTCACATCTAAAACCGCATTCAAAGAGAACTTTCTGATAATCATCGTTTAACTTTGAAAGCTCTTTGGTAGAAGGGTAAAGTTGGACGTAAATTCAATAGAAATCAAGTTTCTGATCAAAGCAAATCACCCAATTGAGAGGACGGCTGCGATGTTACGTCAATCTGATGTAGGAAGACAATCAAGCCTATCAATCATGGTGTTCTGAATGAAAAGGGTACCCGCTTGTCAATATGTCGCTTCCAAATTCACGTAAGCCGTAATTTGGGTGTAGTAATGCTTCTCTATCGATACTTCCGAATCGTAACTTTCTTGGAGTAGAAATCGACCGTTACTCAAAATTATGTCGAATTTAGGTCGATTTCTATTACATTGCAAGAAATGTGAAGTTATGCAATGCCAGCATAATAATATAATATCATATTTGCTAGATTAGTCAGAAATTACAAATGATTAAACTTGACTTGCATCATCACAGGTCTATTTAAAAAAGTACTTGTAAAGCAAGAGCAAAAGATATATACTGATACTGAATTCAGCCATATTTGAATGAATCCCCATATTTACAACCCGGTTTAAAACTTTGAACCCGATTGATTAGTCATATAGCAATATTTGTATTATGTTTTTTAAGTAAAGAATAAATCCGTAGAGCCCAGTATAATCAATTTGACGATGTCCCATGAATGTCTACTGTGGACAAATAACTGAATAAAATCAAGTTAAGTTGCTAAGATATACAGTAAAAGCCTGACGTATTAATAACAGATATAAAGTACCGTTTTGAACTAGGAACGGTTGCTCTGGTCGTAACTCAACCAGACACGAGTTAAGTTGAACAAGTTACCTTTAATACATACGTGCTAGAGCAGCAAGCCATCTTCTAGCAAGCTTATTGAGGTCAGCATGTTGCACGGATGTAAAAGACAGTAATTGGATGAAAATTAATAGGTTCTAAAACCTTTTTCGAAGTTTGGTCCATGATACAAAAAGTTTACATTCATTTAAGGCTTTAATAGCGTAAGGCGAAGCTTACTATCTAACATTGAAAAAAATATTCCCAACCAACTAAAAATATTCTCCTTAATCACTTCCATAAACGTGGTGCAGTGAACGAAGCAAAAAGCAGCAATGGCGTCCCGTTATTTAAGAGTAAGAGACTGTTTCACGGATGAACTGTATACAGAAGAGTTGAACCCACATAATACACGTGTTTGTACGAACTTGCCCAAGAGTACGGTTATCTGTTGCGGTCAATATTTCGGAGCTACAGCACAAATATTGTCCGAACGTACATTTGTATTGTTGTAATATATAGGAACCGGCTCGACCACTTTCTGTTTATGTGCTACGTTTTGCAGTACAAGTGCTTAGGTTTAGTATCGATTAATGTTTCCTGCATTGAATTCGTTTTTCGTGATTGTATTATTGTCGTCGGTACTTTCTTTGTCAAACACTTTTTTATTGATCTAATAATCTAGCCAAAAAAAGCAACCACCCTTCAATTCCTCTACCAAACTCAATAAAATCTTTCGTGTTCTGTCAAAAGGAGAATCTGCCTTCGGCAAATACAATTTACTTTATTACATTTTCGTAAAAGCCCAAGTGCTAAAATGTATTCGAAATATGTCCACGTTTGTCAAATATGACGTGACGTGACATCACTGCGCGCGGGATATGGGGCAGGCGGTCACGTTAAAAGCTCTTAGTTACAGCGCACCTCAACAAGACTATGAAACGAGGGCAAGAGCGTGACTACCAAGTACCAAGTGCAATTTGTACTAACAACACTACCGAGCATGCTCACCAAATACGTTTTACTACGAATATGGAAAGAAGCCACGTTTAATACTACCGCGGGTAAACAACCGCTAACATTTCGAAATAACTTAAACCATAATCTTCGTGCATGTCTTTATACGTAACGCAATATTGACTTAGTACATCACGAAGATCTGTTTGCTAAGTAATCAGTAGGATCTAATCCAAATATAGAGTCACGGGAATATGTAGGAGGCGGTACTACTGAAGTTATTACAATAATAGAGAGAAAATTATTCCTAGGAAGTTCAAAGGTGACACGAACAGGAATGATTGGAGGCGATGCAAACAAAGGTGGCCAGGCAACGGAACGTGTTCCGAAGGTAATCACGGTTGCGTTGTGCAATAACGATTTTCTACGCCACGCCAGACGTTGTTTGAACAATGAATGCATGGAGCCAAATATTTACGGACGACGTCAAAGATTTCACCTAACGAAACGACAGATTTCAAAGAAGAATATGAGGTTAATGCACAAGAAGAACCAAACAGGAAATAGTATGAAATGAAATGCAAATCCAAAAATAGATTGATGAATAAAGAAGAAATGTCGCACATAGAACAGCGAAAACGAATTCTAAGCTAGGCATGGCTAAGTTTTTCTTTATGATTTTAAAGATACGAGTAAACAAAAGAAAAAAACTCAAATGGTAGATGGAATCGTGCCGAGGCTTGGTTGCACAGTAGATAGCCCAACATTCACCGATGCAAGGTCACGATCAGCCAGTATGACGGCACTTAATGTTTGCTACTTATTTAAATGCAACAACCCAAGTCCGATTGCAAGCGGGTCGGAATCCGCATAATCGCGGAATAGAACGACCACGGAACATGCACATACATGCAAATTCTTACTATGTGGATACTTTCGCAACCGAATGCTAGTTTTACTTTTAACTCGATTTAGATTTTATGAAACTATTTGAAGTCTTCTCCTCTTTATCTTAAAACAATTGTTCAATAAGGAAATGATAAGATAAACGCAAAGAAACGACTAAAATGTGTGATATACGTGAATTCATTTTTTTACGAGATACAATTTATTTATAACCCGCTCTCAATGACACCTATCGAACACAAATTAGAATGGTACTTAAAAGGTCAATATAATAACGCAGCCCTATTTGTATGTTCAATAGCAGAGGTTTCTGCGTTTCTACATCGACAGTTATTTTCAAACACTGCACAGTAATAACACCTTCATTAGGTAGCCCCAATTATTCATACTTGCTTACGTTATCTTAATGAATTATAAAATTCTGTTAATCCATCATGTTCAATAATTAAAGTAAATAATTATTGTCCACTAAGATAATTAGGACATTTGCTAATGACAATATAATTGCTTCATTCTTCTAATGCTTACTTAACAGTCGATTATGATAATTAGAAAATCTTAATGCCAGGCTGCCGTCTGCAGAATGTCGACAAAAAATGTAATTAAGAAGCCGAATTCTGACAGAGCACTTATCATCTATAATGGACCAAACGATTTCCCTCCGTCAATGTTCACTGAATTTTCTCTATCTAAAATTCGTTCTGGGTTCCGTTCTGCAATGTTGAAGAGAGAAAAATAATCAAACTAGAATGATGTTTAAATTGGAATCAATGAAAACAATAATTGCATCGCTCGTAACGGTTTCTTCCGGCGTTTAAGCGTTGATCGAGATGATTCAACACATAAAAGTGCCGATTACCGAAGTAATTCGCACGGGGTCGCGTGACTCAGGAGGCACAAGTCTATGCCCGCTTCAAGCTATCGAAAGGATAATGAACTTAGAGGAACAAAACATAGAGTTATTAATTGTATTGATAGATATACGGGTAAACAACTAGTCATAATCATAATTAAATTAAGTCATAAACATTGGGAGGAAGCGTAAAGCATTTTAGTTGTCACGAGATAACCCGATTTCCTGTCAAATGTTTCATGGTCTGTTATTGGTCAGTAGTCGGGGTCAGTTCGATATTATGGCTATTGTTCTACAATATAATTTATTGTTTCTCATAGACTATCTATTAACAATGTGATATGGGGTTTTAATATCTACGTTTATAAAGCAAAAGCTTAGTGTTGTGTGCCGGTTGGGTAAAGTTACACCTGTTTTCGTTTTAATACAATATTTAAACATTTGACAAAGGTGTACCGAAGACAGGTGATATTCTAATACTTTTTTTGGTAGCTACCTGATTTTAGTTACGGATATAAGACGTGGAATTAATTAATAGCACATATTTTTTGTTGCGTATTTAATATTGTTGATATCGACTATTTTTTTTAAATTACTTTGAGTATACAGGGTGTCCCAAAACTCAACGTCAAGCCGAAACGGGGTGACAGGATTGATCATAACCATCACGAGAAAAATCTGAAAAAAAATCTATCCCGTGCAGTTTGAAAATTATGGGCATTTTAAGAAAAACCTAGAAATGTGATCAAACTGTACCATTTTTCGGTTATTGTGGTTATTCTTTTTTATTTTTGTTCATTTGAACTTTGGAAACGTAATCCTAAATAACATTTCTAGAATCCCAATAAAAAATAATGACACAATTGCCTCAAGTTTCCGAGAATTGAGACTATTTGTTAAACTACGAATTTAAAATTTTCTAGATTCGTCGACTTTGACAGGCCCTCCTATAAAAAAAATGTACTAGAGTGCCTTGGCAAGTGGCATTAAAAGTTGGCGCATTTAATCAGAATTCTAAAATGGTACAATACTTGTTAGTTCCATACAATAGAAAAGAGTAAAAAAATTAAAACCTCAAGTAATCCGATTTTTGCTATCACATTTTACTCAGTTAAAATGTTTTTAATTCGCACAAGCTGTAGGTAGGTTCTTAATTTTAAGACAGAATGATGAGAGAGATGGATAATGGGTATGTTTGTCATGAGTGAGCGAGACAGATAGTGACGCCACTTTTACCAAAGTGAAAAAAAGTTAGTAAAATAATTAGGTTTGTTGGACTAAAAGTCAGATAGAGAAAAAACATTTTTATTACAATAAATGTTCAAATTGTTTACCATCAGCCTCAATACAAGCCCTACATCTTCTTAAAAAAGATCTACTTATAAGTCGGGCATATCTTCGAGAGTTGATCGCCTCAGCTGCTTGAGAAATGCGTTCACGCAGGTCGGCTACGTGATCAATGGGCTTTGAGTAAACTTTTTCTTTGAGAACTCCCCAATAGAAAAAATCCAGGGGATTTAAATCTGGTGAACGGGCGGGCCACAAGATAGTGCCTGAACGTCCAATCCACCTTCCCGGATATTCCTGGTCAAGGAAATCTCTTACTTGCACTGCGAAATGCGTACCCATACCCATTATCCATCTCTCTCATCATTTTGTCTTAAAATTAAGAACCTACCTAGAGCTTGTGCGAATTAAAAACATTTTAACTGAGTAAAATGTGATAGCAAAAATCGGGTTACTTGAGGTTTTAATTTTTTTACTCTTTTCTATTGTATGGAACTAACAAGTATTGTACCATTTTAGAATTCTGATTAAATGCGCCAACTTTTAATGCCACTTGCCAAGGCACTCTAGTACATTTTTTTTATAGGAGGGCCTGTCAAAGTCGACGAATCTTGAAAATTTTAAATTCGTAGTTTAACAAATAGTCTCAATTCTCGGAAACTTGAGGCAATTGTGTCATTATTTTTTATTGGGATTCTAGAAATGTTATTTAGGATTACGTTTCCAAAGTTCAAATGAACAAAAATAAAAAAGAATAACCACAATAACCGAAAAATGGTACAGTTTGATCAAATTTCTAGGTTTTTCTTAAAATGCCCATAATTTACAAACTGCATGGGATAGATTTTTTTTCAGATTTTTCTCGTGATGGTTATGATCAATCCTGTCACCCCGTTTCGGCTTGACGTTGAGTTTTGGGACACCCTGTATATTATCTGTATTTATTATGTAACACGCACAGTCTGTGTAAACACGGCCCAGTCGTACAGCCAAGTGTTTCAATGCAATCGCAACAAATGAACCGTACTAGCAGTAACAATAGGCAATAATTTACACATTAAATGCACTGTTATGTACTGACTTCTATTTATTTTAAATGTTCTCATTTGGAGACTCTTAATTTTAAAGGTAACAATTTTGAAGAATATGGTGTCCGAATCAATACAGAAAAGTTTCTCAGCTAACTGATGTGTGATAGATTTGTTTAATAAAAACAATAAACTTTCAGTAAAATATGTTAAATTGTGCTGGAATGCCAAAATATTAGATATATTGACACAGGTTTTGGCGATGATTCACACATCGTGAGAGAAAACACAAAAGTGAACGTTATTTACACAAAAAATATTAGTTCGATACAATAAATAGTAGTTAATGGAGCCCAAAGTGTAATTAGAACATAAAATCGTACCGGTTGCACAGCTTCTGGCTGGATAAACAAAATCTAGTTTACAAATCGCGTGGACTGATACGTTATTATTAGGATAAGATTAATAAAATATGCAAATTATACAAAAAAACATCACTTAGATTAAAAATAATCTCGTTCTTTTATCATTATTATGGACGTTTCTAATAATGAAGATTAGATTGTTCATTAAGTTTTTGGCAGACTAGAATACTTTGGTGTCAAACACTTGAAATTATTTTGCTTCTCTGCAGTAAAATAATACTTTAAAGGAATACCTAATAGGCCTCGAAAAATCGGATAATACTTTTGCTAAAGGCAACTGAGTAAAGAATATTAAGTATCTTAAATTACAGAAGACAAAATGATTATTGCAACCTTCATAGATATCCAGTCATTTTTATTATCATATACATAATGATCAAATAATGACGAGTTTTCCAACTGAAATTGTATTTAAGTGTGATAAATCGTTGTTTATAGTTAGATTTTACATGCATCTTTGCCGATGAATTTAATTAAACTCTTTGATAACTCGGTTGTAGCCATAATGTGTAACAAAACGTAGAACAATAAAGTAATTTGCATATAAAATTATAGATTCTATAAATATTCAATCTTAAAGATTGAATGCTGTATCAAGTTCTCGGTCGATTCCGACACCGGAAACGACAGGCCTTATAAATTTAATTCAATCGTTCTTCCCTCACATAACACTCAAATAGCAGTAAAAAAACCTAAAGAGTAAGGAAAGCGAATTCAAATCACCTGCTTAGTATGTAAAAGGACACCTGCCTCGGCAGATGTCTAACGAAAACCGCCCCCTCTGTGATGGGGGTTCGAGGCCTACAGCGAACTTTTACCGACTTATACGTCATATGGGATCCACACAAAGACTTTGAAATAAATATCTTTTGGTAACCAAATACCTGTTACTTCATAACGTAGTACTACGGGTTTCCGTAAAGATTTTGCTTTCCTTTTTTGAAAAGAGTATCGTACATGTTTCCGCGATACGGCTAATTTAATTGGACCGTTGCAGTTTGGTGCTTCAAAGAAGGTATTACGTAAACGGAAAAGGTAAAAGAGAAAAAGGAACGCATGTAGTCGCGTGGGTCCGGTTTGGTGCGCCCGCGCCGGCTCTGTCGGCAGCCCTGGAATGTGACCCAGACCTCGATGGGACTCGATGTGACTCATTTAAACGCACTTTTTTTTAAACTACAGTTCGTCGAGACAACATCCCGCCGTTTAGAAAGTCCAATAAGATCCAACGTGGGTGCATAGGTAAACAGGATTACACACGCCTACACGTTTTTTTTAGTCATATAACCTCCCACATGCATGTTTGATTTGAATTTATTCATGCTTGTTATTATTTTAATCCGTCAATCAAACGCCTGCTATTCAAAATCTAATCAATTACAACGAGAAAGGAAATGCTCTATCCTTCGACAATTAGTTAAATAACGAAAATCTTAAGTACAAACGAGGTCAAGGGAGGATTGCAAAGAGGCAGAATATAATAGATAGTAATCTTTCTGCAAAGACTGTCCTGAGCGAACAAAAAAAACAATACCGTCTGTGAACAAAACGGCCAAGAGGACATTAATTTAATTTGAATTAATATAATGGCGTGTCTGAAACTGTTATCTCAGAGCTTTGAAGGATAAGACAGGGCGGTGAGCTGCGAACTCGCAAAGAAGATTAACGCCAGACAGCGAGTTGGCTCCGACGCGGATTTATCAAGCGGCGAAGCGGCTACTGAATTTATGCACAACGCCTAGAGACGGATTAACTCTCTATATACAACGCATTTATCTTATCAAAGAAAGTGCATTGGAGTGGGAACAGAGAAGGATCGAAAGATTAAAGGATCGACTGTAATTTATGTCTCTATTCAACACAAGTTTCTGATAACTTATAGACAGGAATGTAAAGATTCAGAAAGCTCTTTGTTTGGAAATAGCGATCGATTTGCATTTTATCCATTCCGTGCAGCTAAAGGACTCATGTTTATTACATTTCGAAGAAAAAGACAAACGAAAACGTTTCTTCTTCCTCCTTTTTCCCATCAGGGGTGTTGAAACTATCTCGAAAGCCTATTGGGAACGTGACTCTAATGTGGGTGTCACGTTTCGCGCATTTTTCCCTAAATGCCAGTCTGTGTAATAGCTGTCTAAACACGCACGTTTGTCCCTCGGGTGACGCGAACGCCCACACGGCCTGACCATCAGTTTAACTGTCCTTCGGCGGCACCCGAGAATTCCCGGAGTTCGACAGTCCAGACATAAACTAAACACTTGGAATGTTTACCATCCGAGGACCTAAAACGATCTTCATACAAGATAGTCTTGTCTTTATTTATTGACGCATCCAGGGATCGACAAAATGAATGTTTCCTCTATTTACTCATATTGAAATATGTGACAGGAGACGGTTTATTCGATATTTTCTGCCTTGCCTTATGAAATATGAATGGTTCTTATCGGAATATTCTATTTATATTTTCTTTGGAAATTCAAGAACATGAACATTTCTCTTTAATATTTCTTAAATACACACATCAAAAGTGTCTAGGGATCAACATATATTTTTGCAATAACTTTTCTCCTGATTGATATTATTTAATTTTTTTTTTAAGGATTCATCAAATAAAGTGTTTTCGTTTGTCACAGTAACGATAAACCAAGTCACCTTTGCATTAATAAAGAAATTTGCCATTTTCCTAATAAAGGGATTTTTGACATTTGAACCACTAACACAAAAGTTCGAAAAAAAGACTGAAATAACAGTTTTCTTTAAAATTTTATTGGGTAACTTAAACAATTAATATTCCGTGTTTCTACCGCGAACACTAACAACACAAGAACATCGGTTTGGCATACTCAAAATGAGTTCATCCAAATCACGCTGTGGAATGGCCGCCCATGTTCGTTGCAACAACAAAAAAAGGTCTTCTTGCGACTGGATACCCTCCATATTCGGCAGAGCTCTTCTCTGTAGCATATCCCATGCATGCTCAATCGGATTCAAGTCTGGCGACTGAGCAGGCCAGGGCAGGACATTGATGTTAGCTGCGGCGAGAGTCTGTCTTACAACTCTTGCGGTGTGCGGTCGTGCATTATCATGCATTAACTGAAATAAGGGACCGATTTGCACTTGTAGAGGAACGATGACGTCTGATACAATCGTCTCAGCATAAATTTGAGCGTTGAGATTGCCTCTGATCCAAATCAACTCAGTTCTTCCGCCGATCCAAATACCCGCCCATACCATGATGGTTCCACCACTATAAGGATGGACTTCCTGGCAGGATTTTAATCGCTGTTGGCGTCCAGGGCTTCTCCAGTGTCGTACGTCTTGTATCCGGTCTCATACCAAAACGAGACTCATCAGAAAAGCACACGAAACGCCATTGTTCTTCTGCCCAATTTCTGTGTTCAAGAGCCCATTGATATCGAATCCTACGATTGTGCATTGCTATAGGTGGTACCCGTAGCGGTCTTCGGGAATGAAGGTTCACTTCATGCAAGCGGTTTCTGACTGTTTGGTCGCTAATTAAATTCCCTGAAGAGTGATAATGCACGACCGCACACCGCAAGAGTTGTAAGACAGACTCTCGCCGCAGCTAACATCAATGTCCTGCCCTGGCCTGCTCAGTCGCCAGACTTGAATCCGATTGAGCATGCATGGGATATGCTACAGAGAAGAGCTCTGCCGAATATGGAGGGTATCCAGTCGCAAGAAGACCTTTTTTTGTTGTTGCAACGAACATGGGCGGCCATTCCACAGCGTGATTTGGATGAACTCATTTTGAGTATGCCAAACCGATGTTCTTGTGTTGTTAGTGTTCGCGGTAGAAACACGGATTATTAATTGTTTAAGTAACCCAATAAAATTTTAAAGAAAACTGTTATTTCAGTCTTTTTTTCGAACTTTTGTGTTAGTGGTTCAAATGTCAAAAATCCCTTTATTAGGAAAATGGCAAATTTCTTTATTAATGCAAAGGTGACTTGGTTTATCGTTACTGTGACAAACGAAAACACTTTATTTGATGAATCCTTAAAAAAAAATTTAATTAATATCAATCAGGAGAAAAGTTATTGCAAAAATATATGTTGATCCCTAGACACTTTTGATGTGTGTAGTAACACGACACGTTGAGTTGGCTGTATACGGAGAAAAAAAAGTTAAAAGTTATGTTAAAGCTGTTCAAAGAATCCATCACATTATTTTAAGATGTATGTCCTATTGTGTTTACTGACAATGCATCAAGAAACTTGAAGGATCGTTTTTGTGCAACAAGTTGCGCACGTGCGGGGCTCGGCTTTGGGGAAGAATGAAATTATTAAAGAACAGAGTCGCATGTCGTCCCGTAAAACAGTGTGCGCAAGCCATTAGTTAGGGGGAACGTATCACTACCGGTACCAGTATGCTAATAAGCTAGCATCTATGACCAACACCGAGCTGCGTTTGGGTGAAAGTCACCTCAAAAACTATGTAACATCGATAATATTTTAAATAACTTATTATATCATATTGTATTCAGGGTTCGATGCCCGTGCAGAAAAGTTTCTGATATTTTAAACTACTTTGAACCTGTTCCTATTTTATAAATGAAAATGAATTTAATGTAGTGCTATATTTCATTTGAATATTAGTTTAAATAAAGTTGTTTAACAATCAAATATTAATTCACAATAAAAATTGTAATCATACGATACGCGTTCTAAGGCCCTCAATACTCCAACATTCCTTCAAGCACGTTTACATACCACTTTTTATTTAAACGAAATAACAGAAAAACAAATAAACACAATTTTCAAACAAATAAAGCTTGTTTTATTCACTTTCACACTTTTTCACACAAAATGCACTTATAATTCGCGGTTATGGAACGGAACACGAAAGCGCGCGACCGGTCAGGCGCTCCAAGTCGAGTAACTTTGTTGACAAGCGCTAAGCGCACCTCCGCCGCCATGTTTGAAGCCTTCGGCAATCTCCGGCCGCGCTCGGCCGTCTTCGGGAGTGTATACTACCAACGTTACTCACTGATTCAACGGAGTGGTTGAAATGAACAAGTCCTCCTCTTTTCAAACATCATTATGAACGCATTGAATACGCGGGTTTTTTTTTTGTTTGGTATGCTTAATGTTCATAAATATGTTATGCTCGATTGTCCGTACTTAATAGTTTGTTAAAAAAAAAAAAGCTTTATGAGTTACGACAATAAACAAGGAATCATGTCTGTTAACAAAAAAAAACACCGTTATATAAATAATAATTTAAGGAATACTTGTCGGATCTATCCACTGTCTCGTCTTCGTAGACGTCTTGGTTAGCGGGATCTGGGCTAAGCCAGTTTTTTACATCCGAATTTATTCGGCAAGCGGGCTTTCTTCGTAATATAATTTAAACTTAACTTCCCTGACTATCACACACTACCATAAAGATAATAAAAATAACAGTTACGCAAAAATACAATGCCTTAATTATTGAGAGTAGTATATCGATGTTATGGTAACTTATCGTATAGCACACAATATGTAACGTTAGAAAAGTTGTCATTTTTGAACCATTATAAAAAGTTAATTACAAGTTTTAAATAAAGAATTTGTACCAAACATTTTTATGAATCAAGCTTTTACCTACGAAAGTTCGTAGCGCTACGTGCTACGAGATTCGTAACCTTTGTGAACCTAACAATAGAAAGTAAACAAGTAATATTTTTATATATATATAATAGTGTAAAAAATATAGAAAACATATTCAAGTTTAGATATTTAAATAATTTTATACGTTTCCGCATTCTACGACCGGTATAGGCTACGACGTAAGTACTCTACTTTTATTTTCAACCAGTGAAGTTTGACCTCTAGTTCCGCTCTAAAATATTCGTAATGAACTTTTTATAAAAGAGCACGTAGGTCTAATAAAAGTGGTAACAAAGTGCGGTTCCTTTCTTAGCCAGTTTTTATTCACCGCAGGGCACAAGTACATGAATAAATCACGACAAGCCTCGGCATTATGCGAGAGGCGATCGCGTCGGTCATGAACCTACTAAACTGGTTCTTGTGGTATTGTTCTTAGTTCATATCAAGGTAAAGACGTTACAAACCTACATATTTATATAAATGTATACATTATTGGAGGTCAATGAAGAGATTTTATATATTTATCTCGGTTTTCCGACACAGTTGAAAATGTTTTAGATTAAATTCAGTTAATAAACTATGTATATAAAAACTTGATGATTACGAAAACAAATCTAGAATTCATAACTAAAATGAAGATGGGATCTACAATGAATGTTGCCGTAATATTTACCATTGTGTTGATAATGTAAAGTAGCGCGGTGCTACTGCCATCTTGCGTCAAGTAGCAGAACTTCAGTTGCTTTACCTTAATGAAGAGGGCGCTACTAGTACTTTCAAAGTACGGAGATTGTGAAACTTACCTGAAACAATAATATTAAACCATTAACACATGATATTATTAAAATACAATCAGTATAAATACAGTAGCTACATACATTGACCCATTTTAACACTAGAAACCGTCACGAAACTGATTTATAACTTTCCAACACTACACTACAATTACATAGCCACAGTTAACAGGAAAATTATTATGTAGATTGAAATGAGTGTTGTTGGTATGTATCGGTCGGCTGTTATTGCAAAATATGTACTAATTTACATAGAAACTATCATTTCCTGCGTACGGCATACTTTTCACATGCGATAACAGTAGACTGCCATGGTTATTGTACTGGCCTATACCGCACTATATTTTTTTACCACTCAATCATAACTTCAAATGAAAACACTGAACGTTATACACTGCGCACAAACAGGTCAATTATGATCACTATTTCATAGCTAAATTATCCTTGAAACTACAGGATTTTACAACATGCAAAATTGAACTTGAAAACGATGATATACCTATGTATAGTTATATGAGGATAAATAAATGGCTTCATTTTGCTTGAGGTTACATCCTAAACTTTATTTAAAAATTACAGGGTGTAAGAGACATCGACGCGCAAACGGATACCATGGGTCCAGGACATGTTTCTGAAAAAATTCAGAAAAAAAAATTGAGAAAATTAGGAAAAAACCGACGAAAAAATCCAACACGGGGACGTCCAGAATCCTGTCCTGGACCCATGGTAACCGTTTGTGCGTCGATGTCTCTTACACCCTGTATATAAAGGTGGTTTTAGTAACTATCTGAAGAACTATTTTTTTCTGAATTTCTATAATAGAAATTTCTCGGGTGTCGTGGGGATGCGTTTACAAATATTTAAACTGACAACACAGATATCCAGACACGAAAGAACTATTTGTAGGTCATACAAATATTTGTTCCGTGTGGGAATTGAACCCGTGACACGCAATACGGCAGTTAATGTCTTAACCAATGCGCCAACTGCCGATATAGCAGAGCAAAGCATGTACCTACCAACGCATGCAAAAAAAACAAATTCAATTTAATACATCGAATCATAGACATACGCGCTTTCATTCATTTACTACAGATATACGAGTAAATCAAACTTTATTATAAAAATCTGAAAGCATATACTAAAATAATGTTCTTTTATGAATGACGTTTGACAAACGCTGGTCATATCAAAAACCAGCGGCTTGCCAAGAAGGAGATATTAATAGAAGACTAGAGTGCAATGCACGGGACAAATCAAAACATTTCTGACCAACGGCGAACTTGTGTTTTACTCACACAAGAATTACGTAGATATTATCTTTCCTTCACAAATTTTCGCAACGAAATTGATTATTATTTTTTATCTTGTCTTATTCGTTTCAACATTACGGTTTCGAATTAAAGAAACTTTAAATGTTCATTATACCTAAGTTAATCCGAATCAGTTGCTGATGCAATTCATGCCCAGAAACTCGAATTGTAATTTTCGCTTTGACATTTTTTAACCTGCATGTCAGAACAACTGCTTGGAATAATTGTTTAAACAGAAACTAGGGAAAGCAGGTTACTATAGTACCAGCAAACAATGGCCTAGTATATCTACTTGTACAGGTACATACTGTTAATTCGCACTATTGACATGTAAGTCAATAGGTTTATTGCTTTGTTGAGTAAAAACGCATTTCTTACGTATAACTCAGAATTCTGCTGTGCGTACAGCTTAATTGCGATAATTTCAGAGCGCAAAACTTCAATGTTGCGTTAATGACAGATGCACGTCGATAAGTATGATAATTGTGATATTTTGATGAGCTCACGAGTGATCTCATGCGCGTCTACGATACGCGCTTGAGCGAAACGAACGTTTTAATTGTCACAATTTACTTTATAATTGAACATGGCACGCATGAGCTGAGACGAGACACTACTCCGAAGACTCCGAACTTAATCGTGATGCACCATAATGAGATGAAAAATGTTTTTAACTGAGAAAGTAAACCCGCGGTATTCGTGCTACAGCTGTTTGTGATGACAATTAGCACGTGCACGTATTTCCTGGCTTCTAAACCTTATCGGCCTTATTACAAAAACTAAATAAACCTTGGTTTAAACCTGGTCTATCAAGTCCAGGCTTATCTGCAGAGCCATGGTTTAAATTTGTCCGTATTACAAAACTAAGATAAAACGTCGACTTTAGTACCGCCATTTGAACGATTGTCTATACAATTAAGTCCACAATGAGTAATAACAATTAAATCTACCTTGTTTCAATCCATTTTGGGTGAAAATAACACAAAAACTACAACACAATGAAATATTTGCTATGAGAAACTTTGACATACCTTTGACAGCTACTACTATTAGACCATGGTTTATCGCAAAACCACGATTTGTAATAATCTTTGTTTAAACCGTAGTTTTACAAGATTAAACCTGGGTTTTTAGTTAAACCCCTTTTTGTAATAAGGCGGTATGCGTATGCAGTCGCACGACAAAGGGTTACGCCGGTATGTTGGCTCTTGGCTCACACTAGCCACGCAGCTTCCGTCAGTAATGGCCGTCTGACAAAAACCAGCCCCCGCAAGATGTCGGAGATAATACAGGTAACAGGATTGACAATATCGATGTCGACGCACTGAGCGGATGCTAATAATTAACGAAATATTTTGATTCTACGTGACTTCGTTCAGACAAGTTGTGAGGCCACTTTTTGTATGTTGAAATATTACTCTGTGGGAATTGAACACGATTTTCCTACGATAAAAGGTAGGCCACTGTTGTGTTAATGTACAAGTGTGATGGAGATTATGATTATGATCGTCTTGCCACTATGAACGTAAAGCGCAAATGTAAAAATATATTACAATAAGCTTTATGTGAATTAAATTCGTATCCCAAGACACCTATTTCCATTCATTTTTAACGGACTTCTAGTACAATGCTATGCGATGTTCGGTCAGATAATAATAATAATTTACAGTTAGCAGACCATTACCTCGATCACAAGATTTCTGTATTTTATTTACAGCGTACTTGAAGTATTTACTGCGTTTATTCTAAGAAAAACAGCGCCTCTAGTGTATGAAGAAGGAACAAATTATTTCTTGAAATTAATATCAAAGTTTCAGTTTACTTTACGTCACAAAAACTAGAAATTCATGATAAGGCCTATACCTGCATTAAAAAAATACATTAGTTAACCCTAAAAACTCATCCCTTTGATATGATACGAACTCATTTGTTTATTTAACCTTGATATTATTATGTTAGGGCGGAAGTCGTGACTGGTACTGCGAAGGGTTGGAAAGGCAGGAACACAGGAAGCGGATGTGCGGCATTGCGCGCGCGCATAGCCAGCACAGGTGCGGCGCCCGCGCAGCATGATTCAACTTCAAACTTTGACGTGAAGTGAACGTAAACACGTGACTTTTTTGTTTTAGCAAGACATGCTTTGAATATATGGAAACCAGGTACTATTTAAGCTCTGCTAATATACAGAATTTCGAAGAGATCCGGTTGCTACATCTGAGGAGGCGTGTTTATACATTCAGAAGCCGTGTACACATATCATATTATTAGTCTGTAATTGTTGCTAAGTAAATCGATGATTTCAACCACATCCTAGGTAGGTAGATGAATATTTAATTCGTAATATATTCTAGAGACTCGACTTGCAACTACACTCACAGTTATTTATTCAAAGTCTACAGAGATAAAAAGATAAAACACACTTGTTATGAACACAATGAGAAAAATTGTAATACATGATAAGATAAAGAAACTACATAAGGAAAACAACGACCACATGGATGGATGGTCTATCAACACTTCCTTCAAAACAGATGATATCAACGTAAGTAGTAACATACAAGGGAATTTGACCCCTATTTACGAGAAGATACATTGAAAATCATTTGAGATGCTATGAGTTGGCGATAAGTACATAATACGTCAGGCTACCCACGATCGTGTAAGAAGGACGTAATATACCTAGCCGGTGGTGTTACATAGTGAGTCATAGCTGCGAACACGCGAATATTGCGAATCAATGTCAAGATCGTATCATTGATATAATCACCTTGAATTTTTTTAGCGAATTATGTTGGCAATACTGTTAGCGGTTATTGTTTGGTTAACACTTTCGGTTAACGATATTATTTATGGGTCCTAAGATATTATAATTGTTTTTTTTTAATTGCGAACTGACTCGGTTTCGCATGGAAAACGGTGAATTTCGAAGGTAACAGCTGTATAGTCCAAAAAAAGAA
The DNA here is from genome assembly GCA_943136025.2 of Agrotis puta. Lineage (NCBI taxonomy): Eukaryota > Metazoa > Arthropoda > Insecta > Lepidoptera > Noctuidae > Agrotis > Agrotis puta. Next base: position 14,111,783 of record OW964169.2, on the reverse strand, counting down.
CATATTGACCTTGTTCAAAGAATCCAAACACAAAAAGAACAACATCCAGATCAGTCAGAGAAGATTTTCCGTTATGTATGTGGTAATTAATTTATATGTAATCTACATAACTCTTGGTAAGAAGTATCTATATCTATCTATGTCATAAGATTACTTGCAGATTATTCCATGCTTCGTCAGGTATTTCATACGTGCCTCAAAGTCAATATTCAATCACCATATTATTAAGAAATAACGTTAAATAACTTCTCAAGCATTTCAAATGCTGCAGGGCTACTTGTTTAAAACCCTTTAAATTAACGTAAACCAACAAATTACAGTATGTTTAGTCTAAGAACCTCGATTTTCATTTTAAGCCTCGTCACGTTCCCCCAAAAATCTGACCCATTGAGGTCTATTCTAATATTCCGTCAACGAAAATACGGTGAACCCTAACTCCCTATTGGTTCTGAATTCATAAGTTCTGACAACATATCGGGAGTCGGGACAACTGTTCAATCATGTTGTCACTTATTTTTAGTTCGTATCACTAACTAATCTTATGTCTGTTAGTGATAAAGAATAAGAAACGTCCAAAACTTCGGCTGAAGCTACGGGTTTAATTCTTAGATAGTATAGTACCCCTGTTTCAATTTAATCTTCACCATATTCCCCACAGACACACAGAAAGTTGTATCAACAGTGTCATTCCTATCAGAGTTAAATTACACACGTATAAAGTTGGACACGGTTTTACTTATAGCATTCACAGTCTGTGGTTAGCGGTCAGCCTGACAGTTAGATCACCGGTCTGTGATATGCCGTAAATGTACGTAATACCTTCCTTATATGCCAGGTATATAGCAGCAATGTCTGTGCTATGGGCATATGGGATGGGACCATCTGTCTTTCTTCTCCTGTTGGGCTTTTAGGCCACTTTAGCAATGTGATAAAATTCATAAAATAGAAATTCTATTCTATTGCTCAAGCAGTAGAGTAAATATAGAACTATTTTCTCGCAATTCTTTTAGGAGTATTGCTAAAGTGGCGTTTTTAAATCCCCTGGTACAGATTGTGTTGTGGCCTGACAAATGTTTTCCTAATATTTGCTAGATATTGCACAACACTGCATCATAAATCAACTACTGTGACTGTCTCAAGTATTTTCAGCAAGTGACGATATTTAAACATATCTACATGCAGCTCATGGCAATATAAGAGACAACATAAAATTTTACTTAGCCACACCCACTACAGCCACAATAGATACAACCTTAGAAATAGTACTATAAATCATCAGCAACATAATGCTGCACTAATTCCAATTATTTGGAGCATGAACGCAGCAATCATCTTCTTTCATATATTTTTATAGTACTTTTCTAGTTCCACATAACATTTATCACTCAGTCCAGGCATGGTTTATTTAGTGTTTACCTGACGTTGTAATCATAATATCCGGTTAAAATTATCTACAACATTTACTTACTATCCGGTAACATTTCTCATCGCTTTTTTCTGCTTTTTTACATATCCACACAATCTCAGCCTACTTTCTTGTAAGTTGTCCTTCCTTATACATCAGACACATAGCCATTTACACACATACCTACCTACATATACTATAGGCACATACGACGGAACCACTTTAAATACATTTACCATAAAAAGCATGTATGATTTACATAATAACAGATTGTAGTGAGCTTATGTAATATTACGTTAAGTTACTTTAGATGGACCGGTTAAACAACTGCTTTTAATGAAGAGTAAGCAAAAAAATGTTCCCTCATATCTTTATCTAAGTATATTGTTAGCTCCATGGTTATACAAGATTATTAATTAATTAATTCATAAACAGCAAACAGCTTTAGTTCTACACAGGCCATCATGTCATCTTAGTAAGTATATTGTAATTTGTAATCCTTCTATAGCCTGAGGGATTCTGAAAACTGGATATGCAGAATCTGCAAATTATATGCAGCAAGCTTTGATTAGTAAAATTAATAATCTTCACTTGAAAAACACAAGCTGGTTTAACTAGTTTAAATTCATCAATTAATGGTTCTCTCTAAGCTTACATTTCGTCACAGGATCTGTCTAATATATCATTCTTATAAAAATATCAAACATGTAACATATTAAAAACTTTTCCTTCACATAAATATTTGCCTGCCGGGGTCGCGGGACTATCAGGTAACCGTGGTTCCAGAACATAAAGGGCTATTGAAGGACACCCTGGATTTTAGTCAGTACAAGTCTGTCAGTTCCTCCCGTGCTACCGTGGGTGGGAGGACTCATTGGATGATTTTACCACGTAAAAAAAAACACATAAATATTTCTACACTGACTAGCTGGTATTACTATTGAAGCTTGTTGTGTCTACATCAATCTGTAGGAAGCGCAACAACATTCATCTCAAACAAATTAAAACGAACACATCCGAAAAACAGAACGCCAGCACACCTCACAAAAATAAAAGAAATAAACAGGAAGATTTGTTTATTTAACTAAATAGAGAACTGCTGAACAGATTTGGATAACAAATCTCAGGAGAAAAGTTAAACATCATCCCATTTATTACGACCGGGAGAAACATAAACACCGGTGATTATTAAAATAGTCGTCGGAATTAAAAATATACAAAGATAGGGTCACTGACGGATAAATCCGAATAATGAGTTCGTCAATTAATAAATTCTACGATCTTTATATGCCAGACCCCTTTTGTGGGTCAGCGAACACATTAGGTACGTCCCAGTTGTCACAGGAGTGTTCTTGATCAAGGCAGACATAGATTTCGATTCAGCCATATAAATATTGTGAGACCTTCGTAGACATACAAGCTATTGAAAAAATCTGGGATAAGTAAAACATCCCCGAAATTGAGCGGGTAACTTCAGTCTTATCTTTTTAGAAAATGCAACAAAATTCAAAAGAATACAGTTTACGTAGCCATAATCGTTGCCCCATTCCAATAATTTCCCCGGTATTGTGGGTGCGTTTGCAAACATAGAAACACACAAACACTCAGAACATCTTAAATGATAAGGTCACCCAGTTGTAAGAAAAGGCTAAATAGGTAAACGGTACAAAACATCAGAATGTTATCAGCTTAACATAATCATTGAATATTTTATAACCAAAATAATATGCATAATAATTAGTTCAAAATGTCAAGCACGTGTTACTAAAATGTTATTCGTTTGTGTAACGTTAACTTGTTGATAGCAGACGATACGAATTTACATTTACGACTGATGCATAAATTACACTTTGATTAATTGATTATGAGTAATTAACAAATGAGCCATCAATTATAGCTGGCGACGTAAATTAAAATTCACTTAATGGAAAGGTGTTTTTTGAGGGAATCAGAGTATTTAACAATAATCCGATTCCCCGCAATAACCCTAAATCTGTGACATGTGTCACTATTTTTCACGGAATTGTTGATTGAACGAGGGACGACAAAATTATAGAGAAAAATAGTAGCAACATGATACGTCCATGTTAGAGCCCTGCCTAATGGCTGATGCTACAGTAAGTTATTATTTTTATTTTAAGTACATACCATTTTCATCTTGTGCTTCAAAATCCGCTAAGGATACATTTGTCAAATCCTCCACATACACCTGTGGATGTGTTCTGTTCAAGGAGTGTCTCCCTCCAAGGGAATGGTAACAACTTTCCTCATCGTCTGCTGCCTCCTCCGTGGAGGAGCCCTTCAAGCAGGAGTGGAAACTCCGGGAGAGGCGCCTCTCTGTACTCATCGTCACTCATGTCCCGAACCACGCACTTAGTTCTGAACTTCACCACGGTAAAAACGAGCAACTGCTCGTTATATTTCACTCACTATTTTTTTGCACTTTTCTTAACACATTTAACCTTCCACTGATTAATTGATTTCGTATATTACGTCACTTTTTGTATCGAGTTCTTCCGATTGGTCGTTTAGCGTTGAATGTTCCGTGTAAACTGCACACCTTTTTAGATAACACTGTTTATTTCACATTGACGTTTCCTTATCATTCGTTATCGCGAAGGACTCTGTAATCGTAAGGATTCAATGATCTACTAGTCGAATGGTCTACATGCAAATAAACAGCATTTAACTTTTTATAGCCTAGGCATTCACTCGTTAGAATTTCATGTCAAGGTTAGTGATTCTTTTAAGAACTGTGGGCCATGCTTGCTGTCTCCAAAAAAAGTAACTGCATTTTCGCTACCGGTATCTCAATGGGGGTTAAATAAATGTTACAAATAATTTCATTACTGTTATCTCATTATTATTTGCCTACAATTTGGGCATTTTACATCAAGAATTCACGCCAGTCACGGTTAAACGACCCTATACAATCAAAGTTCACGCCATCACTAAAGGATTGGATATGCGTGATTTCCAGTTCTCAGCACTACTGAATAACCCATCATTTTATTTTGAGAACGCATAAATAATAACTTGCAGTTCAGAGAAAGAAGAATTAATTTAAAGGGAAAGAAATCTCCTTATCTCAGCATGTTGAATCTCGGCATGTTGAGCGATTGCAACATCGAAACGTACTAAAAGCGCGTCAACCCGTAAAACACGTTACATACGGACACGCAGGAAACATGACAGTTCAACGCACTCCCCAAGAATGGGGACTATGCCACATTCGGCTAATGAATGGCAGACGAACAAAGGAGACCATCTTTGTGGCGCCGTGGACCTATTCACGTATGCCTGCGACTGTCGAGTGTGTGATGTTTCAGTTTTTAGTGTCGTAACTTTTTAATACGACCGCCTCATCGTTAACTAAAAATACAACACACCCTTTTCGTACAACCATCACCCGCAAAAACAGCGATCCGATATTTCCTCAGTACTCATAGCCCTGACCATTGCTTAAACAAAGTTAATGACGGAACCAATTGAAAAATTAACCATTAAGCTATTACAAACTAAAGACTTCATGACAATCTATCGATGTTTTAATTTAACGAGCATTATGATTTGCGAAATGATAAAGCTGGTAGTAAAATTATGTGACATAACGGATTATTACGTATCAAATCATAGTCTCAAAAATTGGAGTTGACCGAGTTATTCAAAAATGACTTGCATACTGAGAAACATTGCAAAATGTTTCAACCTTAACAAAACTGACAACAAATAATCATATAACCCGGAATCAATGTTAATGTAATTAGAATTGAAAACACAATAGCAGAATAAGATCTGTCATGCAAGTTGCAGTAACATATCGGAACTGAATATCGAATGATACTGCGCTCTCAGTAGGATTATGTTTACGCAAGAATCCGGACGTGATTGTACAAAAAGTGAAAAAAATGTACATGACAAAACTTGCACGAACGCACTGCAGTACTTAGGCGTGTGGGAGCTACACAACAATTAGTGAAACAAAATGTTAAAACCTGAATCGAGGAAGAGACTGTTACGACTGATTTTAATTAACACTGGATTGTGGCAAGTTGATGCGTTGACAAAAACAGTGAAATCTTCAACGACCTATTGTCTCAGTGGAAAGTTCTGCGTGGGACCGACGACTTCAATCTTGCTGCCGAGAAAATTACGGAATCAAGCAGTGAACTTTCATGAGTATCTGTTTGATGTAGAAACAATTGGTGTTCTTCTGCTTTCACACTTATTTCGTACATTAAATAAACACAACTTCACGCCGCAGTCGTTTATTATAAACAAGAGCACGTGGCTATTTTCGCTGATCGGCCCTCGCTAAGGGCCTCCCTGTTGTGAACAATGCCACCAATTTCCCATTGTTCTGAAGGTCGTCTCAAGGTGCCAGACCACCTGGAACGACTCGATATATTATTTAATATCATTATAGTAATATTCCCATTCTTAGATTAAACAATGGAAGTTCCAATTCCGAAGTTATGAGAAAAACGTATTTTGGATTTTAATATAAAGACGCCGAGTAATGATTCGTAAATTAGATCATTAAAGACCAATTTACTAAAAGCAAAAATAGACTCTAAAAACAGAAATCCATTTGGCATAGTGCAGTTAATCAAGCCTAGCGTAACCGTAACACAGAGTCGGTACAATAATGGAAACGCGCGTGAGGACGAGGACTGGCACGGAGCCAATATTTTCCGTACGAAACTGAGATTTTCCCAAGATAAAGTACGCCAGGGCTCCGACCAGTGGCCTCAACATCGCGTGTGCCACCTAAATCATTTTCAGATTATCAACACGAGAACGCCAACCAGGATAAATCATAATGCCAACACTAAAATTATATATTTAAGTATGTCATAAACGACAACCTTGCCATACTCATAATCCAGATTAAGAAACCTTTGCTTTGATAGCTCGAATGTTTTCGATGTTGACCTTTCTCCGAGATTTCGATCCGAGCAGTATGCGATAAGATTATAACAACTGCTGATGTTTTATTTTCAGGAGTTATAATTTAAGAAACGGAATAACAAGTCTCGCATGAATAACACAAAAATAGAGTGGGTTAATCCTCTAAGTGAGACCTGTTAAGACTCCATTCTTATAGAGCTGGTTATAAATAGTGATGGAGCAAATAAAATGCATCCGCTGACGACAATCGTTGACATGTTAACTAATGATGGGTCAGGTATAAATCATGTTTATAATAGCGAGTCAACGCGAAGATGGTCGGAGGAAACGGTCGATTTGCGACGGATATGGCGATTGGAGCAAGTAGAGCGGCGTACGCGCGGTGAACTCGTGAACTGACTTATTAATCTCGCTCATTATGTCGGCCACACTACAATGCCGTCATTGTCCCACTCGCTACTGTCTGCTAATCATTGAATAGTTCACATTTTTTCTGATATTTATTTTGTTTGGCATCGTATGTGTTTGAGTACTAAACATGTGTTTTGTTCTTGTGTTGAAAAGCAATATACATTTATGATGCAAAGACAAGTTCGCAATCCACATTGTGTTTTGTCTTTAGCTTATTGGGTATGGGGACCAAGTGCAAAGTTGAAGGTTGTTTCTCCTTTAGAACATACATATTAGGGTTACTACCTCTGAGGGAGACATTATTCATAATAATGTATTTGTTATGGTTCAGAAGTGATTCATATCGAAGCGTCTCATATTACATACTAAGTGGACGATGCACTAAACTCAACTTCTTTACGACAAAGGCGTGTATAACCTTGTATGTCAGCCATGATACTCGTAGCTACCATATTTTCATCACCTTTATTGTCGATTAGCTTAAATGTATTCCTTTCAACTTTCTGGGAAACTATACGAAGAACGAATACTAATATAAATGCTAATTAAACTGTTGAAGCTATGCAATAAATAACGACGCTGTTTAATCACACGAAGAACATCACCACTAAAATAGAATTTACCCAGAAATAAATTTACACGTCACAATCGTGTTGAGAAACTTCAAACACAACACAGCACTGGGATCCGTACGCGGACTGGTTAGGTTATGGGCCTAATCCACATACACATGGAATCGCCCGATTTTCGAACTACAACGTAATTATAGAGTAGCACAGAACGCCGCGTGACTGTCTCCATTGACAGATAGCAACATACTGAGTGAACCTAGCGGCGACTCGGTGAGGCGCGAAGACAAGCAAGAGCGGCGCGCGCGCACGCCGCAGCCCTCCGCTACCAACCGTTTATTTACTATTCACAGTTTAAAATTCGAACGTGCTCTAATAATGAACATGGCGCAGATAGATCGAGTATACCTCAAGGTACAACTATAGGTCCAAATGTGTATGTCTTCATAGAACCAAAATGCATTGAAACAACACCAGCAATACATTAATGGATGTTGTTCTACTAGATGATTGTATGAAATGTAATGTTCTACTAATTGAATTACTGAAACATAACAGAACAAAAGAGATTATAATGCAAATGACGTTAATAGAAAAAGCTTATGGAAACCGGATCAATAATACTTGGTAGGCACATTATCAGCTGACAGCGTTAAGGATGAATTTTTCGATGCTCTATAATAGTTCAGTTCAGTTTTGTATTAATTTTGTATTTTTACATTTCTATATGTATTTGTACAATAAAATACTTCTAACTTCTTGGTAGGTATTGTGGATAAAATTGAAAGTGAAAGTCAGATCGTAGCCTCTCACAAAATCCACTCAAGAAACCTGCTAAAAGTTTGGAACACTTTTACTCTTATGAGAAAGAAAATGGCAGGTAGCCGGGGTTGAGGTGCAAGGTACATGTACCCCGGGGGCAAGGAACTGTAAAGGGTGAGTTGCGCCAGCGCACTTGTGTAATTATTTTAAGCCCGCTAGACGAGGACGGGTAAACAGAAAGACCGACTGGAATGTCGGCCGCATATTTAAGGAGGGCTTCCACACTGTCATAGAAAGAAGACAGGAGCAAGACAATACACACTCTATACACACACACACATGCATATCTCTGTATGTTTAACTTGAACATTAATCAAATGAAACTAGACACCAAGTTTATCAGCGTTTTGTTTAAGTAAACATGATTATTCTTCCACCAACGCCGCATGTACGTACTCTTGCTCACATTTCAGCTTCTTCAGCTGACATTCCTTAGATACGAGTATCTTATGATGATCTTTGCTATTCACAAACAAAGGAAGCGAGTTTATAATATTTATCTAAATCATCAATTTCTCATTAAACTGGGGAGGTACAACTACTAAACAACCATGATATACTTTGCTATAATACAGTTAATCCTCCATCACTACTACACAGGGCAACCCCGTGGCAGCAGGTGGTACGCCCACCGTCTCACACCGGTTCACCTTTAGTCCATTTTTATTTGCCGGAATATTTCCTAGAAATAATAACAATATTTTTAATTGAAGGGCTCGTGACTGTACTCTGTAACGTAAAAACGTTGAACCTTGTTGTCATATTACGTAAGTCGATGCATGCAAAAGCATAAAAGATAAAAGTTATTCAATTATACATAATAATTATACAATTATTATATCATCTTCCTAAATATTGACATCACAACCTACGCTAACATCACTGAAATGTATCGACATTTTCGATAAAGCTGTTTACCCAACTAGGTATTTACATTTTTCATCCATATAGATAAATAACTATCGGGAGTACAGGATAAAACAATTTATAATTCCAATTTGAAACCACTGATAATCCGGCAAACCAAACAATTATTGCATAACTAATTTTATAGCATTTTCCTCAAATTCTAATTTTGTTCTGAAAGTAATCTGATTTTCCAATAAATTACATTTGTATTTAAGTACATACAACTATATTACCCATGGTAAAATTGAAAATAGTCTGAACGGTGAGGTAAATCAGCTAAATATCAACACTTCGTCAAAATGTTCCGCCATTTGAACAACGAAGTTAGTTCCACTTCACAAGGTAAGAAACGCTCCAATGAACATGCCAATACTGCCCACAACTAAAGATTTACCATCAGAAATCACGTGCTATAAGAATTTAAAGATCTCAATTGTCAGTCGTGATAGGACGCAAATCCAGTAACTTTTCCCAGTAATTCACAACACGCACACGATACTCGTAATAAGCAGCCGTTATACTGCACTTATTTTAATTCCTCGATCAGTATGTGCATAAAAGTAAAAAGCAATTTTTTCCCATGGCAACACTTTGAGGTATGTCAGAAGCTCAAGACGGCCTTGAGTACAAAACAATGTTACGCTTACTATACATCTTGTATCGGTGGTTCATGGACACGCGATATCTCGTCGAGTCGTCGTGTGAGATACATGCGAGATGCACTCGATAAAAATAAACGGTAACATTTATCATGGACGCAGGTGCGGGTAGCTTTAAAAGGTTCATGTTTTGACAGAAGCTTTAGTGTAATAGGAAAAGGTGCAGTTTGCAGCTCACGGATAAGATGCCTACGTGCTGGACAGCACATCACCAGGAGCTAGATAGATCCTACCTATTAGATCTTAACTTTTATGAAAGATATTAATCACCCAATATTACAAAAAAAAATTTCAACATAAGTATTAAGTCGCCATCACAACTTTTGAGTCATAAAAACAAATCATTGAAGTATTTTTTCATACGTTTTTTTTGTATTCTCAATGTCATTCCTACTATGTTGTTTACCGAGCAACTCTTGCAAGTATATCGTCTGTCAGTCCATTCTGTCGGTTCCATATTTTAGATAGGCATACAATTGTCGAACATTAACAGTTATCTTATGTTGATCGTTACAATCACGAATCCTAATGGATGCTAAGACCAGCTTACCGATGCTGCGTAGGCACATGTTTGGGCGGAGGTGGGCGGTTGAACTTGGCACGCCGGCAACTCTTGCGCAACCGATACAAGCCCTTCTATATTCAATGACAACTCGAAAAGGATCGCATTTGTCCGTTTTACAAATAAACATCCATTTGTTGAATACAAAACTATTATTGGATGGATGAATATACCTGTTTGAGTACCTGCAAAAGGTTATTTTCCGATTGCAATTCAATTCTATTTTGCAACAATTATATTGTTAATTCAATTAAATTAAATTGCTGCTTTGTATATACATTAATACCTTCAGGTGCTCATTAGATTATATTGAGTAAATAAAGCAATATACACAATATACAAACAATATACAATATACTATAAACTAACTGCAAATAGAAATGTTCAATCACAAATACTAAGTGATTAACACCGAGCAAAACACATGGCGCGTAGCATAAAATCAATTATTAAATTAAACTGTTTAATGGAAAACTGGATCAATGAAGAAGCCAGTTAGTTGCAAGGAAAGCGCAAAAAGTGGAATAAATAACAAACTTTCGTTAGAGAGAAGTGTGCCAATAGAATGCCGAGGCAGTGTGCGTGCGCGCAGACAAACGCCCGACGAAGCCACAGCCGTGCAAATGTACTGAATAACTGCATGCGTAAATACTTCAGCAAACGTAAGTGAAACTGATGCGTTCCAGACACAAATACAGAATAATCGTGTAAATAATTAAACGAGTGTGAAAAGCGAACGCGATGCAGCGGAATTACTATTAAGAAATTGGAACACGAAATTATATTAGGATACTAAATCTCAAAATAACACATACAGCTTTAAGCCTGCACTCGTTCCTGTGATTAAAAAATTAAATGCATAAAATAATACAACGCCTTACACCAACATGTATGAATAAGAATATACGCTAGACGAGTCAATCAGGGTAGTAGGGTAAAAAGAATGCAGCCGCCTTACAAATGCTCAATGGAAGAGATTAAGCACGCACGCCGAACGCCGGCGACGCATTACCGTTGCATTACATACCTACCCAACTACTGTCTATGTGTTTACACTGACATACATACATACATATAATAATGAGATCATCCTTATTGCTAAGGGGAAAATTTTACATAAACATTGATGTTTAAAAATGTTGGACGAATAACGATATGATCTGAACACTATGTTTAAATAGTTTGCCTCGCTCTTTCAATGCAGTATTTTTGACAAAAGAAGGTATTCTATTGTCGACATGTCGTGAACTATCGTCGTCATGAGACTATCTATACAATAAATGTGACAAGTCAAACATAGCTAATATATAAAACATAATATTTACAATTCAAACCGAAAACACCAGTAATAATGACGCACAATTCTATAAGAAGTGTATCGCGCACCATTTCTATGCTGATTGCAGTTAACATTTCCGCATCCGGCACGAGCCGAACAACGCGTTTGGGTTCAGATAAAAGCTTGTAAAGCTTGGAACATATTTAGGTGACGCCTGGCTCGGTAAACAGTGTCAGCTATAAACTGTTGTTTGGACTCACGCCAGCATTGATCCCGATCGACTACTCTCAGAATCGATGAAACTGTATCTGACTCTGCAATGATATTGAAACATTCGTGTATCGCATCGCGCCTCTTAATTTAGACGGCCTTACGCTGGATAAATAGCTCAATGAGATAGACTCGACTGGAATGAACGATTCCCACAGAATGCAGAATGGTATAGTACTGCCCCAGGCCCCTATTAACAAAGTAGACTAAAACAATTAAGAAAGTGTCACAAAGTCACAAGACGATCTAGCGGATGTAGCCAGTGTATCCATTAATGAGAACGATTCTTATGTAATAACACATTAAGAATTAAGGAAGTCTCACTTACTCTTATGTACTTACTCGTAAACTTACATTTACTAAACTCATTAAAGGAATCAAACAAAGAATAAACGCACGTGAAGATAATGAAATGCAGCACCACCTACCCAGGTTTTCAAATAAGCTTAAAGCTTCGCAGCTTAGTGTAATGTAGCGATTCCTAAAGTGGCTTCCGCCCTTCCGCGTAACCTAGGGGTTCTGTGAGTCACCGGTTTCCGCGAAATTATTAATAACGCTGTTTCTATCTGACTTGTCTTTTGATATGGGGTTCCATAAAATAAAAGGTATTTGATGGGTTTTCTTAAAAGTTTAGGAACCCCTGTTTTAGTTAACACGAACGAACTACTCAGTTGCATCTTTTGTAATCTAGTATTATCGTATAGGAGAATTGTCAATTCGCATAATGTTCTATCAAGAGAGTTTCGCAGAAATAACCACGCTTAGTTACAGAGCAATGTACTAATGACCGAGGATACGCGCGAGGTGGCGCGTTCAGAATTTTAAAATAAACAAGCAATTATGTTGTACAAAGCGTAAAGTGTACATTTATCAAGATTTCCTCTGACAGGAAGAGCTCAGCAATTATATTAGGATTAGTTTAGGCTCTAAATGAATCCGGTATTCGTTGAATATGGAATTAGTTTATTTGAAATAACACTCACTCTTTAGATGGATCAGTTTTCATTCCATCAGGTGATCTAAGACTACGTGTGAATCATATACGAGTTGACATTCTAATTATAATTTGGCTAAAACTATAGGCTGTTGATATTAGATTTATTCATAAGATTATTTATTAATGACCTCCAACACAATCGTGAGAAATGATTACGACAAATTGTGGAATCTGGTATGCTATTATTGAACGAGTGCATTTATTTCTTCCAATATTTTGATACCATTGTGGGAAAATTAAACATACATTTAAATTCAATGATATTTAATTTTCACGTGTGTGTGTGTGAATTCAGGTTCTGAGATTTATGACTGGCATTTCAAATATTATAATCTACTGCACGTCAAGACTCAAGATTGCGCCAGAGCAGCAAATTTGTATTTACGTTCTAAACATAACTCGGATGAAACCATTCTGCTGGCAACGTGATGATTACACCAGCTCGTATATAGTAATATTACTAACGGAATGCCCGCAGGACATCAATAACATATTATTAGATGTAGTTGCCTTTAACACTGTGTCTTGATACATTTTAACGTTGGTATGTGCTCGTCTGTCTTGTCTATTGCATGTGTTGTAACATTTTTAACACAATTTCTGAAGCACGAGTATTTAAACATAGACGCAATATTGCAAGTTGTCAGCGTTTTCACAGATTTCGGTAAGTCAAAGAATTTCACCTTAAAGTGGCACATGGGTAAGTAGTCCGACAAGTTCCACATGCGGTCATAAAGTGCGACTCGAGTCCCGTAATTGACAGACCTTAGTGAGCTACAAGAACACACGCCCATACAATGTAAGATTTCTCTACATTTACAATCCACTCACTAACTTAATAAGATCAAAGAAATCTTTGTGTAAGTGTACCTTCACGTAATAGGCTTTAAGTGCATTCGAAATTTTCATAAAAGTGAAAGCTCTTGTATAACCGTTACAAGAACAGTATGCCGTAAAAACTCTGAAATAATACAAAGTTATTATAATTTTATGTAGATTATTTCCATGTTTCCCACGTAATTACAAGAATTACTCTCATTATAGAGCGTTCCCAAACAAGATTGAATTCGTGACTATCACTAAACGTGTATACGAAATTTCTATAAGACATGGCACGTTTTGTGCCGTTTCCTACTTGTACAATCGTTGTAAAATAGGCCCTATGTAGTAAACTACCAAATATCGACTTGCTAAAGAAGTTAACAATAGTTTACGGTAAACTGGTAATTAAGAATAATTACACGTCGGTGGAGTAAAGGCGTTTAGAAAACATGATACTTTAGTATGAGCTAGCACAGTTGCAGTTCAGTAGCAAATCACTATGGAAAGCGAATATAAAGTACTCGACACTTTCCCTCGCCGGCTGATGTCAGTAAACATTAGCGTTAAGGGTACTATCAATATTTATCAACGGACTCCAGCGTATTCGACATGTTCTCGATTCACATCATTTTATTACTCACAAATCAAACGCTAACGAAAATAAATCTCCACTTTCTAGCTGTAAAATCTAAAACTGTTTGCAGTCATCATGTTAACAAAGAATACAATAAAAATTCAAGATTGATTTAAGACTTGGCTTGGGTTAATCCAGAAAGAATATACTGCTGATGTGCGGATGCGCAATCCAATTTTTTTTTAAGTAACTGAATACATTACATATTAATAATAAGTATGATCGACAAAAGACAGGAACAGAAAAAAAACTAAGAATATATTATCCAATATTTTTCCACCTATTATTATTCTATTCATAGCCTTAAAAACCTAATAATTCAAGGATAAAGCGATGATATTGGCCAGTAGTGGTCTGCCTGACACCATGAGTGTGCGTCAATTTCCGGCGTATACGCAGGTGCCGGAACTGCGGGGGAATGACCGAGATCCTATCTGACAACTGACCACTTAAGACTGCTGCGAAAATTTACAACAAGTACCGTTCGTTGCCACACTTTTAAGGGAAAGATGTTAAGATTCTAATGCTTTTATGAGCTTAGCAATCGCTCTACATACAATTTTTAATTGCTTCTTACTTCCGGAGACCAAGAAACGGTGTTTCCTTCCAAGCTATTCTTCTGAACGTTTTTGATTTCTGTCTTGTCCTTAACATTGCAGCTTTATTCTGCGTAAGTAATCAGACACTTGATCAGAACTTGGTAATCATTGATCATGATTGGCAAGCTCGGGTTACCAACACACTTCATTAGACATCAAACCCAGTGCAATGACTTCTACGTAAGTGAATTCCCCGTACTTTTATAACATATGTAATAGTTGTGGAATCCAAGCATGTGTTGCACGAGATAACAGCAGGATAGTAACGTATCGTTATCGGCCTATTTAAATATATATGTGATAGGACCATATAACGATAAAACGTTTAGATTGTTATAAACTCTCATACAACTTTACGTTGTAACGCCTACCCTTAAATCTAAAGAAAGCTTCTATCGTAATCAACTTGAGTTATATTTATTGGCCTTAAATGCTCCCCAAAAATCCAGGATTATCCCTCAAATGCGTGTTCTCACGGCATGTTATCGGCTTCTCGGGGAATTCGGTTCAGTGACGATAAGCACGCACTTATCTGTCGCCGGAGAACATGGCACCGATTTATAAGCTGGTGGTGATACGCTAGGGGACTCTTTAGTAAAAACACTATTCACTTTTTCAATAAAATCTGTATTACGTGATCGCTTTGCCTAAAGTTTATATGGAGCTTTTATCTTCCGTACACAAACGATTAAGGATTCCAGCGGTGAATTACGAAATTTTATTTGTAAGCGGGCTCCGTAAAATATTTTTTTTTGGCAAACAGCGATCCTCAAAATAAAGTTCTATTATGAAAACAGCAATTAAAATTCCATCGCATGTGCACAGGCCCGAATCGGATTCTCTTTGCATTCAACGTTGATGCACGGTGTGGGTAAAAGACGTGGTACGATTGACAAAACAGCCCATTGGACTATTATGAATCGTTTACCTGTATGCCTGTATCGCGAACACATAACTTTATATTCTGTCGATGTTTGCAACCTCCTGCAGCCGCATGACAACACATGCATTTGATTTGCAGTATGTAATTGCGTTGATTACTCAAAAGGAGCTGTGCTTTATTAAGGAACGAGTAGCAATAAACTATAAATAGCACGGCGATGGCGACGGTACAGCGGTGCAAGCTGAACTTAACATTCTACTAATCAAGTGCAGCTACGATGGCGTACTTGAGAACAAAACAACGTGTTATTGTTGTTCTAAGAACAAACCCGAGTAAGAAGGTCCATTATTACCACGAGGAGGGACGAGAACAATACGTGGCGAGGCAGGTAGCGGGATACGGGCCCCAAGACGTACGAACAACACACGACATGTGCAAGCATGATTTTAGAACACCCGGCACGACAGATGCTTCCTTACTCTTTGAATCACCGTTCAAATATTCGCCAAAATTAAACTCTACATTCCAACATTTCCAACTGATCAATAGAGAAACCGAAAGTTATTACAAGATATTTTTTATCAAATGACAGTTGTTATTACGTGAAGATCAAAACACGAATACTTTTGTTAAAAATATTGGATACCAAATCGTTCGTGTGCATCTAAACTTTTCTTCATTGATAGTAATCGAACCGCGAAGTGCCGGCGCTCAGTGACTCAGACACGCTACTAGATCAGAAGATTTAACAAAATATCTTCAATATTTTGAAAACCGATTTGTTAACTAGTTCCCTGGACTAGAACTAATTCATTTCTAAACGTGAAGGTAGTTATCAAATTTATACGGTCATAACGAGTAATCAT
Organism: Agrotis puta; assembly: GCA_943136025.2. Taxonomy (NCBI): domain Eukaryota; kingdom Metazoa; phylum Arthropoda; class Insecta; order Lepidoptera; family Noctuidae; genus Agrotis; species Agrotis puta. The sequence goes on along the minus strand of OW964169.2, from coordinate 14,095,185 downwards.
AGAGTGATTTTTTTTTTTTTTTGCGTGGTAAAATCATCAAATGAGTCCTCCCACCCAGGGCAGGGCGGGAGGGACTGTCAGACTTGTACTGACTAAAATCCACGGTGTCCTTCACTAGCCCTTTACGTGCCGGGGTCACGGTAATCCCTTGGTCCCGCGACCAATCATAGAGTGATAGAGGAAATTTAACGATGAGGCGAAAAGTTAAAAACAAACTGAAATGAATTGATGATCGCAATGTTGCTCCAATAGCCAAAATACCAAATAGAGGAAAGTTATAAGTTGTAAAGCTAACTTTAGCAAAGTTTGACTGTGAGACCAAACTTTCAAAGGTATCCTTATCAGAGCAGGTAAATTGACGGCAGCTTTGTGTTGGAAACCCATCGTGACCGTCCGTCTCTATTGTTTTTGTACAACCTGTCTCCATATACAACAGATGACAAGTGTTGTTACAGAAAGAGACAAATTCTTCCATAAATATAACGTTGACACGCTAATTAAACGCGTTGCATCTATGTATGTAGATGTCAACGCAAAGGGTGACTGTTGTGACCGCCACACTCTGGCTATATTTAGGCTCCACTTACACTGTACGGCCCAACGACGTGTGATACGATGCCTGGGCCACTGGAGGCAATCAATATACTGAGTGATTAATTAATTTATTACAGAACACTGCCCTACAGGGCCACTGTCAACGTATCGGCTGACCTTATAATTTATGAAACCTGACATTTTATAAATGAAGATTTATTTGCAAGGAATGCTAGACGATCCGTCAGCCGCTTTCGAAAACGTAAGCTGCGTAAAGTTCAGAGTGGTTTCGAATCTGTTATCGCTGTTATATAAGTTTAGTAAACTTGACTGGTTAGTGTTGAAAGTTGCATGTAGTCATTCGATGGATCATTGAGGTAAAATTAAGTTAGCAATAATACACTACACAGATACAGCTGACATACAAACTGTTGGAAAATGGTCACTGAACAAAACCACGACGTGTAACACTTGACAAAAGCACGTAATGATTCCACAAAACAAGCACAATGGTATTATGGTACGGAGGTTCATTGGGAGCAGACCGCAGAGTTCCTGCGCATTGTGGCCGCGGCACACTGAGTGACCGGACACAACAGTGTAGACGCACCTCACACAATGTCGTACAACGAGGCGCGACGTGCGCGCGACACGGACCGATGCCAACTGTTTACCAACGGGCCAACGCGCGCTCGGTGTGCACCCACCACTACCAGGGCTGTCACGTGACCAAACGAGGATATTGTTGTTTGTTTACTTTAACCATACGGTTTAAATCGGCGCTTTAATGGCATTTGTAGCGGAAACTAAAACGATCAAAATGAATCATTATTTTAAAGGAAACTTATAGTTTTATTAATCATCATTATTACATTTTTATTTAACCGCAAATGGAAAATATGCCCTATTCCCAAATGAAAAATGTCTGCACTTGTAAGCAACCCTATTTAAATAAATTGAACGAGTTTATTTAACAAAAAACTTGGTCATAGACGATAAGTATTATCATACGAGTTGGAACTTCGAAGTTTGCGTTATCTTTCCTAGTTGTTCATACAACTATAATATTTTCTATAATAGACACAATATTAATATTATCAACATCACATAATAAATATATGTATTATATCGCTGCGGTCTACGTAAACCGTTGTAAGGTCATTTACATAAGCTAATAAAACTAGTGTCGGCTTACTGGACGCTCTTGATATAAACAGCTTACATCTGTAACAACCTAGCTTAGCACTACAAACAGCTGTTCTATTTTTAAAATGAGACTCTTTTTTAATCCACACTTCACATTTTGCAGCTTACGAGATATGCTAGTATGCACCAGCCTTAATGCAAAGTTTCGGTACCTACTCGGCGAGTGAGCTTTAGCCCGTGGTGTGCACAAGTTTTTAATTATGGAACATGCGATGCTTGACACACTTTCGTACAAAATTAAAGCACTTTTATTTATTACTTTTGAAATTAAATACGTTTCACTGGAACTGTAGTTAAACAACCCATCAGATATGTTAAACATGGTTCGAAGTAATAATACACGTGTCCAAAGGGAGCGAGCAGTGCAAGGAAACACGAACTGTGTGAATGAACGTGTCATTTACTTATACATAATTGAAACTTCACTTACACAAATTGACACTGATAGAACCGAAACGGGGTCGCCACGAACTCGTAACAACGATAATTTGACGGCAGTTTTCTTTTAGTCTCGTTTGCACAGCGATACGATACGACAGAACGCGTGGAGTCCATCGTATGTTAATATCGATAGGACAGCCGACATGTGTTCAGCGCAGTAGCCCCTTATCTGCATGCAATAATTGAGCAATACATTGCAGATAGCAGCTAAAGCAGGCCCATTACGAAATATTTAATGAAGATTTAATTTCATACATAACAGTTATCTTAATTAACACAAGAACGTAAATTATCATACATTCTGAGTAATTAATGTTTTGTTTAAAATACGAATATTTATAACTATCGCCGGAAGAAATAAGTAAACATAAATCTTGGGCTAAAATTAGCGCCCAAACACTGAAAGCCGGGCTTTGTGCCGTGAGTACAACACGAAAAAAGAAAATTATTACATTAACAGGGCAGTAGAACAGCAGTCTGTACATCGGTAAGGACCGAGACCATTAAGGCACGTTTTCAGAGTATCTTACGAGTTTTCACGCACGCACTTAAGCACGTCCAAAGATAAGAAATAATAAATAAATCGTGATAAGAACGACTTAATCTGGCTTTAATTTAAAGCTTAATTCAGAAGGTGAGGAGTTTCATCACATTCACAATTCAATGTACAATTTGAAAACAAAATTATATCATGATGATCATGTCATGATGGCAGCACGCCACATCACTTTTTCAGGTTGTTACATTTTTACTAAATACTTTTACATGCATGATTACCCCTATAATTGCAGTCACATATTTTAAGTAGAAAAATAATCAGCGTAAGTGTTACAGGAATGCTTCGCTTGGCTAAAAACGAATGCTGTTGTGAAAATTTCAAAATATTCAGCATATGAGCTCGGTACACAGTCTGTGTCCCAATTTGTATGCGTAAAATGGCACATCTGCATTGCCGTCGAATGTGAGAATAATATTTTTGGCACAGGAGTTTTAAAATCGGGCCAAATTGCCATGATGCCGAACTATTGGTTTTGACGTGAAAGAAAAAGGTCTGATTAGCATTTTCTTGATGAGAGTTGTGGCTAAAATTATGAAAAATAAAAAAATTATTGAGCGGTGTGACTGGTTTACTGATTGGCGTCAGACAATAAAGAATATTTTATTTATGGGAATTAATGGTCAATTAAATTGACCAAACAGCCATTTTCATCAACTCGATGTTTTCCAAAACCCATAACGTCAATGGATATGTACTTGTTTTACTCAGAACCATTAAACGATCCGTCCAAAATGCTTATTTGTATCTAAATTCTCCATGTAAATGTTAGTTTTAGTACAAACTGTTCCAAGACTCTCACACTTCTTATGCGTACAGAATCGTTAATGTGCGTGCACTACGAGTATATATAGAGAAAATTTTAAATATCGACTGTATAACAATTCTAGGAAAAAATGTACGGAGCCAGAGCCGACCACGAGAGTTTAACATTCTGCTATGTGCCTCGCATAATTAATACGTATTATTTAAAAGAAATTCTGCGCTGACAGTGGAGGTGAATTCTTTTGAATGAATAACTTAGAAAAACGCAACTTTGAAACAGGTTCTTATACTCATAATCCATAGTTTTAAAAAACAAAATGTAAAAGAGTAGGGGAACAGTGTATAAGACGGGGACGCGAGGTATGATGGGAAATCACACACTTAAGGCAAACGTAACACAATACTAACGTAGCGCAAGTGCCAACAGGAAATAAAGTCCTGATGGCGTTTGCGCCACGTTAGTATTGTGTTAAGTGTGCCTAAAGAGTGTATGTCCCCATTATACCTCGCATACCCGTCTTATATACTGTTCCCCTATTTATTCTAAGTCACATTATAAGCCAGTCAAGTCCGCAACTATGCAGATTGTCTCGATCAAACATAATACCGTTCGGAACGGTGCTAACAAATTGTCAGAGGCAGGCCATCATGACATAATCACAACAGGTTTATAAATCAGTACAGAATAACAGTGGCTGTTGATTAACTCGCCTGATTCAATAACGGTGGGAGGGTGACGACAAGGTACAAACACGCCTGCTATCAACATAGGATACAAAAATAACTTTGTAAACATCCTTGGGATTGGTGTCAGATGAAGAAAGGGTTAAGGTGCACCGGATATTTGTAGACAAAAGTGGATGGATCGAATCATCAGATGCGTTATTATTATTTTTCAAAGATATACCAAAGCTAGAAAAAGAGAAAATACTAGAGATGGCTGATACAAAACAACGGATGAAAAACATAACCCTCTTTTGTTGCAGTCGGGTAACAATAAATAATTATGCTGTGCTGAATAGGGTATTTTACTGTATGAATAAATTGATAATCTATTTAGTCCGTCAAATAGAGAATTCAAAAATAATTTAAACGTTTTTTTTGTTGTTTAAATCAATTACTATTTACAAAGATAAAATTCTTCGAAATTCGGGAGTGGGCGGCTTGTGACGTCATAAAGCCTGTAAAATTATACCGACCAAGTGACGTTTTATGACTTTTAGAAGCGTTTTATCTTCGTCAATTTTGGTTTAAGTAACAAAAAAAAAACATGGGTCTAATATTCTTTGACAATCTTTCTTTCGGACCAATTATTATTTTTGAGTAAAATAGCCTATTCAAATAAAACGAAGGTCGCAAAATTCACGATTATGGGTTAGATTGAGTTCAATCTAATAGAGAAATATCCATGCATGCCCCCAGCCATGCGAGAGTAAAGTCGTAAATATACAGGGTGTCCCAAAACTCAACGTCAAGCCGAAACGGGGTGACAGGATTGATCATAACCATCACGAGAAAAATCTGAAAAAAAATCTATCCCATGCAGTTTGTAAATTATGGGCATTTTAAGAAAAACCTAGAAATTTGATCAAACTGTACCATTTTTCGGTTATTGTGGTTATTCTTTTTTATTTTTGTTCATTTGAACTTTGGAAACGTAATCCTAAATAACATTTCTAGAATCCCAATAAAAAATAATGACACAATTGCCTCAAGTTTCCGAGAATTGAGACTATTTGTTAAACTACGAATTTAAAATTTTCAAGATTCGTCGACTTTGACAGGCCCTCCTATAAAAAAAATGTACTAGAGTGCCTTGGCAAGTGGCATTAAAAGTTGGCGCATTTAATCAGAATTCTAAAATGGTACAATACTTGTTAGTTCCATACAATAGAAAAGAGTAAAAAAATTAAAACCTCAAGTAACCCGATTTTTGCTATCACATTTTACTCAGTTAAAATGTTTTTAATTCGCACAAGCTCTAGGTAGGTTCTTAATTTTAAGACAAAATGATGAGAGAGATGGATAATGGGTATGGGTACGCATTTCGCAGTGCAAGTAAGAGATTTCCTTGACCAGGAATATCCGGGAAGGTGGATTGGACGTTCAGGCACTATCTTGTGGCCCGCCCGTTCACCAGATTTAAATCCCCTGGATTTTTTCTATTGGGGAGTTCTCAAAGAAAAAGTTTACTCAAAGCCCATTGATCACGTAGCCGACCTACGTGAACGCATTTCTCAAGCAGCTGAGGCGATCAACTCTCGAAGATATGCCCGACTTATAAGTAGATCTTTTTTAAGAAGATGTAGGGCTTGTATTGAGGCTGATGGTAAACAATTTGAACATTTATTGTAATAAAAATGTTTTTTCTCTATCTGACTTTTAGTCCAACAAACCTAATTATTTTACTAACTTTTTTTCACTTTGGTAAAAGTGGCGTCACTATCTGTCTCGCTCACTCATGACAAACATACCCATTATCCATCTCTCTCATCATTCTGTCTTAAAATTAAGAACCTACCTACAGCTTGTGCGAATTAAAAACATTTTAACTGAGTAAAATGTGATAGCAAAAATCGGGTTACTTGAGGTTTTAATTTTTTTACTCTTTTCTATTGTATGGAACTAACAAGTATTGTACCATTTTAGAATTCTGATTAAATGCGCCAACTTTTAATGCCACTTGCCAAGGCACTCTAGTACATTTTTTTTATAGGAGGGCCTGTCAAAGTCGACGAATCTAGAAAATTTTAAATTCGTAGTTTAACAAATAGTCTCAATTCTCGGAAACTTGAGGCAATTGTGTCATTATTTTTTATTGGGATTCTAGAAATGTTATTTAGGATTACGTTTCCAAAGTTCAAATGAACAAAAATAAAAAAGAATAACCACAATAACCGAAAAATGGTACAGTTTGATCACATTTCTAGGTTTTTCTTAAAATGCCCATAATTTTCAAACTGCACGGGATAGATTTTTTTTCAGATTTTTCTCGTGATGGTTATGATCAATCCTGTCACCCCGTTTCGGCTTGACGTTGAGTTTTGGGACACCCTGTATACATATATGTCTCGCACAAATATGTCACCGAAGAAATTGACATAGGCGACTGATTGTGCGACAGTACAAGCCTTCATCAAGGTCCATTAAGGCGAATCTGCGAGCATGCAGGATTTCCACAGAACCAATTTCGCACGTCAACCAGATATCTTGTTTGCGGTCCAAGTTGGCACCGGTCACGTCAGCTTGAAAGCCTGGACAGCCGAGCGTGTAACCCTAAGCTGCTCTTGTTTTCACAGTCATCCGGTGGACTCGCCAGGCTGGACTAACGCGACACACGATACAAAAGAGCTTTAATTACACCAGTAAATTACTGCACTTTATTGCATCCGTTATACAATATATTCTCTTTTATTAACAGCGCCATTAAATTATCATTTTTAAAGTGGTCTTGCATTAAATTCTCAACAAACTTAATTTGTTTTTAAATAACAAGCCGTAAATGCTTATCGGTACGACGAAATTTGAACTGTATTACATAAATGTCATTTAGAATGCCATAAAGAATCGGATTACCGTAAATATATTTATACATTTTACGATTCACTCGATACGATCTAAAATTGAATTAGCAAGTATTAGAGCAAAGCAGCGTTAAACAGTAAAATTAAGAGATAACACATCTTGATGGATGTAGCGAGGTAATTATAACGGTCAGTCACCAAGTTAAAACTAAATTGAATTCGCACCAATTGTGTAGAGATGAGATTCGTTAAGACCTTTGTTTAGAGAGCCTAAATATAAGATAATAGATAACAGAGATACGAGTATAAGGTACTAGAGTACTTACCGTAAAACGCCACAATTAATTCGTAAAGCAATCGACACTTACCTGTAACAAAATGATTACATAATTAGTGAAAGCTTATAATTTAAATATTTAAGAAAGTGTTTGAATGTTATATAAAACGGTCAACCTAAGCCTATTACAAATTATCATCAAAAAATGATGGTAAACAAACCCGTAGTATAATTATTAATATTAGCAATGTGCTTAATTAAAGGTCGGCATGCTACGCTGGAGTATGTCAATTAGTTAGTCGGCTCTCTCAGGCATTTACAATTAGTTGCTAACACTACAAATACCGGTACTTAAGGGTATACAGAGGCAGAATACGAGATTATCTTTGCTAAGAAAAAAGGCAAGGATAAAGCACGATGTGGCCTCCGCAATAAGGAGGGGAGGTGAGTCACTAACGAGCTCTCCGCTGATTCATTGTTTTCATCGCCATAATGAAAAGTTATATAATTTGCAGCGAGACCCCACTCAGACACACTATGTATAGGGCGAGGATACAATCATGTCTACCAGTCTGCCCACACTCCAACTGGTAACTAATCCTACCTACATCAATTCTCAATTTATTTAGTAGGTCAGGCTATGTCTATTCATTGACTAGCAGCTTCATAACTTAGTCTTTTAATCTCGATTTGACATGGTCAATGCTTATTCAAGATAATACATCAAAAACGTTTGATGCCACTAATAAATAAAACCTTATAAACAGCCGAAGCTGTGTTCTGTGAGCGTAATGCGGAACGGTAAATTAATTTAAAATGCAAGAGAAAAAGATCGCTAATCGTGTATTCGCATCCTGTTGCCCCCAGCTGCGCTGAAGGTACCCAGCGTCCCCCATATGTCGCGGCCGAACCATACTTAAATAAAACAAAACACAGGCGATGCTAATAATCATGTTGATACCATCTGACTTCTGAAAAAAACCTCTAAATTTTCGATGAGAAGTCTAGGGCGTTTTTAGGTAGCATTAACAAAGGAACAGGTTTCTGAGAAACATCAATAGCTTTCTGAATCGTTTAAGAACTACAAACAGTACCTTGGGCAATAGTAGATATTGACGTCAACACTGATTGCTGATCTAACCTACTACCTACTTTAACAAACATATTAGAACTACAAACAGCGTTTCAATTAAGGACTGATCTCTTTCTGTCTGTCAATCATCCACGCGTTTGATCATCTAACAGGTCGTCGTATCTATAACAGCAAACATAAAGTCAAAAGGGTGTTACCATTATGTACCTTTTAAAAGTCGAACAACACCATATAAAAAAAGAAAACACAGATAAAATTGACCATAGACGCATGGGCACAAAACGCTCTCAACTCTTTCTTCAAGTATACGGGCACAGTAGAGATCGGTTTTCCGTATTCATCGAAAGAACTCAATTGGAATTGCTTCTGAGAGCTTAGTCGAACAAAAACTATCGAGAATTTAGTAATGACGGCCTTCAGAGCGTAACTAGTTTTTTTGTGGAAGCAGCTCTCGCTTCCACATCCACAGTAGGAGGTTGTCTCTTAAACCAGCTTGACATACATGGAGAATTAACTTGATCTGGGAAAATGGATGCACTTTAGACTGAATTTTTTGTAGGCAATTTGTTGTATTTATGCTAAATCGTGTCATGATTCGACGTTGCGGTCTGTGAAAGAAACATGACTATGCAGCCCTTCTGCCCCTTATTATCAAACAAGGTAAAAGACTAAGGTGTAATAGAAAGACCTATTCAGAGAAAGCTCTTTATGCGAAGCTCGTAAGCTAACCGCAAAAAGATAAAACAGTGGGTTCCTAGCACTACAGAACAATTCGTCATGAGTCAATTCTTAGAAAACGGATGCGTTAATTTGACACAATTTGAACACAATGGCAGGAGTTGCTCATTATCCGTGACGCGCTCGGGGACACGCCGCCGCAATGAATTTTTGCAAATCTCTCATTGGATCGAGATGGAAACTCGACAATTATTCACCCGTGAATTAAGGTTGTTAACGAATTATTTGTAAGTGTATTTTCACAATAACACTAAACGAGGCTTCACTGACAGAACTACACAACTACCTAGTAGAAAGCGACTCGTGTGAATCACAAGCCTATAATTTAACGTTAAACACAACATTAGATAACAGTGAAGGGAATCACCAAAACTGTAATTGTTCTCTAATTGCAAATGACTTCCGAATGTCCCAAAATCATAATAATCAAGAACGGACCGCAATGCGTCTAATAAGACCGGATGCTCTAGAAAATGTTGGCCTCATAAACTAATATATGCAAACCATTGAAGGGACCCATTACGTCGGTTATTGTTGATTCAGATATGCATAAATACACCCGAGAATATGTAGTTGTGTTTGAAATCCCGAAGGAGGCGGGTGCATTGGAGACGATGGCCGGGCTAAGTATGTAGGTCAAACCTGTACCTACACTGACACCGACCATTGAGACTTGCGTGAGCGACATTCAGTCACACATGTGTACAAACAAATGGTGCACGAACATATGTACTTATGTCACTTAATAACCATCAACGTTTCACAGAGGAAATACATTGCTTTTACAAGAAATTAGAGACGTAAAAGTAAGTGGAACTCAAACTACAAACAACGGAAAATGGCACAAGAAAATTCTTCAACAGGCTGCCAAGTTGAAAGACCTTCGATTTTGAATGCATGTAAATGTCGACGATGATTGATGTTTCCTCTGTATACTTATACAAAAATTTTACAGTTCTGAAATCAGTATTAATACTTATAGAACACTACACATTCAGGCATATTCGACTGTCACGCCATTCATTATTACCTTATGAAATAAGGTTCCAAATTCAGGTAATATTGTGTTTTATAATAATATTTTCCATTATGAAAATTTTATGTATATTAAAGTGAGGAAACCTATCTTTGTTATGTCTAAATGCGCAGTAATTAGCAGATTTACGTAAAGTCATGGAAACCATGCCGTGGGAGCCATATTGTCTGCGCGTGGGCAACGTTCTTCGCTATGAGTGTCAGTTTCTTTATAGTCAGCGCATTGTTTAATAGTACCTAAAGATTGCCTCTTCGCAATGCCAACTGATGTCCTTTCATGATTTTTACTCGGAACAATGACAATTGTTTCCGAATAAGGATGGGGAATGAGACGAGTTAGCTCAGGGGTATTATTCGCTTGAGGACAACTGGATCTTCAGCTAAGACAAGTTTTTTATTTTAAACATTACTTAGGTATCACTGAAAAAACGAAAACTAGTTATTTCACAACTTAGATATTATTTTCAAGTTACAAAATAATCAAAAAATACTTTCTAAGATCTTAAAGATAATAATAGTAATGCTTCAGTGTTGTCGGTTGTCGCAAGGGCTCCGTTTGTTGTAAAACCGTGGGTCACGAGCGTTAGTCGCCAGAAATGTAACAAAGATTGACCTCATTCGGTGAGCGGCAACGTTTGACGCGGTTGGTATAGTAAACACAATGCTATGAATCATATTTTCCCACAATTGAAGCTCGAGAGGAGGCATTGGCCATGCCATTACGCGTCTCCACAAAAAATGCATACAATGTCATCGTGTTGATTTTTGAAGTATTGTAAAAAATATTCGACCAAGCATTTTAAATAATTTTAGTAACATTTTATGCAGTAGATATTCTAAACAATTTTTTGTAAAAAAAAACCTACCCAAATAAAAACACGTTTATAAATAAACTAAATAAACCAAAAAAAAAGTTTATCCAGTAGGTAATCATTTCGGTATATACAATAATAATTGCTACAACTAGCTAGTCTCCTATTATAAAAACCTCATAAATATCAAAATAATCTAACGAACGCGAACGCTATCAAAACAAAGACAATAATATTTGCACAGTAAAACAACTAGTGCTGCCATCTAGCGTCGAGTAGCGATAATACTTACATGCTCTGAGCGCGTCAAGAGATGGCGGTAGTGTCGCAGAACTACCTCCCTGCATTGCCGCTAGAGCGGAGTACGACTCTTGATCACCCGGTAAAACTTCGCTGTATTTCCTCTTTCTGTGTATAATCGCCTTCCACATATTAAACTTTGCACGTTTTTCCCTTTGAAGACTCATGACATATTTTTTAAATACACTTTTGATTAACACCACTCATTGAATTTGTAGTTTTGAAGTTGTTTTTACTGGTTGTTCATTGCTGTTTCAAAAAAATATTTTAATGTGTGTCATAAAGTTTCTGTTATAAATTGCAAGCGAGTTCAAGGGTCGAGTGAATAGATGCCGACAATTGGCGTGTAAATCACTAGCATTACGACACGACGATGTAACGAGATAACGATAGTGAATGAAGATAGGGGCGCTGCCCTCAAGTGTCTCTCTCATCATCATTGTAGGAAGTTATACAGCCATTTCACTTTAAACAGCGATTTGTTTGTATCAAACTGCTGTCTGATAGAATAACGTTATTTAATTCAACTAACAAAATAAAATTAAACAGAAACTATATTTGTTTTTATTGATTGCTCAATTAACATATATGTTTAATAATACAACAATAATTATTCATCGAATCCATTCGTTATCGTAATTAAATTATGTGAATAAGTATTCAGTTGGGTTGCGATTTCGTTTCTTAATTTTCTATGTAGTAACTGAACAATATCGACCTATATTTTAAAAAGGACTTTAAAAAAAGGATGTTTTCAATTCCGTCAATATTTCTTTTAATGAAATAACTAGCACCTAACCCTGGCTTTGCTCGGGTAGTTATTTACAAAATTAAATACATACCACTTTACGTAGGTTTTTTAAAAACTGATTGCCTATAGCTTGGGTTCAATAATTACCAACAAAAATATAAAAAGAAACTCAATAAATATTAATTTATATTTGTCATATTATTATTCATGCCTGAAATTCAGCTACCTTCCAACACTGTTCATGCCTGAAATGAGCTGATGTCTTAATTGTTAGATCGAGTCGTGTCTAACCACTAGGTAATTAGTCGTGTTATTATTTAATTACGGTTCACGCTATAGATGTAATTAACTATACAATGATATCTACTTCTAAATTAAGACGTCTTCATTAATCTTTTAGAGCGTGTTATGTTCCAACAAATGATATGTTTTTGTAAATTGCATATTTTTAAACGGTTTACTTTTTATAACTAAATGCGTTGCATGAAAGTTCTATTTTTAAGCTGGTAACTATTTTAAACTTAGACACGTTTGTCTCCTTTGAACTACATGCTTGGGGCTAAGACAATACATTTTTTTAAACATTTTGAAATAAAGAATGTGTTCATAAAGTAAATTAGTCATAAGTAATCGCATGATTTTTCTGTGACGTCACACCTCATAGTCGTCCCTCACATCATTTACTTGAGACGCTTATGACAAAATTATCAGGACGAATAACGGAGTCCCAGCATTCCGTAAAGAGCGACGACATTAGGAAGGTCCCTTGACGATTGAAGCGGTTAATGGTAATGGAATTCAAGACAAAGAAAACTAAATATACAATGAAAGAAAAAAAAACACAATTAGAAGTAGAAAGCATAATACTTGGGAATTTCAATCTTGTTGAAAGTTGCTTTACGCAAATTGTGTACTTTGCTGTGATGATAAGTCTGTAGTATTGTGATATCTTCTAAGTGAATACAGTGTTGTTACTAAGTGCATAAACAATAATTCAGGGCTTACTTAACTCGGTGCCTATAACCAGGCCAGCTCAAACGATTTGAGTAGCCCATTGAACTGGATCAAATAACTGTCCGTGACACTTCAAACAATAAAATCACAGGTGCGCACTTTGCATTCCAATTGGGTTCCGATAATTAACAATAAAACGTACATTTAAAAGAAAGAGCACGTCTCACAGTATTTTAAAAAGTGCTGCAAACAGCGTATTTGTTTTACTATTAAGTAAATGAGGACGCGTGTTGACACGCTCCGTAGACCCTGGACTGCGGCCAACAACAAATCCTAATTAAAAATCTGATGAGATATAATCGTCACGTCGACGTCTCGTTCACAGAATTAATGTACGCGCTTTTCAAATCCTTCAATCACAATAGACTGCGAACAACTTTGACAGAAATTATATTTAATTAGCGATGTTTTAAGATTAGGCAAACAATAAAGAGAATATGTTTACGAATAATTGTTAACGAACCAACAATGGTGGGAATACAATTCACTTGAATAGACGTCACATTCAATCCAATTTTATTCAAATATATAGGCCTTTGTCACAACTATTGTCCATTTCATTTGCTCACAAGCACACAGATCGCACTTACAACACGAAATTACGAGACAATTGCGAAAATCTAAATTGACATATTTTTCTTGGCTAACAGAATTAGGACAGCACCTTGGTCTAGGTTAAAAAGTTGAAAAAAATAAGCGGGTAGGTTACTTAAGCGTAGTGTCTCAACTTCCTTGGTGAGGCATGACCAAGCTCAGGCAATACCATAACAAATCATTGGTTCTTTGTCTTAATTCGCCATTGTACCAAAACTAGCAGACGTCACTACGGCAGTTTGCATACAATGCCACTAACTACTGAAGATGAGTCAATTGTACGCGACTGTACTGTGGTTTAAGAGGGTTTGCATCACCCAGTAATTTTAATTTTGTGAGTAATCAATTGATGTGGTTGTGGAAGTACTTTACGTGACGTAGAAGGAAAGTTTTGTTTCATTAGAATGAGAGCGCTTGGGGGTTTTTACGCAAACCAGATTTAAATTGCAAGAAAAAATACGTATATTTTTCAGCAGAAAAATACGCATAGATTCCGAAATGAAATATAATATCCAGTTTTCATCGCTATCTAAGTGCTTATCCATAAGCTTTATAGGCAGGTAAGTTCTACTTGTCGGAAACTGCAGGAAACTCAGGACAATTAAGTCTCAGTAGCATTTTAATCTACATTAATCAATACAACTTTACGTCCAACTTTCACAGACTGCCAACATTAAGAGCTCACTGCGGAAACAGTAAACATTTTACAAGTTACCTGTAAACTTCCTTGAAACTAAAGTTTAGTACTTAATTGCTGTGATGATGGTGAACGAACTCGAAACAATTCAAGTATATTAAGAAAAAATACTTCAATCAAATTATAACATGTCATAAACGCATCGATACCTTATCGATGTACTTGAAAACACAAATAACAAGTCTATGATTGAACCCACGACACATAATATCGTGTTTTCATCCGATAACCTACAGCGGAGCAGCTTCTGTGTAAAATATAACTAAGTAGGTATAATAACAAACATGAATAATGTTAGTTTTCAAAACAATACTTCATAAGCGTACAGTATATCGGGCCGCGTTACAAATTTATGAATACCCTATAAACGTGGATATTTTTGCCTATTTATAAACCTGATTATTATGTGGGTATAACAAATCATTGCGCCCGCGCAGAAGGCGGTGCTGGCCACTCATCCCACACTAGTAAGTACAACTCTCTCAAACAAACGTCTTACTAATAATAGAGTGTTTTTAAACTAAATTTTAAACGCTTCATCATTGTATATAGACGTTGAAGGCATCCTACTCAATTCCTGGAAACGCATCCCAAAATGAAAATGATTGCAAAGTTTATTTTTAGTTTTACTCGTAGAGAGTTTATGAATTTTACGTGGATCTGGATACGTTTATGAATTTTACACGAGGAGTATGTAATTTATACTGTAAGCTCTGATTCTACCCTTCTGTCCGGCGCTTGTTTAGAGTTTTGCTGTCTTTTTTAGGCCTCATCTTAGCCTCTGGGCTAGACTGAGACAAAGAAAGGTAGTTTATTTCCTATCACGTTTGGATTTACAAATGTACGATAAAAGCCAGAATTGTCTCTAAAATAGATCACAAATGTGAAAATAACCAGGAAAGATAAGACTCAGTAAGAATAAGACTATAGGGACTTAGACATAGAACCTCCGCCCGGCAATTGTATATAGGTTAAAAACAATAAAAAACAATCTTGAACACACACTGAGTAAGTAAGAAATTAAAAACAGTTCGTTTTCTTTTTGTATCGTTATTGAAACTGACAATAAAGTGATTGTAGATATTTGTAAACAAATTGTAGACAATAATCAATAGTGCTCCTACACTAAGTACTTTGTCATCTGTAGTATTTGTAGACAAGAATGTATGCTGCAATTAGCTAATTAGTTGCCATTGATGTGGATGTTCTAGATAAACATACACATTTACATGCAACAGAACAATTTAGACAACTTCTTTTATAATTCTAGTTGTAGATTAACAGATTTTTTGACCAGGAAACTTCACAAGACTACCAAACTTTCATCACAATCGATTCAATGGTTTAGGAACGCATATAAGACAAACATACAAACATTCATATATGTGGAGATCGAAATTGGGAAACCCTGTTCAACCCATTCTGCCGGCGACAGGTATTCAAGTCGATAAACGTAGATTTGGCATGAGAAAGCTAGCATTTTATCTCAAAGCCCATAATTATAATGTAACGGTAATGTAATGCTCGCCTCTTTAGCATGGAGGCGGTATTACAAATCACACCAGCAAAGATTTGACAGGAGGATACAATAAATCAAGTCCTACATAAATTGTTCGCTGAACAGATAACAACATTACCTGTCTATGGTATCACCGCTAATGCATAATTACCACTATCAACATCATATCCCTGCAATTACCTTGTATTAGTCATCAGACATTCGCGCCAATCGCCGGCAGATGGCGCCGCGCCAACGCCATTGTTTACTCTGCCACAGCCGTAAAACAGAAATAAGGCCGTAATCAAAAGAATACGGTTACTGTAACATTTGATACTATCAATGAAAATAGACACAGGAACTGTTGCTGTTGATTACACGCTTGCCCAGTTGCTTTTGTAGGTAAGACATATCTGCAATTCATGCGGTCGTTGCTCTCATTGCCTGGATTCAGTCATTTTATGGAATACCTTCTTTTTATACGAATGGAAAACCCACTTGATGAATAAATAACGCGGTAAAATCATCAAAAAAATCCTCCCACCCAAAGCTGGACGGGACTAACTAACTGTCAGACTCGTACTAACTAATATCCACGATGTCCTTCAATAGCCCTTTACGTTCCAGGGTCACAGTTACCTGATAATAGTCCCGCGACCCAATAAACTGACCTTAGCAAGTGTACGGACGTCTATTCTTGGATTCTCATTAATTAACGTAATTAATCAAAAGAATGGCGCGTTAGTTCTAACTTATTGCATACAGTTATAGCCTAAGGAAATATGCACTCGTAAACTTTTGATTTTTGAAAGGAGACTGGCCAAAAAAAAGTAAAAAAAAAAGATAACAGGAAAATTATCTAATTTTCTTGTCAGTGTAACCACACCTCAATGTAACTAGTCATTGTTATAAAAATTAACGCATTTGACATTGAAACTCCAGGGTTGCATACCTCATGCTTGTGGTTTAATTTTAATGGAGAATATCGCTGACAGAACACGGATTATGTAGTCAATGTCATGACCTATATGCCTTGTAGCCTATTTTTAGTAATTTACCGATACATTTCATATTATGGAGATGAACAGGACCACCTACGGCAACTACGACGTAGACTTCACTCAAAATGCAAGTAAAGCCAAAAAAAACATTTTATAGGGTAATAATATTACCCATATAAAGTCAGTCGCCGGAACTAGTCTCGTAAAAGTTATAAAAACTTTTTATGTTAAACTTATAAAAACTTTTGATGATACGAGTATACTAATACTAGTAACTCTATGCTACAATCGGAAATATTTCGGTCAGATTTTTTTTTGTTGTAAAATCAAGATTTCGTTGAGAAATTGAAGCTAAAATGGTAACCTTCGCTGGAGTTCACCATCTTAGAGTGAAAAGGGGAGATTCGCGCATGACGTCAAATTACAAACGATAACATCCCGACTTGAACATCCTTGCTGAGCGGATGCTGGCACCTCGCCAAGCTCACGTTGCGAACAGGAGAAATGATTTAATGCTTTATTTTCGACAGTTACCCAGACTCAGCAATATACAGTTTACTACCATTGAACCTTGGTCAAATGCTGAAGTTTAATTTTAAAGCCCATTCGCTAACTGTACCGTACGACAGGTCCACAATAGTTCAACTGGGTAACTTCGACAGTTTCCTGTCTTTATGTGCCTCGGTCTACCAGCATTGTGAAATAGACAATCCTAAAACATTTACTATGCCGCCTACGGCCTACGTTAACATCCATCTTGCTTGTACACAGTACCTCATAAATACGTTTCTATATTCGACGTTGCGACGACACCAAGTTCAGTACTGGGTGTCGATGACTCACAAGAGGCTGTACTATTTCCTTAAGATTCTCCCATAGCCAATTAGTCAACGTTTTAAAACCCATAGCGAACAGATTCTAGTTATGACGTCATGTTACGCACATTGAGAAACACAAAAATTAAAATGGATTTCTACTGTTAACATATAATTATGCAAATTAAATGAACCGTCTGTTTTATATTTAAATGTGACGACCCGGAAAACAAGTGTATCTTATCAGGCACGCAATTGTGACAGTAGTTGAAGCGGTATTGCATTACATTCGGTAATTTGAATGTGCATCCAATACATCCAACGAGTAGAAGTTGTGGTACTGATAGTGTTGTTCTATTTACAAATACAAAAATAGTTTGCGCGAAATGTACGTGATACAAACTAGAACTAGTATTCATTTTAATTTTAGTATTAAACAAACGTAAGTACGGTAGACGCCCACAGGGAAGGTGGAGTGACGATCGCGACCTTTGCAAGGTGGCGGGTAACAGCTGGATGAGAGTAGCCGGTGATCAAGAGAATTATTCATTAATTATGACTGTGAAGCCTACTAGGGTAAAACCGCTGAACAAAATAAATATAATAAAACCGTTTAGATGTATCATAAAATGAATTTGTTGATTGTTTCTATTAGATGCTGGTAATGAAACAATAATAACTCGGATGTGGTTTGCGGGCCTCACATACTGACAAATGACAATCAGTTTGCGAAACACGTGCTGAGACCAAGTCGGTGACGTCACGAGAAATATTTATTTACCGGTATTGAAATAATTCATAGACACATCAATATTTATACTGGGAGCAGGTTATTGAGTCATTCGGTTTAACTTAAAAATGTGTGGAAAATTTTCTGTAAATAAAGAAAACTAGCACTTTGCCCGCGACTTCGTCCGCGTGGGTTACGTACTTTCCTAATTCCCCCTTTTCACCCCCTTAAAGGTTAAATTTCCAAAAACCCCTTCTTAGTGCTCCCCTACATTATAATAGGAAGCCGTGTGCAAAATTTCACATTCCTAGCCCCAGTAGTTTCGGCTGTACGTTGATATGTCAGTCAGTCAGTTCTCCTTTTATATATACAGATTACAAAGTTCTCTAAATGCAACACAAATCACACGAAACTCGAATTTCTCTGCATCAAAATCAATATTGATCTGATAAATAACGAAAAAAGTTGATTTAAAAAAGCCTGTACACTATTAATATTTACGTCATACCTCTACGTATTTTCGGTTCCTCTACTAATGCAAAATTACTGATATTTTCATGTCGGCGAAATCACACATAAGTTAGTTGTGCCATCAATCTCCTATAAAGATAAAAGGTCCATTCATTCAATCCTACTGGGTGGCCTCCTAACACTTACTCTGAAGCATACCATCAATAATAATTGATAACTTACTGCAAGTGATAACTTATTCACGATCAAGTCATTCACGCAATCACCGTTATCTATATGTCAATCACGTTTAGTCTCTGGCCGCCGCGGTCAAGACTTACGACGCTGCTGTTTATTAGAATCTATTACAGTAGATAAGTAGACTTGAGGAATATTGATATGTTGACTTCTATTTCCAGGGGTTACACGCGCAAGTACTATGTAGGTTCTTGTTAGCCGATTCCATCATATGTACCCGCTATTTAAGGAGATCATTTAATTTGGAGACGTTTAGCGACCGTCAGCATTGAGGTGATGATGAAAAAGAAGCTGCGTGTCTAAAACGGCTACTTAAAGCAATACTCCTAATGAATAATTTCGTTCATTTAAAGCAACGTTATTGGCCATTAATTTACATAATAAGTAAATCATTAAGAATATTGCAAAGAGGCCATTTGTGACCCGCAGCTCCACAGAATGAGTATTGTTATCTATTTGTCATAAAGCATAATAAATTCAGCCCATAAATTGTTTCTGGGACACAGGTCTTCCCTGATACAAAGTGAAAATGTTGAAATTGATATCACCACATACTAATACATCTGATGATGGAGTCATAACTCGATAAAACCTCAGGAAACAATTCTATATTTGGTATTACCCAGTAAAATTATAAACGAATGTTATTGGCTACCTACAACAAGGACAAATTCCGACATATGCTTTGGTTTGTAAAGCTTGTCCAAAACTAATCTCGCGACAAGGAACAAGAAACCTTGCCGTTTGTTACTTGTACAGGTGCGCAACACATGGGCACGCCTTTCAATCAGTTCCAACACTTATGTCTCCAAAATAAACTAAATAACACTTGAACAAATACACTGCTCCTTATATGGAGGGGATTAATGTGAAGAGAAGACATACAGAACTATCAGCATTGAATCGATGGCGGACGAACCTTGACATCGATATCTGCTGCCATTTAGCGGTGGTTTAGCACGATTAGAGACAAGACTTGAAGTCGACTTGTTTTAATTATGAATAAACATTACTGCAATACCTACTTTATCATCAAAATAAACATACATTAAAGAAAAAGTCACATGAAAACGTGACAATTGAATTATTTCCAAAGAAGACTTGTTCCGAGAAACATCGCTCATGTAACTCCATATATAAAACTTCTAGGGCTTCCTAAAACGTGCATGTGTTTTCACATTCGTGTTTTATCAAAACAAAACACCACCCAATTCTAATGGCAAGAAAGAAGTCCTTAATCCCATCAATAGGGAACAATGACCCTACTTCATAAATATGTATGTACTATGTACCAATTACGAGCTGCACCCACTGCAGTCGATGCTCATCTAAGCATATCGACTGCACAGGCGGATTCAGAGGGCGTCCCCTCACAGGATTTAACTTTGGGGGCCTAGGTCACCCTCCAGGGGTGGCAAATAATGTGACTGCCTAATGAATTGCGTCGCAGTTCCCCCAACGTAATCGAAAAGGGTTCATTTTGTTAAGCTAGCGAATTTCGCAGTGACAGAGATAAAGAGTAGTTAAAATGCAATGGAAATTAGCTGTTTACTCGAGACTGTGATATATCTTTTGTACTGGACAAACGTGTTCATTAGTATTCGTGCCAACAATGCCAAGAGACTTATACAGCTTAAAGTATTCGTCAAAATAACGAGCTGTAACTCTCAATGGCAATTATCAAAAGGTCCCATTCCAAAGGTGCGATAATATTCTTCGGAGTTCAAGTCGGCTTACCAATAGACATACAAATTAAGTGCGCGTTCAATTCAAGGATCAATTAAGATAGTTATCAGGCAGACATCTAAATAGAGGCAATAAAATTGATTATGAACGTGATCTCATTTTAATTGGAAACAATGTTATCCGAGTGTTTGCTTTCTCCAGTTGGCTACGCAAGATATCCTAAGTCTGATGTCCATTACTTAGTTTACAATAGAGATAATAGATTGTGACATCTATTTCCTGGTATTTGTCTCTGGTCTATGCACCGTATGCACTCATCCGGTCATTGATTCTCTTGTGTCTTTGACGATCAAAAACAAGTGTATTAGGAACTTGTATCATTTAAAGCCTTGCTGATATTTGATTGGTTATAGCAAGAAAATCTCAAATATTCGTTGTTTACCTGTCCCTCACACATTCTTAATTTTTTTTAAGTTTCTATAGCAACTGACTCATTTTTTTTAACATTCAACATTGTAAGTACAACTTCAGCTCATTGAGAAACGATTCCCAAAACAAACCTTTTAATTGACAAGCGTGACAAGCCTGTTGGTCTAGTGGTTAGTGACCCTGACTGCTATGCCGGAGGTCGTGGGTTCGATTCCCACCCAGGACAAATGTTTGTATGATGAGCACGATCATTTGTTCTGTGTCTGGGTGTAATTTATCTATAATATGTATGTATTTAGAAATATATAAGTATGTTTATCAGTTGTCTAGTACCCATAACACAAGCTCTGCTTAGCTTGGGACTAGATGGCGTTGTGTGATAGTTGTGGAATATTTATTATTATATTTATTTATTAATTACATTAACGATTAATTACGGGTCAAGGCTATGAACACCTCTCACAGATTATCTGATTAAATTTTAGCACAACGACCTCTACTGATTGCGTCTCACACACCTGCATTAATGTTAACTATTATATAATAGAAGGGAAAATGTTAACGTATCGACTCAACTTTCGCTAAAGACATAAGTTTCACTGCGGTGGGGAAATTGTGGTTTGACAGGTTGCGCATGAGTGACGCTGATTATGATAAGGCTTTTTGATCAAGAGATATCGTTACATCATAGATTGATACAGAAACTGGGTATAGGCTTTATCTTTTTCTTTTTTTTTAATCTGAAAAGTTTCAAAGCAAAAGTCACGTACAAAATTGAGCATAGAAGAACGTTTAGATGAATCTAGCGAACACTTTTATATAATGTGGTTATGCTAAAAGTATGTTGTAGTAAACAAGGTAGCATAAAGTGGATAAGGATGTCACGAAATAAATTCGAAGCCAATTTAATTAATTTCTTTTACAGGGGCAACATTGGGCGGAAAAATCAACGCGGAATAAAAACTTCTTACAAAAACTGTCACCTTAAGGTCCAGTAATTACACTATTCAGTGCTAATAAACATCATTACTTTGTGATTTAACAAGAAGGAAGTTATAATTTATTTAATTTTATTAAGATCATTAAGACTTCCTGAAATACATACATTTACCTCAAAGTAGACCTTGTTTACCTTATCATACGCTATTTGTTGTGATTTTACTGTCATAAAGTTCTATTGTAATGGAGTGTGATTCTGTTTATTGCACTATATTGATATGAATGTATTTGATCTATACTTTATATTATAAAGCTGAAGAGTTTGTTTGGTTGAACGCGCGAATCTCAAGAACTGCTGGTACGAATTGT
This sequence comes from Agrotis puta, assembly GCA_943136025.2. NCBI lineage: Eukaryota > Metazoa > Arthropoda > Insecta > Lepidoptera > Noctuidae > Agrotis > Agrotis puta. The sequence continues at coordinate 14,072,673 of OW964169.2, read as the reverse complement.
AAAAATAATTTTGTGTTGTATAGTCCATTTATCGAGATAGGTTTTAGGTTTTTTAACATCACGCTACGAACAATAGGAGACGAGCAGCAGAGTTGAAACTACGGGGAACAACTAGTTATATATATTTAACTCAGGTTACTAGCACCAACCTAGACTTAACGTAATACTTAATAGTCAAAAACGCAATCAATCAATTGGTTTTCTAGTAGGTAACCCTTTTTTTATCGTAGTAAAATCATTAAATGATTCCTCCCACCCAGGGCAGAGCGGGAGGGACTGTCAGACTTGTACTGACTAAAATACACGGTGTCCTTCAATAGCCCTTCACGTTCAGGGGTCACAGTAATTCGTACAGTCCCGCGACCAGTAGTCAACCCTAGAAAAAGTTAAACTACCCTTTACTTTTCAGTTTTTTAAACGAAATTTAGTACACTATCTTTTTTTAATGGCGAAAATCGTCGAACTGTATGTTCTCATAAAACTTCTTCACACGTTTTAATATTCATGTTACCGTCTTTGTACTAAAAAATAGGAATATTACAAACTACAAAAGTAAATTGATTATGTTGGAACGTACATTGTATAACTAATCTTATTACTACTACTGCTACAATTCACTACGGTTAGTTTCCTTCGATGATTCGACGTTGTCACGGCTTCTGTTGATATTATATAAGTTTACAATACAATTATATACCTAAATACAATACAATAAGACAGAATTTAAGTTAGACAACTGGCCAGACATAAAGAGTCATAGAGACTTTAATATTGTAGAGCTGCTCTACATTGAAGAAAAAAATATAATTTGTAAAAATAAAGTATGTTTTCAAACTTTTCGAGATAAAGTACTCGAAACAATGGAATTAATCTGTTATCTAGTAATATAATCTGTTATTCAAATGGTTTATTAAAAAAACTCATTATTGTGTATCTTTCAAACAAAGATGTCTAACAATTACAATTAAATTCAAGGTTCTGAGAAGTGTGCAAGCTACTCGTAATTGAAAACAAGTGTTGAATCTATGGTCTGACCAATTATATTATTTACATTTTATTAAAGAATGTTCGTGTTTGGTGCAATTAAGTAATTAATTCGCAAACTTTTCACTTTCATGCCCACCATTATAATATTTATTTACCTCACTAAGTATATAATTAATTCCTTTGCATCTACAATTCTTTTTCTTTCTACCACTTTCGTGCAAAAAGCCATCAACCGTAAGTTTCCAACTAAGTAGCCATAAACAGTAGAGTTTCTTGTAGATTAAATGGCAATAACTCCAATGCAGTGGCCAATCAGTCGTAACTGTCACAACTCATTTAGCATTTATCTATCGCATCAGAAAGTGGACACGTCCACATCACCAGTAATTTCCCCTCGCGTGATCACATCTCCGATTACCTGCGTAAAAGTACGTCTCGATAGAAACTTGCGTACGAGTATCAAACCAATACAAGATTAAAAGCAATAAGTGCTACATTTGTCAAAATCACGCATGCTATTTTATCCTCTGTTTTTAATCGAATAAAGTTTAGAATGGTATTTGAAAATTTGACTTATTGTTCATGTTGAAGAGTGAGTATCTGGCACGAAAAGTTATCGACATCTGCGGAATATATGAGTGAAGTATGAATTTACTCTTGAAATACCAAAACAATGCTGGATAACCAACTTTATGGGTGATACTCAGATGTTTCGTGACTGATATTCGTCATATTCGTAGTTTCGTGAAGACTCGCAGAACGAGTCGGAACGAATCATTACTCTTAATTGCATCACACACGTCAGGAAGTGAGTATTAATCGTATTACACTTACAAGAAGGAGCCCCGCTAATGCTCACTGATCAATTAACGGTTCTGATCGAGTTTGACACGACAGCCCCTGCACGGTATTTTATGCAATACATTACTATCATAGTGGCATCTTACATAAACTATGAAATCGATAATATTATGCTGTAACAGCTACAAGCACAGGTAGAATGTTTTAGACTTTAATCACGGCACGGTTTCGCGTTAACGTGCTATCTCGAACAATTAGTGACACAGTGATTATGATCATACCGCTATTTGCTTGGATAACGATTTAAAGTGGCCGATAAATCTTTAACACGCAGTGGAAAACGTCTGCGCCTAGATTTATTAACGACAGTCCATCTTCTACGGTTTATCAATGGAGCTCGCAGCTTTAATGAGGTTGAATACGTCCCGAGCGAATGTTAGCGTACTCTACTTATAAAGTCAAATATCAAACACGGAATTCCCACTCGCGAGCCTGACTCATCGGTAGCGAATTTTATCAGTAAATCTAAATGTTTTTAACTTTTCACTTGCGTTGCTGGAGCAACCGTTTTTTATGCTTGAATGCAACAACAAATCTCACAAATACTAAGAATTCTCACGGGTCTTTGATCTACATAGACTTCCAATGTAATGATAATGACAGTCGGGTCGGTCATTAAGGTAAACTTGTACATTACCTTCACGAGAGCCGCTAGGTTTACTCTATAAGTATTTACAAATGTCATTACTCATTACTATGAAAATAATTACTTTAAATTCGCCGGAAACCTGTATCAAAACATGTCAACTCGTCGCATTACTGCTGGTAAAATGATATTTTAGTGTACCTACTCCAGTTATGTTTATACTCGTAAAGTACTATATTAGGACGGTACTCACAATACTGCTAGGAATGTTTACTGTTTACACACAGTTGGCATTTCAGTGGTGTAAAAACAGAATAAGAAATGCACCTGGTTCCGACAATAATACAATTCTGAGATTCCAATAAGAATAAACAAAGGTTGGAACTTAACGTTAATTGGAGAAAAGTTTTTTTTAAAGTCGTCGTTTATTTGAAGCCCGGTTTTCGTAGACCGAACTTGGTGCCTTGAATTAAATCTACACTCGCGAGCAAAAGTATGAAATCACTTTCATGGAATTGATCCGGGATAGCTTCTTAAATAATGGCGTGATAAACTCATATCCTACATAATTAGATCCATTCATTTAAATATTAACAGCGCAAGCTTTATGTTGAAGCCTACATCATAACATGACCCTGCTTTTAACATACCGCGTATTATTTATAATAAATATAATTATAATCAATTAAGACAAGGCGATCTGTGAGAACTTAGTTGACAGACTCCTACGCATGTACATACACTTGTACGCATGTGTTGCCAGCGGATGCTAAGCCGTGGTCCTTTTTTGTTCTGCCAATGTGCGAAGGTTGCAAAGAAAAAAACTTAATAGTATTCTTGATTCCTGTGCTCAAGCTTTTGTTTATGTTTTTTTTATAGGAACATGTTAATAACATGTTACATAAAGGAAATTAGTGTTCTCATTTAAATGCGTGATGTGGTTGATAACGTGCTTAATAGACTGCTGGATTGCTTAATATGCAGACATTCGAGACGTCTAGGAATGTCTAGGTATTCTGTCGGATCTAGAAGGCCAAGTCATGGGATTAATTCCTATTTAACATAGTATTAATCTGCAGTTTTTCAATACAGCTAGTCACATAAAGTATTTGACAAAATATAGTGAGTAATGGCACGAGAATAATGAGATCAGTAGGTAAGATAACTCTGTACTTGATGAATAGGAAACATTTGTTGTTGACAGTACATCGATTACGCGTTAATAACAATCAATCTAACACCTACACGTGTACCTTCAGTTAATACATTAAGAAGACATGTCTTGTATTAGCAACATTCAATTACAAACTATTGAGTAAACACTACGAATTAAAGTTGAATTAGTTTCATGATTTTAAAATAAATCTGGGTTCAGTCGTGTCCATTAAAAGACGTTAAAATTAATGCATTCTTAAACACCCCACTGAGCCTCCAATTGGAATTTAATGGCAACTGTCAATATTATTGTTTAGTCAACGAGCTATTTGTTACAATCAGATGAACATCAACTATTGTCTTGCTTGGTTGAATGTATAAATAATCCACAATGTGTTCTAAGTCATTCATACGAAGTTCCGTAGTGTCGTATAGCTAGTAAAATTAGAGTACTAAGTGTAGATGAAAACCAATTTGTTGCCAACGTTTACATAGAACAACAGAAACCTTATGACGTTAATTCCAAAACAGCTGATCGAATCACAGAACACAACACAATAACACCATACACTATCAGATTTTATAGCTTACAGTCAATTACCACGCACTGAACTTTACTTTCAATCACAAAAGCAGAATGTGCGTAGAAAATTTTACAAGAAGAAAATCGCGCCCGATAGTTTTCGAAGTTAGAAAATCCGATCGGTGATTCGGCTTCTCGGGCCTCGGTGTGGCGAGTCGGAAGCGGCGTCGCACACTGGCGAGCTGACGCGGACGCCGCGTACGCGTCTGCCGCCATTGACTCAGAGAAAAGTAGGGGCGTCACTCACAATCAACGTACATATATAATTTTCCGCTAGTTAACAATTAAAATCCGAACCGCACACAATGTTTCAGCGAAATATCTCTATTGTCGTTTGCACGCCCCAGAGAAAGTTCATATAATTATGCTTAATGACAGTCTTTAACTACGTTTATTTTCTTTCCTTTACTTTTATGTGTAAGTACTGCTAAATATTTCACATAGCGGTTAAGAATAATCATAAATACTAGTTTTATGAGCTCTTTATTAGCTACTCCTACATTTCACACCTAATAAAAGAGACAATGAATCTGAAAAGACTGTTCTTAGTCCGTCGTACTTTTTTCCCAGAAGGGATCGTAGCGAGACTGTCTACGGCGTAGCAGCCCTGACAGTGCATTACGCAGGGACAATAGACAGTAGCTATATCAGTTCTGTCGCCGGCTGATATCAACGAACACTGGAAATGCATCGCGTCCAATATTGGAAATAATATGATGAATCACCGGCTGCATCCAAAAACGCCGCGAGCTATATTTGGCAGGGTTGCAAATGTTATGGATGATATTCGTTAATGTCGCAGACTCCTCGCCTACATGCGATGCCAATACTGACTGCTCGTATATTGGTATTTTACGATCGAATTGCAATATGCATCGATATGCAACTATGACAATTTTTTTTAAACCAATAAGACATAGTTAGGTCCGGTTTCCTTCCTTACATTTAAATTAATTAGGTTGTGGTTTGAACGTTAATATTATAATTGCAAGGTCACATGACGAACCGGAAAATCAAGTTCACAACCTTTATAAAGTTGTGGGCGACCATTACTAATACATAAAAATAGAAGAATATATTCTTTGTATTTATTACAATAGATATTTACATAGTCATAGCGTAAAGATTATTCTGTAGAAAGACATGTATATTAGAAAAGTGTGGTTATATTTTCTGGATGTGGTATTAAATTGACCATTAAGCAGAACCATTAATAAAAACCGCTTTCCCATTCACAACACACGTTTTTCTCCCATGGATGTTCACCATGATCACTTGCTACGATGATTATACATTTGCTAATGCACGTTCATACATCTGATAATACAATTACGCCATACAAAAAACTCACTGACTGACTCTAACGAATACAATGTTCCTCCGATTGACAAACTTGTTTAGTACTCTATGCCCCATCCTTAAAATATGATCAAATCTTTCTGATGCATGCTGTACAATGCATATATTGATACTGTGATACGGACCTGCGTTGCCTTATAGGGAACATTATGAATCACGCATTGTTACCCACATGAACGTAGGTATAATCCACAGGGTATAGACAAAGCTATATTCCTTTCATGAAAGTTCAATAACGTACGTCTGGCGTTGAGGAGCGAGGGCACACCTTTTAAGTCAAGTAATGCTTTCCAGTTTTTATTCTCTGTCCATTTTAGTACCGATCTGTTTTGGTTGATTTTTATTTCAAAAAGTGTGAGGTTAATTAATTGGGCAAAGACAGATGTGGCGGGCAGTCGAATCAATAGTTTGAAAATTTGATAATTCTCTTCAAGTATTTATTTAGGCGTCGCGGCAGACCTCGTAGAAGATGGCGGGATGAGCTGGACAAAACCAACGATCCACTTTGGCCCTGGATCGTGAAAACTGGAGGTCATAGGGAAAGGTTTTTGCCCAGCAGTGGGATGAAGTAGGTTAGCAGTATCAGTAAGCGTATTCATACATTTACTAGCGACCCCTGTGACTTCGCACTTGTGTAGAATTTGTCCCGAAGTTGTGTCCCGATTCCTGATTCGTCTCAAATAAAATGCTTCCTTTGCCCCATAATGTAAAATTTTGAAACTGTAACTATAAACTGTAAAATTTAACCTTTATGGCCCATTAACATTCATGAAATCCTTTCTCTAAGTAAAAGAATTTTGAAAATCGATTAAGATAGTTAGATGAAGATGTGAATCTTTTCTCTTCATCATATTAAATAGATCATTCATCAAATCGAATTTGGATGTCCATATGGTGAAATTAAGATGGCTTGATTACTGAAAGATGTTCGACAATTACATTAAGATTCCGGTCTGAAATATTTACGTAGTTGTTCATAGTTTATGAATTATTGTGCCATGAGCTGTAGTTATGTTATTGTTTACAATACATTTTCCAGAATTTTACATAGAAAATGTCGTGAACAAACACAAGCAATATACTTTTGAATTGCTTTAGTTGTAATTAGTTCTGTAACTGAAATTGAATAAAATAAAACACGATACTTACCCATATTACATTATAATTTATTATTCCACAGATTTTTTATAACGTGAACTAATCTAATATCTCGAAAGTCGCAAGTTATACTTACATTTAACGTGCCAACGTTTTTGCTTAACATTCAAGTAGCACTTAACAGTTTAAGCTTGTGATTTACTGGCTTATAAATACCGAGTAGACAGCGGTAAAACCTGTGGTAAAACTTGAAATTTCTCGCTCCGTACTTTCGTAACGCGGGTATTAACAACTTGATCGACTAACTGACGCCAGTTCTATTAAGAATTCAGTTTTTGTTCGGAAACCAGCCGGTCCTTATAGACAGACAATGTGTTGAATAGGTATTAATATTCAGGACAGGTGTCAGTTCATAGGAACTTATGTGTAAGCCGCCTTTACTTCCCTATCAGTCCTACTGAGTCACGCTAAATTTTATTTAGGTAAACAAGGCATCGAACTCGTTACTTCGGAATTATTCGTAAAAGTTTTATGTGTGCAGCTTAGTCACAAATCCACCCTAAATAATATTTCCAGTGTCGACACAAAAGCGAGAATGAATGTAACAAAAGAATCACGAAGTTTACCGAAATTAATCGCTCTACTCGTTAAATTACAATTAACCAAAATAGTCATACAATTATCTTCATTCTTAAGTTGTAATTAACACTTTAAATAAACAGGTCGCAAGTCAAGCCACCCAGTGCACTTTGGCAGTGACATCTTCAACTCCATAATAATATAAAGTGTCAAAATAAACATTCCTTAATCAGGAAGTCCCCTAAAAGGGTAACAAATTACAAAAAAAGATCAATAGTTTTTTCCACACCAAGTGCTTAGACGCTGCGGTAAGTTTTCCAACCACCCAAAATATTACGGAAAAAGAAAAAAAAATATTCTGGTTCAAAATTAGAATTTCTTACGTCCTCTATTTCGGAGTCGTCAATCGCCCCGTGTTTGCTTACTGACAAAGTTCGTGTCGTGTAGCATGCGACAGGTTAAACGCAGTTCGTATTTTAGTTTAGTTCTTCTTTGTAACGAAAATATGAAAGCTGGGAACTGAGTGACGGTTGGTGCATTTGTATAGTGGCGCTGCGTTCTATTTTGGATACGAGCTTCAAAGACTCATTTTCTGGAATCGTATTTTGGTCTAGGAAGTCAGTGGAAGCAGTTCGGTTGGAAGATTTATCGTTCAAAATATTCATATTGTAAAAGGCTACGAGTGTTCCAACTTCCGCTAAACAGTGAAGTTATTCAAATCATGGACTGGCCTCCATTCCTGTACAAATTAGGGCGTACGATATAGATTAGATAGCCATAATAGTGACCAGACTATCATCATATTTTGTTAACAAGGTCAAAACATTTAATTTTTTTTTTTCCAAGTCTAACAGATGCTCCTTTAAAATATCGAGGCACTAAGTTCCACCTACGTTGTCTATCTGATTTTTATTAACAATTCATTATATTGGGAAGCATTTCCTTAAGTAGATTGAGTTAATATAACAATGGTTACCTCAAAATGGAAAAAGTTCCCAAAAATAAACAACTTATTAGGTAATATATATTCACGAATGGAACTTATAAATGTTCCATACATAGGAGTCGTAGCAAACACCTTTGTCCAATATTATATAGAAAAAGACTTAATAAAGAAACCCGTGCTCAAATTTAAAATTCACCCCATTTTATTTTGTTTCGTGTCGTAGTCAGATAAACATCAAGTGGTATACATATTTGCGTATCAAGTCGGAGATTGATAGTGAACGGGGCAACGCACACGAGCCGTGGGCCGAGGGACCGATGTCAATTAAAAACTGCCGGGGCCCTAATTGTGCCCATTTTAGCTCGATTGCGCCAGACGACTGAAGGGACACCGAACGCTGTCGCGTGTCCAATTGCAATACTGTCGCGTAGTGGAAAAACATACGTTTTATACACTTCATAAATTATGGCAACTATTTGTCAAGTGGCTTGACAAGTTTTTCGTTCGAAACTTTCTGTTTATTTTGAAGTGGGACCACCATTAAGGTTCCTGTTTTGTAAACAACTTTTACGGTGTTCCTGGTACTCGTACTAAGTTCTTATCTTTTTGGCAGCGCCCTACCAGATCATGGTAAGGAGCTGCTAAGAAGGTTGTAAAGCTTTTGTTTCCTAAATGGGAACAATCACAATTCAAAGTTTTCCTCGTCCACGTCAGCCGCATTTCCCGAAATTAATTATAATCTGTTTTGGGGACATTACTTTGAAAAGAACAAGGAAGGAAGGTGGCCTTTTCATCGTCCTGAACTCATGATGCAATCAAAAAAGTAACCATCAAAGTAGTTAACTGACTCCAAAAGATGAGACAATACAGTCGTACCACTAACAAAAACTATCCGGGACTGTTTCACAAGATGCAACGAAGATAAGGAATTCGTTCAAGAAACTAATAATCTCACTAATTTTAGGGGCAATAAAAAGAGTGACAAGTATGCAGCAGGGGCGTGAAACATTTGGTCAGAATCGATTGGTGACGGTGCGCCCGCGTCACGGTGAGCCCCTTCTTGCGTTACGTCGCGTTGGTAGCACTTGACAAAACTCACTCAGCTAACTTTAATGCTTACTAATGAAGTGAAAACTTGTTAATGTTACACATTTAAATTAATGTCAGAGTTTTATGTTTATGGAATTTCATAATATTTCGCGGAAGTTAGTGAGTTAATATGTTTGGCCTACTTTGTCCAATTAACAATTTCCTGAAAGCTCAGAAGCTAAAGTTATGTTTTTTCATAATTGAGCTTTTATTGAAATACTAGAAAGATTTAAAATGTTATCGCTGAATGATTCAGAATATATTGCCTTTCCCCTTTCGTTAATAATAAAGTACCGACATTTAATAACATAACGATTTTTCCACGTCTAAAAATAATTTACACTATTTTCTAAATCCGTATTTCATCACTATACATCTAGGTGATAGTGTAACAAACAACTAAAATGAGCCATTGTTTTAAAATAAATAATAGCTGAAATGTAACCTATTTCCCATACGAAAATATTAATGTTACATTTTACAAGTTTCCTTGAAGCTTCTGGGAAAATGTTTGCACAGCGACATCTGTTGTACAAAGCATAAACAATGTTATATTACATACTATTTATAAAAAAGTATTTACATAACTAAAACTAGAAATTTAAGAATAAAACTAAATATTTACAGCAAAATACTAAATGTAAACTAAAACTGAAATAAAATTATTAAAAAAAAAAAGGAAAAAACAGAAAAAGGCACAGACACTCAGGCGTCAAAGTACTCCTCCGCATCGCTGTCATCTGGAAACGTGCCCAGAAGACTGGCGGCATTGCCTCGTTGAATGGCAATGCTTATTCTTTGACCAAAGAAAGAACCAGCCCTCTGGTCACGCGAAGTGTCGATCAGTCGCCGAGAAATTTCCTTAAAAAGGAGACGCGCACTTGGACCCCATGACCCGAGCGTTTCAACCCCAAACGGCTCAAAACTGTAGCAACCATTAAGGTTACAGTATTTGCGCCGCTTGAGGTTCTCAGCAGCCGCAGCTGCGGCGCCAGCACAGCCCGCCGTGCTTGCAACGTGGGATGGCGCAAGGGTATCGACACAGGTAGCGTCCCACACCAAAGGTCTACCCACCTTCCAAGGCACCAACGTCATTCCGTCTGGTCTTTTGCCATCGTCACGTACCAAGCCGTTTGGTTCTAAAACTGCTGGTACGCCGGCGGAGGCAAAAGCTCGACGAATAATATCGTTGATGCTGGCGTGACGAGCTATGCGACCTGCGCTCCTGCTGCAGGACAGGCCATGATGTCCGAGGTTGTCGACAGCTTCACCACAGTGGCAACGATGCGGAGCAACACAAGGTGCGCCTAAACGAAGACTTGTAGCGAGCCGAAATGAAGCATCATCCATCATGGTACCAATAGTGGATGATGGGAGTGCTTGAAGCCATAATCCCGACTCCCACTCCCCCACAGCCAGCAGACGGGCGCGCTCCGCAGCATTAATTGACGTATTTAGCAGGTTATTCCGTATAATACTGCAGAGCGGCACGTCCCATCGTCTTTGGGAGGACAGGTAGTCGGGCAAATCCGTACTCGGACAAGCCATTTTCCAAGCGTTCAACGCATCAGTTATAAACGGTACCTCAAAATCAACCAGTGAACTAGATAAAATCTTTTTGGTTAATTTTTCGGTACCGTAAACCGAGGAGAGGAAGGCCGGTAAACTAATACTTGAAATTTTGCGGACGCCGAGACCACCCAAGCGGATAGGAAGAGTGGCTTGCTGCCACGCTCGGTCGTCCAGGGCCACATTTAGGATCGAGGTCAATGTATTTCTGATGATTTTATCTACTTTTTCTAAGAGTTGTGGGTGTTTCCAAAGGTGTGAGGAACGGAGGCTATACGTAAATTTTGGTCCAAAACAACAGTATCGAATAATTGTGAAGGCCGAATGTATGTTGATTTTAAAAAGCCTTTCCGAGACATCATTAAAATTTTGAATTTTATTCTCGATGAAGGTGGGAAATGATTCATCAAAAATTGGGGACCCCAGGAGGTGAAGAGAGTCTTTTTCGGTAATTTTGATATTTGGTGCGATTGAATTAAATTTAGAAATGGTTGTCTGTCTGTCTGTAGTCCGGGGAAGATAAATTTCACATTTGGATAGGTTGAGCTGTAGGCCAATGGAATTAAATTTTTCTTTTAATAAAATTAAATCTTCCAGAACTGTATCTACATCACCACCCAGAGTCCCATCATCAAGATACCATACATTAAATTTTGAATTTAGCTGCCGAATGATTGGATTTATTGCTAAACTAAAAATGACTGGCCCAAGAGGGTCACCTTGTTGACAACCAACGGCTGATTCTAAAAGATTTTCTTTATAAAGTAATTTTGAAGGGTTCCTGTAGCATTGATAGAGGAAACTGTAAATTTTGGGTGTTTCCTTTTGTAAGCATAAACTGTTAAAGCGCCATCTAGTATCGAGTAGCAACAGAACTACAGTCTCATTGACCCATCATTCGACAGAGGGCGCTAGTTATTAGTTGTTCCTATTTCACAATAGATGGCGCTATCATAAATTTACTACATACCTTGAACAGGCATAGCCCGTAGTGAAACTGCATCTTCTTCGATTTCTTCTTCAACTTCTTCCTCTGTTATCGATGGTGGTGCGGCCCAACAGCGGAGTCTCACGCCGGCATTGCCAACGTTCGCTCCGTTGTCAAGCCTCACGCGAGGTAGACTTCGAGATGAGTATTCTCCGTTATTATTGGTCTGTAAAACAAAAAATATTTATTAATAGGTAACTGGGATTACTGGAATGTTACGTTAAATATTTAAACTTTTTTTTATGTTTCTATTCCGGGAAAGTAATGAATATGGACAGTAGTCTGTCTACAGACGATTTACGCTAATTACAAAGGTGTGTGTTTGACTACTAAATGATGCAAAAATATACCAATAAAACAGAGGAAACGTCTGTCATTAGGACTATACGTTATGTAGGTATGCAAATAGCAAATGCTAAAATCATGCTGATATGTAGAAACACAACGAAAAGAAAAACGGATGCAACACAGCTAGGTACGAAATTGTAACCAAATTAGGAAATAACTAAGTTACTGCATTAAAAAAATCACGGCTATGCCGCTTTACTGTAGACTCTATAAGGCCTTAATGTATAGAGTGCAGTCTTAGTTCATGCTTAGTCAAATTACGCTTCATCCGAAACCTTATTGGTATAATATAATCCTACAAACGACTGCGTCCAAGAGTATCATACGAATAAGAAAATTATTCGTAGATTAGTAACTCATTTTCTGATGAAGCGCGAGTGAACCAAGCTAAGACTAAGTTCCCTCTATAGATTTGGGCCTAGATGTAGGTATTTAAGTTCAGTATGTCGGGCACTATGAGGTTTATAAAAATACACAATACTTAATTGCATTCCATAATTTTAAATAAAACAGTTGATATGTTAAAACATTGAATCAATTATAGACCATGTCGGGCACAGCGAAGTTAAATTAATTGGTAATAGGAGAGAGGATTAGATTGGTAATAGGAGAGAGGCGCTTTTTTGTTTAAAAAAAATTAAAGAAATATTAAATTAAAATAGTAAAATGGCTTTTGTGGTATTTACATTATAGATGATAATTATCCTTAATTGAGCACTAATAAATTTGTGTCAGTCTTAAATGTAATATTTGTAAATACTGTCACATAAGCAAAGCATGCGTTTTCTCGGTCACTTTAAAAAATTAAACTGATAGACCTCGACACGCCTGTTGATTTGAAGGGTACCTAATATAAATATATTATTATGTAGGTAGGTAAAGGTAAATAAATACAGTGGTTTGTAATCACAGGCAGCCGTCGAACGGCTCACATTTACTTAGTAAGCACGCAGTAGCAGCTGCTTACTAATAATGATACGTTATGAAGAATAAATACTACTTTAAATAAGGCAATGTTGTGAGAACGGATTTGTAAATCAAGCTTTGTAGCTTAAAGAGCTTATCGGTGCAGTACTGTGGTAGATATACGAGGAGTACGATGCGTCTTCATTGGGCAAAGGTTGAATGCGATACTTTTGTTGTTTTCTAATTTCGGTGATGCTATTTCCATTCTAACCTGATATAATAAAGAGAAATTAGCCCAATTAAAATTGGATAAAGGCAGGAAGATGATGATGTTTGATTTTTTATTTGTTTGTTTGTAAGGGATAAACTCAAAAACTACTAAATCCATTTTAAAACGTCTTCATTTTCAACTAAGTATAGGAACCATCATCTTTCATACAATTAACATATTCGGCCTTATTACAAAAACTAAACAAACCTTGGTTTAAACCTGGTCTATCAAGTCCAGGCTTATCTGCAGAGCCATGGTTTAAATTTGTCCGTATTACAAAACTAAGATAAAACGTCGACTTTAGTACCGCCATTTGAACGATTGTCTAAACAATTAAATTCACAATGAGTAATAACAATTAAACCTACCTTATTTCAATCCATTTCGGGTGAAAATAACACAAAAACTACAACACAATGAAAAATTTGCTATGAGAAACTTTGACACACCTTTGACAGCTACTACTGTTAGACCATGGTTTATTGCAAAACCACGATTTGTAAGAACGTTTGTATAAACCATAGTTTTACAAGATTAAACCTGGGTTTTTAGTTAAACCTCTTTTTGTAATAAGGCGGAATATGTTTACCCATATCGAATTTATATACCTATAAGTTAATACCATGCGGCATGTTCATAAGTCCGCCGTGTACCATAATTTTACGTGAAATTCTAAATAAATAATTTCTGAACGTCTCTTGCATCATTCAATAAAATGTTGAATGACATTGTGGAGGAGAACCGGCAAAAGAACCTTCAAACATTAAAATCATTGATAAGAAGTTAAATGAACTAGAACCCGTTAAAACAGAATGACGCGATTAGTCCTTGAACCATCCAGACACATTACCGATGCGAAAACATTTGGTTATTCAAATCCTAAACTAACATACGGACATCTACGTACAGACGCCAGCAAATCAAGCTCAAGCATCTTTCTTTCTTTAATATATTTCTACTTTATCACAATACTCTTTCCGCGGCTTTGCTCGCGTTAATTTAGAATTTGACAATGAATTCGGATTGTACATGTGGCTGTATTAATTTATTTATTAAAACTTTATGCACAAAGTACAAAGGCGGAGTTAATGTTTTTTATTATGCGGTAAAATCATCACATGAGTCCTCCCACCCAGGGCAGAGCGGGAGGGACTGTCAGACTCGTACTGACTAAAATCCACGGTGTCCTTCAATAGCCCTTTACGTACCGGGGTCACGGTAATTCGTGAGTCCCGCGACCGGAATTAATGCCTTAGTTCATATTTGATTGGGATAATTTGACAGATTAGGGTAGGTTCATGTGCTGGCGTCTGTATATAAAATACATAAAAAAGCCTCCGCTTGTAACTGCGTGTGTTCCTGAGGATGTCACCAGTCCGTAAAGCGTATTCAATCGCAGTGAGTAACGGGTCAACATCCCGTCTCTGGCTTAGCATTATTGCTGTTTTATTTCTGCCAAGTTATTTTAGGAGATCCTGTCGTACGACGGATTTTGCGTAAGTCACGGTGAATGAAACTCTCTTATATCTACTTATTATATTATGTTGTATTTGTTTCTACGTAGGATATACTCTTCCGAATACGTGCGATGTAAAAATAAGCTTCGTGGACCAAGTAAATCTAACGATGCGATGGGATTAGGCTAAGTTAATATGAGTTATATAAGTTAAAATAAGTTAAGTAACCTACGAAGGAGGCTAAAAATCAATATAGTAAGTACTTGGCTTTTGACTTTTATTTTTGGTAAAATTATAATGACTACTTAGAAAGCTCTTAAATAGATAAACAATGGAAAAACTATGTTAAAAGATACTACAAAGAGTTTTTGGGATTATAATTATAAAAAATTACATGTACCTTGCCGACTACGATAACTAAAGATACCAGAACAACTCTATCTGAAACTTATCTAACCCTAAAGACATTGATGCCTGCTGTGACTAAATAATATATGTAGTATGTTAAGCATTGATTACCCACACGTGTTTATTCAAAACAAGCACGTAGTCAATCAACACAAGTGTTATGAACAACCGCAGGTTAAACGTACGACAATAATTAATTATCTAATTAAGTGCAAGAACAAATTACACCGATGTATAAATGTATAATTTGCTGGTAGAGCTTATAATGCGGGGTAATATTAAAGTAATTAGGTACAATGTAGGTGAGCGGTATCGGTATGGGTATGGGTATCGTGGGAACGCAACTGCATCACTACACTACACTCGCGAGCACAAGTATAGAATCACTAACTCCGATTCCGCGCGATCTTGACTAAGTAATATCTAGTTAAGAATAATTAAAGTGTTAACAATTTTAAAGGTTTAACTGTTTAGCTCGTGGCTAAATAAATACAGCCGCACAGGCCGATCTTCCGGGTTAAGCCGCGCTTGCCGAGGTTGGTCTGTAGATGGGTGACCATCTGTCATAGCGAGTTTCCTGCGTGCCTCGGAAAGCACGTGAAGCCCGTGGTCCTGGCTGTCATTTGTAGATCTTTGACAGTCGTTACTGTTAGTCAGAAGCTCTAAAGTCTGTCAACCAGTCTTTCCATGGGGTATCGTATTACCCAGTTACTGGGTTGTGGAGGCCCGACAGGCAGTCGCTCCATGTAAAATACTGATATGCAGCTGCATCTGGTTTGACTGGAAGCCGACCCTAATATGGTTGGGAAAGGCTAGGCAGATGAACTGTTAAATTTAAATTGATACCAAATTCATTCAAACCACGCTATTATTGAAGGAGCTGTCCCGGATCAATACCAAGTAAATGATTCCTTACTTTTGCTCGCAAGTGTATATTGCTGGACCGGACTATTTCACGGCCTTATACGGATCCTTTCGACTCGAGATCATCTCACCCACTGAGATAGTGTTCCAGTGTACGGTATAGGTTACTAAGAACTGCTTACTCAAACTTGATTGGTTTGATTACAAACTTGCTGTTACCGTTGATTGCATGTGTTGTTTACACGATTTGTAACACTGTGTGGGAATAATAGAGTAGTATTTTGAATGAAGACATCATCTGAGTTTCAAAACAAATGCATGTGTATTTTTCAGCTTATATGTATCTATTGTGTGATAAAAATACAGCACACAGTAACTGGTTTCCACAATAATTACCGGCCTGAAATACAATGTAACGGACTTTTGTTTCAGATAATGAACCCAGTTATTAACGAAGTCTGAAACACAATAAACATATTTCACTCCAATACACTAGTATTATCATAACTCTTCATTAGTAGACTCACATCCATCCATTCATAACTCTTCATTAACGCCAGTGTTGCAAATCTAGAAAAGTCTCGCCAGCATTTATTAATCACTAATTGTGCCTCATTAATAAAGCCTGTACAACAAATGAGGTAAGTATAGCAAAAAGGTCACAATCATAATGGTAATGCTTCCATATCGTAACATAATAATATTGCACAATATCGGTGCATAATGTAACTATGTACAGTAAACAGCACCAATATGTATTAACTTAGCAAGTTTTATATTTGGATTCTCCTACTGACTGTTCTGCTCGCATTTCATGATGGCATTTTGGAACAGATATTATTATGTTATTGGTATTTCAAGGTAACTATCGATATTATGAGATAACCGTTTTTACCAAATTTTCATTCAACTTACGTTATTGGGCCATTGGGCTCATGTGTCAAATATTGGCACTCAATGCCAAACTAGTTCTCCTGAATTGATTGAGCTAAAATTTTGTATACATCTTTGATGTAAGTGACGTTACAATTTTATGAAAAACATGCTATGATTCTGCAGGCAGAATCGTCTCTTCACCAGCGAACACCTTACCTCACCTAAGAGGTTAATAGAATAAAAGAACGTACACGAAACTTTATATCGCACGAATTTGGATGTGTAAAAATAATTTTTAAATAATGTTCAAAAATAATAATTTGCGATCGTCTAAGGGCGAGTTGTCTGTTAAGTAGTTAAACTGTTGTTAAAATCCCAAACATTAAAGAAAATGGTTTGATAGAACAACTTGCCGTAAAGCCGTAAGTGTGCCTAACTACTGCTCACGACAGTACAAGTAGGTATTATTGAACAAATGCCAATACAATAGAGGTGGTACTTACACCCGAGCCCCGATGGAAGAATCCGAGGCACGCGTTTACTCGTATTTCCCATTATTCCCCGCGTATGACATACCACGTCATGTGAACGGAGTAAATACTTGGAGCGTGACGCTGATCGCCACTTGATACTAAGTCACTGAATGTCCTTGCAGTACCTCTCTAATGATACTAGTGACATGATTACTTGGTCACATTTAAACATGCAAACGGATTTATTTACTTAATCTTTTGTGCTGAAAGTTCGTTTAAAACTGGAAAAACACGATTTGTTGAGGTTATTAAAATAAAAAAAAGCGTTGCTGTTTGCTTTAACAGTTATAATTTTAACAAATTAAATTGAGTGTTTATAGCACCAGAATATTTTTTTTAAGTTGGTCAACAGGGGCAAATCTGAGTATTAAAAGTTCCGGAAAAACTTTCTTAGGAATCTTTAGCTCGATGTTTACAATTTTGGCTCATTATTTTTTTCGGTTTAGTGTAAGTTGTCCATAAAAATTAATAAAATGGCCTAAGCATTTTTTTTATGCCCGTCGAATATGTTTCATAAAAGGATTTCTTTGTATGGGAAATCAGAAGACACCATATCCTCTTAAAATTGAACTGAACCCACTCTGTAGCTAAAAAATTACGCTCATTTTCAACATGTTAATAAAGAGGTATGTGTACAAACAGCCGACCAGTCCAGTAGCAATAACGTGGGAACATCTGAATTAATTAACTTGTATGTATTTGTATCACATAGATACACTATCTCCAGTCGTGTCACCGTTCCGAGTCAGTGACAGAAGTAACAGTTCCAAGTTCCACGATAGCGGTCGAGTAGAGTTGACAAGTTGCGACAAGAGCTACGTGGACAACTGGACACCACGACACTAGTATATTTTACTATGTTGACACTTGTGGGCAGATAATAAGTAACCGATCAACGTCAATGTACATTAAGAGCGTATTTCAAACTTTATTGAACGCGGTCAACGGATCTTAACGACGTTCAAAAGCTTGTCACTCTTATTTATTTTATACTAGCACTTTGCCCGCGACTTCGTCCGCGTGGGTTACATACTTTCCTAATTCCCCCTTTTCACCCCCTTAAAGGTTAAATTTCCAAAAACCCCTTCTTAGTGCTCCCCTGCATTATAATAGGAAGCCGTGTGCAAAATTTCACATTCCTAGCCCCAGTAGTTTCGGCTGTACGTTGATATGTCAGTCAGTCAGTTCTCCTTTTATATATATATATATATAGATATATAGATATGTATAAATTCTGTTTTTTTGTGTTATAGTACTAACCATCCGTGAAAATTTCAACTGTCTAACTATAAGGTTCAAGAGATACAGCTTGGTGACAGATGGATAGAAAGAAGGACAGACAGCGGAATGATACGAGTAGGTAAGTACAACCTTTTTTTTTAACGTGGTAAAATCATCAAATGAGTCCTCCCAGCCAGGGCAAAGCAGGAGGGACTGACAGACTCGTACTGATTAAAATCTACGGTGTCCTTCAATAGCCCTTTACGTTCCGGGGTCACGGTAATTCGTACAGTACCGCGACCCCGTACAGTCCCGCGACCCCGGAGTAGGTAGAACCTTGGGATCTTTTAATCAAGAGTGAATAGGTTGGTCGCGGGACTCGCGAATTACCGTACGTAAAGGGCTATTGAAGGACACCGTGGATTTTAGTCAGTCAAGTCTGACAGTCCCTCCCGCCCTGACTAGGATGGGGAGGACACATTTGATGATTTTACCACGTATATAAAAAAAGAGTGAATAGGTTACTTCTAGGCAAGCGTGCTTTATCGTCGACCACAATTGCTTGTCATCAGGCGAGATAGTGGTCAAACGCGAGCCTGCCATAAATACATTTAAAAATAGAATCCGTTTTACCCTTTAGGTACAAGAGGTCGCCGCCCGACCGCCGCCGCGTACGGACGTCTCCTCGTGTGTGCTCCGTGCCAGTGCTGTGTTCTCCGCTGCGATTTCGTCGTGTCCTGCTGCGACGTGTCAAGAGAGTAGTCAAGACTACTCGAGTAAAAATTGTCCTTTTCAGGACAATTCTTACTCATCTTATTTCCCTTACGTCCCGCGTGTGTTTTTGCCCCTTCAGGGAAAATCCACAGTTTCGTGGTTCTTGGTGGAAACCTTACGGTGTCAACGAAGCCAAGAGGGTGGTGCCCCAATCCATCCCGCCGAACCCCTTCAGGGCGAGGTTAATTTATTGGAGTCGGGAGCTAGGACCTTGGCCTTGGGGGGACTCCTAGTCAAACCTAGTCTCTGGTTTCGTTCACAGCTACACACCTGGTGTCGGTTGGGAGTGTCTACCCCTTCGCACCAGACCCAAATAGGGCCCTGTTGCACATTAAGATTGGCAACAGGTTTACAAGCTTAGGGCACACCGTAGGTACACACCTCCCTGCCATACACAATCCCTCGGCAGGGAGGCTACTCACCCCCGGGCCCACCCACCCGGGGAGTTAGGTTGTTAGGGTTAGGTTTTACATCCCGAGAGCTTCACTCTCATGTCGGCCGCTCTTAGCTGACTTAATCATGGACAAACTCCTCAAGTTTGTCGAGACCCTCCTCCAAGACCCTTTACTAAAGGGTAAATATGACTCGGCCTTCGCTGCTCTTAAAGCAGAAACCGACGTCACTAAATTTAGTGATGCGCTCGAGAGCCCACTATCTCCCCCGCCCGCCGAAAAAGGCATCCCGGTCAAATCGACCTCCCTGTCTGTAAAGACAAAAATCCCCGCCTCTCACGGCCCATCTCCCAAAACCGCTTCTGCAAAAGCGGCCCCTGTCCCTTCTGCGACTTCTGCCCCCACTCCCTCAACATCCAAACATGTTGTTGAGAAAATGGACACATCAGTGCCCATTTCGGACTCTGAACAGTCCGACTCCGCATCCTCCTCCGATGAGGACTTTACAGTCGTCATCGGAAAGAGGAAACAAGGGAAACACTCCCAAGCCGGCAAGGCAAAGAAACCCCTTGCAGCCCCACCTACCCCCTCTCCTCCGACCTCCCCACCGGCCTCTCGTCCGGTTTCCCCCACCCCTCCGGCGGCCCCCGCCAGCCGCCCCTCCAGCCCTATGGCAATCGCTCCCACGGCTTCTACCAGGAAGCCTAGGCCCCCACCACCGATTTTCATTCAGGAGAAGTCCAAATGGACAGAAATCTCCAAATTGTGTGCGGATCGAAAGATCCAATACACAAAAGCATCATCATCCCTACGTCTTCGGACTACAGGGAGCTCTCCCGCCTACTCCGTGGAAGGAACGTAGCCTTCCACACTTACTCCCTCCCTGAGGAGAAGCCCACCCGTGTGGTGATAAGGCGGATCCCCAAGGAGATCACTACCCAGGACGTCCTCGACGACCTTCTTTCCCAAAACGTCCCTACCTCTGCCGTCCACCGCCTTCACAAGGCGAGGGGAGGCGAACTATACGACATGGTGTTGGTAGTTTGCGACCCTGTCGAGTCCGGTCCCCATCCCATTTCAAAGTTAAATCCGTGTGCTCCCTGACGGGCATTTCAATTGAAAAGCCCTACAAAGCACACACAGTAGGACAGTGTCACCGCTGTCAGCTGTACGGCCACAGTCAGGCCCACTGCTATGCACCACCCAGGTGCGTCAAATGTTTAGGCGGCCACAGCACGGCTGATTGTCCCCGTCCTAAGGACAAGTCCCTCTGCACCGAACCCCCTAGCTGCGTTCTGTGCGGCCAAGTAGGACACCCGGCTAACTACCGCGGTTGCCCCAAAGCCCCCAAATCCGCTTCTCCCAAACTGGCAAAGCGCGCTGCCGCCCGCCAGCAGAGGGAATCCCCATCTGTGAAGATTCCTTCCTCACAGATTCCCGAGAGGCTTAGCCCTCAGCGACCCTCTCCGTGGAACTCATTGAACCACCAAAAGGCCTTCCCAGCCTTAGGTTCAGCGTCCCCAAAACCCACCCCAGGGCTACTCGAAGCCCCCGCCCCCAAACCCGCGGCTCCCGTGACTGCCCCTGCACCTTCGCGCAAGGTCGCTCCAGCAGCCCCGCAAACCATCCCTCCCGCGGTACCCTCCGGCCATGTGCCCGACGTTGATCCTAATGACATGTATGTCATAATCAATGCCTTCAAAACGGTCCGCAACCACCAAGAGATTTTGAGATCCAAGGCGAGACAATTGGCAGCCCAACTCAGGGCTTCCAATGGTAGTCCCGAGGAGTACTCTAAAATCTTTGACGCTCACCCCGAAGTGGGTGACGCCCTATTAGCCCTCCACCTTGTTTAGTTAGTCCAATGGCTACTAAAAATAAGAATGTCCTCAAACCGCGATCCCTTAAATTAGGCTTTTTCAATGCCAACGGCATTAGAGGTCAGCGTGACGAAATCGCTGCCTTCCTCCGCGATAACCAGTTAGACATCCTTCTCGTTCAGGAGACTTTCCTAAAACCGCACCACCGTGACCCTAAAATTGCCAACTATCAATTAGTTCGCAACGACAGGTCACGCTGTCACAAGGGCGGTACGCTCATCTACTTCAAAAGGACCCTGCATTGCATCCCTCTAATCCCTCCTCCCCTCGAGTCTCTTCTCGAGGTTTCAGTCTGTCGGTTAGGCATGACCGGCCACCAACCGATCACCATCATATCCGCCTATCTTCCCCCTGCCCTCGGCGCAGAGGATCACAATTTACTCACCAAAGACCTTACAGCCCTCTTCGGCCTGAGCGACTCCGTCATCATGGCGGGCGACCTCAACGCCAAACATCCCGCTTGGAATAGCACTACTACCACCCCTAGAGGGAAGGTAGTGTTCAATCTAAGCGCCTCACTAAATTTTGACCCCATCGCTCCTCTTGAGCACACCCACTATCCCGGTGATCCCAACCACCGTCCCGACGTGCTCGACATAGCGCTTCTCAAGAATGTCAACCTCAAGTTGCATTCTATTGAGACGCTACACGAGCTAGACTCTGACCACCGTCCAGTGCTCCTGCACTTAATCCCTCGCTCGGGTCCCTCCGACCCCAGCCAGCCTCCTCCAACCAAAGTGATAACTGACTGGAAGAAAGTAAGCGATAAGCTGAAATCAACCTCGTCACCTCACTTGGACTCTATCCCCGACCACATAGTCTCCGTCGCAGACACGACGGCCGCGATCAACTCGTTTACAGAACACGTGCAATCCGTACTGACGGATTGCTCACGGGAAGTCCCAGAGATGAACGATCATCGCTGGAAACTTCCCGATGACGTACGTGAACTGATAACCGAGAAGAACGCGGCCATCCGTGCCTACAGCAACTTTCCATGCGACTCGAACAAGGCTCACATGCGCAATTTACAGCGTGCTGTAAAGAAACGCATCGCTGAGCTTCGCTCGAACCGCTGGAATGAGATGCTGAGCGATCTCGAGCCCACCCATTTAGCCTTCTGGCAGCTGCAACGAAAGCTGCGTGCCACCGAAGAGGCCACTATGCCTCCCCTCAACCGTCCCGATAAGAGCGTCGCCTTTGACGACTCTGAGAAAGCCGAATGCCTGGCCGACAGTCTGGAATCCCAGTGCTCTCCCAGCACCCAACCGGTAGACAAAAGTCACCTCCTCAAGGTCGACTCTGAAGTCCAACGTAGGACCTCCCTCCCTCCCGTAGAAGACCCTGATGATCCTCTGCCTCCAGTCACTCCAGACGAAGTGCAGGACATCATAAAACGTCTCCGACCCCGGAAAGCTCCCGGGTCGGACGGTATCAATAATAAGGTATTTAAAATCCTCCCCGCCCAGCTCGTTATGTTAATGACCGCCATCTTCAATGGCGCTCTGACCAACAACATCTTTCCCCAGGCATGGAAAGAGGCCACTGTTATCGGTATCCCTAAGCCAGGCAAGCCCAAGTCTGAGCCCACGAGTTACCGTCCCATCAGTCTCCTGAACGTTCTCGGCAAAATCTACGAGAGACTTATTTATAAGCGACTCAGAGATTTTGCCGATGCCAAGTGCCTCATTCCTCACGAGCAATACGGCTTCAGGACCGGTCACTCGTGCATCCATCAAGTCCACCGTATAGTCGAGCACATTAGCGCTGGGTTCCAACGCGGTGCAATGACTGGCGGTCTATTCTTCGACATAGCGAAGGCCTTCGACAAGGTCTGGCACAATGGCTTATTATATAAGCTCTACCAAATGGGTGTGCCAGACCGTCTCGTGCTCATCTTACGAGACTTTTTGTCTGATCGCACATTCCGCTATCGCATCGGGAATGCCCTCTCCTCCCCTCACCCTATCCGAGCCGGTGTCCCTCAAGGCTCAGTCCTCTCGCCCCTCCTATTCACGCTGTTCACTAGCGATATTCCCAAGAGCAAAAAGGCTCAGTTAGCTCTCTTCGCGGACGACACGGCCATATATTACACTGGTCAAAGTCCAACCGCTATAGCCCAAACCCTCCAATCCGCAGCCAACGCCCTCGGCGACTGGTTTAGGAAATGGAGAATTGAGGTTAACCCTGATAAAAGTCAGGCGGTCCTCTTTAGGTCGCCGCTCAAAAGACTTCCCCTCCGCCCCCTCAGTCCGATAACCATGTACGGTAAGCCTATCCCTTGGGAGAAGCAAGCCAAGTACTTAGGCGTTATCCTCGACAGTAATCTGTCCTTCCGCGCCCACATAAAAGCAGCCCGTAATCGGGCTGCCTTTGCCGTAAGCAGGCTCCACTTCATGATTACAGCGAGAAGCAAATTATCGCTTAAATGCAAAATTCGCCTCTATACCGCTGTAATCCGCCCCATCATGACATATGCCGGTGTCATATTCGCGCACTCCAATCCCCGCCACCTTTATAAAATGCAGGTCCTTCAAAACCGTTATCTTAGGAAAGTCACGGGAGCCCCGTTCTATGTCCGCAACGATAGCCTCCACCTCGACCTTAAAATCCCCACCATTCTCCAATTCATGAAACGCCTTTCCAAGCGTTTCTTTGACTCTGCCATCAGGCACCCCAATCCCCTAGTCGCAGCGGCCGCTCGATACGAACCGTCTCGTATCAGCAAAATTCGCCGACCAAGGCATACTCTTGTCACCCCCGACGACCCCATCACTCTCCTCCAGGAGAGCAGTAGGGAAACCAGTACACTTCGCAAACACAAACACAGATCGATCCTGTCATTCCGTCCTCGCCGCCGAGGACGACCGTCGCGACGTCCGAATCAATGCCCTCCCCGCCCCTCGCAAGAGCCAGCCCGCGATGCTGAGCCGTAGAGTTTTAAAAATCAGTCCCTAAATAATGAACCATTGTGATCCAGCCTGTCCCTTGCTGTCCTCTCTCAGTGACGCCCTAAGCCGAGGTCCGAACCCCACAGGGGGTGCCCTTAGCGTGCGGTCACTTAGTTTGTAGTTTTTATTTAGTTTGTAAGCTCTGGCTGGAGGCCTTAAAGTAATTTAAGGCATCTCTACAGAAAAGTCCGGTTAAGCAGCTCACAACCTCTTCTAGGTTGACCTGCGAGATGCCATACACAAAAAAAAAAAAAAAAAAAAACCCTTTAGGTACGGAATTATAAAAATAGCTTTAAAACTAAAGGAGCATTTTTCAGTACACATAATTTGCTGCCAAAATTATAATATAACACTTTCTATACTGCAGTGCAGTAGCAGTGTAAATAGAATAACGGACCACTTATGTAGCGTTCGTGTTACTGCTGTGTGGCACAACACGTGTCATAAACAATACGAGCTAGACACAACATCGTGTCCGGTTAGCATACAAACAAACAAATATAGTATTCTAATAGAGAGTGGGAACAACCGACAAGGAAAATTATTGAATAGGCACAAAGAAGTAATGGGTTTTTGGTAATTAGTTTTAAACTGACGTGGACACTAAACACTAATACTATCATTAGAACATGGGCACTATATATGTAATAATTTAAAACAGGACATTTAACAGGTCTGTCAGAACAAAACTCGCCACATACAGAATAGACACCCTTAAGCCTTTGTCAAACAGACAGGCGTCGCGAATGCAAAGCGTGACGTTTTTATTTGTAATGTATGGAATTGTTTGAATCCAGTCACATAGAACAGCGAAAGCGATCCGATAGCGTAACAGAACTATCGGACTGACGTCTTGCTTCGGTTCGGCATCGCTTCGGAAACGCTTCGCTTTCGCAAGTCTTTTTGACAAAGGAATTACAACCCAGAAACGATCACTGGAGTAGAAGGATCAGAGGCCTTACCATGACTTTCTCGTTCTTGTGATAAGGCCTCAGGAGAGTCGACCCCAAATTAGAAAAGGGATTCTTTCTTTTGAGCTTTTAGATATTTTAACACTGTTGAAAGTGTAGCAAGGATGGTTGGGTACTGCGAAGATCTAATTCACAAGAGAATTCCCTTTCCTAGGACGCAAGTCCAGAAAGAAAGTTTATTTTTCTTAATTTAAAAAACATTGTCCCGTACTTTTCTCCCGTGTTGTGGGTGTATTTACAAACATAAAAATACACAAACACCCAGATCCGCAACAACTTCTCAAACCCTAAAAAGCCAACTCTTAAAGTAAATAGAGCTAGTACAGCTCGGTCAATCACATATACAGAACATTGCAGAAGTGCGTTCACAATTGACGGGCACAGATGAGTAATTAAATACCACTGGCAGATTAATGAACGTAAATGATGATACCAACGAGGACACAGTAAAGTAGGACAATTGATATTGAAACTGTTTCCAAAGAGACATTATCGTTAGAGATAGAACCACAACTAATGAAGAGCTTCGATTACCTTTATTTATCCTTCTAGCTATTGAAGGACACCGTGGATTTTAGTCAATACGAGTCTGACAGTCCCTCCGCTCTGCCCTGGACGGGAGGACTCATTTGAAGTTTGTACCACGAAGAAAAAAACGACGGGTTGCACTCTGGGAGTTCCGGCAGAAGGGAACATTTCAATAGTAATAAACACAAACGAACATTCGCGCAAGCGCCCTGCGCCGTCTTACGAATTTTCGATCAGGTCACGTGTCCTGACGCGAGTTTAACATTTTTTACCCATTCCAAAAAAAGTGCACAACGCCGCTAAAGAAGTTTTCAATTAAAAAAAAAAACCTATGTTGCTGGCAACATAGGTTTTTTTTTTAATATGGATAATTTTCGTGTTGTATCTGACGAAGCTGCTGGCAGCTTCGTCAGATACAACACGAAAATTATCCCACACGAACATAAAATCGGGATATAAACTATTATATGTGTTTATCCAGGTTATAAACTATCTGTGTACCAAATTTCACCCAAATCTATACAGCAGTTTTTGCGTGAAAATGTAACATCCATCTATCCTCACAAACTTTCGAGATGAAATTGCCCTTTTAACTATTATGCTATAGGTATCTACAAATGTCAGATAATTAATGAAATCACAGATCATAATTTGATGAGGTATTTTTAACTAATTAATTACAATAACGAATGTTGTAAATAAAAGCGTTTATCAATTTATTATAATATCTAATTATCAAGTCACGATTAGTAACTCATCATTAACAAAGGTAAGGTATACGCACGCATTTAGAAATACATGATACGAGTACAGTACTTGAGAGCTTTTAAATGCGTTCAATTTATTAAATACCATCATAAAATTCCGAAATGTCACACACTTCACACGATTCATAGATATAACAACAACTTTGCTCGTACTTCAAGTCTTCAAGAATTAACAACCCAACGCTATAACGTTCCTGTCTATACAACATAGTCATAATGTTTCAACAAGTTATCAGCTGTACCGCTCTTCCCGTTAGCTAGAATCTAGGTTCAAATCGAGCGATAAATAGCTTTTCCAGTTAATATTCTGCGTTAAGTCACTGTTCTCACAAAATAACAGAAGCTATGGTGCGTTCAAAGCGAGTTGATGCTCAAACGGGTAATAAAAAGTGAACGGGGAACATAATTCACGATGTTCTTCAGAAAGCTAAACGTGACCTAATTAGTTCGCTTCCTCCTTGTGACGGAACGCCAGGTTCTCAGAACCGGGGTGTAATGAGTGCGTGGATGTTCCTTTCCTTATAAAAACTTGTTTAACCTACATAAACTTAAGGAATAACACACATTAGCTTTAGACAATTGTGAGTGATTAAACATGGTCAATATTTTAAGGAGGTGAAGAACTCTAAATATATGAGCAATTATGATGAGTACTACGAGACTATAAGGATTCCGCTAAAATAAAACAATTATGTTGTCAGTCCATACAGTTATGGAGCATTTGATTTTATTACTTTTCATGGTTAGTCTCAAAAGTTGTTGCTTTTCACGAGTACTAAGTATTGCCCTCATTTAACAGATCACCCATTCTAATAAACATTTAAATTATGAATGAATTTATTTTATTCACTCATTTTGAGTAGGTAACTAGTCTAAATTAACATATAATTTCAATTAAATTAAAACGCTTTGAATTCATATAAAATTGATCACTGTCCAATCTCATAAATATTTCAATCAGTCTCGCTCGAACTTCTGAACAATCACACAATTCACTTTAATGTGTCCATGAAAATTATCATAATTAGATACAGTGGACATTATGTATTATGAACATAACAATACGCCTGTATTTATGAATTAGTGGACCGAGAGACTGTAGACTGATTCAACCTGCTCAAACCCCATATTATAGAGGGTTAGTTCATTGCCACTAACTTTTTACTTAGGTTCACGTTTGACCCCTATCTCGCCTGATGGTAAGCGATGATGTGGTGAACGGTAAAGCACGCTTGCCTATAAGTAACCTATTCACTCTTGACTTGAAGACCCCAAGGTTATAGCAGGAAACACAGACTCCGGCAGGGAATTCCACTCCTTAGATGTGCGCACAATTAAAGTATTAGCTTTGTACGTGCCGGCAAACAACTGTACCTGGGCAAAAACCCTGATTCTGGATTGCTTCAAAGAACTTTCTTTGGATAATTTTAGTGTCAATCTGGAGTGAATCGAGCTCAAGCCATTCACTATTAACTATATTGACTAACATGGTCACAAAAGGTATATGATTACCATGTTGATTATTTGTTTAGAGTTTCCGATATTTTGGCACTGTTGCAAGCGGTAGCGTTACGCTTCAAAAAAAAAAATTAAGTATTTAGTTATCCAGCTAATCAAACATTTTTTGAAACATCATATGTAGGGTACGCAATGTATGACATGTAACACAAAACCAGCGGACATTGCACCTTGTAATAGACACCTAAAAATAGGCCGGAGAAAGCTGTATGAAATTAGAAACGCTGTTGAGAGCCGCCCTTTGATATGTAGGCAAATAAATTGTGGAGGCCACCGCTTTGAATTAGCTTTATTAGGACGTTATCATCACAAATTATTTTATTAAATAAGAACAGAGGAAAAACTAAGAAACTTAATATGAAAAACTAGCCATGGATGTCGTAAATTGAGATCATATTGGCCGTCTGATCTCTCTTGCATGACACACATAATTATAACAGATCTTGTTTATGATAATCAACATAGAAATAATAATATTATATGTATGGCGATTGGACTAAATATAAGACAAAGTAGAAGACTACCTAATAAATATCTTAAATTAAGTCAAGACGCATTGTTTAGCAGCATTTAATTTTTCATAAAAGTTTATTCTATTTCAAAGGCTAAAAATAAGGGAGGATTTTTGAAAATCACTCTCAAAGCGAATTAAATTGGTGATAAAAGTTTGTAAATTTTGAGCCTTCAAAATTCATCCCCAACTGAGAAGTTTCATCATTTTGTACACAGCTTCTAGTTAATAAAACAGAGTCATGGTATCCATTTAAATAAAACCCCCCTAAATTCACACTAAATAACTGTAACTTGATTCATGATCGATATGGTTTTGAAGAACATGAGTACCTAAATTACATAACAGTAATAAATAACTGTAAACATCGGTGAAGCATGTACAAAGTGGTCAAGGAACACCACTAACATTAAATTTTGCTTCTTTCAATAACCTTTTGAACTAAGGTAATAAATTATTTTACTAAAATATATTATACTTTACAGACGTTCATTTACTTCAAAATTATTTTGCTTAAAGACTAAACTGTGATGCAGGGTGTGGGATAGAAATGCAATGATGATACGAGTAACTAGGGTGCCCTAAAAATTGTTCAAACGAGAATACTTCTATATTTTAATACCTACCTATGTTGAGTTCTTTATTAATTAAATAGTCATTGTACTATTACATTATTTTGGACAAAGACATACCAATTGAGTAATTGAGCAAGTTGTGATAAGAAATTATCACTATATGAATATAAGAGGAGGAAAAAAATGGGAAGAATTTAATATAATTATACTATTACCGTCTTTTAAAATTTTACATTTTCCAACAAAAAACTATTGCAATAAATGCTATTTATCTAATTTCATTAAATTTTCTAAAGAAAAAACTTATTAGAATATTTACTATGCATTTTATTTTTGAATTATACTTTATGACAGTCTGTGGCCGTTTTGAGATGTACCAGGCGTGCATGAGTGAGGGGAGAGAGGCTATTTATGAAATGGCGTCATCGTGGTACGCAAGTTTTGTGAAGTTAAAGTATGTAACAATTTTAGCAGTAAACAAGAACAGAAAAATAATGATGAATAAATCTACCTAATAAGTACTAAAATCAAAATATAGATTTAACTATAGAGCAAGTATGAACTATTTGTTTGATACAGCCAACATAACATCATACCTACCTCCAAGAGTCCTAACAATCATAAAACCCACAAGCAGACGAGTCAAAGCAACAAAGTCTATAGAAATCCTTTTACATACAAATCATGCAGAAAGTATAGAATTCCTTGACATAAAGCTCTTCACACTTCGGCGCGTCAGAGTCGCGTCTGTATGCAAACGAAGCGACCATCAACAGACAGGACGAACTGCAATGTACCTACCTAGTTTGTATTCTGGGCCATCACTCCCTTTGGGCACTCTGGACAAGGAGCAGGGCACAACTATTCTTTGAGACCCTGAGTTACTGTGAACCCCACGAGAGGGCTTATCAAATATTATATATATATTTTTAATAATTTTTGATAATTTTTTATTCTACTATCATACATTTCATACGTCAATAGTTACGTAATTTATTGTATTGATCAAAGGAAACCCTAATGTTTCCAAGGCGGCGGTGTGCTAGTGAATTCGGTTCACCTGTTTTTTTTCTGCTTTTGCATCCTACAGGGCCCAGGGCCTAGGTTAAAAACGGCTCTGTGTGCTCGTTGCATAACATACCTATTGCACATGTGCTCGACTGCTCAGCTAAGTACGCGATTGAACGCATCGCCCATAATATTTCAGATGCCGATCCATACGTTTATTGACGAGGAAGCTCGACTTGGAATTGCAAGCGACATCGTTTAAGAAAAGTGGCGTATAAAAGAGATAACTGTATCTGTTCTTAAAACTGTGCAAAACATGTAGTAGTACAAACTTTCGTATGTTTGTTTATTCAGAGTTTTTGGTAATTGGGCTTATTTCTCGAAACGGTTAATCTACACTAATATTAAAAAAATGTTGTTTGTATATATACATAGGCTCCGAAAGTACTGGCCCAATTTCAAAAATTCTTTGACCAGTTGGAAGCTGCTTTGGTCCTGAGTGACATAGACAATAAGGGGGGAGGGGGGCGAGCCGGCAAAGCCTCTGGCAAAAGCTAGTATTAGATAATATTTTCAAAAATGTTGTCCTTGCTAACTAGGATGGATGAATCCAATTACTAAACACCCTGCACGGAGATTGTAAAATTAAAATAAGTACCAAGAAAATAATTTATGTCATCATCATCATCGTCATCTGCCTGTCCTAATCCCATTCTATTTGAGGTCGGCGCAACACATCTTCTTTATCTCCCTAGTCACACGTAAAAGCATCATTTACTCCTTTAAAATTAATTTATATAAAGCTAAAATATTTCTAATCAATAAAAATCCTGTCGTGTATTATTAACTCATCTGCTATTTGCCGACTCTGCGTGACGACATGAGTAAAGAATTTTTAAATTGCGTTTATCAATTTCTAAATGCCAATCACATTATTACGAGCTTAGCTATTAAAGAAAATATTTGAACTGAAGAAAAAAAAAACAGATTACGTGTGTGCCGAATTCGCTGTGGTCAATCAAACATTGAACTACCGCACTCGTAATTAGGTATTTTATTACAACACCATTTAAATTAATAACTTGGTTCCTGTAGCTTGAGCAGATTATTATTTTAAATCGATAGCCTTGAGGTCCTGGGTTCGATTCTCGGGTCAAGCAAACTTTTATTGAGAATTTCCATCAGTGATTTCCTAGCAGCAGACCACGGGTTTGGATTTGTGCCCGGTTGATGTCAAAAGGTTGTCCCCTTTTTACATTAGACTTAAAATATAAGTGCACCTCTGTCATCTGCCTAATCTTAGTGGCTTGATGTTATGTTATTAAATAAGGTTCCCTCTGCTGGGACTCAGGCCTCCTCTCTATGAGAGGGAACATAGCGATAAGATACAAGTATTGTTTTGGTGACAATACTTCCTACAAGTTTGGTCGGTAATAGCTACACGATATTATTATTACATAACATAAAAACAGCATTAGTAACATGAAATATAGTGTAGCAGCTTTGCTCATATATCAAATGTTAAAGTTTACTCAAGATCAAAACCAACAGTGAAGGGGTAAAACTAGTTTGAAAATATCGAACAACTTTTCAGTGCGAGTCTCACAGTTTATCAAAACATTGCTGTTCTTCACTGTACCTAGCCAGGGCCGTCTTTTCGATTGGGCACTCTGGCCAAGTGCCCATAGCCCCGCTATCTTCAGGGATCATATCAGGGACCCCCAGATCCTGTGTCAAACTTAGCAGGAAGTGTAGCAACAAATTACTTTTTGTCCAAAATCTAACTTATTCCAGGGGCTACAACATTTTCGAATTTGCTTCGCTGGTTTAACCTTCTTATGATTTCTAAACTTTTCTACATAATTCAATAGCTTTAGCTTCGTACATTTTGAATAAACAAATAATAGATATGAAGCCCCATTGCCGTAAAGTGCCCAGGGCCTCCATTAGACACGGCCCTGTACCCAAAGGAATACATATTCGCAAATAGCTACGACTGTGGGACTGCGGTACCAGTATAATATTAATTGAGAGCGTTTGTTACTCGATATTCAAGGGACAAGAGTACGCGACTGTACTGGATAGTTGTGCCCACAATTCACACCACTCGTTGTTTTGTTAGTGATCAAACTAGTTCTGGTCTAGCTTAACTTTATTTAATTGAACAAAACAGTATAGTGAAACAAAAATAAATAAAAACAGATGGAAGTCGTATACTATGAAGGCTACTATCACGCCTGTAAGAGCTGAAAGTAGTGTAGGCAGAGTTTTATAGGATACCTACATTTTGCCAGGCAAGTGTTACTCCCCTATTATAAGGTACCTCAACGACATTAACCTGTAATTTCCAAGACACAACTTCTCTAAATGATCATTAAATCTACCGAGAAATTAAAAGTTGATGATGAATAGATTGATGTGTCGACTGTCCACTACCGCATTAGCGGCAAATGTATTATTACCATTTTCCGGGCACAATTCCAGACTGCTACTGAAAAAACCTTTCCTAGCGTTAAAACTCAAAGCACTGCAAAGTTGCACAGTTAAAGGACATCATTTTTAGGGTTCCGTAGTTAACTAGGAACCCTTATAGTTTCGCCATGTCTGTCTGTCTGTCTGTCTGTCTGTCCGTCCTCGCTTAATCTCTGTGACCGTTAGCACTAGAAAGCTGAAATTTGGTACCAATATGTATATCAATCACGCCGACAAAGTGCAAAAATAAAAATTGGAAAAAAATGTTTTTTTAGGGTAGCCCCCCTATATGTAAAATAGAAAGTGTTTTTTTTTTAATTTCAACCCTAACGTGTGATATATCGTTGGATAGGTATTTAAAAATGAATAGGGGTTTACTAAGATCATTTTTTGATGATGTCAATAGTTTCGGAAATAATCGCTCCTAAAGTCAAAAACAATGTGTCCCCCCCCCTCTAACTTTTGAACCATAAGTTTAGAAAATATGAAAAAAATCTGGAAAGTAGAACTTTATAAGGACTTTCTAGGAAAATTATTTTGAACTTGATGGAAAGAACAGTTTTTGTGCAAAAAAAACAAGAAGGTGGTACAAAATTCCTGGACTAAGTTTGTAGTATAATCAATTATTTAAGTTTAAAAAAAGGCTATTTGTTAACACTTATTGTAACGGACGGGAAACTACGGAACCCTACACTGAGTGTGGCCTGACACGCTCTTGGCCGGTTTTATTTTAAGGTATCTACCCATTTAGGTATTTCTGTTAATTGTAAACTTTTAAAGGTCACGTTCCATGTCTGTATTAATTACTGAACAATAACAAGCCAGTTGAATGGGCTTTGTTTCATTAAACCAATGTGATAATTCTACTGTACGGAATAACAACTAGCAAACACTGAGCTGTGCTAACGTTCCAATTCCATTATTTTTTTATAAACATGAATCCTGGTATTATTCTTAGTCTTAAATTATTTTAAAAGCAATATTTCATCCATGGAACATTTTTTTAATTGACCTGTGCGTATTATTATTTCGTGGTGATCGTATCTGAGAGAGCCAAGTGCGGACCTCATGTAATGGTAACGGCCGTCGATGGTCAGGTACAAACGCCAATTACGCACGATTTTATAAGCCACGCGATCAAGTACTCGATAACCCGATTACCTACTTCAGTTTTAATGGTAAAACATTTACCAATTGTTCGAAAGGTCAATTTGACGTGAGAGTCGGTTTTATGTTCTACCAGTCGCCTGGGAATGATCTGTCCTTGCCGACACTCCCTTGAAAATATACGTACAATTTCAATTATTATATCAGATAGAGTTGCGCACAATCTCTGCATACACGTACGTGTACATATTCCATTGAATTAAGCTTAGATTTATGGGTTCTACAAATTAACGGACAAGTAGTTAAATTATGGTCAATCAGTGTATTTATTTAACCGGTTTCCATTCTATCTAGTTATAATAGTAGTTTCAATTTAAAATTCGCAGCAAATATAAATCGATATCACAAAAAATCAATATCGATTCTAGCTCAGCTACTCCAGTGGTTAATAACGTGCTGACGAATTAATTAGGGCAAAAAGTTCTAAACATACACTTTATATATAAAAATAAACGTTTTGTCCGTATCCCTCCATGGTCCGCCGCGCACATGGCCTTTATAAGTCCATGACATCACCCAATGTGGTTCCATTTACATTGCCACCATAATCCAAGAGTACTTCCCAGAATCAGGACAAAGAGGTTTAACTTGTTAAAGCTCTCTGTAGAACAAGTGTGTCTTGAAAAGACATAAAGTTATTAATAGAAAACATCAATTATCGTAAGCGTGAGTGTTATTGCATTAACGCGAGCTTGATTAGTCATTACTTGATGTAGAAAGTGTGCGTTTCTGTGTCGGATTGTTTATGGTACTGGATATGGTACATAGTACATGTTTATGTTTTAGACTTTGTATGAGTATCAGAATAAACACTCATTGGCGTACAATAAAGCTTTGTGTCTTAAAACTAAACCTAGGAAAATGGTAAACTGTTTACAAAATGACACTAAAAGGGTAAACTACTGCCTATATGTGAGATAATGATTTCATGCGGGTCATTCAGAAAAACCAGCGAAAAGAAAAACAAAATCAAAAACAACGCAGTTGCCAAAAACGTAACAAAACTTAAAACCAAGGAAAAACTTCATAAAACAGGTGAAATAACGAAATATTTGCACTTATTTAACGACATCCATGAATCAGGTGATAAAGAAGTGCAACAATCGTAAAAAGCCGGGGCACACATCTTACCTTGTCCACATAAAACCCGGGGAACGACTGTCCAGCGGCGTGCAACAATACAAGTAACAATCAGTGATTTAATACACATAATACACAAGTACATAGAATAAATTGTAGGTGAAAACATCACTCTATAGCTTTTTAAAGTAATTCTCTATATATTTATCTGCTTTTCCTACTCTATTGGCTATTGTCAAAGAAATATTTATACAGTTATTCGTATATTCATTCTTCCGTCACATCTATCAAGCTTAAGTTGCTAGACGAGGCTGAAGTTGACCTCAACATGTGGCAATAAGGTTTTAGTATAAGTTGAAGTTGTTTATACAAGTTTTAACCGCCTCTTACGAGCTGCATTACATAAAAATAGATAAACTTATAATTACCAATGAATTAACTTGATTTTAAGTTTCAAGCAATAGTGGGTATATAAACTGAAATACTGGGGTTAAAATGTTTGTAAATACAACTAGAAACATAAGGGATTCTAAGAAAAAAAATAACCGCACTAGCTGTTCCCCACGGTTTTACCCGCTGCTCGCCTCCTATTGATCGTAGCGTGATGTTAGATAACTTAAAGCCTTTCTCTGTAAATATACTAAACGAAACTAAGCGAATTTTTCAATTTGATTGAGTAGTTCCTGAGATAAGCGCGCTTAACCAAACCAACTCTTCAGATTTACAATATTATAGTATAGATTATTTATATTTAAATCAAACATCTGTAATTCCGTAGATTTTTAAAGTTACTCAAATACGTTTTATAATGTCGCGGAAATAAAGAGTCAACGAGAAAAGCAGACGGTAAAGACAACTCAAAGGAAGCTGTGATTATGGAGATCGTGATCGTAAATGATTAGATAACTACCCGACACCGCCATAACATTATTTTAATATTAAACTGACACGTCTTTGATACTCTTCGCAGCATTACTTATGTTATGATAAAGGCAAAATATTGCAAAAGGTGCAAATAAATATGTTTGCATTTCTTCCGTCTACACCTGGCTTTATTACTGACTTTTAAAACCTAATGAAAGAAATCATCATGCGTCTTAGCAGTACATCGAAACAGCTGCTACTTCCAACACCTTTTTGTTGGAAATCAAATTTATTTCGATAAACATAAGGGTCAGGTTGACACTTATGAATTGTATGACGTCAATTTCTTAAATACATATATTCGTTTGTCAATCATTCGTGTCTTATGCATTTTGATTGAAGATGTTGAAAGTTGACCTGTTCTTCTACATTTAACGTGCAATTGAACTTGTTTCTCTTTATTTTATTATAAGAAAAACGTTAGGGGTGGTTAAATAGTTCCTCCTGTATGGTGAGCGTTTTCAAAAAAAATTATACTCACTTACACAAACGACTTTAGGTCAGATTACGTGCGGGAATCGCTAATCGGACCCACGACGCGCAGTGCCTTTAAGATTGAACACCTACCAATCCAAATAGACCAATAAGATGAGAGCCAATCATCCGCCTACTGGATGACACAACGCATCTGAAGTACTTCATGATTCAGCTAGAAAGCGATGCGTGTTCGTGAGAAGCGGAACCCAGTTCAGTCACTCCACGTTTCCGTCCTCATTGTTCCAAGCCATCCTGCCTTTGATTATTATTAATAACCCTATGTAGGACGTATTTTACTATGTTCTAAACACGTGGTCATAAAGTTCGA
The DNA here is from genome assembly GCA_943136025.2 of Agrotis puta. Lineage (NCBI taxonomy): Eukaryota > Metazoa > Arthropoda > Insecta > Lepidoptera > Noctuidae > Agrotis > Agrotis puta. Next base: position 14,035,666 of record OW964169.2, on the reverse strand, counting down.
ACACACAGATTACTTCGTCCAAAAGATGGCTCCAAACTTTGAAGAGGAATGTAAATTTTTGGGACAAGAAACTCATTATGAGTCATGATTCGCGTGTTGGAACTCACATCGTGTGATTTTGAATAACGTTGAAGTTCAACGGAAGAAATACTGTTTAGATAATTATATAGCTATAATGTGAGGCTAAATGATTAAAGATACAGTAGCAGAATGATTTGCTTTTTCGAAGTTTTTATTTGACCTGGTATGTGTCATGCTCATGCATGAGTTCTAACAAAAGAAATGATGTTTGTAAACCATCTTTAATATCACTGGTCAACACTAGTCATGCCACACGAACTCTGGTGGCTAATATTGTTTTTGCCACCTACACTCATTAATAAACAGCAATAGTTTTATTCCGATTGGCCTTAGATTTCTTGTGATGTGTTGATTCGTGTAACCAGTACTACGGCGATAAACGTAAACAAACGATCGCGAATAAACTGTCGTTAAATTAATTGTTTTCGTATTAGTTTAAATTTAGTGATTTATAATTGCTGTAATTGTGTGAATATACCGAGAAAGTGTAAAAACGGACTTGACTCTTTTTGTTATATTTGTGAACTTTAAAAAAAATAGACGAAATTTCACAAAAGTTGTGATGGAGAGTTATCGTCAGTATTTTGGTTTCCCTGTGGCTCATCAAAACAAATCTTGGGCTCCCCATATTTGTTGCATAACCTGCGTTAAGAATTTGAGTGATTGGAAGAAAGGGTCCCGTTCTATGCCCTTTGCTGTACCCATGATTTGGACCGAACCAAAAGATCATGTTTCGGACTGCTATTTTTGTCTTACAAGATGTAAAAGGTATTAATTCTAAAAAAAAATACACTGTGAGTTACCCTAATCTACAGTCAAATAAGAGACCAGTACTTCATAGTGACAATTTACCTACATATACCAGTTACATCTGCGTCCGTTACGATTAACGATTCACAGCCCTCCACTTCGAGCGAATCGCGGGCCGTTGATGACGATGAATGTGAGTTTGAAGAAATCTCAAACAAGCCACACTTGATAACTCAAGAAGACCTAAACGACTCGATTCGTGACTTGAATTTGTCAAAAAAACAGTCAGAATTCTTAGGAGGTTCCATCAGGCCATTTCACAGATGGAAAAGCGCTATCAGGGCAAAAGGAACCCAAGGATGTTGGCCGATTACTGCTGGACGTTAAAAAGGAACCATCCAGATGCTAAATTTGCCAGAAAATCCTAAATCATACATTCATAATAGAACTTTTTTTGTTTCGGACTGTCATTATTTGTTGAAATTTTAAATTACAGTAATCAATAAATTCTTGGCCAATAATTGTTTTTTAGTTATTTATTTTTACTAACAATCATCGATCAAAGTAAAAAATATGAGTGAAGTTCTTGTGGCACGACAAAGTTCAAATTTTGTTCCCCAGTGTATTTAATTAGTAACTAACTGTGCCACAGTTTAAACCACCGCTAGCGTGTTTTTAAATAACCTCAGAAATTGGGCTTTCAAATGCAAAAATCATTTATAAAATACGACTGGTGCTTCCAGATATTAGGCAAACAACGTTCAAAGAAACAAACGACTCTTCAGATTTATTAAATTAGATCTGCTCCTCTTTTTCGCATTAAAATATTAAAGAAGTCTTCTCCTTTACAAATTCAAGCCACAAACATACATTGTAGAAAGCCTCGAGCTCAAAGAAGAAACATCTTCATTTCAATTCACCACAAAGTGTCTAACAAGTATCAAATAGGCCATAAAAGTGCGGTTCAAACAAAGCTTTAACTGCAGAGTTCATTCGTCTTATCCTGCGGCCGCGCAGCAAAAAGCCGCTCTTAGGCGCGCAACGCATAATTTTGATTTATGCAGAGTGCCGGCCGGGCGGCCGCGCGCCCACGCCTCGCATTTGTCTGTTTGTGCTCAGTGCGCAGGCGACGCACGACAAAAATATTATGGCCCTACTAACAAATAGGTTCAAATGCAAAATAGGCAATTTTGTAATAAAACTCATTAGGCTCTGTAGCTTTTGACCGTGATTATTTATGCACAGATTAACAATTTCATAAGTATTAACTATAGATTTTTTAAAATAACACTAACTTGAAATACTATAATTCTCAACCCTTTTTTTTTTTTTTTTTATCGTGGTAAAATCATCAAATGAGTCCTCCCACCCAGGGCAGGGCGGGAGGGACTGTCAGACTTGTACTGACTAAAATCCACGGTGTCCTTCAATAGCCCTTTACGTACTAGGGTCACGGTAATCCCTTGGTCCCGCGACCCCAGCAGGCTTTGGCCCTCTACAGGCCCCGTCATTATGCTGACACTCTTTGAGGCGCGCGTGGAACACAACGCGCCGTCGACCCGGGCATGGTCCATGGTCGGACAGTGAGTCGCCCATTACTCGCTGCCCGCATGCCCGCGCCTACGGTGGCCGGAGATCGTCCTGCGACGTCCGACGCCGTGGGCGTCTACCACTGCGGCTGGGGTGGAGGGAGGACGCTGTCCTCTCCCTCAGGCGGCCCGCCTCCTCCTTCACGAGCATGACTGCTTCGCAGAAGGAGGCGACCGCTTCCCACTCCGTCTCGCCCCGCAGCATGGCCTCGACCAATGCCGGGCGCGAGAGGTCTCCGCCTATCGCCGTCGTGAGGACACGGCGGTGCTCTGCCCAAGCGGGGCAGTCCTGCACCGTATGCTCCACCGTGTCCTCCGGACGATCCTCGCAGTGGTGACACTCAGGCGTTTCTTCCCTCCCTATCAGACACAGGAACCTCCCGAAACTTCCGTGTCCGGTGAGGACCTGCGTCATGCGGTAGGTCAGGACGCCGTGACGCCTATCCAGCCACTCCTCAAAGAGGGGTCTTACCGCCGCGATTGCTGCGTGCCCGGACCTCGGTTGCGACAGTCGCTCCCTCCATACTACCCTGAGATCACGCCGGAGCTCTTCCCGCCGCGCCTCGACTTGTCGAGGCAGCGGGGATTCGCCCCGACGCTGCGCCTCCACGCGCCATTCGTAGACGCGCTGGAGGGCAGTCGCCTCCAGATCCCAGGGCAGCAATCCCGCTAGGAGGTTGGCTGATTCACCGGCGATCGTGCGGTATCCCCGGATCATCCGGATAGCCATGACCCTCTGGCATGCGACCAGCTTGAGTGGTCGCGTCCGGATGCTTAGGGCCCACACGGGGGCCCCGTAGAGGGCCATGGACCGCACGACACCGGCGTACAGCCTCCGGCAGGAGGCATTTGGCCCGCCGAGATTGGGCAGGAGTCGCTTGAGAGCGGCTGCTGCCCGGTTCAGCCTTGGGGCCAAATGCAGGAAATGCTCCCTGAAGTTCCACCGGCTGTCGAGGACGAGTCCCAGGTACTTCATCGTCCTCCCGACGCCGATGCGAACCCCCTCCACCGTAATGTGGGACTCTGAACGTGGCGCGTTCAGACGGCCATGAAAACACATGGCCTCTGTTTTGTGCAGCGCCACGTCGAGTCCCAACTGCCGGATCCTGTTAGCGACTGTCGCTACCGCCTGCGTCGCCACGTCGGCCGCCGCCTGGTGCGACTCTCCCTTCGCCAGGACGAGCGTGTCGTCGGCGTAACAAATTACGCCGACGCCGTCAGGGAGGTCGCCGCGCAGCACCCAGTCGTAACCGATGTTCCACAGGAGCGGCCCCAAGACCGATCCCTGTGGAACACCGCACAACATCTCTCGCCGGTTCCACTCTCCCCGGTGACCGGGGTAGATGACGGCTCTGTCCGTCAGGTAGTCCTCGACTATACGACGGAGGTAGGTCGGCACCCGGTGATACCGGAGTGCCTCCCTGATGCAACTCCAGGGCAGGGTGTTAAAGGCATTGGAGATGTCTAAAGACACCCCCAAGACGACCCCGCCCCGGGAAACCGCATCCCCCGTCGTGAGGGCTCTCACGCGCGTGATCGCATCCACCGTCGAGCGCCCCCTGCGGAAGCCAAACTGGCTCTCCGCAAGGTCCGGGCCCACCCGATTCAGGTGCCCGACGAGGCGGTTTGCAATTACTCTTTCAAAGAGCTTGCCCACCTCGTCGAGCAGCACGATGGGCCGGAATGCGGACGGAGAGTCCGCAGGGCGCCCGGGCTTCTGGATCAGGACCAGTTTCCCCGTCTTCCAACGAAGCGGGAACTGGCCCCTCTCCAAGCACGCGCTAAAGAGCCCCCCCAGTCGAGGCCCGAGAGTCCCCGAGGCCAGGACCCAGGCTTTTCCTGGCAAGCCGTCGGGTCCTGGGGCGGTATTTTTGGCTTTGAGCCGTTGTACCGCCACTCTCAGGTCTACCTCGGTCACCTCCGGAGCGTCGTAGACGTCGTCGTCGCTGTGGTCCGCGTTTGCTTCAGCTTCAGGCACCGCCGGAGACGGAGCCATGGGCGGGGGAGTGTGCTCCTCCCGCGAGGGGAACAGGGCGCTCACCACGTCCTCCACGAACTGAGGCTGGAGACTCTGCGTCAACGGGGGAGCCCAGGGGCGGAGCTTCTCTCTCACCCACTTATAGGGCCGGCCCCATGGGTCCCCGTCCAGAGCCTCCAGCATCTCCTTGCGGGCCAATTCCTTGGCCCGCCAGATCTCGTCGCGGAGGGCGGTCTTCGCTGCCCTGTAGCCATCCTGCAGCTCCGTCTCTACAGCCACCGCATCCGGAGGTCGGGTGCGGCGCCTGCGGAACCTGGTGTACCGGCGTCGCGCGGCAACGCACGCCTCGCGCAGCGCTGCTAGCTCGCGCGACCACCAGTACAACTGACGCCGGGCGCGTCCTAGCCGGACCCGGGGCATGGCCACGTCGCAGATCTCCGACATGGCCTCCTGGAACCACCCCGCCTCGTCGTTGATGTCGGCAGGCCTGTCCGGTGGTGACACCCAGGCCTGCACGATCGAGGCTTCCAGGAATAGCTCCCGGTCCAGCTGCTTCAGCGCCCATCGCGGACCACTTGGGTTCCGCCGGACCGGCGCGTCTGAGGTCTGGGCGGAGACGTCGAACCGGATATACCGGTGGTCGGAATAGGTCTCCACCTCCTCTACAACGCGCCAGTCTGTGACGCGCGGCGACAGGCCGGAGGTGGCGAACGTGATGTCCACCACCGAATCGCCCGTCCACCGCACGCACGTGGGGACGGAACCCCGGTTCTCGATGACTAGGCCATGCGCCAGGGCCCAGTGCTCGAGCATCCTGCCCCGCGTGTAGTCCGTAACCCGGGAACCCCAAGCCACATTCTTGGCGTTGAAGTCCCCGAGGACGAGCGCGGGGAGGGAACCGAAAGCGACGACGACGTCTCCCAGCTCCGATAGGGAGTCCTGGAACTCGGCGATAGTTCGGTTCGGGGAGAAATAAACGCCTATCACGGCGATCTCCCCGAACCGTGCTGCGACGATCCCACGCCCTCTCTCGACGCGATCGAGGGGCGGGGGTACCGGCGGCGGCCGACGAGATGAGGGTCACCGAGCCGTTTAGGTCCGCCACCCAGTCATTCCTGGGCGGGACAAAATACGGCTCGGCGACCACGGCGACATTAATCAACCACTGCGCCATGCTCTGGAGCAGGAGATCCTGAGCAGCGGCGCAGTGGTTGATGTTCGCCTGGAGGAAGCGCAATGGAGCCATTAATCGGAGTCCATTGCAGCCTCCTCCAGGGCCCTCGGCGAGGGCGCGGCCACGGCGGCAGCGGCGGCGGCGGCACCGGCGGCGGCGGCGGCGGCACCGGCGGCGGCGGCGGCGTCAGTGGCGGCGGCGAATTCTCATCCCTTAAGAAGATTATCAGTGAGTGATAGTGATGAACTACGAACAGATTAAATAATTTAATCCAAACTATTAATCCGTCTACTCACCAATTACACCTTTATTAATGTACCTCAAATTATTATAAATCTGTCGGAGGCCTACAATTAAGCCAAAAATGTAAATTAGTAAATCTATCTCATTGTAGATCATCATTAAAACGGTTCATGTGTTCGTGCCCGTTTCAAAGCGTACGAATCGCGTTGTTACAACACTCAATCTAATTTCCCACAGAATGACGTAATATATAAAATTCGTTGATTCCATAGTTATCATAATGAGGGTAATCAAAACTATAATAAATACTAGGCTTTGCTGTCGATCGTATCGTAGAGGTACCTATCGGTATCGATGAGGCCGAAATTAAAATCGACTTTCACTTATCTGTTTAGATATTTAAAAACTACTACTCCGGTCACGGGACTTATGCTTTACCGTGACCCCGGTACGTAAAGGGCTATTGAAGGACACCGTGTATTTTAGTCAGCACGAGTCTGACAGTCCCTCCCGCTCTGCCCTGGGTGGGAGGACTCATTTGATGATTTTACCACGATTAAAAAAAAGATACGTCTACTCCATATAAGTCTCTAATAACATACTTTGAACTACATTATATAAAGCTATTCAATCACCAAAAAAGTATTGTGTATGTACGACACTGAAAGGGGTATGCAACTTTCTGGCATCAAAAATTTTATTCTTTCGCCAGTAATGAAATGTTGGGCATTAGTAGACCGCAACCTAAGAACTTCGTAAAAAATAATAAAAATATCTAAACCGTAACCAACCAGAGATATAACGGATTTTATTTTGTTCTAATCGGGACTAAATCACTCCCGATTGGAACAAAATTAAGACCCCATATCTTTGGTTGGTTACGGTTTCGTAACTTAATTTTTTTTCTATGGACTTCTTAGGTAGTAGTCTAATTGTGCCCAAAATTAAATCCCTGGCGAAAAAAAATTGATGCCAAGGTCCATACTAAAAGTTGCATGGGCCTTTGTATTCATGTGATGTTATTATTACTAAAAGAAGAAGCAATACAGCACCACAGCTTTTTTGTTTGGTTGAATGCTTTACAAAATATTATGATGTGTTAATGGCAGCCCTGTACAAAATGTGTGAGCATAATGGTCGGGAATGTTCCCTTAGCCGATGACGATGAGCCACTCTAGCGCACGCGAGCTGCGCGCACGCAACCACAATGAGATCAACAGTCAAATTGAGCTATTTCTAACACTACTGCATTAAGTAACTGCACATGCTACTTTGTATTTTACCAATGTTAGTTTTAACCGGTTAATCATTGAACAGGCAAATTGAGACTTCTAGAAAATTTAGTTCCACTAGCGAATTCCGCACTGCATTGTTATATTTTCATGTAGTGGAGAAAACATATATTTTGTATTATCAAGATCATCGCTGCCCCTTTAAATATCATTAAGCTACAAAATATCTGACGGGGCCTGTAGAGGGCCAAAGCCTACCGGGGTTGCGGGACTCACAAATTACCGTGACCCCGGTACGTAAAGGGCTATTGAAAGACACCGTGGATTTTAGTCAGTCAAGTCTGACAGTCTCTCCCGCCCTGTCCTGGGTGGGAGGACTCATTTGATGATTTTACCACGATAAAAAAAGCTACAAAATATCTGTAAAAAAATACTTTAAAACCATCATAATACAAGTCATTTCCACAAGATTAGGAAAGCGGAACAAACGAACCGACGGATAAATCGCAATTTCGAAAATAATAAAGCAACTCGTGTATGAGAAAGTGACCATCATTACATATAACGAGTACTTACATACTACTCTTTTTTGTTAAGCGATAAAAAAACCTTTAATGCGAAGAAAACTCCATGACTTTCTTAACCGAGTTAAAACTAAAATTGGAGCACGTATTATAAGTAAGAAGTTCGAAAATCGATTGGCAGTTGCTTTGTCTAATATCCATTAACCTTACTAGCATAAATTATGCAAAAAGGACTAATGCATTGTGGGCACATAAAAGGATTTATGTGCCAAATACAAAAACCTAAACGTGTTCGACAATGGTCACGCTCTATTGCACACAGATTTAGTAACATCACCGCATCCGGTTTTCTATGATAATACGTTAAAAATAAAACCTTCGTGTTGGTATTACTTACTGACCCATACGGCATGCTAAACTACACGATTTGTCTACATAAAATCAGCATTAACTAGCAAAAACTGTAAATAATTAGAACGTCCTGGATACTACGAATTGTTTCTTTTTTCAGGACTTTTTGGTTATGCGTTTGTGAAATAGAGCGTGTAAACAGAAACTATGCAATATATGCTATGCTCAGTCATTACTGAAAACTGAGTAATTTTTTTTTTTAATAATAGTTGGTTTCAGTAGTAATTACATGAGAATCAGCTTTACAAAAACGGGTTTTGATACCTTAATTATGTGACTGATAGTTCCGTTTCAGTGAACAGTGTTCGCGGTAATGTACTCACACCACTCACTGATCAAAATAGTTGTACTGGAAGCAATGAACGCTTTATAGCCTCAATCATGTTTTTGCCAAATGCAATCATAATAAATATGTTAACAATCAAGTATTCTGCATTTCTTTCTTCGTATTGAGGATTACGAGAAACTCCTGTTTAGGTGTTATTGTAGCTATTCCTCACATTAAGTGGGGGTTATAAAATAAAGGGTGAGTACTTACAGCTAATTCTTCGCTGGTGTAGGCAGTGAGGATACGGCGGTCCTGCTGCAGGACGCAGTAGAATGGTTCCCAGGACAGCGGCACCCCCACAGCCGCGCCCGCCACCGCACTTGATGCCCCATCTAGTGACAAACACAAGGAAACTTTAGATATATCTTCTTTATTCAACCACCATACAAATGATAAAAGGGTAATAATAAACCGAGCCACAAAATTCCCAACTCAGCCACGAATAACAGGTTCTTTAATATATCAATGACTTTTACTGTTAGCCTGCGTTACGCCACTGCTAGGCAAGAATCAAAGGCATAGGTGAACTACAAAATAATAAACTCCATTTAAGTCAGCGTGACACACTGGCACAAAGCCATACATATGAAAGAAGATCGCTGATTCATTTTTTTTTTATTGTATAATTTATATCAACTGCATCATAAGTTTTTTTAGAGATTCGATAAGGTCAAGAGTTCAAACCGCAATAGTTGAATCATATTGTGGTGTGTATATATTTAGATTATGTAATTTCTATTTAAGTATGCTTCATTAGCCAATAACCATCGACCGCATTTGGACACCCAACAAATCAATTAGAAGATACACAGACATTAAAATTTTATAACACGTAATCAGACGGTGATGACATTTGCGGAATTATCTGTTTGTAATATCGCTCATATTAATTTCTTATAAGTTTGCTTGGTATCTCCATAAAGGTAATTAAATCAATGTTTTAAGATGCTGATAGACTTGAGCATTTACTTGTAACAGAACAACGAGCATTCGCCGTTATTAATTTTGTCGAACTGAACCACGAACAGGCCAAACATCGCTACAAACATCGTCGGTCCTCAAAAAACTTTTCCTTATAAAGATGTCAGATGAGATGTCAGAGAGACCAAATATGTTTTTCTGTAATGTTACATTCGTAAGAATGCTCATTACAAGCGAATGCTTAAGTTTATCAGCACCTGTATAGAAGCTTCCGTCAAACAGACAAAAAAGAAACCTTATATTTCAGTTTTTAAGTGAAAGTTAAAGTTACAGTGTAATAACAACAGTGCTTTGAAAAACTTGTCGCCCCACTTTTACAACCTCAGTTTTATGTTAAAATAAAATGAACGATGCGACGTAGAGAAATTCTTCAAGTGTTCAAGAGAGAGAGGTGGTGCGTTTAGCTCATACTTGTCAATATTTTTTTATATTAATATCTTAGCTAAAATACAGATAAGTACTAAGGCAAAGCCATAAAAAAAATACGGTAAAATGTCGTAGGTGTTTATACGCTTTCGTTTTTTGGAAAAACTTTTCTAACTCCTCATTGAAACTACAGACGTTAATCCGCCATATTTAGACAAATTTTCATAGCAGTTATAAGTTAATGACCCTCCGTAACTGTATTATGACTGAACTTAGCTCCCCAGAACAACAACATAAAATTCCAATTGAACCACCATGTAAGCGTAATAAACATAATAATTCAATAACAAAAACACTTACGTTACGCTATGGTACTATAATATGAAGTGAAAGGTACTCTATCTACTTATTTAATTGTAAACATTGCATTACATGCCACAAAATACCATAAGGTTACGTGACTTTGTGATACAAGTAAATTATATACTTCCATACTTGTATCATGCACCGACAGTTTTTAATTACCGTATACGACGATAGCTGGAGATATTATGGAAAGTGGGCCGTTGATCTATCAGATAAAATTGGAAAGATCTGAATTACATGCACGCTGCGAGTCGGAGTGTGGCGTAACGTATATGTAAATTAATTTCACTGCATACAATAAGCTAATGCCTGTTGTCAACGACTTTACTGAAAGCTCTCGTGGCTGCTTACTTTGTGAATAATACTGATTATGATGACATAATCTATTTTGAAAGAACACAGGCTGCCTAAAAGTAAAGGTTTTTTAAAATTTTATTATATTCAAAACAGATGTGATGTAACATTATCATAATAATTAAGTCATTATTCATAGTAAACCCATCAAATCAGATACACCCACAATATAAGACGAGACTAACAAGCTGCCTCGTTATCTTCTAAGTTATAAAAAGGTTCAGTTTACAATTTAAATAATCGCGATGCAACTAGTCGACAACTAAGTAGTTTGTGCAATATATTACGGCATCGATTGCAGGCAGACAGAGTAGAAAAACGAGTCAACCCGACTGATGATGGACCAATATCTTAGCTGCGGCACGACTGATCTATTACAGACTTCAACGTCCCATACATATTTTATTGTAAATCTTTCAACGCGATCATAATCAGTAGTTTATAATAATAGCATGCCCACATGTGATTAGTCACACTACGGAATATAAGCATAAAGTAACATCAAAACAAAGGCAGTATTTTAAAACAATCTGAATAAACGGATTTCAATGGGGCTTGTGCCTCGTTCACACTGTTCTTCCTTTCGAGGTAAACAAACGGCCGGTGAAACACAAACATGAGGTGTCTGAGCCCCTCGAAGCCACATAAGGTAATGATGCTTGCGCTTTAAACCTATTTGTAGAAACGCAGCTGCAAAATCATCACTTGTGTGAATCTAAGAGTAGCTTTCGCTCAATTGACTGTCAGTCTAAGGAGAGTAAGCGATGAAGACAAGTGAATAGCTCACTAATGAGCAATAACTACATACTAAGACAAACGTCTAAATTAGTGAAAATACTTTTAAAGTTTAGAAAAGGCATTACATATTAACGAGAGCTTATTACCGTCCGCTTACCCTTATTGTCTACAAAAGCTCTATTCCCCAAGCCAATTAAGATCGGCGATCTGGAAACCACTACTATATTTGTCTGCCATTGTATCTGCTATCTAAAAATATCCCTTTGTAAAAAATCCTGGAGTCGATTTTAAACAGGACAAAGGCAGTAATTGAAGCACTTGTTCAGCTAATAAAAGCCAGCGGTGGTGCGACGCTGCGTCCACATGGATTAATGCGTTCCATTTAATCTATTAAACAGTGACTCATAGGGAACGACGATTCAGTACACGATAATCAGAAGGGACAGCAACATTAACTTCTTAGATACTTAGGTCCTACTCCGGAGCATTAAGGCTTAAACGTTGGCAAATGTACTCAATTAGTAATTTGATCATCAAAGAGCATGTTAGCGTTTTCTAGAAAGCACAAAAATTATTTACAAGTTTCGAAAATCTAAAAGCTTTGTTGTTACTTTCAGAAACTTACAAGTTTCAAAGCTCAAGAAAGAACAGATTATAATTGATGCACGCAATGTACAGTACCGTCTACGGTAGTGAAACTGTGCAACAAATAAATTTTACTCTCTTTAGGTTATTGCTAGAACAGTTCGGCGTGACTCATACAGTTGCCGCAAACGCTATACGGCGCTGAATTATGCTCGTAATATCAATCGTTTTGCGTCTATTTGTCTCGTGAAGCACGCGAGCTAGTAAACGGTATCAACGTACTACATAATACTGAATTAAGACTAGTTTACGTTGGTGGAATATGTAGTGCAAGTTGAACAGTGAACTGTACAAACTTCACTGAAAATAATAATAATTTCATTACTTTCCCATATTCATCATACTAAATACGATGTAATATGCGTCCTAAATGATCATAAAATTGCGTAAGTAAGCTGTAATGTGTGTAGCTAGCCCCATAGCAGACAAATTTGATCGTAAATCGTTTCCTTTCGAAGCGTACCCAACTTGTACAGAATGATAAACAGCTGCCGTAAGACTTTTCGTTTACTACAAGATGCCAGTGCGCCTACTGGCATATTAAATGTTATATAGGTATAAGTGAGCTAGTACAGTACCCACCCACGGCGACGTTGTGAATTTTTGTGATAATCTATCGTGCAAAGCACACCTACTCGAGCCAGCGCTGGAGGCAAGTCGGCAACTCGTATTGAATACGCGAGAATATTTAATTGTGTAGAAAGCACATTTATTAACGCCCATAGAAATTTAACTTTTAAAAGCACTATTATCTATTGTATAAATTAAATTAATTGTTCAATTGGTATGGCGAATTTATGAATAAAAATTATCATGAAAAACATGTAGGAAGATAATGGATTAATTACTGATTTCATGTGTCTATTTCTCATTGAACTGACTGGTTTGTTGTATGTTAATAAAACTGGTTTAATCTTTGTAGTGATTGATGGCTCTATTTGTATGTAGACATTATTGATTATATAAATTATGTTCCTTATATTATACACAAAAGCGATCTTATTGTATTATGTAGGTCACTAAGCATGTCGAGCCATTACTAAATATTGATGCGAATCTGTACGAAAAATATTGTTCATACACGGCTGCCTCAAGGAGTATTCAAAATACACGAATATGTTAAACAAAAAGTACATACAATCACACCTGCATTACACAAGGTGCATAATGTTCTTAATTAACATTAATTTCACTTGTTATCATTGAACGAAATGTTAATGCGTTCTGTGTTGCGTCAACTTCAAACAAGACCAACATACATGCGTGTAAAAGTTTCGAATTATTAATTTTTCTCAGTTTCTCCAGCGAAAACCGTTCTATTATTATAATTTAAAACGGTATATTTACTCACCATGTTTATTATTTATTTTAAGTTTCCGATATTCCGCGCTGTTACAAGCGCCATACTACAACTGTAAATATCCCGTTTTAAATCCTAATAATAGTGTTAGTGACCATGTCAGTTTAAAAAACTTATATTGCAAAATATTCCTCACAAAATCTAAAGAAAACGAGGCATAATAAACTTGAAGGTGCTCAAGTATAACTTAACTCTACAATTCCAAAGCTTAACTTTATCTTATCTGTTATTTCTTTCAAGAATTCCTCAAAGCCGCCACAGAATACTTATAGTTAATGAGCGTAAACCTAGGATCGCCTTTAAAAGCCCGTCGTGCTTCGAAAATAGCCGGCGGCTATCAAAATCACTATCTCCGCCTAAGTCACGCACGCTTCGCCTTCTCCATGATATGGCTACGAGCTAGGACGGGAAAACCCCATAATAATGGGATAACAAACTAAATATTTAGAAACTATTGTTAGAAAACTTTGCTCAATAACTATCGAAGCATTTTTTACATAATATTATAATATGTAATTAGTAAAATTACATCATTAATAAGCTCTCCTGCATTACGTACAGCGTGACATTGCATTTCGATGCAAATTATTTATTTATTACGGCCAAATGAATTCAACACACATAGCTCATAAGTCTGCCGGTGTACCTTTCACGTAGGTAGGCGTATCCGGTGATCGTATCTTTGATCGTCGATAGCCCTGATTACCAGTCAGTGTGGTAATGCCGGTGGCACCTAGTTAGCGCCAGCCGACGGCAATGATTCGAGCCAAAGCGAGCGCAGTTCGCGACTCGTCAACGAACAAGAAAGACTCGTCTGGGTACAAGTTGCCATATAATAACATTATACAGCCAAGCAATGGACCACTGGCTCGCTTGAACTAAACCTGAACCAAAACTTTTGGAAAGGTCAATCAAAAAAATCAAGGTCAATGTAAAATAAACGCATATGACTGCACTGGTTACTTTTTATAAGATCCTTAAAACAATATATTTGAGTGATCCGCCAGTGACTGCTCAGTATCATTTCGTTTCAACTTAACAGCAGAATCCACTTTCCAGTTTATTGTTGCATTCTCTGTTGGCCGTAAATGTAAACAGTAAACAGAATATGATTTTTATAGACAATGTACAGAGGCACATTAACAGCTCCCTTCCCAATGAGAGGAAGCTTTTAAGTTTGTGTTAAATTATTTCAGTATTTGTGAAGGGGTTCAGTTGCGTGGGAGGGCTGCGCAGGCGCAGGCGGTGAGGCGCGCCTTCACGCGAGATGCCGCACAACAATGAACTTGAAATAAACAGGCGAACCTCACGACCGACGCAATATGTTGCCCGCTGTTTATTTATAAACATACCGACACCACGACAGATAGATAAACGGATAGCTACCGATGGTGGCACGATAGATCGATCTAACTACAAGACATTGCAAATACTTTACTGCCCATTGTCCAATATTATTTTCGTCTGCACGCTATCGAGACTGACGCAAACTGCAGCTTTATAGCTTTTAGAAAATCTACAACTTAATTATACAATTCAAAAATTTGCATAACAGTGCTCTAATTTCAAAGATACATAACATTATCGTCTCTTCTCTGTAATCTTGTTGAATCTCAAACAGCAAGCAGATTCCGACACAATGTTGCCTAATTTGGGAACTAAACGACTTGTTATTATTCTATTTATCTTCATAACAATGTTGATAACTTTTTATGTAAATAAATTGCAAAGCAACGAGTGAATATAACAATAATTGTTTCTCACGGAGGTGTTGTACTTGTGCTTAATTTATTTTCTAAATATGTCATTAAGATTTGCGGAATAGGTTAGCAATCGATTAAACTAGTTAACCTTGAGGTTGGAGCTCGTTGACTGACCACAATCAGGTTAGGGAGACGACTGAAGTGTTTCCAACAATTATTATAGGTAATCCAGTTATTTCATGTTAAATGATAATAGAGAGTTAATCAATGTAAGTGCTGCGCTGTGTGTGTGTTTATAACTTTCGACTTCCTCAGTCCCTTGAACCTTTCTTCATCCCTTTTGTTTGCTGTCTTTTGAATATATTCTTCGTATAGACTTGAGCATTCATTTGTAAATATCGAATATTCGCCGTTTTTAATTTTATTCCATGGGGTAATTTAATTTAATAAAGGTATCGTTACATCCATTGCTCAATGGCAATTAAATGTCAGCTGAAACTGACATAGATCTTTAACACTTCAACCCCATTATTTGTATCATTCTATTCATTAATGATTAAATTATACAAAATAATATTATACAAAATTCATGGATCCTTTTTACATTTTATAGACATGGACTGCATCTATTAAGTTGTTAAGAAAAAAAATTTAGTGTACCAGTTCAACAGACAAGTAGTTTTTTAGAAACTAAGTACCCCCCGCGTAAGAACTTGACCCCAACTATAGGAAAAATGAGGGTTCCTGCTTCTAGGTTTCCTGCCCTTAGTGGACCTAAAGGTCAGTTGTCGGCCGACTGCTAAGGTCGTCGCCCTTTTGAAGCTACGCCAGGCGGCCACAATTATAAATTATACGTTTCCACACACAGATCTCTTTACACACGTAATTATAACACCCCACATATACATACACACATACAGTTTCTAATACCCACATAAAAAAACTAACCATTAATGTAGACTGGACTAGGAACGTGGGAATCATAATAGTACGCAATTTTCTTCTTGTAGGCAAAACTATAATATTCATGCCGCACATATTCATAAAGGGCTCGCTGATTTTTAATGCATTACCGTAAAGATGTAAAATAGCATCGTTCTGTGGAAAGAGGCGATTCTTGTTGCCAATGATATGATTACGAACAGGTTGAGCAAGACCGTAGTTTTATTAGACTTTAACAATGGCACAGAAAACTAAGCTTTTTATTACGTGACAGCACTCATCAGTAACAATTCCACGGAGTTAAATTCAAATAAAGTCCTTTCATCACGACGACGGCATACTTACATTTTCATTAATCATATTTGTATGTGATTCACGTCATGTTCTAAGGAACGTCTTGAAGTACTAACGCATCAAATTCGCCTTTATGTCTCCATCACGCTTGCATTGAGGACAATATAAGCTTCCCGTCAGGCAGATTGTCGCGTAGGAGTTAATCTTCGTATAATATAATGCTGGGCGTTAAAAATGTGAGCGTTTTGACAGACGATTACGTAGGCATGTGAACGCCACGCCTGCGCATGGGCACCGTTTGGGTCGAATTTCATGCGTTACATCGTGAGCTGAATACGATTACAAAGTTTGTCGAATAATAACAAGTGGTTTGGATTATTTTGGGTATAATACAATCGAAGACCTGTTAATCTGTGGGCTGTTAAGAGTTACCTTTATAAAGTTTATTCAATAAACAGTATGTTACGAATCTAAGCATGGAGCTTGGTGTACTCATCTAATGTTTGAACGATTGTCCCATAATTCTACATTGATGATCTTAGACGTTATTTTTGCAGATTATTCGTTCACAGAAAAGCATTTCCTGAAATAAATTGCTTCATTTACATCACAATACGTGAGTGCATACCAAGTGATAATTTCTGAAGTGCGTGGGCACAACATGTCGACATCTCGCGCGACTGACTTTCAAGCCCTTCACGCGGTCTAGAGAAAGTAGATCAGATTATTCCTACGTCTTCGATATAAGTCAACATTGTGTTTCAAATGTATTGTCGTTACGGTTATCTGTGGCATAAACATGACATCAACATCAACCACAACGTATAAACAGAATACAGTTCAAATTCAAGAAAAATGATTCAAATCTATCTCGCTTTATATGAAACACGTTGTGTAATCAACCTTACGTATAATTAACATGAAGAGTTAGAGGAAGAATTTATAAGCAATATATTGTTTGTAAAACAATAGCTGTTCGATGTACTTGATTATCATAAAGTGCATATAGGTTGCGTAGGTGCTCTTATTACCTAGAAAGAAAACATAGTCTAACAATACTGTGATAATTACAAACGTATGCAACAGTTCCCACAATTGCACGGTTGATGTAACAGATGCGGCGTTGGATAACCGGCATTATATGCAACGGAAACCCTACGACCTCAAAGCTGATTAGCTGTAACACACATCACGCGAGAGAGCAATAAACTGATCGAGTCGAGCACGAAAATCACAATCACACAAAGGTTCGAATTACCCTTAATTCCACCTCCAAGGATTTCCTCATAGTTGGAATGTTCCCTGGTCGTGCTAGTAATACGATCTTGGTATTATAAATGCCTTTGTTTCCCTCAGAAATAAAGGCGAATTAGATGGTGGTTCACATTTCATAAGTCGAGTCCATTGTCAACGTGATGAACATTTAGCTGACAACGACGGCGTGTCCGTTGACGGCGGCTATTTCACACGCATCGGGTTGGAACATTAACTTGTGCGCATTTTATTTATTGTTCGTATTTTGTATCAGGCACTACATCTATGTTCTTTGTGTGCAGCCAATTCGCCTTTAGACACATGCATATTTGTAATACTCAAGTCTTTGTAGATCAGGGCATAATTATAATCCTGTATTGTTTCGAAACGTAACCTGCCCTGAAGCAACATGTGTGCATCAACTTAGAATTTCCTGTGGGTACGTCTAAGATGGGCAATGTTTATTATTCTACTAGTTCTCTAGTCTACTAATCCGTGCCAGTGTCGACAAGGTATTTTGCCGTCGTTATCCCGGAAAATCTAGTGCTACATAGTAATGTTTGTGTACATAACAGGAACAGTATAGGTTTAAGGAACGAAGACAAGAAAAAGACTAGTAAGAAGAAAACGACCTAGTAAGACTTAGTCGTACAAGGAACAGAAGAACCAATAACTGTAACCCATAATGACGAAGTATTGATCTCTGTATCATAAGAAACTCATTATTTTAGGATAAACCATTAACTTCCTACAAACCCAGCGGTAAGATCGAACGTAATGTGGTAGAACATCAATCACATCGGTTTTCTACTAAGAACACCGATATTAGTTTCATAATCTCTTCCTACATCGACTAATCATCCAAAAAAAGCCGGAGACATGATGTAAGTGCAAAATGCTAGAGCATTGTTAAGAAAGAAGGCTTGACAACTTTCTCTATGAGCGAGTGCTCTGTCTGCCACCGGAAACGCATTTGTTTGCGCACGCGTCACTCGTGTGAGCTTCCAAGAACTAATACTCAAACTTCCTTCGTATTATGTGCATAATATTACTAGTTTTAATGTAATACACGAATATCATGAAAACCCATAAAGCAACAAGCGAATCTATATACTTCTCGCATATGCGGCTATTATGCAAACTCCACAGGATGTTTGAAGAATCAATTTCTAGTAATACATATGGTCGCACACTCGTTAAGCATTATATTTATCTGCAGACTGAATGAATTATGGAAGCTTATGAATGAAACACAGAACAAAGATAAAAAGAGGTCATTCCTTCCGCGAGTCTGAGTACATTCATTCATATAAGAAGAAATCAATTATAATCACATGAATAAACTATTCAAATTGCTATGAGCTGAACATGCGAGCACTGCGACTTAGTAGAATTAAGTGGTACGGTACAGTTGACACAAGTCACGAACTCTCCGCCTTTACATTCAATGCATGAATAACACTTTTGTCGGCTGTACCGAGGGGTTGCAGATGTGCACAGAATTATTTCAATGCCCATTTAAAAATCATTGATCATCCGTCTTCACTGTATTTATACGAACTTGACTTTTTAATTTATTTATAGCTGACTGTTTAGGCCTGGCGTCGTTTATCTCATGTTATTTCAAAAGCTTTGTCCGGGTTATTAAGTTTCGCGATGTTTGCATGTTAAGCGATGTTGTTATTTTTAACAGAAAATGTCTTCTTATTCTCAGCTTCAATTTGACTGGTTTATTCCATGTAAACTATGCTAAATATGAAATTTGTAAGCCTAAGCGTACAATTAATATCAGTATTATTTTTATTTTTTATTTTATTTATTTTATTTATTTAGGGACAAAAAACAGTTACACGTTACAAATTATATATCGGAGCTAATTAAGTACGTTTAACAAACGTATAACCCACACTATTGTCCACGGATTTAGAAAAATTTATATAAAGGACGAAAGGACGGACGGTCGTATTTCATAAAAAAAAGTAAGTTATGAGAGGTTGTCGGTAAGTAAAGCTATGGCTATTTTTTTAAAACTTGTCTGAGAAAACGCAAAAATATCGGTATCAGTAAAGTGTGTGTTATAGGTTACAACAAGGCGGCGGAGAGGTGCCCGCTCACCGGCGTTTGTTTTGCACTTCGCAGTGTGAAACAGACGAGGAACGCGCACCTCCCGCCGTACAATACTTCTAGGTACCACGTAACATAACTTATTGGTAAGTTCATTACAATCAAACTTATTATTACAAATACCATGCAGCATCATGACTATGAGGAGCGTACGTCTGGACTCCAAACTTAAGAGATTGTACTGTTTGAGTAGTTCTAAATAAGGAATTCTCGAGTGGTAAAATTTATACTGTACATTACGTAGGAATTTTTTTTGAACCATTTCTAGTCTATTTGAGTATTTGCGGTAGAAAGGACTCCAAATAGGAACAGCATATTCCAACTGGGAGCGAATCAGAGTCTTGTATAAAAATAAGAAAGTTGATTTTTTATTAAAGTCCTTGGAAGATCTCATGACGAAGCCGTACATCCGAAAAGCCTTGCTAATAACATTATCAATATGAATATCAAAGTGTAATTTCGAATCTAGTAATATACCAAGGTCTCGTGTGGACTCAACTTTTTGCAAAGCGATGCCATGAAGGTTATATGTGAAATTAATTGAACTTTTATTTTTGGTAAATGTAATAAAATTACATTTAGGTAAGCTGAGTTGTAACTTGTTATCTATACAATATTGAGAAAGTCTACAGAGATCCTCTTGAAGCAGAAGGCAGTCGTCAATATTCAAACAAGATTTATAAATTTTGATATCATCGGCATACATTAGGAAGTTTGAGTTAATAAAACAAGATTTAATATCATTGATGAATAGAATAAAGAGGAGTGGGCCCAACACAGATCCCTGGGGCACACCAGACTCCACAACAACATACTCTGACTCATAACCGTTTATTACAACTTTTTGAGTTCTATTAATTATATAAGACGCAAACCACCTAAGCAAACTACCTCTGATGCCGTTGAAAGCAATTTTATCCAAAAGCAATTTATGGTCCACCTTGTCAAAAGCCTTCCGAAAATCTGTGTACACAGCATCAACTTGGATGCGGTTGTCCATGCTCTCAAATAAGTAATTTGTACAAATCATAAGATTTGTGGTGGTTGATCGACACTTAACAAAACCGTGCTGTTCAGGAATGATAAGGGTACGCAGATGAGGATATAGCGAGCTATGCACAAGACCCTCAAAAAGCTTAGACAAAGTGGACAATATCGAAATAGGACGATAGTTTTTAATGTCGGTCTTATCGCCACTCTTATATACCGGTGTGATGAAGGCTCTCTTCCATACACTGGGGAAGAAGCCGTCGGTTAAGCATTTATTATAAATTATGAGTAGAGGCAAATAGATAGTATTGGCAGTATTTTTAAAGAAAATGGGCGGCAGACCATCTGGACCAGGTCCTTTGGTTTGGTCTAAAGCTTTAAGCGCTCTTTGTACATCATCCTTGCTTAGATAAATACAAGGGAGGGATGCAGATTTATCAGCAAAGTTTTTGGGTGGTTGCCAGTTTTCGGGAACAAAATCTGACGGCTCATAGACCGATTTAAAAAACGTTGAGAAAAGATTACATATTTCGGTAGGATTATTGGAAGAAATATTATTGAAGTGCATAGTAGCGGGAATACCCGTTCTTCCTTTGCGGTTGGATATATATGACCAGAAGTGCTTGACATTGAGAGGTATACTATCTTCGACCGAGTTTATGTACCGTTTATAACACTCTTCGCAATCCAATTTGAAACGTTTACGATTATTAGAAAAGGTTTCGTAATCTGACAAGTTACCATTTTTTTTCCATCTAATCCAAGCACGTTCTTTTTTCTTAAAGAGATTAATAAGCGATGGGCTAAACCAAGAGGGAAAACGAGAAGATTTCGCACGTATGTGAGGAACATTATTACGAATTAACCCATACATATAATCATAAAACTTAGAGACCGCCTGTTCAGCTGTTAAGTGAGAAAGTAATTCATCCCAGTTTAGTTTCAAGATTTCGCAGTTAATACTTTCGTAGTTGGCTCTATAATAATTATATTTCGTGGTGGTATGACGTTTCATTGGTGTAAATTGAGATTCAAGAGAACTCAAAACAGAAAATGGAGGATGGTGATCATCCAGCTGTAATAATTCCACATCCGATTGTAATTGACAGTCTACGTTAGAAATAAATAAATCAAGTGTTCTTCCTCGATTATTTTTAGATGTGTTATATTGTGTAGCGTTGGTAGTGGACATAAAATTGAATAAGTGATGGCTTGCAGTATTTGTTGGCCGGGCAAGTGTTGAAATATCTCGGTTTAGCCACTCAATGTCTGGCAAGTTATAATCGCCGGCTACATAAAACGATTCGGTACTGGCGTCGATAAGAATATCCTGCAACATATCCAAGTGGCAGCCGTATACATCGTCAGGAGACCGCGGTGGTATGTACGCAGCACTTATAATGTGGCGTGTATTGGGCCGCGACGCAGGCAGCTGGATCATAACATGTTCGATGGTCGCGTGAGCAGGAGGTGTCATTATTCTCATCGGTCGGAGTTTTCGTAACACTGCTATGAGAACCCCCCCACCCTCTCGCTTGTTTGTTGCAACACGATTACGATCATCTCTAAAAACTAAATAACGGTCATCAATAAACTCGCTATCAGCAATGCTAGGTGTAAGCCAGGTTTCGGATAGTATGACCACGTCAAAACAATACGACAAAATATTCATGTACAATGTGTGTAATTTGGTTCGAATTCCTCTGCAATTCTGATAGTATAACGATATACTGTTATTGTTCATTATAATTATTAGCTAAACTACAAAATGTGTCAACAAGATATGAAGAAGAACGGGTATTCCTAGAAAAAATTGGAGCCAGTACGCTACGGTGCAATTTGTAATATATTATTTTTGTAATATATAATTATGTAGATTAAGGCCGTGGTACTAGGCACTTGAAATGCCATACATAATTTAATGTTACTTTTGTGAATCTAAATCCGACATTGGAGCAACGCACCGTAAAAATAATTCAAATGAATGAATTTAGTATTTGTATTCTTTCGTCGTTTTACGTTGAATGTATACATATTATGTTAAGATATAATAAAAGTTTAGAAATAAACTGGTTCTTGAATGGAGACCACGTACCAAAATGACCGTGTGTCTTACATGACGCGCACAAGACAGCTAAAGTTACTTATGTTAGGTACGACCTAAAAACTTACGTTTCATGTAGGACAAGAAAAACGTGAGTACGTAATAGAGATACGATCGAAATGCCTCGCAAAATCTCAGTGCTAACATTAAAGACAATTAAGAAACTAGGCCAGTTGTTTGGATACAAATATTATGAGTAAGCGCAACCCGTAGTGCAGGTGTAAAACAAACAATCAATGTATTACTCGACCTTGACTTTTAGTTAGTCACTATCACTTTGAAAGTATTAATCGATAAGTACATAAGTATGTGGTCGGTGACGTCAGCGTTGAAGTGTGCTGGGGAAACTGGACCAGTCGGGCGAGTGGCCGCGGTACAGGTGCGCCCGCGCCGCCGACCGACGCGCGTGCCCCAAACACCACAGCTGCCGACCGCTCATTGAAAACTATTCAGAAAATTCGCAATGCAGCAAAAAATTCTATGAATGCAATTCAAATAAGTAATTTTCGACCCACACGTATCGCAGCTTCACTTCTACAGAACCGGTTCCAGATGTCAATGGCTGTATAGAAATAAATCTTCGTTAGCAGTAAGACAACCGAATCTGGATGCTTGGTGAAAGGCTCTTTATACATTCAACAGTTATGGCAAATCAAATAAATACCAACCGGTGCTTAAATCAACTATGTATTTCCAGCCACATATTTATGATATGGAAATAAATTACAAGGGTATTTATCTCACGTACCAAAACAACATAAATTGTTGAGCGACGATGGATATCGGTACTCCTAATTTATTTACTAAACGCATTCCGATTCCCAACAGTATGGAAATTATGCGATATACTTCGTTACTGCATTCTAGGCTTCGTAGTCCGTTCCCATGATTATCGAGGATATTGGTCTCTCAACGAGTTGTAAATTATCTGCAGATAGGAGTTATTTAAAGCGCTTTTTCAGTGAACAAGATACCCACAAGACGAACGACTCCGCTCAATTCCAGAATTGTACGCATTTTTCTAACGCGACGTTTTCTAAACATTTATAGAAATGAACGTTTGATGGTTAGAAATCTGAAATCTAAGATGAATCATAATGCATGTAGTAATGTATCGTATGATCACAGTTTAATATTTCAATAAAAAAGGGGAACTTAGTAGTCGGTTAAAACATTAGTATTATTTTGATACCTAATCGAACCGAGAAAATACAACTCCTTTATTTTCACATGAATTAATAGTTTACTCGTGATGCGTAACTTAAGCTCTTAATCGATGGCATTTTGGGTATCAATGAAGGAGCAATAAGTAGTTAAAGGCCGATTAATAATCAACGTATTCAGTATTACCAATATAATGTCACCATTCGAGTATGATTTTAAAACGAGAGATCATAACCATAATCATAACGTCAAGCAAAGGCATGTTATGTAAACACATTCGCACGTAATGCAGTAGTTCTTGGAAACAAATATTAGATGCGATAACAAACCATCAACGGCCAATATTCAATATATAAACACATGGCACTATCAGAGATGTGATTATAGTAATTATGGTATATGCCAGCGCTATCCAAATCGTACGCACACTTACACCATAGTGGTCAAATTACGCAATCCTACATGAAGGTCGGATGATTGCGTTGAAATGAAAAATTGTTCAAATTAGTCTCAATCATGGCTCAAATTATTTCATTTCACAACCACATGTCACGTCACTCAACAAACAATAGAGACAATGCCCCCCAGGCGGATGAAAAAGCCAATAGACATATTTATGCAATCGAACCGAACAATATACTAGTATTCGGAATCAATATTGTAGATGTCTTCATTGTAAGACATTGCATTTCCAAAGAAACGTTGTTCATTTTTGTTCTCGGCAGTTGAAAGGATGCAGCCGATCGTAAAAACTTCCTTCAAACAGATGCAAGTAACATTCTTGGGAAACGCGAACTCAATTGTGAACTTTAAGTCAAGACTGATAAACATTTGAAAGGCGTTTCCTTTATCAATAAGCAAATAGAAATACACGAACGCCCTCACCTTGTACGCAATGGCAAAGTTACTGATTAGACTGGACTAAGTTGTCTGAGCCATACTATACACTAGTATGTTATACTGCCATCATTTAAACTGTCAAAATTAAAAAAAAAAAAAAAACACTCGGTCTATGTGTGCAAGTTGGTAAAGTAAATTCTATAATTTTCGAAACTTTTCAAAGGGATTTATATATTAATCCTGTCGAGTCTCGGCAATCCCTCTTGTGTAACTTATGTTCATTGGCCTGATGCCAGGATCCGCTTTCCTAATAGACTTTCTCCTTTGCATACAAGTAAACAGCCAACAGGACCAAGATTGCGACAGAAATAGCCCTCAACATATTGCGATTCGAAATTGTTCTACGACTACATGTTCATATATTACGACAATACTGGTTAAGGATCTTTTCAATAATATTCTTTGATTTTTCATTTAACTTTTTCTTCAACACAAGGTTCTCATAATTTATAAAATAACTTTATAATAAACTGCAGTAGTATTGAAGTAGATATGTCGCCAAGCCTACCAGAAATAATGCTATCTGTGTAACTTCTAAAAAGTCCAGCACCAGAGTCGGACGAACTCGAGTAACTGTATACTCTCAAGTTACTCCAAAATACACAACCGCATATAATCATTATGACATAATTAGATACCGTAAACTCAATTCCGTATCCGTATTGTCTGTGAGTTTCTCATACAAATTGCTGGTTATTACGCGAAATTGCTACTACGCCAGTAGGTGACCGTCCCGATATTTCTTTTTCTATTATCGAAACGTAAAATGTTTTCAATATTGTTGTGTGCTCCAATTTAGTGTCGATCTCATTACATATGAGTTGCTTTTAAAATTATCTTTCAACACACATATTTGTTTGTCTTCGTTTCTTATATGCTTCTTAGAACATTTTATTGCATTATTATACATCAATGTATGCACATCATTCAAATTAAAGTTTTTTTAATTTGCATGTTGAATTTAATACGAGTATTTAAGTTTATGTGCATTCTGTGCGCTTGTCGCGACGAATATAATCACCAAGTTATTAATTATTCATATTCAAAATGCAGGTGATTGTCAAGCAAATATAGAATTATTCGCGAACTGGCTGACATTTAAAGTCATGTTCGTATTGACTAAAACATTCGACATTTTGACATCTAAAAGTTGCAAAATTTGTATTTGAATCAAAGCGTGTAGTGAAATGTAAAATGCTGAGCTTGCCTCACATTGCACCGCACGCGAAGTGCTAAATGCATGCACAAGTGGCTTCCTTCAAGAAGCGGCTTACAGGAAGGGCAAGCTCATTAGAAAGTATAAGCAAACGATTGCATCACATACATAACTGGACAAGGATGCGCACCCAGTCCCTGATCGAGTCTAGCAAGAATATTGACGTTATAGTCTCGGGATTCCTTATAAGAAACTTGGAGAAGCATGTGAGCTTATAACTGAGCGGGATTTAGTGCTGGTACCGAGGCTTGTTATTGAATTTAATCGTCCCCATCTTATAGTGGGCTCGATTTATGGCTGATGACGATCATAACTCGGACAGACGTACGACTCTTTTAGCTAGTGGAGGTATGTAAGTCTCTAATATCTTGTATATTGCGGACGTGTCGTAATTAAACAGTACAAATGTTGGAGTAATATTTGCATAGAGTATTAAGATAAGATTGCTTGTCGTATTGGAGCTTGACATGGTATCTGATTGGTTTGTAACAAGTTGTACGGGACCGGCCACATTCTTGGGTATCGCGGAGGTGTCTAGTGGTGACTTGAAGGAGTTGATGAGTCGCCGGAAACCGACATGAAGTAATTATTGCCGTTTATAGCACTGAACGAGTACTACTGCTCATACATATTGATGATCTCCTGTAATTATGATGCCGATATATTGAAACGATTAGCGACTCTATATTTAGTCTATGTTACGCAACATATCGATATATATGGATTCAGACTAAGGGAAAAATTAACAGTCGCACTTTTAGAAATAACTGTATATCTCTCAGTAAAGATAGAAAAAAACTTTGATATTTCCAAACTATTGGTGATTTTTGCGAACCTCTAAATAGGATATCTATCTCATTTAGGGAATAGTTACCTGATCCATGTAAAAGTTTAGGGACTCTCGACAGATTAAGAAAATAACGATTAGATTCATCCGCGAAAAATGGAGGCAACTACACCCCCGCGACAATGAAACCTACACCCCCCCATAAAACTTGTTTGTATGAATATTGGAAAGATTTAGGAAGCTCAGCTCAGATCTTATTGCGAACCACAGCAAAAAAGAAATAATAATGCGTTGCAAAACAGAAGTAATAAGAAGTCCACAAACAAATCAGTCAGTCAGTCAGTGCTCAAATTAGTTCAAAACATTCTTCTCGAAATTACTCCGTAAATCAAATTCAACAACAATAGACGCATAAACATGATGAATCACTTTCCTACTAAATCCGAAGGAACTGTTCGTGTTATAATAATACTTTGCAGTTTTTAGCTGGCACCTCTGCACTCACAATGCGGTGTAAATCAACACAAGTATCCTTGTTTTGGATACGGAAAGCATATGACGCAGAGGTGATCGCTCCGACGGCATCTGTGTTTTAAAAACATTTGGAAAAACTGGGAGAAAAAAAAACATCGAGTTAACAAATTGTTGCATGGTGACAGTTTTAGATGATAGACAAATCAATTGCTACCACTTTCATAATCAAAAGTTGACTAGTCTAGAAAACTGTTGTTTGTGTTGATTCAAGTCTTGAATTTGAAAATGCTAATTTATGGATAGGTTGACATTTAAATAGAGCAATAAAAAAATGTAACGCCAAAGATAAAATCTAATGTTAGGACTTCAAATTGGATCAATATCTCTAAGAAACATAAGATTATCGTTGTATTTCAAAAAACGTTAAAGAAAATAACTGCAAACCGTTATCTCCAAGTAAAACCGAAGGATTTATACGTTACAACCGCGACAAACCCTTGTAAAATGTTAACAGCAATGACCCCTTAACTTTCTCACGTATTGTAAAATACTTGTTTATATGGTAGGCCACGTCCCGCGACTCTTTTAACAATGACGTTTGTTATGAATGTTCGCCACTCCATAACATTGTCACGAAAATACCATTCCATATTTGTACAATTCACAAAACTATGTCTGCCTGTGTGTCCAAGTTTATCTGATAACCTTGAATCCAACGGTTATTTTGTTGCTACTCGTTCATTCTTAACTTAGCAAACAAGTTAGATCTGTTGATAGGAAGTTAATGTTTTTTTTCGTAGTCTATGATAAAATTGTTAAAGTTCGCAATGAGAGTTGCAATAAACCTTGTTCTCTGCCTATAATTTTCGGTGCTTAGAACGATATTCATCACAAATTAGGTAGCCATCATGACCCTAAGAAGCTTTGTCTGGGTTATTCTTTCCAGATACTGGATTTATCTATCTGAAAATAGCTCTATTATCAACCATTATTCTCTCAAAATGAGTTGTTGCTACTTGTACTTTTCCAGGACCATCAGAATACTTTATAATACTTAAACCAATGTTGATGTAAAGGAAATTCTGCATTGCGAAGCAAACTAAAAATTCAAATAAATATGAAAACAGAATGTTTGTCTCTTAACCTGTCTGATCGTCGAACACAATTGGGCCCCATTATAAGTCCATTCGAGCATTTTAATGGTACGTGCTGTTTTTAAAATTTAACGAGATTTTTGTTCACACGGATATAATTGCTACAACCGCACAGTACTCTATAAAGTTGTAAACTTTAGTATTCTTGTTATTGCACAATTTTAAGTGTTTAATTTCATCCTACTCGTATTCATAAATACCATTCAATTACTTTAGCTCTCTCCTCTTCTTAATTTTACGTTCAAATACTGAGAAATAAGAGTCCAATCATTTCGCTTATACCATATTGGCCCAAACAACGTAAAATGTCCGTTACATTTTCTCCAACATGAGTGTTTTCAACGGGAAAATGCAGAACATTGACTTACACCATATGTTTGCCTGCTTGTGTATCTCTCTGCATCTTTGCTTATCTGCTCCGGTATCCATCGGATTTGCATGAGGCAACAATCGCCCTCTATCGCTACCGGTAATTAGAAACTAGCGACTAACGGTACGCAATTTGTACGTAGCGCTGCTAGTACAATATAAAAGCTTCGTTGGCTGTTGGCTTCCGCATTACAGAATGCTAACAGTTTACAGATTTTTTCTAACATGCGACTAGGCAGCACATCCGTGATACCTTTTAAGATAACTTTTTTCTCATAACGAGTTTTTCGCCAATCTCATTTCAATTCACATTTCGATTTGTATACCATTTATCAATTAAGGCTTCAATCAATAGAAGGCTACCACATATCAACAAAGTTACATCTAGTATTAAATAAAGTGGCATTCGATCAAGATCAAGAACATGACTTGCGAGGTATACAGGTACGTTGCGTGTGTTATGATAAGTACCTTTACGGTCTATTATGCTTGCTTGCCGATAGCTGGCTCTGTTGTCACTACAAGTATGACAATGCTGCCAGTGATTGATGCGATAGTAATTTCCCGCACACCGTTGTTCGTATCGGATACGAGTCGGATTGACGCCGACCACACGGCGGTACCGCGCGGCTGCTCTATTCGCTGCGCTCCTAATCACTATAATTGAGCGTTATCACAACAGCAGTTCCGGGATACCTGAGCTTAACTGCGAATAAATTAGTTTACACGTAACTTACCAATACTGGTGTCAGGTAACGCGTACAATATCCCACACAATGTTGAAGAAGCGGATACAGCGGTGTTTCGAGTGGGCCCTTCACCGCAGTCTTCAGACTCAGTTTGAGCCGGTTCAAACAGAGCCAGATCCAGACCGTCCATATCACTTCGGTTTGACACACCGTCCTCTTCCGCCACACGATCACAAAAGTGTTCTGGAGAGTCGACATCCTTAGGGCTACGACTACAAACACCGTCACTCAAAGGATCGCAACAACACGTGTCCGAGAAAGGCTCAAAGTCTCTACAGTCAAACTCACATCGTTCAAAACTGTCACAGGTACATGACGACAATGCATCCGAGTCCGACTCTTCCACAAGAAAAACATCATTACTTTGCACCACCTCTTTGCGTGCCGTCTCTGTTTTTGCGGAGATATAATACACGCTTGAAGTGTATGGTACCTTCTGAACTTGTAATGTTACATTTTCTGTCGAATGTACATCAGTATACACCTGGTCTTCAGTTTCTGACAAGACCTCGTCGATCTGTGGGCGGCAGTCTTCATAACGAGCGAAGCTTGATGTATCGGTGAGGTTGGACGATCTGTCTACAGAGTATACGTCTGCATAGGGATCTATGGAATCGCTTTGCAGAGCTGGTAATCTGTAGGGAGCGTGGTGAGAGCGAGCGCCCAGGAATATGGTGGTGTAGGGGCAGGTGTGGTGAGGTCGGCTGCGATCGGCGCGGCGCGGGTAGCTGGCGGCGAGTGGGTCCCGCATGGGCGCCCCTTCAGTGTCTATGAACGCCTCGTTAGTCGAGAGCACGTTGTATCGCCAATCTGGCATTGCTGATCATCACCATCACTTTACGGCGATACAATAAAGAACTGTTGGTTTCATCCCAAGGTCACTTCCACACTAGTAAGCTAACTAGCCTTTTAAGCACATTATGTCACTTTCATTGTTCAACCTAAAAAAAATATCTGAACTATTTACTACTGTCGGTGTCTGCAGCTGTATAAACATGCGCTAAACTATTTTTAGGATCGTTTTGCATTTTATGTGGACTCATTTACACAAAAAAATCCGGGACTATTAGACTATTAAGAGTGTTAGGTTACGACCATGTCCAATGTTGATCAATCAATATTAAGAAGCGAGTCATTAACTAGAAAACCGTATGAGGCAACAAGACTGCAGACAAGAAAGCACACAGTCACTAGCACCATAACAAGTGTTAAATTCCATATATCATATGTTTAAGAGTTACTAAATGTTTATAAACTGTCCTAGTTTACATAATAGTTATGTTCTATAATGACACATAATATGAGCAATCACACAATTTCTGTTTGACTGATTAATTTTAGCGACTACACAAACGCTAATCGACTACGCGTTGCCGTCGTTAATGGGTGAAACAGCTTCAAATGAGACGAGCGCTATGTGGGTCAGATCAAGTGGACACACTGGCCACTGCATGTAATAAAACTAAATAATGAACATAAATGCATAACATGCACTCTACATGTCTCAACAACGATAACGTTACAATAACCGTTAAGGAATACTATCGAAATGGAATAGTAGCTATTGATTCTTTATTTAACCTCACCGAGATCAATCAATAATACACATCAAAGGATTTTTGTTAGTTCTATTTTCAATTTCCTGTAACGTTGCAAGTTATATTCTTCGAGTTATTTAAATTGTGTTAAAATTATGTATGTCACTGCATTTTTCACAGGAAAACTGGCTTCTAGGACCTTTCTTGCGTTCGTCTCTAAAATGTCAATTTTGTCAAACTTTTCCCATTTGAACTTTTTAGATAAAGAAATGTATTAATCTAGAGTTATCTACTCTCTTAAAATAGGTAATTTATACAAAGAGGCTTGTATTAAAGTTGCCGGATGTATGTATTTGAGACTGGTTGTAGATATGGTAACACTAACAGGTCCAGTACGTTACGGTATCGTATCGGCGGACCCGTTGACGGCACAATCTCCAGAGGCATTTTTTTGCGTGTCGGGCTGGATAAACCCATTTTAAAATCGGAAACCGTTTTCATAATATTTTTTTATATACAGTTCGGTGTCTAATCTACGTGGTACAAGGCTAATATTATGAATAAGTTTATTTTAAATATTTCAAAAAAAAACTTAAACCCTAAAATCCTGATCGCTCTGGGTTGACCCGACTCCCGATTGAATGAAAAAAATATTTTTTAAATTTCTAATGAGATGGTTCATATGAAACAACTTATTTTGATTACATAACAAATAGTTAATCTTCATAGTAATAAAAT
Organism: Agrotis puta; assembly: GCA_943136025.2. Lineage (NCBI taxonomy): Eukaryota > Metazoa > Arthropoda > Insecta > Lepidoptera > Noctuidae > Agrotis > Agrotis puta. The sequence continues at coordinate 14,004,046 of OW964169.2, read as the reverse complement.
ATTTTTAGTTATATTAACAATACTTTTGCCTCAATTTGAATTTAAAATCGTGACCGGGCATTTTATCTCATCGCTCTGCGCTGAGGTAAAACATCGTCCTCATCCCTAGTTACGCGTTATAGACACTCTATTCCTCTCCCGCTGGGCAGCGCCAGCAGTGGTCTAACCACCGAGGAGGATACCTGTCTGCCACGTTCCCGCGAAGGTAAGTTTACGAAGGTAAGTTTATGATTGCTCTGGATTTGGTTCTCGAATTTTATGGTTACTATGGCTCGTTATTTAAATTAAATAGTAAGCTTGTAAATGTGTTTGCTATGTGAATTAAGAGATCATTATAGTGTTTTTTATGAGACGTAATCACAACTTTCTACTACTTTTAAAATCGGCAAAATTTATGATTTAGTGACTTTTTCTGATCGCTGTGGCTGTGATTGCTCTGTCCAAAAAGACCAGAGCAATGATATTTTGCATTAATTGTACGTTATAAATCTGTTTTAAGTCCGGACTGTAACAATGACAAACGAAGAACTATGCATATAACCTTTAATTTATATCCTTTTCTGGGTTTCTTTGGATAACCTAAACCCATAAACAGATTTTGACGTATTTTACTATGATGATAAGTATTATTATATTGGCATTTAGCTAACCGCAACTATAAGCTTTTCTTTTCTAAAATTTAATATCAACTATTGTTGCAGATGGAAACCATGCCTCGAAGAAAAACATTTCATAGAGCGGGAAAAGGGGGAGCTAAATTTCGTCAGTGATTTCTTCTCAAGTCATAATAGTAAGCTACATGAGGGAGTTGTATCATAAAGATTCGTGGAAGTCAGCTGTAGTTCCGTTGGTGGGATAAGCAGCAATAGCCGTTCAAACACGTAGAAAAAAAATATTGTCATTTCCTCCCAACTGAATCCTGGTTTATATTGAAGATTATCTTATATCACGAAGAATAAAACCAATCAGTTGACTGTACCATGGTTGAAAACACGTCAGCTGGTCACCCAAAAATGTAATTTTTTAATTTTATTTTACTTTCAGTAATTTCCTCTCGACTCAAATTTCACCTGATGATAGTTTACATGAAGTTATGGATAAAAACAAACGTCAGCTGGCTGTATCTCGGTGGAAATATCGTCAGCTGATACTTTGAAAATTACAAGCAGGACTAAAGCTCTCAGCCTAAAATGTGCATTCAGTTCAAAGTTTTCAATTCCTCACAACAGAAAACTGGTTTATATTAAAACTTACTCTTAAGAAAACAAAACATTCAGCCAATGTTTACTCGCAGGTATGGTAAAAAATACAGAGTTATTCTATTGAGTTCGACAACAGAGAGGTATCTGAATCTGTTGATTTTTTAAAGTGCTGAGAAACACAAAATAATGATAAGTCTTGCTAGAACCAACGACTTCAAGCAATTAAACATAACAAAACATCACACCTGTAATCCCCGAAGGGTTGGACAGAGGTGTACCTAAGTAAAATGAATTATAATCTCCACCAATAATTATAATATTACCAATTTTCGCTTTCCCCATTTTTGTCTTCCGACACAGCGAAATGATCTTTACATGACAAATAATCCAGATCTATACGGACAATGTTTTGCAAAGTCAAGAGAAAATCACCAAAGGAAAAAAGCTCGGGGCACAGTACTACCAATGAGTGATTTGACTCCAAGCCAGCAAAAGGTTCGTAGGAAGAAAAGTAGGGAAAGTTCGGATATAGTCCAAATAAATGAAACTAAGCCAAAAGTTGTTTTTTATAAGTATGTTAATTTGTTATTTTAAAATTATAATGTAATAGTTTGAAATTATAACGATATTTTTCTAAAATAATACATTTCTCTTACATCAATCTTGTTATTCGTACACTGAATATGACTGAAAACGGCTAATTAAATAATATTTTATCAATATTAATTTTTTTGTTTCACTGATTTCACCATTTATGATCGCTCTGGCACCAATTATGATTGCTCTGGTCGCGAAATTTTTTGAACTTAAATATTTACATAACTGTTTGTGTAAATTGAAGGCCAATAGTAAAAATATACTATTTGAATATCATTATTTTTAATGAGATACATAATTACTATTAAAAATCAATATCTGAAAAGCACCAGAGCGATCACACGAATACGCCCGTTTTGGAGATCCATCCTTACATTCGAATTATTTTAAGTCGCGTCCGCTCCAAAATCTTTACTCTAACACGGCTACTGTAAGTGGTATTTACGAGTATGATCGAAGTGTACATATTCTTTTAAAGATTTAGTATTTTAGATTGTAGTTCGTTCTTGCCTAGCTTCTAACCGTTGACCGGTTTCATTTCCTTCCCTCCAGAGATATTCCTCGTGTTTGATCTCGGCAAGTTGTTCAGCATATTTTATGTGTTAGGTTTAACTTAAGAATTTGTTGTGAAGTATCGATTACTCTCTATTTGTTGATATCGAATAAGTACTACGCTCTACTAAAACTATGGTGGTATTATTTGAACTGTAACAAAATAAAGGAGTGAGCTTGTAGCCCGTATATTCAACTAGTTTGGGATCAATTGAAGCCCTGGTTCAAATTAATTGTCACCTGTTAAAGTATTATTATTTAATCAAGCCTGCTTTTGTCTACTTGTATTATGAGAGCTTTTGGGTTATTGTAAATTTATCTTTGATCATCATTTGATATAAAACGAAACTGTTGCTTGCGATTACTACGACAGAGTAAAAAAAAACGGGCAGCATTTCAAACTACATAATTAAGTCATTTGGCGACACTTAAATTAAACGTCACTTTACAGCGAAATAAAAAGCATATTCCCTTCCATGAACCAAACGCCAGTAAGTGAATAAAGGGTCAACGCCTGCGAGTCGTGCTTAGAAAACGCAATTATTTTGTAAGTACGTTGGAAATTGTTATAGCGGCATGATAATAAGAGAAGCGACGTCGTGACCACTGGGGTACTGTGCACTTTGGAAAAAAAGTCCACGAACACTAGCTAACTGAACAAATCACGAAATAAAAGAGAATCTGAAGTCGTTTCGCGTAAGATAAGTCCACGCCTTAACGTTTTGGTCACTGTAGTGTAACAGGGAACTGAGTAACAGGAAGACATAATAATATATCGACGATGAAGAGTCAATATATAATATCTAACATTTTGGCTATTTTTGTTTTATTGCATTATTTATTGTAGAATAGAGTAATGCACATGCTGACAAAGATCTTAGGTCTGTTTCTTATTAATTTTGCAAGATAAACAATTATTGCAATATATACTAAGTGGTGTTACGTCATTTACGATGGCAATAAATACTAATAAAATGTATCTAAAATATATCTAAAAACTAATAAAATCATTGATTAATATATTAATATTGTAGTCATAAGCATAATATTGTAGTCAGTTTACATAAAACATAAAAAAAAATCAAATATACTAAAAAAATAATTAAACGGACTTGAAACGTTTTTTTCGCCTCCTGTAAAGTTGCGTTTTTGCAGTTAATATTTATTGACTCTTCATCGTCGATATGTCATTTAGTTTGTTGTATGTATAGCTTTATGTCTTAATACTTTTGACCTACTTTGTTTTTAACAGCTCTTAATAGATGTTGCACTCAGTATGAACATCTTGTTGTGGCGATCAAATTATCTGGGTGTTTAAAACGCATACTAAGAAAGAATCATGTTAAAATTCGTAAAAGGGATTTTATGAATAATCAAATGGGCTATTCATAAAATTAACTGCATAATATCCATAATACGGTCGTCCAGTGCTCAAAAATCGACCTTAATTCATTTAATTTTGAGTTTGAAAAATGTGTATTAGCTTTAAGCACTCTGTGACACTTTTGTGTCGATTTTTATCCGTCCGCGTATTCTTAGTAAAAAGCTTTTGCTTCACAATCCACGTATTAATATAGTGATTTAAGATTTTACTAATATGGTTCTGCCAATATAGCCTTTTAAGGCTCCCCAACTTATTTTATCACCATATCTAGAAGCTCGCATCGACTACAACATCAAACTAAGAGCTGTTATAACTAACTAGGCCAAAACTATTAAGACTTTAAAGCTATACATACAGTAATTACTTATTATCAACATAATTATTTCGTGCCTGTGAACAATGACTTGTGCTTGTCTACTTTGATTTAATTAGCGTAAAATGTAAAGATAACAAATAGGAACACTTCACGGGTTGTTAAATATTTAATTTGCAACTCATTTATACTTATACGAATGTAATTATTTAAAAAGTTTATTTATCAAATTCTAACTAGTGTTAATCTAAGATTTACATGTTAGAAAAAATTTAGTAGTAATATATCTGCGTCAGCGCAAGCGCGTAGTGGTCGTAGGCACGTGTTACAATTCCTGAGGCTCGATGCGGTGGGCGACAAAAACATCAGTTAACCACGGTCAATGAACGAAAATAACCAACCATTTTACATTTACTCGTATACCTGCGCACGCGTCTGATACGAATAGGAAACGCTCTACATCTATCATTAAATAAATCACCCTACGGAATAATGGAGTATAAACGCTTTTGTAATATGAATGCTCTATGCGCCTGCGCTCTAAGCATGCATCTAAAGTCGTTGATCTTAGTAACATGTCGGTAGAAAAGCAACAATTAGTTAAAAAGCTCCGCCAGCAATTAATTACAACGAAATGCACTTAAACTGATAATAACTAGACAAGAGAAAATACGCTATACATATTTATATATTTTTTTTACGTAATGTGAAACTTAGAAAATATTCTTTATTACATTTAACATTAAAGTGCAAGTTACGTAGTTAGTATAATTTTCACAAGTAACAAGTCCTAATACAAACTATTGTGATGTAATTTGAGAGAAAAAGCTGTTTTTTTAAATGTTGTAAGCCTATAGTAAGTTAATTATTGACATAATATGTTTTCCTTGCACACTGCGAAAATATTGTAACATATTCCTAATGCACATCGAAATTACCATAAAAGATAACGTATATCTCAAAGGCTCTTCAAATGATTTATCACGAACCATTTTATTGCATCCAGAAACCTACGTGGGTATGTATAGTAAACTCATAAAATCGCCATATTCCTTTACTAAAGCACTAATACTGGTAGATAGAATAGTAAACTAAAGTTTATATGCCAACCAAGTCATGTATAAAGCTGTGCTGATTATTTTTGCCTTTTTGTACTCTGGCAACTACATTTTATTGAGCAGAGGAGATTTAAAAACGGCCTTATTCTATTGCATGAATGGGTACCCATCATTCGTTTATAAGGGACAAGTTGTTTAGTTTCAGCAGACTGGAACTATTTTATATACTATTCAATTCAAAGGGTGTCTTTTCTCATGTACAATTGAATTATTATGTTACGAGTATTTTTACACGACTGCCCAAAAAAAAAGGAGTATTATTATCAATTGTAAGGGTATCCACAACTTTTGCGAAAAATCCTACAAAATCTTTTAAAGCTAGAAAGTAACATACCCAATTACTTGTTCTTATATAATTTAATAGTTTGCGATTTATGATTCTCCTAAGAAAAAAATCCTACTTAATTGATGCCTCAACACGCAACACAACTTTTGAAAGCCATTAATTAATCACAAACTATTTATTTGCACCTACCCGTTTACCCAATATCCACGATTTGACATTCACTTTCTATTTAATAGTTATACGCACCATTAATCATGGATTATGGACATGTTAATAAAAAAAAAACATTTCTATGTTCGAAATTCAAAAAATAGGCAAGGAAAGTTGGCCTAGACATAGACAATCGCGGCCTCTTTAGAAAAGCTCCCGAGAGGTTTGACGCCGCGTCTAGTTATTGCATGGTAAGTAGCGGTGAGAGTTGCACCCACTGGGCCACTATTGGGGATTATAAACCAGGTTTATTGTTGGCATCGCCTGGCTCCTAGCAACGAACATCGATATTTTATAGACTCGCACTATTAGAGCAGTGCCCCTCGTACTTGGCGTAGCAACAGGCACCAGCTTTCGTAGTACGTGCAAGTGTGTGCATTTAAAAGGAATTTGATGTACATACTCATGATATTACCACTAGTATCAAAAATGTATTTGAGAGCACTTAAAACCTAGATTAAATTATAGAAAAAATTGAAATACATCATTATGTACAATTAATACCATACCTATTTAGATATTGACCTGCAGAACTGGCCAACATTGTTAACTTTTTAAGTTAATATTTTGTACCTACATTTATATGGTAATTCAGCTGAATGATTAATCGCTACCATTCCATGAGTAAACATTTAGTAGAAAAACTTTTTCCTCAATGTCATACAAACTAACATCTAACTTTACTTGTCGTCTCATACGATTTCATGGAATTTACTGTAATTATAACTCACTTCATTATAATAAGATATCCAGCAAAAGCTGAGCTGCTGGAATCTGAACACAGAAGCACTAACGAGCCATGTAAACATGTACGTTACCAATGGTAAACAAGAACACAGAATAAATCAACACCAAACCAAATAAAGTAGACAAACAATCCGTGAAATTGAGCGCATGGACATACAAAACATTTTCTTCTCGAAAACTTTCAAATGAGATAAATACGTTTACAATACACGTAAATATGAGACGCTGACAGTAGTAAACATAAACAATCAAATGTTCAGGAAGTCCTACCGATCGCAAACACTGAACTTGACACTGGACATAAAGCTGTCACTTTTCAATAGTAATTTGGCAGAGGGCAGTTGACCGTTTCATTCGAATGTTTCGATAGTATTCGTTTCGTTGATAACGCGCGGTACAGAGGTGCGCGTGCCGGGTCGCGCTCACACCGACTGTGCGCGCCGCGGCTGCGCGGAGGGCGCCTGCGCGAGACCCGCTCATCTGTTCGCAGCTGGTCGCCGGCGACGTACGAACCGTTACCACTCGTGAGGGACACCAATTTCAAGTCACAAGCAAATCCCATTTGATATTCATGAATTCATGTCAACTATTAAACACGCAACAAAGGATTTGAATCAAACGCGCCTATCCATAGCGTACAGTTGTCAACACTTTTTTAAAACTAGTTTACGCTCCTAGTTACACAATCGGCTAGGGCTGGGGAGCACACGAGGGCACAACATCATTACACCGCTTTTTGAATCCAGAGATTTACAATAGAAGGCAGATACATACATGGTTTTATTATTCCGTTAAAATATCATAGGGGTCGATGCAGTCCCCAAAATCTCGTCTATTAGTTCAGAAAGTGTGTCAAAAAGTTTTTATAATGGCTCAGATCGCTACTTGGCACATAAGCGTTACTTTATCGTTGATTTCGAGCGGTAGACCGGTCCGGTTCTGATGTATTTGCATTGAGCCACTTGGGATCCAACGAGTAGAGACAACAGGCGATGCCTGTTAAGCCGAGATAAAAATAGTACAAACAAATGAACATGCAGTGTGTAAGCAATTTCACACTGAGCGTTTATAGCAATTGTGCAAGGAAATTGTATTGTGTTGCTTAATAGAGCTTAATTGAAAAGTCAAAGGTCTCTTATCTTGGGCCATTACGGGCCACAACGATTACTGACGCGTTACTGTACAATTACAGCTCCTACTCTATATTTACTAATTGCACAATCATATTTTCGTTGACATTCGTTCGGTACATCTGTATGAGAATTTCTGAGACCGCTCTCATAATTAGTTTCATTGTAAATGAGACTTGTAACCTGAAAGTTGTTTCGACTTGACACTATAACAAGGCTGCATAAGTGCTTATAGAACAGTGTTCAACTGCGTACAGGCAGAATTTACTAATCAAAAACGCATTTCTCAACAGACTACCGGAGAGTTTTCAGAGCTTTTACAAAAAAAGAGAGCTTTTAATCTGGACAATTAAACCCCAGCCATTGCACTACAAGCAAAATATGTATAAACTTAAAAAGATGTAAGGGTTAGGATGAGAATCTCAGGGATCAACGACACACTGGATATGTCGAAGCACTTCACTAACACATCCCAGCAATAACCAAACTATTTTTACTTTCTAATAAGTACTACCTACTTATGTTATTGAACCGTATTATTGCTGTCTATCGATACAGCAACAATGTTGCTATGTAAGCGATCATAGATGTAATCTTTCACACGGGAAGCGATTGTTTGCGCAGAGCTCCAAAGCAGATGGTTACTCGTCATTGCTCCGTCAATAGTGAAGTTTACAGTAACCTAAGTAAATAATTCTGGACATTTGATTTTTGTTGGTCACCCTCTGTTTAGAGCATTTAAAAGAGGTCGTTCTAAAAAACTCCCCGCTTTTCTGTGATACACTTTTTATACACAAAATATGTAAGTACTTGATCGACTTATACGTAAAATGATTATGTATTAACGGCGGTTTTGGCAGCTGAAATATATATTTTTCTTCTACGTCGTCACGATCGTTAAATAGAACATAAATTAATTGAATAAAAAATATAGAAATAGTAAACTTAACTTTTAAGTTGCATAGTAACAGAGCTTAGAAGACAGATACTTGATGTTTTAAGATACCGCAACGAACTTGAAAAAATAAGCACATTGCAAGAAATCATCGGTCATCAGTCTCATCACCCATCATCTAAAAACGTTAGACAAATATGTTACCTTTTTTATAGTAATTGCATCGTCTTGCTGACATCAACTACCATAAAACGTTGCGTCAGCGCAGCGGTCAGACCAATAACTTGGATAGGATACCTACATTACCTAAAAGGAGTCGTTACAAATTGGCTCCGTGACTCAACCTAAGAACGTACTTGAACCGAACTTCATTCAGCATAGCATTTGAAAACAGTCTCTCAATCTGTTCATGGGACAGACAGTCTCTATATGAGAGGGAGTCAGCTATAATAATCCACATTCCACAGCCCTGGTCCCGTACAGTTTGGTAGATGACACACGTTTTCGAATTTCGGTTTTAAGACATGAAAGTTGAAAAAAAATTGGTAGAATATATCAGACGACTACATTCCAACGGAGCTCCCATAAAACATAAAGAGATTTCACCTTTGCACTAAGTGCGATACCCGCTTAAAGCTTACTTCATAATAGTCACTTTCAAAACTCTTCTACTCTAATACTATAAAGTTGAAAAGTTTGTTTGGTTGAACGCGTTAATCTCAGGAATTACTATTTTGTCTTGAATAGTATATTTATTAAGGAAGACTAGATAGACTAGATAGAAGAAGATATATGTAGTATAGCATCATATTACGACCAACAGGAACCCAGCAGTTATCCTATAAACGTGAACCTCTCTTCTTCACATGATACTTCGTTTTTATCGTTGCATTAAGTTACATAGTAAACTTGGCCCTTTACCAGGAATAATTCAAACACAGGACTTGGATGAATACGTATTGCTTATTTACGTCGTCTTAGGACTCATTTCAAAATACATCACAATTTTCTAGTCAAAGGAAAGGCATCTCACGTACCCACGGCATATAGGAATCTCATAGCTAATGGTAGTGTCATCTTGTGACACCAATGAGGTCACAGCGCTGGAGGCCTAACGTGTTGGACACGATATGTTACAATGAGGAGTCAATAATAAGACAAGTAACCATATGAAGTATGTTTCTAAATGGTATTGAAGAACATTGCAGACAAAGATATCTAAACAAACTATAATATTATATTATTTTATATCAAATCTTTTACTTTAAGTTCGGAAGCTTTTCATAACCGATTTAAAAAAAAGGGGGGGAGGTTGTCATTGATGACAACTTTCACATCTTTCCTATCATTTCTGTGGGATGGGATTTCGTGAAATGAAACGAAAGGGGAACAAACGCAAGTGCACTCAAGGAGCTCGTGGTGGTAAAGTGAGTCGTCAAATGGTAGCTGAGGCCTATCTTTTAATGGGTGAGCATGAGCTGGTTTACGCAGCGCTTGTCTAAGTCTATCTTTGTATGGTTTATCAAAGTTAAGCGTCTCTGGCCGAGGTCTAGGGAAATTAAGGTAATACGCTCTAGCTGATAAAAGCGCCAAATTCTAGCACTCAAACTTAGTGCTCAGAACCACACGCGAGGGTGGCCGTTGTTGGCGTACAACATGGCTGAGGTCTAGTTTATATAACGTAGTTTTATTCAATGTGTGGATAAGTCTATAATATACAACATTATTTTAGTATATGCGAAACCTGAATATAGTTTGTTTGCTCATATTTTAATATGACTTGAAACTGTAGTATTGATATCGGCGTTATTTTTAACGAAAGATCTGTGCAGAGTCCGCAATTTACTTACTTGCCAGAACAAATATTGCTCGATCTTTATTTATTGACCCGCCCTCGCAAGTAACGCCAATATTTTAGGATTACAGCTATCTAAGGATGAAATCAGAGAATATTTCACGCCAAACAAACGATTGAACGTGGGTGTACTGACGCGGTGCGAATAGCATTCTCGCAGAGTTCCTCAATCCTGCACCAATTAGTATGAACAATAACACCCACGAGGACTAATAGGCGCTTTACAAATCATATTTTAATCGCGGTGTCATTGACCGAGCAAACACAAGCGTTGGAGCAATAGACTATGATATTCTATTTCATATTTGCGGATGAAAACTACATTTGTACCTAACTCACATGTGGTAGCCATATTACGCTTGGTACATTTACATTTGGAGAGATTGACTTGGTGTTGTTATGCCTATACAACAGAATCACACCAGAAGTAGCCGTTACTAATTTCTGAATAATTTTAGAAAGCTTTGACATAATTTTTTATGATACTTGATTTTTCTTTTTATGCAAATAAGGACACAAATAGACTTTTGTCCAAACTAGGAAACTGCAATATGTATTGTATTAAATTAATACCGGCGCCCTCAGCCGGCACCATTTAGGTATAGGTATATCTAGGCCATAGGTAGTCAATTTCAATAAATTTAAGAGATAAATATTTAATACAACTTTACTGCATTGAATGATGTTTATATGCATGTTGTAAAGTTCACATAAACATCATTCAACATTGTAACACTTGAAAAATTAAAACACATGCCATATACCAGCGCCATCTATTGTGGAATAGAAGTTAAGTTTATTAAAACTTCAACTTGCGCCATCTAGTGAAATATCATGGTAAACACAACCACAACGACTTCTGTTTCACTTGTCATAGTTTAACTACTCGCTACTAGGTGGCGCTGTAAGCTGCACGAATAATTTGTTAAAATAATAAATGAACTTACAACAATCCAAGAATGGGCCAAGATTGTTAAAAAACAACCAAAACTATTAATAACACTGTGAATCATTCACAACACACTGCTAATAAAAAGTAAAATGTGTTCACCTGCTTGATTTAATTCGGCGAATGTAAAGCTTTCTGCCTGTCGCAGATTTGATTCCCGGACGGAAAATATTTATAGAACCCGTAGACACCCTGTCTACAACAAAAGAATTGACCCAGTCACATTTGTGTCGATACTGAAGAAAATTTTGTTGGGATCGGTCCAAACGATGCAAACCCAATAATCATAACACAACGACGAGGGATTTCCTTGAAATAAAAATTTAATTATTAAAACATGTTATTGACCTTCAGGTAAATGGCATGTATCTTTGTGACTCAGTGCGTATGAGCTCATGAGATGTGTGTCAAGAGGTTCTCACGTTAAAATTAATTCTCGCCGTGACTCTTGCTAGTATTGATAATCTCAATTCTCTATTAATATTGATCGTCTCTCGTCTACTGGCTATTTCTGTCCTTGAACAAAACGCTATCAAATTATTCCAATGTGGGAATAATATGCCCCACATAGGAATAGGAATACAAAATTATGGTCGCGTCAGAACGAATCGGTACCGGGACCGTATAGAAAAAAAAAGTCATAAGTACTTTGTTATTTTACGCACAAGAAAAGAAGTAGACGATACAGGTTTTTCGACCCCAAAAATTGGAAAACCTATATCAAATTTAGCAAGAACCGTTCGCTAACTTCACTAGACATAATTAATTATATAAAAAACGTAAAGAAATATTTTTATTCAGATTTATTGAGGTCTGCCTTTTCTCGTTCTATATTTCTCGCCGTGCGCGGAAATACTTAATTTTCCCTGGAGGATGTTTTAGAGTGAATACAAGTTATTACTATTATATTTGTTTTATTGCGCTACTAAGATTAGTACCTGAGCTTTTGAATCCGAAAATATCATTATTATCTATACTAATTTCATAAAGCTAGAGTCTGTTTGGTTGAACGTGCTAATCTCATGAACCAATGCTTCGAATTGAAAAAATATTTTTGTGGTGTGGTGTGTGGTATAGCCCATTCATCGAGAAAGTCTATGGCATGGTTTTAGGCTATACATCGCGATACGACCAATAGGAGTCGAGCAGCGGGTGTGAAACCACGGCGTACAGCTAGTTTTGTAAAAAGGACGTAAGGATGTCGTGAATGACTAAATAAGTGTACAACTAAGTTTTTTGTGTAGGTATGTAAATGTAAGTATTTACAATTTACAAATATTTTACTATAGTTTAGGTACCACTTAAACTTTGACAACGTTTCACACAGGCACATCCTATAACATCTTACAAGAGTATACCATTAGTGAGTTGTGTTCGGTGCTTACATTCTACGCATAAGTAAACCTATATAAATCACAAGGCTTTGTCATATATTGTCATTATATATGTATGAGTTTAAATAACAGGTGGCTTAGCTTATAGCCAAAACATGCTCATTGCTCGCGGTTAGAATGCGCAACCGTTACGATGAGGTCACTGCATTAGCGCTGTCCCACACGTCCGGCAGGGTATCGCAGCGGCAGGACATAGTCCGTCCTTCCTCACCCATCCGTCACTAGCACCAGTTTTGCGTACATCGCTCACAGAATGTACCGTTAATGTATTTGCACATCGGCATCGTGCCGACCATTTTTGGGAGCACAGCCATTAGAGCTTGCGATTTTTGAACAGTCTTTGTTCATTGATCTGTGTAATGCTCGTTGAATAGTTAGGTCATTATTCTCGGAAAATGTTAAGCGTTTTACATTGACCACATTATTCGGTGTACCCACTTATTGTGTGTATGTAGATAACATAAAACGGGAACGTTTAAAACAAATGTAGTATCATGACTTAGGAAATTTAAGAGCCGATCACTATTGATTGTGATTGATACCAATTGATGACCAGATCTTTTATGGACAGCTAGCTATTATTCTATTGATAACCGACAAAATGTCCTTCACATAACGGATGAACAATAATAAAAAGACTATGCATGCATCCTTTGTGGGTGTCACGCAATAAACTGTTTTGAATACATAAACAGTGTCTCTATTCAAATTAGTGTGAAGCAGCCTTTGATGACCCCGGGCGGACGTTTCGACATTCGCGGTATGGCACCCAACACAACGTTTGGTATAAAAATATAAAGGCAAAAGAGTGTCCATGAATAAATTAGCAGGTACAGTCATTATATCGCTGATCAAAAGATCGCTAAGTTAATTTGGTGAATCAATTCTTTTGTAATTTTATTGGGCGTCGAATTATTGAAAAGTTTTATTCAAACACCGTTTCAAGTAACTACATAATAAAGACAATATATTATGTGATAGGAAAGTGCCTACCTAAAATCATTCGTCCCTCATAAAAAAACATAACATGACAACACCATTTCAGCAGGAATTTCACTTCATAAAGGCCGGAAAATTCGGACATTCCATACCATACCTTTTTTATTTTTAGCTTGGTAAAATCATCAAATGAGTCCTCCCACCCAGGGCAGAGCGGGAGGGATTGTCAGACTCGTACTGACTAAAATCCACGGTGTCCTTCAATAGCCCTTTACGTTCCGGGGTCACGGTAAATCGTGAGTCCCGCGACCATACCATACCTACCTCATTTTTTACAACTTTCTTCTACTAACAAACGATATACCAACAACTTACATAATGCTTCAACCAAATGTAAATTCTGCCAACCTCGTTTATAAAGGAGACCGTGAAATTAAACGTGTGTCAATAAGTCAACAAGTCTTCTCTGACTAAACATAGACATAATAACATGACAACACAGCTATGTAATTAGCACCAGCGTTTACGACTTACGAACAATAAACGTTAGCATATATCCAAAGTTATTTATTATGCATCATATTGTCTATTATGTTCTATCGACCAACACATTAATATAGTTTGCCTCATTTTATTTTTATTTTTAGCGATCCACACGGAAGCAGCATGCAAGTCTATTCAACAGATTGCGTTACAAAGCGCTTTTGCTATTCGTATTTGGAACACTGGGCATATTCCAACGGTTTCACAAAAACTCAACGGGTTGGGCTGTTATTGGAGCATTTCAATACATAATGGTAATGAAATTGCGCAAACTGCAAGTCACAGTACCAACCTATATTGTCCTAATTAATAAAAATGTGTTGTAGGTTAAATTTTAATTCAATTTGCTAATACTATGAACTAATTGGATTCGGATTTTCACGTTTCAGTAAATCGTGACAAACAGAAATAGTATTAACAGGGACTTATCTTCCCGCATACAAGTCGTAAATAACAGAGGGAAATCGTTATTAACGGCTAATGGTTACAGTATCAATATTTGAAGCCGAAACGTTAATAACTATGGCCTGAAGCTGTGGGCCACCCATCCCACACATATCTTAATTCCGGCTGGAGAATAGACCACATAATAATGGAGATTATAGGTCATAATATTTTTTTACTATCTTACTTAGCTATTTCACAATGTTCTTATTGCACATGAATACCAGGAAAATATAAACGCATACAAGTTCTCGACAACCTGTCGTGACTAAAAATAACTTATTACAAAATCAGTAGTCTAGCTGACAATGTTAGTAAGTACTCGTAATAACAGCAGTTCTTTATATTCGGGCAACAAAACTACCAGTTTAATAAAGTGAAGGTCCTAAATGAAATCCGCCCACGATTCACAAAAAAGAAAGCTGCGACCATTTTATTGCATTGCATAAAATTTGAATTTTCATGTGATGAAAATGTTATACATCCAGAGAGGGATGAGCGCTGGGGCGGCATCCGGCAATCCCTCCGGAGAGAAATTACGTTACACGCTAGGATGGACACTGCCTGCACTCAGCGATTAACCGGAACGACGCAGATTAAGCTCACATACCCAGATCCATAGCTTCATAATGCATAGTAAGCCTATTCCAATTTATGCCCAGATCGTCTGCCTCGTAAATTGAAATAGCCCTATAGGGTAAACTTTCCGAGAGGCTATGATTTTAGTACCTACAATAATGGATTTCAATACGCTTTATGCATTCCGTCTTCTAATATTTGAATAACATCGGACAAACAAGCATGTTTGTAAGTACGGAGTTTAAGTACTTTATTAAATGTATCCAATAATTGTGCAATGAATACTTTAAAGCTATTCTACAGGAATTCTACAGAATCACTGTACTAATTGCTTACATCTTAACTCTGTAATTATTGTTTTTTTTTCTGTTTCTATGTATTACTGTAATTGGTAAATTATAACTTTCTTTATCGTGCGAGTATGTGCAGCCTCTGTCAGAGTTAATTAAACCGTATCCAGGAACTGCACAGGCCTCTAATGAATCATAAGAGACGACACATTGGAACTTGCCCATGTTTGAATTCAACAACTTCACACATAGCAGGCGAGGTGTTAACCTTTGGGTCACCATGACCTCTATTAGAACGAATGAGATCATTAGAACCAAACAAATCGTAGTATTTCGTTCATTATCATTGATTGCACAATTAAAACCGCAATCAACGTGGTTTATTGAATAAATATAATCAGAGCTAATACATATTTTCATTCATTTATAGAAAATAATGTGTGCATATTTACATACATTATAAATACCTAAATAAAACCGGAATGTGTAGGTATATCGGCAGTTAACTTATAACGAAAGGTTTCATCCTTTTTTTTTTTTTTTTTTTTTTAAGGGTGGCAAAATCATCAAATGAGTCCTCCCGCCCTGGGTGGGGCGGGAGGGACTGTCAGACTCTTACTGACTAAAATCCACCCGTGTTTCTTCGGATGCCCTTTACGTTCCGGGGCCGCGGTAACCTGGATTAAGAAAAAATCCGCGACCCCAGCAGGCATTTGGCCCCGTAAGGGGCCCCGTCGGTGACCCGTGAAACACGACGCGCCACCGACCTGGGCTTGGTCCTTGGTCGGACGGCGGGCTTACCCATTACTCGCCGTCCGCAAGCCCGCTCCGCCGCTGTGCCCTCTGCTATTCAGAGGGACACGCGTTGGAGCATCCACCCGACAGGCTATTCGCATACGGGCAAAGAGATCCCTCAGGCACACAGTGCCTAAGGAAGTGTTTTGCCCGCATCCCAGGGTGCACCGGCCCGAAAAACTGGTCTTCCCCCCGGACGTATCCGAGAGGGAACTCCAGTCCACGGGCGCACGTGGAGGTTTCCTGTCTTAGCACCCCAAAGGTTTCATCCTGCCTACGAAATTGTAGACCCGTCCGTAGCGGTGGCGTAGACCCTGCTACGAAAATTCCTAAAACGTTGTTTCGCTTCAAAACGGGATCGAGACACATCCGTAACCACGTTTACTCTCTACTTATTTGACTAGTTAGTTTGTATGCAAGCCAGTCGCTTGCCGATTCAGCCCTCGCATCCATATTGAGTAGTCATCGCTGACGCAGCGGTTTATTTACAATCCAGTCCTCTGACTTTGAGTTGCATTTCAATATCCGTGTCAAGGGCTCAGTGGGACGACAACATTACATTCAACAGTATGTTTATAAATCGCACATTTACAAGCTACATTTTATTGCCCAATCTATTTCATTGTTAAGTTATTGCGAAATCAATACCGCAAGGTCGACAACCCCTCGCTGTCGAACTTGTTTATGATTTTACGCAAAGAGCTAATGTCAACATGTCCGTCCGTGAATATAGATTCTAAAATCCATGCAAAGTAGATGTCACCGTGTGCAGCAATTAATAGATTTCTATTACATATCATTAAATTCTACGCTCATAGCTAGAATTTCTAATGCACGATGCATCAGTGCGTCATTAATTGTACTCGGTGCAGATGTCACTAAAAATTGATGGATTTGATTGATGGGAAAATTGATGGATCTTTATGAACACGAAGGATTTTAAATTCTGATCTGTAAAAGGATTTTGAAATATTCAATCATTGTAATATGTAATATTTCAGCCAACGAATGCAACAAAATACGCAATGATCAGGAAGTAACCCGAAGCCTGCAACGTGAAGTACATGGAAAGTTATGGGTTCTGTAATAAAACTCATCCGTTCCTTTCTTTTGATCATCATAACACTAAGCTTGATTATAACTTGTGCTGTCTGTTCCAATTTATATGACTTGCGTTCTTAATTTCCCAGAACACCCAAAACAAATTACTGTTAAGTATTCAGCAAGTTAACCTTCGTTAAATTTATATTTGTGAGTATGGCAGATGAATTAACACTTTAAATAGCGGCAGGCAATAAACTCCCCATTGAGAATCACACAATGGCAAAGACACCTTATCAGTAATGAGCACGTCATCACTGTGGGGACATTAATTCTTGTAAAAATATATCATTGGAGGCAGACACGCGTGTAACACAGCGGCGGGTGAGGGTTGTTTCGCTCTGTCTACTCCGCGTCTGTCAATATTCGCGGGAAGTGGCGTTGTCATGGCGACGAGGGAGAGCTTGCTACATGACGGTCGCTGCCCCCTGCACAATGCGTCGCAGAGGGTCGGAGGGCGAGAAGCGAAAGAGGCCTGTTGTCTGGGATTTATGCAAGGGCGTCCCCCGTGACGCGCTGCAAAGAGCCCCGAGGAGGACTTTAATGACGTCTAAAATATTCACAGAAGGATGATGTCATGCCATGCAGCGTGTGAAACCATGTTATTAATAAAATACATATACAGTCCATAAATCTTGGTTTTAAAAACGAACAAAAATATGGCTCATGTTGACATTATTGAAATCTTCAAGTAAACGATTCAAGATTTTAGGTTTTCCCCATACTCGAACACGTACCTAAGTTGTTCCAGTTCCCTTTGCCATTGCGTGACAATAATAACAGTACAATTCCCGTTAAACTTCACCTAATCATTTTCGAATGCTACATGCATGCAGGCGGTCGGGCAGAATTAGTTGTGGACATATAGTTGCTATGTAAAACAACAGATACCCAACAAAATGAAGCTTCGTTCTTTAAGATATTTTTTACTAGTTTAATAGAACAAAATAAGAAGTTTTACAATACGCATTACATACTCGTAAGGTCAGTAACTCATTCGCCTACGAAACATTATGAACCCGTGTCACGAAACCTTTTAACCATTTCTACATACACCGAAATAAAAACGCACGTTATGAATGGAAATTACGTTCAACACGCTGCAGCTTATAATTATTTTGTGCGTATAAATTGTTTCGTAATCGTGAACCGAAGACTAGTGTAATTGTGAGATAAATGTGAAATTAATATGTGATGAGTGCGGCTGGCCTCCCACGCACGTGAAGACGCGTTGTGTCACAGAGATGTGTTCTCATCGTAACTCGAGATACTGTTCTAGCAACAATAGTCTCGCTTGACCGCATCACAGGTATCTACTCGTCAGTGAAAAAGTCGTCAAACATAGATTTGTACAAATAATAAATAAAAAATAAAACTGAATATAATAAGTAACAGTTTTACTAAAGTGGTCCGGCCAGATTCGATTCATCGGTCAATAAACTATCTGAATAAAATCACATTTGCACTCTTTCAAAGTGTTCGCAGTTTTGCGTTCGATGTAGCGTTAATGAATAAATAATGATTTAACGCTAACTAAAAAGGGTGCCAGGTTTAATATTAAAATCACACAAAAGCTTAAATGGCGCACAAAACCATTTTCGATACATTAATTATCTGCAACCCGCGCAGCCGGAATTATCGGAATTGCGGCCAAAAAACGGAAATGGGAAATGTACCTACGTACTTTGTAATATCGATGATGACAGAAACCATAATAATGTTATTGTTTTGCACCTTTACAGCCGTATTGATTTTACGCTTTTGTAGAGACCAGGCTTTATTCAATATTAACATATGTACTTATTATGGTATTTTGATTCAACCCTTGGTATGTTACTCGTAGCTGTCTACCTGTTACAATAGAAATCATTTATTCATACTACTGACAGTTCAACAATTCATAGCCTGAATGTATATTTAACTTTTACGTAATCGTTTGTGTGTGATCGTAGAGGAAGCGCAAGCGCCAACAGGACGCCATTTGTTAATGGCCGCTTGCAAATGACATCCTGATGGCGCTTGCGCTACGTTAGTATGCCTAAAGAGCGTATGTCCCCATTATATCTCGCGTCCCCGTCTTATACACTGTTCCCATAAGCATCATTTGGTGTGTACTTCGAACTTTGAATAGTACACATAGTATAAAAATCACTATTATAAATTGCTAACCTAGATTCAAATCGTGTAAAAGGTACGACAGCCGCGGTCAATCGATAATCACGCAATTTTCACATTTTACGCTTTCATAATAATCAACCTCAAGTAAACAATACAGATAATAATTATAAAAGTAGAATAATATTTTTTATATTTTTTTTTAATTGCACAGTGTATACGAGCATAACAGTTACAATCAATATTATCTGTCAGATCTGGTACAGGTGTGTAATTAAATTATGAAAGAGAGTCGTAACAACGTTATATAACGTCAGTGCATTTTTAATAGTTATTTATGCAACTGTTGTATAATCAGGGGTATTAAAACACGAATGTGGGTTTATCACACGAGGCGTAGCCGAGTGTGATAATAGTATCACATGAGTGTTTTAATACCTAATTATAACAGTTGCATACAAGACTTTATCTACAATCATGATGTGAATTCTCTATAAAAGATTGTCATACCATAGGGTGTTGTACAGAACTATGTGAATTCAAGATGGCGGGAAATAACACGATAAGACGAGAATCCGAAATTACGAATTAGTCTACAATTTATTGTTCTATTTTCAAAATGTTAGCGATCTGGTGGTAAAAATGTCATTGCATGAGAATGTTCTTTTTTTGAAATTCATTATAACACGCGTTTGGATGATATAATGATCATTATAGCATTGAGTGTTTTAATGTTGGCAATAAGCTAATTGTTATAGGTTCTTTTATAGAGGATTAATAGCATGATAGTAGATAAAGTTCTTTACGACGCTAGCTGTGTAAACACGTGATGTGGAAAAAGCTACAGTAAAACTTAGAAAGGTCCTTTGATGAGCAAAATTGTGACCTTTACTTTACCATCAAACCAGATTTGGGAAATTATGCAGATAATACAAATATTGTTCCATTTATTTATTTATTTGCATAAATCTCCTTAAAATCAAGTTTTTTTCTTTTGATCGGTTGTTGATATTTTGGTATTTTCTAGGATTGTTTTTAAAATAAAGGATGTGTGTCATCGATCGCCAAAACGGCACCTTGTATATGATATTGATATAAAAAACAGGTGTGACAGAAATACGATATCCAAGCTAGAGACACGAAGTCACGTTGCATTGGTCAACAGCGAATTCTTCGGTTTCGATTACCGCACATTGAGCTTTGAAATAGATCTCTAGTATTATAGAAATTGGAAACCTATTCTGTGATCAGACGTTATTATTTCCCTTATATTAAGTCTTTTAAGATTTGTGTACATTAAGGTTATAATAATTGATTTTTTCAGTTTTTAATTAAGAATATGTGCATGAAATATTTTCTGTTACATAGGCAATACCTAATGGAATTCAACATTTTCATCACAGCAGGTCAGCCTACTGTAAAAGCATACCTAGAAAAATAGCCCGGCCATGGTCCTTGATCGGACATCTGGAAATCACTTCAGGACGCGCTGTGTTTCTACCTCTGCGACTGGATCGCGAGTCAAGTCAATCCCTGATGCATTCCACCTCTTTTTTCGTTAGCTACCTTTATCCCGTTCACCTTCGCCCCGCAGCATCGCCTCGATCAATGCCGGGACGTGTGAGAGACCACTGCGGCCTATTGTTTATTAACATAAGATCTCAAAATGCTAACCATCTTCGCTTCGCATTCTTTAAAATTGCATAACAGAAGAAACTTTTCTCAATCGCAATATCCACACCTCATACGTCACCGACAAGGGCAGATAATACGTTGCGCGTGGCAACATAAAAATTCTTTACAAAACTGCAGCTTTACGAAATTGTTGGCACGGAAAACAGTCGGCTTCGACGTCCAACGAAGAAATAAAACTTGTCGCACGCCTTATCGTGATTGAAAGTGTGAAAGTAAAAATATATCAAGAGCCGGCACGACCGCCTGCAGTCTACCACGAGTTAGGTGCGTTTTCACGACAACTTTTATAAACATGTTTTTTGTTTATACATATACGCATCTACATAAAGTGACGTAATACATATTCAATAGATTAAAAGAAAGATATGTTTTTTTTTCACCTATCCTAGACTCTTAAGACCACAAAACTGTAGTGCTATTTCAGCAACCACGTCACCGACCTTGTTAATGACATTTTTATTGAATGCAAGTCAGAGATAAACTAAATATGAAAACAATCAAATTAACATGTAATATACACGCACGTGTAAAAATGATTTATAGTCATTAATCCTATAGGTAGGATAGGAAGTGTATTACAGAGTTTATAATTACCAACAAAAATTGAAAAGATTGTAACTAAAACTAAATATTTATTAAAACATAAAATTCTATCATAATGTATCTATCAAAGGTACATTTTTAAGGAATTATTATTTACAAACATGTTCTTATTTCGATTTATTTTCATAATATTTTATGGAAATTATTATGTTAAAAACAGACGTATTTAATTTAATTAGCAAAAGATTTCTTTGTTCTATTTCACGCATAATTATAATGTTATGAAAGCATTGTTGTTTAAGATATTAAATGTATTTCATTATCACTAATTAACCAACTTCTTTCAAATATTGCTTAAAACCATTTTGGTGTAATGTAAATGATGTGAAGAAAAAAGACTAGGAACCGTTGATACTCGTATATTTTAATACATCAATGCTTTTCTAACACTAACCTAATTTACGGAATACTTGACCCTTACGTAGAAACAGTTGTCATGTCAGTAATAGCTGATTAGCAAAATTTATAACCTAACTTTGATGATATCCATAGATTGAGGCTAAATGTACAGCTGACACGTAAAATTACAATTAGAAACGGGTTGCCGTTGTCACATTAACGTAGCCGGCCGCCTGGCCGCCGACCCCGGTCCAGTTTTGTTGATAAGTTGTGACCGTGGGAGGATACTCCATGACCTCACTATTCCTCTAATTGAATGATAGGCCAGTATTTCTTATTTATCATTATCATTAATGTGCCTGAAATGATACTTTTCTTCTGCGCTCCGCGTTCTATTTACGCTCGAGTTACCGACTCCTAACAATGCGACGAGAACCAATCAGCGCTCACCAGCTAAGTTCAGTCGTTGCATTTTTCAAGCTGGAGTTACAGACGTTCAATACTTTTATTTAAGTTCGACAAACCATTTGTATCAATACGTAATCGACTCGACCAATGACCTAACATGTACAAGTAATTATACCTTGAGGCGATTTCTCATAGAATTGGGCACATCACATAACGAAAAAGTTGTACCATACAGACAAAAACTATCGAGAGACGTAAATAATAATACAATAGAATTATCGTCGTTTTTTTTGGATTGAACACCTGAAAAAGAAATTCCAATACTATTAACGAATCTGATAAAAATGAATTCAATAAACTTAAACACCCACATGTAAACAGTCAGTCAGTCATAGATACCTATATCACCTTTCCTAAATTGGCTTAACTTTACAACCTTGATTGAAGACTCAATAATTCTGAAGAGTACCTATAACAACATTACTAACAATGACCCGCTTTGTCACAATCTCCATTATATCAGTTCATAAATGCATTATCTTGTAACCTGTTTGATTTAAACACTTAAGTTTTAAACCTCTTACTGCATGGGGATTAGAAAAGCCAATAATTATTTTGTTTGTTTACTCAGCTTGGGTTGGTGTTACGAAGAATTGCCGGTTTGCGCAACACTTGTCCGTGTTCGTAGGTGATGCAAGGCAGGTGTGGACACAGATGAACTGTCCTTTTGGCGTGCCCAAACATGAGACATAACCAAGCCCTTTTAAACATTCTACGTTTCATACAACACATTTGTGTGATTTGTCAAGCCTTTTTATGTAAAAGGTAGCAGAATTACAAGTAATTTGGAGACAAGAACCTGCTAGTTTGACATTTGAGCTCAATTCAAACAATGTCATTTATTCAGCGCTGTTAAGACCTTCATAGCTGCTCCGACATCGTCTCAAGCAATAACTTCATCAGTGACGTTAAGGACATTCAATTTAGTTGGGATTCCGATAGCGTGATCAGCTAAGCCGAGTTAGCAGTGATTTATATCCAAAACTCCAGAGAGCCCCTTGAAACGTCGCCCTGGGGCGTAGAGTAATTACCCAGCGATTCGAAAAGGGCCCCTCCACCAGAACATTCATTAGATTGTTACCACTCACCCTACGATGACCCACCAAATTACTAAGTTTCGGGGAAAAAGTGCTACAAACTAATTGTTTAATTATAGTTCTTTAGATACAGTACGACAATTAAAACCAAATAAAATTTTAAATGATACGCATGAGAATTCGGAGGCTGACATAATATTAACAACTTTCTAACACAAACAAAGCCGAGCAATTAGCAAAACGGTATGATCATTAGTTAATTGTGTCGTAAACTGTGTGAAAATACTTCAAACGTTAAAATATTTCAGTTTCTTTTATTTTGTTTTCGTTTTACGGGAGGGAGGCGTAGAAAGTCTGTGGTAAAATTTCACGAGATAGAGATGTCACTTTGGAGAATAAAACAATGGCAATGGTTTCTGGTTAGTGTGTGCCACTGTACGGTGAACTGTAGTATCGAGGAGTGTGGCTCATCGGGGCAGGCCGATGTGCCTTCGTTAATGCGAGAGTTTACTTTCTACCGAATGTCATTCGCAGGCGCGGCACGTGCCCGGTCTCTATCCAAGTCAGTATTAAAATAACGGAGCTTCTCTCGTCACGCTGAGAATGTATTACTCGTCGTGAACAGGACGGAACTGCCATATTGTTGTCGTTGTCTGATACTGTTGATTGGTGATGTTTTACCCGATGGAATAAAATAATAAATTAATGACATTTTCTACCTCATTTACATGAAGTTGACATTAAGTCTAAATAGCACAGATTGTAATAGTCGATAATAACATATATCATGATCTGACAGATACTGGATTATGATCAGCATCAGATTATAAGCTTAGACGACGTAGTTATCCGGACACGTCAAAATCCAGGCATTAGACAGAGATGTAATGTGAGATAAATACAGCTTTACATTAGATATTATCAGATAAACTTGCGACTTTTTCTCACGCAAAGCTAATGACCGTTAAGTTTTTTACGGTACGGTTAATACCTACATTAGCAACTGAGTTTAGTCAGACGTGTAATTTTAGTTCTGGTATTATACTCAAAAATCGGTATCTAGCATCATTTTGAAATTTTTTAGGCGTAGACCACTTTATGTATTTTGTATTATTTTAACACATTTATGCCAAAAAAGTGGTCTCGTTCAATTCGTGTACACATGACTACGTGTGAACTGTAATCAGGTCATTGATTTCAGTTTGTTTAAGTTATTATTTTGGTTTATTGTAAGAAGTATGAGCAATTTACTCAAAAAATGCTGTAATAAAACAAAGGAATGTTGCAAATATAGACGCAACAAAAAAGTCGCATTCAACTAACGCTCTGAATTCAGTTTTCAGCATGGTCGTTGAACCTGTCGTTTCGTCAAACAATGACATGTCTTTGACTTCTCTGATTTGGCTGTTTTCGTTTTATAATAATACATTTATTTTTCCCGCGGTTGTAATTAAGAGAACGTTTTAAGATTATAGCATATATTATACTATACACTAGGGGACTGTGAAAGAATTTTGACAATCATGTCAGCAGTTCTTTCATTTAAACTTACAAACTTTAACTCTTTATAATATTAATCAGCTTAAAAGTAGCAGTATTGTAGTAAAAATATTTTTGATATTTATTTATTTTATAAAAGGTCTGTCAGGTACTTCCTGTCAGTATATGTATATATATTTAATATGTTAGAAAAAAAAACAATTAAATAAAAATCAAATATGTTACAGATATTTTAAGAAATAAAATTAGAAAAAATATATTTTTTACATTAATACCTGATTCATTTATACGTAACGTAAGTATTCCTCCAAACGTAGTGGGTAGTCACAAACAAACTATGAAGGGCACAGTATGACATCACTCGTCCACTAAGTTCATATTTCAACATTACAAATACGGCGTGTCTGAATAGGTTGGTAATGTAATGAGCATTAATTTGATTAAGGCACAGCAGAACTACTCTATTATGTCAGCGTAAAATTATTACTTCGTGTAACAAGAACCTAATTACAGAGTGTTATTTATTCTACTCTGCCAAGTGGTGAAAATTAGATTTTACGCGTGTGATGTACATAATCGAAAAATCGAAGCAGAACCAATTCAAATAGATTAGAACGATGATCAAGGTGAATGGTCCTCGCATCCGCATCCGTGTCCAGACGTAGAGGTGATTGATGTGATGTTAGATACCCACATTAACTAAAACTAAGATAACTGTACAACATTCTCATTTTGGGTACAGCAACCTTCTGTTATGAAGAATACAGTAAATGTATAAATAAAGATAACTTGTTCTATGTTTAAGTAATTTTGGCGTAATCCTGATCACTGTCATTCAGACTAAATAAGCACAATGCCAGGTAAATACTAAAAATATACATGGAAGTCATGTAAAATATGAGTAACACGTATTAAAGGACTAAAGTTACAATGAAACTTGTGGTTTCTGAATCTAACACTGGCATTGCGGTGAGAAAGACCACAATGTAAAGGGGGTACCTGAGAATATGCGCGTAGCCGCGTAGCACTACTCTCGTAGCGCATAACTACGTAATTTAAACTAAAAAAATATATTAAATTAGTTGTTCTAGACATTAACAGCATATTGATACCTATTATTAAAGATGAATGAATGAAACATGAGAATAACAATCAGTCAGATTGGAAGCCAATTACTGCAGAACGATGGGAAAACGTTGGCTTGTATTCTACATAAATATGAGTAATTTACCAACACTAGGAACTCTTACTACTGCAGCTGTCCAGTGTCCATAGTTAGTTCATTTTCTAAGCGTCTATGCGTAGATATGGGCTTATGATGATTACAATGAGTTTTTTTAATGTATTTATTTATTTAAAATGGATTTGTGGAGAGTCACCATAGGACCTCAAATTTAAAGTTTCTCATGCCATTCTCGGGATGGATAGAATTCGTAACGAAGTCTTTCGCCAGAGAACTAAAGTTAGCACGTGGAATTAGCTGAAGCGGAAGTGGGCCGGCCATGTTTCCAGGTAGACAGACGGGCGATGGAGCAGACATGACATTGTTAGAGTGAAGACCGCGTATTAGCAAACGTAGTGGCCGGCAATTGGCTGAAAAGAAATGGATAAACACAAAACTTTCACCTAAGTAAAAAAAACTACGTTATCATCAGCAAGTAGCATGCCAGGTTCGCGGGACTGCCTGCCGGGGTCGCGGGACCCACGAATTACCGTGACCCCAGAACGTAAAAGGCTATTGAAGAACAACGTGGATATTAGTCAGTACGAGTCTGACAGTCCCTCCCGCTCTGGCCTGGGTGGGAGGACTCATTTGATGATTTTACCACGTTAAAACAACAGCAAGTAACGTTTAATGGGTTGGTAAACTCGCCCTTAAACATATCAGTAGCAACTTCAGCATCGAGCGTGTACCTGATTACTTAAAGTACGATTGCTTTAAAACGAAAAGTTTTAGAGATACGTGGGTGTACAAAATGGGCTTCTGAGTTTAATAAATAATGAATTGAATAAAAAGTTACATAATGGAACCCTAAAAGTTAATTTAACATCGCACTCTGAAAGTGAAAACGTAGGCGGGGTTTTCAGGGATAGTGTCTTTTTCAGCCACGAGTAACAATGTTATCTCATTTCACTCCTATTACGTATGTAAATGCGGGCGGTTGTCTGTGTCTCTGTAAAAATGAAGCAAAATACTGAACAGATTTGTAAGAACTTTTGCACACAGATGGTTTACAAACTGGGATTAACACATTTGATACTTTTAAATTTTCAGTAGTACAAGACCGTATGACAGTTACAAACCTCCTCCTAGGCGAAACTGCAGGAATGTGCTAGTTGCTTTATTTAACACTTTTTTTATCATGGTAAAATCATCAAATGAGTCCTCCCACCAAACTAGCCCTGCCCTGGCCGGGAGGGACTGTCAGACTTGTACTGACTAAAATCCACGGTGTCCTTCAATAGCCCTTTACATACCGGGGTCACGGTAATCCCTTGGTCCCGCGACCCCGGCAGGCTTTGGCCCTCTATAGGCCCCGTCATGCTTTATTTAACATAGGAAGGATTTTAAAAGTCTTTTTTTATCGGATCCTAACCAGAGACCTCTTTTACTAGACTCTACTAGAAACAGTTTTATATTATTCAGTTGAAACTAGGTATTTGTAAATAAAGTGTGTGCAAATGCGTAAAAATAATGATGGATTTAATATTTTATTAGCATATCACTGTATAATGTAATTCATTTAGTATTCAGAATTGTAATGATGTAAGAAAATATGCAATAATGATCCACTTGGCTGCACATACAACATGCCTGCCTATCACTAGATGCTCACTGGTCCGTGTAATGCATTATTTGTTCAAATTAACCGGATTTTAGGTGAAATATCTTCGGTCTAATTAATTAAACCAGTAGTATGAGTGTCGAGGAACGATTATGTATGCTTTATCAATATTTATTGATGCTGTAACACACTGTGAGAACTTAAGGCAGAGAGATTAATCGGAACTTCTATGAGAGCGAAACACGCATCATTGAAAATTGGTGATGTGACTAGCACTCCGAACGCATTTTTCTAAAAGATTTATATAGAAACTGCTTGAAATACCTCAAGAATTTGGTTGATATGTCTTCATTCAAAGTTTCAAGTAAATCGGATGAAAAAAATTATATAAATATAAATATATAAAATTATTATATATATATAAATATATAAAATTATTATATATATATAAATATATAATAATTTTTAACTAATTATCATCCCATTTTTAACTCCCTTCAGGATGAATTTCCTAAAATCCGATCACTTACGTCTTTATAGGAACGTTTGTGCAAAATTTTATACCCACACCTTCTAGACCCAGCAGCTTCCAGTCATTTTCCATAAATTATGAGGAATCACATTTGACAGCTCATAGAAAATACATGTAATATATTGGTTCCAATAACTATGCTACTTACTGTGTTCACTTCAAAGTTCTACGCCACTTTTCCTATTTTTTCCCGAACACTTCGCGCTAATCATACTCACGGATACCGCAGTCCCTTAATTGAGACTAGAAAGTGAGTCAATTGGTCCCAGCCTGATGGACCGAAACTCGATAGAAACCGCAGAGCGGCGTATAGTTTTCACTGTAAGTGGGCCATACGCGAACGACCTGCTACTCTCTTGACGATAAGGACAATGACGGACATTGTATTAATTACTCACATATATTATTACAATAGTACGCGCAGAGAGTAATAAATAGTAACTTGTCATCTGCATATGGAGACGTTAACCTTTTGTAACGAAAGATAGGTGATGGCTGTGGAACTTAAATATTCATGCAATATCTTTTTATTGCGACTTCGCTTTTGCTTTGGTCGCAAAATATAACTCGGAACTTAATACAGTTTATACAGTGTCCCATTAGTGTATGAATTTACAGAATCAGATCAAAAATTTCGGAGATTATCTCTTACACCCAAACTTACTAATGTTTACATATCTTTAGGTTACTGTTGCTTTAAATACTAACTAGACAGGGGTCTACTTTTAAACAAAGCGTGCTTCAAAAAAGAAAGGAAACAAGTTGGGTAAGTAACAAGTGGTTTTCTCGCATCAAAAAAGTTAGTTTGATTGACGAGAAACTCGAGAGTGACTGGATGTAGCAATAAGCTTTGTTTGAACACTTAGTATACCACACAGAACCTTTCTAGTGGCAGTTGGAAATTTCTTTTCTAGAGATTTGCATACCTAACTAAATTGTTAAAAAGTCAAAAAAAAGAAATCTATGAACTACAGAAGCGATTCCGAAAATGCATTCACTAATGGAAAGCTTCATTATTCCCGAGTGTCTTAAGCTATACCACAATGCCGGGATAGCGGGAATGTTTAAATAGGTAACCGTTACCCTGGAACGTTAAGGGCTATTAAAGGAACACAGTGGATTTTATTCAGTACGAATCTCACAGACCCTTCCGAGCTACCCTGGGCGGGACGACTAATTTCATGATTTTATAATGCAAAAAAGCTATATCTACTACAATTAAATCGTCTCCATAAGATAATTGCGTTATGTGAGTGAAACCACAGGCTGAGGCTAGTAGAAAACAAAGCTTCTAAGCGTCTAGTCACACTCACATCAATTAAGACAATTTCAGTGCTTACTCAATCTCTTCAGAAGACCAGAATGACTAATCATTCCGCACGTGGTTCAATTTGAGCTTAAACAATTACTTGTTCGCGTCAAGTCAATATACAAAATTGCCAGATGACGGGGACAATCGACATGCTGTGGGACGCCCAACACCCACTGTTGTGCAATTCAACAATTAAACACAATCACAACATCTCGGCCACAAATCAAAATCAATTCAAGCAATAGTTCCCGATATTAGTCATACTGTGAAACACATTCATTGATGGATTCGGCTACAACTGTGTATTTTTTTTTGCTACCAGCGTTCAGGGTTGCTCATGAAGCTTTCTTTATGCATAACAAAGTGGCATAAATCTGTCTCTACGGGAATATTTTCCGAACGACTCCACCAAATTGGATAATTATTATTTTATGTGGTGTTATTTATTGTCAGGACAAGGTTTGTACGTAAGAAAGTTTTTGGAAAATCCGCCGCGTAAGGCGAAAATTTGAAATCGTCCTAAGTGTGGATAAGCTGCTAGTTTTATTATGTTGTGTTTGGCAACTCAATTACTGGACCCAAAAATATTCATTTAATGTTATAGCAGATATATATTCAGTTAATAAACTACTAAATTAATCTCTTTAATAAATAATTGTGTAATTAATTAGTCGCGGGCAAACTATAGATGCAAGTGGCTAATTGTCGTTCGTCGGTTTATGTTCAGCAGTGGACGTTTGAGCTGATGACGATGATCATGAAATTAATCAGATAAAACGAATATTTTGTTAATATCCGTAATTACCATGAAAATACGAGGCAAGTGTAGTTGGCAAAGCGCACGACCTTACTCACTTGCATAAATGATACATGTCACTGATTGAGCACTTACGTAAAGCGCCCCAAATAACTTCGAATAATTTCACGGTAAAAATAGCAAGCGTAACTGAACGTAAACTTTGTACGAAGTGCATTGAATATTGTTAGTACTCACCACATCTGTCGAGCCAGCCTTCGGCGCGGCAAGGGTATGGTATCACCACCAGCTGATCATCACTCCTCATCTTGGTCACAATCACTTGTCAACAACAAACACTCGTAAAAATCCCGCGGACGATACATGCATCGCTTTACATTTCACTATACACCCGGCAGCTTGTCTGATCAAGCGCTTCAAGCACTGGACTCCTCGGCTACACAACACTTTCACCAGCTGCCAACAAAAAGAGAAGTATGTTAACATTAGAAATAGCAGCGTTGCGGCGACACAACAAGATAAAAAATTAAATGCTCTATGTATGGCCTACGCCTTCAGCAATGCACAAACAGGATCTATTTTGTAGATTGTGTATTTTTTATTTTTAGGTGGCTTGAAAAAAAATTGCAAATATTGATTCTGACGTAGGGTAAATACGCTAAATGTCGGCCCCCTTACGGTTTTTCTGTTTTGGGATCGGTTTGGCACTATCAATTTGCAACGAAAAGATAGCTTCCGATGCGGTTTTGGATAGCTTGATAAATATATTTCATGTTTATGGGCATAAGTTTGACTTTTCTATTGCTAGGAAAAAGTACTAAGGTTTAGATGCGTCGAAAACGAAAAAACCCTAAAGTCGGCCATTCAAGGCCCATGGTCGGTCGCGTTTTTCCCAAATGTCGGCCGGGTATAGGGTGTTTTGAATTAAGATAGACTAATATTATTAATATGATATATTTTGGCAGGAGTCTCACTAATTATACATTATAAATCGTATTTTTTTAATAGTAGGTAAGTATTCTTTATTTGCACTAAAATAAAGTTAGGTATTACAATTTAAAAAAATCTAATTAAATACTTCAAAATTCCGTGTTTGTTGACTTATAATTTTCTTTGCTTCCGTGAAGGCCCTGGATCTCCCTGCTCTGTCATTGTAGTACCTTAAATTAAAAGCATTAATTCTAAAGGCAGATTTTTGTGACATGCCAGTTAATTAATTAATGAAAGATCCACGACCAACCATTTATATTTTTTAAGCTAATTAACATGGGTTTATTAGGTAGCAAGTTCCAAAGAGCAATTTATATCTTACTAGCGACCCGCCCCGGCTCCGCACGGGTGCAATCTCTACTATATTATGCATATTATGTATATATAAATCTACCTCTTGAATCACTCTATCTATTAAAAGAAACCGCATCAAAATCCGTTGCGTAGTTTTAAAGATCTAAGCACACATAGCAACAGACAGCGGGACTGACTTTGTTTTATACTATGTAGTGATATTCCCAAACCATAATAAGTGCTATGATAACTTATGCTTTTTAAATATTATTAAGTCCTACATTTAAACTGAAATCTTTATATTATTCATAAATTAAATATTTAATTTTGAGAAAATAAGAAAAAGTAATCAGCCTGTATAGTTGGGCTCGAATTCGAGGCTGGTCGACATTACGATCTTTAATGTTTCTAAAGCCGGCCCCTATTTCGTGTACATTATTTCTCGAGATTCAACTAATATCACCCCGGCCGGTATTTGGCGATTAAACGTAAAATAGATTTATTTGCCTATATGCGTTGCAAATTCTCTTATTAAACCAGTAGAATTAGTACAATTGGAGTTTATAAAACAGACTGCATTTACTTTAAGTCGGCCACGGCCGAGAATCCGGTTTTAACTCAAAATTGGTATTCTATTGACGGCCTCCTATTTTTCCTTTAAAACAATACGTAAAACATTGAAAAAACTATCTCAGAATATAGTAAAAATCACTAATTACCGACAATAAAGCTTAAAACAAAAAAAAAGGAATGTCTTACCGTTCTAATATCAATCCCCGAAATGTGGGTATCCACAGCAAGTAAGGTACTTTAGATATGAATTTGACGCTTTGACGGCGCAATCGCTTCGGATGCTCGGTGTGCGAAGAGTGAGTGACGTAATCGGAAAGTAACGGTTTATACATATAGAGCATAAACTAAGGTTGTAATTAGAATGGCAAATTTGTCACTTTATTACGTTTTAAATGAACGCAAGCTGAAAATGTGCAGACGGCCGAAGTTTGGGGGGGGGCCGACGTATGGCGTATTTACCCTAATTATCACCCAAACAATAAAAAATTATAATCTAAGCATTAAATTATCATGATTCAGGTGTTTCTAATGGAAATGCATATTTCATTAAGGAATTAAAATTAAGTAATAAAGGTTTATTGTTAAGATATGCACAAAATTAAATATAAAATTTTTATTCAAATTCGAAAGCAAATACAAAGTTTACATTGAGTAGGAAATACTCAAATATCTCTTAAAACAATATTTTTTTGGGTAAACTTACACTGCTTCTTGAATTCTATAATAATTATCAAAATTATCCTCCACTATTTATGAATTTATTACTTTGAGATCCCGTTACTTACTCCCGATACTTCTGTTATCAAATAAATACTCTATACTTTTAAATTGCGGGTAGATTACATTTTACTTCCCCAAACATTTTCAAGTATTCCTGCTTATTTATCAAATTATTGTTAACGTTTGCAAAATATTACCAAAAAAAGTTGTGATATTTACCTTGACTGTTTAACCGATTCTGTATGCTTAACAATTAATAGATTTCGAAAATTCAAGCGCACGTGATATTTACACCAAATCTTCAACCATCAACACACCCACATCCAACACGAACACAGAAAAAACTGAATTGACGTTTCCATTCTGTTTTCCGTTCTGATGGTGGAGTGAAAAAGCTATATATTCTATCTCTTTCAATTCTTTATTGACCCGCCTCCATGTTATCAAAATGCGCGCGCATCTAGAATGAGCAATAAAATATATTAATTTGATAATAAATCAAATCGAATAATATTGTCAACTCTACGTTGGCAGATGATTTAGTTTGACACTTGTTATAGTAAAATTCTTTCGCTAACATGAAAGGAATGGCTAATTTATAAAACAAATATGTACTTTGAATGGATGTTGATATTTTGAGCCATAGACAAAACAAGCTTCAATGGCATGGCCCACGGGCCCACGGGCATGGCTCTTCGCAAGGTCTTCGACTGGTTACAAAAGCAGGCAATAAAAGACAAGATAATTTTGTCTTAATTAAACTACTTTATCAATTGATATCGTAACTATTAAATATTTTATTGAGAGTTGTATCATTATAAGTAATAGCTAAAAATTAGGTAATTTTGTTCGTGGAAACGCAGATTGAATGTGCGCCTGTGCGTCGGATTGTTCAACATCGTTTTTGACGTTTGACAGTTCTCACATTACTCTTTAGTCTACGGTCCAAGATGGCTCTCAAAGCACTTGTCGGACAAAGTGAGTTAAAAAAAATATGTTTTTATAAATAATTCATCGCTTTTAACACTTTATATCCGTTAATTTAAGAAATTAAATGCATATCACGTATTTAGGTACATTTTTTTTCGCTCATTGTGTATCGCGTTCTATGATTTCATTATATCAACAGTTATCAACCCATCGATGACTAATAGTTTTGTGTTTTTTTGTTGAATTATTTTGATATTTTTATCTGAAATTGCCTGAGAGTATACTTATTAATCAGCTCTTTGGCTGTACACTTCAGCCGTTGGGTTGCAAATAGCAGTTAATAAACAATGAATTCCTATAACTTTACTAAAATTCAACAAAGGTAAAAAAAACATGCGAATATATCAATACATCGCTTCGTTAAGCTATGAGATCTAATAAAGTATGACATTTAGTTTGAAAAGTTTCGTGAAGAGGCACAAAAGCTTAGCACGTAATATTGATTTTCTTGTGTCACTTCAGCAAGGGGGTGGGGTGCTACATACGTCACGAAACGGCTCGAACAGTGGGAATTCTGAATGTATTGTTTTCAGGACTTTTTTTTATATTATTTGAAGCTATTGAAAGAAAATAGTCAGTGTGGCAGATTACTTCCATTTCATGCTACCAAACTTCAATATAATAGCACTATTGGAACCATACCAAAACATTCAGAAACCCAAGAAACAATGGGATACATTTTTTGTAGTACAGACCCCAGCAGGTTTTACCAATCAAACATTAACCTTCCACTATTGGGATAGGGTTGAAAATCTGTTGAAATAGATTATTGATGATGTTAGATAATATTATGTAGTTATGTATGATGGTTGATGAGCTAGACTTTATAGCTACAAATTATTGGTTCATGGCTGAAAGAGATAGAAGAAGTGAAAGGAATTTAAAAAACTAAACTAAGAATTCTGCAAAGAGCTTTTTAAAAGACCTGTGACCTATTTTTATTATTACACTGTCTTTGCTGGCAGACTGTTTTAAGGACTGCTATGGTATCATTTTCTTCACAGAGATTATGAATGAGGTGATCCGGTATCGGTCAAAAGGAAAGGACAAAATAGAATGGCGGGTGTTAGTGGTCGATCAGCTGTCCATGCGTATGGTGTCTGCCTGTTGCAAAATGCATGACATCTCTGCAGAGGGCATAACTTGTGAGTATTTGTCATTTTCATATTTCAAGTAATAAAGCTAATATTCTTTCTTCAATTAACTTGTAATTTAACTAAGCTTTCCTCCATTGAAGATGCTGATTGATTATTGATTGTTATCATAGAGATACAACTATAATTTGGATATTTACTCATGTGCCCTCAGGGATAATCCTAGCAGGTTGCTAATAGTTGTGATTTTTATAAGCCATTATGCCCCATTTTTTACCACAACCTGCTACCTTCCAGTCCTACTGTCAATCAAATATAAAAAAGCCATTATTTCAATGTTCCAGTGGTGGAGGACATTCACAAAAAGAGGGAACCACTGTGCACCATGGATGGCATCTACCTCATAACACCATCTGAGAAGTCAGTTCATGCTCTTATCAATGACTTCTCTGTGGGGAACCGCATCATGTACCGTGCTGCTCATGTATTCTTTACTGAAGGTAACCTACCTTTTCATTTGAAGCTTTCTATTTTTAAACTTTACTGTCTTTATGGATCAGAACAATGTAGAGTGAACCATATAAAAATATTTTAGATTTTTCTTTTGTTTTTTAAAGATTTTTCTTATTCATTTGGGCCTAAATTTTTATTTGCATCTTCATTTCTATTTTTACAGCTTGTCCTGATGCACGATTTGATGAATTATCACGTAGTCCTGTAGCTAAATATATCAAAACATTAAAGGAAATCAACATTGCTTTTATTCCTTATGAACAACAGGTTTGTCAAATTTTATTGTTCTGAACAAGGGAGTACTCAACCATCAGGCTACTAAAGTAGAATCTTAATAAATATGAACAAAAATATTATTATATCATAAATACAAAGCTTATTTTAATCAAGCAATGTAAAAAGTGGCTTTGTATTTAAAAACATATTTCGGATTCTTCTTTAGTCATGTCTATAGAGTTCAACCTTTAAATAATATCTAACACTTGTTACACGCTGCCATTAATTAGTATGCCCTGAGGAACTGTTCAATGAACTCTGCAAGTCTTCAGCAGCAAGAAAAATTAAAACTTTGAAGGAAATTAACATTGCTTTCTTGCCTTATGAAAGCCAGGTCAGTATGTGAAAATACCTTACTATATTAGAAACTGGAAAATTTGCTATTGTTTTTTATTATTGTGAATAAAATGAGCAATATGAAATACCATGATCAAGATTGGCCAATCAGCATGTGTGATACTGGGAGAGTAATTATCTGTAAAAAATAAATATTCAATATTACCCTACATTGTCAGGTATTCTCTCTGGACTCGCCCGAAACGTTCCAGTGCATGTACAACCCCGCGCTGGCGCAGACTCGCAACGCTAACATGGAGCGCATCGCCGAACAAATCGCCACACTCTGCGCTACTCTGGGCGAGTACCCTTCAGTGCGATACCGCAGGTGAATAGTTTACTAAACCTGAAGATGCAAGAGAATCTTATGTTCCAAACTTAAAACGAAATCGAACAGAGTCAGAGTCTTTAATGACACACTACTTTATTATCTTACCTTTAAATTAAAAAAATATGCATGTCTAGCTAAAGTAACAAATATATTGATTATAAATAATTATGACCAAAAAATGCTTTGCAGTGACTGGGAACGTAATGTGGAGCTCGCTCAGCTGATCCAGCAGAAATTAGATGCTTACAAGGTAAATACAATAAAATCATTTCATTTGTTATCAATCCTTCCTGAATTAAAAAGCTTACTAATATGAACACTTCAGCATAAGCCAATATCATGTCATACAATCGTGATTCTAATAAAAAAGACCAGAGGGTCTAAAAGGAATTGCTAATATCTGCTGAGAATTTTAATAAAAATAAGAAATTTGGAGGCTTACTTAATGTGGCCCTTTAAGACCTCTAGACCTTAATTTTATTGCCTACTTCATCTCTTCTATTTGTTCTGCAGGCTGACGAGCCTACTATGGGCGAGGGTCCCGAGAAGGCTCGCTCCCAGTTGCTGGTGATAGACCGCGGCTTCGACTGTGTCTCGCCACTGCTGCACGAGCTGACACTTCAAGCCATGGCGTACGATCTGTTGCCCATCGAGAACGATGTTTACAAGTAAGTATTTTATCATTTTTATCTATTTGATAACTACAAAACAACACAATTCAATAAAAAAGGTTTCAAAATATATCAATTTTGTTACATTATGTTGGAAATGAAGAACAACTAACATAACTTTTTAAAGGTGTCTAGTAGTGTCTAGATGCCAGAATATGGAGCCCTTAACAAGAGCCCTTACCCCTTGAAAAAGACAGCTAGTTCTGTTCTATATGTAATCCTAAACCACATATTTTAATTGTTTACTCTAGGTATGATTCTTCGGGCAACATGAAGGAAGTATTGTTGGATGAGAATGACGAGCTTTGGGTGGAACTACGTCATCAGCACATCGCCGTCGTGTCTACATCAGTTACCAAGAACCTGAAGAAGTTCACCGAGTCAAAACGAATGGGAGGAGGTAACTGAATAAATCCTAATTCGTTTTAAACTTGAGCTTTAACCAAGCTGAAGAGAAACACGTAGAAAATACTAGAAAAGGCATACCTTTGCAGTACATGTACTGTAGTTAACTTCGTAAAAGAGGATGGCTTGAATATTTCTTACAAAGATACTGTAAAGAGTCTTTTAAAAGCCCTTATCAGAACAAGGTTGAAAGAAAGCCCCTAGATAAGTGTTCTATACTATTTTACATGATCAATTTTTAACAGGTGACAAACAGTCAATGCGTGACCTCTCCCAGATGATCAAGAAGATGCCTCAGTACCAGAAGGAGTTATCCAAGTACGCCACACATCTGCGTCTGGCTGAGGACTGCATGAAGTCTTACCAAGGCTATGTCGATAAACTGTGCAAGGTTGAGCAGGTGAGTTCTAGTTTGCAATACAAAATTGGCCACTAAACCTTACTTTACATACCAAGTATGTCCTTACACATAACTTTATTATTAATTTGTTCCAACAGGACCTGGCTATGGGCACTGATGCTGAAGGCGAAAAGATCAAAGATCACATGAGGAGTATTGTACCCGTACTTCTCGACCAGGTATAGAGTTTCATTATACCTGCATTATTGTAATATCTTCAAACTAAATGAAATTTTTATGGTACCAAATGGCAGGTATACTGCATCGAACAAAAAATAATCATCGAAATCGGACCAGAAACCGAGAAATTGGTGTAGAAAATGTTGATAAATTTTTAGATTTTTTGCATTTCTGCTTTCGATAAAGTTTTCATGGGACCATTTGGAAAGTCCCCTTTATACCCTTTCCAACAAAAAAAATATTTTTTCAAATCGGTTGGTAAGCAACGGAGTTATGCTTGAACAATTAATCTAAAAAAATACATGAGCATCCGAATTGATAACCTGCCCCTTTTTCAAGTCGGTTAAAAGAACCTAATTATCGAGTTTAGAGAGTCACTAAAAGTTCCAAACTTTGTTTTCAAAATAATTTTAATTAGATCAAAACATTGTTTAAGTATCGGTATTTGGTTCCAAATACCGATACTTAAGGGAGACTCATTTTTATCGACAAAAACGCTTATAAAAAAAACGACGGGTTGCACTCTGGGAGTGCCGGCAGAAGTGAAAACTTGATTATTAACGTTGAGCATGTTTGATATTTTGGAATGGTTAGGGAATAATTTTGCACCAATTGCTTTATCAGTATAAAAGTACTATCATTTATGTGGTAGAATACAATATTCATTTATTGCGCTATCGTACACGGTCGAGGTCGACCTCGACCTCGACCTCGATTCGTGGCACGCTGTAACATATAGACGAACATTCGCGCAAGCGCCCTGCGCCGCCTAAACGAAACAGTAGGCCCAGGCATACATTTTCGCCGCGCCGTAGAGAGGGGATAGCTGTCTACTCTCCATCCGTCCTACGCTTTTTCGATCAGGGTCACGTGTCCTGACGCGAGTTTAAGATTTTATACCCATTACAGAAAAAGTGCTCAACGCCGCTAAAGAAGTTTTCACTTCAAAAAATCCGTACTAAATGAAACAAAAACAGTTGAATTGAGAAATATCTGAATTATTATTTTTTAATTCATTAGTACTGATTACTTTTTCAAACAATTGCAGGCAGTGATAAACTTCAACAAGATGCGGATCATCGCGCTGTACATCATGTCCAAGAACGGCATCTCAGAGGAGAACCTCAACAAGCTGGTGACGCATGCGCAACTGGAGCCCACTGACAAGCAGACCCTCCTCAACCTCGCAAACCTGGGACTCAATGTCGTTGTTGATGTATATCTAATATATATAGATATATTTATGTATTTTTTTGCATGTAGCATGGTATTTTGTTGGTTTTGTTACCATTGTTTTGTGATCAATTTTCCGCCTAATCCTGTTGATGTGCCTGAGGTACACTATTCATTAAAATTATGCCCTAAAATGTTTTTTGATAGATTACGATTGAAAATTTCACAAACTAATGTTAATTTCTGTCATGAAGCAGTTTTACTAAAACCCTCTAAACGTGTTTGTATCGCTGATTGAATGTGTGTCTTGGGTTTTTTGTATAAGTGCCAACTGTCAATGTCGTAACACCCTAATATTTGATTGAGTTTCTAATTTTCTTTTCCCAACTTTTTATTTTTTAATATGTTTTTTTTTTTAGTTTTATGTAGTCGCTTTAACTGTGGTGTTCACTAAAAGAATATTTTCAATTAATTTTACCATATAATATTCATTAAACAGGGGAACCGGAAGAAACAGTATCAAGTACCAAGGAAGGAAAGGATCACGGAGCAAACATACCAAATGTCAAGATGGACGCCTGTTATCAAAGTAGGTTGCACACCTCATTCTACAAGAAACC
Organism: Agrotis puta; assembly: GCA_943136025.2. Lineage (NCBI taxonomy): Eukaryota > Metazoa > Arthropoda > Insecta > Lepidoptera > Noctuidae > Agrotis > Agrotis puta. The sequence continues at coordinate 13,964,013 of OW964169.2, read as the reverse complement.
CAGAAATCACCGTAGTGTTACTGTTGCGTAATATATTTTGTTTTTTTTTAGGATATCATGGAAGACGCTATTGAAGACAAGCTTGACCAACGCCACTTCCCATTCTTAGCCGGACGCGCGCAAACATCTGGATATCAAGCACCGACAAGGTAAATGCTGTTGGCGGTAATAGATGGCCTAAGAGCTGTGTGTAATTTTAGAAAAGTGTTTGAGTCACGCTGAAAACTTGCTCAATACTTCTTCAATTATCTCTCAACACAGAAATTCTGACCTGGCTGAGCAAAAGTGGTTCAGAACGAAGCTAGACGACGTATTTATAGATGCGATTTTTTTCGAAACCTTCATACCTTTTAAATTGAATTGAACTCTTACAAAACCTAATTAGGCTATTGGCTTGCTTATCTAGATTATTATTTTATTTCAGTGTACGCTATGGACACTGGCACAAGGATAAGGCACAGCAGACAATTAAAAACGTACCGCGTCTCATCGTCTTCGTTGTTGGAGGTAACCAGCTGAATATTTGTTTTAACTTTTTCACATGTGACATATTTCCTGTGAAATCGGGAAAATTAACTCTACAAGTGCGGCATACAGTTTAATTTGCGTTCTTAATATTTCAGGCGTCTGTTTCTCTGAAATCCGCTGCGCATACGAAGTGACCGCCGCGCTGAAGAACTGGGAGGTGATCATTGGCTCTTCCCACATACTGACTCCAGACAACTTCCTGTCAGATTTGAGCTCTCTAACCGCCTAAACACCAAAATTCCAGGAACCGGTTATTGACATTATAAATATAAACAATTTTAATGTCGCCTAAACTTGTTTTTAGTTGTCGAAAGAAACTTTTAGCAATTGCTTAGGCCCTTAATTACTTGTGTTTATGATTACATAAACATTAGCATAGCGTTGCCGTATATCTATAATTTATTGTGAAGCATATTGTAACTATGCTTTTACTAATAGCTTATCTTAACTATTATAAGGGCCACATTATTTTAATTACCGATTTCGCTTACAAGTTTGAATTACCTCCATCTGATGATGATAGGAATATTGTTTTGTAACACAAATTGTGTGTACTTTAATAACTTAGTATTTTAAATAAATTTTAAGATCAACATAAGTGCAAAAATGTGCTTTTTAATTATGTTTAAACTATTTTTTACGTTCTGTTATACAAAAGAATTATCAAAATGTTTATATTGTTGATTTTTATTTCGAAAACATATTTTAATTAATATCAGAATTGTTAGTTTTTAAGAGTTTCAATTGTATTATTTTGTTGTTAGTAGGAATGTTAAACATTATTATGGCATGGGTTTGCGTACTATTGATATAGACTGATTCAGAAAACATGCTATTGTTAAATTATGGTACATTTAAAATTTCTATTGAGGTAACGACTTGAAGGGAAGTGTAGGCATAGTTTAAAAACTAAATTGTCTACAAAATTATAGTAAGGTACATTGTCTTTTATCATGTGTGTCTACTAGGTGTAAAATTTGCTTCCGAGAACCGTTGTGCAGTTTATTTAATGCCAAATGCTAGAATCTTAACGAGTTATAACCGTAGATATAATTGATTGACGGGATTCGATTGTTCGTATAACTTGCACCTTCGATTGTCCTTGTTCAACGCACTGCTGTCGATATCACATGTCGACACATTTCAGGTAGTTCTCGACACGCTAGAGATTTCGTCATCATCTTTTATAATTATCTATGATATTATTCTGCGTGTTTAATCATATTTATCTAACATTGACCGATGCGTTTACATTGATACATTCCAAACTATCTCGATATGTAGTTGTTAGACAGTCTTACATGTTACTCTTGAAATGATTTAGTGTTAACCTCTTTCACTTTTTTCTGAACAATGTTAGGTACGTTTAACGTATTGGTGATTTACAATTTATTCGTAAGATACATGTAGTAATGGTTCAGATAGGGGATTATTATTTCATTTACATAATGTCTATTGTAACCTGATATAGTTCACTGTACAAGCAAGACAAGTCCCCACCTACATCTGGCCACTATAGCCTTAAAAATGTTATATCTATCAATTTGCATGAATTGTGTGTTAATGACGGATTGTGCAATTATGTAGGGAATATTCGTATTAATAACCAATCTAATCATAAATTTAACTATCAGTATTTAATTGTTAACGATTTCATTAAATTATTTAATCATCAATTACCTATTTTATTTATAATTTACCTACTGAGGGTTGATCTTCCAAGTAAAGCATAGCTAGCTTGCCGAGGTCGGTAAGTGGTTAGACGTCCTCATAAGACGATCCTCAAAAGTCTAAGGCTGGCCTCACACACTCTAAATTCAAAGGGGAACTCAGAATTTATAAGCCCAGACTTCTGTGACAGTCCTACCAAAAATCATTAAAATCAGTCGGTCGGTCGTTTCATAGGAGTGCAACCACAAACACCCTGATTGGCTTGATACGAGTTTTTATACAGATTTAAAAAGGAGGGTGTTGTTCAACCCGTATGTTTGTCTGCAAATATCTTGTGTTAGACTGAACAGATTTTGATGCTGTTTTCAGAAATCTCTTCGTTACATTCTGGACGTTTTGGTGTGTACAACAATAATGGATATCCCGTGATGTCATCGCATTGTCAAACAGGTCAAGTGCGGGTCGGACTTGCGTACACAGAAGAGTTCCGTATCATTATCTATAAAACTGCAAAAAAATCATGTAGTGTTGTATATGAGCCCCCTAAATTATTTATTTTATTTAGCCTTTCAGTCTATCACCTGTGTTATCACGCTTCATGCATGAAAAACAAAGCTTGGTAAAAGATGGACAGCGAAGTCTCAGCAAAATAGGGTACCCTTTGAGTATATTGTACACTTACTCAAGTTACTCATTGTCTGTATTCTTAGCTTTAGCTATCAAAAATATACTCAGAAATGGTGAAGGGCGACAGACATTTCAAATTGGGACCTCTAAATAATATTAAATAGCAGTTTAATATACCTAAAATTATGTACTTATATTATTTTTATGTTATCATTTAACTGAATAAAAATACAATCATGTGACTAACAAAGTCTTGGGAGCATTATCCGCATGAGCGGGTTATCAACAGTGTTAACTGAGTGATAGGGACAAGTCACTTGTGAAGTAACTTCAAATTTGTCTGGGTTACAAAAACTGAGGCGAACCTAATCTTGGAATAAACACGCTAACTTACACGTGGTGCCAGATTCATTATAGTTTTAGTACATAATTAGATGAAAAATTACATTTTCACAAAGAAACATTTAAAGGAAAAAAAAGACATACCTCAAGCTATAGATAAAGGTATGTACGTAGGTATAGGTCTTAGAGAAGGCTGCTTCTATTTCCAATAAAAAAATATAGGAACCATCTCGACAAACAAGAGAACAGAATTGGCGAGCACCTAGTGAGTTATCCCTCTGAAATTTGCGCTTTCTGGTCGCTAGCTAAGGCCTAAGGGTTTTCCAAGGTAACTTTTATCAGTCGTCCTTGCCTCAACTGGCGCATAAGAGGAAGAGGAAACCCATCCTCATCGTATTCTCATTACATCATTGGTTCATATATATTTTAATTAAAAATTCGATATTCGATTAAAACAACTCTCGCTTGACCGATTTCTTAAATTTCTTAATTTATTGTTAATCTACATATAATAAAAGACCTGTATTACGTAGGTTCATTTTATCTTTGTACTTGCATAGGCATTAGGCATAGGCATTGAGCTACAGGGGGGTCAAAAATGGGTCGAAACGGTTCGTGTAAATAGTGCACGGCCTGCTGCTGGAACTTGGCCTACACACTGCTGTGCGCTTAGATATCTCAAGTTCAATGTGATCATAGTATTCTTATATCACAAAGGGACGCATCACTATTGTGTTAACCTCAGGGTTATCATTTCACCTATTCACGACAGTTCATCGTCGCTTTCAGTCTGTCGAATACTGTCTGTAAGCAATCACTCAATAAGTGACATGGCGAAAGATCTTGTTATTCTTGCTTACTCTGGTGGTCTGGATACCAGCTGCATTCTAAAATGGTAAAGTGTTTGATACCCTCATTTTTTATCTTGCGATTCATTTAAAAAGTTAAGCAAGCCATTCTTGCAAGACAAGAATAGCGTGCAACAATAGAATGATGAAAAAAAGTACAACGGCGTTCTGTTCTTTAAAAATATCACAGAAAAGTATGGAAGATACTTTTCCTATTAAGGCGCTGGACTCACAGAAAAGACGTAAGACGCAGACGGGGCGCGGACAATTGTCTCTACAGCGTCCCTTTCATACAAAATGTATAGAAGCGTTGCGACGCAAAACATACAGAAGAGTCGGGTCGGGCCTGTCCGCGACACTTCCTCATCTAACGTCTCTTCTGTGTGGCCTGCGCTTATGATCACCAATTTTTCATGCCGTTTCTGATTATTGTAGCACCCTTTCATCAACACTATCTAAAACTTAATTATTACTTCTTAGGTTAATCCAGAAAAACTATGATGTGGTATGCTATATGGCTGATGTTGGTCAAAATGAAGATTTCAAAAAAGCTACGGAAAAGGCTTTAGCGGTAGGAGCCAAGGACGTGAGTATTTCTGAACGTCAACCTAAATTCTTATTTAGCGATTACCTTAAGCGTGCCTACTGCTTAAATTAACGAGTGATCATAATCTATTTTAGGTGATAGTAGAAGACCTACGTAAAGAATTCGTGTCCAACTATATGCTGCCCGCAGTGCAGATGGGTCTAGTTTACGAAAGTCGTTATTACTTGGGAACTTCTCTTGCACGACCCTGCATTTCAGTTGGCCTTGTCAATGCTGCAAAAACACTAGGTGCCAAGTACATCTCTCATGGCGCCACAGGCAAGGGCAACGACCAAGTTAGATTTGAGCTTAGTGTTTACTCATTGTGGCCCGAAGGAAAGGTAGGTACCTAAAACATACATCAATAGAATGTAAATAAGTATTAATTATGTGTAGGGTATAACAAATGCTACTTTTATATAGGTAATAGCACCCTGGCGGCTCCCGGAATTCTTCGAAAGATTCCAAGGTCGAAGTGATCTAATCGAATTCGCAAAACAGGAAAACATTCCTGTTTCAGCAACTCCCAAAGAACCCTGGTCAACCGATGAAAATATTATGCACATCAGGTAAATACAAGTTTTTATTTTGTTAATATGTGTTTTGAGTTTTCTACAAAAAAATGAAATACTGACAGTCTAGTAAAATGTAGGTATAGCCCATAATAAAAAAAAACTCTTCTTTTTTTTTCTCTTCTCTTTTTTTTCATTTTTGATTTTCATTTTAACATTCAGTTACGAATCCGGCGTACTTGAGGATCCTGGGGCAATTCCTCCTAATGGTATTTTCAAAATTACTCGTGACCTGAAACAAGCTGAGGACTATCCAAGTGTAATAGATATCAATTTTGAAAAGGGTAAGTAAACATTTACTATTACAATATTTCTCATACACTAATACACATGTTTTTCAACCCGTGTTCCTTATACAGCGCTGCTTAGTTTGACAGCCAGAATCACCACATCATCACAAGTCCCGCGAGCTGCTTCTTGCCGTGTTGTGTATTTTCGGTATTGCGGAATTACGGCCCGCCGCCCGCCCGCGCCTTTACATGATTTTGCCACTTTCTAGCCCTGGTCTATAAAAAGGTTGAAGACGTTTTATTCATCTCGGCCTGCCGGCCGGGCCCTGGGTGGAGCAGTGTAGCCCTTAACGTTCCAGGATCACGGGTTACCTACCTACCTACTTGTTTAGACATTCCTGGGCATAGTCCATGATCGAGTGACAAGTCACCTATTACTCGCCGTCATCAGGCCCGCACCGACGGTGACTGGAAAGCGTCACGGCTGCATGGGTCGTAACTTCTTAAGGTGAAGGGTGAAGGCTAATATCCTCTCCCTCACGCATACCGCCTCCTCCTTCGTAGCATAACACGACCCTGACCTTAGTGACCGTTACTTCTTGTGCCTGAGGATAATAACAAAGTATATTTTTTTATTAACAGTGTGTACCGATCGATATACAAGATTAATAAATTGTGACATACGTAATTAGTAGTCTTGAAGTTTATTTTATATTTCTTTTTTATTTAAAGTCCATATTTATATAAACTTTACTAGTAATAGGATAAATGAACAAAAATGTATAATTTGACAGGATTACCTGTCTCCGTGAGAATCCCCAGCGGGCACGAGAAATCTCTAATGTTGACCGATCCACTGGCTATAATAGAAACCCTCAACAAGCTGGGTGGCCAACACGGAGTTGGACGTATCGACATTGTGGAAAATAGATTCCTTGGATTGAAGGTTTACGCATTTTTAATCTTTCTTATACTTTCTAAATATACCACTAACAAATATTTATTACATCGGATTTGTTAGTGGTACATTAACAAACCAGACATGATATACTTTCTTACAGTCCCGGGGACTATACGAGACACCAGCGGGGACAGTACTTCACTTGGCCCATGTAGATCTAGAGGCCTATGCTCTTGACAGAGAAGTTTTGAGGTAACATTTGCAGCACAGCATATACTTACATATATAGCTATTCTTTTGGCTTTTGGGTCAATCCCCAGGAGGGCGCTGTTAGGTCAACTAAAAACATGCGTTATTGCATCGACTGAATAAAATAATTAACAAATCAATTGATAAATTACAGAGTGAAAAAATATCTACAGGAGAAAATGGCTGATTTCGTTTACAACGGATTTTGGTTTTCACCCGAAGCTGCATACACGCGGAAATGCTTAGAATTGTCTCAAGAATCTGTAAACGGGATGGTTACAGTCCAAATTTATAAAGGAAATGGCAAGTTACAATCCTCTAAGTACAATCTTAATTTGCCTAGTATTTAAACGTTCAGTGCATATTTAATAAAAGGCATGTTTTATTTAAATTACAGTTACCATATTAGCAAGAAAAAGCTCAGCAAGCTTGTATAACAAAGATCTGGTGTCGATGGATATTGCCGGAGGATTCTCGCCTGAAGACAGTACTGGATTCATCAATATTAATGCTCTTCGTCTGAAAGAATATGCTAGATTTTCAAAACAAACTAAATAAATTGACTTTCTTAATGATTATGTAGGTATACTATACTTACCTACTTATTTCTAATATCATGAATTGAAATATATTAATTCATGATACTTTTGCCAAATAAAATGCCACAAACTTTAATCATATTATTTCATGTTTATAGTCCTTGATAAACTCGCACTGAGCCCGCGTGGTTCCACCACAGGCTCCCACAGAGAGAAGGCCTGTGTAACAGCTGTGGGAACATTATGGTCCGTTAACGACCTTGCCGTTGTGAGCGGTGACTTAGCGCGGGGTGGCGAGCGGAAAGATCAAATATCTAGAAATGTTTGTAAGACGCCACGTAGCGCCCAGTAGCGAAATTGTGTACTTACTTTCGCGCCGCCCGCCGCACCACTCACAGCTAAGCCCAAAGTCGTGAACGGGCTGTAATGGCTTCGGTTTGGGTGCGCATACACAGTTAAGGTCACCGGATGGCTACGTAAACACACGTCGCGGAGCACAAAATGCTTCAGACTTCAACTCTTCAGTCTTCAGTTGCATCCTGTTCTGCTAATCGTGTCGTACCTGACGGGGAAGCGACGCGTGTATTGTATAATAAATAAATAGGTATACATCGAACCTCAAACCTGCTGTGTCGCAAAACAAACGACAAGCAGAAAAACCAAAAGGGGGAAAGCAGAGTCGGTCAGTTTCGACCGCACCTAAAGGTACTGTGACAAACGGCCCTGCCGTTTGTCACAGTACCTTTAGCGAGGAACACATTCAAGGTTGGCTTTTGATGAAACCGTCCTCTTCGACGGCGGGGCTCCTATTTCTGTCCTCAGTGTTTAAAGGAACCTAATGAAACCGATCCTCGGGGTTCCCCTGCTAAAAACAATGATCAGGCGTAAGTGTTGACAAGACAGGACAGACCTGTTGACAGTAAGTAGTACAGTTGTAAGACAGGCTTGTTGGTCTAGTGGTTAGTGACCCTGACTGCTATGCCGGAGGTCGTGGGTTCGATTCCCACCCAGGACAAATGTTTTTGTGATGAGCACGATCATTTGTTCTGTGTCTGGGTGTAATTTATCTATAATATGTATGTATTTAGAAATATATGTATAAGTATGTTTATCAGTTGTCTAGTACCCATAACACAAGCTCTGCTTAGCTTGGGACTAGATGTGGAATATTTGGTGATAGTTGTGGAATATTTATTTATTTATATCTATTTATTTAAGTAATGTAGTTTGGTACCAGTACACACGCATTCATGTTACAAATTAAACACGAGCGGTTCGCAAAATTCGTGAATAAATTGTAAGAGCGGCTGCATTTTGACCTTGTATAGATTGGAAATATGCGAGTATGTATGGCGGCGCAAGGCAGCCGACTGTTAAGCCACTACAAAATGGTGCCCGCATGTATGTTCTTGCAGTTTCAAACCTAAACAGCGGATTGTACCAGGCCTGTCCATAGATACAAAATCTGTCTACATGGTTCGTCAAATTATTTAGTCTGTGCGTCAAAATTCAAACTGTCAATGTGATTGTCAATAAAATTAGCGATGGGCTGGAACAGGTGAAATTAGGAACCTAATCCACCAGTTCCAGTTCCAAGGAAAAACAGTTTCAAAATCGTGTTCCAAAAAAACAACCAGTTTTTTGAAGTGAAAACTTCTTTAGCGGCGTTGAGCACTTTTCTGTAATGGGTATAAAATCTTAAACTCGCGTCAGGACACGTGACCCTGACCGAAAAAGCGTAGGACGGCGCAGGGCGCTTGCGTGAATGTTCGTGTGACTTTATTACTTTTAAAGAAGTTTGTATGCTGGATACATTCGTTGCTAGGTAACATTGTTTATAAAAGATGTACGTCACATTGGAAAATTATTGAAATAAAAAGTCAACCATTTTTGCGAGTTTTACTAAAATCTGTTCACAAGATATTTCCAACAATTACTATTCAAGTTTTCACTTCTGCCAGCACTCCCAGAGTGCAACCCGTCGTTTTTTTTTTCAGAACCAGTGACTGTTTCATTGCAACAGATTTACGTTTTCATACCATTGATATAAAAAACAATCTTCATTATTTTGTCCTGTGCCAGCAAAAGCACGAAGAGTGGGTTTAAAATCATTATTTTGCGCATTATTCATAATTTGGACCTACAAATTGATTGCACCCGAAATGATCAGCCACAGTAACGGGCAGAGAAAAGACGCTATCTCTTTCGATAACGATAAGTCAGAGGAGAAAAGAACCTGTTCCAGATAGTAGATGCTATCTCTTTCAATTACAATAAAACAGAAAAGAAAATAGCGTTTTTCATATTGTTCCAGTTATAATTGTCTGTTTTAGATTGTTTGTGGAACAGGCAAAAAAGCAAGAACTGTTTTCGGTATAGAGATACCTGTTAGATGTTGTTACTTTGAAATACCTGTTTCTTTTAACTGTTTCGATAAATACGCCTCACTCCTCCTACTCCTATTGTCAATTTGTCAATGTCAAAAAATATTTTGATTTGGGTTTTGGTTGACTTGCTTGTTGTTTCTGTTTGATTTGCATTAAATTAAGCTCTGTAAGAAATCAAAATGCAAAGAAATTTGCCCCAAAATAAAGAAGCATTACTAAAATCATACACAACACGACTAAAAGAAGATGTAAAGAGTATGTTAGAAAACTTTGAAGGTATGTTACAAATACAACTACTCTTGCTTTTTTATTATTGCTTCAATGTGATAGATGACCAAAATTAAACTACGATCTCGTGGGTAATTCTGTTTAATCGCTTTTTATATGGTAAGAATCGCCACCAAGTCACAATTACCATTAACATAATTTTAATGTTTACTTCATTCAAAACAATATTAAATACATAAAGATTTTAATATTTCAGTTTAAAAATGCCCAGTAATCAGTTAATTCTTATTTACAGAAATCATAAAACTTGCAAAACTAGAAAATGAAACACAACTCAATAGAATGACACAGATTGAGCAAGACACATTTGAGATGCAAGTCCGAGCAGCCAATATTGGTAAGTTTCATCGATTTCTTGTAAAGTTGCTTGACAGTAAGTAACAGACAACAGTTGACTCTTGTTATACTTTCTTGTCCAACCTTTCACAAACCCAATTATGCTGATGCATCTCCATCATTTGCAAGGTCGCTTCGTACAGCATGTAGAATAAATCCTATTGTTTTTCCTTTAATTTTTCCTTTAATTTTTCCTTTAATTTAAACTAGCGACCCGTCCGAGTTCCGATGGGTGCAATCGCTACTATATTATGAATGTTCTGTTCTTAAAAACCTTCCTCTTCAATCATTCTGAAATAAGAAATTCTGAATATATTTATTATAAGAGATTACATCAAAATCCTCTGTGTAGTTTTAAAGATCTAAGCATACATATGGACAGACATTGTTTGTTTTATAATATGTAGTGACATTCAATGTTCAAAAGTGCCTCTTTGATGGCCTAATTAAAATGACTGACAGAAATTTATTTACATAAATCAAATTACATTTGTTACAGTCAGAGCTGGTGAATCACTGATGAAGCTGGTGTCAGATATAAAGCAGTACTTAATATTGAATGATTTCCCATCAGTCAATGAGGCTATAACACAAAACTCAAAACTGTTCCGAACAAAGCAACAAGAATGTGATCAGAAACTAATGTCTCTCCGTGATGACATAGCAGCAGATCTATATGACTTAGAAGACGAATATTTTACTAGTATTTACAAGTGAAATCATAGATGAGAAATAATTCTTTTTGAAATAGATTTTGTGCTCAGTGTGTGATACAAGAAAATGTAACATAAATAATTAAAAACCACTTTTAGGTGAACTGACAAAGATTGAGTCCCAATTATATGATTCAATGATAAAATAATATGGTAATTTTATTTCTGTTGTTGTTTGTGTTTGTGAATTTAAAAATGTAAACACACCCACAACAAAGGTTGTACTGATGTACTGTTATGGGGTGACAAGTTAAAAAAAAAAGAAGTATGCAACCTCAGAATCAAACCCAAGCCAGCAGTTACTTGAACTTGCAACCACTACAGTAATAAAGTGAGTCCCTCTCATCATGTGTAGTTATGATTGTAACAAAACAATTACTATAGGTATCAACAAGCATGATCCTACAGTACTAATTTAGTATGCTTAATTGAATATGAATAAAAATCTTGTAACACCTTTTTGAAACTGAAGCAACTCAACCGAATTGTATTTTCCTTTTATTAGTGACCCACCCGTTCTGCACAGGTGCAATCTCTACTATATTATGCTTGTTAAATAAATCTTTCTCTTGAAACACTCTCTAGTATCTACTATTTCTACTTCCTATAAAAAAGCTGCATCAAAATCTGTTGCGTAGTTTTAAAGATCTACAGATACGTAGGGACAGAGAGACAGCAGGAAACAACTTTGTTTTTAACCAACTTCAAAAAAGGAGGAGGTTCTTAGTTCTGTATTTTAGTTTGTTTGTTACCTCAGCTTATGGCTGGGTGAACCGATTTTGATATTTCTGTTTTGGTTGATATCAATGTATATCAATTGGTTCCATCAAAATTTAGTTGTTTGGTTCTGTAGTTTTTATTTAATGAGCATTCTTGCATTACCAGCTGACAGCATTGAGGATGAATTTTTCGATGCTCTATAATAGTTTAGCTTTATTTTACTTTTGTATTTTTTGAATATTTAAGTAAAATTGTAATTAACATTTCATAAATGCTGATGAGCATTCTTCGTTTTTATTGAGTATGTACGTAGGCATATGTTAATGCACTACAGATTACAAAATTCTAGTGCATGTGTAAGAAAACTAGGTATTTGACAAGAATTTGGGTTGAGTATATGACTTAAAAAGTTTTATATTATGTAGTGATGTTTGACACAAGTAGTAGGTCAGCGGGCCAATACAGAGTGAATTTACCAACTGGACATGGATAGCCAAATCAGAAACTACGAGGAATAATATCCAAAAATTTAGAGGCTGACTTTGACTAAAACTAAATGTGCATTATTGAATTTTTGAAAAATCAACAATTAAGTTTTTCTGTAAATACTTCTCAGAATTTAATCCTTCTTAGTGACACTATTGCATGGTGTAATAATATGGGTTGTAATTTTTATCGAACATAACCCCCTGAGTGATTCCAGTGATTCCTGTTTATAGTTTTCGTCAAAATCGGCCTCGAGTCTCCTTCCAGTACTTTTTGATATTCCTCATAGTTTTAGATATAGCTATCCATGCCCAGTTGGAAAATTCAGTCTGTATATTACAATGAGAAAAATCAAGGTTCAACTTTAATAAATTGTTTTATTGAAACTAATTTTTAAATAATAATTCTATTTTGAACAGACCAAACCAAAAAGTTTCATTGGCCAAATGTGTAGTGAGGACCCTGGGATGGGTATTGCTTAGCTGTAACAGGCCTTCCAACTTTGTAATCTTCTAGAAAGAAGAACAATGCAAAAGATCCTCCAACAACACCCAAAAACCATGTCCATTGATGAAGCAGGGAGAACCTTCTCTTCATAGATGGGTCATAACGATCACCACCAAATATTTCCATTCTTGCATGCATCTGAAAATAAATAAATAAAATGTATAGTCATCAGATGGCAGTTACTTTTATTAATTAAAGAGTATTTTAAGACTTACAGGTTCATTGAAGTTTCTTTTCAATTCTGGATTATCATAAGGGTAGTGTGGATCCCTAGAATCCTCTCCAATATCGGGCAGCTTCGGGTAATCTCCATAGCCCATACTCTCGGGATAAGGTTGGTATTCTTCAAGGGTCATGCCATATTTTTTTGCAGCTGCTTCTCGTGCCTCTAGGGTCTTAGGATACGGGCCGGGCATGTATTGATAGTTCCAATCTAGAATGAAATGACGTAACAGTAACAACACTGGTAATTTTTATGATAAACAAAGCACAGCTTGGTTATATAATATTCTTACGGTTTCGTGTAGCATTGCAAATTATTCCAAATGTCTTCCGCACAGTGGCAGGATTGGAAAAGATTGCATTTTTGAGTAAACTCAATGCCATTTTGCTGCGAACCTATACTACAAATTAAAACATTTGACAGACAGGTAGTGCGCCCGTCTGACAAGTGACAACGGTGACAAATTGAAAGACTATAGATAACAATAGACAATGAGACAAGACAGAATATAAGTTGTGAAAATTTGCTCAGCTCTATTTTATGGGCGATAAAAAAGGGCCGAGTTGGAACAGAGGTAACTTACTAAAGTTTCACTGTCCAGCACTTAAAATCAAATACAATTTGTAAAAAACACTGACACGTGAACGTGGGTTTCTTTATTTTGTGATAACTCCTTCTGGTTTCGTGGAGTGTAAAAATGATCATTCCGCCCGCTTTAGGTAGAGCAGAAAACTACCCACTGTTTTATCATGCCTTTTAGCGCTCTTTTTTTTTTACTGTATTTGAATTTAAATTCTGCTCTTTTTTGCCGCCCAACAAAGAGCGCTCGTGTGATTGGCATTTTACTGTTTACAAGTATTCCCGTAAGGCAAGCCCTACACGTTAAATTCTTTATTAACAATATCCTACTAATATTATAAATGCGAAAGTTTGTGAGGATGGATGTAAAAATAAATAAATAAATAAATATTCCACAACTATCACACAACGCCATCTAGTCCCAAGCTAAGCAGAGCTTGTGTTATGGGTACTAGACAACTGATAAACATACTAATATATTTCTAAATACATACATATTATAGATAAATACACCCAGACACAGAACAAATGATCGTGCTCATCACACAAAGATTTGTCCTGGGTGGGAATCGAACCCACGACCTCCGGCATAGCAGGCAGGGTCACTAACCACTAGACCAAAAGGCCTGTCATGTATGTGTGTTTGTTTGTTACTCTTTCACGAAAAAACTACTGGACGGATTTGGATGAAAATTTACAGAAATATAGGTTATTCATCAGAATAACACATAGGCTACAATTTATAATGATTTTATGTAATTTTGGTCTAATATAACAATACGTGTCGATTAAGTCGGAAAAAATCTTCCATCTGAGAGCTATCTTGGCGTGCGCTGCCTAAACCAATGGAGATAAAGATGATGTACCGCAGGATTGTTTGTCTTAAGTAGATCTAAATAAAAGTCCGCGACAGCATATATCTACCTTTTATGTGTAAGCCAGTACGACCAAAATTGTGAACCATAAATTGAATTAAATTTGGTACTATTTTTCAATGCACATATTAGTATATAATTATCTATTCTTATCAAAATGAATACATTTCTCGCACTAAGTATTTAATGTAGATAAACTTTGTCTTTCACACTAAGTAATTTGGCCGAATAGTTTAAAAGTTATCACGATAATATGATTGACTTGAACGGAGCGCTTAACCATAGTATACGGAGCGCGATGCGGCGTCGCGATCGCGGGGGAGGGGCGAACAAAGCAATCCAAGCAATGGCGTCGCCAAGTGCGCGACCCAAACGCGGGTAGACGCGTGAGGGCAGACGTTATTGATGGTTGTGTTCTGTATGCAATCTGGGATGTACGATGTGAAGTTACATTAATAAAATATAAGTATTTAAAAAAAATGTCACGTTACTTAATGTGGTAGACCAAATTCTACGCGAGCAAAGCCGCGGGCAAAAGCTAGTTACAAATAATTGAGAAGGTTTTTTACCGTCTTGGGGTAGTACGAGTATTGAAGATTGATCAATGATTGACCAGATGGAGTATTGTGTAGATGATGAATATTGTTCAATATGATTGAACGTGTACACAAACTAAACGTGTAAAGCCCAATGGCCCAAAGCCTAGTGAACGTGTAAAGGCCTTGATTGGCCAAACGTGTAAAAGCCTTGATGCCAGAATGACGCCCAAAAAAATTTATGTCTTCCATAGAGTGTCAGGTCAGTATGTGTCACTTAGTGTCATTAGTGTCAGTATCAAAATGTCATGTTGAGTTACGTTGATCGTTTTTCGTTTCGATCATGGTTTTATTGTTTCATACTTCGCTGTATTAATATTAGTTATTCACGGAGTTATATTTCGTGTTATTTGGTATGGTATACAAGTAGTTAAAATCCTAAATGATGGGTAATGACAGTTCACAGTTAAGTGGCCTAGAAATTGAGGAGAAAGCAATAGAGATAACTGATTTTTGGTGCCACTACCAGGCTACAATTAAAGATAGTTGCAGGTATTTTAGCCTCAAAGGGGATGGCTCAGTTTCTGTTTTTAAGGGAGAAGCAGCGGTTGGTCCGCTTTGGTCTATATCGACACCACTTGAAAAGTTTTCGAATGTAAGTTTTTAAACTGCATACACTTGGCTTATCTATGCTTGTGATTACGGTCGTTAACGTTTTTAATTACTTTGTAGAATCTTCTGAAGTACCGTCATCCATGCATTGTTAGATACATTTCCGCTTGGCAACAACGCTCAACGTTACACTTAGCTACTGAATTTGTGCAGCCATTGTCCCATATACTACAGTCCTTAACACCGCTCCAGATATGCATAGGACTCAACAATATCTTAAGAGCTCTAGTGTTTATTCACGAACAGGTTGGTATATTTATCAATATTAAAATCTACAACTCTATGGTATTAAAAGAGACAAGTTTCCCCAACTTGTACCTGTATAAGAATGGCATCTTGTACCATCTAGTAAGTTTTTATTTATAGTCTGTATATAATCATGAAGCAAGTAAATAAATAAATTTTCCTAAGAGAAAAAAAAAAAAAAAATAATAATAATAATCTTGTACCTGTATTATTTATATATCACTAAACACTATGTGATTCTAATTTGTCACTATTTGTAGGCTGGTATGTCCCATAATAATGTGAGTGTGTCAGCAATTTATGTGACTGGAGATGGACAATGGAAGCTTGGAGGATTGCAATATCTGTGCCCCTTTAGTGAGCTCACAGCTGCATATTTAAGACATGCAAGGATTCACAGGTGAATTTAAAATATATATGTAATGATGAATAATGTTTACTTTTTCAAAATATCTTACTGTGAATTTCTTTTTGTTGTAAAACAACACATAACATGTTTGTAAAATTTTAGGTATGATAAAGCAGTTGACCCAAATGAAGATTCTTATGAGATAACTACAAAAGTGGATCAATATGGATTTGCAGTACTGGTTGAGGATGTTTTCAAAAACTGCAAAGATGGTATAAAATCCTTAATTATTTAGATATTTTATATTTATTTAGTTCTTAACATTTGCTTATTATTTGCTTTATTTTCAGATGAAGTACCTCATTTGGAAGAATTCAAGAAATATTGTAGAGATTACTTGCAGCATCAAAATCCTGCCAAAAGACCCAACTTATCTGAAATACTGCAACACAATTTTTTCAATCATGAATTTATTTCGATCTATAAATTTCTAAATTTTCTCCCTTTAAATTCAGAAGAGGAAAAGAGCCAGTTTTTTTCTAATATTTTGGATAATCTTAAATGTTATGATGAAGAAACTGTGGCAAAGCAACTAGGAGGCCTGTTACTATCCAGGCTCACAATGTTAGACCAGACAGCAAGAAGAGATGTTATTCCATACATTCTCAAACCAAAAAATGGTAATGATTGGCCATAATATCTTAATAATATAGACAAAGTTAACCATAAAAACTACTACAAGCTCTTAATTTTTTATTTCAGAGCGTACACCTAATGGCGAAGTACCAGGATTTTTCAGTCTTGGTGTGTTCAAAGAACATATTAAACCTAGACTAATGCAGTTATTTGGAGTGAGAGACAGTCAAATTAGGATGCTACTTTTGCGACACTTTTCCAAGTTTGTTCATGTATTTTCACATGAAGAGCTCTCTCAACACATCCTTCCAGAGGTTATTATATTTACCAGTTTATTATGAAATGAAAATACTTTAACTTATTTAATTTATATGTATACAATTTGATCCTGGTTAGGCTTGTGGCGACCGCTGAGCGTGTGTTTTCGGGTTCGATTCCCTCTTTGGGCAGTATAACAGGTTTTTTTTCGGACTTAAAATGTCAAAGAATATTGCTAGTTATGACGAATTCAGAAAGTACTATTAGGTACACCTCTACTGACTAAAATCCATGGTGTCCTTCAATAGCCCTTTACATTCCAGAGTCACGGGAATTCGATAAGTCCCATGACTGTCACAATCACTCTGAATTTGAATTTTTTAATTTGAATTTTTTGCCCATCCATATTACCTTTTTTTTTTTCGTGGTAGAATCATCAAATGAGTCCTCCCACCCAGGGCAGGGCGGGAGGGACTGTCAGACTTGTACTGACTAAAATCCACGGTGTCCTTCAATAGCCCTTTACGTACCGGGGTTACGGTAATTTGTGAGTTCCGCGACCCCGGCAGGCTTTGGCCCTCTACAGGCCCCGTCACTATGCTGACACTCCTTGAGGCGCGCGTGGAACACAACGCGCCGTCGACCCGGGCATGGTCCATGGTCGGACAGCGAGTCGCCCATTACTCGCCGCCCGCATGCACGCGCCGTCGGTTGCCGGAGATCGTCTTGCGACGTCCGTCGCCGTGGGCGTCTACCACTGCGGCTGGGGTGGAGGGATGACGCTGTCCTCCCCCTCACGCGGCCCGCCCTCTCCTTCGCGAGCATGACTGCTTTGCAGAAGGAGGCGACCGCTTCCCACTCCGTCTCGCCCCGCAGCATGGCCTCGAACAATGCCGGGCGCGAGAGGTCTCCGCCTATCGCCGTCGTGAGGACACGGCGGTGCTCCGCCCAAGCGGGGCAGTGCTGCACCGTATGCTCCACCGTGTCCTCCGGACGATCCTAGCAGTGGTGACACCCAGGCGTTTCTTCCCTCCTTATCACACAGGTACCTCCCGAAAGTTCCGTGTCCGGTGAGGACCTGCGTCATGCGGTAGGTCAGGACGCCGTGATTCCTTTCCAGCCACTCCTCAAAGAAGGGTCTTACCGCCACGATTGCGGCGTGCCCGATCGACATTCACTTGGAAAAAATTACTCTGTATATCTTAAACAGAAAGCTAACTGCTGGTCCATAAAATGATTAATGATTTTTTTGTTGCAGTTACTTTTGGGCATCAAGGATCTAGATGATAGTTTAGTGTCAGCAACTCTTGTATGTTTAAGTGATTTAGTACCAATATTGGGAGCTGGAACTGTCATAGGAGGAAAGAGATCGAAGTTTTTCTCAGATGGTAGACCAAATTCGAAAACAAATCCTTTGTTGCCAGCAAGTTCAGTATCCACGACTAGTGTATATCTACCAAGTAAGTCTTTGCGAGATTTGCCATGTTCTGGAGAAATTTACGAAGGTGACGATAAAAATGAATTAATTTCTTTTGATAAGTCATTAACATTACACGAAAGACCTTCCCCAGTTGGTGGGGAATCTTTAGATGATTTGATTATAGCAACAGAATTACATACTAAAACAGGAGACAGTGAAGATGACTGGAGCGACTGGGATAATAATCGCCATAAAACAACAAAAAGTGCATCTCCTATTATGGATGAAGATAGTACACATGAAAAGTTAGTTCACATCAAGACTGTAGATGAAATAAGTTCTACTGCAAATATAAACACAAAAGTTGTTTCCGAATCAAGAACTAAGTTACTGCAAAAAGCTGCAATTGAAGCAAAAAAGAATATATTAGATATTTCTGAACTAGATATAAAAAATCAAAAATACGATCCTAAAAGGAATTCAGAAGAATTCGATTTTTTTGCTGATATGACACCTGTAATAGAAAAGCCGACTATTGTAAATGTTTCTCAAAATAGCGGTACGCCAAACGTAAGCAGCAAACTAGAATTTGTTCCAGATGAAAATGTCGATGAAAATGAAGGCTGGGGTGAGAGTTGGAATGATTAGGTAGCAGAGAACAGAAATATTGTTAAACAACGTTCATGCAAAGCGATATTTATAAATGTACATAGTAATAATTGTAAATCGAAAATTAATTTAATGTAAATAAAGCATTTGGTATCATGCTACTAGGATCTAGAGTCGCATATAACGTAATTTGACTAATTTGTAAACGTATATCATTAATTTTATCTCGCGATTATTCTGGTTCCAATATTAGCGCTCGATTTGTAACCTTGGTTTATTTAATTTTCAGTTAACGTTTTTACATAGGTAATGCAATTAATTCGTACTGGATGCCGTACAGTCGAAGCGGCGCTTGTTTAGCATTTTTTAAGGTCTGACACTGGCTTAACCCCTATCATGGATTTTAATTTTATAACAACAATTTTGTCGGGCCTTAGTTTAGAAAATAAAATATAATGAGTTCAATATTGTAATGAGTCAATTTTTAAAGATAAACTATAGTAGTAGCTCTTTAAGTGCAAGATGAAAATTGCTACTAAATTTTCATTATCCAAACTAATATCGGGCACGCCGCAATCGCGGCGGTAAGACCCCTGTTTAAAGAGTGGCTGGATAGGCGTCACGGCGTCCTGACCTACCGCATGACGCAGGTCCTCACCGGACACGGAAGTTTCGGGAGGTTCCTGTGTCTGATAGGGAAGGAAGAAACGCCTGGGTGTCACCACTGCGAGGAACGTCCGGAGGACACGGTGGAGCATACGGTGCAGGACTGCCCCGCTTGGGCAGAGCACCGCCGTGTCCTCACGACGGCGATGGGCGGAGACCTCTCGCGCCCGGCATTGGTCGAGGCCATGCTGCGGGGCGAGACGGAGTGGGAGGCGGTCGCCTCCATCTGCGAAGCAGTCATGGAGTCAGGAGGAGGCGGGCCGCCTGAGGGAGAGGACAGCGTCCTCCCTCCACCCCAGCCGCAGTGGTAGACGCCCACGGCGTCGGACGTCGCAAGACGATCTCCGGCCACTGTAGGCGCGGGCATGCGGGCAACGAGTAATGGGCGACTCGCTGTCCGACCATGGACAATGCCCGGGTCGACGGCGCGTTGTGTTCCACGCGCGCCTCAGAGTGTCAGCATAGTGACGGGTCCTGTAGAGGGCCAAAGCCTGCCGGGGTCGCGGGACCAAGGGATTACCGTGACCCCGGTACGTAAAGGGCTATTGAAGGACACCGTGGATTTTAGTCAGTACAAGTCTGACAGTCCCTCTCGCCCTGCCCTGGGTGGGAGGACTCATTTGATGATTTTACCACGATAAAAAAAAAAAAAATCCAAACTAATATTATAAATGCGAAAGTAACTCTGTCTGTCTGTCTTTTCTTCACGCCTAAACTACTGAACCGATTTGTGTGAAATTTGGTACAGACATAGTTTGGAACTTGAGAAAGGACATAAGATAGTTTTCACTATTCCACGCGAACGAAGTCGCGGGCAAAAGCTAGTATTTACTACTACAGATTTTGTCGAGTCCAACAAAATTTGTGTCTTGCCAACAAATTAGCGATTCAATCTTTTTTTTTTTTTTTAGGGTGGCAAAATCATCAAATGAGTCCTCCCGCCCTGGGCGGGGCGGAAGGGACTGTCAGACTCTTACTGACTAAAATCCACCCGTGTTTCTTCGGATGCCCTTTACGTTCCGGGGCCGCGGTATCCTGGATTAAGAAAAAAGCCGCGACCCCAGCAGGCATTTGGCCCCGTCAGTGACGCGTGAAACACGACGCGCCACCGACCCGGGCTTGGTCCTTGGTCGGACGGCGAGCTTACCCATTACTCACCGTCTGCAAGCCCGCTCCGCCGCTGTGCCCTCTGCTGTTCAGAGGGACACGCGTTGGAGCATCCACCCGACACCCGACAGGCTATTCGCATACGGGCAAAGAGACCCCTTAGGCACACAGTGCCTAAAAGAGCCCGCATCCCAGGGTGCACCGGCCCGAAAAACTGGTCTTCCCCCCGGACGTATCCGAAGGGGAACTCCAGTCCACGGGCGCACGTGGAGGTTTCCTGTCTTAGCACCCGATTCAATCTGGGAAAAAAATAAAATCTAGTTTTGAAACACTCGAGGCTAAGCTGGGGAAACTGACTCTAGCTCAGCCATCAATACAACCTTATAAATTTTGAATCAGTGACCAACAAATTCCGAGATTTAGCGACAAAATGTATGTGTTATCAAGATTAAAATACATGATGTGAAAGCCCGTGTCAAGGACATAATGTATTAGATAAACCTACTGATAAATAAATTATGAGAAAACAGCATGAAATGTTGTGTTGGAGAAGGTTGAAATATCTTAGTAAAAATACTGATTTTGAGTGTGCAATTATTTATTTGCTCTTTTTTTACAAGTACTGTAATCATCAGGTGGTAGAACAATGCAGACAATTGTAATCGAATAATAAACTGCAAAATTAAATAGATAATCATCTATGTCAAGGTGGAGTTAGATATACCTATAGCAGGGGTGGCCAAACGGTCGATCGCGATCGACCGGTCGATTGCGACTATTACTCCAGTCGATCGTGGAACTAAATATATTATGTTGATAAAACATCATCAACTCAGACTTCCATTACAAAGTATTAAGTAAAGAAGTAAAGGAAACAATCTCACATGTGATATGAAAAGGAACTCCTAAAACTGTTCAATAAAAATACTACATGATTGTGTACTAATCCATGCTGTTTCATTTAAGATTTAAAGAAGTATGTCATTGGTAGATCGCACAGGGTTTCGTTAGTAAACAGTAGATCTTATGTCCAATCAAGTTGGCCACCCCTGACCTATAGAGAATGGACTAAGCAATACCTGCACCTTTAGCACTCTCTAGAAATAAAGCTATTCGGCTTTCTATGTTTCTTTTCATGTAAGACAGAAAAAGACAACGTGAGCACCCCAATTGCCTCTCACTTTTATGCTCGTTTTAATCTGCTTAGGGGACGCCCAGCCCATTGTCTATATATAAATATCATTATCTATGTATAAATAATAAATCGACGTTATGTACGATAGTAGGTACTTTCAAAGATTTTCAGGAAGTAATCAATAAATTGTAATACAGTCTGATAGAATCAAGAAATACACTTTGTTACAATTTACTTATATCTTATATTTTTTACAGTTAATTTTAATTCGTGAGTATTAAACTCCGATCATAATCATAATAGGTAAATCAAAGTTGTTACGGTAAATTAAGCTCTATGAATTTCTCCTTACTCTTTCTGGGGGGGAGTCCCGGATAGTAACACGTAACCTAGGTATTGCCTATTCGTTCACACTAATATGTTTTTCAGTGGTTTTCCTCTATATCGATACCTACTTGATTATTGTTAAAATATCAAGTACTTACCTACTATATTTTTAACCTGTTGGTTATGCCATTTCTCTCGTAGAGCTTATGTAATTATTACACATCATGATTTCTCTAAATTGCTTCACGTTTATTATTGCTTTAGATTACAAGCATGGTGTTTGGTGAAACTATGTGAAATTCTAACTCACAACCTCACCTTACAAAACACTTTATTGTTTAGTACCTACCTATATTTATCAACACAGCCCAAACAATAAATTAGATTGCATTATAAATTCATTGGCTTAGCCAAATAAACATTTATCAATCATTCTATAAACTTGTTTTATTACATTAACATACCCAAACCACAGGTTTAAGCAAAATCTTTTTGCATACCGAATGCAATTCATTCTGTGCTAACAAAATAGTAATTAAAAACATCGCATGACGCTGACATTCTTGCATGAATTAAGTAGTGTGCAGTTCAATTTGATTACGGTGATGTGCAATTATATCAGGATAACGTTCGAACATTGGGGTCAACTCTACCAGCAGTGCTACTCTATGAACACAGCCTTATGACGTCGCAGCCGCTGCGCTCACACTAAGCTGGGATTAAAGTTTGTCATTCACTAAGTTACTGTCTCATCGAGGAGCACATCGTAAAGTCCTAAGCAGCTGCGATGATATTTCTTATAGAGCATAGCATAGTTGCGTAGAGTCGAAGCGTTAATCTCAAAACTTAGCAAGTTCATCCTTATCTCCACAACGTAATGCACATAATTCTAGAGAAGTAATTACATTGGTCAGCAATTATAAAATTTGGCAAGCCACCCAAAAGCAGCATTTAAATAATTTGGTCAGCATACAAAGATTTTGTTTGCAATAAAAAAAAACAGGCAGCAATTCTTGTTCCGCAACTAATTTTGATAATGGTCAAAAATTAAATCATACATAGGCAGCCAACAATAACATGAGTCTGCATAATAAACATTCAGTCTGCAAAATAACTACTTGAGCGGCAAGATTTCATGATTGAGCGGCAGAAAAACATGTCTATAAGCAGTATATTTGATTGGTATGCATATTTAAAACATGGTGAGCAAAATAACTACTTGGATTGCGTTTTTGTTGAAAAAGCGGCAATGTACGTTAAAAGTGGGCGGAGCAAGAGCAGGCGCGTGACACGACTTGCTGGCACCCCGACTCGGACAATTTAGGTTAGAAGAGGATGGCGGGGTCTGAAAGACCCCGCCATCCTCTTCGTGGTTATTTTTTTTTTAAACCACCCAGAAGTAGGAGCCCCGCGAAGCGGGGCCCCGTCGACATGCTGGGTGTCAATTAAATGGTTAGCATAGTATTGTTATTTCTGTGAGCAGAAAAATATAATCGGTGAACAAGTGAAGTATTTTTGCTACTTTTATATGCAGCACAAAATGCATTTTTTTGCTTACACTCTGAGTGCTTACCAAAATTTTATTAAACATGAGCAGCTGATTGCAGCTTATATAATTAATATGCTGTACAAAAATAATTACAGCCATCCAGAATGACATAAATTGCTGATTGATTTTGAAATGATTGCTGACCATGAGGTGCTCACCAATTAGCTATTTCTGCTCACCGATTATATTTTTCTGCTCACAGAAATAACAATACTATGCTAACCATTTAATTGACACCCATAATTCTACTGAGTAATAATCGAGAGGAATTCATGATTAGACTTAGAATGTTCTATAATTTTATCGCAGCTAAAATAATAATGTGAATTACATTGCGGACTTATGGGTGAATTTGCTGTGTCAAATTTCAGATTAACGCTTCGATAAAATATACAGGCTGAATCCGGAACTAAATTTATCCGAAACTATGTGGAATATTGAAAAATACGAATGGTGTAATAATACAGGTGGTTTTTTTTTTCAAAATCAGTGGGTATGCGTTTCAACTAAGAATCGGACGACATTGGTGCCATACTGTCAGTACAATTTATTGCGTCTTTATGTATAAATATTTGTTTTACAAATTAATTTTCCTTAGTAAATATCATTTACAACTTTTAATGTTATTTTCTTAATTATGATTTTGCTCGTTAATGTTGCGCCAAAGCCATCCTATTCTCAGTTGAAATGCAGAGTTAGTTATCACGATCTTTACACTAAGGCGGCAAAATATAAAACAATAATTTTAAACATCGTTAATTGTTGACATACTAGGTCTAAACTAACAATACATATATACTTGGTAGGTATAATAAAACATTATAAAGAGCAAAAAAGGAAGAACAAACTTTTTGGTATTATATCAGTCAACTAAATGGTGAGTATTAACTTATAAAATATGACTAGTAAAGTAATAGGACATCTCTTAACTACATTTAACAACAAATGTAAATAAACAATAAAGCAACATGACTAGATAAAATGGTTACAAAAAGAACACATACAATGTAGGTATACCTAAAGTATATAACTAAGTTATGGCTTCTTGGAGTAAATTTAATTGATCTTGCAACAACTGAATGCTTGGCACTTGTCTTCAAGCAAATATCACATGTCCACTTTAATATTTGTGTACATGTGAGACAAATACCACACATTCTAACAACTAAAACATTTTCAGTCACAAAATGGTAATTGTTGTTACCAAAATTAGTATGAAAAGCTCTTATGCTAAGATGAGACTCAAGGAAATATTTTTATACCATCATGTAAGGTAGGTTAGGACAGCTTAAATCGCAATTTTCTTTTGCATGACTAGATCTTTGGAACTCTCATGAAAAACATCAATCATTTGTTGACGAGCCATTTCAGATAGAGCTTCAACATCATTATATGTCATTCCACTTGTTGGTATGGGAGGCAAAGTAGTGATGACCACCTTTCCTGTTAAAAATAAATAAAAAATATATAAGCACTTCAAGTATCAATATTTGTAAGTGTTTAATATTTAAATATCATCAGACTATGGGGTGTGTCACCTGTGGACTGACATACCTGGTTCAAATGTCTTTGTCTCACTGTCTAAGAAGTAATATTGACTAAAAACAACTGGCATTATTGGTATCTGAGCATCAATAGCTAAATAAAATGCACCTTTCTTGAAGCATTGAATACTGCCTTTGTTGTATCTTGCACCCTCAGGAAAAATCCAAAGCTTTGTCTAAAAATAATATTAAGATATAAGTTTTTTTTAATGGTTTAATTATATAAAAATCATGAACATGAATGAAGAGAACATACTTTTTCTTTAATGACGCGTGCAGTTGCATCCTTCATGAGTTGGCGAGCTTTCTCTGTTCTTAAACGGTCAATAAATACAAGACCAGACAGCCACGCACCAAATCCAAAAGCACCAGTGAACATTAAAGGTCTCTTTGCCACCACAGTACAGCGCTTCATGCGAGGCCACATTTCAAACATACCTGGTAGTTATAAAAACAGGCATTGTACAAAAACAGCTTTGAATAAGTGATACAATAAATATTAAAAAAAATTACCTAATATATCTAACGAACTTTGATGATTAGATATCACAATGTAACATTGCTCGGTATTCCAGTGTTCCATCCCTCGCAACTCCCATTCTATACCTATTATATGTGAGGCATATCGACAAAATCTGGAAGCAACTCTGAAAAAATATTATTTTAAAATAATTTCTTGTTTTTAAGACATCCGTGAGCAGCAGATAATAACGAAGACGAAATAATAAATAAATCGATATCTTACATTAGGTTCGTTACGTCGCGAGGGTATATTAACACTACGGGCAAAAGCACCGTGCACGTTATTAACACATAAGAGTAATAAAGAAAAAATTTCAAGTAATACCGAAAAAAATTACTTTTTTCATATAAAAAGGGCAAGGTAAATATAAAACCCGCCAAAAATAATTCAGGATATGAATAGGAGGAAGCCATAGCGAAGAATTTGACTATTGACATTGGATTTCCAAGAGTTACCACACTAAATAAATAAAATCAATAAACAAATGGTTTTAAA
This sequence comes from Agrotis puta, assembly GCA_943136025.2. Classification (NCBI taxonomy): domain Eukaryota; kingdom Metazoa; phylum Arthropoda; class Insecta; order Lepidoptera; family Noctuidae; genus Agrotis; species Agrotis puta. The sequence continues at coordinate 13,937,734 of OW964169.2, read as the reverse complement.
TTTTCCAAAGATAAAGGTATTAAAATCTTCTGATACTTAACAATGATAACTTGTTATGATCATAGATCCTATTTAAAATGATAAAATACCACATTTCAAAATGAAAGTGGCACCGTGTGAATCTGTTATCAGCCTCTCCGCTGGATTTTCAAAAAAGAAACAGGTACTTTTTTACGAGCTTAAAAAAAAGCGATGAAATGGAACAAAAATGTGAATTCAACTTGAATGATACCGCCCAGCACTTACGTTACGCACTTAAGTCAAATACACTTCGAAAAACTGCGCCTCGCTTTTAAAGCCTTGACGTGTGAGCAGATACATTTATGGTACATGGGAATGGATTTTGTTTCATTTCGGGCGCTTTTTTAACGCCCATAAAAACGCGATCGTGCGATGGGCATTTTAATCTTTTTAAAATGTTTGTCGGTGAATTTGTTTTTTATTTCATGGACTTTTGCCACCGAATTCCAAAATAAAAGTTATTTTACACTTTTTGAGATTGTTTTTGTTTTTTATGTTCTTTGGCTTCACGCAATGCCGTCGTCGAGCATCGGTACCTTACTCGACACTACCTTCCACCTCGCTGTTTCTCTCCGGTTGGGAGCCCCACTCTGCTCTCCTCATGGCTGTCACTTTGCTAAAGTTGTCATCAGCCTCGGACACCATGGCCTGTCTTGCAACTGTAGTGATGGCCGTTTTGCTCGGCACGCGAACCTGAACGACGTTATTCGACGAGCTCTTGTTACCGACGGCTTTCCAGCTGTTTTAGAACCCAACGGCTTGGCACGCGACAATGGAAAGACCTGACGGTATGATTTTATTTCCTTGGAAGATGGGTAGGCCTCTAGTGTGGGACGCAACCTGTGTCGATACTTTTGCTCCATCTCTCATCTTCCAAGTTCATCTTGCTCTGCTGGCACTGCTGCTGCGGTTGCTGAGAACCTCAAGCGGTGTAAATATAGCAACCTTAATTGTAACTATATTTTTGAGCCGTTTTGGGTTGAAACTATAGGGCCATGGGGTCAGAGTGCTCGCAGCCTCTACAAAGACATTTATAAAAGACTTGTTGACGCTTCCCGTAACCCAAGAGCTGACTTTTACCTTGGCCAGAGGTAAAGTAATGCCGTACAAAGAGGCAACGCCGCCAGTCTCTTGGGTACATTACCAGCTGACAGCGTTGAGGTTTAATTTTTCGATGGCCTATAATACACTTGAGAGCAATAAAATCGCACACGTTGACTTTTTGTTGTTAAAGCAGTTTTTTTCATAAATGTGAATACATATTAAAATAAAACTTACACTATTTGAATGTTTACTTCAGTACCTTTCTAATGATATCAAATACAGTGTAAAAAAAGTACCCATAGGGAGTTTTAGGGCACAAAACCCAACATACGGATAAAATTACCCAATTTAGCTTAACAAAGAATAAAAATAAAACTCAAAATGCTTGATCAAATTGTTTTTTAATAAGGTGTATTCCCTCCCCTAGCCTTGATCACAGCTCTTAATCGGTTTTTCATGGACCGTATTAATTTCACCATGAAATCTTGTGGTATGGCGTTCCACTCCTCTTCAATGGCAAGTTGAAGCTCTTGGAGGCGCGTAGGAGCAGGGCTTCTTGCTCGAACTCTTCTTTTTAGCTCATCCCAGACATGCTCAATCGGATTGAGATCAGGACTACGAGCTGGCCACTCCATCGCGGTGATTCCAACATCTTCCATGTAGTCGCAAACTGTTCTAGCGACATGCGGTCTGGCGTTGTCGTGCATTAAGAGAAAATCTTCTCCCATAAGCCACGCAAGCGGCCTCACATGTTCTTCGAGCACTTCTTCGACGTATCGTGCAGCCGTCAAACTTCTCGATCTCGGGCCGGTATTCGCCGTAGTGATGAATACAATGTCAGTTTTAGTGTCCAACATTATGCCACCCCAAAACATACACGATCCACCTCCAAAAGCCACACGTTCGCTTATGCAGCATTGTGAAAATCGCTCTGATGACCTTCTGTAGACCCTAGAGCGTCCATCATGACCATGTAAAGTCATTCTGCACTCATCAGAGAACATAACAGCCCGCCATTGGTCATACGTCCAATTTAAATGTTCCCTAGCAAATTGTAGCCGGGCTTGTCGGTGAGCTGTGGTCAATTTGGGACCATTTGCTGGGCGATGTGAAGTCATTCCTGCTTCACCTAGTCTTCTTCGAACTGTCCACCGACTTATACTGACATTGCGAACTTCTCGAAGCTGTTGTCCCAGTTGAACCGCGTTCAGTTGCCGATTTCTCAAAGACCTTGTCACAAGAAAGCGGTCATCACGCTCTGATGTTGTGCGTCGCCGGCCAGATCCTGGTCGCCGAATGTAGCCACCGGTCTCTTGGAACCTCTGGTATACACGACGAACAGAGTAGCGGCTCAAATTTAGCCGTCGAGCAACTTCACTTTGGTTATGGCCTGCTTCGAGCAAGGCAATAACTTGAGCGGCTTCTGCGGGCGTGGTATCCATATTTTTCCAGTAAATCCGTATGCTTCCAGTAGAGATGTTATCACGTTGACCGTCGGTATGCAACTGAATAAAAATTCCAATAAACTGACCTTTTTATACCTGCGGCTAAGGGTGCAAGTAGTGACAACGCAAACGCGTGAATTTGGGGAATTCGGTGTACGGTCGGTTTTTGTAAGTTACGTGAAGGTCAATGATTTTAATTTTATGTTTTTGTAAAGCTAAGCTTGTATGCTTTAATTTTGTCTAATGATTTTTACTCAATATCTTTCGATTTTAGAAAACAATCAGTAATAAACCAAATTACAAGGGGTGTGCGATTTTATTGCTCTCAAGTGTAGTTGGTTTATTTTAATTTAGTATTTTTAAATTTCTAAAGTTTAATTAATATTAAAGTTTTTATTTATTTATTTTACAATAATCATTATTTTATGAGATAAGAGATAAGAGTGCAAAATTAATTAGGTAATAATTTAATAATAATTGTTATGCACCTCTAAATATTTTTTCTAAATACTGGCAACATCGTAACAATGTCAGTCTCAGTTGTCATCTTTAAAAAAAAAATCTTTTTCCGGTGGTGTCCTTTCTCGGACGCCCGATTCCTAAATAGATTTAGGAATAAATAAAAATGGTGAGCAACGGTGCTAAAATACTTTCAATAGTTCTTAGTGCGGTTAAATCTTGTGTATATTAAGGAACATTAATATAGTTTTGAGATGTGATTGTGAAAATACGGATTGATATTTCTTCGCCATGTCAGAATAAAATGTACACTTGCTAGTTAGATCAATAACCCATTATAAGTCGATGTTTATGTATCAATGTTCCATTTATACCAGTTATCAGTATAGCCTTTTTATGAAATGTTTGCTGAACAACGAACAATTTCATTTTTTCAACTCCTAACCTAAATGATGAAACACCGACACATGCGCGTCATCTGATGCTGCAGAAGAAGCAAGATTGATGTGTAGTGCCATGTTTTATGTGTACTACAACATTGGTTTCGTTTTAGACTGCAGCACAATTGATTATAAAGTGTCTCTGATAACCTAAAATAGCCTAAACAAAAGTGTTTATCTGTAAAATTCAGTTGATTGAATCCATGTCATGTTTTAGGGTTTCGTGAAAGTTGTGAAGAACAAGCAATACTTCAAGAGGTACCAAGTTAAGTTCAAGAGGCGTCGTGAGGGTAAGACCGACTACTATGCCCGTAAACGCCTCGTTGTTCAAGTAAGTTATTGTTTGCAAATTTTGTTATAGGTTACTTTCATCTAAGTTCTAATTTCAGTTATGTTTTTAACAGGACAAGAACAAGTACAATACACCTAAGTACCGCCTGATTGTCCGTCTGTCCAACAAGGATGTGACCTGCCAGGTGGCTTACTCCCGTATTGAGGGTGACCACATTGTGTGTGCTGCCTACTCTCACGAACTACCACGCTACGGCGTCAAGGTTGGTCACCTGTTTCTTTTAGTGTATTGCAAACAGGCTTTTAATGATGATTTTGAACGGGCGGTCTGAAGAGACGTACAAACTCAAACAACCCTGTTGTTATATGGTTCAATACTGATTTATTCAATTTATGGAAAGTAATGATATCTAATTTTGATAATGACTATAATAGATTTGTTTATATTTAGGTTGGTTTGACAAACTATGCTGCTGCCTACTGTACTGGGCTGTTGCTTGCAAGAAGACTGCTCCAGAGGCTTGGGCTAGACACCCTATACAGTGGTGCCACTGAGGTTACTGGTGATGAATACAATGTAGAACCTGTTGACAATGGCCCTGGTGCCTTCAGGTACATAAAAAGAGAAATTATGATATGTTTTATGACTATTTTACATTCCCCAATTTGTCACAATGTTCTGTAAATTTTGATGAGTTGTCAGGTATTTTTTGCTTTTGATTTATTATAGCTTTTTTCCATATTAGTGGACTCCCAGGGTAAAAGGCTCTTCCATCTTTTTCCTGCAGCAATGTTTATTCATTCTTTACTTGCTGTTTTTATAAAGTCATCAACCCATCTTCCTGTTGGGCCACACCATTTTGTTGTTTGGAGGGTTTTGTTTTTCTAATGATGAAGTAATTACGGGCGGTCTGAAAGCACGTACAATGCTAAAAGGAATGTTGTTTCGTAATAATCTGATTTTATTTTATTTCTGTAGTTACCTGTAATTATTTAACAATGGAACTATGAATTAAATTGTTTTTATGTAATTTCACAGATGTTACCTTGATGTGGGTCTGGCACGTACCACCACTGGTGCTCGTGTGTTTGGAGCCATGAAGGGTGCAGTGGATGGTGGCCTAAATGTACCTCATTCCATCAAGAGGTTCCCAGGTTATGATGCAGAAGCAAAGAAATTCAATGCTGAAGTACACAGGTGAGCCTCCTGTTTGTTTTTTAAATGAATGAAAAATTACATGATATTATTTGAGCTCCATTCATCCTCTGAATTATGGTTTATCTATTGTTTGGACAGCGTTATTGGAGCAACAGTAAATAGTTAAGGCTATTGGTTGTGATAAAAAATTGGATTGCAAGTTTTTAAAACCGGCCTTAAAAACATTTATACAAGAAATATATGGTCAATCCTGTGAAAAGAATCTGCAGAATGAGTTTTACCTTATTTCAAACAAGTTAATGCTTTCAGAGCACACATCTTTGGTCTACACGTGGCTGAATACATGCGCAGTCTTGAAGCAGATGATGAAGATTCCTTCAAGAGACAGTTCGGCAAATACATCAAACTTGGTGTAAATGCTGATTCTGTAAGTATTTCCTGTCCTACGAAGTCTTAACTAAAACGTCCAACCAAATTACAGTTCTAGTGAATACACTTGGACAGTGTCGAAATTGGACAAAATTAATGCAATCATTTTCCACACTTAACATATTCTATGATTTTAAGTACTAAAGTATTGCAACAGTCTTTTTTTTTAAATGATGCCCATATAAAAGTCAGCTAGAATCCTTACTTATATTAATGTGTTTTTCAGATCGAAGCCATTTACAAGAAAGCACATGAATTGATCCGTGCAGACCCATCCCACACCAAGAAGGAAGCCAAGAAGAAGGATGCTGGAAAGCAGAAGCGCTGGAACAAGCGCAAGCTGACCCTGGCCGAGAGGAAGAACAGGATCAAGCAGAAAAAGGCATCCCACATCAAGAGGCTTCAGGCTCAACAAGAGGCATAGGCTTTTATGTCAATATATGCCTGTGCACTTTAAACAGTATTTTCATTTGAAACAATCCTTTTTACATTCATCTACTCAGATTTTTTTGCTGTTTCCTCAAGGTCATACTATTTTGCATCATACATTGTTTTGTATGAACTGATTCCCACACGTCCGGAATGAGGAGCTCCAGTGCTGACGTGCGGCTGGCCCTCATATGTGCGGATAGACCTGTCACATTCACTAAAGGTGGTCACACATATTTCAGCAACGTATGTGCCCTATTAGTATTCGTGATAGGGGTATAGGGTAACTTTATTCGTGGTTTTCGGGAGTAAGAAAAACATTTAAAAAAAACGTATAAACTTTTATATTCTTCTATGGAATAAAAAAATAAAATCGGATTTAAGTTATTTATTCAAAAGAGAGAACACTTGCTAATGTACTGCACTATCTCGAAAGCCTTTGACAAGGTCTTGAGACGCAAGTCAGAAAGCTTCCTGCTTTTGGCATCCCGGTTGATTTTTGTAGCTGAATATCAGTCTTTTTAGTGAACGATCAATCTGATCATCTGAGCTTATAGGCAGGTAGACATACTTGTGCCCACTGCAAAAACCAGTGGTGTGATAATGACAAGCCTGTTGGTCTAGTGGTTAGTGACCCTGACTGGTATGCCGGAAGTCGTGAGTTCGATTCCCACCCAGGACAAATGTTTGTGTGATGACCACGATCATTTGTTCTGTGTCTGGGTGTAATTTATCTATAATATGTATGTATTTAGAAATATATAAGTATGTTTATCAGTTGTCTAGTACCCATAACACAAGCTCTGCTTAACTTGGGACTAGATGGCGTTGTGTGATAGTTGTGGAATAATAAATATTCCAATTCCTTTTCTGGATAGTTTGTTCCTGTAACTGATCAGCTCTGGCTTCTGGGTATGGAGCTGACATCGAGTGTAAACTTCGGCCCCAATATTAAGCACAAACTGGACGTTAATTTACACCTGGATAAACAACTTAACCTTTGGGATGGGTCAGTTAAATACCAACTTCTAGCTTCTTAGGCTCATTGACAACTTGAAACTGGTGAATGCTAAAGTTCACAGATTAGCTCATCTCATCGTCGGTATGTTGGCCGCTTTTGATTTTTGAAGTGAAAACTTCTTTAGCGGCGTTGAGCACTTTTTCTGTAATGGGTATAAAATCTTAAACTCGCGTCAGGACACGTGACCTGATCGAAAAAGCGTAGGACGGATGGAGAGTAGACAGCTGGCGCGGCGTAGGAGAGGGAGTATCCCCCTCTCTTTCTACGGCGCGGCGAAAATGTATGCCTGCGCCTGCTGTTTCGTTTTTAATGTAATATAAATTGTCATGCAAAATTATTCCCTAACCATTCCAAAATATCAAAAATGCACAACGTTAATATTTTTTATTTACTGCCCTTTGTCGTTTCCACAAAATCATAACACTCGCCTCTTACTGCCATCTGTGGACATTTTGAAGAATCATTTACGTATGAAGCATGAAGGTTGCGTCGTAGCACATCGTAGCGACGCTCCGTAGCGCTGCTACGCTACGTAGTTTTGTAAATTATTGGTAGATGGCGCTCAAGGAGACATTGCGTCATTAATTGGCTATTTGACTGAAAAGTTATAATTAGTCCGTCACATATATTATCAAAAAATATTCAACTCGTTTTTTTTCTTTTGTTTCGTAAACCAAAATTGACGGAGATACGATACTTTCAAAATTGGCAATACGTCACAATTTAGTAGAATTTATTGAATTCTGACGTCACGAGCCCCCACTCTCGAGTTTTGATGCCTTGTATTTTGGTGAATATTCATTGATTTTACAAAAGAAAAAATACGTGTCCGTTATTTTTTTAACTCTAAATGACGGACTAATTATATTTGTAATTTATAGCTACTGTCAAAGAGCCAATTGTTGCAATACCTATGATTTAGCGGCATTGTGCACTTTTTTGGAATGGGTAAAAAATCTTAAACTCGCGTCAGGTCAGGTCAACCTGATCCAAAATTCGTAAGACGGCGCAGGGCGCTTGCACGAATGTTCGTGTGTGTTTATTACTATTAACGTTTTGACTTCTGCCGGCACTCCCAGAGTGCAACCCGTCGTTTTTTTTTTTGTAGGAACTTTTTGGCAAAGACAAAATGGTGCGAGCTCCGGATATCCACAACCTCATTCTACCGGCCCACTTGAAGTGCATCTAAATTGTAAAAGATCCAGTATCGGACCTCTAGATGAACAGCAAGTTTATCCATCGTCCTCTCTGTGAGAGGAAGTGGGCCATACTAAATGAGTCCTCCCACCCTGGGCAGAGCGGGAGGGACTGTCAGACTCGTACTGACTAAAATCCACGGTGTCCTTCAATAGCCCTTTACGTTCCGGGGTCACGTTAATTCATGAAACCCGCGACCCCGGCAGGCTTTGGCCCTCTCTAGTGACTTGCTATTATATTCAGATCGACCCGTGAACCCATCTTCCTAGAGGCAATGGGATGAGCGGCTCTGCAGGTTGATACGGATCTTATTAACCTTTTCGCCGCCAACGTACACAAAACGCAATGCCTCGCCCAGCGCCAAGCTATAAATGTACAGTAAACAGTAGTGATGGGGATATCGTTATATCGATGAATAAAATTTGTACGCGTAAAGTTAAGATTTAAAGTTGATTTTATGAATATAAATAAAAACTGATTAACCTTTTCGCCGCCAACGTACACAAAACGCAATGCCTCGCCCAGCGCCAAGCTATAAATGTATAACTAAATATACAGTAAACAGTAGTGATGGGGATATCGTTATATCGATGAATAAAATTTGTACGCGTAAATTTAAGATTTAAAGTTGATTTTATGAATATAAATAAAAACTGATTAAATATTTCCAGATTTGTTTTATTTCACAGTATCCTTAATAAGAAAAAACAGTATAATTTATGAGTATCAAAGAAACTAAAACATAACTCAATTAGAACTATAAGGAATGGGGTACCTCCCTATTTGTTTCGTGATCTCATTCTATAACTTCATATCAAGTTATTGGCACTGAGGGCACGTTGAATTCGATTCTGATCAGGGATGGGTCTATGGTCTTTCTTTCTTCTATTTTTGTTTATTCCTGTGTTTTTTTTAACAACTTCCGTCAACGTTTTTTACCGTAGGTATCTAAGTGGCAGAATTTAAAATTGTTTTTAAAGTGTTTTTTGAAATGGAAAGTAAATATATATTTAAATTCTATCACGCTTGTAGCCGTGTAGTTATCAAAGCATTGTTTTTAAGTTTTGTTTCTGTTCTTTTCTTAATTCATGTATCATTTAAGTATTTTTAACTGTTCAATTGAATGCTTATTTTATTGTCTTTTCTTCATTATTTTTGATGTCGATAGACCACCGCCTTCATCACTTTCCGAAATAGTTATCGGTTTATCCCTACGAGCACAGTGAACCTGTGAGCGCAACAAAACTAAACAAACATGATGAAGTCATAAGCATAATAACCTAACAAAAAGTAAACGCCTCAATATTGAAACCCATACACGAAACTAAAATCTAACTACATAATTTCACTAAGAAATAGCGACACAGTTTGCTAGGTAATTCCCCTTTCCGCATAATAATATGACCAAGTAGATATAAGCAAAGAATAGGTAAATAAATCATAATATCTACAATATAACGTTACGTTTCATCCATTTACATGATTTTTATACGAATTGCAATTAGATTTCCTTTTTTTTCTTTGAAGAGATTTTCTAAAAAAGTTAAAATTACAGTGCTTTCATACACTGTATTTACCATAATAGTGTATAGAGTACGAAAACAGTACCTAAATCTACTGTAATTACAGTGCATCTGGAGATACTGGGTTCACCGAACATTTTACATACTTATTGAATTCCTACTCTTTGATGAATAAACATTATTATTATCATCCAGTTAGACATACCTCAGAATTATCTTCTGGTTCAATGTTCAAAAAATACTCCGAGTCCGATTCCACACCTTGCAAAAATTTTTAAAGTTCGTCTGAATCAAGTTCACTCATTTTTCTCTCAGATGCGTGCGCGCGAATCTGATTTTGTGCTGCACTATGCCAAAGTGACCTTGAGAACCGCTCGCCTATGACGTCACTGACTAACTTCTATAGAAGTTCTTGGCACTCGGTGGCGCACAGTTGCATAGACGACCACATGTTTTGTAGAGATGGGAAAATAATTATCGACAAGAATTAGTAACAACTTTATAATTACGTATCGGCATCTACCTGAAGGTCGAAATTCATCTACTATCCTTTGTAATGAAGAAGATAACTAAGTTCATATTTTATTGACCTCAAAATGTTTTCGATATTCGTAACTTTCTGTATTTATAAATATTTCAATGGTGAAATCAACATTTCACGGCACATCACTGGCCAACTTGATATGAAGTGATTGGCGTTCTGAGGAAAGTAACAAAATTCGGAGTTTCTGTTTTTGCCGATTTTAGGACAAACTAGGGCTTATTTTGTGTAGAAAAATAAAAAACAGGGTAGTAGACAGTGCTATCTTAAATAATAAAATGAAACAAAGCTTTTAATTACAGTAAATTTATTTTAATAAATGAAAAACTTCTATAGAAGTTGTGGCGCTGGTGGCACGAAAATCCCGAACTTCTATAGAAGTGCTTGGCGGTGAAAAGGTTAAATATTTCCAGATTTGTTTTATTCCACAGTATCCTTAATAAGATAAAACAGTATAATTTATGAGTATCAAAGAAACTAATACATAACTCAATTAGAACTATAAGGAATGGGGTGCATCTCTATTTGTTTCGTGATCTCATTCTTTAACTTCATATCAAGTTATTGGCACTGAGGGCACGTTGAATTCGATTCTGATCAGGGATGGGTCTATGGTCTTTCTTTCTTCTATTTTTGTTTATTCCTGTGTTTTTTTAATAACTTCAGTCAACGTTTTTTACCGTAGGTATCTAAGGGGCAGAATTTTGAATTGTTTTTTGAAATGGAAAGTAAGTAGGTATATATTTAAATTCTATCACGCTGAGCCGAAAAGAATTTCTAAAAAAGTTAAAATTACAGTGCTTTCATACACTGTATTTACCATAATAGTGTATAGAGTACAAAAACAGTACCTAAAGTACCTAAATCTACTGTAATTACAGTGCATCTGGAGATACTGGGTTCACCGAACATTTTACATACTTATTGAATTACTACTCTTTGATGAATAAACATTATTATTATCATCCAGTTAGACATACCTCAGAATTATCTTCTGGTTCAATGTTCAAAAAATACTCCGAGTCCGATTCCACATCTTGCAAAATTTTCAAAAGTTCGTCTGAATCAAGTTCACTCATTTTTCTCTCAGATGCGTGCGCGCGAATCTGATTTTGTGCTGCACTATGCCAAAGTGACCTTGACAACCGCTCGCCTATGACGTCACTGACTAACTTCTATAGAAGTTCTTGGCACTCGGTGGCGCACAGTTGCATAGACGACCACATGTTTTGTAAAGATGGGAAAATAATTATCGACAAGAATTAGTAACAACTTTATAATTACGTATCGGCATCTACCTGAAGGTCGAAATTCATCTACTATCCTTTGTAATGAAGAAGATAACTAATACTTCATATTTTATTGACCTCAAAATGTTTTTGATATTCGTAATTTTCTGTATTTATAAATATTTCGATGGTGAAATCAACATTTCACGGCACATCACTAGCCAACTTGATATGAAGTGATTGGCGTTCTGAGGAAAGAAACAAAATTCGGAGTTTCTGTTTTTGCCGATTTTAGGACAAACTAGGGCTTATTTTGTGTAGAAAAATAAAAAACAGGGTAGTAAACAGTGCTATCTTAAATAATAAAATGAAACAAAGCTTTTAATTACAGTAAATTTATTTTAATAAATGAATAACTTCTATAGAAGTTGTGGCGCTGGTGGCACGAAAATCCCGAACTTCTATAGAAGTGCTTGGTGGTGAAAAGGTTAATACGTCAACCAATTCTGTAGAGCGTGACCGCCTGCTGGCTGTGGGTGAATGGGAGTCGGGTCTATGGCTTCAGGCACTACCGTCACCCAACATAGGTACCATGCTGGGTGGCGAAACCTTGCAGGGCTCCATCGCATCCACATGGCTGTCAGTGTGGCGAAGGCGTCGACTGCATCGGGCACCATGGCCTTTCCTGCAGCAATAGTGCAGGTCGTGCTAGCACGGCACGCTTATTTAAATGACATTATCGCCAGCCAGCCGTCTTAGAACCAATTGGCTTGGCTCGCGACGATGGGAAGAGACCAGATGGGATGACTAAAATGCCATGGAAGTTGGGTAGACCTTTGGTGTGGTCATTGCCATCCAAAGTGGTAATGCTGCCAGCCTTCTGGGCACTTTCCCGATTGACAACGATGTGGATGAATTTTTTGACGCCCTGTTTTAGTTTGAATTAAGTCATTTTTGTAAATATTTTACTTTTAATTTTAGTATGTATATATTTTATTTAAATTATTAATTTAGTTGGCATTTAATAATTATGTAATTATAATTTGGAGTAGTAAAATAAAAAATTATAAGTAACAAATAAAGCACTAATATCAAGATAAAACTCAAACTATACAGGGTTACTACGTGCACGACCGCAGCGCCCTCATCGATTTTCATGATTTAATAGACAGACTGTACATTTCTGTCACAGAGTACTTTTTAGATATAGGTATTGTCAAGAACAAGCAGTTTAAAATATTTTAAACTCCTTGGTCACGAACTAACGAAATACGGAGCGGCAAAAGTGGGATCTAGTTCGCGTAGTTCATCTGTGGGAGCGGTTCTTTCGAACTAGTTCGTTCGCGAACCACACAACACTATTTGACTTGTCATGTGTCATCAACGAATGCGAAATATTGATCTAACTAATATTTCAGAAGTTTTTGGATTTTCTAGCGAAAATGGTGCTTTCGTGTAGCGTAAAAGGCTGTAGAAGTGAAAGTTACCCTGGATGTGGTATTTCATTCCATAGGTAAGCAAAATTTATAGATTGTTTACCTCTGTAGATTTTATAGTTTTAAAGTCCTAAAGCAGTGAATAATAGCATTTTTTAATTTTTGATTGTTTCTCTCCTGTTATTCTCAGATATATATTTTGCATGCGTTTATTAATTTAAAAAAAAATGTATATGGATTGTTTTTTGTAGGGTGAATAATATTCTTTACACTTAACTTTTCTTTCGGAAGTCGGTGGCTTTTTTAATTCATAGTCTCTTTAGCCACCGGGTAAAGCTGCTTAATTATTTTTTTATTATGTTCTTTATTTTTCTTTTTAGTTTAAATATTCGACCCAAATTGTCGTCAAATACACAATTGTCTCACATGTGCACTAGAATTTTGTAATCTGTAGTACCAGCTGTAACATCGTCCATATACACAATAAGCTAAATATGCTCATAAAATAAACACTATAGAACGAAATTGTATGGGACCAAATGGCAAATATGCTGCATCAAATAATTAAAAATATCTTAATATTGAACCAGAAACCTCGTAGTAATCAATATACATACATAAAAAAGTCAAACCAACTGAATAGAGAACCTCCTCGTTTTTTAAATCGATTAAAAATACTACCCTCGGAAATTATTTCTAGGTAGTTTATTAAAGAAAAACTTCTTAAAGGATACTGGTACTGATACTGCTAGCCTACATCATCCCACTGCTGGGCAAAGGCCTCTCTCTCTTAAAGGCTAAGCAACTTATTAAAGGAATCATTCTATTTCGATTTATAGTGAGTACTATATTATAAGATTTTTACGAAGAACCTAGGCTAGATTTAAAAATAATCTAGTCCCAATTTAAATTACTGTACACTGTATAGATATGAATGCGTTTTTCTGTATCCAACTTCCTTGTACCTAGGAGCCTACCACTTGGATACTCATATGTTAGCAATGTGAGGCCATAACCTAGAAGCACTTACAGCCAATGCATTGCCATCAGTTCTAGTAAAGGTTTGTATTTATTTCATTAAATTTTTACTAAAACTTTGGTTTAAACAACAATGTGGTATAGAATATAAATAAATGCGAGAACTAATCTTGATGTTACTGAATATTGTGTTTAATTACATTGATAATACACCATACATTTTGACCACAGCTATTATTATGATCAAACTTTTATTGTTTTCTTGCATCTTCAATCAATCACTGCACTATGAATATATAGTACTGTAATGTAAGTAATTCAAATAATTAAATACCACTCTCTAGTCTTGATTAATAGCTTATGTTTCTTTAGAATAAAATAATATTACTATTTCATTAAATTTCATAACTTTAAATCTTAAAGTATAATTAAACATTTCATTTTATTCTCTTTTTAGATGCCCATGGAAACTGTGAAGTTTATCAGCAATGTTCAAATAAAACCACCAAACATCATGGTCAATGTTTGGTGGTTTTGCTTTTATTATTTGTTTATTCATTTTCAACCATATAGTCACATTTTAAAATATTTTTTAACAAAAATACAAAACAATAAAAAGCGTTTAAAAATATAAAAATATTAGTATGGGATCAGGGTCCAAGCTACCAGTGGTTAGGTTTCCAGAGACAGAAAACATCTCACAATGCGAGCCTTATCAAGGAGTACTGCCTTCTGAATCTGGCCCTTGATCCAACTACCCAATAAGAGCCTCGAAAGATGCTCGTCTAGGCCCATGGTCATCAGGCCATTTGCTGTTACAACAATCTGCACAATGATAGCCGAACCCACATTCAACATGTCGACAACCTCGCGCGCCAAGTTCTGATATTTTATTTGTTTATCTTTCTCAGCTTTCACTAGGTTCTCGTCATGCGGGATGGTAACATCGATTATCATTACGCGGCGCGCTGATCTATCCATCACTACTATGTCAGGCTTATTAGCAATAATAGTCCTGTCAGTAATGATAGGCAGATCCCAGTACATCGTGACATGGTCTTTCTCAAGAACTGGGTCGGGCATTACTAGTAATACGGTCTTCAGAATCAACAAGTTTGTATTTCAAAGCAAGTTGCTGGTGGATAATTTCGGCTGCAGGGCGAGATAGAGTGGGAAGCGGTCGCCTCCTTCTGCGAAGCAGTCATGCTCGCGAAGGAGGAGGCGGGCCGCGTGAGGGAGAGGACAGCGTCCTCCCTCCACTCCAGCCGCAGTGGTAGATGCCTGGGGCGACGGACGTCGGCAGACGATTTCCGGCCACCGTACGCGCTGGCATGCGGGCGGCGAGTATTGGGCGACTTGCTGTCCGTGGACTATGCCCGGGTCGACGTCGTGTTGTGTTCCACGTGCGCCTCAAGGAGTGTGAGCATAGTGACGGGGTCCCCTGTAGAGGGCCAAAGCCTGCCGGGGTCGCGGGACTCACGAATTACCGCGACCCCGGTATGTAAAGGCTATTGAAGGACACCCTGGATTTTAGTCAGTACAAGTCTGACAGTCCCTCCGGCTGTGCCCTGGGTGGGAGGACTCATAAGATGATTTAACCACGTAAAAAAAAGGACTGCACACCACGCGTTTGTGGATGGTCTTAGCGCTTAAAAAGCGTCGACCCCATTTCCTCTTGATGTACAGTTTCATTGCTGATGATCGTGGGTGGTGCATCCGGTTTGCTGACAGCAGTGTGCGGACTCGTCTATCCAAGGCGTCGAGTGCAGTCTGAGTTAATTTGAGTAGGTATGCCGAAAGAGTACATTAAAACCGGCATGACGCAACCGTTGAAGGCGCGCACCTTGTTTCCGCCTGAAAGAAGGCTATTTAAAACCTTCTTGAGGCGTCCGAAGAAGCGCTCCCTCAACGATTGTTTCATGTCCGAAACATTAATGCGATACATTAATCTATTTTGTTTATATTGTGAGAATGAGATGTACGATACGAATGAAGATCGCACTAGCGTAGCGCAGTGAGCGCGCACACAGCTATCGGCTATACTGGCTACTTTCGCTTCCCGGCTACCAAATACCGGGCGGCTACAAAACGTAGCAGTTTGCTATACTCTGTGGCGGCTACGCGGCTACCGTCTATGTCAGTTATCTAGCCAACCAGTAGCCGATAACTAGCTATCGTGTTGACGGATATCATAGCCGTGGCTATTTTGCTCATAGCCGGTATTTGGCTAGTTATTGCTATAGTAACCCATCGCTATGCTGAATTCTGTCAAATTATTTAACATGGCGGATTGTTATTAGAATTTGAAACGTCACAATAATAAAGGTTTTTAAATTTAATGCTTTTCTATTTTCATTGTAAAAATGGTAAAACAATGTTGCGTTATGATGTGTAGAAGTGAGTCATATGCTGGTTGTGGCATATCCTTTCACAGGTAAAGAATATTTTCGATTTTGTTTATTAACAGTGTTAGGAGTGACCAAACGAGCGATTTGCAGACGAAGGTCATTTCTCTAATATTCTTCAAAATATTATATAGACGTAATCATCTGTAATTAATTTTATTAAGAGTAACTTTTGGGCAATTTAATTAGAGGAACAAGGAAAAGAGATCAAAATAGAAAGAGGGGTTCGCCAAGGCGACCAATTAAAGAATAAACAACAACCATAAGTTTAGTTTTCTTATTGCTCAAAATTTTTTACAGTAAACAATTTGTTTTCAAAATAAATCAACATGAAAACTATTGTTTACGTTCGTTCAAGTTTTAGAACAATTTCTAATCAAAATTAGGAACCTTGTTTAAGTCATATTAACCGATACAAAAAGCTGTTTGAATTTTTCCAAATTTGGTGTTTATTAATTTTTTATGTATTTTCACCAATTGTTTAATCCTTAAGCATTTTTTAATGTTTTTTAACGAATGGCCCACACCATACGCTAATGATTTTGTGATTATTTTTTGTTTGATATGTTATACTTGTTAATTAGTCCCATAAACACTACATTCAGTTTGGTTCAGTAGTTTTTATTTTTTTCTCTTCTTTGGACAATTAAATTAATGTTACTACAGATTACATTATTCTACTGCACTTAAAACCTGATGCAGTTCTATCAATTTTATCTCTGGTAGTGTTTTTCCAATAATGTATGTAATCTATTGGTGCATGCCTTTAAGGGTTGTTATCTCTATCTTATCTAAACAAAATTCAGGAATTCTGTGTTTATTTAAAAATATATTATGTATAATTATGACAATACATCTGTGTTGTTCAGATATGTCGCCTGAATGCATCGTCCAATGAATGTTTGGTTTGATTCCCAGCAGCTTGCTTTTGGTCTAAATTACAATTTAGACCAAAAGCAAGCTGTTGGGAAGTAGACTTTATTTTTCATGGTAAAATTATTAAGTGAGTCCTCCCACCCAGGGTAGAGCGGGAGGGAATGTCAGACTCGTACTGACTAAATTCCACGGTGTCCTTCAATAGCCCTATTCGTTCCGGGGTCATGGTAATTCATAAGTCCCGTGACCAAATTGTAGTAGACTTGGATTAAAATTACTGTCTTCTTTTTAGGATTCCAACTAATGACGAACGGAGAGAATTATGGATAAGGGCCATGAGATTGAAACCTAATGTATCAAAACATGCGAATGTGTGTAGCCTTCATTTTAATCTTGAGGATTATATCACACCATATAGCTGTAAATTAAAACCTGATGCAATTCCATCAGTATTACCAATGGTAGTGTAATGTATTGTATTTTCTCATATTGTATGTTGTATGCAATCTACAGTTGGTGTTGGTGGGTTGTTATCTCTATGTGATCAAAACAAAATTCAGGAATTCCTCATTCATACAATGTATTGGGTAAACAAAATATTTTTTTAAGAAATTCTCCCCTACTTCTCACATCAAAACCAATCCACTGGGTGACTTGCTAATGAATTCAATGGGCTTTTAATTTACTACTTCAGTCTTACTCATACTTAAAAAGCTTTTTTAAGTTGACCTTAGCAAGAACAGGTTATTTACTTGGTTAATGACAAACTCACACCACATTTATTTTAATATCATCTAAAATATCAATATATGTATATTGACACTTTTAAGTCCACGGTGTCCTTCAATAGCCCTCAACGTTCCAGGGTCACGGTTGTCTGATAGGACAGTCCCGCGACCCCGGCAGGCTTTGGCACTCTATGGGGGATCCCCCTCTCAAATTGACTGACTGACAGCTCTCTGAGGCGCGTGTGGAACACGACGCGCCGTCGACCAAGGCACGGTTAGATACCCATTACTCGCCGTCCGCATGCATGCGCCTACGGTGGCTGGAAATCGCTTCGCGACATCTCTTGCCGTGAGCTTCTCCCGCGGCGTCATAAGCTAATGAGTTTGCCCTACATCTATTTATTTATTCAGTAATTTTGAAAATATTGAAGATGAATCTATGTGACGCAAACTTATTTATAATACATGTACATTTATATTACAGGACATTCCAGTTATTCAAAATGTTATTTTGAGGTCCAATCAATTACAAGTGGTACTCTCTGATAGTGAAGATTCTATGAATGCCACTGATACTGCATATCAAGAACCGGACTCTGAGCAATCAAGATTAAATGGTGATGATTTTGAAATTTCGGAAGAACCACCTGTTAAGAAAGTTAAACTAATGGATGTAGGCACACAAACTGAGAAAATGACGTCTCCTGAAAAAGAAAGATTACAACGGGATATTAAGGCTTTACAGCAAAAAATTCGCCGCTATGAGACCAAAATTTTAAATTTAAACACAATTTTAAAAGTCGTATTGAAAAAAAGAAAAATGAAAATTATGAAGAGTTAGGTTGTTGTACCTAATGAAATAGTTTGTGAATAATATTTAATTTATTTTCAAATTAACTTGCGTGCTCACAAACGGTAAACGTCGCTGGTGCTTTTTTTTTTATCGTGGTAAAATCATCAAATGAGTCCTCCCACCCAGGGCAGGGCGGGAGGGACTGTCAGACTTGACTGACTAAAATCCACGGTGTCCTTCAATAGCCCTTTACGTACCGGGGTCACGGTAATTCGTACGTCCCTCGACCCCGACAGGCTTTGGCCCTCTACAGGACCCTCACTATGCTGACACTCCTTGAGGCGCGCGTGGAATACAACGCGCCGTCGTCGACCCGGGCATGGTCCATAGTCGGACAGCGAGTCGCCCGTTACTCGCCGCCCGCATACCCGTTCCTACGATGGCCGGAGATCGACTGCCGACGTCCGTCGCAGTGGGCGCCTACCACTGCGGCGGGGTTAGAGGGAGGACGCTGTCTTCTCCCTCACGTGGCGCGCCACCTTTTTTGCTACCATAACTGCTTCGCAGAAGGAGGCCCCGCCTTTTTTGTTCAGTAGTTTTTATTTAATGAGCATTTTTCGCCTATTGTGTACTTGGACGATGCTATTACCGGTACTCCGGTACTACGCATTACAAAATTCTAGTGCACATATTGTAAGCAAATTATGTATTTGACAAGAATTTGGGTATAATATTTGAGTTTAATCGGTAGCATAAAATTAAAAGGCAAAACCACCGACTTCCGACAGAAAAGTTATGTTAAGTACACTTTTTTGTGGTGGTTTGAGTCTGTTAAATTGTTTTCTTTTATTTTTAATTTTAAGTTAAATATAAAATTCAACTTAAATTCTTGTCAAATACATAATTTGCTTATATTATATAATATGCGTACTTCTCATTTGGTCAAAATAGTATTCAGTTTGGCTAAGTATTTTTTTTATGCGAGAGCAAACACAAACCATGCGCGTATTTTTGCGGACGCAAAGCGCCATGGAAGCTCACAAAATTCTAATTTTCTTACTTTTTTAGTGTTCCATAGAAAGCAAGGAATCTTTATAGTTTCGCTATGTCCGTACTGCCAATGGCCTGATAGCAAAGAGCCTTGACGAACACCTTTCGAGGCTCTCCTTAGGGGGTTGGATCAAGGGCCTGATTCACACGGCAGTACTTCTTGATACGGCTCGTATTGTGAGGAGGTTCCTGTCTCTGGAGAAACCACCACCGGTAGCTTGGACCCCGCTCTCACACCGGTGGAACATTATTTTTTATATTTTTAAATGTTTCATTTCCGTTTTTGTAAAAAATATTTAAAAATATGTGAAATTTGTACAAAAGAGAAATAAACGAAAATAAATAATATAATCATTCTTAACTTCTTGTTTCCTTTTCCCCGAACGAACACAATTTTTGTTTTCATTTTTTTCCTACACTGGATGATAGTCGATTCTCGTAAATGCGGCATTTCTGTCATTGACACTGCTCGCGCCAGGCTGTTAGTTGCAAGATGACATTTTTACGTTTTATTCCTACCTGGAAATTTAAAGAGTCACGGAGGCCTCGCAAAGCTGATACATGACTTGGTTCCTTCAAGTCACCATTAATGTGATTGTCAGAGAGATTAGTCTTGCGAGGCCTCTTTAACTCTTACAAAGGGCCTCGTAGATACGTCTTGCTCCCTCCTCGTTTCGGTCTTGCTACGCCGCTCCTGACTGATAAAATTGACCATACTCTAGAAGGAGAGCTACTACCTATCTCTTTGCTGTAACAGAAATGTAGGACCTACTCTGCGATTCCTCTTTCTAGTTGCAATGTCAATTTTAAGCAGCTATTGCGGAGTCCATACTTGAAGTCTATGGTCGATGCTATAATTATTGTTAATTATCATACGCACGAGTGTTTTTTTGTGTGCGTGAAAAAGCCCTGACTTTTAATAAAAGGTAAATGGAACATAAATGTCACTGTCCAACACTTAAAATCAAATACAGTTAAAAAAAAGTGCTGACGTGTGAACAGATACATGGGAATGCATTTGTTCTATTTCGGGCTGTTTTAACCTTTTCACCGCCAAGCACTTCTATAGAAGTTCGGGATTTTCGTGCCACCAGCGCCACAACTTCTATAGAAGTTATTCATTTATTAAAATAAATTTACTGTAATTAAAAGCTTTGTTTCATTTTATTATTTAAGATAGCACTGTCTACTACCCTGTTTTTTATTTTTCTACACAAAATAAGCCCTAGTTTGTCCTAAAATCGGCAAAAACAGAAACTCCGAATTTTGTTTCTTTCCTCAGAACGCCAATCACTTCATATCAAGTTGGCCAGTGATGTGCCGTGAAATGTTGATTTCACCATTGAAATATTTATAAATACAGAAAGTTACGAATATCGAAAACATTTTGAGGTCAATAAAATATGAACTTAGTTATCTTCTTCATTACAAAGGATAGTAGATGAATTTCGACCTTCAGGTAGATGCCGATACGTAATTATAAAGTTGTTACTAATTCTTGTCGATAATTATTTTCCCATCTCTACAAAACATGTGGTCGTCTATGCAGCTGTGCGCCACCGAGTGCCAAGAACTTCTATAGAAGTTAGTCAGTGACGTCATAGGCGAGCGGTTCTCAAGGTCACTTTGGCATAGTGCAGCACAAAATCAGATTCGCGCGCACGCATCTGAGAGAAAAATGAGTGAACTTGATTCAGACGAACTTTAAAAATTTTTGCAAGGTGTGGAATCGGACTCGGAGTATTTTTTGAACATTGAACCAGAAGATAATTCTGAGGTATGTCTAACTGGATGATAATAATAATGTTTATTCATCAAAGAGTAGGAATTCAATAAGTATGTAAAATGTTCGGTGAACCCAGTATCTCCAGATGCACTGTAATTACAGTAGATTTAGGTACTGTTTTCGTACTCTATACACTATTATGGTAAATACAGTGTATGAAAGCACTGTAATTTTAACTTTTTTAGAAATTCTTTTCGGCTCAGCGTGATAGAATTTAAATATATACTTACTTTCCATTTCAAAAAACAATTCAAAATTCTGCCACTTAGATACCCACGGTAAAAAAACGATGACTGAAGTTATTAAAAAAACACAGGAATAAACAAAAATAGAAGAAAGAAAGACCATAGACCCATCCCTGATCAGAATCGAATTCAACGTGCCCTCAGTGCCAATAACTTGATATGAAGTTAAAGAATGAGATCACGAAACAAATAGAGATGTACCCCATTCCTTATAGTTCTAATTGAGTTATGTATTAGTTTCTTTGATACTCCATAAATTATACTGTTTTTTCTTATTAAGGATACTGTGAAATAAACAAATCTGGAAATATTTAATCAGTTTTTATTTATATTCATAAAATCTTAACTTTACGCGTACAAATTTTATTCATCGATATAACGATATCCCCATCACTAATGTTTACTGTACATTTAGTTATACATTTATAGCTTGGCGCTGGGCGAGGCATTGCGTTTTGTGTACGTTGGCGGCGAAAAGGTTAACGTCCATATAAAAGCACTCGTGTGAATGGGCACTTAGAATCTTTGGCTTTGGCTTAAAGGCCTTGAAGCCATGCCAGAAACATAAAAAAAAACAAAAAGTAATATCACTCCAAGCGTCACTCTGACATTGTCAATTGTCGTTCAACGGTTGTATGTATTTGTAAACAGAATTTTCCTTGCGTATTATTTATCTGTTATAAAACGTGAGCAAGTTCAATTCATTTCATCTTCCTAGTCACAGTCAACAGTTGTACGTTAGTGTACCTACAATATTGGGATGTTACCCGAGACCAACAGTATCCTCCTGTACCTTGGTGATGAAGTAAAATGAAGGTTTATTGTAGTACCTAGCCACCCATATAAAAAAATGGAAAACTCTGCCATCGAAATGCGAGATTTATGTAGAATTTGTTTACAGACTGCCCGAGACAGTATAAATCTATTTTCCGACAGTGTTGAATCTCGAGAAGTTCTCAGTAGAATTTATCTATGTTTTCAAGTTACTTTATGTGATGATAAGTTCATGCCATTTCTAATGTGTGGTGTCTGCTTACATGAATTAAACAGCGCTAATATGTTTAGACTAAAATGTCTAACACTAAATGAACGGTTAAAATTATATTACAAAGAACAACAAACTTCAGGGAATGAAACCACTTATATAGCTGAGAATGACCTATCAAATGATATTCCAACATATGATGAAAATATTGATTCAGTTCCATTTCTAACCAACTTTTCAGAATTTAATAATCCTTATTCCAAAGCGAATGAAAACATTGAAACAAATGAAAGTGAAAAAACAAAAACAAATAGTAGTTTTAAATGTGATAAGTGTAACAAAGTTTTAAAAACAAAGATAACACTATTGAAACATTACAATTCTATGCATGAAAAGAGAAAACATATTGGCAAGGTGTCAGGATTTGGTGCAGCCAGAAGGTACCATTGTACATCATGCTCTTACTCTACACCACACAGCCAGACCTTAGTTAGTCACATGAGAACCCACAATGGAGAGAGACCATACAGCTGTGAATGTGGTAAAAGCTTTACGCAGTCATCAAGCCTTACAGCACATCGTAAAACACACAGTACAACCACATATTTCACATGCAGTTTATGTGGAAAGCAGTTCAAACATGCATTTACAATGAAAAAGCACATGCGTGTCCATGAGAACGCTAGTTTCTCGTGCAATATTTGCTTAAAATTTTTAAAATCTAAGGAATCACTCAAGGCTCACATGCATAGACATTATAAAATATGTAATTACAACTGTGAAGACTGTGGAGACACATTTGTCACATCAGCGGAGCTGCATAATCATAGAAAAAAACATAGTTTAGAAAAGAAGCTACAATGTCATTTGTGTGGATATAAAACACATACTAAGAAAAATCTAATTATTCATTTGAAAAGGTATGACTGTTTATGCAGATCATTGTAGGTCAAAATACCTATTAAGAGAAGACAATAGAATTTTCTTATTTTGTTTCAGGCATACTGGCAATAGAACTTTCAAATGTGATCTATGCCATGTGGGCTTCTATACACAAAGCAGCCTTCGGCGACATTTGCGAGTGCACACTGGCGACAAACCATACTCATGTCCAACTTGTGGGCAAAAGTTCAGTTATAGTCCAAGTTTAAACAAACACATGAAAACCATTCATGGAGTTGACTACAAATGGGCAGACTGGAAGGAAACTTTGGTGAAACTTTCAGAAAAGTCTGATGGAAATATACCTAGCTCATCAAAGTAAATCAAATAAAACACTATTTAAACATAGAAATTTATTTATTGATGCCAAAGCACATACATAAAACCCTATTATTCTAATCCTACATACTTAAATTCCAAACTTCACTGTTTTGATGTCTAGTTGTAAAATAAGTCAAATATTATAATAGAAAGATTAAAGGTTCATTGCCACAAAATATGTAAAAATAATGCAACCAGGAATTCAGGCTCATTTCTGTTGGCCTGCCAGGCTTATTGCTTTAAATTGCGCTAGTTAATTGCTATGCATACTATGCATACAAATACATGTTACATCTGGCCTGCCTCTGATGTCAATTTGAATTTTTTTTATTAAATCAATTCAATGCTTAATTATAACTTTTATTCCTATTAATATACTTAATCACTAATAAGAAATTACCAAATGAATGGATCTACTTGGATTACCCTAATTTCTTTCAGTTAACTAAAAAAGACAAACAGCCTTACTACAAAAAGTTAAACATAGCATACATATTAGATGTTTGTTTTTGTTTGTAGAAAGACTGTAAATATTTTTCGACATTAGAAGCTGAAGTAATGCATAAAATTAAATTGAGTGTAACTATTACCCAATTGGTTCTACTAATAAAAACATTGTAACACATTCAATCATTGAGAATATGGTCAATAATGAGATAAATTATCGTAGAATAGGTATTTGACAGTATCAATAAATTACAAATCTAATTAGTCCGTCATTTAGAGTTTTGAAAAATAACGGACATTTATATTTTCTTTTGTAAATTCAATGAATATTTACTAATATATAACTCATCAAAACTCGAGAGTGGAGGCGGATGACGTCAGAATTCAATAAAAATTGTATTAAATTGTGACTTATTGCCGATTTTAAGTGACGCGACGGGATGCATCGATACCGCAAATGTGTATCTTAACTTGTAGTAAATAAAGTTAGATTTTGAATCGCTATTAAAATGCAGCGCGGCGCGTTGCGAGGTGTATCTTTTTGTGTAGGAAATAGATTTTGAGTAGCTCTATTGAAATGTGCGCGCAGCGCCGCATCTCTCGGTCTGAGCTGAGCTGCCTTACTCTTTTACTTAACTTTTTGATAATCTAAATGACGGACTAGTTCGAATTTTTCAGTAAAATAGCCAATTTTGTCTCTAGTTGATGACATTGTCTATGGAGTTAAAAAGGCTATTTTTTTATGATTGATTAAATGTCTTAGTATTAGAAGGGTGATACTGAGTTTAGTCCTCCTCATAATCATCGTCGTCAGAGATATACTTTCGCTGTTTCCGCTTCCTGGAGGGTGTGTTCTTGTTCTTACCCTTCAACTTGATCTTCATTTTAACGGAGCGGTTAGATTCACCATCCGAATCATCGTCATCTGTAGACAAAAGGTGTTAATGTCATAACCTTTTTTTTGTATCGAAAAATAAGAGGGTGAGAGCTGGGTACGGCCATGGCGTCGACACTTCAGCTACTTAAATATTGGTAGTAATACTTGGTTGGCATGACACACCATCCGCGCCGAAGAATCGGAAACGTAGTGCCGGCGTGGTTTAGTTTAGCGCGTTAGGCGACGGTATAACATAGGAAACTTGAAAAACATTGCAGATATATTCAACCGAACGTTCGAAGTTGTACGTTACGTTACGTACGTTAGTAATAGTATAAAATTAAAAAAAAAAAATATCTCAAAAAGTTAAATGTATCACAAAGATCATGGTTAAAAATAAATAATTATATAAAATAAATATATCCAAATGGCTGAAGATTATGGTAACTTACCTTTCTCATTATCGTCGGAATCGTCAGAGTTCTGTCCGCTCTCGTAGCGCCGTCGCACTTCAATGAATACGTTGCGCAGGCGCACTGAGTCTTCGTATATCAGCGACTGCTCTTCGTTGTACGTTTGAGCGTTGGCGCATAACGTAAAGAAATCACGTTCGAGGTCCGATATGTCGGTATACTGTTGAAGATAACAAGAAAATTGTGTTGAAAAGGTTGTTCAAATAATTGGTATTTATTATTTTTTATCAGGATGGATCAGAAAGTTATCATACTCCAATGGTATTAACCATCAAATTGCATGTGGTCAACATCATAATCTTTAAAAAATAACCAGGCGTCCTCTGCCCCATACAAGACTTCAAGACGTACTCAACCTAAACATATAAAGTTACTTCACAGTATAATTCACTACCTAATCATCATCAATTGTATTTACCTTGCCATCTTCAATTCTATTCATAATTTTCTTGATATCCAAGGGTTTCTTGATAACATCGTAATAATCTGGCAATTCGCGGCGTGAAGGAAGTTTCATGAACGGCTCAGATAGAACACGGCCAGCCCTGAAACGTAATTTTTTATATAGTTTATGCGTCATCATCAGGGTATTCGTAGTCTGGATTTGTACTCACAGTGTATCACAAGGACATATAACTGGCGAACATCCATGTAGTCACAAGCAAAATGCTTTTAGTCAAACCTTCGTTTCGGAAATACAGGAATCACCCTGATATTTCCCCATTAACCTCTCGGGCGCGTTACGTACACCCGGGTGTACATAAGCGAAAACGCCCCAGCGCCTTACGTACACACGTCTGTACATAACAGACAGTCGCTCATTGGACGTTGATTTTTATCATTTTCAATTATAAATCGCCCGAGAGGTTAATAGTGCCAAATATGAATGACCATATTCATAATTATCAAGTTTACTTACTCATCTGAATAGTCAATAACTTTCTTCATTAGATTCTTCCATCGCTTCTTTTGTTGATTGATTTCTGTTTTACTCTTTTTCTTAGATGAACTTGGTACTTCTTCTTCATCAGACTCTTCTTGGCGGCTGTAAAATTAAGTTTGTTTTTTAATGTTTTGCTTTACGAATATACAGAACTGACATAGTATTTGAGATAAACGAAATAAATCAACTAGGCTCCCGCTGTTTTAACATGCAAACCAAACAACAAAAATTTAAAATACTATCTTGCTTGTCATCGATAAAAAGTGGTTCATAACCATTATTTTAACAGTTGTATTGTATAACGGGCTGGTATCCGCAACTCCACGTCAAATGCGCGTATTTTGCGTGCGGAAAATATTAAATATTTTAACAGTTACATTACGTCTGATAGCAAAAGACATCTTATTGTATTAAGAATAAAAAAATACAGCTACATACAACAACGTTTTTTTTCATGATAGCAAAAATGACAATGTCGAAATGAACGATGATACCTGGTCAAAAGTAAATTAATCGTGAAAGAACATCAGTTTAATCTATGTATCTTACCGTCGCTTGCGTCCCTTTTTGCGTTTCTTGTCGAGCACCTCGTCATCGTCGTCTTCTTCTTCTTCTTCCTCAAACTCTTCGTCAATGGCTTTCAGCCACTCCTTCTCCGTAAGCGAGTCCGTGTAGTCTACCTCTTTGCGTTGTCGCGACCCGCGTCCTAGAGTCTCGTCCTCGTCTAGGTAGTTCCAACCTTGACCCTGAAGAATACATTAGTTTATCACGTTGCAATTAGTGCTTGAATAAGATAGCTTATTCAAGCACTTCCAATTACTTTAGAGAAAGGATACATCTGCTTTCTTTCAACACAGAATAGACTTAGAATGCAACCCTGTCAATATTAAACGTGATATCTTTAATATTGACTCTTAAGTCTTTTTCAACATTATAATATGACAGAACTAAATAATCATATTATTAAGTATGTGATACGTCACAGAAGTGTCTTCTTCTACAATTAAGTAGACTATAAATTATTGTAACAGTTAAAAATTTCGGAGAACCACATCTAGAATCATTCTATAGATTAACACTACTTACCTTATTGCAAACAACTTCGTCTTCATGTTTGACGAGCCAGTCGGGCAGCTCGGACTCCTCAATAAGACGGGATTGTGTCTCGGTCTTCTTGCGCTCAATGTCTATCTGTTTGAATATCTCCAGTTCTTCCTCCGACCGCGCAATCATTTCATTAATGAGATCGTCATCTGGAAGCTCGTTCTCTTCCTGCAAAATTAATTAAGCAGCAAGCAAGTAATTAATTATAATGTTTGTGTTGAATGCAGTACAATTTAGAGCCACTGAATATGTCGTTGAAAAATATTCCAGTGACTAAAGTTTCTTATTATAGTCATGATTTTATTTACCTCTTCATCATCGCCATCTTGATGTAGTATACTCTGAAGGAACTGTTGACGCTCAGAGCCTGTCGACTTTTGATCGAACATACCAGCTTGGATGACCTTCTCGTCCATGTTCAACTTATACCTTTAAATAGACATGGTTGTTGAAAAAATGTTAATGTGCTTGCTCATTTTTATCTACTTCAAGAAAAATTCCTAAGGATATTTTTTAAAGTAGTAAATCAAGTGTGTTACCTAGCAGCTGCAAGAATTCGCTCTTCCACGGAGTTGACAGTCATAAGTCGGAGCACTCGCACCTCGTTACGTTGCCCGATACGATGCGCTCGATCTTGAGCTTGCAGATCCTATTAAAAGTTAGAACACGATGGAATATCAGCATTTCTACAACAAAACTAAATTATTATCAAGTTGAACACAAGGCTCTACTTCCCATTTAAGATGAGAAGTTATGAGACTATGTATTTTTTTTTGTTACCTACTTTTTTCACAGTGAGTTTCAAAGATTTGCTCTCATTGTTATGTTACTATCAAAACTTCTTATTTCTTCAAATACAGTACCTGGTGTGGATTCCAGTCAGAATCAAATATGATGACGGTGTCAGCGCTCTGCAGATTGAGACCAAGACCACCAGCTCGTGTCGACAGCAAGAAGATGAAATAGTCTGAGCCAACGTCGTTGAACTTCTTCAGTAGCTCACCCCGATCCTCCGCCTTTGTCATACCGTCCAGCCTGTGAAAGAAGTACTATGTAGTCGAGTACATTTTGTCGGGAAGTAAATCTATTTCTTATTAATTAAAGAAAATTTTGCCGTTTGTCGTCAATTGGCTCACGGTCTTAGCTTGTTAAAATGATTAAGAAATTTACCTCAAATATTGGAAAGCCCTCCATGAAAGGTAATCTTCAATGATGGTCATGCATTGTGTCATTTGACAGAACACTAATACTCTGTGGCCCGTTTGCTTCAGCTTCGGCAAGATGCGATCCAGAAGCTCGAATTTGCCGGAAACACGGTATAGGTCGGGCCTGTGAATAAAATGTTTAAAAATATTGTTGTCAATAGGGTATTTATCTGTCCTCGCTAAAATAATAATCTCTCTATTGCTTTAAGGTTTGCTGTAAGAAAACCCAATTCTGGGTTAAGTTCGCCTTTGTACTTACACCTTATTACTTACCTTTATATGAAGTGTTATTTTAATTAATGTGTGTATAATAAAGAATAAGTATTTGACTGAAAAAAAATCCAGAGAAGATAAACAGTTAAACGTATTTTTTTTTTTGTTACGTAAACCAATAATGAAGATACGACACTTTAAAAATTGTAAATTGAGACATTAAAAATCCAATATAATATGTCACAAGCAACTCAAGTACAGTTTTTATTTGCTTTTGACGTCACGAGCCCCCATTCTCGAATTTCGATGCCTTCTATCTATGTAAATTTGCATTAATTCAATATAAGAAATATACGTATCCATTAATTTTAAAAACTCTCTGGCGGTCTAATTAAATTTGCAATTAATTGATGCTGTCCTCATGCCTACGGGGAATGTGTTCTTCAGATGAAATGAAAAAAAATGTTCTACTAAACTTAATAGATATCACAGTTACTGTATCATTTTTTTATAATAGTTGGCATTCCCTTCTTTAGCAACAAAAATACTAAACTCACGATGTGCATAAAAATATCTTACCCAGAAACAACTCCGCCGCCGGTACCGATGTGGTCGCAGAACTTCTCCTCGATGTGTTGGAACATGAAGGGATGGTTGCAGAGCTTTCGCAGTTGTACGATTGTGTTCATCAGCGCTTTGGCGCCCCCCTTACCCTTGTTGCCTTTCTCTGATCCATCGGTTAGAAGGACTCCCTTAGACTGCATGTGTCTGTAAAAAAAAAAAAATCAGGAAGTTAGAAGCCTGGTTTAATCAAAAAATTTAAAAGTATATATAAAAGTATTTATTCAAATAATAAGTAATTTAAAAGTATTTTGTATGCATAATCACTTATTATTCTCCAAACGGTATTTCTATTGAAAGGTTGCCAGATATTTAAAGCTGGATTAAATCGCTGAACACTTACTTGTACAATACTCGCTGCAGGCCGCTCATGTCACACTTGATGATGTACTCCACCTTGTCAGGTAGTTGGCTCTCCACCTCCTTCTTAAGCCTACGCAACAAGAACGGACGCAGCACTTTGTGCAGACGCCGGATGATAAGGATCGTTTCTTCCTCGTTTAACTCCACCTGGAAACATTATAGCAACTTTTCGCGAATAGCTCGATTTCCGAAGATTACATCAATACTTAATGCGGCGTGTGAAGCGAGGAGCGTTATATTACAATGAGGAAAAGTTTGGACGTACTCTTAATCTTAGGAACTGCTAAGCCAACTCCGAAAATTATTTCGGAGTTTAGTATTAGTTATTAGTGTTCTGTGGTCATATATTTAAAACTTATGTTTCCGGCAGTAACACCGGTACCAAGAGCTAAGCAAAATATAAATAAAAATACGTACCTTTTCGCCGGTAGTAGCGAAGGGCGCGTTAAACCACTGCTCGAAAGTGGAACAACTTTTGAAGATGGACGGCAGCAGGAAGTTGAGCAGCGCCCACAGCTCGGGCAGCTTGTTCTGCAGCGGCGTGCCCGTCAGCAGCAGCCGGTGCGGCGCGATGTAGTGCGTGTTCAGCACCTGCGTCAGCTTGCAGTGGTGGTTCTTCATGCGGTGACCTTCGTCGATTATCATGTACTTCCATTGTACCTGAGGGATTGTGATTACGATTTTCACGTTTGGATAAAAAGAAATTGGTATTTATTGTGATTACTTTTTTACATGCTGGTTAATCATTTTCAAATCGTATATTTATGAGTGTAATAACATTTTGAATTAAACTCATAGAACATATTGAATTAGAAGCAATACAGCATTCGGAGACAGGCAATCAACTTTTAATATCTAATTATGGGTAGTTTATAATTTACATGTGACACAATTATGGCCAATCTAACGGTTGTGGCAGAATCATTTTGGCCGTCTCTGGCTGCCCTCAACCTTGCATCACATTTCTTTAGAACTAACCTTAGCCAGTACAGCCTTGTCCTTGATGACGTATTCATAGGTGGTGAGGAGCACATTAAACTTGGTGGATCTCATCTGTGTCTGCACGAGGCGACGCGACTGTGGGGAGCCCTTGTATGACACCACTGTTACTGTTGGCGCCCACTTCTCGAACTCGAGCACCCAGTTGGAAAGTGTACTGAAATATTTGTTCTATGTAGTTATACAATTTATTCAAAACTAGCTGTACCCTGCCCCGCTTCGCTGTGGCACAAAAAACGGTTTAAAAAATAAAATAAAAAAAAAGTAGATAAAAACAATCCTCGATGCGGATTATATATCATGCTAAAATTTCAGCTCAATCAGTGCAGTACTTAAAGCATACAAAAACCAACATAACATTTATACATATATATAGATATGCGTTATCTTTACTTAAAACTTCCATACGTGAGGTCTGAATAGAATTAGATAAGAGCTATTAGGCAGTCGAATGGTCGCCGGCGGCCGCGTCGGTCTAACGGCGACTTTGAGCTCCGATGCCTTACGACTTTGGCATCCTTTGACGCGTGTCTGTGTACGAACCTCTATGGATTTGTAGTACGATGGTCGCCTGGATTTCAAAGTCGTAAGGCATCGGAGATTTGCGTCGCCTTATGTACGAAGAGGCTGACGGTCGACGGCTACAGACAGACGACAGACTACGGAACCCATCACTTTGTGCGTGCCGACACGCACTTGGCAGGCTTTCTGTCTAAATATTGCTGATTTTTTATGCACCCTAACAAAAAATATATTTACCTGAGTGGCACAATAATAAGGAACGGTCCATTGACTTTCTTCTTCTCCATTAGGTAGGTGACCAGCGCGATAGTCTGGATAGTCTTACCCAATCCCATCTCGTCTGCTAGGATGCCATTCAAATTGTTATTAAACAGAGATACCAGCCATTCAAGACCCTAAAACATAAATTATAACATTTATGGAAATGCAAATATAAGCTTGTTATTGTAATGGGTAATAGGTTGATGGAAGTTTTACCTTGATTTGATACTCCTTCAGTTTTCCATTGACCAGAATGTTGGCTTGTTCAGTGACTGACTCGTGTACAGTGTGGGCAATGCTGAAAAAACAAAATTTAATTACACCAAATTCTCTCACAACAGTTTATGAAAGGCCATTGCAAAGTCTTCAAAAAAGACTCGGCCCAGAACCCAACAAAGAACTATATAACTAATGAACTATATATCAGTAAAAAGGAAAACAATTATAGAATTTATTTATTTCATGGAGGACTTACAGCTAACAAAATCATAACAAAAAAAAGGGGTAATAGTCACCAGACAGCCATTTAATAATATAATTAGTATTCCAATATCGTATCTATTATGCACTGGCGTTTTTAAAACTAGCTTATTAAAAAGAAATGTGATTTGTATGGCTCCTGTAATCTTTAATAAAATACCTGACCAAATTAAAAACTTACCATTACAAAAATTTAAAAAACTTTTAACGGAATTACTTGTAGACAAATGTTACTATTCTGTGCAGGATTTCTTAAATGACAGTTTTTCGTGACATCATTATATTAATTGTATTACATTTGCATGCTAATGTTATGGCAGAATGTACATGGATCCTATTTATAATTCAACATCTTATTTTTATGTACCTACATTCTAAGCAAATAAAGACCTATTCTATTCTATTCTATTCCATAAGAAGTACACCGAAAAAAAGGAAATGATTGTATAGATTGGACTCAATCCTTCTAACTTTAACATTAACATAAAATAAATTTTAAAATGATTTATTAAATTAATGTTTTTTTGCACATTATTCTCTAATTATATGTTTTATGTTATAAATTATCTTAAATATTAAAATTCTGTTGGACACAACATGAATAGGGCCGATTCTTGTCATTCCCCTTTTGTTTAATGGCAGCATAACAGGTAACAGAAATATAAAATAACTCTGTGCAAGTGAATTACTACTTTACTTTCGTAAATATATGCCTTATTCGTAGACCATACCTGTAGTAGGTCTGTTCTTCTGTCTTGTACTCGTCGTCCTCGACCTTGGCCTTCTTGATCATTTCTCGCGCCTTCTCCTCATCAGTCTTCTCTTTATCAGTCCTCTCGTCTCTGTGGCCTCGTCTTTTCTCTGTATACGTAATAATTAACATTTTTAATTTGTGTTAAAAATTATAAATAACAAAATTTATTAGAAAAAAGAAAAATATTGACCTTTCTTACCATCGTCATCTTGGCTGTCATCTCCCGAGTCTTCAGAATCAGACAGCACCTCCCAGCCGGGGTGCGTCTCCATCCAGTCCTTCAGTTGCGACAGTAGTGGCGCTTCTTCACCTCTTAATATCTACGTAATAATTTGTATTTGGTATTTTTTAAGCTTGGTGGTAGATTTTAGACAAACACCTTGACACGAGTTTTTTTTTTATTTTAGAAAGATTACTGTATTAGAAAAATGCCATATAAGTGACGTTACGTACCTCGCCCGTCTTGGGATCCATGACGTTAACGCGCGAGTCAGACGTCTGCGAGCTGTCGTCCATAGCATCGATCTCGCCACCCTCCAGCAGCTTCTTCTTTCTGGACTTCTGCATTTGCATAATAAACTATTTCAATTTAACTTATAAACATTCTTTTGCATCCAGTCCGACGGCCCGACCTAACCTAACATGGAGGAAACATTCACAAAATTTATTGAAGCCACTCTGCAATTGTTCCCATATTTCTGTCACCACTGGACTTGAGCAACACCAGAAATTATGATGACATCCACAATTAAAATGCCAATTTAGATTCTAAATGATAATCTGTTTTATATTATTGCTTTTAGGTTTTCAAGATAGGAAGAGAATTGCAGAGAGGCCTTCATCTACAGTATGTTCTAAAACCAACCCTTTTCCTGCGCTCCTCCTCCTGTTGTTTCTTGCGCTGCTCCTGCTTGTGCTGCTTCACCATCTCCGTGAGGCTAGCGATGTACTCGTCGGTCTGCGACAGAAGGAACGCCAAACGCTTGTCTTTCTTTTGATCGATGAGTTTACGGTAACCTTCTTCATCCTCAGCCATCAAACTAGAAATTATGAACATTTTATTAAGATGTCTAGGTTCATTTTATTTGAAATTTAAGTGTAAACAGACATTTACTTGTCTAAAATAACTGTCAAAGTCAAAACGATATTTCACGTTGATATAAGGGTCGTTTTGCAGACACCGTATTTATTTTTTGTTGACCTTACCGTCTCATACGCTCTTTCTCGATGCGTTCCTGTTCCTTCTTTTGTTCTCGCTCGGCGTTGGCGTGGTGGTTCATGATGGCTTTGTTCATGCGGGACAGTTTAGCGATGTTGTTACGGTGGTACTCCTTGAAATCCTTGGCTGAAATATAGCAGCATTTTAGTATCACAGTAATATTACAAATGTGAAAATTCGTATGTGATCCAGTCCAGACGCGAAGTTGGAGGAATTTCGTACTTTAACCTATCATTACCAGTCTCTGTCACTCCCGCGTAAATATAATGAGTCTCGCTCGCACACGCGTCTCTGTGCGAGCGAGACTCGTGCTTCGCGTCCGGACTTTAGACGAAGGTTTTTCCTTTTATTAAGTCACAAGTGTTTATAATAACTAAGAGGTGTCTACTCTCTACCGTTGCAATGCAATTGTTAATTGTTTTACGTTTGCTTAATGCTTCTCACGTACCTGATGAACCGTCGTTTATATTATTGTTTTTAATTCTCATTTGGTTATCTATACACGGTTAAATTTTGATCGTTTTAATCCCTTGGACCGGTGGTTTAACTAACAAAATACTACTCATTACAAGCTTTTACTGCGATGTAACATAAAAAATAAATAAATTGGCAAATGATAAGATTATACTCGCAAAATGTATGAAACCAATAGTTGCGCCACGCGTATCGGGCAGTGTAGGTACCTACACGGCCCGATCAAGCATAAGGTTATTGACTCGCTCAGCTGATGTTTGCGTAGGTAAACAAATTGATTCCAAATTTTCCTTCATACTTTTACGGGCTTAGGACCGACCTAACTGTTTTGTGCATAAGACATACCAGCGGTAGGTAGGCCTGCTAGTTATACCGTATTTAAAAATGTGTAATCAAATTATGTACAATGATTTAAAAAGAATCAAAATTATTTACAACGATTTAGAAAGAGCTATGCTAATAACGGTTGGTACCTAGGTAGTTAAATTTCACGATAACGTAATAATTGTTCAAAATGCAAACCATTCCTTTCGATACACAGTCTTGCACGTTTAATGAGATTGTCTTTTAATTTTACTAATGTGTCCCTGTCACTTTTTATCACATCGAAGGCGTCCACTATCGCACTTTTCATTTGTTCAAGAGTTTGATGCTTGTTTTTGTACACTAAACGTTTTACTTCACTCCACAAATAAAAATCCAGCGGGGTAAGGTCCGGACTCCTTGCTGGCCAAGCAACTGGACCACCCCATTTGGTTCACTGTAAAGGCGTCGAGCCGCCTGCGCATCAAAACCCGCGTTTGCGTAAAACTGCACCATAGCAACGAACTCAAGGTTGGAATACGCGTAATTCCGAGACGTCATTATTCGCGAGATGACACAGTGCACTTCGATAACGTCTTAGAGAAACTGACCCGGGGAAACTCCCATGACGCACAGTGGTCCGGATTTACAAAAAGGTGGACATAGAATCGAAAATGCATATTTAACTTAACAAAAAATTGTTTCGTATAGGAAATTTAACGCTGATTAATACTTATTACTACAACTTTTCAAAAAAACTGCTCCTTCACGTCAAAAAAAAATATTGAAAATAAGAATGTATGGGAGAAAATCTATTTTTTTTTTTCTCCGTTCAGTATCAAAGTATAGCAAGCAAACCTTATATTCTGGTAAACACTTATTGTCCTTAACACGACGACATATAAATTGTTTGCGTATCCCTGCGGCCTTGACGCCTACGATGCTTCAAAGTTTAAAATTTTAATTGCGATTTTTTTCTAATTATTATCGAGTTTTTCAATTATGCTGAATTTAAAATATCATTTTTTAATTATATAAGAATTAAAACATACGCATTCAAGCATTTGGCAAGTATTTGTTTAATTTATTTTAATAAAAAATAGCAATAAAAGACACGTGCTGATTCGTTGTCTATTTGTAACTGACTGAAACGACTCCTGTGATAAAGGAATCATTTACCCCCACCACCGGAGATCTCGACGACGCTGATTGGCTGTTTAAGAAGTGGGGTACTAATTCTGTCAGTCACTACTTGCGCGCGTGTGTTTGTTATTTATATCGGTGCATGAAACAATTAAAGGCACTTGAAGACACAGGCCATCGTCACCGGACACGCGCCCCTCCCACCACCTCTGCAGTTACAAGGGGCCGACGTCGCGTGGTCGCCCCGGGTCAAATATCTCGGGGTCACCATCGACCGTCGCCTCACCATGGGCACGCACGTCCGCCAGGTCATCGGGCGGGTCAGAGCCGCCCGCGCCCAGCTGCGCCCAGTGCTCTCATCCCGACTCCCGGTGCGAGTCAAGTTGGGCGTGTTTAAACTATATATACGCTCAATTTTGACGTACGCCGCACCCGCTTGGTTCGCCCTCACGTGCGAGGGGAACCGCAAGCTGCTCCGTGCGCAGCAGCACCTAACGCTGCGCACCATCCTCGGGGCACCCTTCGTCGTGAGGAACGACGTAATCCAGCGCGACCTCGGGATTGAGAGCCTGGACGATTTTATAAGGCGCCTAGCGACGGGAATGTTCGCGCGTGCCGACGCCTCAGCTTGGCCCCACGTCAAGCACTTGGCGCCACTGCACGCGCGCCCCCCAGACGCGAGGCGCCTTCCCCGTGACCTCCTGGCGGACTGCAACCCCGCCCCCCCCCCCGGATTGACTCTTGAGTAAGTTGCTGACCAACACGTAACTTACTCAAACAATAGACTTCACATCACATGCACGCCCGCTGTGCGGCGAATGCTAAGTTAATATAGGTTCGTCGTACAGTCCCACACACTCACTTTCTCCACAGGCGCTAAACACTAACGCCTGATCTCACAGCGTAAGCTGTGACTCCAGCAGACACTGGACGGTGTTACACAACACAATACCGCCCACACACTCACCTCTGCCCCTTGCCCGGGTCGCTACTGGCTAGCTCTGGAACACGGGTCGGGCGGGGGCCACACACTTGTTGTAGGGGCGCCCCAAGGCCCCCATGTCGCAGGTCGCCTTCTGCTGAGCCTCCCCCAGGTCACTGGGGGTCTCACTCGGCGGGGGCGGACCGCCGGGGGGTCGCGAAGAAGCGGGAAAGGTTCGTTCGTTGTTAGTACCGCGGCGCGCCTACACATTACAAAATAGCAACCACACACCAGAACCATATCTTTTGCCTACAAAAACAGGCCACGGTCGTACCAACCCAGCGACCGGCCCATCGCTATGGGCCGCGGTAAGCATCCGCGGGAAGGGGGCGAAGCCCCGGGACCGCTTGCCGCATCCCCCTGCGGGGGTGTAGCGACTTCCATCGTCGTTAAAGGCACTTGTTACTCAACCCTTGAGGAAGCAACATATCTAATTATCCGTGCTGTGTGAAAGTTTAATGAGTTTCGTTATGGCTGCATTTGTAACAAACTTGGACATCTTTATGTTCCTCCGTGTTGAAGGAGACATGAAAAATTGGGCAAGACTCTATGAAGCTATTATTCAACATATCCCAATTGAGACATGTTCAGAAGATTTAGAAATAATCAAGACCTTTTTGAAGAACTACATCAGTAATATCAGTCGTAGATGGGCAAGTGCTTCTAGAAATCAAAAAACTTTCATGAATAGACATGCTGCGTGGTTACAATCAAATATTAGTTGGCCAAATTGCACTACTGTTAATTTATCCGAGATTTTTCAAGCCCAAGATGAAGTTATCGAAAACATATCGTCAGAAAATACTTCAGTTGACATCGATACTACAGCAGCTGTGATTCCGTCGACATCTAGTACAACGACTGTGGGCACATCTACCGAAGTTCAGATTAGGAAGCCTTTTGTTGACCTCAGCAACAAACAGAAGAAAAGACGTTCAGAGTCTCTTTTGGACTATTCGCCGGAAGAACTTACTTTTGCATTAGTCGAAAGACTTAGGATCGACAAGAAGAATGACTTAGCTTATGTTATAGACCATGTAACGAAGAACCCTGATAGTGTTGCTATCGTTCAAGCCACATTGTTTAAGAAAAATAGGAAAAAAACTTTTGATGAAGATCATGCTCTTGGTCTTTATACATCACTGAACCTGTCAAAATGGAAATACTTGTGTTTAAGGAAAGCGCTGTTAGATTGTGAAGTTCCAGTGTTACCATCGTATCACAAACTCCTTGAAGCTAAAAAGAGATGCTATCCACATGATTTAGAAATTACTGAGAGAGGAGCCAGAGTGAAGCTTCAAGCCCTATTGGATCTAACAGTCCAGAAGATTCTTCAAATTACCGGTACCCACATTGATTCGTCAACTGAAGGATTGAAGTTAATTAGTAAATGGGGTTTCGATGGAGCTTCTTCACAAAGTACCTACAAGCAAAGGAGTGAAGATGTAAACTTCAGTGATTCATCGGTTTTCATGTCAAGTCTTGTCCCTCTTAAATTAGTTTCTAATAATAGCACCATATGGGAAAACCCAACACCTTCTTCAACACATTATTGCAGACCCATTAAGTTCGAGTTTTGTAAAGAGACCGCAGAATACATCAAGCAAGAAGAAGCTGCATTGAAGGAAGAAATAAAAAACATCGATTCTACAAAATGGGCAGGGCTAGAGATTAGTCACGAGCTTCATATGACAATGATCGACGGAAAAGTGGCCACTATTATAACGGATACTTCATCTGCATCTGCCTGCAATATTTGCCTTGCTAAGCCGACTGAGATGAACAAGCTGTCAGAAGTATTTTCAAGACCTGTTCGAGAAGATGTTTATAAATATGGTCTTTCTACTCTTCATATGTGGATTCGTTGTATGGAGTGTATTCTACACATATCTTACAACATGGACTTTGAGATGTGGACTGCACGAGGTGCTAACAAGCAACTAAAAGCTGCGAAGAAACATTCGACACAAGAAGAATTCAAACAGCAAATGGGAATACTTGTGGATTTTGTGAAGCAAGGCTTTGGAACCACAAACGACGGAAACACAGCCAGAAGGTTTTTTAGAGATTATGAGAAATCTGCCGAAATAACCAATGTTGACAAAGACCTGCTGAAGCATTTTGCGGTTATTCTTCAAACGATTTCATCAGGATGTGCCATAGATATTGGAAAATTCAGGACTTATTGCAGAGAAACAGCTGAGATCTTTGCTGATCTATACCCATGGTTTTATATGCCCGCAAGTGTGCACAAGCTACTCATACACGGTGCAGACATTTGTCATCACTTTGGCCTCCTACCAATTGGCATTCTTTCCGAAGAAGCGGGAGAAGCAAGAAATAAAGAATTTAGAAGAGTTCGTGAATCTCACACAAGAAAATTTAACAGGATAAAGACCAACGAGGACTTGCTCCATAATTTTTTAATTAGTTCAGACCCATATTTATCCCATATTCGACCAAAATACAGCAATTCAAAGCAATTCGATTTTTTTTCAGATGTTAAAGAGCTTTTGTTGTTGCCTGAGGTAGTAACAGAAGAAACCAAAAATATGGATCTACAGGAGTTGCAGTCTGAACATGATCCGTTAATGTAAACGTGACAGATTTAGTGATGTTGTTATGTTAGAATTGAGTTTGTTAGTGGTAGTAGTTAAGTTGTGGTCGTTTGCGGACTACTTAAAATAGTCGTTTTCATGACTTCAGAAAAAGCCCTTTTCAGGGCTAAATCTATTTTTACAAGCTTTTATTTAACTTGCAATGTTTGTATGTTTGTTTAGATCAAATCTTGCAAGTCAAATTAGAATCACTTCTAATTATTAATTGTTTCTTTTAATATGAGTCACGCTAGTGGTATAACACACAACAATATCATGATTTATCAATAGGAAATATCAACAGATGACAGAATAATCAACAGAAGATTATTTAAAAAAAATAAGCAAAATGCTTATTTTATCATAATATCACGCTTTATATTCCCCGAGCGGTTTGGCAAAGGTGTATACTACAGTATAGTACACTGTAATTTCGCCAGTTATATTTAAGTCCAAAGTGATAGGGGGCGAGTCTAAAACAAGGATGGGGCGCGCGGGGGGCTTGTTTTATTAAATTGATATTTTGGATTAATTTTAATAGAAAAACTCGTTAATAATATTAAGATAATTCAACATTAAAATTTTAAACTTTAAAGCATCGTAGGCGCCAAGGCCGCAGGGATACGCAAGCAATTTATATGTCGTCGTGTTAAGGACAATAAGTGTTTACCAGAATATAAGGTTTGCTTGCTATACTTTGATACTGAACGGAGAAAAAAAATAAAATAGATTTTCTCCCATACATTTTTATTTTCAATATTTTTTTTTGACGTGAAGGAGCAGTTTTTTTGAAAAGTTGTAGTAATAAGTATTAATCAGCGTTATATTTCCTATACGAAACAATTTTTTGTTAAGTTAAATATGC
Organism: Agrotis puta; assembly: GCA_943136025.2. NCBI lineage: Eukaryota > Metazoa > Arthropoda > Insecta > Lepidoptera > Noctuidae > Agrotis > Agrotis puta. The sequence goes on along the minus strand of OW964169.2, from coordinate 13,897,116 downwards.
ATTTTCGATCCTATGTCCACCTTTTTTAAAATCCGGACCACTGTGTGACGTGTCACTATCGCGCGGGGTGCGCGGGGTGAGAGGGGCGCGGGGTGCGCGGGGTGAGAGGGGCGCGCGCGCCGTGTTTCTTGCCAAAAACCCTGTTTGATTGGCAAGGTATACGGCGCGCGAGCCCGGGGGCGGGACTTGGTCTAGGATTGGCTATTTTTTGCGAGTCCACGTTGACCAGCGACCGCGTCAATGTTGTTACTGATAAGAATGCTGCCTACTAACGGTTCGCATTATTTATTCACTCATGCGAGAATTGATTCGAGTTATTAAAAAAAAAGTACATTATTTTTTAATTTTATCTTTACAAATCGATAGTGTTTCATGGACCAGTTCGACCTTCCAAGGGATTAAAACGATCAAAATGTAACCGTGTATATATAAAAGGAGAACTGACTGACTGACATATCAACGTACAGCCGAAACTACTGGGGCTAGGAATTGGAAATTTTGCACACGGCTTCCTATTATAATGTAGGGGAGCACTAAGAAGGGGTTTTTGGAAATTTTACCTTTAAGGGGGTGAAAAGGGGGAATTAGGAAAGTACGTAAACCACGCGGACGAAGTCGCGGGCAAAGTGCTAGTAAAGCCATATTATGTCACGAGCTTTATACGCACAAAGGTGAGATGTGGGTGAAGTGTACCATACAACATTTTTTTTTACACTGTAATATCATCAAATGAGTTCTCCCGCCAAGGGTGGAGCGGAACGGACTGTCAGACTCGTACTCAATAGCCCTTTACGTTCCGGGGTCACGGTTACACGTTTAGACAGTACCGCGACCCCGGCAGGCGCCATACAACGCTAACACTTCGCAGGAAGGGGAAGTAAATAAAGCGACTGACCGTGCTGCAGCACAGTTTGCAGGAACTCCTGGTGTTTTTGGCGCCGCTTCCTCTCGGCTTCTAGTTTCTGTTGCTTCTCCAACTTCTCAGTAGCGCGCGCCTCTCGCAGACCCTGGCGCTTGGTGCGCTTGTACGCCTTGATGTTCACCGCCGTCTCCAGAGTCGTGTCGCGACGGACTTGACCCAGGATCTAGTAGTATACACGTAATGATCAAAATCAAATAATTATGATATCTCGCATGAATAACTTAAACCCTAGCAGATGCCAAGGGCAACAAATAACTTAGTTTTTTTTTCTATTATTAGTGTGGTGATGCAACCACCCTCATATTGTTAATTAAGTCACCTCAGGGGATGTCAAAGGCATGGGGCCTTTGACATGACTGATTTCTATGTTGACTATCCAGGTATCCTCACGATGTGTTCCTTCAACAGGTTAATAAATTGATAATCAGACAATAATATCTCTTCGATTCTTCTCTAATTGCTAATAAAATGCCGCATAAACTTCACACAGTATCAAATGGCCTATGTATTTGTTACTGATCCTAATTTCCATGACTTTTCTGTATGTGCTGGTAAGTGCCTGTTATAGGCTCCATGTGACACACGTCTTATACAATAGTTGTCCATTTGTTATATGAATGAAAATACCTCAGAACGTAATTGTTTTTGGAAGTTAAGGACTCGAAGAGCCCGGAGCTCGATCTGTGCTTGCAGGCGAAGGTCATCGGGCATATTGGCCGGCAAACTGGAAAGCATCTCTATGCGATGGGCGATGCGCGCTGCTATTCTATTGTTATGAAAAAAAAAAGCATTTCAATAATTAGTGTTATAAATAATATAAGAGTGCACATTTTGCTAACATTCAGGGGGGCTGTGATCCGACCCCACATGTAGAATAGTGGTATTGAAAGAATTGAGCAAGCTACCTCCCCTGTAAGTTTGTATAGACCGAAAGCGTACATATTGTGTAAACTAACTGGTTGGCCAAGCTCTGCTCGGGTATAAATAGAAAAGACAATCCACAAAAAATCATACTCTATAAAAAAATACTTAACGAAAACAAACAAAAAAGCCTGTTCATTGCTGGGAAACAAAATCGCGGTCATCGGTGGTAAAAGGCCAACCGCTTATTAGCTATAAGCGAAAACCATGGTGAAATTATAAAATATATTGTGAGGGCAAAACTATTTGCAGAAGGTGGTACGGAAAAACATTAGCTTGTAGCTCGAACTCAATAACCTATTCCGGCACGCAACATATACGTATTCTTTAATACGAACAGAAAGGAGTTCAAACTCAAAAGAATAAAAGTTTTAGGAAATCACTTACCTATTCTCCCTTTCATTCAAGATCTGAAGAGGATCAATGCCTACTGGTTTAGGCATGCTGGTAATGCGATTCTGTTTCGCTCCTGGTATTGTTACGCCAGGCTGAGGAAAATTTAAACAAGTCATTGTAGTGTTCTATCAGTTAAAATTTACTGGTTTGAGTTTGGGAAACCTGTCTTGGGCTGGATCTCTCACCGGTCATTTAGGATGCATTCAGATCAGATACTTTTGTGAGAGTAAAGGAATAGACTGTGCAATGTCTTTGCGTATACACGTGTACTTTATTACGCGCAATAACCGAAATGCGGATAAAAATATTAGGTATATTATTTACTTTTTGCAAAAAAAAAATACAATTCTCTTACCTGATGTTGCTGCTGCGAACCTGGAGCTTGCGGACGCAGCGGTGCGGGACCACGCATTTGCGGCCCGCCGCTCATTGGCTGCAAGTGACGGTTTTCAATATTTAGTTATTCTGTCGGCACCTGGCCCAGCGCCGACGGTTAGCGAAAAGTGACTAAGGGCCTGTGTTCACTAACGGCACGGCGCGGCGCTTCGGCTAACTCAATCTGTGGCTAATTAAATGACCCTGCCACAGATCGCTGTATACTGTGCGATCTAATGCGCACACGCTCAACTTGGGCGCTATCTCCATCAAACATAAATATATTATTATTTTCGTATTACAATAAAATAATTCCAGCGGTACATTGAAATAAAATCCACAAAAATCTTGCCACGCTGTTCGTGCCCGTCAGTGACCTAACAAAAAAAGAGGGAGGTCCAAAAGTTCGTGGAATGGAGGGATTAGAGTGGGGATGGTACGATTTTTTTACCTGTCGGTACTTGGTGACTCAATCACTCAACTATAAATACTAAGCTTTAAATTAGCCCCTAATTAATCGGTGGAGGGGGTTCGCATCGGCGTCGGGAGGACGATGAAGTACCTGGGACTCGTCCTCGACAGCCGGTGGAACTTCAGGGAGCATTTCCTGCATTTGGCCCCAAGGCTGAACCGGGCAGCAGCCGCTCTCAAGCGGCTCCTGCCCAATCTCGGCGGGCCAAATGCCTCCTGCCGGAGGCTGTACGCCGGTGTCGTGCGGTCCATGGCCCTCTACGGGGCCCCCGTGTGGGCCCTAAGCATCCGGACGCGACCAGTCAAGCTGGTCGCATGCCAGAGGGTCATGGCTATCCGGATGATTCGGGGATACCGCACGATCGCCGGCGAATCAGCCAACCTCCTAGCAGGATTGCTGCCATGGGATCTGGAGGCGACTGCCCTCCAGCGCGTCTATGAATGGCGCGTGGAGGCGCAGCGTCGGGGCGAATCCCCGCTGCCTCGACAAGTCGAGGCGCGGCGGGAAGAGCTCCGGCGTGATCTCAGGGCAGTATGGAGGGAGCGACTGTCGCAACCGAGGTCCGGGCACGCCGCAATCGCGGCGGTAAGACCCCTCTTTGAGGAGTGGCTGGATAGGCGTCACGGCGTCCTTACCTACCGCATGACGCAGGTCCTCACCGGACACGGAAGTTTCGGGAGGTTCCTGTGTCTGATAGGGAGGGAAGAAACGCCTGGGTGTCACCACTGCGAGGATCGTCCGGAGGACACGGTGGAGCATACGGTGCAGGACTGCCCCGCTTGGGCAGAGCACCGCCGTGTCCTCACGACGGCGATAGGCGGAGACCTCTCGCGCCCGGCATTGGTCGAGGCCATGCTGCGGGGCGAGACGGAGTGGGAAGCGGTCGCCTCCTTCTGCGAAGCAGTCATGCTCGTGAAGGAGGAGGCGGGCCGCCTGAGGGAGAGGACAGCGTCCTCCCTCCACCCCAGCCGCAGTGGTAGACGCCCACGGCGTCGGACGTCGCAGGACGATCTCCGGCCACCGTAGGCGCGGGCATGCGGGCAGCGAGTAATGGGCGACTCGCTGTCCGACCATGGACCATGCCCGGGTCGACGGCGCGTTGTGTTCCACGCGCGCCTCAAAGAGTGTCAGCATAGTGACGGGGCCTGTAGAGGGCCAAAGCCTGCTGGGGTCGCGGGTCCAAGGGATTACCGTGACCTCAGTACGTAAAGGGCTAGTGAAGGACACCGTGGATTTTAGTCAGTACAAGTCTGACAGTCCCTCCCGCCCTGCCCTGGGTGGGAGGACTCATTTGATGATTTTACCACGATAAAAAAAAAAAAAAAAAAAAAAAAAAAAAAAAAAAAAAAAAAAAAAGCCCCTAATTAATGATATCATTGTGATCCAACCTGTCCCTTGCAGTTCTCCCTCAATGACGCTCTAAGCCGAAGTCCGAACCCCACATGGGGTGCCCTTAGCGTGTGGTCACTTAGTTGTAGTTTTTAAATTAAAATTACTGTAAGGCATCCACAGAAAAGACCGGTTAAGCAGCCCACAACCTCTTGTAAGTTGACCTGCGAGATGCCATAAATGACGATACGAGACGTCAAAAAAAAATGATGGGCTCATTATGCTTTGATATTTTGCTCTATACTTAAACAAGTAAATTGGAAAGAGAACAGTGACTATGGAGTAAATTGATTTTCATTCCATGATAAAGTTCCTTCCCAAGCAACGAAAAATGCTCAGATAATTAAGAATGAGATGCCAGCTCATTATGGGGACTCTTGCCCTAGAAAATCAATGATTTACAAGTGTCATAGTATTTTTGACCAAAGCAGACACTCGATTGACGCTCTTGTCGGCCGATTGAGGCAACATCGTCAAACATTGCCGAAAATAAAGAAAAGATGACCAGAATTTCGTCTACTGCTATAACAAGAGTCGCGCAGTTACAGCAGAAGTTAGAGGTGTTACAATCGGCCTGAAAACCGATGGCTAGAGTTTTTTTGGGATTCAGGAGCATTTTGTTGATCGATTATCAATATCTCGAGGAAATACAACGCTATACTAATACAAAAAAAAAAGAAAGAAGAAGGGGAAAGTGGTCTGGAGATTTTCTCATTTGCAAAGTACGCACTCATTCACAACATTCATGTTTCGATGGCTACCTTACACAAGTAAAAGACTCCTAACCACCCACCCCACAGTCTAGACTTGACCCCTTGTGATTATTATTTGTATTCAAAAGTGAAAAAGATATTCCTGATGGCGAAGATGTAAAATCAACAAATAAAGGTATCAAAAAATTATTTTAAAAATCTTTACAAGTGTGGTAAGGTTAAAGGAGAATCTGTTGAAAAGGAAAAATAATTTTGATGTATTTTGACTTTTCTTTTCATTCCTCGAACTTGGACCTCCCCTCGTAGAAGTGAGTATAAAAAGTAATCGAAGCTTACCGGATTCACTAACGGTGGAGTCAGTTGCGTCGGAGGTGCCATCTGGCCAGTCATGGGAAGCGGGGTAGGGGGAGCCCCTCCTCCGCCGCGCGCCGCATCTCCGGCTGCGCCGCCTGGGCCCGCCTTGCCGCCCGTGGCGCCCGGGCCGGCCGCGCCGCCCGCCGCGCCCTGCCCGTCGCCGTAGGGCGGCTGTGCGGGCGGCGTGGGGCACTCTGGCGGCGCCTCGCCGGTCCGCTTGCCGGAGGCCATCATAGCTATCTGCTGCGATAGCGGTTGGTTCCGCGCAAGACTCCGGTAGGCATTTATTTGGGCCCTGATTATATTACAACATTTTTTGTTATTGATTAAGATCGCATAGAGGAGCTAGATTATGAATGCCACGGTAGGTACTTACTTGAGCTGGCAGAGCTGATTATTGCTGAACAACCCTTTGCCGGGGTCCTGGGGGTTCGAGCGCGCCCTCAGAGCTAACAACTGCGAAAATCTCGGGTCCTCTTGTAGTCCCTTCTCTTCCATAGAGTCAATAGTTCGCTGAATAGCGTGTAAGTTATCCGGGCCGGGCGTTGGCAGGGAACCCTGCATCGGCGACGACGCGGGTGGAGCGCCGTTAGACGACGACGTGGTGGGCGGCGCCTGCCCGTGCGGCGGCGTCTGTGCGGCCGGCGGGTGAGGAGGCGCGCCGCCCGGGCCTGAGGCCGGACCGCCGGCCGGGGACGCCGCGGGCCCCCCGGCCGCGCCCGCCGGAGGCGCGTGTCCGTAGCCGGGCGAGGCGGCGTGCGGCGGCGGGCCCTGTCCGGGCATCATGGCGTGATGTGGTGCCATGTGGCCTGGCGCGGCGGGTGGCATGCCCTGTGGGTGCACGCCGTGCGACGGCGGGCCTGCTAGCGGCAGCGGAACGCCCGGCGCGCCTTGCGGCCCGTTGCCCGGCGGCGGTCCCCCGCCCATTGGCATAGGAGCCTGTGATGGTTAATTATTTAAATATAAAGCGGCGAAGATTATTAAGGTAATTCGGGTTCCATTACTTAGTGCTGACTTTTATTACTTCTCATTTTCCTCCAGGATGGTAATTCTAATGTTTTTTCGTTATTTTATGTTTCATTTATTTGTGCCATGGCCTAACTGAATAAGATGCTTTACACAAATAGCACATAATATTATGTCGGAATTTTTCATAATTTATTTTTGCATGCTAGTATCTCAAATTACATGCAATCCTTTTGATAACTACACAATATATGAAGTGACAGCATTTAATCATCGAGAACGTTCTCTCTTATATTTTCTTTATGTAAGAAATGAAATGATAGTTTTTCTTAATGGGATTACTAATGAAGCTGCTGTCCCTATGGATGTTATAGTTGATGGGTGTTGCACTAAATTTTTTGAAGAAAAATTACAAGATAATGATATAGAATATGAAATAGTAGCAAATCATAACTTGTAAGTTTGCAAATTTTAAACCCATCTAAAAAGCATTTAATTAATCAAATCTAATTTCACGTGCTTATTATTTAAATGCCAACAAAACTATGAGATCCACCTCCTAAAGACGGTCGCCCCATACAGGGTCTTTCTTTTAAATTGGCCAACAGGGGGGAATCCGCATCCACGACGGTCAGTTCACACCGAAATGCGACGATACTGCAAATGTGTATCTTTTCATGTAGTGAATAAAGTTCGATTTTGAGTCGCTATTAAAACGCAGCGCGGCGCCGCGCTGCCTTGCGAAAGGTGTATCTTTTCCGGTAGTAAATAGAGTTAGATTTTGAATAGATACGGAAAAACGGATCTCAGAAACGTTTCTTTTTTTATGTTAATAAATTTGCCATATTCATTTTTTTGTTCCCCTCACTAACTTTATTAATTTCAAGAAGAATTGTAGAAAATGGAGCAGGAACAGGATGAACAGTATATCCCCCACTTTCATCTAATATCGCACATGGAGGAAGATCTGTAGGTGTGAGTTGTCCACAAAAATTAGTGAAATTGCCCTTTTTTTTTTATTTGGCATGCATTATTCTTATTGTCATTATACAATTTACTAACAATAACCAAACTCAAATTACTTTGAGACCCTGTTTAAAAACCATGGAGCAAAAAGATGTTATGTTCCCTGTTTATGAGTAACAAACATAACTCTTTTTGAATAGATGTGCTAAAAACAATTATTATTTGACAGGGTGGCAAACCTACAGGACCGTATTATTAAAAGAACTGCACACAAAGATCAAGTGCCTAATATAACCACAGCATTTTACAGCTTTGAATCACTATTGTTTTGGGTTGAATCTAAACTGAGAAAGTTTCCAATTTTAAAAAAAATTGTAATAGCAAAGACTTTTGAAAACAGAGAAGTATTTGTTTTAAAAATATCTACAGGAAAAAAGAATACAGCTGTATTTGTCATGGGAGGAGAAGAGGGAAGAGACTGGTTTTCACCAGCAATACTTTTTAACTTTATTGATTATATTTTAGAACATCAACAAAATGTTGAGCTATTGATAAAACATTATGATTTTTACATTCTTCCAATCTTAAATCCTGATGGTTATGAATATAGTGCACAGAAGGTAATATTGATCTCACTAGTATTTAATCTGTGATTTTATTCCACACGTAAACATCCTTTGTGTTATCAATATCAACATGCCCTTTCCCATTTTAAAAGGTAATCAGTAGGATTCATTCCTAAAAACGTTTGTACCAATAATAGTAGAAACTTGAAACTAGTAATGGAATTATTGGATAAACATTTAGCTAGACTATCCTAAGATTTAATAAATGTTTTATTTATCTATCTAATACAGTATCCTGGGATTTCTTATAGAGCCAGATTTGTCTGTGTTCCTTAATTTAACAGAACCACTGTAGAAATGAGGGACACAAAATAATTATCTTGATTCTACTTTACAGAGCCCATATTGGACACAGAATAGAAAAATATACTTCCCAAAAAAGAAGTGTTCAAAGAATCAATCAGTTACTGGTGTAAATGTAGATAGAAATTGGTATTTCAGCAAAGATATAAGTTAGTTACATTTCTCTTTTTTTATTATTTTAGTCATTAATAAAATATATGGTACAAATATTAAATGCATTTACGATGTATGGAATTACTATAAGAGGCATGGTGAAGGTGTTAATTAATATATCTTTTACTCTTAGTAAGAAATGATGAATGTGATCCAGTGTACTCTGGTTCTAAATCTATTTCTGAGAAAGAAACTGAAGGTTTGGCTGAGTTTCTAGACAGCATTGCTCTTCAAATGTTGGCATTCATCAATGTGAAAAGTTTTGAATACCTTGTAACAATACCATATGGATATGATCTTGAATATTGCAACAATCATCCTGTATTAGTAAGCACAATTTTAATTTTTCTTATTTAATATTTGAATTTTATAATAGTCCATCAACATCAAAGAGATGTTTCGTTATTAAAAATATCTTTTTAACCAACTTCTTATAAGGAGGACCTTCTCAATTAGACTTTTTTTTTCTTTTTATGTTTGATACCTCAGAACTTTCGACTACATGAACCTTGATGATACTTACCATTTGGTCCCTTCAATATTTCATTTAGGTTGGTTCAGTAGTTTTTTTTTTTCTGAGCATTTTTTGCTTTTACTCAGATCATGTTATTACTGCCACTATGAATTACAAAATTCTAGTGCATGTGTAAGAAAATTAGATATATATGACAAGAATTTGGGTTGAATATTTGAACTAAAAAGGGTAAAATTAAAAACTTTAAAAAATAACCTTTTCATCATAGTCAGAGTAAAAAAAAAAAGATTTAAAAACAAAGTCCAGTCAGTTAGACAATTTTTTAAGCACATACTCATCTTAAGTCAAATATCTGCTCATATTTCCAGCTGGACATAATAACATCTGTGCATGACAGAATAAGAGAGGAGCATAATAAAACCTTTTTTTTTGGCACCACTGCTGAATATTTATGTGAGTTTTTAATATCTATTTATTAAAACTAAAATAGAATGATTTAACATGGCTCAATAGAATTGCGCAATAATTGAATTGATTTTGCTACAGATAATTTCACTGGTAATGTAGCTGATTGGGTAAAAAAGAAGTTAAACACTCCCATAGTATACACATTTTATATGAAGGCTGACCATTACCTATTCCCCGGGGCCAAAGATATTCAGCCACTGACAAATGAATTTTCAACTATGATGAAGGAAGTATTACTATTGGCTAGCAGTATCTACAGTCCACTGTTCAACCATCAGACAAGAAATTCCATTCAGACTATTGTTTTAATTTTTAATTTAGCTTGTACTTTGACATTATAACACGTTACAGCATGTTTTTTACAGTTATTATTCCAATGTCATATTAAATGATACCATCAAATTTGTTCTTAATGAAGATCTTTGTGCAAATGACTTTAACATACTAAGTACCAGTGCATTAAAGTTATGCATCAAATACTGGTGCATTATTTGGCTCAAATAGAAGCCTAATTTTGGTCATTGCTTGAGCTCTTAACACGAACTGAACTAGACCATTTTACTACTTACAGTATAAAATAAATAATTAATCACCTGTCCAGGAGGCATATGTCCAATTTGATGCTGCATGTATCCATGTGGCGGACCTTGGCCAGGTATATTAGGATGTTGCGGTGCCCCAGGGTGACCATTGGGTCCAGGTGGATGAGCACCTCCCGGGCCTATTGGATGACCTGGTGGTCCAGGCATATGTGGTCCTACCATGTGTGGAGGCATCTGATGACCACTCGGCGGCATGCCAGGATGTTGTTGAGGCACACCAGGCGGGCCATTAGAGTTGGACGCGATAGGATGTGCTGGACCCGACGGCGACATGTGATTGGGCATTGGAGGTTGGCCACCGCCAGGAGGATGCGACGGGGGCGGTCCATTAACATGTTGCTGGTTGTAAGGGCTGTGCGGAGACTGTGGCGGAGCCGGACTCTGAGTTGGTGGCCCCATTGGGCTCGGCGCTTGTGGCGGCGGCATTGGGCTATTCTGGGGTGATGGACTAGCCATCTTTTAAAAATAATGATCACTGAATGTACATATCAAATTGGTATAAACCAAACAGTTACACACGTTAACTTTGCGTTATGAGAAAAGGGTAATGTCAATTACAGAACACAGTAATTTAATGAACGATGCTATAGTTTTCACACGGTAGTTATAATTGAGAATATCACATTTGTTCCTCTGACCACTGATGACGAGATTTTTCTATTTTTCTACATATAACAGTAAAGTAAATTAGTGAAACATCCCAACCAAAGCTCCAAATCAATGCAATTTAAGATGTTGCCAACTTAAAAATATACCAAAGAACAAATAATTTTAGTGTTCTAAGCTCCAGATAATATGTTCTCAGCTTTATCAGAAAATTGTTGTTACTGACAATGACAAGGTAGTAAATCAACGAAAATCGGTAATTTTTTTTTCGTCCCAACATTTTTCTTAAGTGGGTTTTGTCCAAACTGATATCTGATATTAGCTTTTTGAGTCAATGCTCAAAATCCTGGTAGATCATATCAGCCACGAGCAAGATTGGAACTAGCGACCTCCGGATTCTTGTACAAAAAGTTGTAGTTGTCTGTGACTTGTTTGCAATTCAATTGACGTTTGGCAAAACGCCTTGAAGCCATGCCAGAAACATTCCAAAAATAATCAATTGACGTTGGACGTCATAATTGACATTCGAGAATTTATCGAATGCATTCGAATGCGGATTCATCGCTTAGAACAAAATGTGTCGAAATTGTTTGGAATCTCCGTCTCTGGTTTATATAAGTTCAGTTGTTTATTAGTCAACAAACAATAAAAAACAATCAGATGGACTCTGTCTGAAATAAAGTTATTTGATTTGATAATTTTAAAATTAATACCATGCGAAAATAGCACAAACTTACCGAGCACGATACTAAGAAACCGGTTTAGTATCGGTGCTAAAAGATGGATGAAGAAGAGGAGTACTCCGAAACTGCTTGGACCTACATATCATTATGTGGTGAACCTACTTTATATGAAGGACTCCGATTTGCCAAGGATTTAATTATCGCTAATGTTACTCTGCGTCTAATCATACAGTTTGTACCGCTGCCGCATAATGTTCGCCATAGTTTAAGTTTAGTCATCGGAAGTTTACTTTTGTATTATAATATTGGATCCCCTTTCATTTGGACTGTGGGATTAACAACCGGTGCTTACATTTTTCTTTTATTAGTATCATTTTTTACAAAAAAATGGAGGGGACTGTTAATGTCCCTATCAGTTATTACATTTTTGTTATTATGCGAACTTTATGTACTCAATCCAAAAATGTGGCAACAAATAAGAGGCATCCAGATGATAGCAGCTATGAAAATAATATCTGTAGCTATAGAACTAGACAGAGATTTATTCAAAAAAATGCTTAATCCGCTTGAGTTTGGGGGTTATATACTTTGTCCAGCTAATTGTATTTTAGGCCCATGGATATCATTCCACAATTACAATCAATACCTTGATGTGAAGTTTTTGTCTAAAAGATGGATTAAAATAATTGTAATTAATCTCCTTTTGTCTATGGTATATTTGGTTTTATCTAATTGTATTGTGCCATGGTATATTGATGATGAAATGCCTAAATGGTTGATAGCATTTAGAGATGCACAAGCATTTAGAATGTCACACTACTTTGTATCAAGTATGTCTATTGTATCTATGATAAGTGCAGGGTTTGGACTTACAAACGATTGTCACTCTGAGGTACATGTCACTAAACCATTTTTCATTGAATTGCCAAGATCCTTAGTCCAAGTGGTAATTTATTGGAACATTCCCATGCATCAGTGGTTGAAGAACTATGTTTTTAAGACTTGCCAACCATATGGCCAATTTACAGCCATATTTGTTACATATGCTGTGTCATCATTGCTACATGGATGGAATTTCCAATTTTCGGCAGTTCTTCTCAGTATAGGTACATTCTCTTATGTTGAGTACAATCTACGTTATAAAGTAGCCTCAACCCTGGAGGTCTGTTGTTTAGCAAACCCTTGTGGTAAACAATGTGATCACAAGTATAAGAAGACCAGTATGCTTGCATTACTCACAAACAGCATATTTTCTATCATTACAATTATTCACCTTGCTTATTTAGGTGTAATGTTTGAAGCATCATTTTCTGTGCAAGAATCAGGTTACTCATACTTCCATACTATAAGTAAATGGGAAAATCTTGATTATTTCAGTCATGGTCTTGCTGCCTTTTTATATGTAGTTTATTTACTGATGTGATAAGTTACAAAACTAGTGAGTAAGAATCTTTTTTTATTGTATTTTCTGAATCTCTTATGATCTCTTACAGTATTAAACATTTTATTTTCCTTTTAGAATAAGTAACATTCTTGAAATTTTAATAAATAAGATCTCCATCATAGAAATTTTCAAGGCTTTAGATACTTCGCAATTATTTACATAAGTTAAAGTTAAAAATACTTACAGCTTGGCAAGAAAGAGTCTGATGCGGTGACAATTGAAACTACGAAACGTTTGTTGTTGCAACATGTTAAAAAAGTCAACTACGAGCAGCTTCTGTGTCAAAAAACAATTCCCTCGTGTTATTTCACGATTTTCTACATTAATTCGCAACGATCAGTGCTTACTTGTTTATCTATAATGACATATGACAAGTAGTAGCGACCTCAATTTTTCCATACTCTTTTTTGCCAAGCTGTATGTATATAATTGCAAAGTATCTAGTCTAGACTAGTCTTTATATAAAAAAATATTTTGACATTCCTAACATGTTTGTATTTAGAGACATGCAAGTTCAAATACAAAATTAACTTAGTAACAAAACAAATTTTATATTCATGCACAATCAAATAGAAATATGCATAAAAACAATATATTTGTGTATTGTTTTGTCAAAGAAACTCAGAGCGATAATATAGGTAGATATTTCATGTTTAAAATCTAAATCTTCTAAACTTATTTAAATAGTATTTAAAATTGGATAAAAATAATACAAGCATTTAAATTCACTGCCAATTTATTTCATTGTTTAGTAGAGTCATAGACTTCTTATAAAAAACATCGGTTGTTTTCACAATTACTTGATAAGCCCCAGTGCTATTATTATCACTTAAATGGACTTTAAAATTAACACATTCTGTGATTGTAGAGTGTACTTCACCAATATTACCTGAATCTTTGCTTGAACTGAAATATCCTGGTCTCGTATATATTAATATTACTTTATATTCTTTAGAAACTTTTTGTATAATTTTAAGTAAATTTTTTATATAAACATCCATCTTTGTTATTTTGAATCCTTGTTCTGACCAATAGAAAGCTGATATAGTATCAAAAATTAACAATGAAATATTTTGATGACATGCTAATATGTTGTCCAAATTATGAATAGTTGTATAGAATTGTGTTGCATCATAAACATCTAGTATAAACAAATTCTTGAGAGTCTTAAGGAGAATAGTGTCTATTCCAGTATCAAAATCAATATTTGTATTCACTGATGATATCTTTCTTTTCAATGCATCTAAGAGTTCTTTGTAGTTCAGTTTGCCGACTGTGTTAACTACTAGGACACCTAATGGTTCCTCATTAGACTTGCTTGAAAATAATGCTTCGCATATCAAGTCAATCAGTAGAGCAGAACTGTTTTCACCAAATATTTCAACAATATCATCATTTTTTAACCCAGGCTGAAATAAACTTGAGTAAAAGTTTTCTATGATTGGCTTCTTAATCAACCTTGCTAGGAGTTGCACTCCAGACTCTACCTTATATTTAGTAGCCATCCTGTTATTTTATATTTTTTTCATATGAAATGCTTGAGTGCGCTTCCCTTGTAGGAATAATTTTATAGAAAAAAGTGATTGTTCTAAGAAGACCAACTGACCTTGCAGTCTCGATCTACAAAGTGCCGATCAATCAAAAGTTGTTTTATTGATTATGATCATTATGATTGTAAATGAAATACAAAACAATACTGACATTGGCGCATTTAACAAGTGACCACGACTAGTCTGACCACCCATTCGTAACCCATTCACCGTTTTGCCCCATTGAAGTTGACAATGATGGGCAGTGTTGCAGTCGTAAAAAAAAAGAACCGACATCTAAAAACTTTTCTTACGAAAGTCAATGGCTTTGTTTTTAAATTAATGTTATTATTTATTTTAATACCGGGTTTGATATTTTATTTATTGACTCGAAGTTTTAGTTCTATGCACCCAATTTTCCCGCTAAATAAACTAAATATTAGGATAATTAATATTGATTGAAATGTTTTTGATGTTGATTGAAAGAAGTTTAAAAACTCAAAATGTTTACAAACATAATGTTAACCTTAGGAAAGAAAGTGTTAGCCTAAATAAACAATTAAATAATTGTATTGTTAAATTGGAAAATAGCAGGCAAATGTATGATGTTGACATACAGACCCTTCAAAGGGAATTATTGAGTAGGGAAAGTACACTCAAGGATATTTTCTGTAAATATGAATCTAGTCAACAAATGTTAAGTGACCGCATGCAAGAGGCCTGTGAGTTGGTGGACCTGGTGAAATACAGTGCAGAGAGGTATGAGTCACTGACCAACAATCTCACCTGTAGCTGTGCTGCCACCCCGCCACCTCCCATGTCGCAGCAAGCAGTTCCAACTTGTATACCTACTTTAAATCCTGCACTAGAAACTGTAAATATGCCCACTCAAAGTAATATAATAGTATTTTCTGATAGACTAGGAGCAGATTTTGGCTCATTGTTAAATAATCGTTCCAGTCATACAATAGTAAACCATTGTTACCATGATCTGCATTTTAATGAGCTCATTCATAAAATTCAACTTACAAAATTGAATGAGCAGTCCACAGTAGTACTTCTTATTGGAAATAGCTTGAGTATTTCAAAGGGGGACATTATTAATGGTATTGATACCCTACTTAAATTAAAATTAGGCAAATTAATTCTATGTGCATTACCATACTCAGACAATTTATCTAGTCAAGAGAATGAATTTATATCTAGTTTAAATAACCTGATGCATTTTTTAACATGTCGTCATAGTGACCGTTTATTGTTTTTTAATACTAACAATTTTGTTAGAGATTTTGTTTTGATTCAGGAACATAATTTTATGTTTCTTCCGAAAAGAAGTCGGCATTTTCTGGCTTCTTTGTTAGCTTATTGTTTACACGCAGTTATAGATAATTTAACTGAGACTAGGTTAAGTGATGAATCAGTGTTATCCTGTATCTCTAGTAATATTGTATCCGAATCTTTAAACTCTTAGAGCCGACAATAGTGAAGCATAGTAAGAATATTTTACTTTATCATCAGAATATTAATCGCTTCTCTGGCAAAATTTTAGACGTGGAGTTATTAATAGATAAATACCAAATGGATATTTTATGTTTTTGTGAAACATGGTTGAAACCAGATAGGATGCTTTTTAATGTGAATAATTTTTCAGTTGCCAGTGCGTTCAACATATCAACTTTAGGTGGTGGTACCATGATTCTTTGTAATAACAGTCTGCAATATAAAGAAAGGAAGGATATCACTGCTTGCTCTGTTGATCGCTTATGTGAGGTAGCATGTGCTGAGGTTGAAGGCTATACCATCCTATGTGTCTATAGACCACCATCATCAAACTTGGCATTATTTCTAATAACAATGGAAGAAATATTAGGCAAACTTTTTAGAGATGGTAAATTAGTTTTTGTCTGTGGTGACTTAAATATTGATCTATTAGTCAACTCACCTGACAATTTAAAGCTTATATCTTTGTTCAAATCATTTAATTTAGAATGTTTATTTAATGAAGCAACTAGAATAACAGCAACTTCAGCTTCATGCATAGATAATGTTTTTACTAATTGTAAAGTTAAAGATTCCTGCTTAATTAGTGGCGTTAGGTCAGACCATACTGGCCAACTCGTATCGTTTGAATTTAATCATAAAATTAAGTTAGATAGAATAATTGAGTTGAGACCTCTTACCAAAAATAAATTAAAATCGTTTAATAACAATATTATTAGCAGTCTTTCTACTACTTGCTTTGATACACAAGACCCTAATAAAAACTATAATATATTATTTTCAACAGTTTGCCAGGAATTCAATAAAACATGTCCAGTTAAAAAAGTTAAAGTTAATAATAAATCTAAATTTAGTGAATGGGCCACAGCGGGAATAAGAATAAGCAGAGATAACTTATATAATTTATATCATGAAAAATCTTTAACTTCAGATCAAGATTTTCATAATTATGTCAGATTATACTCAAAAATATTCAAAAAAGTTTGCGCCCAAGCTAAATCTCAAATAATAAGTAATAAAATTAGTGCCTCTAATAATAAAATAAAAACTGTTTGGCAGGTCATTAACAGAGAAACTGGTAAGTCACAACATCGAGATCAGAATGGAATGTCTTTAAAAATAGACAATAAACCGATTTCTGACAAGCAAGAAGTCGCTGAGACACTAGAACATTTCTTTACAAACATACCGCTTGAAGTCACAAAATCTCTCCCCTGTTCACCAAAGCTAGCTGAGGCTCTTCCTAAAAATAACTTTATAAAGGATATACCGACTTTTAAATTCACAGCCATTTCTATTGCTACCATCAAAAAAGCTTTTAATAGTCTTAGTATCAAAAATACTGAAGACTTGTGGGGGATATCCGTCAAGGTGCTTGGAGATATTATTGATTCAATTGCTCCTGTCCTGACGGGTATATTCAATCAATGCTTGGACAGTGGCAAGTTTCCCGACTTAATGAAACATAGTAAAGTAGTACCAATTTTTAAATCAGGTTGTAAGTGTGATCCCTCTAATTACCGACCCATATCTGTGCTCCCGGCATTAAGTAAAATTTATGAAAAAATCATGCTGGATCAGATGTTGTCACATTTCAATTCAAATGGAATTCTGCATGGTCAGCAGTTTGGTTTCACGAAAGGTCGGTCTACGACTGACGCGGGAGTTAAACTCATCAGTCACGTCCTGGAATCCTGGGAGAAATCTCAGGATGCCATTGGTATCTTTTGTGACCTCTCCAAAGCGTTTGACTGCGTCGATCATAACACACTAATTTGTAAATTATATCACTACGGAATTCGTGATCAAGCTGCTGGCCTTGTTCTCTCCTATTTATCAAACAGGCAGCAAAAAGTTAATGTGAATGGGGCAACGTCATCTGGGTCTCTGGTCAAGATGGGCGTGCCTCAAGGTTCAATTCTTGGCCCTTTTTTATTTCTAGTTTATATCAACGACCTTCCATTCATGATGGCCAACTTATCAGATATAATTCTTTTTGCTGATGACACATCGCTCATTTTTAAAATAGATAGAAAAGATGCGGATGTTTTACATGTAAACGAAAGTCTAGGTGTTCTCTCGAAATGGTTCGCAGCTAACAATCTATTACTGAATGCGAACAAAACAAAGTGTCTTAAGTTCTCGTTACCAAATGTTCCACAAGTGGGTCTAAACTTAAAACTTGACGGCAATAAACTCGATGCTATTGCAGAAACTGTATTCTTGGGTATTACTCTTGATTCCAAATTACAGTGGGGCGCCCACATTAGAACTCTTTCGGGTAGGTTAAGCTCTGCTGCTTATGCGGTAAGGAAAATAAGACAGCTAACTGATATAGCCACAGCTAGGCTAGTATACTTTGCTTATTTCCACAGTATTATGTCATACGGCATTCTGCTGTGGGGTTCCGCAGCGGACGTAGATTCAGTTTTTATATTACAAAAGAGGGCGGTCCGCGCAATTTATAAAATGGGCCCTCGTGAGTCTCTTAGAGAGAAATTCAAAGAAATTGATATTTTAACACTACCTTCACAGTTCATTTTAGAAAACATTCTGTATGTTCGCAAAAATCTAGGACTCTTCAAGACTAGAAGCGATTTTCATAATATCAATACACGCAGTAAACACGAAATTGTAATACCGAGATTCAGATTAGCAAAGACGAGCAAGTCGTTTCTTGTAAACAGCATATTACGTTTTTACAATAAATTACCTAAGTCAGTCACTGGACTAACTGAGGGAAAGTTTAAAACCCATATTAAACGTGTCCTTATTAAAAAAGCATATTACAAAATTAAGGACTACGTTGAAGACAAGGATGTGTGGCAATAGTTCCTTCTGCACATGTGGCTTCCCTGGCAGCTCAGCAGCAGCACCTATTTGTACTTTAACTTCTCTCATCCACGTGTTAGGATAATATGATTCTTCTATTTTATTCCTGTATATAGTTTTTTTTTTTTTTTTTTTTATTCTTATTATTGTGTTCGTTTTGCAATATTATATCGCCTTAGCTTTAACACCAGTTCAGATTTGTTACAGTTTGTAAGACATTATAGAATTAACCCAGCTTCTATAGCTTTCTTTTTTTTTTGTATAGATTCTTTCTTACTCTTTGTTTGTGAATGTGAGAACATTGTAAGTCGTGTGTATATATATATATATATATTTTTTTTTTTTTTTTTGTAGCACTAATTTTAAAAAGGACTTCCCCTTGTTACCAGGCCTACATTTTTCTCACATTTCTAAGTATCCAAAAATTGTAACAATCTGATTGTTAAACCATACCATATTTTAAAAGAGTAACCATGGAGTTTCTTGCCGGTTCTTCTCCATGGAATCGACCAACCCGAACCGAGCACCTACTGTCGACGTTTTATAAGTGCCCTCATGGGCCTATGTGAAATAAAAACTTTTGATTTTGATTTTGATTTTGATGAAGTAATTTTATGCTTTTTTTGTATTTGTTTTTGAAGACGGTTTGATTTTTTTATTTTACCTTTTTTAGTTACATATTTAACAATAATCTTCGTATTATCGTCGTCTTTGAAAATCTACAATTCAAGTAAGCTAAAACAGATCCATGCGGGAACCGTCATGGGATAATTACCCATTATTGTTATATACTTTCGGAAAGTAGCGAACACTTCTTAAAACCACTTCAAAATCGATTCAGTCAAGCGCGAGATAATCGCGGACAAACACAGGTCGAACTACTTTTTTTTGAAGTTGGTTAAGAATGAGTTGCCATATCAAAGAACCGAAATGTAGTAATATTTATTTTATTTATCTTAAACTTCATGCAACACAAATGGTTATGTCCATAGGCGGATTTAATGCCTGAGGCATTCATTACCAGTCAACCAAGGGTATTGGAGTGATTACATGGCAGGTTGCCAAAAAAAATAATTGAACGAATATGTAATAATATTATATCACATAAAGTGTCGGTGAGCTTGCCAAAACTGATATGGCCATTTTTAGGGTTCCGTAGCCAAATGGCAAGAAACGGAACCCTTATAGATTCGTCATATCTGTCTGTCTGCCCGTCCGTATGTCACAGTTCTTCGCCCCTTGTGTAGTTCTTATTTATTTTAATAACCTGTTTACAAAAAAGTTTTTTGCGGGCCCTATTTATCTTTTGCAATTTGACAGTCGCCTTATGTAAAAACATGTAAGAAATATCAAATAAAGTAAAAAAAAGAATACAGCTATGACGTTTAATTTATTTTAGCATCTAAAGATAAATTCATATGGCTATTTTATGTCATACATAAGTACGGCAACTCATTTTTTTTTATCGCAACAGCAACACAGCCACAAGCGCTGTCATGTATGTCATCTGTCACTTTCCATGATCTGATGGAACGGAAATAGTTCTGCGCAAAGATTTTCTACGGAGTTTGTTTCAAAAAAAAACTTGCAGTGATTGATTAATGTCAAAAAAAAAACATTTTTATCAGTCGTTTATATTGCTCTAAAATGAATTATAGAAAATCATCGAAGTTGAAGTACTCTGTTTAATGATCTAAAGTATCGTGTTTTGTAACGTTTATCTCAATATTCCCGCCAGCCAAAAACTGCTTCAAAATGATTTATAGGAATTACTTCATCATATTACCTTTTATATTTGCGACATTCCAATGTACCTTGTCGGAATTCATTACATTGTCGATACTTGGTTCTGCCGCAGCTGCGGCGGGCTGGTACAAATGGAATACGATAAAAGATAACACATATTGTCGGTATGTGGAATGTTGTAATGATCAGCATGTACCTTTCGATATAAATAGTGAGTGAAATCATATTCAAAATATCAATACAGTAATTAAAAGTTCTTAAATTCATATGTTCTCTTATTTATGATAAAATTCTCAAAGGTAAATATTAATTTTGCACAATTTTTATTACAGAATTGAAATTATCTTTATCGCAGAGAATGTTTGGGCAGCCATTGGTTGATGAATTAGTTAACATTATGTATGCACACAAAGAGGCTGTTCATGATGAAAACAAAGGAAACAAAAAGGCTTTAGTTATTAGCCTCCACGGTTGGCCAGGTGTTGGTAAAAATTATGCAGCTACTATGATAGCTGAAGCACTTTATTCTAAAGGTATGCACAGCAAATATGTGAAGCTGTTTATGGGGAAGAAAGATTTTGACTGCTCTAACTTGCAGCAGAAAAAAGTGAGTAAGTTAACATTATATTAATTACTATTGATGAATGACCTTGATCAACAAAACCCACACAATTGTAATATTGTGAGTTTAAATTCATCCAAGACACAAAATTTTTCAATATTGCTAATCTTGGGGTGCTAAGACAGGAAACCTCCACGTGCGCCCGTGGACTGGAGTTCCCCTTCGGATACGTCCGGGGGGAAGACCAGTTTTTCGGGCCGGTGCACCCTGGGATGCGGGCAAAAACTCTTTTAGGCACTGTGTGCCTAAGGGGTCTCTTTGCCCGTATGCGAATAGCCTGTCGGGTGGATGCTCCAACGTGTGTCCCTCTGAACAGCAGAGGGCACAGCGGCGGAGCGGGCTTGCGGACGGTGAGTAATGGGTAAGCTCGCCGTCCGACCAAGGACCAAGCCCGGGTAGGTGGCGCGTCGTGTTTCACGCGTCACCGACGGGGCCCCTTACGGGGCCAAATGCCTGCTGGGGTCGCGGCTTTTTTCTTAATCCAGGATACCGCGGCCCCGGAACGTAAAGGGCATCCGAAGAAACACGGGTGGATTTTAGTCAGTAAGAGTCTGACAGTCCCTTCCGCCCCGCCCAGGGCGGGAGGACTCATTTGAAGATTTTGCCACCCTAAAAAAAAAAAAAAAAAAAATATTGCTAATCTTCATAATGTAATAATTTGGTATTCTCTTAAAATTAAATAACTTTTCAGGAAGATTTAGTGGCAACATTAAATAATATTGTAAAAAAATGTCCTAGATCACTCATAATTTTTGATGAGATACATGATATGTGTCCTTCAGTGTTAGATACCATCAAACCAATGCTTGATCATCATCATGCAGTAGATGGTATTGACTATAGGTGAGTCTTATAATTATAGTTTTCATATAAAAAGTCATCCACTATAACACAATTTATTAGTTTACAGCATAATTAGTTGTAGTTTACTCTGTCAGTTAGAGTATCGAAATTAAAAAAAAATTATGCATCATATCTTTTTAGTGTTATAAGACAATGAAAGTTGTTAACACACTCCCAAGTTTTGATGGTTAACAACATCAAAACTTGGGAGTGGGGGCTGTCACGTCATAATGTCCCTAAAATCATACCGATGGTATGACATTTTCAATTTTGGTTTATAGCTAATAAAAGCAAAAATACAATCGAACATTTTCTTAATATTCTAACTGAGAAGCTCATATAATTTATACAGTAAAATAGTCTTTTGTAAAGGTTGCTAATCCAGTAAACATTAGAAAATTTTGTATGGAAGGTGACTTTTCCTTGTATCAATTCTTTTTACTGTTTTCTTGTTTCTGTTGCAATTGTTCGTGTATTTCTTTCAACTATCCATGTTTTTTCTTTCATAGAGATAGTATATTTATATTCATATCAAATATTGGAGGTCAAGAAATAGCAACAAAACTGTTAGAGCTGTATGGTCAAGGTGCAAAGAGGAATGATGTTGAATTTCATGATTTTGAGCCAATCATAAGGAGGACAGCATATTTCCAAGGTTATTTTTTTTTTATTACAGTATCTTTTGATTTCTATTTTGAACTAACTATGACACTCTTCAAATGTTCACTAAGAAATGAATGGTCAGACGATGTAACATACTTTGGGTTGCGCACGGTAGCAACCCACGGCGTCGAGAGGGGGGGGGGGGTGAAGAGTAGGTGGAAAGGGGTGAAGGACTATTTATGAATGGAGATCAAGTTACATTTTGATTCAGAAAAAAAAACTTTCAATCCATATACTCAATAACATCTATAATTTTGGACAATATTAATCCCTTTAACCCCTCGATTAAGACTCCAGTCATACTGACTTGCATACTTGGAAAGAAGTCAAACTCAATTACACTGAATGGTTCAAATAACTTCATTTTTCAGGAGGTTTTGAAAAGGCAGCTGCAATAGCAAATCATTTGATAGACCACTATGTGCCATTTTTACCATTGGAACAGCAACATGTAGAAATGTGTGCATTGGCTGAGTTTCGTGCACATGCTGTATATCATCCTACCAAGGAAATGATGGCGTAAGTATTCTATTACAACAGAGACCATTAAATTCTATTACAACCTACAAACATTAAAATGTGTAATAAATTTTCGCCAAAACTCATGAGGGCTAAAGCCCACTGATGGCATGCTATACCACAGGATGTTGTGACATTTCACGTTTCATTTCATTTGCGCTCGCGGCAGCCGCTGAGATTACGGTCCCAACAGACCATATTCAACCTTAGTTATGTATCGTCTTATTCAAATTGCTAAAAAATTCCTTTGTTTACTGAACCAACTTGCTTGTTTCTAAAAAAAAACTACATCAGTAAATAGTAGCATCCATGTGAATATTTTAGGAAAATGATAAAAAATTATAATATTTCAGTTTAATTCAAATGTACTTACTACATTGAATTAATTATAACATTGTTTTATATTCACATCTTTTACAGGGAAGCTTTGTCTGTTATAACATATGGGCCTAGTGAAGACCAGCCTATATTTGCTAACAATGGATGCAAGCGTTTTACAAGACACATTCCTTACATCATCCAAAAAAATAAACAGAAAATAGAGTTGTAAACAATCTCTAGTTCTAAGGGTACCCTTGTGATATTTTCAACTGATAAATGTTATTTGTTGGAATATTTATATTTATTTAGCTTTAAACCTTGTATGTACAAAATAGTCGTTTTATACATATTATACGCAATAACGCATGCGTCGCGAATTTCTAAAAAATTCGTTGGAGAAATAAATAATTGGACCACGAGGCGAGCAAGATTTGAACCTGCGACCTCTGAATTCAGTAAATCAGACTCTTTTACCATCAGAGGTGAGGTACCTATATATGGTCGAATTCCTCAATCCATTTCTAACATCTTCTTTCCAAATAAAATCTTTAAGGTCGTTATTTATAAATAAAAAAAATGAGCAGCATTTTAATGTGCATTTGATTTGTTCAACTATCAATTTTCATGCATGATAATGATAATAATTGATAAAATGTTCTATTTCGTTCAAGGATAGAATGTCCAATGCTCAAAATGTCTAGCGGTATCAAAATGTCCAAATCCTAAAATGTGGAATGTGATAAATAATTCCAAACATGGATATTTAGGACATTCGAGAATTGTACATTCTGCCCCTGAACATTCTTTTTAGTTAAAATCATGTATTATTTATTCATTGTTAAAAAAGTTGTGATGCTTTGATCTTACTTTTTATTTAAATGAGTACACACTAATCAATGATGATCTGTAAATATTACCTCAACTTAGCTAAATTTTGCAAGTAATATAAACAGGGAATGTTTCCTCTGTGTAAATTCTGTTCTTTTTTTTTTATACACTGAAAGTGACTTTTGCAATAAAACAATTGAGTAATACATAGTCTATGATTGAAATTGCATTGTTTTATAAAGAATCAAATTATACCTTAACCTTTTAAGCGCTTGGCTAAATATCAATTGCCGTGCCCCTAGCGCCCGGCTACGAATCGTGCTTTCCTCTTCTCCTCTCTTTCTGCTTCTTTTAAGCTCCGATTTGTAAAATATCATGGTGTACAATAAAAAGTATTCTATCTGTCTATCTACATAAATAAAGAGATATAGAATAGATGCAATAAAATCGAACAAAACAACAAAAATCGTGAATATTCTCTGTCAGATAAATACGACACGGGCGATAGGGGCACGGAATTGTTTGTCGCATATATACGACTCTGGCGGTTAAAGGGTTAAACTACACTACGAAATTAAGCAATTAGAAGTTTTAGAACACACACAAATGCAGAAAGTTGTCTGGATAACTCAGATGTTCAGAAAGCCATTGTAGCGGGGTGTCCGAAGGAATTACTACACCATGTGTTCTGAGTTGTACTGCAAATAAAACAGACTGTAACTAATTCAATTTAGAAGAAAGAAACAACACAAAGTAACCTGTATGTTACTCATATGATAAGGATTTTGAAGAAATTTATTTGTGGATATAAATTATATTATATTTCTACCAACCTTGTTTATCAGGGTACAATTCAGCCACCATCTGTTGCAATGTCTTTCTACTGCCATCATTATTCTTAGGACTGACTAGGCGTTGACTACAAGTGCCATCATCTGAGTATAACTTTATTGGAATGTGTTTAAAACCTTCATTCTCTCCATGAGACTCCATCAGTCTCCTATTAATAGCCCAGAACTGATCAAATTTGTCTGAAAAAAATAGTAAAAGAAGAAAGTGAATTTGAAAAATATTCTAAATTCTTTTGAGATACAACACATTTCTAGACAACTCACAGAGCTTTTAATCTAAGCAATAGATAATACTGCTTAGATTAAAATCTGAGTAACTATTACCATTTTGTAAACCAAGCCATAACTGATTGTGATCTTTTTTCTGCATAGTGGACATCACTTGTCCTCTATGTTTAAGAACATCAGCTTCTTTCACAGTTGACATAAAATGAGCTTCCACTACATCTCTGAAATAAAAACACAAATTTAGCAAGTCTGAAACATAAAGAATAATGAATTCATTCTATAAGAATTAGGGTAACTGATATTACTTGTTATTACAATGGAGAAGGATGTCTTCAGGGAACTTGGTGAAGTGTACCGTCAGATGCCATGGTTGCTGTGGGTCATTGCCACAAAACAGATCGTAGAGGAAGCCTATTGGATAGTGCCATTTGAGTGGCTGTCCATTATAGTCCAACCACATTTCACTATCAGCATTTTCTTGAGATATGTAGCGCAAAAAGTGCCGTTTCATCTAAAAACATTGATACGAAATTCTTAAGAATGAGAATTTATTACTAGTAGCTAAGTCTCTGGACACGATGTTTTTTTTTGGGTAAAATATTCAACCAACCTTATCAGTTACAAGAGGGAAGTAGCTTAATCTAGGGACCATCACATAGAATGGATCAGGTTGCTGTATTTCCATGATTTCTTCTTGTGCTAATTGAAAACAAATTGGCAACTTTCCGTCCCATATTTCACGTAAAACTTCTCTATCGTTAGCCATGAAGAAGCACGAGAGCGTCTTTATAAACCAGTTCAAGAATTAGAATATCTAATTTGATATATATTTGAACAAGAGAAAATATTCACTCTTGAATAATTAAAGTATTTTTGCAATCAATATTGTATTTCGATAACAAAGGGAAGGGGCGAGGGAACACCGCTCTGTCGACTGAAGATAACACTGTTGTTTATAAAATTCGCCAAAAGGCAGGCAAAGGAACAGAGCCATACGGCCTAGTCTTCTTTGAATTTTCCAGTGAATTTTCCTTGTATTTTTGGAGATCTAAGCCAAGTCTGATTTGTCAAATTTCAAAAGGCCAACGCCATGTCTGTTTTGTTTTTTCAATTAAAGGACCAAGCCATGTCTAATTTATTCAGTCTAAAGGCTTAGAAGCCATGTCTCATATCAGTCATATCCAATATTTTTCCATTATTTTCTGACAGGCCTGTTGGTCTAGTGGTTAGTGACCCTGACTGCTATGCCGGAGGTCGTGGGTTCGATTCCCACCCAGGACAAATGTTTGTGTGATGAGCACGATCATTTGTTCTGTGTCTGGGTGTAATTTATCTATAATATGTATGTATTTAAAAAAATATATAAGTATGTTTATCAGTTGTCTAGTACCCATAACACAAGCTCTGCTTAGCTTGGGACCAGATGGCGTTGTGTGATAGTTGTGGAATATTTATTTATTATTATTATTATTATATTATAGGTATTTGTTTGTCGTATCCGTAGTCATAGAAAATAATTACATTTCTATAGCACTTCTTAATATATATTTATATAAGGGTATGTAGGTGTTAGTATTCCGTAAAATATCATTGAGGGCACGCGGGACACTCTCAGATTCTCCATAAATATTAATTAAATCTTCAATCAACATTAATCTTTCTATTGTAAAAGCAGGGCAAGTGAAAATTATGTGTTCTGCGGTTTGGTCACACTCAGAGTTACAATGATTGCAAGATGGTGATGAGATAATTTTCATTCGTGCGAGGTGTGCATTTAAACGATAATGTCCAAATCTGAGTCGGCATATTGTGGAATAAAATTTTCTGTTGATGAAGTCCTTGTTGCGAGAAAACCAGGGAGTTGATAAGATTTCTGGATTTATTGATGCATACCATATGCCTTTTCCACCTTCCAAAATACTTGCCCAATAAGAATTCCATTCTTCTTTTAATTTCTTTCTTAGTATTGAATAAAAATTTGTGTAAGGTATGGCAACTTCAGATAAACATAAACTGTCAATGTCAGTATCAACGATAGTTTTGGCCAAGAAATCGACATTTTCGTTTCCTGTGACACCGATATGTGAAGGAGTCCACAAGAATTTAATTTCAATATTCTCTTCATGTAATTTCCACCATAAATTCTTGATTTCATAAATAATGAAAGAAGTTTTAGCGTCTAAAGTTCTAAACTGTAATGCCTTCAGAACACTCATGCTGTCCGAGATCAACAACCACTTCAATGATACAGCTGGATTTTCCTCAATAAAATGAAGTGCAGCCACAATTGCATAGCATTCTGCAGTGTATATGCTAGCTGGTGTAGGAAGTGGAAAACCACGACCAAATTTAAGATGTGGTACGTAGAATGCGCAAGATACTTTGTCTCTTTTTTTTGAACCATCAGTGTATATGTGGCGAAATTCAGAATATCTGGATAGTAGCTCATATACTTCCTCTTTAATACTCAAAGTTTCGTCAATATTGATGCACATGTTACCAAATTTACTGTCATAAGCACCAGTATAACAAGGCAAAGTATTAATTGATTTGTGGATAGTATATTGCTGATCATATTGTATAATTTCAGAAAAATTATGAAGTATATATGGAGCGGATTCACTAATAGGTAAAAGGCTATTATAATATGACAACATTTTCCGAAAGAGGGGATGATTTGACAAAGAAATAATATTAAATAGAAATCTGAATTTGAGGTATTTAAATCTTAATATAAGAGGAGGTATAAGGCATTCAGCCTGTAAAGAAACAATAGGAGTTGTTCTCATAGCCCCAGTAATGAGCCTCAAATTTTTGTTCTGAATAACATCTAACTTGTCCACTAATCTTTTATTTGAAGCAAAACAAAGGAAGCCATATTCAAAGTGACTCCTTACTATTGATTTATATAGCATCAAAAGAATTTTTGGATCAGCTCCCCAACTTGTACCAGCCAGAGCCTTTAAAGCATTAAATGCCCTAGAAGCTCTGTCTGCAATGGAATTGACATACTTAGTCCAAGATAGATTATTTGTAAAAATTATGCCTAAGAATTTCACACAACTTTCAATACGTAAAATAGAGTTATCATAGAGTAATCTTACATTAAATGGACGGATTTTGTTAAAAACAACAACTTTGCTCTTCTCTGTGCTGATATCTAAATTTAAATATGAAAAATATGAATGGAGTTTTCCCAATGATTCATTTAAAGTTGACACTAAATCTCTTATGTTAGACCCGGAAGCATAAATTACTAAATCATCTGCATATTGTAAATTGGATACTTTAGATCCTAAAATAATATTTAATTTATGAATGTATAAAATAAAAATAAGAGGACTTAATATCCCTCCTTGACATACACCCTTAAAACTAAGTCTTGGACCTAAAATTGTGGTGTTATTATTAACTTTAACAAATACTTTTCTGCCATGTAAGAAATTGAACACCCATTGAACTATTTTTTCAGGAATACCGAGAGACCTCAGTTCTACAGACAAAATGTGATGATTAACATTATTGAATGCACCTACAATATCAAAAAATACAGCAATCAAAACATTATTTTTCTTAATAGAATTGAAAATATCCAATTGAAGGTGAGTAATACTTTCCCTTGAAGACTTTCCGCGCCTAAAACCAAATTGATTTGATGGTAAAAGACAATTGCTTTCTATATAAAATTCTAGCCTATTCTTTATAAGTTGCTCAAATATTTTACTCATACAAGAAGTAAGAGCAATTGGTCTGTAAGAATCTGCTTTGTGTGACTTTTTGCCAGGTTTCAAAATAGGCACTAAACAATCAACTTTCCAATCATCTGGAATAAGGGATGAGGACCATAGGCTGTTAAAAATGTTCAATGTAATTTCTCTACATGTAGAATTCATATGTTTAAGAGCTTTATATGGAATAGAATCTAAGCCACATGTTGTATCATTTCTAGAATTAATAGCAGAATTAAATTCATTTAAAGTAAAAGGCCTACAAAGATAATCAAAGACAGTTGTATTACTACATGAATGGGAACTCAGCAGTGATTCAACTGTGTCTGGAGTGTATTTTGATAAAAATTCATTAGCCCAACTCGAGTCAATGACAGATGTATTATTGTGTATAAATGTTTTATTAAATTTTTTCATATAATACCAAATTCTAGATATTGGTGTAGAGCGATTAAAAGATTCACATAGATGTTTCCAGCTAAGCTGTCTTTCAGTTTTTAAAATGATTTTTTTAACAGCCTGTAACCTTTTAAATTTTATATAATTTGATTCTGAAGGATCAGCTTTAAAGGTCAAATAAGCATTCTTACAATTTAAAACAGCTTCACTACATTTACTATTCCACCAAGGCAAAGGTGGTCTTCTATTAAATCTGGTAATTGTCTGTGAAGATTGATTGTTGAAAACCTGATTATAAGGGAGAGACATATGCATAGCTTGTTTAATTAATTTTACTAAATCAGTATAGCATTGCAAGGGATTAGAGTAATTGAAGTTATAAGTATCCATAAGAGAAGCTATTGTAATATTATATTTAGACCAGTCAACTAATTTTAAATTAATTTTATTTGTGGATGTTGTTTCTTGGAAGCTGTCATTAAAAACTGTGATATTTGTGATTACAGGAAAGTGATAACTCCCAAGAGAGTCATTGTCATACACTTGCCAATTGCATGCTGAAGCTAATGAAGGAGATACTAAAGTGAGATCAAGTGCACTTTGCTTCCATCTGTGAGAACCTACAGTAGTCATCTGACCATCATTCAAGATAACAAGATTATTATCATCAATACTTGCAAGAATATTAGAGCCTCGTGAATCTGATGCAGAGCACCCCCACATGGTGTTATGTGCATTGAAGTCACCTGCAATTAATACAGGCTCTGGAAGACTTTGGATTAATTTATCTAATTTAGATTTAGTAAAATTAATTGGTGGGTTAGGAGGACTGTAAACACTGGCTAATGTTAACTGTTTATTACCATAAGTAATTTGAACTGCAATATTTTGAATAGAATCATCAGAAAAGGTATCAATAATACGAAAATGAATCTTATTATGTAGAAGTATAGCTACACCATTGTGATCATTACCTGAGTCAAGTCTTATAATATTATATCCTATTATCCTAAAGTTGTGTTGTGACTTGAGCCAAGTTTCACAGACAAGAGCAATGTGTATATTATTCTCATACAGAAACTGTGTAAATAATAAACGATTACTAATTAAACTCTGTGCATTCCATTGAAGTACATTTAACTGGTCCATAAAAAAGAAAGATATTATTTTGCTTTAACTGTATCTATGAGAACATCTTTTATTAGCTGGGAAGATATTGTTTTTTCTTGAGCTTTATTAAGAGTAATTATTTTAGTGATAGAATTTAAAATAATATTTAAGATATCATCACTATTCAATAGTGACAATAAAACATCTGTTGAGTTCTTTTTCTTAAGTTCAGGAAAATTGTCTTTGTTAAATAGATCAGCGAAAATACTTTTGTTAAGTGCTGCTTGATTTTCTTTTATTTTCTGTTTTTTAATTGGACATTGACCAGAGATGCTTATATGATTTCCTTTACAATGTGTGCATATAGCCTTTTCAACTGGAGTGCTGCAGTCTTTGTATGTGTGATTTCCACTGCATATGGAGCATTTCACAGAATTTTTACAATATTTAGCAAGGTGGCCATACCTGAGACAGTTGTAACATTGTTTCACAGGTGGAATATATTGTTTGACAGCAAATCGCCATCCATTCAGGTCTATGTAGTCGGGCAGCGCATTCGACGCGAACGTGATTGCTACTGACCCTGTCGGCTGCAAGCTGCTGCTTCTTGTGTCAGATCGTATTTTTTTCATTATGCGTTTAACACATATTATTTTTCTATAGGTAGATACTAGCTTGTAAATCTTGACATTAGAAATGTTCGTGGGGACATTAGTAATGACCCCTGTCACCTCTGTACCTGCTGCTGGGATCGACGCTTTAAGATAATAATCGATCAGAAAAGTTTTATTGTTTAAAAAAGCATTCGCTAAAGTGGGTTTCTCGAAATGCACACCTATTTTATATTTATTAATAGTCTGTAGAAACTTTATGCCCTTATTAAATCTTTTGAATTGAGTCGACAGAGACATCATGTCCCGCGTACCTATAGATCTTTTCTCATCACTGGATTCTACGAATACTATATAATCAGTTAGAATAGAGTCTTCCGGATATCTTCTGTTATAATCTGAAATATAATATGGTTTATACTTCCTTTCATCATTAAAATCTTCATTTTCACTTGACTCCTCAGAAGTATCATTTTCATCAGCCCATGTACTATCTCCTCCCGTATCTTCCTTCGTCTTTTTCTTTTTCCGTTTTCCCATAACGAAAAAGTTGAGAAAAAGTAGTAAATTAAGTAATTGGTCCAAATTAAATAAAATATTTAAAAAAAGGCGCCTATCCAATTCGGGGTTCCCGCGCTTTTTTTCGAAGATAACACTGACACTGACATTTTAGTGCAATTATTGCCAGTCTGTAGGTACGAGTTTAAGAAACCCATCACAGACTACATAGAAACCAATTTTATCTGTCTGTTGGCTAGGGAAGGTGTAGCGCCACAGAACATATTTACCCGTACAGTTCATCCTTCTAAATGATTAAGCCCATGGTTCCGTACGTAGAAAAGAATGAACTGCGCCAACAGACAGATAAAATTGGCTTACTCTAGAAAGAGAAAAAAAATTAACCGGCTTCAAACACCTCAATAAAGTCAGTGGCTTTGTTTGTTAATTCCCAGACCTTTTGCCACCGACTTCTGAAAGAATAGTTATTTTACACTTTTTTGTTGTGATTTTTGAAGTTGAATTTTATTCGCATTTTATTTTCTATTTTTCCCTTTTAGTTCAAATATTCAACCTAAATTCTTGTCAAATACATAATTTTCTTGCATTTGCACTAGAATTTTGTAATCGTACCGGAAATAACATCGTCCATGTAACAAAAAGCGAAAAATGCATAAAATAAAAACTACTGAATTTTTATCCTGAATCAACATACATTAACTAGTGCCACCGACTTCGGAAAGAAAAGTTTTTGAAATTGGTTCCTTTTTAAAAAAAAGTTTGGCACATTTGTTCAGACGCTGACATAGACTAACATAATATGAAAACTGGGCAGTTCTCTCTCCACCCAAGCCGCAGTGGTAGACGCCCAGCGCGTCGGACGTCGCAAGACGATCTCCGGCCACCGTAGGCGCGGGCATGCGGGCAGCGAGTAATGGGCAACTCGCTGTCCGACCATGTAACATACCATACGGGTCAAATTGATAACCTTGTTTTTTTTGAAGTCGGTTAAAAAAACATACTGACCGAATTGAGAACCTCCCCGTTTTTCAAGTCAGTAAAAAAAATAACATAATTTGCACAGCCTATGGATACGTGAATACTTGTTTTCTATAGAGTTTGTGTCTAGAGGGCATGGGCAACATTTTTTAAAGAATCCCAGGCATGTCCCGGTCTCTATTCAGGTCGTTCTCAAGAACACAGACACATTTTATCTATTTTTGAAAATAGTGGACGAGAAATATTGGATTAGGAATGAATGATTGAAGTAACAATACAATAACGTTAGACTGGCTGTGTGCCTCGATACAATAATACAGAAGATTTGGTTTCGATCGATCTAGTATCCACTAATATCTACAACATCAAAGAAATATATACGAAAGACAAAGCCATTTCTGGTTTGGAATAATAACACTGAATACTTGGATCTGTCTATGTCAAATAAATAATATCAGTCAACTGAAATAAGACCAGGCAGTTCCATGTGAAGGAAAGTTTACAAAAAGAAAACATCTATGGTTAGCCATGTTCTCAACCATAGATTTCAAAGATGGACTACGCCTTCTCTGGCCAAGTGATAGATATATTGATTGTTCTCTCTAGGAAGAGAGAGAAAAAGTCAGACTTAATTGAGCAAATAATTGTTTTCCACTTTTTCTAGACAGTATGGTAGATTAGACAGTTGGATAAGAGAAGCACAGAACCGAGAGATATGGCATAAAAAGGGGGAGGCCTATACCCAGCAGTGGGTGATCCCGGGCTGATATGATGATGATGATGATGATGGTAGATTACGCCATTTTAAGCATCTGTTGCTTGGTCCATCCTTCATATCTATGTTGTCAACAAAGACAAAAGTCAAATCAACGTCACATAAAATGTCAAAAACACGTGTGTTGATGTTGAGGTTTTGTTTTAATAAGGAAACTACGCTTTTTTAAAACGTAAAAGTTAAGTAATAAACAATATCTTAACAAAAAACAAATTTCTGCTCTTTATCCTTGAAAATTTAACAGCCAGTAAATCATGGGAAGGAAAAGAAAACTGGGAGCAAAAGACGATGAATTTGAATTTGATCCCATACCAAGACATTTAGTCACTTCGCATATAAAAAAGCAAGAAAAACGTCTCGTGGTCATTTTAGAAAACGCTCAGCTGGAAACAGTTAAGGTAAAAAAGAATATTCCTGTTTTCACATTGTCTTAAATATGAGGTTAGAAACTTTATGTCGTGTATTAAAACTATTTGTTCTGATTTCAGACTGGCAACAGTTTTGAGCTGTTAAACTGTGATGATCATGCAAATATTCTTAGAAAGAATGACAGAGACCCGGGTTCTTGCAGGCCCGACATCACCCATCAATCACTTCTTATGTTGATGGATTCTCCTCTGAACAGGGCTGGCCTACTGCAAGTTTATATTCACACAGAGAAAAATGTCCTTATAGAAATAAATCCACAAACCAGAATACCACGGACTTTTAAGAGATTTGCTGGTCTTATGGGTAGGTTCCAAATAATCATATTCTGTTGGTCACTCATTATTTGTGAATAATTATGTTTGTAATATATTAATAATGATTCACTGTGTTCGATCAAACACCTATTTTAATGTTGAAACAGGAAAGTATGCAACTAACAGATAGAGCTACTGTTAGTAAATTGAATGCTACAGGTGATTTTTTCTTAATTACATGTAGAATTGTGTTCTTTTTTCAGTTCAACTACTTCACAAGTTTGCAATAAGAGCTTCGGATGGCCCAATGAAGCTGCTCAAAGTTATTAAAAATCCAGTTACATCACATCTACCTGTTGGTGTGAGGAAAGTAACCATGTCTTTCAGCTCAACAGTTGTGAAGAATTGTAGAGAGTTAGTTCCAAAAGATGAGCCAATAGTCATGATTATTGGTGCCATGGCTCATGGTAAAGTAGAAGTAGACTACTCGGAAGATGTTATATCAATCAGTAACTATCCATTGTCAGCAGCCTTGACTTGTGCTAAATTATGTACAGCGTTTGAAGAAGTATGGGATGTTTCATAAATAAATGGTTGAAACTGCCAATATCTTGTTTTTTAATTCTCGTATTTGGATAAAAGACAAATTCATAAACTGTTTTAGTCCAATAAAAAATCGTCTTGTTTAAATTTACTTTAGCGCCATCTGATATTTTGTTATGAAAGTGTAACTTATTGCGTTCTTGGGATGATCGGTAGATGGCGCTTCGTGATTAACAGGCACTCAAAATATTTTAAAATGTATAGTATTTACTAGTTATTCGATGAAAAACAATTTTAAACCTGTAAGAGAAAAATAGATAGAAATAAAAAAAAACATAAAAATTTAAAGAACACGGTAAAATATTTTAAATCTGTATGGAATCAGAGCGGTCATGACAAACTAGCTGTTGTTAGCTGCTTCGCCCGCTACATTTCGAAAATTATCCCACAGGATAAAATTAAGATAAAAAGTAACCAGGTTATAAATGATCTGTGTAGGTACCAAATACGTTCAGTAGTTTTGTGTGAAAGAGTAACAAATCCATCCTTACAAACTTTCGCATTTATAATATTAGTAAGATGTTCATATTGAATTAAAACATAAACTGTAAAATATGGATTAAGAAACCATGCTACGAAACGAACCATGAGATCTGCCCACATGTTGGCTAAGTGCGAATATGCTACGCTTGCAAAAACTATTTGAACAAAAACTGAAATCAAAGTGTCGTCTACGTCCGTTAAAAATACCAGGAAGCGGGATGAAGAATACACACCCTCTTGAACTAGCTAATTGGCTAATTAGTTCTAAACGCAAAAGCTACGTAGCTATGTTAATAGAGGGGAGAACAGTTATAAGTATCTCATATAGTAGAAGGTAGCATCTCCATAGAATTATGGAACTCAAAGATATGTAATTTGTTACCTCATGGTAATTATGACGAATTTATATACTCGTTAATAAGTGTGTAGCAGTTGGTATTCTAACATGATATTAATTTGCAATCAAGAACTTGAAAGGGCTATTTAGAGATATTTCTGGTAATATCAATCATTTTTTTGTGGAGATTTGATCCTTGAGTGAACTATCGTTCATCTTCAAGCTATCTCGATGGAATGCGAGGGCGGGGCGGAAGGCCGCGGGAACTATGGAATGCGTTCATGAAGTTTTGTTTCCTTTTTAAGTAAAACAAAAAGAAGATATACCAACGCCGTCTGTTATAAAACACAATTATATCGTATTATTAGATAAAATACTGCTCAATGCAGTTTTACAAGC
This sequence comes from Agrotis puta, assembly GCA_943136025.2. Lineage (NCBI taxonomy): Eukaryota > Metazoa > Arthropoda > Insecta > Lepidoptera > Noctuidae > Agrotis > Agrotis puta. Next base: position 13,861,175 of record OW964169.2, on the reverse strand, counting down.
GAGTTATCTTGCATACCTAAGTCATGAATGTCATATCTGTTTGTATTTTTTTCTAATGATCGTGTTAGTTTATGGGAGCGTACGACGATTATTTTCAAGTCGTTCTGCACTATCCACATGCACTTCATGCCAACATTGCGCATACCTACCTACTTGTAAAAGGATAATGCTTGACATAAGTAATCGTGGCATGATGAAAGCGGTTGGCCGGTCGCCGCCGCGCCACACGACGGCTTGTGGGACTAGATTCTCGGCAACTTGCCTTATACGGTGTATGGTCTGACTCTGTGAGCCAATTAACTGCACAATAATGTAAACAGCTACCTACTAGAATGTATGTACTAGCCACTGGACATACCCAAGAACTAATATAACGCGTCATGAATAACACAAGGACTAGCATGACCACTGAACTGAATAGAGAGCTATGCGATCTACGAGGGAATCCAAAACAGAAGGTATCTCGCGGGAAACTTTTCCGTTACAGTTTTTAAGAAACGTACGGAGAACTTATTTGTGACTTGAGTTATCTGAAGAGCTAAGATCACCCGCGTTGTTATTTTGATATCGCAGGGAGGCCGTGTTTCTTCAATACGTAAGTAGGGTAAATACGCCATACGTCGGCCCCTCCCCAAACTTCGGCCGTCTGCACATTTTCAGCTTGCGTTCATTTAAAACGTAATGAAGTGACAAATTTGCCATTCTAATTACAACCTTAGTTTATGCTCTTTATGTACAAACTGTTACTTTCCGATTACGTCACTCACTTTTCGCACACCGAGCATCCGAAGCAATTGCGCCGTCAAAGCGTCAAGTTCATATCTAAAGTACCTTACTTGCTGTGGATACCCACACTTCGGGGATTGATATTAGAACGGTAAGACATTCCTTTTTTTTTGTTTTAAGCTTTATTGTCAGTAATTAGTGATTTTTACTATATTCTGAGATAGTTTTTTCAATGTTTTACGTATTGTTTTACAGGAAAAATAGGAGGCCGTCAATAGAATATCAATTTTGAGTTAAAACCGGATTCTCGGCCGTGGCCGACTTAAAGTAAATGCAGTCTGTTTTATAAATTCCAATTGTACTAATTCTACTGGCTTAATCAGAGAATTTGCAACGCATCTAGGCAAATAAATCTATTTTACGTTTAATCGCCAAATACCGGCCGGGGTGATATTAGTTGAATCTCGAGAAATAATGTACACGAAATAGGGGCCGGCTTTAGAAACATTAAAGATCGTAATGTCGACCAGCCTCGAATTCGAGCCCAACTATACAGGCTGATTACTTTTTCTTATTTTCTCAAAATTAAATATTTAGTAGTAAATTGCTCTTTGGAACTTGCTACCTAATAAACCCATGTTAATTAGCTTAAAAAATATAAATGGTTGGTCGTGGATCTTTCATTCATTATTAACCGGCATATCACAAAAATCTGCCTTTAGAATTAATGCTTTTAATTTAAGGTACTACAATGACAGAGCAGGGAGATCCAGGGCCTTCGCGGAAACAAAGAAAATTATAAGTCAACAAACACGGAATTTTGAAGTAGGTATTTAATTAGATTTTTTTAAATTGTAATACCTTACTTTATTTTAGTGCAAATAAAAATAATACTTTACCTACTATTAAACAAATACGATTAATAATGTATAATTAGTGAGACTCCTGCCAAAATATATCATATTAATAATATTTGTCTATCTTAATTTAAACCTAACACCCTATACCCGGCCGACATTTGGGAAAAACGCGACCGACCATGGGCCTTGAATGGCCGACTTTAGGGTTTTTTCGTTTTCGACGCATCTAAACCTTAATACTTTTTCCTAGCAATAGAAAAGTCAAACTTATGCCCATAAACATGAAATATATTTATCAAGCTATCCAAAACCGCATCGGAAGCTATCCTTTCGTTGCAAATTGATGGTGCCAAACCGATCCCAAAACAGAAAAACCGTAAGGGGGCCGACATTTAGCGTATTTACCCTACTTGACTTGGTCTCGACTCGCAGTGTCGAGATTTCGGGAATAATTTTCACTGTACGTAACGGTTGAGTTGGTTAGATGGAAACTTATCTTGTGGTTCACGGAGTGAAATAGTCGGTAGAATGGATATGTCGAAATTGAATTTTATGCGACTACGAAGCGTAACGTGGAATATCTCTCTACAACGAATCTTGTACTCTGCTGCTATGGTGCGTAACCGCCTGTCAACGCGGATGTCCCAAAGCCTCTGATATGTTTAAACTGCTACTGATCTACAACGGTGCGTAAACCCTATGTGGATAATCCTATCCTTCTGCTACGAAACCGCTACGCTGCTACTACGGTGCGTAAGCGCCTACGCGATTATCCCACTGCTACGAAACTGCTACGACTCTACTACGGCGCGTTATCGCCTACGCGGATAACCCTTTGCTACGAAATTGCTACGCTGCTACTACGATGCGTAACCGCCTGTACGGATATCCTAGAAACTGCTACGCTGCTACCACGATGCGCCGATGCGCTTGCTACGCTGCGTCTACAAAGCGTAACGGCCTACGAGCTACACGCGCACCCTAACATTATCTAAGAACAAAAGCATTCACGCGGCATCAATGCGTCTACGTCGTCTCTATACGCAACGGCAATGCGATTAATGTTGTTGTTATGATGTATTTTGTAAATATTTTCCTTATTTCTTTTACCTTATGACGTATTTCATTCATCATGGCTTATCTACTTGTTACTTCGTACCTAAACTAGGGACCCGCCAGCGCAGCTGCTTCGTACGGAAACAGTTTTAGGAATAAATATTCTTGTGTTGGTGAAAACTGCATCAGAATAAATTGTAAAGTTGAGAAGATAAGCGGTCACAGTTCGAAACGAAAAACACAGAAAATAGTAAGTAGTAGAAGATTATACTTTATATTTCTATTTAATAAATAATGAGCGACTTGTAAATTACTAAGTTTAAAAACGCTATACGATTGACGCAAGGCCAAGCGTAATTTCTTGGAATTTATCGAAGGCACAGTTCTGACCAATTTATCTATCTAGCAACTATACAGTACTTTGATAAAGTAGTAACTGTGCTGTACTACAGACCATTTAAAAATAATATAGAACACTAGTATATAATTATGAACAAAGTATGTAACGTACACTTGAGAATAAGTGTTCTGTATCAATAATAACCGCATTAGTATCTGATTACGCGGTTCCTTGAATTTGGTTGCTCACAAGCATATACTCAGTTGTAAGATAAGTTGTTGTTTAAACGTTCATATTACACTTCAACATTGATCAATGTTCTTTACGTTTTGTTACTTACTTAGTAGCTTTATTTCTAAGTAAGGTGGATCAAAAATTTTTTTATCTGAAGTCTTACCATTATATTTCTTCACAATCATCTTACTCTTTCTTGATTTTTCCATCCGTCCAATTCAGGTTTCCTCAATTGCATCCAAATCAGTCTGCATCCGAATCTTCGCAAGTCTTCTGCCTACTGGTCGCGGGAGTAACGAATTACCGCGTAACGTAATTGACCCCGGTACGTAAAGGGCTATTGAAGGACACCGTGGATTTTAGTCAGTACAAGTCTGACAGTCCCTCCCGCCCTGCCCTGGGTGGGAGGACTCATTTGATGATTTTACCACGATAAAAAAAAGTCTGCCTACTTTGTGAGTGACCAGCTCGAAAATTTTGAAGTTCATTCTCAAACTTTACGACTCTGTTTGTTGTTAGTGCATATTCTTACTTCATCTCTTCCCTCATACTTCTTTCTTGTCATAACTTTTGGCCAATGATGTTGTTCAGTTTCATTCTCTTTTTTTTCATTGTGGTTTAATCATTAAATGAGTCCTCCCACCCAGGACATAGAGCCCGACTGTGTGAGAGTTTCATTTAACTTATTATTCTTGAAGTTGAATGGCATCTTTGTTGTAAACATTCACATTCAGTATTATTTTTTTGGTTCGTATTGTTTTTTATTTTCTGGTCAACTAAACATTCCCTTTATCATGTTAGTAGCGAAGGTTCGAACCGAATGAATGAATACAGTACCTACCTTCTTACGGCATTATAGTTTTTTCAGATATTTTCAATGAAATTTTAAAGCTATAACTGAAGAATTTGTTTTTAATGCGCTAGTCACAAAAACTACTCGTTCCAATTGAAAAATTCGAACAAATTGTTTTAGTTTTTGTATTGGATCTAGTCCTTTTATCGAGGAAGGCGCAACCGCAGGGAACAGTTAATTTATTTTTTCTGACTGGTAAGTTTATAGTTGTTGTTTTTAAATGCTTATAATAATGCATGAAATCATCATCAGCTTATCACGCGCTTATTATTTGCAATGACGTTTCTTTCCCAGCGCGTTCAAGGTCGGAAGTTCTGAGATACCTAATCACCTTTTAAGTACAAAGCTATCCTACATTCCTGACGCATGAGAAAGATAAATAATTTCTTGGTCGGTAAAGTATGTTATCAACTTATCAAGCGCAATCGACAGGAACAGAAAGGTATGCCGCGCATTTTGTTGCGTCACTGTGTGCACGTCCTTCGTTGACTCAGACACGTAGCGTTTCATAGTCCTGGTGGTGTGATGTGTGACGACGGAGCTGAATCACGAGAATTATGTAAATCCCGGACCATAGTCTTTTATGTTAAATTTATCGTGAAGTGTTCGTATATTGTTATATCCAGAATACTCTAATAAGGCAACATTCTCGCTATTGACCGCAACAGTATTGCAATGTTTATCGAATTAATCCTCAGACTGGATCATAATTTCATTAAAATACTCGTAGGTACATTCAAAAATTTTAATGTGTTATGGATTAAATACGTCGTATATTGCGGTGCGTGCGGCAGAGGTGTGTGTGTTGCGCTTGTGCATCAGTTTGACGGGTGAGGATGGCTCGGCCGCGGCGAGAGTAAAGTGTCGCATTGTATGCAGATGCAAGCTCGCGCCATGGTTCTAGTCCACACGCCTTCCATATCGGGATCGTGGACGTGCGTGACAAAGCGCCCGATAGACGCCTAAGTACACACACATATAGGACCGAGCGCGAGCTTGCCAGACGAAGCGGCGGCGAGTCGCGCGCCTGCGCCGCCAGACCGTTCGGCGCCTGCGCTCACAAAGGACTCTATTGTATTCCTCGCCGCCCGATTCTATAGAATGGACCCTTAGCTTCTACGCTTTTTTCCCCGAAATTCCTGATACCAGAATAACACTCAAACAATGGGTTTCCGTCCCTTTATTGGCACCTTATTTTTTGTGCCAGCTTAAACGGACCCGCCTTAGTACTAAACAAAATCACAACCTGTTCTAATGTCGGTGAAGATTTCGCCGCCTTTCCTCAATTTATTACTTTTTCATTGTTTCGCAACGTTTTTGATTTTTTGAGACTTCTCTTTTGATGGATTTGGTAGATCGGCAATTGTAAGAGTATGGAACTCCTCACTTGTAAAGCACGGCAATTCTTCACAGTATTAAAAACAAGTAAGTAGATGCTGAGACGCATTAGCATTAGGTGTGGCCGGTCCACAGGCTCGGCAGACGCCCACGACCGACATCAGCTCTCCGACCAAACAGGTTTCCTCTCACTGGCAGCGCCGACGACCACGCCACGTTCACAGACCGCGCGGCTTGCGTGAGTGCGTGCGCCTCACCCAAAACGGCACTAGTAACGAATAATCACGATACCAAACAGTTACAAATCTCTGCAATATTGAAATATAGCTAAATGAGAATGAAAATTTAGTTTATCGATAGGCTAGTGAGTGATACCCTAGGAAGTTTTAAAAGAAAACAGAAATTGTTTTAGAAAACCCTCAGAATTCTGTAAATTTTGAATTTCAAAGGCATAAATAGATAAAGGTTGACAGTTGATACGTATTCGATAAGCTGCACGTTGTCAGTCCTTGCACCGTAATTAACAAAGATAATCAACTAGATACTAAATCCATGCTCCACTGAGGCCATCTAGTTGACAATATTTAACAGCAAGCTAAAATTGACGCATCAGGAAACATTACGCAATCACACAATTGCGCACAACTATTCCAGTTCCTTTTACTGTCGGTTATATTTTCCCCGTTATCTTGAGTTACAATATCGGCTCTGCAACTTTAGTTGAATGATGTCAACGCAGCGAAATGTTATCTACATCCGCCTGTGGACTTCTCTGTTATGTATATGGCGTGCAGTACGCTAATATACACATGGATTGCAACTGCACAATGCACATAGATACCTACGTACACTTTGACGTGACGTAGTTACAGTACGAATATTTTGCGTCGTAAGTACAGTGTACGTCTGTATGGTCGTTAGTACGTTATCACTTCTCTTTCTTGCAATTAACACTGCAAGGTGTTATGAATCGTTAAAAATAGTTATTTATATGTAGTGATGATTGAATGAGCTAAATATTAGGACACCGCAGCCGAGACTAGTTTGTGTCTAGAAATAACTTGTTGCATCGGATGGCCATGATTCGTCGGCTGGCCAGGCGCCACCGTCACCGTTGCACAATAGGTGCGAAATGTACCGAGGTGGCTCGGACAGATTAACACTAGCCAGTATCTACAATCAGATTTATCTGGATAGAGTGGACTAAAATAATTTAGACTATGCATTTGAATGAATTCTGTGTTTGAACAAGTCGAGGCTTATCCTAGGGATAGTCGTTCAATTTTACCACACTAAAAAAAGGGATACCTACCTAGTTGTTAATTAAAATACGTACTGAAACAAATGAGTAACATTAATAGCATTAGTTCTGCTTGAACCAGTGGTTGCGGATTTTCTTACATAGGATGAGTAATTTAAATAAAAAATAAAGATAATTGAGAGATTCGGTCACTTTTCAAAAGTGCACGTGTTGACATTCTTTTGTCATCTGGGCGTTAAGTGCGAACATGTCTGAGTGTGGCGACGGCATGGCTCTTACCGCTCTGAGCCGGTAACAGTGAGCAGTGGTGGCGCCTGCATCGCGTGTCGTTCGATGACGTGCGTATGCGCACCCCGCGCCCTGCCTCACACGATTTGCACAACGGCCACCAGAGCGCGACGCCACCACATCAAGTTCATTAGCGTTAGTGATGGGACTCGAATCGAAAATTAAAATTCGAATCAGTTCGAATCACTGTCAAAAAGTTCGAATCATGATTCGAGTTGACCCTTGATTCGTATATATTGTTGATTCGAATCAATTCGGATCACTACAAAGATCCGAATCAATTCGAATCGATGCGATGATTCGAATCTAAATGACATAAAAATATAATAGATTTTTTTTTTTAAATTGACCTACTATATTATGTAAACTAATAAAAAGAACCTTATCTAACTCTTTTACAAGACCGGAACTAAAAGTAACCGTTATACGAAGTTATTATTCTTCTAAAAGAACATTTTTCTTTACGGGAACAAGTTACTTTAAAGGAAAAAACTTAAACAAACTGTCCTAACTGTCTCGTCTATAAGGTAAACTTTCCTCGCAATAAAGATTCGAATCGATGAAAATGATTCGAATTTATGAAATCGATTCGAATCATTTCGCCGATTCGAATCAAGCGATGATTCGAATCAACAGAAAATCTCATTCGAGTCGAGTTTTTGCCGTCATGACTCGAATTATTCGAATCAAACGTGATTCGAGTCCCATCACTAATTAGCGTGAAAGAATTACATTTACCTGCCAGGCATTACATTTAAACTGGGAGTCTGAAAAAAATTTCTACTAATCTATAGTCGATCATCTTCAATATCCATTTGTATTCTAGGTAAATTTTTACAGGTTTTTTTTTGGAGGCAGGACTGATGAAAGTCTCAGTTTCTAGCCAGAATTTACTATGTCATGCCTGATTCAACTTTTCTTTGAAGTTGTAGGTGGCGAAAACATTGTTGATAAGAACTATGAGCAATTTTTCATTCATTGATATTATCATTAGATAAATAGTTACACACGTTTTCATGTAATTCGTCATAAAATATCGTGTTGATTAAATACTTAGTGGAACCTAATCTAAATGTTAGTTAAAGAAAGAAAGAATTTCCCATGGTCGTCACAATTCATAAGTCACAACAACCAGGTAGCTTTTGAAATTCAACGAATGGAAGTAAATTAGTCATCAGTCAAGTGCACTGATGATTGTTTCTATTGTCTTTGTTGCAGCATCGTACTGTGTGTCAAGTGGTAGGTATGTTTGTTATCTATCGCATACAGTGGTAGATATATTTTAATTACCTATAGGTGCTGCGTAATAATTGGCAACGCGAATTACAGCACGTAGGCGCCTACTCGTGGTGATATGAACTTTATACACACGTGGTTATCAATATTAGTATATAACAATAAGTACTCATTCCCTTTACGTTCTAACAACGAGGCTGGGCTTGACTCACAATGAGTTTGTTTGCTTGGAAATGTACCGGATGTAGCTTACAGTCAGTTACTTAAAAGCGATTCGTTACTTGATCAATGAATTGGCTCTGGTCCTTTTTAACTAACATGTTATGAATGGATAGAATACTTTTTCTCCTTTTGGAACTTTACTTTTTAGGTTACATAATACTCTATTTAGCAACTAAAACAGTACTAGTAAAATGTAGGAGTAGTTTCTACCCACATTTGTATAGGTGCTGCTCCTCCCCCTGTCTCTTCAGTGAAACACACAGGTGATGTGTTTTTAGTTGCTTTTAATATCGCCATTTTACCTACGAAGGCGAAGGAAGGAATGCTATAATGCATGGATATTAACATTTTCATACTCAGGTGCGAAGCGAAACCGAATATTTTAATAACTAAATGAGGTGACATATAGAGCTATTGAATTGGTTATACCTATTAATAATATGATTAGTGTGAATTTACTCAAACAATTTGATATATTAATAGAGAAATTAGGTATAACATTGACTGGGGAAGTGAGTAAACTGTATGAGCCTTGGGCACATAATTACTAAGTTTTAGAGCACATAATTAAATATCCTTAAATTAAGAAACATTTCTAGTAGATGGTACAAATTAGAACTGGGCTCGTAAATAAGCTCAAGTTTAGATATCTTGGTGCATTCAGTAAAGAATGAGCTTTAATGAATGTGATCGTAATAAACCTATAATAATACTAGTTTTATTAAGTGTGAATTTCTTTCGAAAACATGAACTTGTGATCAACGAATTGATCATTTAGAAATGATTAAATAAACTAAATCGGAAATCACAACGCTCTCGTCGCCTCAAGGACGCCTGCAAGGATCGCACAGACCTGATAAAATCATCAATAATATTAACAAAATAAAAATAAAACAATACATGTTGCACTTGTACTATTATATATCAAGCTGCAGAATCGATTGCTGGTTGTGTATACCGACAACAGACGAACGATCTTTATCGCGCAGTAATGGACGTCGCGCTTCAACAAATTCATGATTATCGATGTATTGCTCGCCACTTGGTAAAGTGATTGGCGCTCTATCAACGCGTGACCGCTATATTTGGACGTGATGCAATCGGCCCCAGTGTGATTGTGTCGGTGAATGACTGCAAAATTGTATCGCAAACATTTGCCGTACCTATTATACTTACTAGTATCGTCTCCTTTAATTTATGATGATCTGAAATCAATAGTCTGTCAATCAGCATCCGGTCCTACTGTTAATGTTGAATGTTATGACTCTGTTATTTTAAGGTCGAAACAGAAACGTCTCTTTTAGTAAACATTATCGCTGGCAAAACAAATTACTCACAGGTGGTGCATGTGTTAAATGTGTGTAATAATATGTATGCTATCAATGATATGAATAACCTACTTAACAAATATGTCCCTATTCCTTTGTTTATAGTATAATGAACTCAATTTGAGACATATAATGTCGAGATGTCGTGTTGCATTGCAAGTAAATAAATGCATATAAATATTAATTAGATTAAATAGGTCGCAGCACAAGCTAGAGGATAACGGTTCGTTTCTGTCGACTAGTCTAGCATAAACTATGATTAGCTCGTAGTTGTAGGCGGCGCCAAGCGTGATTGCGCCCGCTCCGCTTGCTGCGCTTGCCGCGTACAACGTCCCACACGCATTCATTAAAATATCTTTCAAATAATCACACATAATAACAACACGCTATTCGAAAACACTGGCTGACATCTTAAATATACGTTACCATTTAGTACCAGCGTTTTCGAAACTCCAACTGTTCTACAGTTCCGTTCAACGGAGCAGCGTTGAAAAGTAGGTAAGGACTTGACCTGTACCGTCAGAAGTATGTGTCAGATAGTATAACTAAATCAATACCAGTAGTTGTTAATAGAAACGTAGTCTAACTCATAATTAACGCTAAATTGAGAACAGCTGTTTTAGTACCGTCAATGATAACATCACTAGTTTACGAGTGAACCGATGACTTGTTAATATACAGAGTAGACATTACAATCATACACAGGTAGGTAGGAATAATAGTAGTAAAGCGTTTAACGCTTTTCATGCTGTTAAATACGAATTAATGTAATTAACATATAAGTTTTCCTCATGTGTGCGCCGTAGAAAGCTAACGTGGTCGTGAATGAGGCGAGCAGGCCTTGTGTAAGTACCTGACGATGGCGTGACTCGTCCGCACGGGCGCGGGCGAGAGCAAACGCGCAGGTGAGTTGAGGTGACCACAAAACCGGTTGCCCGCACCAACGACTCATCTTCACATCCACTCCAAATCAACTAATACTTATTCAAATTATAGAATTAATAGTTGTTTCTTTTGATTTCATCACTTTTCGTAATTTCTTGCACCAAAGAAGCACTTGTCTAATTCTTATCATAACGCATTGACCAAGTGGTCGATGCGAAAGGCGTTTGACGTAACACATAATATTAAAATCAAAGCATATTATTAGTCCCAACATTTGTTGAGAACTTTATATGGCGTTTACATAAGCAGGTGAATCATACCTGCTTGATCGCAACCAGATCCTGCCAACAGAAGGAAAATATAGCTAAACATTAAACATACCGAGATACAGTTGTATTCTAAATGAAGATGTTATATACATTCAACATTTCCCTTCAATTTCCCGAGCTGAATAATATCAGTGGAGGTTATATTTGGCTCGTTTTCTGAACTGACTAACTAACCGTGGACAAAGTAACTCCAATTAATTGTACTACTAAGGTAGGTACTACGACGAAGGTACTTTTGAAACTATATTTGATATTCTGGTCTCTTTTTGAAATGTATTGACTGAAACCTAAAAATGAATATTTGTGGATTGACTCTATAAAGTTGTTTTGCCTCAGCAAGCTGCGACATGTTTGTGTGATTCAGATAAAATAAATTACTAATTAGCCAAACTCAGCAAAACAAGGTCAATTTAACGATGACCCAAACACAACACTTAAAAATATTGACGCAGCGGCGTCTCGTTCGTATGAACATCCTCATGATCTTCCATTTTTAATAGTTTGAGAAAATTGAATCCTCGTTTGACTACTTAGTGCTTATTGACTCAAATCGGAAGAGTAAACCGATTGGCGCACGCGCATCGCATTTGTTATGAGAGTGAGAGCTTAAGTGTCCCTGTCCACTGTCTAGTGTGTTTAATATTAGTAGAGGCGGATGTAGTACAGCTTTTTAAAATTGTAGAAATGTCTTCATGAAATCGTTTTTTGAGATTCGAAGATCTGAATTTTAAATTAGGTGCGTACAGTCATTCATCCAATCTACCATTTAGTATTCTTTAGAGAGACTATCATAGTGCAAAACATTCTCCCAGAAAGGCTATAAACAGTTTTCAATTACTCGGTCCACAGGATGTGTCTCACAAGTCCCATAGATATTAACGAAGCAAGAAACAGCCCATTAAGTCCCGACAGAGGCCGGTATTGATACAGTTATCAATGCTACGATCTCAGGAGATATATTATGGAACTCTAACTGGTCCCCATTTGGGTGACGCTTGAAACACACGTGTGCTTGACACTTAAACCTCTACAAACTCTAACAGAACATGCTACGAGAAAATACACCTTCTAACATCAACAAAGGACTCTGTTTGCAACACAACATGTTTGATATAAGTCGTTATTGCTATGGGATTATGTTTACGACTGAAGTATTTTATAGCTTCAGAGCTTGATTTTGAAGTGAGAATCGTGTCGCCTTGACACAGAGTTGATAATGCAATATAATGTTAGGGTAGATAAACCACTTCGTTATCGTGTAAGACTCATTGGTATGGCGAGCAGGCAGCGGCGTCGATGTGTCTGTAGGTTTGATTAGCTGATTTTATGAGCGGCGACTGCTTGTCTTGTCTCTCCGAGTTGGTGTTAGACACAACGAAACGCATTTGAGGGAAGGAACCATTGTAATTTTAAAACGATCATTACCTATTATGATCAAAAATAAATCTGAAATTGTCAAGCACTCTTGCACTAATGGATTCCGACGTTGCGTGTTATATTCGTGTGTAAATATGTGGTAGAAAACTTTGATTTAGGAGAATTCAATGTTTTCTTGAATACATCGTGCAGCGTCATCAAAGTTCATCTGACATTTGAAATCCATCTCCAAGTAATCTAATACCGAGTACGTACCAACGGCCAGTTAGGTATCTTTGTTCAAGTTCACATAAAGTATATTGTTACAGTCAACTGCATTAGTACGTAGCTTTTCTATAAGGCTCATGAATTATTTTCTGCTTTAAATCGAAGGTCGTGCTTCATTAGACACAAAGTCTGCGCTCTTCTACCTAACTTTCGGCAAGCTGTTTATAATCCTACGAAAAAAACCATGTACGAAATGGAACGGCTCATTGTACAGATTCCACAAAAGTTGTTGCTATGGTGTTCATTAAGTGGATATTCGCCGTCAACGTCGCTATTAACGAACCTGTCTAATGTGATGTGAGCGGCATAGCGTGGCACCATGCAAAAACTCGAGCCAGCTCAGTGGAATATTTTACAAACGCCATGATGTCATGGTGGATTAAATTACTGAGTACTGTGACCTTGCCTGTCAGTTGTAAGTACCAAGTTAGTGAACGAATATTATCGGTACTTTACTTACAAGTAAGTATTTACATCAGAATTATGATTTCAGTTTAATAGCAAACCACAAATCATGCGCCATTTACTATTCTGCATAAGTCAGTGCTCCAGTTCAATCCAGCATTCCATTTCAGAGAAAATTGGTAAACTGGTACCAAATTTACGACGCAAATTCGAATTTGCAAACTGGACGTAATATATTAAGTGTTTCTTGAATATAATAACAAGTTATAGATAGCTGTTCAGTTTTATTTTTAAAGATTCGATTAATTTTATCTATCTCGGGAGATTATGTTGATGATATTTTATAACGACGTGTGGAACTTGTTTTGGCATGAGCGGTTGCCGCCTGGAGGGGCCTCATATTAGCATGGATTAATTTCAATCAAGTGAATTTGGTCCGCAGTTGAATGAGCGGTGATGGCAATGGCGGCGCGACGCGACTCTTGCGCACACCCGTTTGCCGACTCTACTGTCATCATCCTGTTGCTGTTTTGTAACCTTATCTCTCGCTATAATGATTCGGGCATAGGTAGAAGCTTGTCATGTACAGTTCTTTGAGGGTTTGCTAAGAAAGCACGTGAAAGCTTGTTTAATGCAATGTAATGCAAGCATTTACTATATTTTAATACCTGTCAACTTTACCACAATGATTGATCCAATCTACTGTACCTGATCTAAAAGCCCAAAAACATTCATTTCCTGGAAGTGTAGCTAAAATGATTTTAATCGATATCTTCCATGATTATTTCAATGCTATAGAAAATTTTGAAAGAGCCCATCCTTCTACTACTAGGTATACATATAGTGGCAGCTATACGCGTGTGGTAGTTACTTACACATAAAAATATAGGTACTCCAAATCCGTACAACTTTAATCGCCATTGTTGCTATTACCTGTGCAAGGAGTGACAACGTGAAAGTACAAAGTTTAAAAAAAAAAAGTTTGGTAAAATTCGTGTGTATCCCTCCGAGGTTTTTTCAGCGTCAAAGAGCTTGATGGTATTGAGTAAACATTCGCGCCTTAAACGATACGGGGTATGATTGCGCCAGTATCTATATATATAAAAGAACAGGGTTTTTTATTAAGACTCGACTACAGCCGAAACCGCTAAACGCAGTAACTTGAATTTTGGACAGCAGTTGCAGTCTACCATGTAGGGGAGCAATAAGACGGGATTTTGCGAAAGTCCTCCTCTAAGGGGGTGAAAAGGGGTAAAAACTGTTGTATGAAAAATCTTATTCCTTGGGTTTATACATTTGAAACTTAGTAGGAATATGAGTATAAGCAAATAAAAAAGATGGCCATTAATAGTTTTTTAAAACTACCCTCCATTGGTAATCTAGAGGATGTTAAAGTTTGTATGGGAAAATCATAACGCGTTAACCGATGAATTTGAAACTCAGTATATAGAAATTAGATCAAAAATAATCAAATACGTGTTTTTGGGTTTTTCGAAAATCACCCCCTAAATTGGTAAAAAGGGGTGATTAAGTTTTAAGGGAAGGATTTTACTGTTTGTTTCGATAAACTCAAAACTTGGCAGATAGATCTCTCAATCAAATACAGGATACATAAATATCTATATTTCAAAAATCAAACCCCAAGCGGGGTGAAAATCGAAAAATCAGTTAGGGTGAAACTTTTTTCCGATTTCATTCGTTATGTTTAGTTAAAATCTTAAAGCCAAACCAAAACTGTTTCTCTTTTAGTAACCGATAAAGGTCATTAAATAATTCCCTTGAAAGGGTTGTAGATGGGTAATTGGGCTTATTTATGAAAACCTTTATCAAATGAAGTTACATTGGTACGGAGGGTTTCTTAAATGTGAAAGATTTTTTTAAAGTTACAATGTTAGTTGGATACATTTTTAGATCAAAAGTATCCAGTAAGGAGTGTGACCGGGCATTTAAATTCCCTGAGTTCGAAGTTAAAAACACGCGCAGACGAAGTCGCGGGCGGAGTGCTAGTTATTTTATAAGAGTTAAGACTGATTTTATAAAGCAGCGCAAAATATCCCCCCCGAAGGGAATACTTTGCGCCAAATTTAATTTAAAAAAAAATTATGTACCTGATTATGTGCCATTGTTAATTATTCAATAAAAACAATTTTGAATACCTATTCTTTCTATCACTAAAAGTCCTTTAGTTTAAATGGACATACAGCACTTTTTATATGACATTTACTAATCACATAAGTAATAAAATTCGGTGCAAAATCACCCCAACTTACGGTACCTATAATGATCACAACAATTATTCTTATTTCAATTATTAGGTACCGCAGATCAGGGGCTCATTATCTGTAGCTTCTGCAATAAGTTGAGTAGGTAAAGACACGGCTACACCTTAGCAAGATTGTTAAGCACGTCATAAAAAAATCCATACTTACATTGTATCCATTAGCCACCTGTCAAGTTTTTGCTTACCGTTCTTCTAGAAATTCTAGATGATTGCAAACATCAAACGTTCATAGAAATAATTATCTGAAACTATCTAAGCAACAAGTAGCTATGCATTACGTCACAAATTTAGCATCGTCTATACATAATGTAGATACCTACACTAGTATACACTTTAAATGTTATATGACATATTAATACATTTACAAATATTTCCTCAAAACTTTAGATGAATTTACCTTATATGAACAAGGTATACTAGAATTTCCTGAGAAAATAAATCTGCAAAAAGTTCTTCAAGAAAATAATTAAAGCTTCTGGTGAAATGTTGAACATGGCACCTCTTACAAGTTACCCTGCACATTTCTGCAGTACCTACTTGCTACAATTTCATTTATCAGGTAGCCCATCATGGAATCAGCACGACTCGATATGTACAGATATTGGAGCGAGCAGGTAGGATGTGTATTATAATATTAACAAGGTAGATTTTACTATAAGTACAATAATGAGCAGAAGTAAGTATGGGATCACTAACTTCGAATTGATCCGGGGATAGCTCCTCAAATTATGACTTGATTTAATTGAATTTGAAGTTAACAGTTAAACCTGTAAAATGGTAGGTACCATTTTTATTATTCTTACTACTTATTAAGTACCTATTCAAGATCGCGAGGGATCGGACTAACTAATTCCATACTTTTGCTCGCGAGTGTGTTTGCTGAAAACATTTGAATGAACACACTAACGCGAAGTTTGGTAAAAGGTAACCTGAAATGGGGGAATCCAAGCTCAAACGATAAATTATCGTACCCAGACAATAATGTTAAAAACGACGGTGTTGTGACTGTGCCTATTTGTGATGCAACGCGTGTGGAATGGAAGGACTTGCGTCTTCAGATAATAGATAATCTTATTGCTATCTAACATTAAGTATTTGAAGGTTATATGACACGTTTTGATTGTAGTTTATTTACAATTAATTGCTGTTAATATTTCTATTTCAGTACCGGGAACATTTCCCATTTTCCTACTCTACTGCCTCAGTACCTCGAAGCTGGTAACAACTAACCTAACGAAATAAAAAAAACGGCAAAGTGCGAGTGCAAAAGCCGCGGTCTATGCAACATGATCATGGAAAAAAATTGCGAAATCAAACAAAATCTGAGGATGGTTTTCATAAATCTTCAGAAGACTTCGGATCTTAGAGGACCTCCGAGGCTTCGGCTTCAGGATCGTGTGCCAATATACTTATACGAATATGGTTATCCGAATATAATTTTATATTATGCACATACCGTAATGTAAAACTTTTGTCAGAACTCCAGTTGGCCTGTTGGTGTCTCGGTATCTAAGTAGGAGTTCATCAAGATAGCGCACTATGTCCCTTACTGTTTATTATCACAATGAACCCCCTAACCGAGAGAAAATCCAGACACCCATACCTTTTAAAATGCGTATGATGTTAGTCCCATTTCAGACAATATAAAGGTTGTTCAAGAAAGTTTGTATAAATGGAGGAAATCTCTTAGAGGATTACGCATAAGCAGAATTAAAACAAAGTACGCAAGCACCTTCCACACTCATGAATCTGTACCGTCAAGTGTGGAAGTCAAATGGATGATGCTGACGTAGCCTTACCTAGAGTAAAATCACATAACCATGTGTAGGTGGAATAAGTGGCGTACACTGACAGGAATTCTCTGTGATTCAAAAATGCCGACAAGATCCATCCGTCCATCCATCTTGGCTTCCCATTTTCTAGATCCATGAGGCTGGATGATGATGATTTAGTTTTGTAGACCTTGCCTCATGGATCTACCACGCTTGGGCAGAGCTTAGGCGTGTCCTCAGAGAGGCGAAAGGATTTCATTCAGTACGAGTATGACAGTCCCTCCCGTTCCGCCCTGGGTGGGAGAACTCATTTGATGATTGAACCACGATAAAAAAGGGTAACCTGTCCGCACTTGAATTTTTCTTTACATAAAAGTTTTAAAGTAACACATAAAGACTACAGAATCCAGTCTAAGGTGGTGCGGACATGTTATGCATAGATCCGATGATCATATCGTTTCTCATAATCTTTCTATGGCTACAAAAGAGAGACAGAGAGTAGACCTCATACTACCTGAATGACAAATGACCGGAAGGAAATGCAAAAGCTTGGCCTAACAGATGAGGATAATTAAATGCCCGCGAAGTGCAAGGCGCCGAAGGATTAAGAAAGCCGAAATGGCAAGAGGTTAGGGCTAAAAGTGCGAGTTGGGGGATAAAAAGGGTTTTTTTGACATACGGATAACAAAGAAATGCATGACTGTTCTGTTTTTTTCTTTTCAAGTAGGGAACCCAGAAAATCAAAATATCTATATTTTAATTTAATAAAATAAGCACACAGACCAAACGGTACCTATTTTCGAAATTATCTGATTCTATATACCTAATCTGTAGTTCATTTATATCGGATCTGACCCCTCTGAATTCTCCTACCCTTCAAGGTTGCCAGTCAGCTGTTTCACTTATTTGGAGAAGAAAAAATAAAAGCATAGGGTTGTAGGCTTGTAAAAAGAGTCTAATCCCTTTTATTTTTTTGTTACGGTTGGTAGTTGGTACGTATGTACGTATAGCAGCTAAGTATAAACATGAAAACATCAAAAAGTTTTCATTTTTTATTATTTTTTTTACTTTTAATTTATTTGTTATTTGCAGATATATTTTTATACACTGATTTCATACTGTGTACTAGGACATTGACTTTCCTTAGTTCGTAGATATCTAACCTATCTGTATATTTTAAAATCATACACAGTTCCTGGTAGTGTTCGGAAAATACCACTATTTTCCTCTAAGCTCGGTTAGCGATGATGTAATCGCTGCATAAAATATATAGATAGATACGTCCGTTCTCGAGATATTGATATCTAGATGAGTCGATGTTTATTTAATATGATGTACCTACTTATCTGCATAATTATGTGCGATTGTGCAACTCATGTCACTATTTGCTCATTTATACACGTAGGCATGTTGTATGCCATGAAACATGCACTCTTCTGATGCTACTGTCTCTTGAGACTACTGACTTGGCTAATGCATAGGATATGGCACTATCTAGGTAATACATAGGTACCGCTTTACATAAAAACTACAAGCTACTAATTTGCCTTGCACCGAAAATGGGCGTACCATAATCCTGGCAACAATTTAGGTAGGTAGGTCCATACACCATCAGTTTGAAATCACTTTGAAAAAATTGGAATCGTTTTTGTTACGGTAGATTGTAATTATTATGATGTCTTCTTTTTTTTTAATTATATTATGATTAATATAGATTTAGAAAATAAAACGTTTTTCCATAAAAAAAAATGCTAGTGATCACAAACTTTTTTTGATGTGAGTACTGTGTATGTAGATACTTATGTACCTAGCTATCAATTTAGTTCATCGCTATTTAGATCGTGTTCGAAGCTGGTGTTTCGCACTATTGCCTATAATTATTTAATTTTGTGGTTATTTAGGATCAGGAGTCCCGAGAATTTATTACCGAAGAAGGTTCGGTAAGGGAATACAAATGGCGACACCGACACAGTTCGGAACCCTTTAAAAGAATAACTCGGCTGTTTATTTAGTTTTTTTTTTAATATGAATATGTATTCAAATACGGTAACTTTATTTTTTAACAATTATGTTAAATAATACCTATTTAATTTTAATTTTTAGTTGAAATAACTTTAAAAACATAGTCTGAAATCTAAAATACTTTAATGAAATTGTTACTTATTTATTTCAATTACTTCTTATGTTTTACGTAGTTTCTTAACAAATAAAATCATCCCCATTCTACCAAAATAAACTTGGAACACAACTTCCCAAGCTACGTGAGTGCGACTGCAAAACGATCAGTTAGAGATGTCCAAGAAACGATAAAATGTGGTATCGGTATCGGGACCAGATTATGATAATAAGTTATAAAATTCTGTTCTAAAAGAATTTTATCAGGAAGGCATTAATTAATTACTTAGCTATCCAAAATATAGGTATATGACGTAGGCAAACCTACTCTTTTTTAAAATTAATTAAAAAATATCTCAAGATATCCATTTTTTATTCTATAATTGGTTAGGTTTAACTGGAACTATGTCGTATTTTCAATTTTATCTGTTCCAACCAATTTATTATAATTACTGCTAAGACCATTATAAAATTATCATCATTTTCCATACGTTTAAACATTACCTAAAACTAGTAGGTAATAGGTATTTGGATTTTCTGTTGAACATTTTGAAATTTATACGTGCCGTCCTTTTTTGAGTTGGATCGCTATTTTCACGGTCGCCGGACGCGAGTGAGGCAGGCGCAGCAGGCGGCCGCTCAACAAAAAAACAACTTTCCTCGAAACGCGCGATGGCGCTAAGTTTACAACGAAACCGAAAACGTCGTAACCGCCCGCTTAAACTATGTTACTTGAGATCTTATAACAACGCAACAGGCTGGGCCGAAATAACTTGTTGATGTGCGTTGCGGGTGGGACGGGTGTGCGCGGGTGTAAGGGGGGGCTAGCGCCGCCGAGCGACGGCCTGTCTACGGCGGCGAGTCGGCGACACCCTGTCTGCCACGGTCGGCGCCGTTGCCGTTCCGTGCGCATTCCTATCCGCCCGCACCCCTCGATGCTCGTGAGCCGCCCGCGCGCACACAGTGGCAACATCGCATGCAAACTTGTTTCGTAAACGGATGTGGCAGCGACCGGGCAGGGCATGTTTGCCTGTCTTCTTCTATTATGAGAAATTCTACAAGTTCGAAAGAGATAGAAATGGTGGCGCTACGTGCTATCGGCTCCCACTTGCGGCATTTTTTCACGCCGAGAATGAGGCGAGATTACTGCCTAAAGCATCGTACACACGCAATTTTTTATGATACCTTTTTATAAGTTGCGCATAAGATATGAACGAGTTCAGTAGATAAGTTAGTGCGGAGAAGGGAACTCCATCAAAGTGCTATTCCATCGGTGTTATATTTTATTAAATGATTCAATATTAAACTCTCTCTAATTATCTGTCGACTTTTCGGATTTACACAGAGATTTTGTGAATAGTTTAACATTTAGAAAGGCCAATAAGATCTTTACTTAGGCTCAATAGTTAAAATAGAAGTAAAGAAGTAACAATATAAAATATACATCAAAATAATAATAATTAAAGTCCACCAACACTAGCAGTGTGAACATCGTTTTATATGTATACGAGACTCACGTCGCACACTCACGCATAGTGTTGTAAAACTACCGTATAATACCAAAAGGCTACGTATTATACCGGTATTTTACCATAACTTACGGTATTATTGGTATTTTATATTTTGATTCACTTTTTAAGATTAATTTATTTTTGAATGACTAATTCTAGTTTAATGATTACTTTTTTAGTAATTAAACTTCATAGATATTATTACAACACTAGCTTCCGCCCGCGACTCCGTCGGCGCGGATGTCGGTCTTCGCGTGGATGGTTTATTTCCCCATTTTGAGTAACTCTGACAATGACATCTTATAAATATTACGGCGCTGAATCCACTGCGGGTAATGCAACGTGTGTTCGCGGTTCTACAGAAAAACGTCTATGAATAAAACTGAAAAATAAGATTTTTTTTCTACGTATTTTTCCAGGATTTAAAGTATCCTATGTTATGCCCAGGATAATAAGGAATAATTATACCAAGTTTCATCGAAATCGAACCGTTAGTTTTCACGTGATGCCTGCACAAACAGACAGACAGACAAAAATTTTTTTAATCATATATTTGGGTTTGGTATCGATCCAGCAACACCCTTCGCTATTTATTTTTTCAATATTTTCAATGTACAGAATTGACCCTTCTACAGATTTATTATATGTATAGATAACACAATTTAAAATATGATTTCAATTTTTTATTTCTGTGCATTGTCACCGTACCTATTCAGTATTTTAATGATTACCCAGATAAAATTTAGAAACAATCGATTTATACATAAAATACCGTAGCAAATGGTATAATACCGTAGTATACGGTATTTTTCGTTTTATACCTTTGGATACAAATGGTATAATACAGCACTTACATCTCTACTCACGCACGTTGGACAGGCAGCGGCGCGCCACCAACATCCGCGCCGTGCCGAGGCGAGAGAGCAGCCACAGTCAGTTCGGCGCCGTCAACCGCCACGCGCACACGTATTCTCCTCAGAATGGCCGCCGCCCACACGCACCCGGCCCCCGCGCCCTCAGACCGTCGCTCAGAGGGCCGCGCCGGTTCCCGCCGTATCTTCCCACCACAATTTAAACTGCAAGTTCTCGAAGCGTATAGGCGCGACGCTCAATGTCGCGGAAATCAACGAGCCACAGCCAGAAAGTTCGGAATACATCGTCGTCAGATCCAAAAGTGGCTTCAAGCGGAACCTGCACTGCGAGCGTCACTCCTGAGACGAGCACCGCAGCCAGCACCGTCACCTCCGCCGTACGCAGCAGGATCTCCAGAGAGCGCTCGGTTACCTACACCACCGCCAGTGACAGTTCCCACAGCGGTGCAAGTACCGACGCCTCTACCAATACCAGTACCAGTGCCTGTTCCTGTGCCTATGCAAATTGCCGAACCAATCGACCTATCTGTACGTCGACCTACACCACCACCTGCGCCTCAACTGGCATATGTGCCACCCTCGGTACCTTGTCCACCAAGAAAGCCTTTTAAATTATTCCGGCCATACCTCCTCGGGGACGAAGAAGAAAAGCGGCCATCGCTAGCGTCACTGCCTGTTTCTAGCGGCATGTATGTGTCAGCGTTCGTGCCGGTGCAGAGTGCGGCGGGCTGCGCGCAAGCTGCGTGCTCCGCGCCGCGCTGGTGCTCGCCAGTTCCTTCCTTTCCGGCTCCGCTCAGATGAGAGTATGCCACCGGAGTCCTGCTCCGAAACTCCTGTGATCTAGTCGCCGACGCCCGCCTGGCGCCGCCTGGGGCTTAGCCCTCTATCAACGTGCCTTAATGTTCACGCCGCCATAGTGCATTATGCCGTCATCACCCGATGACAGATATTTTGTGTATAAAGTATAAGATTGTATTTTTATATGTGGGGTTTATGAAGCTTACCTACATTTATAAAGAATAAATATTATAACGTCTATTATTATTATTATTATGAAATAAATAAAGAGGATTGTTTATTAAAACGTATTTTAATTCATTAAGTAAGAGTACACTCGCTGCTCTGGAGCAGGTAGCGCCGGCGCCAACCCCCTGCCTACCTGACGTAATCCCCTGTTCTATTATGTTTTACATAAAACTCTGAAAGACCTTTTTTTTCTCTATTGAATGGAACTCTTGGTAGAATACTCAAAATTGAATTTATTTTTACACATTTTGAGAAATAAAGGATAGAAAGGTAGTTGAACTTATAATAATACGGTTTGCTAGATGTGGTGTTTACTACTGTACTGTAAGAAAGCACTTTTGTGCTTTTTAAATTCCTAAATTTTACTTGCAAACTTTACCATTCAAAATACAATAAAACTAGTTTTTTTTCAGAACCACGTGACCATGCACCAGACCGCCTACGTGGTCTGGTTTCTAGATAATCGTTGTTTATAATACAAAGTATCTATGGTACCTACATACTTTAAAATTTCAAGAAAGTTATGATGAATTACTGATTTATTTACTCTATTCTATAACCTATAAAAAATAAATGGAATCGGTGATCGTTACATTCGAGTGTAAGTTTTTGTAAAATTCTAAGATACCAAATAAGTTTTGAAAACATAGAAAATAAGAATAACAATAGTTATGTTCTATTTTGAAAATAAAATACTCAACACCGGATAACACCAGATTTGCTGTACGATTTAGGCTGAAAGATTAACTTTAGGAACATTTTTGTCTAACCTTACCTAATTTTTTTTTTAATTTTTTATAATCTTCGATATATTTTTCCTTGTACATCATTTAAAAATTATTTGCTTTTTTCCTAGTAAACAACAAACACCAACTCTTTGGTAACCAAACTTTATATCAAACGTATCGATACTAGGCTTTCCCATCACTATGGAAAATCTGTAACAACTTTCGTAATACTTAAAAGAGAATCTGCAGTACCAAAAATTAAATAAATATTACCTATTTTTAAAATTTAAATAAAATTTGTAAATTTTCCTTTTGTTTAATTTTTTTATAGCCGCACGCCACCTGCGCTGTTAGTAGGTGCATATAAAATCAGATCCGGTAAATTTCCTCGATATAGTTTCTCTTAGGTACCTTACTCGAAGAGTTCAATATGTCATAGTACTATTAAATAAAATATACTTTTAAGATAAACTGTGTCTATTTTAATACATTACTCAATATAGAGCAGGGGTGGCCAACCGGTCGATCGCGATCGACCGATCGATCGCGACTATTAGTCCAGTCGATCGTGGACCTATATTATGTTGATAAAACATCATCAACTCAGACTTCCATTCCAAAGTATTAAGTAAGGAAACAATCTCACATGTGAAGAAGTATGTAATTGGTAGATCGCAAAGGGTTTCGTTAGTAAACAGTAGATCTTATGTCTAATCAAGTTGGCCACCCCTGATATGGAGGAACCCAATCTAACCTCGGAAAAGAAAAGCTTGGTCTTTTTTTATAAAATTTTGACCTAATTCGTTCATATTTTTAATTGAACTAAGTACTAACTGGTACACAAAAGGTGACATTTTATTTTAAAGGTTGGTAGGTATAACTTATCTTCTTCATGTTTAGTACTTGTCTACATTACCGTTATTCCTTTTCTGGTAACTACACTTCTCTCTCCAGTGCCTAAGAAGTACCTTCATACCAACATATTTGTATTGTCCAAAGGATAGAGCGTCAAAGCCTTACGGGTCATATTTGCCAACACAAGCATTCCATGTGGAGACTGAAACAATAAAGTAGTTGTTTTATTATTGAGTACATTTGCGGTGTAGGGTAACGTAATGGCGACGAGCAGTCTGGCGCGGCACGGGCGACAAGGCACGAGGCGCGGCGTACTCGGGCCCTGCTCGCATACCCGCAAGCCCGCAACACATGCGGAATGCCTGTATCATATGCCGCACTATGGCCGCCACTTCAACGATATAATGGAGAAGAAAAAATACGCCACTTACCAGTCACTAGTCATTAAAATAATTGGTTTAGTACAATTCAATTAAAACACGTAACCACTGGAACTCATAGGAACGTAGAGGTAGCTAGGGTTACCATTTTCCCGCATTTATCAATAGGCAGAAGTTTTCAACTTTTTCAGCCTATCCAGCTGATTTTTAAATGTTTAAATTGTCAAGGGTAGGCATCGTTCATAGATTGCCACTTAGATTTCAGCCCCAGTAGTTAGATTTCGTTTTAAATAATAGGGTGGGTGGGTAAATGTAAGTTGGATGTATTGAATATTCTTATGTTCCTAATTTCATTTTTGTAATGACATATTAATATGGGTCTGGGCGTTTGTAAACACAAACGCCCAGACACAGGAAAAAATCCTATTGTGGGGCAACGTTTTTCATAAAATAAAAATTGATCAAGTTACAATCATAAACAAGTCAAATCATAAAATCTCATACTGAGCTGTAATATTCAATATTGCAGACATGGCGGTTAAGTTTTTTTCTTTTCCTAGTACGCTCCCACACTGTTTTAAGCTAGATAAATATTTGTCCCGAGCTGGAATCGAGCCCACGATTTGCAGCGCATCAGCCGATCGCTCAGCCGCAGCGCCAAATAACCCGTCACTTTTATACAAAAAAAAAATAGATATTGCAATTATGTTTTGATTTATAACAATGTACAGTGGAGTTCATTAATATATTGGCCCTTTCGATTCAAAAATTGTGATCAAGATTAAGATTCGTTAATATGTAACTGCTTTTTTCAGTAAAATGTATATTAGCCAATGCCGTACTTTGTTACTTCCCAGACGCTATCAGATGGTGTTATAATACAGGATGTGATTTTTGTTATCAAAATGAGAGGGTTCGATTCCTGACTAGGATTATTGATTTTTCTAAAATCCAATGATGCAGTTTTAGTTTTCGTCAAAACCGGCCTCGAAACTCTTCCAGTGTTTTTCGATATACTCCATAGTTACGGATATAGCCAACCCCGTGAGTTCACGACCACAAGTTATTGCACATATTATTGAACCGTTCACATGATGATATATTTTTTATCTATTAAAATTTATTGAGGTTTCCAACGCTCATAATATTTGAAATCCTTGACAGTGCCAATATATTAATGAACTCGACTGTACATTATGTGCTATTTGCTAGTTGTAGGAAAGAGAGTAGACTGTTATGTTTTGACAGGCTAATGTTATTACAGAATTAGGAGGAACATTGAACACATTTGCGTAAATCAAATGTGTACTTAGGAGAGCTTCTACTTATTTTAAAAGAGCTAAGAACCATTGTGTAGTCTAAAGAAACCGCATGTAGTCGTATGTAAAATTCCTATACCTTACGACTGTTTATTTTTTTAAGACAACCTTACGACACTATTCCCAAATTGCTGCAACTCCTGAAAGCCAGAACCAACAGTGTAGCGACCACCAGAAAAGTGTCTTGGATCCTGGAACGAAATTAGGAGGAGTAGTAAAATTCATAATTCCCACCGACAAGTTATAAAATGTATAGGTATCTCAAACTTGTAAATTAATTCCGGAAAATGATTTTGATGATGTAGGTATTATCGCATTGACTAACTCTATAGTTTTCCCGTTATTACCACAATATTATCGATTGGATTTTAAATGGTATAAACCATCAGGATAATTCATAAAGGTATTATAAACAGACGTCCTGAATCTATAAATCCGAGTAAATGTTTTAGTGTAGTAAATTGTTCGTGGCTAAATAAATACAGCCGCACAAGCCGATCTTCCGGGTTAAGCCGCGCTTGCCGAGGTTGGTCTGTGGATGGATGACCATCTGTCATAGCGAGTTTCCTCCGTGCCTCGGAAAGCACGTAAAGCCGTTGGTCCCGGTTATCATTGGTAGATCTTTGACAGTCGTTACTGTTAGTCAGAAGCTCTAAAGTCTGACAACCAGTCTTACCATGGGGTATCGTATTACCCAGTAACTGGGTTGTGGAGGTCGGACAGACAGTCGCTCCATGTAAAATACTGATATCCAGCTGAATCTGGTTTGACGCTAGTGGAGTTGGTACGAAATAAATAGTAGTAGCTTGTTTTTATCGTGGTAAAATCATCAAATGAGTCCTTTACGCTCCAGGGTCACGGTAATTCGAGAGTCCCGCGACCCCGGCAGGCTTTGGCCCTCTACAGGGGGCCCCATCACTATGCTGACACTCTTTGAGGCGCGCGTGGAACACAACGCGCCGTCGACCCGGGATTGGTCCATGGTCGGACAGCGAGTCGCCCATTACTCGCCGCCCGCACGCCCGCGCCTACGGTGGCCGGAGATCGACTGCCGACGTCCGTCGCCGTGGGCGCCTACCACTGCGGCTGGGTTGGAGGGAGGACGCTGTCCTCCCCCTCACGACGCGCGCCACCTCCTTTGCTGGCATAACTGCTTCGCAGAAGGAGGCGACCGCCTCCCACTCCGTCTCGCCCCGCAGTATGGCCTCGACCAATGCCGTGCGCGAGAGGTTTCCGCCTATCGCCGTCGTGAGGACACGGCGGTGCTCTGCCCAAGCGGGGCAGTCCTGCACCGTATGCTCCACCGTGTCTTCCGGACGACCATCGCAGTGGTGACACCCAGGCGAATCTGCCCTCCTTATCAGACACAGGTACCTCCCGAAACTTCCGTGTCCGGTGAGGACCTGTGTCATGCGGTAGGTCATGCCGCCGTGACGCCTCCATCCAGCCATTCTTCCAAGAGGGGTCTTACCGCCGCGATTGTGGCGTGCCCAAAATAGTAGTAGCTTAGGTTTGCTATAAGATTACCTTCTCTGGTCACCGGATTAAAAAAGATCTGATTTTAACATTTATTATTTCTTTGCAACTAGGTTATAATAAACGCCTTTTAGACAGTGTCCTAATGTAGAAAAACAATTGAAATAAAGCGGTGTCTTGAATTAGCATGTGTGGCGGTTGTCATTTTAAATAATTTGTCAAAAATTAAGCATTTTAATTCATTGTTGAGCCGTGTTTTAAATAAAATTCAATAACACGTACAATCGTTAAAACAAAAATAAGTTAAGAAGACAAACTTGGAGAGACTCCATTCTAGAGAAAATTGATGTTTGTTCCCGCTAACGGAAAATGCAAAGGAATTTGGAGAGCCGTAGTTACAACGTACGGTACATGCCAAAGTTCATTGTGAAAGTTTCACAGTGATCTACAGCCTGCTCGATTAAACTGAAAAGAAAAAGAGATAATTTTTTGGCTTAGCTTGGTAGCAAAACAGCATCTTAACATTCCTAAAAAGTAAGAAAGTTCAAAAAATGGATTTGGAATGGAAACAATGAAAGGGGCGATAAATTTTAGATAAAGCGGGTTATTATTTCTTAATCAATGATTGATTGAACAGGGAAAAACGCTAAGAAGCAGATGTGAGCACTGACGACTGAAACCTTATCATTATCATCATTATCATTAAAATCATTACCAACAAATGAAACCAAGAACGAAAATCACACTACACGAAATAAACTAGGGTAATTTAAGAACCTACAGAAACAATCTTGTAGGCAATTAAAAGACGAAATCTGGGAAGACAGAAACCATGTCAGAGCTTAAAATAATCTCAAACTACTTAAGTTGCCAAATGTTTCCCTTCAGCTTCAGCAACATTAAAAATATGCTTTAGGACCTGCAAGTATTTCTGTGGCTCGGCCGGGCTAACGTCAGCGTCGTCCACTGACGTGTGTTTGACGTATTGGAATATTTCGCCATGTTTTCGAGCTAAGGCGGATAATAATTTAGCGTGCGGCATAATACCTAGTGTTTGAGTTGCATTCGCAGATGCGAGTGTGATATTTACGATGCGCTGCCGGACGGCGCGATGGGCCGTAAAGCAAGTAGGCACAGCATCTACTATGAAGTCAAGGATATTTTTGGCACACATGAGCACAGGATACACTCTCTGTTATAGTTCACGGGTCATTTAACAATAGTCTTTCTATGTACGATTACTTTTAAGGCTTGACGCAGTTTCGCTTGTACTTAGTTTAGATATTTTCTACTGAACATGTGGATTTTATAATGCTGAAAAAGTTTTCTAACCGTCATATAAGAGTCGCACATGGTTGGTATATTTCTAAGTAAGAATGTTATAAGTAGATTTTTGGCATGTCTATCTGATTTTACAAGAAGGTACGGCAAAACGATAATGTCGCATGCGCTTGTAATTAAGATCCTTGTATGAATACGAAATCATTTAAAGACTTTTTTTTATCGTGGTCAAATCATCAAATGAGTTCTCCCACCCAGGGCAGGGCGGGAGGGACTGTCAGACTTGTACTGACTAAAATCCACGGTGTCCTTCACTAGCCCTTTACGTACCGGGGTCACGGTAATGGAAAAGTCCCGCGACCAAGTCATTTAAAGGCTAGAAAATGAAAACTGATTAGTCATAGAAAGGTTTTAAAAGCAATTTCACTGCGTAGAAAACCTTAGTTCTGCCAAAATATTTTTTTACTAAATGCAACTCATTCAGCCCAAGCCGTACCCTTTTATCGTGAAGTGTCCTGAACCCTGAAGAGTGAAGGTGTTTGGGTAACTTATTGGCGCGTTGCAGTTGGGTTGGTAGTGATGAGGGTTTATTTTCCGTTTTTCCGCACGATTGCCAGTAAGTTCCTATTTTTACTTTTGTTAATCTTCCATGACTACTATAATTGTTTAGTATCCGGATGTGTGCGTGTCGGCATAAAGGATATTCACTTTGGTGTTGTCTGTCTTCAGAGCGCGTTTGTTTCTTTAGCGCAAACACAGACTAATTAACCGCGGTTCCTTTGTTTGCCTCTTCCAGAAATTGCTTTAAATGTTAAGATGTTTGAATGTGCCCGCTGCACCTCGATTTCTAATATGGTTTGCTTTGATGTCGGAGTCCAGTCCAGCTAGTCGTAATCACACACAAATATCTAAACTCTCACTGCTTTGTTGGGGTACAACTCAGATGAATGGAATGTGGTCCTTCCACCTTTATTATTTCACTCCTAACTTTTGATTGTTATCAACATTTCAACCAATGAATTTTGTTCACGACCCATGCATGAATAGAACATAATATGCAAGCGGCAATACGTGATATAGGAACGTTTATGTAACAGCTCACCATGTAATAAAACTAAATGAACGGTAAATAGTTTGTTGTACTTACTGGCAATACTTAGCAGGTAGGCATACTAGGACTAGTTTCTAAGAAGCCTTATACAGCGCTATGTGCATTAATGCAATCTATACGTTCTTAGCTATCTCTTAAATACTGGGCTTGGGCAATTTATTAAGTCGGTGGTTACTGTTTTAAACATTTCATTGATTAGTTTAATTTTTATAGGTTAATCAATCAACTTGTGGACTTGATTAACTGATACTGACCTGCAATCTCGGATAACTCTACCACATTGAGTATTTACTTGATTTTCTTTACTTACATTATAGTATTTAACAGTAGGGCTGAAGTTACAATAATTATAGAGCAACCTTTAAGTCTCCGTGAGCTGATCTCCTAAATAAATCAGCTCGGAGTCACGTCACTCCTTAGCACATAAATAGCTCAAGTCACAAGACAGACCGGTCGGCGGCTCGGCGGCGCGCGTACAGCACAGGGGGTAAGCGCGGCTGCGCGCGCGCTGCGTTTGTGTGCGGTGCTCGATGGCCGCTCCGCTTGGCGCCAACGCTGCTCGCGTGTTATTTCCG
The DNA here is from genome assembly GCA_943136025.2 of Agrotis puta. Classification (NCBI taxonomy): domain Eukaryota; kingdom Metazoa; phylum Arthropoda; class Insecta; order Lepidoptera; family Noctuidae; genus Agrotis; species Agrotis puta. The sequence continues at coordinate 13,830,868 of OW964169.2, read as the reverse complement.
ACGCCATTACTCACACCGGCTTCGACTAATTATAATATTCAGCGAGCTCACATCGGCCGACTGTCCGACGAGTCCGTTCACATATCCTGCACGCACAGCATAGCCAAATTGTTTTCTCGTGAATGTTATTTTAAGGTCTACGTAGAATTTTACTGTCGTTCTCCAGATACGTGTATGTGTACCTAAACTTTCCACACAGAGTAATCGTATGATCATCCTCAAAACAAGTCATTGTTAAAAGGCACACAAGCCGGCCGGGTCTGTTAATTGATGTCGTCTGGCTTTGATAGCGGCCGTTCGGTGAGATCAGAGAGGTGTCGGCGACGTTGAAACGGCTCTTCTCCGTAAACACGCTTGTTGCCTGTGTAGTCGTGTAACGCAATCAGCACGCCCTTTGACACTAGCCTCGGTACCTCTGATAATGTAGTTCGAGCTCTTCGTACCGTTTGGCACATTAATAGCAATGTTGTTAACCTCATTCAATTTACTTTCTGATCAATATTTTTAATAAAAGTTTTTTTTTAACTCACTTTTTTTTCCCATGAGGGTAAGCAGAAACCACAGAACGTCACTTGCTGTGATCCTAACATATTCCTTTCGCCTCGTCTATCGCCAAATTTACTACCTGGTCCAGTTTCAATACATTTGCCAAGACCTGAGAGAACATAATATTCACACCTACTCTCATCACTGCTCTACCAAGGCTCTACATTACCAAACCAAACAAACAACCTTACCGAAGCAGATATGCTCTTGAGTAAGCCGAAAAATGTTTAGATTAAGTCATAAGAAAATGGTGTTGCTTAAACTGAACGGCACGGTTAGCGCAGTGGCTGAGCGATTGGACTGCTGCGCTGCGTGTCGCGGGTTCGATTCCCGCACGGAGCAAATATTTGTATGATCTACAAGTAGTTGCTTCGGGTCTGGGCGTTTCTGTATGTGAGTTTATATGTTTGTAAACGCATTCACGACACATAATAAATTCCTAGTGTGGAGCAACGTTTAATAAAAAAAAGAAAAAAAGTTTAATTTTTTAAGAAGAAAAATTCTATCAGTCCCGAATTTTTAAAGAAACTCTCTGGTCTTCAATCTGGTTTCACTACATAGTATAAAACAAAGTCGCTTCCCGCTGTCTGATGTCTATGTATGCTTAAATCTTTTAAACTACGCAACGAAGATTCGCTGAAGATTCAAGACGAAGGTTTATATGTATTTAATATACATAATAAAGTAGATATTGCACCCCGGCGGAGCCGGGGCGGGTCGCTAGTAAATTATATTTGGATTTGTAAGACTGACCAAAAAAATTCAGTTTAATTATTTTTCATTTTCTTTAGCTCGCTGTCAGGCAGATCATCCAGAAAGTTTTCCCGTAGGAAGGGAAACTTGTATTGTCGTATGTTTCTACTCAGTACCGTAATGTATGAGCTAATGAGGCGCTGCACGCGAACCATTCGCGGTTGATATGATAGATGTGCGGTGATAGCCGATGTAATAATTTTGACCGGGAGATTAGATGACTGTCCCGGTCAAGGTTATCGAATTCAAACGCGTCTGCAATTGTCACTAGTTTAGCAGCTTCTGTCCTCTCGCCCGGGGTGGCGCGGAAGGGGCTGTCAGACTTGTACTGAGTAAAATCCACGGTGATCATTCAATAGCCCTTAACGTTCCAAGGTCGAGGTAAATTGCTTAGACAGCCCCGAACTTCGACAGGCGTTTGGCCGATGCTATGCCCAATCAATTTGTTGACAGCTTTTCGAGCCGCGCGTAGAACTTTGGAGCTTTGTGACCTAGGATCATTTTGATTTAATTTAAGCCTTTTTTTTATCGTGGTAAAATCATCAAATGTGTCCTCCCACCCAGGGCAGGGCGGGAGGGACTGGCAGACTTGTACTGACTAAAATCCACGGAGTCCTTCACTAGCCCTTTACGTACCGGGGTCACGGTAATCCATTAGTCCTGCGACCCCGGCAGGCTTTGGCCCTCTACAGGCCCCGTCACTAATTTAAGCCATAACATTTTTTAATGATTGGGAAAGTTAGCGACTAAAAAATATTAACAGCCGAACGGGTTGATCGTCGAGGTTAAGCAGCGCTTGCCAGGTCGGTCCAAAGATGGGTAACCATACTTTTCTTCCGTGCTTCGATTGGTCCCAGTTGTCCTTGGTTTCTATCTACCTATTAACAGTCGTGGCAGGTAGACAATGGTGACTAGTGGTGAGGCCAGCAGCGATAATTTCATATTTGACTTTTTTACAGTATCGTATCTAACAGTAGGGCTGATGTTTTGTTAGGTTAGAGTTTTGTTATATTTTAAAAACAATGTAGTATATTAACAAATCGTTTTAGTGTTTAAACAGCCTGTTTTGTTTCAAAATCAAACTTAAAAGCATAATTTTTGGTAGTAACATAATCTAATGTTTGTGTTCTCTTAGTAATATGGTATGGAAATAAGCATCTTGATTATTAATATTGCATGCCATTTTATGGCTAAATGAGTTATAGCAGTAACATATTTCACCGCAATTATATAATTTTGATACGGTTTGGTATAGCTTCTAGCTTCCTATGGTTTCAGATGGTAATAATGTATCTACGTATAAAAGTGTTGTGAAACAGAACACTTTATGTATGAACACGTCAATGAGATAAGACTTTTTCAATACCGATGACCGGCCATGACGTACATGTGACTGTTGCCAAAATAATGGTGTATGTGTTGTTTGTCACATCACCAGTTTTAAAGAATATTAGTGGCTTTGTTAGTCATCAACTCATCACGTCCCGTCGTTCAGTCTACAATGCTGTTTTAGTGTATACGTTTGTGATAAAGTTACAAGTCCATGATTCTCATCAATTACTTATACCTACATCAGTATTGTATTGTAAATGTAGTGGTTCTACATTTACAATACAATACTCAGGGTTTGTTAAGGGTTCCTTAAATTCTAATCTGTACCTACTTACTTATATACTAAGTAATATTATAAAGCTGAAGAGTCTCTTTATTTGATTGAACACGCGTATCTCAGGAAACACTGGTACGACCTGAAAATTTAATTCTTTTTGTGTTGGATCAGACACAAAAAAATAATAATTGAATGAGTAGTTCAAATTAAAGCGTTCAAACGGAAAAACAGCTTTATACAGCAACGTTAGTACGTATAGATTCAATAAAAGATCAATTCTTAAATTTGTCATTACTCATACTAAAAGTAGGTCATTACATGCCTCAAGGGCGGATTGAAAGTTATGGATTGAAGCCCTAGGGAGAATTGCTTTCAACTGACAGCTACCAATAAAAAAAAAAACTATTTCTTTTTTGACATTTCTATTGAAACATGTTGTAATTTTGTATACAGCCACTAAATTAAAGCGCGATTTAAAATTAAAATAACATAAAATTAAGTATTTAGAATATACATTATGACTTTAAATAATTTAGTTTCAACTTTTTCTCTAAAATTACATAGATTTCGGTAAAATCTTTGCCATTAAAAAAAATTATGAACAAGAAAAATACCTACTGGCTGTAAAACTGGACGAACACAGGTCAAAAATGAAATAAAAAAATAAAATAAGCGGGAAGCGACAATCCGATCAACACAATTTTTTTCTTTAGCTCATAATTTGTGTTCTTATTTTCACTTTCCTCGTATTCCTTATGAAAAGCGCAGTGGTTATATCGGGTGAACTACTTATTGAGTCCCTCGATCTATTAGCGCCCTCACTATACGTTACGGACGCCAAACCCCGTCTCGGGACTCAATAAGTAATTTTCGCCCCTTGGATAACAATGTACTATTACTTAACTATAATTTTATAATTCCAAAAATTATGGCTTTACTAGGTATAACATCTGGTATTATAACTGCCTTATAATAGTCACATATGCTGTCTTTTATAGGACTATAAATGTTATTAAAACATTTAAACGCTATTATTGTTATATCTTCTTTTAGTGGTCACTTATTATTAATTTAACTTTGCTTATTATTGACGGCTATCTTGTACGGCGAGATGGTTATAAGTACATAAAATGTGATTTGTGTTTAATTTTTAAATGCAAATAAGACTATGCCAACACTTTATTCTTTCGATTGTAGATTCAACAAACAATAAAATGCCAAAACATTTATCAGGCCATAAGGGCAACTGATCATTCTGCCTTTCTAAAGTTCTTAAAGTGTACTTCGAAATAATGCCAGAGCATTTTTTCTCAAGGTAACGTGTCACAGTGAACTTTACCTTCATGACAAGGGTCAATGGTGTGACAGTGGATATTTTTCGCGCACTTTCAGGAACGACGACCGGCCGTGACGCAAATGAATTCGTGCCAATGAAAGCACTAATCACTCACATTTCTTCTTTCTAGGCATTGTTACACCTACCGAATGTCAACGTGCCAAGACATAAATATTTTTGGCATTCTAAATTTATCGTTACCAGGGTAATTTCTAATTCCATGATGTAGTCGTTTAAAATCTTACAACAGACATCTCTCCTCAATACTGTCTAATATGTATATTTTCTAGAACATAACGTTCTCTTTTGCCTCCCGATTGACGATTTAGATATCTAGGCAGCCAGTGTTAATTGCCTTGATAAGTAGGTAAGTACAATCAATAAAAATACAGTTTTAAAGGGATCTCAAGAAAACTTAGCAGTGACTTTATCAACTTACTTGTGTTTGAAGCAAGTGCTACAAGCTGAGATCATTAAAACGGGTTCATATCAGTTTCCATGAGTTTTTAACGGTTGCCCTCTTGATAAACTCCTGTTGATTGTGAGCCTCCGCCACACGGGCGGACCACCCGAGCGTCAGAGCGCGCTGAGACCGAAGTCATAAATATCTGTGGCGCAACGAGGATCATCCATGACAGCACCTTGAGACCTGATAAGCCTAAGATACTGACAAGATAGCGCACGACCACCAAATCTGTTTAGATTTATTAATCCTCTTTGTTAAGGGGGATTACAGCACAGATTTAAGCTTAATCCATCGTGCTACTTGCGTCATAAAGTTTAATAGGTTCTCAAGTAAATGTAAAGACTATAATGAATAGTTACAAAATCGTTATTCTTATCAATTAGTAGTAAATCCATATGGAGTAGATGACCCAGTTTGAAACAAAGAATGAGTCAGGCTCGTTGTCATTGTGGAAGTATGCCCGGCTGGTCAATGTAGGGTGCGGAATATTGCACAAAAGAATGCCTTATAAGAACTAGGTAAGTACTTAAAATTATTAATTGATTTTCTTAAAAATGATAGCAATATAAAAACATTGTATTTTTAAACGTCAATTTGTAATTATTTTCGATAAACTTATTTATTTATGTATCTTATATTGCTTCAATGCATTGGTTGGCTATCAAGTTTAATTTTCACACGGATAGCGCATGACATTAAAAATTGTACATATTAAATAACAGCTTTCTTGCCTTGTCGTTTCACATAAAAATTCGTAAAGATCGTAATGATGTTATCGATACCCAATTCCACATAGGTTATAAACTGGTTAGTTAAGAAGTTGGGTGCGCCAAGTAATTTGCTGTGAGCGGGTGCGCGGGGCAGGGAAGGCCACTGAACATCAGTTCCGGGGTTCAGCGACAACTTGTCTGGCAGGGCCGGCGCCCGGGCTCCGCGCCGCGTCCCCACCCCGCGCATTATTATGGGCCTGACGCCGCCGCCGGCCTGTGCCCTCCTCTTGCTCCTCACCGCACCTCCTACCGCTGCGCCCGCGCCACCGCTTCTCAGAAAACGAATCCGGCGATATGGTGACGCACACATTGACATTTGGCAGTTGATACGTCGGCACAGTTTCTTCGACGGGAAAATTTAATTGATGTGCCAATGAATTTAGAAGATAGCTTTAAGATAAAAAGTTAGATCTGAAGTTCTGAAATAATCAGGATTTAAATTCTTACAATATGGGCCCGACAGTGTGTCTGTATGGCATTAATTTATGTTATCCGGGAAACCAATTTTTCAGCGTTACCTACTATTAAAACTTTCTATTAATTTCCCTGATATTCTTAAGAAAGTAGTCACCTACACTAAGTTTCATGATGACAGTGGTGGGTTTTACAATAATGAATAATGACGGACTTTTTATACGCATTAAGAAATACAACGTCAATAAAACTGACGAAATGCGCATTTCAGGAAACACGATCGAGAAAGATGCGTATTTCTACTTTCAATATACATGTGGCCACTGGTGGCTTTTTGAAACTGGCTGGTGACACGTGTTGAACATAAATAAAAGTAATCAATCCCCAGGTTATGCAAGCAGAAAATATTGCAATATTATGACTTAGGCTTATCGGAATTTAGATGTGAGATGGATTGTTTTGTGAAGAAGTGTGCTGTATTTAAAATAATGGCTTCATGTGCAAGATTAAAGCAACAAGCAGTTGTCTGTGACATGATTTGATTTTTTGAAAGAGTTTAATAAAGCATTACAACTACGTTACTTAAAAATACGTAGAATAAAAGTAAATACTATAACACATAACTGGGATCTTTAAACCAAATCATGACAGGACATTGTCCAAGTACCGCTCTTTGACGAACCTCTTACCGAACCTCTACCGAATTGAATCGATCTGATACGTTTGCATCATATGGACAAAGGAATATTATGTTCAATGGACGTGCTTCGTGCACGCATCACAGCACTCCTACATAGATAATGTATTGGCGTTACATATAAATAGGTGTGTCAAAGTAGGTGTGATCCTGTGTGTGTGTGCGTTGTCGGTGCGAGTAGATAATTTATCGAGTAGTGAGCACCGCTTGCCGCTACGCAGCAACTTGCCCGGTGTGGTGAGGTGGGTCGCACTTTATATGGAGAGTTGTCTAATCCACTGAATAAATTACCATTGGACCTAGGTTTCTCCTGAATGACTAATGGACATTTAAAGAATTAGCTCAATGCGCATGCCATACGCTTTCCAATTTCTACCTATGTAAATAGCGACATGCATGTTGATATTTTTCAGTTAAGAGTAATTACTTGGTGAATACGTTTCCATTTCTTTATGGTGATAATAAACAGTTTTTTCGACTGCTAATGCCTAGCAAAAAAAAAAGTTAACCTCTTGAGAGTTTGACAGTAATATCATAGGATGTAGCTGTTGAATGCGGCTGTAGGTAGTACATTAAAGGTGGCGCTACCGCGTAGCGCTTCTTTTATTGCGCCTATATCCAGTGTGAACATCTTGTCCGGCGCTGCCTTTGTTTTCTTTGCCACTGGTTTTATTCTATAGTGACTGAGTAAGTTTTGGAATAAAAGAGCTGACCTGAGTTGGTGGTGTAAAAATACAGAAACAGCTCCAAAAAACTGTTTTGAGGAAAAACTTAACTATATCAATAATTTTATGTAGGAACTCTTAAGAGGAATCTAAAACAGACAAAATAGTAATATTATACTTAAGCATTACATAAAAAATAAATGAATAAGATAATTTTATCAAGTTGGATATCTGTGAAATGGACGGACGCGAACCGCGCAGGTAGAGCTCGCGCCTCGGCGAAAGAGAAGCAAACGTTTTAACGACCGACGTAACAAAATGAAGGTATAGACGTAAACTGTATGAAATATACATTAATTTAAAAAAAATCTCGGTTTGAACAATGATGATACGAACCAAAGTAAAACAATAAAGACATGTTATTCTGTCCCATTTTATAAGACACTTTAATCTGTCATATAAAAGTTTTATGTTAATTTATTAATACATAACAACAACAGCAACAGCGCGGATTTTTATAAAGCTTTAAGTTTGGTAAAAGTGATATAGCAGCCCCCCTTGCAACCGCCAAACAGCAATTACTACACTATTGATAAAGATCTTATTATTTTAGTGGCTGTTTAAGGGTTCATTTACAAAGTTCATTAAGTATGAGAATATGTGTTTGTCGCTGTTGTTGACTTTCATTTGTAGGTAGATTTGAACACTTTTTACAGACGTTTTGCTTATAACGTTGATGCCTAAGTGTAGCACCTATGTTTTTTTCCTACCTACGGCAAATAGCAGAGCTGTCCTTATGATTAAGGGCAAATAACTAAGTATTATGGGCATTCTTGAGTTATTAAGTTCAGAGACACGAAGCCAGCGAACCGTTGAAGGTCAAATGCTCAAGTTACATTGCCATGCATAATACAGGTATCTGGTGTGAACAAAGATTATTCATCTTTTATACGTACTATAACGAATCAGGCACTTATTTGCAATCTATGCTACTATTATAAATGCTAAAGTTTAGATGTATGTCTTTATTTTGTTTGAGGTGCGTATAAACGGGCAATATTTTTACTGCAATATGTGGCTACAACATTCCCAGGCAGGTCAACCACATTTTCAATATTTCCGGCCTGAACCAGCATGGCTCATACGTTTTGAGTGACGGCCAGGCCAAATATGTGTGGCTATCTGGCCGGGCCACACTTAACTTCACTTTAGAAGAATATTCCACGTTTAGACGTACTTTTACTCAATCGTGTCAGAAAGGCTGGAAATTCGGTACAGAGATGACTAAATTCGTTGTGTTACTTTACTAGCTTAAAGAGCTCAATTCACCCCTAATCAAGGATAATTTACCCCTAATCTTAACTTAGGAATGGACCCAAGAGACTGTGGGATAATCCCGATAGGTATTTGGGTTGTCAGTAGTATAAATAAATAATGAACAAGCGACATCGTTTAACTTGTTAATTTTAATCAGGAGCCTCTAATGACTACTTCATTACAATTTCCAATTTGATTAAAATGTAGATAGGTAGCGCGTCGTATAAAATATGTGTGTATAGGTATCGCAATTTTCTCTTGTAAATAGCATTAATATAGCTACTGCAGTTAGGAATATCGAAGGATTGAATAACTCGAAGTTGCGGATAGAGAAAATTAAAGGCTGAGTAAGCCCTATCACAATATTTCGCCTTGTTGTAACTAATGTTCAAGTTCTTGTTAATTATAGGTGAACTAACATAAATATCAAATGTCCGCAGCTCAATAGACTTGTGTATCAAAGAAATCTAATTAGTCCGTCAGTTACATTAAAAAAAATAGTTCACCCGTTTTTTTCTTTTTTTATGTAGGTAAAACAAAATTGACATTAAAATATGAGGGTGGTTAGGGCTTGTGGCGTCAGGACACACAAGCCCTAACCACTCTCATATTTTGAGGCGTTTTATCTTTTTATTTATTCACAGATTTGACAAAAGAAAAAAAATCGTATCTATTATCTTTCCAAAAGTCTAAATAACGGCCTTAGGTAGGTTAGGTACGGTTTAGGGTACCTATGTATATGAAGAAAAGTTTTCGAGTGGCGACTATGGACCGAAAGGCGCAGCGTAGGCAGGCCTCCCACTAGGTGGACCGACGATATCGTAAAGTCGCGAGCAAGCGATGGATGCAAGTAGCGAATTGTCGTTCGGCGTAGCGGTCTAGGGGAGGCCTATGTTCAGTGGACGTCTTCCGACTGATGATGATGTATAAGAGCTCTATGGTAAGTAAAGGTACCTACCCTAAACAGCACTTACAGCACCAGTCACTGCTAGGTAAGTACAGGAAAACTCCACTCGAAACTGTGAAGTTTGGCTTTTACTGTCACGTCAAGTAACTTCAATGAGTTTGGCGTAACCGCGTAGGCTGTAGCTGTCTTTCGGTACCCACGCAAATTGGTTAATCTCTCCTATTAATTTTTCCAGCTGTTGAACAGAGCTTAGAAAAAAGTTGTTTATATCCATTTAAAAGTAAGCTTTTTATTTAACAGATTTTCAGGCTCTATATTTTCACACCATACGTAGTAGTAATAGTAGTAGTAGTAATACTCGTATTTACTTAAATTTAATTGGGAAGCGAGAAGTACCTAACTGCCTATACATAGACTGCCGGCAAAATAGATTATTCTTCTAAGTCGGTTAATAAATGACGGAGTTCTGGATTTTTTTTTCAATTTAACCGAATTAAGAACCTCCTTCTTTTTGAAGTCGGTTGAAAGAGAGTTACCATCATTGGGTACCGTAACTGTGAACAAAAAATAATTAAATCTTTGTTATTTCTACTAAGATAATCAGAAGTACCATGAGCAAAGACAAGCAGTTTCCAACGATTGAAATAGATAGAAACCTAAGCAGGTGTCTGAATTTGTAGGTATGTATAATTGTATACCTACCTACTAAAATTAGAATAATATTACACAATATTATTATCTGTAATAATAAGTAGCGGCGAGCTGCCAACAAGCTACACACCCACACCTGGTACCCACCATGGAAACTACAGCCGTACCTTTCGTCCGCCATCGTCAGTGACGCGGGCACCGCGTGACACTACGCTAATACCTACAAAAGTACCTAGAATGTACTTTGTCTTATTTATTCACAAAGTTATTATTATAGTTGGAAAGAATTAGGTAACAACTTTTTATGACTATTGATTGACGTGTTGCAGGTTTATCCATTTTTTGTCATTATTTTCCGCATTTGCTACTTCAAGTACTCGTAGGAGGCAGGTACATTCTATTTTGACTAGGTATTTTATATCTTTCATTTTCCATTATGTATTGGTATTTATTCCACCCAAGATATCAATCGCTCAAGTCCGCTCTGACTAAACTATTCTGTTATAATCACAATGCCAACCTACGGGCACCAAAAAGTTGTTGATGTCGATAATTTCTGTTAGTCTTTGGATGATAGGCAATATACTTTTATTTGCAAGCCTCATTAATTCTTATCAAGATGCGAACTTATCATTAATTGCTATTTGTGTAGCTTTGCCGTCAGCAAACAACTTATGTGCACAATAATATTCCAAACCGACCAGCAATTGAGATCAGGCAAATCAACCATAATTTTTGAATGTGACTAGATTCTGAAGTACCTAAGTATCATTAGTTAAGGGCCCTCCAGCTTGGGTGAGCGTCAAGGTAAACCGGCACGGCTGCGGCTGCGCAGCGCCAGCGAGTCTGGTGCGGCCACCACCGTCCCCCCTCCTGCATCCTCTCCGCCCGCTCCCCGTGGCACCTACCTGTCATGCTACCCACGCAACCGATCGGCCTACGCGCCTTTGCTATGTTCATAACTGTCTACGCATGATGCATAATAATGAGTAATCGTGATTCGTGCGTAAGGATGTCTAATCAATGTTGACAGGAGCCGTTGGGTTGAGTAAGATATTTGATTGAGTTTTAAGTTTCTAAACGAGAATTTTACGGAGCTGAGAATAATAATTTAGATCAATCTATTTGCTAAGATACTCGCATACAACAGGTTTAATGACAACGGCAACGTATTTCCCAAACAACAAAACCGAGCTATAAGTTGTGGCGGAGCCGACCGTTTATCTAACATGAAGCAATCACATTGTAAGCCGACATTTCCCATTATCTGGTTAATACAAAAACATCAGTCAGTTGCAGAAATAGTGATTAAAGGACTTGGCAAGTTGACGCGTCTTATCTATACCTTGAGGTCAGGGGGGTGTGCATCTCATTATTATAATGATCCGCGACGGCGCAGGCTGGTGGAGTGAGTCATCCGCGGCATCGTGATACCGCTCACGTTCGTCGCCACTCGCTGCCACATCACTACCTACCTTGCTGCTTCTTACAGTCGTTACACATATATATGTAAAAGAATCAACTTCTATCTCTGCAACCGACTTGATCTTAATGTTACGTAATAAGCAACAGAGGCAACTGTATATTAAAATTCTATCTGGTAACTCGTATTGAAGACACACGAATGCTATGAGATTAACTACAGCTACACACAGAATTTTAAAAAGAAAACTCAAAGAACACTACAAAAGCCGTCCATTGTTAATTATTTTGATCCCATAATGTCCATATGAGCATTTAATTAAATGATAAGAAAGTCAGAAACTACATTGAACAATTTCTTTTTACAAGAAAAATATGGATGTAAGATCGGATCTGTGGTTACTTTTCATTGTTTTTAGTAAGTGTAATATTTTATTGTTTTGATAAAATCCGACAAATAAAGGTTTATGACATGTGCATTTAATTATTTTCCTGAAATAGGTGCAGTTGAGGCCGCGGATTATGGAGCTCCAGTGCCACTAAAATTTAAAAAGGAACCTGCACCAGACAATCACAGGTTAGATTACTGTATTAGTCAATTTAATCAGTATTTAGGCATTTTCTGAATTATTTTATTAGAACAAAAGTTATACGAAGTCGCGTTTGGAGTGATAGGGTACTACATAATTTGTTAGAGGGAATAAACTGCGCTATTCACTATAAATGATCGGTTCACTTGTTTTGTCATGTCAATAACAAAGTTTGTTCAGTTCTATTCAGGTCAAATGTGTATTTGTTTGAATAAATAAACAATTATTACGTCCCACAGATGCGGCGTCTGTCCCACGTATTTTCAAAAGATATGTGCGTTTGACTTCTTGACTAACGCCACGCATATATTCGACAATCACTGCGTAATGGACTTGTACAACTGCATAGAAGGCACCGGTTTGTTTCTTAAGCATATTATTACCGTTTCCATGATTTGTGGATGTGCGTCTTATTGCTACGGTCATGATTTATACGTAAAAATCATACATTTACTTGCTAATCACTACTATTGCTAGAATAATGGACTATAAAGAATGACTGATGCGAGGCAGAATTTGATATTCATATTTCTACTTGGGGCACTGAACAAATAATGGTCCATTTGGCTTTTCTTGTTCTACCATAGACCCACTGAATGTTTCGAGGACGGTACTGACTAAAATCCACGGTGTCCTTCACTAGCCCTTTACGTACCGGGGTCACGGTATTCGTAAGTCCCTCGGGGTTACACTTGAGTAGTTTTGAAATATATTTATTAATTTAGTGAATCAATATTCAAGCAACAGCAAAAAAGGTAATAGAAGCTCTAGTTTTGGTAAAAGGAGGTGCTTTAGCGCCGCTTGTTAGAATTTGCGGAGTTGCAAACAAATAAACGAATAACTTCCAAAAATAAGGCTTGGTTGACTCGGATGATCATCATTTAGAAATCCTGTGTTTTTCAGAATTTAACGTAATTAAATACGACAAGTGTCTGTACTTCGGGAACTTCGCCTACGTTCACGGATATAAACATGAAGACGAGGACTATGGAGAGGATCATTTTGTACTCAAACATTCAAAGAAGAACCCAGATTTTATAGTGTAACAAATTGTTTTATTTTCGGTGATATAAAATTAAACCTAGTACTTCTAGAAGAATATTTATCTGTAATAATTTGTATTCTATTCTGTACGAGAAACAAACGTATCCTGATCCTGACTTAACATTAATTCATTCTGATATAAACATTGGTTTAGCTTAACTAATTAGCTATACAAATTGATTAATAATATCTTAGTTTATAGGTATTTATTTAACATAACTATTGTATAAAGAAACATATGGAGTTATTATTATCGGTATAAATTACGTGTCACGCACGTCGGCCCCTAATTATCATCAAATATTTGCATAGTGATAAAGTTGTAAACATGTGATTTTAAGTCGTTATGGAACTGAGCAGTACTGCAACGATTGATAATGGCCGACGGCGTGACAGCAAAGACAGGTTTAAGTTTTTCACGCGTTTGTGTTTATAGTTTTCTATAATAATGCTTAATAAATTAAAGTCCATTTGTATTAAGGAGCTAACACTTGTTCTCACAACAAAGGCTGTCTTCACACTGACCTACATTTGTGTCCAGGACGACGCATCGGCTAGTGTGAGGCCAGCCGGAGCGAGAAACATGGGCTATGTGCCGGCCATGTGCCCCAGCCGCTTGTAGTCGATCTTGTCGAGCTGCACGAGGGGCCGCAGCTGGTCGGCGAACGCGCGCATGTCGTCTGCTATCATATCTTGACCTTGCGGTGCAAGCACCTGTAAGACAAATAAATAACTGTTTATTGACCACCTATCTTGTCTAGAGTTTGAAAGAGCTACTTCAGACATCAATAAGGAAAAATAATCCCAGGAGTTTCATCTGGCAAATTATTGGTTTTATCTGACATGTTACACTTACAACTGTCATAAAACTGTTACTTACAGATAATTCCACTAGATAACTCTGAGATATAGGCTCCGGGGGCATTGACCCTTGAGATATCTTGAACACCTTTGCAACTGTTATCTTCATGCGTCCTTTTCTGAACATGTAACCTGTCGAAGTGAAAAATAAATAATAAAATCCAAAGAAAATACCACTTTTTATGAGCTGTAAAAATGCAATTCACAATTCATTTTAGCAACCTGTAATTTGCCAAATAAATATCACAACTGTGTTAAATAGTTGCTTGGAATGGTTAATGGTGTCAACTCTTTAATTAATTACTTGTAATTTCATTTGAAAATGAACTCACTTTGTCTGAGCCATTAATAAGTAACATAATTTACAATACTACCAACCCTTTCCTTGAATTGACAATAAATAATGTACTGTATTTCTTTTCCAATTTGAACAATTATCATCCATTTGATTATACTTAGAATTTAAACACAATATCGTTAGTTTATTGCAAGAAGTCATTATGTGACATATTCACTATTCTGAGATAAACGGTATTTTAGTTCGATTTAGTTAGTGGTTACGTTGATTTGTCCATATCATCCTATTATTCATAGTAATATTTAGGATGATATGGGCAAATCAACATAACCACTATCTAAATAGAATACCATTCATCTCAGAATAGTGAATATGTCACATAATGACTTCTTGCAATAAACTAACGATATGAAACATATAATAATCACCTATAATTAAACGTTATTGGAATCATCCAGAATCTATGCCTGCAATACATCAATATGTTTAGGACACCAAACATATTGATTGAAGGTATCAATGTTTGCAAAGTGAAAATAAAAAGGTGAATCAGTTAAGAATCAAAATAGTAACAATAGGAAGGTATATACTAGCATGTCTTCTGATTCCTATAGATATGGACTTAAAGCCTGTGCTGGCCAGACCTTCATTATTTTATTAAAGTCAATATTTCTGATGAGATAAACATTGGTTGGGGATTATTCTTTAGTGGACATACATAGAAGAATATTCAGCTTTTGTAAAATAGCAAAGGTCTGGCCGTTCCAGCCTCTTGCTCTATCTATAAACTGTCTGAACATTGACTTCACAAAACATTAGTTTAACTTTGACTTTAAACATTACAAATGCGTTTTCTACCATATATGTGTTGCAAGAAAGATTTGACTTTACCTTTTACACTGTATTCAAACTCAATTCTGCAGCCTAATTCGTTCAGGAAGTCAATCAGCATTCCATTGCAAGCAATATCAAGACTTGATCGTACTACTGTGGGTCTATTTTTATCTCCTAGATCCGGCTGACCAATGTACCGGAGCTGAAATGGCATGTCACGGTAGTCCAGAGCTTTTCTAACCCGCAGCATCAACGGCGCCGCCTGAAAAGTAAACAATACATCTTTTGTATACAATGTTTTTTATTTGCTATGATTTCTATGTGCATTTGTGAACATAACTAATGTACTTTATTAAACATAATGTCGGACTGATAACTAACAAAATAACCTTACCTGTTGGTTGGGATCTCGCAAACTAAAGCAAACTTCTTGATCATCAAATGTCTCTGGACCAGCGTCGACATTATCGCATAGTCCACGCAGGCGATGAAGTAAAACCTCTACAGCTGAATCCAGCACGGAGCCCTAAATGTAACATATAACAATAATATCAATCCAAAATTTAGTAAATAAAATGCATTAACTGGAGTAACCTACCTGTAGTAAGTATTCTTGGTTCGGAATAATGTTAGCTTTTAACGCTTGTGATAAGCTGTCAGTGGCCGTGATAGGAGCTGCATTTGCAGCTGACATTCCAGCCATTTTTCAATTTTATGCCTTTCTTCTGTAATTTCTATTTTTCCCAGTTTAGTATTTTTTTATCTGATAGAAAGGGTGACAGTTTAATGACATGACATTGACAGTTGACACTTGTTTTTTTGAAATATTTTTGTCACGGCTTCAGGGCTTTTGTACCAAATCTTTATTGGCACTTTAGTAGCACAGGCTACAGCGTTCGTTCATATGTTTATTCTGATGGACTGCGCCCATAGACGTCAAGTATGGACTGCGCAATAGTTAATGCCATGGAAACACGATGATTTATTCAAAATTGCGTGCTCAATGATCAGGAAAAGGCGTTGGCAGAATATCCATTGGTGCGAATAGGCTAGTGGCAAAAAGGAAAAGAAAAGAGTTACTGTCAAATCTGACAGTTCTTCGTATTTTCATTGTCTTGCCGATTTGACGTTTTCATTTAAATAAAATACCCAGCGTGTTGTTTTGCTGTTTTCGTTCGATATTTCCCTTTAAATTTCTGAGCCAAAATGACAAGCCATGTTAAAATACGTTTAGCCTCGGAAAGGGTAAATTATTCTGTATCTACTAACAATGATTTACCTCGATTTTATACCCCCGGTCAGGTTGTTACAGGCATGGCAGATTTTATGCGGTAAGATTTGTGTAATGCTATCTTTATACCGAAATTACAAATGAATTATATACAAGAAGAACAGCTTATCTATAATTTGCTTTTATTACAGTGGCCATGGTACGTACGCAGTAGATGATTCTTTAAAAGCTGCAGTAGCTGGGGTTATGCAGAAAGTAAATAAGTTGATATGTATTCGTCCTCTAAAGAATCGGTACGTTGGTGAGATCGGAGACGTTATTGTCGGACGAGTAGTTGAAGTCCAACAGCGGAGATGGAAAGTGGAAACTAATTCACGTTTGGACTCAGTACTTCAGTTGTCAGCTGTGAATCTTCCTGGCGGTGAACTAGTATGTGATTGTTTTTAAATGATATATATTTGACTAGCTGTTCCTCGCGGTTTCACCCCCTCTGTTCGGCTCCTATTAGTCGTAGCGTGATGGTATATAGCCTATAGCCTTCCCAAATAGATAGGCTAACCAACAAAAAATATATATTAATTTGATCCAGTAGTTCCTGAGATTAGTAGTCAAACAAACAAACTCTTCAGTTTTATAATATTAGTACGGATTAATAATTTACAGCTTGTTTTAAAGTCTACATATTATAATAAGTATTGAAAGAGGGGTTTAGAAATACTTATTGTAATGAGCGTACGCTTCATAACTAAATAAGTTGTTTTGAAAATCTTCAGAGGCGGAGATCAGCAGAAGATGAACAGATGATGAGAAAACATCTACAGGAAGGAGACTTGATCAGTGCAGAGGTTCAGAGTGTGTTCTCAGATGGGTCCCTCTCTCTGCACACCAGAAGTTTGAAATATGGCAAGGTAGGCTTTGCTTCAAATTCACATATTTTGACCGTCCCTACACACAAACGGACATATCAAAAACCCAGGTTTACAGGAGAGCATTTTTAATGTTCAATCTAGAGGGGTTTCATTCAATTCTACGTACACATAGAATTATTTCTAGAGCAGTTTTAACATTAAAAACATTCTCCTGAAAACCAAGGTTTTTGACATGTCCGTTTGTACGTAGAGACCGTCGATTTCACACAACCAATGTTGTGTATAGAAAACATTTTTTTTGCTTTGAGAACAAAGCATGTAACTCACATTATACTTGAAGTAGGATAATCTGTCCAAAAACTAAAAGAAAAATTCTTCATGAAAAATATCCTTTATATTTTCAGCTCTCACAAGGAATATTAATTAAAGTATTTCCCTCAACAATTAAACGCAGGAAGAACCATTTCCACCACCTGCCTTGTGGTATATCAGTGATCATTGGGAACAATGGATACATCTGGATCAGCCCTGCAGAACAAACCACTATGATTGAAGGAGATAAAGATGAAATTGCTAATGTTGAGTCACAGGTAGGTGGTTTTTACTTGTAAAATAAAGTGCAGACATCACATCAACCACCCCAATCGTTAAAAATTTGCCAATAGAAAATGCACCTTAAGTCATTGTGTCGAAATGGAAAATCTATTTGTTTGATGTTTTGGTGCTGGCATCTGTACAATGAAACAGTCAATATGTGAGTTTAAATGTTTGTAAATGCACCCATTGTACAAAACTAATATTGAGAATGAGGCAGAATTAAGCAAAAAACGAGGGCACCTGCTGTAGTCATTCATGATGTGTAACATCAATCATTTCACCTTGATTAAAAGCAACACAACTTCAAGTTTGACATTGTATGAGGCAATAGACTTATCCACAGAAAGTTTAAGGCAGGAGTTGCTTAACTTGGGTAACCCATCCAAAGACAGTCCAAGACATGGCGAGTACTCTAGGTTTTGATCACATTGCGAGTGTCAAAACATGTGGCACATGGAGCATAAACAGCCACAATACCTTTTGATTGCATTGATTTAGAAATTTTATTATTTCTCTGCTCGAAGGAATTGCAGACCTGAGATCCTGAGTATTTGATAATAATTTCAGTTTGATACTTTTGCGTGTCCATGAGAAAAATCGTGACAGACAGACACACAAAAAAAATTGATCCTATAAGGGTTCCATTTTTCTTTGGATGTACGGAACCCTATAATCGTAATCAATGTGGAGACACAGGTTTCTGCCAAGGAGAAAGGGTTATTACATTTATTGGATGATGTAGTTCACCTTTGAGTCATTTGGTTCTAGGCTATGCCTTAGTGTTATTTTATTCTTCACCATTTTGAGAGCAGTGGTGAAAAAATAATTAAAACATACAACATATTCTACTGATATGACTTGAATAGTTATTATATTTTTTATAAGCAATATTCCGTTTGGTTCTTTGCAGGTTGTAAGCAGATCTGATAGAGAAACAATGGCGAGAGTGAAGAATTGCATTATGGCGCTTGCAGCTTCCGATATGATGTTGGATGACACAAGTATCATGTTTGCGTTTGAAGAGAGCTTAAAGTATGACGACGTTAAAGAATTGCTGGACCCTGAAGCCATGCTTGATGTAGCATTCCTAACTCAGCACAGAATAAACTATGTTGTTGAAGAGTAACAGGTTACAATTTTATTTTATTTCTTTTTTCCTCACCTGAAAATGGTTTAATAATTAATACAAGTTAATGTTATTTTACATAATTTATTTGCAATATTATCGCAAACCACTTAACGAAATATTAGAAGTGTAGTCTTTTCTCGATTTAATATAAAATATCTCAGTATGAAAATTTATGAAGATGGCTATTACATTATTTTTAAGAGTAAAAATGATGTGATGAGCCATCTTCATAAAATTTACAGAAGGTAGAGACGCCAGCACATCAAACTCGCCATAGCTTTGTCTATCTTCTAATAATAAATCTTTTAATAGATTTTCTACTTACTACTATTGTTTGAATTAGAAAAGACAGTTTGGGACAGGGTGATGTGCTGTCGTCAGTACATAACGAAATTATTATTTGGTTTTTATATTATAAACTATAGTAGAATACTGTAAAAAGAGTACAAATCTAAAAGAGTAAAAATATTTTATAAGTAGAAATATCGTAAAAAATCCTATAAAAGGTGTAAATTGAAGTACAAGTAATGATAAAACTTGTGACACTGATTTATCAAAAGTTTGACACAGTTAACTTATATTCTCTTATTTCATACATTCACAACACTCGTACTTTTATATATATATTTGGCACTTCAATATTTCTTATTTCTTTTTCCAAGAATTTTCATAAGATCTTTTGACATGAAATATGGTTTTTCTGGCGAACCATCGTTTCTTTCGCAGTCTTCAACTGAAAAAATAAATGTAAAGATTAATTTATAAACTATAAACAAATACAGTCGGTTACCTTAAATTAACCTTTTTTTTATCGTGGTAAAATCATCAAATGAGTCCTCCCACCTAGGGCAGGGCGGGGTCACGGTAATGGGTAAGTCCCGCGACCCCGGGGTAAGTCCCGCGACCCCGGGCCTTAAATTAAACTTTGAGTAATTAATCAATACTTACGGAAACATAGGAACAATGTGTCAACGGCCATCTCATAAACGTTGAAGAATATCGTGCAGATGAGATAAGTGGCGATACTCAGTATGATGGCGGGAATGTGGTTGTAGTGCAAGGGCTGCCCCTGTGTCACCTCGTATATCAGGTTCCACTGCAGCAGGTAGTACACGCCGACACCCACGCCCACAGATATCAACAGCTTGGACAGGAAGAATAAGAAGTCTGTCACCTGAAAATAATATTAAATAACTATTAGCAAAGAGTTTATTTTCATGAAAACTTTCTTACGAACCAGCAACTACAATCTTTTAATTTATTACAATACAAAATCTGCAGATTATTATAAACCTAAAACTCCGTACCTTGTCTATCACGACAACTCTAACGATATTTCTCATGAGCAACGAGAAAGCGTCTCTCGCGCTCTTACAGAAGCTATTTCCGTGTACTGCGCACATGATGTACGCGTTCTTATTGATGAACTTCAGGAAGTTCTCCAGGCACCAGCAGAAGCACTTGCAGAGACACATGATGCATTTAGTGAAAGGATTCTCGAACTTCTTTAGTTTGTGGTCGATCCACTCCAGGATGACGCGGATTACTCGAACAATCGCTATGATTAGCGCTCCCAAGGCAACGGTACCCAGGTGATACCTGTAACATGTTTTCAGAAGAATTAGGAAGCTAAATGCTATATATTATGTGAAAACCCTAAGATAGTTGGGAGGGTCGCGTTTTAGTGCAGACTGGATTGGAAGGAAAACTGCAATAATGATCTAGGGCAGTATATTTGGCGTCCAAGGGGGTCCAACGCCAACGCTAAGGAACCGATATTAAAGAAGTCGAGCAAAAATAGTACAAACACAATTAGAGAAAGTAAATATTACCGTAAAGTTCGTAGAATGCCGGAAGTAAGAGTGAAGAATGGAAGGTCCCTCTTCTTGTACGTCCAGTACCACGTGGAGAATGTACTGGCGAGCATCATGTCTGCCACGCCGCTGATGAAGAACATCGTCCAAAAGAAGGCCAGCAAGTTTGCCACTGTGGTGGAAAAAATAGTTGGAATATTAATCTGTACTTCTACAATGAAGCTGAAAAGTGTATTTTATGAACACGTTAATCTCTTGAACTACTATTAGGAATTGATAAAATGTTTTTGCATTTGTTGGCCCAGTGCTTGACGAATCGTAATTATTCATTGCACATTACGATTCGACACGATTCTTAGGAGCAGGGCAAAAATATAAACGGTGCATGTGCGTTGAATAATGACAGTGCACCGCGGTTTAGGCGTGCAGCTAACAGCATAACTTTTTCCACTGCACTAGTAACACAATTGCAATGTTACCATTTGCTTTTGTTTTGGCTAAAGGTTATCGGAAAGGCCGCTTAGATTACCTTACAGATGTGTCTGAGTGGCAAGTTTAACCCAACTTCGGCCTTACTTTTGTACCAGAGGCATGAACTTCCGTTGGACATGGTCGTACATATTTCATTTTCATAAATATTGTTCATGTGTTTGAGGTCACGAAGGTTTATATTGACTCTAACCTATGATCTAAACTATTTACTGGTTATAGTTATAACAGCACTATAATAAATAGAAGGTTACTAACAGTGTAACCACACGACGCTGGTCGGACTGTCTAGGCCTGTAAAATGGCATGTGGCTTTTTGACAGGCTCCTCCTGCTTGATCTTTACAACCTGCCAAGAAGGTGACTGGATTGCAAGCTTCATTGTCCTAAAACAGAATTGAAATTAATGAAATATTACTAACATTATAAAGCCATGAGTAATGTAAGGTATTTTTTAAAAGTGTGTATGAACAGTTGGGGCCCGATTTTTGTGGCTAATGCTAACTATATTTTTCAGTATAAAGTTCAAAGTTCCCAGATTTTCCCTGAGTTTCAAGTTTCCCAGGGATCATGCGAAAAGGCTGGTCATTTTGCAATGTTAATGACGTCACACCTGTTTATCTATATATATAAAAGAACAGGATTTTTATTAAGACTCGACTACAGCCGAAACCGCTAAACGCACTAACTTGAATTTTGGACAGCAGTTGCAGTCTACCGTGTAGGGGAGCAATAAGACGGGATTTTGCGAACATCCTCCTCTAAGGGGGTGAAAAGTGGTGAAAACTGTTGTATGAAAAATCTTATTCCTTGGGTTTATACATTTGAAACTTAGTAGGAATATGAGTATAAGTAAATAAAAAAGATGGGCATTAATAGTTTTTTAAAACTACCCTCTATTGGTAATCTAGACGATGTTAAAGTTTGTATGGGAAAATCATAACGCGTTAACCGATGAATTTGAAACTCAGTATATAGAAATAAGATCAAAAATAATCAAACACGTGTCTTTGGATTTTTCGAAAATCACCCCCCAAGTTGATGAAAAGGGGTATTCAAGTTTTAAGGTAAGGATATTAAACGCTAAAGGTAGAAAGCTGACTTTTGGATGGTAGTTGCCGTTAATTATGTAGGTGATAATTAAGAAGGGATTTTGCGAAAATCCACCTCTGAGGGGGTGAAAACCTTTGTTTGTAAAATCTTATGCCTTGGGTTTATAAATTTGAAACTTGGCAGGAATACGAACGTAAGCAAATAAAAAAGATGGGCATTATTAGTTTTTTAAAACTACCCTCTATTGGTAATCTAGACGATGTTAAAGTTTGTATGGGAAAATCATTACGCGCTAACTGATGAAGTCGAAACTCAGTCTATAGAAAATAGATCAAAAATAATCAAACACGTATTTTTGAGTTTTTCGGAAACCACCCCCTTCAGTGGAGAAAAGGGGTGATTCAGTTTTAAGGGAAGGATTTTACTGCTTGCTTCGATAAACTCAAAACTTGGCATAAATAGTTTCCCAATCGAATGAAGGATGCGTAATTATCTATATTTAAAAAATAAACCTAGCGGGCGAACATCGAAAAATCAGTTTGTCTACACTAATATTTTGAGTTCGAAGTTAGAAACACGCGCTGACGAAGTCGCGGGCGGAGTGCTAGTATACCATAAAGAAGCTAGAAAAACGTATCTAAGGTTCAACAACATCATCGTATTGTACCTTAGTGTAAGGGGCAAGGATTCCATCACAGGCGCACGTGTCGTTCGCGAAGTTAACTGTTTTGAATGCCGGCTCTCCGATCGACAGCAAGTACATGAGCACCAACACGCCGTAAGCGATAACTATGCATTGTAGAATCCAAGGAAATATCGGAAAGAATATTGTTGATTTTATGGCAGTGACGGCTCTGGAAATAATGAAAAGGTGCTTTATATAATTCAGTTGAAGGAAACAAGTCAATTTTGCTTACAAATGGAACATGAGGCCGTAAGTAAATCGAGGACTCTTTTGTTTGCAAGATACAAGTCTCTTCCATGCCGACTTGATTTGAAGTGACGGCTAGGTACGTGTATCAGCGGCCTAGTTTTGACAAGATCGAGCTTTTACTCGTACGCACGTACATAATCTCTTTTAATCAAAACTGAATATGGAGACTGGGATCTAAAGTTTTCTGATATGTATTGATTTGCTGAACATGCATCATGTCTTCAAAATAGACTTACTTGCTCCCTTCTCGGATAAGCGCAATGGCAATGGCGATTCGGTTTCGTAGGAAAATAACAATTAACACCAGGATGAGAAGCAAGACGGCAACCAAAATGAGTATCGCCATCCAGGTCCCTGGCTTGCTGAACATGGACTCTGCGTAGCCCTTGAGATTAGTCGTCTGATGCATTGTATTTGGATTAGCCTTGTAATACGCGTAGTTCTTGTAACATAGGTAGACGCCTGGAAAAAACAGGACAAGTTGATGTAACAAACCAGTTAAATACTTATATTATTGAAAGTGGTGTAGCTAGGCCAGAATAGCATTGTATCAAAACTTGTTTGGGGCCCTTCTAATTTAAGAGTATAGTTTTGCAGAATAACGTAAATACTCGTAGCATCTCGTATGGCTTATGCCACATTACTGATGCCATTGAAAGAACTTAGAAGGGAGCTTGAAAATTGAGAATGCTGATCAACTGATTGAGATCGTAGCTCATTTGTGGCAACTATGGCCAAATTGAAAATTGAGCTATGTAGATAATTCGAGCTTTATTGACCGCGATAAGTTTTCATTTAAGAGCAGCATTTTGTTTTTTTTATTCAAAAGTTGAGTGCCCTTGATTCTTGGAGGTCACGTATCAATGAAAATAATACGGCTGAGACAGCGGTAGCTACGTCCCTGATGGTTGTATATGATTTTTATGGTATTTGAAAAAATATTCAAAAAGGTTTTACAATAAAAATATTATGAATTGGAGGAATAAAACCATAGCCAGACGGACTCTACCTTGATAAAGTTCCGTGTATATTTTTAATTTATTATAAACGAAAACTATAATAATATCTTACAAAATCCCATGAGGCCGATCAATCCGACGATGGAGGCCCATACCACTGGGCCGACCACCCAGCGCAGGAGCAGGATGTACAAGAAGCATAAGATGACCACTCCGAACACTGCACCCAGCAGGTACCATCTTGACTGCACCAAGTCTTGGACTATTTGCGCCGACAGCTGATCACACATAAGTTTAAAATATTAGATAAACCTTCTATGTTATCTGCGAAAAATATGTTATAAACACGATTGATTTTTCATATAATTGATTATTTAATTCTTAATATTGATCGACAGAACTTAGTACAAATGCGTATTTAATAATATTGTAAATAAAACAGTTTTGTAAACAATACCTTCACCATAATATACGATACCTTCACCAAACTAAGTAATTACATAGTTAATTAGAAGTTACTGGGATGTTTCTAGCGTCTACACGATGGTAGTGAGACTGGCCGAAAGGGAAAAGTGACAACTAGAAGTTCTCATAGGAACCGTGCAGTCGCTCGGTTAAAAGCAAACATGCTGTCTACTAGCAACTGGTGGATAAATAGTATAAAATAGGTAACTTAAAACATGATAATACTGAGTTGTGTAGGATCTAATTGTGCTATTAATTGTGTTAGCCGACTAAATTCATTAATTAATTCACAACTGGAGGAAATATTTGTGCATACATTTCTAGCTCTGCTACCATCCACTCAAGCGATGCTCTCATTATGGATTTAATTATAAATTGCTTATTATTGTTTGGACGTAGTTATGAATTGACAGCTTGTTATTAGGTATTTTACCAATTGTAACATGATTCATAATATTAAGCTTATATAATAATTCTGCAAACTAGTCGTTTTTGTCTCCCTGGCTTTGAAGTCCTGGTATTGATGGATTGACGAGTTTATAGTTCACAAATTTCTACTCCAGTTTTGATGATAAGTCGAATGGTTGGACGGTCTGAATTATAATCAGGAAGAAATATCTAATATTTTTTTTTAGCCCTTTTACTTACTTTTTAAACATCACTAACATAAAATACAAATTTTAATAAACCTTTATATATCTTTCATGCAAATATAGTAAATGTGAATTAATTGTTAGAAAATAATGAGCTACAAAATGATTTCTATCTACCTCTTGGAACTGCACCAGATTTATGAGTTGTGCGGTCACCTCCTCCGCGCTCATTTGTCCCATGGACTCTATGGTTTTCTGAAGGTCGCCAACGTTCACGAAACACCGTCCCACCACTGCTCCAATCACCGAGAATGCACAGCAATGTCGACCGTAACGTTAAAGTATGGATAAGTGAAATGAGTTAATTCATTCATG
Organism: Agrotis puta; assembly: GCA_943136025.2. Taxonomy (NCBI): domain Eukaryota; kingdom Metazoa; phylum Arthropoda; class Insecta; order Lepidoptera; family Noctuidae; genus Agrotis; species Agrotis puta. Next base: position 13,805,181 of record OW964169.2, on the reverse strand, counting down.
TAAACAAGCAGTGAATTGTGTGAAACTATATGGTAGGTAAGTACTATGTACAATTATCAGTAGTACAGAGAGAGCATTCCTCAATTATGTGACAGTTATTATATTAGTTGTTTGTCAGTGAAGGTTAGGTGCACATGCGCGAAGGTTGAAGTCAAGCTGCTACACGTGCATCAGAATCATGCGCGGCGGAGACGCAGCTACATACAATGTGTGTGGCGCGCTCGTCCGACTTAGTGAAGAAGGACATCCAGCTGGCTACGATCCAGCCCACGTACGAGTCGAGAGCCGTCGCTCTGTTCACCAGCGACTTGCGAGCCTCGCTCGGGTTCCTCACGCAGCTGGTCACAGGAGCCACATACTTGGGACTCGCCCTGTTGTCCCCCTGGCATTGTAGAGTCGACAGATCGCCGATGCAACGGGATAACACTGAAGTGTAGTTAATATACAATAGCTAACACAGGTCAAAGTTAGGTCAAACGGTCTTAATGGGAATATCCGGAGGGACATGCCACACATTAAACCACGAGGTCCAAATACTAAGCATCACAAAAATTAGTGGCAAAGTGACACTCAAACCATAACAACCAATCATCTGCCATTTTCACAACAATCAGTATAAATAATAGAACTGAAAAATTACCTGCTTGACTTTGCAGAACGTATGGAGCGCACTTGCCGTTTTCAATATATGCCCTTGCTTCCGAGTAGGTGTTAGGCTTGATATTGTCCATGCACACCATGCTTGATTTTAATTGAACAAAGTTCGTTTCAGTCATTTGCGTTTGGAACAATATCGTTTCAGTCGGGCACCTTTCGACGCACACCTAAAAAATCGAGAAAATAAAATATTTAGATACAGCATATAGGTATTTAACAAAAAATTATGCTCGGAATGAGAATTTCTAGAATCTTGCCTGTGGTGTAGGACAGCCGACGATGGGTGTGCCCGGTGACAAGCATTTAGAAATATCAAAGAACACGAGGTAGGGCTTGTCTGTCACACCGGAGTCCATGCCGCAGCGCGCGCCTTTGGAGTCGATGGGAGCGAGGAGCTTCTGAATGTTACCTCTGGTCATTCCTGGAATTTGATTAACGTTATATTATATTATATTACATTTTAACATCTTTGAAAAATTTGCCTAATATACCAATTCCTATTGTTATTATAGTTTTCAAGTATGTATTATTGCGTTATAATTTTAAAACCAGAATTAGATACATAACGTACCATGATAGCCGACATAGCCCCATACTCCAAGGAAGAGGATGAACAGTATCAGCCATACTATGTCCGTACATGATCGGTTGTGGATGGGCCCATTGAAGTTCGGATCGTACCGAATCGGCTCTCCTGAAAAAATAAAAAGAACCGTTATTGTTTTAGATTTCACACTTAAAATTACGACATAAGATGTAATTTTGTAGATGTACAACAAAACTGACTTCGCGTTTATTTTAATTCAAATTGTAAAATGTATTTTTAACTGTAATTTATTAATATGTAATAGGGGTATTTGTTTTTGCACTGGCAATATTTTTAACACAAAAGCTCAAAACCTCTACAATCTCAGACAACCATAAACTTTTTAAAACATCGCATTTTTTCATTTGTTACTCTCAAGTTTAGGGTCAGTTTTCCAAACGGGCTACGACCCAAGGAAAAAAATGATTATTGAATAACTACTTCATGACAATTGAAATTATGTTGCAGTCGCGAGTTTTTTTTTCTGTTTTCGCGGCTTTTTTAAATGAAAAAACCGATCTGTGAATTCTGACAACGGTCTCTTTTTAGAAGTGCAGTGTGTAGAGTGACTGAAGGTTTTATAAGGCAAATCAGTTTTTATCCGTGGCCCCGGTGGGTCCACCATTACAGAGTCTCTAGAGTAAACTTTGTTCTATGTAAATGATGGTTTCCATTTTCTATCGATATAGTCAGCAGTGCAAGAAACAATCCACAATGCCATGGAACCATGGCTAATTAAAATTACCCATGGAACCGGTAATGAGTCGACCCACCCGCACCACGGAACAGATTTTGGCCTTATAAATATGTGGAATTTCCGCCTTTTATTTAGCAGGCAACACTGCCTCTAACTCTTTGCCGATAACGTGTACTATGCCATCAGGATAAAGCACTGTGTAGAATATACAAATATTCCACGGGTTTTCCTTTGTAAAGAAACGAAATCGTAAAAAAACAGGATAAAAGAAACAGTTTGTGTATAATCTCAATAAAAAAGCGAATAAAAATAAGTACGTCTTTTCAATAGGAAAATCATCAAATGAGTACCACCTAGCGTGCAGCGGAAGGGACATTCAGTCAGACTTTGACTCAATACCAACCTGATGCTCTTTGCGTTCTAGGACTGTCCAAAAAGAATATAGCTACTTGCTTTATTAATTGTTACAGGAATGATATGAACAGATAAACAGAATGCGAGGCTGAAAGTTTATCAAAACTTACTGGACTCTTTCGGCGGCACGCAGCACTCGGTAAATCCCATTTTGTTAATTATTTATCATGTTTATTTTCCTTAATAATGTCATCACATAACAGTCATAAATTCGTTCACTGATTGCAATTTTGGTTAGCACGAAATACACTTTCTGTCACACAATCTTTGGGCTGACAATGCCTATCGTGGACGCTTATCGCTAAAGATTTTGATAAGGATTAAACAACCAATAGTCTTGTGCTGAAGTTTCAGTAATGTTTTGAAAGGGAACTCGTGTCTCATATGGTAGGCGTCGTCAGCCTACGCGATTTATTTGATAGACGTCGGCAGCCTACTCGATTTATTTGAAAGGCGTCAGCAGCTTATGCGATTTTACTTCAATATACTAAGGTCAACTGAGCAGCAAAATCCTCCGCGCAAGTACAAGAGTACCGAGGTTGTAGTTAAGTGGTAAAGATGGATTCGGTGATATCATAGAAGAAATAAATAGTCATGACGCTACCCAGTAACTAGATCGCACTAAACATCGAGTTAACTCAATTTTTTATGTGAGTTATTAATAGCTATAGGTGGCGTAACATTGGACATAGTCCATGACACTATTGACGAAGTGTCGTAGGTGGGCCTTCATATTTTCATGTTTTCTTTTAAGAAAGTACCTTGGGCTTGTAAATAAGTAATGGCCGGTCATTAATGTTGACCACTAAGGTCTAGGTCTAGCTATGCTTGCTTGCCGAGGTTGTAAGGTCCTTGAGTAGGTCACTATTAGTAACCATCTATTACGAATATATGCTTTCCGTGTGAACGTTAAGCCGTCGGTCCTGGCTGTTTCCTTATAGGTAACATCAGCAATAGTCAGTAGGCCCAGAAGTCTGATAAAGGCAGGGCCGGATTAACCCGAAGGCAACATAGGCAACGAGGCCCTAAAATATACAAAAAAAGGGTTTTTATCAAACGAAAATCAATTTCGTTCCATAGTCAATGACAATTTTATTGGTGGTCAAGAAATATCAAATGTTTTGAGCTTTCTACGCTTAACTAAGTAAAGGTATGTTGCTGAGATTTTGAAGGTAATCGCACCATGTAAACTATTGATTTCAGATATCAGTTGATGAAACTGGAAACCAACCTTAGCAAAGTTGGGAATAGGCTGGACAAATGTACCTTTTGTTTAAAGAGGCTTTTAAAATAAACTATTAGCTGATCGGCTATCGGCTTCGCACGGTTTTAAATTCGCCCTACCCATGGGTTTTCCAAAAAATTGATGTGATGTATCACATCAATCTTGAAAAACACATTTAAAAGTCTAATGTGGTGCAGTCATTTGTTTTATAAAACGTGTAATAGATATGCCACTTATTGCACAGTACTATTTTCTTAGGTGCAATAATAACGGGCACGCCGCAATCGCGGCGGTAAGACCCCTCTTTGAGGAGTGGCTGGATAGGCGTCACGGCGTCCTGACCTACCGCATGACGCAGGTCCTCACCGGCCACGGAAGTTTCGGGAGGTTCCTGTGTCTGATAGGGAGGGAGGAAACGCCTGGGTGTCACCACTGCGAGGATCGTCCGGAGGACACGGTGGAGCATACGGTGCAGGACTGCCCCGCTTGGGCAGAGCACCGCCGTGTCCTTACGACGGCGATAGGCAGAGACCTCTCGCGCCCGGCATTGGTCGAGGCCATGCTGCGGGGCGAGACGGAGTGGGAGGCGGTCGCCTCCTTCTGCGAAGCAGTCATGCTCGTGAAGGAGGAGGCGGGCCGCCTGAGGGAGAGGACAGCGTCCTCCCTCCACCCCAGCCGCAGCGGTAGACGCCCACGGCGTCGGACGTCGCAAGACGATCTCCGGCCACCGTAGGCGCGGGCATGCGGGCAACGAGTAATGGGCGACTCGCTGTCGACCATGGACCATGCCCGGGTCGACGGCGCGTTGTGTTCCACGCGCGCCTCAAAGAGTGTCAGCATAGTGACGGGGCCTGTAGAGGGCCAAAGCCTGCCGGGGTCGCGGGACCAAGGGATTACCGTGACCCCGGTACGTAAAGGGCTATTGAAGGACACCGTGGATTTTAGTCAGTACAAGTCTGACAGTCCCTCCCGCCCTGCCCTGGGTGGGAGGACGCATTTGATGATTTTACCACGATAAAAAAAAAAAGAAAAAAAAAAGGTGCAATAATAAAGGTAGATCTTTATACCTGGTGACCTACTATGACGTTTTTAAAACGAGAGTAGTTCCGCTGAGGGAACGAGATGACGCTAGACGACTTGTATAGCTCTGTCTCTTTTCCTCAGCGGAACTACTCTACTCATGGTAGGCTCCCTGGAATTTTTCAATGTGTGATAAAATCATAGGTAGTCCATGTAAGGAGTTCATGCGTAATTTTATGCATAGCGGTCACATTCCGAGTATTCCGACTGCACTGGCATTACTTCCGTGTTCTCTCCGACATAACCAGTGTTGCTAATTTAATACTGACCTAGGCATGCTGTTCTACTATTGCTTTGTGTTACAATTTTACATAATATTTCAAAGAATTTCGTATTCAATCTTGATTCTGTGTTTTTCTTTATTTCGTGCAGCTACGTGGTAAAATCATCTAACTGACTAAAATCCACGTTGTCCTTCAATAGCCCTCTACGTTCCGGGGTCACGGTAGCTCGTTAGTCTCGCAACCCTAGCTTTACCTTTACAATATGCTCACGCTTAAGAGTTTCTGTACGTTTCTCTTTGATGGTTCGATGGCGGGTTGTGTTCCACGCGCGCCTTAAAGAGTGTCAGAGGGCCACAGCTTGGCAGGGTCGCGGAACTCACGAATTACCGTGACTCTGGAACGTAAAGGGCTATTGAAGGACACCGTGGATTTTAGTCAGTACGAGTCTGACAGTCCCTCCCGCTCTGCCCTGGGTGGGAGGACGCATTTGATGATTTTAACACGTTAAAAAAAATGTTTCTCTTCGATATTAAAATTTCCTTCACAATATATGGCTGACTATTAACTTATGCTATAAATATCTAAAAAACGTTTCCTACGACAGAGTAGGTAAGCCACAAATAATGGGAAACCGATTTAGCTATTATCGTCTAGATACCTACTTATTTATTCGATAAGAGTTTTGTGTATAATAAAAGATCATTAACAGTTGTGATAATACAACAATAGATATCATAAAAACTGCAGAAGTACCTACATATGAGACATACATTTCAGAAAGTTATGAATAAGTTGTTTTAATTTTTGGTAACTTAGTATCCCAGAAAATGTATGTAAAATACTATAGCTACGGTGACAACGAAGTTTAAATTAGCTACCTAAGTAAATAGCACTACTTACAGTATCATTATTAGTAATTAGTTTATGTGGGTTGACTGCTGTGACGTCAAGGACACTTATTGTCACTTCGTTAATTGCAAGTAGGTAAAGATGTATCGACTGACCGGATTTTCTAATCAGCGGTTATCTAATCATTAAACAGCTAATCAATATGCGAATTGTACCTACTTCCCTTGAATGAGTGTTTTGATTTCGTAGAAGTTGCATTGTACCTACATAAACAATACATTTATAACCTCCTGCTCTAATTTCTGTAAGAAAATAATATTCTGTATACCATAGAGGCAAGCTGTATAGGTATTACTTATGTAAACATATTAGTTTAATCCATATAGGTATGTTACATACGAGTACAAGTGTTCCTTTGTTGAGAAGCCCTAGATTTACACTTGTAGCCTCCAGTTAGTTTACTTAATAGGTAGTTGAGTTTCTTGTTCATTTCGTGAGTATTGTTTTCAGTGAGAATTGTGGCTTAATGAATCATTATTAGATACCTATTAGGTATACCTAGGCCGTCAATCGAATAACAATTAGGTTAGTTTTATGAATCTATGCTCTACGCACTACGCAAATGTTTGCGAAAGTCATATAGGTATTTAACCTTTTAAATTAACAATTTCTCACTTTACTCGTTGAAAATATAACGAGAGATCCTATAACCGATGCCATATTTTGAGATTTAGAACACACTCATTACTGATTGTTTAACGTCCTTGTTTTCTATGTTGATGTGGCTATTAAAAAATTGACCTTACCTAAATATTTGTTTACTTGGTAAAATCATTAAATGAATCATGTATGAAAGGGACTGTCAGACTCGTACTGACTAAAATCCATGGTGTCCTTAAATAGCCCTTTACGTTCCAGGATCACAGTTACCTGATAAGACAGTCCCGCGACCCCGACGGTCTTTGGCCCTCTAAAGAGGGCCAAAGACCGTCGTCGTCGTGTCGCATCAAATACTTGGAAAAATGTCGGACACTGGTCGTCCGTTTAACTAGCCGAGTCCTCCTCACCGCTCCGCCTTAGATACTTTGCATCCTCAATCTCGTTTACGATGTAGTTTACATCCCGCAACCTACACAAACGGTAGATCACCTATGAATAGACTATGACTCACAGAAGTCTAAATAGCACACTATTGTCTCTCTGATAGTCGATCCCATTCACGCAATAATGATGAAGATAGTCAAACGTGTAATGTTATCAAATCATAATATATGTATTAATTAATTTGTTTTCCTGCTTGGTTTAAATTTCTGTAACTGTTACTCTTTTAAACTACTTTTGTGAAATTCTCTTATTGTTAGATACCTTGGTGGGTTGTGGTCCTGGTGTCCTAAAATACAGGCCTCGGCTTAGTTTAGGCACCAGTCTCCCACAAATAAAATATTTTTCCTGTTCATTTGTCAACAAACTAAGCTGTACCGATTGTTTTTATTTGTGGAAGAGAAATAAACATTATTATTATTAATATTGTCTATTAGAATTAAACCGGTTTTTATCTATAGAGCTGGCAATTACCAGTTTTGATAGAATTCAAAATAATATGCGATGTTGTGTAACGTGACCTTTTTTTGTATCAGAGCGGGACGCTTTTTTTTATAAGCTATCTTGCTGGGTCATCTTAAAACAGGGGGACCTCGCGCGAGCAGCGGAGGCACGTCATATTTTTCGTCCTAGAAGAAAGGGGCCTTGCAGAAGCGTCTTGCCCACTTCTAGATTCGGTCTTGCTACGCCACTGCGTTTACTTTACATTATTCACAACGACCGACACTTATAAGTATGTATTATTAAAATAACATTAGTAGTGTTGCTACGGTCTTCAAATACCTACTATACACCTATGTATAGAAGGCATAATTTGTAGTTGTATTGTAGGTATAACTAACAGGGCCAATACTTAAACCCTTTTTTCACTTTCATTATCAATTGATTATTCTTCAATAGCACATAACGAAATTTTCATTTTCATACAGGCACAGGTATCCGTACTAGAGTTAGTTAGTTAATTTTTATCACCATACTACACTGTTTGTCTACATAGACCAAACAAACACGTTATCTAAGGAAATCGGTTTTTTCCAAGGAAAAAATAACTTTAAAGGAAGTTCACAAGTTAGGATATGCGCACGCTTCGGCGTCGCATAATGAACTGTCTATACTCGTGTCATCCACCATGTTGTAAGGTGGATTCCATACTGACCCCCCCGTGACTAAATAAAGACAATGGTATTGTACAGTTTTTGTATTAGTACTTTTAGTACTTTCATTTCACATGTCTTGGTGGAGGCTTTTGAATAGATATTGGTTTAGAAGCCGAACAAAACATTATAGCTATTTTGTCTACCATTATGTAGCTAATGTTTTTGTTATTACATTAAATAAATGCAGTCATTGTATTTTATTTTTCAATTTTATCTAACAGCGGATATGATAAAGGTTTAGGCAGATAGTTTGGATATTTACAATGACACAAAGATTAATATTTTTAGCAGATTTATTTGACATTGGCGTGTGCTTGTAGTTTATCAAAATAATGGACGAGTAAAAGTAAACTTAGAAGGTCACAGCCGAAAATGAACAGGGCAGATGATTTTACAGTTTTTTGTTTTTAAAGTCGATTCGCTTTGTCTTTAACTTTTTTATTTTTCACGTTTTATCCCAGATATTTAACGAATACTTGTCACACATATTTTTTACATCTACACTAATATTTCGTAATCCGTAGTTAATTATACGAGCATCATATCGCCACCCCCGGAGAACAAAATGATAACCGTCATTACCATAGTTTTAGTGTTATGTCATATTTGAGGTCTACGGTGCCTAATACATCTACACAATTTTTTTCGTGAATGTCCTGCCTGTATTTAAAAAGTTATAAAATATTGCAATAATATTCATCATCAATTTTCTACCCGAAAAATAATGTATCATAGTATTGGTAAAAAAGTTTCTTCATAAAATATATGCCAAATACTTTTACAATAGGATTCTCGGAAAATAAATAGATAAAATAAATTGTTAACGCTATTACCATTTTGTTCTCGTAATAATACATTTTAATTAATTCATTAAATGACCTGTAAGATAATTAATTTAATTATGACCCTAGAATAAAAGTTTAAGTTTCTGTTACCTAATTATGCAAATTGAAAATTAACTAGAATAAAATTGCAAATGATCTTGTTTTCCATTAATCTGGCATCCATTTTTCAATGAATATTATTGTAATGTAATATTGCAATATTCATAGGTTCTGGTAATTGCCGCGATTAAAATTGTAAGTGTATATTAATAAACTAAAACAGTACAAGAATTTTAGTATCTTTTTAAATTCGAAATATCTTTAGTTCAAATAACCTTAGTAAAACTTCTTTAAAAGCATTATAAAGCATAAAAAATTAGCTACCATTGTCCTATTTCTCGTTTCTCTACACAAATTAGTTGGCAAGATATAGTCGAAAATCAGTTTTTTATTTTTCCTGAAAAGTAGTGATTTTGCTATTACCATTTTATTCTCCGGGGGTGGCGATATAAGGCAATACCTAAGTAAAAAAATCCTGACTAAATAAAAACAACTGAGCCAAACTGAATGCCATTTTAAAGGACCAAATGACAGAAGAAGTATACTGAACCGAAAAATAAAATCATAGAAATCGGACCAGAAAACTCGGAGTAATCAGTTTAAATACCTACATTTAAAAAACCAACCAAAATGAGAACCGCCTCTTTTTTTAAATCGGTTAAATAGATAATGTATGTGTGGGTTTTCCTTATGATAACAATGTGGAATAACGAGTTGAGAAGGTCAGAATATTTCACTTGAATAATCTATTGTGGAACAGTAATTAAAGATAGGAGCATCGTGTGCGAAGCCTAATGTCAACATTAGTGTGAATGGCGGTGACGGCACAGAATAAATAGTACAAGTAGTGACGGTAACTTTATTTACGTCTTGAGTAGCAGATCACCGGACGAATAGCGTGTGCCGCAAATATACACAGCGTACACTCGTTTTATGAAGCTATCAAACGGGCACAAATATACACAGACAGAAATCCAGCTAGTCATTTTTCCGTTGGATATTTTTTTTTTATTATGCTGACCCTATTGGGGATCGAAACTAAGCTCCCAAGCAGGACCCTATTACATGCGGGATGGGGTTCAATATCACAGAAGAAACTGTGAAACACCATATACGTATGTATGTACAGACGCCAGCAAATCAAGCTACCACAATCTGTCAAATTTCTTTAATAGATTTTCAAGCTTAACACAATAGTGGAAGGATAATGTTCGATTGGTAAAATTTGACAGTTTCGGGTAGGTTGACCTGCTTGATGGCATGTAAAGACTATTAAAAACCATTCACAACTCTTTAACTATTTTTTGTCGAAAGAAATAAATTTAAAAAATAAGTTGCAACTACCCCGTGCTAGTAACGCAGCGGTTAACGGAAAATCCAAACAGTGTGTGACACATAATGGACTGTCCTTGTTAGTTCAACAATTCTTAGGTCGTTTGTACGCTATGGACGTCTGATCCATTTTAAACGATTCATTGAAAGTCCGAACATGAAGGCTTTGATGACTAATATTTTTTACTCTAACGGATTGAAAGAAATCATCGTATTTACATTGTGTTTGGCTGGGCATATAAGGGTCAAGTAACACCGAGACGCGACGCTGCGCGCAATTTCAATAGAGCTATTCACAATCTGTTTACTACACGAAAAGACGTTGCGCTGCGTTTAAATAGCGACTCAAAACCTGTAATAAAGCACCTTTAACAGTCATGTTGACAGTATCAATAAATTGCAAATCTAATTTCCGTCTCAGTTAGTTTTGAAAAATAATGGGCACGTATTTTTTCTTTTGTTAAATTAATGCATATTTACAAACAAACTAGGTCCTTGCTTGCTTACACAATTCCAACATTTGTAATATAGGTATACTACAAATTAGTGAGATAATTTCCCTAGAATTGTAATAGAAAAGTGTGTTGTCTTCTCAAATGGGATGTTGTTTTCTCGTCAAAAATTCTGAATAAAATAGAAACTTTGGCCACTGCCATCGCACTTTTTCAAAGCTCACGTCTGTCTGTGTTGTTGCGTCTGTTGTTTTTTCATACCATAAATAATGACGGCAAAGGTGGACCAGTGGCTGAGCGATTGATTGCTCCTCTACGGGTCGCGAGTCGTTTATCACAGACGCATCACAAATGTTCCAATAATTTTATGGCCGGCTCAGCGTACAGGTTGTTCCGGGGGTATTCATTTATCTTCAGAAACAACTAACCAACAGACAGAAGTTACGGATAGTTATTAGACCGAAATATTATATATGATTATTAAAGCACCCACGAATTAATAATAATTTATATTAATAATTATAATTTACTTACAGGTGAAATTCCTAGCGTGGGGCAATGTTTTCGAAATACAAACAATAAGTTTACCTACTAAATGTACGCAACGCATTATTCAACTTTATGAGTTAGTACAGTCACATTAGTTATTTTTAATTTTATCACCATACCATGAAGTGCAGCGAAACACCGTGTTAATAGTAAGACAGGTTATTAACTCAAAGCTATAATATATGTCCAAAAATTCGGATTTCACATAACACGTTAGTTTGGTTAGTGTCGAAGATTCAAAAACCCGTGCTGATTTCTGTGTTGTTCAAATTCGTTTAAAGAAATACCATTGTATTTCTGTTCCTTTGATAACATTCCAGCACCATCAACATCATTCGGTCGCAGGACTGTCTAATCAGAAAACTGTGAACCCGGAAAGTAAAGGGCTATTGAAGGAAAACGTAATACACAATATTTACAACATAATATTTTTATTTTAAGACCTTTTTGAATATTTTTTCTAAGACCGTAAGTAACCTGCCGGGGTCGCGGGACCAAGGGATTACCGTGACCCCGGTACGTAAAGGGCTGTTGAAGGACACCGTGGATTTTAGTCAGTACGAATCTGATAGTCCCTTCCGACCCGCTCTGTGCCGGAGGACTGTGGAGGAGGAATGATTGTACCAAGTTAAACATTCACAGGCAGATTTTAACTACTTCTGTGGATATTCAAGTATTTCTGTGTTTGGCAAACTTTTTGAGTTGCTCTACGATAACCTTGTATAAAATATAATTATGGCGATTACAGCGTAGTAGATCTTCAAGATATTCCATTTTTTCCTATTACCGTTGTTACTATATCCGCGTCGTGTGATTAAAAACTAGTAATATTTTTTCGCACGCATGTCTTGATTAAATAATAAATATAAATGATTGACCACTGCGTAAATGTTTACTTTGTTATTACTCGTAATTAAAACGACAGTGACTTGCCTAGCCGCATAATGAAGTCCCTTGAGAATGCAGCAGGCGGAAAGCCATCGACAAATGACTGCTGTAGGGTTTTAACAAATAGTTTGCTTAAATAGTTAGGTACTCGATCCGTCACAGGAATTATCATACGGGGCGCGTTAAACACTTTAGCACCCTAGATGATGCTGAATTTTCCTAACAAGCAGAAAATCTTCTTCGTCTTATGCGAAGTGTAACAGTCATTGTGGGATAATAGTTAAAGAAGCCACTACACAGGTTTTGTTATTCCTTTTTTTTTGTACAGCCCCAAGGGTGGACGCTATGAACAACAAGAATAAAAACAATTTAATATTATGTAACGGTCCTAAGGACCTGTAAAGGTAACCATTGAAACCTAAATAAGTTCACAAACCTTTAACAGGGACAGGGCAGGTGTTATTCGACAATTTAGAGTACAATTTTAGATCCAAAAGGAAACAGGATGAAACAACAGAGGAGGTGGAATACCCACTTTGTTACAAGCTCATGAGCTCAGTAGTCTCCATAGAAATATTTATAACAATAGTAGCCCCTCGTCATGTGATTCCACTCCATAGGCGAATTTTCCTCAACCAACTCTGTTTTTCCAGCCAATTTGCCAACTCGCTACTGAGTTGATTATTAGATATCAGTTGCTTAGGGTCTATTGTTTTATTATTTTTATAAAATGTGTAGGATTTTGACTAATATTTATTTTTTTTTTAACTACGGAGGCTTTATCATAACAGTTCTGTATTTTATTTACAGCGTATTTAAACTATTTATTGCGTTTATTGTATGAAAAAATTAAAAGGGCCCTCTAGTATGCGAAACTGGAAGACTATAACGAAAGTTTCAGTTTACTTACGCCACAAAAACGCGATATATAGTCCTGATAGAACCCCTGATCAAAAAACTAGCTTTAAGTCATAGTTTTCGCCTCTCTTAATCTCTGACTAGGCTCATGTACTCTTATGTCAATGTAATGAGTCATTTAATTAAAGTGGTTTTACAAGCCTTCCTATCTACGTTATTCCGTATCATAGATAATAGAGCGTTACGTCGGCGATGGGTTTTAAAAGTGTATGTACAGCGCTTAAGTGGAATATTGCATGTTGAGTGTAGTCCTTGATAAGCCACTCATTAATGAGAACAAATGAAAATTATTCATCGTTATAGCTTCTTCATACTTTGTTCAACCATTTTTTATATAGGAAGCGGGAAGTTAACACCTCATGTATAATCGTAGTTTACGTAGGTAAGTTATTTATTCAAATTTCTTGGCACTGTAGTCCATAATTTATAGGTATCACCGGAAGACTGGATATAACAGCTTCATCAATAAATATATAGATTTCCTGGAAGTACGTACGCACTTATATCGACGTTGCGCTATTTTAAATGAATTTGTTTAGAAAATAAGTCGATGCAAACAGTGAGTCGATATGCAATCTGCAACATTTTATGCTTCATGTGAAACGGAAAATTTAGAAAGTCGGAAAGCACTTGCGGTTTTCTGTAATTATATGTACTTCTTTAGTGTATGTAGGTATTACATAATACAATGTACATACAGGCGCCAGCAAGTCAAGCCTACCCAAATCTTTCAAATTTGTCAAACCAATCGAAAATTAACCTCCTACTGTTGTGATAAGGTTGAAAATCTGTTAAAGAAAATTGACAAATTGAGGTAGGTTGACGTTCTGGGGTCTGTACCTAACATTTATACTGCTCGGAAACTAAGTATTTGCATAGGAATATTTCGAAATTTGAATATCTATGGAGCAATAATCATTATAGGGTACTAAGTACGGATCAGCAGACGGAATCTGAACAAGATGTGTCACTAATTTTGTCAGATTTCTCCTAATAAAGTGTCATAGTTATGTCACACACTCACACTACTGACATTTGTCCGTGCTCAACCTGTTGACTAGCGTTGCGCTCGCATGCTGTCCGCTCAGCCACGACGTGCATAACATAAACACGCACATTCGACCTTCTAACCTTAGAATCTCTCCGATTCGTCATTGCATAATAATTTCAAAGACATAACGGACATGGTATCTACTTGATGAGCTGGACGAGGTACTAGCAAACTAAGTTCACAACATCATACAACCAAGTCTTTCAACATCGGAACAGAAAGCGGTCTTGTTCTAAGTAAAACAGGTAAATCAACGTTGATCTATATTTTATATCCAACTATTTATAACTATGACTGTATTTTAAACGTACGACACTGCGTCAGTACTGAAAATTATCGATAAATACTGCAAATTGGCTAATAGATTAGGGCATCAGGATATAAATCGATTGAAAAAAGCCGTTCATATAAACAAATGACCGGTATCGACCGATAGTGTGTCCATGTATAATAACAGATTAAAATCGTATTTTCCAGACAATAGTCTGCTTTTAAAAGAGCATATCTAAATCCTAGTTGAATTTAATCGATTAGAAATCTTAAACGGATATTGGTAAGGAAACAATCAATCTTAGTTAAAAATGATTATCAGATTTTTCAACTGCACACGATAACCTTTTTATGTTTTGTCTAGATAGAGCTGGAACATGAATCTTTTTTTTTATTGTACAACCCTTGTTACCTGAAAGGTCATAAAAAGTACTAGTGGTCGAAATTCCACCATAATCGTCTAAATATTAAATTAATATATTGGAATGTTCAATATTTTTGTAAAAAAAGCTATCTGTAATCCTTCTTCATGTAAAGTTTTAAAATATTTTTGTAAAATGGTACATACATAGCTTTGTTTTTGGTTACCTACTCGTATAGATTATATGATCGATTTATCTATACATATAATAAAATGGTAGTTTATTATAAAGATTAAAAAAATATGTGTGTATAGATTAAAATTTATTTATACTATAGCTACCTTAGTAGGTACGTGTTATAAAGTCACTTAGAGGTAGTTAAGTCAACATATTAAATCGCTGAGTATTTAAAAATATTCATAACAGAATGCATGTGACCACTCCAACATAATTTTATTATGCAAACTATTAGCAGCTTAGCAGGACAGTGTTATGTAGCGACTCGGAACTTGTGCAATATGGGAAGTTATCTTGATAATTTTAGTCCAATGCTGTTTTTATTTCTGGTCACATTCTCATACATATATTAGCTCAAATGTTGTTTATGTAACATCAAGAAATGACGATGAACTTTCCTGAATTATATATAGTTTAAAATAAATTCAGAATTTCAAAATGTAGTATTTGACCAAATGTGACTTCTTAAATTAACCTGGGCGGATAACAATTTCGTTATCCCTATGAATGAGTTGTTTAATTAGTAGTTAAGTTAACAATTCATTAAAATTCTATACATTTTATAACCATTTGTCCAAAAATGAATGAGATTTTAACAATAAGTTAAATTAACTATTGATCAAACAACTGACTCTTGATCTGTGCCTCAGTCATGTTAAAATTAGTATTTAGGTCGATTTTTCCCCTACATGACACGTGATGTTCGTTGACGTTCGTATGTAGATAGCATGGGATTGGACGAATCTGACATCAGGCATCACAGAATTCACAGATGTTGACACACTTGACACCAAGTAGGGTGTGACTCGGTCTAGGTAGTTAGGTGCTCGTGCAACCCGTGCTCGTGGTACCCCAACTTTGGTTGGCCTGTGAAACTGTTATGTTTTAACATTATAGACTTGGACGGACTTTTTTATGCTTTGCCCTACGCTAGGAATTTCTCCTGTGCCGTGGGTGCGTTTAAAAACATAGAAACACACATACACAAACACCCTGAAACAACTTGTACTTAGATCATGCAAATATTTTGTTCCGTGCGGGGATCGAACACGCGATACGTTGCGCAGCAGTCGATCGGTCAGCCACAGCCACCAATTCACCCATCACCAATAAACTAAATTCGATGCTGCAAAATAATTTGGTGATAATTATACATTTCTGAAGGCCAAGCTCTCAGGAAATGGACCGGTGTCACAACTTTACGAGCGAATACAATCGGCCTTGTTGCGACATTCAGATTCATGGCAAAAATGTTATCAAAAGTACATTTCTTGCTACCGGAAATATATGGTTTGTAGCAAGGACGTTTAGGATATCTTCTCCTTGACCTGGTCATCAGCCAGTGGGCTGTGTCGCTGTAATGCAACTTAAAAACGAGTTTAACAATGCCAATCTACGCACAATCCTTACAAGTTAAATGTTATGCCAAATATTTATGGTGTTTTCACCGAAAACGATCCAATCTTGGACCTAATTCACCTAACATTGCGATATTAGAACATTGTAGAGGTCTAGGTCAGGTGTATGAAGTTTATGTTGCAATTGTATTGGTACTGCGATCCATCTTACGACCTAAGTTGCTGCTATAATTTCACTGAAAGTTTAAAGTAGCTTTACTCTATGATTTCTAAGGTAAAACCTTGAAAGAACGGACGAAGATTCTGGATAATACCTACAAAGTAAGTTTAAAAAAAAAAGACTCAAGTATTTATTGTTTCCTTTAAAGTGTTTTACCCACCATACTTAGAACATGAATATTTTATTATTCTGTTGTCTTTTGATATTTCAAGGCTGATATTTGATAACGGGTACTTTAATAATATAGGTCTATGTAATTTATCAGTCAGCCACACACAATTATTGCTACAGTTTAATGTTTACCCACACCTCGCGCGACTGTGCAAATATTACCAAATGTAATTATCACAGTTTATCTCCTCGGTCAAATAAAGATAACTTCATTGCCACTGTAACTCACACCACAGTATAAGGTAAACTGGTATAAGTGTTCAAACGTGCTATATTCAAAAGTGGAAACATTATAATGATTCTTATGCAAATTCATGTACTTTTAATTATTTTTTCAGCTATATAGATACAATTTCGCTTAATTGTTTTTTTTATAAATAACTCGAAATCAATCAAATAATACTTCAAGTAAATCAAACATGGTGTTATTTTTTAAATAACAGACACAGTTCACTGATCTGCTCCATTGTAATGAATTTCAATTGAATTACGCATTCGCGCTCTCCTCGCTGTTACTCTTTATAATCTCGTCATGGAAGGTGATATTTAAAATTCTACTCTGCCATAAAATATGTTCTACTTATTGTATTCATCTCGCACCCAGCATTGGTCGAGGCCATGCTGCGGGGCGAGGCGGAGTGGGAAGCGGTAGCCTCCTTCTGCGAAGCAGTTATGCTAGCGAAGGAGGAGGCGCGCCACGTGAGTGAGAGGGCAGCGTCCTCCCTTCACCCCAGCCGGAGTGGTAGGCGCCCACGGCGACGGACGTCTGCAGACGATCTCCGGCCACCGTAGGCGCGGGCATGCGGGCGGCGAGTAATGGGCGACTCGCTGTCCGACCATGGACCATGCCCGGGTCGACGCGTCTCAAGGAGTGTCAGCATAGTGACGGGGCCCCCCTGTAGAGGGCCAAAGTCTGCCGGGGTCGCGGGACTCACGAATTACCGTGACCCCGGAACGTAAAGGGGTATTGAAGGATTTAATAAGTACGAGTCTGACAGTCCCTCCCGCTCTGCCCTGGGTGGGAGGACTCATTTGATGATTTTACAACGTTAAAAAAAAAACTTATTGTATTCAAACAAAAACAAACGAATGTCAAAAGTTTTTATGCCGTGCACGTTGGTTCAACAAAAATAGAAATCTAAAAGTGTAATAGGCAGAAATGTTCGTCGTTCACAGCATTGAATTGAGAAATGAACTATAAAAAGAAATGAGTCTGATATTTAATTTAATTTATGAGGGTACCCGCGTAATTAACTAAAATATAGTATAAGGACAGAAGCTGAGATAGAAGTTTAAAAGGCATTGCACCCGCATGATCTTTATAGCAATTGCCTTGAAATTTTTCTAGGCGCACGGTGGTATTTGGTCTCACTCATGAATACAAAAATACTGATAGATCCAGTATTATGAAGGGCTAATTCAAAAAGATCTAATTCAATTTATAAAACACGATGTGTGTAACAGAAACATACCATAATCCTTGCCCATGGTAGATCAACAGCACAGGTAGTTATTTGATTTAGTCACTGCACAATTGGAACATTCAGTCAATTTAATGCTCAACTCGGCTCGCTGTGATGCAATGAAACTTTATTACGAACAAATCACCAACGACCGACGATTCTGTGATATTTTCAATTGTTACACATCGTGCAAGAAAGAACACCATGAGCACTTTTCACCGCGACTAATAATTACTCTGATTAATATGTACTAATCGAGTTGTTTTTGTACAGTAATCAATTTTTTAAGAAAATTTAAACAGTTTATTTTTCTTTGTATTGTTTAGTTTGTTTACAGTCGAAGTGAAAGTTTGTTGACATTCGATAAAGTTGTATGTAAAACGCGATACGGCGGTGCTCGCACGTTGAGCGCCGACTGCTGACTGGAATGAATATTGTACTCAAGCGCGGACTCGAACGGGGCGTCTGTGTGGCCAGTGGCCCGTCTGATTCACTACTCATACACACAAAGGGACTTTGGCTTTGTCTTGTTGCAGTACTTGTTTACTAGCTGCATTCGTCGTTGTTCTTTATAATTTGTTCCTCCATAACGGGAGCAACAATAGCTTCAATTAAGATGCTCTTTAAAAGTGTTCTTTAAATGCCACTAATTTCATCTATAGGATCTTTAATGCAACGTTAATGTTATTTATTTTTTTAAATTGTTTGTTGTGGGAAAACCAACATAACAATCCTGTTGATGATCGATGTACATCGATCCTGCAAGATTTAGCGCAGTTTATGCCGGAAACCATTTCAGATTCTCATTCTTTGCAAGAAGTAATGTTTCAGACCGATTCTTTTCTTTAAAAAAATACCCAAGTAATCCGGTAGACACAAGAATACAAGACACAAATAAGATTCTTCAAATAAATTATGAAATCAGGCTTTACTAGCTGAGTGACGACGGCACGATTGGCGCAGTGCCTGAGTGATAATTTTTTTCGATTGGTTCGATTCCCGTACGTAACAAACATTTATACTGCCTACAATACAGATAGTTGTTCCGGATTTGGTTTTTCGTGTATGCACCCACGATACAGGAGAAATTCCTCGAGTGAGGCAAAAAAGTTAAAATCCATGACATAATTATGTTTTCCCAATTAGAGCAGGAGCACGCGTTAACTTAAAAACGCTTGAGCATTTACAAGTTCTCATTTTATTTCAGTTTTTATTTGATGTACCTACAGAGTTTTTAGAAAGGGCTTTTGCCCAGCCGTGGGATGTTGCGGGCTACCAGCAGTATCAGTACTGCAAGGTAAATAAAAGTAGTAAACGATTGTAGCGAACTGTTTTCTAACTACTGAATAAAACTAAAATAATTAAGTACTAACTGTTACTCTAACAATTTCGGTTTGCGCAATATTTTGACATAGTTCTTGAGGAAGATCATTGTATGTGTGTGTGTCACAAGTATGTGTGTATGTCTGTATCACCCTAATTTATCTTTATGAAAATATTGTCAATGAAGTCGGAAATAGATGAGCATAGTGCAAACACGTATTTTCATTACCAAGAATTAAAACTAAACCTTAAGTCTATAACAATAGGTAATTGTCCTTAATATAAGTAGCTGGCTTTTTTTTACGTGGTAAAATCATCAAATGAGTCCTCCCACCCAGGGCAGACCGGGAGGGACTGTCAGACTCGTACTGACTAAAATCCACGGTGTCCTTCAATAGCCCTTTACGTTCCGGGGTCACGGTAATTCGTACAGTCCCGCGATCAAGTAGCTGGCTTACCCAAAATAAGTAGGATATATCCTACACAAGCGTAACAATAACTTCATGAAAGTCTTTCTAAAGGTATAGTTTCTCCTCATCATTGGTTTTCCGAGAACAAGTAGTGCCTAGAAGTATGACTCAATTTTGTCAACGAATACGCTGCAATTGGCACCGTTTTCAACTGCCAAAGGGAAAACCACATCGCAGTGATGTATCCTATAAATATTTTAGCGACGCTAACATTTTAATTGTAAATAATGTTATAAAAATAATGCTATATATTTATACTTTTGCAAAAAATCCGGTAAAGGGCGAGGTGAGTTGGATTCACGCACCGAGGGTTCCGTACTAACCTAAACATAAAAGTTGACAAACTTTTATTAATTATTGCAGGCAATTTGTATTAAATATTTTACTATAAGTTCGTAATGGGTTTTTTTTTCTGTGATATAACTATAAATTAAACGAATTTTCACTTTAAATGTACTGGAAGTTTTCAATTATTATCAATTTTCAGCAGCATAACGAAGCATAAACGGCCGGTATCTTTGCTTCAAAGGATTGCAGACCTGAGTATTTGATATTAATTTCCACTTGATACCGCTACGTGTCTCTTTTTTTCAAGAAAGGGTTCAGTTTTACCTTTAGAGGTACAGAACCCTAAAAGAACAGATAAAGAAAAATAAATCTTAGAATATTATTTTTATTTTAGTAGTTTATACGAGTATAAACAAAGAAAAAATAAGTGAAGAGAAGAGAATAGGTATAGCACATATATTTAATTTTGTTTTAAGTTAATATTTCAATGTTATGAATATAAATATTAAGAGGAAATAATATACTTATAAATATCTGTTGCAGATATTGTGTGGACCTAAATAACAAAATATAGTTTACAATAAAATGCTATACTTGGGGAATAAGTTTCAATAATTCAATGTACTAATTTAAGCTCGGTTGATCTACACTACAACAGGTAATATTCTGTATTATATTCGGTATACTGTGACATCATCAATTGTATTGAAATAATGTTTATATCTTTATTTTTCCTTTCTTATATGTAAAAAAACACATTGTTACATTTATTTATTTTATTATATGCATAACAATTTCAGAGATTCGCCCGTCAGTAAAATGTATAACCACGTGAACATTGTGACGTAAACATATAATTAATTACACTGTTCATTAAGGAAACTTGTATAGGTATCTAAAAAGAAAATTGCATCATCTATGTGGGTTCTAGTTAGTTAATTAATAGAGCTATCGTACAATTATTTTGCATTATCATAAGTTTGTAAAACATTGTATTTCCTTTAGCGTGTTTAGATAACGTACCTTTGATGATCGATATCCTTCAGTATGTATGCAGCGATAAAATATGAAGTAGACAAGGTTGTTTTCAATGTGACGTGAGCTTGTATATAATTCGGGGTAAATGGCCAGGCGCCCCTCAGGATCCGAACAAAGCACTTGCATTGCATCCCCGTCTGGTTGTTGACCCGCCTCGAACTTTTATTAAACTAATTGTTTCTACGTTTACATTTGTGTATTTACTGTTAGAATGTACTTACAGTAGTATTGTTTGTAACATAAATTGTATTCATTATTTTCCGCAGTCTCTGTCTGAAATTCGTTTGATAATGTTTTTATGTCAAGCGAATGAAAACAACAACGCTAAGTGTTCATAATTACCTATAACTGTACTTACAATTTCCTTGGAAAATTGATAACGATAACGAATCAACATCGTTAGTAATCTATGATCATACCTACCTACTAATATAGGGTAACTGGGAAATACCTATCATGCCATGTCATCGTTTGGGTAAACAAAACAATGTTATCTTTAATACATTTTTCAATAGTTTTATAGTGCACTGCATGACTCAGGTCACCACTCCTGACAACCACTCATTAATACTTACCATATCGTAAAAACACTTGCATTAACAGGCAAGTAGGGATACCTACAAAGGTACCTACTTGGAGTTCTAGGTAGGTACTTCTACATATTTTAATTACCATGCAAGTACGGATCTGTATGATTGTCATACATATTTTTTACCTACACACACGTACGCCTACTAACAACAAACTGATATGTTTAAATAGTTTAATTTAAAGCTATACTTTCACTTATAAGTATTTCATTGCTAGTTTTAGCTATATCTGGTTAGACTGAAAGGAAATCCAATTTACCCAATATGATGATGGAAACTAAAGCTTTAAAAAAATACCCACGACATGAAGGCCCCGGCGAGATTCGAACTCGCGATCTCCTGTTTACTAGACAGGCGCTTTAACCAACTAAGCCACGGCGCCTATTGTTCATCTTTCGAAATAAGATATTGTGTGGAAATTCTACTGTGATCACAAATATATTCATGTATTATAATTATTGTTACAGACAGCGGAGTCTGTACATCTTAGTATCTATATAACATTCTCATTTCTAATAGTAGTAACTATTATAAATGAGAATGTTTATGAGGATCCACCCTCATAAACATTCTCATTTTACTCTTTCACACCAAAACGGGTGAAAAGATTTGGATGAAATGTTGTACTATATAGACAGTTTATAATCTGGAATCCCGATTGGTTCTTGTGGGATAATTTTCGTGCTATACGCGGGCGAAGCCGCTGGCAACGGTAAGTTAAAGATATTGAAGAAAAACTAATATGGCGGGCCTTTATTACAGCGACCGAATCCAAAAGAACAGTTTTAATAATATAGTAAAAGTTTTAGAATACGATTCAAAATAACTTTATTTTTCACTGCTTTTCGTTTACCCTTTTTAGATCTGATTTTCCATGCAAATTCTTGACACATAATATTTACATACATGCACTGTAGTATTTGCTCACAATTTTGAGTTGTATACCTTTTGACCTCTACCTCGTTGCTCATATCAAACACCCAAGCGCGTTTAGTTGGTAGGCGTGATTAGATATGCGATAGCAATGGTCGCGGCTAATTTACTGCTATTGATTGAAGTGTTCCCTCGATTTCTCCAGAATATAAATAAAATACGTAACCTAATTAACACTCGGATAATAAATTCCACATTATAAAAATAATACTTTTATTCATAATACCAATTCCAAAAATAAACTACTTATTACAAAATTTGTTGATTCATAAGTTGAATATCTACATCATACACAACAATCAACCTTTTGTCCTTTTTTCTTAAAAATAAGCTTTATAGTTCTTATAATTCTACTTCGTTGAAAACAGACAGATACTCCCTATTTTATGTAGGGAAATGTTGTTTTACTATTTGATGAAATAATAAGCAAGTCTGCACTTTCGCTACCGTAGGTTGGCGCCAGTTTGGCGGGAAGCCGATCGAGGCCTTCAATAACCCTCAGTCGGGGGCAAAGTTACTTTGGCTCTTAGCCAAACACAGATCGTTTTTGTTATGTCAAAACATACTCGTTTGTTTTCAAACCTACTGCGCCGTGAATGCATTGCAATTTGACCTAATATTATGAAAAACATTTCTGTTACGTTTGATGATAATTTGCCGGAATAAGTCATGAAGTTTTTAAGTCACTTAGAATTTTTCAAAAGCAGTCCGACAACGGTATATAGGCGATTGGCTTGTTCGAAACGTATGCGATTCATGAAGTACCGCTTATCGCTCTATTTAAGAGCGTTTGTTTTTGTGTGAGAACCAAACATTTGTATAGTTGCATAGTCCTCCCGCTCTAGTGGAAGCGAGGAGACCACAGCAAAGTATGTCAGAAAAAAAAATCATTTAATGAGTCCCCCATCCAGGAAGGGGCGGGGGGTCGGACTCGTACTGACTAAAAACCACGGTGTCCTTCAATAGCCATTAACGTTTTAGAGTCACAGTCCCGCGTCCCCGGCAGGCCATGGTCCTCTAAGGTCGAGCCTCTAAATTCCCATCAGAAGGGGCCTACTCGTCAGATTAGGATCAAATTGTACGTATGTAACACTGTAGCCGCGTAGTATGTTACAAGGTCTGAACACTGTACACCCGTAGCACGAGCAGTAACAAGGTCTGTAGCACTGTAGACCTGTAGCCGCGTAGTGTAAGCTGTAGCAAAGTCTGTAGGACTATTTAGACCCGTAGCCGCGTAGCGTAAGCTGTAGCAAGGTCTGTAGGGCTATTTAGACCCGTAACCGCGTACCACAAGCTGTAGAACTGTAGCACGGGGTGTAGCAAGGTCCGTAGCAATGTAAACACGTAGCCGCGTAGCACGAGCTGTAGCAAGGTCTGTAGCACTGTAGACCCGTAGCCGCGTAGCAGGAGCTGTAGAACTGTAGCACGGGGTGTAGCAAGGTATGGAACACTATAAACTCGTAGCAGCGTAGCAGGGTCTGTAGCACAGAAGACCCGTAGCTGCGTAGCACGATGTGTAGCGCAGTAGAACCGTAACACGATCTGTAGCAAAGTAGACCCGTAGACGCGTACCACGAGCTGTAGCACTGTAGAACTATAGCACGAGCTGTATCAAGGTCTGTAGCACGGTAGCCGTGTAGTACGAGGTGTGGCAAGGTCTGTAACACTGTAGACCCGTAGCTCGAACACTAGCAAAGTCCAACAATGTAAACCCGCGTACCACTTGAATATTTAAAAGCCCGAAGTACGGTAAAGCCTGAGTTGGCAAATGTCCAAGTTTTATAAAGAGACAATATTTCGGGCTTTTACCAGCAGAGTTTGGGAAATGCTAAGATTTACCAATGACGGTTGATAAATGTTGGTTTTAGGAATAAAACAATGAGTTAATTGAAATAAATTAATACTTAATCATTTATTTCAATTAACTGGACGTGGTTGAGGTAGACGGAGCCCCGCTGTACGAATCTTCTATTTCCGCGTGCAAAGTGTAAAGGAACCAAGGCTCCGTCTACCTGAACCACGTCATGGTTATTTCATAAAACCGTACCTTTAATGTTAATCCTAAGATTTACCAAGTGAGTTGTGGTAAAAGTTCAAATCGCAAGTTTTTAGACATATTTTATTAAGAATTGGTAAATCTTAGGATTTACCGGGAAATCTTAAGATTTATGGGATTTTACAGTAACATGTATATATAGCTCTAGAAGTTCTATAGCACTAGAAGCGTAGCACGATCCGTAGCGCTGTAGCAAGATCTGCTGTAGATGCGTACCACGTCCAATTCGCGTAGCGTTATTATCGATACCACTCGATACTCTCATAACAAGAAAGATACTACAGTTGTGTAGCCGGTCCGAGTAGAATGTTCTATAACACTGAAGATCCATCGTTTGTCGAGTATTATTTTATTTTTATTTAGAAAAACGGTTTGTAGCTCTGGGTGTATAGCTGAGACTCTCGCAGTCGGACTTGCACACTCGGGCACACGGGGTTGTTGACTCGCCCAATCTTAGTACAGACCGGACTACAGTATTTTTCCGGCTGGTGCGTAACATTGAAAGCTTCTTCTTTATTACTGTTACTGGTGAGATTAGTGACAGACTCATTAGATTGGTGGCATTGAAGTTTCGCCGACTTGAGTCGCAATTGGATAATTCAAATGCATCGCGGCGGTAAGACCCCTCTTTGAGGAGTGGCTGGAGAAGCACCACGGCGACTTTACCTTTCCCCTGACGCGGTCTTCACCGGACACGGATGTTTCGGGAGGTTCTGTGTCTGATTGGGATGGAAGAAACGCCTGGGTGACACCATTATGCGGATCGCCCGGAGCCCACGATAGAGTATACGGTGAAGGTTGCGCCGCTTTTTTTATCATGGTAAAATCATCAAATGAGTCTTCCCACCCATAGCAGAGCGGGAGGGACTGTCAGACTCGTACCGACTAAAATCCACTGTGTCCTTCAATAGCCCTTTACGTTATAGGGTCACGGTAATTCGTAAGTCCCGCGTAAGGCTTTGGTCGTCCAGAGGCCCATCATTTTGCTGACACTCTTTGAGGCACGCCGTCGACCCGGGCATGGTCCATGGTCGGACAGCGAGTTGCCCATTACTCACTGCCCGCATGTCCGCGCCTACGTTGGCCGAAGATTGTCTGCCGACGTCTGTCGCCGTGGGCGTCTACCACTGCGGAAGGTGGTTCCGCTTGGGCAGAGCACCGCCGTATCCTCAAGGAGGCGAATGGCAGCGACCAGGCTATTGCGCCCAGCATTCGTCGAGGTCATACTGTGGGGCGAGACGTACGAGTCTGTCAGTCCCTCCCGTCCCGCCCTGGATGGGAGGACTCATTTGATGATTTTTACTTTTTTTTTGTTTACAAACTAGTGTACCTAAAGACAGCGACACGAAGTGGTTCCCCCTCCATGGAAGCTCCTACGTTCGTTACTGGGATAACAAATTGATAAAGCCCACCGTACATAATGCACGATGTGCCAATTCTAGGCAGCGCTTGTTCCAACGTCCATAATACATAGACTAGCAAAGTCCATTGCACAAAAATTATAAAATTCACTTAAGCTGCAATGTTTTTACATTTGTTTACTTGCATGTGACGTCACATATTATGTCATTTGACCAGCGCCATTACAAATTCAGCGGTTTTGGCGGTGTTTATGAAATTCAAACTGTATTATTCATTTTTATCGGTAACTAGCTATACCCCCGCGGCTTCGCCCGCATGAAGTTCCTTTATCGCTTGTTTCTAAAATAAACTTACTCAAATTTTTAACCTTCTCACAATGACGAAGACAACAAAAAAATTATTGGCCAAATTGGTCCAGGCGTTGTCGAGTTATGCGCTTACCAACACGTTTAGCGATTCATTTTTATTATATACTAGCTTCCGCCCGCGACTCCGTCCGCGCGGATGT
Organism: Agrotis puta; assembly: GCA_943136025.2. Classification (NCBI taxonomy): domain Eukaryota; kingdom Metazoa; phylum Arthropoda; class Insecta; order Lepidoptera; family Noctuidae; genus Agrotis; species Agrotis puta. Next base: position 13,778,468 of record OW964169.2, on the reverse strand, counting down.
CGGTCTTCGCGTGGATGGTTTATTTCTCCATTTTGAGTAACTCTGACAATGACATCTTATAAATATCTATTGGACCCAAATACGGCTAAGCCTATAATAATTAAGGAGATTCGCGGTTCTATAGAACAACGTCTATGAAAAAAACTGATTTTTTTTTTCTATGTATTTTTCCAGGATAAAAAGTATCCCAATTTTATGCCCAGGATAATAAGGTATAATTATACCAAGTTTCATCGAAATCGAACCGTTAGTTTTCACGTGATGCCTGCATATACAGACAGACAATTTTTTTTTTAAATCACATAATTATGTATTTGGGTTTCACCCCCCGCTATTTATTTTTTCAATATTTTCAATGTACAGAATTGACCCTTCTACAGATTTATTATATGTATAGATAAGATACAGTAAATCTGCCAGAAAATATCAATGTGGTGTATTTATTACGTTATTAAGAATTATTTTATATGGTTTTGATCGACTAATGAATTTAGCAGATTACGAACTTTTGATAAAATGAAAATGGGAACATGTTGGAATGACGAATTTATAAAAAATAGCAGACTAGGTGGGGACCTAGTCCACCACCAGCCACCAGTAGACCAGGGGTGGTCGAATGTTATAAATAATATAAAATTAAAAACAGATTCGGTCATAATAATTTTATTCGCATATAATAATATTAATTGATTATGATACATGGAGCGTTAACCCGCGTCGATCGGCAAACACGCCGAGCGGCACTCGGTCGCCTGCGCTCCAAATTATATTTATTATTCGGTTACATCGCATCGACATTCGCTCTGCAAAATCCGTAGCTACATATTCACTAATGAGAAGTCTCGAGGCAGCATCGGACAAGGACGCGCGGTCCCCGGGGCCCGGTCGTCGCAGCGGAGCCGCCGACCGGTCGCGTCTATATATACTTAAATATAACAGTCAAGGAGTCGGATGGCCGTCCGATCGACATATTTACATACGAACAGAACGCGCCGCGCATCGTCGCGGCCGACTCGCCGGAGGCCGCGGCCCGCGAGTCGAACGGCTCAGAATCACTTCCATAATTTACGTCCTAATTAAAATACCGAAAATCTAAAGTCGGCGACGACGAGATGCGTACGCCGCGCGCGGGATCGGCGCGCGATAGTCTCCGTGCAACGGCACGGGGCGACACGGGGCGAAAGGTCGCGGGCGCGCCCTTCACTCCGCCTTCACGTCGGCGGGCGCGGGCGCGTCGGCGGCGGCTGCGTCGCCGGCCTCGTCCCCGCCCGGCGCCGTCTCCACGCCGTCCGCCGCGCGGTCTCCGGCGCCGCCGTCTGCGCACACAACACACGGGTGAGCTCGGGCCGCGCGCGCACGGCAGACGCGTGAGAGAGGTACTAACTGCGCTGGTGCTGGTGGTAGTAGAGGTTGGGGCGCTGCTGGTGCGGCGCGTGGTGGCGCGGCGCGGGCGCGGGCGGCGCGCGGTACAGCGGCAGCGCGGGCGCGTGCGGGCGCTGGCCGATGGGCGCGGGGTAGCGCGGCGCCACCATACCTCCGCGCGCCATGTTGCCGCCGCCGCCGCCGCCTCCGCATCGCCCGTTGTTACCACCGCTCACCATCTGCATCATTGTAAAATAAATCACAAGCCACGAGTCATTTTCGTTTTAGAAGTGATGGGATGTTAGGTTTTAGATGTGTTTGCCTACATAAAGAAGCAGGTTGTAACAGACGGGTCGTCGCAGACAAAATACACCCATGTTTACAGTATGCACTAGCACATAATAGACTCAGGTTGCGACTTTGCACATGTCATATTCGAGATAAATTATAGGTTTAAAATTTACACAATTGTATATTTTCTGAGGGTAGTTTTTCACGGTCGCTACTAACCTGTTGCTGGTGGTGTTGATGCGGAGTGTGAGCGGGCGGCGGGTGCGGGGGCGGCGCGTGGTACTTGTGCTGCGGCGGCGAGTGCGGCGGTTTCTGCGGCTTGCTGGCGCCTTTGGGCGTGGGCGACGCCGCGTCGCACAGGGGCGCGAAGCCGTTGGCGTGCTCGTGCAGAGGACTCTTGAGCTGCTGCGGAGGCGGCCGGGGTTGCGGCGGCGCGTATTGTTGTTGCAGCGGTGCGCGATACTGCTGCTGTAAGTGTTAACGTATAATTAGAAAAACTAGAGTTTTGTCGATTTTATTACCGAAGGCATAATTCTGTAGATAAGGATCCATCACAGTACCTGCATCTGCTGAACTGCCGCGGCGACCTGCAGTTGCGAAGAAAGGAACTGCGAGCCGAAGGCGCCCGACTGCGCCGGTTGTGTGAACTGCAGCGGGTAGGTGGGCGCGGGCGCGGCGGGCGGCTGGTAGGGAGAGTAGTAGGAGCTGGCGGGAGGAGCGGGCCGCGGCAGCAGGCCGGGCAGCGAGTAGGGCGCCTCGCCCACGGGCGCGGAGTAGCCCAGGTACTGCTGCTGGTACGTGCTCACGCCGCCGACGCCGCCTACGCCGCCACCTTTACTACCTACAAATTACCAATAGTTCTAACTTCCGTAGGCAACTTCTAGGATTTCAAATAAATGGACATCGAGTCTTTTATTATATTTTCAAGATAATTTCATACTGTACATAACTCTATAATTTTACTGCAGTTTTATTATTCAGCCATTTTGAAAAAAGAATTAATTTTTATATCAGATTTCATTTCTGTTTTCTCGTTTGTGAGATGTTATACGCACCAATAGCGCCTATTTGTTGAGTGGAAGGCTTGACAGTGGCTGACATGAGAGAATTAGAAGTGCTCGAGATTAGAACAGTACTGGGACTATTACCCAGTTGGCCCGACTGGCCGAATGCTGCACCACCACCAGCAGCTGCGGCCTGGACATGGGATGAAACAAAGAATTAACATTATTTTCAACATCAACAACGTTTACACTTGCTACAGCCACATAGTTCTCTAGTAAACTACTATAAATACTGCACAAAACATTTAATAAGTTTTTATAATCATGGAACAACCCAACCAAAACTAAATAACTACAAAGAAAACCCTTTATTTTGAGACCTGAACGGTTTTTATGATTAAGGACTTCGAACTAGCCCGGACAACAAAAAGATAAGATAATACAAGTGAGTATTGCTGTTACTCAAAATATTTCAAAACGATGCTGTTTTTTTTTTAATTTAATTATAGATGTAGATTGTAAATGTTTAATTTAAAGTTTTCCATTTAACTCTTTAAGTTCGCATATTTTGATGTTTTAAATCATTTCAAAGGATTTTCCATTATTACAGAACACATCCAATTGTAGCAGAAAAAGTAATTAAAATTATGCCATGCATCCTCACCATGCGGTATTGATTAGGTAGGCTCTGGAACATGTCCGGAGGAGGTTGATAGTTGTAAGGTGCGGCTGATCCGGCGCCATACGGGGTGCCCGGGAACCCTCCAAACTGACCGCGACTCTGGTCAAGGAAGGCTCCGTACAGACCGCTCTGTTGAGGCATCTGCTGTGACGAACTCAACAGCTGCTGGGAAGAATTAAACATGACGGCAGGTGGAGAGGGCACCGACAGCCCTCCGTAGCCGCCCTGGTATCCAACGTGGTTGTAATGTTGGGGCGGCGGCGACTGTAATTGTTGTGTGGGCTTCACCTTGCAAACATTAGGTGGAGCAGTCTCCGTATTATTTTCTTCAAAACCTGCGAACTGTATATCTTCGGTGCCTTCGGCTACTGCAGGCATCTCCCAAACTTTCTTAACACTGGCGATTTTTAAATTGAGATCAGCTGCCAGTGGAGAAATAGTGTTCGATGTGCTCATGTGTACGCCGCGTGGCAAGCCAAGAGATTTTGCTGATTTATCTTCAGTTAATTGTCCTAGGTCAGAATCAAAAGCAAAATCAAGTTTCATATCAGACGAATCTTCTGGCTTTTGTGATGTATCAAATGTCATTTGCAAACCTAAACCAGCTGCTTCAGCATCAGTTACTACTGGTCTGTCTGATATAAGTTCTTGTATAGATCTAGGTCGCGGTCTTACTTCACCATTAAATGCTAGAGCTCGGTTTTCTAAGTCTGCATTTATTTCTTCTGCTTGGGTTTTGGGAACAGGGGTAGTCATTTGATATTTTTGCTGTAGTGTTTCATCAGGTGTTGCAGTCTTATAATTAGTATTTTCAAATATTATTGTTTCAACAGGAGGCGTAGCGCCATCTAGCACACCACTTTTATCAGTAACAATAGCACAAGTAGGCTGGGCAGCAGTTTTAGTTTCTACTGGAATATCTCCAGGTGTACTACGTTGGCTGGACTGAGCCGACTTGTTCTCAACTGTTTCTGCAGGCTCATCCACATTGCCACGAAGTGTTTGTGATATAGGTTTGTCCCATGCGTTAACGGGCGGCGGAGGGGGCGCTGCACCAGTGTCGGGGCCGAATCCAGATACCAATCCCATCTGTTGTTTCTGTCTTTGCTTGACAAAACGCGGTGCTAAGTTCGCCTGACGAGGACGATCATACTGAGCATTGGCTTTGTTTGAAACTGGAGCTGAACCACGTGGATTTGTTTTATCATTTGGATTTCTAGTTGTTGATCCATTCCTGCCACCACCTTGATTAGAATGAGATCTAGGCTTTGCCGAGTGTTGATTGTTATCCTCTTTTGTAGGGCCTCTCGCATCTTTAGAATTCTTTTTATTCCTTACTTCCTGAAAACCGTCATCAACAACTTCTTCATCTTTTTTGCCAGAACCAATTTTGAGATCTGTCATAGCCTCTGTAATATCACCAGTTTTATTTTCAGTCGTAGCGTCTTTTTTAGTGGACTGAGGATTGCGTCCATTGTTTTGACGATTACCAGAGTTTTGGTTACGGCCGCCTTGACCTTTCTGGGATTGACCAGACGGTCTTCCCGCTGCAGAACGACGGTGACTTGATGTACCACCACCTTCGGAATGTTCAGATGTTGTTTCCCAATTTTCGTCCTCACCACTAGGAGGCCCAGTGCCCTTCGGTCGTCGATCACGACCTCTTCCTGTCGATGAACCTGTCCTCGACTTATTATTCCCTTTAATTTTATCTTCAATCTGAGAGTTGTCTTTGATTTCATCATTATCTTTTACTGCCCTATTAGCCTGACTAAATGGACTTTTAGTATTAGGAGGCCCATAGCCTGTTACTCTTTTAGCAGGAGCAGGCGGGCGCGATGTTCCTTGAAATCCTCCACGACCTCGTCGAGAAGGTTGCCCACGTGGTGCAAATGGTTCTCTATTTTCCATACCATCAGTAACAGGACCTGGTTGATCCATCGTCGGAGGACGATTAGCATCGTCAGATTTCTCGTGGGAATTCTTAGGGCCACGCGGACTTCGTGGTGCTCTACGTCTCTCTTTGCGTTCTGTATTAGGGGCACCATCAGTAGAGCCGTCCGATTCACTGGCTCTGTTATTAGATCGAGAACTACGGTGCGACCGACGTCTTGGTCCCCAACCTCTATTGTATACAGCATACCCACCACCTAGATAGCCTCTACCTTTCTTCTCAGATCCAGATCCACTTGATTTACGTTCGACGGGTTCTTTAGCAGGAATTTTATTGAGCTGCTCATTGCTAATTCTTTCGTTTTTCTTTTCATCAGCAGAACGTTTTTGGGAAGCTGCACTGGTGTGAAGAGATTCTGCAGAGTATGTTTCACTAACTTTTATCCCTCCTAAACTTGAAGGGTCTGTGCTAGACTTAGAAGCTATTGATTCCGATTCTGAAAGTTCCTTTTCAGATTTTTGAGTCGAAAACATTGGTTTAGCAATATGCTGATGTGTTATCGGTTCAGACGGGGCTTGTTTCTGGGTTTGAGAAGTGTTTGTCAATGCTTCTGATTGGTTATGGTGTTTAGAAACTGTTTGTGATACTGCAGGTTTACATTGGTTATCTACAAACGAAGCTTGAGATTGGCTCACAGGTACTTGTGACTGAAAATTTGTAGGAGATGCTTGTTGATTTTGCCCAAAAGTTTGAACATTGGGGGTGTGGTTATTTTGAGTCTTTTGAATTGGAGCTTGAGATGTCGGCGGATTTATTATTTGTTGTTGACTTGAAGCGAGTTGTGTTTGTTGAAGTGAATGAGTCGCATGAGACGGTTGAGGGCTACGTTTTGTTTCATCATTCACATTTTCGCGCTCAATTAATTCTTTTGTATTTTGTTCGTTATCTTTCGTTATTGAGACTTTTTCTGCTGATAACTTCCGTTGACTGGAATTATTTGGTTCTTCCTGGGTTACTTCCGCCCAGGATGTCTTGCCAAAATCTCTTTCACAGGATTCCCTTTGCGATGCCGTCGAAGGAGGAGAATTACGTCGCTCAGGAGCAAGTGTCTGAGATGTCGAATCCGAGGATGCAAAAGGTTCAGCAAGGCTCTTCCTTTCAAATACTTCTGTCAGTTTATCAGCAGCAGTACGACTGCTAGGTTCAATAGTATCTATTGGTTTTTTATCAGATTCATTTCTCCTATCTTTATAGTCATTATATGAATCTTTCGAATTCGATCTGTCCAATTCACGGCCCGATCTTTCGTAATCTTGCATTTCAGACCGCCATTGCGGCCCAGGTCCATCTTTTTGATCTCTTCTAAAGTCATCCTCACGATCTGAATAGTCCCTAGAAACACAAATTAAATATAAAAATTATATATATTTTTAAAACTCCTTAATAATACCAAATCTATTTAGAGATATTTATAGCTTACCGTGAGTAAGAACGACGGCCATTATGTGGTGCATGTCGTGGTGCATTGTAGGCCGGAGGTTCTTGTCGCCTGGGCGCTGGTTTCCCGGCAAACGCCCAACCTTTATGATCATCTTGTTGTCTATTTTGCTGCTGTTTCAAAAACCGTGGTGGTATATTAGCTTGGAACGTTTTTGAAAATGCTGGGTTTGTTTGATCACGGTCGCGATTACCAAAGTCGCGATCCCGCTCTCTAAAATCACGATCACGATCGCGGTCTCTTTCACGATCGTTCCGCTCCCTGTCGACGCGATCACGATCACGGTCTCTGTCTGAGCGCTCTCGTTCCCTGTCAAACCTATCACGATCTGTGCGATCTCTATTGTCGTTGCGATCCCTGTCTCGTGTTTCCATCCTTTCTTTATCACTCTCGGCACGATCTCTATTTTCAACACGACCTCGATCGTTTCCTCTAGTGTCTATTCTATCACGCTCACGATCACGTTCCCTATCCCGATCACGATCACGCTCACGATCGCGCTCTCGGTCACGTTCGCGATCTCGTTCCCGATCACGGTCGCGATCTCGATCACGGTCTCTTACATCCCGATCACGATCTCGATTATCATATCGATCCCTGTTATCAATGCGATCGCGGTCCCTGCTTTCGACGCGATCTTTTTCGCGTAAATCGTTACGCTCCTTGTCTCTAATGTCCATGCGATCCCTATTGTCGGGACGATCGCGGTCTCTATTATCACCTCGGTCCTTTTCTCTTCCTTCCTGCTCCCGCTCCCTATTGTCATTGCGGTCTCGGTCAGGGCCCCGGTCCATCCGGTCGCGTGCGTCCTTTGGTGGCAGAGGCGCGGAAGAGTCACGAAGCTGCCGCCGTTGCTGCTCTTCCTTGCGCTGGCGAGCGCGAGCGACGGCCTGGGCTACCTCATTACTTTGCTTCTGTCTACGTTCTGCCCAGAGCTGGTCTTCATCTCCAGGCTCGTGAAGCTTGGAATCGGGACGCTCACTGTCGACATTCGCGCGGTTCCCACCGCTCCTACCGTGCCCCTTGTTAGGAGCCGAAGACTCGCCGTCAGAGAAGTCCAGCTTCTGACTGTAATGTGTAAAGAAAGGTTAAATCCGGGTCCAGACAGAAAAACCTAAGCGTCAGTGTCGGCGCGACTTACTCATAGTCGATGTCGTCCTGCTGCGCCCAGCCGGCATCGCGGGATATATCATCGAGCGAAGAAATCTGATCGTCACGCAGGATCGGGCGCGCGGTGAGCACCTCGAGCGCGCGCGGCGTGGCGGGCGCGCGCGGCTGGCGCGGCCCGCGACCGTCGCGACCGTCGCGGCTGTCGCGCAGGGCGCCCAGGGTGCCCAGCCCGAGCCCGCCACCACTGCTACCTTTCATCTACGCATATAAAAACTCAATTACATACTAGCAGTTGCGAGCGCTTCGCTGTGTGTAATCGGAAATGACGGGAATGCATTAATTCTTTATATTTTTTGTCAGGATGAAGTTTTTGATCAACTTGATCATAATATGACATGGAACAGTGTATTAATCAAATGGATGTTTTCTGCAATTTAACGATTACTCTTATGGGCGGAAGTTGTTTAAATCTTCGAACAGATTTCTTATTGAAGGGGTGTACCACAAGGTTTCATTCTTGGTCCGATCTGAATTGACTTCTGATACGTCTGTTGAGTAGTAGTGTGACTATTGGTGTTGTGTGCAGCGTGCTGTGGTGTTTCGATTACACAATGATGTAATGGTCGAATTTGTAACGTTACATTACGGTAACGGTGTAATTTATCTATAATATGTATGTATTTAGAAATATATAAGTATGTTTATCAGTTGTCTAGTACCCATAACACAAGTTCTGCTTAGCTTGGGACTAGATGGCGTTGTGTGATAGTTGTGGAATATTTATTATTATTATTTATTACATTACAGGCGAATGCTCGTGATGAGGAAGCACTTTTAAACATAAACAATAACCAATATAAACCATTTGTAGGTAAACAGAAAAAAAACAGGCTTGCCATTATAATGTAAATCAGTCAAATTGCATCAAGCAATTTGGCCATGGATGGTGAGCAAGTTTTGCGTTACTCAAGGGTGAAAGTCCATGCCACATTCATTTTGCATGATTCATTTTCCAACTCGAAAATTAGGTTGAATAATTGTAATAAACAAAACGACTCGGCCATTGACATATAATACGTACGAAGGATGGCAGAATCGATCGTGGGAGGCAGGCAGGACTCTGTTGTGAGGCAGGCGCGGAGGCGGGCGCGGCGGCGGCGGACGTGGCTTCCTGGCGGACGCCCGCCGTGCCACCGGACGTCCAGCTGCCTTCCGCTGCAACAAGGTCAATAGGAAAGGTAAGGCAAGGAAGGCATCTTACTCCACATACTTATAAAACAAATCTTGTCTTTATAATAGTTCAAAAAATCATCAATTCAACATTTTAAGCTGTAAGTTGATCATAAAAGCAGTTATATGCCCAATTACTGAAATAACGTCAAACCTGAAAAGGGGTCATTGAACTCATCATAAGCTTTTATTGTGGGAGCATACATGAAAACAAAATCCAGTGATCCACACATATTTTATGTGAACATAAAATTACAGTTCCTAAAAATTGTGCCACGTCATGTGTCGGTGTGAACTGACCCTTGAGAGATTATTTTATTTTTGCCAATTTTTGAGTATTCTATATAGCTATCAGTAAAATTGTTCGCTTAACAATTGACTACCCATCTGGTTTCACATCATTGGGGGAGCTATCAGAAAAACGCCTACTTGCTCATTTTTATTTTATTAATTATTGAATTTCATACTCATTTGCCAGCGTGTTGATTCTGCTTAATTAACATTAACACTACCTAAGTAAAGGGTTATCTTTAAAAACAAATGATTGCAGATGCCTAATTGTGTTTTTTGTTGTGTTCATATTCTTCTTTCTTTTTTAGTGGGATAAATTGCAGATACTGCCTTTTTTTTTTGTTTGAGGGGTTACTACTGTTTATCCCACCCATGGAACCCCAGCTGATGTCCACGAATATGTTCATTTGAGAGGAAATTGGTAAGATAGTCATTCTTCTCCCTGGGGCTTTGGGGATATATCCAATATTTTATTAAACTTACTTTGTGGTCTTAGTTGTAGTTGAGGTGCTGCATGCTCTCCTGAGCGATGTGAAGGTTGGGCAGCTGCCTCCAGTGAAGGGAACTCTGTGCGGAAGTGTGGGGACGATGGTGGGGGTAGTGCCACCCATCCTCCGGGTCCAGTACCAGCAACCACACTGCTGTTCGACGTTGTTGGCTGAAGAAAAAGTTTGAAACAACAATCAACTTGAGACATGCCTCACAAAAAGATTTAACATTTTCTATTATCCAACTAGATTATAATACAGTCAATGAACTTTAATGATAACAATTTTTGCTTGCTAAAAATGTAAGGAATAAAAACTTAAGCCATCTACATTCTTTTGTTCAACAAATTCAAAGCAAAACATGAAAATATATTAATTACTTACTATAGTTTGAGAGGTACATGTTGAGGTTGTAGATACAGTTGTAGCAACAGCAGAAATAGAGCTGAAAATAAGTTTATTGCTTCAGTCAGTAAATGTCAAAAGGTCAAAAACCTCATCACAGGATCATTCACCTCTCAACATATTTTTTTTCTTTAATTTATGAATTAAAGTGCATAACATATTGTGTGCTTTATATTATATGAAATGAAACAATCAACCTTAATAAGGTTCCTTTTTCAGAAATATAAAAGGCAATTTAAATAAAATTTGTCCTCTTTTATCATGAACACTTGCTCTTGGTAGCCATTCACTACATTATATCCACTTACTTTGTGTTAGGGTCTTGACCAGTTTCAGTTTTCAAAGAAGGCAAGTTAGCAGGAGGCCGCCTAGCTGAAGGTACTTTTCCAAGACTTTGCATTCCATGTTTGCGGCTTAGTTGAGATTTTACTGAGGACGGCTCTGAGTTCTCGTTCTAAGATACAATAACAAAATTCATTTAATAAAATGATCCCTGTAATGCAATTCAAAGTTCATTTATATTTAAGGCAGCATAAAGCTTTTTAAAATAAATTGTAAAATGTACAGTGCAAACTATAATTAAACATTTCCTTCCAATCTAGGTATAACATTTCAATCTCAAAAACAAGGCCATTGTCTATTTCACTGTTGCAACTAGATATGCACAAGGCAACTGAAGGTCAATTTATTCAACTGTGACTAGTACAATTATTCTACAGCTGCCTGTTAGTGCTGCTAGCTAACATGAGTTAGTTTCAGAAGGATTGTGTTTAATCTAATATCTTTCACAAGATTGCATACTATTTACGATAGACCAACAATGGATTCATTTCTATTCAGGTCATAAGCAATGCAATGGTGGGCGTGTGCTCCCTTGACATTGACACATAACATTATATGGATCAGGAGCAGTACTTACTCTGTTGGCGCAGTACAAGCTATTGATGTCCAACTTCTGATATCTTTGCTTGCCGGACGTCGGCTTGCTCTGCGCCGTAGTGCCTCCGCCGCCCGGCGTTGAGAGTGCAGACATGCTGCGATGTACACACCATCAGGAGATCACCCTCGCAACGACCACCAACTGCAATCAGCGAAATTTTCACTATAATGGCCACATAGTAAACGCAAATCACTGTAATCACAAGCAACTAGCCACGACCAAAGACAATCGTCCTTCAATGTAATCCGTTCCAATCTGATACTAGCACTAAAATGAAGTATTCGTACTATTTCAAAGCACTAAGTAATATTCACACTATTGATTGCATTCACTGAAACACGAAACACTTTCACAGCACTGGTGGAACAATAAATTGGAGCCCTGCCCTCAAAGGTTTATTGACGTGTTACATCCGTCTGACTGATGAATGCTGGATCGATGACTCCAATAATTTCACTTACATTTTTGTTACACTCTCTTGTCCGTTATTCGTCTATAACTTTCTACTATTTAGCTCAAAATAACGGTACTAACAAGATTGAAGTATAGGAACGGTAAATAAACTAATTTTATCTTTTCACAAAACAATAAAAGCAAAATACATCAGTACCTTGGTCCGTTACACTTGGTATCAGAGAATAAAAAATATCTAAGCTCGATTGCTAATTTCTTAAAGAAGATTACTTTAGATTTAAACTATAATCTACGCTACCAAAAACTTATATCACTTTATTTTAAGATGGCGTCTCCAAAAGACGATCTCCTTCCTTTTTACAATCAATAGCGTGACGTCACAAAGACGCGACACAGCGCACTCTGGTGGATAAACTCATTAACCTATGCATTTAGTTGCTAGATGAATAAAACATTTGTTGACTCATATTGCTACTCAAGAAAATGAAAATGAAAAGCAACTCCAAAAATAAGGCAATATACACACGCCATATTTTTGCCTTGGCCAGGCTCTCCAGAGGAAGCACCTCAAATGTCTCGCTGATGGTGGCGCGTTTATCGGATCATTTGGTTCCCTTTAAAATGGTTGATCTGAATGGTGCTGATGTATGCCTCATGTTCGTTAACGGGCGCTGTCAGTAGGGACTGTAAATTTTTTAGCTGCCATTGTTTATTCTAATTTATTGATACTTTTATTGAATTGTCTTTTTTGTAATTCCTGTGACACTTTTTTGCTTTACATCGTTCTCATATAATGTACCATCTCAAGATGAGTGATGTAACAAAGGTTCTGTAATAGTTTTGGCGATTGAGAAAGAGTGTCCATGGAGTTTCTTGCCTGTTCTTCTCCATAGAGATCTACTCCTTGGAATGGGCATTCACGGTTCTTTCACAGTTATTATGTCCTGTAACTGGGACTAGCGCAAAATTATTTTAAAATGTAGTGTTAATTTTAGTCTTTTGACAATTCAAAAGTACCTGTAATAGCCTACTTTAAAAAAATGTTTTGATTTTGAAGGGCCCAGCTTCTGCACGTATCACTACTGAAGCGAACTTGTTAAAACGCGACGCAATACAGAATTGAATCGATTGACGATATCGGTCAGTTAACGTTCGAACGTTCGTTGTTCGTTGAATTAAGTAAGTAAGTTTTTTTTCTGACAATCCACCGGGTATGGCGAAAATGTGAACCCTTCGCATAGAGTGCAAGTCTTCAAAATAATATTTCATCTTTGTAATTTAAGAAAGAAAAATATTAGTGCATCGACTAAAGTTCGATGAATAAGTTCAATCGATTGTTACGAATTATTGTCGTCTATGTTAGAAAGATTTTACTACATTTTATGACGTTAATTATTAAATGCATGTTAGACTAATAAAAAAATCGAATAGAAAAACATAATTTCAACACTGGGATAGAAATACTTACTATAAATGCTTTCAAGTTTTCTCTCCATCACGCCTGCGCACGTGAACTTTGCACCATATTGATGAAAGGAAAATCAGTAGGCGAGGATCTGCGGAGAAGCTCATAATACGAGGGGTGTTTGAGAAAACCGGCAGCCATGGCCGGGAATATGGGAATGGAACAATTGATTCCAATTGTTAACAAGCTGCAAGATGCTTTTACACAGTTGGGTGTTCATATGCAGCTGGATTTGCCGCAAATTGCAGTTGTAGGTGGACAGTCTGCAGGCAAAAGCTCTGTTTTAGAAAATTTTGTGGGCAGGTAAGTGATTTGTTACTCTTAGATGATCTCTGTTTTCCAGTTTCAGTATTAATTTTTATATAAAATACGTTGCGGCGTATCATAAACAGCGTTTTCGATTTTCGAAGAGTAAAATATCCTTAAACTTCGTTTTATTTAATGATTCCAAATAAGCATTATGTGTCAACTTTCGTTTCAAAGTATTCATGTTATTTATAAACGAGAAGAAAATTACGTAAGCAGTGGCTGTATATTTATAAGCATTGTTATTTTTTTTCAAAATTTAATTTTTATATCTCTATATATTTTTTTTAATTCATTACTCTTACTAGCCATATTATTGTCCTAACTAAATAACTTATTACTATGAAAATATTGTGTTGAGATATTTTTATATTTTGCCCTAGATTTAGTGCGCATGTCAAGCAGTATTGATTTACTAATGCTCAAATGTCAATGGTTGTAAAGGGTCAATATGTTCGTTGGAATGAGCCTGAATTTGTTTCAGATGAATTACGAAACTATAATATTTTTCAATAATCCAATCTAATTTTGAAATTAATACGTCGTTGTCTGAATGTCAATAAACTTTTACTTGACAAAAGCTATGTTACTATTTTAGACAATAATCAGACAGACGGATTGTTTTGAAATGTTCTGTACTACGCTTTACTTCTTTTTGACTGCCTGAGTTGACAGTAGTCGAATCAAGTTGAATCGAAACGTAACGTAACCACCCACCACCATATTGAAAAATAAATTAGTTTATCGATGATGAATTGATGATGAGCAAGTGTTATTAGTGTTTAACCGTGATAAAAGTTTAATGTATCTAAGAAAAAATGGCTGGAAATTTCGGAATGCAGCAGCTAATCCCTGTTGTAAACAAATTGCAAGATGCGTTTGTGCAAATGGGCGTGCACATGTCTTTAGATCTTCCCCAAATTGCAGTTGTGGGTGGTCAGTCTGCAGGAAAGAGTTCGGTATTAGAAAACTTTGTAGGCAGGTAAGAATTCGTATCCAGTAGGAACTTGTGTTGTACGAGAGAATGTTCTGATGTGCATATCGGAAGTATGTATAACTTCTTTGTTTATTGCCAAGACAATGATTTATTGGTACTATTTGTGGGCTGTTCGGCAAGAAGAAAGCGCTTCCTGGGCGCATATATAGCTGTTAAGAATAGCAATAACCTAATCACAGATTATGTATCATAATCATTAACATTTGCTTGTGCTGGATGAGTCATTTGTAACCTTTCCCAAACAACAATATTATTATCAATGTCTATTGGAATTTTATGGGACCTTTCTACGAAGTGTTGTACATACCTCTTGCTGAAAGACAAGCAGACTTATCTACGCAGTCATCAAATTAAATAGAATGAAGGGTAAAAGAAATCTGTTTAAACATGGAAAATTTAACATGTTAAGAGTTAATCGATATGGTGAGTCATTTAGTTATGAGATTAGGGGGCTCGTATCAGTTTTTAAAAAACCTTTGAGAGACTATTAATAATAATTACTGTCTGGTTACTCATCATTAAATGGTTTTCAGATGAAATAAATTTTTGTTGTTATATGATTAGGTCAGGGTCTTCTTAGGCTGATTTTGGTTTTTAATACAAATTAGCACAATTTGAATTTAATATTGACACTACAAATATTTGAGATATCCTTAAAATTTACAAGATTTAATTCATCATGAAGAAGTATGATTTAAGATAGCAAACTGGCTAAACACATTTTTTTTGGTTTGTAAATAATAAAATGAGTCCTCTGGCCCTGATTGGAAGGGAAGGGACTATCAAACAGTAAATAAAAGTTCATTTTGTTCCTTCAGTTGCCCTTTGTGTGCATCATAGTGTCTTAAATGGTTTTGTGAACTATGTTTAGCAACTTAAGCAGGTGATTTGGCTTCATATGAACTAATTTATTGTAAATTACAGACTTCTCTCGCTGCGTGAGTGATATATAAAAAAACTAGTCTTTTTTGGTGGTAGTTTCATAAAAACCTTGTCCATAAAATTTAGTACAAAAGATATCCAAATTGGTTGAGTTTAGTGATGTTCCTTCAGATTTTTTGCCATCTGTCTATATTTAAATAGATACTATAGATCAGGTGAGGCCAACCGGGCAATCGTGATCGACCAGTAGATCGCACCAATTAGTCCAGTTGATCATGGCAAAGCAAATAATATAAATAAGTAGACCAGACTGCACAACGTTATTACCAATTATTAAAAGTATTAAGTAAGGAAACAATGTCACTTGTGATATGAAAGGAGCTCCTAAGACTGGTCAGTAAAAAATTCTATATGATTTTGTACTAAACTATGCTGTTTCATTTAAGATTTCAAGAAATGTGTAATTGGTTGATCACACAGGGTTTTATTAGTAAACAGTAGATCTTATGTCTAATCAAGTTGGCCACCCCTGCTATAGATATATCTAGGATAATAAGTTAAGAGTGAGGTGATGTTATTTTATGAAAAAGTGAACCCTATTGTACACATTTTGATTGGAGGTGAAAATACGCGATATGAATAAAAAACAAAACAGTATAATAACGTGATATGAAACAACAAACACATTTTCGCTTTTATATTATTAGTAGGATCTATAGTTGAAATTGAATTGAATGTTATGTTACCTATTATCAGAAACATTTAATCAATTATAAATAAATGGAATATGCTAAGGTAAAACAATAGAATGCTGTTAATTACCTTAATTCTACCTAAACCATTGTTTTAAAGATTTATTAGATCAATGATCTAGTACTAGATTATTAAATCTGCAGTTAAATCTACCTGTTTGATGTGTATAAATTGAGTAAAAATAACTATTATCAGGCACATTTGTCCTCAGAAATTAAAAATTTCATATGGCTTTAAGAAATTGTAATTTTGTTTATTATTGCAGTTACCTATCTACTCCTTAGACTTAGACTACCTTTATGGCAATGCCATAGTGATAATGAAACATGGCATATTTCTTTTACCTTCTAATGTAAATGAAACCTGGCATGTTGCAAAGAGCAAAACTTTGGTGTCAGGTGTCTCAAAAAACCAGAAGCACACAAAGGGTTCTGTAACATTATCTATAAAAACGGAAAAAAGCACATCTTTGTTGTATGGGAGCCATTTAATATTTTTATTTATTGGTTTCTAGTATTTTTTGTTGTGCAGTGGCAACAGAAATAAAAAAATAAATATTCCACAAAATGACTCCAACTCCAAAATGACTAAATGATTGCTTTTAAAAATGGTTGTGCAGTCTGACATTTAAATATGGGTATAATATGACTACCCACATAGGTTGCCAATGGAGATATACCATCAACACTCCTACCAACAGAAATGTAATACCATTTGGTCAGTTATAATTGTAGGAATTACATTGAAATTAAGTATGTTTTCCTGGATGATGTAGATAGAATATTATTATATATTAGAAAGTTTGGCTTTGATGTGGTGTTGATAAACACACTAAGTTTTTTGACTAGGCTAAAATTCGGTGCCAATACACTTTGTTTATGTAGTTTAGTTACTGTTGTGAACACAGACTTTTTTATGGTGCATTGGAAATAATATCAAATTACTTCTCTAGTTCAGGGTGGAGCAGAAAGGGGTGTCAGGACTCATATTATCTAAAACCCACCCTGTTCCTTCAATTGCCTATTGCGTGCCAGGGTCGCGGTAACTCTTTCGAATATTCCCGTAGCTTTGGCAAAAAAGCGTGCCTCACCATCGCCCACATCTTCACTCATCAGACGATACAGTGGTCAAAAGCGAGCCAAACGCTAAAAAAAAACATCAGCCCTACTGCCAACAAGGCCAATATTTGCTAGTCGGGCCCCGTCAGTATGTTGATAGATCTTTGAGGCGTGCATGTAACACAACACGCTGTGGTATCTGTACTGGTCCTTATGGGATGGTTAGCTACCAATTGCTCGCTATCCGCAAGCCCATGCTTGTGGTTGCGGAGATTCACCCTGCGACCCCGCGGTGGCAATGTCTGGCACGTCCGTGCTAGATTGCGTAGTGCCACTTCCTCAGGCGTTCCCCTCCTCCTTCGCTGGCATTACTGCTTGGCGCCTAAAACCCTTTGTTTTTTTTGGCTTGGTTCAGTAGCCTTTTGTTTTCCAGGGTCACGTTTACCTTTACAGACGGTCCTGCGACCCCGGCAGGCCGTCGCCTATACTCTTTACCGAATTTGTCTGCATCTAGCTAGCTTTCCACTTTTTTTATCACGCCCCATATTATGTTTGCCAAGTTCGCAATCTCTACTTCAGGACTCTTAATAATTCCGCATTTTTTACGAACATACAATTTCTATGAACGTATGGTGCGCTCAGCGTTCGACAATTTATGTGCCAACCCGTTAACGTTACTTTTACTTACTAATTTTGTTGTCCTATCACCTTAATCGACGTTGTGTGTCCTGATATCTGCAGACGTCTGGCACTAGACATAAGTCTCTATTAAACTTCGCCAACAGTGGCGTGTCTACCGGGTGGTGTTTCTTAGCCCCCGGCCTCGCACCTGAACGAGGCTCGCGCGCAGTGGAAGATAAACGCAAAAAAAAATCGTTGGTGACATCGGCATTCATTCCCAGTCAGTAAAGCAGTACATCTATTAAAAAAAGCTTTTCAAAGTTTTGATTTAACATTAAAACATGGGTTACGTTTTAATTGTAACTGGGTATTGAAAGAGTCAAAGAGGCCTCGCAAAACTGATGTCGCCGACGATCACATTGGGTCGCGCCTCTATTGCTGGCGCGACGCCCCTTGTTTCAAGAAGACTTGGTAACGTTTTGTTTGTAACTGGAAACGATCGGTTTAGAAAAAATGTTGTCCCGCAATTGTTTTATCCAGTGTCACGTCAGGCACAAATAATAGCATTTGAAAGAAAAGGGCCTCGCTGAAGCAAGAAAAGGGTCTTGCCTCCCTCTAGATTGGGTCTCGCTACGCCATATTGTTCGCTTATTCGACTACATCTCGTGTTTCTCGCATTTAGCGGTTTCCCACGGCCTGCGTCAGGGCATTTGGTCTAGGTACCTAGTGGGTGGTATTCCAGCGCTGCGTCTCCCGGAATTTGGTAGCTGATCTGTCAACTTCATACCACCATTGGCTATTCGTTCTGCGAGCAATTTGCTTACCACTCTAGTGTTCATTCTATGGCCTATGTTTACAGCCGACAAATGTCGTACATCTATATACCAATAACGTTACCATGAAACGCAAACTAAATTAAATAATGCTTTTTATTACTTATGTTGCCTTTTTTTGCAAAGCGACCAAGTGAATCGCCAAGGTTCTACCATCATTACACATAGTTCTTGGCGCAATAGTTATATATGAATTCTACTACTTATTTAAACGAAGTGCAAATCAAATAACATTACAATATATACATTCCAACTTTATCGTAAACAGTATAAAGACTGTTTCAATATCTTTAGGGTTTTGATGTGATAGATATCTTAGATGCAAAGAAAACTTGCACAGATTGTATTAAAGCCCAGATTTTGAGAGAATTGAAAAAAACAAAATAGGTGCAAAAACGAAGAACAGATGTGAAACCACTCACCCAGTGAAATAAACAGTATAGAAGGCCACACGTATGATGGCAGTTCTGATTGTGAACTCTTCTTATTCAAACAAGACATTTCGGCACTTTAATCAAAGAACGACCTGCTCCTATTGTTGGTTTTTTTTGCAATCACATCGAACGCTCTTTAGCTTAATGCTGTCCTTCATTATAGTCATACATCGTGATAATATTGTCTTGTTCTAAATTCGTGTCAAGTACCTACTACCGTTTTTTTTTTTTCTGAAATCACTGCTTGTTATTATTGTTGCATGTTATTACCTACTGTGACTCATTTTTCAGTTCGCTATGATTACATGCGGGTAAATTGCGTGACATAAACAATCTTTACTTTAGGTTTTATTTTACGTCCAGAGATCTGGGGGCACGGCAGTGCCCCAGCCAAGTCTCGAGCAAAACGGGCACGGCCGTACCATCTTTTCTCGATGCGATTCGCGGCTGTTTCGCCCCCCCTATATCTTCGACGTGGACAAAGCTAGGAGTTTAGGTTTTCGGTGAATAATAGTAGGCATTAGAACAAGCTTAAGTTCGAAATTACATGCCAATTGAATTAATAGTTTAGGAGTTACGGTCGATCAAAGTTACACCATTTTGTCACTCACTCACTGACTCACTGACTCACTGACTCACTGACCGATCATCAAAAATCTAAGGTACTTCTAGCAGACTTAGAAACTTCAAATTTTGCACCAAGATAGGTCATTAGCCACATATAAAGGAAAAATTATAAAAACATTAAAAAATAATATACCATAGAAAACAATTTTATATTTGCGGTTTGGCAAGAACATTATGTATGGATTTTGACTGCATTGTTAACTTTGTTCGTTGTTTAAGTATTCAATTGGATGAATAAATACATGGAATAGAAAAGAATAATAAAAATGTAATACATAGACTATAATTAATTGATACATAAAGTTCATAATTCATTAAATTAATAAAGCTAAAACTCCATTGTATTGCGATAAATTTCGATTGTATGCGCGCTCGATAGATGGCGTTGTACCTGTCTGAATCGCGCTATGGTTTCGTTACCGAGCGCAGTATAAGTAGTACTTTAAAATAATTCGATAATTTTCATTTGATAGCGCCACCTACCTATGAAAAACCATTTCGAAACTAAAAAAATATTGTAGCTATATTCGGAGAACTTAAGTTAGCCGGATTAGATAGTAGATTTATTATTGTTACTGAAACAGTTATTTAGGCGAATAGTTTATTAATATAACATAGACATAGGTAGTTACAATATCTAGTTGTTTACGTGTTATTTAGTTTAGTTATATTTATTTTGTAAGTTAGTAGATTTATGTTTATTTAGCTCGTTGAAAAGAAACAAAAGAGATAGAGAATGGGTTCTAAGCAAAGCAGTAGCTGAAGTCCAAGAAATTATGAGGTCACCTAAAAAAAAAGAAAGAAATACACTTACAAAAAATAAATGAGATCCCACCAAAAACATTAAAATAATGTAAAAAAATGCCAAGTCTCTCGATGCAGTCTTTCCATCGTAAAAAGTTTTGAGATCTCATAGAAGCCAAGTCCTATTCAAATTATTTTGTAGTTATAAATCAACATTTAGTAATTGTATCAATAGTTTTCTTTATATTATAATTATAGTGACTTGGCAATGAGCACCCTGTCCAGTCCAATGAGCAGTCCTGCGCAGTTTACTAGTCTTGGATGAGACTGACTGCCGTTGCCGAAATTCGGTTGGGACGACACGGATAAACCAAAAGAAAATTAATTTTGTGATATTAATGTTTACGCATGCGGTGTGTGACTTTCAACTCCAAATATGCCGTTTTGTTTCTTCTTGTGCTCATTGCCAAGTCACTATAATTATAATATAAAGAAAACTATTGATACAATTACTAAATGTTGATTTATAACTACAAAATAATTTGAATAGGACTTGGCTTCTATGAGATCTCAAAACTTTTTACGATGGAAAGACTGCATCGAGAGACTTGGCATTTTTTTACATTATTTTAATGTTTTTGGTGGGATTACAATTTTCATCAGCAGAAAAGTTGAGATCTTTTTCAGGATCGATGTTATAAAAAATGCGACCTAACTCAAAATACTTAAACATAGCGACTCGACTTTAAGTAATAATTTTCTTTCCTTTCCAAATAATTTAATTTTTTCCTAAATATTGGAGGTCCTTGGCATGATCAGCAAGCAAGCAGCAAGCTACCACCTTGCTGACTGGCTCATCTGCAGCTTGCTGCTGCAACTGCTTGTTTGTGCCGATACGAAATTTCGATTTGTTCTTATTTAAACATTCTAAAAACATATACATACATAAACTCACGCTTTCTTCCCATGGGGGTAGGCAGAAACTACAGAGCGCCACCAGCTACGATCCATACATGCTCCTTTTGGCTCATTCACATTCATACATCTGACCACATGTATGTTCCACCCGGTCTTTCTGAAGCACTTCACCAATAAGGTCAGTGTAGGTCTTCCTAGGGCGTCCCCTCCCGGAGTTTCCACTCACCTCTGACTTATAAAATGTCCTTAATGTCCTAGGTATTATACATCTCCAAAAATACACAAGTACTCATGATAAAAATTTTGTTTCAGGGACTTTCTTCCCCGAGGCTCCGGAATAGTAACGCGACGTCCATTAATTCTGCAGCTTATACATGGAAATACAGGTACGCTAAATATAATTTTGCTATAATCGCTCATTTTATCTGATCCTACTTGATCAGACAAAATGAGCGGTTATAGCAAAGTTACATGTTTAACGGGGAAAATGATAGTCACTATGTACATCAGTTTATTTTTATATGTGCCCGTGATGTTGTTCATTATTGTGCAAAATGTGATCATTAACCTTCAGCCGTATTCCGAATGTTAAAACAACTAATTGGCTTACTAATTCGCGCCATTACTGTACGTAGGTAACTTTGTCAAAATTTTAAGAGTAAATAGCAGTGTCTTATGAGAAGAGATCAAATAAAATATACAGATCAAAATAATGTGTAATTTTTTTTTTTTTTTTTTTATCGTGGTAAAATCATCAAATGAGTCCTCCCACCCAGGGCAGGGCGGGAGGGACTGTCAGACTTGTACTGACTAAAATCCACGGTGTCCTTCACTAGCCCTTTACGTACCGGGGTCACGGTAATCCCTTGGTCCCGCGACCCCAGCAGGCTTTGGCCCTCTACAGGCCCCGTCACTATGCTGACACTTTGAGGCGCGCGTGGAACACAACGCGCCGTCGACCCGGGCATGGTCCATGGTCGGACAGCGAGTCGCCCATTACTCGCCGCCCGCATGCCCGCGCCTACGGTGGCCGGAGATCGTCTCGCGACGTCCGACGACGTGGGCGCCTACCACTGCGGCTGGGGTGGAGGGAGGACGCTGTCCTCTCCCTCAGGCGGCCCGCCTCCTCCTTCACGAGCATGACTGCTTCGCAGAAGGAGGCGACCGCTTCCCACTCCGTCTCGCCCCGCAGCATGGCCTCGACCAATGCCGGGCGCGAGAGGTCTCCGCCTATCGCCGTCGTGAGGACACGGCGGTGCTCTGCCCAAGCGGGGCAGTCCTGCACAAATAATGTGTAATTGGGCAAAAAAACTAAAATGTCAAATACTGTGATTATTTTTTCCGGTCACGTACTTAAAGGTCACTAACCTTCCGTTCTGCATGATTGGAAGTTTCGAAGAACTACCTATTTTAATGACAAACGGATGATTTATGAGAGACTTGAAGTTGATGTCAATTATTTTTTTGATATTTAATACGTAATTACATTTTAAAGTCACGAAAACCTCTTTTATTTGATAATATTATTGTTGTTGTCAATGCTTATCGTGGAATAAAAGAGCAAAACAATTCAACTGCCTATTAGCTGCTTATCTTGGTGCTAATGACATGCATAAAGTTAATTGACCAAGGATATTCATTGACTCGTGGAAAAACAGTACGAACAGATGGCCATATGGTAGGTTTGCCGTCCTGCATTAGCATACGTGTCTATGGGCCGGACACCCCGCACTCGGTCAAAGGACGCGTATGTACTGTACATTTTTAGATGACCAAAAGCCAAACTTGTTTTACGAAGCATGCCAGAATTTACGAGAGGTGGGCATTCTGAAACAACAGGATATTTTTAATTTGTTGTTTTCCTTAGAATATGCGGAGTTTCTGCACTGCAAAGGCAAGAAGTTCGTTGATTTCAATGAAGTACGCGCAGAGATTGAATCGGAGACGGATCGCATCACCGGCTCCAACAAGGGCATATCACCAGTGCCGATCAATCTTCGTGTATATTCCCCAAATGGTAAGGTTTAAATCAGTGTAACCATTAACTTATTGCCTTAGTTTCCAAAACTGAGATAAAATAAGCCACTCTTTGTTATTATGTCATTATTCACAGTTTAAGTAGATTAAAATAATCCGAAAAGCCGTTATTTACATCAATCTTTGCACGTAAGCCAGGCAGCTTGCGCTTGATAAAAATGAACGCGGAACATTAAACCGGGTTTTTAATTTAAGACTTACGTTTTTACATAAAATTCAGGAGACGCGCTTAAATAAAGTTAGGACGAAACCGGAAGCGTCTTGATACGCATGCGTAACGTTATAGATTGACAATTTTACGAAGTCACTGGCCGACAATTAATGCGTGACATTTTTTATCATAGTTACAATTAGGACAATTATGATTTACTATTCCTTCCTCTTTAGGATTTAGATCACTAGAGCAAAATTTTTAAATTTTCTTATCTGCGCAGTGTGGTAAATAAATACTTGTACGTACAAAAGGGAACATACCAATGTACCTACAAGATCAATGGTGATGCAAGGCCACAGTGGTTCACCTTTGACATACCTTATTTATAGGTCTCAGTTAACAAAAGAAGATTGCTCTGGTTTTATTTTGTAACGTATTATCGAGTATCTTCTCGGAGCTGCTTGTAGACTTCAATTACAGTTAAATTGCAGACTAATTGATGTAACGTCGAGACAATGTTTGTGTTTCTTAATGAAGATAAGGCTGATTCATTCATTTATAGTACTATTCGACAAGTTCGTCGTTTTCGGTAGTTAACGAACGACATAAAGTTTTAGTTTAGTTTATGATAATATGATGATAGATAATAGAGATTCTTTGCAAAAAAATCGATAAAGCTGTATTTTTTTTAGCATGAATAACACAAAAAACTTATCGAGAATAATTTCAAAGCATATAATACAACAGTATGACGGAGATGTCTCCTGGGCTTGGTAATGCATAATGAGTCAGTGTTAATCATGTCCTTTAGATAAGCCAATACCCAGTTAATTGATAATAAAATATTATACTCCATTATCAATTTACTGCTAATACAAATATAGGTTTTTGTGCCCATTTGTTAAGGAACAATTGAATGTCCATTGATATAAGTCCATTTATAATTATCTTATGCATTGCATAGGAATTCTGTTGTAGCTCTTGATAGAATTATTTTCTTCCACTACTTATATGGAGAGAAAACGATATTGCTAAGTAGTTTGTACTAAGTACGTAGTATGGCACATGGATGCGTGTGTAAGCATCTTTATTATGCAATCTTGATTATATCACTGTTTATTTGTTATTCTGTGTGAAGTTTGATAATGACCTACATAACTAATGGCTAGTTTCAATTTACGGGTGTTTTTTAGATTTAGAATAACTACGTTTTAAGGTAGTTTTTCTAAATTCTAGTAGTATTTTAGTTTGTCTAGACTCCAGCCATTTAAATCCGTTCGTCCTGACTGACTTACTTGACGGTATATGTCATAATAGCCATTATGTGTGAACAATTAAGAAGCTGCTAAGAAAGGACTACTAAGCAGGTGAACTAGGGTTTGAATGTTTGTGTCGAGAATTTTTTGGAGACAGATTAGTATAAGAGTAACATCATAAAGTACATTAAGACGAAGTTTCAAAGACGTTATCACAATTATATACATTGTTCAAAAAGCCCACAAATAAAGTGTTTACTACGCTTATTGTTATTGAGCATTTATCTAAAATGCTCGAACTAATAATATGTACCATAAGTCCACTTATCGGAGTTTCGGGGCTCTACAAATATATTACTTACCCACTTATTGTAGACGAATATGTATAGTTCCTGAAAATATAACCTAATTAATTTATTGTGAAGGTCACATAACATCTTTGCACAGATGCAGACGTAGTGAACTATGTATTTGTTTTGCCTGAAATGATCAAATGATATAAATCTTCCATTATCTACTCTTATCATGTAATACAATATTATCTATTGTACTGATCGTTACAGCACGTATGAAATGTTATTTTCATTAATGTGCTTCAAATATTTTAAGATCTATACAAATTCCGCTCTACCCTGGGCGGGAGGACTCATTTGATAATTTCACCGATTAAAAAAATAACAAACTATACAAATTCAGGACATCGTTCTGTCTCTGTAATCTTTAGAGATTGATAGAATTAGAATGATATTTTCAAGGCGTTTAGCGTTAAATGCTTTGAAATAGCCTAAATGTTTGTGACATATATCGTAGATTTATTGTGGCAAAGGTTAGCAATAGCTATACGTTCTTAAATTTCACGCCAACTCGTATTTTCATTTAAACAGAAAATACATTTACTTCGTAATATATAAATTTCGTTAAAGGCAATAAACTGTAAAAATTGTTAATATGAAGACTATTATTGCAAACATTAATTTTGTTGTTAAACAGTAGGTATTGTTAATTATTAAACGATAACAATGACCTTGTGTTATTCTTTAAGTGTAAACATACACATGCTACATAACATGTGCAACTTACTCACTATTCGTTAAAGATTCAACAATAAGTAATATTTTGGCACGCACCGCAGGTATATAGGTCAATTTAGTATTTACGCTTAAATTGCTATCTATGTCATGCTTTCTGACAGTAACGTTAAATTTTAGCTTCATGGTATTTTAGGGACACGTCATTGTGGCCGACCATTTTATGACATGACAAACAATTTTAATCATAATTTAGTTTACTAATATCAACGACCTACCGATATGAATAATGCACCCTACATCGGCCGTCAAACGGATAAATGATCTATGTAATTACTTTTTCCTCGTAGTGACAGTGATAAAATTGTAACATTTCAGTGCTCAACTTGACCCTGATCGATTTGCCGGGTCTGACGAAGGTGCCTATCGGTGATCAGCCGATAGACATCGAGCAACAGATCAAGGGGATGATCTTCCAGTTCATCAAGCGTGAATCCTGCCTCATCCTCGCCGTTACGCCCGCTAACACTGACTTGGCAAACAGCGATGCCTTGAAACTTGCAAAGGAAGTCGACCCACAAGGCTAGTAAATAAAGTTGTCTTATATTGAGTATTATGAATCATTCGCTAGGTTAGGATAAAACGTACTTTAAATGGTTACTTAGTTATTTATTTAATAACAGTCATTAAACGCAAATATTTACTCTGTAAACATGTCGGTGTTACTACAGGTCTTCGTACAATCGGTGTGATCACGAAGCTCGACTTGATGGACGAAGGTACAGATGCTCGCGACGTCCTTGAGAACAAGCTGCTGCCTTTACGACGAGGATACATCGGCGTCGTCAATAGGTCGCAAAAGGACATCGATGGACGTAAAGACATCACCGCGGCTCTGGCTGCTGAGAGGAAGTTCTTCCTCAGGTATGAATGATATGATGTAAATCTTTTGAAGCTCGTAAGGCAATTGAAGAGTTGAACGGAGTTCGAATCTCGTTCGTCGTCTATTCCAATTGACCCCCATACAGAACTATCTTGATCAATTTGTGTAGTTTCCAGTTTCTTAAGATTAATGCAAAAATATTACCATGTTTATTATTTCATTTCGGAAACAACAGTAGCCTACATACTATATTGGGAAAGCGATAGACTTGAGCGATTCCGAGACAATCAACTGAGTCATCTACTTTTGAGGATTAGTACTCAATGAGTCATGTCCTTCTCAATTTATCACCATGTAGTAAAAACGTATCAAAACGACGTCACCGGAAGGCCAAGAGCTGCTCGTACGAGAAGTTGCAACATTATATTCTGATAGACAGTATATAGGTTACTCTCGACTATCGGACTGACCTACTTTCCTTACGACGCCGACGCGACGTCGATTGCATTTGCAATTTTTGAGATGATAAGCACTTATTTTAAGTTTCTGTTTGTTATATAACTTTTCGTTTAATAATCTAGATTAGAATGGGGAAAGAAAAGTTCAAAAATACCTCTCCTACTGTAGTAGTCAAAACAGGAAAAATTTGTTATTTCGTTGTTTTCAATATTTACAGTTTTTAAAAATGGAACAATACGCTGAGTTCAATGAGTCTGTTTAATTTATTAATGCCCGGTTTCTGGTGTCACCAGTTATCCTTTCAATAAGTATTGATTCAATAAAGTTATGGGTAAGTTAAACGGAGGTCAACTGTCTCTGAGTTTCTGATGACCCACGGACCGATAAAACAACTATGAGACAGATAGCCAGTTTCATATTGTGCCGCTAGATGGGTCTGTTTATGAGATAGAGGTAAAAATTGTTTTTTTTTGTTTCAAATCCTCATTAAAACAAGTTTTATTCATAATTTAATTTTTTCGAAGGTAATACGAGTATAGAGTGGTTAAGATTTTTATATAAGTATATGAAAAATAGTTTCCTTCCGAGGAAAGAGGTTGTTCAATAGATTCTGTAACAGTATCATCACGAATTGATTCTTCAATTATTACAGTATCATTATGGTAAAGCTATATTATGTAATACAGCTGTTGCTACAATTACAGCCAATGTGTGATCAAGATTTAACCCTAATTTTTGAGAAAACCATGCATATCTTCTTTTCAATACACAAATATCCTTTCAACGGTGTTTCTTGTCCTAGTTTGTGCTTCATTGTAGAGTTTATCTGCATTTGATTAGATTGAATTGGTACTCGATCCATCTATACAACCAATTACGTTTGGAAATCCTACTATATTATAAAACTGCGTCTTTATTTCTCTCAGGTCTTCAAAATTAGGCATATGTATGTAACTCCTAGCCAGCTTAGCTAGCTAGCAGACAAAATTAACAACAGAAGCGAGAGCACGTCTGATTATATCAGTAAGGTGTATCACAGTGTTCTTATGAAAGCATAACATTTTGAAAGGATTTCTCCTGCGTAGTAAGTTTCTGGGTATAGATATATTAGCAATAAAATCCAGCACTTCCAGATCAGACTCTGATGAGTTGCTCGTATTCATACTTTTCGATCTATTAACTTAAATTTCTCTGGCTATTAATTTCTAAAATAACACGATATAACCTAAGAGTTGACAAATGAAACGTCAAATAAAGTTATGGAGCCGATAAACGGCACAGATTGGTCGGTTAAGTTGATCTTAGTTTATGTAGAGTTTAATTTACATCGCGGTGTTCAGAAACCCATTTTTATAGTTTATCGAACCAATAGCGCTATTGAATAGATAAACTGTCGATAAAAGGACACCAGAAACCGGGCATAAGTATAGTTTTATGTTTAGTATTTACGTAAATATGACTTTACGTATTAGCCTATAATTATTTTAGTCAAGGGTGTGTTTACGGGGTCAACATTAGGGCAAGTTAGGGCCACCCTATAAGGCAAGCAGACTATTCGGAAACCTTAATAAATTATGAAGAGGATGTTATAAGGGCAAGCCAAACTGGTAGACTTGTATGAAAATACCGCCATTGTTCATAATATATAATAAATTCTTCTCGTTAATTACAGCCACCCGTCCTACCGACACTTGGCAGACCGGCTGGGAACCCCGTACCTCCAACGCGTGTTGAACCAGCAGCTGACCAATCACATCAGGGATACCTTGCCCGGCCTTCGAGATAAACTGCAGAAACAGTTGCTAACGCTCGAGAAAGATGTCGACCAGTACAAACACTTTAGACCCGATGATCCTTCCATCAAGACTAAGGCTATGTTGCAGTAAGTATTAGCTTATAATATTGTCTTTGGTTTAAATAGTTGTTGAAAAAACCCTCAAATAATCTCACGTAAATATTTTTCATTGGTGAAGAATATAGAAACTTAGGCGATTTCAACTTAATCTTGAAACTGAATTTTGTAGTAGACTATAACTTAATTTTATTTTCAGGATGATCCAGACTTTGCAAACAGATTTTGAACGCACAATCGAAGGTTCTGGCTCAGCACAGATCAACACAAATGAACTATCTGGTGGTGCAAAAATCAATCGGTTGTTCCACGAACGGTTCCCCTTCGAGATTGTCAAAATGGAGTTTGATGAGAAAGAGCTTCGTAGGGAGATTGCATTCGCTATTAGAAATATCCACGGTATTAGGGTAAGTATCTACATGATCCGAATTTTATAAAACTGGCATGTAATTCAACACGACCTTCCATTAGACCAATATTAAGAGTTTTGCCGAGTGATGACAATAATAATAGAAGATGGTGTGATACAAACAAATGGTAAATAATGAAAGATAAAGGTTACACCAAACAAGGTTTTCTTGCTATCCTTTTGAGAAATACAAGCACTATGTTATTTTACAATTTGTTAGTACATACCACAGTGCCTAAAGACTTACGGTGCCGAATCGTTGATACTTACAGCGAGGCTAGTCTACTAGTTTAAAGTCGCTCAGCGAGCTATGGAACGAGCTTGAAGTAACTCTGATGGATAAAGTCCAGAATGAGTTGATATATCAGAGCAACAAATTAGCTGACATAGCTCAAAGAATTAGCAAGATGAATTGTCAGTGGACTGGCCACAATACTCGCAAGATGTCCTTGAGTGGAGACCGCGACTAGGTAAACGTAGTGTATGGTACCCGCAGGCCAGTAGGAGCCAAGACCTGCGAAAGGTAGCCGGCTGAGATTGAATGAGGAAAGCTCAAGACCGAGCTAAGTCGATGATGGTGTTATTTAATAATACATTGCTATACCGTTCCGTTGTGCAGGTGGGTTTGTTCACTCCGGACATGGCGTTCGAGGCTATCGTAAAGAAACAGATCGCGCGGCTGAAGGAGCCCAGTCTCAAGTGCGTCGACCTCGTCGTGTCTGAGCTGGCCAACGTCGTCCGTATCTGCACTGAAAGGGTAACTATACATTTTATACTCATCATTATACTTTAGTTCTCTTGGATTTAAAAAGTAGATGATGGTCACAATATTGGCATTGTAGCGATAACAATGCATTTAAGAACAACAAAATTAATCAATCGTGTATAGACTTTGAGTAACGTTAATGATGGTCTAGTCAAAGTTACAACCTTTAGCAAAAGACATAAAAACCTTGGCTTGTTCGTTTTTGGACTTGTGAAACATTCCTCTAAAACTCGTTCATTTATTTCCAGATGTCTCGATACCCGCGGTTGCGTGAAGAGACGGAGCGCATTATCATGTCTTACGTTCGTTCTCGCGAGCAAATGTGCAAGGACCAACTGGTACTGCTGATTGACTGTGAACTTGCCTACATGAACACCAACCACGAGGACTTCATCGGATTTGCCAAGTAAATATATTTTTTCTCAATTTTCATGTCCTAAATGTCATGAGTTGAAATCTTTGACTACCTTCCACTGCAAGCGGAACGGACTCCGTACGGACTCCGCCGAAATCACAACCGTAAAATTCATATAAATATTTACGTTTGAGCGAATCTGAATAAAGGAGTAAAGAGTGGCACAAAAGTGGTCACAGTGTTAGGGGATTTCCGACAGAGTGCGTACGCACGCCGTTCGACTCTCAATACAAAACTTAGATAAAGTTGCTTCCATTGTAACCAATTGAGCGTAACTGCCTGAGTGACAAAAGAGTCTGTAATGTCATGGTGGCACGAATTAGTTTGAATGGACTCTGCATGCCCCGCTCCTCCTGTTTTCGCCGCGACATTACAAATGACAGTGATATTCAAACTGTTCTCTATTGACTCTGAAATAATTTTTGAAATAATGTCTTGTAAATCGTAGCATATCGCCTTTTAACAGGTCTCTCTCTAATATGGGCCCTACTCATCCAACATCTAGGTTTGTTACGCTTCTTTTTATTATTATACCTGTAGAGTAGCAAACATTAACTTATAGTGTTTATACAATCACATTTACTAGGCAATCAGATATTTAAGAGGAAACTATGAACGCGTCTCGATGCTGCAACTAGCTGTTTGCCTCTTATATTAGAGACGAGCAACTCCCATCCGATACATCTCATTATCCGCCTAGATCACTCCGCGAAACCCGCTGGCAATGGAAGGCAAAAACCAGTTTTCTTTTATTACTCTTGGTTTCCGTTCTGCTTAGCTATTACTTGCTCATTACTGTGTGTCGCAGTGAAAGACTTAAAAAGTGGACAGGCTTACGAAAAATTGTCATTGAATTGTTTTGTTACAGTGCTCAAAATCAATCTGAGAATTCTACGAAGTCAGGACATCGCGCACTAGGAAACCAAGTCATTAGGAAAGGATACATGTGTATTCATAACTTGGGAATCATGAAAGGTGAGGTGCTAAGGCATTATTATGATGTATTTCTTGATATCAACATTCAAAGGTGTAGCCACAATAATATTGTGTCTGTGGCTGTACTGCAAGTCCAAAACATAAACATTTAGCTTGGTATTGATTTACATAATAATGTGTACCTAATGAAAACAAATGGCTAAGAACTATAATGTACTGTCTAGGAGGCTCCAAAGACTACTGGTTCGTGTTGACTTCTGAGAGCATCTCCTGGTTCAAAGACGAAGAGGAACGAGAGAAAAAGTACATGCTGCCTTTAGACGGACTGAAGCTGAGGGATCTGGAGCAAGGGTTCATGTCTCGGCGGCACATGTTTGCGCTCTTCAACCCTGAGGGCAGGAACGTGTACAAGGTATGAGGGAAATTAAAGTTTGGTAAACGTCTATAAGCACGATATCTTTTATGCCTCGATTTGTAAAGAACATCAACATGTTGGGGGATCCCAACATTATTTTAATATTTTTGTTTCGGGAAAAGGATCATAATTCTTAAATGTTCAGGTGTGAAAACGACATGACGCTTTTCGTCTACAAGCATTACTCTCAAGTGATGTTCATAAGCCTATAATGATTTTGTTTTCACAGGATTACAAACAGCTAGAGTTGTCGTGCGAGACACAAGACGACGTTGACTCTTGGAAGGCGTCCTTCCTCCGCGCTGGAGTGTACCCAGAAAAGACTTCCGAAGCAGCCAATGGAGACGAGGTGAACATAACTCATGCTTATCTTATATTTATACTGCCTGTCTTATTGTTATAATTCCGATCTTTCTTACCCCTTTATGTCTACTCTCCACTTAAAACTATTGTCGAAATAATTTATGTTTACTTTTCTGAGCTTATTTACTCACTATATGGCTTAAAAATAGTTTTAAATATAATTGTGAATTATGTATTTAGATATACCTATATGTCAGTTTTATGGTATAAAATCTGTTGTTTTGCCATGCTATTCAGAGTGAAGGAAACGAGGTTTGTTTAAACAGGCTTATGAAACATTTACACAAGTACATAGATCACACAACACGGTGGTCGCACGTTTAACACTGCAACCGATGTGGATTTCAAGAATGACTTTCTAAATGAACAATATCTATACTAACCAATGTTTTTTTATGTTACTAATTTTCTTGAAATACATTTTAGCCAATGTAGCATGAGACGTGTAGAGTGCTGTTTTGTCATTTTTAGTCTCACATGCACTTCATTATCATAACGTTTGCAGCACCTACTGCTAACAACTGTTTGTATTAACACAATATACCTACCACAATAACGTAATGTTTATAATGGTAAGAATAACATCTGAATGCCGTGCTTCGTTTGTTCGAGCATATTCTGCAAGATTCTGAGAGGTTTTTTCGTTATTCTCATTTTTTAATTCAATTTTGTTTTAGCATGTTTATGTTTTTATTTTTAGTTATTTCTGCCTTCCCTGGGGTTGGGTGGAAATAAAACAAGAGTAAGTGACTCGTATTTTAAAAGCTTGTTTGCTGGATTTTGACTTGTTACGAAGGTGATGTGCGATATTTAGGTAGTAGTTATCAATTTGTATTATAAACAATTGCATGTGCAATTAATAATTTACAAATGATAGCTCTGTGCATAATATTGTAAAGCATATCATATGGGGCGTCATAAAAGGTCCAGTAACACGGTTTTGGTTTTTTTTTGTAGCACTGACTTCATTGTTTCATGATTCATTGCGTGGTTGGTGAGTATGGTAGTGTTATGACCTCGCATCATACAGGACATGGTTTGCCATTTTTATCATTAATCATTATTATCGTGTTTAGAAGAGTCTTGGTTGTTATATACTTACACTACTAATATTACAAGTAGACGTCATTGATGAAGCATGCCAAGCATGTAACAAAATTGACTTTTGATCTTTCTACACAAACTAAGCTTATTTTGACGAATTATACGAGCTACGTGTTGGCGACGAGGCAGATGCTATTAGTATTTTATTTTCGTGGTTAGTATTCCTAATTCCCTAGTACGTACTTTGGCGAACATATTTTTATCCGAAAATATAACATGTTTGTCGATACTTTTGGCGCAACGAAACTCACTTAAAGGTGCGTTTAGACCTAACAAAATAGTTGCTGTTAGTTTCAACCGAGTTTCAATATCATAGGGCAATGTTTATTCCGTCTAAACGCACTTACTCTGCATGCTATTTTAAAATCGTAAGAAGTTTGATTTAATGAGTTATTATAACATCTTCGCATTAATTGGCAAAGCCGTACTGTATCTCGTCTCATGTGGTTCGCCCGGCCTTGCTTTTTGACCAACTACGATAATATTCGCGACTATGCTGGTATAACTATAACAGATTTTACTCCTTATGTTCTTTTTCGTAGTAGTAAGTTATTGTTTTTGTAAAGTCCAAAGCTTGAACGTTAGTACATTTATGATTATTAGAAAATGTTATATGTGGTAGTTTATCATCATTACTGTTAAGATTGGGAATCATCATGGGAATGCTTAAAAAGTGAATTATATTGACAACAGTCGACAGAAACTTGGATTTGTGATTTTGTCATCGTTTTTTATTGGCTCGGAAGAATGGTTACTTTGTATGTGCCGTCCTTGTTTTTAATGTATTCATTATTTTAATTACCAATGTATTAGGTTTTTACCTATGAAATTGCCGTTCTGCAGTACTGGCCATTTCAAATCAAAATCATTTTCGTTTGGCTAAGAATCCTAATTTCAAATTAATTTATTTTCCAAAATGTAGGATCTGTAATGTAGAACATCCCTAATATGATTGTTTATGGACACCTCCCTCTATAAGAGCTGTCAGCTGTCTATGGAGTTTCGTAGTAGGTTGGATCCGGAGTGAAATAAAGAGAACGTAGTTTGGAATTAAACCAGTGTTATTACTTACAAGAAAACCTCTACAGATTTATTGGCGACGAGTATAAACCACGGAGATACGGCGATGGCAGTAGCCGAGTATGCGGTTGGCGCTGCGGGGCCTAAGTTCGAACCGTACCTGGAACCAGATTCCGTGAACGAAAGATGGCTGTCATGGATGCGAAACTTTAACTATTATTTGGAGGGACAGATCGGACTGTCGACAAAACAAAAGGTGGCACGACTTTTACATCAAGCTGGTCCAGAAGTTCAGGAGATATTCGAGAGCTTAGAGGACTGTGAGGAAGATGTCGGAAAAGACGATCTTGAAAAAGCGGTTGCCAAATTGAACCGATATTTTGCACCTAAAGTAAATCTAAGTTATGAAAGACAAATATTTCGAAGCCTGAATATGGAGGAGGGGGAGACAACTGATAGTTTTTGCGTGCGTCTGCGTAGAAAGGCAAAATATTGCAAGTTTTCCAACAAAGAAGAAGCGATTTGTGATCAAATTATAGAAAAATGTAACAACATGGAATTAAAAAGAAAGTTTTTGAAGGAAGAGTTAGCGCTAGACAAATTGCTAAAAATAGCAAGAATATTTGAAATGGAAAAACAAATATCTAATGTGACATGTAAAGATACTGAGACTCAATCTCAAGCGCTGGAACAGAAGGAAGTAAATTCAGTGAAACCAAAAGTGGGAAATCAAAAATGCTTTAGATGTGGATATACAGGGCATTTTGCTAAAGATTCATCATGCCCAGCTATGGACAAAAAATGTGAAAAGTGCGGGCTGAAAGGTCATTTTAAGAAACAGTGCAAGACACAAGAACCAAGGAAGAATGATAAGAAAAACAAGAAAAGATATGTAAAATATGTAGTAGAAGAAGAATCAAACAGTGAAAGTGAGTCGGACAATGAATGTGAATGTGATGAAGAAGGTCATGTGCAATCTGTATTTCCAGTGATGAGTGTTGCAGACAATAAATGTAGCATTAGGATTTGTGGACAGAATCACAAGTTCATTATAGACTCTGGTGCGATGATCAATATAATTGACAAAAAGCTTTTTAAAGAACTGTTAAGGTGTGGTTTACAATGTGATTTAGTAAACAGTAAGTCTCAAAGGTATTGTGCCTATGGTGGCAAAGAAATTCATAAATTGGGAATTTTTATAACAAAACTGTACTCACCGGACACAAAAATAAATGTAACAGCTTCTGTGTTAGTATATGATGGCAAGGGACCAGCACTGTTAAGCCGAGATACTTCTATTCAGTTAGGACTATTGAGAGTAGGGCCTAAAACCACAGTTATGACAGCATATACAGAGCCCAACAACAGTCATCTAACCAAGGACAAAATAACTACTATGTATCCCAATATATTCTCAGGGGTGGGCAAGTTAAAAAATTTTGAACTTAAAATACCCATTAACACTAAGGTACCACTTGTTGCTCAACCTGTCAGAAGACAACCATTTAATGTGAGACAAATAGAAAAAGATTTAATTCAAGAACTACTTGACAACGACATTATCGAACCTGTGACAGGACCGATACCCTGTGTTTCACCTTCACACATTGTACAGAAAAAGGAGAAGGGGCAACACCGACTAGTAGTCGACATGAGAATGGCAAATGAAGCTGTATTGCATGAAAGGGTACCACTTCCTACATTTGAAGAGTTACTGGATGACCTCAATGGCTGTAAGTACTTTTCCAAAATTGACATCAAGTGGGGATACCATCAGATCTTACTCTCCAAGGACTCCAGGAACATCACAGTGTTCAGTTGTAGTGTGGGGCTCTTTAGATACAAAAGATTATTCTTTGGTATCCGATGTGCGAGTGAAATGTTTCAACGAATTATCTCCCAACTACTGCAAGGCATCGAAGGTGTGGCAA
Source organism: Agrotis puta (assembly GCA_943136025.2). Lineage (NCBI taxonomy): Eukaryota > Metazoa > Arthropoda > Insecta > Lepidoptera > Noctuidae > Agrotis > Agrotis puta. The sequence goes on along the minus strand of OW964169.2, from coordinate 13,742,193 downwards.
ACAGCCAGGATGATATCAGAATCGGAGGTAGAACGCGTGAGGAGCATGATATCAGGCTAAAAATGGTACTTGAGAGGCTGCAAGAAAATGGTATCACCCTGAATGAAAACAAGTGTATCTTTGGAGTGCCGGAGATCACATTTCTAGGACACCATTTATCAGCTAAGGGCATTAAGCCCACACAGACCAGTCAACAAGTTATTCAAGAATTTAGAGCACCTGAAAGTAAAGCAGAGGTAAGAAGCTTTCTAGGCCTGGTAAATTTTTCAGCAAGGTTCATACCTAATTTTAGCACCATCACAGAGGCACTGAGGGACCTGACAAAGAAAGACACAGAGTTTACATGGCAGGACAAGCACCAGCAGGCATTCCAGCTGCTGAAGGATATTATTGCAAAGACACCTGCATTGGGCTACTATGACAAGGATGCAAGTACTACACTAGTAACTGATGCTAGTCCTGTAGGCATTGCAGGAGTTTTGATCCAACACCAAAGTATTAACAATGAGAAACAACCAGTGGCAATCAAATATATTAGTAGAGCTCTCACACCAACTGAACAGAGATATTCCCAGACAGAAAAAGAAGCCCTGTCTATTATATGGGCTTGTGAGAATCTCTATATGTATTTATTGGGTAAAGAATTTAAAATAATATCTGACCATAAGCCGTTGGAGATAATTTATTCAGTAAGGTCAAAGCCAAGTGCTAGGATTCAAAGATGGGTGTTAAGATTGCAACCATATACCTTTAAAGTCATCTACAAACCAGGTAAAAACAACATTGCAGATCCATTATCAAGACTATTAAACACTAACAGGAAACCAGAAATGTCTGAAGATAAAGCAGAGGAAAACTCTCTTTTAGGCCTGATTGAAATAACTACACCTGCAGTAACAGTGGAAGAAGTGAGAGAAGCCACTTTAATAGACGAAGAGTTAAAAGAGGTGAAGAAAGCAATAGATAAAGACATATGGCCAAAGGAATTGAGGAAATATGAACTTATAAAGACAGAGTTGTGTGTTGTGGAAGAAATTCTTTTAAGAGGGCCTAGAATCGTAGTACCCAAAGAACTGACTGCCAAAATACTAGAAATAGGACATGAGGGGCACATATCCGCAAATGGGATGAAGAGTAAATTAAGGTCAAAAGTCTGGTGGCGGACCATGGATAAAGATATTGAGTATTGGACAGACACCTGTGATGGATGCAGGTTGGTGAGGAAGGCTATACCACCTGAACCTTTGGTACCAACTGAGCTCCCAAGTAAAGTATGGGAGCAAGTGGCAATTGATTATCTTGGCCCATTACCATCAGGACATTACCTGTTATTTATTGTGGATTATTACAGCAGATTCTATGAAGTAGAAATTGTAAAACATCCAACAGCTGAAAACACAATAAATATCTTGAACAAAATCATAGCCAGAGAGGGTATCATGGATAGTATAATCTGTGATAATGGACCAGCATTTATTGATCATCGTTTTGTGCAATTCCTGAAGTCATATGACATCAAGCTTAAGCATAGCACACCCCTGTGGCCACAGGCCAACGGAGAAGTTGAAAGACAGAATCGCAATGTTTTAAGAAGATTAAGGATTGCACAGGCTATGAAACAGGATTGGAAAGAAGAACTACTTACATATTTATCTGCTTACCGCACAACACCCCACAGTACTACTGGAGTACCACCAGGAGAACTGTTTAGAGGCAGACTCATAAAGACAAAGATACCAGAGCTAACAAAATTGGAAAAAACTAATTATAAGGATGAGGAAATCAGAGATAAAGACAGATACCAGAAGGGCATACAGAAGCAGTATGCAGACAAGAGAAGACACAGCCAAGTTACAGATATCAAACCAGGAGATAAAGTATTAGTAAAACAGATGAAGCAGAATAAACTGAGTACAGACTTCTCACCTACAGAGCATACAGTTATATGGAAAACAGGAAATTCAATGGCAACTCAATCACCAGATGGAAAAATACTGAGAAGAAATTCTACCCATTTTCAACCTATCAAGAGAAGAGATATGAGTAGATTTAATATGCAGAGCAGTGAACAAGCTAGGGTACGTGAAAAAGAGAATACAGATTTGACAAACAGCCATGAAAGTGATAAAGGGCAGAGGGAGAAAAGCAAAGAGAGGGGAAGTCTGGACTTGACAGAGGCTAATATTGGGACTAAGACAGTCAGACCTTCAAGAGACTGTAGGGCTCCTGCTAAATATAAAGATTTTGTGTTAGGCCTAATATTAGACTGTATTAATGACTGATATGTTAAATACTCAATTTATACATGTTTAAGGCTAAATTATGTTAATGCTTGGTGTGTTGATTACTTCATGTGTACTTGTTTGAGGCTAGTTGTATTAGTGCCTGAGGTGTAGATTATTTTATGTGTACTTATGTAAGACTGTGTTTCTTTTAGTGGGCGACTGATGTGTTGGTTGCATACTTAATTTGTTTTGTTTAAGGCTAATCATTGTGCTTGTTAATTGCTATCTTGCTTATAAAGAAAGGAAGGGATTGTAGGATCTGTAATGTAGAACATCCCTAATATGATTGTTTATGGACACCTCCCTCTATAAGAGCTGTCAGCTGTCTATGGAGTTTCGTAGTAGGTTGGATCCGGAGTGAAATAAAGAGAACGTAGTTTGGAATTAAACCAGTGTTATTACTTACAAGAAAACCTCTACACAAAAGTAGCCATTTGTTTATTGATTAGTGTTTAATTTTCATTGCATTTCAATCTTTTTCGAAGATTGGTCGACAATGACGAATTAAAGGCGATTGTGGAAGCTGATGATACATCAATCTACGGCTGAATTAGCAACAGCTTTCGCCGTTAGCGTCGAAACAATATTGGTTCATTTGCGTCGAATTGGCAAGGTAAAAAAGCTTGACAAATGGGTGCCCCACGAACTCGATGATCGCCAGCGCGAAGTACGCGTTGAGACGTGGCTTACACTGCTCAACAGACATACAAATGAAGGAATTTTGAACCGCATTGTAACCTGCGATGAAAAATGGATTCTGTTTGAAAACCGCAAGCGCTAAGCAAGTTGGTTGGCTCCTGGTTCGGCACCTAAACAATGTCCTAAACGAAAATTACCCCTAGAAAAGTGATGGTCTAGCGCGGGTGTGATTCATCACAGCTTCTTATCAAACGGGGTGAGCATTACTGCAGTTGGTACTGTGAAGAACTGAACACAATGACGGAGAAGCTGGCACATCTCCAACTAGCATTGGTCAATCCCTGGTCTCCGCTGCTCCTGCACGACAAGGCGCTACCTCATACTGCACAGCAGACGGTCTCCAAGTTGCAAGAACTGGGGTTGGAAGCTTTCCGTTATCCGCCCTACTCACCAGTCCTTGCGCCTACAGACTACTACTTTTTCCAGAATTTGGATAACTTCTTGGCGGGAAAAAATTCAATACCCGAGAATTTGTTTCCTTCCTTCCAGCTGATTTCTTTAAGAAGGGCATCAATAAACTGCCCCTGCGTTGGTAAAGATGCATTGATTGCATGGGTGATTACTTCGATTAATACAAATAAAAAATACATTAAAAAAAAAAACATACAAAACGGCAATTTTATAGGTAAAGACCTATTATTATAAACAAATTGGTAAAAAATGTGGTAATCAACTTTGAGGTGTCAGGAGATCACGTCATCAAAAATACGTACAATGAAATCTGTTACTGCATGAAGTAAAAATCTGTTTTCAGAGTTCGGACAGCTCGGGCACAAGTAGCATGGACCCTCAGCTGGAGCGACAGGTGGAGACCATCAGGAACCTGGTGGACTCGTACATGCGCATCGTGACCAAGACGACGCGGGATCTCGTACCCAAGACCATCATGATGATGATCATCAATAATGCCAAAGACTTTATCAATGGGGAGCTGCTTGCACATCTCTACGCTTCCGGCGATCAGGTAAAGATACAAACACTTTGATGTTTTTAACAATCGCCATTCTAAAGCTCATCAACTTAATATTTCTTATAATTCTAAGCTGGTATTTTAAGTCCTAATTTATCTTTACAGTCACAAATGATGGAGGAGTCCCCCGAAGAAGCATTGAAGCGCGAAGAAATGTTGCGCATGTATCACGCGTGCAAGGAGGCGCTGCGGATCATCGGCGACGTCTCCATGGCGACCGTCAGCACCCCCGTGCCGCCGCCTGTCAAGAACGACTGGCTCGAGAGTCGCCTGGACCCCTCCAACTCGCGCATGTCGCCGCCTTCGCCTGGAGGACCACGCCGCGCTGCGCCCGCGCAACAAGGTGAATATCTGTCCTTACCGCAGCCCAACAAGAACGACTTGTCTTCTTTAAAAACAGCTGAACATAAAAGAACTCTGTAGTGAACTAAACGCGGATTATAAGCAGATAGTACATTTACGATATAATCTTATTCGGATTTCCACCAAACACTTAGTGTTCAATGCCTACCTGGTTTAGGGAGAATCAAGTCGTACGGTGTTACGAGCTGTAATTTCCACCATTTTGTTGAGAATAAGGAGCCGCCTTCTGCTGCATGTTATCTGAATGGTCCACCGAGGTGTCGGTCAGTCGCCGCCACTTCATCAATTGATTTATGATTGCACTGAAAGGCGAACATGCCTCGTTAAGCCTCGGGTGACTTCGCAGGGTCCATGGGCAGCCGCGGCGTGCCCCCGCCCCCGGGCGGCGCGGGCCGGCCCGCCCCCCCGCTGCCCTCCCGGCCGGGCGGCGGCGCCCCCCCGCCCCCCGCCGGCCGCCCCGCCCCCGGCCAGCCCGGCCTGCCCGCGCCGCTCGTGCCCACGTGAGTACCACGTTTATGTTCTTGGGAAACTCTTTGTGTAGGGTGGTTTCCGTGTAGGTTTGAGGGACTCGGCAGTAATGTCTGGTTTTGAAAATCGAATGCCATCACCCCATAGAATGGGAACGCATTTCAAATGGCGGAAAGAAAGTGTTATTTACTTGTTTCTGAGGCCCTATCATGACATTTCCAGTTTTTGTGAGGAAAACGGGATCTAAATTGTAATTTGAAAGTAAAAAAAAAACTAGTTTCCCGTTTGTACAACAAAGTCGCTTTGTCATTTTTCCGTATAATAAACGCAGTAAATACTTCAAGTAAGTTATAAATACAATACAGAAATCTCATGAAAAGGCCTCTGTACTGTTTGTTCGTTTTCTTGTGAAGTACAATCAATTTTAACTTATTCAGAGACCACCCTCATTTTATGATGATTTTTAGAGCTCTTTAAAATGAATAAAAAATAAAATAGAGATCTGGGGAAATGTAGGCTCTATTGGATGTTTTAAGTTTTAGAGAACACACGATGGACGTGATTATTGTTCTCCAGCCATGTGTCAGTATGTCGTATTGCATTATAAACTGTATCAACTATAATATTGCCGCGGCACTGTCGGTGTTTGAGCTTTGCTTAAAGTACAATAGGAGGCGTTTGTGTGGGTGATGTAACAGCCATAATTTGCAGTAAACACGTATTGTGCTTTATATTCTAGTATCTATTAACGTAACTTTGACTTTGCATAACATATGCACGTTTTTAAATAAATTCATAAAGGAACTAACGGTTTGGGAACATATTCTTATATATTCGGTTTGTGTTTAACTTTGAGGTGTAGTAGTACTAATATAGATAAATGAAGTATGCAGAGTGAGGCAGTGTGTGTCTGTGTTCGCAGGCGGCGTTAAGCGGCCCGGCGCGCGCACTCACTCACTAACATAAGTTACGTATCGATGTAAGGCACTAACTACGAACTTGTTAACTTATTACACAATCACATCGGTACACCCGCGCTAACTGTAACGTTCTAACAAACTGGCGAATTTCGCGAGGCAGTGTAAGTTTCTTTTTAGTGGGAACCATTTTTTCTTCAGTAAAAAATGGTCGATCATCTAAGAGATTGTAGTAAGTTAACAAATGTCGACAAATTTATAAATAAATTATACATATGTTATATACAATATTATTATTAGTCATGTAAATGATCAATACTTATGATACGTATGAAAAAATAATGTTGCTTCCATAAAATATTAAAAATAATAGTGGAATTTATTATTACCTTTTGGTAGAATACAAATTAAATGATAATATTATCTGCTTATGAATCCTCTGCCGGCAGCCTTTCGTAAGAATAAACCTATTTTATATACGTTAAACGTTTTATTTAGATATATTTTTATTTCGTAATGTGTAATGAAATGAACTTTCCGAATATTATATTTTTGATGAAACTGGTTGTGTAATCATCGAACAGTACTGGCTGCCCACAGACCGATACATATTCCATATAAACAATATCGTTAAATAATATTAGGACCGCAGAATGTCTACGCTGGGCTATTAATTTCAATATTTGTGACTATGATGAGAATCAGCTAAAAGGAGAGGCTAACAAACTTCGTGGTTTTTGGGTGTGATTAACAAAAAGGTGTTATATTCATGATAATAATATGTTTGAATTTCCAATGTGTTAACAATATCGAAGCACCGCATGCTTTGTGCACTAATTTGTGTGATCTTCATGATTTTAATAAGATCATTATCGATTGTTATCGGTTCTCCTGTGGTCATGTATCAAATCTTATGTCTATTTTCCGTTACCATAAATATGCTACTTGAGAGTTAAGTAGTTATACTTATAAATAAATACATATTAGTGCTTATGTGTTCCCGCTTTATACACCGTGACTTTTTAGTCGTCTTACAACGGCAGCCCAGTTCATGTATCCCAATGACTAGTAAACATTCATAATAGAAAAATAGGTATTTATGAGATTTGAATAATTTAAAAATAAAAATATTATTCATTATTATGACGCAAGGCATAGTTAGAAACACCCTTGTCTCATAGAAAATGGAGATGGAATGATCTGCTCGACTCGTGCGCTTATGTATGTTTACAGGCCTGTTGGTCTAGTGGTTAGTGACCCTGACTGCTATTCCGGAGGTCGTGGGTTCGATTCCCACCCAGGACAAATGTTTGTGTGATGAGCACGATCATTTGTTCTGTGTCTGGGTGTAATTTATCTATAATATGTATGTATTTAGAAATATATAAGTATGTTTATCAGTTGTCTAGTACCCATAACACAAGCTCTGCTTAGCTTGGGACTAGATGGCGTTGTGTGATAGTTGTGGAATATTTATTTATTTACTCTACAGTCTGATACGTAAACATGCCCGTGGTACTACCCGTTGTACTTCCAGTAGTACCACGGGAAAAAAATTACCCGGGGTACTACTCACTTATTTTATATTATAGATTAATTATTCACAGGTCTCTGTTTAATCTTCCGTATAGGGACTCATCTCCTTATTACTTTGCACCTGTTTTTCATTCATTTTTAAATCGTCATATGAGGCCTCTCGTCCTGCGTGAAGTGGAAGGGACTGTCGGACTAGTACTGACTAAAATCTACCGTGTTCCTTCAATCGTCCTTTTCATTCCAGGGTCACGGTTTACTGTGTAGACAGTCCCGTGACCCCGGCATAGTAAACGAGTAGTACCACGGGTAATTTTTTTCCCGTGGTACTACTGGTAGTACAACGGGTAAAAAACGATTTCTAATGTGGGTACCTGTTTATTGAATGATAAAAAAATTATAATCGCGCCTAGAGATATTTTATGTCGGATACATTGTGTAGACCACTTTTGTAAGACGACTTTGTCTTACAAAGTCACGGTGTATAATTCTGATAAAATACTAAATTATAAATATTGTTTAGCCGTCAAATTCTAATGCATTCAATTACTATACTATTCTGTAAAGATGGATTTACTCTTCATGAAGTGTAACGTGATTTGTAGTTAATAAGTGTTCTGTGTTAATTATTACATTCACAGTTACCCTGTAAGAGTTGTATGACAGTATTATTCCAACACTTTCAATACGAGACTTGCAGTATTATGGCGGTTACGTTACTCCGGAATGTCTTACAGAGAAGCTGTGACAGCTTTAGAAAATTCACATACGAAACTTCTCAATCCATACGCACTTCCTCTTTGTGTATTACTCTCTTGTCTTGTGAAAAAAAAACAGTAGCTCAGGTGTGACCTCTTACATGCGGCAACTAAATTACGACCGTTGTATGTTGCCGTTCGTCGAAAATGTACTTCATCGATGCTGTGAGACTAGTTCATAACTATCATCTTAACCTCTTTATCATCCATTTTGCTTGTGTATGTTTTGTCATGTTTGAAAAGGAAATGTTCATAATAAACCAACTAGGAGGCCGGGAGGAGCGCTACCTTCGGGCGCGAGCGCGGCGGCGGGCGTGTACAACCAGATGCCGCCGCACATGCGGCAGCAGGTCAACCAAGCGGTGGGGCAGGCCGTCACCAACGCCGCCATCAACGAACTCAGCTCCGCCTTCGCCAGATTCAAGTAAACACGACTATGTTGTTCGTCACGACTGTATGTACGCCATGCATTTGTTGGAAACGTCGTCACTTCGATCTGCCGCTGTCTCCATACACTGACACATATCAGTATTGACATTCCTTGTACACATACAGCCTCACGGACATATCAATGTTGTTATCCCCACTGCCCCATGACATAATATATTAAAAGGTATCACACTATTTTCTCATTAGAAAATAATATGTTGGAAAAAGTGTGAACCAGTAGAATCTTTTTAGTTAGATACGTTATTATAGAATTAGGTAAACATGAATTTATTCGAAGTGACAACGTTTGTTACAAATAAGATCTGTGTTAGTAACCAATTTTCTTCTTGATATATATAAAGAAACTTCTGTAAATGATTGAACTCGCATTAAAATGTATTAAATTTAAAACATCGCTTAGACAACCTTTTTAATATATTTCGAATCGTATGTTAGTTGTTACTCCTTAAGCGTTATTATCGAATCTTTAAGCGATGTTTTAGAGGATATGAGATTTTCTTTTGCTTATGATGTTATACAACTTGATCCAAGCATTTTCAGAGCACATTGTTTAACCGCTTGAACGTTTAGTGTGAACTAAACCTCTTGTACGTGGGTATAGAATGCAGTGTTGTGTTACATTGCTTTTCGTCCAAACGTCTAAATGTAATCCAATGTGCCTGTGTAACACTGTACGCTGCACATCAACTCTGCTTGTGATACATAACCAACGTTACCGTAGGGTTATACATTTAATGTATTTAAAATATTTTATGTTAGAAACTTCCAGTTTATTCGAACCAGTGCAATTTGATGCTCGCTTATTTCGGCGTTGAAGAGTTACTCAAACATCACAAAATAAAAAAATCACGGAGATCACACATGCTACAAAATGTATCAAAAATGAAATAGAATACCAGTTATGAAAATTCATGTATTGTTACCAATTTCGTGGCATAGTTTTTCTGTGTACATTCCAATGGTTATATTTGATACCAACAGATGCGTTTGCAAGGCTTTCAATGAAAAGTAACAGGTACAAGCCGACCGGTGATCACATTGAGTGCTTGCAGACTTATCTACACAATCGTACATGTTGCTTTATGTAATGGAATTTAGGTTATTATTATTTAATTAGGGTTGTTACCCAAAGATTTATACAACAATAAACTAAATATTGTATAGCGTCAAAATTATAAAATGACTAAATTGTTCAGTATTAACTGTGAACGGAGTATTGTTTCACAGCGCTTCATGATTATGTAATGATGCATACGTATACTGGAGCGCGGACGCGCCGCGGGTTGCGTAGTACTTTAATTATACTTACTTATGATGTAATTAAATTTATGTTACTATTAATTGTAAATGTTACATTCAGTGGCTTAATATAGGTGTATATTGGGATTACGTAGTTGAGTTGTTTCGCGGAGGGCATTACGAGCTCCCGGAGTTCGGTATAGTCCATGAGCATATCATATTGTTTTGTAATGTGCTAGGGTTGTTTGTACACTTTGTAAAGACAAGATTACAGTTTGTTGATGTTGCCGCACCATTGTCGCGTAGAACTAGCTGCGTAGTAACAGTCGTTGCAACATGTACTCACGTCGGTGTCTAGGTATTACAGTAGTTTAGAACTTTGACACGCTCGTCTAATCTCTTTCCGTCTCTAGTAACGACGATGTGTATTTAACGTTTATGCATTTACTCTAAATTGTACCCAGCTTGATTGTTGTTGTATATTTACAACTATGTCAGTATAATCTGGTATCTAGTGACACTGGTAACACGTTACTTATGAACTCGTAACGAAATAATCTATCGATTAAAGTTTGTATGTAAAATTAATTGTACTTATAATGGATAAGACCAAAGCAGTTGTCTCATATATTGTTGCTGTTAGCAATACCTTTGGTCAATTATTAGAACATTTTATTGATGGTGATACAATATGAATTCGTTATTAAAAATATTAAATAAAGCTTATTGATATTTTAATCTTGGAATCATCTTGCATCCACTTTTCATCGTTAACGATTGCGAGTATCTGTAATTTGAAGAGTCAAAGAATCGATACGAAACATGTTAGTGCCGTTTCAAAAAAAAATGTGATAGAGTGGTACCATTGAACATATTTAGTGGCACGTGAGCAGAGTCGCGGTGGCACCAGTGAACACCGCCAGCGCGACCGATGCGGCTTCAGCTAACTGAGTTCCTACACGTAACAAAGTGTTAAGCGCTATTGCTATACTCATTGCTATCAACATTAACTCGAAAGTATACAAAAGTATTCGTTCATTAAACGTTTTGCTCTCTCTATCTTGTTAATAGCGTTAGTACCATCGAAAAAGGTATAGGCAGTGATTGTTGGATTTGATATAGTTTATGAATATTGTTAATCTTATGCTGTATAAATAGAGTAATTAAATGCTATATGTGTACTAAAGACGTTTGATTTATTCCAGTAGTTTTGGCAAACATAATGCCCATTGGCTATGTTACTAACCATTTCGGATAATAATATCTACAGGATTTAATATTAGGTAAGCTGAGTTTGAATAACGTTAGAAATATTTCAATAAGAATGTCTGCGCATTGTTATGTTAATACTCGTATTTCTTTACTATACATGCTGTATTCAAAAACATAACGTATGAAACTTATCTTCCTGTATACGTTAAATTAGTTAACATATTTTTTCTATGCTTGTACTATAAAAACCTTTTCATTTACGCCCGAATGTAATATTCTATCATCCTATTCTTATCCATATTGGACATTTTTATGTGTCGGATAGGCAGTTTCGGTCGTTGATTTGTTACAAATCGGGATCAAGATTGCGACTGAGATAGATTATTATTTTCAGCGTTAGAGTCTTCTTAAGAAAGTATATTTAGCCGCGAAATTGCACGACAACGTATACAGATTTAGTTCTTATTGAAATATTTACCTACTTGCCGAACCGTTACGTAGGATTGTGCTTGCGTTGAGTATCGGTTCTAGGTTCTTGTGCATGCGATTGATACTTGAAAGCCTGTGTACATATTAGGGAGGTATAATTTAGAATAAACATTGCTCTTTTAATAGTTTGTTTGAAATAGTAGCATGGTGACATGAATATACTTTATATTCGGATAGGATTTATTTTATCCATAAACCCCCATTGACGGTGCATGGTGTTGTTCGTACATTTCATAATTTCCATTTGCTTCATGCTTATAAATGTGACTGCGTACTAACAAGACCTTTTCATTTTCATTCTAATTTCCCCGTGGCACAGACCACAATTATTTTTTTTAAACTATCGTTGTACATTTCCTGCATAATTAGATATCACTGTAAATAATATTTGCATTCTATGTTTTAGTTTCTTTGTGTAGCAGATTTTAATTTAAATCTTGTATGTCGATAGCCGCCCGGTGCCGAACCAGCCGCCGAAGCTGCCCGAGCGGCCGCAAAACGGTCGGCCATTTTGAACTCGCCCGATCTTCGCCGCCATCTTGTGATACTAAGCGTCAGTGTAAATATGTTCCCTACAATGTACCTATATTGCTTACAATTATTTAATGCTTAGCATTGACTAATGACTTTAAGTCGATGAAATTCGTATTACATTTATAATTTAAAACGAGGTAGTTAATTTTTTATCTTCCTAATACGAGCCGATAAATAAACGAGCGCTTGCTGAATGTGTAATGTTATTTTTGTAAGATGAGAAATGAATTACTAAGCTACTGAAATACTTAATATTTGGTAGCGTATTGGACTACCGGCGTGCCTTTATTTCTAAATGCTTCAAAATTATAACTATGAAAATTGTTTTAGTCCTTTAATAACCAAGCAAAGCTATTAGATTGTGTCTGTACCTACATTTCATGATTGTATTTGACGGCACGAGCACGCGTTCTTGTAGATGTATTTGTAAGTAATTACACTATTACAATGACTTATAATCAATTTCACAATTGATGTAAATAAAAATGTAATACTAGTATCTGGTTTGGATGTTCAAATATATTTAAAAATGTCCATGTGCTGGAACTAGGTGTGTAGCAAGCAAGCTGTCGGATTTCGACTGATATTATAAGTAGGATATTGGCATGTTTGTGATAGAAGAGGCTACTCAATAAAATGGTTACGCCTTCAAGTAGTAATGAACTGTTTCACATTTTAATCGTGTTATTGTGGCATTTAGTATTAAGACCTGGCACGTGAGCAATGAGGTGACGCTAATGCATCGAGTTCAAAGAGATTTCATGTACAGACAAAGCATTTACAAACTGGGTTATCCGATGTTTTCTCACGTCTGTACATGCCTTAAGACTAGTCAAGCTTTATATTTTACTTTTTCTAATGATCTTATAATCATCCCAATGTGTAGTTTTGTTTTTTAGGAAAATACTTTAGATTTCATACATTCCTCTAGCCTCATGGTCCCGCGCCAGGTTATTACATGTATATAAATGTATAAATATTATTATAGACCTGTTTATACTTGTGTACTGTTGTATACAACTGTAATAAATGTGTAAATAAAAATATATATCTTGTTTATTTTCCCTTGTAAAGCACAGCACTATTTATCAAACACGATAATGGGGCTCGGGAGTTTTTGAAAGGGTTTTGTCCTAGATGGTGTCAGTTGTAGCAATAAATGTAAATATATTGGCAACATTACTATTGTATCGTAAGTTTTTTTTATCATAATCGGATTTAAGCAAATATTTGTGCACGACTTATGTCGTGGTTCTATTAAGATGAAAACTTTTTAGTAGAACTGTACAAACAAATTATCCATTGCTCAATTTCAGTAAAACGCCATGGCCTTTGTCAGACAGGCGAGTCTGAAGCGATAACGATCAGATACGAGACGTCAGTTCGATAGTTCGGTCACGCTATCGGATCGCTTTCACTTTTCTTTACAAATAAAAATGTCACGCTTCGTATTCGCCACGCCTGTCTGTTTGACAAAGGCTTAAGAACATAGTACGTTATATTAATGGCAAGAGAGTAGATAAAACCATGACGTAGATTATCAACTTCAGTTGTGAATATTACGATGGTCTTTGTCTAAACTGCTTACCACCTGGAAGCAACTGATGAATACTACGCGATTCACACGACTGCTTGTTACATCGCAGCTATCATGGTATCAATTACCAAAAATATCTCTCGTCTTTTCTTGCCGACACGAGCTTTTCTTCTGATTTTCCTGAGTGAGTACCATATGCTATACGCCCTTATTACGCCTGTTCTTGAATACGTTGAAGGAATGTTGATGGGTCCACTAGTTGAATCCAAGAGTTGACACTGACACGAGGAACTGAATGGCTGGCAGATCAAAGGCAGTTGGTGAGGAAGACTACTTAAACCAAATGCGTATACAATTGGTACATTTGTTTTTTTCTTTAAAACGTTGCCCTACACTAGAAATTTCTCATGTGTCGTGGGTGTGCTTAGAAACATTATTTTTTTTTACGTGGTAATATCATCACATGAGTCCTCCCACCCAGGGCAGAGCGGGAGGGACTGTCAGACTCGTACTGACTAAAATCCACGGTGTCCTTCAATAGCCCTTTACGTACCGGGGTCACGGTAATTCGTGAGTACCGTGACCAAATATATAACCTTACATTCACAAACGCCCAGACCCGAAACAACTATTTGTAGAACATATAAATACTTGTTCCGCGCGGGAATCGAACCCGCGACACGCAGCGCAGCAGTCCAATTGCTCAGCCACTGCGCCAAACGTGCCGCCGAACAAATCTTATTCACTCTAGCAGCAGAGCTTAATATGTCCCTTTTTTTAATGTGGAAAATTGTAAAATGAGTCTCCCTAGTCCTACCATCCTGGCTGAAGTTTAAGGGACACCGACTTGATGGACCACTTGGTCCTTCATGAAACCTTTTCTCTACACCCTTCAAATTGAAAAATCAGCAATTCCTGTAACATCTCAAGCTTTATCAGAACCTGCAAGGAGGTTATTTTAATCAACCTTATCAAGATATCGCAAAAAAAAACAATCTTCCCATACAATTTTTGTCCATGTCAATCGTAGGAAATATTTTTTCTTTATACGTAAGTATTTTGTAATAGTCAGTATCGGTCACAAATCCGGGACTCCAAGCTGCTTCAGAGATTTTCTTAGGTCAACAACATTTTCTGATGATCGAATACAGTACCGTATTCAGCAGGCGTTGTCGGACCATACATAGAGCACAGTCAAATTCTTTGAAGTGTCAGAAACACGTCAAAAGTTAAAAAAATAAAAACGATGCTAGTCATATTATAATTAGGTTTATTCCACTTTGTTCACCTGGGTGATATCATCCGGGTGAACGAAGTGGAATAAACCTGATTACGGAAATGTTTTTGCTGAATGGATAAATCAATCTCCGTTGATTCCCTGAAACAATCGGTTCATCCTTTTCCACAATTTGGGTTGAGTCCTTTCTGCTAAACTACTTACTTACCTCCATTTCGAAGCATAGCTTATAGATCTCTGGGGAAGAGCGGGCAAGATAGTCCATGCTCACTCTTTTTCAATCAGAAAATCAAACACTTTGTTAGATGGGATGTGGTTCCTGCTGTGATAGTACACGACGTAACAAGCTTAAACACGTGAACCCCTAGTGTAACTCCCTGCATGGGACAATCAGTGCTTTCTGCGCAACAGATTTCAGTTCGGCTTGTTTTGCTGGAAAATCTTCAACAACACTGCCCAACCGGCAATTGAACTCAAAACTTCTACCTACAGTAGTTGCGCTAGTTAAGCGGAAGAAGGCACAAAATAAAAACAAGTGTAACCAGACTAAGCTTGTCTGAGGCCTGGAGTGTCAAACAAGGTGAGGCCCTCCTTCCGTGAGGTAAGTATTTGGACTGAAAATCTGTGAAACTTCGTATAATAGCTAGCGGTAGGACTTTTCAAATCGAAGGGGCGGTATTTAGGTCAGCTAAAAAAGCTTCAGTAAGCTTCTTGCTTGTGCCATAAAAGTGAATTTGTGTTACAAAGAGCTTAGTCAATCTGTTTTTGAGTGGACGCTTAATTTTTTGTGAATTAACTTTAATATTATTTGTTCCCACCCCTAGGTGTTCTCGCTAATTGTCAAATCGCATGTCGAGTAGCACGTTTAACTACGTGAAAACGTTTCCGAAAACAAGCTAGTTCTTCAACATAAATTAGGTAACTTTGAAAAACTTAACGTTGATGAAAATCATGATTTAGGTGCTAATGTGACTCAGATATACATCAAAATCGTTTTTGCACGTCAAGACTTCTTTAGGTTTCTAAGGCAATTAGGTAGGCATTAGGTAATAAAATATTTTTGATAATAAAAGTAGGCAGCTTTGTTCTCAATAACATCAAGAGGTTGGTAGGTAGAGATCATTAGCTGTATTAAGTTGACCACGCCCAATATCCACCGCAAAGACAAAAACAGTGTCCATTATTACAATTTAATGAAGAGAGAAAGCCATTAGGAACGGGGACTTGATAAAATCGTCGGTGAGCAATTGTCGGGTTTGTGGCGGCGCGGCGCCCTCTGTCGCGGGCTGCGGGGGCCTAATCGCACCGACACGATTCTGATTACGTGTGATTGTTGTATCAATCATTTTCCCTATCAAATTATTCAGTGGCTGGTAATTGTATCGGCGTCGTCTCGTAATGGTCGCGGAGACGGGACCAGCGGAAACATTCGGCTGCACTTAGTCTCGGTTTGTTACCCGAAGGATTGTAATTCATATGCTATTACTAACGAAAATTAGAGAGAAAATTGTCGTAGACAGTCGTTTGTAGTTGATTGCCGTGCCTATCGTCAGATCTACGGTATACTATTGAAAAGCCTTGTTATAAGTGTTATAATTGATTTGAATTTGAGTGGATTTCTTTTGTCGTTATCGACAGTCATCATTAGTTATTAGTTAGTTCCGGGTTGTTCAAACCTATCTGATAAATGAACACTAAAGAAAGTTGGAACATTTACCTACCTTACCATGTTAAAGCCGCATTAATTACCACGAAAGCCACAAATTGCCTTGTTATGTCTTATAAATGTGCTACTTAATACCTATGAAGTGCCGAATATAAATCATTGAACAGCATATTTCCCTTATCGCTGGCGTGCGTGTAGCTAACCAGCCGATTAGCTATGCAAATCCGAAGAATTTACTACGAGTGCTAAACGGTGCTGTACTGACGGAGCTTTGCATAACACTACTAAACGTTACCTTAACGATCCATGGTTTACAAGTTTATTTTTGTAAGCTTTAGAATTTTTATGACTTTCATAAAGGCGAGCAGCCAGACCGATGGGATAGGTACCTACCTACCTACTTATGTTGTTAGATATTGTTAGGTCATATCGGCATCAGAAGTTACAGTTGTTTTTTGTGTAAATGTGACAGTTTACATTGCATTGTCTATGTAGTAAGGTTCTTTGATTTTTCGCCAAAAACTTCTCTAATTTCTGAGAGAGTTCTTTTATAGGAATATTGCTGAACTTTTATAATCTTAAATGCCTATAATTGTTCAAACCTATAATTCTGTGACTAAACCGCAGCAACAAACTGATCGCATAGCTGAATATTTTTGGCAAAGCATACCTTTTTGAACTCATAAGAAGACCTCAGCAAAACAAAATTAAGTCCACTTTATCTATTTCAATAGATGATTATTTGTCACATCACCCAGAAACATTGGTAAACTGTCACAAAAATATCTTCACGACATTCATTGCTTTTAGTAATAAAACCTACCTACTTACAGAAAATAGAGCACGAAACAACTCAAAATCGTACTTAATACCACGTTTAAAAGTCCCCAATTAAAGAAAATCAGCTCATTTCTATAACATTACCAACTCATTAAATCACTCCCCACAAAGTAAAAACGCCTAGTAATTCGTAGATAACTATCCTTAATTAGTTAGCTGCTAGTGCGAGTGACGGTTACATGGGCCTCAAATTAGCGGCAGTAAGAATCGGTAGAGATATAATTAAACAGTTGTCTAATTTAATTGGCAATAGGTGAGTTCCCACAAGTCAGAAAGTCACCCTCGCTCGTTACGTTCGTTCCGAATTTTCCCAACAATTAACATGTGAGGTAGTATATGTAGTAATTACAGGTGTGTGCGGTAAACGGCGGCTCAATCACGCTACACTGTAGCGCCCTGTGCCTGTAGCGGCTACAGGCACAGGGCCGCCCGCCGCTACCGCTCGTGTGTTGCACAAATTGATTTATAGTAGGAATGACGCACTATTAGAACGCTTAAGCCTTTGCCAAACAGACTGGCGTGGCGAATGCGAAGCGTGACGTTCTTATTTGTAATGTATGGAATTGTTTGAATCCAGTCACATAGGACAGCGAAAGCGAAAGCGATCCGATAGCGTCACAGAACTATCGGACTGACGTCTCGCTTCGGTTCGGTATTGCTTCGGAAACGCTTCACTTTCGCCAGTCTGTTTGACAAAGGCATTCAAGTAATTATGAGCAATACATTCCAATACAATCAAACATTCCATTTTCGAGGATTGGTACATGGCTTGAGTTCCATTTATTTTACTTAGGTAATCTGTCTAGGTATCGAAAACCAAATACATATTCACAACACAAGCTTTTAAATAAATTGCATCAATTGTATACTTGTTTAGGATAAAATTCACATTAAATTCTCATTTGCCTGTAGTAGGGGATACACACTAACAGTGGGCTGACATGTAATTACAATTATTATTTCACTGTTACGATAATTATGCCCTGCCATAGTAATTGAAAAAGTTTGCCATCGATAGAGTCCCGAACAGCCTGAAATTACTTTCTTTATTGTTATTTCTTCTCTCTCGATTCCTATCAGCTTTATTTAGCGGTTATTACTATTTGAACTTTTAATAATACGACCGCGACGTGATCAAGGATTTCATGTGGAATTCGACATAATAACTCGAAGCGAGTGTAATTTATAAACTTACAAAGTGATTACATTGTATTTGATGGTTTTGCTTCGTACGAATTAACTCCTACACAGTAACGTTAGGAGTTACTGTATAAAATGATAGTTGTAATACCGTATACAGCGAACTTTAGTATGTGGGTGTCTAATAGAGTCAAAATATAACTACCGACATGGTTTTACACACAACCTCATTTAATAGTGAAGTGGAGTCAAGTACTCGTCATTAAACAAAAGTTCGACGGTTACCGAAACAGGCAACGCCACTCGAATGCTCGAGGAGCGATTTAACTTTTTGTAAAGTGCAACACTTTCCCAGCCCCCGCGTATGGCCCTTCAAAACGCTACTGCGTTTAGACAAATGAACAGCGTTGCACCCTTCGCGGCACACGACATGCGACATCGTGCACGTTTCAATGGATGTGCCTGGTGTACTTTTGTGCCTGAGTTGAGCGTACTTCGAACAAAATTACGGAAATAATAACATAGGACGGTATCTAGTTAATCGATTCCTTTAGAACAATTCCTTTAGAGGACTAACTCCTTCAAGTGTTAATTTTTTTTTTCACATCGATCATTTCTCATTCCTTATGATCAAATAGTTCTACATAATTCATTTAAAACAGATCTAAACCTTACAATATTCATGTTTGATTTAATTCTATCATCGAAATTCAACGTTAATTCTGCAACTCAACATGATCATCTAATCCGTAATGGACGTTCATGGAAGGAATATCTACTAGGTACCAAATACGTTAACCATAATGTCACTATTGGAAAATGAATTCTTAATTGCAGTATCTATACAAACTTTAAGTTTGAAAGAAATAGATTGAAATTAGTTAACTTCTTGCGAAATTCTATGATAATTCTTCCAATGTCTATTTCTATAGGATGTTTATTCCCAATAAAGGTCTTAAAAATAGCACTTCTAGTGAACAATAATTAGTTGTAACACACATCCGCCACAAAATGGCGGAACTCGTAGAACACAATAAATCAATTGGAGTGGGTGGTTGACTTTTCACTCAAATGTGTGGTTAATTGTAACCGAAAATGACTGTTGATCGAGCCACACTTAATTTGAGTGGTGCTTTAGAACGCAGGGGCTGCGCAGTGGGGTGACTTCCAAAGTAATGGCCCCGTTGGTTTTGTGATTATTTCGATACTAATTTCCTAAACCTGCCGGAAATAGTACAGCAATTATACTTATTATTGTTTGTATATCGTGTGTCATGCAGTTATATCGGACACAGATTTTAATATCACGCAAAGTAGGTTTTCAAGTGTTTTTGTTTTGGGAAAAGTTTGCAAAATATTTTTATAATGCTTAAGTACCGACCGATAATTAAGATAGATTCATCTTATTTATAACAGGTATCAAAGTAGGTATTTTAATAGTTGGGAAAAATAAATTAGATACACTCATTAATTTTGTTTTTAATTTATAATAAGTTTTTGGAACTACACATCAGTTCTAACATTTATTTAATCATCCAAACTTAATTAACCTACAGGATATGGTATAAAAAACTATTATCTACTTACTAAATAATTATGTCATTAGTTTTAAAATACTAGTGAGGTTACCTACAGTTCCTCTGGCCAGTATATATCGATCATCTTCTTGAGTCTGTCATCAATATCTTTGCCTTCCGGAGGCTGCTTGCCCAGGATGAAGACGAACTTCTCATGACAGTCCATCATGCCGAGGTACTGTCCTTCGATGACCTTCAACCTCATCGGGTATCGGTGGAACGAAGCCAGGTCAAGTTTAGCTGCGACATATTGTTTTTTAATTAGTATTTTTATACTTACTTGCCCTTCCCATGCGCTACACAATACAATAAGGACAGGTGTATTTATCATAATGACTGCACTATCACCTGCTCGAATCAACGAAGTTGTATTGTTGTAAAGAAATTCAAGCCTACAACTGATTATAATATAGGTACTGCTACTACCTAGTCGAATTATAAGTGCCTGGGTGTCACCACTGCGAGGATCGCCCGGAGGACACGTTGGAGAATACGGTGCAGGTCTGCCCCGCTTGGGCAGAGCACCACCGGTGGCGACCTCTTGCGCCCAGCACTGATCGAGGCCGTGCTGCAGGGCGAGAGGGAATGGGAAGCGGTCGCCTCCTTCTGCGAAGCAGTCATGCTAGCGAAGGAGGCGAAGGGACGCGTGAGGATATGAACAGCGTCCACATCACTGTAGCTAGCTGCAGTTTTAGACGCCCACGGCGACGGACGTCGCAGGATGATCTCTGGCGACCTTAGGCTCGGGCATGCGGCCAGCGAGTAATGGGCGACTCGCTGTCATGGACTATGCCCGGGTCGACGGCGCGTTGTGTTCCACACGCCCGTCAAAGAGTGTCAGCACAATGACAGGGCCCCCCTTAGTGGGCCAAAGCTTGCCGGAGTCGCGGGACTAACGAATTACCGTGACCCCGGAACGTAAAGGGCTATTGAAGTACACCGTGGATTTTAGGCAGTACAAGTCTGACAGTCCCTCGCGTCCTGCCCTGGGTGGGAGGACTCATTTGGTGATATTACAGTGCTAAAAAAAAATCGAATTATAAGTATCCTGAGACTTACAAACGCAAGGTTCCATATCTAAAACGTCTTTTTGTCAGGTTAAAATGTTGGCGTCAGTTAGGGCGAATTGTTTGATCTTATAACATTTTTAGAAAATGGTTAAAACTTTAAATAATAATTGGCCTTAACTTAATAATAACTGACCCTGAGTCGCAAAAAAATTGCTAAAATTGATCAATGACTATAAGAAAATATTTGAGTATCACTTCTCTTTGGTTTTGTAAGCGTCACCTGCTGAATTTATTTATGATGAAAGTTTAATATACATGATAATATGTAGAATATTGTCACACCAATTCGTACCTGTAGATGGAGGCTTCTGCAAAGTCCTGTAGGATCCGTCTCCTTCTAGTTTCTCTAGGTAGTATTCACTTGTCTTGTTGGTTTTTATACTCGCGCACGGAATCTGCATTTTCAGAACCAGTTTCTCCCATTTTAAGTTCTCCACAAATTTTTCGATCAACGCCTTCAGTTCCTTTCGTTCCTGTTAATTCAAATAAGGAAAGTCTGTATATGTATGTAGATATTAGTACTACATTACGCACTACTGGGGTGGTGATAATTGGCATCGGAACTAACTTAAAGTTCATATAGAGAACATTCGAGATTTAGCGATCATACTTAACATTAATATGTTAAAAATATTCACTGATGGATTTGTATTTAGGCATCATCCCAAATATAAATCCATCCGTGAATATCTATCTATATATATAAAAATGTTATGTTGGTTTGTGTATGCTTTAAAAACTCAAAAAGTACTGCACTGATTGAGCTGAAACTTTAGCATGATATGTAATCCGCATCAAGGATTGTTTTTATCTATTTTTTGCATCAGTCACATGTCCACAACCGCGAAAAAACGGTTTTTTTAACGATCAGCTCTGTACCAGTGACCGCGCCATCTACCGGAAGCGAGGATAACACTCGCTGACAACCGCAGTCGTAATGACGCAGTCACATGAAAAGAAATTTTAGCATGATATATAATCGGCATCAAGGATTGTTTTTATCTTTTTTTTTTTTTGTTGAAAAATCAGTTTTTTGTGCCACAGCGAAGCGGGGCAGGGTACAGCTAGTTTCTTATAAGAAAAAGATAAATAATCCAGTAGGCGAGGTAGTAAGGTATACCAAGATAGTATTTTCGTCTTCTTTGGTTTTGTCAGTAGCAAGAAACTAAACGTCTATTGTAGAAGTAACCCGTCGGGAATGAGTGAGTGGGTGAACTACGCAGTTATTAGATAAACGATACTACGCAACAAATGATCACTCAAAGTTCGAACCAATTCCTTGCCGTAGGTTGAAACCATCTACTGTCAAATTGAAAGAAAAACTTCTTCAGAAATGCTTGTTGATCATCTGACCATATATATATATAGCTATTATCACTGTCATAATATGGTTGAAGCTAGCTATCTCCGCACTAGCTCTTCCTATCATCCTAACTCGGACGTTTTGGAGACGTCGACGCCTGGAGTGGTAGCCCCTTCTCTCCAACACCTTACCACTTTGGTATCTATTGACGGTTGCTTGTGTACGAACCTCTATGGATTTATATTGTGATAGTCAAATGGATGTCTAAGTCGTAGTATCGGAGACTTGCGTCGCGTTGTGTAGCTACTAGGTACCTACTTAGGGTTCCTCAAGTACCTACTTTTTCCAAGCAATGTTTATATGCACCGTTCATACCTGATCATTGACAGCGCTGAACTGAATGCAGTGTGAATCTCCTGAACCCTTGGTCTTCGCTGCCCTGTAGTGCAGTAGGTGCCAGGAACCGATAGCTTGACTGTCGTTGAATGAGAGGCCCTGGGTGAAGTCTTGGCATGTCGGTTGCTTCTCTGGCTTGTCGTATCTCTCGCTTTTGTCGTGCGAGTGGTGTGCGACTGCGTCTACTGCCACGTTCAGCAATAAGGCTGGAATTATAATACAAGTATTGAAGTATTTTTACTTAAATTCAAGGATGTAGCTATGAGTAACTAATCTGGATGACACTTTGAGTATTTTGGCTTAAGGGGCCTTTTACAGTCCACTAGCGCCGCCAATCGAAAAAATGTCATAACTCGTAAATAGAATAAAAAATACAAAATGTGGTCTATTATTACTGTAGAAAAGGCAATTTTTTTTTTTTTTTGCGTGGTAAAATCATCAAATGAGTCCTCCCACCCAGGGCAGGGCGGGAGGGACTGTCAGACTTGTACTGACTAAAATCCACGGTGTCCTTCACTAGCCCTTTACGTACCGGGGTCACGGTAATCCCTTGATCCCGCGACTCCGGCAGGCTTTGGCCCTCTACAGGCCCCGTCAATATGCTGACACTCTTTGAGGCGCGCGTGGAACACAACGCGCCGTCGACCCGGGCATGGTCCATGGTCGGACAGCAAGTCGCCCATTACTCGCTGCCCGCATGCCCGCGCCTACGGTGGCCGGAGATCGTCCTGCGACGTCCGACGCCGTGGGCGTCTACCACTGCGGCTGGGGTGGAGGGAGGACGCTGTCCTCTCCCTCAGGCGGCCCGCCTCCTCCTTCACGAGCATGACTGCTTCGCAGAAGGAGGCGTCCGCCTCCCACTCCGTCTCGCCCCGCAGCATGGCCTCGACCAATGCCGGGCGCGAGAGGTCTCCGCCTATCGCCGTCGTGAGGACACGGCGGTGCTCTGCCCAAGCGGGGCAGTCCTGCACCGTATGCTCCACCGTGTCCTCCGGACGATCCTCGCAGTGGTGACACCCAGGCGTTTCTTCCCTCCCTATCAGACACAGGAACCTCCCGAAACTTCCGTGTCCGGTGAGGACCTGCGTCATGCGGTAGGTAAGGACGCCGTGACGCCTATCCAGCCACTCCTCAAAGAGGGGTCTTACCGCCGCGATTGCGGCGTGCCCGGACCTCGGTTGCGACAGTCGCTCCCTCCATACTGCCCTGAGATCACGCCGGAGCTCTTCCCGCCGCGCCTCGACTTGTCGAGGCAGCGGGGATTCGCCCCGACGCTGCGCCTCCACGCGCCATTCATAGACGCGCTGGAGGGCAGTCGCCTCCAGATCCCAGGGCAGCAATCCTGCTAGGAGGTTGGCTGATTCGCCGGCGATCGTGCGGTATCCCCGGATCATCCGGATAGCCATGACCCTCTGTGATGCGACCAGCTTGAGTGGTCGCGTCCGGATGCTTAGGGCCCACACGGGGGCCCCGTAGAGGGCCATGGACCGCACGACACCGGCGTACAGCCTCCGGCAGGAGGCATTTGGCCCGCCGAGATTGGGCAGGAGCCGCTTGAGAGCGGCTGCTGCCCGGTTCAGCCTTGGGGCCAAATGCAGGAAATGCTCCCTGAAGTTCCACCGGCTGTCGAGGACGAGTCCCAACTGCCGGATCCTATTAGCGACTGTCGCTACCGCCTGCGTCGCCACGTCGGCCGCCGCCTGGTGCGACTCTCCCTTCGCCAGGACGAGCGTGTCGTCGGCGTAACAAATTACGCCGACGCCGTCCGGGAGGTCGCCGCGCAGCACCCAGTCGTAACCGATGTTCCACAGGAGTGGCCCCAAGACCGATCCCTGTGGAACACCGCACGACATCTCTCGCCGGTTCCACTCTCCCCGGTGACCGGGGTAGATGACGGCTCTGTCCGTCAGGTAGTCCTCGACTATACGACGGAGGTAGGTCGGCACCCGGTGATACCGGAGTGCCTCCCTGATGCAACTCCAGGGCAGGGTGTTAAAGGCATTGGAGATGTCTAAAGACACCCCCAAGACGACCCTGCCCCGGGAAACCGCATCCCCCGTCGTGAGGGCTCTCACACGCGTGACGGCATCCACCGTCGAGCGCCCCCTGCGGAAGCCAAACTGGCTCTCCGCAAGGTCCGGGCCCACCCGATTCAGGTGCCCGACGAGGCGGTTTGCAATGACTCTTTCAAAGAGCTTGCCCACCTCGTCGAGCAACACGATGGGCCGGAATGCGGACGGAGAGTCCGCAGGGCGCCCGGGCTTCTGGATCAGGACCAGTTTCCCCGTCTTCCAACGAAGTGGGAACTGGCCCCTCTCCAGGCACGCGCTAAAAAGCCCACCCAGTCGAGGCCCGAGAGTCCCCGAGGCCAGGACCCAGGCTTTTCCTGGCAAGCCGTCGGGTCCTGGGGCGGTATTTTTGGCTTTGAGCCGTTGTACCGCCACTCTCAGGTCTACCTCGGTCACCTCCGGAGCGTCGTAGACGTCGTCGTCGCTGTTAGAAAAGGCAATAACGTAATTTTATAACACATTGTCAACACTTGAAATATAGCTGTTTAGCTAAATCGTGCATTTGTAACAAAAACGGCCGGTTATGTTTTGAATGCACGATTTAGCATTTATTTAAGAATTTATTATTAGTTTGAGATCCACCACTTCTTCGGAAATCCCGCTGCAATTGAAATAAGCGTATTCTTTCAAGTTTTTGATAGCATAGAGATAATTTTAAATGATAATGATGGATAGCTATCTATACAACTTTCGGACGGTAAAAAATATAATGATTCGAGTACCTATTGTACAAATGAACAATAGTTTATGCTTTGATTGTAAGCAATTGATACAACACTAAAAAGAAATAATAGGTCTAGGAATAGCTGCAGCTAGTCTGTATAGCTCACACACAGTCTCTAACAGCTACACTTCCTTGATCTTCAACTAGTTTATTCTTAAACTATAGGAATATTCCATGCAGAAATCAGGACAGTACGAAAAAGAGTGTTGTAGGTACAAATACCTGTGACAATGAGCGTGATCGTCGACGACATGTCGGGAGCTGGAGTGCGCGCGCGCAGCTGCGGTAATGAACTGAATGACTTGATTGCGACTAACGATGCCAGGATTAACTCATGTTGTGAACCTCCGAATATAGGACATGCCAGTAGTTTTTTGTTATTTAGGATTTTTTATAAAATAATGTCTGAATCAGTGCAGGACAAAGAGTAAGAACTGACAATGATTACCACGCTTGTTCGATGTCTCATATTTGAGAATAAAGTTTAAAAACATGCGCCAACAGTCTTATTCTAAAATAAAACTAAAACAGTCTCTTGCTTACTTATAAACGCTATCTTACGTTTCTCACTTGTTTATATTTATTTAGAATTAATCAATGTGCGACACATTTAGAAATGTGTTTTCAAGTCAATCTAAAGATTAACCTACTATCTAAGTACGATAGCCCCGTAGCTTTGGCCGACGTTTGGTGTTCCTTTATTCTTTACTAGCACTTTGCCCGCGACTTTGTCCGCGTGGGTTACGTACTTTCCTAATTCCCCCTTTTCACCCCCTTAAAGGTTAAATTTCCAAAAACCCCTTGTTAGTGCTCCTCACATTATAATAGGAAGCCGTGTGCAAAATTTCACATTCCTAGCCCCAGTAGTTTCGGCTGTACGTTGATATGTCAGTCAGTCAGTTCTCCTTTTATATATATATATATATATATATATATAAGAAGATAGATTTGTAACGAACATAAAATTGGTTAGTTTTACGAATTAAAAATTGGTGACAACATGACTGGACAGTTGTTCCAATAATCCCGATTATGTTGTCCGAACTAATGGGTTCACTCAAAAGTTTCGTCCCGGGCCCGTCTGTTCGTTGACGGACTAAGAGAGCAGATCCCCTGACTCCCAATTGTAATTTATGGGACTCAAGATCAACCAAGTAAGCCAAAACTCGAGTGTCCACTAGTGATGGCTGAATAGTTCCACTGTACGTTTCCTGACTCCATCATCAGACACAGTAGCAACTACCTTCATATTGTATCTAAAAATTTAATTTAAATAATGTAAAAATGAAATACCTGTTTTTCTTAAACAACCACAGTGATTGGAAAAGTTTTCATAAGATTTGAAAAAAAAAATCGAATGAAAAGAAGACTCATCCACAGATCCTTGCGTCGCATGCGTCGATGTACCGATGACCGCGCGGTAAACAGAATAAACAGCGACTTCCCGTCCGCGTCCTCAGAGAACCGAGACAACTCCTCGTAATGTAATAATACTAATCAATTCTCGCGACTTTCAGCACACGTACACGATTGGATAAAATTGGCCTAAGATTTTGAAGATGAATAATAAAGCCCTGGGACTAAAGAACTGTGGAAAATTTTGTGGTATTTTTTTAACCATAAATAGTTTTTTGTTGTTGTTATCACTAAGCTTCATTTATTTGCTACCAAATGAAATCTTATTAGAATAGAATAGATTATTGGACGAAAGCATATAATGTGTGTATGTTCTGTTGAATTTCACTCTCAATGCTGATCCAAGCGTTCAAAATCTAAGATTGCACTTACTGACACCTAAATGAATGACTAAAATCATTCATTTGGGTGTCAGTTAGTTTGTGAACATGGGAATTATTTGTTTGATTACACAGTTACAGAAAAATGTTAGCGTTTTTATACCTGAAAACCCGTTACCAGTAGGTAACCAGCTGACTTAACTTTACTTGCGTTTAGTCTGTTTAAACAACGATTATTGCATTGCGAAATGCTTAAAATATCATAAGTGTTGTATTACCGTTGAACCACAAGGTTTTCGAAACCTCTTGTGTGGTTAAAGACAAAGCCAAGCGCGTGTCCTTTGTTTTGAGTTTATCCATCAACTGCTTGCCAATTTTTACCATTGTCGTCCACAAACCAAATTCATTTTTATGTCAACTGTTTAAAGTACGTTTTCCCATGTCAAATTAAAGGATTTGCATGGGGTTGCGGTTAGGTGCGCACGCGCTTCTTGTATCGAACATTTGATTACCATCCTTTGTTGCCCGGCACGAAGTGTGACATCTGTCGTTTCTTTTGATTTCAAGAAAGTCGTATGAGTTATTGTTTTACGTTTACTTTAACCTAAATTACATAATTCTTGAAGTGAATAATCAATTATTTAGTTTAAACAACAGTTGCTATGTAATCATGGACTTTCACTGTAGAAGATAGCTATCACTGAGACGAGGATAGCAGATAAAATTTGGAAAAATACAGATATTTGTCAAGGTTATAACTGTAAGTAGTTTGAAGAAATTAAAACATATTTAAATTAAGAAACTAGCAATGACACATAATAAGCACAATGGCTTTGTCTAATATATTCATTCAAGGCGTTTGCCAGACGTATCGTGGGCTTTGGATTCATGTAGCAGTCAAATAACGTCACGTACTTAGATATAGTGCAGGCGTAGCGTAGACACGCGTACGTTTGGCATTGCGTAGCCGTAGTACCCGGCAGTACGTAACCGGTGTAGTAGCGTAAGATGTAGGTAACCGCGTAGCCGCTACGGTAACGTAGCGCAGATGCAGTATTGGCAACCTCTAGGTTTGCGTAGCCGCTACGGTAACGTAGTGCAGATGCAGTAATAGGTAACTTCTAGGTCTGCCTAGCCGCTACGGTAACGTAGCTTAGATGCAGCATAGTATCGCATAATTATTGTAGACTCTGCGTAGCTTCATGTCCGTTATCTGCTTTAATGCGCATTTTATCGGGTTTGACCCTTTCAAATAGTGACATAAACGTAAATACAGAATATAGGATTTTTTTTTGTTTTTATCCAGGTTGTACTTAATAATACAGCTACAAACCGTCAGTTATTTTTAACTACCATATAATACGCTCGCCTATTAAAATCTAACAACATTTTGCTCAGGAATCAAATCCAAGACCCCTTGCTCAGCACTGCCACTTGTGATCACTAGACCAATGAGACAGTGTGGCATTAAGGAATGAGCGTAAAAGGATTTATTTTAGGCAATGTTTGAAACTAAGTATTTTTCTTAGTCGAAGCAGCAACTTCAAGTTAGAAAGACGTAATTATTGTTTTATTCACAGTAGCAAGTTGCGTTCTCCGTGTCAACTATAACTCTGGGAAATAGAGCCTGGCAGAAATTAGTAACACTCAACAAGGCACGCATAACCAATTACATGAGCGTTTCGTTACTCCATTGCCAATTTATATTGGACAATAAATCATTGCTGGACGTCGAGTGCGCTCATTAAATCTATTATTAGGTGCTACACTCATTTACCTACATACACACGCGTGTCTAATATATAAAATGTGGCTAATAACTGTGTCATCAATCAACCAATTTATTGACACACATATACTGGAACTTTCTAAAAATGACTGAATTCAAATTAGATGCTAACATGATGGTTTTGCTTCGAGTTAACTTTGATGATTGTTTTATTAACTTGAGAATATTGAATTAAAGTAGGTACCTAATATGACTAAGTTATGTAATTTTATTACGTTAAAATGATATAACCATTTATCATAGGACTGAGTTCGGTATATTTGAGTACGTAATTTATCAAATGCTTATCAAGAACTTCTATTTAATTAAGAAATAAGACAAAAGGTGGTCGCGGTACTCACCAATTACCGTGACCCCGGTACGTAAAGGGCTAGTGAAGGACACCGTGGATTTTAGTCAGTACAAGTCTGACAGTCCCTCCCTCCTGCCCTGGGTGGGAGGACTAATTTGATGATTTTACCACGAAAAAAAAGCACCTAACTACTATAACGTCAGCAAAAATTCTATCAACTTTATACCTCACCTAGTATCGTTAAATGTGAGAAATTCAAGTGACATAATGCTATAATTCAAATCGTAGATGAATTGGATCCACAGTACTATTGTTATGTTTAGTAACTGGGGAATACACTTCTTCGTTCTTTTTTAGGAGAAACCATAACCGGCTCGCGATTGCCAATTGTTAAGCAGTGGTGGCAGAGTGGTATCGGCACAGACTTACGAGTTGTAGGTCGTTGGTTCGAACCCAACGGCATGTCCTAGAATAAAAAAATATAAAATAATAATCAAAATCAAAAGTCATTTATTCAAATTAGGCTGATTTAACAGCACTTTTTGAAGGTCAAGTTTTACATAAGACAGTCCCCCAAAGCGCCCCCCCATTCGACACTTCCTAGTGTTTTGGCTGGGAAGAAGTGGCGGAACAAACTCTCCAGCAACACATTCTGTCTGTACGGTTAGAGGAACCAAAATTGTATACAATTTAATAGAACATACATTTCATCTACCAACCCGCACTGGGCCCACGTGGTCCGTTATGGACCACTCCTTCCCATAGAGAGGAGGCCTATGTCCCAGTATGGGGAACATTTTTAGACTGAAGATGATTGGTACTTATTGAAAGTTAACATGAGACAGTTAGTGTCATTATTCAATTTTTTTTTTAGAGACGTTGCCCCTCACTAGGAATTTCTCCTGTATCGTGGGTGCGTTTACAAATATAGAAACTCACATACACATATTCAATAGATATAAAGTACTACTAGAAACATACTGACAGCTCTTTAGCACAGTTTAAGTATCTAGAAGTATACGTGTTCACCAGATCGCTTAGTAATACTTTCAGAAACATCAACGACTCAACTTACGCATAAGCAATACCCATAAAAAGCGCCAGGACTCAAAGAAACTTTAGATTTTCTTTTTTTTTAAACGTTGACCCACACTAGGAATTTCTCCTGTGTCGTGGGTGCGTTTACAAACATACAAACTCACATACACAAACGCCAAGACCCGGAGCAACTACTTGTAGATCATATACAAATATTTGCTACGTGCGGGAATCGAACCCGCGACACGCAGCGCAGCAGTCCAATCGCTCAGCCACTGCGCTAACCGATTTAAAAAGGATGGACTGCACTTTTCCTAGCCAACTGACAGATAAAATTGGCCATACCCTAGAAAAAGAGGCACACCAATGATTTGCATTTTATGCAAGTAATAGTTTTTCTTTCTAGAATATAGTCAATTTTAGGCAGCTATTGCTCAGTTCATCCTTTTGAGTCTATGCCTCTACTGCCTATACTGCCGGTACTATAACCAGAATATAAAAATCAGTATTAAATGTCCCAGTACCCACTCGAAGGTACATTCAGTTAGGTGCGTCAGCGCAGCGTTGCCGCTAGTTTATGTGGCTCGGTTATCTTCGGAGATTAGATCGCGCCTCGTCGGGGCATCACGCCCACCGCGGGCCCACCAGGGGTTCAGCATAGTACGACGTATGAATATACTTGTAGAACTGAGGAAAGCTCGCGTGATAGTGTTGTTTTGTAATGGTTTGAGTTTTCAGAATGGATATTGGTTATGACTTGTTTTTTCTTGTGTTTTTATTGCTGGATGAATTGAATATGATGTAGGTTTTTATTGTCACAATTTTAATCTTTACATATAATAAATCTGTAGAAGGGTCAATTCTGTACATTGAAAATATTGAAAAAATAAATAGCGGGGGGTGTTGCTGGATCGATACCAAACCCAAATACCTATGTGATTAA
This sequence comes from Agrotis puta, assembly GCA_943136025.2. NCBI lineage: Eukaryota > Metazoa > Arthropoda > Insecta > Lepidoptera > Noctuidae > Agrotis > Agrotis puta. Next base: position 13,710,919 of record OW964169.2, on the reverse strand, counting down.
AAAAAAATTTGTCTGTCTGTCTGTATATGCAGGCATCACGTGAAAACTAACGGTTCCATTTCGATGAAACTTGGTATAATTATACCTTATTATCCTGGGCATAACATAGGATACTTTTTATCCTGGAAAAATACGTAGAAAAAAAATCTTATTTTTCAGTTTTATTCATAGACGTTGTTCTGTAGAACCGCGAATCTCCTTAATTATTATAGGCTTAGCCGTATTTGGGTCCAATAGATATTTATAAGATGTCATTGTCAGAGTTACTCGAAATGGAGAAATAAACCATTCACGCGAAGACCGACATCCGCGCGTACGGAGTCGCGGGCGGAAGCTAGTTTTACAATATAATGTGATCATCATAATATGAGAGACGAAAATTGTCAAAACGAATGATTGTTATGAGTATGGTTGTGTATGATTATAAGGATTACAACAGAATTAATAATTGCAAAAAAAGACTATGATTGAATGATCAATGAAAGTATATTAAAATAAATTAAAGCTTTAATTAAAAGCACCACAGACATACTTAATTAAACTTTCTGCAACTTGCTATTATAACGTAACTAATCTAATTAAATACCAATTGACTGATACATCTTTCAAATAAAAGTAATGTTAAAGCCATAAAATTAATGAAAAGTAAAATAGTTATCTAGTTTTTGTACAACTTTATAGCGTTTTCTATTTACGTTTTAAATGTCTCTCACGGCCTGTGGGCAACAATAAATTTAGCGCAGATACAATCAAATCGGAGACCTCTCGCGCCCGGCATTGGTCGAGGCCATGCTGCGGGGCGAGACGGAGTGGGAAGCGGTCGCCTCCTTCTGCGAAGCAGTCATGCTCGTGAAGGAGGAGGCGGGCCGCCTGAGGGAGAGGACAGCGTCCTCCCTCCATCCCAGCCGCAGTGGTAGACGCCCACGGCGTCGGACGTCACAGGACGATCTCCGGCCACCGTAGGCGCGGGCATGCGGGCAGCGAGTAATGGGCGACTTGCTGTCCGACCATGGACCATGCCCGGGTCGACGGCGCGTTGTGTTCCACGCGCGCCTCAAGGAGTGTCAGCACATTGACGGGGCCTGTAGAGGGCCAGAGCCTGCCGGGGTCGCGGGACTTACCCATCACCGTAACCCCGGTACGTAAAGGGCTCGTGAAGGACACCGTGGATTTTAGTCAGTACAAGTCTGACAGTCCCTCCCGCCCTGCCCTGGGTGGGAGGACTCATTTGATGATTTTACCACGCAAAAAAAAAAAAAAAAGATACAATCAAATAATTACTTGTTAATACTTCTAATACTGCAAAAGAAGCCATAAGAGCAATTATCTACAAATAGGAAAAGGTTTTCTTTAAAGATTTATATCTATGTGAAGTTAACGAGCAGTAGAATTATGTCTCACATTAAATGTTTTTATTATTATTTATAGATTGGGATAGATTCGCATGAGATAGGCTTCAAACAAAACATGTGCATTTATAACAGGAGTTTATTGGTAGCTGTTATCTTATTTGCACAGTAACTTAATTATTATATATCTTATTTTATCCAGGTTTATGATTATGGTTTGTTTGATGGCTATGGTAGGTAGTTCTTGAAGCTAGCAGTAAACGAGGATAACGTTTCTTACCATTACCTGAAACTGCTGTTTTTATCTCCATTTTGAGCGTAATTTGAAAAATTTTACCGGTAATTATTACCCGTAAATCATACTATTGCAAATTGTCATACCTGTAAACTCGTAATGAGTTGAAGCACCTGGTAGGTGCTTCAACTGCTGGTGCCCTGCTTTCTCTCTCTGTTCGTCCTTTTGGACGATCCTGTGATAAACTCGTTGCCAAAGTCTGGGTCGATTATCTTTAGATTGCCGTCGTCCCGCTGAGAAGAAGACAAAAATGCTGTAATGCATGCTGCGTATTGTATTTCACATTTTCTCTCTCTCTTCCATCTGAAGCTCCTCAAAGACCAAAATAATTAACGTTTGCTTATTTGATTTGGTCAACGTGACAACTAGTACAAAAATATACCTACCTACAGATCACGGGCATGCGGGCAGCGAGTAATGGGCGACTTGCTGTCCGACCATGGACCATGCCCGGGTCGACGGCGCGTTGTGTTCCACGCGCGCCTCAAAGAGTGTCAGCATATTGACGGGGCCTGTAGAGGGCCAAAGCCTGCCGGGGTCGCGGGACCAAGGGATTACCGTGACCCCGGTACGTAAAGGGCTAGTGAAGGACACCGTGGATTTTAGTCAGTACAAGTCTGACAGTCCCTCCCGCCCTGCCCTGGGTGGGAGGACTCATTTGATGATTTTACCACGCAAAAAAAAAAAAAAAAACCTACAGATCACAACATAGGTAGTATTTTCTCTATTTCAGCTGCATGGTATCTAAGCAGGTGATAATCCAATCGTAGGCGGAGGCACCTGCATTAGCGAAATCATTTTTCTTCTGCTTCCATTAAAACTGTTATAATTGACGTTGTCTAAACCGCAGCTCTTTTGTTCAGCATCCGCGGACATCCCGGCGTGGTTTTAATTACTGCCGACCAAATGCGTTAATGTAATCAAAGCTCAATACATCATACTCGCGCTATCGCCCCGCCTTGGTTTGATTAATAATTCTAATGAGCGGCGGTGCCAAACGAGTTAATTAAGCGTCGTTTTTTACTGGCCGGTGCCACCGCGGCTGGTAAACGGCGCATCAATCACCGCTTTGTGTCTGCCGCCGAACTTCTTAATGATTGAAATGATGCCGGCGAGGCTGCGGTGCCCTCTGACCGCTGCTGGAGCTCGCGCCCGAAATGCCTGAGCTGCTCGAAGGAGTGGGTGCTAAGTGTTGTGATTATTATGGTAAAGAGCGGCTTCTACATAGAATTCTGAAATTAATCTAGAACTTTGTTGATTTCGGTAACATGGGATCAAAAAATGACAAAATCGAGCTATACAATATGAAGTGTGCATAGTGATGAGTATTCTATCGAACTCTAATCTGTAATTTGTAATCTAACGATTCACAACATTTGCAATTTCTTTCAAGCATTTGGAATAGGAAATATAAGTAGAGAATTATCTCGACTTGTATTGCCTATAACTGTTTTTGTTTAGCGAGAACGTTCCCAAACAACTTCCATCCCACGTAACAATAAAACGAAGATTTTAAATGAAGTACCGACACAAAAACTGTAGCAATTAGGACAATCAGTTTCTCAATATTAAAATGTAAGAGCTTTAATAAAAAGAAGAGTTGAGACAAAAAATGCGATACCCTAATGTGATGTCTAGAACGGTAGCTACAAGATTTTGGTACATACATTATGTATTATAGCCGCAGGCTTTATCATGCTACTGGTGAACTTATCCAACAACATTTTAAAGTTTTACATAAAATAACATTTAATAGTTATTCAACCAATCAGTGCACCGCCTCTTACATACTATGAACTCATTATTTAAAAATATAAGTTATGTACATTTACACAAAACAAGTCTTTAGAGCTATTAAAACACTTTATTACAGCCAAGTAGAGTTGTGTTTGTAGGCGTAAAACACACTTATTTTTCATTTTTTGCTGTAGACTTCAGGCGTTCTGAATTCCAAAATTTAATTTTCGTCATTTATAAAACGACAAATCAAAATATCATTCAGCCCGGGGATGATCTACGAGACAAATGGCAAACATTAATATGAATCAAAACAGTTTATTCTGTAAAACTAGAGGGACCGGTGTTCATCAAACATTATCAATCATTTTCGCTTCGGCCGCGGGCAGAATAGCTTTAATTTGATAAAACGCAATTAGCTACCAAAAAGAAATCTAATCTCAAGAGGCGGCTCCAAGTTTTTTGGCCGCCATCTTTTTGGGTTCCACATTGACGCTTCGAATAAATAGAATGAATTACAAAGTTAACTATAACGAATGGTTAATAGAAACAAAGCTTTAACTAATTAAGAAGACGATTTTGATAGATTGATACCTAATCGCATAACACATAAATTGTTTTACAACATACTTTTTATTGCGGCCGCACAGACAATGATTGCAGCTGAATATGAGCTATGCTATGAGCTTAACAAAGACCAGTCTAAATGAATAATTTTATTTTGTTATGTTATAAACGCGTGTTTTCTACGATTGAATGGTCCTTCAATTTAGTGGCGAGTCATTCCAGTGGCAGTATCAAGTGGAACGCGCGCCGCGGGGTTTAATGTCTAATTCACCGCGCTACCAACAGGTGGCGGCTGCGCGGCTTTTCAAATCTGACAGACGCCATTGCCTTTACGTCAGAAAGCCGCGAATAAAATTAATGATGTTCGCGCCTTAATGACGTTTCACGACGCCGCTCCATTGTGTCCGTAATACAACAATTATTGAGATCATTTATTAAGTTTATTGATCTTTTAACTTAATCTTTTATTTCGTAATTTAGCTCCGTGCGAGAGCGCGAACTCTGAAAAAAAATCTCATATGCGGAGGTATTTTTTGGACTATTTTTGTCATTATACGGCGTGATGTGAGCGGGGTCTTTGAATATAGAGGCAATTACTGCCCCGCATGTGGTTTGATTATGTACGACGGTTCCATTCCATCTAGCGATCAGGCTATAAAACGCCGGTAAAAACATTACTAAAACCTTAGCGAGCCGTAGTTTTTGAGCTTCCGTTGCTAAATTGATGCTGATGTTAAGAGCTATTGTTATGATTTTGTGAACGTTAGAGAGAAACTGTCTTTTTTGTATGTTCTAAAGTAGATTAAGTTTTCGGATTGCATCGAGTTTTAATAGTCTTCGGTATGAAGATGCGTACGTGTGTGTGCACTTTGTGCAGCTTGTGGGAAGTTGCTGCCAGTGTAGACGTAGTTAATTAGCAGTTAGTTGACAGTTAGGTTCCTTTGACGCTGGGTAATGTCGGAGCTTTGCCATCTTAGTGCCATTAAGTCTGAGCTCGACTGGCATGCTAATACCTCTGCGCTTGTTGCAAATTAACCAGACTTTGGTAGAAGTTAAGGGTTTGAGAAAGACAATATCTAAAAATAGTGATGTAGGGGGGGGGGGGGGTTTAAAATATTCTAGGCTATAATGTTTATACAACTTCGGTAAGCTAATACTGAATAATTTTTCACTGAACTTGAAATGTACCTGAAACTACCCAAAAATGCAGGTATTAGTGTATCAGCATTGCTTTTTAAAATGGCTGAGGAAGTGTGGGGTAACGTTTTACGTTTTATCTAGTTTATTTAGTCCTATTTATTTAATCTGAGTATTTAGTTAAGACATACCTGTGTAATCACAAGGTCTGGTTTGACGCGGATCGGGAAAAGAGTTCATTGAAGGAATTGGGGTAGGCCTTGAGAGACAGAAAAGGCTTAGAAAAAGAAAGATAAGATTAATTAAATATTTTAGAACAAGAGGCATTAAACTTGGGTACATACCACATACATATATATTTATTTCTAATCGGCAATTATCTAATTGATTTGGATAGGTTGACTAACAGAATCTAAATATCATTCTCTCTCTTTCATCACATTATTAATTGTTGAAACACTTACAGAACACAAAAAGGCTGCTTGAATTCATCTACTAAGTAAAATTCTTGTTAATGTTTTGACTAAGTAGGTAAAAATTTTGGTACTTGACTTTATAATTTAGATAACTGATAACACTATGTTTTTACATCCACCCACACCGCAAGAAATAAAAAACATAATAAAACACCTTAAAGGCAAATATAGCTACGGTCTGGATGAACTACCCCCTATTTTAATAAAAGCGTGTGCTGAAGAATTGACATTACCATTTTACCATTTAATCTGTTAATCATTTTCTGAAGGGATATTCCCGAACGCGTTAAAAAAAACAGTTGTAAAACCCATTCACAAAAAAAACTCGTTGTCTGACCCAAATAATTACCGTCCAATTGCACTACTACCGACATCGTCAAAAATTTTTGAGAAGGCAATGTGCAAACGAGTTTACAACTTCTGCGAAAAACATATTTTTGATGATTCACAAAATGGTTTTCGGAAAAAAAGATCCACAACTTTAGCAACATATAAATTTACGCAAATGATACTGGACGTTTTAAATAATAAAAAATACGCGATTGGAATCCTACTTGACATGACAAAAGCTTATGATAAAGTACTATACAATATTCTACTTGACAAATTATACGGAAGCGGCGTTAGAGGAATAACACACAAATGGTTCGCATCCTACCTACAAAATCGAGAACAATTCGTAGAAATAGACTATTGGGATTATGACACTGGGGAACTCAGCCAAATACGTTCAAATGCGCTTTGTATTAAAAAATCTATTCCTCAAGGAAGTGTTGCAGGGTGTTTATTATTCTTGATTTATATCAATGACCTCCCCAAAATTATGACGGAACCGTGCGTACTGTTCGCCGATGACATTTCAATTTTGACTTCATGTGAAAACTCTGAACGCCTCAATGACAATTTAAATAATATTATGTTGACTGTCCACAATTGGATGAAAGACCATAACTTAGAAATAAACTTTTTGAAAACTAAAATTATGCAATTTAGGCCATATCAAAAAAACCCCCTAGATTTGAATTTTACGTTTGAAGGTATCAAAATAGAATCTGTTGATGCTTTTACCCTGTTAGGTCTGGACCTAGATGTTCATATGACATGGAAAGTAAAAATTAAATTAAAATTATCGAGTTTCATATACTATGCATTACGTGAGCTCAAAAAATCAACAGATGTAAAAACTGCCCTATCCACTTACTACGCTTACGCATATGCATGGCTTAAGTATGGAATAATTCTTTGGGGAAATAGTGTCGATACCAACGAGTATCATCATATTCATCTTACAAAAAAAATGTGTTAGGATTTTAGTCCATATTGAAAATGACGAAAGTTGTAGACCACATTTTAAGAAACTAGACATTCTAACTGTGACATCAATTTATATTCTAGAAACATGTAAATTTGTAAGACAGAATCCAAACTTTTTTATTAAAATCTGTGACCAGCCTCGCCGATATGCACCGCGTTCACGATTTGAAAACACGCTAATAGTACCCCAATCAAAGTTAAAACTACACAGTACTAGCCCTCACGTTACATCAATAAAAATATATAATAGAATTCTTAATGAAATAAGAGTTGAAGAAAATGACATAATATTTATAAAACGAGTCAGAAACTTATTAATTAAAAATTGTTATTACTCATTGAATGATTTTTTTAACGATGACTTTATTTATTGAATTTTGTTTTATTTTTAGTTGATTGACATTCTGAATTTGAGTGCTATTTATTTAAATTGTAAGTATTATTTTACTGACAATTATTAATGTATTATCCCATTTTATTATTATGTAAATGACATGCATTTGACCTTATTTTATTATTTGTGACTTTTTAATTTCATTTTTTTTTGCCTGGAACATTATTCTGTTATTTATATTAATTAATTATTATTGATTATTTTAATGCTACTGTTGACATTTTATTGAATTGCTGTGCCCGACAGGGTCCATGTGAACTTACTTTTATTATAAGAACTTTTAAATACACATGTGAATGCAATAAAGAATTGAATTGAATTGAATTGAATAAGAACGTATACCGGAGACGTTCTAAATGTAATTTAGCAAATGTTGTCAATTTCAAAAATTTTGGGAAGTGAAACAAAAATTGTATCACTTAGAAGTAGGTACGTAAGTAATACAAAATTTGATCAAACTGTTACAATCGCTGACTACTTCAGTAATGTCTGAATTCCGACATCCATACGGAGTTTCCTATACATTCTTGATCCCAAAATTCTAGGAAAGATAAACAAATTTCTGTAAGCGAGCATCGAATTAACGCGAAGTGGCGAAGGAAATGGCCTGAACCAATTTCAGCGCTGTTATTACCTTGTAACATGCTGTAAGAGCAGTTCGCGCCATCGAGTTACACGCATTTGTTGGCTGCAAACGTAGGCAAGGGAAACACGTACCGCAAAATGATATCTAATAAGGCAGCGTTAAGATTATCGAAGCGATACGCTTCCCTCAACAAGCTCCTATTTCCCAATAACATTCCGCATCTTACCTACTATAATTTCAAAGAGCCTTCATGTACGTACCTACGTAGATAATCCGCAATTCCTTGTCTTCGGTCCACGATCGTCGGAAACCAGCGCAATTAGATGCAATCGTGTCGGAATTATTGTAATAACCAAAAAGAATCGATGGTCTAACGATGGGCGATCGCTGCGCGGCTATTGGCGCGGCACTCACCAATGCGCGCGCGCACGACTCGCGTTGTTAGCCGATCTACACGAGATAAGCTAATTATACAACAGCGGACGTTGATTGTTATTCTACTTTCCTCCTTTATTTTTCAGATGTTAAGCTTTCGAAGTATATCTTAATCGTTGTACGCATATATAAAGCTCAAAGTGGTTATTAAAATATCGATCGGAAAGAGAAACACGTTATTATTGTACGAATCGTCTAATCATTAACGATTGAATGGACCACCGACGATAGCCATTACGGATATTAAAACGGGGCCTTCATGTACAAATGTCTGCCTACGTACAAACAATATACTTGAGCCAACATTGAAATAAATTGATATTTAGGAATATGTTTTTATAACATTTACCTTTGTAAACGACGCACTTATTTGCTAACTTTAGGGATATTTTATTCAAAATATTTTAATGGTCTACCATTGTTTTCGGTATCTACACTGCGCTATCCATAAGTACCTATTCAATAAGTTTCCTCTTCATGAGTTACGGAGTTATTATTGGTTACACCAAATGTGTCGTTATTACCTATTTAATATTTCAGGAAAAATGCTGTGTATAAGGAAAACTGTGAGGAATGCCACCAAAGTGGATAGGAACGGGAAAGTTATTATCACCGGAATTATTAATACTAAGTTCAGCGGGTCTAAAATCGTCACTTTACTGTCACTTTAGGTTGTTAATAAACTTGAGATAAAATTCTCAAAAAAGAATATCTAATTCTTTTGCTCAAACTACAGAATAGATACCGACTCGCTCTTGGCCGGTTATTTTTCCTTTTAGGAAATTTTTTGTAAGTAGGTATGGGTGGTCGCGGGACTGTACGAATTACCGTGACCCCGGAACGTAAAGGTCTATTGAAGGACACCGTGGATTTTAGTCAGTACGAGTCTGACAGTCCCTCCCGCCCTGCCCTGGGTGGGAGGACTCATTTGATGATTTCGACCACGCTTAAAAAAAAAGTAGGCATGGGTCTTTTCATTTCTCTAGATTCCTCTTACTGATACCTCAGATAGCAGTACCGAACGAAAATAATGATCAATATAATTTTGGCAGATTTGACAGAGCATGTTTAACCTATGTTGTTTCCAGTGGTAGGACAATCTTTCCCCCCTCTCTAAGAGAGAGAATGGGCCATAATCTATCAGACTATGGTCTAGTCTTCGGGGTAAAAGATATTTTTTTTTGTTTTGGTATTTTGCAGCTTTATTATTATTAGTCATTTTTTTTTTGACACGATGAGTGAATCGAAGTAAAGTGAAATGAGTTAAAATATAATAGTCCTCCAGCAATCTCAACAGAGATTAGACCTCTGCGCGGGAGATGTTATAGTGTTCAAGTGTGTGCGCAGGCACAGGTGCACTCTCTGTTCCTTTACTCTCATAGTTCGATGGGACCAACGGCTTAAGGTGCAAGGGGGTATTATACCGACAACTTCCAAACACCGGGCTGTTACTGAGAAATTCTAATAGAGAAACCCAATAGTACTTTTTACCTGATTCGGGAATCAAACCCAGGACCCCACGCTTGAGACCAACGGGGCAGTTAACTGTTGCAAAGTTGAAACATATCTATGTAATGTATGTCTTAACATTACTGAGCGTAGTCAGTTTACAATTTTGTGATATTAAAGCGACATTTACACGTATTAATTCGTCGCACTAGTAAAAGTTATAATATGTCTGTCTTCAGTCTAGGGCTGCTCACAATATTATGATGTATGAAAATATAGAATTTAGTTCAATTGATCCCGAAAGTGTTTATCAGAAGAAAATAAAAATTGAAAGAGTCTTCAAGAGTCCTGAAAGAACTGGGAAAGAGTTCTTTGTGTAAAGCCATGACTGGAAAATACAGAAATATCTGTACCTAAATCATCAAACTTGAAAATCATTGTTCAGAAGTACCTCCTGCCAGTGCTGAAGGGTGCTGAACCCATAGTACATCCATATTAGTATATTTTGTATGCTGCTGAATATCTGTATTTTACATGGAGCGACTGCTTATCTGACCTCCATACCCTTGGTAAGACTGTTTGTCAGACTTTCGAACTTCTGACTGTGATTTACGACTGTCAGAGGTCTACAAATGACAGCTGGGACCAACGGCTTTACTAACTTGCTTTTCGAGCCATGGAGGAAACTCGCTATGATAAATAGTTACCCATCTATAGACCAACCTCGGGAAGTGCGGCTTAACCTTAAAGATCGATCTGTGAGGTGTTTAGAGACGATCTTATTTTTACCCGACTACGGCAAAGCCAAAAGGAGGGTTATGATTTTGACCGGTATGTATGTTTGTTTGTATGTATGTATGTATGTATGTATGTATGTATGTATGTATGTATGTATGTTTGTTTGTTCCCTCATAACTTCTAAACTACTTATCATTATATGACAAATGAGGTCTCGTTAGAAGCGTCTCAGTTGTCCGCTGGTTATAGGGTAGGTGACGTGTCACCAAATCCAATATGGCGCCCTCTAGGGGATGAGAAGTCGTTAACGAAAAAAAAAATTTTTTCGTACAATATCGACATGGGTATCAAATTAAAGGGCTTGATGAGCACATTTGAAATATATATACATTATATAGCTTTTACTAGCAAATTTTCTGTTTTTAACAGTGTCAACATGGGAATCAAATGATAAATCTTAAATTCACAACTCAGAAACTATACATATAACATAAATTACTATGAATAATATAACCCCAAAATAGTGTAAATAAAAAATAAGTTAAAAATAACTAAAACCCGACTACGAAAAAATCGCGCACTGAAAAGTATAAAACAAGAACAAGCCGTGGTCGTATGCCACCTAGCCAATAAAGATTGTGTGAAACAACCGCAGGTGGCATACGACCACGGCTTGTTCTTGTTTTATACTTTTCAGTGCGCGATTTTTTCGTAGTCGGGTTTTAGTTATTTTTAACTTATTTTTTATTAAATAAACAACAAATAAGAATAGTTAAACCTGACAGTGCGCATTTATTCAAAATATTGCTTATAGATCTGGTTCGTGGCTGACAACCATATCTGAGCCTAGCATTATCCCGGGACGTAGGCACAGCGGTCACGTCCTGACGATTGGGCCGGCTCTCTTCATTACGACGACGCGACGTGCGCGCGTTCTCCGCGCATGCGTCGTGGGTGCGCATTAAATGCGCCATGTGTACGCGCACCCATTATGTGAATATCGTACATAATCGCTATGTGCTCGTGTCAATTGTTTTGCTTAAAGCAAAGGCTGAAATTTTAAAGATGTATGTTGAAAAGGTTGCAATTCTGAAAGTTTGTTTTTTGTCACCCAAGTGTCTACTTTGTTCACCTTTGTGATGAAACCAAAGTTGAATAAACCGACTCAATGGGTACTTAAAAACGTCGAAAATAGTTTGGGTTGGTCGTTTCCATTGAGAATAATGGGCAAGAGAACATTGTTACTGTTTTTAAAATATGAATAATTTAATATTGTTTTTTTAATTATTATTTTTTTAGAATTATTGAAACAAAGCATTGTAACAATAACATTGCAAAAACACATACACATATCTCACTTTTCTGGATCAGATATTAGATACAGTGAAACCTGGTTAAGTGAGACATCAAGGGACCTGCAATGTCGTTTCACTTATAGAGGTATTCCACTTACCCAGTGTCTCAGATATACAGTGCCAAAGTGTTGGGACCTCAGCATGAGTTCCAGTTATGGAGGTTTATCACTTATCCAGGTCCCACCTAACCAAGTTTCATTGTATTTGACCAGTGACTTTCTATACCTGAAACAGTGTTGGAATTACCAATTTTTTTTTATCGAGGTAAAATCATCAAGGAGTCCTCCCACCCAGGGCAGGGCGGGAGGGACTGTCAGATTTGTACTGGCTAAAATCCACGGTGTCCTTCAATAGCCCTTTACGTACCGGGGTCACGGTAATCCGTTAGTCCCGCGACCGTTGGAATTACCATAGCCCTTTTGTTTCGTAGTCATTTGGCTAAGCTAAGCTGCTACGAAAATATAATAATTTAACATTAAATACTGAATAAAGTAAATGTCCGAAAACGTTATTATTTCTCATGAATTTAGGACAAAATGAGAACTACGAGTATTACGATTACGAGAAAAAAAATCTGTTGTTTAAAATGAATACGTACAAACAATATTTAAAAACATTTATCCATACGTAATAGTAGTCAAAAGAAATTCTCTATTGATTTTAGCTACGTCAATGCCCCCTGTAGCACCTGGCCTAATTCAACGTTATCGGGACACAATTAAAGCTAACTGCCACCAAATGGTGGAACATTGCCAGTGTTTTAACAAGAGTGACTTCACTCGACCGCATGTCATTTTATTACTCCCCCATAATAAATAATTGTCTGCGGTTAAACCCACCCTTAAATACTTAAGCGAATCGTGCGCACTTCGGCACTACGCATCGCAAATAATTCCACAAACAAGCCGTAATCATACCTATACATAATTTGTATAATTATTTGTCATTTGTAAGTAAATTGCTTTGAATTTTATTTAATGTCATCTTCCGTAGCTTCGGGACCTTAATGTTACGAGTCACGCCCGTTTTCATTGTACGCAACATGTGTTAAAATAAAACTTTTTTGCTTAACTGTCTTATTTGAACTCGTTTTACAAGTAATTGTACTGCGGACAATGACTCAAGTGTTACTTGAAATTAAATAAATCAGTTACAACTTCTCTTTATTGCATAAAATATTCGAGCAGCGTCATTACAAGTTCTAAATAATAATTTAGTCAATTATTATGAAGGCTTGAAAGTGTGGATATAAAAAGTGTGGCGACCACGACATAGTGCGGGCGTGGGCAGCGACATGTTCAACATATTTGTTCCGATGATGACCGCCGCGATTTTATTATAATTCATTTACCGTGTTTTAAATAAATACAGTATTAGGCGATTGCATTCCCCACTCAATTGTTAAGATATCAGGCCACATGAGCAGATCGACATTTCAATTCATAAAGATAGTGAAGATTGACGCTTCGGTATCTAAATATAAAATATTTCTTATCTCAACTATCAGACACCTGGAGCTTGTGATGGTTGTACTTGTAATAAATGGGATGAAAAAATAATACTGTGTTTAGAAGCTATAAAAAAATCTATTCAATAACACTTTGATATCAATTATGACACCGAACAGTCCCTACAATTCATTACAATTACTGTTAACATCTAATCATGTAAAAATGGTTCCAAACTATCTCATATATGACCAGTAAATTAAATCGAAATGGACTTGAGACACAAAAATTGGTAAAAAAACATTGTTGTCTTCGGCTTGCTCACCCACAGGAAATAATTGGCGTATGAAAAAATACAGGAAGTCATTAGTGGCAAAGCGAGCGAGCGGCATCTATTTCACGAGAGTGGCTGTTCCAATACCGTGACCGCGTGTCACACCGGATCTCAAGGTGTGAATAGGGTTTGTAATATCTTTTCTCACAAACTGTGGATTTTATTGCCATTGATTTGATCTGTATCTGTTGTCTTTATCTTGTCTATTCGTATGTTACAATATTTATTTGATTCGTCATACAAACATGTTCGTCATGTTTGTATGACGAATAAATATTGGCAAAAACTTACGAAACTCGGACGCTATTAATGTGAAATAGGCACATCAAGTAGTACCTACACAGTAAACCTGTCTAGATGAAGGGTTTCGGTGATTTCTCAAAACTTGTCTTCCTAGAGGATCGACAATCCTAACTAATATTATAAATGCGAAAGTAACTCTGTCTGTCTGTCTTTCTGTCTGTCTGTCTGTCTGTCTGTCTGTCTGTCTGTCTGTCTGTCTGTCTGTCTTTTCTTCACGCCTAAACTACTGAACCGATTTGTGTGAAATTTGGTACAGACATAGTTTGGAACTTGAGAAAGGACATAGGATAGTTTTTATTACAAAAAACTAAAAATAAAAAATAAAATTTATGAAATGCTCTAACGGAGTATAGATAATTCCTTAAACTCTCAATAGATGGCGGTGATCGTTCAATGGTGTCGATCGTTACACGAGTTGTCACTATGGATTGATAGATGGCGTTGGAACCAAAATTGTACTTATTGTCGGTTGTATGATAGTTTATGTGGACTGGTCCTGTTTCGTAAATTTTAAATTGTTCCGTTGTATAATTGGTGTTCCTGTGATGCTTATGAGAAACTATATAACTAGATCCACCAAGACTATATAACGGCATACGGTTACAAATAACCTATTTAGGACGGAATGTCATTAAAGCCGTTATTATGACTGGGATGGCAAAAGGCGAAACTTTTATTATTCCCCGTATTCCCATCATTCCAACTGATTTGCTATTCCAATTCAAAAGAGTTCAGTTTCCGCTGTAAACTGCGTTTGCAATGACCATAAATAAAGCCCAAGGGCAAACGCTAAAAGTTGCGGGGGTACATCTTGAAAAAGACTGTTTCTCCCATGGACAACTCTACGTTGCGTGCTCAAGAGTGTCGACACCACAAAACCTTTATATTTTTGCAAAGGATGGCTAAACTAAAAACGTGGTAAACAGAAATGTCTTGGTGTAAGAAACTTTCATAATCTCTAAAACCTAAAATAATAGAAAATTTGTCAAGGGAGAAACAGTCTTTTTTCCTTTTGGACTTTAATGTCAAATCAGTAGAATGATGAGAAAATAAGGGAAAAATAACATTTTCGCCTTTTTCGATCGGCAAAACGGCTTTAATGCCCTAAATGAGTATACATCTCTTAAATTCAAACGCAGAGCTCATTATGTTGATTTTTGAAAAGTTCCCTAGAATATCCCGCGAGATCGGGAACTATGTGGGTAAAACCAAAAATCTGCTGGAAGTCACTATTCCACGCGAACGAAGTCGCGGGCAAAAGCTAGTCATTCAATATCCATTACAAGTTACGCTACGTTGTGACTGGCGGCGAACAAAATTCGTCACTAATAAGCCTTGTGTCCTCGCAATTTGACATTTCAGACATTTTAATTCACTTTTAATTCGACTTATGAATAGCTCTTTTACGCGGTTTGTACATCATTTTATATTCATTAATATGATACTAATGTGTCTCGTTATATGTGGCCAGTGTTGTGGCACGGCGGCGGTGGCCGTTAGCGAACTGTGTCACCCATTGTCGACTGTTCCTACGAACATTTCGGCAACAAATCTTTTTGTTCGCCTGTTGTTATAGTGGGTGTACGGAAAACGGTTACAAGAGTAATTTGTAGCAATAAACGGTATTTAGAGCGTATCTAATTTCGTATTTTAAACATTATCTTTATCAATTTCTCGAATCGTAGATGCAGTAATTCATGTCTTCTGGATTTTTTTTTAAACTTTGATGTTCATGTGTCTTATTATGGGCAATTATTTATGCAAAGATAATAGCTCACAGCAATAATTTTTAATTACACATCGTTAATTTATGTAACACATTCAGAATGAATGAATTTAATGGTTTTGTAAGCTGAGTTTAAATATGATAATGTTTTACACAAAATTGTTATTTCTTATGTCGGATTTACGTGCACTGACTTTTGAAATGTCAGTGCACCAAACAAAAACTATTCTCGTAGTCTGATGCGATGCCACTATGATGTATCTAATTACTAGAGACTGTAGATAGTAAATAAAATGACATACCCTGAACTAGATCATTCATACACAATTTTATTTTTATAAATTGAGAAAGGTTTTAGTGATAGTTTAATGTCTGTTTATACAACAAATGCCCTATTGCGTTGGGGTGGAGAGTGTTGAGCGGAGAGCCAACACTGCGTCATAAAGCGAGTATTCAGAAACGACACCCATAAAACCTTTATGATTAGTCAAACCGCTGGCGAGGACGATTCATTATGGGCCATTATGCGTCGTGTTTATCGACTTACTCTATACAAGCCAATAAAATAACGAACGACCGAGATAAGAGGTGGACAGTCCTCTAATCTCCGGAACAAGGGACACTAATTCGATTGTGGTTTTGGTCGAGCCTTTTTTGGGGTTTACGGCACAAATTGAAGTGTTAAAAAAACTACAAATTGGCTTTTTCGAGGGCCATTCATTAGTTCCACGCTGAATGGCGTTCGTTGTGTCGTTTTCGCTCAATTAGTTAAACGGAAATTCGAGCTTCGGTCGCACACGGCGCGCGCCCCGGCTCCGCACCTCCTGTGAAATATTACGACGTTTTAAGTGTTACCATCAGCATTACGATTATACTGAAATGTAATAAACTATGTTATAGTAATTTGTCGCCTCATAAATATAAAATTTATATCAGCAGGTTTAGATATCCATAAATTGAGTGCAGATAGTTAAATAATTGAAATAAGCATTCTATTAAAGGTATCATAATTTACATTTGCATTACTATCATTTCGTATTCCATTGATATTAAATCTAGTTTTTATCACAAAGATTTCTTGGAAATCTATTTACAAACATCTGTTTTATAGAAGTTATGACCTTTTTTTAAAATAGCCAGTATTTAGAAAATATAAATTCTGTCATGCTTAATGGTTAAGAATATTATTGAAACATTAATTAGATACAAGAGTTGAGATAAGTGTTCTGGTTTGGCACGAGCATGTCTGCCAAAGACGTTAATTAAGTAATTCATTGAATAAATTAGTAACTTGTTCCTCTCAGTCAATCAGACTTTATTATCGTATCGGTGATAGATTGCTGACAAAATTATTCGAAATATTTAACTTTCTATCTACCTACATAATTATATTTGTGGAATGGTTACGAAACTTATTCGCAATAATATTATACTGCTTTCACAGTCACGTTGTTAAAACATTTGACAGACAAACATTTTAATATTATACACGACAAATTGGCTTCCAATTAGTTGCTACGTGTGAAAGTTTTCACGTACCCATGTGTGTTTTAAGATGTATGCAAAATAGGTAATTAGGTGCTACATATAAAAAGAAAACGTGAGGTCTTTGATAAGATACTGTTGCGTTTTATTGTAAAACATAAATACCCATAAAATTAAAACACATTTGAGATAAGAGCTTTACTATTTCCGGTGCTTTTTCTCATGTTAGACAAACGCTAGATGAATTATACGATCAAAAATAATGATACAGTGGATGATACACCATTTATTCATACACATTACCTAGATTAAGAAATATATTTTTCTTTACAGGTATATTTTTAAAAAAATTAGAAAAAATTAGCTCTCCTCTTTTATAGGATAGGTTTACCATTATGTATAGGTAGGTACATTCAAATATTTGATTGCCCTTTCGTAGAAGTTGAAAAATGTCTTTAAGTCTGGATTTGCTGTTGGTTAATTAATCAGTCATGTAAATGTGAAAGTTTCGTTTTAAATACAAAGTTGTTTAATCTAAGTAAATATTTTAATTTGTTACTTATCGTTAATGCAAATTAAAACGGACAATTATTTTACATTTAAATTGCCATTTAAAGATTCACAAATAAAAATCAATAAGAATCTATTTGTTGCTCGTTTCATGAGCCCACGCACATCCGCGCAGGTGACCAATCCACTTACACATTCTTTTACCTTAAAAACACACACAATAAGTTGATTTTAACACATTTAGCGTATCGTTCGTATAGTTAAAAGCTGTATAATAGCGTTATCTTAGGGCCGGCACTAAATTGGGATGTCTCGGGCAAGCGTGGCGGGGCCTTATCAGTTTTGTCGTGTTCATCTTGAGTTGTGTTAGGCTTTACTCGGGATATTTATGTCGCCCCACGTCGGGGTGGCGGCTCTGGCGAGCGCGAGCCTACACGCGACAATGTCGAAAACTTATTGTTGACGTTGCACGCGGAATGTAGAATTCTATTCTGTTTTCATACAGAAATTGTATTGATATTTACAAGAGAATGGCGTAGGCTGGAGATTTACCTATATCTTACTCTGAATTTGATGTGTGCAACTAACTTTACGATTTGATAAGACACAAAGGCATCATTCTAACTAATGATTAAACGCATGACAACAATACGTCGTAATTTAAACAAAGATGTCGTTTATGATCGTGGGCGCATTATAAAGTGACAGTAACGGACGGATAAGCGGCGAGCGGCGATAGCGCAGCGACAACCCTTGCCGGACGCATCGGTTTGATGAAGCGCTTTTTTGATACTCTTTCACATTTTTTTTCACCTTATTGTCCGTGGTCCATTGATAAACGGACAGGTATACGTACTCAGACAGGCGCCAACATTCCTCGCTCCGACCTCACACTTACTCGTTGCCTTATAAAAACGGGCACACTTTTTTATATTAGCACTTTTTGGACTTATTTGCCTCCCTTTGTGTTCGTCGCTGTTGTTTGTTTTGGTTATTAGAGCGGCTGTAGGAAGTGGACGCGATAAACCTATTGGGCCTAAGCGTTTTATTGTACCAATTTTGGATATCCGTTTTCATTTCACTTAGAGATACTGAGAGTCCCCATGTCTGTTCTTACTCACTTATTTATTTGTGTGAGCCAAATGATATCCATTAACACCTCGCTGCGAACGTAGTTAGGCAATAAATGTATGAGAATGTCATAAAAACTGTAGGGTAATGTTGTTAGTTGTCGCGTTCCAAGACGTATGTTCATTAGCATAATGTGTTCAAATTAAATGTTTTTGTCAGGTGTTAATTATAAAATTAATGGCACAAGTTGAACAGGTTGGTGGGTTTGTCGCTCCGGGCAATAAATTTAGCAAAAACAATGCGGAACTAATCGCATTAGCATTTTATGAATGGGTTGTAGCGTGTGACAAATATTTGAAAGTTGTGATGTCGCTGGTCATCGCGCATGGCAGCCGAGTGACCGGAGCTGAGCCCATCGGACGGACAGCTAGGTTCACTGACACCCTCGGACTTAGCCCATCATTAATTACGTAATTACCTACATTTCAAACATAAACTTTAACGATCCCGGATAGTGAAGTCTCTTGTGTTTCCTTCACTGACAGACTACGTTCTGGTATCGTATTGTGCACCTCTAGAAAGTCTTTCATTTATTTTAATGTTGTGTGAATGATCCGTGTGAAAAATATATCTCTTTCATTTATTTGATCGTAGGTTTTACATTCCTAGTGATCATCATCACCATCATCATCAGCCTATTAATGTTCCCACTGGTGGGACACAGGCCTCCTTTCTGTGAGAGGGAGTGGGCCTTCGAATTTTTGGTTCTAGGACATGCCGGTTTCCTCACGATGGTTTTCTTCACCGTTTGAGATCATGTGTTACAAAATTCTACTAAAGAACACTATGAACTAGGTTATGTTGTAGATATCAATGAGATTTGCCTGAGGCGACGTTAGGCTCCTTGGCAGCCTCTCTATTTGGAGCGGTGTCTCAAATTAGGCACAATTAGAGAGGTGGGTTCCGCCTCTGGGTTCTCAAGAAATTAATAAATAGGCCGCCGCATGCGTAGCGTCACCGGGCCCTTTGCAAGCGCCGCCTAATCGCTGCGTTTACGTTCCTAGTGCAATTTTGATTTATTTGCCAAACGGGTCATTTCCGGCACTAAATGACCATTTCGGATTGTTTAGAGTTCATTCATGGGTTTTTATGTTTCGACTAATTTGTGGAATGAAATGTGGGCAAGTTAAATTACGACGGTTTTTTTTGCTTATTCGATAATTTGTTTATGTTTCCAGTTTTATGTGAATGGCAGGTACGATAATTCGGTTCCAAACCTGATTTGATGTCAGTTTTTTTAGATAACTACGGTCTTTGTGGGAACTGATGCTGCGGCCTTGCATCTGTCTCTACTCAGGTGATTTACTAACATATAGGTAATTTGCAATGAACTTACATAGATAAATAGATACTCTGACATGGATAATTACCTATGTAACCACATTTTATAAATTGCAAGCAATCTAATGTTGTTTGTAATGATTTCTCATGATTGCGTTGGCCTTAGAATCTATTATTTGTTATTAGGAACAAAGTCGACCACAACTGGTGGAATAACTAAGAAGTAATTTTCCATATCGAAATCATTTTTGATTCGTGATTATCTGTAAGGTTATACATCTAGTTAGGTACTTATTGTCTTCTGCTTAACGTTGTTATTACACCTATTTATATCTAATCTAAAGCTTGGAATTTACACTGTTGGATTTTCCTTTAATTCTGTGGAACAGAACTAATTGCTGTAACTCATGTATGAGCACACATAGTTGTCTGGTATTTTTATTCACCGTTTTGTTACATTGTATCTAGTATCCTGTAAAATCCTGTTTTTTTCAATATTTCATGACTTTAACTTGGTGGATAGAGCTTCTAACAATATCATTACGGTGAGTGTCTTTCCAGTGCCAATCTATTGCTATAGTACGTTAAACCTCTGAAGCTATCACCCAATGGAACTGATGAAACCTTTTTTGTGTTGTTAAAAACACATATTTTTACGGTTAGGTGTTATTATGACATTTAGTTGCTACTTATAACACTTTAAAAGAAACGTGAAAATTTTTGTGGCTTTATTAAAATTGCCTCTAATAATTTGCTACTTACAATCTGCTTCGCAACTATTGAAGACTGATTGACTGCTATATAAACTTGCAGATGCGGTCTCTACACGCAAATACCAGTAAATTTTAATCTAAATTCGATTCTCGATTGCTGTGCACCGCCGCTACATCCCTGAGGGCGCCTGTATCGATTATGTTGACGTTAACTGTTGATATAGGACAATGTGCCTGTTTGATTAGCCCTGTCGAACAAACATGACATTAGCTTTGTTTTGCTGACGATCAACCGGTAGGGGGCGCTGTTATTTGCACGGGATCATTTCGAGTTACGAGTAACTTTGACACTCGGCCGCAGAATTTCGAAGTTTTTATGGATTTAAATGGAATGACAAATATTTTGGAGATGGTGAGAGTTCTGTTGTGTTTTGTATGAGATTTGTTTCTTTGTTTAATTGTCACCTCTCAACTGATATTCGTATTCTTTGAAGATTTCAAGAGATTAGAACATTGTGAAGAACTTTAAAAGACAAAGCTTTTTGCCAGCATTTTGACCTTTTACCATTAGATAGAGTTTAGTCAAACATCATCATCTACCTAGTTTTTTCATTTCATAAAGGTTGTTCGATTCTAACCAGATGACGATCAATACCAGTAGTATACATGGAGCGACTGCTAATCCGACTTTCACAATCCAGTTCCGTCATACCTACATAATTCGTGAAAATATCATCATCTCATCAGTCGTAGGACTTCCACTACTAAACATAGGCCTCCCCTATAGATTTTTAGAAAGTGGCTTGGATCCAGCGCGATTCTGAGGTCTTCATCAGATCGTCTGTGTCTATGTCTTAGGCTGCGCTTGCCGGTGCGTGGTCTTCATTCGAGATCCTTAAGGCCCCATTGACCATCAGTTCTGTGTCCTATATGGCCTGACCACTGCCACTTCTACTTGCTAATTCGCTTGTTAATGAGCGTTAACTGACTTATCAGGTAACCATGATCCCGGAACATAAAGGGCTATTGAAGGACACTGCGGATTTTAGTCAGTACGCGTCTGACAGTCCCTCCTTTTCCACCATGGGTTTGCAACTTATGCATTGGGTTCCCGTTTTTAAAAACATATGTAACGTAAATAAATAAAAATATGAAATACTACTTTTGTCCATTGGTATGTTGTGGTCTGAAAACAAGCACTATAAACAATAGCAACGGTATCATGATTCATTTCACAACACACGTCGAGAAACACCTTTTAACAGTACAGTACGTAAGTTGTACACATCGATTAAATCAATGAAAACCACCACTCAAACGTTGTGTCATCAAAATCCTTGGTACCTATTGAATTATTCTTATCTCTCCACTTACAATACTGCGTGTGATGTCATCGAGGCCCGAGCAGGTATCATTAAGTACCTTTAACTCGACCAACTTACTTTTACACTCACTGAAACAAACTTACAGTCTTATCACTCAAAGATAAAGTTCAAAATTGAAATGGAAAGAGTTCAGTACTGTGATTTAAGGTTGTATTTGTTATCTGTATCCCGACTTGTGACACCTCGGCCAGACCGGACGGATGGAATAGTGTCCGACTAGGAGACTCCAATATTTTTTATATAGTTTCATAATTATTATCGATATAAGTTTCTTTGTTGTGTTTTGAAGACTTTTGAAAAGTTATTAAGGTCTTAAGTCATTTATTAAACTTTCCGCGTCATAAAGTTGAACAAGTGTGTGCCTATCTGAAATCTTAGTAATTTTAATAAAAAGGAAATTCAGAAATAGAGCTTCGATTTCAGTATACATTACATAATTTAAGGTTCATTTACATACATACATATTAGCTTTTCTACATTTTTACTATCATGCCTGCCTTATGCCAACTGGCAACCTGTATGACATAAAGAGTTGTTACCGATTTTCTAAAGCTTTACTGAAACCGGAAATCCGTAATTGCATTTTTGATTTAGACACATAGTATAAAATAATCTTAATGTTCAAATTATGTCAGAATAGTTAAGTCTAATTAAGTTGTTTACTACATCTAACACTTAGTAATGAACTATTCAGTCTATTGATCTTTAAAACATAACTTTTATCCAGCATATTTATAAGTCTGTAGCCAAGTGTGAACAGAGACGTGCGTAAGAGGCGCCAAGCAGATTAGATTGGTCGCGCTCGCTTCAAATTAATTTGTTTTAAGACTCATAAACAGACTAATTAACCAATTAACATTAGATCCAAGTGTGAGTGCGATAATACTTCTCGATGTTACATCGAATGAGTAAACAAATCGAGTTTAAATTGGACCCGAGAGGCATCGATATACATCAGGTTACGATACCACTTTTATTCACACCAAAGATAAGTCAGCAACGATTAATTTTATTCGAGAATTTTATTTTATGTTCATTTAATTGGTGAATGATGCTTCCTTATTTATGTGAAAGCATTAATTCTTCGATCAATCCTTCGACATTCTATTAATCAATGTACTACTTCAATGTTATGGCACTAATAACATTAAATATTACTTTCAAGACATTGAAAATCAATATCAATAAAACATTAGTCGAAAGTTTGAATGGTACTCACAATGTCTAATGATATGTTAACGAAATATTAATTCCGTTTCCAAAGAATGGCGAACTATGGATTGTGATAGTTGAATACGATCATAAACCTTCAGTTATTAAAGTTTTAATAGTCAAATCCATCATAACTGAACATCAAATACCGCAGCAATTTATTCGTTCAATGGTTTCGCTACTCACTTTTTATTAATCCACGGAGCATTCCGACGCGTAGGCGAACTCAAAAATTCTCACAGAAACGAACATTTAATAATACGAATGAATATAATGCGCTTCAAACGATTTATTTTCCGTGTAAGCACATCACGTACGAACTAAATCATCGGTCGGAGAGCCGAAAAATATACCAGAATGCTCCTATTAGCTTACGATGGGATCATTCGATACAAATCGTATGAAATCGATTCGTATCGAGACTAAACACTACAATCAGCGACGACTCGTTGCAGCTGTTAGTTATGCGATCGGCGTCATCCACTAAAATAATATGACACAGCCATTTCTGTATCTCCTTCGTGCACCCAAAAAGGAAAACTATTGATATAGCCATAATTAAGTGTAGTGGTGTAGCGATCGCAGAAAAACTTCTTTATCCTCAATTATTTAAAATGTTTAGTCATGAATTTGCATTTTGTTGTGACCGGATAAACGGTAGATCTACTAAAAGTATCGGCTACTGAACTTTACGTGAACAGAAAAAACTAGGATCAAAATCAGCATAACAAAATTAGTTTTTATTTTCAAAAATAAAACGTTGGTTGAAAGCGCAACATACATCTTTAGTAATCTGAGGTTTTATTTTGAACATTTGATTACTTGTAACTCAAGTCATAACAATTCTTGTATAATAAGGATGAGCTGTAATATGTTGACGCTACACAGGGATCAACAGCAGACATTGTAAGTGGTTACCCATGCTTTCAGAGCCTATAATTTGACAATATTTTATGTCATTTGGGCTTTATTATTACTTACGCCATTACACGACTGTGGATATAACGTTAATACACGAACATCGGCGTCCGAAGACCCGATTAAGGGCGCTGTAACCACAGGTTCCCCTAATTCAATATTAAAAGCATCCTACGACGTGATCGCCAACTAATAATAGTTTAATTTGAAGAAATGTCCCTGAGAAAATGACGGAATGTCAACCTTTTTCTAATGTTTTTTTGAAAGTCAAAATGAAATGGCTCGTTTCGACATTTTTTGATCGGAATTACAGTGTTTACAGACACGATTTTTAGTAATAATGTCAGTTCTATTGCAGTTAAATTGGATATTACTGGTGGTTATGATGTATCATTAGGCTATTAATGTGTTTCGAACATATGTAATGGTACCCTTTTTCGGAAAACATCGAAAAAGGAGCTTTCAGACCTCTCAGTGAAGCATTTAATTATTTTCATTGCTTTTCTACAAGTCGTGTGGGGTCTGGCCTAAAGGGACGCGACTTAATAGAGAAATATAAATTAATCATTTTGATCTAATCAACTAACCAGTGTTGAAAAAGATGACATGTTTATTTTCAAGCAACGATTATACGTTGTAGAGATGTCACGTCACGTAAAAGTCACTGAAAAAAGAATACTCGTAGATATACGAGTATGTAGTTCTCATCAAAAAAAAATCGAAATTCATAGTATTTATATTAAAAGCAATTTCCATCACCAGACCAATCCATAAGCAACAACACGAAACAAAAACAAAACAGCATCATGACATCACGTAATAAAATCTAAATTGAGTCGGTCTGCATTCAAGGGTGCTGGCTGAATCTAGTTAGGTGTAAATGGAGGGATCGTTTATGTACGGAGCAACGTAATGCAGTAGGGCGCCGGGCTCCCAAGCCATGCATACTAACGCGCTGGGTAATAAGTAGCCTGATTTCATGTTTACCCCTCATCTCTATGGTTTATTCCACTTTGTTCACCTGGGCAATACCAACAAATTGGATATTTTGGTGTCCTCATTTCACCTCGGAAACTATCACCTGGGTGATTTAGTGAACAAAGTGGACACTTTGGTGTTCTCATTTCACTTCGGAAGAATTTCACCCAGGTGATTTTATGAAGATGAAATGAGGTCACCAATATGCCCACTTTTTCACCCAGGTGAACAAAGTGGAATAAACTATCTCCATCTGGCCTTCCGCCGTCAACCGCTCAATATACTGCGAATTTGAATGTAAACGGAAAATTTCGCTTGTGACTGGGTTTGATTGTGTAGTGTGCGATTCGAATTGTTTTTGAGTGCATTATCGGATTTAGTTTCTTGGAAGTTTATTGGAGTATGGAGATAGAATTGTTTTATATTGATATAGAGAAAAAAACTTTGAAAGAACGGAGAATTCAGTATTAGACAGCTATTGAAAGATATTAATTGTGTGTTCACAAAAATGATTAAGAGTGAGATTGGAGTTTAGAATTTAAGATTAAGCGGGGGCGAGCAAAGAATCCATATATATCTATTTATAAATAAAAATAGCTTTTACCAATTTTCGTTACTACAGTGAGGTTTCTAGTTAATTATGTTCCGGGGTCACGAATACCGTGATACTGTATTTTCATCCTAAGATACGAATCGGTCTATAATGCTGATACTGCTGAGATATATCGTATATTCCAACAATGGGAACAGTATAGGCTGACTATGTCAAGTATGAAATAATACCAATTCTTATGGTTAATAATATGAGTAAGTTAGATGCTTATAACGAGCAGCCTTCGATTGTATACGATGCGGACAAAGTCATTAATGCAAAAAGTGTTACCTCACAGCTAGGCCATGGGCAGTCATGGTTTATTACGGACCTAAATGTAATAATACTTATGCAGGTTTGTAGTATTATTATATTATATAATAACTATGATAATACGACGCTAGGATTACCTAGCGTCATATTTCACCACCACTTCTCTCAAACCGGTGAAGGAAAACATCATAAAGAAACCGGCATGTCCTAGAATCAAAAATCCGAAGACATGTGACATCTGTCAACCCGTGCTGACAATTATGCCTTTGTCAAAAAGACAGGCGAGTCAGAAGCGATACCGAACCGAAGCAAGACGTCAGTCCGATAGTTCTGTCACGCTATAGGATCGCTTTCGTTTTTCTATGTGACTGGATTCAAACAATTCCATACATTACAAATAAATACGTCACGCTTCGCATTCACCACGCCTGTCTGTTTGACAAAGGCTAGGAAATATTTGCTTAGTTTAACAAAAAAAAATCCGTCATCATCAGCCTATAATGATCCCTGGGACACAATCCACCTCTCTGAGAGAGGGAGTGTGCCGTAATCCACCACGCGGGCCCAGTGCGGGTTCGTTGATGTAAAATGTCTTCGAATTTTCGGTTCTAGGACATGCCGGTTTCAGCCCGATGTTTTCCTTCACCGTTTTGAGAGCAGTGGTGATGAAAGTGCAGTGGTAACAGTTACATGATTTCAGGCAATACTTTGTACTTATCCGGTATTATATGAATCCGGTTTATGAAAACGTAGAGTAAATACTTCGGGTTGTAATAAAACATTAATAAATGGGCAAAAAACAATGCGTTTTTTTTCTAAAATCCATTACGCACTCTTTACGAGTCTCGTAACACTAACACATAAAGTACCCAAATAAATCAATCACGCTATGTCTGCCCGGACACCTGAGCAGTTCTACGGCAAAACTTGGTTTAAAACCGTTATTTAAGAGGGGAAGTAGCTAACTGGCAGTAATCACAATAAATACAATTATGCAATGAAGACTTTTTAACAATAGAACATAAATCGACGCCAGGAACGCGATGCGGATGTACGACATGACACTCTAATGCAGAAATAAATATTGTCATTAAAAACATAACAAAACGGTTATTACGAACGTGGTTTTTACCGATAAAATGACATTTAATGTCTGTTTGATGCTGAATTAAATTCTTATTGTGGTTGTCGGTCATTATTTTATTAATAGCATTATAAATGGAGGCGAATTGTCATAGAGCGGATAATGAGGAGAGTTTTTGTCATGTGTCCTTTGCCGTCACCGGCTATTAAGTGCGACCCTGCGGCCTGCG
Organism: Agrotis puta; assembly: GCA_943136025.2. Classification (NCBI taxonomy): domain Eukaryota; kingdom Metazoa; phylum Arthropoda; class Insecta; order Lepidoptera; family Noctuidae; genus Agrotis; species Agrotis puta. Next base: position 13,683,485 of record OW964169.2, on the reverse strand, counting down.
CCCGCGCCGCTCTCCCAAGCACGTATCACTTGAGAGACGTTATTTGGGGGATAATTGTCGAAAACAGTCGCATGTTGACGAGACTTTTTTGCTTCAACAATACTTAGATATGTTTAAAAAGTTTTTATAAAACGGTCACATTTTTCTGTGTAATGGGAATTCTGTTTTAAAATTGTACGACAAACTGTAATAGACCAAATGACTTTAGAACATGGCAACCCGCGGCGTCGGCGACGACGAGCTCGAAAGCCGCACGCGCAGCCTTGCGTAAAAAGCACTGCGAACGGCGAGCGGTGCTTAATGCAGATAATGAGACCATCATCGTTTACAGAAGTAAGTTTAATTAACGTAAAAAAGCGCGTTTACTCTAACCGCCGCGTTATCGCGACCATCTCGCCACTTATAATGACTTTTGTTCATTATTTTGTTGCGCGCTCTACGTGTCTGAGTCGTTTCCGGCCGCGCTGTGCTTCTAAACACCAATTTAATGCTCATGTGACTATTTGATTTCATATGTAAGCTCATTTTAGTTTCAATTTGAAAATCTGTTTAATTAATTTTCAGTCATAAAACATAGTCTGTGAGATAACATCGATGTGGAAAGTAGGATTTAGGCACTCATAGGTATAATTAGTGTAATTGCTAACTGTTCTCGTAAGTATACAACTGAGTGATCTCGGCTTTGTTAAGAAATGAGATAAGTTTTACATTAAATCATACTGAGTTTTGTTTATTTAATTGTTTTTCTTCGTAGTGAAGGCAGACCCAGCGCTTCTCAATCTTCAAGAAAAATAAATTCTTAGACATTATTTCCTCGTACGGTAATGTCGGTTGCGTACGTCAGTCGTGCGTACGAATATCGATTTTTTTCATTGCTAATTATGATCTTTGATGGTCTTTATCACCACATAAGGAGTAGATAATGCGCTTATCCCTACGTCACTACCAGTGTGTATGAATGTTCCATTTTCAAGTAAAAATCAAGAGATGTTCCACATTGAACACCCGTTGAAATAACACCTGAACTAATGGCACCCGAGGTATTCAACATACGACAGAGTACCGGAATTGATGACTTTGCTTTTTTTATCGTGGTAAAATCATCAAATGAGTCCTCCAACTCAGGGTAGAGCTGGAGGGACTGTCAGACTCGTACTGACTAAAATCCACGGTGTGTTCAATAGCCCTTTACGTTCCGGGGTCACGGTAATTTGTACAGTCCCGCGACCGATGACTTTTGCTACAGAAATAGATGGGACCCTAGAGATGGTTATATTTAAATTGCAAAAATAAGGAAGGAAATCCCGTTAACGACCTTGCCGCTGTGAGGCAAGACTTAGCGCGGCGAGCGGTAAGACCAAATGTATAGAAATGTTTGTCACACGCCACGAGCGCTGCCAGTAACGAATTCGTGCACTTCAAAGTAACTAATTTCTAAGCCCCTTCGCACACAAGGCGACGCAAGTCTCCGATACTTTGGCATCCATTGACGCGTGAATGTGTACGAACCTCTGTGGATTTGTATTGCGATAGTCGCCTAGATACCAAAGTCGTAAGATATCGCAGACTTGCATCGTGTTGTGTACGAATGGACTAATTCGCGCCGCTCGTCACTTCTCTTGCTGCTTAGACCAACTTGTGAACGGACTGTTAGGCTGAAGCTACATTAGGCCGCGACGCAATCTGCGACCCATGAGCGATTAAAACAAATAAATGAATGCTCACGTATATGGCTACACCGTACTTCAGCGATACCACGTGTAATCTGTTTCGCTCTTCCAGTCGCATCGCAAATCGCTGTCTAATGTAGCATCAGCCTTAGTGTTAAACTAAACTAGGTTTTCCTCCATGTACACAAAAGTAGGTACTAAAATTAATAGTCATGCACACATGCCATTACATTTTCACGCTCTGAAGCATACATTGCTCAACACAAGTTTCGGAACTAACGTTCATGGTGGTTCTTACATAAGTAGGTACACATTATGTGAACGACTGTAAATAATGTTACCGCTATTCGTTTTATCATGCGATTAATTGTTTTTAATGACTATATTTAGATTTTATGTTTGTGTGTTACGAGTTTTTGACGTATGTCGTTATTGTCTATTGGTTTAAATAACGTAACATTATGGTGAGATGGGGTTTGAAGGTGGGGTGATTTTAGAGTCGAAATTACGTTTCATGCGATATGTTTTTTTTTCATACAATATGACGGCACGGTTAGCGCAGTGGCTGAGCGATTGGACTGCTGCGCAGCGTGTCGCGGGTTCGTTTCCCACACGGAACAAATATTCTTATGACCTACAATTAGTTGTTTCGGGTGTGGGTGTACGTGAGTTTCTATGATTCTAAACGCACTCACGACACAGGATAAATTTCTAAGGTGGAGCAACGCTAAGAGTACTATAAAGCCTTTGTCAAACTGACAGGCGATAGCGAACCGGACCGAGTCCGAAGCGATACGAGATGTCAAACTGGGTGCAGCGAACCGAGGCGTGACGACGTCAAAAGGAGCAAATATGCCTTCGCCACGTCTTTGCATCGGTTCGGTCACGCTATCGGATCGCTTTCGCTTTTCTATGTGACTGGATTCAAACAATTCCATACATTACAAATAAAAAGGCCTCGCTTCGTATTCGCCACGCCTGTCTGTTTGACAAAGGCTAGAGTTAATTTTTAAGGTAAGGTGTAAGGCTTTAGTCTTATAAATCGAATTGTCCAGGTCTCCTCACGATGTTTTCCTTCATTAATTTGATAATATTTAAAGTAACTTTAGTAAATCCTTGGCACTTGGTTGTACATAACATGTAAGAAGGTTATTAATGAGTTGACTGTACTGTTGAGAGACACAAATTAAAAACACAGTAAATCATAATCTACTGTTTCTACTGTGAGTTTTCTTACAAGGCTCTAACAATAATAGTCATTAATTTATTGGTGATATTATCTAAAGGATTTCGTTTATAAACCTATTAACCTTACTTATTCTTTCAGAAGTTAATAGCACCTCTTTAGAATAATTAAATCGAAAAAAAATTGGTCAAAAACATCGATGCTGAAATAATATTTTTGTATCAGTTCAAGAGCTGCAAGTCAGCTATTGTTTCAGAAAACTGGTGTCTGTCTGTCCCTATGTATACTTAGATCATTAAAACGGATTTTGATGCGGTTTTTTTTAAATAGATAGAGTGATTCAAGAGGAAGGTTTATATACATACATAATATAGTAGAGATTTCACCCGTGCGGAGCCGGGGCGTTATTCTCAATAGTACTGTACTGTTACCATCGTGATCAGCCTAGAAATGTTCCCAATGCTAGTACACAGGCCTCCCCTCTGTGATAATTATAAAAATCCAGCCAAACTCATAAAAAGCCATAGGGGAACAGTGTACGTAACGCAAGCGCCGACGTCCTGATTGCGCTTGCGCTACGTTAGTGTTGTGTTAAGTATGCCTAAAGAGTGTATGTCCCCATTATACTTCGCGTCCCCGTCTTATACACTGTTCCCCTACGTGATAGGAATTATAAATACGGTCTCAAGGTTAATATATTAGGTTCTTGTAGGCATCATTGCATTTATTGTTTAGCATCCGGAAAAATAATAGCCAAAAGCAAATCACAGGATAAAAAGAAAAAAAAGAGTCGATCTTGAAAATAATTGTGCAAGAAAATATACGGTTGGTGCGGGTATTAGAATTTTTTTAATTTAAATGTCATTAAAAAATATTGACAATAAAAAATATTCAATTCCATTTCTAGAATTTACTGTGACAGTATATGACTCTGTTAATTGATTATATGATTAAGCTAAAGGTTAAACCGTCAAACATACTAAAATAAAACAAAATTAATTAATTTATCGAAAACAGATAAGACGATCTATGAAAAACCATAAATTAGTGCCAACAACAAAACGATGAAGAAGATATTATAGTATAATACCATCGTTCAATTAAAGATATTTATAGACCACGTAACAGTAAAAAAACATCTATTTTTTTTTAATTGAAATTATTTCGAATAGCTATTGTCTCGTTATTCTAAGTGCTCGAGCAGTTGCACCACATGTCCTTTAGAAGGATATAATTTTATTACCAATTCAACTGCACTAACCGCAACAGTAATAGGAAAGATCAAAAAACGCAATCGACATATATTCTTGAGCGTTCAACAAAAAAATTTTACGAGCAAGTATCAAACAGTTTTACATTTGCAAGTAATCATTAATGTAGGTTACAGTCTATTAAACTGTCAGGGAAATATTCAATAGGCGCGTAAAAAGAAATTAGTGTCGTGGTTACCTAACACTGGCTTTATAACTAAGTTATAGTGCATTTACAGCGAAGATATTGTCAGCGAATCACTTCAAGAATAGCTGATTAAGGGTACGCGAGCACGCGAACTGCCTCGCATGTGCAATGTAGCGTCAACTTTTTACTCGTCCCAAGATTGCTTGCACAACGATCAAAATTGTGTGATGTTACTCTACTGTATAGTGTATAACCGTGTTGCGTCACCAACCTAATAATGTTGGTGGAACAAAGACGAGCAATTAAATAAGTATTTGTTAAGCTTGCTGAAGTAAAAACTCTAAATTAATGTGCCAAGCTTCCTGATAATGAGTAATTATTGCAATTAGAGTACGGTCAGCGAGTTAGCTGTCAGGTATTTTTATTAGTGCTCGCCTTGTTTAATTAATTATTATATTTAATTAACGCATGTCATGCTCCTGATCTTTTGGTGGGGAACATTTTAAGTGGACAAATTAGTTTTATACTAATTTGGTCTTTTAAAAGAGATTGTACTGCTGTTATTCACCTTAAGGTAGAAAGGCTGATCTAATGTCTATTCAAGATATAATTAAGCGTACTCATTATTTTAGTATTTTTTCTGATAGATTAGAATAGATTTTAATCTATTGTGATAATTTATAGAGTGAAAATCAGATTTAAATTCAAAACATAAGAATGCAATCCATCGGAGCATACTGATGCTGACGTTACAGCGCGGGGGAGCGGGGTGCGCGGCGCCGGCGTAACTCGCGACACAATTATGTCATTCGATCACAACAATTACGTGGGAATACATTAGATCTGTGTACAATTATTGATTTTGTTTGCTGTGCCCACGATGATTATAACTAGCATGTGAAATGATAATAATCTCCATCATTATCCGATCAATTGCGCATTTCTTACACGCTGTAGGTGAGATGAAAACGTCAGTGAAATAACTGGATGTTGATCCTATGATAACCGCGAGACAAAAATAAAAAATGCCATTCAAATCCAAAATTTATCGTAAAATTCAGTGATGTTATGCTTATCCAGCTGGAAAGCTGTTCCTCTTACATCATATTCCAGAATTAAATGTTTCATTCGACTGTACCATAACCAGTTTTAAATTAGCTCAGGTGATCTTCTCCTTCGATATGACCAGACATTTTTCATTTTTATTAGTTGGCAGTTTTGTTTTATCATATTATTAGAAGTAAGTTAATTCTTAACATTGAAAGTCTGTTCAACAAAAAAAGTCGCCACACGGTCTACAAATAAAACATTAATAAACTACTATAATAATAATTCTCCAACTTATGAATGAAGTAGAAATTGCCATGATATCAAGAAACCGTGACTGATTGGCTACAACGTTTGATAACATTTCCGGACCCACATCCGACGACGAACCTAACCTTGTATTGTTTTTGGAAGACTTCATTAACAATGACCAGATGAAAGACCAGCCGCACCGGAAAAGTGCAGAAACGTTATAATAGTAATTAAAAGCAACGATTCCTTGGAAATCGATAGCAAAAAAAAAACAACTGTAACGCGACTCGATACCGAGAACGGAAACGCTCGATAAACGCTCTAGTTTGCTGTGAACGAGTGGCTAATAAATTTATTATCATTTAAAATTATCATATTTGTAATATAAATTGCGAGTAGGAGCCATAAAAGTGGTGTGATTAGAGTTTTTCAGGTGGTGGCTGGCGGCGGGAAGCGTGAAATTACTGCCGACGCACACTCGTCTAGCTAGCTCACTGTGGTGTGGGTGCGAGACCGAGCGAAGCGAGGCTATGCCACGCGATAATCAAGATGTGTTTATGCTATGTTTCGATAAGATTGAGTTCAGACGTAGACGTCTTCCTGCTTATGAAAATTATGACTAATCGTCACTTCTGTTTTCCCAAATGCAGATAGTGCTATTTGCGCCAGTCATTTTATAGTTGTAGAAGGAATCGAGAACCATGTAGAAAGCGCCGAGCTTATTAAATGCAGACTATGTTTCCATCTCACTTTGTTTTTCTTTAAAAATGTGTATCCATTCTTAAGGCATTTTATGTTGGTTTATTTATGGTGTCACTTATACGAGTATCTACATGCCTGATCTTCTACGTATATCACGCTGACCATTTACCCCCTGTTTTCATAACCTTAAACTTGCACAAACAACACTCGCTTTAACCGCAAACTTCTCTTTTGTACCTCATACCCAACTTATTCATGTAAAAGTGGCCTGTGTGAGTGTGAGCACACACACGTATTATTTTCAATAAACGCTTAGGAGCATTTGTACTATTAAATAGCCTTACATGCGATTAAACGTTCACGCGAGCGTGAAATGAAAATTCTAAATGCAGTATACAGATGGAATTCACTGGAAGTACTTTTTTTTACTCCACATTACTCATGTAATGGTTCTCTTGACCCAAGTATTGTGGCTCATAATTTAAGCGTCAAGTGTAAGGAATATTATCGATTGCTTCATTAACAGCTTGTTGTGGACATTCGTGTTATAAATTTTCATCGACGCAATATGTAAAAAAAGTTATACAGATACTTTCCTCGGGCTATGTGGATGATCTAGTAGCTATTAACGTAAAAATATCTAGGTTCTGATGTGTTGAAGAGCATATTTGTATGATAATGTTTAATTTTTTTGTGCATCAGCTTACGAAGTGCGCTAAGTTTGGTGCTATGAATGTTAACTTAACCAGGCGTAACAAAAATTGTTTGATGAACTTTTACACAAATCCTAAGATAGAATGTAAATATACAACACCAGCACTGCTTTCTAAAGATTAGTAAATGCATGACTTCTTTTGCTTTATAATTAGGAATATGTAAATGAATTTAATCCAAATAACGGAAGAACGAAATAGCACTCAGAGAACCATTTTTTTGCAAATATTTGATTTTTAATGTTGAATACTAAAATAATTTCACAATACATTTGTTGATCGACTTAATGGACGACAGATAATATTCAGTCAAAGGTAATTACGCTCAATCTTCCAAGGACGTCTCTCCCCTGTTTCTTCTTATCCCAGAATAATATAAAGTCACCTTACCTTCGTGTAGATGACACAACACATATTGTTAAAGATATTGTATTCGTGTGTGTAGTTTTAATTGTGTATATAATCGCTGGCTGCGCCTGAGTCGGTCTACTGTGACCTAACAGTAATTGCAGCACTTTGCCGTTTTTTCCTTCAACCATTAGTGCTCTTTACGAGTTGCACTGAGCATGCACGAATTGCACGATATGAGCATTAAAATTTATATTAGCGTATTCGTTATTTCGTCTGCAAATGTGGAAATAACATATTAGTTTCCGTGTTGTTATCTAATAGTAAACCATTTGATATAGTTGTGTAAATGTTTCATAGTTGATGTTATTTTTGGATATAAATAAAATATAATATTACTGTTCTTGTTCAATTTGATTATGAAAACTTTGTTCAATGTTTTTCTTTCTTTATGTCTTTCTACATCTAACAACAATTACTGCAAGTTATTTGAACGAAAAATGTTAAATCATTGGCAAACGTAAGAAGTAATTATCTCAGTTTAAGTGGGACGGCGATCTTTTTAGAGTGTAGCAGCCGGATGAGAGTCACATAGTTTAATAAATTTTATTTATTTAAGGACAACAAACAGCAGTGTCCTTATAAGGAAACATTGGTTAAAACTTAATAATAGCCTTAACAAACATACACTAATCACAATGTTATCCACATATTACTAAACAAATCTACTACTCGTATAAGTAGAAAAACCGATATAAAATTAAAATAAACTTTTCTCAAGTAGTTATAGTGTTATGGTTTATCTCAGTATCAAATTGTAGTCTGCATTCATCAAGTTGACAATACTATCCTACCCTTATAACCTTACCACTTATAACTAACAAAATAAGTTTTTATTATTTTCTGTTTGAAATATTTCTGTGCATATAACTTTACATGGAAGTTAAATGTTAGTAGTAACCTCGGTGTTGTAGTACTGTACTTGCATGGTATGGTGAGTTTCAAATAAAACTCACCCCCTTTGTTATTGAAATTACAACCAAAGAGGGTGAGTTTTCTCTGAAGCTGACTGTACTAGAGCACATAGTAATATTGACAACTGCTATGTTTAAACACGGATTTTTCTTTAAAGTTTTTACTTAAATAAAAAAAATACGTGTTGCACTCGGGGACTGCCGCGGTAAAACTATTGCATAGCATTTTTTATCAACTTATGCAATTATTATTATTTATTTATTTTATTTATGAAAGAAAAGAAAAAAATATCGCCTATCGCGAATATTTAAGGAGAATATCATACCATCGTTGCTCTATGGGAAGTTACTCTACTAATTAGGCCATGGTCGGCCTCGTCAATCAAGTGAAACGTCGAGAAAAAAATTCACTCATTCAAATTTTATTCATTCACGTTGACATGGCAGATGAGACAGTGTTAGGTTTATTTTCGTTACGGCGTTTCTTGATTCGGTCGCCGCGCTCAAAGCATGCGATAAAAGCTATGCAAATAGCTTAAAAATAAAAGTATTGTGAATCTTTCATAAAGTAAGAGTCAGTTTACTACCAGCGCCCATCTAAAAAAGGCTATGGGGTAAAATGACAAATTTTCAACTTTTTAGTTAACTTTTTTATGGGGTGGGAAATAATCAAATCCTCCTGCACTGCGAGGGTCGGGGGAAGGGACTGTCAGACTCTTACTGACTAAAAATCTAAACTGTTCCTTCAAGAGGTCTACAAAACGCTGACATGACGAATTAATAGCGTTTACGTGAGATTTGTAAAAAACTGCACAAATTGGGAGGTTATGGGAGAGGCATTTGGACAACTTAGGTTAAAAATAGATTTTATATTTTCAAGTATAATGTGAGAACTTCAAAGAGTTCTTTGACACTTAATTTACGGCTTATGTAGGTTACGTTTTTCACGCCTAGATTTTGTGATGTAATTTTACTAACCGATACTACAGTCTTTAAATACTGAAAATGATCAAAAACTCTATTATGAGGTAGTACATACAGACAGGGACAGAAAGTTTATAAACCTATCTGGATTAATATCTAGGATAGGTTCAGGTACCCGCGACGGACTGCCTAGCCTTTTCCCAACTATATTGGGGTCGGCTTCTAGTCAAACCAGATACAGCTGGATATCAGTATTTTACATGGAGCGACTGCCTGTCGGACCTCCACAACCCAGTAACTGGGTAATACGATACCCCATGGTAAAACTGCTTGTCAGACTTTAGAGCTTCAGACTAACAGTAACGACTGTCAAAGATCTACAAATGACAGCCGGAACCAATGAAGCTAGTAGTAACAGCTGGTCTTAAATGAAACTAGAATTTGACAAGTTCTCAACTTCAAAAATAACGATTGAACAAATGATTGTACTAAACAATAACTAGGTGTGCAGGTTATCGTTGTTTTAAACGTCATAAAAAGACAATAAAAATTGCTTTTATTATAATACAGACAGTTGTTGTTTAAAGCCGATAAGTCATTGTTGTATATATCTACCGATAGCTTCCAGCCACGTATGAACTTTACACTTGAACACGAGAACAATTTTTCTATAAAATATAATTGTCCAGTTTTCGTGTTTTAAGAACGATGGTATTTGATGGCGCAGCGACTGAGCTATCGAATGCTGCGTTGCGTGCACGAGTTCGAGTCCCGCCCGGAACGTATATTTGTATGTTCCGAGTCTGGCTGTTTGTCTAATAAGAGTTTTAATGTTTGTAAACGCTAGGATGATACACGAGAATTGGCTATTTGATATTATGAATAAATTACAAATCCAATTAATCCGTCATTTAGAGTTTTGAAAAATAACGGACACGTATTTTTTCTTTTGTAAAATCAATGAACATTAACCAAAATATAACGCATCAAAACTGGAGAGTGGGGGCTCGTGACGTCAGAATTCAGTAAAAATTGTACTAAATTATGACGTATTGGTAATTATTAAAGCATCAGCAGTAAATTTTGGTTTACGTCACAAAAGAAAAATTACAGGTCGAATATTTTTTGATAATCTAACTGACGGACTATATAGATTTTTTCAGTCAAATAGCCAATTTCGTAGTGTGGGGCAGCATTTTTTTTTGTTAAACAATTATAAATAAAAAGGTCAAGTTCTGAATAAATGGACAAGCGATTGGTGGGGTAGACTTCGATTGACTGCTGAATATAGTATACAGGTAAGACTTGTATAAATACAGACAGTATGTTATTTAAATATAGAGTGGGACCTACTGTCTAGAATATTATAATTTACTTGTTTATTAAATGAACATACAGACGTTTATAAATAGAGGGGATAGATGAAAATGTTTGGGTTAAGCAGGGGCTATACGCTAATAGTACACCCACATTTCACCTGTAATGTTTGAGTCCCAAGTAAAAGGGAGCGAGACTATTACCCACGTTGGTACCGAACAGACTTTGTTACTGCTAGCGAGAAATTTCGTATGGAAACTTAATAAAACCTGTGGCCGACCTATGGGAATCAAACCCAGGACTTTAAGCTCAGCAGTTTGCAGTCACTTCACCAACAAGGCTGAAAGAATAAAGTATGTAATTGCAAGTTGTACGTTGATGAAAAACGGATCATAGTATTATATTATTATTATTCGTGTGACTTGTATATCTACTCCACTAAGATAAAAGGGATATCTTTATTAAATTCCAGCTGTTTAAACCTTACTACAATTTATAATTTTATATGTTACTAGCTGTACCCTGCACGCTATACCTATATCATGCTAAAACTTCAGCTCAATCGGTGCAGAACTTTTTGAGTTTTTGAAGCGTACACAAACCAACATAACATTTTTATATAGATTTCTTGATAACTTTAATAAAACCAACGATTCACATTGGCCCCAGATCTGAATAGCTGGAAGTGGAAAGCCTCCTTTTCAAGGAATGGAAATCCTTATGAATTTCCCTCGCCTGGGGAAGGCAGAGGGGCATGTTAGACTCGGCTGATTAAATCCGCACGGAGGCCTCTACTGTCTAATACCGGGGGAGCAGATTCAGGTTTCTATATATCTTAAAGAGAAGTAAATTATACCATCTTGGTGGTCTAGTTGCAAGGGTAAAGCATAAAGTCCTGGGATCCATTCTCGGATCAGGACAAGTATTTTAGGATTTTTTCAGAAGCAGCCCAGGGTCAGATCACCTACTCGTGCTAAATACACTATTCTGCTTAAATCTACAGTGATAATTGAGTTAGGTTACTTTTTTACCAACACAGTTGTAAGCAAATAGACTAGAAATTGACGTCTTTAAATGACAGAAAACTTATTTTAAACCTATTTGAAGTCTGAAAATGTCTAATAAGACAAAATCCTGATAGATTTTTTGGATTTTCATATTTACACAAAAATAAGAGGAGGGTGTCAAGCCTGTACATTAAATGAGAGAGTTATACAGCTACTATAATAGTATCCAAACATACATTAAAAATATATATCGAAGAAGGTTTCATTGTGCATCAAATAATTCATGTCACCGAAATGACAAGATTGAAAATGGTCGCAATGAGGACAAGCACGTGCATGGAAGTTTTACCTACTTAAAGTACAGTACCAGTTTAGTAGATTTCAGTACAACTACTTATAAACAAACTAGCTGTTGTCAGTAGCTTTGACTGCATGTTATTTTTAAATTATCCCCTGTGAACGTAAAACGGTATTCTATAGATTAGTCTAGACTTATCTCTGAGCCAAATTTCATCGATATTCGTCCAGTCGTTCTGATATGATTGAGTAAAAAACACCCATCCATCGTCAACTTTCGATTTTGTCTAGGACAAAACATTCACTTGTACAGTAGAAACAGCTACATTCATAGCATTAATACTAGAAATAAAACACAAACTTTACATAATTCTTTCGTTTGGGTTTTTACTACATTTTACAACAACTTACCGCCTTCTATTCTAGATTTACCATTTAACGCATTTAAAGCAAAAATAAAACCTAACCTCTGTTCTAAGGCATATTATTCTGTTTAGCGATCATTTGGATAATAAACATAGTTGGTGGTTGTGTTGAACTCAAGACAATGTTTGTGCTCTTTTTGCTAAAATCAGCTTACTGTCAGGATGTATTCTGTGCTAAATGTATTCATTTAACTCTTTTATTTTAATTTTGTTTTCTTACTTGATTTTTTTTTTCTCCTTGGTCTGTTTTATTTTCAGTACGTAAATCGTTAACTACTAACTTTTAATACTATTGTCGCAGCTGATGAAGATTGTGCAAATACCTATCTTTGCATTGTATAAAGTCAATCCTTCTATTAGGTATATAGCATCAGAGCCAGCTTTGTGTGAGTACCATGTACTTTGTGGCCTACATACAGAATGTGTTTTATGGCCTACATAACACACATTCTATATATCGCATATTTTTGTTTTGTTTTGTATCATTTTTATTTTTAATATATCACATTCCATATAAATGTCTTTTTACATCTAAATGCATAATATGCTAGGTTAATGCAATTATTTGTATGCTGTGCAATTCACTTATGATGACGGTGTTTTTGGTTTGTACCAGACTTGTTTGTGAATCTAAATATAGTTATTAAGGTACGTCTCTCTTGTTGATTATTTAAAGTAATCGGTGGAAAACGTAGTGGGTAGCATATTTATCTAGTTTATTTCTAAGCCCTGTTGTATCTCTGTAATATGTTATTGTTTGAGTTTCTTGCCCGTTCTTCTCCATAGAGATCTACGCTTTAGAAGGGGCACCTACAGTACTTTCACAGTTATTATGTCTTGTGACTGGGACTGTAGCACCATAACTAATTTTATAGAATTTGTTTTTTTTTGTCTTTTGACAATTCAAAAGAGACTTTTTACTTTTTATGTATGAAAGAAAGCATGTTAAGCCGCTGGTCCCGGCTGTTCTTTGTATCTATTTATATTTTAAGGTCTATACGAAAGTCTGACAACCAGCCTTACCAAGGGATATCCCGTACCTATCGTTGAACCAAGTACAATATTGATTGCGGACGTTAGATAGGCAGTCGTGTCATGTCAAATACTGGGAGGCTTTTTTTTTTTTATCGTGGTATTATCATCAAATGAGTCCTCCCACCCAGGGCAGGGCGGGAGGGACTGTCAGACTTGTACTGACTAAAATCCACGGTGTCCTTCAATAGCCCTTTACGTACTAGGATCATGGTAATCCCTTGGTCCCGCGACCCCAGCAGGCTTTGGCCCTCTACAGGCCCCGTCACTATGCTGACACTCTTTGAGGCGCGCGTGTAACACAACGCGCCGTCGACCCGGGCATGGTCCATGGTCGGACAGCATTAGGATTGATTGGACAGCTTTCAATTTAACTATCAAGTTAAATAATTGTAGATGCAAGTTAACATCCATACCTGGGTTGAAAGGAGTAGAACTCTCTAACTCTGTCTGTGTTACCAAACGAACCATACATACCATCTTGTCAAAGTTAAAGTGAACAGAGGCCTTATCACAAGATTTCTGTTGAAATATTTTTACTGCGTTTGTCGAAAATTGAAAAAGCGCCTTTATTGTACAGACGAGGAACTTTTTTTTCATCAAATTAACGTCAATGCCCTTACCTCACAAAAATGTGAAAAGTCATACTAGGACTTCAGGTTTCTTCGGAGTAAGCTCTATTCTCTATGTCAATTTGTTATACAAGTACATAAAATCAATCTTACTACTCCGGGCTTTGTTTATAAGTATTCGACTCTTGTTTTATTATTTTTGTAAAGTGGAAGACACATAATATACCGTCACGCCAAATGTTCCCAAAAGAGTAGGCAGAGGCACTCTACCAATAATAAGTAGGTACCATATTTGGTGTTGTTTTTTTTAAGTCGGGGTCCTATTTCCATTAACAGGCCACTTACACTTACACTTTAGAGAGGTGACTAAAAAATCCTTGACGAAATAACCGAATAATACTTTCCTCCACCTGGGAATCTATCCCAGAAACTTACGCTCAGCAGTCGCACTTGCAAACTCTATCCATGACAAACGAGAACGAATATTTTTTACAAAAAAAATAGTACCTCGATTTTATTAATTTAAAAATTAATTACATTGTGAATAATTGTGTTTTTCGTGTTTTCATAAAACCCGTAAATATTGGCTTAATACCTGCATAAGTGCCTAAAGGTAAAAATATAACCACAACAGGATAATGTACACAAACGAATATTATATTAATATATAAATATTTATAAACATAATTGTTTATTAATAAAAATAAATGACAATATTTCTATAATACCTTTGAATTGTCTTCTAAATTGAACGTTTACTAAAATAGTTTGCTGTAGCAGGTAAATTAAATACCTTTACCTTATATATTGTGAGATAAAATATTTATAATTAACAGCTGAATAGGTATTTCTATATCTTTATATAAATATAATGCCTCATAATAGCATATATATAAAGGTTTTTGAACAAAACGTCTTTTGATGGTACAACCGATTGGCCAGATTAATAAAACAAGTACCTGTGGGACTTTTATGAAATGTTGTTTTACAACAAAACCCAGTTACTAGACTTGACTTGACTTTACTGACCAGGTGAGGTACCTCTAAACATTAAAGAAAATCAATCACATATTATAACCCTAACACTTAATACTAAAAATCTTTGTTTTATACAATTGGCAACAGTCTACAAACATACATAAAAGAGATCGACAGTTTATACACTGCAAATACTGAAATTCACATTTCTTTGATACAAACAATATTTTAATCATGTGTCAAAAAATGTTTTTAAAATTAAAACAAGAGATAAATAACTAACCAGTCAGTATCATTATATGTAAGTTATTCATGTTCGGGCACAAAGCTGCGGTGACTGACACGCTAGCCTCAATTTGGCGGGCGCGAACCAATTACTAGAGTATAGTGTCGCCAACTTTCAGTAAAACGCCGTCATAAAGTGCGATATCCCGCTGCGAGAACGCTTTATTTTCCTATAAAAGCGTTTTATCCACGTATAAAAGCTTAAATCCGCGCGGAGCTTTCTCCCGGCGGCGAGTTGGTAAAAAGAGCATTAAGTTGGAGCGGCAACATGGCCGGGGCACGCCCCGCGGCGCCGCACGTTGGTTGGCCGGCAGTGCGCCCTCCCGCCGCGCCATTGGCGGGCCCGCCTCCTGCCCACCGCGCCAGTCGAGCCGAGCCCGCCGCGCGACCAGCACTCCGCGCCGCGCCCGCGCATACACACGCGACCCGTAACGCGCGAACCACGGAACATTCGTAAAAGTGCTGCTCTCGACGACTCGCACTAAACTTTATTTCGTGAGGACCATAAGTGTGTAAACTTTGTTGCTCGGTGACTGATAGCAAATTATCTGGAGTTTCACTTAACATTAATTTAAATTGACGTTTCGAACATTCGGAAAAAAGTGAAAAGTAAACTTATCCCTATCGGAATTTTGGGAGCACGTGACTTTTGCAAGAAGAGTGGACTTTAAATTGTTGTGCCGGCGATGTCAGTTCGGAACTAATCAAGTGTTGCTAAAGTTAGATAAATAGTTTTTGGAATTATTTTGGACTGTGATGGTAAGGTGATTGGCGAGCTGGGGGCTATCGAGCTGTGCGTGGGGCGCGCGGGGCGGGGGTGGCCCGCGCTGGATGCGGTAGGGGCGGCGAGCGGCGGCGGCGCGGGCCCCGCCGGCGGCGCGCTGGCGATGACGGTGCAGCGCGACGAGCGCGAGCGCGCGCCGCGCACGCGCTTCATGATCACAGACATCCTGGACGCGCCCTCTCGGGACCTCAGCGCACACCGGGACTCTGACTCCGACAGATCCGCTACTGATTCACCAGGTTTGTTTTTACCTTTAAGATTGAACAGCTAAGATACAGTAGATCACCTATGTCAGCCAGTGATTAAGTTTGAATTGAACAACCAAGAAACAAATTCCCTAGACTTGGTATCTTTGATAGAAACAGTGAAACCTCAAACTAAGCACGCAATTCGATTTGCGTCACGTTACAGTTTTACCTACATGTGATAATTAATACAGCTTTCGATATAAATGTGGTTGGGCATTGTTAAGAATATTATCAAATTTATAAAAATGTTTATCAACTATTTAGAAGGATAATTTGAAATGGTGGTCGACGGTTACTGTCATTGTTACTGAGCTGATCCAACGTAAAAGACTTAATTTGAAAATTATGTCTGGTGCGTCATTAACGCAGTCTAATGTAACTAACAGTTCTAAATTTAAGATAAAACACGCATAAATAAACAATTATGTGTAAATTTAAACCAAAACTGGCTAGTGATTAAGTAATGTTAATTCTAAGAACTAAATAGAGGGCTCGATGGCAAACAGATTGTAAAGCAAAGATTTGTTTGGGGAATAAATAAATGAAATTATTCCTTATTACCTACCAAATGATTAGGTTTTTAAAATTTGACTTTTTTAATAGTCATTAATCCAAGTCATGAAAAATATTGCGCCGAATTTATACAAAAATATCAAAATAAGTAAAGGAAATCTAAACAGGAAATCAAAACTAGACTAAACAAACATTATAGGAACCCAAAAAAACAAGATAACAAAAAAAAGTAGAAAAAACACCAACAAAAAATAGTCACGGGAGTTGCTACGAAAAACGAAATTCGCCTACAGGAGCGCTACGCCGTAGCACTTAAGATTTAAGAAAAGACATCAACGCGACATCACACTCATTACGCCTTATCTTTCCCGGAGACGTATTTAAACGTTTTCCTGCAGACTCCATAACACTCGCACAGTGTACAGTGCTTATTATGAAACAAGCAACACGGTAAGCACGGTATTATAATTTGATCTAGTTCGATTGCTGGGAACCGCGATAAAGTGGCGCGCACGGTCACGCGACGCTCAGGGTGTCTATTAGAAGACTTTACTTCGAAACGATTGTGATAAACACGTTAACTTATGTAATGTGTTAAATGTGCTTCAAGTGACTGGCGGTTGACGTTTATGATGCCTTGGTTTTTATGTTAGAATGTAGTTTAAAGACGTTTTCGGGTTATAAAACCTGAAAGACTTTAAGTTATGTTTTGTGGCCAACATTAATTAGGTAACTACTTATGTAGTTTAAGAAAATTGTACAGTATAATACTATTTTAAAGAGGAGAGTAATAGATTAATAAAAAAATACTAAATAAAGCTAAACTTTAAAAAAATTGTTTCATAAAAAAATTTTTTTTTTAATTTGATTATACTTTCCTTTTATTGTATTATCTTTTTAGTTCTTGGTAATATCAAAAATGAAAATAGGTTACTTATTAGAGTTACTAGTATTGTGAGGATTTAAGAAAATAATGTGTAGCTCCGACCCCAAGTGACAGGACAGAGGTAGAAAAATTAAGATAAAGACAACATTGTGTTTAGAACAGATATTGACTTTCAATTTGTCTAAGAATTGAACTCGCGGGTCTAAAAAGGCCACTTTAGCAATGTCACAATACGCATTGTAATAAAATATCGTAAAGTACGCGCATATGACGTGGAATTGCGGATACCAGCCCGTTATACAATACAATACAAAATATAGTAAAATGTCACTTTCTATTCTATTGCTCAAGCAATAGAGTAGATAATTTATAAAGAATATTTTTATCGCAATTAGCAACATTGCTGAAGTGGCGTTTTTAAATCTCCTGTTACTTTTTTAAATTCTATCCTGTAAAAGTGTCGCGAATTATAACTGGCTTGTAGATAGATGGATCAAATTCTTTTCTAAACAAGATTTAATTTAAATTATAGGAAAATATTTCGCAGGTGTCACAATGGATGGTCTTGTTGTCATAATAACATCCCCAAAAACCTTATTTTGTTACCAAGTACGATTTTTTTTTATATAAACGGTATTATATTTGTTTTATAAACGGTTTCTATATACAAACAATACTCATTATGAAGCAAAACCTTAGAGTTTAATTAATAATAATTCGAGTAGGCTATCTAGGTTTCTTGGAAATAAATTAAATTAATCTATCTAAAAATTTCGTACTTAATAAGTTAGTATCTGCACAAGATGTGATAAATTTGATGATAAAGAAACTTTAGATATCTATATCAGAAGTTTGTTTTAAATCTTATCATCACAAAAGTACCAACCAATTTTTCTCTGCTTTCATTTCAACAAAAAATATCTGCTGTCGCTATCGTTAACCATTAATTAGTGTATTGTGGTGCATAAGTTCACCCAAATTCTTATTAAATTGTAAGTGAATATTTTTATACGAAAAAAAGGTTTGCAATTACAAAAGCAGTTGTTATAATGCTAAGAAATTGTTCTGAGAGAAGCTTTTAGAATTGCAAAACATAAAACTGTCCAAATATGTTGATAACCCATAAACACTTAAGTTTTGTAGAAATCATTTGTTCCACCCACATCCACAGATCTATAATGTATCTTATACAAAGTAGGTTAAAGCGAAAACGTTTAAATTTCCATAGTCTTGTAACTGCCTGCAGACATCTCAATTTGCAACAATGTTGCACGACGAATGGTTTATTTTGATGGTTTAACTTTACTCAGGGCGCGTTATTTTGATAAGTAGTTAAACTATTTGTTAAATCCTGTAACTTTTTTTTCAATTTGTTAAATTTTGTATGGGATTTTAATAATAGTTAGAAATGGCAGTGAGTTTTAGGTACTGTTTTAATGCAAATCTTACATCATCATGTTTCTACAGTTAGCCTTTATTTGGGATCTCTCTTACTGACATACAAATAGAAAAAGTTGTCGTCATAACAGCTGTAGGCTCTTTTTTAGCCATATCATCCTTTTCTTCAATTCAGCCATCGTTATTTTTTGTCCTGCTCTACTCTTATGCGAATCTTATACAGACTCATCCACCAAAAATGTATTACCTGACCCACCAAAAATGTCTTCTCTTTCAACAAAAATTCACATGTTAGAGAGAGTTATCTTAAGTTCTTAAATAAAGTCAAATTTACAAACCATTATTTTACTAAAACAAACTTAATCCGATCGTAATAATGTCTCTACGATATTCTTTTTCGACCTTGTTAGGGTCAAACGTCACGCAGGTGCATATGACAGGGGAGTTCGGTGTGGGGCGGAGGGAGATGGAACATGATCCGGAGGCTTTTTCATAACCGACCTCTTCCGATGCCAGCCGAGCGGCCGACCGGCACAAATCCTGTGTGACTCCCATTTTTATTGTTTTGATTGAACTTTGAAAATCGAAGGCTTTGAAGTTTCCTTTTTTTTTTGACACGAAGGAGTTTGAATTACTTTTTTAACCTTTTTAGGAGATACTTCCTATACATATACGACGTCATTATCTCACCCAATTTACACTTGATAGTCTTAAATGCTGGAATAGAAAAAAAAAACAAAGCTGTTCGTTTGGAAACGGTTATAACTGGGATTGCGGAAGTTAGGTAAACTCAGCAATTAACTTTATTAAACAAAAGACATTCTTATATTGTGAGCTCACTATGGGTAGATTAATGTCCTGGCGAAGGGAGAGTCGCACCAGGCGGCGGCCGACGTGGCGACGCAGGCGGTAGCGACAGTCGCTAATAGGATCCGGCAGTTGGGACTCGACGTGGCGCTGCACAAAACAGAGGCCATGTGTTTTCATGGCCGTCTGAACGCGCCACGTTCAGAGTCCCACATTACGGTGGAGGGGGTTCGCATCGGCGTCGGGAGGACGATGAAGTACCTGGGACTCGTCCTCGACAGCCCGTGGAACTTCAGGGAGCATTTCCTGCATTTGGCCCCAAGGCTGAACCGGGCAGCAGCCGCTCTCAAGCGACTCCTGCCCAATCTCGGCGGGCCAAATGCCTCCTGCCGGAGGCTGTACGCCGGTGTCGTGCGGTCCATGGCCCTCTACGGGGCCCCCGTGTGGGCCCTAAGCATCCGGACGCGACCACTCAAGCTGGTCGCATGCCAGAGGGTCATGGCTATCCGGATGATCCGGGGATACCGCACGATCGCCGGCGAATCGGCCAACCTCCTAGCCGGATTGCTGCCCTGGGATCTGGAGGCGACTGCCCTCCAGCGCGTCTATGAATGGCGCGTGGAGGCGCAGCGTCGGGGCGAATCCCCGCTGCCTCGACAAGTCGAGGCGCGGCGGGAAGAGCTCCGGCGTGATCTCAGTGCAGTATGGAGGGAGCGACTGTCGCAACCGAGGTCCGGGCACGCCGCAATCGCGGCGGTAAGACCCCTCTTTGAGGAGTGGCTGGATAGGCGTCACGGCGTCCTGACCTACCGCATGACGCAGGTCCTCACCGGACACGGAAGTTTCGGGAGGTTCCTGTGTCTGATAGGGAGGGAAGAAACGCCTGGGTGTCACCACTGCGAGGATCGTCCGGAGGACACGGTGGAGCATACGGTGCAGGACTGCCCCGCTTGGGCAGAGCACCGCCGTGTCCTCACGACGGCGATAGGCGGAGACCTCTCGCGCCCGGCATTGGTCGAGGCCATGCTGCGGGGCGAGACGGAGTGGGAAGCGGTCGCCTCCTTCTGCGAAGCAGTCATGCTCGTGAAGGAGGAGGCGGGCCGCCTGAGGGAGAGGACAGCGTCCTCCCTCCACCCCAGCCGCAGTGGTAGACGCCCACGGCGTCGGACGTCGCCAGACGATCTCCGGCCACCGTAGGCGCGGGCATGCGGGCAGCGAGTAATGAGCGACTCGCTGTCCGACCATGGACCATGCCCGGGTCGACGGCGCGTTGTGTTCCACGCGCGCCTCAAAGAGTGTCAGCATAGTGACGGGGCCTGTAGAGGGCCAAAGCCTGCCGGGATCGCGGGACCAAGGGATTACCGTGACCCCGGTACGTAGAGGGCTATTGAAGGACACCGTGGATTTTAGTCAGTACAAGTCTGACAGTCCCTCCCGCCCTGCCCTGGGTGGGAGGACTCATTTGATGATTTTACCAGGATAAAAAAAAAAAAAAAAAAAAAAAATGGGTAGATTAATGACTCTAGGATAATCTCTAAAAAGGTAATAATATACAAAGAAATATGACGAAGCTACAAATAGACCAATTCACACAGTTCAAATCAAAGTCACGTTTGTAGGAGACGAAAAACGAGTTTTATTTTATTATTTTACAGAAATAAATGACTGAGCGCTACGTGTCTTTAAAATTAATAAAAATATTACAAAAACTTTTGTATGTGTATACCTAATTAGAACTTAAACTATTCAATTTTTTTTACGACTAAACGAAGGCTTATTAGCAAACATTATTTAATAAAGTGTTTTTAAGAGTTATTACTGTATAATTAAATTTATTTTTATTATAATGGCATGCGAAAAAATCGCGGTGTTTAACGCGGAACCAAACGTAAGCCAATTATTCTCATAATATTGTTCTTGATAATATTGTCAGTAATTCTTAAGTTTTACTATAGTAATATAAGCTACCAAATTTTATTTATTAAATTAGCGCTGAAAACTATATGAATTCTATTACTAATATAATAAGTGTCTTTTTATATTGGTACTATTTCTTTATTACAATAACACACATCCTACAAACTGCTACCAATCCTAAATCTAGATTTATGTTGTTTCTGCAGTTTTATTTTGATTACCTTACTTTTCGTGTGGAAGTACTAGGTAATATATAAAAACCTCCAAGATTATCGGAGGACCATTTGATGGGCGGGAGGACCCATTTGATGATTTTACCACGGCACTTAGGCAGTAACAATTCTCTATTACAAAAGCACAAGTTTATCAAATAAAATCGATCACAAAGCTGTTAAGTATAACATTGGAAAGTTACATTCAATAAACCAGTGGGCACTTAAAGCACCGTATTAAGGGCACTGCATATGATTATTATAATTTATTAATTTAAAGCCCCCGACCGTGTAATCCCAGCTTCATTATAATTCCTCATTAATGTTTAATACGGTTCGGCTTCAAAGTAATTAATGTACACTAAGACAAATGCTTGTTATCAAGATTTTATATTTACAACGCGTTATTTGCATAAAATCTTTTAAATCGCCATAAATTTAAATTAATGCGATCATATTTGAAAACAGCTAATAAAATTAACTCTCCTTTATTGATTCTGACACCAACAACATTCCCATTTGATAGCACTAATAACCCAATCTCTAAAACCATTTTTTTTATCACAAACGAGCTGTTGGAAAGTTTAATATAAATGAATTAATAAAACAACGCATTTAAGACTAAGTAATGTTTGAGTTTAGATCGCATTATCCCATCGACGATTTAATAGTCAAGCGGCTAAATCCGAAGCGTTAAATAAATTAAATAATAAAATGTATAATGGGTTGCGATAAATACAACCCGTTCCTAACACTCGGCTTCGAGATAAGTAAGCCCTTATAAAACGGACCAAATTAATCCTGGCTCAAAGGACTCTCGGTGCCACACGGGGGAAAAAGAAAAAAACTGACGTCATAATCAGCTTTTGTCAAATGTCAAGCTACGTTCGCTTTTTAAATTTTAAAATAGCTCACCGAAATCCAACAGATCGGTATGAGGTCCGTACAGTCAAGTACAGCAATATTTGTGTACATTTATTTTTAAATGATTTTGAAGTTACATAGGAAGGCCACGCAAAGGCACCCCATGCTTATTATATTTCTTTACATATACGTTATCTTACGAATTTACCTCCCAATTACTGTATTTAACATCCGTTGGAGGCAATTAAACGTTTCATGCAACTGTAAATACAAAACCTCCGGCATCGTAATTTGAAAAACCCCACTTACTGAGAATGTGAAAAAAAACACAACGTTTACTGCAATTAGTGACCATACAAGCCAAGACGATTTAACTAAGTAATTAATCTATGAGTAATGACAGCGTACTCAGTTGTACGATCAAATTGAATGTTAGGTTTTTACGATTTGAGCGGGAAAAAATGCAATGAAGTAAACATATTGGTTACGATGCATATTCAAATTTTGCTGCACAAATATCGTGTTTTCATTGACATTAGTAAATGAGTATCTTATCTGAACTGGGCGAACAAAGAGATTAGTTTTCATTGCAAAACTTATTTATTATCACTGATCACGTGAACAGACTGTAAAATATCTCTCAAAGGTTTATTTTGTGCCATTAGTCGTTGTGAAATACATTTTCGCGCATATCAAATAGCAAGGTGTTTTATGTTTAACAGGTGTTTATTTCCCACCCAGTGTCCTTAGTCATGATTACATTACTACAATTTAATTAATTGTGACTAGCTATTTGTCGCTGGCTGTACTTGGTGCATAACTGATGCCACTGGATCGACTCGTCACTCATTCGAAACGTCAACAGGCCTCAACTCGAGTCCGCGCCATCGCATCACTAAGCTGCTTAGCATACCTTCCATGAATCATCAAGCTAATACAAGTCTTATACACTCAACAATAAAGTCTCAAGTAACTCAGAGGAAGATGTATAACGTGACTTTTGGCATCGCGATAAGGACGAGAGGAAGGTGACGATTGTGACGATTCTTTCATCACTGCAAGATGATAACATCAAAAAGTTTTTATTGTGACAATAAATAGATTATCATTGATATAAATAGGGTCAGTTTTGAGTTCTCTCATAATACGGCTGCGATTGGCTTTGTGTCAAATTTGACAGGCGATGCGAGCTGTGAAATTGGGTTCGATTTAAAATATAAAGGTTCGTCTCAAGACTTTGTGATTACCTTTTTTTCCTAGAGGGGATTATTTAAAGTTTGTTTAGTTGTAGTAGTTTTACAACTGTCAACCGTATGCTTTGATATGTTTAATGAGAAATTTAATCCGTTATTAATAATTTGTTTATATGAGTTTGTGATATCTTTAAAAATGGAATCGGTAAACAAAATAAACCTCTTAAGTTCTATTTATAGAACGTACAGATCTAGTTATACACAAAACTGTAGGCTGCTGGCAGACGAACTCAACGAAGTGTTAAGTAGTAGAAATTATACCGAGATAATCTTAAACAGACAGTGACTAATATTTATTTTCTAGATCTAAGATACTGGTATAATTTACAACAGTAGGTAGGTACCCGCTCATACTTTATATGCGAAATTTTAAAATTAAACATAGTTTAAAACGAAATGGTTTACTTAGCATTAAGTAGTAAGTTAAAAATAGAAGTTCATATTTTAAAACTACCGCAGTTATGTAATGTAAGTACCTTATTTTTATCTTGATAAAATCAACAAATGAGTCCTACCGTCTAAGGAGGGACTGTTAGTCTCGTATTGACTAAAGTCCATGGTGTTCCTTCAATAGCCTTTTACGTTCCAGGGTTACCTACTCGTAAGTACTGGAGTACCTGATAAAACAGTTCAGCGACCAATGTCAATTCAGCTACCTTAAGCTGTTGTTATTATTAACAAGTAAATATTACCAAGTTAAGTTTCAACTAGGTAAATTCGACGACGTACCGATATCCATCATTAAATTAAATAAATACCGTTTACCAATGGAGCATTAGTAAATTATATAAATATTTACAATTCAAGTAATCGTATTACAAGAAGTTGTCTAAGAAAACAACTGTTTTACTATTAGTAATAGCTTTTCCGTACCAAGTATAACGACGTGATCTAGTTTAAAAACATAATTGAGTATTAAGTGTGAAAATGTTTTTCAAGTTTCACGAAGTTTAAAAATTCTGGAATATCCGAAACTACTCAGTTATACGAAATTACTCATATTGACCAATTCCAAAAATTATATCAAATATTCATATTAATTTTAGCCCATTATTATTATTATATTTTCATTTAGTAGATTATAGTCCTGTTGCGTAAACTTTTATCGGTGGGCATCAGAGGTGATCTTTACCGGTGGTTCAAGTCATATGTGGAGAACAGATGTCAGACTGTTGTTCTGAATGGCTACTGCTCAAAACCTATGATAGTCCCATCGGGGGTTCCACAAGGATCTTTACTGGGGCCACTGTTATTTAATATTTTTATCAATGATATCTCTCTTTCATTCCGGTACTCAAAGCTATTACTGTATGCTGATGACATGAAGATTATGAGACAAATAAATACCTTGGCGGATGCTCATCTATTACAGGAAGACCTTATTAATTTTGAGAGCTATTGTACAAATAATAAGTTGGACTTGAATGTCTCTAAGTGTTATGTTTGCTCCTTTACACGGAAACCTATCCCGATCATCCATAGTTACATGCTCTTGGATACAGCATTAAATAGGGTCAATACTATCAGGGATCTGGGAGTTACCTTTGACTCTAAGCTCCTCTTTGATGCACACATAGACAATATAGTCAAAAAAGCATCAAAAGCACTTGGTTTCATTCTCCGGGTGTCCTCAGAGTTCAAAAATATAAAAACTATTAAAATATTATACTGTTCTTTTGTTCGTAGTCATTTGGAGTATGCCTCTCAAGTTTGGAATCCCATTTATAATGTCTACATAAATCGTATTGAGAGCATACAGAAAAGGTTTTTAAGGCACATTCAATATCGGTCTAAAATGTTTTTCACGAATTATACCTACCGTTGCAAAAAATTTCATATCCTTCCACTTTTCGAAAGGCGTAAAATATCGGACCTAGTGTTTCTTTTTAAAATTGCTAATGGAAAAACTGGTGTTACTGAGTTGTTGCATAAAATCGGGCTGCGAGTGCCGTCTGCGTTCTTACGTAGACCTCATTTATTGTACACCCCAGTGGTAGTCACTACATACAGACGGAACTCGTTCATGATGAGAGCGAGTCGTATGTACAACGCAATCTGCCGGGAAGCTGATATCGACATTTTCAACACAAGTGTTGCTAATTTGAAGAAGATTTTAACTAATAGCTTCTTCGAGCGTGAATAGTTTTTCTTTTTTTTTTCTGTTATTTTTATATACCTACTCGTTACCAAATGTTCTGTTTACATGTGGAAACTTGTAATTGGCCTTATTTCTTCTATACTGTTATTTACTGTATCTGTTTAGCTGTAAGTTTTCCTAAAATAAATAAAATAAAATAAAATAAAATAAAATAAAATATTCAAAAATATGACTATACTAGCTGTTGCCAAGCGTTTTCACCCGTTACAACTCGAAAATTATCCCGTGGGAACATAAAATAGGGATAACAACTACCTTATAGTTAATCCAGGTAAACTATCTGTGCACCAAATTTCATCCACATCCGTTCAGTGGTTTTTGCGGGAAGAGTAACAAACATCCATCCATCCATCCATTCAAATAAACTTTCACATTTATATTATTAGTAGAAGTAGGATCACAGAAATCACATAATCAAAGATTTCTGGAAACAAAAGACATAGAGCAAGAATGACGTAACTACAAATAGGTATTTAAGATTGCTTATCGAACCTTATCTCATTGGTGGTTAAGTAGATATTAACTTGGCCTATGCACACGTAACTTGTGTGAACACACCGTGTAATAGCCTCTGAGAGTCCACTTGAACGGTAGCTAGAAAAGCTATCGGAAAATGCATAATTTTTCATTCGATTTCACATCGACAGGCCCGAATATATCTCGATATGAATGCAAAGCGATATCGCTTTGATACGTCGTTATTTTATATTCGATACATTTGATATCGATATGTTTTTTATGATGAAGCATTACGTCCTTATTTGGAGTTTAGTTGGATGTCTAATCATGCAGGGTAGATCTAAAAAGATATTTTGGCGTCCAGTATGGTAGGTAACTTAACTTTTACCAATCGGAAAATTTATTTGTTTACACTCAGAAAACATGTACCGGATATATTAGTGCAAATACAAGAGTACAAAGGTACTTAGAGTACTAAGTTTTTTTTTTTTATCGTGGTAAAATAATCAAATGAGTCTTCCCACCCAGGGCAGGGCGGGAGGGACTGTCAGACTCGTACTGACTAAAATCCACGGTGTCCTTCACTAGCCCTTTACGTACCGGGGTCACGGTAATTCGTAAGTCCCGCGACCTAGAGTACTAAGTTAATATGAAATTTCATGAAAAGTCTCAATATTTTACTGAAATTCACATTCAAATTATGACGTTTCCGGATTCAGTATTGTACCATCCAGTCTTAATGCCTTTCTTTAACCGGGAACATATATTAAAATGCATGTTGTAAGCGAACAATTGCATTAATCACAATTGCCAGTAATTGGTGCTAGCGCAAAATCACCGCATTGTTAACTATCATGTATTGACTTACGTGAACGATTAAATTAACGTACCTTATAGTTAACTGTTAAGTTTGCTCGTAGTTAACGTTCTTATTGCTTTTCTAGGAGAATTATATGTCTCTGTCTTTGGGTTTTCTTACTTCATTTATCTCTATCAGCTTAGCCTGGCAGAATATGGGAATCCAATATGGGAAACCCACACTCACTGAGTAATTGTAAAGTTTGTTGATGCACTTTATTTCGTTGCTTTCAGGTGTTTTCATTGCGTTTATTTGAAAAAATTCCGCCTTTATCAATCATTTACACATAATCTATAGTGTTTTTATACTCTAAACTACTGTTTCATCGATTTTCCATAATCTTCTGTAAATAATATTTTTCTCTTCTCAATTTTTAACCACCTAATTTCTATTCTCCCCAAATGAGTCAGTTTCTAGTGACTTTGTCTATTATCTTTATTCCTTTCTCAAAGAAATAGCCATACACTGATAGACACCTAACTATGTAACCTAACACCCGCAAGCAGTGCATACTGCTTCCACTAAATGGTTTACACAGAAACATTACTTTCAACTTGTTAATAGTTCTGAGAGACGCAATAACTGGTAGACAATTGTGCGACTGAATTGACAGGGTAAAAACTCTACTACTATTATTACTAACTGGGGCATTTTAGTGTAAAGTACTTCCCGTATCATGATCAACCCACGAAGCCCAGCTGGACATATGCCTGGCCTATTCCTCTCCACATAACTTGATTCTCGGTAACTCTGATCCAGCTGCTAACAAAGCGAAGGTCGTGTATCCACTTACCCTGTAAGCGTCCCACCTTACTTTTCAATTCGGGGTCTCCAGTCAAGAAAACGACTTTAAACGTCTTAACGGATTCCTTATTCTGCAAGCCATATCTCAGGATTCAATCAGAAGATGTGGCAAATTAACCACTATCTTAGAAGAGTTGTTATTCTTCTTAAGTTTCAGTTAAGAGTAGACCCTAAATATAAATACATACGACATTATATATAAATTCTGCATGATGTAATTGTGTGAAATCTCCGCTTGAATTATTCTTCACCGCTCAAATATGTGATCACAGCTGATCAAAATGCTTTCCATGAGGAACCAGTGTTCAAAAAGCAAAACCCCATAAAGTAATAAAAGTCAGCAGAATGCAGAGTGCTGTTGAGCATGGGTTGCTTGGCAATGATTGCGCGAGTTATGCCACAGTCGTGACATAACGCGCATGCGCGGTGCATTGTGCTGCGTCCGCGCCGCTCACACGCCGCCACGCCGCGCCGCCTGCGCCCGTTCGCCCATTGTGCATCAATTCATTAAGAGTTCGTGCACGTTGCTTTAGAAGTAGCGATTTAAGTGGTAAAATAATTGTTTTAAATTTTCCTAAAATTTGCTGGCCAATGGATAAGAGACCGTTGGGTTTTCTTTTATCGATACTGAATTTGGTTTACTGAAACAGTTAAGGAAAAATCTTCTGAAGAGACGAGTAAAAAAATGTAAAGCTGTTTTGCATGATTAGTTTGAAACATACTAATAAAAATAGTTGATAAAGAAAATGTGACACTAAGCATAAACGCCATCGCTTATCGCGTGTGCCCGATCCATTATTCTTGCATCGCCGCTCTGGAAAGCAAGCGTTACAGTAATTAGGCAAATTGTATAAACGGCATATAGACTATTATTTAGTTGCTCGCTACCGGTTTAGATTTTAATTGCCATTAGATTAGATATCTATTACACAGCAATGCAACTGACGTTCTAACTTTATGTAATACCTAAAATAAATATTTTGCAATCCGTCTCTTTTGTAATTTGATTAATTATTTCCTTTGTTTCAAGAATGTCGTCGTTAAAAACGAGGAGGTTATCTAAGTAGTTATTTAACTTAATAAAAAAGGTTTAACTCAAGTTCAGCTATCGTAACCGTAACTCATGTTTGATTAACGTCCCAACAGAGCAATGAATAGAGAATAATTCCCACTAATCGAACAATTATATTAATTACGTAGTTAATAGGGAGTACCTATATAGTGATTAAGACAATCTATTGTTAAATGAATTTCCTACAGGGGATTACAGTTAATTAAACGGCTGACAAGCCTATAAATCTATGTTCTGGTTTCTAGGTTATGTCATCATTGTGTTGTGATCGATGTGCCTATTCAGTTCTTTGCAATTTTCTCCATTTGGCTACGTCCGAAGACGGTGGTAAGAAAACAATATGCCATGATTCCATGATGATAAGTCATTTAATTTGAATAATGTTCGTAATTTATTGCTTTGTCGTTACCTTGTCATTGTTTATTAAGTGTTACACTTGTTATTTGAGAAGGAATAGGCAGAGCAGCAGAATGCTCTTTACGCCCACTCCGAACAATAACGACATTTTAGGCGCCAGCACCAGTTTTATACATCCATTTAAGGTATCATTTTATCGCCCCATATCGACCGCGCTCTAACCTTATCCTATCAAAATTGTCTACTCTTCTATATCTTCATATCTCGACACAATTTTATGGTATTATGTTGTTAGAATCTAAAAATAATTCAGTCACTTAGAGGTACCCAGGTAGATCTTATCACCAGCTGTCATACCTATTAATCTAGGTTGTCATTGAAATTCAATGTCTCTGAACACACCTGCCTTAACACTTTTAATTACATAATTGCAATCACTTGATATAAGTTATAACCACTGCATAGCATTGTGAACGTTGAAAACCCAATTAAAATAGTTTTTTTTTGTTGTCAGTCTATTCGAAAAGTTTAATTAGGATAATCGTTATTAGATTTCAAGATAACATTGTAGCTTATGTTAACGTCATATTCAATTAAAATGCATGATAAAATTTAGCTTCACAATATATTTGTACCTTTAATTGATTTACATATTCACGTGCATAATTTTAACGCAAGAATTGCTCGTGTAGGTTTATATCAGGCCACTAAACAAAGCTTTTAGCGTGTCGTTCCGTTTGACAACTACTAACACAACGGCCTTCACTATCAGATTTGTTAATCGGGCTATCGCTATAATTTTCGAATAATTAAAACTAGTTTGGAATCAACCGCGCGCACTTAAGTAACTTAATATTCAATTAGCACCTAAACTTGAGTAGATGGATACTTGTAGATAATGAGTTGTCCTCTGATAGTGATTGCGGGGATAGACAGACAGACGAGGTCATGTAATGCCAGCTCCACACACCTTCTTTGTCGTCACTCGTTGACTGTAAACTTTAGCACCTATTGCTGCGTCACTTACTTCTTAACAAACTTCTTATACACAAACCCAGCAGTGGACATCACTCTAGTATGTGACTGCCGACGTGTAGGGGCAGCATAAGTCATAATTTCAATTATAAAGCCATTAGTGAGCCGCTCCTACGCATATTGTTTCATATTCACATTTAACAGAGGTCGAACCAGTGATTATTCTGTCGACGACAAAAAATACAATTATAGTCAGTTATTGAACGGGTTTGTTTTAGCGGATTCAAAGGTGTTATTAAATAAAGTAGAGTTAATAATACCTATGATTTTTAAGTCACACGAAAGGATTTGGGCTGTATGTGTATAAGTAGAGGGGACACTATGTAGAAATTGCTTCTGTTTGAAGTTTAATTCTGGGGTGTTGTTTGGTGGGGTCATTGTGTAACGTGATAAACAAGTCGTGGTATACACCGATCTGACGTCAAAATGAAAACATTTAGGTAGTAGCATTGTTATAATTATAAAAGCATATTATTATGGCAAACGTTATAAATGTATGGAATTTCCAGTGGTTACGTTAATTCAATGTAGTGGTAGGTAACAGGTCGCAAATCGCATCGAATAACATTCGATACAGTTTTCAATGATCTCGGTATAATCATCAACAGCGAGTGTTGCGCCACGGCCGGCTGCGACGCGGATCGTGTGTCCGTGCTCCGATGCCAACTGAACCATTTAGCATTTGCGTCATGTCATCATACCGATTTCTCAATTAGTCGATTGAATTCCCTGTCCATATAGATTATGTGAACTACAATGTAGGTACCTACAAAGCGCTTTCAGCCGCTGTGAAATCCAAAAGGCCCAGTCAATTGGAGTCCCTACTAAAGTCGTACCTAAATGAAGTTTTCGTTCAAATCTGGTTGTTAAAAACAGTTTTATATCTCCGGAAACGACTCACGGGTTAATGTACAACAATATGAAGGGAAATGATACATGCTACCAATATCAGAGTGACCTGTGTTTTTATAAGCTTTAAGAGCAGTCTTGATAAGGGTAGTAGCTTAATGTGTGCATTGTGGTGGACATTACCATGCACTAATGATAATAATTTTCACGGTCGAGTAAGTGCAGTCGGCAGTTGGACCTTATTATAATAAATTAACGGCGGTGTACCCTAATGGCCTGCTTGTACGTAATTATACTCAATATTACAAACGGCTAAAGGGTCGCTGGTAAAAAATCCGCTCGAACCTCCAACGAGCAATTTATATCCAAGGTTGTTTATTACGGAAAACGTTTATGTGTAAACATTTTAACCGCTTGTAATTGAAAACAAAGTTGTTTTTGATCTGCAAATTGATCGCGGTACATTTTGCTATAAAAAGATTTTTGTTTATGTACTTCGCTAATGATAATTACTTTAAACCTCCTTTGTTCGTTTAATGGAATTATAATTAGACTAGTTTGCATAGTTTAATAAGTTACAATAACATCTAGTTAGAACAGTATTCATTTTAGCAGAATTAGCAAATATTCCGCATCTTAACTAAAAATAGGAAATCTATTTCCACTTTACACAAAAAACCAGTTTCAATTGCCTATATCAGCAATAAAGTTAAACTTCAAACATATATTAAATCACCGAATAGTTAACGTAAACGCGCCGGTTTGCGTTACAGCCATCGAGTCTCGGGCGGCGGGTGAACATGGGTGGCAAGCCACAGCGGCCACAACTCGCGACCGCAATCACCGCTCCACTGCGCTAATTCCTTGCGCATTATACACTTAATCCTTTGTCTCCTCACTGTGTTTAACACGTATTATATTATGTTGACTTTGAAGGTATTACCTGCTTGAAGATAAGGAGCTTTTCTTTTGTTTTTAGGTCAAGAAAATATACAGTGTCTGGCCATGCTTAAATATAACACATTAAATTAAAGAAAACTTAATGTATACCGTAGCTGTCCCCGAAATCTTTAAAACATGAGAATAGTGTACACTTTACAGTACCCGGCTGTAAAAAATACACATCATCCTTAAGGGCTTGCATTTCTGTTACGCTGTAGTCTGTCGCGTACGGTCGGTCGCCTGTTTTAGTGAGAAAGAGCAACGTAGTACGCGCCGCTGATTTCAGCGTCTTAGTATGTACCATACTTTGAACGCGCGACAAACGTACGCTACCGCAGCATCAGCATAACAGGAATTAATGCCTTAGTGCCTTCTTTTTTTCCATTACACAAGTTACTAGTATAATAATTCAAGTTGCAAATTGTATGCAACTTGAACGAACTTTTTTTTTTTTTTCCTGGTAAAATCATCAAATGAGTCCTCCCACCCAGGGCAGGGCGGGAGGGACTGTCAGATTTGTACTGACTAAAATCCACGGTGTCCTTCACTAGCCCTTGACATACCGGGGTCACGGTAATTCGTAAGTCCCGCGACCCCGGCAGGCTTTGGCCCTCTACAGGCCCCGTCACTATGCTGACACTCCTTGAGGTGCGCGTGAAACACAACGCGCCGTCGACCCAACTGCATAAAAGTTACAAGTTGCAAGTAGGTAGGTAGATTGAACTTGTACACTTTGTTTTTTCCAATTCAAGCAACTTGTGACGTCATACTTGTATGCAAGACTTGCCTAATGGAAACGCGCCTTTAGATCGATGTGTCCTTTTTACAGATGGGTTCTGTAAAGTGTACACTATTTTCATGTTTGAATCTTGACATTAAAATATTGACAGCTCTTGAGAATCGTATTTCGGTTACCATTCAATTAAGAACCTCTAACTCTTTTATAGGTGCTGTTGTAAACCTTTACATCAAACGTGCAGGCCGCCAAATGAAATCCTAATACCTATACTAACTTGTTTATGGCTCATATAAGAATAAGCAAAAAAAAAAACGACTGTAAATAAATACTTACCGTGAACTGCGAATTTATAAGTCATAAAATGTCGAAATATTCAAGCAATCGAAACTTTTCGTTATAATATAACAAATAAGTATTAATTTTATATTAAGGTGTTGATAAACTTGGGCACTCACTAGCAAGGATCATTCGAATGTTACATTACAGAAAAACAATCTAGAGCGTTTTAACGAGTATTGTAATGAGGGTTCTGGCAAGTTTTTTGCCGAGCCGACTTTCATCTTCATAAAGTGTGCGCTAGAAAGATCGTGAAAATGTTCGTAACGATGTTCGGCTCTGTACGTTGTTTAAAAAAAGGCGAATGCTCAATGTTCTGTAACAAGTGAATGCTCAAGTCTATCAGCACCTTTAGAAAGCGCTTACAAACGTAGACTACGTGCACACGAATATTTTATTTTATATAGATTTCAGTACTCACTTAGATCTTTTAAATTGTCACACGGTAGACTTATCATAGCATCTTTGAGCTTTATCGTAGCCTGTAGACACAAATATAACATGTGTAGGTAGTGCAAGTCAGCGCAAGATGAATCTATTTCAGAACAGAGAGTCTAAACAGGCCACTGTATCAGTCTCATAATTTGAATTGCAAAAAAAAATTCTTTAATTGGAATACTCTACTCTATTGGTCAAGCAACAGAATTGATATAGAATAATTAAATCACAATTCAAATTATGATCATGTTTAGATACCCAGAACAATCACTAGTCTACTTTGCAACCTATGGATTTGATGAGTAGTGCTTATCCTCCTGCTCTGGGTTGACCGGGAGGGACTGTTAGACTTGACTGACTAAAACCATCCTTTAACTTCAGTAGCCATGTTCATGTCGGACAACGTAAAATACTACTGCAGCAGGGGCTGTAGTCAATAATTTTATTTTATTCAACAACCCCTAACCGTTACTTACTCAATAATCAAGTTTCTAAGCCAATTTAATTCATTGCCATGGATAAGAAACAAGAAAGGACCTAGGACGCACCCTAGCGGAACGCCTGCCTGCGTTCTAAATGCAATTGATCAGAGAAGATGACAGAAAGATCATTATTATTATAACCACACAAGTAAATCAAAATTCAATGTGA
Source organism: Agrotis puta (assembly GCA_943136025.2). Lineage (NCBI taxonomy): Eukaryota > Metazoa > Arthropoda > Insecta > Lepidoptera > Noctuidae > Agrotis > Agrotis puta. The sequence goes on along the minus strand of OW964169.2, from coordinate 13,648,777 downwards.
CAAAGCCCCAATTTGTAAGGAGGTAGTATGTCATGTGAAGACAAGTGTCGTGAAGGAAGTGACCGAGGCACAGTGACCGCAAGAAGCCCTACCGAGAGGAAAGGCTTCTGTGGTGACTGAGGCCCGAGGACAAGCACTCTCTAATAAGAAACACGTTTCAGTGAGGTCGATGACTGAGACACGGGTTTTAGGACGAAATATAATTATTGTGGTATATTTAACATAATAATTCAGTAGCTGCAGCTAAACATTATGATACTTTGGGGGCAAATCGATGTCGCAGGGTGACATGATTAAGAAGTGGTCGGTTTATAAAGGAAATTAATATTCAATCTCAATCCAAATCCTGTGGCTGCTTCTTGGATTTGGGTAGGAAATTCAGTCGTTGGTTAGTTACAGCAAAAGATCCAGCGAAAGTTTTCCGTTTACCGAGTTATTATTAGTGCATTAGAGAGCCTTCTAAAACGCAAGTTGATGTGATTTCATTGAAATTCTTTAATGTTCTAGACTTACTTATTTGTAGTCTGCAAAAAATGTCGGTATCTATAAGTTGGTATTCACTTGTATCAGACCGCGCATAACATCGAACAACAGGTTAAAAAATATAATAAACACGTTGTTGTATTGATACTGCAAGAATTTGCTACTAGGCCGCGAAACTGAAACCTTCGGTTCGATACTTTTCTTGCAATTTTTTGTGGACATCAATTTCATAAAGTTTAAATTGAATATAAACAGATTATTGATAAGATTTATTCTTCTCCAACAGGAGTAAAGGATGACTCAGATGACGTATCAAGCAAGAGTTGTGGGGGAGACTCATCGGGGCTGGTGAAGAAACAAAGGAAGGCGCGGACAGCCTTCACGGACCACCAGCTGCAGACCTTGGAGAAATCCTTCGAGAGACAGAAGTACCTTAGCGTCCAGGACCGAATGGAATTGGCCGCCAAACTAGGACTCACGGATACGCAGGTCAAAACCTGGTATCAAAATAGAAGGTTAGTTTGTTTCTGTTCTGTTAATTTGGTCCCTTTCTGGAAGTTTGTCCCGTTGAACTGAGTAAATGCTCAAAGAAGACTTCTTCAACAAATTCGTATTAATTTATTGGCTCCTATGTTAAGTTTTCTCTCTCTGAGCGCTTGTTCTGTTGTACTGTGTTACTGCTAAAAGTAGACCTTTTTTTAACAAAGCTGTTGTTAATTTGTTTTTAAGCTTCCGAACAAAGGGATCACGGGACTGCCTTAACAGGTTACCGTGGTCTTGGAACGCAAAGAGTAATTGTACGAACAGTTTGGTTTCAAGTCAGTCAAGTCTGACAGATCCTTCCGCTCCACACAGGGCGAAACTCTTTGATAATTTTCCAACCTAAAATGAAAGGTCGCGGGTCACACGAATTACCGTGACCCCGAAACAAACTAAAAACCCCCCGAGGCAAACTTAAGGAAAATATAGAACTAAGAAATAAAAACCTGAGTAGATAACTCAGGTTCAAGGCAAAGTAATCGAAACATATATCTTCTTTAAAATAATTCAACTTGTCTTTCAACTCAATAATTTCGTATTGGTGTTTCGGATTTAGCCAGCCACGCCCAGTTGAAAAATTCAACCCGTATATGCATACCTATTATGCATGAGTCGCAAACAAACGTTTTTACAAAATTACAGAATATATTGTTACAATCGTTTGTATGTGCGTGTTACTGCGATAAATTATAAGGAAATTTACCAAACACATGTTGTTATTTCGTTCATTATGCCTAATCACGTCCCTACTGTGGGCTTGATTAAGTTAGTGACGTAAGTTACAAGTCGTCACCAAAATATTATTGTAGCCTGAAAATAGTCACTAACCGTCGTACCACAAGAAGTTTGAGATCTGTTTAACACTTGTGTAAAAAGAGTCAAACTGCAAAACTAACCATATATATTTTTTTTGTAGAAAGACGGTAACAGTCTAACAGTCTTACTACAGAAAAAAGTTAAACATCTGTTGAACTCTCTTATCTAAAAAAATAACGACGGGTTGCACTCTGGGAGTGCTGGCAGAAGTGAAAACTTGAATAGTAGTAAACACACATGATCAATCGCGCAAGCGCTCTGCGCCGTCTTACGAATTTTCGATCAGGTCACGTGTCCTGACGCAAGTTTAACATTTTTTAACGATTCCAAAAAAAAGTGCACAACGCCGCTAAAGAAGTTTCACTTCAAAAATTGTCAACTGCAAAATGGCTTTTGACGTTGTACTCATATAAGGGTCGTTTTGCAGTTACACTTCTTTTTATTTTCTTTCTGTTTGTTCTTTTCTGTCTGTTTCTTTTCTTTCTGTTTAAGATAAGTGTTTCAACAGATTTTCAACTTTTTGTGGTGCGACGTTATTGGTTTTATTTTCATCACTATCTTTTGTGTAATGACTACTTATGGGGACTGTCGTTACTCAAATGGGGATCTAATTAGGCTTAAAATAAGGCTCGTGGTACAATCACATACACGTTCCATATTTGTACTACACGTCACTTACCTACCCCAATTTCAAATACTATTTTTTCTTGGAATAATGACTGCCAGTTGGAGATTATTTTAACGTCAGAATATCCTATATATTCTAGATTTCAAAATACTATAGATATTCGTAAAACATAGAATTGTAATATTATATTCAATCGCTCCATTCAGCTGCACTGCATACAATTAACCTCGAAGTTAAAACACACCCAACACAGTTTAGAAAAGACTAGAAAAATAATGCCAGTAAAAAAAACACTTTTTGATTAGTGTCAAATTCTGGTGCTGGTGACTGTACTACTTTCAGTGTCCAACTCCTGTTCTAAATTTCCTTATTATGAACTAAGTGAAATAAAAAAATCTCGTACGTAACATAGAGGTTGAGTGAAGAAAACAATTAACTAACCATTTATTTTTAACCGACTGCGTTAAACGCCAAAAAGAGGATAATGTTTTTATCGTGTGTGGTCCAACTCACAGGCGGTGTATACTTGAGACTCCTAATCAACTTTTGACTAGTAAAATTACAAAAGTTTGAAAAGATTAAAATGATATTTAAAAAAATAAGCTCATCACAAGTTACATATTTAAAAAAATATTTTCTGACAGTTTTTTTTGTATTATGTAGCATTTCGGGAAGTTATAGAGTTCATTTCAATTTTCAGTATCAACTTTTTTTTCTCTTCCCATTCCTTCCACACATCGCAAATCCGTGCATTCATCCATTTTTGTTGATTAAAAAGCTTTTTACCCAAAAATACGAAAAGTGCTAACAGTTATTCTACCAGTAGTTCAACTTATCTATAGCTACTTGTAGGACTTCTCTGTAACCGGCATTTTTTAACCATTTTTTTATCGTGGTAAAATCAGGGACTGTCAGACTCGTACTGACTAAAATCCACGGTGTCCTTCAATAGCCCTTTACGTTCCGGGGTCACGTACAGTCCCGCGACCATTTTTTTAACCATTAGACCAATAAATGTTGTAAAAACGTTAAACGCCTCTAACTTAGGACAAACGCCGCGAGTGATCGTGAGATAGTCGGCATTCTTCACAGAGCAATGCTGAGTCAGCGGTTCGTCGACATGTTACTGCTACTGCTCGAAACTGGGCTCAATCGTCATTTCAATAATTACTAACTTTTGCCCGCTGTGTCCCTCACGTGGAGGTTGCTATTTATTTATATCATGAGAATATCCCACAGTGGTTAAGAGTATCCTATGTCCTAACGTAGCTCATATATGTAGGTATGCCAAATTTCACTGAAATCAGTTCGGCCGTTCAGGCACACACACATACGACATGATAAATTTGGATATAGGAATTATACATTTACTCCTTAAATGTACACAATCACATGACATGCGATTGTTTACATTAACTTTTAAATCATCTGAACATTGTTTCACATCGAAAGGTTAAATATAAATAATGAACAATTAAAAAACGACAACCATTAAACATTTTTTTCTTACAAACTCGTTTTATTTCAAGTTCGCAATAAAGTCATAAAAATAATATAACCTTAAGAACAGAATTATAGCTATCATTAATTGTCTATTCTTTACATTATTAAGATTCCCAAGTACTATTATATTTTATAAGAAAAAAATATGGTAGTACAAAAGAACTTTGTCGGCGACAGTACGAGCGGCGGTTATTTCAAAAACAAACGTTTTGTAATTAGGGGTCTGATCGCCGCCTACGCTGCGTCCTTTACAAAAAACTACGGTAGCTAATAACAAACTAAACTAATTTTCTATTGATTGAATACTTTTATTGTAATCAAGATTGTGCTGTATTCAAAACGGACTAGTAGTATCTAATAGATAGACAGTAGTGTAATGGGTTTTTATGCGTACGCTACCTGGAGAAAAAACGTGATGTGGTAGCCTCTACCCACAGTTTAAAAATTAGATACAGTAGCCAAAAGCTACTTGCAAAAGCATTGATTTATTTTCTTTAATTGCGAGTGTAATGTTTTATACGCGAAGAACTTCGTGATCGCAAATATGACAGTATAGTGTCAAGTCCTGCGCAGACGCCACACGGTGAGTCCACGCCCCCGCCGCCGTCTGCACCTTTTTGTGGCACTTTTTGTGTTGATTTTCTATAATTTCGGTTAAACTAATGTTTGGGCTTCGATTTTTCGGTTCGTGAAAGGGTGTGAAATCGTAGTTAATTGAAGGATGTAATGGGCTTTTGTGTGCGGTCACTTTCCTTTAGTTTTTGTACCGGCTGCCCAAATAGAATAGTGCCACTACCTTCTAATAATAGGCACCGATTTTCTGGTTCCCGGATACAGAATAAATTATACTAATATATGGATTATTTTTGAACAATGGTTACTCCTAATTTGGAAAAACACAAAGCTTTTTAATAACGACCCAAAGTGAAACAATTAATTTTAATTACCTATTTACAAGACACGCCGTTTGCTTTTTGCTTAATTATAAATAATTACACAGCTACATAACTTCTTGCCTACTTGCTTAGTGATTTTCAACAAACTATTTAAATGAAAAACATTATCATTTTGATTATTTGCCGCGATCAGTTTTAATTAGAATTAGATAATTTGTTTCGCACATTCGCCAATTTTGTAATTAGAGAGTGGTGTAGAGTAGTTTCATTTATTGCATTCATGCATCATGAATTGCATTGCATTTTTCGCAATTAGATCAGTAATTTGTGTTGTTAGGTGGATATGAGCTTGATGGTAACGTTAGCGATGTAAGTGTCCGGCTGCTGACATTCTCACGCGACAGGTGTAAGAACCAAGGACAATAACTTCCCTCCATGTAATAATTTTCAGGGTAAAGTTTGTACTTTGTATCACTGCATTTTATAAGTTGGCCTACGGGCGGCTTAAACTCTGACACCAGGTTGTTCATCAACCATACGATAAGAAGAAGAAGATAAGTTGATAAGTACAAGTTTCAAAGACAAAGTCTAATTATGGAGATTGTAAATACTTTTTAATGAAATTTCAAGAAAAATAAAAAATTGTCACGGTTGAATCCTTGATTTCGATCTTTGTCTGCAACCAATTAACGTCCGAATTTGCGTATCCAATTGGAAGATCAGAAGCATCAGTAAACGGATTAGGATTTGGATTGAGATAAATATTAATTTTGGGCGCTCGCTAAACTTTCTGCTTCTCAAAGTAATACAAACTTCTGAAACAAAGTAACATCAACCCATCCTTCGCACCACCGTGAGACCGTCGGCTTGCTCTCATCACAAAGGCTGCAAGTCACCGGCGGGTCGGCGCCGGCGCCGCACACACCTCTTATTAATCAGCACACCGCCGACTGGCTCGAACAGCCATCAGACACTGGTGTGTGTTTACTTAATTGTTTTCAAATAGCTTCCTTATTTGGAGAGCTAAGTGTATGATGATAGCCGAATTTGGAGCTGAAAAAGTACTAATAAATTAGTTACAGTAACAAAAAACACACAATCCACAACAAAACACAAATGATTACGTTTTAAATCAAATTACATAGACCTTAAATCTAAATTTAGTTTACCTGTAATGAGATATCGTCTAGAATGTGTTTTACCGCTAAAATCTAACGACAGTTTTAAGGAAAACGTAGCTCGTGGCTGCATTCCTAAGTTTAAATATACTTCAATTGAAAAAACACACTAAAATGGTCCTTAGCCTACAAGCAATTAGAGATCATTTTATTGTGATATTGAACCACACAAACCTAGATATAGAACCTCAATAGACTGATCCACAGCATGATTCATCAATAGTTATAATATTTTGTCGGAGCGATCGTGAATTCACAATAAGCCGGGGGCCGCGAACAAAATGTCGTTTATCGGCGTTTAGTCGTCGAAACGTGTAATCCATCGCGATTACCTAATGACGTATTCTGTAATGACGCTCGTAACAACACCTACCTGTGTTGCGACTAGTTCAGTCGCACGACTGTGTCTGTTATTAGGTCTAGTCGTAATGATAGACGGAATTGTTTTAGCTGTCGACCTTATTGTTTTAGAAGTGCGAAATTACGTATTCTGCAGGGAAAGTACTGACTAGGTATAGATTATGGAATAACTATAAATCTGCTTTTAGATTAAAACATTCTGCTGTCAGCTTTAGATTAAATAGTTGTAGACAACCGAAAAAAAACGTTCGGTCGTCACGAAATATCGACATTAGAAAACCCAACAATGTGATTCATATAACGAAAATGCATACCTAGGTTGTCTAACACGTCTCTTAACATTAAAAAGATGAGAACGCATATGATATGATTCATTATTTTCCTATATGAAAACTGAAACGTACGCGTAAGTGCGAAAATTGTTTAGAGACTAAACGGTTAACGTTTCTTGTAAATTCGTATCATTTGTATAAACGCTGCCGATCACCAGCCTACGTGAGAGCCTCGAGTCACACCACATGAAACACTGGATACGCATGATTTTCGATTTTGTTCGAATTTCTGGCTTCGTTTAGTGTGCAGCGATGATTTTTCCCGAATTGATGGAGAATAAAGAGGATTTGTCCCCGTGAAATTGTCGACAAGGCTTTGAATCTAAGCTTACTACAGCACAGTGACCAATTAATAGGTCGTTTTAGTATGTTTTGTTGAGTTTCATGCAAAAAGCCGTCGATGTAAATTAATATGAATTCAGCTGACTATGTAATGAATATGTGAAGACCGCTGTAAATATACCCACGAAGGGCAGAATTGAACTGTAATACGCAGCAATTTCCTATTATTGCACCGTTTAAGTCTCCCTCATCGATTACAAATCGTAGCGTACCTAAAGAATCGTTAACAAGTCGATAAGTCGTAAATTACATCGAACAATCGGAACGGTGCGTGCTTTTTAAACAATAGATTATTCAATTGATTGATTCTAGCATCCTAAATAGCGGTTGCTTTATTAAAATTCCGTACGTGTGCTTACACATCTCTAATGACATAATGCGTGGGTTCCGCGACTCCGCGTAGCTACCGAGAACCAGACTAATCGCTTATAGCGAACCCTTCCAAATTACACGGCAGAGACACGGGATTCGAAGCAAGGACGCTCCGGTCGCGCGGCTTATCATTTAACCACTAATCATTATACTGCAAATGCCATTTTAGTTTTGGCCTGGTTTTAATAAGCGGATTGCGAGCCGGATTATTCGTTCTATAGCAATTTTGCAGTTCCAAGTCTGGCGCATGATGCAATCTGATATTAGTGAACGTTCCAGTTGCAGGAAATGTTTTATTGTATACCTACCTACTTGTTCATTAAAATAAGATTACGTATTTTTAGATGTAGCAGACAAATTGCTACATTTGTTATTTCTTCAATTAAATGTGGTTCATATATTTTTTGCGAGTCGCGCCACGGTAGTGAGTAATAGCAACAAATGGTTAATCGTTTAGACGACCTTTGCAATGTATAATTTAAATGGGTCGGTTTAAATGTCGATAAATAATGTTATAATCTCTTCCTACCTGTAATTCGCCTAGTTATTATTACGATGATGGTATTTCGGTTGGAATTCACAGTAAAGGAGTATTTATTAAAGGATATATCGATGTTCATCAATAATTCTTTTTTTTTTGTATACCAAAATGGATAAATGCTCACCAAATCTAAAACTCGCTTTAGCCAGATTTCAGGGACACCCCGAAGTTCGGTTTGGTAAGATTCCTTTAAACCCTGCAATCAGAAATAGAAGCCCTTTTGGAACAGTCAGTCAGTTTGCGTCGACCCTGCTTAGGTCGTTTTTTTTTATTATTACATTTCTACTACACTTTATGATACACAATTTGGTGAGCATTTATCTATTCTGGCAGGTATTTCGATTTCGGTTTAAAATAGGTACTTTTCCCGTAGGCGTTTATAAAATCCATATAGAATTTAATTATTTAGTCACATGTAGTGCAAGAACGATCTTGAAAAGCCAAGTTAAACCATTCTATGACGTATAAATAAGCACATATTCCAAGTAGTGTAGATTAACTTTACAATGTCTTTTAATCAATACTAATACATATTATAAAGCTGAAGAGTTTGTTCAGTTGAGCGCGCTAATCTCAAGAACTACTTACTGGTTTGAATTGAGAATAATAGTACTTTTTGCAATCTATAATGCCTTTGTCAAACAGACAGGCGAAAGCGAAGTGTTTCCGAAGCGATACCGAACCGAAGCGAGACGTCAGTCCGATAGTTCTGTCACGCTATCGGATCGCTTTCGGTTTTCTATGTGACTGGATTCAAATAATCCCATACATTACAAATAAAAACGTCACGCTTCGCATTCGTCACGCCTGCCTGTTTGACAAAGGTTTACGTGTCCATAGGGTGGAAATTATTTTAAAAAAGGTAAAATAGTTAAATTAAGGGGAGATCCAGCAATAGTGGCTACAACAAACTAAATGTTATGTACCTAAAATAGTATTTTTTTTTTACTATAACATTATATTATAGTGATTTGAGAAATATGTCAAACTTCATTGTTATTTTTAGTTTATTGAAAACCCAATTTATTTGTATGTATGTACGTAATTCATTAAAAACTAAGTGATTGAATATTGAAAAGCTTTCTTGAAACTAAATAAGAAGGTATCAAATTTAAAGATGCATGGGTGGTAAAGCACATTTCAATGTCCAATGAACTCTACCTAAAAACCATATTATGACTTTTAGATTTTTAGCAGCTTAATAGGTATGTTTTTTTTCTGCAATTTGCTGTATGCATTTTTTTTTATCATGTCTTAAAAATCGAACTTCATCAGCATCATCAGAAAGTTTACAAGTACAAAAAGCATAATTTTAAGCATATCTAAATATATGACATATAATGATCATAAAAATATCCAAGTGCTTTATAATTTTCATATTAAAATGCAATTTAGTCCGGAAATGTTTCAGACAGAATACTTATCTATTCATATTTTTTATGCATTTATTTTTTCAAAATCTATGTTAAGTACAGTTTTTTTTTTAAATTTCATTGTTAATTTAACAACGAAATGTAAAATTAAGTCATGACTAAACTCTGCTCAGCTGAATCCAAGCCTAAAAACCCATACATTTAAAATAAATGGGCAAAAATGGCACCAGTCCAACAAAATTACTGGAGGAGTTTTCCTTAAACCCTACCAAAACCATCTTGAATTCCACCATTTGCATTGCCGGAGGTTCAAAAATTGTTTCTGATAGGCATGTGTCATGTTCACAACAATAACGATGCTTAAACTTCAAACAATTCCCATAAGAGCGCTCACACAAACATGTTTCTGAAACTTTCTAAGCAGCGTATAAATAACGTTCGATAAAGCTCAAATTGGGCCCGACTACGTGTCGGAGCCTTAAGAGCGTAAGCGGCCGGCGCGCCGCGACTCGCTCCGATCGATGAAAGTACTCTTTGTTTGCCGGATATACAAGCCGAATTCGCATCACGTCGCCGAAAAACGCAAACTGAGATAAACAACCTCCCCCCCGGAGAGGTCGTAAGCGGGATCGTTTTACCGGACAATTTTCGTCTTTAACTAGAGCTGTTAAGGCCCGTTTTTGGATGGGTCTCCTTCAACAACAATTGAATCAGTTCACGCAGCATCAAATCACTAAACCACTGGGCGGGGCGTACTCAGACTCCACCGGGGGACGGCGGAACAGGGACGGAGGAGAGCGGCTCTCGCGTCGCGTCCTCGAGTTAGACAGAGAGGAGCGTATTGTCTGTCGAGAGGTCTCGACTTGAGATGGCAGTCCAAATTTAAGTGCGCTCCGAGAGCTTTTTGTTCGTAGCCCGCGGCGGCAATAAAAAGAATAGTGTCACTGAGCAGATTGCCCCTCATTCAGCACTTGACAATTAAATAAGTGCTCTCGAGTGACGTACACTAAGAGCGAGCCGTCATAATAACATGATTAATGAGAGCACAGCTTTCTATCGATCATTTGTCAGCTACTGATAATTAAAGTGTAGTATTTAAATTAGGATCGAGTTTAATACGGCTTAAAGTGTTAACGTTATATTTGAAGCTAAAACGCTTCTATTATGAGATGGGCTTATGTATTAACTAGACAGATGATAATAAATGAGGTTACAAAAATGAATATTATAAAACGAATGACGAGCATCAAACATGGACTCCCTCTCATTTGCATTTAATAAAATTAAATGATCCATTTATAGAAATTAATTAACGAGGTGGGCAGTGAAGCGTCTGGTTATGCGGTTAACAATGGGCGCACACTACGCGACTAATAATAGCAATGATAATGCGACGACTCCCTTCAAATTAATAAAAAGCTCACTCGACGACAATAACCAACCACTTCGGAACTAATCGAGTACCCACAACGAAATTATATTAAATTTTCAAATGGGGATGCGTTTGTTTGTTTGATGCGTGCGGAAAATAAAAACGAAATACAGAAATAGAGATCTGTTTTTATTATTGTATTATTATTTATAGTGTTTAGTTGCATTCAAAGAGGAAGTGAAGAGTTAATTCAAATTAAAAATTATTTTAATCTGAATACTGAAAAAAATATTACATAAAAGTTTCATACACAAGAACCTTTTTTCTTTTGAAAACAAAAGAAACACTTTTTTAAACATTTCAGAAGTTTTTATGACTTTTATTTGAATCTTATAGCTAATTCAGGGCACATGATCGCAAAAAGAAAATATGTTGATGTAATTATTTATAAAGCAACTCTCCTTTCCAAAGTCCTATACAATTCAGATCATCATTCGTAACCATTAAACTTTTTGCTAAATAGCACTGTGGGACAGAGCAGTTGTAAACTAAAGTAATAACCGTGTGTGTTGTAGCGTAATTTATACGCGCTTACCCTTTCCCGAGCAAATCAAATAAATCAAATTAAAGTACTCGACCACGCTCCAGCGACTCCACTAGTGCCCAAGACGTTTTGTCAAATTTATTATTTTATTTACATTTTTTTTATTAGTTTTACCACAGTGGTATCTCTACCCATTCTCCTTTGTACTCTCGAGTGCGCTGTGACAAATTTGATGACGATTGGGGTCACAACGCGTGATCTATCGCCCTGGGGTCCGTAAACGGCAGTTCACAGAATTTTAGAGTCGATTTAAGTTTGTAATGCGACATAAATCGTTTCTCTGTACTTGTGGGATTCTCATAACGATTTATTTCGATTTCAAATGGACTGTGAACTTTTTGTCAGTCGTACTTTTTGCAATTGAGTTATATTTTTTTATTTGAGTTCTTAATAGTTGTTATTATGTTCTTAGATATCGTTTCGGTCATTTTTTGTCTGCTATCTGCGGATTATTATTGTGTAGCACCAAAAATACGTCTTTTAAAAATTATATGTCGATACAATTACGCCAACCTAAGCCAAGAATGACTTATAATCTCTGGAGTTTCCTCTCAATATTTAACATTATACGATAGTCAAGAAAAACCTCTTACTTTAACACCAAACTGAAACTCCCATTTTAAACTTGGCAGGTCAATTTTTGCTTTCTATGCCAGACTGAGTTACTGAACTAGCCCCACAGTAAAAAATTGACACCATGTTTCACCATTATAAACCATGTCCTTTCTTTCACCAGGACAAAATGGAAGCGACAAACAGCAGTAGGACTAGAACTACTTGCTGAAGCAGGTAACTACGCGGCGTTCCAGCGGCTGTACGGAGGGTACTGGCCTGGAGTACCTGCGTACCCCGCACAGCCTGCGCCTGCGGCTGCCGACCTATATTACCGGCAAGCCGCTGCCACTGCTGCAGCAGCTGCGTCAGCCAGTGCTAACACGCTGCAGAAGCCCTTGCCTTATCGGTAAGTTGTCTGATATCAGTTAAACGACTTGTGGCACCATAGAATTGGCTAAATAAGGTCTTCAGTGGTTTGTAATTCAAAAAATATCATAGCCTGTTTGCACTTCTGCTACGTATTTCATTCCTCCTACAACAGTATTGTTCTTTGTCACCAGGTTATACCCCGGTGCGCCACTAGGAGGCGTCCCACCTCTAGGTCTGGGCCTGCCAGGGCCGTCGGCACACCTTGGCTCTCTGGGTGCGCCGGCGCTAGGGGCGCTCGGCTACTACGCTCATGCGAGACGAACACCTTCGCCCGACCTAGACCCTGGCAGCCCCGCGCCCCCGCACCGCTCACCCCCTGACACCCCCGCTGACAGGCGCTCTGATGATGAGGATGACGATGAGCCCATACATGTATAATGTGAACAAACCCTTATTTAACAAGTGAATAAATCCATCTAAAGAGACATTACAAAAACAAAAAGTGAAATCCTAAAACAAAGTGATAAACTCTACGTAGACGAGTGCTTTGGATATTATGAAAGAAGCCATTCCACGGACAACCCTCATGTTCGGTTATGGTTTCTCTCGACTCGGTTTTCGTCCGCTGCACTGTTGTTTTGCACGAGAAATTCTTGTTCGAATATTACATTCGTCGAATATTCTTTCCTTGAGACGGACGTTGCTTGTCCGAGATATGTGATATTATAAGAAGATTTGATATTAAGAACGTGTAAAATATAATTGATGTCGTGTTAACTACTTAATGATAAACTAGTGATTAGACAAAGCTTTGTAAGTTACATAAAGAATAAATAGGCTGGAATCAAACATTCCTTTATCGATTAATTTATATTTAAGAAATGTTCCACAAGGTTTGCTTCGGTGTTGCATCTTCGTGATAAAGAAATATTATAAATAATATCAGTGATCTACGATTGCCAATCCATGATCTTCATCTAGCCACATAATCTTTCCGGCAGATATAATGTCTTATAACAAAGAGTTTTCCAAATTCATGCTGGTTAGATTCCCTTAGCTTGAAAGTTTTTTGTTGAAAGAAAAATGCAATTGCTAGTAGGCATTGAATCTGCAACCATCCAATTCAAAACATCAAACATCTTTACCAGTCATCACAGTAATACTCAGCATAATTATTCAAATTTTCTCATAACTTTTTTATGAACGTCTTACGGCAACGTAAAATCGAATTATTATTCCCATGAAGAGCTTTATAATTCGATAATCGGGTGTTAATGTGTTTAAAATATAAAAAAAAACTGTCAGCTTCATTTATAACTGCAATTCTGTATTACAACATTTCTTCAGAGGTCTGTTAATTTTGCCTAATTCTATTAAAGTGACCTGGTACAGTGAATTTAATTAAAAAGTCGTCTAATTTATAACATTGTTGCGAGATTAATACTAAAAACATTATAAAAAAAAACGACGGGTTGCACTCTGGGAGTGCCGGCAGAAGTGAAAACTTGAATAGTAATTGTTGGAAATATCTTGTGAACAGATTTTAGTAAAACTCGCAAAAATGGTTGACTTTTTATTTCAATAATTTTCCAATGTGACGTACATCTTTTATAAACAATGTTACCTAGCAACGTCACACGAACATTCACGCAAGCGCCCTGCACCGTCCTACGCTTTTTCGGTCAGGGTCACGTGTCCTGACGCGAGTTTAAGATTTTATACCCATTACAGAAAAGTGCTCAACGCCGCTAAAGAAGTTTTCACTTCAAAAATAAACAAACAGAAGATTGGCAATCGTCGGTAACAAACAACTGAATCTCATTATGAGTGATATTCTGACGAGTGTATTATGATGTGGCACTGAAGTGCACTGTACAGTATTTAGTGACGCGGAACGCCAGTCGACGACATTGTGCAAACATACTGTATAATATAATATAAATATATAACTATTCATATACGATGTATGTATTGTTAGTATTAAATACACAACTTAAAGTATTAAATGTATGTAATAAAGTACCTAATGCTATAATAGTAATAACACAGCGATGTTCTTAAGCAATCCGAGATGTGGCATTTTATGTCCCATAGATTTTGTGGTGTTTTGTAATTAAAATGTTGTCAATTAAAATAGAAATTGTTTTTCTGTTTTCACTTACACCTTTTATTTATATATCTTAGATTTTCGCTTACGATTTGTTTTACAATGACGTTTGTCTTTGCCAGAATTTTATTTTATTTTATAAATTAAATGAAAATGCACTCCATGAATTGGTTTCAATGTCAACAAGAACTCTAAAATCAGTAATTAATAACGTGGCACTAATACGTATAAAACAACACAATCATTTATACATGTATTCATAAATCAAATGACAAGTTTGATAAAAAATAAAATAAAAATAGAGTTGCCAATGGACGTAACATGTAAATAATATTGGTCGAGCAAACAGAGGCAAACGAGGTTACAGCAAAGATTAATTAGAAGTAGTATATAAAAGCAAATTTAATACATTCTCCGTGGCACTTTACCAGTTGTAACGAACACCTAGCGGGCAGCCACGCGGCGTGGAGCTAACTCCGCTTTGTCACGCCATCGGCTCAGACTCGGTTAATAGGCCCGTGTTAAATTGTGTGTGCTATCTCCATTTGCAACTGCTCCATTAGGGCTGTTACGAATATGAGCCTATATACGAGCCGAGCTATGTGCAACGTCCTGATTGCACGCTATGTTACTTTATGTCTGCGAATAAAAGTGTTTATGTGTACGCCAATTTATTAGCGTGCTTGTTTAGTTTTTTTTTTGCCGCTAATGCCAACTTTTCACCGACTTTGGACATCCTTATTATGGTACACTTCTTCTGTTGTTTGGCTTCATTCTGACATAGTCGTTTGTTTCTTTTTTAATAATTTGACATTTAACATGACGGATTCGTCAGAAATTGAAACAATTATAAAGTCGTAGAGTACTGGGCATGTCACGTCTAGGGCACGTCATGGCCGTCACGCCAGATTCGCGTTTTATAAAACAACTTGTCCTCGGTCGCGTTTACACAATCGGCCCTCACGAAAACTTCTCTTTGATTTCCTTCACATTTTTAGCGGGCATAAAACCTATTTAAAAAGCAATCAGTCAGAGGCCGCTGATTGCCCACGGGGCACGCCACCGACCGTGTTCACAAAACGGAGCAATTAACAGCACCCCTCCCCCCACCACTGCACACCCCAGTGTTTCCTCCTGCACAGATCTAATCGCAAAACGACCGTTTTCTAGAATCGCCTCTACAAAGCATTGCGTGCTTCAGCGCGTTGGGGTAACGCAGTGACCACGATCAACAACCATGTAACTTTGAAAATACAAACATATTTTACTTGATGCCTGGCTTGATGGTCATCATAACTTATTGGGAACGATAGGATCACAGCCGCCTGTAATGTGGGGGCAGTAAAAAATATCCAATTAGCTATTCACGACACTTGTGCAACTTATCAGCTTTATTTTAAGTTCTGTTGACTGCCTTTAACAATTTTTCCCGCATCATCAATATAAGGCGATCATAAAATTATAATTTCTTAGTTCAACTGTTTACTCGAACCTTTTTTTACATAATCGTTTACAGCAAAAAAAGTTAGAGCTGATATAATAACAGGGTATAAATGCAAAGTATATTTATTACACATATTTACGTAGGAACAACGCGTTACATAAAAACTAGGCTCGTATCACGCCACGCCACGCCAATAGCCACTCGTGCCATATTAATATTTATGTTGTTTAAACGATGTTTAATCACAACAGACACGAATAGTTTTTACTGTCAGTTACAGTGAAATGAATATTTTCTGATTAAAATCAATACCTCACTAAATTCACTAAATAATGCGTAAATTTGATGATAAGTAAAGTTTAACCTCAAAGTAAGTACGAAAGTTAAGTTAAGTACTTAAAGAAGACCTTTAAGTCAAAATTTCTTCAGTTGTTACGGAGTTGGAATTGGCACTGGCTGCAATCAAACTTAACATTTTAATTAAAATAATGTGTGAATTTAAAAAATTGATAACATTAAGACCCCTAAAACCCAAAAATAATTATGGAAATAAAGGTTTATTACCACATAATTTAATTAGAAAACATCGACCTCACCAAAATGTCGTGTAATAAAACATATGATTATAATTTAATTGGCCTTTTAACTTATCCCTTTATCTGTTGTACGTATCTATGGTTTACGGATCTGTTATGAGTATGAAAAAAAAAAATGACGCTCTATGGTCAGTTTACTTAAACGACTTCCTCGCGTTGCATTGTTGCCGTTAAAAGGTTGTTTAATTGAGTGAGTTATGGCTGATGCTTCCTCAAATCGCGTAATATTTAACATTTTATTGCTGTTCACCTACTAATGCTTCCTACGCTTTCAGTAAGTACCCGTTTTAACAAAGCAAAATACGTTTCACTTGAGATGCATTGCGATTGTTAACTGTAATGTGCAATAATCAACGAGTACTACTAATTCTGCGAGCTCTATTTGTAAATTAATACTCAAAATGGCTGTATTGGCCCGGATACATCGGAATGGGCCTGTAAGGTGCCAATTTTAGGTAATCCTCAGAAATAACTGACTGTTATATGTGTTAATGGATGCATAAGCGAGGTTTAGGGAACCGCTAACGATACTCCATTTATTCTGTAATAATTGCATATACACGTAGTCTTAACATTTTTCGCACTTTTATACATTTGTCAAGTAATATGAAAAATACGGCAATTGTCTGAAATCAAAACATAATCAGCTCAATCAAAATACTAAAAGCACTTTAGCAAACACCGTTCCATATAGTGAAGGTAAAGCATTTAACGAATGTTTAGCACTAAATCAATGGGCAACAAGCGCACCGCTGCCGCCGGCGCCCGCGCCGTTGCGTTGTAGATCCCTATCTGCTTCCGTCGCTGCCACCACCCGTAATTACTGATTACAAGCGATTTTAGGCTTTTTGTCCAGCGACCCGACTACACACGGACATTAAAATACTATATGACTCACTTGTACGTGTTTTTTCTTTTTAATTATTAAACCTTGTCACTTAAGGGCTGGAAGCGATCAATTAATAACTACTTCCTAACCAAGCAGTTTTTAATAGATCGATCAAGGACGCAACTGTCATTTGTAAGCAAAAATAACTTAATTAAGTCAATCATGCTCAATGCAAAAGCCGTTCTTTCTTCAAATACACTTCAAAATAACCCGCTTTTAAAACAAACATTGCTAATGCCGAAAAAATTACAATTCTACGAATTCAAATGTTTTCGAATGTCTCTACAAATCGTTGGATGGTGTTTAAAAATGTCGTGTCAAGACCTTATCGATACATGGCAAAGTCAAACAGACTACGATTACTGTGGACTAATGCCGGCAATAGTTCAATGTAACTGTATTTGTGATCGATGTAGGATAAAGGGCTGAAACTTTTTTATTGGAACAGGAAAACGATAGAGTGTACTCTGTACATACACAAGTTATGTTTGAGTAGCAAAGTGCTCTACATCAGTAGTTTTTATAGAAAACATAAGTGCAGTTACACTGGCAACTAAATTGATCGTTGACCAGTACTGGCCACATATTCTGTCAAGACAAAAATGAGCAAGAGTTTTCTTTTATTTTGGTAATATCAGCAAATGAGTCCTCCCACCCAGAGCAGAAAGGACTGTCATACTTGTACTGACTAAAATCCACGGTGTCCTTCAACCTTCAACAACAACAACCTTCCGGGGTCACGGTAGACAAACATGAGCTATGATGACCAGAAAAGTATTGCTACAGACAGATTCTGCTATTTCTCACCCTCTTGAGCAACATGCTAGATTTCTCCATAGATAGCTCATTAAATTGAAATCCTATCAGTTTTAAAGACAACAATATTGGATTGATTACGTTACCGAAAGCTTAATTAATCCCCTTGACGGTCACTGTAAAAATACGAACTTCCATAAAAACATGAGACTCGTGGTTGGCCTCAGTACCTCCGCAACGGTTGTCAGCAATAGTTGATGAAAAAGTGGCCCGTGTGTCCGCAGCTTAAGTTACATCTAGATGAGCACTGTTTTATTGACAGTGGGAAAATATAATAGTAGATTATTAACCAAGGGGATAAAGCAGTGTCTTCTGTCGCGGGTGACGATTTAAATTGCGAGCGTAACGAAGGACTCGAGGTTTACTCCCGAGCGCAGCGAGGGTGTTAAAAACTTAAATCACGAGCGAAGCGAGGGATTTAAGACGAGTCCTGAGTGTAGCGAGGGATTTAAGTTCACCCAAGACTAAGACAGCTTTATCACCGAGGAAAATACTCTACTTTTCGTACCATTTGCGAAAAAATGAACTCAATAATAATATGAGATAAGCATTTATTAAAAATAATGACAATTAAAACTAAAAGTTAATATTCGAAACATTAGTCCAATTATTAATAGAGAGAGTTACGTTTTTGTTTGGTACATTTATAGTCGATGAGTTAATTTGAGTATTTCTCTGTTCTTGCGTCTGAGGAACTTGCGTTTCATTTGATTTAACATAGTAACGTATTTTTAGAACATTAACTTATTTATAAAAATAAATTAAAATAAACTTAAGGTTTTATTTGAAGAAAACAAAAACGCAGCAAATTCCTAGACTAAAATTTTTTTGTCGGAAAAGCAAAGGCATCAAGCTCATACGGCCTCTTCGGTTTTCGTAATTTTATATAATATTCATAACTGCATAATAATAGTTATTTATGCAACTGTTGTATAATCAGGGGTATTAAAACACGAATGTGGGTTTATCACACGAGGCGTAGCCGAGTGTGATAATAGTATCACATGAGTGTTTTAATACCTAATTATAACGGTTGCATACAAGACTTTATCTACAATCATGCTGTGAATCCTCTATAAAAGATTCTCATAACATACCATATTCGCATACCATATTCGAGTGAAAAAATGGCGGGATATAACACGATAAGACGAGTTGTTCTTCTTTCAAAATTTTAGCGATCTGGTGGTGAAAATGTCATTGCATGAGAATGTTCTTTTTTTGAAATTCATTATAACACGCGTTTGGATGATATAATGATCATTATATCATTGAGTGTTTTAATGTTGGCAATAAGCTAATTGTTATAGGTTCTTTTATAGAGGATTAATAGCATGATAGTAGATAAATGCGTATTCCTTTTTCAAAAAGATGTGTAATGCTTTATATACAAACTCAATGGTGCAAACACAGATGTAGTTCAGTATAAATTTCGGTAAGTATTCCAAATTTAAATTACATTCTCTCCCTAGAGGATGAATGAAATTCAGTACAACATTCTATCCCTGTTTTTAACAGATTAAAAATGACTATTGTTATGTTCGATTTTTGAAGTATAGAATGTCACTTTTTTGAGCAAGTGGTACGAAAAGTACATTTCCTGTTGAGTGTGAACGTTCGTTTACTATGCAACACTTATATTACCAAAGCTATTTAATAGACCCTGAAGAATTGCTGTTGTGTTTTTATTTGTTCTTACTTGATGATGAAATTATCTTATATATCTACATTTTAGATTACGTTAGTGAAGATCTTCAGATATCTTAGCATTACTTTGATTGCACCCGTATAATTTGCCTTCAACTTCCTTTAGAATTTTCTCATATCATATTTATTTAGAAACAGTGGTTGCAGCTTTGAAGCAGTAAGTCGTAAATAAGTTCATAAGTCCCGATCCAGCTAACACCGTTTCAATTAGAGTCTGAATCGAAAGAGTGGCATAATCAGCAATGGTTTGACTTTAATCAAAGTTCATCTAAGCCATTATACTATGGTCGCGGGACTGTACGAATTACCGTGACCCCGGAACGTAAAGGGCTATTGAAGGACATCGTGGATTTAAGTCAGCACGAGTCTGATAATCCTTCCCGCTCTGCCCTGGGTGGCAGGACTCATTTGATGATTTTACCACGATAAAAAAAAGCCATTGTACCATTTATAAAATCAGCATTTAGAAACGATCTCATCTTCCTTTTTACTACTTTTCGTAACGCCAAAACCATAAAGTCTAACAGTACTTTTACGCACGTTTTAAAAACCAAGGTGAGGTTATACAAAGAGTAACGATATGTGAAAGTGGTACCACCAGCTCGCCACATTTCAGACACCGCATAGGGATATTAAAATATTAATGTACTATATACATTAGCATATTAATCAGGCCGGTAACGTAAACGCAGCTAATGGGCGCCATTAAAACTGTGGAGCGGTTCATATTGTATGCACTTAATGCATTGTTACAATGCAGTGTGTGAATTAACACAGGATCTGCATAACAGGGATGTGGCTAAATGTGGAGCTAAATATATCCTTTGTTGACTTAAGTTAACTTAGAACTTGGTTATCTTCACTTAATTTTACCAAACCTGAGTTCTAGTCGTCTAGGTAAAAAAACAGATAATTGTAAGTATTACATTGTCGATGCATTTCTCGAAAATACGACACTATCTTATTGTAATATTTCAGTCATTTATATTCCTATTGTGAATTTTGTTTTAAGTTACAGATTTCATAAAGCGTTAAGTACTCATATGAAAAAAACTTATAGATCATTTGTAACTAAAAGCTATTTGAACAATGATTCGTGTTTCAGCAGACAGCAGAATTATTCTTTAACTAAGTATAACTTCGAGAGCCGTTTTGCAATCAACTTTTTCTATTCAGAATCTTTACACATTCACACCTTAAGCTTTTACATAATTCAAACGTATCGATAAGAATATTTGCAAAAACATCGTAAAAACAGGCGTAAAAAGGTTTATTTTAGATTGTTCGTACTCTACAATAATCATTGGAATTAAAGGAATCGAATGCAACACCTGTCTCTGCCGAACTGAAAAAAATGCGTGTGCAAGCACGAATTGTGTTATATGTACTAGAATACTAATAACTACGAGTGGAACTGTATTTAATTATTAACAGCGAATGGCTTTATTATTATTGAGACAAGGAATAATATGAAAACCCCGGAAATAAACGCATTGTGTTTGTGTATAATGACCCAAAAAAAACCTAATATAGAAGTTATTTTTGGGACTAAGAATTTACACACATTGAAAATTTTCTTTTCTAGAAAATGTTGCTTTTTTTGAATGTAGAGATCAAAAAAAAAACATTCCGATCTTCGAAATTTTGACCAGCCGTTTGTCGCAGCCCTACACGCCGTAGCTGGTAAGTGGTGCATAAACGCTATTATATTATAGCATTAATTGATTATAAAGACATTTTATTTGCACGCAATAGTGGTAGTAAGTGGAACAGGAGCGCTCCAGTTAATGATATCTCACCATTAAGCTACGTAATTGCACAGACACTGCGGTTTGAATAGCAAAACGGAGCGATTTTTATTTTACACCAGGTGATTGTATCGCTTCGTAATTTACCGTAGCGTTTAGTCGCGCCGTAAACGATATGTCCACGTTTGTTACACGAATAAAATCACTATGAATAATAAAATATTAGGCATTACCCAGCACTGTTGTACTAATTCATTATTAATTACTGTTCGTATCATGCGAAGCGTTTATTATAACAGTAACGAAAGACGAAAGTTTTCTTTTCTTTATGTTTTCCTTTCCACCCCTCGTTTTCAGGAGTTTGATAGAAATCATTTTGATTTTCCTTAGTAAAATGTACAGTAGGCTTTTGTAATTATTTCTCCGACACTTGCTTCGATAAGTTCATGATGCAATAAGTTTAATTCACAGGATGCATGCATACCATGCCATAACGTACTACATTATAGGTTATTCATTTAAAGCTCATATCTACTTTTATGGCGTACATTGTTTTTTTAATTGTCAGTCTGTGTTTCCCTTCATTTCAATCAAAATGATTAACAAAGTGTTGTGTTTAAAACCGCCGTGTAGCCGGTGAGGTCGCGGCGCGGGGCGGTGCGGCGCGACCGTGCGCGATACGAGATGCTATCGCGCGACCACTGGGTAATTAGTCGTTTCATTTTAGTCGCGTCGCGTTCTGTCGCGATAACTCGCTGCACGCTTTGTATGCACTTTTTTTGTAATTAATTTCTTTGTATCGATTGATTCACCCTGTATTATTTGTGCCACGCACATTTTGATTGAGATCTAAGTAAGTATTTATGCAGCATTATGCAACCAGAACATACAGTTAACTCAGTAAGTCATGTTATTACAACAGCAATTAGTTTCGTTACATTTATATACAGAATGCGTAGCATTTATGGCCTTTTATTATTGTGATTGGCTAGGTATCGCATCACGTCATGCGCTCGCGCAACGTTTTTGACAAGCAAATTGGATAATACGCGGGAAACGCGGCGTGGCGCATTGTTCTGTCGGCGTCGCGATTGTCAGCGCTGTTTTCGAATTTTAATCTACCATTTTGTGAAATTATGGAAATGAAATGGACGTTTCGCGGTTAGCTGCGTCCGAACCAGGCCGATGTGCGGCGGCCGCGTGTCATTTTATTGTTACGATATTAAATTGTTTTTAATAAAGGTCGTAATTGATTCGGTAGTTAAACATTGGGTTTGTGTAGTCAGAAATTGTAAATGGGTACTCATCATAATAATCTTAATTTAGTTTACGAACGGTAAACACTTTTTATGGCGGCGGTACTAAAACGTTTTTTAGTCTAATTAGCACAAAAGCACTTCGTAAAAATAATGATTTCTCGATATTTCTCTACAAACAATTAGTGACTTAGTACAAAGGGTTTCACTTGAACAGCTTTTAAAAATTGCAATGATTACTGTTTGTTTTACAATATCGACGATATAAAAGCGAGAT
This sequence comes from Agrotis puta, assembly GCA_943136025.2. Taxonomy (NCBI): domain Eukaryota; kingdom Metazoa; phylum Arthropoda; class Insecta; order Lepidoptera; family Noctuidae; genus Agrotis; species Agrotis puta. The sequence continues at coordinate 13,625,673 of OW964169.2, read as the reverse complement.
GGTCTGTAAATTATCCATTATGCGGGTAACCTGTGTCGGTAATGAGCGCGCGATATCGTCCGTTTTGTAGCGCGTAATCGCGATGTTATCGCGGCCCCCTCCCCCCTTACCGGACACCCCAACCCCCTCCTTCGCCGGACCGTAGCCCCCTGCGGATTTTATCACCGTTTTTAAACCGCTCATTTGCCACTCACGTCTGTTAAATGTGGACTACAAGAATAAAAAGAAAATTAATATGTTTTCCCCGCACTGTTTATTTTAATTTATAATAACTTGTTGTAGTTGTTTTACCTACATGTGTTTTTAAATAGTTTTTTTTGTAGTCTTCGGAAGTAAAACTTGTCTTATAAAATAGAATACCAAGTTTACACGCAAGAATTCTCTGAAACGAGAGCCAGTTACTTGATCAGTATAAACTAAGAATTTGTAAAATCCTATAAATTTTTAAGAAAAAATATTTGGGAATTTAACAATAGTTCGTTTAAATCTTGATCAACCAACTGGCCCTTAGTATTTTCTCCTACACAGTTATAAAGTGAACTTAGCAAACTTCTCGACTCTACATTAATTTCTTTGCTATCACAGTCATATATATGTCATCCAAAATGTTCTAAACTAAAAGAGTGTTCAAAGTATGTAAGGTTAAATAACCTGTCAAATTAAACGAAAAGTTCACATTAAAGTATTCATTGTTACGTTAAAAATCGATTAAAATTAACAAGAACAATGAGTCTCCCATAAAAGGAGGTTTAATTATCATACAAACAGGTTTAGTTTTAACTTCACTTTAACGCAACGAAATTATGAATAATGAACTTGGATTTTAAGCTTCGTTACTTCTCGTCCGAATGACTTTAGAAGAAAATGTTATAAATATCGTATGATGAATGATATTTATCATTTAATTAGGTACACGTCTGTTGGTAGATTTTTGGTTTATGGGGTATCATACTAAGTATTATCTAGGTTTATTAAGTTATTTAGTATCGAATAGTTTTAGTTTTAGTGTCGTAGAAGTGAAGAACATGGCCAATTTCACAAATAGTAAAGCTTTTTTTGAAAAATTTGTTTGCGTAAAATCAACCTGGTCGAGCATGAATCCGATGGTCTAGACTCTAGTTGGTGTATTGAATCAGAAGATCGCAGATTCAAGTCCTGCTCGGAATCGAATTTATCTTTCCACAAAAAAAAATATTTTAATTTTGCCCTGAAAAGTTTTGATTATACGTACTTTTCACAAACAGTTGCTTACCAAATAACATTGTAGAATGCAAATCATTGAATATTACAAAAAAAAATACCGGAGTCTTGATATTCGTTATTATCATGTTTAACTTTTTTAGCGTAGTCAACATAATGCTATTGTTTTTATAATGCGTTTATTTGCGTTCCACAATGTAGTTAAGTATACATATGTAGGGTCGGCATGATTAAAACAAGTTGATTCAAAACACATGTTTAACACTTATTTTAAACAATTTGAACTGTTTGTTACATAAAATAAAAATAAAAAACTGTTTTTTGCCAACCCTGTGCACTACATCAGGCCACCAGTGCTGGATAAAAAAAAACCCGTGCACAGAAAATTTTTTTATAAAAAAAAAGACTTACACATTTCAAGATAATTGTCGAATACAACACTGCAAAATTAACAACAGAATGGGTGCCAAAGGAGAAAAATTGATGTCGTATCACTTTTTTTTTGCGTGGTAAAATCATCAAATGAGTCCGTCCTCCCACCCGGGGCAGGGCGGGAGGGACTGTCAGACTTGTACTGACTAAAATCCACGGTTTCCTTCAATAGCCCTTTACGTACCGGGGTCACGGTAATTCGTTAGTCCCGCGACCATGTCGTAGCACTAGCGAAAATGTTCATATGAATTACTAACTGCAGGCTTGGCAGCCGTGAGAAGTGGGGAGAGTGTAGGAGACCCAGCTGTGGGACACCATGAATATAATGAAAAAAAAAACACTACTAAATTTTAAACGTGTTTTCTTATGCAAACAGACTGTGTTAATAAGTAATTAGGCACTAAACACCTAATATCCAATATCAAAATAGAAAATCCAATCGTCCACGAGTAGCATGGCACCGCAGAAACGGTTTTTGTCTACGGAAGAACAGACAAAATGACTGTAAAATTTCTACCGTTTTAAGCATAAAAATGTTTAAAATATAGACAAGACACGTTTCTATTCTTCAATGGTGTACAGATCGTGTCATACTTGTGCAAGAACAGTCGGATCGTATGGAAATTATGACGGAATTATTTTGTCTATTTCTGGTAAAATATAGATAGATGGTCATGCTACGTCCAGTGTACCCCAAAAGAGTTACAGTAGCGCTGCTAAACAATCCTTTAAGACTCACTTTTTTTTACGTGGTAAAATCATCACATGAGTCCTCGAACCCAGGGCAAAGCGGGAGGGACTGTCAGACTCGTACTGACTAAAATCCATGGTGTCCTTCAATAGCCCTTTACGTACCGGGGTCACGGTAATTCGTGAGTCCCGCGACCCCAACACTCACTAAAAAAAGTTTTTCATATAAACCAAATTACTTTTGTAATGTATGAAACATGCAGTTTACTATTCAGGCTACCGTTTTTACCGTTGCTGTATATTCATTGGCATTAATGAAGAATTAAAATGAACGATTAAATCGCGATTCGAATAACCATATCGCTTTAATTATGCTGTAGATTTTATGTATGATTAGGATTTATTTAAGGATGTTGTTTATAATTTGTTGTTTTTAGTTTAGTTTAGAAAAAAAACTGTTTTATAACCAAATCAGAAAAGCATTAATTGTTTTTTTTTTAATTGATTTAAAAAAGAGTTTAATAAATCAATAAAAAAAAGAATGAAAAGAAACTATTAATTTGAAGAAAGAAAGAAGAAGATTCTTGAAATTAAGGAAGTTTACGGAAGTTAGAGCAATAGAAAGTAGTTGCTTGTTACGAACTAAGTACAACTTAAAGGAGTCTATCCAATTAAACCTACGTTTACTACGTTTTGATTCGCAATAATAAACCCTCTCCAGTACGTGCTACGGTCTTATAACAACGCTGACCCTCCTCCTGTCCTCCTAATGTCGACGAAGTAATTAATACTCCTTACTACAAGATAAACAAACAAAACACTTCCAAGTACGGTCAACTGCACTTCTGTGGTAGCACTTTTACTACGAGATATTGTTGCATACCGTTGCAACCGTAGACATAAACGGTAACCGTCTTACCACAAAAAAGTTAAACACCTGTTGAACACTTGTCTAAAAATACTGTCACCGTCAAAACAGCATTTCACGTTGATATAAGGGTCATTTTACAGCGTTTAACAGATGTCTATCTTTTTGTGGTAAGACGGTAACTGTCTCTTCTATAGTCGACGTCGTAGACGTAAAAAAGACGTAGATTTTTAAATTTATCACAAAAGAAAAAGATTTTGTTTGATTACGAAGGAACATTTGACACACTGGTTGTTACGCTGGCGTCTGAACTTGCACATGTTATTATTGCATTTCTGTGTCCCAGTAATGGGGAAATTATAAGACAATTTTATGTTAATAATGGCTTAGAATTAGTAATTTATACATTTCTTGTGGAATAGGTGTTATCCACGAAAAAAACATTTATTTTCAATTTTACCAAGTGAAAAAATCTTCGTTGTGTGTTTTATTTACATAGAAAAAATATCCTGTTTGAAATAAAAAATAAAACTAAGAAATTCTAATATAATAAACCACTACAAAAAAGATTTTGGTTTTGCAAGTGTGTGTACATATTAGTGTTGGTAACTGTACATCTAGCTAAAATTAGTCGCAAAACAATTAGCTGTCCAGCTTCTTAACACACGTGTAAGTGGGCATATCGTGTGCGTGTGTGTAGTGTATGTCGGTAATTGCCGCGTCCGCCGGAAGTGGCCGGTTCCGACGGAGTCAGGTGACGCCCGCACCTGTGTGTGTTTCACACAGACAAGCACAGGCCTAGGGAGAATGACGTAGTGTTTTCCAGCTTGATCGCAGTGTTTCTGGGCGATTTGCGATTGAACTTTCAAAAGTTCAAGTCTTGGAAAATTTAGAATAGTCTATTAAGCCTTTGTCAAACAGACAGGCGTGGCGAATGCGAAGCGTGACGTTTTTATTTGTAATGTATGGAATTGTTTGAATCCAGTCACATAAAAAGGCGAAAGCGATCCGATAGCGTGACCGAACTATCGGACTGACGTCTCGTATCGGTTCGTTATCACTTCGGACTCGCCTGTCTGTTTGTCAAAGGCTTTAGTACAATGATTTGTCCCTCGTAGTACACACACCAACTATTTCACAAATATTAAGAGAAAAACAGGTGTTTTTAAACTTACATGCCATGACTCTATTAGATGAGAAATGGTCGCAATGGCGCATAAACCAGATTTTAGGACCTTCATGTTCTTGACCGTTGATCACCTTTTTTTAAATGAGTCCTTCCTTCCCGGGGTGGAAGGACGAAAGGGACTGTCAGAGTAGTGTTGACTAAAATCCACGGTGTTCCATCAATAGCCCTTTACGTTCCAGAGTCACGGATACCTGATAAAACAGCACCGCGACTCACAGTTGAACCTTCCAGTCACAACTTTCCCAATGAAGCAGTTGACCCAAGAATTTGTTCCTTCCGAAATCGAACGACAGTTTAATTAGAAAAAACTATTTAATTAATACAATTACTCCAGTCAACTATTATACAAACGCTAAATTTAAATATAGCTAGATTACCGCAACAAAAAAAAAACCTCATAAAATAGACCACCTTCCCACACATGACAAAACGCGAAACTTAATTTATTCTGATAGATGATATAATAAATTACGGACAAGCATAATATTACGACACAACACTGCATTTGTGTCCAGTGACCATTGAAATTGTATATGTGTGCTGTTAACATAAGGTCTCTTTTCCTCTGTGTGAGTGCAACTAATTAGCTATTCGTCGATCGAACGATAAGGACAACAATTAACTTTTGTTGCTAACATAATAATGTAAAATAGTAATAACGTTTATGATAAAATTTGAAATTGTTCCAGAATGCTTTCTGGGTTTGTTTCCTTTGGAGTTTATGTGGGACAGTCTGTCGTCTGTGAAGCCTAAGCTTAGATACTAAAAATAACGACCAATTATATGACTTTGTGTATCCATCTTTGGTTAAATAAATTAATAGGTGTAATCTGGAAAATAATAACGTAACTGGCGATATGTGAGTGTACTATCAGGTACACCTCTAACTAACCCTTCGGAGATAACTATTTGGTCTTAAAGGCACTAGTCTAACTAATAATAAAATCTACGAAACCAGAAAAATAATTATAATAACTAAACCTACTTACTGCAAAATATTTTTTTTTTAATTAAGCCACTCAGTATTCTAGACGAGCGTACGATCTAACAAATAGCTATCTATTAAGTGACTTAATTAAGCCTTTTAGTCATCAAACTCATATTTTAAACACTCATGCATGACTTTCAATTTGCAGAAAAAAAATTACGATGAAGAAATGTCGTGAGCTAATGTGTCGAGCGCAAGCGCAGGGAATGCTCGCCATTTTGTTTTTTTTTTCTCTCCTCCCCCATAATTACGTAATTAGTGGCGATGCGAATTGGAAGTGCATTTGTTGTGGGTCCTTTTGTCCGCGATCGGTGTGCCTGCGCCTGCGCACCGAACAGCTGTTCCACGGCCCGTTGAGCTGCGACTTTCTCATTTGACAATTACGAGCTTTTTATAATTCATACCTAGGAATAGAATGGGTTCAGTTTTAAATACCATTAACGAAGCATGTCTGTTTATTTTTGAAATAGTAAAGGAATGTTGATTGTTCTCCAACATCCTTTTTATTCATACTCGTAAATTCTGTTTGCTTTACTGCAAAACAGACCACCAATTTCAAGCGTTTATCACTGTATGATGAAAAAGGGTGATAGGTACAGACCATCAAAACGAGTAAGTTTCAGCATTAGATCTTTACCGGACTTATAATAAAAGAATGTATGGGACAGCTAATTAATTATGAATAATAATTATTTCTTCCCCTCCCTCTCAAAGAGAGGAGGCCTGTGTCCCATTAGTGGTAGTAGTGGGAACATTATAGACTGATCATGATGATTATTGCTTCCACTCTAGTCCCATGACTATTTTTCTGATAATGTCTTTAGATGTACGCTTCTGAGATCATCCCTGCATGATTTTTCTACCTTTAGAGTTTACAACGGTCCAGGCTAAGGCTATGTTAAAGGTAAGCAGAAAAATTCAGAATTGTAGAGAACATTCGTTTTCATTCGTTATTTTTATAAGTAAGGGTATCCGCTACAAATGTCGATCCATTAATGACCTATCATCATACAATGTATTACCAAAACATGAGTGCAGTGTTCACAAGTCGATTGGCCACGGTCGCGGTCGCCGAGGGTAGCACTCGCAACGAGTCCGCGACATTTGGCGCGCGGGTGTCGTGCTTCGCCGCACGCCACGCCGCGCAATCGATCGCTAATCGATTACTCCGATATCAACCTTTGTTTATGATAATAATACTCGATTGCGAAACACTACATCGAATGCTAGAAACTTTAGTTCAAATATAAAAGCATTCATAAATACAATGTACAGAATTTAGATATCAGATTTACCCATTCAAGATTTCAGATAAATCTTCCAAAACAGCAAAAGATTTAGTAGACTGCCCAAGAATAGAACATTGATTTATAACTGTAAATGTGGCATAAATGTATAGAAACTCAAGTACGCCCCAATTTATATTAGATTTATAGCAGGATGTGGTGTGATGATATTCCTTTTCAATTAACACTCAATGAATGTAGTAGCCGAGTGGCGTTCGAGCGGTTGCACGATTCGATACGCAATATCGACACGAACAACCGATGCTTCCATTCATCATTATTATAAATGTGCCACACTCGCTTATTTACGGAAATCGATATTTTTTTCGGTATCGACTTTGAATGCTTGATTTCGACACGTCGATAAACGTAACGCTATTGTGTGGGATGACCCCGGCATTGTGCGGCGCACACCACCAGTGTGGCGGCCCGCTGAGCACCGCTCTCCTCGTCACATGAAAGTAGGAACAGCATCATTAGTTCCGCGTCTACATTATGCTATATTGTAATTATTGATTATAACAGGTCACGGTTATTGGTGAGTAGCGTTTGTAAAACAGACCGACTTAATTAATGATAGGCGCTTCTTTGTGGTTATGATTAGTTTAATTATCAATAACAAAAGCGACAAGAGAGCTGTTACGTGCGTCTAATTTTTCATATGTCGCGTGTTTCCCTATACAATTACTCAATCTATGACATGATAGCGGGGACGGCGCGCTGGAAATGGTAGCTGCAATATTGATAAACGTCGACGGGCAATCAGTGGCCGGGCAATTTGCGAGCGATTGTCCGTGGTGAGATGCGAACACACGCAAATTGGAAGCGGCTGCACGTTCAAACGGAGCTGTTTAGAGCTCACATCATAGTTAGTGCCGGCCCGTTACCGCGGAATGTTACTATTATTTAGTTATGTTTATGTACGCCCTAATTGACTTCACACATGATTTCGATCGGGAGATAAGTACCTGTACTATTGCAAAAAAAAACTACATAGGTAGAGTAGGTCTTTTTTAAATCATGAATAATACAAAATTAAGAATAACTTTTCTGAAAATATAACTAATCGTTGTTTAAATTTTCTCAATTTCCACAACATTCTATGAACGCTAACGTTAAGTACAACATGCACATTACTGTATCCATTATTGTATAACCGAAGGCGATCGTGAAGGAAGAGAAGGGCTCTCACGGGGTCACACATAAATATCTAATGAGAAATACGATTGCCCAAGAAAATGATATCGATATCAATTCGATATTCGTTCCAAAGCTAGCAATCACGAAAACAAATTTGCGTTCATTTCCTTTCCCTCGGAACAAACGTACAGCGAATCCGGCGTAGCAATATCTTTTATAAGGCGGTAGATCGTAATGGAAACCATTTCTCATCAATTTTCTAAATAAAGGCGCACAGAAGCTAGCGGATAAAACAAAGCGCGAGCGCTCACGACATAGATTGAGCTGAATTATCGCTTTACCGCAGAACACAATCTACCCTTGAGTGTACTCGCACCGGACTACCTATACTACGTACAGTTTACGTATACATACATCAGTAGGACTATAGGTGCGTACAGCGTGGTATCGGAGCGCGGAGCCGACCGCCTTGTGCACTCAGCCCGGGACCAGATAACAAGTGTGAATTATGTTAAATCTAGACAGTTTTTCTCTCTTTTATCAATTTACTACTTCACTAAGTACAACGTTTGGCTCTGATCAAATTTAAACAATAATTTCACCTTTACAATCGCGCTCGCTAACTTTGAAATTGTAGCAGCTAAGGCGTACAGCTTGCAAAGCAAAATACAGAGAATTAGGTTTTAGTTATATGCACGTCAAATGAAAGGAGTATACATGTATGGTAATCATTAGATATTAATTGTTTAATACCTTCTGCAGAAACTCATTACGATGATTATAAACAAAGAGGGGTTAGAGAGTCAACGTGTCAAGCTTACGGAAACCCAGCTGCTCACATCGCATATACACAACAAAACAGCATTTTTCAAACATTAACTGTACGCCTGTCGTAATCAAATTACATTTAATAGCGAATTTTCTGTCATTACAACAACAATATTAATAATTGTAAATAAAAGAATTACAGTAATTTCAGCGACAGGGCAATCAAAACGTCGAGTTACAAAACTACCAGTAAATTGGGTGAAAGTGTGACGTTAATATGTACGGATGACAAATGGCCGAATCTTGCGCAGGAGTGGTAGTAATGAGATCAAATCAAATGGTGGACGAAGTAATTCGCATATTAGTGGAAGTATTGTGAAGGTTCCGTGTTTGTGCTGGGCGGCATTAGCGTCATTCTGTCAAGTCGTCACCAAGAATAATGAAATCAAACATACTTACTTAGGCTTTATCTTGCGACCTTCGCCTACGTACAAACTTTTACTACTAGGAATCACAAGGTTCAAGAAAGCTTGTTCGGGTTCACATGTTGCGTTGTAATTGCTTTTACTTTCATGCATGGCGTACATAAGTTATAAATAGCTTTTGAATGAGCTAGCAATTTTTTTTTGTGTTGGTTTGGTTGTAATTTGTATTTTTTTTACATGAAACATAACGAATGTCTTATCTTAACATACAATCACTTGTATAATTTAGAAACGTTTTTAACTTACAATTTCTGATTTTTTTTACCAAAAATAACTAATTTGATGTTGGTAATTAAACGTAATAAGAATTACGTAATAATAGTCTGCGTATTATTTTATTAAAATTTAATTTATCTATTCCTAAATTAAATTTTCACTTACTTCTAAAGTATTGAGTTTTAATGAAAAAAAAAAAGATAAATTACGCAGTATTCAAGCCATTACATAGCTTGTAGCAATAACTTTTCCAGTATAGATTACCCCAACGGGATATCATACAACCTTTTTTATAGGAGAACCAATAAATATACCATGGCCACTATCATTATTGACGAATAAGGTTGAACTTACAGACAATTAAATGTGTAAACGTGTGATAAATTGTGGCTTGGTCAGGTTTTATGGCGACCGATAACGGAGCGCTGTTCGTTTTATCGACACAACTTATTGAACTATTTACTATTAATTTAAACAGACTTCGACTGATTAAACAGACATTTAGTGGTAACGTGCTTTATTGTTTGGGGCTGGTTTGTTTTTTTATGTGTTGGTTTGTCAGTGTTTTCTGGGGTTAATTTTTTTTTTAATTGGTTTTATCAAATGAGTCCTTCTACCTAAGGCGGGAAGGGAGGGACTGTCAGACTGACTAAAATCTACGGTGTTCTTTAATAGCCCTTTACGCTCTGGGGTCACGTTTAAATAAAAAGACAGCCCCGCACCCCGTTGAAAGGATGAATGGAATTTAGAAAAATGCTGGTTTGATTTTTATGCCCATCGTCACAGTATACTTCATAAAATGGTGTAAAGAGGTTCTGGGTTTATTTAATGACCTTTTTTGTTTGATTTCTGTCCGCACTCCTACAGTCTTCCTCAATTTCTTTCCAACTCTGCTTTATTTTTGTTGCCTACAGCCGACTAGGCAGAAACCAGTCTAAATAAAAAACATACTTTGGATTTTTAAGGTAATAAATATGTCTTTATGCGTACATAAAGACTTATTTCTCTCCTAGTAACCTTCTAATGTGCATTAAAATGAGAATGTATCATTTAAACGCCAGCTGGCAACACCAAATAATAACTATTAAATTCCAACTATTTCTAACAGCCTCAACTTTAAATAAAAGTAATTAAACTAACAAAAGATAATTGCTTCATTAGAAATAAACGCTTATATTTCCATGGCTTACCATATTTTTATGGGAAAGCATTTAAATACTTTATACTGGAAAGAATTGTTTCTTACATACATATATGGGTAGGGTTGTCAATGATTCAAATGTCATTGCAGAACCGGTTTTAGCCGAACGTCAAAAAGGTTATGTTTGTACTTACAATTTTTTTTCGACTCTTGCACTAAAAGTAGTAAGCCGATTTTCATGAGTAAGAAATCAACCAATTAGTTATTGATCTGTAACATTCTTTGGTAACTTTTCAGTTCATTGTCAAGTAGATATAATTAATAAGTTTCATCATTTAATAAATCAAAAACCATTTTGCCAATACCTAACCTAACCCCATTTTTTTTTGGTCGCGGCTTCGGCTACCGTACGAATTACCGTGACCCCGGAACGTAAAGGGCTATTAAAGGACACCGTGGATTTTAGTCAGTACGAGTCTGACAGTCCCTCCCGCTCTGCCCTGGGTGGGAAGACTCATTTGATAATTTAACCACGCTAAAAAAAAGAAGTATGCTTTCAGCTTGATTCAGTCACAACATACAAGAAAGCACTAAGCAATATACAAAACTAATACAATTTTACAGAAACCAACTTACAAAAAAACAAACATTAATGAACCTTTTTAACATCATACGAACACTAGTTTTATGTCGTTGTACCAACATAACGTTAGTTGATTAGTCAAAATTCGTCAGGACTTTTACCAAATTGACCAACCCTACAGGTGCCAAGTACATTCGGATGGGTCATTTGACGTAGTGGGCGCGTAACCGGTGGGCGACTCGTAACGCATCGGTTATCTACGCGTCATTTACCTGAAATGTTTGATGCGACTGTCCTGCGATCTACGTCTGTTACAAACAGTAGCTGTCGGTAACTGCGGTACTACTATCTAAGCACGAAGCCCGTAGTTTCGGCCGACGTATCGGGCGTTTCTTTTTCTTTATGACTTACCTAAGATACAAGATGAGTTAGTGATACGAAAAATTGGTCACAAAAAGATTAAATAATTACAGAGTGAATTCAGAACTAATAGGGAGTAGGCTTCACTCAAAAGTTTTGAGTAACATTCGTACGGGCCCATATTTCCATAAGAGAGTAGACCCCCTGCTACGTTTATTAACCGTTACGTTGTCAAATACTCGTAAGTGCTACGAAGTTTGGCGTGGCCTGTAGAGGGCCACAGCCTGCCGGGGTCGCGGGACTAACGAATTACCGTGACCCCGGTACGTAAAGGGCTATTGAAGGACACCGTGGATTTTAGTCAGTACAAGTCTGACAGTCCCTCCCGCTCTGCCCTGGGTGGAAGGACTCATTTAAGGTGTAATTATATCTATAATATGTATGTATTTAGAAATATATAAGTATGTTTATCAGTTGTCTAGTACCCATAACACAAGCTCTGCTTAGCTTGGGACTAGATGGCGTTGTGTGATAGTTGTGGAATATTTATTTGATGATTTTACCACGAAAAAAAGAGAAAAAAATGTGCTACGTAGTTGCTACGAGACTACGAATAGTTTATTTTCTTTTGCTTATCAAATAAAGACCTTATTAGCAGATTGTTGTGAATCACTTTGTTATTTAGCGGTCTCTTTAAATTAAAGGTAGTTTAGTAGAATACGTAATATGGAATCATTTTTCCTTTTTAAATTGGGGTTTTGGACACCCTGAGTGAAATAAAATAACAATAAATTACCTAATCTCAGTACTGTAAGAATTATCCGTTATATCCTGTACATTTACAACACAACTGGATTCACGCCACATATTAGTTTACTTCTAACATCAGCTTATTAAACCAAAGTAGTAGATCTACCTCTATACCTTCAGGGTGCAACAAATAAGAGTGGAATAATTTCTTACAGAGTACGAACGAACCCTAAACACATACAGCAGTCTCGATAAACGAATAAATCCCGGATAATAAATAGGTGAGATCTCTCCCTGTGCCTTACAATTTAGAATCCTACACGTTCTTGCAGAGATATCTCTGAATGCAAATAATGTATGTAGTTCTCTTTGCCAGAAATCACACATCAAAACTAGTTAACAAGTCCAATGCAGAATAAAGATGGAGAATTCTAGCAAACATATACCTACAAGTTCCTAAAGCCTTAATAAATAAGATAGAATAGGCTATTTCAATAAATATAAAATAATAGTCCGAAAAAAAGATAATCAAAAAATGTTTGACCCGTATTTTTTTTTGTTACGTAAACCAAAATTGCCGAAGATACAACGCTTCTTAAAATCACAAAACGTCACTCGGTCGGTATAATTTAACGGGCGTCATGACGTCATAAGCCCCGACTCCCGAATTTCCAAACTATTTTTCAATACTCTAACTGACGGACCAAACAGATTTTCAATTTATTTATTAATAGTAAACTACCCTATTCCCCCATTTGACGCATACCTTTTAGTTCATCTATATATCGATATATCATAGTTTAAATTAAATAATATAATAGTTTTTACTAAGGTGGAAACTATAGAGCTTTTTGCATTTTTTTCCTAATTGGAAACTATGAGACATGATTAAATAAATAGGCCCTTTACCAACATGCATGAAATTCAAAAGAAAAGCTGTGATTGAAAAGTTCTCACTGGTTAAGGCTCTATTCTGTCTTGCTTAACAAGTACTATGTTTATTTAAAGATTAGTAAATTTCCTTTTAACTATCTTAAATTTACGTTCATCTTCGTATAAGTGGTGCTAGTGTGACAGTAGCGTGTCTAACGGGCACACCTGCGGCTGCTCTAATGCGCCTGCGCTCGTAATGCGCCGGCTCTGTCTTACGGTCCACGGTCCACCATGTCCGATGCGCGTGATTCGGTCATGCCGCCTCACCCCTACGTTTACCGCACTTACGCGACCTTATATACAAATGACAGGCCAACGATTGTCGCTTGTCTGTATATTACTGTAAGTAGTGTGTGTAAAAGTTCCAGGAATATGCTCCTGCATGAGTAGTCTAGAAACTCCTGCACACTTTTCCAAGTTATTTTGTGGTGGACATATTTGAGGATACTGAAGAGGGAAGAGTTGTAGAAGATCAGAAGTCTATGATGATCTTGTTGACCTGTATGCTTTGAATTGTTAAGATTCAAACCTGAGAAAAAGCAATAAAAGCAAACTTACTCTATCTAAGACTTGAGTTTACTGGCATTAACATTGTTTCTATCAGTTTTTAATGACTTATATGGAATGAGTAAGTAGTAACGGTACCCCATCAAATAAAACAAAACAAGAATATAACGCAAAAGAAAAACGTGTGATCTATAAAAGCCAGCCATGGCCGTAGAGAACTATTTATTACAGTAACTAAATTAAAAGAGCATTACACGACAACAACTCCAGCAAGGAGTCAACAAACAAAAAGTCCACACCGACTTCCTTTTAAAAATGTAATCTGCGTCAAGCGCGGCGCGGTGGCGGCGGAGTGCGGGGTAATCATCGAATATTCCGTATCTAACTACAACTTTATACCGCGCGTTATCATGGCCGTATAATGAGTTATGTGCTCTTGCTCGTTTTGTGTCCATCACGGGGTATCGGCGAAGGGCGTCATCCATCATCCGCTGCGACTAATTGCCTGCTACCTTGCTTCGGCTCTCTTATCCTTTTAATTCGTCCTCCGAACACCTATACGACGTCGGAGCGAGCTGTTACGAATAATTGCTTGCGAGATACCGACGTCCACTTGATTGCAAAATTAAAATGTAAGAGCAAAAAGTGCAAGGTGCATAAGTTGTTGTTAAGTGAGCATGTTATTTATCCTTTATGTATAAACAGCACCCTTTTACATAAGCTTTTTCATTTATGCACCTTTAAATATGAAAAAAGTTTAACACAAATGATTGTTTTCAAGCAATATCAAAACCAAATATCAATATTAGGCGCCATTACTGATCCACGATCTCTCATACATCAACGGACCGCTTAATGCAATACAAAAATCGTGCTCGACCAATTCGTAAGCAATCCAGCTACTCTACTAGTGGCGAGGCTAGTCACGAACGATCGCCGAGTCCATTGGCAAATAAAAATAAGGCCGAGGACAGCGATCCCGAATCCCGCCGAAAGGGGTAGCTCGATTAAGTGTCGGTTTGAGTTTTATTCGCGCGGGGCGAAGGGGCCGTGTGAGCCCGGCGCCGCATTAATCATTAACACAGCCTGCCTAATGACACCGCCGAAATGGGCCCAATAGTGTTGCACCCGGCGTTGTCGACAGTTGAGACAGGGTTTATAGGGGAAATGATGAACTAGTTTCTGTTGCGATCGTAGAGCCTTCAGTATGGTTGGGAACAATGAAAATGTTTGCATCTCAGCAGAGGCTGAAATGAAAATATGTAGTATAGACTTGAGAGGTTCTCCTTCCTGTATTTGTAGAATTATTTATGATATTGGCAGATACCTATTCAGTTAAGTTATGTTAAGTTGATAGAGACATCAAGATAACTATTACGTACTTTCTTGTGTCTTTACGCTTATTTTCGTCTGCGACGAAAAGCAACGAAATAATGCTGAGATAAAATCTCTAATTCGTCCTATAAATAAGATAGTGACTATCCGTTAGTAATAAAAAGGTGCTTAATAAAAGACATGTGTTTTCAGCAACCCAATTTACTATGAAATTATCGATTAACCACACGCACATCACTACTGCCGATATTAGATGTCGCTATTAACTCCGCAAAACGTAATTAATCGAATAAGTTTATGATTGATATAACCAGTTTGTGGGGCGCTTAATTCACTTTCCCAATTCCTGGGTACCGACTCGCTTTTATAAAGTTATCCTTTAAGAAAATTGATTGGCCCTATCGCTACGTAAGTGATTTAGTAATGAATCAATTCAATTACTATAATACCTAATGAAAGTAGCGATCGAGGAAGCGTAAATAACAAGTGAACTTAATCAAAATCAACTTTATAATTACGTTATCGTTGTTATTTCGCTATGTCGTGAGATTTTCTGTTGGTATCTGGTGTGGTAACTAATAAACCTTTGAAGTAGGTACGCTTCACTTGTTTTGTAGCTTAATCTGACTATATTGTATAGATTAATAACTGGTACTTAATTAATAACAAGAAACTACTTACCAAAGTAAAATTTAATAGTCTTTAAATATTAGGAACTAAATATTTACAAAAAAGATTAAATTAAAACTAAAATTAAACTAATATGATGAAAAAATACAAAGACAATACTGTGACACTTTAGGAGTCAAATTCAAATAAAATAAAAATTGACACAAGAAAAAAACTGTTATAAAGGTCCTACAGTATACTTAGCTAGTTATAAAATGCTTAAATATTTAAATTTCTCGACAAAATGCAGTATATCAGTTACTTCATATAAATATAGTGAAACTAGAGACCTAGAGGGCCAAAGCCTGCCGGGGTCGCAGGACTGTACGAATTACCTTGAACCCGGAACGTAAAGGGCTATTAAAGGACACCGTGGATTTTAGTCTCATTTGATGATTTTACCACGAAAAAAAAGAGTCTTAATTTAATTTTTAAACACGTAAAAAATTCACATTAAAGAATAAAATACTATGTATTTTTGATTAAATACTGAAAAATAATTCGACACTTGTTGTGCTTATTGGAAAGCAGTTGGCAAACTAGTAAACATACTCGTACATACAAATCTATACATCCGTGCCAATGTAAAGTGAGATAAAGGAAATGGATTATTATTGTAATGTAGGAAATAGCAATGCAACTCTCACTATTAAGTTACATTAGTAATCTAATTACCTCGTACTTAGTATCCGCTTTGCGTTGAACTAAGCTGCCTTTCTTTTTAGCGTGGTTAAATCATCAAATGAGTCCCCCCACCCAGGGCAGGACGCGAGGGGCTGTCTGACTCGTACTGACTAAAATCAACGGTGTCCTTCACTAGCTCTTTACGTACCGGGGTCACGGTAATTCGTAAGTCCCGCGATCCCGGCAGGCTTTGGCCCTCTACAGGCCCCGTCACTATGCTGACACTCCTTGAGGCGCGCGTGGAACACAACGCGCCGTCTACCCGGGTGATACCCAGGCGTTTCTTCCCTCCTTATCAGACACAGGTACCTCCCGAAACTTCCATGTCCGGTGAGGACCTGCGTCATATGGTAGGTAAGGACGCCGTATCCAGCCACTCCTCAAAGAGGGGTCTTAACGCCGCGACTGCGGCGTGCCCGGAACTAAGCTGCCTAGGAATAAATATGAAGTAAACCGTGGAATATTTGAATAGTAAAGCTTTTTCATAACCTACTTGACGAAATTATGTAAATGAAAATATTTTCTGAAACGTTTCAAAAATATTGTTGTATCATGTACAAATATTATCATCTCTCTCTTGTTTTACCATCAACTAACATTTGAAATCATGGAACCTACAAGATCTATTCCAATTTTGAAAAAAGTAGCGTCAAGTTGTAAATCGATCGAAAACGTTGCCCACATCATAATTTAATAGATCCACTTCAATAAGTGTAATGCACTGTGCCACTACTGTTTTCTCTCGTGGCTAAACAATTACAGCCGCACAGCCGCACAGGCCGATCTTCCGGGTTAAGCCGCACTTGCCGAAGTTGGTCTGTGGATGGGTGACCATCTGTCATAGCGAGTTTTCTCCGTGCCTCGGAATGCACGTAACAACGGCTGTCATTTGTAGATCTTTCACAATCGTTACTATTAGTCAAAAGCTCTTAAAGTCTGACAACCAGTCTACCATGGGGTATTACCCAGTTACTAGGTTGTGGAGGTCCGATAGGCAATCGCTCCATGTAAAATACTGATATTCAGCTGCATCTAGTTCGACTGGAAGCCGACCGCAATATAGTTGAGAAAAGGTTAGGCAGATGACAGCGCGAGCACTTTTTTAAGGTTCGGCTGAAAAAATTGTATCTATCATCGCATCATCCTAAATGCAAAATATTATAACGTACACAAAATACTTCATTAAGCATTTGATGATCGAGTACCCCTGACGAAGCAGCGTGAAAGAGGCAGTGTGAAAGTAGAGGGGGTGCACAAATGCGGGGCGAAGGGGTGGCGGGGACGCAATTTGTAATATTTCACGAGCCAGTAGACGCTTATTAACTAGGCGTGCAAAAAATCGACGCCCCAGTAGCGCTCAACCTTTGATCACGAATGGAAAAATCTAAAACGCAATTTTAATCTCTTTCATTCAAATGTGTGAAGCGATGATGTTTCCTCTACCTATATGATTTAAAGCTATATTGACTTGATCGAATATACGATAACCTTAATAACTTTATACTTTATTATTTTAAACAGATAGTAGTTAATTTACAAAAATTAAATAATTAAAGGACAAGAAAGTTTATTAAGCCTATATCCACTCTAGGTCTTTAAAGACTAACACAGTAACACAAACTTTATAACATATTATTTTTGCTAGTGCTTCAAAACATTACAATTTGCAATAACAATTACAAAGAAAATACTTGACTATCTTCGTATTTCCGTGATATAATGCAACGATGCAAGTAACGAGCCATGGTATAAAACTGTGCAGCACCTCTGGCTAATACAAAAAGTCGTATCTAGTCAGGGCCAGAGTATTACGGGGCGGAAAATAACAGGTCCGTAGTTGGAGTCCTACTCGATAGGTTACCTTATTATTTTACAAATGCATCATGTAATACCTATTTTTGATACTTCTGGAGTTCAAGAGTTTTCTGTTTAATTTTGGTCAGGAATCAGTAAAGCACTCTTTTTAAACTTGATAACATTTCATTTATGAAATAATGCGAATGATTCTAACGGGAAATTATTATTTTCTTATACTCTTCTAAGACATTTATATAATCTTTTCATATTAGTTTTATATCATACTCCAAATTGCTCTTATTTTCAACTCAGAAAAATACTTAGTAGAAAAATTTTGAGAATAAAATATTTTGGTCTTAGTTGTTTTTCCATCACAAAGTTGTCACTATTGATTAATTCCGTCCATTGGTCACTAATTCTGGCCTTTAGCCAAAGAAAGACACGAAAAAATACGACCACTTGTTTTATTTTACCTAACATTTGTCCGGACAGCCAAAGACATTTTGTTGAAATGTCGAGAGAAAGAAAATATATACTTAATGTTTTCCACAAACAATAGGTCTAGTTTCTGTGAATATTTATTTTAATTTGTAATGTCAAACGTCTTGACTAAACATTAAAGGTATTATCTAATAGTTGAAAAAATGTTTTAGAATAAATTTTGGTTGAAATTCTTAAGCAATAAAGTGACGGCAGTAGTAAATAAACTGATTCAAATTATGGAAATGTAGGCAACAACTATAGGTAGTTAGAAATTAATCTGATTAGACACCGACAGGCAGTTTACTAATTTCCTTCTAATACTACTATCACATAACATCAAAAAGAGGCAATACTCAGTAGTGGATGGTTACAAGGCTGCCGATAATGACGACGAAGATGATGAATACATTTAACATCTCAAACTTGAATGTTACTTACAAGTTATAAAACAACAAGGTATATTTGGCTACACCCCATTTCATCACAACTACTTTGGTATCTACTGTTTCTAAAAAACAAAAGACGTGAAAAACAAGTGACAGAGAGTGTATTTTCTCCAGATCTTCATACATTCCGTCCTGTGTCACTAACTATTCATTTCAACTGATTTTTTTATTATGTGATACTTAAATAATTTAAATCTAAAGGTCGTTTAATAAGATAAACGATTCTGAAAATTTCAAAATCAAAATCAAAATCAAAAGTCATTTATTCAAATTAGGCTGATTTATCAGCACTTTTTGAAGGTCAATTTTTACATAAGACAGTCCCCCAAAGCGCCCCCCCATTCGACACTTCCTAGTGTTTTGGCTGGGAAGAAGAAGTGGCGGAACAAACTCCCCAGCAACAATTAAACTGAAACTGACTGATACTTCAGACAGCCGGATTCTGTCACAATTTGAAGTAGGGATCAGTCAGACAATTCACGTCCGCAATTTGTCCGTACCAGTTTTCCTACCGAGGTCGCGGTACTCACGAATTACCGTGACCCCAGTACGTAAACGGCTATTGAAGGACACCGTGGATTGTAGTCAGTACGAGCCTGACAGTCCCTCCCGCTCTGCCCTGGGTGGGAGGACTCAATTGATGATTTTACCACGATAAAAAAACCGGTTGACCTACACCTTTACTGGTAACTCTTATCAAAAGCTGAGACGAGGTTTACTATACACCAGTACTTGAGCCTGCCGGGGTCGCGGGATTGTCTTAGCAGGTAACCGAGACCCTGGAACGTAAAGGACTATTGAAGGATCACCGTGCATTTTAGGACTCAATAGATGATTTTTCCACGATAAAAAATGTAATTGAGCCAGTATATTTTTCGCAGCTTCCCAAGCCGTCCCTGTACGTCGCACGTACTTTTTCCGAGAGGCTATTAATCGCGGGAGAAGAGGGGGAGGGCATTTAGCCGCCGCTCGACCGCTGGCCACTCAATAAGCGCTTTGCAGATACTCTGTGTACTGACTAAAGCTGTACGATCGATACAAACTTCCTCATTACGTTCGTATGGCAACCTTAGATTAGGCAGCACTTAGGTAACAGAGAAGTATTTTGTTGGTGAAATTGTTCTTTGAAAAAGAAGGAATTGTTTTTAGCACAGATCGATAGCAACATAATTTAAAAGTTTGAGATATTGTTATCCCTTTAGTGTTGTTTACGATTACTTGAAAATTATACAGTAGAAGCTTTGATACCAAATTCTACTATACAGAAGAAGTATTAAATTTTTTATTGGAACTATTCAAATAGACATCAATAGTTGTTTTGGCGAATTCTAAATAGCATTCTTAAAGTCTTTGAAAGCTGTACTGCGCATCTAATGAAAGGCTTATAAATAAATGTTAAGAGTATTCCTAGTGCCGGGGTCGCGGGACCAAGGGATTACCGTGACCCCGGTACGTAAAGGGCTAGTGAAGGACACCGTGGATTTTAGTCAGTACAAGTCTGACAGTCCCTCCCGCCCTGCCCTGGGTGGGAGGACTCATTTGATGATTTTACCACGATAAAAAAAAAAAAAAAAAAAAAAAAAGAGTATTCCTAGTTTTCCGATTCACATAAATAACAAATCTCTTAAAGAATAAGTCAAGTAGTTCCTTACCTCCAAAAACACATCCCTAACTTTTGTTTCCCTCACCATTTACAACTCGAGAAAGCACATACAACTTCAATCACTGTTGAGTACATAGAAGGGAAAACAGTAACGCCCTACCTAATAATAGGTAGAACAAACGTTTAAACTATACGTAGAGACATTAATGCATTTTTACTTCGAGAAAGTTCCACAACTTTACTCCTAACACAAAAATTAACTTTCAGGTTCGAAAAATAGGGTTGAAATTGGGTATGAAGGGTGTTGTAAGTGACTTTGTCGTAGCGAAGTGCGTAGGGCGGGCCGCCCAAACGTTTAGCAGCGTTTAACGAAAGCCTCGAGGTGGGCGCGGGACACACCCCCGATGTCGAACTCTCGACTCATCCATATTTCATATTAGGTAAGCTTATGTTCTGTTAAACTTGCTTACCTAAACTTGGAAAGAGTATAACAAATAAACAAATTATGTAAATCATAGATAAACAATACAATATGGTTACATAGTTCATTTATTCGTTGTCATTGTTTTACAAATTTAGTAAATAGAACGCCCAATCTTCCTGAATTCCTGTCTTTCGTTGAAAGTTCTGTCTTTTAAAATATAAAATACTTCTTACGTCGACCTTTACACTATCAGCGGACAAAATGTCTATAAACACAAGACATTGTTGTGCTCAAGTATGAGCGCAAACGCAATTGCCCCTATTCTAATAAGACAGCAATTCAACATGACCAGGAAGAGATCAGGCACAGGGCCACATGTGTTCCGAGACTCGAACCGATTGCATAAACTTGTCGAATACTGATTTTAATGTAGAATTTTAGAAATGTAGGGATTTTTTATACTTTATTAGACTTTTCTTAAACCAATATTTACTTAATGCACGATTGTCAGGAGAGATTTCAGTTGTATTTGAAAGATGTTCATTTCTCTTGCTAATCTCAATTTGCGCAAGATTGTTCCGTCTCACCGCCAGTCTCATATACAAAAGCTTATGCCTTAATACCACCCCTTCTTCACACCTATAGCACGTAGATGTAAATAATTCAGGCACTAGTTGGCACTGAGCGTCGAGGGTTGCACTTACACTCGTTCCAATTTAAAATGTCATTTATTTCTGCGAATGCAACCCCGCTACTACTTGCATGCTCGAACCTTCTTGATACTAGTCGCGTCATAACGGAATTTGAGTAGTTGTTAACTGTCAAAGTATGCCATAATCCTAACGTCCACAAATTCGTATTAATTTTGTAAGACTACGCTGCTTAGGAGTTGTTTTATAGGAAATTAACGTATTCATTAATGATTGAGTACAAATCACTATTCAATACGTTGACGTATTTCAGGCAGTCTGTTTTCAAGGTTTTTCCAAAAGTTTAAAAGTAATTTAACACAGACAGCTCGATGTTTTCAGTTTAAGTGAATACTCAATTACCAAAAACTAGTTTGTTTTTAATATTGTGAAAAAATATGTCGATTGTACTCATAGAAGGACACCGTGTCTTAAGTGGCTTTGCTTCAATGAGATAAAGCTTGTTTTCTAAACGTTGATCTAGGTTAGCAATCTCAATTATAATTTTATCGTGAGATTTCATTGTAACTCCATACAATGGTTTATTGCTTTTCACACAGTAAAGTTTAAATTGTTTGTAAAACGGAGTATTTGACGTATAGCAACAAAGTTAATTAATTAGCACCAACATCAAATTTTATATAAGCTATGTGAAGATTAAATTAGCGATTTCACTTCCTACATAGTAAGTTTTTAAACTGATTAGTATTGGCCACTTACACAATCATGAGAAATTACAACAGGATATGTTTTGTTTTTCCGATATTTCGGCAATATATATATAGGCAACCACTATGAACCCAAGAAGCACATCGATTTTATGTCGCAGCGACATAAAATCGATGTCCACACAGACATTAATTTTCAAGCTTAACTTATCCGAATAATTCCTCTAAAGCTAGATAAAAATATTCTTATGAGAAAATGAACACTGTACTTTCAAGAATCAAAATTGCTTGGTCACGGTACAGTAGGGTGGTGTAGCGAATAACGAAGGCGCGTTTGATATGTTAATTTATATAATTCGTAGCTTTTCACTGCTTTTACAAGCTGTTGCTATACGTTCTTCGTGTGAATATCTATGTAACACAATTTGCTACTGGTATTAATAGAAAATATTGAATTAATAAATGGAGATGTAGAACTTGCTTGTTTGTTTGAGTACGTGCAATTTAATTCTAGCTTAAGTTATTTCATCCACCACCATGTGATCATCATCCTTACAACTGAAACTGTCAGCCACCACATGATTCTTATAATTGAAACTGCCAGCGATATTAAGGTAGAGGTAATTAAGGTAGCCTTACCTTGTATCTCTTATTTATTCAGAAAACAAAAAGAATAAAATGAAAGTCAGTAGACACTCTTTAGCCTATTTTATTCATAACCGTTGTCCGTTGCCAATCTTTTATAAATTACAATATATTAAACCTCTTATCAACTGTAAAACACCTGCATGGGACTCTCATTAAAAAACCATAGTAAATCGCAATTCATTACATGTAATCATTGCATGTAATGATTATTGTATCAAACCTGCTATTTCCAGTCAGACGTTGTTGCCGCATCGATATAATGATAAAGTGGCTGAAATCAATTTGCGACACTTCTGTCACGATACAATAATCTAATTTTAATATTTAAAAGTGACAACATTAAACCCACGCTCGCTCTTCTCTGATTCCACGTTCTGAATACGAAATGTTAACGGGAAGCGCGCGAAAAGGCGGCGGCCATGTTGCTTTTAGCACCCTTTAATGGAAAATATTTGAGAATAAAACGAAGCGCCCTGATTAAAGTGTAAATGAAAGTGAATTGATATTTTAGCAACTGTTTGTAGATGCTTTACGCAATGACGATTGTGTTTAATATTAAAGAGGAGCGATGTTTTTATTTTTGACGAGTGCTACTTGGTATTTTGTTCTGACGACTGGTTTACTTTCGTTTCGAGAGGTTTATCTTACTGTGGGGCCAATACTTTGGAACTTTTTCTCATTCTACCAATTTTATTAAACACATTATTCTTCCCCCACTTTAGTGATAGCATAAATAAATTATTATCCAAGAGAGGTTATTACTCAAATTCTCAATTATTGATCTAAGTACTTAACCTGCAAAATAAAAACAGCAGACGAGTAGAAAAATCCAGCATAACTAAATAGTACTCCTGTAAAGATTAATCAGGGATGATCTGACAATTTCAAGCTTTTCAATTTCAATTACCAACTAATTCAAGATAAAATCTTTTCAAGAAGTCTTGAGTAGAGAATTTCGTCAAAGCAAAACAGGCGAGTTCGTGTTACAAATCCTCAATTAGCGCGCACACAGCTCAGTTTAAGCCGGCGTTTAAATTCGTTAGGAGCTGGCTACGTTGTTTTCGTTCGCGGGTTTCTCATAGACTAAAACTTAAAGATGTGATACACCAAACTGAAATTGACAGAGGAGGTCGACGTTCCCTACATATTCATGTGAAAAATAATTAAACTAAGGAACTGAGGTTTATCAAACTTCTTGTACTTAATTTTTACTTGCTCTACTTGGTTGGTTGTTTAAACAAAATAATTATTATCCTTCAAGAATCAAACGCATTCGTCAAGCGACGGCTACGCAAATCATAACCAAATAAATATAAACTTTGATTTTTTGTTTGGGTTGGTTCCAGCTTGCAGGATGGGGTCGCTAGTATATTATAATTACCTAATCATGTAAGCATTAAGTACTCTAAAAGAAAGTTTATCTATTTATTTAGGATCGCAGGGCGCAGGGCAAGAACTCATTTAATGATTTTACCACGTGAAAAACAAGGGCATAAAAAAGTATTAAGTTTGCGTACTCCTTCACTTAAGAAGACACAACTTGCTTTTACAGTAGTTTAAGAATAAGTCTCACACTTTAAACCACCTTGTCCTTTCTACAAATTATAATCTTTGGGGGCGCCATCAATTGCGTATGTGAGCTGCGTAGCCCTCTAAGTGGATCTCCATTTTAACTCCTGAAACAAGCCGGTTGAGGCTTTCAGTCGGATCTCGGCATTTGCATGATTGGCATTACGCTGATTACCCCTCCCCCGCCCGCACCGCCGGCTCTTCCGTCACGCTTCACCCCGCGCTCCTCATTCGTGCTCATACCGATTTCAGAAGGATAAACACATGCAAATTAACGTTTTAGTGAACAGTGCTGAAAGTAGTAGTACTTCTACTATTTTTTTAAATGTTTTGAGTTCGTGAGTTGAATATTTGTCACGCCATGTATTGGAGAGCGTGACGTATTTGGCAGTAAATTGTTCCGCTCTCATTTCAAATCTCAGAATAGTTGTAAATTAATTACAAAACCAAAAGTTTTGTTGAAAAACATAGATAAGTATAAGTTACCTTTTCTTAAGAATACAGAAGAATTTAAAACATAATCCAGCAGGAAACTACACTGTAAAAAATATTCATATTAGAAGTCGCTTTATACGGTTTAAAACGTTCATCTGCCCCCGCCCCCTGGTTTACGTCACCTCCCCCCCCCCTCCAGTACCGACAGTTGAAAGTGCTTTAGAAAGTGTCGTTTATGTACTCAAAGCATATGCAAATGGATGTTTTAAAATTTTAGGGAGAGAACGACACTTTAGTCCCTGAAGCACTTGCGAATATCAAAATGTAAATTTACCCTTTTATGTTTACAAATCTTGTAAATGAAAGCGTTCATTTTATTGACTTTAGCCAGACAAACATTGAGTACATGGCCATTTTGATGTAAAATCCGTTGAAATATGCATAAACAATTTTCGTGTACGTTTATATTTTATTTTTCATACAAAACGGTATTAATTTTTTTGAAGTGGAAACTTCTTTAGCGGCGTTGTGCACTTTTTTGGAAAAAAATTTAAACTCGGGACACGTGACCTGATCGAAAATTCGTAAGGCGGCGCAGGGCGCTTGCGCGAATGTTTGTGTGTGTTTATTACTATTCAAGTTTTTACTTCTGCCGGCACTCCCAGAGTGCAACCCCTCGTTTTTTTAACGTTGCCACACACTAGGAATTTCTCCTGTATCATGGGTGCGTTTACAAACACAGAAACTCACAAATACTCAATTGCAGATCGCACCAGCCATACACGCAGCGCACCAGTCGATCGGTAAGCTGCTCTGAAAGAGCTGCTTTTATACCAAGTAAAAATATGCACATAGGTAACAATTCCACGCTTATATAAAAGTAACTTGAAAACTCCAATATACTAAGGGCACGACAATCTTGAAACCAAATGATCACCTAAAAAAATTACAAAATATTTATATAACCTTCATTTTGTTTTCTCGATCGTCTAAGTTACAACAGATTATCAATCTCACGCAACAAACTGTTAAATAACACAGATTATGTTTTGGTCAAACGTCCGTTTACCGGGTGTAAAGTGAGAAGTAGGAATAGGAAGACGGTGTCGCTCGGTCCGGTGCGCGCGCGCCGATCTCAGCTGATCGAGTTACTTGTATACGTATTGCATGTTCCAATCAGTTTCCAATTGATTTAAATTCCCATTTCGATAAGCATGAAGTTTATTTTCATGTTTACTAAGTTGATTTCAGAATAAGCAAAACTATATAGAAATTATGTATCACAAAAATTGTGAACCTATATGTAGCATATACTTGCTTAATCAGCGATATTGCCCGCGTGAAATTCAGTAATCATCCTACAGGATTTTCATACAGGGATAAAATTATTCTTTAAATCAATTGAGGCAATAACCTTTCTTACCTCCAAATCTGTTCAGATGTTTTTGTAAGATTACCAACAATCCATCCAATGCATCGCCACAAACTTTCGCATTTATAATAGTAGTAAAAAATTGTATTTAGAAGGTGTTTACAAACATGTTTACATTTTTGCAAATTAATTTATGAACGCAGGATAGTTGTACGCACCACGAACACCAATCCTTCGAGAATCAACGTGAGAAAATCATCGCCAATTAACAGCAGGTATGTTTTACCTCGCATACTGTATTAAGAATTAAGTGTTCGACGGAAATGAGATGATTTCTCTGATTTATCACTTAATTTTCACGGAAATAATGAGTAATTATTGACGGATATACAAAAAAGGCGATTTGGTAAGCAAGATTTTTATTTTAGAAGTATCGTCATTTTCATCGATGATTAAATTTGAAGTCACGTTGTAAATTGATCTCTATCTGAAATGTCAGAAAATCTAACTCATTTCAGTACTATAGATATTTTGTCCTTCATTATGAGAAAATTCTGCTAATATGCAAAACTTGCCTATGTATTCCAAGTAGGGTTTTATTTACCTCACCATTCATATTATGTCACAAGGAGAAAGACAAAGCAGAAAAATATTCTTTGCTAAAAATACATATATCCAATAATTTTCGACATAACTTTTAATAGTTCGAATATCGGTAATTCGGTACAATATAAATTATACCCTCACAAAGTCTGGTATCAAGTGTCCTTTGTAGGTGTTCATTACGGAATGTCAGATTTTTCGTTCGTTTAAACTCGTTGTGGGGCAGTGGTGCGAGAAACATGCGTCACGCCCCATGGCTATATGTGACGATATCAATGCACTCTTTGTATCCGATTACTGTAATAATTTGAATAAATCTTCCATTACACTCATTAATACAGTGTTAATGGTCTGCTTCAACGAGTCACGCCGATGTTTCATGAACATCTTAGAAGATGAAGAAATGAAACGTAACCAAGCTATTGCTTTTTCCTCATCTGGAAAACGAATGAAAATGTTTCTTAGACTTCTACCTGCCGCCCAGGTCGACGGCGCGTTGTGTTTATCGCGCGCTTCAAAGAGTGTCAGCACAATGACGGCGACCACCTTAGAGGGTCAAACCCTGCCGGGGTCGCGGACTAACGAGCTACCGTGACCCCGGAACGTAAAGGGCTATTGAAGGACACCGTGGATTTAAGTCAGTACAAGACTGACAGTCCCTCCTGCCCTGCCCTGGGTGGGAGGACTCATTCGAAAATTTTACCACGCTAAAAAAAAGACTTCAACCTGACACTTTGCACTTTTCATAAATACTTCTATTTTTTATTTTCTTTTTGTGCACCACTTTTACCATTTTACATTTTTTTATTACGTTTTTTATTGATTCTTAAAAGGAGATCTTTCACTTAAAAGGAGGTCCCTATGTAAGATTTACTTTAAAAGTTACATAAGTTTCTATAATAAAACATTGTTTTTTCTGCCACTATTCAGTTCGTCATGCCGCTATTTCTAGAATAGATGTAACAAATAATAAGTAAAATAAAGTAGCTAAGTATTGCCATACAAAGAAGCAACGCCGCCAGTCTCTTGGACACAGGAAGAATTTTTTCGATGCTCTATAATAGTTTAGTTTAGTTTAGTTTTATTTTAATTTAGTATTTTTATGTTTATTAGAAGAAATGATATAAAACATTTTATGTATTGATTCTTAGTATAATAATATTATGTAAAAGCTAACAGTCACTTCAACAGGTTGCCTACTGTCTGCCCACTGCCTTTAATTGCCATAAAGCTATGGGGGTAGGAGGAACAGAGTGGAAAGTTCTCTCACTACCCCGCTGAAAAGGAAGGTACCTTCCGACCAGACGGGTGTTGTGTCTGGTGGGCTTTCTGCCCTACATTCATTGTCGGAATGTTCTATGTCTTCTAAACTCGCAGATAACTTTGATTGCGCGATGTAGACATCTTTCTGATGTAGTTCTTCCGTCGTTGCAGAGATGGCGCTAGTGTCGTTTTTGTTGACAGTTATTATGTTCGCTACATCACTCCCCTCCGGAGACCGGAGGTCGATAGTAGTAGTCCAAGCCAATTGTAGTCGTCGTAGATGCCGCAATGTTCACAGTGAGTCGGAACAATTCGATGCGGAGAAGAGTTGCCGCAGGGTTCACGGTGAGTCGGAACAGTCTGCTGCGGTGAAGAGTTGCCGCAGGGTTCACGGTGCGTCGGAACAGTCTGCTGCGGTGAAGCGAGATCCCAGTGAGTCGGGATCCGGCGCTGAGTAGCATTCATCATAGTCGGATGAGGAAGCGCCGCGAGGGGAAGGCTTATGACAACCAGGAGGATTCGCACTCGACTGGCTGAGATGTGCCTTAGTGCAGGAGCATGGTCGCTCGATGAGGTTGAGGGTGCTGACCAGGTATGCGCCTTCTGCGCATGCTGATGGTCAGGTTTGCCCGTTTGAAGCTGGCTGGCTGGTTGTGATACTCGTTGCTCGAAAGCTTGAGGAAGTGATGCAGGTGATGATGACGTCACGTTGCTCGAAGGTTGCGCTTGACGTCCATTTCGGGGTCACCAGTTATGGGGGTAGGAGGAACAGAGTGGAAAGTTCTCTCACTACCCCGCTGAAAAGGAAGGTACCTTCCGACCAGACGGGTGTTGTGTCTGGTGGGCTTTCTGCCCTACATTCATTGTCGGAATGTTCTATGTCTTCTAATGCAGTTAAAAGTTCTTGAGTCATATTGACTGGATGTGCTCCTTTAATTTTGGGACCGGCGAGGATTGCGTTCAATGGGTCTGTGAGAATACGAGGATATCATCAATATACCCGTAACAGAAATCTAAACCAAGCAGTACCTCGTCGATGAATCTTTGGAAAGTTTGAGCGGCGTTCCTTAGACCAAAGGTCATAAATGGGAACTCGTAAAGACCGAAAGGTGTAGTGATGGCGGTCTTCGGAATGTCGTCTGGATTTATTCTTATCTGATTATAAGCTTTGACGAGATCTATGGTGGAGAATACTGTGCACCCTGATAGTTGGTAGGAGAAGTCGTGAATGTGGCGTATAGGGTACCTGTCTGGTATCGTTCTAGCATTTAGTGCCCTGTAGTCACCGCATGGTCTCCATCCGTCGTCTTTCTTCTTCACCAGGTGCAGAGGGGCGGACCAGGCGCTCTCCGACCGTCTAGCCACACCACTCGCTAGCATGTCTTCGAATTCCTTCTTGGCGACTAGCGTTCGAACTGGATCCAGGCGTCGAGGTTTGCTTGCTACAGGTGGACCTGGAGTAGTTCTTATGTGGTGCAACGTGTTGTGCTTACCCAGTAAATGTGTTCCTGGTGGTCGGGTGATCTCTGGAAACTCACGAAGTATTTTATGATAGTCTGTATCACCGACTACAGCCTTGACGGATGCAAGATCACGTCGGGGTCACCAGTTATGGGGGTAGGAGGAACAGAGTGGAAAGTTCCTCACTACCGTGGTGACAAGGAAGGGTAATGATGATATCACGTCGGGGTCACCAGTTATGGGGGTAGGAGGAACAGAGTGGAAAGTTCTCTCACTACCCCGCTGAAAAGGAAGGTACCTTCCGACCAGACGGGTGTTGTGTCTGGTGGGCTTTCTGCCCTACATTCATTGTCGGAATGTTCTATGTCTTCTAAACTCGCAGATAACTTTGATTGCGCGATGTAGACATCTTTCTGATGTAGTTCTTCCGTCGTTGCAGAGATGGCGCTAGTGTCGTTTTTGTTGACAGTTATTATGTTCGCTACAAAGCCTTTGTCAAACAGACTGGCGTGGCGAATGCGAAGCGTGACGTTTTTATTTGTAATGTATGGAATTGTTTGAATCCAGTCACATAGAAAAGCGAAAGCGATCCGATAGCGTGACAGAACTATCGGACTGACGTCTCGCTTCGGTTCGGTATCGCCTCGGAAACGCTTCGCTGTCGCCTGTCTGTTTGACAGAGGCATAACTCTTGACATTCATCACCATTACCACAAATATCCGTATTTGTCGACATGTCAATCTGAATCAATTTGATGCTAATCAAGAGTCAAAATAACTACCTATTTACATTCACCAACCAGCAAAAAAGCGCAGTGTTTTTACAGCAACCTAATTTGTTTCAATAATCAAGAAGCTTTTTTCTGTTGAAATGAATCAACGATCAATTAAAAACAAAATCATTTGGACGCAAGTGGTTGAAACCGCAACGTCCCTTCCTATCCCTGTCAGCTCGGTACAGAGTAGCGTTCGCGTCAAGCCAATGAGTTGTGAGCCCAGTGGCTAATACCAACTGGATATCATGTTCACATACTCTATTAAACATGATAACCATCGCACCGGGTGTTGACCACACTTTGTTTGGATTAGAATTCAGTCTTTCATTCGCTGATGAGTGAGCAACGATTTCGATTGATTTCCGCGAGTTTTTAACAGATGGAAAGTTTTGGTGAATTTTTAGCTTCGTGAGTGCATCAAAATTTTAAATTTTAAAAATGTGGTGGTTGCAAAATACTGTATCTTTTTTTCGTTCAACTGATCCGTAAGTTAGGCCAAACTTCTATACTAAATAATATGTTAATTCCTATAAAATATCAGTATTCAAAGCTGAAAACGATTATCAGAATAATCTACCACAGTTGAATGATCCGTCTTTATCGCAATTTCAGATCGAATCGCAGAATCAGAAACCAAGAATTAGCTCTTCACAGCAGTATTAGCTTCGAAACCAATGAAGCGTACAGAAATTCTAATACAATTTCCTTACATGTTTAATTTCACAATTTGCCTGCAGCACTCACACTGGGCCATCGTGTATACACGCATGACCACTGACAGCCACTTGAGTGTGGGTGCGTGTGCTCGGTTGCTTGTGGTCGCCGCGGCTCGGTTGGTAAACGGACGTAATCTCGACTAAACACTGATCAACTGCTAATACACATATGTGTTGGGTGGTTGAAAGGATATTGCGGTAGTACGGAGTTTGATTACTGAATAAAAACTTGCGAAATTCAATTGCTCGTACGATTTATTTTGTTTTCTCATAGCCAACTGCAATCTAATATCTGTAAACTCATTAGTTCGTAGCAGATTCGTAGACTGCTATACTGCTAAGCAGCGTTGATGTCTTTTTTGTGGGATATTTTACTAATATCAGATTTCCCTTCTCATTTTTTTAGCTCCGGTAGTACCCCTCTCGTGAGAGGGTTGTACTAAAGTTGTCTTTGGAAAAAAATCTGCTAATTCCTTAATTCGCAGAAATAGACAAATAAAAAGTCTATTGATAAATGCGCCTCGGCCCTCGTATTACCATTTCCTGGCAAATAAAAACTCATAGTCACTAGAACTAAATACACCCTGAAAAGGAAAAAAAAAACGACGGGTTGCACTCTGGGAGTGCCGGCAGAAGTGAAAACTTGAATAGTAATTGTTGGAAATATCTTGTGAACAGATTTTAGTAAAACTCGCAAAAATGGTTGACTTTTTATTTCAATAATTTTCCAATGTGACGTACATCTTTTATAAACAATGTTACCTAGCAACGAATGTCACACGAACATTCACGCAAGCGCCCTGCGCCGTCCTACGCTTTTTCGGTCAGGGTCACGTGTCCTGACGCGAGTTTAAGATTTTATACCCATTACAGAAAAAATGCTCAACGCCGCTAAAGAAGTTTTCACTTCAAAAACATACTTAGCCACTACTTCACTAAGTATGCGCATCACTTAATATAATCTCAATATGAATGCAAAGTTGAGTAGCTAGAACAAGTTATCGCAGATCCTCTCAAGACTTAATTACATACATTAGAAATACATATTCCTTTTAAATGAGACAGTGAAGCTACATCAGGGGGCAATAGTAAATCGATATGATCAAGTTAAACTATTGGTTAATGTATCAGTGACGGGTAAAGTGATACGCACGGTGTGGCTACCAAGACAAGTCGCACACATCAATATTACCTACTCAGTGCGCTGTGAACATGAGGTATGTGGTCTGACAGTTATAACGACAACATTTAAAAATGTTAGGCTTCTTGATACTAATAATGCTACTTAGGGATCGTATCGTCAGCAGAACTTTTTAGAAAATTAGAATAGCAAAACCATTAAAGAAAACTCCAAATTATTTGATGATGATTTTTTGGTTTGTTTCGTGTCACCTTAGTTAACGGAAAGTTACTTAACGAGGGCTAAATTATATCTATGCAAACTGTGTGAATAAAGTATCAGAATCATTAATCTTGGAATAAACAATGATATCTAAAAAAGTTGTGGTAAAACGAAAAAGTTAAACTTAAACTTTCAGACAAATTCGAGCTTTTCTGATAACTGCTTAGGTATTCAACCTAAAGTTTAAGTACCTACTTAATTAAGTATACCACAGCAAAAAGCTGCACGTACACACAGTACCACATATAACAGCTTACGTTCCGTGCAACTATGTGTGTGTTACGGGCTGTGCGCACGCGCAATTTCGCAGTGTTTTGTATCGTCGTGCGACCGCAGGCTCCGCTCAACTGATACAGCGCTCTCAGGTTACACCCAAGTGAAATCGTTTCATAAAAGGCCCTTTTGGCTTCTGCAACACTTTGTTGGATTCTAGGACGTCTAAGAATAAATTTAAGTAAACATGGAATGGTAGGTAGGTAGAGATGTCATATATGATCGTCAACCTAAACTTCGGTGTAACAAACAGGAAACATGGTTTCAATCAGAGTTTTTAGCTGGTAGTAAGAGGCAACCCTTTACTAAAGTAATTTGATTGATTGATTTAATTTGCTTTAAACAGGAAAGTTTTTATATATATTATAACTTAGATCCAAAAGTAATCATCTTCTATATCTAGTTATTTTATGATTTTACGTATAATATAGTATTGTTAGGGTTCCGTAGTTAACTAGGAACCCTTATAGTTTCGCCATGTCTGTCTGTCTGTCTGTCTGTCCGTCCTCGCTTAATCTCTGTGACCGTTAGCACTAGAAAGCTGAAATTTGGTACCAATATGTATATCAATCACGCCGACAAAGTGCAAAAATAAAAATTGGAAAAAAATGTTTTTTTAGGGTAGCCCCCCTATATGTAAAATAGAAAGTGATTTTTTTTTTAATTTCAACCCTAACGTGTGATATATCGTTGGATAGGTATTTAAAAATGAATAGGGGTTTACTAAGATCATTTTTTGATGATGTCAATAGTTTCGGAAATAATCGCTCCTAAAGTCAAAAACAATGTGTCCCCCCCCCTCTAACTTTTGAACCATAAGTTTAGAAAATATGAAAAAAATCTGGAAAGTAGAACTTTATAAGGACTTTCTAGGAAAATTATTTTGAACTTGATGGAAAGAACAGTTTTTGTGCAAAAAAAACAAGAAGGTGGTACAAAATTCCTGGACTAAGTTTGTAGTATAATCAATTATTTAATCATATATACAAGCATTTTTTTTAACTTCGTTTACGTATTTCATTATTCTGAACGTATCTTCTTTCAAACAAAAAAAGAATTATTGAAATCGGTTCGCGCATTCCAAAGTTATCAAACGCATAAAATGTTAAGGTAAAAACCAGTTCATAAATGGTTCGATAGATGGCGTTGCGTAATGACGTCAATTTTAAAAGTCGATGTCTTCGTGCTTTCATGACCTACCTGTGGTAAAAATTTGCTACTACTTAAAATATATGTTCTTAGAGTGCATAATCGCTACCTGAACTACTTACTCTTTTCGATTAAAATAAAATAGCTATTTGATAAAGGTTTGTGGGAAATTGTTATTGTGTCTTTTCAAATTTATATTGAGGGTTTTTTTAGTTATCACCGTCCTTTGTGGGCCCGTTTTTAGGGTTCCCTTTTTATCAAAGTTCAAAATGTCAACGTAACAAATAACCTTTTTTTAACACACAAGTTTAAAAAAAGGCTATTTGTTAACACTTATTGTAACGGACGGGAAACTACGGAACCCTACACTGAGCGTGGCCTGACACGCTCTTGGCCGGTTTTTTGGTTTTACAGAAAATGTTGCTTTCTAAAGCAACGTAATCTAAAACAACTGCTCCTCCTCCTTGTATCCAGCGAAATAATTCGATTTAACATTAAAAGCAATCAAAATATTATCACTTTTTCCGACACGTTTTCCCCTCTCGTAATGTGTTTAGCGTACGGCTACGTTTGTGTGAGAGCACTGCCGTTAATTCGCTCATGAATAGTAACAAGTGGGGTCCGACTCGAACCATTAATAGCCTGTTTTTGCCACCTACACTGTGATTATTTCTAGTAAAACGGTTATTTCTTACTATTATTCAGTGTTATACAAAGTGACTGCTCCAGCCTATTGTTTTTTTTTTCTTCGTGGCTGTCCGACTGTTTCCACGTCATTAGCCACTACGCATCTATACCGATATTGCCTCGCGATGCAATTGCTATTTTATTATTCA
Source organism: Agrotis puta (assembly GCA_943136025.2). Classification (NCBI taxonomy): domain Eukaryota; kingdom Metazoa; phylum Arthropoda; class Insecta; order Lepidoptera; family Noctuidae; genus Agrotis; species Agrotis puta. The sequence goes on along the minus strand of OW964169.2, from coordinate 13,590,836 downwards.
TTGTTTAAACGAACATTAAAAACTATTTTGCACGATCTGTTTGCTATCATCCGCAGTTTCTGCTTGAGACTTTTAATTTACGTAGATATTAGGCACCATCAGCATGTAAAAATATTCAGTTCACAAGATCGTTAATCCTAAAATCGGGTTTTGAACTTAATTATCTATATTCAGTACTTCGTTAATTTACCTGAGATTATTTGCAACGATTAACATTATAAAAGAATTTCCTAACAAGAAGTTTTCCAGCGACACCACAGACGCGGTGCGACTCTATGAGGCTTTCTATGGAAAATGGTTATAATAGAGTTTCTACTAAAAGCATGCGTCGTAACAATTATAATTGATAACGTTTCTCATTCGCTCAATTATATTAAATGGAGTGAATGTTAGCTGTTTCCCGGTTTGAAACAATAACGATAATCAGATGGCAACATCTCGCGAACAATGACACTGTGCGCCCGCTGCGGTGACCATGATCTCGGAAAAACAAATAGTAGCTAAGATTAATGAAAAAATATTAATTTCTATAGATATTTTGGTATTTGTCAGACTATCTAGACCAATACCTATGTAAATATCGGTTTTCACATAAGATCATACAAAAATATTATAATGCTAACTTTTCTCTACTATTTTATTAAACGTATCCGTAACAATAATTGTGAAAAACACCAAAACAGTTTTTGCTCAAGGCTCAACAAGGATGTGGTTCATAAAAGTGAAAGTCATGGGATGATACAAGGACACGACATAAATTACCTCAACATTAAAAAAATAACCTGCATCCTTTTCTTCGAAAGATATCAGTAATTACGGGTGGAAATACCTACTTAGTATACAAGTAGGTAGGTATATTTACCCACTCGGTGATACGTTAAGTATCGAAGCGATGGCAGTAAATCAAAGGAAGTGAGACGACGCAACACTGCCACGGGATATCATAAAACGCTTATAGTTTTCCTTCATACGCACATTACGCACCCGTTTGAATATCCAATGCGTTTATAATTAGCAATTGAATAAACAGTTACCATTGACTTTGTAAGTGGAGTATGCAGGAGACTAGCTTTATTGCTGGACCGACAATCTGACGTACGATGTTACCTGACCCCCAAATTCTCCAACAATACCTAAGTTACACCTTTTTGAGCATGTCTACACTTATTGCTCGTAACAGGAGAATTTAAAGCTTGTTTTGTACTTAAATTAAAGTTGCGCTTGAGAATTCTGCCAATAGGTACGAATTTTAAACATTTTTCCTCATCACCACGATGGAATGGCAATGCTAGGTACCTATAAATTTTCACAAACTTGATCATCCCTTAGGAAAGCTTTTAAATACGAGAAAACATAGGCATAAGACGACAGCGCAATGCATTAGATGGAAATAGAAATAACCTTGCTCGGTGCGCCTCATAAATCTTAACAAAGCTCCAAGCGAAGGCAGTAAGCAACATTAATTTTACAACCTTTTATGTAATAAGCATCTATTATCGTTCCTTCAAAGACTATCAGTAGTTGACGCCAACAAATCGGTTGGGTAAACCGATTAATCGGTCGTTGCCTGCGACAGACCTATGTGCTACTCTATTTGTATAAGGTAAGGTATCTAAGCGAGTCATTGTAACATGCAAATTGTGCGCTGTTATTTTATTTTAGCATGTATAATAAGAAGAATGCAAAAAAATGAACCGTTCCAATAAATGAAGATAAAAACTGGTAAGTCAACTGTTCCCTCTTATAATGGGCTATTGTACCTACTGATATATTTGTCAGTACCAACAAAGAAAATATAATGGACCGTATAGCATCAATCAATAGTATTTTTTTTATACTTTCTGTACCTGCTATAAGCAAAAACCTCAAAAATCATAGATGGATGACTGTTTGACAGTTTGGTTTGAAGTGGATGCTTTTTGACAGTAACATAGCACATATTTTCCCTAATATCGCCCAACAACCAAAATTCTCATTTTTGATATGCAAAAAATCCTAGATAACCCTAACAGTGTGGTGACTGCCATCTTTTAGCCGAGTTCCCACGCCGCTGTTACTGTTAACCTAACTGCCGGTAAGCGGTGCACTCATAATACTTAAAAATTAAAAGTTATTGTATTTATGAAACGTGTGAGAATGTTTAATTAAATAAATGGAATAAACGGAACTAAGCACATATTAGAGCTAATGAAAGTGACGACACACTGGTAAACATTGAAACAACACGTAATGAGATTTGACTAATCCTCTCAGTTCTCAAGCCGATTAGGCAATATGAAACTGTACACAACTTTTTTAATTTATTACGATATAATGAGCTAAGTAATATTTTCTGCCTTTTTAGGATATTAATCATAGTTAATATTATTATGTGACGAATACCTAGCCTACATATATCTCATTGTTGGAAAAGTTGGGCCAGGCTAATGTCGGCTACTGGTTTTTGCCAACTCACCACGGCATCTCCAAAGATTATTCCAAAATCGACTAAAGATATTATTGTAAATAACAGCGCATTTCAGCCAAAGGCCAAAAACTTTGACTCCGTTTATAAAATCATACTTGTAAAGTTGAGAGAGCACTTAGCTCGAAGCCTATTTATGTCTGCATATTGTCAGCTCCAAGAAAAAACAAAAGCCGACGATCGAGAGCACAAACAAAGATTAGTTCCACATTATTTAACGTGTATCCTGGACTCATCGGAAATTAGTTGCGCGATCTGACGGGAGTACGCCCTCGGCGTCATGTGTTAGAGCCGATCATTAATGAGTTACAGCAAAAAATATGTTCCTCTACACAATACAGGCGCATGACTCGCCGCTCCGCGATCAATTATTAATAAAAAGCGGGCCGCTTCATTGAAAGGGCGATTAGCTCAATATTTATATGGAATATTCGGTATCAACGGCGCTTTGTGGCCATAATTCGGTGGGTCGTGACGCGGCGCGTTTGACTCTCCCGCCCGGCCATAGACCAACTGCTTCGGCCGATGCGTAGACTTGATACTAAATTAATTACCTATTAAATATAGCGTAATTAGGTTTTTCCATCAGGTATTTCTCAATACCTGCTCAGTCTGCATTTAAGCCCGGTTGGTAGAAAAACGCCATACGCTCCCCCCCTGTTTGATGGGGTTTAAAGATAAATGGCGAAATGTGTGTGTACCAAATAAGTCGTGTGTACCTACAGCACTAGCAGACCGTTAGTGGATATAATTATAATCTCATGATTAACATGACGTTAAGTAATTGAAGCATTAAAAAGAAAGTCAAAGAAGTTGCAGCAGCAATCTTATCTATTTGAAATCTGACAACTGAAAATTGTAAACTACCCACCTTTATAACACAATGAAATAATGAATCAACTTTTTTAACGCAATTAAGTATTGAATTTCTACCTAACGAAAAGTTTCTAAGAACCTCTAAGAGTACCACAAAAAAGCAGGCAATATAGTAAAAGTATGGTTCTCGTTTCTTCAAGCTAGCGGTAAGGCCCGGCCCGGGCCACCACGTTCGACTCATTGTCCTACCGAATTGACTCGCCGACTCTTTCAATAGAATTCTTCGCCGTGAAAGCAGCCACTATGTCGGCATAAATCTATTTAATCTGATACATTTCCCGAACATCAATCAAACTATCACTCGACACTAGCGAATTATTGGATCAAGATGAGATGTGTTATTTTATGTTGAACTGCGATGGTAGGTGTTCAAGGAGCATTACTCAAAAAATTGTGGACATGCAGTGCATTGCAACATTTTACCGATACATATTAACTGAAACAAAAGGTTATCGCGCTCTATCGATTCTATCCGCTAATAGCTCGCTAACATATTCTTCCGATGTTGAATAAACTGTTTATAGAATGCTAAAACAACAGTCTAATGCCAATTAATTATTTGTATAATTCATTTGGCATTACTGATTCACGTAGCAACCAATGGCTGCCAGAACAATTTTTCAGTAGAGCTGATGCTAATGAAAAGGCATTTTCACGAGCTTTGGCGCCGGCCAACATGCAAATGTGCTGTTTAATGACGCGCGAAGCCACGCCACACAACTATACTAGCTTTGCGGACACAAAACGTTACATTACACACAGTTTATTGTGGAAACTCGTTTCAGAACTGTAAACGTTACTATCTACGATTATACCGATACCGAGATACGATCCGAGTCGAATTACAAGAACTGTGAGTTTTGAATACGTCTTGACCCTCACTGGCCTGTATTGACAATCATAATTTATGGTGGAGAAACACGGAAAAACATATTGCAAACAGAAAATAAAGTTCAGACACAAAACACCAGCCATGAGAACTGAAAGCAGACACATTCTCCGTGCAGCGGCGCCTATTGACTGATTTCAACTAAATGTTTTACGACTCGAGCATCAGTAAAACGACTACATCCTTAAGATAAATGTGTCACGATTGAGCCATTCGCCCCGCCTTCAAAATGAAAAGCCCGTCAACCTTGAAAAGGCCAGAGAATGCGGCATGAAAGCGCCTCACAATACTCTTTTAATTTGTCATTATGCAGCAATAAAAACATGGTAAATGAGAGCAACAAAAAACTCGTTCAGAGACAAACAAAAACCGCGAGCTGGGGCGAAATTCGCAAATCATTCTACGATAATGACGGCCGCTTGAAAAAAATTTAAATATCAAAAGGCCGGACGGGGCACGGTAATGGTTTAAAATCATTTTTCATTCGAGTCACTCGTGAGTCAGAAATATGAAAACGGTAGCCATCACATCGGGCGCGCTTCCATTAACTCTAGCCGACTCGCGATTAGAATTTTGGACGAGCTCCATCTTTCATTTGTTACCTTCTTCGGAATAAATAAAATAAAAATGTTGATCAATTACGGTGTTCGAATGAAACTACATAAGTACCTGAGTCGTTAATGGTTTTTATTTACAAAGGTCCTTTTTAATATTAAATCGCATGACTTATGTTATTTAAATGTCATTTGTTCTTCTTTTTCTTGTTCTTGGGTTGTGATTGGTCGGTCGGGGGCAGTCCGCTATCGAATTCGCTCGCAGTATGCATGGAGCTCTGTTTCGATGCTCGGGGACCGAACGAACCAAACTTTGCTTTTGGGAATCTGAGAAGGAGACACTATGCTTTAGAAAAACCTTCATAATCTTGCTCTCACATATAAAATTCTGTCTTATATCCAGATTATATACGAATGGACGACTAGATTAAGTATACAGAAGCTACTGTATACTCTAAAATTAAGTTTGGAAACTGAATAGTTAAATGAGATTTCAAATGCTCACCCTGGTCGCTTCCTCTCCTCATCTTCATGAACAGTTAGCCTATTGCTTGGCTTTTCCTTATTAGTCGGGTTGGACTTGACACGCCGGGCGAGCGTCGCCGGGGCGTCTCGCAAGGCAAAGGCTTTGGCCGCGTGACCCAAGTGAAGTTGCCTGGAGTCCAGGTACTCCTTCACGTCTCGAGGGTAACCCGCGTAGAAACGGACCCACGATGTATATGCTAGATGAGAAAAATAGTTGTTTATAAAGTCAGCCTGTAAAGTTTTCGCTAATGGGGTTCAGGGCTCTTCAGTCTCCAGAAAATCTCCGTGAGGGATTCACGGAGACTGTTATTTTTGGGGTAGGTTAGATCCATCTCCTTCTCGGTCTCAGGCCATCGGCACATTGTATTGGCAAGTAGATTGACGCCAAAATCAAGTAAAAAAAGTAACCATGTAGACCAAGTTCTTCAAAAAATAAAAAATAATTTGAACACAGGTACGCAATACATCTTCAACTGAAACTCTTGATACGTCACAGCTGCGGGAAAGATAGTGACGTACGTCACAGCTGCGGGTAAACCGCGCGGCACATTGTATTGGCAAGTAGATTGACGCCAAAATCAAGTAAAAAAAGTAACCATGTAGACCAAGTTCTTCAAAAAATAAAAAATAATTTGAACACAGGTACGCAATACATCTTCAACTGAAACTCTTGATACGTCACAGCTGCGGGAAAGATAGTGACGTACGTCACAGCTGCGGGTAAACCGCGCGGCACATTGTATTGGCAAGTAGATTGACGCCAAAATCAAGTAAAAAAAGTAACCATGTAGACCAAGTTCTTCAAAAAATAAAAAATAATTTGAACACAGGTACGCAATACATCTTCAACTGAAACTCTTGATACGTCACAGCTGCGGGTAAACCGCGATTCGTATGACTCATGTGTACGTACCTCTGCTAGCTCTCAACAGCCAGTCTCTGTTGGTGTGCGCGGTGTGCTCCAGCCGCGCCTGCACGGCGACCGCGGCGCGCTGCGGCGTCGCAGCCGCGGGCACCACAGTGCGCAGTGCTTCAAGTGCTCGCGACTCGTCTCCTTGACGTAACCTGAGATGACACTTCGTAATTAATTCGACGGTAATATCTAGTAAGGCTGATAATTAGTAAAGCAAACAGAATCGTTACATATGGAGGCATATAAAGACCTAATAATAAGCTAGCCAAACGTGAGCCTGAATTCGTTGAACGTTTCCAGTTCTGCTGGCTACGAGTAGGTTTATTGATCCTGACATCCTGTATAGACAGAATGCTTGAACTCAACTCCACAAAAATAACAAATAAATGCTAAGATATTACTAAAATGAATAGCTCACCTTATCCTCTTCTCCTCTAAGTGCCTGATGTAGCGTGCTTCGCTAGGTAGCAGGAACATCACAGCGGCACCAACTTGAGCCGCACGCCCCGTACGACCCACCCTGAACAAAGCAAATAGTTACACCTTTAGTCTTATAGAAAATTCAAATTAAATTAATGGTTTTGTGACATGCCACATCAAACCATCGGCAAGAGATATTAATTCAGAAAGTCTATTACTTACTTTCGTTATATAAAAAAAAATCGGATGAAGAAAGAAGAATGACAAAGTCTTAGTAAAATTGTGATACTTAATTAAGTTTAGGGTATCTTTCATTCCTACCTGTGCACATAGTCGGTAGCTGATGCCGGAACGCAGTATTGCAGTACGAGGTCAACTCTTGGCACGTCTATTCCTCTGGCCGCCACATCCTGACAAATTAATAACATTGGAGAAAAAACGAGAAAAGTTTGTTTCTTAACAGAATTACAGAAATTGAAATTTATATTTTTCGGTTACTGGTTTGTCGGCAGTGCTCAATAGACAATGCTTACCAATATTTACGGGCACTACGTACCTTGTAAGATTTAATCGAACGCAGTGTAACTCTAACCCAATTTCTATAGTATTCGATAACAGTAGTCAGTAACACAAAAAGATTTAACGTGATATCCCCATGCAAAACTCAGTACATCTCGCAGCAAACAGAAGCGTCGCGCCGCATAAGCGAGTGTGCACCGCCGCGGTAGCTACCGCCTGCTGCGACCGAGATTAAACCCGATACCATCTCGCCTTCGTGCCGTCATTATCTACACTATGGAGGACATTACACCGCCGCTATTGCTGTATTAATGCAATTAAAAACACACTACCAAGTACAACGTATTCGTCGTGGCTAATTACACGATTAGAAAATTATTTTACGCTTCACCTCCAGCGCTGACCAACCGTGGAAAATTTTCAAATGATAATAAACCGCTTTCTATGGGATCTGCGATAAACCCTTAGAAACATGTAGTCGATTACTAATTATAAAGTCTGGAATAGATGCATTATCTAGACGTTTAGTTTTTGTAGCATCATTAATAGAGTATTAGTTCTTGTGGTTAATATTCATCTCAGAGCAAAAAATCTTGAAAAGGGTAAAGCTTCATAAAAAGTTAATCGAGTCGAGTTTACAACAGGGACGGAGTTCCTATTTCAGGTGTAAAAACAATCGAATCGACTATCGTGAACCTTGTCGTAGTATCCATAATGAAATTAAAAGAACAATTTTACACAATAAAGTTGTAATTAAAATCCCTACCGTAACAGTAAGGTACCGATGTCGGCGTTGATAGATGTAATAAACACATATAATAGTACATAATGGTCGCGTATTGTGGCGGCGGTGTGGGAGCGCACAGAGAGCTAGATGAATGACCAGCTAATAGGCAGCGAGCCACAATACCAAGCGACAAAGGTGAGCGGGAATACGGCCTCCATTATTGAACTAAGAATGTGATGATTAATCTGGTAGCACGTTTTCGAAGATAATAAATTGAAATTCTATTGTACGCGTAAACACGATTAAAAAATATTCAAGAGATCGGAATTACGTGTGCTGTGCTGCGGAAATAATTGAAGACAATGATGGTGCGCGAGCATCGAAAGCTTTAACAAGTTTAGAACTCAAAGCATGTTACGACATAGATATACGAGTATTATGTGAAACCTTCAAAAAACACAATGCATGTATCTTTCTAAGATCGCTTTCGCATTATATCCTACAATCGGAATCTGGGGGTTTATCAAACGGTCAACGAAGATACGGTACTGTTCGAATAATTGCTATAAACTTCCAAATGAACCCTACACCATGTTAATTTCGCATTCATGAATTTTGAGAATATATCAGGAATAGGGCCAACTTTCCAATCGTACTGTCATTTGGCCTCTAAGTACCCTTACATCCGTAAGTGACACAGAGCAGGAAACACCCTAAAATAAGACATAAGCTACGGGTCTCTTCCTTATAAGTTAGACCTAAGAAACTCACAATCGAGAAAATTCTATGCGAAGTTCGTTTGCTGAAAAAGAATAGGACGCAATACTAAAACCGATAAAACACATCTCTATAATTTTAAACGTACCGTGCAAATAAGAACTCCATTTCTAGCGGCGCGGAACTGCTTAAATACCTCCATTCTTTGCTCGTGAGGCATGGAACCGTGCAGACTGAACATGTCCAAGTCGACAGGCACTAGACCACCTTCTGTAGGCTCTTCATATTCCACTTTAAAGTCATCTGAATCATCTGATGAGGATGCGTCGTTATCCTGAGAAATATATTTAGGTATTAACAGGTTCGTTGAAAATATTTACGCACATCACTAAACTTATTTCTAGATATATTATGTACTTACATCGTCATCATTATTATCTCCAGCTTTTCTTTTTTTTGCTTTCGCTTTTTCTTGGTTTTTCTTTTTCACTTTAACTTCCTTCCCAGTTAGCGCTGTTTCTATTAAGTCTGATAAGTAATCTACCATTTCTAACGTTGCTACGAAAACTATCATTTTTCCACCTTTTTTATTGACTATGCAGTGTTCAACGATCAAGCCAACGAGTGTAACAAGTCTTAGTTTCATGGGGACTATGAGGAATGTTTGGTTAACAGATGCAGGGAGGACTAATTCGTCTTCAGCCGCTGCTGATTTGACTGCTGCTGCGAAAGTGTTAACCGCTGGGGCTACTTCATCTTCATCTCCATCTTCATCACTCCCATCTTCTTCACTATCATCTTCTTTCTCAACTTTAGGGTTCTTAAGTTCATGAATTCTTTGTGCTTTGAAGTATTCGTAATCGGAATCACTGTCACTGTTTTCATCAATATTGGCAGCCACAACTTTGCTTGGTGGTGGAACAGCATTACTTTGCGAAGAGCCGTCACTTTTGAATAGATCTTTGTGGTTTAGGCCCGTGAATGCTTTTAATCCTAAATAAGTAGAAAATGGTTTTAAAACATATTTGGGTTAACAATATTTAGACCAAGACAATAAATTAACTTACCTCTTTTAGCTTCTGTGTTCTTTTCTTCGACAGGTTGCTTGGCTGCTTCTTCTTCTTCCGATTCTGCCTCTTCTGAATTATCTTCTTCTGAATCTGCCTCATCCGAATCTTCCTCTTCTGACTCTTCTTTTATTTCTTCGACTGGCTTAGATTTTTCTGGTTTTGGCTTTTCAGCCGAAGTTTTTGCTTCGACTTTACTCTTCACTTCATTTACGTTTTTAGTTTGAGTGGTTTTTAATGAATCTGCTATTACAGCCTTACCTTCAGACGTATCTACGAAAACTGGATCCACTAAAGTAATTCCTGCCAGATTTTCAACAGCCTACAAAACATAACAAGTCAGTATTTGTTTGACTGTAAATTAAAATAACAAGGAGAACAATCAATAGAATGTTAAGCATTAAAAAGTTATTATTACCTTTGTAAGAGTAGCAGATAGTAAAATAGTCTGTTTCTCTTTAGACAAAAACACATCAGTAAGATGATGTTTTATCTCTGGTTTTTCTTCACTACTTTCGTTAGTTTTAATAAGATTAGATTCCTCGGTTTCCTCATCTGGAATCTTCTTGTTGACATTTTGTCTTACGAGAGCCATAGGATCGTACGTAGCTGCTTTCTTATGATCCTCAATAGCTTTTACAATAGCTGCAACATCTTTCTCGTAACCCATGTCTAGTAAACGATCTGCTTCATCCAAAACTAGACAACTGCAAATATCTTGATGCTTAAAGCTTGTTTCTTAATATAAAACATATTGCATTTAAAAGATTTCACTATTCAGTACATCAACATCAGCCTATAGCAGTCCAGTGTAGGACATAGGTAGGCCTCTCTAATCGCAGGCCAGTTCACTTGATCACTGACTACTCTAATGCAGCTGTTCCCAGCCACCATGCAAAGGTCACCATCAGTACATTAGTTCTACAATAGGTAAGTAAAATATCATGCAAAAACTTACCCAGTCTTGGCAAAATTAAAAGAAGCAGTGTGTCTTAAGTGATCATTGATTCTTCCTGGAGTCCCAACCAATATGTTGATACCTTTCCTTAGTCGAGCTTTCTCGGCTTTCCTCTTTTGTCCACCACTGAGCAGACCAGGCACAATCCAATGAAATGGCTAGCAATGAAATAATAACTATTTCAATTTTTTTACAACAGAAACATTAGAGATACCATAGAGGTGTGTTTTACATTCTGGGAGAGCTAGCAATCAAATCAATTGATATGTTTTTAAAAGCATTGTAAAATTTACTGGATAGTGTTACCAGTTTGAGTAATTAATTAAAAATAAGGTCTTGAAACAACAATAATTATTGTGAATAGATTTTACATTAAATTACAAAACAAATAATAAACAATGAAACAGTGTACCTTGACTAGCTTAATAAACAGCTCATATGTCTGAACTGCTAGTTCCCTGGTAGGGATCACCACAATGACCCTGATACCATCATTTCTGCTTATCTTAGGCCTTATGGCTTGTAGACCTTCTATGATTGGTAAGGCATAGGCCAGTGTCTTGCCTGAACCAGTTTGTGACCTAATTACATAAAATTTATAAACAATGTGCATTATCATAAAATTATCAGTTTGATGGTAAAAACCATTAGTGACTTGACCTAAAAATATGTTTATTACTGTTTATGCCAAATATTGTGTGCAAATCGATCAATTGCACAACACCGAAAATATTATGCAATTTGATTACATTACAGAATATAATTTTTAGTAAGTACAGTAATCCCAATAATAGTATTTATTATTACATTTCAACTTACCTAATAAGAACATCTCGTCCCTGCAAGATGACCGGTATCGCATTCTGTTGCACTGTCATGAGTTCTTTTAAACCTAAGTTCTGCTGTAAGTTTGCTACACTATGTGGATGTATATCTAAGTCTGAGAAGGTCTTGCCTGCAAACACTTGCTCTACAATCGGTTTGACAGCCCGCTGCCCAATACGGGGCACTTGTGGGTTGTTTTTGAATAGCGAAGATATCCATCCACCACTTCTAGGCTTATTCTGCTTCAAATGAATATTGTCACTGAGATCTTGATAGTTCTTCCCTTGGTATTTGCCTTTGTTTTCACTGAGATCTCGTAGTTTAGCCCCTAAATCGTCAGATTTGTCTACTTCAGGTGGTGACGGTTTAGCCACCTTTTTGGGTGGGCCATCTGCATTTTTTAAGACTGCACGATTGGCTGCGGCCAAGTTCTGAGGCCTTTTTCTAGCTATGGTCCTACCAGTAAACTTTGGGTTGGATACAAATTTGTATTCTCCCGCATTGTTCGGAGGTGCACTTGGTTTTTTCTTATCCTATCAAAATAAACTGGTTAACACGGATTCTAGAGAAAATACTAAAGTTTACAACCATTTGCTACACTTACCTTTTTGGGCACCGATATATTCAATTGCATATCATCCATATTTCACTATTTTACGTGATATTTACGTTTCTTGGACACATCAATTTGAGGTTATACGCACGTTTTGACGTTTGTATTGTTGTGGTTGTTTTGACGTTTGCAAAGTTCGTTTTGAAACGTTTCAAAAGATCTGTGTAGAATACATTTTTGACGTCATCATTGGCATCTCATAATTTCTTGATTTGTTTATTTCTTTTTTGCCGCTACCCTTCGCTTGTTTATTGTTTGCTCATATAAACGTACAGACGCCAGCAAAACACAATAAGGTTGAAAATGTATCATAGTTTGACAGATTGAGGTAGGTTGATGTGCTGGCGTCTGTACATTTCCAGTAAGTAACACTACTAAACGTACATTTCCAATAACTAACCCTTTCTGGTAAGAGATAAAACGTGTGAAACAATGAGAACGTCCTTTTTTTTATTTATTATAAACAGACCAAGTACCTTAACATTTTAAGGCAAATAGATGGATTCAGTAAAGCTCTCTCGGAAAAGCAAGAGATAAACTCGCACAACTGCTCGACTATGACAATTTGGGAAACGAGATTGATTAACCCACGACCTACGACAAGCCGTTGGACTGGCCCTTTTGTAGAGTTAATTCACTCATACATAATAATATCTTAAGTAAACTAAACCTATTTATTTTCCCATGAACGTATACACACCCCCACCCTGTTAATACAGCCTATTATAACTTAGAGTGTAAAAGTATTTTGTAAGCAGTGTACTTATGAGCACGTGTCCAAAACACAATGATGATGCGAATTACGCATAGATCACGTGGCGACGCGTGGCGCCAAAATATCCCTCTGTGCCGTATATGGGGTGGAACAAATATTTGAATTTAAAACCCTATGTTAAATAGATGCCTTTTTTAATGGTTTTCAATTAAGATTTTTACGATTCATTTTTTTCTGTAAACAGTGTCTTACAGGAAAAATGGACTACTTCTAGCTATGAGTGTATTTTGCCCTTAACATACCTGTGGTAATTGGTAACTAGAATAATTAACTAACCTAGGTACTAGAACTGGGTACTTAACTGGTAATACTGGGTTCTTTAAGGTGCCATGTAGGTTGATAAAATTCGTTCAAGCTAGGTACTAATTAAGTCAAATTAGCTACCTGCTTATGAAGGATGATATTGTATTCCTCTTAATTAGGTAGGTGTAATACCCACCCTATTTGTATAAGTACCTATATTTTTATACTGCACCAGCTGTACCCTGCCACGCTTCGCTGTGGCACAAAAAAACTGTTTTTTCGCCGTCGCGGATATGTGACTGATGCAAAAAATAGATAAAAACAATCCTTGATGCTGGATTATATATCATGCTGAAATTTCAGCTCAATCGGTGCAGAACTTTTGAAGCGTACATGAACCAACAAAACATTTATATATATATAGATTTGTAAAATATAACTTTCCAAAAAACACATTAATACAGAAATTCGACGGTATGGTTTACGTTGTGACAGCGATTAACTGTTGGTGTTGCGCTGCGTGTCGCGGATTCGAGTCCCCGCACGGACAAATATTTGTATTATTATTAATAATCTTCTTCTTCTTCTTATCGTATGGTTGATGAACAACCTGGTGTCAGAGTTTAAGCCGCCCGTAGGCCTCTGACATGGCTTCACACACCATTGAAAAATCTCAGGTGTGCTGGTTTCCTCACGATGTTTTCCTTCACCGTTTTTAGCAAGTGATAATTAATTTATAATACGCACATGAATTCTAAAAGACATTGGTGCGTGCCGGGGTTCGAACCTGCAACCTCTGACTTGGCAGTCCAACGGTCGTACCACTCGGCTATCACTGCTTTTTTTATTATTATTAATAATACAAGTAGTTGTTCCGGGTCTGGTCTAGCTTGTGAATTGAGATGTTTCTAAACGCACCCACGACGCTTTTTTTTTTTTTTTTTTGCGTCGTAAAATCATCAAATGAGTCCTCCCACCCAGGGCAGGGCGGGAGGGACTGTCAGACTTGTACTGACTAAAATCCACGGTGTCCTTCACTAGCCCTTTACGTGCCGGGGACACGGTAATCCCTTGGTCCCGCGACCCCGGCAGGCTTTGGCCCTCTACAGGCCCCGTCAATATGCTGACACTCTTTGAGGCGCGCGTGGAACACAACGCGCCGTCGACCCGGGCATGGTCCATGGTCGGACAGCAAGTCGCCCATTACTCGCTGCCCGCATGCCCGCGCCTACGGTGGCCGGAGATCGTCCTGCGACGTCCGACGCCGTGGGCGTCTACCACTGCGGCTGGGGTGGAGGGAGGACGCTGTCCTCTCCCTCAGGCGGCCCGCCTCCTCCTTCACGAGCATGACTGCTTCGCAGAAGGAGGCGACCGCTTCCCACTCCGTCTCGCCCCGCAGCATGGCCTCGACCAATGCCGGGCGCGAGAGGTCTCCGCCTATCGCCGTCGTGAGGACACGGCGGTGCTCTGCCCAAGCGGGGCAGTCCTGCACCGTATGCTCCACCGTGTCCTCAGGACGATCCTCGCAGTGGTGACACCCAGGCGTTTCTTCCCTCCCTATCAGACACAGGAACCTCCCGAAACTTCCGTGTCCGGTGAGGACCTGCGTCATGCGGTAGGTAAGGACGCCGTGACGCCTATCCAGCCACTCCTCAAAGAGGGGTCTTACCGCCGCAATTGCGGCGTGCCCGGCACCCACGACGCTAGAGAAATTCCTAGTGTGGGGCAACTTTTGACCTTTACTTTCTTTCTCACTCAAGTTTGCCCCACAATAGGAATTTCTCATGTGTCGTGAGAGCGTTTACAAACATAGAAACACACAAAAGCACACAGACCCGGAACGACTACTTATAGCTCATACAAATATTTTTACCGTGCGGGTATCAAACCCGCGACACGCTGCGCAACAGTCGATCGCACAGCCACTGCGCCAAACTACGTTCAAGTAGTTTTTTGATAAACTGATGAATATACGTAAACATACAACTGCTTACTAACATAACCATAAGTGATTGTATAGTCAAATGAGATACCATATGTCCTCAACATAAACATCTACCTACCTATAGGTCCCTACACTTCCCATGTTTGCATAAACTCCATTGAAAGGAAGAACCGCTAAATCCGTACACTTGAAATTCAGCAAACGCACGATTTGGGCACACAGGGAAAATGGCGCGGGGGCAAAAGGACGGCGAAGGCGTGAGGGCGCGTCGTGATTACTGGCGCCCAACCGGGACGACCCCGCGTGCCCGCTCCTAACGCCCTTCTCTTATTTAAAGCAAACACGCTATGATTTTTGTGTACCTACCAATGTAGGGGCTTTCAGAGTCTATAAGTTAAATGTCTGTTTTATTGGGAGGTAAACTTAAAGTCTACAGTACGTAACCAAAAGACTACAATAAAGCCTAGTGCAGGCATTCTAGCAAAGCCTTGTGGGGGCCTCTGCGAGAATACTGATAATCTGTAGGTCTCTTCTATCAAGTTTAATATAAACCGATGGATTAAGAAGTCGTTTAACATTAAGAAACAGTTTCATACATCCTATTTTACATTTTTATTACTACTTTTTTTATAGTAGACACAATACACTTACCTAACTTTTTATTGAATGAATGCACGTAACAGTTTCTTTTATTTGCGAGGTTCCGTCAAAGATTTCGCTTTTTAAAAGGGTTCCGCCACTAAAAATGTTTGAGAGCCGCTAGCCTAGTGTTTAACAACATTTTTTTTTTATCTTGGTAAAATCATCAAATGAGTCCTCCCGCCCAGGGCAAAGCGGGAGGGACTGTCAGACTCGTACTGACTAAAATCCACGGTATCCTTCAATAGTCCTTTACGTTCCGGGGTCACGGTAATTCGTACAGTCTTGCGACCAGTGTTTAACAACATAAGTTATTTATATATAGGATAGCAGCTACTTAATAGGTCCACGTAGATAAAAAAAACTATTATAAAAGGTAGACTTTGGGATAGATCCCTATTACTTAGTAACCTCAGGTAGCTTGCTATCCGAATAGGGACCATACACGATCGCGGGGCATCGTGCAAAGAGCTGTTAGCAACGACGATGATGACCCAACGATGCCCCCATAGAGGCCAAACACCTGCCGGGAATGCGGGACTGTCTTACGGGTATCAGGTAACCGTAACCCTGGAACGTAAAGGGCAATTGAAGAAACACGAATATTTGAGTCCGTACGAGTCTGATAGTCTCTTCCGAACAACACAGGGTGGGAATTTGCGAACTACGTATTGTTATTTTATACACAACAACACACCCATGGAATCTGAGGTATTTAAACCTATTTTCTATTTTTCAACGACTTGATATTTTTACTTTAAAAATGAATTGTAGAATTTGGAATCACGATGGGAGAAATGTCATTTCAGAATTTGTCAAAATAGATGTGTCACACGTCGTACTTTGCTTACAGATTGAAGTCAAACAAGTTAAATAGAAAAATAAGAAGAAAAGGCAACCTCTCTAACAGGTACATGGCTAATGATTTTGAGAACATGTTACACACCTTTTTACTGCATTTCTAATCTACTAACTAAATCTTACCGACTAATGTTATAAATGCAAAAAATTGTGAGGTGGGATTGTATAAGTTTGTCACTCTTTCACGCAAAAACTACAGAACGATGTTAGGTACACAGATTGTTTATTAAACACATAATAATATTGTATACGAGAATACTTTACTAACTTATACTTTACTTTTTAAAATAATAATTTTGCGAGAAACACGTTGGCGAAGCCACTATTAACAACTAGTAAAAGCAATAAATATCAAGAAGCTTTACCATAATGACTACCAAAACTTCCTCCATCATCACTTGAACTAAATTCAGTGCCTTTAAAAAAAAACACCGTTGTTAGCACCTTGATCCACTAATTCATTGGTATCTCAATTAGAACAGTAAACAATAGGAGTAATGGCAGCTTTAAAACCAACCACGTGTAAAGAAGCAATAGCCCGATGGGAGAAGGCGAAAGGAGCAAATGCCGCCGAAGCCACAGTGATTGAGCTGCAGTTCCAGTGGCCTCCCATAGAAAAGATGGATGGAGCACTGTCTACTCTAGTATGCTGCGAGTAAGTTTTACTACACATTGTCGATACTCAATGTAGTATACTCTACAAAAAAAATCCAGCTGGTTTAGTTCACAAAGAAACCCTGAAGAAAAAAAAAGAACACAGTCGTTCGCTTTTTGAGCAGTCGTGTACTGCTCAAAAAAGGAGTGTTCTATAGGAGTTGGCTCAATTTTATCAACAACTACGAAATATGTCTCAAATGTGTCTCAGTTGTCTTGTGTTCTGTATAAGTCCAGACGCTAGATGCTAGCACGTCGCTTTTCACTTTTTTTTACGTGTAAAATCGTTAAATGAGTTCTTTGAAAATGCAACTGGAAATAATTCTTGCCCAATTATCGTTATTTGTTAAGGTCAATCTAAAACCCGGTATACACTGCTGTTCATCCTTGTATGGACTGGCCTCCTCTAGAACAGCCTGCGCACCGGAATTTATTTGGACAGGGATTAGTAAGGTGACTAAAATTATCTCGACTCGTTGCTGAACCACATGGTTGGTCATAGTTTTCTCTCAACTAGGTACCAAACCATTTCATCACTCAGTTTATTAATACAGTATGTCATCAATAAAACATATTTATATTTTTAGGAAATTAAGCCTATCATCGAACATGATTGACAAAATAGCTGGTATTGCTGGAATGAAGGCTCTCAAGATTTTATCCGTTGGACGGAATTATATAAAATCGTTAGCAGGAGTGGTAAGCCTTTCCCAATAGAGATACTGTTATCCGTAGATCGTGCAGAACATTGTTACATGAGCAGCTGATAAAATATTTTGCCTGTTTCAAGTGTGTTGATAACTCACAAGTGTAATGGTATTGTGGTTTACTGTTGTTACTGATTCTTTATTAAAAGACCCAGACGGCACGAATGGCGCAATGGCCGAGCGATCTGCTGCTGCGCTAATTTAACTTGCCACAAAGTTAGATTTCCTTATGGAACAAATACATTTGATATTTGTATGATCCACAAGTAGTTACACCGAGTCTGGCTGTTTGTGTATGTGACTTTAAGTTATTGTAAATGCACACACAATGATTTTAACAAAGTTAAGGTTTAGCGTCAGTTCACAAGGAGAAACGAAGCGACGGGACGCGGCTGAAAATGTGTACATTTTCGTATAGTAAACAAAATTAGATTTTGAGTCCCCCTATTAAAATGTGCGCACACATAATGTTTTCAAAATGGCGTTTTAAAAATCTGTAGCATTATTGGTAACCCAATAATGAACTGATGTATAACTACTAACCTAACCTACTTATTGTAGAACCTACCTTTTCTTACCTTTCAGGAAACTGTTGCGGAAACCCTGGAGGAATTGTGGATAAGCTACAATCTAATAGACAAACTGAAAGGCATCGGACAACTCAGAAATTTAAAAGTTCTGTACATGTCCAACAACAACGTCAAGGAATGGGTGGAGTTCAATAGACTACAGGTTTGTTTTCCTTTGAATGTCATCTTTCTGCCTTTATCACTATTTGGAATACTCATCATCATCCTATCAGCCATAGGACGTCCACCTTCGAATAACCCCATATAGGTTTCCATTAGGACCGGTTAGAAACAGCTTGCATCCAGCACGATGCTGTGGTCTTCATCAGATCGTCTGTCCACCTTGTGAGTGGACGTCTCACGCTGCGCTTGCCGGTGCGTGGTCTCCATTCCAGAACCTTACGGCCCCATCTGCCATCAGTTTGGCGGGCTATGTAGCCTGCCCACTGCCACTTAAACTTGCTAATTCGATGGGATATCTCGGCAGCTTTGGTTCGTCTACGAATCTCGACATTTCTGATTCGATTACGCAGAGAGACTCCGAATTCCCCATTTGCCAATGGCATGACATCAATACAATTATACTCGTTTATTACAGGAGTGTCACAATCTAAGAGATTTGGTTTTTATCGGAAATCCGATAGTTGAAGCCCAACCAGATGTTGAAACGTGGCGCCACCAGGCTTCCACGCGACTCCAACAAATAACCAAGCTTGATGGCATTCCTATCATACGGGAAACTGATTGACTTACTCTTGACATAATAATACCAACAACCTTTATTTTTTTGTAAATAAAATAATATATTTATTTATCAATACGTAAAACTATGTCGGTCGTTATTTAGTGCTATTCATATAAGTCCCTCAAAACGAAATTCTCTGAACAAGAATTTTGATTGCGTGACACTTTCCGTAACAATGGGTGATAGAGGACCACTTGTTTAGCCTACGAATTGAAATGACGATAATATTCGAAATAATAGCCTCGTCGCATCGCCTCGCTTGCTTGACATTTATGACAGATTATGACTCTGGCAACACTAATAACTGCTGCACACGCCATCTATCTATTAGGTGACGCAACTATAACATGACAGCGTTAAGATTGAATTCCATTAATCGAATAATGATTGCGATGGACAGATTGAAGATTACTGAGTAATTCAACTAACTCCGTAAAGTGATCAATTGACTCGTTTGGTGATCAACTCTATCACCATAACTATCGAAATTTTATCAAATAAGCACAGTAACAGCTCTTAATTAAACCGTAACTGAATATCAAGTAACCATACTGATTCTATATATGAAATGGACTATCATTTCCTCCGGAAATAGAATGCTATAGAGAAAAACGTGTGGAAATTGCTAAATAACGTAAATGGCTCCCCTGATTTGGTACTAAAAAGTAGCTTATTTTATTGCAAATAGTCCAAATCTTCATGTGAATGCGTCGCTATTGTCCGTGGGGCTTTATGATTCGTCATACGTCTCAAAGCCGACTTAATAGCCTGCTTAATTCGCGCCAAAAGGAAATACGAATTGGCCGGGGACGCCATTGCCGGCGGAAAAGTCCCTCTCTCCGTAGATGCGCGAATGGCCCCACCATTGTGTTGCCACTAATAAAATTTAATGATGTAAACGGATAGCACAAATTTATCTAACTCAGAACTTGTAGGGAGCGGGGCACTGAGGGGAAATCAATTAACGACAATATATCAGCTGTAAAGCAAATTGAATTCGGTATTGTTATACGATACTGTTGGAGTTTGATTATAGGTTCTTTTATTTATATTGCTAATTTGTATTTTTAAGTGCACGAATTAGGTAGATAACTTAAGGAGGTCCCACAGAAACCAAAAAATTAATACGGCCTATTTTTGTAAGAAACATCTTGACAGTTTTTATTTAATTTTCTATTTGCTTTACATCTAATAAAAGAAAAGTAAACAAATGACTAGCTAGGGCAATAAGCTTTACCTAATTGTTACACTATTACTGAACAAACTTATTTCTAGTAAATTAATGTGCTAATGCTTCTATCATCACCTAAATATACTTACCAAAACGAGTGTATGCCATGTGTATAAACGTTCCATTGGAGACATACTCGTATGTATCAAAGTACGTATATATACGTAACCGACATTTGAATGGGGTTTAATAATTTAATGGAAAACCGGTCATTGTGTACTCAGCGTAATGGACCGATAATTGTCCATCCAAACAGAAGTAACTCTGTTAATCAAAATAAAGCTCGCACCTTCCCTACGCATTATAGATGAAGTAAGCTCCCTCGTTAATGCGTACAAATGCCGCCGACCGCCACCTAGCCCGTCATTATTTAATTATTAACACTACAATCGACCTAATTTTGATTTCTATTTGACATTTCGATTACGCGCCATGTAGCCGCCGGCGAGCAGCCATTTTGTGACATCTGTCCTCGAATGTGTTACGAACTATAAAATTCAATTTCCCCAATCGGCCAGCTCGACACATTTATTATTCATAGATCGGTACCTAGATGCCCGGCCACTAACAGATGTGATCTTTTACGTGAAGGAATATCAAAAAACATGACTTCGATATAAAGAGCAGTGATTCTAAGGGACATGAATTTAATATAAGATCATGTGAATCCAATTTATGAGAACATTCGGATAGTATAAAAGAAAGTCCGAATACATTCACAAATAAGCTATTCAATCGCGTGACATCAGAGTTTTCCCGTTGCGGGAAATGAGTTTTCATTTCAGTTATTGAAAATTTGACTCGGTATTGTTTCTGAAAAGCTATTAATATTGTAGGAATGTTGTTCGTGCTTTATTGGCAAGCAATCGACTTCTGGTCACGAAACTGATCGCGTTTAATAGATGATTCAATTGTCTGGCAGTCATGCTGTAATGACTGTATCGTTCCAGCTGTTTGAAAGGTTCCACTCTTCATTTTCGAGCTGAGGATTACGTTCACAAACTCACGTTGTTAGTGAATATCGGGTTTGTATTCTATTAGCCAATAAATCAATCCATGTCCTCGGTAATGCACAATCCATTTGCTCGCATGTAGCCTAATTGCCGTTAGCGCCGCCCAATAGCCGCATTAGGTTAAAACGCTGGTCGACCAACCCGCCCCCGGGCCCGGCTCGTACGGTAAACTCGTGAAACTCCTATATATTCGACTATAATGGCTGATTTTCTAGCTCACGAGATGTATCCCCAGCAAACGGTCGCGCTTACGCCACTCAAAGGCGGAGAAAATGGCTTAAGTGCTTTCTCTATTATGCTTAAGGTCGTTCGTGAAAAGGATAATTTTCAACTCTCCAGCGCCCCCGTTTCGTCCGGATGTGGAATTATTGAGGATGTGACGGCGACGTTTCTTATAATAAAAAACAAAAAATAAGACTCATTTTCTAAAAGAAGATTCTTTCGAAAAAAAAAAGGACCAAAGTTATGAAATATATATTTTACTATAAATTAGAAACTATTTTCACGTGAACAAACTAGTCCGTTAAAGACAGAAAAATAAACTGAAAAAGACAGAAATACAAACCGATCATAACACTAAGTTAAAAATTGATTCAATATTTTTTGGCAAAACAAAATATATATCTGGTAGCATGTTCATACTTTTTCAACGTCAAGTAAGATAATATATTTTTAAGTTGGGTAACCTATTGTCGCGGCAAGCGTCGAGGGTAGCGAAATAAAGCTTTTCCAACAAACAATAGTTCCGGCCCTTTGTCGCACTCGGAGTTGAGTAAACATTAGTAGTTGAGGGCATTGTGAGAGGTTTCCTCCGAATCCGACCTCCTTCGTGCCTTCGCCGCGCTCTGCCGGCTCCAGGCCTAACAGTTTACGGCCAGATAACTCCCACTTACCCCTCATTACCTTTTGTTTGATAAGAATTGTTTGTTTTGTTTAAGAATACTTACGTAGGTTTGTATACCCATAGTTATGGTTGGTATAAATACCTAATTATTTCAGCGACGTTTCAGCCTCTGATTCTTAAAAAATATTTTTTAGCTTTGTAACTTACATAAGAGGTTAAGTTATTCTGCTTGCTGAGTATGCACAAACTGTAATATTATTCATTAAAACGGCTGTAACAGCTAATAACCACGAAGTATAGTGCAAACAGTAGAAGTCACGATCGTATCATAAATTTCTTTCAACATTAACACCTACTTTCCATAATAGCCGATAAACCAAATTTAGTTTTCATGTTACGCACCCTCCACAACTACTTATAATAAGCAATGATCAATGGAGAATAATCCTATTGTGTCGCGAGCACACAAAAAACCATGTCTGAATTATTCCGCTACGGCTTCGCGCTAATATCTCCATTACATTATAGTCGAACCTCATTGTTAGCCACACTATATCTACATGAAAAAGATTACGCGCCAAAATGTTGACAGTTGTCGCATAGACAATAGAAAAGTGAGTGCATTTCGATATACGCATAATGGTTTGTGTTTATTTAATTTAAGTCACTGGCAACAGAATAATGGCGTGTTTTCGCCAGCGGCGGTGCTCGGCGTTCCGACTTGAGCCGGGAGCGCCTCGGGGCAATAAAATTAATGAAGCGTGGAGATGGGACCATTTTACTTGTATTATTCGTCTCCTGCGGCCTGAGACTGGAGCGAATGTCCATTAGTTCTGTTTTAACATGTTAGCGAGGTTGAAACGTTGTAAATGCGATTTACTTTGCAGAGAGGGTGGAAAAGTAGCCGGAGAGATTTGATCACGATCGGTAGCCAAAGCGATCGGAAGTGATCGCAAATACCTTTTTGTTCGTAGTACGAGTTCATAATTTATTTACGGCAAAATTTTAGATGACTCCTTTTCTTTACGTTTACAAGTTAGTAGTTATGCAAACTCTATTACTGTGTGTTTCATTATAAACACATGTAATGTTGAAGTACTTAGCAATATCTGTGAGTAATAAACATGCGGTAAATGCTGCAAACGTGAACAAAGAGCGCATTACACCGCATTAGATGGTAACTGATGATCAGCCGATGGAAGTGCGCGGTGACGGTTACGCGCCTCATATTCCCGCGATATCATCTTAATCCGTCGATAAGTCCTGCACTAACGGCTCATTGTACGCATGTGTGAAGAACGTTTATTTTAAAGCTTCCAATGGATTTAATGAAAACGTTTTAAAATGTACAAGTTTGTAGAAATAGACAGCACAATTTTAACAAGTCTAAAAATAGATACCTACTAACATTTGGTTTACCGTTTCTTTTGTTTTCATTACCGTTGCCTTCTAATAATTATGTGTTCTACGAAAAAAACAAAAGCAATAGTCACAAAGCCAGCTCTTTAACACCCAGACAGTCATAATCACGGCACACACCAACATTCCGCTAACTGCACAAAATTACATAGAAGTCATTCCTTTACAAAGCCTCCTCGAGCACAAAGGGTGTATCGCAGGCGCTAAACCGTCGCACGCTCATTACGCGAACATTTGCTACCACTATTAGCATATCAAATGCTCTTATCAGATGTAACGGCTGGCGCTCTGCACTCGACCACTGCGCCAGACTAATGTTCCTACGAGACAATAACACGATTAGCGATATAACTTCAGTAACAAGAGTATAACAAGGGATTTTAGCAGGATACGCTGATTCTTATCAGGCGTCGCGTTTACAAGGGTAAAGTATGTGTTTTTTGAGATTCAAGAGTATTCGGTTACTAAAAGGATTTTTTGTTTTATGCTACAAACAATATTTATTTTTATGTTTGCAGAAACAGGTTATGTGGCCGCTAAATTGTTTTACATCGTTAATGAGTAAGTATCATCTGATTGTACAGTCTAACTATACTAATATTATAAAGCTGAAGAGTTCGTTTGGTTGTTCGCGCTAATCTCAGGAACTACTAGTTCGAATTGGAAAATTAATTTTGTGTTGTAGTCCTTAACAGGGAAAGCTATAGGTCACGCTTCAACCAATAGGAGCCGAGCAGCTAATTTTGTTACATTCCGGTATGTTACACTGGAATACCATCATAATTATTGTACGGTTCAATTCAAGGCGTAGGAACACGTTTATTTATCCCAAGAAAAATCTACATCCCACATCTGAAACAGGGCTTGCAAAAAAAATATACCAGCGGAATTTGTTTTACACGCGAATGATAAACTTTTATGAGGCTGTTACGTAGCAACAATAGGCGGAGCGCTCCCGAGGCCCGGGGGTTTAGTGCGTCCGATTTCCATACAAAAACTTCTATTTCCCCGGCTAAATGGCACGTGAGAGGACATAAAACTGCGGGAAAACTACAGCCAGCTACCGACTAGTTAACTATTCGCTTTTTATTTATTTTATACCCTTTACAGGCAAGGTAAATAGGTAACTCTGACTGCAACGAAATCTTTTATTATTAGTGTCATCAAGATGCATAATGTACTTACCCAGTAATGCTACGTTTACTTTTGTGAAATTCAAACTATTAAAACATTGGCAGCCCAACCAAACTGTGACGGAAAAATATTTCCGTCTGCCATCACATTTGGAGCCAAGAAAACTCGGTTTACTTTGGCACAAGATTGCGTAAAGTTTTAAATAATAAATATTAAAACAAATGATTTTCTTTTCATAACAATTAACGCGTCTAGATGGCTGGTCCGAAGTCGCACTAGAAAAGAGTACTTGGAAGGATATGGGGGAGGCCTTTGCCCAGCAGTTTAAAAAAATAACACAGTTAACAACGAAGATCAATAGCTGCTGAAGTTATCTTGACGAAAACACATCGAATGTTACGAAAACATCAAGAAAAACATTTGATATGTACCAACGACATAGAAGTCAATAAATCGAACTGATCTAACAACTCAGTTAAGTCATACTAAGTAAACCAAGAATGTTAAGTAGATATCATAAAAACTTATAGGGACGCTGGGTACGAGACGTATCCTACACGCGTCAAGCTGATCTCGAGCCCACCGACTTGTGCCATCTCTTAGGAAGTGATTTGTCAGCGCCGCCCCCTCTCGATTGAATAATTCAAATAATCGAGGTATTTATATGTAAATAGCGAGCCACATCTCCATACGAAAGGGCCGATCGGTACATAAATTTGGCAAGACGACGAGAAAACTGCGACGCACCACCGATCTGATTTATTCGCTAAGTTTTAGAAAAAGTGGCGCGCGTCAGGAAATGTTTGTCTAATCGCGTTTATTGCCCCGACCCGGGATTTTGCGCCCCACAGCACACAGGGGTGAGGCCGGCTACGTAATACTCTGATGTTGTACAAAAACAACTGTACTTACTCAATGAAAACAAAATTAAAAAACTCTAAGAAAACTCGAGTACAATAGTTCGAACAACAAACAAAAATAAGGAACATTCACTTCAGAAACCTTTACCCCTTAAAAATTAACGATGCTTAATTAAGTTTCTGCTAAAGCACAATGCACGTCGTAAAAAATACTGCCGCGTTGATAGAAAGACTAATTTTGGATTCAACTTGAGAAAATAATATTGGATGAGTTCATTATGTAGTCAAGATGTCGAAGAATATGGAGTTGATGATGTATGAAGCAAAGACACTATGGATACAAGTAAAGACACTTTACTCTCCTTAAAAGTAAGCAATCCCTAAATGAAACATAACAGTCTAATAACAGCAATTAATATCACTCTCTCAATTAGAGCAACCTGTGACACTTATCCATGGAAATAATAACGTTGTTTATGAGCGATGCTAGTTCACAACAGCGTTCATATGGCACTACACTATTAGTCATAGGAGCAGGCTACACCGGCTCATCAATCATTTTAGTACGAGCGGGGAGGAACGGGTAAAGTGTTAATAATCGCTACTCCCACTATTGTTCATTTCTAACTAAATTCACGTACGGAATGATATCACTAACCTGACGTACAATCGTGGAACTTCGTTAGGGGCTGGATAGAGTTTGAGATAAGTTTTTATGGGGCTACAGGTTTGCCAGATAGATGACTATCTGGGTGATCATTCAGGGTGTAGAGTTGTATTTTCTTACTTTAGTTTCAACTTGCAACTAGTCTTCGTCACTCACATCCGCTTCTTGTAAAGTGTGTTTGTTGTAAAGAAATGTTTTTTTTTTTTACTATTCGATAAATTGATGCAAGAGTGTCAAGTCCGTATATCAATGATACAACAATCAAAATAAACTTTTAGTTGAAAACTTGACTAGCTACATCAATCTCAAAATAAAATCCACGTTGATTCTTCTCAAAGTTCTACACAAAATCCGCTCTAGACCGCTCTCGATAAATAACGTTCCGACCTGACTCAAGGGTAAAAAGTTCAACCCTAAAAAATACATTCAGCTTTATAGAACAGAGAAATAAGCAAGTGAGCAACAAAACGCACTTTATCAGGTGGCAGCCGCTTTATCCCGCTAATGACCAACCCCTCTGGAGTAATAAAAGTCGATATCAGCCTCCCTAGAACGACCAGCGGTGAAATCATCTTGATACTTTGGATTTTAGTTGTTTGACTTCGCAATATACGAATTATAGACTTTTTATTTGACCCTGAATGTTATTGTGGTACCTGTCTATAATTAGGTTTTCAGTAAAGATAAACGTCGATATAATAGAAATGGTATAATAAAATTATTTTGACAATAGACGAGCGTATGTAAATGAAATATTCAACCGTTTTGCCGCGTTTTGGTTTTATCCTGAAAAACTTAGGTTTCATTTTTATTTATTTATTTTATAAAACGTTACCCCGCACTAGGATTTCTCCTGTACCGTGGGTGCGTTTACAAACATAGAAACTTACATACACAAACACACAAACCCGAAATAACTACTTGTAGATCATACAAATATTTGTTCCGTGCGGGTATCGGAGCCGCAACACGCAGCGCAGCAATTCAATTGCTCATTGTAGCTTTACAATTTAGGGATAGCTGTTAAAGCGAACTTTACAGAACATACTTACATCTTCGATCACGTCTCTTCTTCGCTTACTTTGTTAGAACAAATACTCGTAAAATTACGAAAGGATCAAAAATATAGATTGGC
This sequence comes from Agrotis puta, assembly GCA_943136025.2. NCBI lineage: Eukaryota > Metazoa > Arthropoda > Insecta > Lepidoptera > Noctuidae > Agrotis > Agrotis puta. Next base: position 13,563,328 of record OW964169.2, on the reverse strand, counting down.
GTACTTGCCCAGCGAACCGCGGCTGAGAATTAGCGGCGGCGGGAAAGAAAAATGATTGTGACAGTCCGGCGAAGACCACTAATGGAGTCTGCGTCTGCGAAATATCCCCACTTAGACCACTAGTGGGTAGCTGTACCTACCCACTTTATAAATACGAGAGTTGCTGGCTCAGCTCTTATAATTAAAATAACGGTCGCCGGTCGTATGACCTATCAAACATTCATATTTTATAACACTTCCATTATCCATGATATTCGAAACTTCCATGCCAGTTGTTAACGTACTAATCTTTAGTTTAAAAGTGATCAATAGCTAGATAACACTGTAATAGGGCGACTATCTGATTCATGTATCTACTTAAATTCAAATCGCCGTCGAAATACACAGAGGGCAATTCGAATGTAGCAATAACGGGGCCCCACCCCTACGATACAATACAACACTCCCCTCACAAATTAAGTGTAAAACAAACCTAATGAAATTTAAATATCTTTTCGGCGACGCAATAACTGCACAAATAAAATCATGTCGCGGGGGAGAGTATAATCGCTTCTATTGTGTACACATTGTATGAAATTATTCTGTTGAGAAGTTTTACAACCCTGTCGCAGTGGGATGGTTGTGTCGTCCCCTCGTATTGTTAGCTTTATGCGTGAGATGGTTAGTGTGACAAGGTAACAGAGGCTCGTGACGTCGTAAGGAGGGGCGGGGATGCTCTCCAGACAGTAATAGGCTCTTGCGGTGATGATAAGCCTCTCATTGTTAGCTTGTTAGTGGATAATTCACAGTAATGTGTTTAGCGTGCGTGGAAAGGAAATCTGCGTGCGATGTTTGTTTTTAGCTATTGCTTTGGTTGGCTTAAATGGTATGATGTAAGTGGTTGTATTGTTTTCGGTTATAGCCATTAAATGGAACGTTAATGACAACAAATATATGACAGATATACCCCCCACCTCGACAGACAAAAAAAAAACCTTAGGCTAATCACGCTTGCACACTAACACAGATTTCATTGACCGATTCCAATCGTTAAAAATACTTTCCCAAATGAAATAAAAGAACGTGCACAATATTTTCACGTAATTGGACAAGTATTCAGCAGCGGAAACATTATTATTCTAGCAGATTAAGTCGAGTATCCAAATGAATCTCTTAAAAGACGCGCTCGCCCCTCAAAGGGGAGGATACTAATTTTCTTTCAACTTTAAAAGAAGGTTCCTTTCAAGAAGTGGAAAAAAGTTACAATCGAAAAGGAAATTTGCGTTTTAAATCCTCTAATGAAGCTGAGAAGTTTGTAATGGAGGGGCGAAAGGCTGCTGGTGGCAAATTGAGGAAAAAACTTACGCTCGGGACTGAACAGAGATTGTTAGATGGAAGTATTAATTAGGTAGTATAATCTTTTTATGAGGGACACAAGTGCAAAGATTTTTATTTTAAATTACTTACAGTTACATCGCTTACGTTATCTATCGTGTAAATTCCAGACAATCATAAATTACTAGCTGTTACCCGCGGTTTCGCCCTGCTGTTCGGCTCCTGTTTTTCGTAATGTTATACAGCCTATAGCCCTTCTTTGATAAACGGACTACCGAACACAAATATTTTTTCGATACGAACCAGTGATACCTGAGATTAGCGCGTTCAACAAAACAAACATACAAGCTCTTCAGCTTTATGATAATAGTATAGATGTACCAAACTCATAGATAGGCAAATTGTTTTGTAAGCTTGTTAACACATTGCTAACGCATAACATACCGAACGCACTTCGAAAGTGCTCAAACCAATTAGTCTGGACTATCAGTATAATGGCCGGTCAGTCTTCCAAGATCCTAGGATACAACTTCAATGGACTGCATACAGAAAATATATAACAAATAACTAACCGTTTATACAATGTATAATGAAGCATAGATTACTATTTAGAGACTTAAAATCACTCAACAAAAAAAAAACAAATTTAATTTAAATTTTAATTAAATTAAACAAATAAATTGTAATCAATTTTTCTATCTGTACTTTCGCTACGAGTGCTACGACGTAGCACTTGTTTCTGTCGCTACGTGGCTGGCTACGCTGTAGAACATAGCTTTTGCGTGGCTTATTCATTACATCTCGTAGCATAGGCCTACGACGAAAGCACTCAATAATTAAAAATTGCTGAATTTGAATTTGTTTTTATTCATTTAAACCTATTGACAAATATCTTCGGTTGATTTTGCCATGATAGACCACGTTAAAAAAACAACTAATCGTATGCTATTCATAAATAATACTAATAACACAAACAGCATTGCAAAGTGCCGTTGCTAAAATGTTACCCGAGCCGATTTTCAGTCAGAATTTGTGTTACTCGTACATCTTCACTTTTTTTTCGTCACTCGAAACCTCATAGCGCCCTCTGTCGGGAGGACGACAAAACTTTTGGAACATTGTTTTAGTCAGTACAAGGCTGACATGACAACTGATAGAATACTAGAGTGCAAATTGTAGGAGAACTTTGGCAACCAAATATAAATTACATTTATGCTGAAGATATGTCACTACGAGCCGTTATTAAATGACTTCTAAAAAAGGAGGTTACTCAATTCGACCGAATATACTTATGTTTTTTTTTATGTTTGTTCGCGCCTAACTTCGTCGTTTATGAACCCATTTTGATGATTCTTTTTTTGTTGCAAAGGAGATATTTCAAAGGTGGTCCCATGATAAGGAAGTCGGGGTTTGTACGAATTACCGTGACCCCGGAACGTAAAGGCTATTGAAGGACACCGTGGATTTTAGTCAGTACGAGTCTGACAGTCCCTCCCGCTCTGCCCTGGGTGGGAGGACTCATTTGATGATTTTGACACGTAAAAAAAAGGGCCGACTAGTGCGTTTGTAAGTTTTTTCATTAAGTATTTTAAACCACTACAATTTAATAAAGGTCTGGAGTAGATCTGATGATGGAGTCGAGAGACAGTCAAGGGAACTCCTCAACGATTCACAGCAGCTACCTTGTGTTTGAGCTTGATTAATTTGTATTGATTAGAACTTTACACCTGGATGGGTTTATTGTTCGATGCAATAAACCTGCCATTTCATCCCATAAAAATTTCATTTAGTTTCGTTCAGTAGTTTTTATATTACGAGCCTTTTTAAGTTATTGTGTACATGGGAGATGTTATAACCGGTGCTACGGATATCAAAATTCTTGTGCATATGTAAGAAAATGAAATAAAAAAAACAAAGCCACCGACTTCCGAAAGAAAAGTTATTTGGTAGGTTATTTTACCTTTCTTCGTGGTTGTTTTTGAAGTCGGTTATTGTGTTAGTAAAAAATAAAAGTCCGTTCCTTCGCCTGTCTTTGCGTTCCAGGACCGCGGTATACCGCACCCACGATTCCGGAGAAATTCCTAACACTAACAGGGTGAAGCTTAAAAACCATTAACTTATCTCCTAACGTTGACCACCTTTTAGAAAAGCGAAATTCTTCGCATCAATTCAAGACCAGTCTAGAAATTAAGCATAAGGGTTAAATTTTGATTTGCTCTTTTGAAATATGCGCGCAGCGTCGCGTGTCGGTGTGAATTGAACCTAACTTTTGGGTCATAAGTTCATCACGCGACGAAAACGTAAGTTGAAGGAAATAACATAAAATGATAAAAATGAGAGAGATATTTATAATTTTGTAACAAAATTTATTCATGTATATAAATATTTAAATATGTTATATTTAAGTTCAATTGCGTAGAGGAAACATTGCCCAACACAGTATGGCTAATTGGCTAGTCAACAGATACAAAGAAACCGTACGCAGTATTTCAAAATAAGCCTTATTTACACTGTTTTAAAGTGTTATTTAATTTATTCTAAAACGGCATTATTTTTGCACTACAGATCCATGATGATTCCTACGTTAACAAATTAAAATATGATAACGATCAAATGTAGACGAACATCAAAATCACAATTTTTTAAAAATAAATCGAATTGGAATCATATAGTATGTGTAATCGATATGTGGCACAACAAAGTTGAAAACTTTGGAAGACTTTCAATATGAAACTAGTTGCACTATTTTTTATACAATTAATAAAAAATGACAAGGATCAATGAGTAAATTGTATTCTTCCTACGCTTAAATTTGTTAGGGTCGCGATATAAATAATTATAATACTTTTTAATCTGTTAAAATAACACATTTCATTGCTTAAAAAATGATGCTTGCTGTATTTGGGCAGTATTGTTGTATTACTGTACAAGTTGAGTGCGACACCAGGTCTAAACATCTTGTATACGAGCTCGTTTACAGTGCGGCTAAGAATAGTATAGACTTCCCTGTCGTGCGAAGGCATAACTTAAAATTTAGTTCGGTGTAGGAAAGAGATGAATATATATCAGCCAAAAAAGTAACATTTTTCAGGGTCTATAAGCCTTGTGCCACCTGAATGGAAGTTTTATTACCAGCTGTATAGACCTCGTACCGCAGGAATGGAAAGTATAGAAAATTCACTGCCGCAGCGAACGTGTTAAGTGCAGTACAAACCAGGCACTTGTGTGACGAGTAAACAAGCTCATTCTCTGTAAAACTTGTGATACCGTGTTGAAAAACAATTTATTCGATCATCATTAAGTAAATTTTAAAATATTCAACAATATCATAGCTGTACTATTTGTCAAAATTACTAATGGCACTTGCGGATTTGAGATTAACATGAATAATATTACCTAATATGAAGGAATTAATTACAGTGAATATTTAACTCAAACAAGACGTAACGAATTACGCCGATAAAGTCGCCAAACACATCATTATTTTTGAAGTTTTAGACTGCATATGTTATCTGGCTTTTATTTACACGCAATTGCGCGTGAGTTAATCATTATTGTATTAAAAATACTTTGGATATGCGCAAAAACTTTCAAAAAGCTCAAGGTACAAAATATCAAGTAAATTAACTGGACCGATTGATGATGACCTTTTAGAGTCATAAATGATCTTATTTACAAAACAATGTGTTTGGTGACAACACTATAAGGCACGAATTTCTGTTACCCTGAAATCGGTCGCGTACGGTAGGTCGTGTATTTACGCGCCGGAGACATCATCGTCGCAGTATTGTGCTGTATGTATAGAACACAATGTATATAGGTACACGACCGACATCAAAGTAACAGGAACTCAAGCCTAAAACTTTACAAACATTTTATCTGCAGTGTCTTTACAAGAATTACATTACATCCCTAATAAATACAATTCATTTACAAAAACAACGTTACTTTTCACGAATAATGTAACTAACTAAATATAATTACGTACAAAATAATTTTAACAAAAAGTACAACGGGTTATTTATATTAAAAGAGGCTGCCACTTTCTCTTATAGGAGTGTTATTTTAAGGTTACCCTAGTCTAACGAAGGGGTATCGTATTACCCAGTAACTGAGTTACGGAAGTTTGATAAGCAGCGAATAAAATACTGGTATTCAGATAAATCTGGTTAGACTGGAAGCAACATATTTAATAAAAAAGCTAGGCATAAGATGAATGTAATCTTAAAAAACCTCTTTTAAAGAAGGAAATATTTCACACTATCTTTTGCCAGCGGTTTCACCCGCTATAACTCGAAAATTATCTCACGGGCACAGAAAATCCGGATAAATTATAATTATTATAAGCTACCTGTGCACCAAATTTTATCCAAATCACTGGATTTTGAGTGAAAGAGATACACACAAACTCAAAAAAAAAACACATTATTAGTAAGATTCATTTATTAGTAAGATTGAATGTGAAATTTTCCCTTCGAGGTTTTTAAAAGTGGTTTTATCTCGTTTCTTTTTAATAAATAAGGGTAAAATATCTATAAGAGAAGTGGTGGGAGAAGATTTACTGTTGGACCGCTGCGTTCGCGATGATGGACGGCGAGTTGATGACTTCTCCCAGGCTGTCCAGCAACTCTCTACGGTAGTCATCGAAGTCACCGTCAACCTGTAAGAAAGAGATTGAGTAAACAGACATTCAAATATTATGATTATTTCAAAGCAAAGTGACGACACAATTGGCGCAGTAGGTTCGATCCCCGCACCACAACAAATATCTGTATGAACTGCAAGTTGTTCCAGGTGTGGGTCGTGTGTATGTGAGTTTATATGTTTGTAAACGCACACACGATACAGGAAAAAAAGGTAAATTCTACAAAATATTTTTTTCAATACATAGTTACCTCCATTATTTTGTGACAATCTATATGTTCTATATATATAAAAATGTTATGTTGGTTTGTGTACGATTCAAAAACTCAAAAAGTTCTGCACTGATTGAGCTGAAATTTTAGCATGATTTATAATCCGCATCAAGGATTGTTTTTATCTATTTTTTGTATCAGTCACATATCTTCTCAACCATTCAATCACAATGTGCCACAGCGAAGCGTGCAGGGTACAGCTAGTTAATAATAAATGTGTCTGTTTTGACTACAATTGCTACAAAGTCTTTAAGTTCGGATTTGTTATTGTTTTCGGTTTTGTTTGGCAAAAACCAGTTCTATAAGTTGTTATCGCCTATGTATTGAATATAAGTAATATACAAAAAATCCTTACCTCGTTGATAGTCTGGTCCTCAATAACATAGAGCGCGCAGTCGGTCTCCCTGATGAGTCGCTCGTCGTGGGACACGATGACCACGCCTCCCTTGTAGTCGTTGATCGCGTCCGCTAACGCGTCTATACTCTCAATGTCCAAGTTGTTTGTAGGTTCGTCCTGTTGTTACAATAGTGTTAAAAAGTTATTTATTGAGAAACTATATAGGACTAGACTAATAGGTAGTTAGTAAAGCAAATAAAAATAATTGAGAACCTCCCGTTGTTAACTGAGAGTTACTTATCTTTTTAACCTGGCATGAGGTAAATACTCTTCGATATCTCACACGAGAAAAACACATGGAGACATCATTTTGTTAAGGTTTTAGTATCTATTATTATCAATGAAATAAATTTATGAACCATCTTGATGCAAAAATTTCATGAATTTTAATACGCTAAACATCAAAGCACCTACATACACTAAAATTTATTATGATTGTAACAGCTGAACTTACCAAAATAACAACATCGGGCGCCATAAGGGTCAGTTCAGCTAAGGCGACCCTAGCCTTCTGCCCTCCACTGAGGTCCATCATCTTGATGGTGTGCGCGTGGCTGGCCAGGCCGAACGTGCCGAGAGCCTTGCGCGCCTTCTCGTACTGCAGCCCGAACAACCGCTGTAGGTACTCCGCTGGAGTCTCTTCAGCTGTCAAGTGCTCACCGGAATGCTGGTCGAAACGACCTATCCGCTAAAGGAAGAATTATGGTGTTAGATAATTATGTGGTTTTTAAAAGTATATAGAATTAAATGGTGCTTTTTATGGTAATTCTATTTCGTAGAAGTAAAAGTTGTGTTTATTAAACGCAAAAAATACTGTCTTGGGTAATATGATGGCAAATCTCATGAGTCATGTTGTATATTATATCGAATAGCATGCGTAGCATGACCAATTCTATATCTAGTCTACCAAAGAAAAGACAGTTATTTCTATACAATTTAAGTGTTTTTTTTTTTTCATGAACATGATCTGACCAGAGAAACATTGTTATCCTTAAAACGGTAAAATTTTTGAAATCCCAGTAACACACGGTGATACTGTTGATATCACGGAGAGCACTGGGGCGACCGAATTACTTTGCCCACTCCTGTCAACTTATACACTGTTGTTATGCAATTTACAGCAAAAGACTCAAGCTCCCAGTTCAAGCAAAAAAAAAATGTACTTACCAGTCTATGATTCCTAATGAGTTCTCCTTGTACGGGCGTTAGTTCACCCACAAGCAGTTTGAGGAAGGTGGACTTGCCCACTCCGTTGGGGCCCACGATGGCGATACGTGAGTTCAAGTCGATACCGAAGTCTACATTGCGGAACAAAGGTTTCTGCCCGGGGAAGTTAAAGTGCACATCTGTTGGTAAGAAGAGTAATATTGAGTAGGTATAATGTGCTTCATCGACCATCAGGCGAGATAGTGATCAAACGTGAGAGATTGTATGAGACTGTAAGTATTTAAAAATGTATACAACATTATTTTTAGTTTATGCGAAACCTGAATATAGTTTGTTCAGAATCAGTAACTGAATCGATTCCAATAATTTTTACACCATGTTATTTTTTTTTCAAAAATATTTTAATTAAATTTTATTACCAGTTAATTACAATACAATCACCGTACGGTTAGGTACCTATTGCCAAGCTATTATCACGAGTGTATAACACAGGAGATGCGGTTTACGCGGGTGTACCGCGAAATGAGCATGTTTTTGAACAGACAATCAGGTAATATACATACTTATAACCTTGTGATTTTTTTTGATACGGTTTTAAAATTTCGTACATAGATTCTTTACACAAAAATACTAGACAGGTGTATCAGGTTTCGCATAAACAAAAAATAATGTTGTATACAGGGTCTTTCTTTTAAATTGGCCACCAAGGGGATATAAGAGATACAAAAATCTTTGTTAGACGAAGACACTTTTTTGATGTCATAAATTTTGGCATATTATTTTTTTTGGTCAAGTGTTAGTTTTTTTTTTTATCTCTTACGGATTCAGATATACCCTGGTTGGCCAATTTAAAAGAAAGACCCTGTAAACATTTAGAAACTTCTCCTTTTTTTAAGTTGTTTAAAATACACAGGAATCTAGATGTAATGTAGCGGCTCATTAGTGTGCTTGTTGATGTTTGAAATTGGCCGTGATTATAGGTATATAATTACACGTACTGAGTAAACCAAGTATAGGTGGCTGCAGCGGCGGCGGGTCGGGGAAGGAGAACTTGACGATGTACTCCTTGGGCCGCTGCAGCAGCGCGGTCGGCGCGGCCGCGTCCTCGTCCTCGCGCTGCGCCTTACTGCGATTCTTCTCTTGTTTGCGGGTCAACGCGTCCTTTTGTTTCTTTTCCTGGTAATGGTAAATATTGGTGATATTTAAAGGTCTGTCTTTGATAAAAGTTAAAATAATTCTTTGTGAATGCTAACATCTTTTTGGCGTGGTGTGTTACTAAGTGATATTAGGACATATTAAAGGGATACTGCTAATAATAGCTGAGACCTATCCACTGAGATTCTTATTAAATAGATAGAATACTTTTTATTAAGAACACCATACACTTTATATAGTATTTACAGATATCTATACATATAATAAATCTGTAGAAGGGTCAATTCTGTACATTAAAAATATTGAAAAAATGAATAGCGGAGGGTGTTGCTGGATCGATACCAAACCCAAATATGTGATTAAAAAATTTTTTGTCTGTCTGTCTGTCTGTATATGCAGGCATCACGTGAAAACTAACGGTTCGATTTCGATGAAACTTGGTATAATTATACCTTATTATCCTGGGCATAAAATGGGATACTTTTTATCCTGGAAAAATACGTAGAAAAAAAAATCTTATTTTTCAGTTTTATTCATAGACGTTGTTCTGTAGAACCGCGATCTCCTTAATGATTATAGGCTTAGCCGTATTTGGGTCCAATAGATATTTATAAGATATCATTGTCAGAGTTACTCAAAATGGAGAAATAAACCATCCACGCGAAGACCGACATCCGCGCGGACGGAGTGGCGGGCGGAAGCTAGTATCTCATAAATAAGGTGACAGGACGGTTTTCAATACAACTCTTGGATGGATTTAAGAAAGAAGGTAAAACAATACTGTAGGTTGTCAGTGATACATAAAAATTTGGATGAACAAGAAGCGTAAATAAATAAGCGCTCATGAAGTAATTCTAGAACGATAAAGACAAGGCGTGCCTAGATAAAGACAAGAGTGTGCCTACCGGGTCTTGCGTGAAACTACTGGCGCTTCCGTAGCTGGGTCCTAACGTCGCTATTAGCAAAACTCTCCATGTAAACTAGACTTCATAGATCAGATTAGGACCTCGCTACGGTCAGCCATCTACAATGAGGTTTGATTGTCATTGTCAAATAAAATAAACCTATCATAATAACTCAATAGCACTCACAGCCTGTTTCTTCGACTGTCCATGTGCCTTCAAATCCTTAATTCTCTTCTCTTGCTTCTCATATTCCTTGATCATCTCCTTCCTCTTCTGTGCGTGCATCTTCTTGAACATGGAGTAGTTGCCCTTGTAGTAGTACAACTTTTGGGTGTCCAAGTGAATGATCTCGTTACATACGTTGTCTAAGAAGGACTGGTCGTGGGATACTACCAGGAGAGTCTTCTTCCAACCTTGGAGATAGCTGAAAATGTTTTTGATATTTTATTTCTACTGCAAACACTTTTTAGTGCAAAGGAATATGTACTGTAACGTACAATAATCTTAGTTCTCATTAATATTATAAATGTAAAAGTTTGCGCGAAAGAGTAACAAGTACACATCCAATGTATGGATGTTTGTTGCTCTTTCGCGCAAAAAAAAAACTGAACGGAATTGAATGAAATTTGGTACACAGATACTTTATAATCTATTTATTATTATTATAGTATTTATCCCGATTTTATGTTCTCTTGGGATAATTTACAAGTTGTAGTGAAACCGCTAGTCACACAAGTATAAATGTCCATGGCGACACTGGAACTTTTTTTGATGATATTCAATATTCAGTTCTGAATTAATGAACAGATCTATATGGTTCAAATAATTTTATTTCCTACAAATAATGATGATTGCACTTACTTATCTAACCAAATGACAGCGTTCAGATCTAAATGGTTCGTAGGCTCGTCAAGCATCAGTAGTGTTGGTTCTACATACAGGGCTCTGCAAATAAAAATATTAAATCAATTAAAATTAGTAATACTTTTAGTTAGTACTTTTTTATAAATTGTTAAATTAAGAAAGACCCTCATATTCTAAATAAACATTAAAATTTACAAATAAAATTAAATGACTTAAACTATTTATAGTCTTATAATATCAGTAATTGTGTGCGCTACACGAACATTTTAAAACACGTTAGTATAACAGATTATTTTTTTCGGACAACCCCACCACACTATTCCCAAACCACTGCAACTCCTAAAAGCCGAAAGAATCAACAGTGGCAACCACCAGAAAAGCGCCGAGACAATGAAGCTCTTCGTGTCCCGGAGAATGAATATACCTGTCTTGGATTCTGCAACGAAATTAATCAGAAAAGAATAGTGGAGGAGTAGGAAAATACGTTTCCACTTCCATCCATGTCAAGCAGGAGATCTGTCTCTGTGTCTTGCTTTGTTCTGACAAAGCAAGACCAATACACACAAAGGGACATTACAACTGGGAGAAGCCCAGTTGCCTAGCACCATGGCTAAAAATTACTACTTGATTACAATAATGGGTATCAAAGATTTTTAGACAAACCTAGCAAGCGAGACTCTCATACGCCAACCTCCGGAGAAGTTCTTGGTGGCTCTGTCCTGCATCTCGCGACTGAAGCCCAGACCCGCCAGGATACGTCGCGCGCGCGGCTCCGCTGAGTCGGCGCCTATCGCCTTCAGTTCAGCGTACACCTGACGAACAAATATATCTTTTACATAACGATGACAGGTCTTGGCTTTACCCTTCAACCCCCGAAGGGTAAAGGCAAAAGTTTCAGGACCCTATGACTTCTCCCGTTTTTATGACGGAACCTGGACCTTTGATGTTAATTTGGAGGAAAAAATTGTTAATTAAGTTCCTCGTTCGTATACTTGAAGCGCTTTTTCAATTTTTAGAAGTTCCCCCAGAAGAAACTAGAACTCCTGCGCCGCTGGACTCCTACAGGATGGTAGTCAGGCTCTGGTGCGGCCCTGGTGAGGCCTACCACATTGAGATTGATCAGACGTCACTACAAGTTAGAAAACCCTTGTCCCGAAATGGATCCAATGAACCATGCAAATTTTAATTATGTCTTTAATGTTACTGTTACTCACCTCATTTAACTTATCTTGTTTGCTGAGATCTCCTTTTTCTATTAAAGCTTCTAATTCCTTGCATTCCTTGAGCAATTCTAAAATAGAGAGAATATGATTTTAATTATTTTACATAAGAAAAAAGTTAATACTATGAGAATAGCTTTTTTGTCAGCACAACTTTAACACACAAAAAACAAATCTCACCAGTTCTCTTGACATCAGCCTCAAGCAGAGTATCAACGGCACTCATATCACTGGCAGTAACCTCTTGCTCACACAACAGTATATCTATATGGGGAGGGAGAGGAAAGGCACGCTGCGCCAGATGCCTCAGTAGTGTGGTCTTGCCGTGACCGTTGGGGCCCACCAGACCGTACCGCCGACCGCTCGCGATCAACAGGTTTGCGTTCACAAACAAGTCTTTGCCTTTAGCACTTATTGAGAAGTTTTCTACTTTAATGTCCACTGCGTTTTCTAGGGCTGCCATTTGACCTGAAGAAGTTTAAAATCATTAGTAAACATATGTTTAAGTGAAACATAATGTACAATCGAAAAATTTGAATTATCGCCCACCATAAGCTTATTTTCTTACAGACATTGCAATAAAAATAAGGTTCACATTCGCGTATACATTTACGTTATTTTGACGGATTCAAATTTATTGACTAAATGGGTCATGATTCAGTCAATTGATATTTTAAAATAGGGATTTGTATAAATGATACAGGAGAATTTCTTTAGTGGGGCATAATTTTCACTTACACAAGTAATTAAGTATACTTATAATTAGAAATATAAAACATTTTTTACTACATACCAGCAGTTTTTTGTGCCTGACTGACAGTGAAATTAGCATCAAGATCACTGTGACCCTGACCACCCTTTTTGGTCAGTAGTTCCATCTGCTTCTCATACTCCTGCATTTTCTTCAACTTCTTCTTCTCTTTGTGACTCATTTTCTTCTCTGAAGGTTCTTCCTTCTCTTTGTCGGGAAGTTCAGCTACTTTATCATCAGTCTCCATGGATGCTTCATCACCTGAACCTTCAGGTTCTACTATTTCCTCCTTTTTAGTTTTCTTGGTTTTTTCCTGTTTGTTACAAAGATATAAGGTAAATAAATTGTATGTATTCTAGCTAGGGTTATGTGAGTTTAAATGTTTGTAAATACACGCAAGATATAGGATAAATTCCTAGTTTAGGGCATTCGCGAATATTGGTCATTTTGGGTCTTGGATATTTTGAAAATTGGAAGTTTTGAGAATTTTATTAGATTTTGGGATTGGGACATTTTGAGAATCGGACATTCTGCCCCTGAACGTGTCAGACTTCTACTGACGAAAATCCACCCTGTTCCTTCAATTACCCTTTAGGTTCCAGGGCATGGTTACCCATCTGGACAGTTCCATGACCGCGGCAGGCATGAACTTTACCCCTGAGGGCAAAGTGGCGGGTGAAACTGCCGGGCACAACTACGTCATTTAATACATAGTGAATTTACCTTAGCTTTAGCAGGTGGTGGAGGTGGTTCCTCAACTTCTGGTTCAGGCTCAGGGTCTTTCACTTCAAACTTCTTAAGTTCAGCCTCTAAATCATCCATGTTATTCTTCTTTTTGTTCTTACCTGTCAAAAGAAAAAAAAAATACAATAAATGTTTTTACATCTAGGCTAGTGATAAAAGTAGATGATCTAGCAAATTCAATTTTAAGTACCTTTACTCTTAACTACAGGAATAACAATTTCTTCCTCTTCTTCTGATACTTCCATTTTTAATTCTTTATCACTCTCTTCATCTGGCCAGTCTTCTTTCTTTCCTTTACCTGAAAAAATTAATAATTATTCTTGCTAGTTGATTTCTACAACATACACTCTCTAGTCAGCAGTTCTATAAGTTACTTCTTTCTTTCATAGTAATGTTATGAAGGATCTTTGAACCCCTTTTTGTGTGTGATTACCAGAGGTCGGAATTAGTAGAGTTATTTTAGTACTTGCAATGAAATATTGATATTAATATGGATCTTCCCAGAATTTCTAATAGAAATCTCTTGTGGAAAACAGAGTTAGAAATAAATATATGGTGATTACAGAGGCTTTGAGCTGAGATTGATCTGTGGATAGCTAAACAGTGACACAGTGAGTTTTCTCCCTGCCACGGACAACAAATAAAACTGTTGGTCCCAGCTATCATTAATAGTTAAAAATTGGCCCTATTGTCATCAATTAATAATTCATGACAATATACAATACGGACAATTCTGTGATTGGGACGAAAACTATGATTTTTGCTCATCTATCAATCTGGAAATAACATATGGTATTCTCCATACAAATGCCTCTTAAAATTAATATTATGACCCCAGAATCTTCTCTTCTTAGATTTTGTTTTTATATTAAAGGTAGAGAATTGTTCCCTTTGCTTATAAGCAAGCTATCACAATAACCTTCTTCAAATATCCACCCATGACATCACTCTGATCTACAACAAAGGTAAACTGGAAAAATTATGGGCATCACCAAGTAAAGTGCAAATGGCGCGTGCTGATCATATGTACAAATTCAACAGTAAAAATAGGCGAATTCGGCGCTGACATATATGTGCGACCAACTTGAGACAGTCCGCGCAACGATTTAAATTCTTTTGACATGACGCTAGTGTCTATTGCATTAAAAAAATGATTTCGACGAATTTTCCGCAGAACTTGAATTGTGGGGCGGGCTCTAGTCAAAAGTTCGAAAGTCCGAAAACCAGACTTACCAAGGAGGATAATATTACCCAGTGACTGGGTTATGGATGTCAAATAGGAGGATGGTATGAAGCCAACCTCAACATAGTTGGAAATATGATGATAAATATTTGAAATATGAGTGTTGGCATTAATTGGCATTAATTTTAAAATACATATGTAATATACATACCTTTCTTATTCTTTGACTTGGCAACAGGTTTAGCTTGATTACTAGAAACATTGCTTACTACCGACTTGGAGTCATCTTGATCCTCATCATCTGATGATTCAGCTTCTATATTTTTCTTTTTATTTTTTGCTGCAAAGTTCAAATTAAACTTATTAAAATATCTAACAGTTCTAATTAACAAATGACAGAATGGATGTGAATAGGTCAATGCTTTTATGGAAATAGATAACCATAGCTAAAAATTTCAATATAAAGCCTCCACTGTTAATCAAGTAGTTATTATTTTTTTTATGTGGAGACAATTGCCAACTATTACAATGCAGACAAAAAAAAAACATCTCAAGCTCTGTCAATGATCACAGACAACCCTTATATGAACAGAGCAGACAGAGAACAAAACGAAGTGAAAGCGAAAGTGCTGCAAGCAGGAATAGTCTTTAAATTGGCTAGTTTTAAGTTTCACAGTTGGTGCAATGGCTGTGCAGTTGACTGCTTCACTGCATGTTGTTCCATGCTGTTCAAATTTCACAAGGAACATATATTTGTTTGACCTACAAGCAGTTATTCTAGCTCTGGGTGTTTGTATATGGAAGTTTAAATATTTGTAAACACATCCGTGTTACAGACGTTGCTAGCGTGAGGCAAAAATTTGACTTTTATTTATTTAATTTATTTTTTATTTAATTAAAATATTAATTTTAAACGCGAAAGTACTGTTCATCTATAATAACTATAATACTAAATAGAGCACCATTTAATCTCAATTTATTTAATAAATATTCTATGAATTTTATAAATAAAATAAACTATAACCAAATATTACATTTAAGACTCATACAAATTTATTAGTCCTCAATTTAATATAATTATCATATAAAATATATTGTAAATTTCGCAAAAGCCATTTTACTATTCTAATTTAATACTTCTTAACTTTCTTTTTTAAAACAAAAAAGCGCCTTCATCCTCTCTCCTATTACCAATTAATTTAACTATGCTGTGCCTGACAGGGTCCATAATTGATTCAATGTTTTAATATACCAACTGTTTTATTTAACACTAGCGGGCGCCCGCGGCTCCGCACGCGTGAATGTCGGTTTCCGCTGCAAAAAGCCTACTCAGGAAAGACACAGTCAGCAACATGATTCCCAGGTCTATTCACAGACACCGACACTAACATCGACGACGCAGTCATCACAAACACTCGACATAGATAGATATAGTGTGTCGCGGACTTTTTTGTAGATATTTATAAGATCAACAATTAATTAGAACATTTTATGGTTCTATCTTTTGTAGTTTAGGCAGCGTACGCAAAATAAGTAACTTTTCTGGTTGTTTTTTTACACCTTGTGGCCGAAAAACCCAAATATCTTACGGAACCTTATTTTTCTCCAAAATAAAATATAGTCTAAGTATGTTACTCGTGGATAATGTAGCTTTTGAATGGTGAAAGAATTTTTAAAATTGGTCCAGTAGTTTTTGAGCCTATTCATTACAATCAAACAAACAAACAAACAAAGTTTTCCTCTTTATAATATTAGTGTAGACTACCAACATAACTAATTTCGTACCTACTATTGCTTCAACTATAAAGAAATAAAATGTAAACTAATTATATATTTAAACACTACCAAAACCTCTAATACCTATTTCATAAAATAACAAACAAAACAACGGCGACGGACGTCGGCAAACGATCTCCGGCCACCGTAGACTCGGGAATGCGGGCGGCGAGTAATGGACGACTCGCTGTCCGACCATGGACCATGCCCGGGTCGACGGCGCGTTGTGTTCCACGCGCGCCTCAAGGAGTGTCAGCAAAATGACGGGGCCTGTAGAGGGCCAAAGCCTGCCGGGGTTGCGGGACTCACAAATTACCATGACCCCGGTACATAAAGGGCTATTGAAGGACACCGTGGATTTTAGTCAGTTAAGTCTGACAGTCCCTCCCGCCCCCTGCCCTAGGTGGGAGGACTCATTTGATGATTTTACCATGCTAAAAAAAGGAAGACTAAAAGTCGCGCTGATAAGCACGGTTTGTAAATAACAATTATTGTCTGTCAATAAGGTCGGACAGTCTGAACGTCTATTCGCATCAGCAGCCGAATATTGTATGAAGGACGCGCGTTTTTTGTGTATGGCATCACGCAGGTCAACCTCTAGTAGGTTGTGTACTGCTCAACCGGACTTTTCTGTGGATGCCTTAAGATTTTAAGGCCTCCAGGCGCGCGGACCCCCCCGCCTTTTATACCTGCCGAGCGTTGAGCGCGGCAACCGCTACACAAAAAAATAATCCTTATAGCATGATTCTGTATTCACGCGCGATGACTGATTAGCGTATTTCATGTATAACTTTGGTGTTTCTGCACCGATTTATATGATTCTTCTTTTATTGAATAGGTAATAATATTAACTTTTATTAATTAGGGATGAGTGAGAGTGTTGTAAACGAAAGAGTAGACAAATATAATCAGAAAGCTCCGAATTGCTAAGCTATCGGGAGTTTCACGTGTTATTGTGAGTCAACCATAAAAGATAGACATATGCTGTCAAAGAATATTTTTATATAATTTTAAGGAGAACATTTCCGTCATACATGATTTCTATGTAGCTTTAACCATTAAGGCTGACACGTGACGGAAGTTTAAAAAACGGAGTAGCTTCTTCCCGTTTTCTCAATATTTCCCTTCACTGCTCTGCTCCTATTGATCGTACCGTAATGAAAAGTATACTATAACCTGCCCAGGAGTATGAAGAATAATTGTGCCAAATTTCGTTAAAATCCGTTGAGTAGTTTTTGTTTCTATAACGAACATACAGACAGACAGACAGACAGAGAGACAGACAGACAGACAAAAATTTTTCTGATTGCATTTTTTGCACCAGTAGCGATCCCTAATCACCCCTTGATAGTTATTTTTCAAATATATTTCATGTACAGAATTGGCCTCCTCTACAGATTTATTATAAGTATAGATTATGGAACGCAATAAAGTATTGAGTATTTTATAATGTTATTCTTAAAAAAAAAGGGTTTGTTCAATAGCACATACATATTGTTTACAAAATAGCAACTTACTTTTCTTTTTACTAACAGGTTTTGCAATTTCTTCTTCAGATGCTTCTTTGAGTTCAACATCACTTCCTTCTGAAGACCAGTCTTCATCTTTCTTACCTTTCCCTGTGAACAAAACATTGTATCAAGTTATTGGCAGAGTAGAAATTGAAACATGGCCAAATAATGAGTTATTCTAAGGATTAATGAGGTATAAGCATTCTATTAATTGCCAAGTAACAAGAACTGACTCAGTCTGCTATGCATCACCCATTTATTACCCTCTGGGTAAGTTAGGAGCAAGCAAAAATTGGGATTAATATAAATGTTAAAAAAATAATGTGTCTGCAACTCTTTATATGGATATTACACAGTACACCCACATTTTTTACCATTATATTTGTAGTAGGGGACAAACTGGATGCTTTTAACCCTTTAACAGCCAGAGTCGTATATACAGGGTGTCCCAAAACTCAACGTCAAGCCGAAACGGGGTGACAGGATTGATCATAACCATCACGAGAAAAATCTGAAAAAAAATCTATCCCGTGCAGTTTGAAAATTATGGGCATTTTAAGAAAAACCTAGAAATGTGATCAAACTGTACCATTTTTCGGTTATTGTGGTTATTCTTTTTTATTTTTGTTCATTTGAACTTTGGAAACGTAATCCTAAATAACATTTCTAGAATCCCAATAAAAAATAATGACACAATTGCCTCAAGTTTCCGAGAATTGAGACTATTTGTTAAACTACGAATTTAAAATTTTCTAGATTCGTCGACTTTGACAGGCCCTCCTATAAAAAAAAATGTACTAGAGTGCCTTGGCAAGTGGCATTAAAAGTTGGCGCATTTTAATCAGAATTCTAAAATGGTACAATACTTGTTAGTTCCATACAATAGAAAAGAGTAAAAAAATTAAAACCTCAAGTAACCCGATTTTTGCTATCACATTTTACTCAGTTAAAATGTTTTTAATTCGCACAAGCTGTAGGTAGGTTCTTAATTTTAAGACAGAATGATGAGAGAGATGGATAATGGGTATGTTTGTCATGAGTGAGCGAGACAGATAGTGACGCCACTTTTACCAAAGTGAAAAAAAGTTAGTAAAATAATTAGGTTTGTTGGACTAAAAGTCAGATAGAGAAAAAACATTTTTATTACAATAAATGTTCAAATTGTTTACCATCAGCCTCAATACAAGCCCTACATCTTCTTAAAAAAGATCTACTTATAAGTCGGGCATATCTTCGAGAGTTGATCGCCTCAGCTGCTTGAGAAATGCGTTCACGTAGGTCGGCTACGTGATCAATGGTCTTTGAGTAAACTTTTTCTTTGAGAACTCCCCAATAGAAAAAAATCCAGGGGATTTAAATCTGGTGAACGGGCGGGCCACAAGATAGTGCCTGAACGTCCAATCCACCTTCCCGGATATTCCTGGTCAAGGAAATCTCTTACTTGCACTGCGAAATGCGTACCCATACCCATTATCCATCTCTCTCATCATTTTGTCTTAAAATTAAGAACCTACCTAGAGCTTGTGCGAATTAAAAACATTTTAACTGAGTAAAATGTGATAGCAAAAATCGGGTTACTTGAGGTTTTAATTTTTTTACTCTTTTCTATTGTATGGAACTAACAAGTATTGTACCATTTTAGAATTCTGATTAAATGCGCCAACTTTTAATGCCACTTGCCAAGGCACTCTAGTACATTTTTTTTATAGGAGGGCCTGTCAAAGTCGACGAATCTTGAAAATTTTAAATTCGTAGTTTAACAAATAGTCTCAATTCTCGGAAACTTGAGGCAATTGTGTCATTATTTTTTATTGGGATTCTAGAAATGTTATTTAGGATTACGTTTCCAAAGTTCAAATGAACAAAAATAAAAAAGAATAACCACAATAACCGAAAAATGGTACAGTTTGATCAAATTTCTAGGTTTTTCTTAAAATGCCCATAATTTACAAACTGCATGGGATAGATTTTTTTTCAGATTTTTCTCATGATGGTTATGATCAATCCTGTCACCCCGTTTCGGCTTGACGTTGAGTTTTGGGACACCCTGTATACATTTCCATGTCCCTATCGCCCGTGTCGTATTTATCCGACAGATTCGATTCGATTTTATTGCATCTATTCTATATCTCTCTATTTATTTAGACAGACAGATAGAATACTTTTCATTGTACACCATGATATTTTACAAATCGAAGCTTAAAAGGAGCAGAAAGAGAGGAAAAGAGGAAAGCACGATTCGTAGCCGGGCACTAGGGGCACGGCAATTGATATTTAGCCAAGCGCTTAAAAGGTTAAACATTTATTCAAATCCCAATTTTTGCGGTCACGTGACTGACGAATTACCGTGACCCCCCGGTACGTAAAGGGCTATTGAGGGACACCGGGGATTTTAGTGAGTACGAGTCTGACAGTCCATCCTGCTCTGCCCTAGGTGGAAGGACTCATTTGATGATGACCCAATTTTTGCACTTCAACTTTTATCTAATGTTATAACAACATAATAAAAAGACAAAGATTTAAAAAAAAATTCAAGATTACCTTTTTTCTTTTTACTAGACTTGGCTGTTGGTTTAGATGCAGTATTTGTGGCATTGCTGACTGTTGACTTACTATCATCTAGTTCTTCATCAGAATCTGGACCCTTCTTTTTATTTTTCCCTGAAATTATAAATATTTACTTAATAAGTTATTTATAATAATAATAATAATAATAATAATAATAATAGTTTATTTCGGGTATTAACCCATATCAATTACATTACACATAATAAAATCATCACAAAAAATAAATTAAAATTAAATCAATATTACTTACAATCAGAATTAAAATAAAATAAAATACAATCAAAAAAAAAAAAAAAAAAAAAAAAAAAAAAAAAAAAAAAAAAAAAAAAAAAAAAAAAAAAAAAAAAAAAAAAAAAAAAATTTAGCATCAACATTCAATTAAATCGTTATATAAAAACACATAATATAAAATGAAAATAAAATATAAAAACACAATTAAAATGAAAACAAAAATTAAAATTATAAAATGAAATAAAAATAACAATCAGAAATTAAGAAATTAAAATTAAATTATAATCACAGTTGAAATGAGATCAACATTATTAAAAATCAAACTTCACAACATAAGGTACACTAATTCCGGTCTCGGTTCGGTTATTGAGATATGGTTAAACGTAAAACATGAGAATAAATTATCTAAACTACTATCCGTTTCAAGTTTTTAGTTTTGATCTGTAATCAGCAATGCAAATTAGTGCATTCATTTGTCCTAGCATATGTGTACCTTTCTTTTGTGATTTCTTTGCCGCTGGCTTAGGGACGTCTTCGTCATCGGATGCTAACACCTTCTTCTGCACATTCCCCTCGTCACTGTCGCTCCAATCACCGGCGTTGTTTTTACCTTTCTTTTTCCCTTTTCCCTTGCTTTTAGAGGTTACCTCATGATCGTTTGCTAAAGTCTTTTTCTCCTCAAAATCGTCATCGAAGTCCTGGTTTTTCTTGTTTCCCTTCTTTTTCGACATATTAATGACTTGGTTCAAAGAACTTGTTAATATTAAAAGAACTATAATCAGCCAACTCACTATTTTAGAAATTTCAATAAAGTGATCAATTTATGAACTGAATTTTACTGAATAATTGACTGACTTTGACACCTGGCACTGTCAGTGTCAAGTGTCAATGTAATTGAACTGTCACTCTGTCACCACTATCCCAAAAACCATTGTGATGAAAAAAAAAACACACTCTTAAAGAATTTCTTTTTGGCATGGCTTCAGGGTCTTTGTGCCGTAAACACACTACAAAACACTACAGAATCATGCCTATCCAGAAATCTGTAAAAATTCCAGAAAAACATACATTTAGGAGATTCAGATGCCCACGACGTATTCAAATTTTTCAATTGGACGTCAATGTTCCGGCCAGACTGTATACAGGAGCGTCGTATGTTTATTGACAAATGATTCTATGTTCGCTACATGTTGTTTCAGCTTATTAAACAAAAAAACACAAATGAATAAAATTACTTTAATTACTAATAGTACGTGGCCCACATTATATGGTCGGTGATATCTTCTAAAATAATAATTAGTAGACTACATCAGACTTGTAACATAAAAATTTGTAGACGTTAGCTCTGGTTTCGTTGATGAGATTAGCAGCGGTACGGCTCCAAACATGAAGACCGAAAATTGCATTCAGTCATTTCCTCTCAATTGTTCTCTCCTCTTAAAAAAAAAGTTTTCAGTTGACATAACTGAAAACTTTTTTATGTTGAAGCTTACCCAATATCAGGATATCATGGTGGTAAGAAACACGTCAGCTAGTCACTCGAACATGTGATTGTACCTTAATTTTTGCACACATTTACTACATTTACTAGTCACTTGATTATTTTGCTGACGTATTTACAACTATATATAGTCAACGATATAGTCAACTGATTGTTTTTTTTACTTCGTGATATTGGGTTTTTGTTTATATTGGTAAAATCATAAAATGAGTCCTCCCACACAGGGCGGGACGGGAGGGACTGTCAAACTCGCACTGACTAAAACCCATGGTGTTCCTTCAATAGCCCTTTACGTTTGCCCGTACCCGGGCGATGTCCATGACAGCGAGTCACCCGTTACTCGCCGTCCGCATGACCATGCGGTGGCCGGAAATCGCTTCGAGACTTGCATTACCGTGGGTGTCTAGCGGCGGCTGGGTCATGAGGTGGAGCTGTCCTTTCCCTCACGCTTTTCTCCTCCTCATTCACTAGCCTAGCTGACTGCTTCGCAATAGGAGGTGCTTGCTTTCCATTCCGTCTCGCCCCGCAGCATAGCCTCAACCAATGCTGGGCGCGAGAGGTCGCCGCCTATCGCTTCAATGAGGACACGGTGGTGGTCTGCCCAAGCGAGGCAAACCTGCACCGTATTTTCCACCGTGTCCTTCGGGCGATCCACACAGTGGTGACACCCAGGCGTTTCTTCCTTGCCAATCAGACACAGAAACCTCCCGAAACATCCGTGTCCGGTGAGGACCTATGTCGAGCGGAAGGGGTCTTCTCCCCGAGACTTCATTTACATAGTACTTTTCGCTACTCCTCATAGTTTTTGATTTAGGAATCAACGCACTGTTGAAAAATTAACTCGTTGTAGTCGCCGCTGAGACTGGCCTCTATGACCGTAAACGGTCCTAGAGAAGATTAGTATTTAGCTGGCTGCATAAAAAAAACTTATAAAGAAAGAAAATATGATTATGACTTCAGATAAATCCGAAAAAAGAACAAGAATGTTCTGAACTACATGTGTAAAAATGTTCTGAAAATAATTTATTTTATGATGAAGACTGAAAACGTTTTTTTGCATTTTGTAGTTTCTTTTGTGTTTATATTTAGTTTTATAGCTACGTGTGCTGCAGAAAATGTGAAAAGTGTTGATGAAAATAGAGATGACAATGGCGAAACAGGCGATGAGTCGAAAGACGAATCCCTGGACATCCCAGTTGAAAGTGAACCCGGTAACATTACGTGTACGAGAAGACAAAATAGTCAAATGCACGAAATACTGCCAGCTGTTGCACTGCAATTTCCATTCATGGCCGCTATAATGTCTCAACAAAATGAATACTTGTGTTCTGGTACCGTGGTCTCCAACGGATTAATATTAACAACAGCTCAGTGTACTCAATTTGCTGTAAGTTATGTACAATTGAATACTACTACTGACAAGAAGGATGAAACAACAATATCGCTTCATGTTATAAAATCCGATAAATTCCCCACTTTTACTGGATCAGATTCTTTAAAAGATGTTGGTATTATTTACACCGAAAAGCATAATAATAGCGTTGCGTCAAAAGTTGTTCTTAGCAATTACACAAACCCTCGCAGCATCGTGGATGTAGAAGCGTTGGGATTTGGATTGAATGCCGATGTAGGGCAAACGAAACAACTTCAGTATATAGGCATGGAAAACCGTTCCCCGGACGAAATAACAGATGTTTTGAAATTGTATTTTGATTGCGTTGAAACTAAAGTAACAACGTGTTTTAAAGACACAGGTGGCCCAGTGTTATTTAATAAAGAGCTTGTGGGTATTGTTGTTAAAGGTCAAGATGAATGCTCTAAAGAGATGTCTGCTACCTATGCCGTAAACAAAAGAATGGCGGATGTTTTACCAACTTATACGTTTAAAGCATGGCTTGATGCAAAAATAAAAAAGAATGAAGAGCGAGATACAGAGGCTCTAATAGCCTATCCGTCGTCAATTTTACGAAATCGACATCGAGCTCAACGTCGTCATAAAATGACCTACAGCTCAGCAACACGACTTATTGTGAATCCCACACATACTATTACAGGATGTGCATGTATGTTGGCGCTTTATTGACATAAATGTTATGTATCGCTATGATAATATAAATTCTTGGTGAAATTTCAATAAAACTTTAAAAAAAAGTCCAAAATAATTTATTTCTACTTTATATTTATCTCTTCAATGTTAATCATGGTAACTTGCTTTTCTTACTATTTATTCTATTATTTCCTCCTAAGTAATATTATAAACGTGAAATTTTGTGAGGATGGATTTGTTAACTCTTTCATTCATGCAAAAACTACTGAACTGATAGGGATGAAATTTGGGACACAGATGGTTCACAACCTGGATTATTTTTGAGTTTTAGCGGTCTGAGCCGCTGGCAATAGAGAGTAATACTTAAATAATAATACAAATAATCAAGAGAACAATTTATGCCTCGAATTCAACCACCACGACCTTTCATGCGGCAAGAGTTCAGATTGAAGAGAACGGCATAAATACTCTTGCTACTAACAGGGTGCAGCCATTTTAGAAACCATATAGCTTGGTAAGTGAGTGACGATGGATAGAGATCAATGGTGTGGCCGTAATGTCATCGAAATTGGGAGGCACATTTATTCCGTGAGGGGATCGAACCCGTCACAGTGCGTCACACTACGCAATAGTTGATCACTCAGCCACTGCACAAACCGACTAGTTTTTACTGTTTATTTTTGAAAGCGTTGCGACGTGCCACTAGGTAAAACGACCCGTTTAAATACCCCACTAATGTCGTCTGCTAATGCATGCACACTTAAAAAGATGAACTGCACCTTCCATAGCCAACTGAGAGATAAAATTGTCCCCTCCAGAAAAGAAGCAAACAATTATTTGCACAGACTTTCAAGTCAAAATTTAGGCAAGTAATTGTTTTTCTGGCTTTCTAGAAAGTACTGTTAAAATTAGGCAGCATTGCTTTCTATATGCAAATAAATTGCATGGACAGAAAAAGATAGACTGCGCTTTCCCTAGCCAAGGGACTAACAGGTAAAATTGGCCATACTCTAAAAGGTGAACCACTACCTTTTCGTTTGCTGTAACAGAACTATAGGACCCGCTCTTCGATTCCTCTCTTTCTAGTTGAGTGGGTTGAGTGGGGTCAATTTTAGGCCGCTATTGCGCAGTCCATAGGGCACAAGTGACAATGTCACTCGTGAGCAGCGTTACCAGACCGTACCAAAAAGTACGGTTTTCCGTACTATTCATCACACAATCGTACCACAACCGTACCTCAGTGTAGACTGTACCTTTTCTATACTAGTGATTTATTTTTCACATTTTTTTTTTCAAGTTTCTGACCGGTATGTATACAACAAAATTTGGCACACTTGTTTAAAAACAATAAAATAAAACAATACTATTTGTTCCTTTAAATATAGAGAATAATATTGCTTCATATCTGAGCTTCCTCATCACATTAGTCCTATGATAAATTATTTTTTTTTTTTTTTTTTTTTTTTTTTTTTCGTGTATCTTGCAATCAGTCCTCCGACTATGAGCAGATTAGTTGCGTGAGAGTTTTGCAGGTGGAGAAGTTTCTCATTAGAAACGCCTTCCATATTTGACTATTGGCTTAATTATTGTCGCCGAGATCCAGGGTCCTGCGTCTTTTCAGTCGATTCATGCAATCGGGTAGGGTAAGTTGGACAGCCAACTGGTTCGGATGGTTCTCCAGTCTACTTTTATATTTCTTGGAGAACTTGCTTATTTCGTCCTTTACAGTAGGAATTTTTAGGTGTTCGTGAACCTCAGAGTTCTTAATGAACCAGGGAGCATTACATATCTGTTTCAAGATGTAGTTTTGAGCCCTTTGAATTTTGTTAATGTTAGAAACGCAAGTTGCTCCCCATAATTGAATTCCATAGGTCCAGACTGGTTTTAAGACGGATTCGTATATTAGGAGCTTATTATCTATGGACAGTTTGGAGTTTCTTCCCAGCAGCCAATAAAGACCTCTGTATTTCAGATTTATTTCGTTCCTTTTGTATTCAAGATGTTTTTGCCATGTCAATCGACGATCCAGGTGCATCCCCAGATATTTAACGGAGTCGCTTTGAGGTAACTGTCTATCTCCCAAGCTTACTGGAGGACATGTTCTTCTTCGTAGAGTAAATGTGACCTGAACGGATTTGTTTACATTTGCCTTTATTCTCCATTTGTTAAGCCATACGTTTATATCATCGAGACTCCGCTGCAGTGTTTCAGAGGCTACCTCTGCCTGTCTGCTAGAGGCCAACAGTGCCGTGTCGTCTGCATAGGTGGCGATGGTGACTCCAGGTGTTTGCGGTAAGTCTGCAGTAAATATGGTGTACAGAACTGGTCCAAGAACCGAGCCTTGCGGAACTCCAGCAAGTATTTCGTGGAATGGTGATGTGCATTCAAACTCTTTAACTTGAAATATTCTACCGAAGAGATAAGATTCCAAGATTAGATAGAAGGTATGTGGTAAAAGTAATTTAATTTTGTAAAGAAGGCCCTTGTGCCACACCCTATCAAAGGCCTGTTGTACATCCAAGAATGCTGTGGAACAGTACTCTTTACGCTCAAGGCTATCACTTATTACTCTGCACACTCTGTGAATTTGCTCGGTGGTTGCGTGCTCAGGTCTAAATCCGAATTGGTGTCCTGGAGTTACTGAGTGTTCGTCCATTGCGTAGGAGAGTCGACGCAAAAGCACTTTCTCTAGGACCTTAGACATTACTGGCAAGAGGCTTATGGGCCTATAAGATGACACTTCATTAGGTGGCTTTCCACACTTATGGACCATAATCACCTGAGATACTTTCCAAAGTGCAGGGAAATATCCTACTCTGATAATGCAGTTGAACAGGGTTGTTAAGTGAACTATTGCCTTTCGCGGTAGTTCTAATAAGACTTTCTTATCGATGAGATCAAACCCCGGTGTTTTTTTGTTATCCATTTGCTTGATGGTTTTCAATACCTCTCCTGGTGTTACCACTTTTAGAGGTAAGTCCAGTTGAAAATCTTGTTGCAGTATACCGTCTATGTCTGCTTCAGTTTCTCCAGGGTTTGGGTCATTAGGAACAAAGACTTTAGCTAGGTAGTTACCAAATGCGATTGCTTTTTCTTGTTTTGATCTAGCCCAATTGTTACCATCAAGACGAAGGGGTGGCTTGGGGTTTGTCGCATGGCTCATATTTTTACACGCCTTCCAGAGGGAGTAATTCGAGTTAGCTGTGGCTGTTAGGGTTTGAAGATTTGCTTCGACAGTTGCATTTTCAGTTTCTTTTATAGATTGTCTGAGGAACTTGATATAATTGTTTAGTGCTCTTTTGTCATCAGGATGTCGACTGGAGTGCCAGACTCTGCGTAACCTTCTTTTTTCCAGTATCATGTCCTTTATTTCACGAGGAACATGGTTTTGTCTTCTGTTTGTATTAGTCGGCTCTTCTGTGCTGCTCCAACAAGCATCCTGAACCAGACGCGTGAAGGTCAATACAGCATTGTCAATTTCGTTTTCGGATTTTAAGGAAATCTGAAGGTGTAGGGAATCTTCTACTAAGGAGCGAAATAGATCCCAGTTTGTACTTTGGCGGTACAGTCTCGGCCTAACTTTAACATTTAAGATGTTGACACTTGCAGTTAATATTACTGGAATATGGTTTGAGGAGCCGTCCAAGCAGCTTTCAATCTGATAGAAAAGTCGGGAAAGTCCCTTCATTATGAAGAAATCCAATACATCTGGTAGTTTGTTAGGATCTGTCGGCCAGTGGGTGGGTTCCGATGTAGCTATTGTTGTTAAGTGGTTATTGTCAACACTTTTCTTTAATTCCCTGCCTCTTGTGGTAATCAATCTTGAGCCCCAGTGAGGATGCTTAGAATTCCAATCGCCCCCAGCCACAAAGCGCGGTCCCAGGGTTTTGAAGTATTCAGTGAAGTGCTGCTCTGTGATTCGATGTTTTGGAGGGCAATAAACAGACGAGACATTGAAGTTGCCGTTCCTGTCCTGGATACTAACGGCGGTGGCTTGGATGTAGTCTGTTCCGAACTGGGGGAGTTCATAATGATCGATGGATGATCGGATTATCACTGCTGTCCCCCCGTGGGCAGTTCCATCCGGGTGGTTTGTCGTGTACACATTATAGTTCTTAATGTGTATTTGGCTACTATTTGTGAAGTGAGTCTCAGAAATTAGAAGAATATCAAGGTCGTGTATTTTGATCAACACCTCGACTTCACTTTTGTTGGGAGCTAATCCATTAGTGTTCCATGTTGCTATTTTAATTTTATTTAATTCTTTGATAATTTATTAACTAGTGTTGTCAAGAGCCCTAGCATGGTACTCATTTGTTGTAAGATGATGTCTATTTTTTCTGATTGTTTAATAAATATTTCTTCGATCTTGTTATATGGCACCTGCTTGAAAGGTTCTTGATCTTCTTGTTGGTGTGATTTATTTTTGACAGCTTCACTGTATTGTTTGATGGTGCTGCTACTAATGTTGGTCACAGCTTTTGGGACCACCTCGGTTTGTTGTTGTGAGCTTGTCGGAAGTTGCATTGTGGGTTTTTTCGGAATCGAGGTGGGTCGCTGCCGAGTCTTTCTTGCCAATATTTCCTTATACACCTCGCATCCCTTGTAGTTAGAGGGATGTGGGCCAAGGCACAGGGCACAGGTTGCTGGAGTGGAGCGATCAGTTTTAGGACAATTTCTGGTCAGGTGTGATTCTGCGCATTTCAGACAGCGAGATGGTCTCATGCAGTAGTTTTTTGTGTGTCCATACTGTTGACATCTTTGACATTGAGCAATGGTAGTTCTTTTTTTGGGGTCTTCTATAATAACAATCTGGTGAAAGATATTTTTTATTTGTTTAGCCGCTTTATTGTTTGGCCCCGGTTGAAGGTTTACGAAGAACGTTGAGGTAGGCCTTTTGTCGGGTCCAAATCTGGCGTTAATGATTTCCCCTATAACTGTATTTCCAGTTTCCTCAAAAGCCGTTTTAATGGCATCATGTGGAGTTGTGTGATGCAGATTTCTTATGACGAGTCTGTAGCTTCGTTCATCCTTCCTATTAAAGGTGTGGCCTATAAGTCCTTTTTCTCTGACCGCAGTTATAAGATTTTTGTAAACGTTTATATTCTTACTCATTATTCTTATTTGGTTCTTGTTAACAATCTTATAGCTAAATGTAGAATTTTCGGCCACTGTTTCAAGAAACTCAGTGAGATCTTTTACGTTTTCAATTCCGTATAGTATGATTGGCGGAGGTTTGTTAACTTTCTTTTCTTTGGGTAGGTCAGGATCTTGAATCTTCTCTGCTATAGGTAGCCCAGTAAACATATTGGATGTTGAGACATTTTCAGGTGACTGTGTGGTTTCTATCTTCCTTTTTTTGTTCTGGTTTCTATTGACTGGCACTCTTTGCCAGTGGGGTAGCTCTGTTTCTGGTTCTTTTTCGTTTCCTGTTTGGGAAGCTATTAGATTTTTTTCCGTGTTGACTTGTACAGAGCCTACTGAGGTGCTCCTCGGTCTTGTAAAAAGACCAGGGTGAAAGGCTTGCTGTACGAATTTTTTGCTTGGACCAGTAGCATTCACTGCCACGTGGGCCTGGGTGCCCGCCCTCGTGGAGTCTTCGGTGACAGATTTCACACCTTCCAGCCCGGATACTGGAAGGCGCCGGGGGTTAGCCGGGTCGCACGACAAATCGCAATCTTTAATACTTTTCATATTCATTTTTAAAGGGGTGGGAATAATACTTATAGTGCTTTCCCAGGACACTACAGCCACGTTTTTAGGGGGTATTTAGTTCCCCAGGGCTTGTGGATGCCAGTGACAGGTTATTTGACCGCCGCCTGATGCTCGGCGTTGTTGCTCGTTTAGCACCACCCGGGGGGCACGTGTAGGGTAGGCCTAGGAGAAAGGTGGTAAATCCTACGGACGTGAGCAACCCCACCCCCTAAATTATTATTAAAAAAAATATTCTTTGAATCATTAACGAATTAAATAACTTTACTTCATTCTATAATTGTTTTACAAATGAATTTGTTCGATATTGGCATTCGGTAATAATGTTCTACTTTACCATATTATTATCCCTTTGAATATTCGATTCCCAATCGCTTTTTTTTCCAACCTATGGTCGCAGACAGCCATCTCGAAGAAGGTAAAAACTGATCTAGTCCTTGCAGAAGTATCCCGACCCAACCGTACCTTGAAGTTAAAAACGAAACCTTTTCAGAAAGCCAACCGTCCATTTTTGTGAAATCGTACTGGCAACACTGCACGTCACATTAATGTTGTCAACACTCTGTGACTTGTCAAATCAAATGGCAAAACCAGTTTTTTATTTGCGTTTGTGAAATTGTGTTATTTCCTGGAACTTTAATCCATACAATGTACGAGAAAATATACTTGTAAAGTATTGAAATTGATTCATAACGTGCCTAACATTTGATCATCATAACATTTTATCATATTTCTGCATTTTAGAGGAGGCACAGGGAGTTCAGCAAAGACTAGATGAGTAGTGACCGTCCAGAGGGGGTAAGTTTTTTTTTGTGAAATAAAGTTTTACACAATATTAAAATAATTTTTGTTTCTCTGATTAACGCATAAGATGATCCACTGACCAAGCATACCCTTTGAAGCACAACTAAACAATTCGTAGCAGGAATACTTTGTATATAAAAAAAAGAATTGGTATATGTTTCAGATTCATTTTTGGGGTTTAGGCATAGTATATTTTCTTTCTAAAATCCTATAATACTGAGTGTACTGGTAGCTCCACAAACATGTGCGATTTATGCTTGTGAGACTCACTTCCTTTCTAGCAGTTGCATCCCTCTCAGAGTCCAGCCATTAATATTCATACTGTTTCCTCAATGAGAGCTCAATATTTTTTGTATAATTATACAAATACCCTTTTTTTATAATACAGATATATAATCTAAAAAAAATGCTATGATTTTCAGAAAGGGGGGGTTCCTAAACCACAAGCAAGGCCATCAATTCACAGCTACAGAGTTGATCATCCAAGAATAAATGAGGTAATGGGACGGTACGGATTAAATAAGAACAAAAATAATGAACCAGATTCCAATGATGGGATCAATCCCGTGGGAGTAGATGTAGTGGACAATGTGATGAGGTAATTAACTACTATTACTACATTATCTATGCTAATACCAAAATACCTGACATGTCAACTACACTCATACATAATGTATGACTGTCTTTTACATCCTACTTCCTATCCTACTAATATTACTCTAGTAAAGTTGATAAAAGCAAAGGAATAATGAAATTATTAAAAGTAAATTTCAATTTTAAGTCTCTCCGCGAACATGCTTATCATATGAATTCATTAAATAAGTACTTGCAATAAAATTCATATAAATGTTTCCAGCAAAATGTCTCGTCAAACCAGTCCGCTACCAATACGAAAGAAAAAGATACCACGAAGTAATTCATATTCACAGGATGAGGAAAATACTGATGATACGTGAGTCATTGTGCTTTATTATGTTGCTTGTTATCATTGTCAAACATACATTTATTGCTTCATCAAGCTTTTCAATGTAAAAACAAAACCATAGAAATCTGGAATAACATTACATTATAATTTTGTGACCATTTACCACAGTGTTAATTGTACATTAATTATTTCTCTTTGCCACATTGCACATTGGAATTCTTATCTTGTTACTTGCTACATCTAAATTAGTGTTGGGTAGATAAAAAATTATCTGGCCTTTTTTTGTGGTAATATCATCAAACTTGCTTATAAACAATGTTTTCAATATGCATTACTGCTTGTTAAGGGCTAACAAATCATAAGCTAACAAGATTTTGACAATTAGTTACAAAATCTTGTTAACAATGATATTGTGTCATCTACTCGTAATCATTTTCAAATCACATTGCTGCTATCCATAACATATTATTAGCTTTCAGTCATCCTTTTTTTTTATGTGACTAAGCTTTTGTGAATAGTCTGTGTGTGTTTCATTGCAGCAATATGCTTTCAAAATCTTTACCTGCAACTCTCCCGTCACATTTACCTTACAGTGATGATTCTGAAATAGAGGAAAACTATTCTACAAACTCTTTAACAAAATCAAGAATTGAAGAGACCAGCTATCATGATATTACAAATAGAAGTAATAGGAGTAACCGGAGTGACAGAAGCTCAGAATACATCCTACCGTCACCCTATCAACGAAAGTTGTCAACTTCATCAAGAGAAAATAGTCTACCTCAGTCCAGTAACACATTACAATACATTTTGCTTACATTATTATTAGTTATTGTAGCTGTGATGGTAAACTGGAAGTTCCCCAATATATTATCAAACAACACTCAAGATAAATCAACACAAACTAATAATCATGATATAGTTGTATTCGAAAACAATATGAAAATCCTGCAGGAAAAATATAATATTGATGATAATTCAATATTAAAGCTAAGAACAGGTAAGTGACATATAATATATCCATTTGTGGTGTTTTTTACTCATTCTTTTTTCAATGATAGATTTACATATATAAATTATTTATTATATTTATTTATATAAATTTATATGGTGAAAGAATGTACAACAATTCAAATGCAGTAGGGCAATAAACATTTAAACAGAAGAAATAAAGATAAAGATGCTTTCAAACTAGATTTGTGCCTGTAATTATATTACGTCCAACAACTGTCCATATCGACATTCCCCATGGTACACACACTTTTTTTTTTGCGTGGTAAAATCATCAAATGAGTCCTCCAACCCAGGGCAGAGCGGTACAGACTGTCAGACTCCTACTGACTAAAATCCACGGTGTCCTTCAATAGCCCTTTACGTTCCGGAGTCACTATGCTGACACTCCTTGAGGCGCGCGTGGAACACAACGCGCCGTCGACCCGGGCATATCCATGGTCGGACAGCGATTCATCTTTTATCACTTAATATTTCTGCTGTATTGTTTCAGGTATATCAACAATCTTCTCAAGAATGGATACTGGGTCTTTCATGTTTGTTTACAATAGTAAAAGAAACAATTTCAACCCCGTGAGATTCGAAAAATTCGCAGATGAAGTTGCGTATACGGCAGCAAGATTTTTACGTAAGAATATCTACATTTTTTTTTTTTTACTGACCCACTCCAACTTCGCTCGAGTTTTCTTAGTGTAAAAATGATCAGATGAGTCCTCCGACCCTGGGTGTAGCGGAAGAGACTTACTGACTGAAATCACCCTGTTCCTTCTCGTGCCCTTTGCATTCCAGGGCTGTGGTATCCTACTTAGACAGTCCATTGACCCCAGAGAGTCCCGTGACCCCCAAACAGCCTCACGACCCCATGTAATAACTATTAAAGTATTAATTTAAATTGAATTGTACTCAGGGTAAATAATTTCTAAAGTTGGTATCTAATCTATAAACGCTGAAGAGTTTGTTTGTTTGGTTGAACGCACTAATCCCAGGAAGTACTGGTTAGAATTGAAATTATGTTATTGTGGATAGTATAGGTATTAATCGAGGAAGGCTATATAACATCACACTTCGTGCGCGTTCGACGCGCACTTGACCGGTGTTTTTTTTTTTCAATCAATTAAATAGTATGTTGCATTTACATTAATTTGGAAATATCCTTTGTCATCAATGACTCATCATGCTACATCTATTTTAAATCTCACTTTTGCAGGTAATGACATTTCTTCGATACGACACACAGTCATTGAAAGCTCTAACCTCGATATGCAAGAACATGGAGAGCTGATTACGAGGTACCGAGATGACGTCGATAAATCCGGAGTAATGCTTGTCAAAGAAATCGATGGAGTACCCTCAGACCTTGCAATGGCCTTCCATTACTATTGTGATGAATATGATCCACTTGTCAAAAGAAGTGCTATATTTTTCACACTAAATATGGCAAATTGTTCTAATGCTTCAGGTATGGAGTCATAATTCTCATTTTTTTATATTTGTGTTATCGTTCGCGCGGTAGTCTATTACCGGGATATAAGAAGCCTATATGTTACCCTAATATCTCCTGTAGTACTAAATTCTGCAGGCGACAAAAATGCAGTTCTTTTTTAATGGATCTTCAACTTTAATTCTCTAATAATAAAGTTGAAAATGTATTGGGGTCAGTCTGAGATTGCGACGTGGCTGTGTCCTTAGACAATAACATAGCATAATTGGACGTAGTTATGCAAACTAGAACTAACCCACAACATATCAGTTTTGAGATAATTAGGTTTTTGTTTTAAAGGTGTGAAGAAAAAAATAGGTAAGTTTTAACAGATAAATAACTTAACAACGTTAAAGGACTATGTTAGCAAGAATATAGGAAAACTACATAATTCAATTTTATGACAGTTTAGTGTTTATTTATGATAAAAAACCTGATGGTTCCTTATAGCAAAATTATTATATTGTAGTTTGGTTCTTTGTTGTTTTTTTTTTTAGGAGAAATAAATATTAGATAAATGGTTTATTCATATTTGTTTATTGCAACTTGTACGTACGAACCATTTATACTACTTTTACACACAGAAATGGTTAATAATTACACAATTATAACAGTCAAAAATCACTATTATTCATCATCATAAAGTTACTTAAGCAGCATCTTCAAAGTCTAAATCTTCAGTCAAACACAAACAAGATGTAGGAATACTCCTTGCTCATCATGACAGAGATGTACTTCTGGTTTCAGAAGCATCTTAAAAGAAGACAGCTTTACAGCGTTTTTCAGAACTCTTGGACAAAGATTTATATGTGGCGGAGACTGGAACGCTAAAAATTTCTACTGGGGCTCCCGCCTGACATTACCTAGAGGTAGAGAATTTAAAAAAGCCTCGACAAAAATAAGCTACGCGCCTTTAGTACGGGTGAACCTTCATATTGGCTTACAGACCTCAATAAAATCCCTGACCTATTGGACTTCTTTGTTTATAAAGGACTTTCAAATGTTTACCTAAGCGCTGAAAGTTGGTCGGATAGCAGTTCTGATCACACCCCTCTGATTGACATTATAAGCACATCCTTAATAGAAAGACAGGCTAAAGAAAAGCTCTATAGCAAGAAAACAGATTGGGTTGGATTTAGACACAAAGCTAGGAAAACCACCACACCTTGTGTCTTCTTACAGGCCAATAAGTCTCTTACATGTTATGTCAAAATTATTTGAGAAAGTCACTGCACGTAGGCTTAATGAATATCTTAAAGAGGGCAATATCATCCTACAACATCAGTTCGGATTCAAAACGGGCCATTCTACCGTGGAGCAGGTGCATAGAGTGGTAAATAAGATAAGGGAAGGTCTGGAGCGAAAACAGTACTGTTCGGCTGTGTTCCTGGACGTACAGCAAGCGTTCGACAAGGTCTGGCACCAGGTCTTGCTGTTTAAAATAAAAAAAACAACTGCCACACAACCTGTATGTATTATTGAAGTCATACTTAGAAGACAGGATTTTCCGAGTAAAAATTAATTACTCATACTCGAAATTCTACGACATACAAGCTGGAGTACCCCAAGGCTCTGTATTGGGTCCAACACTCTACCTGATATACACAGCAGACTTACCCACGTCAGAAGAAGTTCTCTCTGCCACTTTTGCTGATGATACGGCTACTTTGTGCAGTCACAAAAACCCCAACATTGCATCACAAAATAGAACCAAGCCACAAAAGATAAATATAATTTTTATTTTTATTTTCTTCTGGGAATCATGTAGCTTGGTTCTATTTTGCGTAATAAAAACTCTAAAGTATGATAAGTACCATGATACATGAGTCCGTTTTGCTTACAAAAAGTGACTCAAACTCGGGTTAGTACCTTAAACGGCTCCTTTTTTTTGCTTTGTGGCGTACTATCACAGCCAGGATTTTTTCTGAGGAGATGTAATACACCATACACAGTCTATCTACATACGTAACTCAATTTCACTCAAAGTGTGGGATGGTTCTAGTTTGCATAACTACGTCCAATTATTCTATTCTTTTATAAAATATATCGAATCCCAAGCTAGCAGCTGTTCACTAATCCTGTCATTATCTCTTTTTAGTTCCAAAATCTACCCATGACTCCATTGAGAAATGCCTTGCCAAGAAGTGGAAGACTGTCCCTCCAGAAAACATGAGACCATTACTAACCAGGGTGGTAGATGTTATAATTGATGTCACCAGTGCGTTTTAAATCAGTATTTATATTATAATGTATTTAATTTGTTATCTCATTACGATTTTTTATTTATTCATAAGTTTTAATTAAAATTACTAAGAAAATTATTGATTTGTTTTATTGTTCTAGTAAGAAGCATTATATAAATTGGCTTATTAGTTCAGTACAAATGAAAATGTAATATCATTTCATTCTTAGTGGATCCCACAAGTTCACAACATAACTCATGGATGATCAATAATACATAATTATCTGCTTATTTATAACACCTATAAGATATAATTTGTTATCTAAGCCTTATTGAATGTGCCAATCAGAGTTGTTAAGGTCTGGCCCGTCATTGAGGTCATCAAGACTGTCAGGCTCCAGCTCGTTGTTGTTGCGAGCCGGAGAGTATGAGGCAGGAACATCTTCTTCCTCATCTTCATCATGGGATTCTTCAGACTCATCTGATTCATCATTACCTGGAACGTGAAACAAATTTTACATTAATGTGTATGTAATGTAGTCACATAAAATCTCTATATATATATAAGGAGAACTGACTGACTGACATATCAACGTACCGCCGAAACTACTGGGGCTAGGAATGTGAAATTTTGCACACGGCTTCCTATTATAATGTAGGGGAGCACTAAGATGGGGTTTTTGGAAATTTAACCTTTAAGGGGGTGAAAAGGGGAAATTAAGAAAGTACGTAATCCACGCGGACGAAGTCGCGGGCAAAGTGCTAGTATGATATATGAGAAAGATTAAGAAATTGGAAATTACTCTGATACTTCTGATATCCCAGATTCTACATTAAAATAAATATTGAGAGGCATTAGCACTAAATAAATGACTTTAATAAGAAAACTTAAGAGTCAATTTGTAATCATTGTTTTTTAATAGAATTGGCAGTGGGGGCTAGCCATTCAGCCCAGGGAATAAGAGTGAAAAATGGTTTACTCCAGTTATCTTGTGTCCCTTACCCTCTTCTTCATCAGTGTCCGCTTCTTCTTCCATAGGCTCAGGGTCAGCTTTTCCCAGCGGGGCTCGTTTCATATATTGCTGTCCAATTGAGTTTAACTGTAAGTAAATCAGTAACAAAGAATAAAGTCTTCGGTAACTTGTCGTTTTATTCAAAAAAAGGCTTTTCTAGAGCCCCTCAAATTATACAAGCAAACAAATTCAGATACTCGCCCAATGTTGATTTGCCTGTTCTAACGCAGTTAATTCTGTTTCTTCGTCGCATGGACTATCAGCGTTAAACCATAACGGGTCTACTAGCCGAGGAGTTAAAACTGGAAAAGGAATATTCATTATTGATTATAACAAAACAAATTATTTTTAAGCCGTTTTATTCATGCAAACAAAACAATCAAATGTCAAAAATTTACACTGACAATTCGTTGTCACTACGACATTATTTTTTGCTATTGAGTATTGGGCTTTACATAAAAATTTGGGAAAATTCTCGCTGATACCTATTCTGTGCTCAAACTTAATTAAACAGTGTAATGCCGCGTACATACCGGACCCAAGAGTGGGTCTCGCTGGCCATTGTTGGTTCCACTGACATAGAGAATGGACTGTGCCTTCTAGCCAAATGACAGGTAAAATTGGCCATATTCTAGAAAGAGAGCCACTATCTCTTTCCTGTAACTGATTTTAGGCAGCTATTTCGCAGTCCATACTGTAAATCTATAGTTGGTCCTGTATGGACGGCTCACTGATCGCCAACGATCGTTCGTTGGCGTTTGCCAGCGATCCGAAGCGTAGCGGTAACATCAAAAGTATTTTAAAGGTTGTATTGCATTTATTAAACTTGAGACGTACACGTAGGTACCCAGTTTGTAGACGTACTTCACTCCCCGAGTACCCCGAGTAATTCTAATATCAGTCACATCACGCGCTGCAATCGATTTGATAGTCCCCACTACCGACTTCGCACGTAGCGTATAAAAAGTAGCTCTTTATTTTGAAAATATTATCTCATAGGTAATTTTTAAATTTTTCATGGCACTCAGACTAGCTGCAGAAACTAGAAAAAGAATTCTGTGGTCCACTCCACTCAACCAGCAAACCATGTGTCGGTAATTCACTAAAATAAGGTCAGATTGTCACCTCACAGGGGTATTAACTATATAGAACCACCAAGATGCTAATTGATAATAGTAATTGCAGATATCAGTAGAGATGAACGAAAACCAAATACAGTCCTTGACATGCGTAAGACATAACATTCAACAATACCGAGTCTCCTTATCAGGATCGTAAACTTTTAACGAGCGCTTGTTCATTGTTAATTTTGTAAACATTAACAAGATAGGCAACTATTTTTATGAGAAAGAAGCTATTGAGCATTCAGCCGTTAAATTAAACTTACACTGGCCGCATATTGTGTTCTTTCTTCGTAACAAACATGTTTCCGTATTTTAGAGCATACGGCATAATATTTTTTTCGTATTTGGTAAGATATAATCTGTAGAACTTTATTTTAATAGATCCTCAGACCCAGGTCTAAACATTATGCATGATAATTGATGTTGGTTTTGCTGTTATTTTTGTTGATGAAACAAATCAAAACTGTATTCACTTCAGTTACTAGATTCTAACTAGATACCTACATATTATTATTTCCGGTATTGATTAGTGAATATTAATTAAGACATTCTAAAATACATAAAAATAATATTCTTTTCAATAATTAATATTTTCATAAAACATATGTAAATATAACAAATAGTAGTCACTGGTATCCGGAACAGGGTCCAAACTACCGGCGCGGGCGGTCAGGGCTCCAGAGAGAGGAACGTCCTAACAATGCGCGATGTGCAATTCCTCTTGAAATATTATTATCACACTAAAAATGACTTATTATTTAATATCTAGTAGTTAAATCATTGCCATTTTACAGGTACAGATGACGTTATCCATGTCGTTATTAATGAATAATAACCCGATATACACTGTGGGTAATGAGGCTGAAAACGATGTTTCGGAATACATCGTCGCCAAAGGATATTTGCCAGACGAAAAAGATTTGCCAAAGGCATCCATCCTACAACACAGTAAGTCATTAACCAAAATAATCTCTTTAGTTGTGTTATAAATTTTGTGAATTACTATAATTTTATCATAGGAGAATTTCCATCTAGCCGCGGCGCCCAGTATTGGTCGGGATCGATGGAGCTCGGTAGTGTTTGAATGCGACAGCATTAGCGCCTTTAGGTATATAGACGACAGGCGAAGCAGCTCTCAGGCGCCTGGAGCCGGCCGAAGCAGCACTCAGGGGCCCAATGCCGCCGTAAAGCGCCACGCACGGTCACGCACCTATGTCGACCAATAGTGGGCGCCAGACCAGAAAAGTATGATTAGCTCGGTCCTTTTTATCAATGCAAAAAAAGCTGCATTAGTTCGGTCACCCGGACAAACAACCGAATTACTGCCACTTCGCCAACCTGTTGATGGGATGAGATGTTCCAAAACCCAGACGGTTTAGTTTCTTAAAAATCTTCTCATTTTTTTCAGATGGTGACGTTACATATCTCCTGTCGAAACTTTCTGACGATGAGCTCATTAAGCTACTTAGTGACCAACCTAATAAGAATGAATATAATTTGAAAGACATAGTCAAAATTGCTGCAGAATCAAAGTTTGCAAAAAATTACAAATCAGTAATTGACTTTCCAACCAAACCAGCACTTAATGATATCTTCGAAAGTCATAAAAAAAATAAGAGATTTCAAAAAGTTTTAAGCAAAGCTAAGCCAAGTAGTGGAGCTTTCTTTCGACTAGAAAATGAGGAGGTGGATCCATTTTCTCAAAATAAAGTTGGAGATCCTCAATATGCTGCTGTTCAAAAATTACACAATTTGTTGTATAGCCGTCCCTCAGAAGTTGATGTAGACAGTAAGAGTGACGACGATGAAGAAAAGAAAGAACTACTATTTGATGTCCTCGTGGCACAACTAAAAACACTTTGTTGTAAAAGAAGTAAACCGGCGAAGAAAAAGGACAAAACCAGTATAAAACTCAAGGCCTTATTGAGCGACATAATGCCGCAAGAAGTAGTACAAAAATCGTACGTGCCAGACCATAAATACTCACTAACTACAATGCCTAATGAACACATGTTTTTAATCATAAACGACGAATTAAAGAGTAATGGAAGTGATGATGGGCTCATATCGGTCGATCCAGAGAGCCTTGGGTCAAATAGTAGTGTCATGTTTCTGGGTCCAATAGCAACACCTCTTTCAGAAGCCCAATTAAAAATAGTGGTACGTATTTCTGTCATCGACTTCGGAATATTATGAACAAAAACCTATTTAGTAAGTGCCTATCAATGTTAACATACACTT
Source organism: Agrotis puta (assembly GCA_943136025.2). Lineage (NCBI taxonomy): Eukaryota > Metazoa > Arthropoda > Insecta > Lepidoptera > Noctuidae > Agrotis > Agrotis puta. Next base: position 13,522,586 of record OW964169.2, on the reverse strand, counting down.
GAGTAAATGTTTTTGTGGCTTTTCAGATGTCGCGCATAACAAATGAACTGTCAAAACCAGAATATTTGCCACTTCTGCAGCAAATAGCCGATGGCACACTGAGTGATGACAACGTAAGACTGGTCAATAGTTTGGTGTCTGGACCGCAAACACGAAGATATATCAAGCCCCACAGATGCAACCACCAGTCCAAACTAGCACGAATATATGGCGGCCCTAAGTGGCTAATATGTACAGGATACTTAAATATAAATACGCCCAGCTTATACGATTAAATTTAGGTATTGTTAAATAAACATTAAATAAGTTTTTGTCGATATAGGAATAAGGTATACTTAGTTAAAGTACTCATAAAGGGAAAAGAATACTTTAACTCAGCCAAACTCAGCTGACCGGCAAATGCTGAGTTTCTTAATTTAAGGTTTGGTTTAACTGGTGCCTGTAGACTTTCAGACACGGATTTGAACAACAGACTCAGATAGAGATCCTTGGAACTACAAACGTTTGGAAGAAACCTCCCATTCAAGTTTTAGCGCAAGCGGACCGCATACTATAAGAAAGTTAAAAAAAATCTGATGCTCGCCGGACGCACCGTGCACACTCCGAAATTTTGAAACTGTATATAAAATTCTGATCTTGAAGTCTTACCGTCAATCAATTCAAACAAGCCAACCCTCAAATAAGTGAGCAGTTCTTATTTAGTCAACGAAAAAATTCGATAACTTAATTTCTTGTGATTGTTGATTTCTATTGTCTCGTGATTTGGGTACCAGCAACAAGCGGCAAGTCTGTGGAGCAGCTAGCCACTGGCCATATTTTAATGGGTTGGAGCTGTCCGCGTGCCGAATGGTAATAATGACATCAAATTGTCCGCCTGTTGTAAATCTGCCTTCGAGTCAATTTGTTATTTCAATAACACTATAACAGGCGTGGCGTGATCAATACACAATAAAACTACGAAAGTGATTCATTACCTATTTTATAATACTTTGAATAACTTTCGCAGAAAGAGGCGCGCAATATGAAAAAATAAAGTACCTATATAAGTACAAATTCTTTCATTTTTTTTTCGTAATCTTCTTGATTAACTTTCATCATTACGGCCCACATGTGGTTTCGCCACGCTATCAGTATCACATTATCTTGTGTAGTCCCTTCCTTCTTTAATACCTTAGCCTGCCTGCCGGGGTCGCGGGACTGTCTCGTCAGGTAATCGTGACCCTGTAACTTAAAGGGCTATTGAAGGATCACCATGGATTTCAGTCAGTTCAAGTCTGACAGTATGGGTGGGAGGACTGATTTGATGATTTTACCACGATAAAAAAAATTAGGTACTTTACCCACCAGCCCCTCTTTTACACTATTAAACAAGTTGAATACAATTTTGATACAAAACTTTGTAGACTACTACATGTTTATAACAAACAATATTTATTGTTGTTAAGTTTTAAACATGTATTTAGACTGCTTCAAATATTCAACTGCACTCTCATCTATCAGAGTATAAAATAGTTTTATAAATGATTTTGAAAAACGAAAACATTGCATAAAGTGAACATGAGGGGTAACGTTAATAAAATCAATACTAAAAAAGTGCATTACGTAACAGTTAGAACTTTTAGGTATACATTTATTAATGATTGAAACATTTTAGGACGCAGCGAAAGATGTCCCGAAAAACAAAACGTTAACAAGTTCGAATATTTTTAATCTGTGATATCAAACTGAAAAATTAGGTTATAATTTCAACTTTATTCCATAGTGTTATGCATTACGTTATTCTAACGTTTACAAATAAACTTTGCTTTTCACTTTACTCAACGGAATCATTTTAATATCTACTTAAGTAAACCTTTTTATAATTGGAAACTACCTAAGTAGGTACATACATGCCAACAAATGAAAAAATATTCACTGAGTGATCGTGAGGATGACAGAAAATAAAGTAACCGGACGATGTGGATGGTTAACAGAAGACCCACTTTACATAAAGTACCATGATGAAGAATGGGGCAAACCGGAATTTAACAACTATGCCTTGTTTGAAATGCTATGTTTAGAAGGACAACAAGCCGGTCTATCGTGGTTAACAATTTTGAAAAAGAGAGAAAATTACCGGAAGATTTTTCATAATTTTAACGCTCGAAAAGTGTCAAAGTTTACGGAAAAGGATGTGAACAACTGCTTGAAAGATTCTGGAATTGTAAGGCATAGAGGAAAAATAGAGGCAATAATAAACAATTCAAAGTGTTTTGTAAAAATGGAAAACGAAGGCGAAGATTTTTCGAATTTTATTTGGAGCTTCGTAGACCAAAAGCCCATTATTAATACTTGGAATCACTTCAAAGAAATCCCTTCTGAAACACCTAAATCTATAGCATTATCGAAAGCTTTAAAAAAAAGAGGTTTTAAGTTTGTGGGATCAAAAATTTGTTACGCTTTCATGCAAGCATGTGGCCTTGTTAATGATCACGTCATTACCTGTATCTGTTATAATAAAAGTAATTAAATTTTACATTTTTTAACACCCCCTTGCTACCCTATTTATCCTAACAAACATCGAAAAGAGCTTAGCTTATATATTTATACATAATTAATTATTAGTACACACATTTACATAACTGTTTCGTTCTCCCACCTCTCAACAAGGTCCTGTTGAAAATCAGCGTCAGGCACTAGTTGTCTGGCATTTTTGCTGAACTGGGCCTATTTGGCGCAGTCGTGGGGCAAACAATTTTGTATCAAATAGTTTTAAGTTATTTTTTAAAAAAACATCGTTAATTGTTCTATTTTATTTTGGATATTATTGTGTATGCCCTGTTTCTGTACCTATAAATATTATTTCTTTCTTTCTTTCTTAGTTAGGTTAGGACTTATACCTATATAAACTATAGGCTCAGTTATTGAAGATCTTTCAGTTGAATTTGTGATACTTTTCTGCTAAATAATTTCAGCATAATCGTGATTTTCTTTTTTTTATGTCAATTGATCATTTTGAAACCATATTTTTTTATATTCTAAAGCCATATTAAAAGGATTCCCAAAGGCGGCATAATTAATTAACGCACGATGCGCGTTCTTTAGCCGCGATTCCCACGAGCGCTTTTTTTTGGCCGTAGAAAACGCCCTGAGTTGGAACAAAAAGGTAAATTGAACTTAAATGTCACCAGCATCTTAAAATCAAATGCAGTTCGAAAAAAGCGCTGCGCTTTAAAAGCGCTCACGTGAGAACAGATATACGTTTGGATTCATTTGTTCAAAAACGGCGCTTTTTTAAAGCCCATTAAAAAAGCGCTCGTGCGAATGGGGTCTTACTGGTGATAACGTGGCGTCCACCCACAGACTACAGACACTCGTCCATCTGTCGACAGGTGATCCACGGGTGGACGCTGCGCCATCAAGGCAAAGTTGCAGGGTTTGAACGGTAGTAGTTATAGTAGTATCGAGAATATACCACCCTTGTTCTTGCCATATATAAAAAGACAATATGCAAGGAAAGGGTTTATGTAGTCTGTGAATGAAATGAATCGATCTGATAAAAACACGCGATTAGGCTAAAATTTAATCCGAAAAAGAACTTTTTTTAATATAGTTTCCTACAAAACAAGTATTGTTACTTGTTGTGTTTATTGCTGTTAAATAAAACTACTAATTAATAGCTCTTATTCTAAATTCTTGAGTTAAATTAAAATTAATAACAAATAAAATGGAGAATAATGATTTCTTAATCGCGTTTGCGCTATAGATACATTAGTGTATAGGCAGTCTGTGGATACTTTTGTGACGCGCTACGAAATTCCTTTTTCGTATGATTGCCACTTTGCTGTACCTTTTAATCCATCTCAGACGCGCCGGCTACACGTTAATAAAAGTCATAATGGCGGAACAACGTGAAAGAACTTTCCTCATGATTAAACCCGACGGTGTCCAACGTGGACTTGTCGGCACCATCATCGAGCGTTTTGAGAAGAAAGGATTCAAGTTGGTCGGCCTTAAATTCATGTGGCCCTCAGAAGAATTACTGCAGCAACACTATAGCGATTTGGCGTCCAGGCCATTCTTCCCTGGTCTAGTTAAATACATGAGCTCCGGACCTGTCGTTCCTATGGTATGGGAAGGGCTTAATGCAGTGAAAACTGGCCGTCAAATGCTTGGTGCTACCAACCCAGCTGACTCACAACCCGGCACAATTCGTGGTGATCTCTGCATTCAAGTTGGCCGCAACATTATCCACGGTTCTGACAGTGTGGAATCTGCCAAGAAAGAAATCGCGCTTTGGTTTGGAGAGAAGGAAGTCGTCGGATGGACACCAGCTGCCGAAAACTGGGTTTACGAGTAAACTTTAACCACCATCTAAATAATTCCGTTATAACCTTGCTCCACGTGTGTAAGGTTACGTATGTAATGTTTTTAAGTTTAAACAGTGATATAACAATAAAACCTTAATTTTATATGTACGAGTATTTTTTTTTTCATCTAATCTAATCAACCTATGTAGATTATTAAAAATAATTAATTTTGTAAGAACTTTCATCTCATGATAAGCTTGGTAGTATTTAAACTAAGCTGAGCTTACTTGTGTTTAACATAATAATCGCACTTTTATCCATTAGGTCATCTTTCTAATAAAATATTGCAGAGTGACGTGTCAGATAGTACTTCTCACTTTCGAACCCGCACCCTTCTGTTTGAGAAGCGGAAACTTGTTTGTAGCATTTTAATTAATAGCGTATTTGCTGTTACGTATTGGTTGAGCCTTTCGGCTTTCTCTAAAGATAAACCAGTCTTGGCCGAGCTCAAAATGCCATAAAATGAGAAATGAGAACGACAAAATCGTTAACAAACCTGCTCTGCACTCACACGTAAAACCTACCTACATAGCGTTTCGCATTGGCGCATATGCATCATCATGTTTACATTGTGATACTTATGCACTGATTGACCCGGAAATGATAAAGTTTAACATAATAATTTTCCCTTCATGATTATTTATATCAGACTGGATCCATATTTTATTAGTAATCAATCACAATCTTAATGTTAGTAGATACCAAATTCTAGTGGCACATAAATATTTCTTATTTCCAAAATTTAAACGTCTAACACCTACATAAGCAGCCATATCCAGTGAGCCAGCTTGAGGGCTGTCACACCTATCGCACAAAACGTGCTACCACGTATTCTGCCGAGAATGGGAGAAGCGCACCGTTTCCTGATGAAAACCATCGACCCTGGCCTCGACGAACATCCTGGAAGCGCTACAAAACCATGGTAGATCCAACAGCATCCTGAATACATTGTTATAGTGGACACGCAGAGCGTTGTTTGCTCTCAGCGTATAATACTTACCTGACCCATAGACTGCACTTGTAAAAAGACTAGCAGTATGCTCTGAAAAGGTCTAATTTTACTCTCGTCGTATAAACAGTACAACGTGCAAATTTGCGGATCAGCATAATACCTCGGACAGCCATCAACACTACTATTACGTGTGGAATTAATGCAGGTTTTACCAACGCAGCATCACCAGGGGTGTAACTAAATAATAAAATGATACGACGTGGATAGCTAAATCCGAAACTATGAAGAATATCGAAAAATACGATAAGAGGTCTCGAGTCGAGGCCGACTTTGACGCAAACTAATACTGCATAGTTGGATTTTCGAAAATCATTATTTCTGTTGAATCGAACCCATTGAATTTTTAGGCAAATTTACACCTGTACACATAATTATCATATGATTTTACCGAAGGTAAAAGAAGAGAATACTTGTGAAAGATTCTAAACTCGACACGTACGAAGTCACGGGCAAAAGCTAGAGTCCGTCATACGTAAATTACGTCACACGTTCTAAGGAAGGGAGGTGTGATAAGACGTGTGCATTGCTAGATAGGTGGTCTCACAAAATAATATATGATCATCTGTGACAAGAAAAAGGGGGAGGAATTACGAACGTGGGATGACTCCATACTATAGATAAGTACATATGAAAACTACACCCTAAAAGCCAAATGCTGCTAGCTTTAAAATAAATAAAACAACAAAATATAGACAAAAATTTTACTATATATTCAATAATTAAACATTCCAGGTTTAACTTACAAAACGCATCACTGTGATGCGGGGTGCTTCTGGATGAGCTGCACTTACTACGAATTTATTATTTATTAACATCTATATAATTCTATTTAAAAAAATAAAGAGTAAATTGTATCAGCTAATCTGAATATTGTATTGCAAAGAAACATTCACCTATAACAAAGTATTGCTTCTAACATTAGTAAGTCCATCCCATCCACATTCTATTATAACAAAAATGTATTGACATTGCATTGGATATGCTAAAGTACTAAATCACATTAGGCTTTGTGACGCACCTGAATTCGTTTTATTTACATCTTTGAAAAATAAAAGGGCAAAATATGGAGCCTTTAAAAATATTATGATTACAATCCACAGCCAATAATTTAGGAAGGCTAAATTCTGGATTTTAAAATTATAATAATCTAAATCAAATTCCAAGTAAAACGGAAACCTAAACATGTTTAACACACACCTGCATTATACATGAACACATAAATAAGTCATTAATGCCGCAGCATTTGCCATCATATAGATTCGATCATCATCATAGATGAGATGACATTATTTGCATTTGATTACCAATGAATGCAAGGTTGGGCATCCTATATCACAATATTATGTCAATGGCCTTCACATATTTACAGGCGCTTGACTTCAGACACATTTGTCATCAAGGTTATTAAAATAAACTGACAGGGTGGGATTATTCTTGAACACAACGCAGTTTTAGGCTCAAAGTGTTTGGTCTGCATGGTGTTCCACTTCGACAGCCGGTGTACTTTGTTGCTCACTATTCTGCGTTTGCTGTTGCTCTTGCTGATTTTGTTGTATTCGTGAAGGTAAAGGTGCGGTTTGACCTGGGGAAAAATAGTTTCATAAGTATTTTGAATTTAAATGACGATTTAATATTACTAATGAAATTTCAAACTATTTAAGTTTCAAACTTCATATATTTTATGCTTACCATATTTGTCGTGAATCCCCCGATGCCGCTTGAGTGCAAACCTATCTGCAAAAGCAGCCGTGCAAATGTCGCATTTGAAAGGTTTCTCTCCGGAATGCACTTTAGCATGGTTCTTCAGGTGGGCTGCTTGACTGAATGCTGATCCGCAAGTCTCACACCTGCATTACAAATACACATTTATTAAAATTACATTTATTTAAGACTACTTTGTACCCACAACTAGTTCAAAGTCAAAGTACAACTTTACCCCTCTATAATATTAGATAAGTATTGAGATTTGACCTGTAAGTTGAATTAATTTGAAAGATTCCCTAAACTAAAAAAAATAAACAATTGTTTAAAACAATTTGTCCTGTATGATTTATGAAATAAAAAAAAATGATTTTTGTTTTCTCGACTTCCAGATCCTCTTTATTATTGGACTTGTAAGGTTAGTTATCCACTATTATACTATTATTTACGGAGCAGGGACAAGCAGGGTGGATGGAACTAACCTTTTATTCTCTATTCCAGTCTCAGATTAAAGAAATAGGCAGATAGAGCGCCTAGAACACGCGAGTGAAGCCACCGAAGCAAATACAAAATAAAAAGCGAATACACACTCGCGTCAGTACCAAGCTACGCGTACTGCTCACACGCCACAAATGACTTGTTATTGTACGCCAAAATATGCTGTCTCGTATTTTTAAACTTTGTAAAAGTTGTTCTCAAAAACAAAGAAAAGAAGATGGAATGGTGTAGCTTGGAGGGTGGTGCCTGATATGTGTAGCTTAATAATATTAACCTACATAATGTTGGGTTGCATTCTCTGGGTTGTACTGGATTGTATGTGTTGGTCGTTTTCGGGGACATTAGCGTTTGGTTGGTACCCTATTGTATGTACGTAAATTAATATATTGTCAACTGTGGTCGTTAAAGACCTTAGATGTTGAAAAGCGACCATAATTAACTAAAAAAAGATGGAATATAATTCCGCAAGTCTCTCTTGTTATTTTTATTGTTTTGATGTTTTTTTTCCATAAAATATTTTCGGCTCATTTGAAACACAAAACCTCAACAGTAATTGGTTGCCAGTTCATGTGGTAAAAATGTCCTTGAATTAAGGAAATTACCATTGTGTATAGAAATATCGATTGCTATATACATTCGTAATTATTAATAAAAATCCTCTACATTAAAAAAATAATAAACCCAAGTCATGTATCAAAACTAACCTACCACAGAGGTGGACTAAAACCGTTACAGATCAGCTAATAGAATAAACATTTTTACTTAGACATGCAAGGTACTTACTTGTATGGTTTCTCCCCGGTGTGTATACGTCGATGATTCCATAAGGTGGCGTGCCGCGCAAATCCCTTGTCGCAGACCTGTACAAAAACAACACTGTTTTATTGTAATTCAGCGACCTACCTTGGTTACAGACAAGTGAAAATTTAAAATAAAATATATAAATGTTACTGTAAAAGCCCGAAGTAAATCTTAAGATTTCCAAGTACATCCTAAGATTTACCACATGAGTTGGTAGACGTCCGAATTTTAAAAAAGGAGACAATATTTCGGACTTTCACCAGAAGAGTTTTGGGAAATGCTAAGATATTACCAATGATGGTTTTTTCAACCTTATCATAATCATGGAATATGAACGTAGGATTGGTAAAATTTGACAGATTGGGAGTAGGTTGACCTACTGGCGTCTGTACATCTGTACTAACATAATATAGCTGAAAAGTAAGTTTATACTGGCTTATTGTTTACACGATCATAATAACGATCCGTTTACGACCTTGCCGCTGTGAGCGGTAAGTTCAAATGTATAGTTTCAAACACGCGCCAGTGGCGCATTCGCGTACTTAAAAAGTAATCGTAGTAACGAATGTATTATTCGGTTCGCCCGTTTCTCTGCTTAGACCAAAGTCGTGAACGGGCTCTTAGATTGAATAAAAAAGTCTACTTTTGATAGCCCTCTCTTGAAGAATAAACATAACACTTGCATGATTTTTATCTTCTTACATAACAAGCAAAAATTCAGAAAAGGCGTAAAAATGCAGGGAACAACTAATATTCAATATTTCTACACTACTTACTTCACAAACATATGGTTTCTCCCCTGAATGTGTTCTTTCATGGTTTTTCAAGTGTGGCGATTGTGAAAATTGCATACCACAAGTATTGCATCTGAAATAATAATCAATTTATCAAGGCTAGTATCAACATTATTCTCTGAAACAAAATATTTGTTAATATAAGCATTTACATACCTATATGGTTTTTCTCCTGTGTGTATTCTTGAATGATTCTTAAGATAAACAGCCTTAGCGAATGCAATTCCACATATACCACATTTAAAGTTCTTCTCACCAGAATGCAACTTTTTGTGTGACCACAATGAGGAATATCTAGCAAAGGAACCTCCACAGATATTACAGTGGAAAGGTTTGTCCAAATTTGCATTATTTAATTTATTTTTATTCCCACCTACGAAAATTATGCCGGAACCATTGCAGTTTTGACATTTAGTTACTGATGCTAAGTTTCTCCTCTTCACAGGGTGGTGGCCAGGCACTGAAACAATTTGTGACATTATTAGTTATTTGCCTAGAACGAGAAGTTTTTGTCACACATAAAATTTAATGTTCATTAAATATAGTCACCAGAAAAATTGATTAATGACCAATTTTATATTAGGAAATACTTTTATAACAATTGATAAACAAAATGAAAGAAGTAACAAGTCATTTATTGTTCATTAAATATAGTCACCAGAAAAATTGATTAATGACCAATTTTATATTAGGAAATACTTTTATAACAATTGACAATTGATAAACAAAATGAAAGAAGTAACAAGTCATTTATAATATTGGAACACCTTATTAAAAACAGATTGGAGTGGTTTGTTGAAGGCCGAGGTCTTCTAGCTAAATCTCAATTTGGTTTCCGAAAGGGGGCTAGTACAATGGACAGTATTGGTAGTTTGATGACTGATATCCGGATTGCTTTCAGCAAAAATGAGTCTGTTCTGGCGGTCTTTCTTGACATTTCAGCAGCTTACGACAGTGTCCTTCTTTCGGTACTCAGAAGTAAATTACGCCAGCTGAGTATCCCTGTAAAGATTCTTAACTGTATCTGTAACTTGTTGGCTGGTCGTAGTGTTAAACTCCACGTCCCAGGAGAATCACATGACCCCAGAACTGTTTGGCGTGGGTTACCCCAGGGTTCAGTACTAAGTCCTCTTTTATACAGTATTTACACCTCTGATCTTCACAAGTCCCTTAATAGCGACTGCCAGATTTTACAATATGCAGACGACCTAACCTTATATATTCCTACCTCATCCGTCGAACTTGCTACAGAATCCATGCAAATATCCCTTAACTCCCTTAACCAGTGGCTACTCTCTCATGGCCTTAGCTTATCAGCTCCTAAAAGCTCCGTTGTTGTTTTCTCACGGAAACGCTTAACTCCATATGTCCACCTTGAAATTGAAAGAGCCCCAATCAAGGTCGAGGATAAGGTGAAATTCCTTGGGGTCATTTTAGACTGTAAATTATGTGGTGTCTTTCATCTCAATTATATAATCAATAAATGTGACAAAAACCTTAATATGCTACGTGCTTTAGCGGGAGTTTGGTGGGGTGCTCATCCCTTTACTCTTAAACTCATATACAATGCTACAATAAGAAGCTTACTGGACTATGGGTCTTTCCTCCTGGAACCCTGTGGTAAAGTTGCGTTGGCCAAGCTGGAAACCATTCAGTCGAAATCCCTCCGCATTGTGCTAGGATGTATGAGATCCACTCCTACCAACGCTCTGCAAGTTGAGAGTGGCGACCCTCCCCTTCTTCTCCGTAGACAATACTTAGCTGATAAATATATGTACAAGGCATATTTTCTTAGTAATCACGTTGTTCTTTCTAAGCTTTCCATACTAGATAATCTATGTAGACAAAGCGATTACTGGAAGCATAAAGACCCCCCTTTGATCCTTAATTCATTTAGGAATATCCGGAATGTGGAAATCAATTCTCCCATTCCTCAGTGTAATAAATTCCCACTCTACACATGTCCATATGAAATTCTAAATTTTGTTCCAAAAATCTCTTTTATCGGAATAAACAAGGACACCATCAATGCTAATGACCACTTTCTTTCGACTGTTAATAACAACTGGCCTGATCACTACAAATTTTATACTGACGCTTCTAAATTGACCACCGACGGTAAAACAGGCGTTGCTGTATACAATTCCAACTCCCAGATATTCCTCCAGTTCCAGTGCCCTCCCGAGTCTTCAGTTTTTACTGGGGAATGCATTGGAATTCTGGAGGCGTGTTTATTTATTTCCTCTCATTCAGCTATCACAAAAGCAGTCATCTTCTCTGATTCCATGAGTGCTCTGCAGGCAATAATTAAAAATTCATTTAAAGATAACCTACGTAGCCCAATCATCGTTGAAATCAAATCTGTCTTACATGCTTGTTTTAAAAAAAATATTGAGATAATATTGGTATGGATTCCTAGCCATGTGGATATTACGGGCAATGAGGTGGTAGACAAAGCAGCTAAGAATGCGATCAGCAGCAATCTAGCAGATAAAAAACATTATGTTGTTCAGGTCTATGACTTAATTCACAAGGCCAAAGTTGATCTTTTTAAATCCTGGCAAGACCACTGGTCTCAATCTAGCAAGTCAAAGGCTAGCTTGTTTGCATCTATTCAACCATCCATTCCTTCCAAACCTTGGTTTTATAAATACAAAGAAACATCCAAATCCGTTACATCCGTTATATGCAGAATCCGTATTGGCCACTGTTGTACCCCAGTTTTCCTCCATAAAATTAGAGTCCGGGACAGTTCTTTGTGTGAGTGTGGGCTGGATGATGGTACGTTAGATCACATATTTTTAAATTGCCCTTTGAATAATGTTTCCTCTTTTGATCAGGTTATTACAAAATTGAACATCCAAAAACCCACTAATGTTCGCCACCTCCTCTCATTTTTCCCTAATCCCCAAATTATACGTGCTTTTATTAAATTTATTTCCAATAACAATATTAAACTATAATAATCAGACATAGTCTAATTAATAATATATTATTGTCTAGACGTATATATTTTATGTTACTAACTACTATTAACTCCTAGGTTTTGTGTTTATTTCAGGGTTAAAAGAATTGCCACAAAAAGCTTAAGTTCATTATTCTCTTGGTAAACTTAAATTTAATAAAATACCCATGTATAGTCACTTCGTTGTTTACCCTGTGGTCACTACAAGACACTGGCAGGAATTGCCTACGGCAGTTGCCAATAATTAAAAAAAAAAAAAAAAAAAAGTCATTTATAGATGCTTTTAAAATATGTGCAGTGCCTTGAAAGGACACAAGGATGCAATGTGTTCAAAAGATAAAATAATTGTGGTTTTTATTCAGAATTCCAGTCTATAGAGATATTACACTCACTAGGTTTTTGTTGTTGCTGCTGTTGCTGTTGCGTTTGTTGATTGGTCTGTGCTGTCGACAATGGGTCAGATGATGGCTGCACAGTGCTCACTTCAAACTTAACATTGTCCTCTGCCGCCACAAATATTTGAGATGCATTCACTGAGAAAAGAAAAAATTACATAGGTATTTTGTTTCACTAGCTTATTGTTCTTGGCAACTAGCTCGTTTGTCAATAGGTCCTAGGACAGGTCCTAATGATGAATTAATATTATAAGAGTGAAATAAATAATGGCTGTATAAAATATAGTAGTAATATAGCAATTATTAAAAGGTTACTTTATTTGCCGAAATGAAAAGGTGATTTAAATATCTATAAGACTACCTACATTAACAACAAATTTAATAGTTTACCCACATTGACTATTTCTCTGGTCCACAGAATCTTGTGCGATGCAGTTTTCACAGCGGATTAGCTTGGGCCCCTTTCTCTTAGGATTATTAGCAATAGGCCCTCCACAAGTGATACATTTCTGAACCTTTTCTATTATGACTGGTTTAGCTGAAACAGATGAGAACATTGATTAAATCTATCAAAAACTTTTATTGTATTGAATGTGCAAAATTAACATGCAGTATCTAAGGTAGTACAAAAGGAAGAAAAAAACGTGTTGCGCCGACCCCAAGTAAAATGGGACAAGGGCAGGAAGATGATGATCTAAGGTAGTACAAAACAAAACTTCATAAGCAGGCCTGTTGCTATCTCAACATTGAGTAGTAGCGCTTACGAATCAGAATTTTAAATACATCTGAAATATGCTGGATAAATATTATGCAGTCTGATTTAATACTGTGTTACAAGTACATGTAAGGTTTAAGGTACAACAGACACATTTTGGTAAAGATCATAACAACTTAGCTCCCTATACTACTACAAGAAGTTTTATGTTGAAGACGACAGGTAACTTTTCCTCATTAGTGGAAAAACAAGGATATAAAATAAAAAGAGTGCCTACTAACTGTCTTGAATTGGTACATGGTGTTGCTGCTGCTCATTGGGGTCAGAGGAGAGGATCTGAATGTGTGGAGGCATGGCAACATCATTTCCAGTACTTACACCTGTCGCTACCACTGTTATATTATTTTCTGTAATCAAAGAAAGTCTAGTCAATAACTTTTGAACAATTGCAATGAGTGAACTTTAGTTCAGTCAAAAGTTACATTTTAAGTATTTTAAATCTTTAATAAGAAAAAACAGTGTTTTTACCTGTATCCTGAGCATGTATTCTTTTATGAGCATTTAGAAGAGTGAGATGCCCGAACATCAGCCCACAAACATCACATTTAAAACTAATATTTGATATTGTATTCTGAATTCCATTTGGAGCAATTTGCATCTGATTCACTAATGCATAGTTGTATGAAAATGGCTGGGCTATGTAACAAGTCTTATCGTCACTGGTGGTCAGTTGAGTTATATTTACACCGCTGGTCACATTGCCAGCTCCACTAGTGGCAGCTGTGCCTAGTTTCCCAATCATGTTCACGTTGGTAGTATAACAAAATGTAGGAAATTCCTGAAATTTTATTAACATTACTTTAAAAAGCATAGTCATTTATTTTATAAGTAACAGTCAAAATTTCCAATTTTCTGTAGTGTTAATTTTTCTCAAGTTTGTTGTTTTTAAACTTAGGTGAAGTTAATTAGTAATTTTTTTGTATTATTTCTATATTTGTTATAATGTAATTGTAATATTGATCATTTATGTATTTACTCTGTGAGAAAAGTTGAATGCTGCTGAATGTTTTAATTTTTTGTAATGTTTGTGCATTTAGATATTTTATGTGTCAGCAAAATAGGTAGGAATGTATATTATTATATTGTTACCTGTTGTTGTTGTTGAGTTTGTTGAGTCTGCTGAGCATTCTTTTGCTGAACGTTTTCAATGTTTTTGCCTTGAGATTTTTGTGTTGGATGCTCTTGATACTGCAGCGTCGGCACAGTGCCGGTTTGAACGGTGTTCGTAGTGAACATATCGACACATCAATTAATTCATCACACAATTTCAATCAGCTGCACATTGTATATATCTGATAAAATATAAAATACTTAATAAAGAACTGTTTAAAATCATCTTTGCGCGTTCAACAAAAGCGCGGCTAATAGTACGTGAAAGAGAAACTCAAACACAAAGTGCGAAGGTAACGGGGAATATTTCTTATCAGTCTACTCTACTCGTAAAAAGATCATTCGTTAGAAAGGCAGTGTCTCCTGAATAGTCGATATATGCAAGAAAAGGATGACGGAATAACGATACGCGCTACGAGTAAGCGGACGCCATTGTACTCGAACAAGAGGTGAGACGCGGTCACGATTAAAATTAAAAAAAAGAAAACGAACTTACATCTAATAATACACTTTTGCTAATCTGATTTAGGCTTCCGATAATAATTAGAATAGAGTTATAATATCAAAAGGATTCAGATTATTTTATTTCTGTCTCACTTTCTTGTCCAATTCTCCATCTCACGAAAGGAACGAAATGGCGATACAATACAAATAAAATGGCGGCTAGGAGGAGGCGAGGGGAGGGTGCATGCAACTATTGCCAGTGCAAAAAATATTATAGCAATGCTTCTGCTGTGGACTGAAAAATCAGCTTTTAGTCATTTTTTTTTCTTTTTTTTCCAACAAAGTTGACTAAATTTGATCGAAATATCTACATTATAATAAAAAATAAATAGTAACAATCAACCTGTTTACGGATGGAAGGACACGGATTGTTACTCACTTTATTTTTGCTGTCCTCAGAACTACAGTGTGATCAGCATAGTTTGAGAGTGCTCAAAGGCAATACTTATTCTTTATCACGGCAGCTACCAATACTCTCAATTGATATATTATTATGTATATTACATTTTATTTTTAAGCGCTAATTATATATCGGGCACGCCGCAATCGCGGCGGTAAGACCCCTCTTTGAGGAGTGGCTGGATAGGCGTCACGGCGTCCTTACCTTCCGCATGACGCAGGTCCTCACCGGACACGGAAGTTTCGGGAGGTTCCTGTGTCTGATAGGGAGGGAAGAAACGCCTGGGTGTCACCACTGCGAGGATCGTCCGGAGGACACGGTGGAGCATACGGTGCAGGACTGCCCCGCTTGGGCAGAGCACCGCCGTGTCCTCACGACGGCGATAGGCGGAGACCTCTCGCGCCCGGCATTGGTCGAGGCCATGCTGCGGGGCGAGACGGAGTGGGAAGCGGTCGCCTCCTTCTGCGAAGCAGTCATGCTCGTGAAGGAGGAGGCGGGCCGCCTGAGGGAGAGGACAGCGTCCTCCCTCCATCCCAGCCGCAGTGGTAGACGCCCACGGCGTCGGACGTCACAGGACGATCTCCGGCCACCGTAGGCGCGGGCATGCGGGCAGCGAGTAATGGGCGACTTGCTGTCCGACCATGGACCATGCCCGGGTCGACGGCGCGTTGTGTTCCACGCGCGCCTCAAGGAGTGTCAGCACATTGACGGGGCCTGTAGAGGGCCAGAGCCTGCCGGGGTCGCGGGACTTACCCATCACCGTAACCCCGGTACGTAAAGGGCTCGTGAAGGACACCGTGGATTTTAGTCAGTACAAGTCTGACAGTCCCTCCCGCCCTGCCCTGGGTGGGAGGACTCATTTGATGATTTTACCACGCAAAAAAAAAAAAAAAAAAAGCGCTAATTATATATAAGTTTAGGAGCAAACCCGTTGGCTTTAAACAGTTTTACATTTTTTAATCTAAGTACTTGATATAGTATGAGCCGACATCGTTGCAGTGCAAAAACTTGTACAGACAGCACATCAAACTACCTCAACCTGTCAATGGCATTTTCGGCACACTTTTGACCTAAAAATGAAAACGCCGGTCAAATAAAAAATGCTATAATCAGTTGGATCTTTACCACCTAAGCATTTATTTATTATGGCATTTACAATGGCGTTGCGGGATCGTGCTGTACCCTCAACGCCATTGGCTATTCTTCACGAAGGTGAATCATTTGGTATATTGCTAAGTGGCCATTTTAGACCCTTTGCATCGAACAAAAATAGAATCACACAATAATATCGGACCAGAAAACACGGAGTAATCGGTGTAGGTACGTTCTTACATAAAAATTACCGACCGAATTGAGAACCTCTTCCTTTTTGAAGTCGGTTAAAAAAAATAATGACATGGTGATATATTGATAGGTATATTATTCTCACATTTAATCATCATCATCATCATATCTCACATGGCACGACGTTTTCTGACTTTTGTTTTCATCAAATACATTTTGGAATATAATCTCGTTTTCAGATTGTAGACATCTAAGATGCTGGGCACACTTTTCATAAGTTTTCATTTCAGTGCAGTGCGATGCGCGCTCGAATACGGACGTGTTGTAACAGTTGTACGCACAGTGCGCGGCTTTGGCTAAGAGGTCTCGCAATGGTCATCACCATTGCGAAACCTCTTTTTTTTTTTCGCCGACGATCACGTTTAGGTCAAGCACCACCACTGCTCGAGCAGGCCCCATGTTGCAAAATAACTTAGTACCTAACGTTTTTTTTTTATGTTACGCTAATGAGTCCAACAGGCCTCGCAAAGCTGATGTAGCTGTCACATCACACTAGGCATAGATGACTTGGAGGAACCAAGTCATCTTTGAAAAAGGGAGCGTCGCGCGAGCAGCGGCAGCAAGCTACAATTTTCGTCCTGGAAAAAAAGGGCCTCGCACAGAGCAAGTCGTCTTGCCCCTCCTAGATTCGGTCTCGCTACGCCACTGCCTACAGAAGTGAAGTGCGAAACAGCAGTCTTTTGGCATGTGTGGTCATGGTAGCCGTGGCAAGATGGCGTTAGGTCGCGCCAACTTACTTTACCAATTTTACAAATGAGATTCAAGTATCAGCAATTGGACGATGCAGTACTCTCTTGGCGAACCAGTTGCCAGTCACATATTCTTTTTTAGGAGTATGATACTCCTAAAAAAGGCTAAGTGACTGGCAACCGAGATTCATCTCCCGCCCTGGGTGGAGCAGAAGGGATTTTAAGACTCGTACTGAGTATAATCCACCATGTTCTTTCAATTTTCTTTTACGTTCCATGATCACGGTAACCAGCTTAGACAATCCCGCGTGTCACCTACACCAGCAAGTCCAGTGAACGTCGTTTACTTCGGTTGGATATATCTTCATATTGCCTCGATTTTAGTCAGACATGCTATAAATCTATAATTTAGGCACAGTGCTGCACCATGGCATTTTGTGGTCGGGCTCTAAAGGTCAAAGCCAAAGCACCAGGGACATTCCCTTTTCTAAATCTTGGTGTGCAATATTAATAGCCAGGGACTATTTTTAAAAATTATAAATAAAAATAAGAATATTTTTACATTTTATATTTTGTACATACACATTTCTATAATTCTATGTACATATACCTACACTACTACACTTATGAAACTATATAATAATTTATTAAGATTTGAATCGCATATATCAGCTCGAGGTTCTTGCCTACTTTGCTTCTATAAGTTACAAAAAAAAAACGACGGGTTGCACTCTGGGAGTGCCGGCAGAAGTGAAAACTTGAATAGTAATTGTTGGAAATATCTTGTGACAGATTTTAGTAAAACTCGCAAAAATGGTTGACTTTTTATTTCAATAATTTTACAATGTGACGTACATCTTTTATAAACAATGTTACCTAGCAACGAATGTATCCAGCATACAAACTTCTTTAAAAGTAATAAAGTCACACGAACATTCACGCAAGCGCCCTGCGCCGTCCTACGCTTTTTCCTGACGTCCTACGCTTTTTCGATCAGGTCACGTGTCCTGGCGCGAGTTTAAGATTTTATACCCATTACAGAAAAAGTGCTCAACGCCGCTAAAGAAGTTTTCACTTCAAAAACCACAAAAAACTTTCTGAATACTGATTTGCGTTCATGACGAATGATAAAACGATGGAAAACAATACTTTAATTGAATTCTCTATCAGTTATAAGTAGGAGGGTACCATTTTAGTTTAATTTTACAGAGCCTTGTTTTGTAAAATATTTTAATACAACTTGCGGATTCGTCAATTTATTTCGTTCTATGTCATTGATTATATTACATATTCTATTACTCCAATTTTGACATGTTTCCTTTTTAATTTTCTCGAGAAGATTGTGGTCGGAGCACCAAAAGTTTTTAATAGTCGCTATTGCCAAACAGTCTTTTAATCTTTGCAACATATAAAGTACTATAAAGGTCAAAGAACTTTTCTTCCAAAATTCCTTATCTTTTTCTACAATTTCCCATAGAAATAATGTTTTAATAAAGTAGCTAGCTAATTTGTTGAATCCTTGAATGTCTCGAAATAACTTCAAAAGCTTTATAGCGCTTTTTAAATTATTCATGTTGTCTGTATAATATCGTTCTTGATACGGAAAAGCTAATCTCCAACTAAAATAATTATCACTAGGTTTTGGTACAGCAAAATAATGAGCAATTTTTGTCTCTTTAACTTTCTCAAAATCAATTTTTGAGGATAAGGGTATTTTTGTTACCTTAAACGCTAATGTTGGAACCAAATCTACATCAATAACGTCATCGTTTTCTAAACATATTGTTATGGTGTTAGCAGGACCCGAAATTTTGTATTGGATTTTAAAATATTTATTTTGCACTTCTAAAATTCGTTTACCATCTTCCAATGGCAAGTTATTTAGAACAGCATCTACAACACTTTGCATCCAGGATCGAAAAGTTTTAACTGAAAGTCTGTAAGATTTGTCATACCAGAATTCTGTCTTTTTGAAACCTTTCATAGCAGTGGCAGGAGTGATCGACAGTCTGCGGAATTCTTCTGGCATTATAATACTTGTGTAACCGTTTTGAGTGTCACGAGCATCTAAACTAATTTTATTATAATTGATGTGTATAGTCAAAATAACATTAATGTCGTATTCATTAGGTTGGCCTACACGCATGCCATCAAAGTAGCTGCCTAAATATTCCAGTCTCGGTTTCATACTGTCGAATAAGCTGTCACATTTACGCATTCTCTTCAGAAGTTCTTGCAGCACTTTGTAAAGTATAGAATTATTATCCTTTCTGTCCTTCCTTTTAATTCGCACATGTCTTCTGTTTACCTCTTGGAAAACTTCTTCCACCGTTTTCACACGTCGACTTCGATGTCGACGCCCTGCGTTTGTCATCTTACTGAAACAATATTATGGCTTATCAATATTTTAGTGTCTACTTGTCTTTCTAGTGTGTTAAGTATATGATGATAATGTCCTAGAAAGGGATGAATCACGAAGTCATGAGACAATGATACATAATTATAGGAGTATCTAGTCACCCTATTGATTCATATCATTATTGGCACGGCTATGCTATTCTTTAAAAGACAATTTCTGGGCTGTACGTAACAACGAGCTCGTCGTCAAGATAGAACCTCCAGATAGTGTCGCGACATGTCGCTGTTAGTGGCTTAGTGAATACTAAACGGTAGCTTCGACTCTGTGGGTGTCTTGTGCTCCACACAAGGCCTAGAACCTTATTTTTAAGGTTTTAAAGACTTGGAAAAAAACAGAGAGAAGTCGAAGAAGAAAAAAGAGATTTGGGAAACCGTAATAACAAGTTTGTCGTTTAAAGTTCCATTGAGTAAATACTGATTATGCACTCCTAAATATTCGTCACGACTATGGATACTTGCGGTGAGAGCGCCCGCAATCAGTCAGAATTTCTATATGTACATACCTTTAAATAATTAATAATAATAATTTAAGTTATTTGCTATATAAATCGAAATTTCTTTTGATCGACCATGGCACGACCCGTAGACGAATCATGACGACTGAAGAATAGAAACATTTATCTAAAAAAAGTTAAACATCGCGGACTTCGGACGATGGAAATCTTTACATTCTGACATTTTATCTATTCTTTTGTTGACAAAACCCCTTTTTTACAGTGTTTGCTACGCGTGCTAGACGTGTTAGGATCAGTTTGCTTTTGGTGGTCTGAGATCCACAGAAAGAGTGCGCATTAAAATTCTTTGATTAATTATGATCAATCTAGCTAAAAGTTGAAATAAAAAAATATACAAATAACAATACTATTAGCTTCCTATTTATGTACATATACCTACTTCCTGTCAACGCGATAGTTAACGATAGATTAAATAAATAGTACACAAGCGTCCCTTCTACTAGAGTGGCATAACTAAACCACCACGTTGCCGTTGGATAGCAAAAAGTGATGAAATGAATTAAAGTAAAAAACTGACTGGCTAGCATCGAACCTACCACCTACATAAGTCCAGGTCCGTTACTACTGTGGCTCACAACTACTCAATAAACTTATGATGATCAAAATACATGTAAAACCGATACACAATTTTTCAAATAAAAACAAATTTTTGTACCTACTAATAGCAAAAAACTGCTCAAGCAATACCTACATAATAAGATTCAGCTAACTCACCAGATACGATAAAAACAAACTATTGGAACACTGCAACTTATTAACAGCAAGTTAGTTACAAAAATGAATGAAACAGTTTGTTCGCGCCTTCACAGCTGCATTATACTATAAATAATTTATTTAGTTAGCCAGTAGTAGAGATGGGTAACTAGCCGAAATTTCAATAGATTAGCTAGCCGGCTATTGGTTGTGGAATAGCCAGCTAGCTAGCCAGCTATTTTGGCTACTTGGCTATTGAACAGTAATGACTATTAGCGTTAGCGACGCAGCGACTCAGCGCCGGTGAAGCTAGGGACTTAGGTAGGACTTAAGTAACGCAGCATCAACTACACGATCCGAATTTTTGGCGCGAACAGGGTTGACCCTGTTCGCGCCAAAAAGTCCAGATGATTATAGATTTCGTTTAATTTTATTTTTACTTTTTTAATCATTAAAAGAAATAACTTCCCCTAGTTTGTCTTAATATCAAAAATACTAATTATCAGATCTTTATTTCTTGTGTTTACTTTTATATCTGACGGTAACAAACTACTTTTCCAATAATCGCTTTTCGTAAATTCGTTTATTAAATGAACGAAAGTATAATACTATCTCTTTGTCTAATCTATTTTGTGGGAAAGAGATGCACGATACGAATCAAGGTCGCACTCACGTAGCGCATCGAGCGCGCACACAGCTATCGGCTATTCTGGCTACTCACGCTACCCGGCTACCGAATATTGGGGCGGCTACAAAACGTAGCAGTTAGCTATACTCTGTAGCGGCTACGCGGCTGCCGCGGCTACGCGGCTACGCAGCTACCGCGGCTACGCAGCTACCGGCTATGTCATAACCTGACGGTTATCTAGCCAACCAGTAGCCACTAGCTAGCTATCGTGTTGACGGATATCATAGCCGTAGCTATATTGCTCATAGCCGGTATTTGGCTAGTTATGGCTATAGCTACCCATCGCTAGCCAGTAGCCAAGGACCACGTATCCGCGCTGTACGCGATCCGCGTGCCGCGCTTTTATGAATCAACGGCCACGGACTCACGGACATATCAACAAGCAAGAATGTATTATTTAATACTGTTTGTTAGCCATCGCAACATTGACGCTTCTTTACGGTTTTTCCCCGTATTGATGAATGGTGCTTTTGGTTTGTTAATTGCGTTGGTTACAATGTAGGGACTTTTTATTCAACGATAACAGGGAAAATACCTACTCATAGAACCAAGTTAGTATTTTTAATGTCTGTGTGTAAATATTGATCAATAAAATTATAAAATGTTAGCTAGAAATTCAAACTGCGGCCCTGTACAAGTACAAGTTAAATCGAATGATTAGCGTTATTTGTGAGTTTCGGGAAAATGAAAAAAAGAAAACGAAGATAATAATTATCTATAGGTAGGTACTTACCTACATATTTTTATAAATGTTTTGAAAAATTTCTGCAATGATTTTTTATGAATTAGCACATTAATATACAAAACCGACCAGTAATAGCCACAGCTAGATGCAAACAATAAGAATAGTGCATAGGATTAATCCCAAGCCCAGGCTGTGATCTTTATGAAGTCCATTTAATGGTAAGTAAGTACTGAGTATAATAAATATAGTATAGCTCCATAATAAAACGTAAGAAACATAGTGGTGCATACCACTAATAAAATTGCTTGTGAAGCTACTGCACAAATTTTCAAAATTGCCAATTATAACTTTACTGTACTGTTCAATGCCAGTACAAGTCTGAACCAGCTTTTTTTTCTGCTGTTTGCACACTTTTTATGGCATATAATATAGAACCAATTTTGGTACTTTATAGCTTTGGTCTACAGTGGATTGTTATAGGTTAACTAGTGACCAGCTTTGGTATTGTTGAAGTGAAATCAACTAACATAATTGTAATGTTATGTGACATTTCCGGTCCAAATTTTTATGTAATAAATAACTCATAAGAACCGTTTTTGAATTGAGCGAGACTAGAAGTTGGAATATTTGTACTGTACTTATAGTAAGTAGATAAAATATTATAACTAACTGTTGCCACAATTCGAAAATTAAAAAACAAATAAACAGAACATTTCGAATTTCCCACAGAAAATCGGGGTAACTGCTGCAGGATAGTTTTATCCTACAGGTTATTGACTATCTATGTGCCAAATTTTATCCAAATCCGTTCAGTGGTTTTTGCGTGAAAGAGTAACAAACATCCATCCATCCATCCAAACAAACTTTCACATTTATCATGTTAGTAGGAAGTAGGATTAGTAGGATAGTTAACAAAAGTCAACCACCAACACTGGAGAAAATTTCATCTGTCTCTTCTGCGTTGGTGTTGTTACTTACCCTATGGGTCAATGATTTCAGTGACTGACTCAGCTTCAAAATGATTTTTAAATTTCTCAATAGCTTCTTGTATTGTCTTAAAATTGACAGGTTCTATGTTGTCATCAACTTCGAGCTTTGTATGCTGCAGATCATGGCCTGCGAAAGAACATTGTTTATAAAATATTTTATAAAAAAATGCTTCTAAGCTCTTCTGCTTTATAGAAAAACATTTTCATGACAATGACAAGTCAAGTCAACAAATTATCGTGGGGAAGATTGTTGTTATTAGTAGCAACCACAATTTATAAGCATGACGTTCTGGATTCTATTCCCAGTCTGGAGATTGATCAATTCTATTTTTCCATAAAGAATTTCTCAGCAGCTGCTGGATTCCAGTCCAGATTTCTAACCTATTAACGCCAATAGGATCTCCCCCTATTATAATAGGACTTAGCATAACAGTTTATGTTAAAGTACTTAATACCATTTAAATACCTTCTTTAGGAGTAACATAAGCATGTTCCATATTCAGTATTTTTTTCGTCTTGCAGAGGTATTTTAAATTCTTTTCAGGCAATTTGTCAAATAATGGATCTTCTGTTTTAGGTTCAGGATCTTCTTCAAAAAACATGTATGTTCCAAGCGCGTTTTCATATTTTCCTAAAGGATACAGTTCAAATTATAAATACAATTATTATTCATTGTAAGTTTGATTCAAAGAGGGTTAGGTATGTCTTTTTACAGTCAGTGTTTTCAGTTCTGTCTTACTTTTATTTGGAGATTGCTACTTATCAGCATTAAAAAACTCATCACTGTGTTTCCAATTTTTATACCTATAAAGTTCTCAAATTGATCATGCAATAACTATGGACAGGTAAACAAGAGCACCTATGACTTATTTATGAAAGCATAACAACCTGTGAAAAAGGTATCATCCATTTGAATGATGGGATTTTTTTCATTGACTCCCAATACATGAACTGCTCGATACTTTTCAATATTTACTGTATCTTCAAACTCAGCATACACTAATATTTCCTCTTCTGAATCATTTATTTCTTCACTCATTCTTTATTTTCTGTATTTTCACAGTAACTGTATTGTAAAGTTTTAAGGTTATGTTATGTAGACGTATTGTTTACTTACTCATCATCTGTCTGACCTGTCAGAATACCAATCACATTGATGTCTTATTTTGTTAGCCAATCAGCAATCAGCATCACTAGTCATTTCAGGTCCACGGCACAGATTAAAAAAAAAACAAATATTGACTGACGCAGCTCTGTTTTGTAATTTCGATTTTCGAATCGATCAGTATCGATATTGAAAGTCCACTCTAAAACGCAAGCTAGCGTAAATTATCCAACAACAAAGCAGCACGTAAATAAATCACTCCCAGAAAATAAGTAGATAAACAAGCATCGATAAGACAGATTAATTTACTAATTTCTCTTTTCGAATTTGGTTTTTTATTTGTAGTCGTCTGTGGACTGCAAAGTGAAAATCGAATGTTAATAATGAGATTTATAGAAATTAAAGCCCGAACGTATTTATATTAAAAAACGAAGTTACAGCTTTACTATATAAAATTCATTAAACATCAATGTTGAAATCGAAACCCCAACAATCGATGTCGATGACATCCAAATTTTATTGAATTGACTGCCCTAGCTGTAGTAGTAAGCAGCACGGCACGCAATAAGCAAGTAGAAAATTTTTCGTATACTTATTCAGTAATTTTGTTGTGAAACTTGTGGTACCTTTTGCGCAAATATGTCTGACTGGGATACAGTCACGATTCTCCGTAAAAAACCGCCGAAGGCATCCGCTCTGAAGACTGAACAAGCAGTAAATGCGGCACGCCGTCAAGGCTTACCAGTTGACACTCAACAAAAATATGGAGCTGGAACCAACAAACAACATGTTACCACTAAAAATACTGCTAAACTCGACAGAGAGACTGAAGAATTGCGTCATGAAAAAGTACCCCTTGACCTGGGAAAGTTAATAATGCAAGGAAGACAGTCTAAAGGCATGAGTCAAAAAGATTTGGCAACTAAAATCTGCGAGAAACCACAAATTGTCAATGATTACGAGGCCGGTCGTGGCATTCCAAACAACATCGTACTTGGTAAAATAGAAAGGGCAATTGGATTAAAACTTCGAGGAAAAGAACGTGGCCAGCCACTACAGCCTCCTGGAGGAAAGAAATAACGGATTCCCTGGGAGGCGAAGACATAACTCCGATTTGTTTATTGCATAATTATAATTCTATCTCATTTTTGCTGTTGAATGTGTTCTTTAATGTATACTTACAAAACTAACAAAGTAAAATGATGTAAGCATATTTTATTTTCCTCTGGAATGTTCCATCTGTGATGAGGTATGTGTTACCACCAAGGAAAAAAATGTTCATTACACAATGGATTTGGAGATAGGGGTGGAGTGGTGATGTGATATGCAATAAAATAGCTATTTATGATTCTAATCTTTCATTTTATACAACTAACAAACATATAATTTATGTTTTTTAGGTTAGGTGTCGATGACTCTTTCATCATTTTATTCTGCAATGACGAAATTCAATATTATGTTATCCGCGTGTTATCCTAACTACTACCAGTGTCTGTTCGGTGAAGTTTTATAATGTGAATTACTAATCTACATGTAAAAAACTTAATTTATTCATTTCAATAACAAATCGGTCGGATATAATTGTGTCAAACAATCACGTGTTTTCAGTTTTCAAAGTTTGTAGTCATTATCTGCAACACGAATTATTGGTGTGTATACACCTGCAGACAATCGGGTGTTGTTTTCATTGTATCGGTATGATTATTGTTATTACAATGATTACACATATCTGCACACATCTGATTCAACAGCTTAAGGCTGCCAGAGCACAGGAGCGGAGCGAGGCTGCGCAGTGGAGAAACGGAGAAATATTAACCAATAGGATTGTACCACTGAAGAGTGAAGATTTGGAATTTGACTAGCTCTTATGGACAGGCAGCCTGACTGATGACGAAGTTGTTTAAATCTGAAACATTTTATTTAATTTTAATGCAAACCTGCCTGATTTAAGTATACACACCCTTGTGGTGTGGTATGGTAGCGAAGGACGAGGTGGGACGCGTGAGGGAGAAGAGTCTCAACCTCACAGGGTTGTGAGGTGGAGACTGTCTTCTCCCTCACGCATCCCTCATGGGCATCTCTCGCGACAGCTGGGTAGCTGCCGTGAGAGATGCCCACGGCAACGGACATCGCGAGAAGATTGCCGGCCACCGTAGGCGCGGGCATGCGAATGGTAAGTAATGGGTGACTCGCCGTCTAATCATAGACCATGCTCGGTTCGACGACGGCGCGACGCGCGCCTCAAAGAGCTGTCAGCAGTCTGACTGGTCTGACCCCTTAGAGGGCCAAAGCTTACCGGGGTCGCGTTACTCTCAGGTTACTGTGACAAAAAAGTATAATGAACTTCTAATTTTCACCAAAAGCAATGGTCCTACTGCTTTTTCCGTTAACCATAAGATGCATATGTGGAAAAGATCTAAATGAATAATGCAAGAAAATGTGTTATGTATATGAAAAAAACATTCTGGTGCTCGCTGGATGCTGCCCACATACCGAAATGCAGAATTATTGACTACAAATCAGAAATTTTGATCCGGCAACGCATTGCCTCCGACCTACTGAATAAACTCGACCTCATTCATATTGTGCTCGTGAGCTTCGTACAAAAAAAAAACTCGATCTCGACTATACATGTAAAATATGTCAGGAAGCACTACAGTTTTATTTTGCAAGCCACTAAATAATAATCCAAACGTCTTTCCAGTTCCACGGTGTTCGTTTATTATCGTCTTGAAACGAAACGTTGAAACCTGTCTTGGCAAAAAAGCCTTGAAACCATGCAGAAACATTGCAAAAAAAAAAACAAAAGCTGTCTGTATGACATTTGACAGTTTTGAAGTTTATTGATGTGATAAATTGAATGTTTACGTCTTTGTAACAGCTTCAAAGTAACCTCACAAATTGTTAATTTATTGTTTACATAGATTTTCCAGGTTCTGTGTGTCTAATCACAAATTATAACAATATTTCAAACTTTGCATAGCTACCTAATGCGTTAATTAAGTTCATACCACAAAATGGCTTTTTCTTTTGGGACTCCTAGTACTCAAAGTTCATCCTTCGGCGCCGCTGCAAAACGTAAGTTCATTGTATAACTTTTTAGAAAACCATAACATTAGTCAAAAATTAAAAATGGAAGTAATACTGCGACTACAAAGTATAAAGGTATTATAACTAGAAAATTTGAACCTTGGAATGAGTTTAAATAAGCCTGAATTTGCCTTGCCTTTTTGAGTTAGCATTGCGGTAACATCTTTAAAATAATCACGCCCTAGTTAGTAGTGATTGCTTGCAAATTTGTCTCTGTCATTTGCATGCCCCAATTAACACTAACATTATTTATTACTATATGATGCAGCTACCTTTTCGTTTGGTGGTGGTGCAACAACCACTACTAGTACTGCCGGTTTTGGTTTTGGAGCCCCGGCTACGTCTACTGGTTTTGGCTCATTTGGTGCACCGGCTACAAGTACAGGTAATTGAAATGGGTGCTTTATAAAATAAATATATGCTCTTGGTATAAAAAAGTGTCTTCGTAAAATAGCAAAGAAAATGGATCCTCATATTGAAAGACTCCTTTGAAAAGATAGATAGATAGATAGATAGAATACACTTTATTATGCACACCATATAAATTATTGGTACAGAGTATATCTTATACATAGGGTGACACAATGGGCGGTCTTATCGCTAAAAGCGATCTTTTCAAGACAACCTTTGGATGGATTTATGAGAAAGGAGTAAAAAAATACTGTTGGTAATCAGAGGTGTACAATTTGCACATAAAATACATACAATCAAACAAATTTAAATATATATATATATACAAGACATAATACATATAAAAATAATAAACAAAGAAAAAACACCATTTTGAATGAATTTACTAAAGGAAGACTACTAGTGTTCATTAATTTCAAGCAACAAAAATTTTATTAAAAAGACCTTAAATGTTTAACCAAGCTAACGTTTTTTAAAACCTTAGCTTGGTTATTCTTCTTAATAAGATATAAGCTTAGGAATGAGCAAGTATAGCTTATTTACTGTTATTATCTGTTTTGGTTGATGGTAGGTAATTCATATCTGAATATTCAAAAGCGCCTGTCACAGATCTTGTCAAGGTTTGAATTCATAATTTTTATTAAAATTTTATTTAT
This sequence comes from Agrotis puta, assembly GCA_943136025.2. Lineage (NCBI taxonomy): Eukaryota > Metazoa > Arthropoda > Insecta > Lepidoptera > Noctuidae > Agrotis > Agrotis puta. The sequence goes on along the minus strand of OW964169.2, from coordinate 13,493,999 downwards.
AATTTTATAAAAATAAAAAAATAAATTGCCCAAAATAGAGAGGTTTGAAAGGAAAAAAAGGGGAGGCTAGGTTATTAAAAATAAATAAATAGGGTGTTATATATAGTAAATCAAATATTTAGGAGATAAATTATCACACTTTTGTTCATTGAGTTGATTTTTTTGGGTTATTTCACAGCTGCCCCCTTTGGAGCACTAGGAACTGCCCCTGCTTCTACAGCCCCTTCTTTGTTTGGTGGTGCAGGCTTTGGTGCAACTCCTGCAAAACCTACAACAGGTTGGTACTAGTGCATAAGATAGTGCTTAGGAGAGCTTGAAAATATTTGATAACATTTGGTATTTGAAGATGAGAATACTTCGAATATTAGAATTGCAAGCCCTAGTACCTAGTGACAATATACAACTTTCATGCATTTGCAACTTGCATGTACATGCAACTTGCACAACTACAAGTTCTATATTGTGACTTTAATCATAGTTACGGCCTTTTTGTGTGTTCACATGAGTACATTCACTCATAAACTCCTGAATTACTGCCTGTATGTAAGAACAGTGTAAACGAGGAGAACACCCTCCTAGATACAAATGTAGCTATGAGGAAAGAGTTCCTTCAATTCCTATTGAGATACTGACAGCCAATTCATTTTATTTTCAGGTTTTGGGAATACTTCATTTGGCACTAATACATTTGGTACAACCCCAGCATTTGGTGCACCAACATTTGGCAGTGCTGCTCCAACATTTGGTGGTGCTGCACCAGCGTTTGGTGGTGGTGCACCAGCATTTGGTACCAACACACTTGGTGCAACAAATACATTTGGCACTCCATTTGGCACAAGTGGCAATTTCGGCTCATCATTTGGAGCTAAACCAAACACTGGATTCACTGGTTTTGGCAATGCTCTCGGATCAGCACCACAGTTTGGACAGGTATATATTATATTTATCAGTATTAATAATTTTATTAAACATAAGTACCTAGTTGTTTTGAAATTATCGTTTTTGGCGATAAGACAACCTCAAATTGTATTTCTGGAACATATTATTATTCAATTACAATCTAAAATTTTACTATCTTTTGCTATTTTACATTTTTTATGTTTATTTGTTTAAATCTATACATATAATAAATCTGTAGAAAGGTCAATTCTGTACATTGAAAATATTGAAAAAATAAATAGGGGGGGGTGTTGCTGGATCGATACCAAACCCAAATATGTGATTAAAAAAATTTTTGTCTGTCTGTCTGTCTGTATATGCAGGCATCACGTGAAAACTAATGGTTCGATTTCGATGAAACTTGGTATAATTATACCTTATTATCCTGGGCATAACATAGGATACTTTTTATCCTGGAAAAATACGTAGAAAAAAAAATCTTATTTTTCAGTTTTATTCATAGACGTTCTGTAGAACCGCGAATCTCCTTAATTATTATAGGCTTAGCCGTATTTGGGTCCAATAGATATTTATAAGATGTCATTGTCAGAGTTACTCAAAATGGAGAAATAAACCACCCACGCGAAGACCGACATCCGCGCGGACGAAGTCGCGGGCGGAAGCTAGTATCTACTAGTCTCACTGCTGTGAAACTAGCTTCAGACAAGTTCGTTTTTTTTGGCATTCAGTGCTATCATTGTTTAAAGTTAATGAATTTACACATACTCGCTCCCCTGGACAATAGTTTACACAATGGATTCCTCGCAGGCAGGCTAATCTTATGAAAATATCCTTGTTTTCAGCAGCAACAACAGCAACAACAACAGCAGCAGCAAGGTCCAGCATCAGCTCACGAGGCACTGGTGGCTGCAGTGTTCAACTGCTGCGTCTTCGGAGATGAGAGGGACCAAGTGCTTGCCAAATGGAACCTTATACAAGCACAATGGGGCACTGGTGAGCATATTACTTGACTGTTAATTTAGTGCTTTGAATTAAACACTCATTATTTTCTCTGCTACTTGTATGTTTGATAGTTCTTTTTCATAATATTTGTCATGTTAATGCTCAAGTTCTGTCTTTGCTCGAATTCATGACTGGATTTTAATAGGGCCGGCATCGCTTCAGCGTCTTGGTATCATTGTGTGGGTGCTTTGTTGTTATACGTGAAGCAATCTGATACTATAGGCCCTGTTAGTAGACCCGGTTCTGGCGTTGTGAACAACTCTTATACATTGTTATATGAAGGGTGTAATTTCAAAACCCTCTAAAATGACTTGACGCAGAGTCATTTTAGGGGGTTTTGAAATTAGACCCCTCATATGTACTTAAGCCTATGATCATAAATATTATATTTGAATAGTTGAATAAAAGGCATTGGGCACTTTCACATTAAACAATAACAGCAACAATGCAATATTGGTGGGTAGTATTATACATTTTTAAGGAAAATGAGCGAGAGCAGACGATATGCCAGTGTGGTGTCGTTTCGGTTACTGTGTAATGTCAATGCGCGCATTGGATTTAGTCGGAGTTAAAGCAAATAGACAGTTGAGAAACTTATGTCAGTATTCACAAGAATACCAACCATTCTTTGCAGGACAAGCCTACTACAGTCGTAACGCGCCTCCACTGGAGCTGAATGAACAGAATCCGCTTTGCAGGTTCAAAGCGGTGGGATACTCTCGTCTCGGTGGGCGCGAGGACAAAGATGGACATGTCGCTATGTTGTTCAATAAGGCTGAGCAGGATATCAAGTATGTGTCAATCTTTCTTTCTTTTTCGTGTGAGGATGTGCCCACCCTCTGGTATCGAGGTAAATCAAGCCGCCTCTGGTACCACTACTGGCTTTTTACATGGCTTTGAACTATATCCGTCTTATTCCAAAACGCCGACTAAATATAGTACTGGGATTAGTTCTAGGTTTAAACCATGGACTAAGAAAAACCTTATTATAAAATGAAGTTTATCTCTAATCCTTGTACTATCTATGGTACTAAAGATAAACCCGCGAGACCCCTAGTTTAACTTTGGTACTATTGTCAAATGTCAATTTCTACAAAAAGTTGAGGTTACCGTGGCTATAATTTTCTGTGTTTAGTGTTTATAAATCGTTGAAAAATGGATATTAATATGATTGACTTGATGGACTTAGAAGATATGGAGATGCTTGAGACTTCTCGTCGATCTGCGATACGTCGTCATCGTGGAAATCCATTTTTATTGAGTGACGAAGATTTTTAATACAAATATAGGTTCACATAACGAGAAGAAGAAGAAGAGAAGAGAGTATGAGAAGATTCAACATGAAATGCCCTGTGTCTCCTAAAATAAAACTTCAATTGGTTTCTTTTGTTGCTTCATCTACCATCACAACACACAACACAACATCTTACTACTGATAGAAATGTATAGGTTTGTGTGGCTGAATGAGTGGATGGTTTATTACTCTTTCACACAAAAATTGCAATAGGTACGGTACACATTTTATGTCCTAGATCAACACTTAAGGATACTTTTAATTTTGTCATCATGATCCTGCGGGATATCCTGACATACTTATCCCAAACATACTTTACTCAGGCCAAAGACATTAAATTGTACTTATTTAATCTCTTTGACTCAGGCATACACTAGTAATATTAACATTACTAAAGAAGGCGAAATTATTAAAAAGAAGCTACTGTTCTGTTATAAAACTTCTAAATCATTCCAAAAAATAATTAGGTATTGAACTTGTCATGGTTTCATTTGACGCGCGAGAATGTTACGTTTCATTACGCGTTTTAGATGTTATATTAATAAAGAATCCAACATTAAAGTAATGTGCTCAAAAAATCAAACTGCATAGGAACTGACTTACTTATATTTAGATCCATAAAAATACCAACATATCGATATTTTGAACACTCCTAAACATCAATTAATCATTAACGTATTATCAAAACGTTCTATTTTCTGGTAAAACGGAACGTTGCAATTGAATGATATCATGGTGAATGAATGGTATTTGTTGTAATCTGTGGTTGATATTAAACTTTGGTTCAAATGGCAGTACTAAGAAGACCATAGTTTATTTATGTTTTGTAATACGGAGAAAGGGTTTAGCCGTCCTTCCTTAGGCAAACTGCCCCCGATAGGAACCTATATCGTAACCTATGTTATATTGTAGAGGGTACTAATAGTAGTTCATCACGTAGATATTAGCTCTATATCTTAGTTAATTAAGGAGCTATTCGAAAAAAAGTGTCCGGAGACGACTTTTTTTCAAAGTTATATATCTCTGTTGATTTTAAAGCTAGAAAAATAAAACCAATTCCAGTGTTAATGGTACACTCTACAGTTTATTTTATATAAATTTCCATGAACCAAGCCTAAATAAAAATATTAAAAAAAATGCAAATGAATAATTTTTTTATTGATTTCTATCGGATCGAATTGAATTACCACTTTGAAAAAAATATATAATAATTGTCTATACCTTACCTAACAGCATGCCAAGTTTCATTAAAATCCATAAGGTGCAACATGTTGAAAAAAAATAATGAAAGTAAGTGGACCACCTTATGACCACCTTGTTGACACTGTAAATTCAAGTAATTAAGAACGAAATGCTAAAAACGCTTAATAATAAAGCGCTTTAGTGTTTGCAATGTTGAACTCCATAAGCAAACTATAGCATTTATACTACACCTGCATGGAAAGTACCTTGATACTTTATCAAATTTACGGTAGAAAGTACGTCATTGCGTATCGAACAAATATGCGGGGAGAAAACGCATCTGAGCGGGAGAGAAAAGTGTATGAAAATCCATTTCTTACGTGGTTTTTCTTTTTTAATTTTGGGTAAGACTATGCGCCGGTAACCTAAATATCAAAAGCCAAAAAGTTTTTACAGTGAGTTTTTATCTCCAAGTTCGCAAAATGACACTGGCCACTAGCTGTGTGTTGGATGGTGTCGGGCTGGCAGTGCGACCCTGCGGCGGCCGGCTATACAATTTGAAAAAAGAACATATGAAAATTGCAGACACCATTGGCGCCATTTTCAATTTGTGTGTTGTTTGAGGATTCAGTTTTCGTAGAAAGTAAAATAAATATGATAAGTAGTGATAGTGATGATGAAAAATTTTTCCTCGTATGTGTAGTATAAAGCACTATGTATCACTCGAGAGAAAGTGCGATTCCCGATCTCGAGTATTTTAAAGCCCTCCCCTACGGGTCGGGCTTCAAACGACACCCTCGACGGTAATCGGTCACTTTCACCTCTTGGTGAACAATGTACTATTTTGATGCTCAATTTTAATCACTTGTGTCCGTTGATCACTTTGATTTACAGTGGACGCTTGTTAATTGTATTAGATTTTAATAATCTTTAACAAAATAGCGTTTCGACAGTTTATAAAAAGTACATTAATGGTTGGTAGTGTCACTAGCCTATTACAATATTTTGTCGGTCTACTTTTATAGTGACTAGATTATCAAACTACCCGCGCATGCATGTTTCTACATAATCACAGTGCATAGTCGTGGTACGCTTTCGCTGTTGTAAAAAAAAAATATAAATATGTGAATAAAGCAGTGACATTTAGGTCACTGCTTTATTCACATATTTATATATTTTTAAACTTAGAACAAACAATACGTTTCTGAATTAGGAATTTGTAAAACTGCGAAAATAACAACAGCGAAAGCGTACCACGACTATGCACTGTGATTATGTAGAAACATGCACGCGGGGGTACTTTGATAATCTAGTCACTATAAAAGTAGACCGACAAAATATTGTAATAGGCTAGTGACACTACCAACCATTAATGTACTTTTTATAAACTGTCGAAACGCTATTTTGTTAAAGATTATTAAAATCTAATACAACTAGCGACCCGCCCCGGCTTCGCACGGGTGGACATTTATTTTTTAAGCTCTCTGAAAAAAAAAAAATCCGGGATAAAATATAGCCTATACGGATTCGGAAGAATCCCTCTAAGTAATGGTAAAAGAAATTTTGAAATCGGTCCAGTAGTTTTTGAGCCTATTCAATACAAACATACAAAAATACAAAGGTTTCCTCTTTATAATATTAGTATAGATATAGATTAAAAAGCGTCCACTGTAAATCAAAGTGATCAACGGACACAAGTGATTAAAAATTGAGCATCAAAAATGCTATAGTTTGCTTATGGAGTTCAACATTGCAAACACTAAAGCGCTTTATTATTAAGCGTTTTTAGCATTTCGTTATTAATTACTTGAATTTACAGTGTCAACAAGGTGGTCATAAGGTGGTCCACTTACTTTCATTATTTTTTTTCAACATGTTGCACCTTATGGATTTTAATGAAACTTGGCATGCTGTTAGGTAAGGTATAGACAATTATTATATATTTTTTTCAAAGTGGTAATTCAATTCGATCCGATAGAAATCAATAAAAAAATAATTTATTTGCATTTTTTTTAATATTTTTATTTAGGCTTGGTTCATGGAAATTTACATAAAATAAACTGTAGAGTGTACCATAAACACTGGAATTGGTTTTATTTTTCTAGCTTTAAAATCAACAGAGATATATCACTTTGAAAAAAAGTCGTCTCCGGACACTTTTTTTCGAATAGCTCCTCAATTAACTAAGATATAGAGCTAATATCTACGTGGTGAACTACTATTAGTACCCTCTACAATATAACATAGGTTACGATATAGGTTCCTATCGGGGGCAGTTTGCCTAAGGAAGGACGGCTAAACCCTTTAAACCATGGTTTTAAAGATAAGCCTGGACTTCATAGGCCAGGTCTAAAGCAAGGTTTATCTCATTTTTTGTATTAAGACGGTATAGGTCCAGGTTTCCACACGATGTTTTCCGTCACCTATGTCAGTGATGTCGAAGAGTAAACAAATTGTAAAGATACATTGGTACATTTGGTTCCAATGATTGTATTAATAGTAGATTATTAACCAAGGGCTGTATGACATCAATTGCATACGAGGTTTTTGGCGCCTGAGCGAAGCGAAGGCGCTAATTAACCCGAGTATGCAATTGATGCTTACGCCCGAGATAAATACTCTGCTTTACATATCGATTGTGAGGTAAGTAAACAACAAGATAGCAGGTTTCAATGAACATTTATTAAGAAGAAAAAAATGTGTATTTAATTAAAATTAATAGTAAAATTATTACCATTTGTAAGAGATATGGTCACGTTCTTTTTAGGTATATTTATAGTTTGAATATGAGTTTGTGATGATAAGACTTGAGTTTGAGTGACTTGAGGTTCTTGCATCGTCAAGCGCGTCAAATCTTGCTGGCCAGTTTGATTTTTAAATCGATTCCATCTAACATACGATGTGGAAACAAATAGTTCCATATTTAAAATAAAATCTTTATATTGTCTAGATTCCGATTCGAGTAATTAATCGATACCGAGAAAAAAAAAATTAACTTTTTAAAAATATTCTTCGTGCAGTATGAGTATGACAGTTCTTTTTTCAAATTCCAAAACCTATGCTGTAATGATAGTCATACACCCCGGCATTCAGGGGTGTAAGGGTGTACTTACAGAGCAAGAGATATGTAATAGTAGATTATTAACCAAGGGCTGTATGACATCAATTGCATACGAGGTTTTTGGCGCCTGAGCGAAGCGAAGGCGCTAATTAACCCGAGTATGCAATTGATGCTTACGCCCGAGATAAATACTCTGCTTTACATATCGATTGTGAGGTAAGTAAACAACAAGATAGCAGGTTTCAATGAACATTTATTAAGAAGAAAAAAATGTGTATTTAATTAAAATTAATAGTAAAATTATTACAATTTGTAAGAGATATGGTCACGTTCTTTTTAGGTATATTTATAGTTTGAATATGAGTTTGTGATGATAAGACTTGAGTTTGAGTGACTTGAGGTTCTTGCATCGTCAAGCGCGTCAAATCTTGCTGGCCAGTTTGATTTTTAAATCGATTCCATCTAACATACGATGTGGAAACAAATAGTTCCATATTTAAAATAAAATCTTTATAAAATAAATTGTCTAGATTCCGATTCGAGTAATTAATCGATACCGAGAAAAAAAAATAACTTTTTAAAAATATTCTTCGTGCAGTATGAGTATGACAGTTCTTTTTTCAAATTCTAAAACCTATGCTGTAATGATAGTCATACACCCCGGCATTCAGGGGTGTAAGGGTGTACTAACAGAGCAAGAGATATGTAAATAGTTATACTCACGCATACTTGACGTTAACATCGTCGCGTGTTCGCAAAGATATTTATTTTCCTCATTGGTAAGGCATCTGGAGTACCTATCCAGAAGACGCAGGTTCGAACCCTGTTCGCAGCTGAATTTTTCGTTCATCAAAATATAAATACTTAGATTTTTAAACTGAAAATATTTAATAGAATGGTTTTTATGTATATCTTTTAGGATTATTAATTGAGCTTTTTGTAAAAAAATTGGAGCTGATTGAAAGATCGGTGTAAATACGCAGTTTGAATGTAAATTTTATAACTTACTTGATTATATTTATGTATTCGTTTTTATGTTCCATTTTTAGCATTTTCCTCCTGTTATTTTCTTTCTATAGTAACTGATTCTTAGAAAGTCATGTTAATACATAAAAAAATATATTTGTTTTCTAGAAACAACCAGCAAGCCTTGACAACATCTCTACATAGTTTGTTAGGCAATAAACCTAACTTGGCCGTCAATATAGAATGTGTTAAAGCTGTGGCCGATAACAAGACTCAGGTATGTGCAAATCTAAAACTTAAAAGTTCTACCTTTTTAGAGAGAGTTTACAAAACATTTTCCACTCCTCGCTCTCTCTTTTTCTCTATGTCTCTCTTTTTTCTCTTTCTGGGTCTCTCTTTTTCTCTCTCCCTCTGTGTAATTATTGTGAACACAGTGGTTCTTTCAGGAGTATATGGGCCAGGAAGTAAGGTAGGGGTGGTTCCTCATAGTTTGAAAGAGAAGAATCCGCCTACCAGACACTATACCCATGCCTCCACACTGGAACACCTTAAACGTCTAAATTCGCGAACTCTGAAAGCACGCACTTGAAATTTAATGCAAGTTTTTCATCTATGGCGTTCCGGTATTTTTTGTTTTGTCGCTACGTTCATACGAGAATTTGTAAAACAGGTGGTGATATACGTAGTGGACAAAGGCGCGGGCGGTACGCACATATCGGCGTCGGAGCTGGGTGCGTTCCTGAACGCAGGCAACGCGCGTAACGCACTGGCCGGCGCCGGCTGCGTCTCCGTGTCGGCCGTCACCGCGCCCTCACCGCAGATGTTGGCGCAGTACCTGCAGACAGCGCCTCCTGGTAAGCAAAATAAATCATCATTTTCATACCCATATCCTTTTTTACATGCTAATTTCTTCCATTCTCCAACTAATCTCCATCTTATATTTGGTAAGCGAAAATATGTAACTTAAATACCCTATAAGAGTGCATGTACACTAGCTGTTCTGAAAGGTAGACAACCAGACTTCGGTCTTTTTATGTGGAGAGGAACTGTGAAAAGACATGGATCTAAAAGAGTGATGACATGGATGAGTGAAACTATCCGAATTAAAAACTTTCTCCTTTTATGAAGTTTGTTAAAAAGAGAGGAACACCAAAGACAAGAGGATAAATTAAAGATCCGGATCGCTGTTTATTTTCTTCAGCAGTCTGTATACAAAAAAAATCATTTATTATTTTGTTTCAGGTATGGACATGCGACTATGGAAGCAAGCACAGGCTGACAATCCTGACCCTGAAAACTACATTCCTGTGCCTATTATTGGATTTTCCGAGGTAGGGCCAAAAATAATAAAGCGTTAATATATTGTTTTAAATAACGGACCACCTACGAGTCCAAATGCGGAAAAGGGAGCCCTTAACATTAACATTATTGCTTTAAATTTTTTTTGAACTTTTAAGTAAAGAACAAGTAGTGTCGCAAATTTTTCAGACATTTCTTCAAAATAATTATTGGTTCAAATGTTCAATTAATTTTTAAGGCCCATACGTGTGCTGTCAGTGTAATGTAGACACACTTCATACTTTTCACTGGTTGGAATTCAAAACCAATAATGATTGTGTTGTTTTCCCTTAGATAAAGTTCCGCAGCCGCTGCCAGTCAGAACAGGCCAAACTGCAGGCGCAATGGCTGGTGCGTGCGGCGGGAGAGCTGGCTGAGCTGCGGACGCGCCGCGCCGCTGCCAGCGCGCGCCTGGCGCAACTCGCCGCCAGGCTGCACGCGCGCAGGCACACTCTTCTGCAGGTACGTGTGTAGAGTACAGTGGCTGGTGCGTACGGTGGACGAGCTGGCCGAACTGCGCACGCGCCGCGCCGCTGCCAGCGCGCGCCTGGCTGCACGCGCGCAGGCACACGCTGCTGCAGGTACGTGTGTAGAGTACAGTGGCTGGTGCGCACGGTGGACGAGCTGGCCGAGCTGCGCACGCGCCGCGCCGCTGCCAGCGCGCGCCTGGCGCAACTCGCCGCCAGGCTGCACGCGCGCAGGCACACTCTTCTGCAGGTACGTGTGTAGAGTACAGTGGCTGGTGCGTACGGTGGACGAGCTGGCCGAACTGCGCACGCGCCGCGCCGCTGCCAGCGCGCGCCTGGCGCAACTCGCCGCCAGGCTGCACGCGCGCAGGCACACGCTGCTGCAGGTACGTGTGTAGAGTACAGTGGCTGGTGCGCACGGTGGACGAGCTGGCCGAGCTGCGCACGCGCCGCGCCGCTGCCAGCGCGCGCCTGGCGCAACTCGCCGCCAGGCTGCACGCGCGCAGGCACACGCTGCTGCAGGTACGTGTGTAGAGTACAGTGGCTGGTGCGCACGGTGGACGAGCTGGCCTAGCTGCGCACGCGCCGCGCCGCTGCCAGCGCGCGCCTGGCTGCACGCGCGCAGGCACACGCTGCTGCAGGTACGTGTGTAGAGTACAGTGGCTGGTGCGCACGGTGGACGAGCTGGCCGAGCTGCGCACGCGCCGCGCCGCTGCCAGCGCGCGCCTCGCTGCACGCGCGCAGGCACACGCTGCTGCAGGTACGTGTGTAGAGTACAGTGGCTGGTGCGCACGGTGGACGAGCTGGCCGAGCTGCGCACGCGCCGCGCCGCTGCCAGCGCGCGCCTGGCGCAACTCGCCGCCAGGCTGCACGCGCGCAGGCACACGCTGCTGCAGGTACGTGTGTAGAGTACAGTGGCTGGTGCGCACGGTGGACGAGCTGGCCGAGCTGCGCACGCGCCGCGCCGCTGCCAGCGCGCGCCTGCCGCACCTCGCCGCCAGGCTGCACGCGTGCAGGCACCCCCCTGTGCGCAATCTATACTAACGTTACATATCTGTTTCGCAGGTGGTAGCTCGACGGGAAGTGGTGGGTCGTGTGGGAGCCGCGCTGACTCCTGAAGAAGAAGCAGCCCGGGCGCGTCTGCACGAACTGACCTCACAGCTCGCAGCGCCACCGCTTTATAATGTAAGTATTGTATAGTCGTGTAGCGGTATAGCAGTTTGTGAGCTCTAAGAAGATTCAATGAGAGGCAGTGGCAAGTCATTGTGAGTGAGAGCGAGTAATATGTTGGAAAGTTTGTGTGAAAAATTATATGTTTATGCAGTAGGTGATGCCGACTAATAGGAAAATGGTATTAGAAGACATTGAGGTTAAAAATCAACACTAATATTATAATCAGCCAAACTAATGATCCAATCCCATTTTTTTTTTTGGTGTGAAACTACATTATTCCAGAGTATTACAAATTTTATTTATATCATGAGTATCAGTTGAACTGTCACAATTTTTGACTAGCAAATCGGAAATGTAAAAGCGCCTTGTGAAATAATAAATCGTTTTGAACTTTGTCACAGTGTCCACCAATATTTCACACACCATTTTTATCGCTTTCTGAAAAGATTATCAGTAGAGCACAGTTTAACTAACTGACTAAGATTAACAGTAAACAGATTTTGTTTTTCTTACTGACGAGGTCGAACCTCGAACTAGTTTGATAACAGTACCTGGGAGTTAATTTCTGATTTATACCTTAAATAAAAATATAAGCTATCGTTTCCGATGCCATATATGCCATGAGTGGCAAATCATGTTATTATGGGCCGCAATTTTTATGTTTAAAACCGAAAGAAATTTGATTTGGATATCAAGAAGGTTACCTCCTTATTTTTTAAAAAAAGCTTATGCAACCATCATGGGATGCAAGGAGGTAGTTCGCGGACTGTGTGTTGTCGACCGCTGATCTGTACCATATAAAAAGCAAAAACTGTGTTGGGAACAAAGTTTTTTTTTCGAAAATTTTGCGTATGGAGGAGGATGGATTTTGGCACATTTCAAAGTAATTTATCTATAATATGTATGCATTTAGAAATATATAAGTATGTTAATCAGCTGTCTAGTACCCATAACACAAGCTCTGCTTAGCTTGGGACTAGATGGCGTTGTGTGATAGTTGTGGAATATAAAAAAAAAGTTTATATTATGGAGAAAGTCAAACTTAAAACTAATGTAAAGTATCGACGAGTTTAGCTGAACAATGGGCGACCACTACTTTATTTTTTATAGCTAAAATAAGATAAATAAATCTTTTAATTAAGTTATAATGTGTAAAAATACAAATTATATAGGATTGTTACTCACAGATGTGACATGTAAGACAAACAATGCGACATAATTCGCAATGGAATGCCGTATCGCGAGTTTTAGGAGACTAAATGTCTTGTGTTCTGCAATGATAAAAATCTCAGTGTTTACTTAATTAAATATGCTCTGATAATAATTGTCTCTCCATGAGGCCCAGCATGCTCTATTATAAATTCTGGCGGATTTAATCTCGTAGTCAGTCTATAGGGAGTTTTACTGCGAGTTTTAGTCGTTAGTGGCGCTACAAACCTGTATATAACCTGGTATAAGCCTATAAACCTGGTCAAATTTTTAAATGAGTCCTCCCACTCAGGGCAGGGCAGGAGGGACTGTCAGACTCGTACTCACTAAAATCCACGGTGTCCTACAATAGCCCTTTGCGTTCCGGGGTCACGGTAATTCGTGAGGTCGCGGCCCCGGCAGGCTTTGCCCCTCTAAAAGGGCCCGTCATTATGCTGACACTATGAGGCGCGCGTGGAAAACAACGCGCCGTAAAGCCGGGCATGGTCTATGGTCGGACAGCGAGTCGCTCATTACTCGCCACCCGCACCTACGGTGAGAGAGGTCCGCCTATCGCCTCTCCGGGGGTCTTTTTATTCCTTCTATATGGATTTTTTCTATAGTCTAAGGCTGTACAGTCAGTACTTTCAGTTTGCACGCTTCATCCAAAACTATCAAAAACTAAAATGCCTACCGTTCAGTATGGATTGGTTTCCGACCCCACATATAGAATAATTTTAGTAATAGAATTGAGCAAACTACTCCCCCTTTAAGTTTGTTCAGACAGCAACCCGACACGTTGTATATAACAATGCTTAGATTGCTTAGCTAACATATGTAGCTTATCACATAGGATCTGACGGTATTGTGATAAGCCAGCAGTGCAAAGTTAATTTAAGTGTGGAACGACCTTGTCTGCCCAAATGTTTAGAGCACTCGTTCTACGCGTGGTCGCTTATCACTGACTATCGCGTTATCTCCAGACACCAGACGGTGTTATAACACAAGTAGATATATCGCTATTACGTTGTTGTTGATAAACTAATAATTAACACCAGCAAAGAACAACAATGAGGTTGCTTTATAGCGTTTTTTTTTAACCTAAATTGTTTTTTTTTTACTTTTAAAGTACTGGATTCCAAAGAGAAATCAATCTTTAAATATGAATAAAGCACTCTTTAGCTTATGAATTGCTATGTGGAAACGTCTGCTATAAAATGATAATTATTTCTCATATCTTTGAGTCACTTAACCATATCTATAAAAGTCTTATGAAATACATTAAGCGCCAGATATTACTGGTTTAGTATTTAACTTTGGATCAAGAGTTGGTTTGATTGTCATGCAGGAAACGAGTGTTACCAAGATATGAGGTATCAGTAATATGTATCAAAAAATCTACTTTTATTTTTAGATTAAACAGGTAAAATTTACTGCTCTTTTTTGCTTGGTCATTAACAACGCATTTTGTATCGCGATTGGGGGTTTAGATATATTATAATTAAATGATAATTGCGATAATTATAAGTACATTGTGATAATATCATTAATTTATTTTCCTTTTAAGGCTAACACAACAAAGATGAGTAATAAGTCAGGACTTATCAGGATATATTTAAATCAGGATACACTTATAAACTTAAATCAGGATTTAGGGCGAGTTGTTTGATCAGTAGTTAAGCAAACTATTTGGTAAAATCCCATACATTTATTAACAAATAGTTTTGTTTAATAAAATTGTATAGTATTTTAACTAATTGTTAGTTTAACTTTGCTGATCTAAAACAACTGGACTTTAATGATGGGATTGAAAGATAAATCAAAGAAAGTGGTCTTAAAAAACAGGTGGATAATATTATCTATTCGATGACTCTAAGTTTTTATTTATTCAATTTATATCAGTTTCAAATCATAATTGTAATTTTAATGGTTACTTAATAAAAAAACATCACATTCATTGCCAACAAATATAATGCGTATAAAAATAAATTACACAGATACATGTTTAGAGTATAGATTTTTGTTACATTTCGAAAGGTATCGGATCCCGGGCATGTTACTAGTTATAATTTAATAATGATAGTTCAGGTTAAGAATATAAAAAAATATTCCACAACTATCACAAAATGCCATCTTGTCCCAAGCTAAGCAGAGCTTGTGTTATGGGTACTAGATAACTGATAAACATACTTATATATTTCTAAATACTACATATTATAGATAAATTACACCCAGACACAGAACAAATGATCGTGTTGATCACACAAACGTGGGAATCGAACCCACGACCTCCAGCATAGCAGTCAGGGTTACTAACCACTAGACCAACAGGCCTGTCCTTGGCTATGACTTACGAAAATTACGAGTTTCTTGCAGATGAAGTCGCGAACGCAGTTCTAGTTATCAATATAATTATGATATTATGTCCTCCATGTCCTCAATGAATCTCTAAAACACAATTAACAAATCATTGTTCTTTTATTTAATGACTTTACATACTTACATAGCAATGTTAGCTATGAGACTGATTAGAATCTATGTATGTTTGACAAATGGTGCTGACAAAACAATAAATTTTCATTTATCATTTTGTACATTTGCAATGATTAGGGAAATATACTGAATTATATTTGCACACTGCCAAAGAATGACTTTGCCGGATAAGTGATGATGATGATGATGAACAATATTTGTATTACATAATTTGTTCTCATGAAAAGAGGTCTTTGCCCTTTTGTGGAAAAATAACTGGCTTGCCGTCTTGTTGGCTAGTAACAATTGGTTGACAGCTTATAAGACTTGAAACAAAGGAATGGAAACTCTATGCTGGGATGTACTAACGTCCAAATTAAAATTAATGTCGTTCAAGTACCATAAGTTGTTTTTTTTTTCTCACTCTGGGCCCGACTCGGCGGCATTGTTCATATTCGTGTGTGCACGATGACAGCGCCCCCTAGAACACATTATTGGTGGCCATGAGATCTGCCAATTCTTGCAAACTACATATTTTGATGAACATTTTCGTCTTGTTTTTCATTAAAAATTAAATAAAACTAAAAAAGTATTTAAATTGGTTGTGGTGCATATTAGAATTGGCAACTAGTTCATTTCGTGGTAGTCCCATTGATTCACATGTCTGTCACATCGCGTACTGCGATCGTTTTGATAGACCCCACCATCATTATGCAGGTGGGTTACGTGATACACCCAATCTCATTTGTACCTGGCCACATTCTACATCAATATTAATTTTTCATTAAAAATTTGATAAGCGAGACTATTTTATCTCCAGTCTACCTGTTTGTCTGCCTTTTTAAGAGTTGAAATGTCTAGAGATTTATTATCTCAAAAATATTCATCTTGATTACCGCCCCGCACTAGCCCGCACCGGGGATGGATTTTTATACAAACCTACTCGTAAAATTCAGGGTCATTGGTCGCAGGACTGTCTTCGGTCGCATGGACGACGACAGTCGACTGTCTTATCAGGTAACCGTGCAAAGGGCTATTGAAGGACAACACGGATTTTAGTCAGTACGAGTTTGTCAGTATGGGTGGGAGGACTCAAATAAAAAATGACCATTATAGTTTGAATATTCCCAAAATCAGTTCTTAGCAGATACCAACGTCATAGTAACAACTGATCTCTAACTAAAGAATTTAAACGGTAAAGTTGTTTTTTTTATCGTGGTAAAATCATCAAATGAGTTCTCCAACCCAGGGCAGAGCGGGAGGGACTGTCAGACTCGTACTGACTAAAATCCACGGTGTCCTTCAATAGCCCTTTACGTTCCGGGGTCACGGTAATTCGTAAGTCCCGAGACCGCGGCAGGCTTTGGCCCTTTAGAGTGGGGCCCCCGTCATTTTGCTGACACTCTTTGAGGCGTGCGTGGAACACAACGCGCCGTCGACCTGGGCATGGTACATGGTCGGACAGCGAGTTGCCAATTACTCGCTGCCCGCATGCCCGCAAATGGTAAAGTTGGTCGTAGAATCTCAAAAATACGCACTATCTGTGTGCCAATTTTCAGACCGATGCGTCCAGTGCTTTCAGTTGAGGGTCGTTGTATCTAGATCGACATTCAATGACCTTATTGCTAAGGTTATTCCGAAAGTACAGTTGCGTAGTACTCGAACCGGTTTGCCTTAATGATTGTATGACCAGCACGCGTAGCATGACATCCTAGTAACAGGATTTGTCTACGGAAGAATAGACACATCGATCTAAGCATAGTTAAATTTTATAAAAAAAATGTTTCTATTCTTTGGTAGTTTACTGGTATCTCTACTTCACATACATACCTACCTACTATGGCAAAAAATATCGACAGTATCGACACAACTTTTTTGGGAAGAATTTAGATAGAATTGGTCATGTTACGCGTGCTGATGTATGAACGTGAACAAGGTTAAATGAGTGTGGGACCCCATAAGAAAAAGAAGTGAGCTACACGACGGCACGTCATACCTAGACATAGTATTTTATCGATATCCCTTATTTAATGGACACAAATAATAAATTATTATTAAAATAAATTCCATAACTACACACATAGATATCCAACAAACTGTCTAATCACTAAATCTGGTTGTAACCAGTTATTTTCATTATTGCGAACGTGCTGGGCAAACCGCAATTACCGCATGATTAATTTATCATTATTAATCGGTACTTAGTAATGCTTAGGCGGAGGTAGACAGGTATCGAGGTGTCACGATGTGAGCACATCACTATCACGCGGTGAGAACTGCTGTACCTAGACAGATCATGTGTGATACTGGTGGGAAATTGTGGACATAGAGTGACACTAACGATAAATCAGCCACTTTGGCGCTTAGACGTTAGATCTGTTCAAGATAAAAAATATTGACACGCACTGTCTTTTGAAATAAATTAGTTGTCAAGTAAACTTTTCCTTTGTTTTACCTTTGTCTGCGTATAACCACCTAATTGGATGCCTATAGATGTAAATTCAATAGCGGGCTTTTACATATGCATTGCCTGGTTTAAGTCAAAACGAGCATTAGGAAATTAATCTTAGATATATGAACC
Organism: Agrotis puta; assembly: GCA_943136025.2. Taxonomy (NCBI): domain Eukaryota; kingdom Metazoa; phylum Arthropoda; class Insecta; order Lepidoptera; family Noctuidae; genus Agrotis; species Agrotis puta. Next base: position 13,476,375 of record OW964169.2, on the reverse strand, counting down.
TAAACTGCTCTAAAATTGTATTTAAGTAAAAGGATTACAAGCATTCGTTTAAGGAAGGATGCAGAATTCACTCGTACTGATGTCAGATTTCCATGGGAAAAAGCCTGATGTGCAATTTAAAGGTCCAATAAAACAAACGCTTGTTTAAAACAATTATTGATTTTTATTTTGTCAGACTAATACGTAGCAACCAGCATAGGTGACATTGACTTTTTTTAAATTAACGCTATCATCATCTGCATAGCCTTTTCCCAACTATATTGGGGATGGCTTCCAGTGAAACCAGACGCAGCTGGATATCAGTATTTACATGGAGCAACTGCCTGTCGGACCTCCACAACCCAGTAACTGGGTAATACGATACCCTATAGTAAGACTGGTTGTCAGACTTTAGAGCTTCTGACTGACAGTAACGACTGTCAAAGATCTACAAATGACGGCCGGGACCAACGGCTTTACGTGCTTTCCAAGGCACGGAGGAAACTCGCTATGACAGATGGTCACCCATCCACAGACCAACCTCGGCAAGCGCGGGCTAACCCGGAAGATCGACCTGTGCGGCTGTATTTATTGAGCCACGAGCTCCTCCTTTAAAATTAACGCTAATTCAACTAATATGTTTGTTTAGGGTCGCCTGAACGAGTTACTTTGCGCGGTGCGTCTACAGCGCAGCGCCAGCGCAGGAGCGCCACTTGAACGTTATCATCTGGACCCAGGTAAGATACAATCATTTATATTCAATATTTTCTTTTTTTTTAGTTTGCACGACAGGTCTCATGGTTACAAACAGCTAATGTTGTGCATGAGATTCTATATTCGACTTTCCAAGTCTGGTAAACTGTTATTTCTTTAGTCATTTCTCAATCTGGAGATGTACTTTTTTATGGCAACAGACTGGTCTTATTGCATGGGACTTACGCAAGTGAAACCTGGGTGTACTTGTATTTGTGTCCCGACCGAAACTTATTTTACAGCCGAAACCGAAACCGAACCATCAGCCGAAACCGAACTTTCAGCTTTGCACTCTGTTGCGGTCGAAACCGAAACCCAAACTGATTAAAACATTTGCAATTACGATTATTTACTGAAAGGAGACAATTTTTTTTGGGCCCACTGTTAAACGGTAACGTTTATTAATCATATTGCACATGAAAAAAGTGATCATCTTATTATAATTAACGGACCAGAAATTATATAGAAATGTAACCGGAATAATGAAATAATAGTAAAAATGTGTTACGACAAAAAATGCTTGTTTAGGAGCGTTTTTAGGTTTATTTTAACGTGAAAACAAATGTTACTACGGTGCGCAGCGGTAATAACATCGTCTTTAAATACGTTTAAATAGGTAATAATTAATTGGTACAGTGAACTTGTCTTAATGCTGTTATTAACGGTTATCACGTTATAATATATCAATTAACGTACTTTAAAAATCACCGTGGAACGAAACGTAATTATTAGCCCGTTGCAGATACTCTGTGGTCCAGTTTCAAACAGTTTGACAGACAACCTAAAACGTAGGTACTCTTTGGACAATTTCCTGCAATAGTTTAGTTCTTCTGTTCTTTTCATATTTTTATTCGAAAGATTTTATGAAAATGGCATCTGTAGATACAGTGCATAATCCACAAAGCCGTTGTATCAATTGTGCAGCTCGGTTTCAACGGAATGTGCGACAGATATTAGCGATTGCTCAAGCAAAACTAAACTCTACAAACCATTTAGCCTCTTTTATAGAAATGCACAATATAAACAGAGTGAGAGTGCAATTTGCAAGTATTGATGGTAACCTTCCAGAGCTGGATAATTTTCCTCAATTGACATTCCAGGACCTAATTCTATTTTGTCTAGGAATTTATCAAATCAAACAATCTCGTTCGTACTATGGAGAGCATGTCAGGGCCTCCGGACAATTCAAAATCGAGGTATACCGACAACCTCTCCAAGATTTTGGTTCAAATAATTATCTCCTACGAGGTAGGATACAATCAAGGCACACAAGTAGGAAAACTTATTATATTTATATATTAGTTGACACCACCCCATCAATTACTAACACTAGAGCTGCTCTTGCTGGATACTGTTGTAATTGTTTAGTGGGCAGACGCACTGTTGGCTGCTGTGCACATGTGATGTGTATAGTGTGGTATTTATCTTGGGCGCGGCATCAAGATGAGGTTGAGCCACCTGCATCTTTTTTAGATGAAATACTGCTTTTAAGAGATGACTTTGAAAATGATGATGATGAACAGTAATAAATACCTCTTGTGACGTACCTATAATGTGTTTTTTTTTTTCTCCTTACACAACCAGCTTATAACAGATCACCTTATTATTGTAAATCTACAGCATTGGCCGGCAAAATCCGCGCTATTTCGAAATGAATACCTACATCTAATCCATTTTCATGAATAAGTTTATCAAATCGTGTAAATCACATCAAAATCTATCACGTAGTACAGACGTGACTTTGTTTTATACTTTACTACCTATATATTATTGAAAAGTGCACTATTTTGACTTATAATACCAAGAAGACCTATCCACTCATTAGACAATAGCTCTTGTGAGATTTTAGGTTATTACGAGAGTCATGTTTTGACTGTAGTAATTTACAGTATTCCGGTTACATAAAGTTTTGCTCATATTACCACTGTAATCTAGAGATTATAAGGAATAAACCAACGTGCATTTCATTGCTATACGCCACAATCTGTGGTGGGCCTATTCCCCAAACAAAAAAAATTGTCTCCTTTACCGTTTTTTTAACATTTATTAACACATAAAAAGAGTGTTAATAAATTATTACTTCCCAGAATTTGATTATTATTAGCAACACTATAGAATGTTAAAATAGAAATAGAATGGTGTAATAAGACTTTTTTCAAAGTCAGCAGGTTCGATTCCTGACCCGGATTATTAAATTTTCTAAATAAAATGATATAGTTTTAGTTTTCGTTAAATTCGGCCTCGAGACTCGGATATAGCCATACACGCCCAATTGAAAAATTAAGCAGTTAAGTAGTCTTAACATAATAAAAGTTAATCATTTACGAACGTAACAAATATATATTTTATGACATGAATATACAAGACTTAGTTTTAGTAGTAAACTTAAAAAAAAACAACTTCCAGTTAAAGTGCTTTTTTAAAGATAAAGAAGAATGCTCATTTTTCACCTGGAAATGTATAGAAATGAAATAAATCTTAAAATAAAGCTTATTAAATTGTATTCTAATTACGCTTTTCACAATGCAAAAACAAACGCAGGAAAAAAAGATTTTTTATTTTATTTATTTAAGTTAGATTTAACGTATTGACATATTTTTAACGCATCCAAACCATCAATTTTTTAAAAAGTTCCATTTTACAAATTGCTGGTTGACCATATTTAACTTTGTTCCTTAGTTTGATACTTATTTAATTCGATCAGTAACTATTTCTTTATTAGTCATGAAATGAAGTAAAGTATTTAATAAAAACGCAATAATAAAATTAAATTAATCAATCAGTGTTTAATTGGGTGTGCGCAAGTGAAATGGGTTTTTTTGACATTTGACAGTTCTGCGATTGACATCGGCGCTGTCCTTCGTTATTGCGCTTGCGTCTCGATAAGTACTGTGCGATTTTGATTGTGTTTCTTTTTATTACGACCCTTTTTTCCTCCCCTGGACTCCGATATCTTCCTCATCTGACAACCTTTGCTTACCATACCTGATACCGTTATAAATCCGTCTTACAAAATAAATAATGTGTCCTGGAGAAGGCAGTTTTCGACTCGACACTCATTTTATAATAATAATCATGGAGTCTTAGCACTGACTTAATCGCAGTTTGTTTCAAAGAATTAACAAAATAAAAAAGAGTTTTTAAACCAAAGCTAATATTCCTATTTTAGACTAAACTTTTTCTGGTGACGACTAATCCTAACCTAAAAATAAACAACAATATTTTCTGGACTTCGTGGCGTTTAAATCGCTGAAATGACTATAAGATATTACTTTCTAAACTTACAGGTAGTATTTCTACTATATCTGATAACTATACGTATACTTTCATCACCAGGTTTTTAAATGTATGGAAGGTGGGCATTGTTCTTTAATATTTATTTTTGGAGATTTTACTTTCTGTTATTTATTCCGTCAAAAACCTTGCCCATGCTACGCGTGCTGTATGATGTGGGTTTTTAATTTCTTCTTCGTCTGTAGGTGCACAAGAAGACGTCAAGCAATATCTCTCGATGCAGCAGAAGGGCATGGCTCACTTGTTGGATACAGCGCGTAAGGACCTCGCAGCTCTCGGGACTATCGCCGAAGGCATGTCTCGTCTAGTGAGGGCTTAAGTATACATAGTGACATTTATCATACTCCATAATCAATATTATTATAATATTCCTTTTTTTTCAATTAGTTCTTTTTTTATTACTTTTTTGTTCAGTTCGATATATTTTCTTTAAAATATAACATACCTACTTATTTGTAACGCATAAATATTTCCAAAATGTAACTGTAATTTTGACACTGTAATTAAATGTATTTTTCTAAATAGATTATTTTCTAATTTTCTACCTACTATTTGTAATTTGATCTATGTGCATGGCAATTTGTTGAATAAATAAGATTGGAAGTTATTTTGGTGTATAAATAGTGTGTCACTTAAATGAGACTTTATCTCAGTACAGAATTACAAAGTCATCAGATTTTTCCGGTTTACAAAAAATATTCCACAGTTGATCGATACGATCCAGTTATATTTTGAACACATAAGTTTTATTTTGTGCAGATAAGGAAATTATCCGTTTCATGTCTCGGCACGTATGTACAATGTTTGCACTTTGATAAAGATGTGCTGAATATGATGAACAATACCAAACAGGTGCTAATATTTATCATAGACATCGTACCTTTGCACAAAAGCAAATTGTCTATGGAAATAAGTGAAAATCGTAAAAGCAGTATGAATAAGTTTATTAAATATAAATATTAACTTTTAGTACTTAAATCTAAAGGTAAGTCTGTGCGTCTGACTAGTTCTTCAATAGAAGTGTATTCTCGTCGCTTTGAGCAAATAAGGTTCAAAGGCATCTCTTCGTCCATTGAACTATATATCTGGGGGCTTTCTTCCACTTTTTTTAGTGAAACCTCTTCCATTCGAGGCTGATCCTCATATGTGAATACTTTGTCACTAATACTTGGTCCCAATGTTGGGTAGGAGAGAGTACTGGAGTAATAATTTCTGTATGCATGCTCATACATTTGAGTGTACTCCATGTAAGACATTTCGCTTGTAGGAATTCTCACTGGATAAATTGGTTCAAGAGGCCTGATGTAGGTGACTTGATCCATAGGAGCGTACGACATTGTCGTGGGGACGGATTCAGATAGCATCGGCGCGTACGTCGGTGATAGAGAGCTAACGGCTGGCTTGTACACTCTGTGTATCGGTGATGTGGGCTCTATTACAGTGTACGTAGAGCTGTTTTCCTTTGTTGGTGAGAAGGTTTCGGGGCTGTATACTTCGTCCGATGATTCTCGCCTTGTGACTTGCTCTGTGGCGTAATGTTTGTATGTTTTGACGTGCTTCCTCAAACTGGACGGGTCTGTGTAGCGCTTGTTGCAGCCGGGGACCTTGCAGCAGTAGGGCTTCTCCACTGCATGTGTTCGTGTGTGCTTGAATCTGTCGCTTGAGTTTGAATAAGCTTTGCCACAGCCCTGGTGAAGGAAAAAAATGTTAAAAAACTGTAATTTAGAGTCAGCTTTTTACTTTTGTTTTTTTTTTTGAAGTCTAATGTGTTACATTAGACTATTAGTAGGAATATTTACCTCATAAGGGCAGACGTAAGGTTTTTCTCCAGAATGTGATCTGAGATGAATTTTCAAGTTTTCAGCTCTGGAGAAACTCTTGTTGCACTGGTTGCAGGTGTGTGGACGTTCATTTGTGTGTGTTCGTACGTGTACGAGCATTTTATACCTGTTAACAAAAACAAAAAATCATAAGTAAACCTTCTATGCAATTAAAGAACCTAAAAAATAGTACTGTTTAAAAATATTTTACATTATTTTTCTTGGTGAAAAATGTCAAGGTAGTAACGTACCGTGCATTAAAGCCTCTTTGTGGTCTCGTGCATCCCTTCCATCCGCAGTAGAAGAGTCCATCTCTGTGCGCAAGCGCATGTGCACGCGCGACGTGTGCGGAGAGGCGCGCCACGCTTGGGAAGTGCGCGCCGCATCCTCGCCACAGACAGACTCCCTCTGCGTTATCAACTGCGTCGGAATTCCTATCAGGGGACGAACCACCCGAAGAATCTTCATCTTCCAACTGTGAAAAAAAATTAAACATAAAAAAAATGTTTTTGAAAAAAAAAAAACAATAAGAATTTGTATTGTTTTCAAAACAATGTTTTAGAATTTTGGCAATAATCGCACCTGCGGTGGGAGTGGAGGCAAAGCTACTGGTCTCGCGAAATAAGGTGCGAATCTCTCAGCAGGCATCCAACGGGGCACCCTACACCCATCCCGGGGCAAGTCCGACCTCCAAGCCGGAAACACTAACATTGTAAACACTTGTTCACTTCAGAAAATTCTATCAAAAACTAGTTGTGGTCACCGCGCGGTCGCTACGGACAATGATGGCGGGCGCCCGCGTCGCCTACTTATAAAACGTCTACGAGTGACAACGCGCTGATAAGAGGACGAGTCCCCCGCGAACATGATACCTCTAAACATTTTCCCAATTTTACCCCTTAGATAAGTAATAGACGTGTCGTGTTTTATCATAAAAATTAGCGACTTTTTGGATTTTTTTTATTCCGAACTTTATAGCAATAAGGGTTATTTTAGCTTGAACGGGTCTGTATCATTAAACTCACGTAGCATCGTGTGTATGTGGGAGCGTTATCAGAAGCCGCCTGCCGCAGCTGCTGTCCAGTTATTACCGGTCGGATAGGCCGCGGGTCAATAGGTGACTGATATCGCAGTGTCGGTGTGAAGCGACCTCTTACTGGTTCTTATTGACGATCTCATTACTAATCGCCTTCAGGACAGTAGTTTCAAGAACAAAGCGCTTGTATACCGTGGTGGCTAGCACGTATTCATAGGCGGAACTTGCACCTCGGAAAGAAAAGTGTTTACAAGAAGATTTAGATAATAAAAGGCTCGCTATCTTATGAATATGCATAAAAATAAGTTGTAATAACAAATAATGAAATGATCTAACATGTCACTTTATTGAAGAGGGGTTGTAAGTGGATAGTCTCAAGTATCTTTATGAAGGAAATTATGTGAATGCAGCTCTGCTGGACAGCTTATTTAATATAATAGCCATGTTAATATTCAGTATCCATCTTGGCGATAAGAGTACTTGAAGATCGCGAATTTCCGGGGTATAAATTCCATGTCCGTGTTAATTTTACTCTACTTATAATTACGATTTTTTGCATATATTTGTATATATATAGTTGTTACGAATCAGGCTGTTTGTGTGACTGATGTTCAAGTTAAAATAAAATAAAACAGCTTTACCACAGTTGTAATAGTGTGTACCGTTGCATAATCTTCATGCGTAAAATTAACATCGGTTACAACAACTGATTTCAGTGGCAAGGCGTGCCAAAGGCAATTTAAAGTTATCGATGTTGTAGTACGTAGAAATTGCGCCGTAAAAACGACCTTTATACCTGAAAGTTGGTATTACAGATAATACCAACTTTTCGGATTCAAATCCGCCAGACAGATATATCTTGCCGTCCGATAAGGATATAATATCAGGTAGGTCATCGGAAAAATTGAGGTTCTTTGTGACTTGGCATTTCATGCGTACGTGCGTGGTACAGGAGTGATGAGGGTGGCCCATGGAGCTGGCTGCATCGTGGTAGGCTTATCTAATCACGTATGGCTAGCTGGGTTATTGATTAGGTACCTACGTTCTAAAATTACACCTGTGGCAACTTAGATGAGATTGGAGATTATAATTTTAGAAAAGTAGTTTGTATATGTGTACCTACATTTTGCAGGTATGATATTAGGTAACTTTAGTTAGGCAGCGATAACTTTAATCTGCGGGCAGGTTTCTGACTTTTCTAGCGTGAAATTGAAATAATGATTGGTAAGTATTTTTTCTTTCTTTCTCTTTTTTTAATTAATTTAGAACAGGCTACTGCGACATGCTTCTCCCTTTAACCCTTAATAAGGGTCTTATACTTAATCAATAACTTCTTACGGTAGTAGATACCGATTCCTTTGATTCGTTGCGAAAAGTGTGCCTATGAAACGATTGTAGCAGGTGGGGTTCTGTTATTTCTGCATACCCCCATGTAAAAAAAGGCGTAAGTTTATGTTTTAGCGTGTTATCATTGATCGAAATTGCCCTTCTTTAACTTGATTTTCAAAAATTATGTATACAAAATTTTGGACTTAGCCTTGTTGGTAAATCGAAAGTCCACGCTAAAGCTTTGGTAGGAAGAATCCAATAACAAATAAAGACATCGTAGCATTTTCCTGATAAGGAGCTTTGTTGTGCAACAATAAGCAACGTGACAAAGCACCAAATTCTCCGTTGGCTCCACACCGCGAGCAAATACATCACTGCAAAACTGTGCGTCATTGAATACTTGTTCAAACGAGTGATAATGTTATCAGTGGAAGAGTGTGGTGGTGTGCGTGTGCTCAATAAGTATGTACGCGTCCATGACGGGCGCGTGTGAGCAGTTCGGCCCCCTGCGGCCGGCGCGGCGCGTGCGCCGGTTACAGCCGGTTCGCTTATCACCGCTGTCGTCTTCAACGCTCAGTCTCAGTACTAAAGTTTATGAAGGACTTAATAAAAATACACCTATCATGCCACGACACCGACGTGTGTAATGATTAATAGCTACATTAAATACGATTTATGTATTTTAGGGAGAAATAAGAAATTTTAAGTACCTACCTATTATGCTATTGAGGGCAGATTGTACTTACTTTTTATTATCAGCGTTCAATATTTAGGTGATCGTTTTGTTCAGTTTATTTGTGACATAAAGATGACACAATACAATAATGCGAGGTCGTTTTATTTGGAATATCGTTCACAATCGGTAATATTATTATTTTCAGATGCTGAAAACATGTCCATATTTTTCCACAGAACGCTTAAAATCATTGGGCAATCTTCAATTATGGTTATTTAGGTTAATCTTGTTGCAGATTAAAGTTTTGTAGTAGATACATAAAAAACAGATGCGTAGTTTCTGTGTGTATCCTACAGATCGACGTAGGTAGGTACTCTTACTACTTCTACCTCGTGTTGATAGGCTGAAAGTTCCGGACAGATGTGATAGCATTTTTGATTTTATGCTGTCACTCCACTACAGGCAACAATAGTTTGCCAAGGATGCTTTATTATGTCAACAGAAGTTTGTTTTTACTAGGTACACTGTGACCTCTGGAGGAATAGTCGACATCGGATCCGATTTCACTTCTCATGCACAAGTCTAATAAGAGATGAAGAAAGATTCAACATCTGAAGATACAAAAACATGACCCGAACTCTTTTACGTTGTTGTTTTCACAACTGGGCATAGATAGCGTCTTGTTTTTAACGAAATAGTCGCAAAACTCTCTTAATGAGGATGAAATTATCGAAATACTGGGAAATCGTGACTGCCTAGTAGTTACCTACTCTAAATTTCTATCATCTAAAATGCGTTAAATCTACAAACTATTGGTAAATAGTGGCCAAATTATGCCTTATTACCACTGTAGCAAGTTGTAGCAATGTGTTTGTTCACGTGTCGTCAAAGTAGACGTGTTTACTTGTCCGTATCGCAAAGTCCGTCGGGGGCATGCGGACAGACCGCCGCGGCCGGTTTGCGCCGGTTATCCCTTATCATACCCCGCCACGTTCAGCCTAATGTATTTCATCATCATGCCAATGTTATAAGTAAACAGCTACCTAATATGTTTAAATGAATACTTAGGATCGCTTAACTGCTTTGAGCAATCTGTGTGGTCAATGCCTTCTTTGTATGAGAAGAGGGCGAAGGCCCTGTAGTGAGACAATAATAGAATGGTGTTTTTGAAAACGGTTGTAATTTGGTTCGAATCTTGAAATGTCTTATGTACCTGTGCAAATTCAAAAATAACTGTTAGAATCGACAACAAAATACCATTTGATATTTGTTTTTGGTTCCATTTTTCAGGAAGTTACTTGACAAGTTGGTTTCAGGCCTAAAAATCCAGTTCTGTTGTCTTAGAGTCATTCAGGTTTTACGTAAGCACGAAAGGGGGATCCATGGAGCCCTTTTTTTAGTAGAAAAATCCTCACGAATACCCACCGACTGCGGCGATCGGAGGGTTATGTCGGACTCAAACCGACTAAAAACCCATTATTCCTTCAAGTACCATTACCAATCGGGGGCCCGATTATTATGCTTACCTTAAAATTAATTTTGATTTCCATAAAAAGGTTATAGTGAAGATAGATATATGCTCTCGCGGACTTTATTTTAGAACTTTTCGTGAGGTAATAATTCTGTAATATATAATTTTTGCGTACCTATCTTCCGTTTACGCAGCGCACGCAATGAAAGCTCTCGAAAAGGAATACATTTTCCCGATTTTGAATCAGTTCTCATTGCTGCTCCGCTCCTATTGGTGATAGCGTGATGTTATATAGCCTTCCTCGATAATAATATGATTCCGTCGCCGTGGGCGTCTACCACTGCACGCCACTTAGCTGACATGATTTCCAAAGGAGCTTCCCTTGAGATTTTTTTTTTGATGACATTGTAACCGAGGGGCATCTGGATGGTGGTTGCGTTAGCAATATTTATTTATTATCGCTAGTTTTTTCCAAAATGTCTTAGGAGGTTTTAATTCGAATTTATATGGCAACTCTACCAATATTTACGTAACCATACAGGAAGAGTGTTGCTTACGTTCGCTGACAAGCGGGCGAGGTGGTAAAAAAATTGATCTGCTTGCGTAATACTTGAATGACCTATTATTTGTAATTTATCTTGAATTTCTTCGACTCTTTGAATGAAAATGAAAAGCCAAACAAGAGTCCTTGGACCTCTTCGACTCTTTGAATGAAAATGAAAAGCCAAACAAGAGTCCTTGGACCTTGCACATTGGACTAAATAAAATTGCTAGTCAACTCCAATATTACATAGTAATGCCGATAATTTCATGTTTGACACATAAATCATCGTGATGGTGCAACTAAGAGCAACCTTTGTATAATTTATCTATTGGTGGTCGATTATTTCCAAAGATAAATGAATTTATAAATCCGTTGGGTCACGTGCATAGATCGCGCTCACTTTACTTATTAATTTTGGATACTGGCAAAATACGAGTAGTGTACGTCGGGTCTGTTTGTCATATTACAAACCTACATCATCATCTGACTAGCCTTTCCTAACTATGTCGGGGTCAGCATCAATCTTAGCGGAAACAGCTCAGTAAGATTATTAGGATAGGTTTTTCTAGGGCGACCTACTCCGGTGTTGCCACTCACATCTGCCTTATTATTTAGTTCCTTTTTGTTAGTCGCCTTTCACTCATTTTATCAAAATCAAAAAGCATCACACCTTACCATGTCTAAAAAAATTGAATAGAGATCTAAACACACGCATTATTGCATAGCTCTTACATAGGGCATCGTTCGCCCCGAAAATAGCCCATGCATGAGCTTATCTAGGGTTATTATGGATGGCATTACCAAAATTAATAAGTTGGCATACTCACAACGACATAAAACTATTTTTTTTAACATGGTGAAATCATCAAATGGGTCCTCCTACCCAGGGCAGAGCGGGAGGGACTGTCAGACTCGTACTGACTAAAATCCACGGTGTCCTTCAATAGCCCTTTACGTTCCGGGGTCACGGTAATTCGACACAAAACTATTAGCGTATTTTTCAGAAAGTAAATTGATTATAACACAACACCGTTTAAAATTTTCTGCTTGATACTTATACCTTTTTAGGAATAGAGTAGGGACATTTGAAAATACCGAATGTACTTACCTAATAGGTAAACAAAGGCCATCTTTAAAGCCCTTGTCAAATCATCAGTCAGGCGTGGCGAATGCGAAGTGAGGCGTTTTAATTTGTAATGTATGGAATTGTTTAAATTCAATCACATAGAAAAGCGAAAGCGATCCGATAGCGTGATCGAACCGATGCGAAGACGTGGCGAAGGCGTATTTGCTCTGTTTGACGTCGTTCATAAAAAGCCAGCTAATACTCGTACAACTGCCACGCCTCGGTTCGCTGTACCCAGTTTGACGTCTCGTATCGGTTCGTTATCGCCTCGGATTTGGTCCGGTTCGCTTTCGCCTGTCTGTTTGACAAAGGCTTAAAGGTCTTTGATATTGATACTACAATAAGCTATAACAAGTATTTTTGATTGGCAGCTCAAGGTAGAATCCCAATATAATAACGATATATTCCGGAAAAGTGATAACGTCCACTGTTTATATATTAAATCATTGGAGTCTGATGAAATCTGTGCAATGTATTCATCTTAAGTAATGACATGTAATATATTATTATAAATATTTATTTGAATTAAGTAATTGTGTAATACTGAGATAGGAAATTATTCATACAGTAGAGCTAAGTTATAATATTTCTTATCAATTTCCTCCAATAACAAACCTTTCTTTTCCGACATTGGAGTCAAATTTTGAAAATCAAACAATTCTCATTTATTTAGGCATACTCGTACATTTACATATTTCTGAAAACAGGTACCAAACCTCTAAGCCACTGATGATACAGTTCAAACAAAGATCCGATAAATTCGTTGAACAATACTGCCAACTAAATGCACTCCAGTTCAACAGGGTGTTGTGTAAAAAATATTTTTTTTTTTACCATAAATAAAATAACATACACAGAAAGTGCGCGTGCACAGTAAATTCAATGTTGCCATGATCAGATTACGATAAAGTTTACGCAGTCTAGGAATTTCTCCTGTATCGTGGGTGAGTTTATAATTTAATATACACATTTAACTCACATGCAAACACAACAAACAGCCAGACCCGAACAACTACTTGTAGGCCATACGAGTATTTATTCCGTGCAGGAATCGAACTCACGACACACAGTGCAGTAGTCGATCGCTAGGCCACTGCGCCAACCGTGCCCTCAAATTAAATTATGTTCAGAATTACAAATACACGAAATTCGATTACCTGCGTAATTTTACACAAATTATTTGGTATATTAATTTAATGCTAATAAAAAAGGTGAATTGTGATTTTTACAAGACAAAGAAGAAATGGATTTGTTATTATTTAAGCAGAAATTAATGTTCCCTACACCGCGATGCCCTAAATTGGACTTCTTTGCTGATAAATGGAAGACGAAGACGTAAAAATGTTTGCGTTTCTGTATGAAGACCTTCACTGAAATGAAATCTCGTTCTTACACGGTGATCTCTAAAATCATTCAACAAGGAATACATTATACGCGTATGAGCAATGGTGGCCCTGTGGTAACGGCTTCGAATTTCAAGTTGTAAGTCATGGGTTCAAAGCAACTAGAGCGGGGCATAACTTAGTGTAATTTATTTCATCACCATTGCTCTCAAAGCGATGAAGAAAAACATCATGAGAATACTCTAGAACTAAAAAGTTCGAAGACATGTAACATTATCAAGTCGCAATGTATAGTTAGTTGCAGTCCACGCCTTCTCACAGAAAGGAGGCCTGTGTCCCTGCAGCTTGGGCGACTCGCTGTCCAACCATGGACCATGCCCGGGTCGACGGCGCGTTGTGTTCCACGCGCGCCGTTTCTAATACCAGTTTTTAAAAACACTTTAGCAACAGCCAACAGCACAGTATTGAGGTTTCATACGTTACCTACCAGCTGGTGCATATGCAAACAGAGCAAATCCATTAAAAAATGGAAGAAACTCTAAGATGATGGCTCTATACTGAGAGCGATAGTGCTCACAATTCATTGTCATAGGTTCCTTTATGAACTAGTAGCTCTTCCAGATATTCACCATCCATCTTATGACTTATTTGCGTTTCCTCGCCTAGAAAGAGTAGTTCCTTCAGGTCAAGTGGTCCGACCATGGACTATGCCCGGGTCGACGGCACGTTGTGTTCCACGCGCGCCTCAAGGAGTGTCAGCATAGTGACGGGGCCCCCTGTAGAGGGCCAAAGCCTGCCGGGGTCGCAGGACTCACGAATTACCGTGACCCCGGTACGTAAAGGGCTATTGAAGGACACCGTGGATTTGAGTCAGTCAAGACTGACAGTCCCTTCCGCCCTGCCCTGGGTGGGATGACACATTAGATGATTTTACCACGAAAAAAAAAAGGTGGCGCCTTACGAAGGAATGGCGGGTCGCTTGTAAATAAAATAACTTATTGCGTTTGCGCAACATTTGCTAGACGTATACATGAGTCTTCATGTGGCAGGTGGATTATTTCATACGTACGACACTGATATGAGCCAGACACCAATCTCGGTAGTAGTTGATGGCGGGCGATAACACTGATAAGAGATAAGACAGGCCTAATCCTTCAGTTTTTGATGTCATCATCATGTTGCAGTCTAATCATGCTGTTAATGCGTGATTTATTAATTGTCGCACGCGCTTGGATTATCAGTCTTCGCGCAGATAACTATATCAAATAGTTTTAAAGTTCTTAAATAACTATTTAAAATATGACTATGAGTTTTTTTTTGCGAGAATTTAGAAAGCGATGTTTATTTTTTTTAATAATAAACTGGCAATTAAACATATCCATTTCCTATGCTAGTCTCTATGAGTAATTACATCGCTGGATTCTACGATTTTTTACTAAGTTAAAAGCAAACTTGGCTGTGTTTATAGAGCACAGCTCTGCAGGAATACATTAACTTGACCTTTTTTTTATCGTGGTAACATTATCAAATGAGTCCTCCCACCCAGGGCAGGGCGGGAGGGACTGTCAGACTTGACTGACTAAAATCCACGGTGTCATTCAATAGCCCTTTAGGTACCGGGGTCGCGGTAATTTGTGAGTCCCGCAACCCCGGCAGGCTTTGGCCCTCTACAGGCCCCGTCACTATGCTGACACTCCTTGAGGCGCGCGTGGAACACAACGTGCCGTCGACCCGGGCATAGTCCATGGTCGGACCACTTGACCTGAAGAAACTACTCTTTCTAGGCGAGGAAACGCAAAGAAGTCATAAGATGGACGGTGAATATCTGGAAGAGCTACTAGTTCATAAAGGAACCTATGACAATGAATTGTGAGCACTATCGCTCTCAGTATAGAGCCATCATCATAGAGTTTCTTCCATTTTTTAATGGATTTGCTCTGTTTGCATATCCACCAGCTGGTAGGTAACGTATGAAACCCAAATACTGTGCTGTTGCTAAAGTGTTTTTTTAAAACTGGTATTAGAAACGGAATATATGCTATTTCGAAAGTAAAATAAAATGTATAGATATTATGATTATCCTCGGTATAAAGAGCACTTTGAATGTTTTACTTCTGTGACTAAATACCGAAGTTCAAATTAAACGTGAGTGATACCATATACTATCAACGATATGTTACCAATAAAATGTTGCAATACAAATGAATATTGATTGGACTTTGGATCTAATAACCTAGCATGGACGAAAAAAATTACCTAATAGGACTATTACATATTTTTTTAAGAAAACAAAGATAGACGGAGCTGCTGTTAGGCTACAATTTATAGTTTTATAAGTAAACCTAAAATTATATTTGAATGTAAGTAATCTCTCACACAAAAGGTAAAAAGTGTTCTTTTAGTAGAAAAATACAAACACCGAGATCACGGTCTCTTTTAAAATCCAGATACAATTTTGGTCAAGTCATATGAGGATCATGCAGAGTAGTATAATAAAGATAACGTTAGGACTCACCATTACTTAATCCAATTTTCTTCAACTTTCTTGTTACTAAATCTGTTGTTCAGTGTCAGGTCAGCGGCTGCACCGGCGGCCAACTTCAACCATTATGACTTTTCCCGCCAAAACATCATGGCGACTTCGACCACACGCGAACTAAGCCAAAATAAAAAATCAAAAATAGCCGCATCGATTATGCCGCGGCGAAATTAAAATAGTCATACGATAATATGACGTACGACCGTGTTTTCCCCCCCAACTGAGTTTTCTTTGGGGTTTGACGTATTTTTGTTGTTTATTTTTAAAGGAATAGCAAGTAAGTTTAACTACCGTAAGTTGTTCAGGTGGTCTGAAACATTCAGCTCCTTAAAAGGGAATTGAGAGGTATTTAGTGTAATAATAATTAAGTAATTAAGCTTTAATAATTAAGTTCAGTTTATAAGTTTGTAAAATAACAGTTATTGTTAACATTTTATTGTTGTTGATTGGCCACGTGGGATTACAGGAATCCTAATTGTTATGTATCTTCTTTCTATCCTGACCTAGGTCTACCTATGAAATTGTGAAAGTACCAAAACCAGCCGTTAAGGCGTCAAAAATGTACAGATAGACAGACAGTCTGAGTATTTAGTATAGCTTTTTTTATCGTGGTTTAATCATCAAATGAGTCCTCCCGCCCAGAGCAGAGCGGCAGGAACTGTCAGACTTGTACTGACTAAAATCCATGGTGTCCTGCAATAGCCCTTTACGTTCCGGGGTCACGGTAATTCATTAGTACCGCAAACCCCTAAGATTTTATTTGAATACTAAAATATCGTGTCAAAGGACCCCCCGGGACTTTATCTTCGCTATATTTACTAGTTTTGTACAGTCCTACGTGAAAGTTACGTAAATGAATCCCACAAAATAAAATACCTGATTCTTAGGAGATTCATTGTTGTTCCTGAAATCCTGTAAAAATTGCACTAGAGACGGTATTGGAAAAAGTACGCGCGTTTACTTGCATTGAATAACCCTATTTTTATACAAACGACTTATATAATTTGTACAACCATTATTACCAAAAAAAAGAAATACTTTTCCTGCAGTCAAGCAGTAGCGCTCAGTGGCAAACTGGCAACGACGCGGTGCTCAACTAGTGCGGCGTAAGTTTTGGGTTCGAATTCAGGCAAGGACTTTACTTTGTATGATTTATTGTATTACCCTATTAAATATCATCATCTGCCTAGCCTTTTTCCAACTATATTGGGGTTGGCTTCCAGTCAAACCGGATGCAGCTGAATATCAGTATTTTACATCGAGCAACTGCCTATCGGACCTCAACAAGCCAGTTACTGGGTAATACGATACTTTATGGTAAGACTGGTTGTCTTCAGACTTCAGAGCTTCTGACTAACAGTAACTACTGTCAAAGATCTACAAATGACAGCCGGGACCAACGGCTTTACGTGATTTCCGAGGCATTTCCGCTATGACAGATGGTCACCCATCCACAGACCAACCTCGGCAAGCGCGGCTTACCCCGGAAGATCGGCCTGTGCAGCTGTAATTATTTAGCCACGAGCTAAACAGCCCCATAAAATATATCAACCAATAAATATCCCACTCAGCTTTACACGATGCGGACTGCGATCTGCGTTGCAGTTAATGCTACCAATCAGACAATATTGTTATATTTGTAATCATTGTTGTGCAGTCACGAGTAATAACGTGTATACACTTAACAAAATTCAAGCGCAATTTACTCGTGAAATACTGGTTTCCGCTTTGATATAAGATCTATTTCGTAATAGCATGGCTTCAAAATAGAAGTCTAATGAAAAGGCAAAAGTTTAATCAATATGGTAGCAGAACATCACTTTTGAATATTCCTTAGTGTATACATACTGTTCGTGACTGTACTACCTTGTAATGGCTGGTACACACGTTACGAAAAATCGTTACGATTTGAAAAATCAGACAAACTGCATAATTTTTCCCATACAAACATGTAGATTTATCTTTGCAGTTAGAACTGTACCGTCCAATCCTAACGTGGGAAGGAGCCATAACAGTTGTGGAGAAGTGCGATTGCGTTCTAAATATACAGGTAGCGCCATCTGTTGCATACTCAACGCAACAATAATACACTTCGTCTCCTTAGTGTTGTGGTTTAATTTTGTTTTCGATATAATTTTTTGATTTGTGGGTTTCTGGACGTTGTTATGGTTTTAAAAACTACAGAACTATAAATGTGTGTAGCTTAGTCTGTCGGATTTTAGCGCCTCATTCGCGTAGCACCTTCTTCGCTGTAACTTCGGCTTAGCTGTAGCTTCGGTTGTAACACTGTAGCAAGGTATGTAGCGCAGTACTTATATAACCGCGTAACAAGGGAAGAAGCACACAGGCATGTTGACAGCATCAATAAATTGCAAATCTACATAGTATTTATTTCTATTGTTAAATCAATGCATATTTACAAAGATATAACGCATCAAAATTCGTCAGTAAGGGCTTGTGACGTCAGAAGCACGTGAAAACTGTACTTGCTTGTCACGTATTGGCAATTACTTTTATTTTGGTATCTTCGTTAATTTTGGTTTACGTAAAAAAACAAAATACGTGTCAAATATTTTTTGATAATCTAACTGACCGACTGATTAGATTTTTTCAGTCAAATACCCTATTGCAAGGGTAATAGGTCCGTAGCACCGTAGCAGCGACTGAAGCACTGCTGCACTGTAGCAAGCTTTGTAGCATATTAGTTCCGTAGCCGCGTAGCAAGATCTTGTAGCGAAGTAGTTCCGTTGACGCGTAGCAAGGTCTTGTAGTGCAGTAGTTCCGTAGACGCGTAGCAAGGGTAGTTGCGTTGTAGCAAGGTCTGTAGCGTTGTAGTTGCGTAGCAAGGGCTGTAGCAATGTATGTAATAGCTCCTTAGCATCGTGTTTATAGCGACTGAAGCACTGTAGCAAGCTTTGTAGCGCAGTAGTTCCGTAGACGCGTAGCTAGGTCTGTAGCGATGTAGTCGCGTAGCAAGGGCTGTAGCAATGTCTGTAGCACTATACAAAGTGTACAATCATAGTCGCGTATTAAAGTAGATACATATTACGTACTGTGTTGCTAGCTAAGCTTTGGTCATGAACTACACCGCATTGACCGATCATCATGCTTTAAATTATGACAATTTATTATATCGTCAAATATTTGATATGTAGCTGTTTCCTCAATTAAACTGTTGTATTGATGGTTGCAAAATAGGACCTAAAAAGTTGCCAAACGCTCGGAATTTCTAGTGTTCTGGGTGCGTTTACAAACTTTCACATACACTAGTTAGACTCGGAACAACTGTAGGCCATATAAATAAGTGTTTGTTCTGTGCGGGGATTAGGGTAAAGTGCAACAGACAGCGCAGTTGTTCAATGCTCAGTTGTTGATTGCAATGTTTTCTGCATCAAAAACATTGCAATCTGGAAGCAGCATCAAAAATTTCTCAAATTATTTTCAATGATCGAAATAAAACAAACATTTATCTTAATCAGCATATTATTTAATTTCACTACTTTTAAATGTATTCCATGTCAACCGTCATTCCGACAGGAACATTGCATAAACAGAGGTAATGTACGGTTTTACAAAATTCCCCCAATCTAGATCTACTATCTCTTTTGTTTACAATCAAGTCATTACTAATTGTCAAGTGAATATTTTTTAATACCTAGTTACATTTAAATTGTTTAAAATTAACAGATCGCGTAATTGTTTTTATCATAGAACTGTAGGTGTTTGCTTCCGTTGTATTTTACATTTATTTTTGTACCTATAAATATTTCAGTTACTCTCCATTATTATTTAAGTAAAAAATGCCAATGCAAATACTGCACAGGCATCTGTTTAAATTAATTATTTCAATTATTGGGACACACAAACTATAATGACAATAATAATACATTCTCAATACGTCCATTTAAGTCTCATTTTAAGTATCAACGTATCTGGGTCTTTAAGTACTGATAGTCATTTGTTAAAACTAATAAAAAATGTTTAATTATTTCTTCATAACTTCGATGTTCGAACACAATAGTATCGTATACTTAAGTACAGATATAAAATTGAGCTACAAAGTTATCACACGATTTACTTAATAAAATGCAATAAGTAGTCGTGAAAATGGACAGTGTATAAGTATAATAAATACAGTAAAAAAACTTTTATTTTATACTTAATTATACAATGCAAGAACTCAATAATGAAGAGTCATGATATAAGATTGTAAAGCAGGATACTATTATTATAATAATAAAGAATTTGACTTCACGTCGCTAATTGCTAAGAATAATAGTATAATTATAAAATAAGCTAGTACAATCTGGCTAATAGTTCAATTAATGAAATTATTATCTACTTGTGAAATGATGCGCGTATGGTGAAATGCATTTTTTTTCGGAATGAATACAACAATAAGTCTTTAATTTAAGGGTTAAGTAGCAAATTGTGGAAAAGTGCTCGCACGTAGCCTTAGGTGCAATGTGAAAAAGTAAGAACATTGGTGCTACACAAGCGAACCTATACCGTGACTATCAGAGAAGTGTGACCATATTGTGCAAACATGCGAGTCAAACCGGTACTTAATTTTTTTTTTATTGTGTGCCAAACAAACGTACGGCCCGCTTTATGGAACGCCTGCAAAACCAAGGTTTCGCCTGCGCTTTGTCGATTCTGCAGAAATTCACGCCCTTTTTGAAGAGCCCTATGTTGTTTGTCATTGGTAATACCTCTGAAGGTTTGTTAATAAGGTTGGACAGCTTTTATAATTCGTTGTAAGGATGTTGATCCCTTTTTTGGAATATTTTTCAGTTTGATAATTACTATCCTTAAAAAATATGGTCACACTTTTCTGACACACGCTCTATAGTATTATTAGTATAACTTAAATGCTTTAAGTACTTTATTTTTAAATGAATAAAGATGTGGAAACTTGTACACTCGCGAGCAAAAGTATGGAATCACTCACTCCAATTCTGCGCGATCTTGAGAACTCAATACCTAGTTAAGAATTATAAAAATGGTACCATTTTAAAGGTTTAACTGTTGATTTTAAATAATACCAAATTCACCTTGAGCCATTATTTATGGAGCTTTCCCGCATCAACTCCAAATAAGTGATCCCATACTTTCGCTCGCTAGTGTACTATGATGAAACTGGCAACAATGCGTTGATGATATAATTATAACCAAGCTGTGAGTGAGAAACTATTTCCACTTTTTATTTGAAATGGTTTCTCTATGGAATAAAGAAGTTCCGTGGGAGCTTCATTTTTATTCAAATGCAAAGTAATACCTACGTAGTTGGTTTTATGGAATTGTGCGCTCCGATATCATTGTTCTATTGTCCTTAGTTTTTATTCAACCTTCCTTCTGTTTCAACATAATACGGTAAGCGTAAACCTAACCAAAGTCAGGAAAATTAATTGTTTAATCATTACAAAATTACGGCAAATTTCCTATACAGTTCATTTCCCTGACTACACATAGCGAAATAAAAAATACAAGTAGTGTTATACTACTTGTCGAACACATTCAATCAGTCACTTATTTTTTTTTATTATTTGCTAATCGAAAAGAAGAATATAAAACATAGTAATAAAAAAAAAACAAACGCCAATTAAATTCTCAAATCCACTTTCGTTTCACCAAAGTTCAAGTATAGAAATGAGTTTTTACCGCAAGAAGAATCGTGATAAATAGATTTCTCACGATTTTGCAGTGTGGTGTAAGTGCATTTTATGTAATTTCGAAGATGTAAGACATTTTTGTAATTACACAATTTGCGTTCAGGGTTGAAAGCATTGCATTATACAGAGATACTATTGTGGGCCAAAGATAGACATGCTGACAATATTTTGTCTGGAGGAATGCCCATAGAGGATATGTATGTAACTTTAGTTCGTCTACGATATTACAGATACCGTCACATATTTTGCGGTCAGCACAACTATGCTTGCACCACTACAGTGTCCCAATATACCACAAGCTTTAAGGTGCAGTATGGCGGCGTGCGAGCCTCGTTTTATAGACGGGTTCTATGTCGCCACCGTGTGCTAGTCACGCGTACGTCTCCCGGAACCGTTTCTGGAGGTGATGGGCAGCGTTGAGCAGACGGTTGTGGAAGGTGAGGTGCGTGTGCGGGGTGAAGGTGGGGGGCGGGGGGGCCGCCACGGCGCGCAGCGGCAGCGGGGGCAGCACGGCGTCGTTGTCGGGGTGGACGAAGAAGGCCACGCAGTGACGGCCGCGGGCGCGAGCGTACTCGCCCGGAGGTACCACCACACGGTGAACCTGTGGAGATAGACGGACTGTGAAGCTGACTTGCATATTTATATTTCATTACCAACCAAATTAATATAAAAACGGCTGTGGGAATTTTTGTTCGTCGACATTTTAAGAAGATCGAAGAATAAGTAATCGACCATTTAATTTTACAAAAAGAATTGTGGCCTTAACGCTACCTATAGTCTCTTAAATCTTCTGTTCTGGAGCGTTTAGAGGTGTATCACGAGGTATCTCAATTCCATAAGATGACGAATTTATTAATAATGAAATACTAACCAGTGCCGGCAGAACGTTAGCAGTCCAAGAGGCAAGAAACTCTCCAGCCTGAACGAGGATCGCTCCGGGAAGATGGCCAACTTTCTCCCATTTCTCACTTCCGTTCAACTTCACCTAGAGACAAAGAAAATAAAATTAACAACAGTCTTCGAAATACATGTATTAGAAATACATGTATTTTAGGTACAGACATCAACTTCCTCAATCTGTCTTTAGTCTCTAATAGATTTATTTTATTTATCGCTAAAGAAGTAAGTTCATGTTTGATTTGGAAAAAAATAAAGTTCGGGATAGGTTGACGTGCTGGCGTTGAACATAATTAAGGTTTTGGATTTTTCAGACGTCATTGCATGATGATAATGACGTGAATACCCAAAAATAGAAAATAATTGTGCGGGAAAAAAAACAAATGACTGCATTTTTTGTAGCATTAGTAATGACTCGAAATAATTGTAAAAATGACGGCGTTTTTCGAATATTCTAGATACAAACAAAACTGTAAAGCCGTTATTCTTTTACAGTAGTTCTTGTAAAAACTTTGCCTATTCTAAGAGCTGATCTGAACGTGATTGGCATATACTCGTAAAATCTCTTCTTTCTTTCTTTTGAGCTGATCGTGTGAAGTGCACTCACTGATAATGTGGCTTTTTACGAATTATATTAGGTTGGACAAGAATCTTAAGTCAGTAGGTAAGTCATAAAAAAAACAACTCAATGTTTAACTGCCTCACCTCGAGTCCTCCCTCAGAATCCTGGGCCAACAGCGTGAAGGTGCCATAGTCAGCGTGTGCACCGCAACGGGTGTAGTGCACAGCATCGTTCGGGCAGCAAGGGCCAACATCCTCAGGGGGAACTGGGGGGTAGTACAGCAGACGCATCGTCGAGGGGTTGCGCCCTTCTGCCCTCAGCATGCCGGAGTGACTCGCCAGCAAAGAGGCCGGGGGCACGCCTGGAAGCAAGAGACGGTATGATTTAGTATTCTTCTATAGATGACGACATTTGAGAGCTCGTAGAATATGGCGTAACGGGCTTGAGAAATGCCCACGGCTCGTGGTCCAGAAGCCCATTGACTTGATGAAATGAGAGCATTAGCCTAATTTATACTCATTGGCCTTTACAGTTAATGTAATTGAAAATTAAGGTGCCGAATTAAAACGAAAATGTCATTGAAATATTGCCGTTACGGTATTACTTATGGCAGGCACAGTCATAAAACGTGGGACATAAATGATAGACGTCACGAATCTCACTATGAGGAAATACCTCGTAGTCAAAATTTATTGTCCTGCTTACATGACGTCGATTCGTACTAGCTGCCACGAGTCATAAATGGCGTTGTGTTATACGGGGAAACAAGGACCGTTTCTGAGCATCATAAAGTCCACAACTTATTAAATTATAGCCCTAACATAGTTTTCTTTCGGTTAATCGTTTCAATTTGAAAATAGACATGACATGGGTAAAAAGATTTTTAAATTATGTAGTAGTGGATGTGCAAATTGGCACACTATAACAGACTATACTACTGAGCATTTTCCTATATGTTTTAGTTTGTTGTTATTTATGTTATTTTATTGTTACCTATACATCATTCCATAAATTGAAAATATACAAAATAATAGATTGAAAATAAAAATAAAACTATAAAAAATGTTTTCTGCAGTCGGGAGTAGGGTCCAAGCTGCTTATACAGGTCATTATTGTTTTTATTTATTTGTAGAGTATATCATGGAGTCATGATATAAAAATAAGGTTAATATATAATTAATTTGTTCGTGCTTTAAACTTAACACAGTAACTTACCCATGGCATAAGCGAGGGCTTGCAGCACGACTCGCGACAAGTTCGTGAGGTCCTGTGCAAGCGGCACGGCGTGCTTCGTGAACTCGGGCACCTCCTCCTGCGCAGGCATCGACGACGCCGACAGCGTGGTGATGTTGAATGAGTGACGCAATTCCTGAGGAAAAGAATAAAGATTTTTAGTTAATGTGATGAGATGTAGATAGATCGCTTTTCCTTCTAAATCCAAAATCTTGATCCTTTGAAGGCTTCCACTGATTGGATTTTAAAATTCGGATCGATAAAGTCGGTCGTTGATCGTTGCGATTAAGACAGTTTTTTTTTCAGCGTAAATGAGTCTCGATCCTCTTTGTCGTAGTACGACACGCCCCTATGTACTCGACGGGCGTGGACTCTAGATACTAGGCCGTTGGTACCAAATGTGTTAGTGAATCCATAGATAAATTGGCGGTTTTTGAAGTGAAAACTTCTTTAGCGGCGTTGAGCACTTTTCTGTAATGGGTATAAAATCTTAAACTCGCGTCAGGACACGTGACCCTGACCGAAAAAGCGTAGGACGGCGCAGGGCGCTTGCGTGAATGTTCGTTGCTAGGTAACATTGTTTATAAAAGATGTACGTCACATTGGAAAATTATTGAAATAAAAAGTCAACCATTTTTGCGAGTTTTACTAAAATCTGTTCACAAGATATTTCCAACAATTACTATTCAAGTTTTCACTTCTGTCGGCACTCCCAGAGTGCAACCCGTCGTTTTTTTAGCTGACTTTTGCCCTAACTGACTTGGCTTCGAAAAGACGAAATTATTTGAAAAAAACAATATAGCCTCGTTAGTGACTTTACTTTCTATTAATGTGTAATTTTTGAAAAAGGTCATCGACCCCTTGAATTTATCGATTAAAAACAAACCCATAAAACATTAATTTTTACCCGACATACCGGTCAAAATCATAAGCCAAAAGGAGGGTTTTGATTTTGACCGGTATGTATGTATGTTTATTTGTTCCCTCATAACTTCTAAACTACTTATCATTACATCGGACTGACAGACTCGTACTGACTTAAATCCACGGTGTCCTTCAATAGCCCTTTACGTACCGGGGTCACGGTAATTCGTTAGTCCCGCAACCCAACTGACGAACTAACCAGATTTCCAATTTATAGATTTTGCATTCAACATAATACTATATGTGCGATATTGTTTCTAATACCCAAAAAAGTAATTGCTCCATTTAAATATAGGTTAGTATTGTGAGAGTTTCAAACATTAGCTCCATTGTGCATTGTGCTAAGTAATGACAATTTTTGGAGAAAGTCTGTCTAGGTTTTCGGGTTAGAGTAGTTTACTATTCAGCCGCTAGATGGCAGCACTAGTTAGTCGCTCGGAAAATATTATGCAAGTTTATAGTAAAACATTAACATGTAATTACCAGCAAAATTACCGAGAAACAACGTAATAACAGTGGTTTACAGAATATTCGAGATGAATAATGTAACACTTTGAGCGAGAGTCGGCAATAATGTCTGAAGTTGAAACTAAATGTAGACACAATGTGGAGTGTTTAAAAATTTGGCACATTGTGTCTGACCTGGTAAGTTACATTTTGCAACGTAACATTACAATCTCCGAATAATTATAATTCTTGAAAGAATAGGTAGTTCAAATTAAAACTCCCAGGTTGCTTCGTATTGGTGGGGTCGCGGGATTGTCGTAATAGGACACCGCGGCACCGGGATGCAAAGGGCATGTGAAAAAAGTGTGATCTTTAGTCGATAAGACTCAGACAGAGCCTTTCGCTTCTGGAGGACTCGTATTATGATGATTTTAACACTCCAAGAAAGACCCTTCTTAACAGAATAGTTGATCTACCGAGCATCTAATCCAGGACATGGTATGTACAAAATGGGCATAAACTTGACATATTGGGCATAATGAGTTTACGCCCAAATAAGTACCTGGTCACTAGGCATACGAACGAATTACTATGTTTAGTTAAAAATAAGCAGAAACTTAAGTGGGCAAAAATGCGTTTACGGGCATTTATCGGGCGTTTATTCAATGTACCCAATATGTCCCGGGCATCTCTAGTAGCAACCTTTTCAACCATTAAGTAAAGGCTAACTATTCTTCCCTAAAAAACAAAAGCTCACCTTCTTCGTGGTGTCAAACTGTTCCATCCCCGGCTTCACGTAACCATGGTTGCTGACGGGGTTGCGGAGGTACTGCTCCTGGCAACCTTCCGGCAGCGCGCAGAAGTTGTCCAGGTCAGCGTACACCGCCTTCAGCTGGAAAATTAAAACCTTCATGTCAAGGACTTGTTATATTTTGCAAAGTTTTATCTTGATGAATCTAAAATAAGATGATGAATATAAAGCTGTCTTAGGGTTAACTTCTAAGCTATAAAGATGTGCTCGCGGGTTCTATTACCGCGCATTACAAGTATTTGTATGGCCTACACGCAGTTGTGCCGACGGGTTTAGCTGTTTTTGTATGTGACTTTAAATGTTTCTAATCGCACCTATGATACAGGAAGCATTTAGAGGGACAACGCTTTTAAAAAATAGTAGGTAGTCCCATCGTTGACTTTATTATACAGATGACGAATTCTGTCTACTGAATGATTTCATAAACAGAGACGAATGTACAACTGAGATTAATTCAAGGCTCTCACGATTCTCAATAAGGAACGAGACAAGTTACCAAATCTTCAAAATGCTAGCAAACTGAAATGTCGTCACCTCATTGTTTACCGTAATGTGGCCTTAAAATGTGTTGATAATGACTAACTAACTAACGAATTTTTGCTTGTTTTGATATTTTATGCAAAAGACCTTTTCCCAAGCAGCCTTGGTCAAATCTAATATGACAACTTGTCAAGATTAAGTGATAAGATAGAGCTGTACTTCAAACTAGAACATAAAGTAAATGAGTCTAAAGATTTGTTCGTGCTCGTTTGCCTTGAATAACTTCTACATTTTTATTTAGTTAAAGAATCAATTGGACGTCCTATGGCTGAGATGATGATGAAAGGATCAATTTAAAACGAGAAAAAAAATCATAACATTTAATTCAATCAGATCAAAAGACAACTATATTCAAAATGAAACTATTCATTTCAAATAGAATAGTTAGTAGCATTTCTGAATAGTCAAAAATAATAATGTGAAGCTACAGTCCAGCACCACAACAATATAAAAAAAAACTGGGGTCAATTTATATTGAAGTATCAACAACGTTTATCAATCACTAGCAATCACCCAGGCTTTGCACGGGTTTAAATTTTGTACCTACCCGGTAGATTTTCCGAAAATTTTCTTTCATATTTTAAACAAAGAACACAAAAAAAAGAATTAACTAATTTGTTGCAGTCGTTCGGAAGTTAAGCTAGTACAGACAGACTAAAGCGATTTCGTTTTACAATATATTATGTAAAGATTTGGATTGGTTCGAAACAAATGTTCAATTGACTCGATTGAATGTTCATTCGAATTCGATTACGCAAAAAATCGCTGAATGTCAAACTCATGCCAAATGATTTGATTTACCGTCGGTAATTCAATCAACCAATCACAATATTACGAAACAGAATCACAGACTCAAAACTCTGATAGGAGCCGGATGTATACCGCCATAACAGCCGATTATTGTAACGACCTGATGGCCAAGAGTCGACGAATACTTTTTGAAGTTCTCTTAAGGGCTTGATTCAAAAGGTAGGACTCCTCTACATGGCTCAGGAACTCCTCTGCGCCGGTAGCTTGGACCCTGGTCCCACAACAGCAGGCAACTTTTATATTTTAATGTCTTTTTAAAGAAATATGAAAAAAAAAATATGTTAAATTAATAAACGGAATAATAACATGGTAAGTTTTAAATTTTAAGTAATAAGGTAAGATAAAAACCCATGAACCTACTAGTTGTGATAATAACTTCAAATGCTAACCACTTTGAGTAACATCCAGGAAAAAACGATGGGTTTCTAGAAAAATAGCTGTTTTCCTCCTTCCTTCTTTATTTCCTAGTGTTAATCATTTCATTCTGACATTGGTGTTGCTAAATGAAGCATTGTTTTAAAAAGTTTATGCCAGTGCATCGACATCGGCTAAACAATAGGATGACTATTACACTACCGCTTTTAGGCCCATTTTCACGACAATAACCGGCACCTTAACGAACGCCTAAATCTTATTGCAATTCTCAATTGTCAATGTTAGGTTTGAACAATATTTTAGGTGTTTCCTAGTCTTGGTTAAGGCGGTCGTGTCGAGGTCGAGACATTCTTATTTAGAACCGATATTTCCTGATACCATCTTTAATCATGATTGGAAGGATAACACGTAAACATATTATGGCCGAGTTTGACAGGTGACTGCAAAATGCTTGGCAATCACTCCTAAGCGGATAACTTACTGATGCAGATGTAACATTTATGAGATGAGCCACTCCTTATAGTCATCAATAAAACGACTAAGTTAAATTGAAGCTTTCGCCTCAAAACATAAATCGATTCAGTGACGTGCCTAGGTCAAACATTACGGCAAACATAAATCGATTCAGTGACGTGCCTAGGTCAAACATTACGGCAAATATTCTAAGTTGATCGCAACGGTCGATTGGAGTCGACCGGTACACTTGAAGGCAACGACCATAGGCTGTATGGTCGTTGCTTGAAGGCCTCAGACTCAAAGCAAGCGGGTAGCTGGGAAGTAAGGGGGCTTCTTTGAATGCGCCACTACCGCCCCGCTGTTCGCTGGCTTCCAGACTGAGGCTTAAGACTTTGTGAATGCTTACCTTCTCGTCAGCAATGCCGTGGTTGACGAGCACCGCCAGCCCTTTGGTGCTGAGCGCAGTGAACAGCTGCTGTCCAATGCGTCTCAGCACTGATTTCATAGGGCACACATCTGTACCTGCAATAAAGGAAATAAATGGTTAAATAAAGACACTATCATTTCTGTCTCCGAGGTTGTCATTTTGTAATTCTTTGCCTGTTGCTCGAAAAACTAACGAACAGTTTTACCAAGGGGTATCGTACTAACCCGTTACTGAGCTTATACCAACCCTCCCTAAGATCTCCCCGATAATATGGTTGCCAAATAAACGATCAGTTAATTGCTTCCAAAGTTTACCAATGGTGATTGGTGTAATAATTTGATAAATATCTACTTTAATGTCGTGATTAATGCCATAATTAAAGTAGCACAAGCATTTATAATAATTGGCTTGACAATTTATGGTAGCCGTAATAACGAAAGTACCAGGATGGTTTTAAATGAACGCGACTGTTGCAGTAATTAAACATTATTGTCTAAGTTCCCAGCTTCGTAATATTTTTCGCTCAATTATACGTGTATTTGTCAAGGTATTGTATGTAATGCAAAACATTAGGGCCAAACCTTAACGAGTAAGACCGTTAATTATAAGTTATGTTATAAGATAAAGACTATTATCGCGAAAATCAACGGGAAATGCCGTTAGTATGGCCCGGCTATAGGGAAGCTATGACGTACTTTCTTATCAAAATATTAATAGTTGAAGTACGTTGAGAAATATGTGTGTTTACTTAGATACACGGAATTGAATTTAAATAAACGTTGACCTGAAAGATGTTGCATGTAAAATGGCGGTTCACCTCGTGTTGTGCAATATGAATAAAATATACAGCTGTCTGTACATACATTCTGAGTTAGCTGAAGGTCTGACCCTGACATCGTTCTGTCGATGGCATGTACACTGACATATATTGCGCTTGCTTCAAAATGCGGGTTTTTTTATTTGGTATCATGTAAACAATACCACACAATTATTTCGCTGTAAGTGCTAGTGAGGTATAACGCACTTGCAATTTTCGCAATTTTTGAACTATTGTAAGGAAGTTATTTTACTCTAGTAAAGGAGTGTGTAAAAATCGAAGCAGTAGGTGATTTTCTAAAGTTAGTATCTGAAAAATACCCGGAGTTATGTATTATTTAATATGTTCCACTAAATGGTAAATATCTTTCTTCCATAGCTGTAATTTGCTAATCTTTGAAGACAGACAGACTCTTTGTTTAGTCCTTTCGACTTCTTCAAAGCATGCTGTCTTGCTACTAACTGGAGACATTTTGAATGCTAAAAATTTATTAATGTACATAAAAATATAATTACGTCAACTACAAGTTAATCAATTTTTCAGCTCCTTAATTGTCATAAAGTAATTGTCACAACAATAACTACTGTCATTTAAAATACAGTGCCAAATCTATATGTTACACAGCCATCAACCACAACGTTGATAAGATTTGACCGTTAACGGCGTCCGTCATCTGTTAGTGATGTCATCGACACAACACCCACTGTCTTGCAACCAACGGTTTTTTGAAGTGAAAACTTCCTTAGCGGCGTTGTGCACTTTTTTTGGAATGGGTAAAAAAATTTAAACTCGCGTCAGGACATTTGACCTGATCTAAAATTCGTAAGACGGCGCAGGGCGCTTGCGCGAATGTTCGTGTGTGTTTATTACTATTCAAGTTTTCTTTCACTTCTGCCGGCACTCCCAGGGTGCAACGCGTCGTTTTTTTTTATACCATAAAGACGACAAACAAGCATACGGCCTCCACCACCGGTATTCGTCGACACCAGAGGTATTGCGCGACTAATTCACGACCTTTTTGAAGATGTGAAGAAAGTAGGAAGGAACGTTTTGCCGACAGTTAAAAGGACAACATTTCCCATGTTTTAACCGTAGGTCACCCGCATCCGCGGACGAAACGCAGACAATTTACTTGACGCATTCGAGTGGGTGGTCGTCACCCAGTTAGACATTGAAGGGCAGTCTACTGGTGGCACAGGATCATTCAAATCGTAAATAAATACTACCGCCGGTTAACAATACTGAATGAACGCTCATGTATGTAGTCGTATTGATCGAATAGACGTGATCAAAGTTTATGGAAAGTAAATCTCATTCTAAATTTAAACCTAATTCATTACAGTTCAAAATGTGTATCATAGCATGTCACTCGATAATGAGTCATATTTTCTCCCACATTGGGAGCGGTGTCCAATAAATCTCAACTCTGATTCACTGACGGACTGTTAACAACTATTCATGTATTCACGGCATGACATCCTATGAGTGGGATTTTCATTGTAAGTATTTTCATAATAGTAAAATGATATAGGTTTTCCCGTTTTTCATAGAAATATTAACGTCTTTGACTTAGAATTTTGTTGTTGACTTTCAATCATCAATAAATATATTTTTATCCTCACGTAGGATTATTTCTAAAGGTATTGATTTGTTAATTTATTTTCATATTATTAATGCCAAAGCATCTTTGTTTCAACCACTGTCCATTAAACTGATCACCTTGATTTCTACATACATACGTACATCTACGTATACGTACATAGGTACATCGCCAGGCGTACAGAAACGGACGTAAAGGACAATGCCTGCCGGGGTCGCGGGACTGTCTTATCCGTACCCTAGTTAACCGTGCCCCTGGAACGGCTTTTGAAGGATCACCATGGATTTTAGTCCGTACAAGTATGACGGTCCATCCCATCCCGCCTCGAGTGGGGAGGTTTTCATTTGATGATTTTACCACGACAAAAAGAAAAATGTCGCCGAATGGAGTGCCATGAGAGCGAAGCTAGTAGACTAGAATATAGCTTTAGAAGCTATCATAAAATGGAAACAAAAACTCCTACAGTTTGAGATGGCTACTTCAGATATCCCTTGTGTATTTTTATTGGTTTCATGTTACACATTTATGTTCTAATTTAATAATAGAAATGAGTGGTTTGCCCCACATTTGATTAAATATGGCTGTCGTCGCGTGGGGCACGCTGTGCTGTAACACTGTGTTGTAACCTGACCGTTGACAGATTGTTGTGGTTCTTCGAAACGATACTTTGAAATATTCAGAGATATTTTTCAGTGTCGTATTAATGTTTAACATTTTATGAATGGAGCTGGCTGCCACCCAAATGAAGAAACTTTCTTCTTTTTTTTTAAATATTATTTTAAAATTGGTATTTATAGCCGAGCTGAGTGCGAAAACTTGTGAAACCTTTCAACATTTCTTGGATTTGGTTTTGTTGTTCAATTTTCTCCGTAT
Organism: Agrotis puta; assembly: GCA_943136025.2. Classification (NCBI taxonomy): domain Eukaryota; kingdom Metazoa; phylum Arthropoda; class Insecta; order Lepidoptera; family Noctuidae; genus Agrotis; species Agrotis puta. The sequence goes on along the minus strand of OW964169.2, from coordinate 13,444,021 downwards.
ATAATTCGTTCCCGATCGTATATTGTCGTGTTATCGACTGTTCACGAGTTCGAAGCTTTGAAGCTCACATTTGCTTATCGCGTCGTATCGGTCGAGGGTCAAGGCAAAGCGAAACTTTATTCGGTCACACTCAGCAGTGTTTAAACAATAAATTATTTCCCGCGTCAGCACTTGAGCTGCCTCAGGGTGCCTCAAGCTTCAGCCAACCGGTTATCTTATTATGTGCATACGTAGGTGCCTTTGAATTTTAATTATTGTATTAAGAACGTTGAGATACGTTGTACACACGGCTGGCTACACATGAAGATATAAAATTCCAGTATATTGTGGTCTCTTATACTGGTTTTTCATAGTTTTATGTGAAGTCGAGTGTACAATTCCCCCCAGCACGTTTTGCTAACTCACGTTCTGTTTTTATTCTACGATATGTGGCTGCCACGATTCTAGATTCTGCTGGAAAACCTGTTATTGAGATTACTTTACATAATATTCTAAATGGTGCGCTTGCGTGTGCATAGAATACTGGATTATCGTGTTTATAGGCTCTCGAGTGCTGCAATTTTGAGTCAGTTCTCGTAACAATGTCTTCTCAAGAATATCAAGTTGCCAGTAACTTTACACTGATTTCCTACGTTGTATCCTTGTTGCTTGGCATGCTTGCGTGTGTAACCAACATCTGTACCGATAGCTTTAGTATCGATTTCTAGTGCTTGCAATGACATGATTAGCAGGAAGGTCTAAAACTGCCCTTCATTATAAACTGCTCATTGTTGGACGATTACATAGATTATTGTTTAAGTAGGTACTTGTACTTAAATACTTCGTGCCTGACCATATAGTGTAGGCTGAATGAATACAATTACATTAATAACTTATCCTTTGTCCTTTCTTTTTTTTTCAGACGTTTACGGCCATAGGTTAGTTTGACAGCATAAATAAACAATAATCTTGTCTATGGTAAAATTTTAAAGACGGGGCCCCCCTCTAGAGGGCTAAAGCCTGCCGGGGTCGCGGGACTCACGAATTACCATGGACCCGGTACGTAAAGAGCTATTGAAGGACACCGTGGATTTTAGGCAGGACAAGTTTGACAGTCCCACCCGCTCTGCCCTGGGTGGGAGGACTCATTTGATGATTTTGCCACGTAAAAAAAAATGGTAAAGGTTTGTGACCTCGATAATAGACAATGATGAATTGTTATCAGATGAGTTTCACACGTCATAATATTTACGTGAATAAAGCATTGTGCTAATAAAAAGTTTAATGATTTATCCATAAATACACAGCTATTACGTCTAATAGGCCATAAAGTAATCATGTCATGCAACAATAAAATATGCGCGCATAAAATGTCTAAGCTAAAAAATGATAAATCAAAATGAAAAACGTCAACAATAAACTTTGGACTTGTAATAGCGAATGAAGCATAACAATTAATTGATAGTCAGGACTTAACAAATGGTTTACAATTACATAATAAAGTTGAACTAAGTGCTAATATTGCAGTATGTAATGTGTTACCTAAACTATTATAAAATGATTATGACATTAGCAACAATAGATTAACTGTAATTATTCATGACATGACGTGTATTGTACAGTCATAGACACATGCAGAAAATTTTCAAAATTTTGAAGTCAATAATAAAGAAAATTTACAAAATTGGCCCGTAAAATAACTTTTTCAAAAAAGAAAAATGTAACCGACTTCAAAAACACCTACAAAATAACTTATCTTTCGGAAGTCGGTGGATTACATACATACACTTTTATAAATTTGGCACATTTGTTCAGCCGCTGATATAGACTAATATAAATACGAAAACTGGGCAGTTCTGGAAATATTACATACATACGGGTCAAATTGATAACCTCCTTTTATTTAAGTCGGTTAATAAACTGATCCAATGCCTAACCCTTTCCCAATTATGTTGGGGTGGTAGTGATAGATAATTACGTTCGTGAAAACTGTCAAGCTTAATTTTTTTTTTTAATTGTATCGTGTAGTTATATTAATTGATCATGACTGAACAGAGCTTAAACAAAGAGTCACGGAAGTTAAGCGTGTTAGCCTAAATTAATATAACTACGTTTTATTACTGAACGTGATGAAATAAAGAAGGCCATCATGCAGGCATACTCGTCTAAAACGATGTATAAGTGTTTTTGTAATTAATTTGTATGTACTTTCATTATCTATGTTTCATGTTAGAATATTTTGTAGTTCTTCAGCTGATGGAATAGTAGAACAAATAATTTATTTTGTACCTACATATTTGTTTTTTTTTATCGACTTCACAATTATATTTATTCTTTCCTTTATTGTAATTTTGTCCGGAGTACTTTAGTTTAAATTAGGCTTATTTTTTTTGTGGGATTCCAGTAACTATAATTATTTAATTCTGAATGATCCATGTTAATTTAAACAATGTTAAAAAAACACCACCATCTTTCTGTCCTGCTCACATTTTAATTGTGGTCCGATGTCATGTCATTATTTAATCCTTATTCTTTCACACTATTCCTCACACAATCATCCATTTACATAACCTAGGCACCAATATTTATTCAAAATAATCCTGATACAATGCACAGACAGAAGGTTCCAACATAAATCTAACAGCATGCTATGACTAATATCATTGTGCGAGTTAGTTGGTATCCGCAATGGTTGCCATGTTGAAATCACTCTGCGGCCGCCTTAGCATTGTGGGCTAGATTGGGTTAGTAGGTCTGTGTTATTTATTGAGGCAACCACGTAGTTATCTTTTAACCAGTTTCAATTTTCAATAAGTTTTGTAAATTTGCGATAGGCACTTAAAATGTTTATGACACTGCCATTGTTAAAGTTGCAAGGCGCGAAAACAGCCGCGACGAAGCATTTTATGATCAAAATAAAATATTTATTATAATGATTTTCTTTGAAGTATAACAAATATTTTTTGTTATTTATCACCTGATTTTGAGTGCTGACAAGTCAACAAAAATATAATAATTAGCAGTAATCTGCAAATCCTAGTTCAACTAACAAACAAAATATTACCCACGCGCTAAATGCGATCATGCTTGCCGCATGTTCTCATAAACCATAGACACGATGTTACTGGCTGATGGAAAAAAAAACGAAAAATAAATTAAAGATACGAATATGGTAAACTAGAATGAAGCCTTCCAAGATTAGCATTGGCTTTTCGTACGTAATGAAAAAGTTACTGAACGAGTTCAATGAGTCAGTGAGGTCGCGTCTTTAAAAGAGCATTTTAACGGCCTTTGTTATTTTGTTTGATTATTTTTGTATTATTATTCGTTTTACATAAAATGTGAAGACAGTGTTATTATAAAAGTTCGAGTATACTGTTGTTTACATTTTTTTTAACGAATCTATTAAGTATCAATAATGAACAAACAAACTTTGGTAGACACTTGTCAAGTTTGTAGCAGAGTCATAAATTCTCTGACTAATTAAAAAGAACATTGTAGTTCATACTGTAAACTTTAGTCTCGCCATGATTTCGATACTCAAAGATACCAGTTATACCAGTACCTACCTAGTTTCCACCAACGCCTACAGTCACAGTTATACCATTTCTCTTAATTAATTAACTACCAACTTGCATTAGAAAGTATAACACGTCTCACAGGACCATTGGTTCAAGTCATTATGACGCATTTCTCGATATCAATATAGCAAGTTCTATCTTTATAGATGGATATTAAGTAAATAGGCGTAGTCTAATATTCTGAGATTAGTCACCATAATAATAAATGGCATTATGATAACAAATTTTACCGTAATAGTAGGTGCAGTTTTAATGACATCAGTAATTTTGTAATTCTACCGCGGAATGCCACAAGGAGCGATATTTGGTCACCTTGTATTAGTGCAATCTGCCGTCTGAAACAACCATAGACCCAGAGCATAGACGGAGCTGAGATAATGCTCAATCCTTGTTCATGATGGCTACACGTGCATGCATAGAAATTGGAAAGCATAAACATCAGCATCGGTTTAAAACATATTTGTACAAGCTCGTGCCTCCATCAACTCAAGTGCCCGTGTTTATGCGCTAATCCTAGTATGTAATTGACCGATAAGGATCGTTGTGCCAGTTCTCCACTAACTATATCCACTTTAATGGTGGGAATCGTTTTATTGGGGCCACTAACGACTCACTCTATGTACACTATTATATGACACGCTAAATAAACAAAATGGACGATGCTTTGACCGCTATTTGCAATAAAACTTTCTAAAGTCATTTCTAATTCACCAAAGTTTTGCAAGTAAAACGAATATGTGCAAAAACGTTCTGATATTAAATATTATGGAACTTTAGGGGTATTTGGGCAGATTCACGGGAGTGTTGATTAACCTAGGCCCTCGAATGAAAAAGGTATTTGTTTTACAATTGAGTATACTATGATGTTAGCTTCCTTAACGTCATAGAGTATTTTTGTGTTTTGGCTTTTACAGCACGATAATCTGTTTACAAACAGAGAGAAAAATACTTCAAATGAACTGTTAAAAAAAACCCAATAACATGAGAAACTGGAACTGGCAACAATATTTATAATTTCAAAGATATTTGTAAACATCGGGCCGTAAATTCTTAGAATTTTTTTTTATTTGTTTATTGCAACTTCGTTATGGGAGAAACGTGTTTTAACCTTCAACGGCTGATTGATATGAGAACCTACCTAATTTCTCGGAAACTTTAAAGTAAGTACTCGGAAGGCGATAAGATCGTTTTTTGTCGCAGAGATTACCCTACAGTGCTATAGGTATATTCACACATAAGCGCACACACACATACACAAACAGGATATGACTGTATTTTTTATTCAATCACGTGAATTTATCCAATTCAGTATACAATTGTGACTCACTAATTTTAATTTATTTTACGGTTTGGTCTCCTCCAACTGTGCTTTAATTGTAATGTATATTAGGTAGAATATTCAGGTAGGTATATACTTAGGATTAGCCTGGGTCGAGCAGAAGGAACTGTCAAACTCGTACTGACTAAAATCCACGGTGATCCTTAAATAGCGTTCCAGGGTCACGGTAACCTGATAAGGCAGCCCCACGGCCCCGGCAGGGCCATTACTAAGTCTGGATTTTAAAGTGAATTACACGGCGAGACCAACTTTTGTATTTTAATATTGACGTGGAGATGAGAATACAAAAATAATGAAGATGCATAAGGAACAGCTGTACCTAATAACTACGGAATATTCGATTCTAACTAATAAAACGCTGTGCTGACGACCATTCCCATATTACCTAATGTAAATATTATGTACCTAGCGGTATACTCGTATGGGAACCAGGGAAAAACAAATCTGTTATGTTAACCAATGGAGCAGGCAACTTAAAAACTGTTCAAATCATGGAATTTAAAGTTTTTTTTAGTTTAGTAGTATTTATTCCGGCGGAATTGAGAATCGGGAGTCCGTCAAACAAAAGGGATTTGATATAACGGAAACTGTTTTTTCCCACGATGCAGGGAATGCCGTGCAACGCCCCTTTAGCCCAACTTGTTAACGAGTTACTTATTTAAATTCAAACCATTATTTTCAAATCAAATCGATACATAAATCATACAGTTAGTTATATAATAACTGTGGCAGTACTGTATTGACTCGTTTTATAAGCGTAGTCCTATATGCAGAAGATGGACAAGACACTCCATAGATATCCTTTTTATAAATCCAGTAGTGACACAATTTAAAATAAAAATACAAGTATACTCAAGAATAATATAGCTTTCTAGACGTAAGAATTTTCAAAATTGGTTCAGGAATTCTAGAGATAACTTTTACAAAATATTTTAGTTTATATTAATTTAGTTTTGGTGTAGGATGAGGATTAGCAGTTGATTTCACTGCAACTTATGTTTACAAAGCAACCATTTTAAGACATGGAACGGTTGAACTGTGAGACACGTGTGCCGATCAACGTGAATTCTAATTCTTATCAATACACGAGCATACGCGAAAAAAGAACACGTTTTCGTAATAGCAACAATGGAACCATTGGCTTTTGAATTTGTGTTTTATTTTTTTTATGATAACGGTATCGGTTAATGATTGATGGGTTAGTGGAATAAGATTCGTCAATTAATGATTAAATCTGTTATGTGATATTTCTGAATGTACGAAAATAAATATTTCATTTTATTGAACTCCAAAATCAAAATCAGCTTATTTACCAATTTTAATCAAACTTATTTCCAATTTTGATGTTGTTTCTGTTTTTTGGTTACACAAGTATTTTAATCGGTTTTGTTGTTATTTTTAATGTAGGTACAATCAACCAAATATCAGTCGCAACACTTGCTTGCTTTTAGTACGAAAATGCGCGGCTGGTATGATGTAGACCGCTCCCAATTTCATAGCATTACCAATCAGAGCTGAATTCTCCTAGCAGTAGCAATTTGTGATGCTAGCATGAATAAAATTCTACTTATTTGACCGTACAGCATACTTGAAGTATTACGAAACTTAGCACTGTTAATGAATTTCATTTTCTAGACATCTTTGTTCAGATGCTATGAACAAAAGGAATCTGTCTACCATTGTCTTGGACCTCTTACGTCAGCGGTCAATACAAGGTGGCTTGATAATGAAAAAGAGTATTAATTGTAAAAATAAAATATAAGAACGTGCTCTTTTGAACATTGAGCAAGTTATTTTAAAAGAAACGTGAACCTGTATAAGAAATACTCGGTTGTTGCTAGGTGTAAAAACGTTTCGTGTTACGTAATAACTCTATTTAATGGTTACAGTTCCTCATTACGCGGAAAACTAGATATAAATAGGTAGCTATTGTACTTAGGCTTTAGATATAATAATACAACTTATATCGTCTCTTTACAACTGCTGCAATGAACTGCTGGGTGGCTCAATTCCAAACTATGAATAGCAAAAATATTTAATGAAGTATCGAACTTAGTTTTATTATTTTATCTACTTTTTTATGTTGGCAATGTCAGTCACCAGAAGGCAGCGACAGACACCAGCGATGTTCTCATTAGGCAGCTTTAAGTCACCGTGGCCGAAATCCGTTAGGATCACATCTTGATTTGTTTTTATTTAATTGTAGAAATACAACCTAATCTGCAGATGTTTGTTGGATGTTACTTGAATTAAATTAGATAATAGACTACAGCATAAAGAAATTACAAATCTGCTTAGTCCGTTAGTTAATGTTAGAGTATAGAAAAGTACCTAATGGACAAATGTTTTTTTGTTTTTTTTTAAACAATGAATTTTGTTGTTGTATCGGCGTAACTTATGGTTTAGGTAAGAAAAAACAAATACCTACGAGTCAATTATTATTTGACATTTTAACTAACGGAATACTTTTTTTCTGGAAAATATCTTTTCGTGTACATACTATCTACGATTTAGGTTTCCATTAATTATAATTGCACACGTTCTCTTTTAATCTAGAAATTTAAATTAGCATACTAACTACGGAATCAAAATGTAGGTAATTCTCAAGATAAGAGTAGGTAATGAAAAATATAATAAGTGCTTACACGTGTAATAAAAATTAACAATATATCTGTATAAGCGGTAACATTAAAATTGGTGAGTTTTTTTGCTACTGATAAAAACTGGCGTTGATAATAAATTAATTTAATCAGAAATGTCAGGGAGGCAGTTAGGCACACATTGTTTTTATTAGATTATGTAATTTTTGTTAGAACATCGGTCATACTTACAGTGAAAGTATTCATGTTTTGCTCTAGTCTAGTATACTGGACTATATTCAAATCCCAAATCCGATACATTTTAAAGAATTTGTTGAAAATGTATGGGATTTTATAAAAAAGCTTAACTACGACGACGGGTGGGACTGTCAGGCTCGTACTGACTAAAATCCACGGTATCCTTCAATAGCCCTTTACATATGGGATCATAGATACTTTTTTTTTTTTTTTTGATCCGATAGTCCCGCAATGCCGGCAGGCTTTCTCTTATCCACGTACTTGCCAATTGTAATATTTTTTTTGTTCATAGCCAGTTCGAACCAGCCCTCACGGTATGAGTCCAAATGGTCTCGCCACCTCTCGGTCGGCCTTGGCGGGCGGCGCCATTCATTTGTTTTACTATAATGCAGTTCTTAAGTATAACAAAAAAAGTAAAGTAGCGTGAGACTGTGAAACTTGGGGTGACTGATTCAAGGTAACTGCTGTGTCCCTTTATCCTTCAAAGAACATTGGCAGAGGTCAGTTACGAACCGGAACAATGAACGTCGGCCCTTGAAAAAGGTCTTAACAAAACAGAAATAATGTTAACTTGTACTTCACCCTACAGAAATATGATAATGATAAAACAGGCATTTTCCCGCGATTTTGTCAACCCCATGTTATTTACCGAGATGTTTAACTCCAGATTATAAACTATTATGTGTGATATATTCTATACGATTCCGTATTTTGATTAAGTAACAAACTTTCACGTTATTTATTATGTATTAAGGATAAAAGTGAATGAAATCAAATGCTCAGTGAATGTTGCAACTTTTATACCTACAGCACAGACAAGACAAGGTAGTTTAAAAGTAAATCCCCTGTAATAATTTAATCTTTGGTTTTCCTCAAATGTTTCCTTAGAATTTCTTCAGACAGGCTGCGCAACTGGTTATACAAAAGTTTTTGTTTTGAATGAACATTATAAATATAAAATGTATTTAGCTATGTATTGTAGAGGTTCTCGGAATGCAATAAATAAATAAAATATTATGATAATTATGAACGCTAATCAATGTAAAAACCTAATAAGTGGGTTTTTTATTTGACGAATCATGATAAATCCAGATATTGAAAGTACGTAATCTTTTTAAAGGATTATTTTATTCATTAGTAACACAATCTTATATAATGAATAACTACGTATTTTAATTACCTACAATTCAGATAGAAAAATCAATAAATTTATTTAAAAAGGGCTTCAATAAGGTATCATATAGGTACCTGAAGTAATTATGATTTTGGACATCACTAGATATTATTTTTCGAAAAATGATGAATTGTTACCTATACATAACGATTTACAATTTAACGAATTTTTTTTCGATCGTATATGATTTTGGACCTATTGCAAATCGAAAAATTGTAAACTGGTACCAAACTTGCAAACGATGGAAGCTACCTTGTGTGATGATTAGTTGTTTCAAATAACATTTTTTTTTAGGGTGGCAAAATCATCAAATGAGTCCTCCCGCCCTGGGTGGGGCGGAAGGGACTGTTAGACTCTTACTGACTAAAATCCACCCGTGTTTCTTCGGATGCCCTTTACGTTCCGGGGCCGCGGTATCCTGGATAAAGAAAAAATCCGCGACCCCAGCAGGCATTTGGCCCCGTCGGTGACGCGTGAAACACGACGCGCCACCGACCCGGGCTTGGTCCTTGGTCGGACGGCGAGCTTACCCATTAATCACCGTCCGCAAGCCCGCTCCGCCGCTGTGCCCTCTGATATTCAGAGGGACACGCGTTGGAGCGTCCACCCGACAGGCTATTCGCATACGGGCAAAGAGACCCCTTAGCCACAAAGTGCTAACTGTGTGGCTAAGGGGTCTACTAAACTGGTCTCCCCCCCGACGTATCCGAAAAGGAACTCCAATCTACGGGCACACGTGGAGGTTTCCTGTCTTAGCACCCCGTTTCAAATAACATGACACTTTTTTCATATTTTCCTTCTTAAATGCACCATCTTAAGCGGTATTCATGTTATTTTCCGTCTTAGCACTTCGGGATTCCCTAAGAGTATACTAATGTCGAGTAACCACATAAAAGTGATATTATAGGTATTTGAAGATTCATGAGCGTGTCATTAGACACATTCTTTGCTTTTGTCAATTAAATGTCTTTCAACATTTTCTACAAATACGAGAAAATGTTGATAGTCATTTAATTTTTTTAATACGATTATAAGAGGCAATAATTTGTTTATTTTGATTAATGTGACTTTTACGATGAAATAGTTTTAAGATGCGATTCTACTGGTTTGTGGCACTGTACAGCACAGTGTGTGGTACAAATGTTCGCTCTGGTCAAATCACCTAAGCGAACACGAACAACTTGTGCAAGAACATTCAAAAAATGTTCGCGCACTAATTGGAAATGGAATCTTTCGATGGTTATCACCTGCCTAGCATTTTCTCAACTATATTGGGGTCGGCTTCCAGTAGAACCAGATGCAGCTGGATATCAGTTTAAGCTTCGTACCTACCTATCTTTACTTATTTCGATAAGCTGATTGTAATGATTCATGCTTTTTATCGACAAGCCTTTTTATTTAAGGGGATAACGATTAGATAATGGCATCAATGACTTCTGAAACACATTCATTTATCAGCAGAGCACATGGGGGTGCACGTTACGAGTAAAAATGTATCAAGTTTTGAGCGTTTTGTTCCGCGACTGTACTTATCTTATCCACAGCTATGTAGTTTCAGGTGGTCACAAGGTAGGCACGTTTTTACTCATGCGTTTTGATCACAAAATAAATAAAAGTTCCTACGTATTATTATCAATTAAACACTACATTTTTGAGTGCATTACCAGGAAATCTATCGAATATTTACCAATAACTCTTATCAGAAGAGTTTTCCAGTAACTGCAGCAAACAAATACTCACATAATACTCCATTATGTCATTATTAACATATTAACTACCTACCGAAAAGGGCTATCCATGTCATTTTTTTAATCTCACTACAAACCTTACTTGGTTCTAGTTTTAAAAATGCAAAAGTTTGTGATGACACGATTAGATGGATGTTTGTCATTCTTTCAAACAAAAATTACTTAACGAATATGGATAGTAGCCAGTTCCTCCATTTTATCTAAACATACTTACTTAAAACATGCTATGTACGATACCTATACATGTATAAGTATCTAGTATATAAAATAAGGCATATTTAACAGTCAATACAAAAGCTTATTTATTTTCATTCACGAAAATCATTGCCAAGACGTACTCGTCACATGTTTACGTTCGGGAGTGTATATCGTAGACCTGTAGTAGTAGTACGAGTATAGGTAATTACTATTTACGTGAATCATGTAGTATCTACTAAAAATAAAGAACACTAGACAGTAGACATAGAACATAAAAATGTGAGACTACATTTTTCCTCGACCTAGTTCAGAAACAAAGATTTCATTTTGTGGTTTTGTTACTTACTTCAACTTAAAAGTAGAGGTATTGTAAGTTCGGATGTTAGAGGTTATCTCCGAAAGTGCTCAACCGAAACCAAAAAAAATACCTGGTGGGTTTATGAAGCAATAAACATTCTAGCTGCTACCTTATTATAGTAGTGAGTGCTATAGTATGTGTTTCTTCGATGCAGACAGGAGCAGGACAGAAGTTAGTAAAAACCGTTTATTGCGCGTCGTACTACCCGTTGTACTACCAATAGTACCACGGGTTAAAAACTTACTTTCCCGTGGTACTACCTGGTCGCTTGGTAGTACCACGGGAAATTTTAGCTTGAAAATCTCGGGTAATAAACGGTAAGAACATATGTACTACGAACTTTTTTTTTTTTTGACAGGCTTGTTGGTCTAGTGGTTAGTGACCCTGACTGCTATGCCGGAGGTCGTGGGTTCGATTCCCACCCAGGACAAATGTTTGTGTGATGAGCACGATCATTTGTTCTGTGTCTGGGTGTAATTTATCTATAATATGTATGTATTTAAAAATATATAAGTATGTTTATCTGTTGTCTAGTACCCATAACACAAGCTCTGCTTAGCTTGGGACTAGATGGCGTTGTGTGATAGTTGTGGAATATTTATTTATTTATTTATTTATTTATTACTTTCCGTTAACATTCTTTGAAGAAATGTTTGTATGCAGGTACGAGTATATCGGGTGCTTACCTGTAACAATGAAAAGTGAAGGTAATGAGTCAATTGTACATAACATTTTTGTTCATTTGGTATTGTATAACATACGTGTAATGTTTTTAATTTTAAAAAGGTATAGTGTGCATTTTACAAAGGCTGTCCAGCATATTAGACATGGTGGTATGTCACGTTCAATATTAGATTAAAGTTTTTAACTAAACAACTGTATGCGAAACCCTATTGTTCTTGACAAAAAAATAAATGTAGGTCACCGAAGGCACTGAAAACATTTTCACAGCCGTGTGCTCCTCGATATGAAACTTTTATCAAATATTTGAAATATTGATGAGTAGAGTTAGCTTGAAAAAAGTACTTAGGCGTTGGGTCTAAAATTTTTGAGCTGAAGGGGGCGAAGCGTACAGCTAGTTTCATTTAAATAGGTCGAACGAGAGAGATCTTTAAACCTACTTTGTGACTCAATCTGTTTGTGGGAGATAATAACTCGCTTTTTTGCAGTCTACACTACAGTATTGTTTAGTGAAAGGCTGAAAATCCCAGTTACAAAATGTACAGGAAAATACTTATTGCTAATTCATAATCTAATCATCTAATCAACCACCGTATCGCCAACTCAATATATTATTTTAGTGTTTGTTATTATATTACGATAGTTTATCTTTAGGGTGGCTCTGTATTATCGGTCGCAAATCCCTCTTATCTTCGTATCAATAAAGATAAAGCCAGCCATTATTTTTGTAGATTTCGAAATCTGATATAAAAATGGACAAACGCACGAGGTGTAAATAAATGAAAATTCGAACGAAAGATCAATGTATATAAAACTAGCTGTGCCCCGCGGTTTCACCCGCGTTTTTCTCGTTTCCGTGGAAATACCGAGATAAAATATTGCCTATATTATAGCCTCCCTCAATAAATGGACTATTGAATATTTAAACAGTTTTCATATCAGATCAGTATTTCCCGAGATTACCGCGCTCATAACAAACAACCAAACTTTTCAGCTTTATAATATTAAGAAAAATATAGATTAAGTTAAATTGTATAAGTCGCAGGCAATAGCTGTCTATCTGTTCGACATTCAGCCAGACACATAAAGACTACAGGCGGGAGTGTCCGTCCACTTTAAACCGGGTTAAAATATTATTTTAAAGTACTTCTGAGTAAATTATATTTGTCGTTTTATTTTCTTGTGGCAGAAGAATATATTGATTGTTTCCGCAACCTGATCTTGACAACGCGACATATAGTTGGCCGTGCGAAAAACAGTCTTGCCGTAAATCTAATCCTACATATTTAAATGTTTGCCCCTGTGATTTATTTATCGTTACGGCAGAAGATAATTTAATTGGGAATTGGACTCTTTTAAAACGAAAAGGCAAATCATTTGGAATCATTGGGATCCGAGGTATAAGTACTGTTTGACCAACCGCTACACCAGTCAAAACTGTTGCAACGATCACGTTATTGCGAAGAAATTTAACCTGAAGTCGAGTCCGGTTACATAAATTTGGTGTCTTTTTTTTATCGTGGTAAAATCATCAAATGAGTCCTCCCACCCAGGGCAGGGCGGGAGGGACTGTCAGACTTTTACTGACTAAAATCCACGGTGTCCTTCAGTAGCCCTTTACGTACCGGGGTTACGGTAATTTGTGAGTCCCGCGACCCCGGCAGGCTTTGGCCCTATACAGGCCCCGTCACTATGCTGACACTCCTTGAGGCGCGCGTGGAACACAACGCACCGTCGCGTCGACCCGGGCATGTGGTCTCCGCCTATCGCCGTCGTGAGGACACGGCGGTGCTCTGCCCAAGCGGGGCAGTCCTGCACCGTATGCTCCACCGTGTCCTTCGGACGATCCTCGCAGTGGTGACCAGGTGACCACACAGGCGTTTCTTCCCTCCTTATCAGACACAGGTACCTCCCGAAACTAAATTTGGTGGCTTAAGATTTCTAAGTAAAATATCTGGGGCACCAATTTTTAACTTGAGAGAATGTGGGGGGAGGCCACTCGGGTTTAGAGAATTAAGAAATTCCTGTGGAAAATGGACTGCATCTTCTTGATCCATTACATTATCAATAGAAGTGTAGGTGACTATATCCCCTGGAAGTTTAGTTAAAATTAAATCGTTAATTTCGTCAAAACTACTGTTTCTCGCCGCCAATATTGCTCGTTGACACATCCATTGATAATCTTCATTTTCTATTTCGAGGATATCTGGGTAAACTTTAAGATCTTATACTTACAATCATCAACAAATATATTTCGAAAAAGATTATTACAGGATTTTATGTTGATAAAAAACTCTATGGCCCATAACTCATTAACCAACTCTTAACATGTTACACACGTGATAACTTTTGAACGAAATATCCGATTGAGATGAAACAAAAAGTATTCTACTTCTACATAAATACCCTTGATAACATAATGCTTAATTTCGATAAAGATCAATATTACGATACATATTTAACGTAGTTTTTTTTTCTTCAGACGATTTAATAATTATTTTGAACACAAAATCGGTTATTGTGATTAAACCATGATAGCTAGATATACGTAATCGCGGACTTTTTTGTAGGTTTTAATGGGATCTACAAACCCGTAGTACATCATTTTGTTCTATTGTCAATAGTTGCACGCAAAAATAGGTTTTTGTTTTTACACCTTGTGTTACAAAATAGCAATTTTATTACGGATCCCTAATTTTGAAACAAAAAAACATATATAACTACCCAATACTGAAAGAATCATTCAAATCGGACCAGTAGTTCCAGAGATTAGCGCGTTCAAACAAACAAACAAACTCTGCAGCTTTATAATATTAGTATAGATAAAATCTTCCTTTTTGTTCTGGTATTTTTGATATAAGCACTTTAGGATCATAAATATTGATGCGCAAACGCAATATCCCCTGCGTTCCGAATTGTAACTTTCTTGTGGAAAGAAAAATTCAATTACGAGCAAGATTTTTCTTTCTTCAAAAAACCTTTAGGATTCCCCAAAATTATTGTCAACAGCAGCAGCATCAGCCTATAATGCTCCCACTGTTGGTAGCCTGCTCTGCGTGAGAGAGAGAGAGAGAGGGCCATAATCCACCACATTGTGGGTTGAGGATGTCACATCGCATACGTATTCGAAATATATGTACTTATTAGGATTCCTCAAAATTATGAATGCCTAGTAGTCTAATAACCAAAGGGCACGTTCTTTAATATAGTATTTCTACGTTAAATACGTTTTCTACATTCGCATCAGGCCCACAGTTGTCCATTTTATTTATCTAAAGCCTGATCGATGAGACAATGTCATTACCCACTTATCGCTGTCACATTCAGACATCCTCGAAGATGAAGATAAGTCAGTCGTAAAACAGATTGATTCATTAGACCGTAACATCACGTGTTCATGTTTTAATAACATCTTGAATCACTGAAATATTGTATACTACAGGTGCATTGTAAACAGTTTCGTTTCAATACATTGTAAAAATTGTAAACTACGACATTTTAAAACGGATTTGTAAATGAATAACATGGATTTTATGTAGGTTAAAAGTACTTTTGACTGCATTTGCGGTCAAAAGTGCTTTTGACAGATTTTGGTAGTCAATAGTACTTTTCACTGGTTAATAGTTTTGACTGCATCATATACATCACGTTATATGGCAATAATAGGAGATTGTGCACCAAGGGAGTAAAGCATTGCCTTACGTCACGGGCATATTGAAGCCCGAAGCAACAGCAGGATTCTGGGGGGAACCTCCGTAGCGTAGAGAGGAGGTTCAAGTGTTACAGTATGGCATTCACACCTTTTGTCTTGATTCAACATCAGGTTTATGCTTTTCAAATACTGAGTATGCTAAATATTAAATACTACGCAACGGTTGGTTCGTACCGGTAGATCTACCAGTTTAACCTCTTTTACCGATCATTAGGTATTATTAACTCGACTTGTAACTCGTTTCTTCTTTACTAAAGGTTTTTCGTCTAACGTTTTAATTTTATTAAATTATATTTCTTTTCAAACATAGACTAAATAAATATTCTTTACAAATAACATACAATAGATACGTTGTTAACTCCTGAAAAAATAAAAAAATATTACTTATATTTATTTGCTTTGTTGAATTTGTAAAGAGATACAGTCCATCAGCATCAGGCATGTTAAATATTTGTCTTCTGTAACAAATTGCTTTGTTCTTAACACATTGAGTCTACGGAATGTTCATTTATCACTGATAAATGGAGCCATGTAATGAAAACTTTGAAATTCAATGTAACAGATCGAATATCGTTCTGTTTTGTTTTGTTATTTCAATAAAATATCGAAAGTCACGTTGAACTAAAATGGACACGTTGAACTAATATTTTCTTTAAATATCTACGTTTTTAAAGAGAACATTTTTGTCACTAACGTTTTCTTGGAATAACTTAAAAAACACGACGCGTGTTCTAAAAGTTATGACAGAAGTGTGATGGTTCTACCTATATCTTCTCTTATGTGACATGCACCAGTTATTTTTAAGTTCTGCATAAATAGAGTGAACGTCAATACGTTCTAAAAAATAACTGTATAGTTATTTTCAGTCCCAATAAAATAGTCGGCAAACCTATCTGACATAAAAGCGTTGAACTACAGTTCGTACTAATCGATCCCATCAATAATGGGAACTCAACTTCTGCAAACTCTAAAGCAGCCATTTTGAAAATTATTACCTTTTAAATCATTTATCGACAATGCAAAGACCAAGGTGACAAGACAAGGATAGAAAGTTAAATCTATTTACGAAGTGCCGTTCACCGGTTGCATATCTGACTGGCCGAAGTATTTATTTAAGGCAGTAACTATTTGCGGATACCTATTGTTTGTTCAAGAGAAATATAAGCTGCTAAGCCAAGATTAGAACTATTTATCGCAGTTTTTGAATTTATCGCGTTTGTAAATAGATTCTTTTCGTTGTCTATTATAGTGTCTGTTATCGAAGGTTTTGTCAGCTTAGGTTTTTATCAACGGATTAGAGGAGGGTTTTTCGGCACGCGGAAGTTTAGAAAAGCCTTTGAGATTAACCGCTGTTTATAGCAACGCTTTGAAAGATTCGGTCTTACAAAAGAAGTCTTAAAATATTTTAGGTAACTAGAGCATTTTTCATTTTTCTTGGTCCCTTATGACATAAAGTAAACGAATAAGTAGCTTCGTAATTGTAACTGTAGCAACTAATACGCCAGAACCTAACTGTAATCTTATTCACAAGCGACATTATAAATACACCACTTCATAAGAATTAAATGCAATTGATGTGTCACAGTCATTGTATTCTTAGAACTTTTAGTCTGGAATCTGCCTGCCATTGTTATCGGGTGCCAAAAAGACTGGACGGAACTAATACCGTCTAAAATAGGTACTTTTTTTTTATCGTGGTAAAATCATCAAATGTCCTCCCACCCAGGGCAGGGCGGGAGGGACTGTCAGACTTGTACTGACTAAAATCCACGGTGTCCTTCAATAGCCCTTTACGTACCGGGGTCACGGTAATCCGTTATTCCCGCGACCCCGGCAGGCTTTGGCCCTCTACAGGCCCCGTCACTATGCTGACACTCTTTGAGGCGCGTGTGGAACACAACGCGCCGTCGACCCGTAAAATATGTACTAGATTATCTTTACAGTTATGGTAAATGTAGATATAATGAGGAAGATGGCAGTAAATAGGATTTTGGCACATCTTCACAATCAGCGGTTTCTCTAACGAAACCAAGCTTGTTTAGTCCCCATTCACACAAATCACGCATTGACAAAGACGTCTACCGAGAAATGCTCGTTCATTTGCTTTCTAAACATTGACATTATTCTTTTTAATGGATTTTCTTCAGTTTGAATAAATATTAAACACAACGTCTAGGTAATTTCCAATTAGACGTGAATAAGATACCCAGTTTAGACTATCATACGTAAAAGAAAGAATATTGCCGCCAAAAAACTTTCCCATGAACATAGTTATGCTCATTATTTTCTGCTGTGTACTTCGATCTCAATATTCCGATTCCATCCGTTTACAGATCACCATTTCGTATTTCAAAGTTACGTAACGCTGTCCTCTGAATACAACATCAAGAAACTCAATGCAATGTCCTTAGTTTTATGCAGCTTGGCAACCGTGCGGAGGATTGAAACCCTAGCCTGTTATGGCTTGATTTAATGTCCCTGTCTCCTCGGAAAATTTATATGGGCAACTGGGAACTCGTTGTTCACGCGGACGCATTCATGGTACACGTGCAGACTCATTAAAATCCACTCATAAATCAAATTGAACCAATACAAGGCGTACGGTGTAAGTGCATCGTTGCGTATGCACTTGACATGCATCCAATCGGCGAATCTAATGCACGATAAGAATGATTGATGTGTGGCCTTAATTTTCAGGAGGTTTGCACAAGAGGCACGTTGTTTATGGTTTACTATGCCTCTTGAGATGATGAAGTGAAGTCGAATTATGTATATGCTTTTTGCTCTTCAAACTGCTGTTTAATTCCTAGCTTGGAGCTAAATGTTGTAGTGTGAATGGAGTTTCTCAAACACAAAATGTTATTGCGTTTCCCCTTCGTCTTCCGAATGAAATGGCGGTGTACATCAATTCGAAATACTTATGCAAAACGTTATAATCACCATCGCAACATGAATACCAAATGAACTAAGTACGTTTCTCGCAGTTTTTGTGACGTCCTTGGTCGGTGTGATGTGTACATGCAAATATTCGCATTCGCAGAGAATTTCGTGTACACAGATGGCATGGTAAACAATAGCAGAACATACGTCATTAGGATGTGCAGCATTTTAGTCGAGGACAATGGTTGGCTGGCTTGAGGTGACTGTAAACGACAACTGATGGCCGCCGCCTGGCGTTCGTCTTGCCCAGGTGTTGTCTCAACAAATATGGCTTGAATAGAGGCCTCGTGTCCTAGGTTTTTTTTATGTCAACACGTACGTTAGATGATTGTTAAGTTTACAATTCGCGAAGACGTGATGTTGAGAGCTATGTCCAAAGACAATCGATAATTGATTCGATTATTCTATTTGATCGTAGCGAACAACGGTTCATATTGGCAAATATAATAAAGGAGTTGATAACTCGATATGTTATTTTCAAATATGAGGTTATAATAATATAAACATATCTGTTGAAATTAAACGAAACTTTACGATGAATTAAATTATTATTATTTGAAGAAATAGGTAACCCACAGATGTTTCATTTAATAGCATCAATCGATGTCTTGACTTTGGCAATAGTCCATATTTATTTATGAAATTATCAGAATTTTAAATTTAGTAAAGTAGGAGAGCGAACATTTTACGATTAGCAGGAAAACAATTCGTTAAGAGCATAAACCCTTGTCATGACAATGTTTGTACTTAAATCATTACCTTGACAAGATATATGTCATTTCACATTTGTGTGAAAAGCGTGAAGGTGAACATAATAAACGGTTCAAAAACCTGTATGCAAATAGAGAGAAATACATTATTTATGCATGTATCAAGTTGTCAGAGAAACTCGTGTAGTTATATAAATAACGCTTATAGGGACAATGAATTTTTAGACTTTGACAGAAAGAGAATCTGCAAAAGAGAACAGTAGGGGAAATCCGATTTATTCTGTTAAAACCACTGGATTTTGCCCTACAAAGATCAGTTAACATATCTAGATACTTAGATAGACCATTGGGTAAAATACAATACTTAATACCTAGTAATTTATTACCCTTGTCGGTGGTCACTTTCTCTATTCTAGTGTACCATTCATGGAATAGATAAGAAACCAACTCGTTTGGCTAGCTCAGTCAGAAGAGAGACCCTGCTAGATCTACTTTTATGTAAGTAGATAGGTATTTCCAATGCAAGTACCTACTCGAGTACTTGTAAATATAAGATAGAAGCAGTCTAGAAATATCTATATATTTTTCCTCGTTTGTAAATTGAAAATTATTCTCAGACAGGCATGAAAAAGAAAAAAACATTTTTTTTAATGTACTACCTAAATGAAATAATAAAAAAACAAAGCCACCGACTTCCAAAAGAAAAGTGACTTTTCATTGTGTTTGTTTTTGAATTCGCAGTCGGTTAATTTTTTTTTTGCTTTTTTTACCCGACTACGGCAAAGCCAAAAGGAGAGTTATGATTTTGACCGGTATCTATGTTTGTTTGTTCCCTCATAACTTCTGTTAGAAGCGTCGTTGGAAGGTGTCGTTAGAAGTCTCTCAAAATCGCGCACTGGAAAGTAAAACAAAATCAATCCATGTTACAGAATTTTTTAAGTAATAGCCGTGGCTATTACTTAAAAAACAACAAAAATTGTTTTATACTTTTCAGTGCGCGATTTTTTCATAGTCGTGTTTTAGTTATTTTTAACTTATTTTTTTATTTATAAGTCGGTTAAAAAAGGACGGTAGCTACCTACTACATCATCGAATTCTAGAATACACATTGTATGAACCATAACGCCCACTTTAATTATTTCTTCATGCCAGATGTTTCAATTTTCTTTTGAACCCTAATCAAAGACGTCTTTGTTTGCTCAGGTCTTTAAATAAACGATCTTTTGGGAAACGATTTAAATAGAAATTGATATACCTACTATTAATACATTTCCTCTGTCAGTAACTTATAGTTCTAAAGAACCCAGTTTCCAAGTACCTACTAAGGGAGGTAATTGTCAACTATCCAAACTAATATTATAAATGCGAAAGTAACTCTGTCTGTCTTTCTGTCTGTCTGTCTTTTCTTCACGCCTAAACTACTGAACCGATTTGTATGAAATTTGGTACAGACGTAGTTTGGAACTTGAGAAAGGACATAGGATAATTTTTCTTACAAAAAAAAAAAACACAAATCGGCCGGAAGTCACTATTCCACACGAACGAAGTCGCGGGCAAAAGCTAGTAGGACCATAAAGTTCAGTCAGCAACAGTTGATTCCGCTTCCTCGTGTCCATATTTACCATCATCTATTTCAAATTATGCATAAAATTGCTCGTCAACGTTACAGGCATGTCGAGAACCATTACTCGTAGTTTCGACTTCCTCATATCTAACAATAATGCTCTGATTACAGGAAAATTATATTGTTCAGCGTAATTTTAAAATGAATACCGACATGTAGCGCACTTTATGATAGGTACCTAAGCCATTATCTTTTGTATAGGTTTGTTTTATTTATATGTTTTTTTTTTAAGAGGCAGGCATGTTTTATCTTTGTGAACCTGATAAGTTTCCCAATGTTGGCAATAGGCGTTTTAATCTCCAAACTTTTTCTATTTTGTGCGATCCCCGGTCATGTTCGCTGCGCAAAAAAGATCCAGATCAACATCAACTTCATCCATTCATAATTCTTCCACGACTGAGTTTTTTTTTTATATAACGTACTAAATTACGGTGAATAGACAATTTCCGTGTGCAGTAACTATTTATATGGACACGTTAACATATGTCTAGTGGGCGAGACAGTTCCATGTCCGCGTGTAGGCTTTAAAGTTCGTGATTAGACACTATTTAGCAGCACAACACGAAGTGACGAAGTGAATCGCGTGGCCGAGTAACCGAGTTCGACCGTTTGCAACATGTTACCAAAAGATAAAAAGAAATATAAACGAGTTCAACAAATTCGGAGAAGTAGCGGAACTTTATTACGGTTTCCGAGTGACGATGGCGTTGCCCCTGCGACTGCGCAGGATATTGAGATGAAGCGCTGCGCAAGAGCACATGACAGCTGCAGGGCTCACGCAGCTGTCAATAAGAAACTATCTCACTATTAACCCGTCATTAAAAGTTATCTTGGCTCAAACCCGCACGCTATAATAAATTGCGTGTTTTACGCACCGATGCCCCGTAACTAACTCCATAATAGATTAGCCTTATCTCTCAATTCCGTTCTGACGGTTTAATTCTACGGTATTACTCACTTTCAGCAGTTTCAGTGGCGTTAACAAGTTGTATGAAAATAGCTGAATTGACCTATAATTTACAGTGATGTATAAATAGTAGGGTAGTCAGCGAGTTGTGTGACGCAAGCGCTTATGGCGTCTAGGAAACGGCGTGAGACATCTCTGAAGAGATTCACATTATGAGAGAATTTTTCTATTAGTCTCGCTCTATTAAGGTGTAAATGAATTGAATGCTGTAGTGTCGCTTTCTGATAATTTATAATTAACAAGCGACCCGCCTTAAAAAATTTAAGTATGTAGTTCAGAAACAATGTAGCTTTCTACTTGCGAATGAATTTACAAAATCGGTTTAATTGTTCAAGAGATTATGTACGGTACTACAAACTGTACCTCTTTGTAATATTAATGTAGATGTAAGTACCATACGTAACATTTTCATATTATAGGACAAAAGGATTGAAAAAATAACCTTTTTAGGGTTGATTCAGCGGAAACACTTATCCGATAGCGTGTGCGTTTAATAATAAATAAGTAGGTATAACGTGAGACAAAGTACTTATTAGATCTCACATGTTCAACACACCTGAGATAAGTGTAATAAATAATAAACAATTATCTTGTCAGTAACATAGTGTACAGACAGATACATAGGTAATCTTTTAATCATTACCTACTACAACTACTGTGGATGTACGAATATGTAGTAATTTTATTAGTAGGCAGAATAAGCGAAATAATTCAGAAAAAAAACTGATGTGAGCTTTATGTTGGATGTTTTTGGAACAACCGCAAGCTGAATTTGAAAAGGTTTTATGTGCACAAAGTTTTATACCAATAAGGTTTCATTACAATTTTCTTCTAAGGACTGGACGAAAGTGACAAAAAATTCTTCGCTAGCCCTTAAATTATAGAGAAAAAATAAAAGAAAGAAAACTCTAATGGCATTATTAAATTTTTTCGACGAGAAATGGAGAGTGTTTCAGTTGATTAACCTTTTTGGTTCCTATAGGAAAATAAAATTCTGTATTTCAACATTAGCTTTTAGCTTTAATTTATTAACGTGAGTTTAAGCTTTGCGTTTATAAATCAGTTAGATAGGACGTCTCTTTTGAACGACTTCCAAGACTAAAATCACAGCCGTTTAAAAATTACTCTGAGGCATTATTAGTCATTCCTTTCTCGAAGATACAGTCATCCTAAGAGATCGTCTGAAGAGAAATAAACTCGTATTTTTTGTTTGAAATCGTCTGTCAAGCTGAAGAATGATGAATGGCCGCGGATGTGGGTCACTACTCGAATGGAGGAGGATCAAATGTGACAGACCAATTAACACGACGCATTGAACACGATGTGAACAGTACCTAATTTAAATTTTATTTGTATACATAACCTACCTCGATGACGTTTACTCGAGTCGGTAACGGTAAATCTAATCAAGGCATTTTATCTGATAGGGGAATATAAAACAAAGAATTAGTTTGTAGATAATGTTTACGATTTTTAATGAAAATTTGAGTTTAGATGAAGAGCCTATTATTATGGTCGCGTAGCAGCGTAAACGCTACGTAAACGAAGTTTAGCAGCATAAGCGCTACGTAGACGAAGCGTAGCAGCGTATGCGCCGCATGCCAAACAGGTTGCACTGGGTTTGAGGCGTTACACGTTACATGAAAAGTAAACTGTAAAAGGAGTACGTGCGTGTGTTTTTACATACTAGGAGAAAAATTACAATTGCTGCAAGAATTACAGTTGCTATTGGGAGTTTTGACATGTTTTTTTACTAATTTAGTAATTATATTAACTTTGGTATGGATCTTAGAGCTCAGTAGGTACTCTTATACAGTTAATCTGTAAGACATAACATTTCACTATGTTCCGCATAGTTATTACTTCCGCAAAAAATACTTTTTTAGCTATTTTTCATCGTACTTTCAGAAACATAAGCAGACGTAGAAACTTTGGACTTGAAAACAAAGTCATGCCTTATCAATCGGATGTTTTTGATCATATTTTGCAATACGACTTTGGTTTACTTATCTTATCATTTTCTGTCCTTCCTTCAGTATCTTAAAACAAATAACATGAAAGATGACGTTTCTTGAAATGTGGAATAGGCGTTCTTTAAAAAATGTTCTCGCAAATTCAACCATTGATTTCTTCTTTACATTGATCTTTTATAAAAAAAAATTTTGCTACTGAAAAAAAATTAAAATGTTCAGGCTAATTATGTATCCTATTAATTATCTTCAGGAATGCGTTATTTCTGCTTTGAAATAGCTTTTGTAATTACCTATATTTACACGTGGCTTAATTGCGACTAGCATTGCAATTAAAATCTAAGTAATTGAGACCAGTTTTATGAATTATAAATACATAAATACGTGGGAAACTAGGTACTGCAAACACATTCTTTCCATAAAATTATTTCGTATAGAATATAGGTACGTAGATATATGTTGGTTTTTCCGAAAGCTATGTCAAACAGTCATCCATAAAAATGTCGTGGTTCAGTGAATGTAAAACTGAATCGAATTTGTTTTTCAGATTATGACTAATTCGTGTTATTCAGATTTTTCAAGCAAGCATTAATCAGAAAAATCTGGAAATCCCGGTTGGATTTTTTTTTCAAGGAGCAATAAATAGTACCTACCTAAAGCCTCATTTAGACGATCTAAGATATTGCATGCAAGTCTGACTACATTGCGGACAATGGCAATGTAACAATTTCATTAATTAGTAGACAATAAATTCAGTTGATCAAACAAATACCGCAATTTAGTCAAACTTGCATGCAATTTCTTGCAGAGTGTCAACGGGCGAAATCCTGATACTGTACTGTTTTGTTGAAAGATGCGTGCATGCATGGGGGCGTGGTGCGTCGGCAAATGCATTGATAGCGTGCGTTGCTCGGGTGGACTTACAAAGGGTCGATCGGCCGTTGCCCCCTCATTGCAAAGACTCCTTTTTATGTCGGCCCTGTTTCGACTAAGTTTCCAATCTATTCATGTGACTAAACAAGTATAACAATCGGCATTCTCTAGATACTTATTTGGAACTGTTACTTAAGTTTTATACTGGTCAATCACTTAAGTTTAAAATCGGGAATCCTGTTATAAAAGAATCTTACAGTCTCTACATAGGTATACCCCTACCTACTATCATTGTATCCTTCATTATCATGAAAGAGCACTTATTGCACATTGTTAATGACATAATCAATTCATTTTAACGGCTAATTAGCAGCACTTAATGATGCGTAATTGATAAACGTGTTTGAAATGAAAAAGTAAATAAATGCAGGTAAGAATCTATGTGCGTATTTTTATTGGCAGTTACAATCTGTAGGTACAGGTGAAACCTTTTTACAGTGCAGCTCTCTTATTTACACAACATTTATAATGCACTCGCAATACCGAGTTTTTTTCTGTTGATTCATTTGATGGCACACCTAATGTAAACCAATATAGGCCACGCATCCCACTTACTCATCGCTTTATCCTTCCTTTGTTTATAATTTACACATAAAACTCTCATCACTTGTTAAGTAGTGCCCTCTTTAAACGTTCACAGTATCCATTAGGAATTCCGAGATGAATTATAGTTTTACTAAATATACTTAATTTATTTCGGAATTAGGCGGATGAACTGTGATGAACAGTTCAGATCTGGGTGTCCGGTCTTTGAACTCGAGAGCGGGATGCCGAGATTGTTTAATGACAACAAATAAAGCATCGCTGCACAGCTGTCGGGCGGCTGTCGGCTTGCACGCGAGCTGCGGGACCGAGGACCCCTCTATTATTATTATTATTCTAGGCGACGGGCCTGCAGGTAGCCAACTCGATGTTTTTCATTTTTGTCTGCCTTAACAATCTTTATAACAAGAATTTTAACAAAAACTCAATTTTACCTGAACCCCGGACTTAGAGCGCACTTTCAACATTTGAGCATTTGGGGAAAATAAAAATACATTTAACCATCCTATCGATATCCTGTCCTATACCTATCAGAAGTTTGTTATAATAATTAAACAATAACGACAGGCTATTAAATGCACAAAGTTTCGGCAAGTGAATGTACAGTTGTGTCTGTTCAGCATAGGACTTTCGCTGATCAGTGTGTCGCGGACCTCGTCTCTGTGTGGATGTTGCTGGTGGACTATGGCAGTGCAGATGCTCACCTATATGCGCCAGGTCAATGATGGGGATCGCACAGCGCGCGAGCAGGCTCTCCTCCTGCTGGGCTGCCATTGTCGTTGCTTGATACAACCGCTCTGATTTCCACGCGCCGATCGCTCGTTCAGTCAACACTCCTTATCACTCGACTCCCACAGTAATTAGCAATTAGCGAACGCGACACCGAAAGATAATTTAAGGTAGAGAAACGATAGATAAGCACTTTATACACTGTAAGGATACAACGTAAACGTTAAAGTTTATTGAAGTTATGAATGGTCTTTTGATTATTCCTGGTATAGAAGCGTTCAGAACTCATTTGCATAACCTTGTAGTTCTTGCTCGAGGCGTTCGTCTTTCCGACGTAGCAGCAGTAAGCTATACTGACTTGACACATTAAAAATTGGTTTCCGTTGCTTCTCTCACAGTAAGTAACTATGTGTAAAGGTTGGTCCCGCGTGTACGACTCGACGGCGTCGTGCGCCCCCCGTCCCTCACAGCTGGCGAGTTTCGAATGTCTCTCGTCGAATAAACTGGCTCACCGTGTGCGATGAGCGTTACCCTGGCGTCCGATGTCGGCTCTCACTTGTATATCATCGCGCAGACTTTCGCAACCGAGTGGCGTGTCGAAACAGCTCTGCCTTGAGCACGCTGCCGTGTGGAGAAAGCGTATTGTGTGACGAGTGTGCGCGAGCAGCTCGGCGTTGAGAGTAACACTGACGATGTCGGGTGGCTATAGTGACGAGCCGCTCGGGCGCTGCTGCGGCGGTGAGACTGACTCACGCGGCCCTTGATCGCGGGCTCGCGGCTCACTTCGCGGCACTCGCGAGGGGCGGCGGCGCACGGTGGGCTGGAATCGTCAAGTGGGGACTTAAGGATTCAAATGAGTATTTTTGAATTTTATGTACTAATACAAATATTTTTTGTTATATGTAATTTTTTTATACTTAGTATTTTTCGAGTTATAGACCCCTAAACTTTGTATGAAATATTAATCGGTTTTTGGTTTAATATGACATGTTTTAATATTGTATTACAGAAATATAGCAAAAAAACAAATTATTGGTAAACATTCTACACCACCCTTATGACGTCATTTATTTTTCACGATACTCACACCACCCTTATGACGTCATTTGTTTTTAACAATACTCAATAGTGCGGTGACTCTCATTAGCGCATCGTCCATTGAGCGCAGCAAAATGATGACGTGTCATTATGTGATTGGATGATGAATAGCAGGTAAAAAATTATACGGTTACATTTGAAAAACAACCATCCTCAGTACGTTGTTACACATCGTAATAAACGCACTACCCTATCTCACATTTTCGGAATACTAATACTATTTATTACGTAAAAATGTTCGATTTGGTGTCAAATATTGATATTGTTGTGCTATTAAAGGAAAGTGGAAGTTTTAAAAATAATAGTGTTTTATATAGTGCTATTAAATCTAGATTAGTCCCCACTGTGTTAAGTGATGAAAACGATAAAGCGCTAAAAGCGTTTTGTGCAAAATATTGCTATAATCTGCAAAGGAGATGGCAAAATGCTCATAGCAAAGAGGAATTGTTCAGCAACAATAATAGTGAATGGTTATCATCGGAAATAAAGTGGCCTGATTTCATTGTAAGTGCATTTGAAAGAAACCAAGACTCTGTTCCTAGTACATCAAGTGAACATGAATCTCCAGCAAAAGTGTCTACTGCCACGTCAACGAACGTAAGTCCAAGAAAACCATTTTGTGAATTAGGACCTAAGCAAAAAAAGAGACGTACAGAACATATTCATACAAATATGACTACAGAGGAAATATCTCATGCATATATTATGAAATTACGAGAGGATGGTAATCAAGGAATAGCTGAAATCCTCGAACACCTACTTAAAAATCCACAGGATGTGCAAAAAGCGAAAGATAGTCTTTTAGGTAAAAATGAAAAACCTAAATTTACTCCAGATGAAGCTTTGGGACTTGTTTTGTCCCTTAAATTAACAAAGTGGCAATATAATACTTTAAGAAAAAGTATCAAAGAGAAAAATGTCGACATGTTCCCTTCCTACTACAAGGTGCAAAATGCAAAACAAGAATGCTACCCGCCAAAAGATGATATCACCTTAACAGATACAACTGCTAGAATAAAATTGCAGCCTCTATTAGATATAACCGCCAAAAGGATATTCAAAGCAATCAATATTGATAGCACAGACTTTAAGGAGTTGACAATGATAAGCAAATGGGGAATGGATGGTGCTTCGAATCAAGCAAACTATAAGCAAAAAATGACAACGGATGACAAAGTGGACAGTGCTTCGATAGATGATTCAAGTATTTTTATGGGTAGTTTAGTACCAATAAAAATTATTTCCGAGGAACAAATTATCTGGGAAAACGACTCACCAAATTCTGCATATTGGTGTCGTCCAATATTTTTCAAGTTTGAAAAAGAGAATAAATCAACGATTTTAAGAGAGAAAACCGAAATTGAAACGGAGATAAATGAATTGAAGGAAACAGAAATTGGAGAAATAAAAGTCTCACATTCATTATTGCTTACTATGATAGATGGTAAAGCAACATCAATCCTCTCTGAAACTTCAGCTCAACGATGTGACATATGTAAAGCTGTTCCTACAGAAATGAATAACTTGTCTTTGTTATTGACTAAAAACATTGATACCGACTTGTACAAATATGGTTTATCATCGCTTCATATATGGATACGTTTTATGGAATGCATTCTTCACATAGCCTATAGACTGGATTTCAAAACATGGGTTGCAAAAGGTGAAAACAAAGTTTTGATGGAAAAAAGAAAAAAAAACATTCAGGAAGCTTTTAAAAATCAAACAGGCCTTTTAATAGATGTTGTAAAGCAAGGACATGGAAGTACTAATGACGGGAATACCGCTCGAAGATTTTTTTCAAATACAGAGATTGCTGCTGCAATTACTGGTGTCGATGAAAACTTAATAAAACGGTTTTCAATCATTTTAGAAACAATATCTTCAGGTCATAAAATTGACACAGTGAAATTTAAAGAATATACGGAAGCCACCATAAAATTATACGTAGATTTATATGAGTGGTATCACATGCCCTCCAGTGTGCATAAAGTTCTCGTTCATGGAGCAGCTATCATTGAAAACTTGGGATTAATTCCGATTGGAAAGTTATCGGAAGAAGCGGCTGAATCTAGAAATAAAGACTTTAGGCGATATCGCCAACACCATTCAAGGAAATTCTGCAGAAGAGCTAATAATGAGGATATTTTAAATAATTTAATAATTAGTTCAGACCCTTATATATCATCAAAACGTCATAAAATGATACGGAAACACAAACCATTTTCAGAAGAAGCGAAAGCCATGCTTCTTTTATCTCCAACATTTGAAGATGATGAGCGGGAAAATATAGAATTTGTTAATGTGGAACATTTAGAGAACGAATCTGAATCTGATGAAATTGTCTAAGTGATAATTTTGTGAGTGCGTGTGTTTGTGAGTGAGTTTGTGAGTATGCGTATGAGTGGATTAGGCCTCCTGGGGACACCACTGATAAAAAAAAACGCGCTTAGTTCTCTACCTCAAGGGTGGTGTGGAAAAGGGAATGAAAAACAATTTTCTCCAAAATCGAAGAAAATCGAAGCAAGTGATATATCGGATAATTTGCCTAAAAAATAGCACAATCGAATACCGAAAGCGGTTATTTGAGAACTCTTGAGAATTAAAAGTTATTCATATAAAATCAAATTTCTCCATACAAAAATAAATTCAAATCGTTATAACTTTTAAAATATTAGGTATATACAAAAATCGCAGAACAAAAATTTCTTATATTTAGTGGTAGATCACCAAGCCGTCTTTATTTTTTTTTAAATTGCTCATCAATTTTCGTGAATCCCTAAGTCCATTAAAGCTTGATTTCAGCCCACCGTGCGGCGTTGCCCTGTGTCACACCTTTGTACCGTACCGACTATAACCTCGTCTCGTTTGCCATTCACTAGTCTTACTTGTAGTAACGTGGGTTGGTAAACTTTGTTGCTACCTAAACGAACTGGTGTGTCAGCCTTATCTT
Organism: Agrotis puta; assembly: GCA_943136025.2. Classification (NCBI taxonomy): domain Eukaryota; kingdom Metazoa; phylum Arthropoda; class Insecta; order Lepidoptera; family Noctuidae; genus Agrotis; species Agrotis puta. The sequence goes on along the minus strand of OW964169.2, from coordinate 13,413,947 downwards.
ATAGAGATTAAGGTTCGCACATTATATGATTAAATCAGAAAAATTGGCTTATTAGTGCCAAATGTCATGTTTGTACATCAATCACGAGAGTGATGCACAATAATACTAATCACCCCAAATTGTGATTTTATTGAATTTCTCAGTTATAGAATTGAAACGTGCTATTAACGCCATCTTCAGTTAAACTTATGCAACTAATACTGTGCGAAGCGCCATCTATGTTCACTACAAACTTACAGCTAAAATAAAATAAAATGCGCATTTTATTTAGTGGTTTATATAATTTCCAATACTACTCGACTTTTCACTCGGAACCAAAACATCCGCTTCAATAAAATAAAATAAAAATATTAGTTAAATAATGTATAAAAAATATAGGACGCAAACCCTTATCAACACAACGACATTGACCTTGTAAATATGTCAATCCACACTTTTAAGTTGAATAATAAATAAGTAAATGCTTTAATTTAAAGTGAGATTGTTTTATTTATATAGGGTTGGTAGCATTAATTTACAGTTGTGTGTCGGTTGTTCATTTGAGGCATCTTTCGAAGTACGACGAGCCGACGTAGCCACCCCGCATCGCTCGCTGCACATGCTGTTCGAACAACCTCCTGTTACTTTGCAGTTCGTCCGCAGCCTCCTTGTTTAGAGGATCTTCGGGATTTGGTTCCTGGAGAGCAATAGAAAAACAAACATTTACTTTATGTAGTCCATACTTGTGTATTATAAAGAGGTATTTCTTTGTATGTAGGGGGTAACCTCTGTAACTAGGAAGCTATATTATTCCTGAGTACTAATCGATCTAACATCGTTTTTAGTCTAACATATCGCAAAATTGCAATAAGTGGGTAGGTAGACAGAAGCTAATCTATTTCTATACTATACTATAATATTATAAAGGTGAAGAGTTAGTTTGGTTGAACGCGCTAATCTCAGGAACAACTGGTTCGAATTGTGAAAATATTTTTGTGTTGGATAGTCTATTTATCGGGGAAAGCTATAGGCTATATAACATCACGCTACGACTAATAGAAGCTGAGCAGCAGGTGAAACCACGGGGAACAGTTAGTCCATGATAAACTGTCACATTGGTGTAGTAGTTGAAAACAAGCTATTTAGAAAACTTGCGTTCCCAGATTTGCGATCCCTGATCAAACTAAATTTAAACATTTGGATTTTATCTTGGCTCAGTCTACATTTTAGCATAATTTGAGGTAATGAACTTGGGCTACAGTTATTTTGAAGAGACTAATAGAAACATGTACTGTGGGGGCTGGTTTGAGGACTTCGCGAACAAAGAGCTACAGCAAGGTATTGGGGAAGGCATTAGGCCTTTTCCCAAAAGTGGGACAGTCTAGGTTAATATATTTTATATTAACAACTCGCTAAAAGGTGTGTTTTGCTAAATTGTGGGAAATTTCTCTGGTAAATATGAGTACAACCAATTTTTTTCTATGTAAAATGATAACTTTGCTCTTTTAATCAGGAGAATTATTATTATTTTTTATTTATTTAATGATAGGTGCGCGTTATTATTTGTTCGATGATATTTTTATGTTTTGAAATATATTTTTTATTAAATTGTTTATTACATTTATAAAATCATTTTTGGAATGTTATAAGCCAACTTCCAGGAAACTTACGTTGCGATTGCGTAAACAATGCATAGATATGCGATAGCAGCAATCACACTATACTATCTAATAGAGTAATATACACTGTGTGATTATTTTTTCAGAATCAGTATGTATGGTTCCTGGCTAGGAATGTAAACATTTCAAAAATCCAATGAAATAGTTTTAATTTTTGTCAAAATCAGTCCCAAGACTCCTTTCGAGTATTTTTGCTATAAATCATAGTTTCGGATTTGGACATCCTCTCCCGCTTGGAAAATTGACCCTGTTTATGATGGCGAACATACATAAAAAAAACCTCCTTGTTTTGATAACCTCCACCTTTTTTGAAGTCGGTTATAAACCAAAGCAAGGATGCATGACATGACTTAACAATTATAGCCCCATTTAACATTATCAATGTTCACTTGAATTCATTAGTCATTGTTTTTTATCTGTAGTGGCTTATTTTGTGAAGTGTCATGTTTTTATACTATTGTGATATGAGATTGATTGACTTATTTTAATCAATTATTTTGGCTTTGAATTTGAAAGTTAAAATATTTTGGTCTGTGAGAGAGTCCATGGAGTTTCTGCCTGTTTGTAAATAGTATTTTTCATTTATGAGCACCATAAGTAGCAACTATTTGTACAAATTCATACTGTGTTGTATGTGAAGTTACAGAAAATAGTCTAAAAATCAGACTCTTTTTTTAGTAATGAAGGCCTTATGTCATATAAGTCAAAATGTCATTCTTACCAAAACTAATAGTCACAAATGAGTAATACCATGAGTAATATTGTTGCATTATGAGTCATTTTTGTTTTACACAATAAATTTAAATGAAACCGAAGCAAAGGGAAGGAAAAGGAATAATTAGGATTCATGGGATTTTGTAACATGTGTCTAAAAGGCTGATATAATTTGGGTAGTTGTGTATGATTCATATTAATATTTCACCATACATAAAATTCAAAGCCATGTAAAACATCTGTGTTTTTCCCAGAGGCAGCTTAATCAATTGTGACACTAGACAGTGCCCACATCCACATACGAAAAAAATTTACTACATTTTTAAATTTATAGAAAGATAAAGATATCAACTTCGAGAAGAGAGAAAGAAATAGACTTTAACATGGTCTATGAGCATGTTTTGGCAGCCTGTAATAATAATAATAATAATAATACCTTTATTTCAGGCAACTATGGCCCATAACATAGAATACATAATAATAATATTATAACTATAAATAAACTAATACATATGATATGACCTACATTAAACTATTTTACACGAAGAGGCGGCGTCGTGTTTCGCTGACTGGTGCCGCGCAGCTGGCCACGAAAACGCCGGTACACGACACCCTTCGGCCAGAACTCGGGCTTGAGAAAGTTATCGAGATACTGAGTCGGTACTCGCACCACAAAAGACTTGAAGTTCGTTTCGTGGCGCGACTCCAACCTCTCGACCCTCAATGTCCAGGAGGTCTTCACTCGCAAAAACTCCACGACTTCCTCAACCTTCGTGGAGTGATGTAGCCGGGACAAATACAACTGCGTCGTAGGTGTTGCAGGACGCAGTAACATGTTAGGCCCAGCCAGCGCGGAACCACACTGGTTCTGACTCTTCTGAGGCTTCTTCTTCATCTTCTTCTCCACCTTGATGAAGCCATCCTCGTCCGTTTGCCGCCGCGTCATTTCCTTATCGGAGACTGAGCGGCTCTGCTTACCCCCTTTGGCTTGCTGTTTCTGCGAGTTTTGCGACTCAGCAGGTTTGCCCTCGGTAACAATAGCGGCGTAGGCACATTTACGAGTACCTACGCGAGTAATCCGATCTACCTGTGACGTAGTCTTCATAGGAGACGCGGGACGATCGACGGTGTGAAGCAATGCATCCTCCGTGATTTGTACTGGTGACGACACATCCATATGGGCCGACTCAAAACTGCTGATGGAAGCATTTTGCTGAGCCGCGCCGCGACGCGTGTTCACATTCGTGGCGCTCGGTGGTGACCTACTTGCAACGACAGTATTGCGCAATGACGATACTTCGGCACGTAGATCTTCGATGGTATTTTCCGACGCCGCCAACTTAGACTTCACATCAGCCAGGCTTGTCTGCAACGATGTGATGTCCTTCAGCAACCTGGTGACATCAACATGATCGAAGGTGACAGGGGGCAGTCTATGCAGCTCCTTTGCCACGAACGCAGGAACGTCGTCAGGATCAGTCACCTTTAACAGGGTGATGATGTCCTGAATGCTCTTCTCAGTGCCATCTCTTCGTCGGGATGGCATCTCTTCGAGTTTCCCAATAGATTCAAATAGCAGCCTCTTGCCACTACTTATCTCCTCTTCCTTGAAGTTAGATTTGCAGATCTGCAAAATGCTAACCTCGTCCATCGTGTCTATTGCATGCTGAATGAATGCCAGCAGTTCGTTGGCTATAAGTGGTTGAGAACTCATAGCGTCAGCTAGCAGCGGCTAGTGCCGCGCTAATCGCGAATAAAATATTCGTACTAGTTAACACGTCCGTATTAGAGCGCGCATCGCACTGCACTGATGTAATGTTCCTGCTAGGTCAAGCCTCTTAATTTTGAGAAATTAGTCATGTAGGGCCGGTGCAAGGCGGCAGAAGTTACATATTGGCAATAATACAATACATACCAAGAATAAATACTGGAGTCCATAAACTATAGAGTTGACAGTAAGCACGGGTTTCCAGTCTTCTCTTAAGATGTTGAGACAAACATTGCCCTCCAGGTCTATGTTTGGATGGTATACCGCTGTTTCACACTTCACCTTGGGCGGCTCGTGAGGATAGTTTGGTCCTACCTATAAATAACAGTAGATATTCAATAATAGCAATAAGTTGTTAATTGGATTTAAGTTTGAAAGGAATATTGTTGATAATAATCATATATCCAACAGGAAAATAGGTTTTATAGAATTTTACAATGCTACCAGAAAGCAAAGTTTTTGTTAGCATAGTTGTAGCATTCTAATGGGAAACTCATATTTTTAATAAACTGTGAGCAAAGATTATTGTTTCCAACTTTTAAGAGGCAATGTAAATAATGTAAGGACTCATTTACATGTTGAAAGAAATTACAAGAATGTTTGACTACATTACGGACTATTAATCGACAATAATTTTATTCAGTTGATCAAACAAAACTGCAATGTAGTCAAACTCACATGCACCTCTCATGTATTGTCTAAATGAGGCTTTAGAGATAGGATTGAAATTTAAACTGCCAACAAAATCTTAGATCAGCTGTCAACAGTACCTTAAAACTAAATACAAATCTTCCCCCTCTATAGAATCCTTCATCAGGGCATATGATTAGTTTGAAATTAAGTAAGTCATCTGGATCTGGAAACTCTGTGTTGCATGTCTTGGGCAAATTCAATTCATTCAAATCTGAAAATGAAACATTTCAGGATTAGGCATAGATGTTGTAAACACTATTTCATAAAGCAAAAGTTGTAAAATTTTGCCTCAGGTCATACGGCAGTCTTTAGGACATGATTTCAGGGCTTTTACAGTACTACCCTCTTACTTAAAATTAATTAATCGCCTTATAGAGGTCACTGAAAGCTTGTCTGAATGAATTCTTCACACCACAATTAAAATAACAATGAGTACACAACGCGTAAATTGTTCTATTTTCTGAACTTTACCTTTTGTGATCCGCAATTGAGCGGCTGACGCTTTTTTCTGTGAACCTCCTGCTCTTGCTGAGCCTTCCTCATCTTTCTTTTGTTGTTTTAATGAAAAAAGTTTAATCATTGTCCTAACTAATCGATAAAATAGAAATTATTAGAAATAAAACCACGATCTATTTTGACAGCTTAAATTTTTGTACGAAACTTCAATCTATGTAGATTGCTATTCGTAAATAAGTCTCTTTTATTTTATTGGCAATCCCAAGTACAACATTTAAAAAAATGCTGGACGTCACTACGGTCAGTGAAGGCATTCGGTGGCCCGGTGTGTAAGCGGCATTACAATAATCTGTTATTTGCAGATGGGATTTGGATGTGTTTTGACCCTGAAGCCATGCCAGAAACATTAAGCCTAAGTCCGCACTGGCAGGTAGCTTGCATAGCGCCTAAAGGAGCTAGCTTTTCTAAGTTCGTTAGTTATTCTAAGCTAATCGCTTGGTGACTCGCTAAGGCGAGTCACCAAGCGATTAGCTTAGAATAACGAACGTTCTAGTATGTTGGCGAACGGCCGCACTGCGCACTTGACGCTTAGCGTGTATCGAGGTTCACAAACGTGTTGGTTTTTTGTCACGAGCCGCGAGGTATTTTAGAAGAAATAATAATTACATTTAAATTATGGATGAAATAATATTAATTACATTAGTTTTTAAAAGAGAACGTCCAGCTAATTGACTCCACAAAAATGCGGTTTTCCTAAAGAAACTATGGGATATGCCTTTTCCTAATGAGTTAATTTTTTTTTCTTGAATTGTATACACGGTTACATTTTGATCGTTTTAATCCCTTGGAGGGTCGAACTGGTCCATGAAACACTATCGATTTGTAAAGATAAAATTAAAAAATAATGTACTTTTTTTTTAATAACTCGAATCAATTCTCGCATTAGTGAATAAATAATGCGAACCGTTAGTAGGCAGCATTCTTATCAGTAACAACATTGACGCGGTCGCTAGTCAACGTGGACTCGCAAAAAATAGCCAATCCTAGACCAAGTCCCGCCCCCGGGCGCGCGCGCCGTATACCTTGCCAATCAAACAGGGTTTTTGGCAAGGAATACGGCGCGCGCGCCCCTCTCACCCCGCGCACCCCGCGCCCCTCTCACCCCGCGCACCCCGCGCCCCTCTCACCCCGCGCGATAGTGACACGTCACACAGTGGTCCCATATCGAAAATTAGTGGACATAGGCAACAAAGTTCCAATATCGATGCGATTTTTTTTTATGTGATTCTTTACGATATTCCTGACAACTTTTACTCTTGTGAAATTTCTTCTAAAGTTGATAGTTTGTCTGAAAAAAAAATAATTAGATTTTTTTGTATGGAGCGAATCACCTTTCATTTTTTTTCTTCAATTGTATTAATATGTTGGGTGTATGGCGTGAGTATATAATAGCAAGGGTCATTCTCTATCCACGAAAAATAAAATCAGCGCCGGCCATCTGCGGCCGCGCGAGTAATCATTCCTCAAAAAATAATAATTGTTTATGATATTTTTGCCATTTAAACAAAATTCAAAGTATATTTTTTTGTCTCATTTGACTGTTCTGACCTTCTTTTATTTAATATATATAGTTTTGATAGTATATAAGGTACCTACAACTAGTAATTCTTGAAAAGATTATTTTTTTTACCGAATGATTACTCGCGCGGCCGCAGATGGCCGGCGCTGATTTTATTTTTCGTGGATAGTGAATGACCCTAGCTATCATATACTCACGCCATACACCCAACATATTAGTACAATTGAAGAAAAAAAATGAAACGTGATTCGCTCCATACAAAAAATCTGATTAAAATTGTTTAATTTTTTTTTTCTTCAATTGTACTAATATGTTGCATGTATGGCGTGAGTATATGATAGCTAGGGTCATTCTCCATCCACGAAAAAATAAATCAGCGCCGACCATCCGCAGCCGAGTAATCATTCGGTAAAGAAGAATATTTTGTATGATTTTATTTTGCCATTTAAAATAAATTCAAAGTATATTTTTTGTCTCATTTGGCTGTTTCCACCTTCTTGCGATTGATGACTCATTTGTTTGTGCGCTCGGCTAAGCGCATAACAAACGAGTCACCGAAAAATAATTGTCTCTGATTGGCTGTTATTTTTTAACTACCTGCACCTTATCTATTGTTATCGGTACCACCTGCACTGTGATTGATGACTCATTTGTTTTTGCGTTTGGCTGAACGCATAACTAATGAGTGATCGAAAAATTCTCGTCTCTGATTGGCTGAATTGGATGTACTTATTCGTTTTACAGAAGAAGCTTCGGAAGCCCATAATAAGGACTTCAGAAACGTCAGGGAGAGGCACACTCGGAAAACGGGCAGTATAGCAACAAACGAAGACATCCTCCATGGACTTCTAATAAGTTCTGATCCTCACATATCCTACATAAGGCTCAAACTAACGAAACAGGTTGTTAATGAGTTGTTGCCTGAAGCAATTCAGTTGTTACAGACTACCGAGCCTCCCATTGACAATGAGATTATGGAGGAAGGAGAATGCCTCGTAGCAGAGTCCGAAAATTTGCCAGACCCACTTCTGTAACATGAAATAAAGTGGTCCGGTTCTAGATTATTCCCACAAAAGCCCATCAAGGCTGGGAATGACAAACCACCCTTTTCAGGGCTACAATTACTTCACAATTTCTGATCATACGAATGTTAACTTATATTATAATATACATACGATGGATTATGTAGATAACAATTTATCAACTTCTTGCCCGTACAAATTCAAACTGTTTCACCTATCATTAACAAAATCTGTTAAACCAGAAACTTATTACGATATTTATTCAGCAATAGATAACGTGCAGATAGTTACAAAAAACAGCCAATCAGAGACGAGCATTTTTCGATGACTCATTAGTTATGCGCTCAGTCAAGCGCAAAAACAAATGAGTCATCAATCACAGTGCAGGTGGTACCGATAACAATAGATAAGGTGCAGGTAGTTAAAAAATAACAGCCAATCAGAGACAATTATTTTTCGGTGACTCGTTTGTTATGCGCTTAGCCGAGCGCACAAACAAATGAGTCATCAATCGCAAGAAGGTGGAAACAGCCAAATGAGACAAAAAATATACTTTGAATTTATTTTAAATGGCAAAATAAAATCATACAAAATATTCTTCTTTACCGAATGATTACTCGGCTGCGGATGGTCGGCGCTGATTTATTTTTTCGTGGATGGAGAATGACCCTAGCTATCATATACTCACGCCATACATGCAACATATTAGTACAATTGAAGAAAAAAAAAATTAAACAATTTTAATCAGATTTTTTGTATGGAGCGAATCACGTTTCATTATTTTTCTTCAATTGTACTAATATGTTGGGTGTATGGCGTGAGTATATGATAGCTAGGGTCATTCACTATCCACGAAAAATAAAATCAGCGCCGGCCATCTGCGGCCGCGCGAGTAATCATTCGGTAAAAAAAATAATCTTTTCAAGAATTACTAGTTGTAGGTACCTTATATACTATCAAAACTATATATATTAAATAAAAGAAGGTCAGAACAGTCAAATGAGACAAAAAAATATACTTTGAATTTTGTTTAAATGGCAAAAATATCATAAACAATTATTATTTTTTGAGGAATGATTACTCGCGCGGCCGCAGATGGCCGGCGCTGATTTTATTTTTCGTGGATAGAGAATGACCCTTGCTATTATATACTCACGCCATACACCCAACATATTAATACAATTGAAGAAAAAAAATGAAAGGTGATTCGTTCCATACAAAAAAATCTAATTTTTTTTTTTCAGACAAACTATCAACTTTAGAAGAAATCTCACAAGAGTAAAAGTTGTCAGGAATATCGTAAAGAATCACATAAAAAAAAATCGCATCGATATTCGAACTTTGTTGCCTATGTCCCCTAATTTTCGATATGGGACCACTGTGCGTCATGGGAGTTCCCCCGGGTCAGTTTCTCTAAGATGTTATCGAAGTGCACTGTGTCATCTCGCGAATAATGACGTCTCGGAATTACGCGTATTCCAACCTTGAGTTCGTTGCTATGGTGCAGTTTTACGCAATCGCGGGTTTTGATGCGCAGGCGGCTCGACGCCTTTACAGTGAACCAAACGGGGTGGTCCAGTTGCTTGGCCAGCAAGGAGTCCGGACCTTACCCCGCTGGATTTTTATTTGTGGAGTGAAGTAAAACGTTTAGTGTACAAAAACGAGCATCAAACTCGTGAACAAATGAAAAGTGCGATAGTGGACGCCTTCGATGTGATAAAAAGTGACAGGGACACATTAGTAAAATTAAAAGACAATCTCATTAAACGTGCAAGACTGTGTATCGAAAGGAATGGTTTGCATTTTGAACAATTATTACGTTATCGTGAAATTTAACTACCTAGGTACCAACCGTTATTAACATAGCTCTTTCTAAATCGTTGTAAATGATTTTGATTCTTTTTAAATCATTGTACATAATTTGATTTCACATTTTTAAATACGGTATAACTAGCAGGCCTACCTACCGCTGGTATGTCTTATGCACAAAACAGTTAGGTCGGTCCTAAGCCCGTAAAAGTATGAAGGAAAATTTGGAATCAATCTGTTTACCTACGCAAACATCAGCTGAGCGAGTCAATAACCTTATGCTTGATCGGGCCGTGTAGGTACCTACACTGCCCGATACGCGTGGCGCAACTATTGGTTTCATACATTTTGCGAGTATAATCTTATCACTTGCTAATTTTTTTATTTTTTATGTTACATCGCAGTAAAAGCTTGTAATGAGTAGTATTTTGTTAGTTAAACCACCGGTCCAAGGAATTAAAACGATCAAAATTTAACCGTGTAGAGTAGAAGTAGAATAAAGGAAAAATGATGCAATTGTTTATTCAGAACATTAACCTTTTCACCGCCAAGCACTTCTATAGAAGTTCGGGATTTTCGTGCCACCAGTGCCACAACTTCTATAGAAGTTATTCATTTATTAAAATAAATTTACTGTAATTAATAGCTTTGTTTCATTTTATTATATAAGATAGCACTGTCTACTACCCTGTTTTTTATTTTTCTACACAAAATAAGCCCTAGTTTGTCCTAAAATCGGCAAAAACAGAAACTCCGAATTTTGTTTCTTTCCTCAGAACGCCAATCACTTCATATCAAGTTGGCCAGTGATGTGCCGTGAAATGTTGATTTCACCATTGAAATATTTATAAATACAGAAAATTACGAATATCGAAAACATTTTGAGGTCAATAAAATATGAACTTAGTTATCTTCTTCATTACAAAGGATAGTAGATGAATTTCGACCTTCAGGTAGATGCCGATACGTAATTATAAAGTTGTTACTAATTCTTGTCGATAATTATTTTCCCATCTCTACAAAACATGTGGTCGTCTATGCAACTGTGCGCCACCGAGTGCCAAGAACTTCTATAGAAGTTAGTCAGTGACGTCATAGGCGAGCAGTTGTCAAGGTCACTTTGGCATAGTGCAGCACAAAATCAGATTCGCGCGCACGCATCTGAGAGAAAAATGAGTGAACTTGATTCAGACGAACTTTTAAAAATTTTGCAAGGTGTGGAATCGGACTCGGAGTATTTTTTGAACATTGAACCAGAAGATAATTCTGAGGTATGTCTAACTGGATGATAATAATAATGTTTATTCATCAAAGAGTAGGAATTCAATAAGTATGTAAAATGTTCGGTGAACCCAGTATCTCCAGATGCACTGTAATTACAATAGATTTAGGTACTGTTTTTGTACTCTATACACTATTATGGTAAATAATTTAAAATAAATAAATTAAATATAATTTTAACTTTTTTGGAAATTCTTTTCGGCTCAGCGTGATAGAATTTAAATATATACTTACTTTCCATTTCAAAAAACAATTCAAAATTTTGCCACTTAGATACCTACGGTAAAAAACGTTGACTGAAGTTATTAAAAAAACACAGGAATAAACAAAAATAGAAGAAAGAAAGACCATAGACCCATCCCTGATCAGAATCGAATTCAACGTGCCCTCAGTGCCAATAACTTGATATGAAGTTAAAGAATGAGATCACGAAACAAATAGAGATGTACCCCATTCCTCATAGTTCTAATTGAGTTATGTATTAGTTTCTTTGATACTCATAAATTATACTGTTTTTTCTTATTAAGGATACTGTGAAATAAAACAAATCTGGAAATATTTAATCAGTTTTTATTTATATTCATAAAATCAACTTTAAATCACTTTAAGCGTACAAATTTTATTCATCGATATAACGATATCCCCATCACTACTGTTTACTGTACATTTAGTTATACATTTATAGCTTGGCGCTGGGCGAGGCATTGCGTTTTGTGTACGTTGGCGGCGAAAAGGTTAAACCCCCCATGACTTGACCGTGACTTTTTTTATGTCGGAAACCCTACATGACGGATAAGGTCGTGAAAAAGTATAATTATTTTAAAGATAAAATCTGTATGCAGCAGTTTAAGAGCTATTTTTGAAAGTGATATCTCGTCAACGTGCCGACAAGCAAATGACCAAGGCACCAGCAACCCACCACGCAAACCATCTCTAACATATGCGGCCACGGTGTATCTTTGCAAGTAGCCAGATTGTAGAGTCCCTAGGCGCTAAGCAAGCCACCTGTTTGCAGTGGCGTAGCGAGACCGAATCTAGGAGGGGGCAAGACGCATGTGCGAGGTCCTTTTTTTCAGAACGAAAAATATTATTGTTTGAAGATGACTTCTTCTTCTTTAAGTCTTTTAAACCAAATGTGATTGTGATGTGACAGCGACATCAGCTTTGTGAGGCTTCTTGGACTCTTTCAGTTCCCAGTAACAAATAAAACGTTCCTAAGTTATTTTGCAACATGGGGCCTCTCGCGAGCAGTGCAGGCACTTGACCTAAACGTGATTTCTTAGTTTCTTTCAGTTCCCTTCCCACTCAGCCTAACTTCTTTGTAGAAGTAAAGATGCTTTACTGATTGTTGATCGCTGTTGGCAAGATCTTTTCTTCTTTTTCTCTGAGCGCGAGCCTGGGGGCTAGGGTCCGCTTGGCCCCCGCTTAGCTACGCCACTGCCTGTCTGTGCGGACGTGGTGCGAACGTAACCTAAAGAAAAATAAGATTTAGATGTGTGGCAACCCAGTTTGAATAATTTGTCAAACATTTTTCGTTTCGATGTGTCGTTGTGAAGTATTTTTTTTACAATTTATTATGAGAATGTTCTTTGAGAGTTGCCGTTTTTTATTATTCACATAATTAAATATCAGTGCATCGTCCTCATGTAGCTGCAATGCTATCTGATCTCAAGCTATAATCATAACTTGTTTGTAATAACATAGTCGATACAAGATGGCAAGTGAGGATGTGATAGAATTGGGGTCTTCGGACGACGAAGCAGAACCGGCACCGAAGAAGGTATTTAGTTGTTAAATTGAAACATAGAAACTTGATTGCATGTCGTCAAATACATAATAATAAGATAAACCAACTTATCGAGTAGTGAGAAATCAATTTTATGGGAATCAAGATACGTAGTGTTTATAAACTAGATTATTTTATGTGCTGAAATGTTTTGTTTCAGAGTAAACCAATGCCAAATGCTATGGTGTGTATTCCAAGAAAGATACATGACGTTACAATAAGGCCTTCTAAACTAAATTCGGCAGTATCTGCATCAAAAGCAGTATCTGCATCAAAAACAGTACCTGGTTCAAAAACAGTTTCTACGGCTAAAACAGCACTTGCAACAAAACCCTCACCAAAAGTAAAAGCATTACCTACAGTAAAATTGCCTAAGGGAGTTTCAATAGTGAAAGGTGTTGCAACAAAAGATCTAACTGTAGTAAGAGCATTACCCCTGGCAAGGAAAAAAACAACAGTAATAAAAACACCATCTATGGTAACCAATCCTTTTGCAAGTAAAACTGCCAATGGCAAACCTGTACTAAAGAATCCCATGAGACAACATCTCGCAATTATTAAACCTATAAAAATACAAAATCCTGCCACTAATCCTCATGTGTTTCATGCTAAACATCAAAAATCAAATAATAGTGGTATTAGTATTTCAGATATGAAATCCAATATGATGCCAATCAACAAATCTCTTGATAATTTACCCTCGAGCATTACTGTGAAGAAAACTATATCTAAACCTATAATTTTTATGAAAACAGCAAATCAAATTATGAAACCCCAATTTGATTCTAATCAAGTGAATGAGGTCCAAACAGTGGAACTGGATGATGATGAAGGCTCTCCTACTACTTCAAGTCCTGCTTGGTATTTAAGGCCTGAAGAGCAAACTGAGGAGACGACATTAGAACAAGAGAATAATGCAGAGCCAGAGACGCCTACTATGATTGAAATTACAATAGAAGACAGTCCTATAAAACCTGTATTAAATAAAAGGACTTGTGAAATAGGTGCTGAACTAGCTATCACTATAGATGACAGCCCTGTTAAGGCAACTGTTGACAAGAATGCATCTCCAAGTGCCAGTGATGATGAAGCAACAGTCACTAAAGAACCTAACAGTAAAAAGAAATTAAGATATCCCAAAGAGCCTGAAAGTGAGAATAGGAAAACTGTAGAGATAGAAATAGATTTTCCATATGAAGTAAGTTTAGAAACAGAGAGTAAAGAAAAAGAAAATGTTGATGAGTTTCAAGAAGTTAGTATTGTTAGTAACCAGGGTCCAGAGCCAATTGAGAAAAATGATGATGCACAGACAAGTACACAAAAGACTAATACCACACCTCCAAAGGAAAACAAAATTGAGAATCCTAAAAGTAGTGGTCCAAGTGAATTTCATTCTGTATATCAACACTTTATTGATACTTGTTTTCAACTGGAAAACTCTGAAGATATGAAGAAAATAGTTGATAAAAAAATCAAAGCATATTATAAACAAGTTCCAAAGGACTATACAGAATCCGAGGATTTTGTAGACATGGTTGCTAGTAAAATACTTGCTATGAAGGCTAGTCCTGAAAAGATGTATTTGTACATAAAGGATATTGTTGATGAATTAAATATGCAAAGAAAGATGGCCAAATCACAAATATTAAATACAGAGACCAAGAAGGAAGGTATGTATCTAAATGTATATTTGGGTATTAATATGACTATTAAAATAATGCAATAATTGTTAGTCAGGTGGCAACAAGATGTGCAGTCATTGTTGTTGCTATTTCAGGTAAATCCTGGATGAGGTTAGCTAAGGTCTGACAGACCCTTCCACCCACAACTGCTAGGACAGCCAAAATTTACACAAGTAAAAATGATATATAGATTAAGCTGGATAAAAGCCAAGAGAGGCTTATACCCACCAGCGCATGTGGATGAGACAAAATTACAAAATAGTTTGATGATTGCTCCATAAGTTTATATAATTTTCCCTTAAAGCAAGTAATGCATAATTGCACACTCCAAAAAAAGGAACACAAATAGGGCAAAACTAAAAAAAATATATAGCGAGTCACAGAAATATATTATGATATTACAGCAGTTACTATTATTTTGTAATGCTGTTTCTCTTCCAATGATCATTGTAGTAACAGTATTACAATAACGTAACAATAAACTGCTATATTCAAATAACTCATTTCAAAGATATCATTCCATCATTTTGCAGATACAGACCAGTTTGCATTCAGAGAAGATAGAGAATATGATTCGAAAAGCCAAAGACAGATACGTAAACTTGAGAAGACTATAAAGAAACTGCACAGAGCTATTCAGAAACTGGAAGAACAGGAGGTTGATTTTGATGATGAAGATGACTCTGTTTATTTGTTAACTGAAAGGTAGGTGTGGATAATTTTCTAACATCCTTTTTATTCGAGTACAAGCCACCAGTTGTTTTCTGTGTCTGTCTTATAGTAGTATAGTATTGACACAGCCTTTTTTATTTGCTCTCTCTACTCATATCTATTGATGCTAGAAAAACAGCTGTTTATTTTAGTACTTTTAGTAAAAGTTATTAACTTTAATATGTATTGTTTTTATTTCTATGCATTAAAATAAATATTGAAAAGTCTTCTAACTTTTTGTTTATTTCAAGGTACAAGGAACGCATGGTGCGCGTTTACGCGAAATTTTGTCAGTTGACGAATACTAAGATGCCTTCAGAGCCTCGTATTGTAATAGACGCGCGGCCAGGTCAACCATCGGGGCCGGCGAAACGTCTTGAAAAGTGGATAAATAAGAAAGTTCCCATTGGCACACCACTACCGTTCCCAGACTTTCACGATGTTATCCGATGTGTTAGAGACGCGAATGATGAAGACAAGTTGGGCTGGAATGAAGCTGACATTATTGAAGAAGGTAAACATACATATATTAAAAATTCCAAACTGTTTGTTCTCTTTGTGCCATTTGTATGCATATCAATTAAATATGGCTCAGGTTCACCTGGGTTCGGACATAGGACAGAATAATTTATGAAATTGATGATAGTACATAACCATTGAGTCATTTATCACTGTCATCTAAGCAGGTGAACCCAAGGGCAGAACACCATAATACAGTCAGATCAAATTCACAAGTAGCCAAATAAAACTAAATATAGACACTGTATGATACTGATTTTTCTTTATTAGCTCGAGACTTATTTACGAGATGCGGCAAGAAACTCCAAAGGCGAAGACAAGAGAATGAATGGAGGCTAGCAGCCTCAAGAATTGCCTTAGAAGTAGATCCTGCCGAAAATAATGACCAGCTTAAATCCAAGCTTGAAGCAAATAAGAAGATAGCTTCAAATAAGGAGACTGAGATTTTTAATAAGTAAGTGTTTTATCAGTATCGCCCAGTATCGTGAAAGGTGGAAGGAGTGGATGGAGGCTTGTGCCCAGGAGCAGGATAGAGCAGGCACTTAAAAAAAAAGTGTTATATCAATCTGAAGCAGTTTTAATATTCAATCAATACACGGATGGAAGCACACTTTCCTGTATGCCAAACATTGCACTCAATTTTCAATGTATCCAGCATTCTGGGCATTTTTCCCGTAGACAGCGATGTGGACGTATTTTTTGACGACCTTTGAATGATTTTTCCTTTTATTTTTAGTCTATATTGCTACTATTGTTAAGTACTTAGATTAAAAAAAAAAAAATTGTAGTGTATTGATTTTTTTGAATAAATGGTAATTCATCAATTAGTACTTGCAACTTTGTGTAATAAAACACTTAAATTATTACAGGTATGCAGACAGACAGAACCAACTCAGGTTGGAAGCTACAGAGATTGGAGATAAGGAAGCAGAAGAATCACCAGTCGAGAGTGAAGAAGAAGAAGCCAATGATGAAAGTGTGTCATTAGAAAACAAAGGAAAAAGGAAGGAAAGACTGAAAAGACTAATAAAGGAAATATCGAAAGGGCCAAGTGAAGGAAAAGAAAATGAACCATCAAAAGAATCTGAGGTTGAAACTGATACTAAAAAACCTGAAAACAATGAAGAAAATGAAGCAATTAAAGACAATGATAATAAAGATGCAGAGAGTAAGGAAAAAGATTCTAAAGATATAGAAAACAAGGAAGATTCTGGTGAGGTCTTACAGAAATCTAAAAATGATAAAGAGTCTCATGATCCTGCAGAAACACTTTCTGTTAGCAGTGATGACTCTAATAATTTCGAGTCTGACGTAGATGAGCTCCATCTATTGCAGAGATTACACTCAGGTGATTACCTAGCAGAAAGTTCAACAATAGAATCCTCTGAATCTGATAGCCCCATAGCTATTTCTGACTCAATTGAATCTGATAGTGATGCCAATAATAAAAAGCAAAGTGATGTCATCAGTATTGAAAATTCAAGTTATTCAGAAAGTGAGGCAGAAATAGAAGAGAGTATTCCTGTTGAAAGCGAAGAAATACTTATTCCTGACAACAATGATACTGAAGCACCTGTTGTTGGAGTTGTTGATGTAGTAATCCCAGATTCACAACCAAACAATGAAAATGAAGCGCCTGGCGTTGATGACATGAAAGTTGGGTGCTCAAATGCACTAGAAACATCTCATAAAAATGATTCTTTGAATAGGGTCAGTACAAATTCAAATACCGTAAGGGTGACCAATAAATCAAACAACAACGAATATAATGAACCTGTTGAAGATATTTTACTTGCATCATCAGATGAAGAAACTGTCGAAAGTCAAGAAGGTGGTCCTTCCTCTGCTGATAGTGCATGCGTTAATCTTGGAGATGATCTCATTTCAATTGATGAAACAGTTATAGGCAGTGTTGTTGAGAAACCTGAAACAGACGTTAAAGTTAAAGAGTCAAGTGTAATTGTACCTGAAAAGGTAAGTAATGCTGAGGAATCTAGTGTAGTAGACAATAATACTAATGATGATCATTTAAAAGATGACAGTAAACTTACAGAGAATACCAATGAATCTATTTCTATAGAATCTTCACAAGAAATAGCACCTAGTGCATCTAAGGAAGATGCTGCTCAGAATTTTACTCATGATGAAAACAAATCTGCTGACACAGTTACGTACATGGATGTTGATCCAACAGATGAAGAGTTACAGACAATTTCAAGAGTAGAAGACAATTTACCACCTGCATTATGTTCAAAAACTCAATAACCCAAAATAAAGTGTTAAGAATGACTGAAGTGTAAAAATCATAATAGGTATATTTTGTTTACATTTGTACGAGTACTTGTTTGATTTATTTATGGTTATAAGGGGAGTATAACTGTCAAGCAACTTATTAATTATATTGTATACTCCCGTCTAGGAACTAGTAATAGTGTCTTGGAAGTATGCCTAATTGAGTAATGGAAATACATTGATAATGTATCATAGACTTATACATAATTGCATTTATCCTTCCCTTTAGCTAACACTTTCCAGTGTTATTGCGACATCTACTCTCGTTGACTTTTAAGTTCATTAATTTTGTTTGCACATAAGTTTAATTTTAGTGTTATTTTAAAATAGATATGATTAAAAAAGAATTTGATCACAACCCTAATCTTAGTTTATAATAAATTGTCTCTCAGAGACTTGAATAATCTTTTTTGTTTATTGTTTCATGAATAGCTTCCTTTTTTTTACAGTTTTTGCCTATTGCATGGGCAAATAATTATTAACCTTTTAAGCGCTTGGCTAAATATCAATTGCCGTGCCCCTAGCGCCCGGCTACGAATCGTGCTTCCTCTTCTCCTCTCTTTCTGGTCCTTTTAAGCTCTGATTTGTATAATATCATGGTGTACAATAAAAAGTATTCTATCTGTCTATCTACATAAATAGAGAGATATAGAATAGATGCAATAAAAACGACCAAAACAACAAGAAATCGTGAATATTCTCTGTCGGATAAATACGACACGGGCGATAGGGGCACGGAAATGTTTGTCGGATATATACGACTGGCGGTTAAAGGGTTAAAAAATAAATATTACTGATCGCCTTGTTGACTAATAGTTATTTGTTTGTAATATACAAAATGCGTAGTAGCACCGCCTGCGTGTGTCCATTTTTTTTGTATAGGGTGATTTCTCTTGTATTGTGGGCTAATCAAACAGCCACATCCAGAACAACGACCTGTGGGTTGAACCTGCGACAAGCACTCAATGTTCTTTAAAAAAAAAAAAACAATAATACGTAAACTAAAAGTCGTCACAACATTTATTTACAATATTTACAAAGGTCCACTCTTAAGTACATAATGTTAAATCTATCCTTATTTACTTAGGTCTTGAGCATTAGTATCATGTCATGTGAAGCAGACGGGTCCGGGCGTGAATTTGAACTGATGGTCCGCATCGACGAATGTTAGAGGTTGGAAGTCGCTGATTGGAAGTCTGTCCGTCCGGGAAGTTTTTATTTGCAGCACTATTTCACCGGTACCCTCCTAAAACAAAAGAAAATTGCATTCAAGTAGGTAGCATTTAAACACTTCAGCATGACTCGAAGGGTTACTTTTAAATAGTTTGTTTTCTGAACTATTCACCTAGCTATGATTGTAAGTATGGAGACATGTTCTCGTAAAAGACTCAACAAATTTGGATCAAATTTGTGTAATGATAGTGAAAAGCCTATTTAGCAAGGTCTCTTGTATGGATTTTGTTCTCTATTTTCAGCCGATTTAAACCTAATTCAATGTTGTTCCATTAAATTCCATTGGTCTTTCTAAAGTTTTATGCCATTACTAATGCCAGGGGTCGCTAAAATAGCTAGGATATGCTTTCAGAAAGTTTTCTATGAACTTTGAAGTTTTACCTTGCAGTCGTCTTTTATTAGTATTGGTTCTTTGAACTCCACGGAATTGTAACCGAAGAGCTTTAGATTGTTCTGTCTGGACAAGTCTGCTGGAATGTCGGATCTGAAACAAAGTTGAGAATTGTGAGATTTTCTTCCATTTTCGTGTCCACCATCTTTAGTGTCAGAGTAAACTAGCGCCCGAAATTAATAATCAATCCCAATTCCTCAGATTATATAATTCCAGGTTTCTGCACTATGTTTTTCTTCACGTCAGTAATGTTCGAGTTAAAATGATGATGATGAGAATTGAACTCAAAACTTATCAGTAAAGTATGCTTACTTAATCATCAAAAATTGTATATTTGTATGGTTAATCTGGTTGTCACTAACAGTTAGTAAGTTTACAAACTTGGTGTGAGATTAAATTTTTATATCGTACCTCTGCGGAAGCTTAGTATTCACACAAGAATAAGTGAAGTTCTGCCTAGCCCCGTTTGACAGCAGTCTCAGGAATCGAAGTTGTATTGCACCTGATCCTTCACCATCGTATGTGAGCTGAAAATTAACAGTATTTTGATGAGTAAAGCACTTGATTCTTCTTTATTTATACTAATTATTATTATAAAGCTGAAGAGTTCAATTGGTTGTACGCGGTTATTTCAGAAACTACTCGTACTTTAAATTAAAAATGTAACATCACGCTACGACTAATAGGAGAGGAGCAGCGAGTGAAACAGCGGTGAACGACTTGTGACAAGTACGAGTATATAAGTCAAATATAGTCGAGGAGCTTCCAGGTTAAACCAGGCTTGCTTAGATAAGTCTGGATGACGAGTAACCATCTAACATAGCGAGTTACCTCCGTGCTAAAAAACGTAAAGCCGTTCGTAACGGCTGTCATTTTCAGATCGTTTAAGATTAAAAATCTGACCACCAGTCTTACCAAGTGGTATTGTATTACCCAGTTAGATACGCAGTCGCTCTAGGTAAAATATTGATATTCAGCTGTTTCCGATTCATCGGGAGCCGACCTCAACACAGGGAAAAGGCAGATGATGATAAGTCAAAGAAATTATTTATTTACCCTAAAACCGTTGTCAGATTGTGAGAACTTGTGTGTGGTGGGATCAGCGGTGTAGATAGCTGGTTCTCTTTCATCTGGGTACAGGCAGGTACTATGCCCCTTGCAGTATACTCGGATGGGCCGGCCGCTGGTTGACCCTCCTCGAGCATCTATCCAGTAGTATCCTATGGAAGACGTAAATATGCACGTTGGTAAATCGTAAATGAATTTTAAATGGTTTCTTTGTAGAATGTAAGGTTTCGCTAAACTGTACGTATAGTTGGCCCAAGGAAGCCGGGGTCGCGGGACTATCGAATAACCGTGACCCCGGTACGTAAAGGGCTATTGAAGGACACCGTGGATTTTAGGCAGTACAAGTCTGACAGCCCCTCCCGCCCTGCCCTGGGTGGGAGGACTCATTTGATGATTTTACCACGATAAAAAAAAGGAAACAGCTATTTTTTTTGTTTACTATGCTCCACACTCTGATTTTCTTCTGTGTCGTGGGTGCGTTAACACACATAGAAACTCACATGCACAAACACCAAGATCCGGAACAACTATTTGTAGGTCATACAAATATTTGTTCCGTGCGGGAATCGAACCCGCAACACACTGCGCAGCAGTCCAATTGCTCAGCCACTGCACCCACAGTGCCGTCGACATTGACACCAAGAAATCATTTTATTTTTCTACAGCTCTTTAAATCTTTCAAAGTTGAGATTCACTAGCTACTTTAATTTGACTCTATATAACTACAGTTACAGATATATTTTTCTTACCGTCAGTAAGATTAACGTGGGAAGTTCGGAGATCACGACAGGACAGAGCTGGATAGCTTCTGGTTCCTCGAGGCCTCCTCACTGCTTCAAGAGCTCCACGCGCAGTCAAGACGCCAGTCATCACTTCCTTCACCCATTCTATGTCTTCCTCTGTCAAGTAAGTTAATAAAAGTAGATGATTTAAATGATTTTTTGCCCGTGGCTTCTACCTCATGGTTTATGAAAATTATCCTACGGAAACTTAACGCAGGGATAATTATCCTTTATGTTAATCCAAAACTTCTTATAAACTAGATATGTGTTTGCCAAAAATGTCAATCTAGCAAGCCATTTTTTGTGGAGAACATCTATCCATCTTCACTCATTACACTCGTAACGTGTTTTGTAACTACACGGCATATAATTTAAATGAATATAATAGGAAATCGATTTGTTGGAATATTACCTTCGTCGAAGGCATCTTCGGTAACAGATTCCATAGATTGTATTTCTACACTGCGTCGCCTTCTGGTGTATGATGTGAACAGTTCAGGTGGTATCTGTGGCGCTGGAGCGGGGGGGCCCGGGGGTCCGGGGGTGCCAGGAGGTCCAGGTGAGCCTGGCCTGCCTTCGGGTCCTGTTGAGCCTTTTGGTCCAAGGGGGCCTTCGGGCCCTGCTGGCCCTATTGGTCCGGGGTCTCCTTTTAGTCCCGGAGGTCCTACGGGTCCCTGAAAATAATAATAATCGAAATTAAAATAGAAAAAATGAATTTTAGCACGATGTAAAATCTAAAAGAATATCGAATTGCATACCATTTCCCCTTTAGGTCCTGGAGGTCCAATCGGGCCAGGTAGACCTTGTTTACCAACTTCGCCTTGATCGCCTTTCAGTCCCATTGGTCCAGTATCGCCAATATGTCCTTTTGGTCCTCGGTTGCCTTTATCGCCTCTTACTCCTTGGTTACCGGGTGGTCCTGCCTTGCCTGGTGGACCTGAAGGTCCCATTATACCTGGAGCGCCATTTTCACCCTGGAAAAAAATTACATCGTTGTGGTTTTCATTCATTCCTTTTTGTTTCAAAATTTACATTATTATTTTAAGTCCCCTCAAGTCAGTACATTATTACGCGACATGTGGACTTACAGTGGGACCTGGCAATCCTCGTAGTCCCCGTTGTCCTTCCGGCCCTGGTGGCCCAGGGGGCCCATTTGGTCCTTGCTCTCCGGGAATACCTTTCGGACCCATGTCACCCTTTTCTCCAGTTAAACCGGGGCTGCCTTGAAGTCCTGCTGGACCTTCTGAACCCTGTTAATGAAAACCATCTACATCAGTATCTACGAGTATTTATAGTAAAGTACAAATTAAGTACAAATGAAAACGGTACGGTTGGCGCAGTGCCTGAGTGATCGACTGCTGCGCGGCGTGTCGCAGTTTCGATCCCCGCACGGAACAAATATTTGTATGATCTGCAAGTAGTTGTTCCTGGTCTGGGTGTTCGTGTATGTGAGTGTCTATGTTTGAAAACGCACCCACCATACAGGAGAAATTCCTAGAGTGGTGCAACGTTTAAAAAAATGGTTAAAGGTGCTATTCAATAGGGGAACTTACGGGACTGCCAGGCATTCCAGTTTCGCCGGGCTTCCCTGGTGGTCCGACCGGCCCAGGTGCCCCCGGAGGTCCGGTGTTACCTTCAGGTCCGTCCGACCCTGGTTCCCCCTTGATGCCTTGTGGGCCGGTTTCTCCTCTTTCACCAGGGAATCCAGCAGCTCCAGTGTCTCCTTTAGGTCCTTCTGGACCCGGGGGCCCTTTGGGTCCAGTTTCACCTTGTAATCCCGTCGGTCCATCATCACCTTTAGGCCCGACTGGTCCTCTAGGTCCCTGCAAACATGTTATCATATATGTATGGTTAAGTCGGCAAACTGTATCTTTGCCTGGTTAATTGTATTTAATTTGTTCTTGTTAATTGAACAGTATAACTCTGACAGTGAACGCCTCTCGAGAATTACACATGTGTTTCTTTGAACAGTATTTATCACGATTTTTATACAGTTGCAATCATATTTGTGAAGAAAACAGTTTCTGCTCACCAGTTTCCCTTCAGGGCCTTGAACACCCGGAGGTCCAGGCGCCCCGGGACTACCGATATCTCCCTGTTGTCCTTCGGCGCCACGAGGACCCGCTTCTCCTTGGATACCTTTAGGCCCTCGTCGACCAGGTGGCCCGGTAGGACCAGCTGGCCCTGTTGCACCTGTTAGCAATAAAATGTGAGCGTTAATTACGATATATTATATTTTTGAAAAAAACTGAGGTCTATCTAAACTATAACTGTTGCGTGTTGGAATACAGGTTCTCAGGATAATCGATACAAATTCTGTTGAAGACTCATTTAATTAATGAGTATGTAGCCCCAGAAAATGTAAATATAACATCGGTTATTAAAAAAATTAAGATTTGAGCTTGCAGGGTGTGATTTTACTTCGTTAGTAGAGCTATAGCATTCAAATCATACCCAAAGCTCCAGGATCTCCCATATCTCCTTTAAGTCCTTGTTGTCCCTTTGTCCCTTGTGGTCCTGCTGGACCGAGAGGTCCCGGTGGGCCGCGGGCTCCGTCTGTTCCCGGCTGTCCAGGGGCGCCTGTTTCACCAGGTGGTCCTTTGTCGCCAGGTAATCCTACTGGTCCAGCTTCTCCTCGAAGACCTTGTATACCGGGAGATCCAGGCGGTCCCTGAAAATGAATATTGTCAGTCAGTCTTGCTTACCTTTGCCATTTATTATTTTTAAATTATACGATGGACATCATGACACTTACAGGTTCTCCCATAGATCCTTTGAATCCCTTTTCGCCTGGTGGCCCAGCTTCTCCTTTATCGCCGTCTTCGCCGGGCGGGCCAACTGGGCCTGGCGCTCCAGTTAATCCTCTTGGTCCAGTCAACCCATCACGACCGACAGGCCCTAGTAGGACATTTTAGATTTTTACATTACTGCTGAAATATGGGTGTGGCGGTGTGTTACTATTATTTAGGAGTTTCTCGTCTCCCTAGTGGGTACCAAACTGGCAAAAATGTTGACTAGTTTTACAATTGATATGCAGGACACAAGTTTAAGATACTTCGGAATGAGAGACTCAAACTCCAGGTGTTTTACTAACCTACTGGTCCTGCTTCACCAATTTCGCCTTTCTGCCCGCCAGGTCCAGGAGATCCTCTTGGTCCCTCACGACCTTGAGGTCCCTGTGGTCCTTCGTTACCGGTCTCACCAGGCTCGCCCTTATCGCCTCTGATACCTGCCGGACCGGGTGGACCTATGTCGCCTTTTGCTCCAGGAATTCCCTGTCACAAATAAATAAATAAATAAATAAATATTCCACAACTATCACACAACGCCATCTAGTCCCAAGCTAAGCAGAGCTTGTGTTATGGGTACTAGACAACTGATAAACATACTTATATATTTCTAAATACATACATATTATAGATAAATTACACCCAGACACAGAACAAACTGTCCTATCCACAGCATAGGACCACGTGGACAGGTGATTTTATGAAGACCACATGATCACGCTGGATACAAGCCGCTTCCAACCGGTCCTATTGAAAGTCTATATATAGGGGAGGCCTATGTTTAGTTGTATATTTTCCCTCGTCATTAAAAGACACATTTCAGGGTTGGAATGTATTAGATTTCTATAAAACAGTGGTTACAATTTCGAAGAAATTAAACTGTTGGGCAAGGAATCATTAGAAAATTTTGATTAAATTTACTGGTTTAATACACACCTGATAAAAGAAGAACAGGATACCAATCCACATGTGCACTAGCGTTCTACTAAGTATATCAGCAACTTCAGTCTTTCTTCCCGACTTAGAATCTAACAGTTTGTGGTCCATACATTCGGAGGTCAACACACATGTTACATAAATACTGGGCACCAAGATCACATTATGTGGTCTCATTAGTAACGAAACTATTAACATAAGATCGTTTAACATGATGTGTGACGCTGATCGAACAAGGTTTAACTTCACTTCTTCAACATTCCAAGGCTCTTCCATCGACGGGTCGTAAAAGTAATCCTCAGTTTTCGCCTTTGGTTTATTATACACGAACTTTGTAGCACTTGAGTCTGATAAATCTATGGGTTTCAAGCCACAGGCTTTTAAAGATCCGACATACGAATACATTTCAATGAGGAACTGGGCTATAAGTATGGCCCAAAACAATGCATCGATATTTTAGTTTTGGTTTAGCCAACATTTTGTAGTTGTGGCAGCGAGCTACTACTATAAAGACTTGCTAGCATACTATAAGTACTCCTACTGATTAACGTCCCGTCTTAGTTGTAGAGTCTTTATAGTGCTTTTATAAAGAAACAAAATGTAAATTGATAACGGATTTTCAAAAAAGAATGTGTCGACTAGTCGACTTTTCCTATGGTTCTATGTCAGAAGGCTGTAATAGAATAGAAATTTTGTTTTGTCTGTTCAATTCAAATTGATTAATTTCCAAAAAACTTCCAAAACATTTTTTTTTTCTTTTGTTTATTTACATTTGTTGTTGGTAACACGCATTTAGTTTGTGGTCAAGAGGCATGAAGTTCTAGTGAAGAGAAAAACTTACAGCTGCTCCGGGTAATCCAGGTTCGCCGTTATTCCCGGGTGGGCCTGGAGATCCAACCGGCCCTGGTTTTCCTTCGGGGCCTGCTGGTCCGGGCGGTCCCTCTTTCCCCACTTCTCCTGGAGTGCCAACGTCGCCGGGCGTACCGGGTATGCCAGAAGCACCGGGTGGGCCCGGTGGACCTGGCTCGCCGTTGGAACCTTGTGGGCCGACAGGCCCTGAGGGTCCAGTAAGTCCAATTGCACCGGGTTCACCCTGTTTAAAATGTTACTGCTATTATTTTATTTTTTGGGACTAATGGTTTTTTTTTTCTAAGCGTTAATTTTTACCGTCGGGCCTCGTTCTCCTGGTGGGCCTGGTAAGCCAGCTTTGCCATCAGGTCCTGGGGGTCCCATAGCACCTGGAAACCCTCGTACGCCTTCTAACCCTTGAGGTCCTCTCTCGCCCGTTGAGCCCGGAGGTCCTGGCTGTCCCGTGTCTCCTTTAGGTCCTGGAGGCCCGTCTGAACCTCTACGGCCGCGCGGTCCTCTATAGCCCTGTAATTGACACATATATTATTTTAAATTATTACTAGGAACTTTAATAATTTAAAATAATATCTCAATAACTTATGAAAAATGCGGTTCTGATGTGTTGGAATTCTGTAACAAAACGATACTAACCCTTGGTCCTGTTTCACCTCGATCACCTTGCTGTCCCACCAAACCCTGTGAATATGAATAAATAAATAATAATGCAATTCATAAAGGTGATAAAAGTCTTTTTTTTACAGACGTAGACGTTCTGAAAATTACCATTAATCCCTTTGTGCCTCGTCTGCCCCTTCTTCCCGATGCACCTTTGTCACCTTTTTCACCTTGGCTTCCTGGATATCCTTGTGGGCCTTGAGGACCCGTCGCTCCCTTTTCTCCAGCTATACCAATAGGTCCTGTTTCGCCTCTTGGCCCTTCAACACCCTAAAAAGAAACGTTAATAATTAGTATTAGTTAGTTGTAAAGGAATTCGTGTAAGATAACTGAAAATCTGTTTTACCTTTTGTCCTTCGAGTCCCTCAATGCCAGGGGGACCAGGTTCCCCTGTAAGTCCCCTTTCTCCTTTTGGTCCCATATCTCCCTTTTCTCCTTCCACACCTGTAAGTTCAAATTATTTTTAAAGAAAAGTAACATCTTAAAAAATATACATAGACATTACAACAACTTGAAGTTATTATTACCCCTAATTCCTTTATCGCCTTTGTCTCCTGGTAGGCCACGTGGTCCCTCATCACCTTTTAGTCCACGACTTCCAGGGAAACCCAGCATACCCTAAAAAAAGTTATTTTCCAATCATTTTACCGAAAAAGTTACGAGTATAATATTCCAGCCTTTGATAAATTTTAATACAAACCTGTGGTCCTTGAGGACCTACGTCTCCTGGTGCCCCCTGTTGTCCCGGGTTGCCAGGTGTACCTGGTGAGCCCTCAGGGCCAGGTAGCCCTGAAATACCTGGTTTTCCTTGAGGACCCTAGAAGACATACAATAAAAATGACAAGGTGCTGTATTGCAATCGAGGAATGGGTTAGTTCTAGACTTGGATTATATTCATGATTCCATACCAAAGTTATCTTCATGATAACTTTTGGATCAGCATGTTTGTATGAACGCGGTAATCTCTTGAACTACCAGTCCGATATGATTTCTTTTGCAGTTGAGAGCTTCAATTCGGTTGAAGGTTTTTTAACATAACGCCACGAGCTTTACGGGACACAGCTAGTACTGTCATGTTTTCAACGGTACCTGAATTCCTGGAGCTCCAGTTGGACCCTGAGGTCCCGACGAGCCCGGAGAACCAATAGTACCAGGCTGACCTGGTGGGCCCGGTGGCCCCGGTTGCCCAGTCGAACCCTTGGCTCCATGTGGTCCTTCGAGACCAGGTATTCCTGGGTAGCCGATTAGTCCTGGAAATCCTCTGGGTCCCATGAAGCCACGAGGTCCCTAAGATAAAAAAAGCATGATTGTGTACTCAATGTGAATGCTGTGAAATTATCAGTTTCTCTGTAGTTAAGTTACGGTCAAATTGGGGGCCGACTGTGTACACCAGTGACCAGACTCTGTCACACTTGAGATAATTCTGAACATTAACGGTTTTGTTAAATTTTAAGAAGTATCGTATACCAGTTCACCAGGAACTCCAGCTGGTCCAGGTGGTCCATCCTCCCCCGGTGGTCCATCTTGACCTGGTGCACCCCCTTCACCTTGCAGACCTGCACTGCCTCTCTCTCCCTTGTCGCCAGGCATACCCGGTAGTCCTGGGTAGCCTTGCTCGCCCTTAGCCCCGGGGGCACCCGG
The DNA here is from genome assembly GCA_943136025.2 of Agrotis puta. Lineage (NCBI taxonomy): Eukaryota > Metazoa > Arthropoda > Insecta > Lepidoptera > Noctuidae > Agrotis > Agrotis puta. Next base: position 13,385,613 of record OW964169.2, on the reverse strand, counting down.
TGATCCTCTTTCACCATCTCTCCCTGCGTGTCCTCTCCGTCCCAATCTTCCGGGTGGACCTTGTAAACCTCTAGGGCCAGGTGGACCCTAAAGAACGAAAGAATAATTATTCATATCGCAGATGACGCCCACAAAATCATTGTGAAAAAAAAAGATTAGTGGGGGGAAAATATTAGTCGCATTTAGGTAAATCAGCTGTCGTTCAGCATAATGACTTGACTCTTGAGACAGAAACAATGTTGCTTAAAAAATTCGGCATGCACAGCGAACACGTGTACCTAATGTCAACCAGAAACAATCACAACTATGTTACATAATGTTTGTAGACTTACAGGTTCTCCTTGCTCTCCTAGTTCTCCTTTAGCGCCTTCTGGGCCAATCTCGCCTTCAGGGCCCGGTGGACCCGTCAAACCCATTGGCCCATCTGCTCCTCGCATTGCAGCCTGTATTACATTTCAAGGTATTATTAAATATTACAGTTTTAGTACATGGAATAAGGTTTTTTTGCTTTTTTTGGCACAATAGGGGGCGGAAGGTTTTCATAAAATGTTTAAACTGATGATGACCATTATGTTGCTAATATTTATTTGTTGAAGAAATTTCTTTATTATTCCTATGTATCTTTATTCGGAGACAACTCATTTGGAAAAAACAACAAGTTTGGAAAAAAAAATGTTGGAGTTTCAAACTCAATTACGGAAAAAACTGTATATTTCTCGAACTAACTTTAATTGGAGTCAGACTTCATCATTAAATCTAACATGGTACTACTACTAAAATCACAACCTTTAACCTCGAAAAGATTTTCAGAAAATAAAAATAACATGTTTAAACAAACATACCATGTGTTGCGAGAACATTTGTCGAAGAGCTTCCGATTGAGCGTCGGGTCCTTTGTCGGTTGACGACTGTTGTAACTGCAAATGATGTTATTTGTTTAGGAGACAAAGTTGAAAACGGCGAGAAAAATGAAGAGACATTTCCCTTCAAGATTTCTTTTTTAAAGATCCGTGTGATACTTACAGGAATAACAAAAACATTGCCTGGAGGTCCCGGAAATCCTTGTGAGCCTTCAAAGCCAGGTTTCCCCGGCTCTCCCTTGGGTCCCCTTGGGCCTTGAGGACCTGGTGGCCCAGGGTATCCTCGAGGGCCCATGTAAGTGCCAGAACTGCCGTAATCGTAGTATGTTTCAGATGAATCGTAGTTTGCTGTTGTATTGTCCTGAAAAATTGTTGAGTAGCTAGTTGTGAAAAGATAAAACAAAACATAAAAAAAAGTGGAACTGTGGTGTAGTTTTTTTTAAATAAAGGGACCAACCATTAATTATATTAATGGTTATAAAACCAAAAGTAATCTCTTTGTAGAACTGATTCAACTCTAAAGTCGCAAAAAAGTATTGAGCTGAAAAATTAAAAAAATTAACACGTTATCTTACTTGGGTATATTCCGGCGGATGTGTGAGCCAATCTGTGTCTTCCGTGGTCGTCATAGGGCTGTATGTAGTCTCGGTGACGACTAGGGTTGTCCCCGACACGTCCGCTTCGTCTTCATTTCCTCGTTTGGACTGAAACAAGATACAATATAGAAATAATCTCACGTGACGTTAAAACATGATAATTCCATTTAAAACCGCAATGTTGGTGTGGGTAAAATAAAATGAAAGGAATGTTTTGTTGTACAAAATGCTTTTTTGTTCTTCATGATTGACATGACAAATAACGTTCCTTTCGATTCTTCAAGCTCTTCAAATAAGATATTTGTTTTGTCAATGCAACAACATAAAAAGGATCACTTGAAAGGCATTGACGCAGGAAAAATAAATACTTGGTCTATTTATTTTTCTCTGCGGATTAAATGAAATTGCTTTCAGACAACTTACTTTTGGAGTAGCGCCTTCCAAAGGGTCTTCAGGCACACTGTCGTAAGTAGTCGGGGGTGGTGCAGGTATAAACTCGTTATCATCCGTAAATACACCGAAAATGCTGTTTTCATCTAAAACAAATGCGCGGACTTTTAACAACAGATACTAGTACTCTTTAATACTAAAAGGTTTTTGAAATGTATTGATTTGATACCTGAATCTGTTGATGTTGATGGAGCGTACTGATTGTTGATTGGGAATGAATTAGCAACCTGCCATACTGGTTCTGGGGTCGTCAACACTCTGACAGGCCATAGACTGTCGGATTCATTTCTATCAAAGAATCTATTCCTGCTGTAAGTGCCGTATCTTCTTCCTCCATCGTCTTCCGTCAAAGTCCCTAAGTTTGGATGTTCTGTAGATTGTGATTGGGGTTCGACATAAACGATGGGGTTTACTTCTGGTTCTAACTGTGATGCTGGTACGATAGGGGCGTATGGTATCCCAAGTCCTTCTTCACAGTCGGGAGCTATTGATAAACACATGTCGTAAGCGACGTCCGGTTTGTTGGCGAATTGCAGTAGCTCGATTTCACCCTAGAAGTGGAAAAAAGGTTTAGCTTATTTGAAAATATCGTGTAGGTGAAATATTGCCATTTACAAGTCTACTCTCATACCTATCTTTATTCTAACTAGAATAATTTTTGGTTCATTAATAATGTCATTTGAATCAAAGTAAAAAGGTGTCTAATTCAAAATGTTTTAGACTTTCTTTAATTAATGTACAGTACTCTTGAGAGCGACTAAGCTGTAATTTTTGTCTAAAAATAAAAGTTAACTCAAAGAATTAGATTACCTTTACAATGGAATCTTTTAAATGTATTATTGCAATGGGAATATTTAACTTTGTCGACACTAACATCATCGTGCCGGACGGGCTGATATAATTAATTTGTCGAAATATCGGTAATAGACTTCGGAGTCTAACCCGCTCTGTGGAAATTCGGCAGGATTAGTATACCTACTATATTTAACGAAGGAATTTGAGACATAATTACTTTTAAGTCCTTTTATTTTTTTGGCACAGGCCAATCTTCCGGGTTAATCCACGCTTGCCGAGGTTGGTCTATGGATGGGTGACCATCTGTCATGACGAATTTCCTCCGTGCCGTAAAAAAAAGCAAAAGCACGTAAAGCCGTTGGTCCTGGCTGTCATTTGTAGATCTTTGACAGTCGTTACTGTTAGTCGGAAGCTCTAAAGTCTAACAACCAGTCTTACTATTGGGTATCGTATTGCCCAGTTACTGGGTTGTGGAGGTACGACAGGCAGTCGCTCCATGTAAAATACTGATATCCAGCTGTATCTGGTTTGACTGGAAGCCGACCCCAATATAGTTGGGAAAAGTCTAGGCAGATGTAGTTATTTTTTTGTGTCCATTGTATTTTATTCTAGTCGTACAGTTTGAAAATAAAATAGAATAAAACACTTAACTGGAACGGACACCTAGTAGTAAGATTTTCAATACAGATCGTGATTTTTTGTGACGAATTAGAGTAGAGTGATTGACTGCTACAAAGCGTGTCTCTGTTTCAGTACCCCCCCCATAATAAACATTTGTATGACCGGCATGTACTTGTTCCGGGTCTGAGGGTTTGTGTTTGCGAGTTTCAATGTTTATAAGCGTACCCACGATACAGGAGAAATACCTAGAGTTCTGCAACATTTAAAAAAAAAAACTCTATTCGTTCTCTTCCACCTACCTCGTAATACTGGTCAGCAGTGACTTGGGAGCCGACCACCAGGGCTCCAGCCAGGTTGAATGTGCTGCCTGGCTTGCGATCCAGATGGAGTGTACCTTGCACTTCACAGTCCACTAGGAGAGTTGCCGAGTCGCCTTTTATACTAATCGCTATGCGATGCCATCTGGGACAAATCACAGTTATGTAAGTTTCATTTTTTTTTGTTGCATTTGGGAAAATAGACAATAGTTAATATACAGTACCTATTGTCTTAAAATTAAAGTTAACAAATACATATACTAAAACCAAAATTTCCTTCAGATACTATTTGATCAAAAAAAACGCATCAAAATCGGTGCAGCCAAACGCGAGATAATCGCCGACACACACACGCATAAACATCCGGTCGAACATTTCCTTCAGATACTATTTGATAAAAAAACGCATCAAAATCGGTGCAGCCAAACGCGAGATAATCGCCGACACACACACGCATAAACATCCGGTCGAACATTTCCTTCAGATACTATTTGATAAAAAAACGCATCAAAATCGGTGCAGCCAAACGCGAGATAATCGCCGACACACATACACGCATAAACATCCGGTCGAACATTTCCTTCAGATACTATTTGATAAAAAAACGCATCAAAATCGGTGCAGCCAAACGCGAGATAATCGCGGACACACATACACGCATAAACATCCGGTCGAACAGAGAACCTCCTTTTTTAGAAGTCGCTTAAAAAACCTAGTCGATAAAAAATGTTAACGGTTGCAGGTCTAACTCGAAAAAATATACGAGTAAACCATAATCTACAAAATATGTGTTTTGAACCTCCGGCAATTTTACAACTACGTGCTATTGATTACTATTAAAGGAGTTGTACAGTTGGGAGAATTAATTTATTACCAAATTGACACACTTCGTCAATTGGTCGTTATATTCAACTGTTAAGGAATGAAGTTTGTGATTTAAGTTTTTAAATTGATATGGTCACTATTATAACTTTAAATCAATTAAAGTGGCAATTTTGTGTGATAGAATGGGAAAACGATGCAAAAAAATGCTGACTACTGCATTCTACACTTCCTTGATTTTATATTGAATATAAAGTTTTCTGTAGCAACAATTTGTCTGAAAAAAAGATGTGGTATCAAAGAATTTAGTGTATTACAAGTCCTACCGAAACACAAAATACATTACTCAATCAACTGAGTGAGTTTTAGAACAAGTTTATGGTTGTGAGTTTTTTTTTAAAGAATGTTCTCCAAAACTCAACTAATTGAAAATTCTGTTGGAACTATGAGTCGTTAGTATTTATCCGGTACTTCTGGAGTACTGATCCGGAAGGCCGCAGGTTCGGGTCTTCTCGAGTTCGAGATCACAGCCGAATTTTTCTTTGCTCAAAAAAGCTTTACGATGCAGGCGTTTGCGTAATACGTATAAAGTATTTAAACTTTCTTATTATTTGTTTTGAGTTTCCGATATTTCTGGAGTATTTTAAATCCCATGAGAATTGAAAAATCACGTGATATACTGGCAGAATACTCAAAAAAATATTGAAACATGGTACTTAGCGATTTAACTAAGAAAGGGACGGTGCTGACGTCATTATTGTGACTTCATGCTGGCTTCTCTTATAGCGTAATGTATAAGTTAAAAATAATCACAATAATATTAAATTATCCCATTTAATTTGATTCTCTCAGAAACTTAAAAAACATACTTTCGTCAAAACACTTACCTTCCATCCGCTATATTGACTCGGTATGTGAGGAGCTCATGGTCTGCAGGGTCTCCCCTCGTGTCCTCGTAGTACAATTCTATCATGCTGCCCACCACCAGCTGCAACTGTTCGTCGCCAGCGTCCGAGTACAAGATGAATATCGGATTCTGATCCGTTCCTGTATTATAAATAAACACATTTTCCATTTAAAATTTTGGCTCACTGTGTAGAAATCTCGTCAAAGTTCACAATCACAAACATCTAGCTGTGGACGGTACAAATATTTTTTTCGTGTACAGCACAGTAGACAATATGTTAGTCACTGCGCTAGCAGCACCGTCAATTACAATTGTTTTCATATTCGACTACATAACTTATTTGGTTGGATTTTGGTGAAAGGCAAAAAATATCACTTGGTAGACAAATTACTTCTTGAATTCGTTGAATTCAAAGGCAGCTTCGTGAAGAAGGTTATCATAGATACCAACGACCATATTATATACACATACATACGTACTACGCGATACGCCGTAGCTTGCTACGCGTTACGCCGTAGCTCACTACGGGCTACGTCTTAGTACGTAGCAAAGCCTTTAATACCTTGTGTAAAAAATCAATAAAAAGAATAGGTCTTCAATATGTAATAACTAAGTATGTTTATATTTCTAATTTGCTTCATTACTATATTTATTTTAAGTTCAGACTAAAACCAGTTTTACAAGCATTCTCGAAACTGAAATAAAAATATTTCGCCTTGGATAATAATTACACAAATTCTTGGAGTAGGTAACGCAAATTCTTCTCGTTATTACGTTGTGTATTGTCACACGATTTGAAGTACCTTTGTAATGGCGCAGTTTGAACCCTCTTAATAGTCGGAGAGCCGGAAAATCCCGGAGAGAGAAGTGATTATGTTATTTTACCCGAGACGCGTTTAGATAGGTACTATACGTAGAGAGGTGTTACGTGCTAAGGACTTTTGCGATTAGTACTAAGTATTGAATGTGTTTTAAACGTTCAATACTTAGCACAATAGTATTTTCTAACCTGGTAGTCGAACCACAGCCAAAATTGAGAAGTCTTCTGGAAAACTGTTGTAGAACATTCCAGCGGCCAGCCGGTGTAAAGTGGCGTTCTCATTGAGGGCGATAGCTGTGTAGTCAGATGTGTTCTCTAGGGGTGACTGGCACCGCCCCGGGGTCCGGGTGATCCCGTCAGGGAGCTCCTCGCTGTCCCGAACCACCGACAAAACGTCGAAAAGTTCGGTCTCATTCTCTTCTGAAATAATAGTTTCCATTAGACAACTTAGTGAACGACATAGCCCCTTGGGAGCTAACTGTTTATTCGGTGAGACCAGCCCCAGGCCTGCAACAAATACGAAGCCGATATCTCTGACTTGATCCTGTTGACCCCTTACTATAACTTCTATTCCCATTGGACCCATACGCCTGATCTTACCATTATTCGGTCTTACAACTTGTACTGTTTATTTTTAGAGCTACTATTTTTCTTAGAAAGTGTCCTCAACTTTCTTCAAATTGTATGCGTAGACATGCGTCTGGATATTGAAATAAAAGCGTTTAAAGTAAAAATATTTACTCACCGTCCCCGGTGCCCCCGTTGAGAGCGCAAAACAATAATAAAAGGAGAAATAGTCCTTTTGTCTGTGGAGCCATTGCGGCCCGAATAAATATGTTAGGTGGTTTATGTTTATATTTGGTCCCATCCCGGTGGGCGCGCTAGGGTTGTTAGTCAGAGGCCGTTTGGTGTCGCAGCCTCTTGCCGACCTCGCGGGAGCGGCGCCACATGTCGGCTAGCCAGCGGCGGCAGGGACGATACTGAGCCTCCGAGCCGCTGGCACCACATCAAATCGCCAGCCATCTTTATTGCATTGGTGTCAAAATAATGAACCTTAATGAAAAGACAGAGATCGTACACTGCGTTCATTGAACACCACTTGAAACAATTGTGAATGAGACAGTTGCTAGGGCTATCTAAATGAATATTAGTTAATCATGATCAAAACTCATGTTCATGTGTACATTTAAATGGGTTAAGTTAGTGACAACAATTAATAGTTATATCAAAGTTGATACATCTAAGTCTATATGAATCATTAATAGGAGTAAGATAAACAATAATGGTTGCTTTTATAAAATGTTGTCGTCGCCTGACTTGCCTATATTGATCAAATCCAATTCGGTGCTATCAACTCTCTAATGGAGATTCATTTGTTTTGCGATGAAACAAAACATTTTATAGGCATATAAGTTCGAGTGCTCAAATAATCGGAGTCAAAGTACCTTCAAAGTTGTTATAAAAACAGTAGATGTGGTGCCTAGCACATTTGAATAAGTTTTAAGTCTATATGTAAATATTACTTAGTGGTGAATACGTAATTGGTTCGTACTAGGTGTTTGAACTTAGTAGATACGAGTACCTAGATTTTGAATAATTGAATGATAATATCTTTCTATCGAATACAAAAGATCACACACCTACGATTATCTTTTTACGGTTCTACGATCTGAGGAACTGCAATCGTAATGATATGTATTTGCTTCGGTCAAGTCACGCTACCATCGCCGTGGTGTGTTCTGAAGTTTTACCGACGGGAACTGACTGATCTGAATTTCCTATCCTTTTTTGTCCACTCTGGAGCGGAAAGGACGATCAGACTTGATTGACTAAACCACCCTGTTACTTAAGTTGCCCTTTGCGTTTCAGAGTCGTTGTAACCTCTTAAGATATTCCCGCGATCCCGTCAGGCATTTTTATTGAACGCTTCTTTTTCAGGTGGTTGTGGAATACGAAGTGCTGTCGAACCGGGCCTGCTATTCTCTAGCCGCTCTCGGGCCGCAGCGCTCACGCCAGTCTTGGAATAAAGTTTGCCATTCACTTAGCTACTAACAGCTACATTATACAATTGTGCAGCGAGAAAGGTGAGCACTCACGCTGCACGATTGGACGACCTCAAAGGGGTCTCGTCGAAGGCACGTCGTAGAGTCCAGCGATTTCTTATAAAGCATCCCATTAGTCGATGCAGCCAGAACGATTCGCGATCCCGCATTTCTGGGAACAACTGATGCTCCGTGTCTTCAAGGTAGTAACTGCTAATTACAATCAAGCGTCAGTACCCGGCCTATGCGACATAAATAGCCTGAATCTGACACAGGGAGACAGCGAACAAAGAGGCAAAGTTTGCCTCATTACACACTAGGTGTGACGGACTTAGTAGTTCACGAAGCGTGTATTTGTCGCGGAAGTCGGTCTTAACAAAGTTTCATCGTATAGTTCTTGAAACGCCTCGTTTGTCTTTGGAACTGGTAGTACCTGCCCCTAAAGATAGGCCACTTGGTACTGTTCTTTGGCCTACTTATTGCCACCTGTGTGTGATTTACTGCTTGATGTATTTTCGCACGCGGTTTGCTCACGTAGCTGAGAACCGCCTTCAATGTCTCTATATATTTGTGTACCAATATATTTTTATAATGTCACGATAGGTTTGTGTTTGACCAGTATCTCGCCATCACCTATTATTATAAACGTTATTGTTGTTTCCTCGGGAGCAATACCTAAGAAAGGGAACAACACTTGACAGCGCTTATGCAACATTTCAGAATTATAGGTTCTGTGGTTAAGGCGTGAAGGTAATAAAAAAAAGCACAAATAACTACGATAAAGAAAAATTATGACTTTAAAAAAAGTACAAGGAGCGAACTTAAAAAAAACTATCTTATTTCTTAAAGATATAAGTACTAAAAGCCACAAAGCGCGATTGTTATATCCGAAAATGCAGTTAGATTTTATAAGCGTAGTAGAGTGGGTAATTTTATTAATATCAAAAATACAAAAAAAATCTAGCTCCTTCTGAAACCTTTTAGAACCAATGTAAGCTTTGCGAAAATAAAAAGCATACAGCTTTCCACATAATAATACTGTTAAACATGGTCGATGTTGTACACATAAAAGTTAACGGTTCCCTTGATGGCAATCAGAAGGAAATCACGGTAAGATCTGCTACAAACTTACCTTGACCCGTTTGTTTCTTTATTTCACCACTAGTTTTTATGCCCCCCGTTTCTATAGTTTTATAAATATCTCCAGGGTCTCATTTAAATGCGATACCAATCCGGTCAAACGCCAAACCGCTGTCAGTTTTGACGTTTATAGCTGTCAACTTTTATTAAAAACACCTAGCATTCTCAAACTACACTTGCTATTCCAAATAAATTATTTTAGAAACATTGATTTTAGCATTGTTAAAGTGACGGTTATAGATCCCTAGGTCTTATTGAGAATCTAAAAACAAAATTTTATTTTGTTTTAACATAGATAGCGAATATAAAGATTTCACAGAAATAATAATTGATAAAGGCTTTTTAAATTTATTTGACTTGAAAGAGAATTTTACACCGTTTGAATTTTATACACGTTCAGCCTGTAAAATAAAAACTAAACATTTTATTTCGTAAACTCGCTTGTGTTGTAAAAGGTATTGTTCATTTATAAATGTCACTGGAAGGTACCTAGCTGGCATTAAAGAATAACATCATATGACTCAGCACACCGATCTGATTTACGATCACATTTCTGAAGTAATTGATAGACCCAAAAGATATACGTTCACGGGGTCATATGGTGCACGTGTTTTGCACCATTAAAACTATATTTACACCCTTAAGTATAACTTTTTTGGGTGGTAAAAGTCTTCCCGCCTTGGGTGAGGCAGAAGGGACTGTCAGACTGTTATCGACTAAAAATCCACCCACTTCAGATTGCCCTTAGCGGTCCCTCGAGCCATTTTCAATTTATCCCCTTTACATGGAGCAATGTTGTTTAATCCAAATAATATATTTTGCCTATGGTTGTTGACATTGCAGTTATTCTTTTGCAGCATTAAGACAGCTTGCACTGTCATCATCCACAAATAAGGGTTACGATGATGATGATGAAACTTTAAAGTTCAAAATCGTCTGGTACATCATCTTGTGAACGTAGTCTTACCCGTTTGTCGATCTACCGTAAAACACTCTACTGGGTGGGCACATAAAGACCATTCACTACCAATATGTATTCAAAAATTATGTCAATAGCTGACGTAGTCACATAGTTTAACAGAAAACATTACGCATCAATGTAATTGCTTTTTACCGAACAAACCTTGGATCAATTGTTTGATGTAATGAATGGAAGGAATTTACGATACTTATTACTGAAAATTACATATCATGTTTATAGTAGGTATTGGGCCAGAACAAGTTTATATAGGACGTAGAACGGTTAAAGGAAGGATGTAGAAAATTACGATCTATAGTGAATTAAATCATAAGATTTTGTCTCTCCAGTTTCATAATCAGCCCATAATGCTTCGATTGCTGGGTTGTAAACCGCCAGGGGGTCTAATGCGGGTTGGTAGATATCATATCCCTTCGAATTGAAATGTTGAAGTATGCATCCAAATATTTGTGCAATATAATTGTTGTATGCATGTGGTGTTTACCTATAAGTAACTGATGCACTGTTATGTTATTCATTTAAATGTATTAATTGTGTTTGTATCAGTGTAATTAGTTGTTGGTGAACCTAATAAAATAAATAAATAAATAAATTTATAGTTCTAGGACATGCCGGTTTTCTGCCTAGGTTCTTAATATGCTGTTACAATAGTGTACTAATGTTATGTTACTAAAACTCCAATGAAACTGAAAGAAATGGCATAGAAAGGTAATCTACAAATGTTTTTTTGCGATTTCCGAACTTCTTGCTATTTCTAATTGCTTAAAGGCGTTATGCGTATAAAATATTTATAATTAAGTAGTACATAAACCAATAAAAATCTATTCAATATGTGTATAACTCATTATTCATTGAAGTTAATGTTCAGAAACATTTTATTGCAGCCATTATTTAGTACGTACAATGAGTGTAACGGCGAATAAATTCGCGTTTAGCTAATAGTACGTGGTAGGCAATCATGTTAGTATTCACAAGGCGTAATATTTCTTATTGCAGCTGTGACCTAAATATGCAGAGCAAGTCGTAATTCAACGATTTATGACAGAATGACGTATAAAGTCTCTGTTGTATTGAAGGCGAGGCGACAGCAGCGATGTGGTTTCGGCCGATGCGTTGGAGAACTCGATACGAACGTTATGCATTTTTTTCTTCTTTCTAATAAAAATAAAAGTTGTCTATCGTGGGTGGGCTTTAAAACTTTATACTCTCATACCTACATTATATATTTTTTTATCTCATACTGGTAGCTGTTCGACACATAGAGTCCTGTCTGCGATACATATATTAGTTCCTTACGGGAATCGAACCCGCGACACGACAGCATCTTTCTTATACAGGATTAGTTTTCAATAACCAGCCAAAATTAACAATTTAAATCCAGAGAAAAAATATAGACATACGGTTTAAAAAATATCATCAATTTGCAAATGTGCAGTGCACTTGTGTGCGTGCGTATATATGCTATCTGTATATTTAGGTAATTTGCTCATGTTTTTTTCTGGGGGACTAAAAGTTTTTCTTTTTTATTTCTTTTTTAAAAAAACGTTGGCTCACACTAGGAATTTCTCCTGTGTCGTGGGTGCGTTTACAAACATAGAAACTCACATACACAAACACCCAGACCCGGAACAACTACTTGCAGGTCATACAAATATTTGTTCCGTGCGGGAATCGAACCCGCGACACGTGGCCCAGCAGTCCGATCGCTTAGCCAGTACGCTAACCGTGCCGTCAAAAATGTATTTTATATCAACTGAACCATTTGTTTAAAGGCCGGTCGTTAAAAACTGCGCTTTAGAGGCCAATAACTCAACTCGTTAGCTTTATCCCAGGTATTGCAAAAGTATAGCATGAACACAGGTGCGCGTAGAGATTCGAAGCTGTAAATGTGCTTAGTAGAAGGCCGGATAATCCTCCGTTATGCCACACCGACTTCACTTGAGACCAATATCTAGGCCTAGTTTTGTGAGAAATGTTGCCATAAAATAAAATGGTAGGATCTATTGGTAGGTACTTTATCCTGGGCAGTCTATTGGGCTCTTTCATTAGAACTTACTCAATAGCAGCTACGAAGTCTGGTTGTGTGCCTGGAGCTATGGAGTCTGGACAATGACAATTGTTTTTTTCTTAGCCTGTTCTGTGTTTCGCTGCAGGGCGTTTCAAACCCCTTTATTTTGGCCAATTTCGGGCCATATTATTTTGCCCCGCGAACATGATCAGATCATCACACTATTTCCGCTGCGGTCGACCTCGATGGCGATGTTCTCCCTCAGGCGAGTAGTGAGTGACGATCTTTGCACACCTAAGCCTGGCTGATTTAACTCATGTATCATCAGCTAGTTTGGCAATGGAGCGCAGGGTGGTGTTTCTAACCCGGTCCGTTTGCTTTCTACCTGCTGAGCGCCATATATAGCCCGCTGCCAAATCTTGAGTTTGGACTTTTGTTGTTCAGTAAGTCACCAACTTTGTGTTGCGTAGATTAAGACGGGTATGCACTATATTGCACATGTCGCTGAGTTTTCTTTTAAGGTTATGGGGAGATTTCCTTTTAAATGGCCACAGGTTCGCTTATTGCGTGGGGCATAATTATAACTGGAAAAATGTGTGTGTACTAATACACCTCTAGCTAACCCTACGGGGAATAATGTTATTATGCCAAGGTTTGTGTAAATAAAAAGTGATTGGTATGCTAACCTAGTCTTTTGCCAGTGCCAAACAAAATTTACTGTGTTCTGTCGAGCACAGGACTTCCAGTTCTTTCTAGGTGAGCGCTTAAGTCTCACCTTTGCTTCTCTGGGCCAGATTGACTTTTATTTCTAAACTTCCTCTGGGCAGCGAGTAATGGACGACTCGCTGTCCGACCATGGACCATGCCCGGGTCGACGGCGCGTGTGTTCCACGCGCGCCTCAAAGAGTGTCAGCATAGTGACGGGGCCTGTAGAGGGCCAAAGTCTGCCGGGGTCGCGGGACCAAGGGATTACCGTGACCCCGGTACGTAAAGGGCTATTGAAGGACACCGTGGATTTTAGTCAGTACAAGTCTGACAGTCCCTCCCGCCCTGTCCCGGGTGGGAGGACTCATTTGATGATTTTACCACGATAAAAAAAAAAGCCATTGTTCGATACTTGCCTGCACGAGAGTAAGCCTTCTATGTGACACAGGCCTAACAGTTCGTCAAACTATGTTGGGAAGTTCTGTAAGAAAGCACATTCTGCGTAGTTATGCTGATGTTATGGGTCGTTAACATTTGTTCATGAGGAGGTAGTTCAGGATATAGGGCGTAAGTGCTGCACTTGGTGGCACGAGGGTCGTGATTTATAGCTATTATGATTGTTCAAATGTAGGTCGTCTATGTTGTGATGTCTATGTTAATCTTGAAAATAAAAATCGTCTGTCGAGACATAGGTGCGACAAGCTAGACACTTTTTGAGAGACTGACCGGAAAAGGCAAGACACAAGAATGATTGAAAGGACACGGGGGAGGCGTTGCGCAGTAGTGAGATAGAACAGTCTTTTAAAATAAATTCTGTCGGATATATGGAAGGATCAAATAGGACCTACTTGAGAAGGGGTCGACCAATTTTTCTATTTTGATGGTATGTTTTCGTATTTAATGAGAGGTCATGGTTTTATGATTTTTGCTAAACACACGTCCCAATATCTTAATTAGTACCAATTGCATTGAGTCGACCACTTAGTGTCGATCAAAGATTTATTTTTTAATGTGATTTAATTGAAAAGACTAAAGAAATGTTCCCAGCGTGTTCACCCGGTACAACTCGATAATGAAGCAACGGGAAGATAAAATTTGAATAAAAACTATCCTATGTGTTAATCCAGGTTATAAACCATATTCTGTGTATTAAATTTCATCCAAAGTCATTCAGAAGTTCATTTGCATCATTTCATTTCAATTCAATTAACCTATTGAATAGGTACTATGAGCTGTGTATCTCTTGCCGGAATTGCTAAATATATGGAACATAAATTAGTATTCCGCATTTAATCCTTTCTATGGCAGTAGACCCCTTCGATTCAACAATGTCTTAGGGACGCCTTCAACCCTCAACCCCCATTGTTTCCCAAAAGTGGGGCAGCCTTGACTGTGTGACAGATAAGTGTTAACATAATTAATGCATGGCATGTAAATGGGGTACTGTTTGTTTGAGGAGTCTGAGGAAATTTTACTTAGTACTTCCTGTTCTTATGAATTTTCACAATTATGAATTACTTTACTGACATTAAATTATAGCGACGGTTAAGGGTAATAAGCGATATTATGGTCAAAAGTCTTTACTAATATTATTGAAGAGTTTTTTGTTTATTTGTTCGGTTGAATGCGCTGGAACTATTGGTTCGAATTGAAAAATTCCTTTTGTGTTGGATGGTCTGTTTGTCGGGTAAGACAATAGGCTATGTATCATCACGCTAAGTCTAATAGGAGCCGAACAGTGGGGGTGAAACCACGGGGAAAAGCTAGTGAGTGATGAATGCCATCTTACTTAAAGCTTTTTGCTTTCTCTAATGCGCTTAATTCTATGGCTAAGCTAACGATGACTTTTTTTACTTATGCTCAAGCAAAAAACTGCGTTTTCCAATTTTTTAATCTTTAAACAGCATACCCAAGTGATGGTAGTTTAATTTAAATGAGCAATACTTGCCTATTTGTCATGTTTGCAAAGAAATAAATCATTTGATTCGAATTCAACTTTCCAATAGCGTAGATAAATACATGTACAATAATACCTTCGCAGTCCTTTTACGATAGCCGTAGGCTGAAGTATCAGTAAAACATAAAATAGAAGATGATGTCGAATTAAACACAACCCTTTCTTTGAAGACGGAAAAAATAAAACAAAGCTAGTATGTGATGTATGGTTTATTTTATGTCTCAGATATCCAACAGTTACAAAACATCTCGGTTCTCAAGTCAGAGTCCACGACGACGGAGCGACT
Source organism: Agrotis puta (assembly GCA_943136025.2). NCBI lineage: Eukaryota > Metazoa > Arthropoda > Insecta > Lepidoptera > Noctuidae > Agrotis > Agrotis puta. The sequence goes on along the minus strand of OW964169.2, from coordinate 13,370,308 downwards.
CATTAAGTAAATTAGAGATTTAATTTAATAAAACATTAATCTGACATCCCCATCTGGGGCTTAGAAACGCACCAATAAATAATTGTTCCAGAAGATAGTCCGATCTTTTATTAGAATTTACTAAGATCTAGGTCTCAACTTTAGGTTCTTTAAATTATGTATCAGATGGTCCTCTGAAAGTATTATATTTTTAGTGTGTTTCTTTCTTGTTTTAATTAATATTTAAGATTGTCTAGATTCTTGATTTAACATTATTTGGATGCGTTGCTTGAAAAACTTCTTCATTTAACAACGAATTGTAAAGTTTCGAAATTGTTGGGTACTTGCTGATGTCCAATTTGTGTCTGTAAAAGAAGAAAATGTTTTTAAAACTATTTTAGATTCTTTTCGATTGAAATATTTGCACAGTTTGAGTGATCAGATCTCAATTTTCAGATAAAGAACGAAGGAATGGAAAATAAACAGATTTGTCAAACCTTCGAGATAAAGTGAAGTGTTTTGCTTTTCTATTGGACCCAAAAGCTTATAGGCTCAATTGTTAAAATATTGTCCATGGAAAAAAAAGTGAATAATGGAATAAAAACATGGCGTGTTAGCTTTACGTCTCGCTACCAATTTGTGGACTTTGGGCGAGGAAAATGGGAAAGATGAACGTGTAATATTCCCCAACCTATTATAGCCTAATTTATAATTATCTATGCTCAACTTTTTGAATAATGAACACGTTAATTACGAAATAATAATAAAAATCCCAAAACACAAAATTTATTAACAACGAAAAATTTTTTTATAGAAACCTTACATCTAATAACAATGACAATAACAGTAACGAATCTTTAGAAACACCCCCTCCCGAAGTATTGCGAGATTTTTGGGCCAATATTTGGGAAAACCCAGTAAATCATAATAAAGACGCAGACTGGATAAATGAAGCATTACCAGATATCCCTGGGATGGAGTTTGAATTGATACCTATAAACACACTTATAGACGTCATAAAACGCACACACAATTGGAAATGCCCAGGTACAGATAATATTCACAATTACTGGTACAAGAAATTCACTAGCATTTACCCATTCATACATAACCATCTAAACACATTCATACAATCACCACATTTACTACCATCATACATAACTCAAGGAGTTACATATATGATACCTAAAGACATAAATGACACTACAAACCCAGCCAAATATCGCCCAATCACTTGCTTACAGACTATTTATAAAATCCTTACAGCTTGTATAAGTGAAGTGATATACGAACACCTAACTAAACACGACATTCTTGCGGAACAACAAAAGGGATGTCGTAAAAATAGCCAAGGATGCAAAGAGCAACTAACTATTGACGCGGTTGCTATGAACAGCGCAGTTAGAAAGAAAAAAGATATTCATACCATGTTCATCGATTATCAAAAGGCCTATGATTCAGTTCCACACAGCTGGCTGTTACATGTTTTAAAGATATATAATATTCACCCAACAATAAGAACATTCATTGAATCTGCCATGCAAAACTGGCAAACTGTCCTCAATATAAACCAAGCTTCCATAACTTTAGCCACTGAACCAATCCACATTAAACGTGGAATTTTTCAAGGCGATGCATTAAGCCCTTTATGGTTTTGCATGGCCCTCAATCCACTTTCACATTTACTAGACAAAACTAACTCAGGATTTACACTGACAAACGATAACACACAATTCAACTTAACACACCTCATGTATATGGACGACATAAAATTATACTCAGGAGATAAAAACTCCCTTTTTATTCTAGCGGATACGATACAAGAATTTTCGACAGATATTGGTATGCAGTTCGGGGTAGATAAATGCAAAATTTTGGCAATTGTTAAAGGAAAAATCCAACATAATAGCTATACACTTGGGTCAGGGGAAACTATTGAGCCAATGGATGAACACAGCACATACAAGTACCTTGGTTTCAAACAATCCAGACAGATAGAACAAAAGATGACCAAAACAGAATTGCTCAAAAAATTTACACATCGCCTTAATCTAATCCTTAAAACCAATCTTAACTCGAGAAATACTATTAAAGCCATTAACACGTTTGCAATACCCATTCTTACATACTCTTTCGGCATTATACGATGGTCAAAAACTGATATCAGAAAACTTCAGCGCAGTATCAATACACTCTTTACCAAATATAGGAAACACCACCCTAAGTCATGCATACAACGCCTCACACTGCCACGCCAAGAAGGGGGACGAGGATTGATAGACATTAGTAATTTGCATAATAAACAGATACATTCACTCAGATCTTACTTCCACAACAAATCAGCACATTCAGCCCTACACAAACATGTAACAGAAGCAGACAAAAAACTTACACCACTTAACTTACAAAATAGAACAACTCAAATTAACGAAAACCTTATAAGTACACAGCAAAAAATTGCTGCATGGGCTGGAAAAGCGTTACATGGAAGACACCGAGCCAGTTTGAGCCAGCCACACGTCGACAAAGCTAAGTCGAACGAATGGCTCAAACGAGGTGAATTGTTTCCTGAAACTGAAGGCTTCATGCTTGCGATCCAGGATCAAGTAATAGCAACTCGTAATTATAGAAAACACATTTTAAAAGACCCCAATCAGCCGACTGACTTATGCAGACATTGTAACAGTACCTCTGAGACAATTCAGCACATAACGGGGGCATGTAAAACACTTGCACAAACAGATTATAAACACCGCCATGATCAAGTTGGAGCTATCATACACCAGCACTTAGCACACAAATTCAATTTTGTTAGGGAGATGGTCCCATATTACAAATACAAACCGGAAATCACTCTTGAAAACACGAATCACAAAATTTATTGGGATCGAACAATCATTACAGACAAAACCATACATTACAATAGACCTGATATCACCGTTCATGATAAAACAAATAATACAGTTTATTTAATAGATATAGCTATACCTAACACACACAATATCCAAACAACAATTTCCGAAAAACTCAGTAAGTACCAAGACCTCGCAATAGAATTAAAAACTCAATGGAAAGCACAAACCGTACATATTGTTCCAATAGTTCTCTCATCTACCGGTGTAATACCAAAATCTCTTACACAAAGTCTTGACACACTGCACATGCCTTCACACACGCTATACATGCTTCAAAAAGCCACAATACTCAACACCTGTCGCATCACCCGCAAGTTCCTTACTTCCTCTACAGTGTCATCCACGTTTTCAATTTAAATTTCCCCTTACATCCTTGGCTCCGGCCCGCGTGTAAGGTTAAACTCTCTCAAAAGAGAAGGAAAACAAAGAACACAAAAATAATAATAATAATATTTAATGTACTCTTTCGGCATACTCAAATGGACTCAGACTGAACTCGACGCCTTGGATAGACGAGTCCGCACACTGTTGACCGCAAACCGGATGCATCACCCACGATCATCAGTAATGAGACTGTACATCCCGAGGAAATGTGGGGGTCGAGGCTTTTTAAACGCTAAGACCCTCCACAACCGCGAGGTGTGCAGTCTTAGAGAATATTTCGTGAATATGAACGTGGGTATGCACCGAGATGTGGTCGCGGTGGACAAGGGACTCACCCCGTTATCCATGGCTAAAGAGGACTGGCGCAAACCTGTAGTAGTCACTACGGAAGATCGCAAGAAGGTATGGCAGAGCAAGGAGCTTCACGGACGTTTCTACCGGGCTCTTCATGGGCCCGATGTAGATTTCCTAGCGTCCGTATCCTGGCTACGTTTCGGTGACCTCTTCGGGGAAACTGAAGGTTTTGTCTGTGCAATTATGGACGAAGTTATGCTGACGAATAACTACCGGAGACATATTATGAAAGACGGGACGGTTGACGTGTGTCGGGCATGCCACCGTCCGGGTGAGTCGATCAGACATATTATCTCTGGCTGTTCTCGTCTTGCTAACGGCGAGTACTTGCACAGGCATAACCTAGTAGCCAGGATTATCCACCAGCAACTTGCTTTGAAATACAAACTTGTTGATTCCGATGTACCGTATTACAAGTATGTGCCCGACCCAGTTCTCGAGAAAGACCATGTCACGATGTACTGGGATTTGCCTATCATTACTGACAGGACTATTGTCGCCAATAAGCCTGACATAGTAGTGATAGACAGATCAGCGCGCCGCGCAATAATAATCGATGTTACCATCCCACATGACGAGAACCTCGTGAAAGCTGAGAAAGATAAACAAATAAAATATCTTGACTTGGCGCGCGAGGTTGTCGACATGTGGAATGTGAGCTCGGCTATCATTGTGCCGATTGTTGTAACGGCGAATGGCCTGATAGCCAAGAGCCTCGACGAGCATCTCTCGAGGCTCTCGTTGGGTAGTTGGATCAAGGGCCAGATTCAGAAGGCAGTACTCCTTGATACGGCTCGCATTGTGAGAAGGTTCCTGTCTCTGGAACCCTAACCACCGGTAGCTTGGACCCTGCTCCCACGCCGGCGGACTACTATTTTTATATTTTTAAATGTTTTTTATTTCTTTTTTGTAAAAATATTTAAAAATGTAACAAATAAGTTTAAAGATGAATAAAGGAAATAATAATAATATATTTATTCACAAAAAAGTTCTATCATTAGTTTAAGTTCTATGATCTTAATTGGAGTGCTCGTCTTGTGCAGTGGTAAATTGTTACTGGCTGGATTCTTACTTTGTGCAATGTGAGTATGATCTGTTTGATTTGAGAAATCAGCTTTTCCAAACCCACCTGGTGACAGCATTGTACAGCTGGGGTACAAGACATAAATCAGCTATGGTGAGCTGATCGCCGACGCAATATCTCCCAGATGTGGATGTCTTCTGCAGCAGTTCTTCCAAGATCTTCAGACCACGGTCCGTCCAGTACCTTGTGAAGTTCACGTATTTCTCCGTGGTCTCGAACTGGGACCTAAGACCGACGTTTTGTAAAGGCTGGATACCTGAGACTACCATCTGCAAAATAAAATGGTTGGAGAGTCTGTAATGCCTTCTGAATCGTCTGCCGCTGACGGAGACTTGGCTTAGCAATTCCGGAGATTATGCCATTGCGGGACAAGCTAGGTATGCTTGAAAGCAAAAAGGTAGATGGAGAATGAGGAGATTTAAGTTCTGATAATTTTATTTTTCAGATATTTTCCTAAAATTGATTACTGCCAGTAATTAATGGCAGAATATAGCATGTGCTAGTAGTAAAAAAAAAACACTAAAAAGATCTTTTGCTCCTAAAAATTATACTGACTTTCTAAAGGTCGCTAGATAAATCAGAGCCTTATGATAATTGCCGCCCGACGCGAAAGAGGTGCCTTCGAGAAATTAATACCTCTAATAGCAGGTTAAATGGCAAATTCAATTAATTCAATAATTCGTAGGACAGTTAGCGAAAGTTATGCCATTAACCGTTTTTTTATTGGATTTTGTTTTGTCGTTGACGTAATCAAGTTGGAATTAATGAATGGTCCTTAAGAGTTGTTTTAATATATCTAAAGTAGAAACATACTTAATACTGTCAATATTTTTGTGTTAACTCCGTTTTTCTGTCTAATTGACGATTTAGCAGGACTACATAGTTCTGCTAAAATGAACCAATTCACAATAAACAAATCCACAGTAAAAAAAAACCATATTCTAAATGTATTTTTTGATTTCTCTAAGTGCACCTTACACCATTCTTTACACCCAACACAATTGCTAAGAACAGATTGTTAATTGATTAGTATTCAAATTTTAATTAATGCGTAATTTATTTAAGTTTATGAAAAATTTTGATGTGGGTGACGATGACGACCAAAATATTGGTCTTTAATTTATTTGCTCTCATACAAACCTCACAAATTTCCCTCATCCTGGCCCTCTGTAAAGGTAATTCCGGAGTCAGGGCCGGCTTGGGACGAGTATCCTCCAGATACTGCACAATAGCCATGGATTCCACCAGCGTCTCATTGTCTAAATAAATAAATAAAAATATTATACCAAATGGGTAACGTTATAGAAAGTCTCGAAACGTCCGAGCGAGATGCCACGAAAGTACTATGTATAAAATAATAACAATGTTTTACTCAATATACTCCATCTTACTCACACGATTCATAACCGTTAGTGCTTAAAGTTACAGCGTTTACTAGTTTTTGAATATGAGCAATTACAATATAAAAAAAATGTTAAGGAACCTGTCAGACTGTTGAATTAAGATTCGATTAATTTTTCGAGTTGACCGTGGACGTAAAACGCATCTAGTGAGACAAGTCCCTAAACAACTGACATCATTTATGAAGACACTACCCAATAACAGACACACAAAATTTCAATATAAACATGACGCAAATAATTGATAACGATTGACTGACCATTGACTAAACAATCAACCGTTGACAAATGGTGTGACTTAAATTGAAGCAATCAAAATTGGTAAGCATCTAAAGAATACCTAAATATAAACATTCCACGAAGTCACGGCGAAGTCTTCAGTGAATTAAAATAATTATTTGCTTCAAAAGATTTCAATTTGATCCTGATTCGGCTGATCGATTCTGTGTAGAAAACAGAACCATTTAATTTGTTAAAAAGGTCTCACTACTCAATGCTCATTGATCCTTATTCCTTCTATGTCGTAGCTGTCCATAGACGTTGTCAAATAATTCACTTGATTCGTCTCGTATTTGATTTGCAGGTAAATTAAGCGAACTTTACAAATTCCACGAGGCGGAAAGTTTGAACAAATAAGCTTGCCAAGTGTTAAATTATTTTCTTAAGTAACACTGGGTGTGATTTAATTTGAACCTTGTTGTATGGTGTTAGATGTGGTAATGGTGTGGCGATTGGCTTTGATCGTTGTTCCGAGCACATATAATTTCTGTCAATACTGTTTTTTTCACACAGAGATTTGTCGTTCGACACATTTTTATTACATTCTTGAATCTTTGAATCGCCTGCATTCTTTTTGTCCATAGTGCCATTGTTTTCAATATTATTTACCTACTCGGTTCCCAAATTAATGGTATGTTAATAATAACTGTATGTTATTGTAGGTGTATATAGTGGGTAGGTGTTTAGTCTGCCACATGTTCTGTGGACATTATTTTGTCGTTTATTTACTTGAAACGTTCCTAATGGATGAGATAGGTACTCAAAGTGGATTGAATTGAGTACATGATATTATCTTATCTACTCATATTACTTGCATGAAAGCTGAAATATAAACAGCTACTCAAATCTTCAAGTGAATTTCATACCGAAGCTGTTGTTGGAATAGAAATACAGTTTATTGCTATATTAAGTACTATATATTTATATATATATATATATATAAGTCTTACAAAAATGAAGCTTGTCATGCAAAAATATATTGGCAACATCTAATGGAGCGTCCCAATTCAAAAGCAAGCAAGCAGGAGATTGAGCACAAATTAATAAGTTCAATTAAATAAGATCTTCAATTTTATCCAATTTGTTTCATCTCCATAAAGCGTTTATAGTAAGTGCGTCACAGATCATGAAAACATTTTACAATCTTTGCAATGTTGCAGTCGTAAAGTTGAATAAACTTCTGAGATAAATATGTGAGGAGCCGACGCACTTTGCGGGATTCAATGACCTAAATAGTTACCAATTCAGTCAGAGTTTTTCTATGAGCGATGTTATTAGGTGGCGGCATGTTCATTTAATAGCTATTTGCGGAGTTATTGACCGGTCCACTTAAACACACGGTCGGTTGCCTCGAGCACGCAAATGATGTTTGATTGTACTGGACCGCGGACCGCCGACACTGCTTGAATTTTTAATATTGCAGCTTTAGACCTCAGTAGAACGAGCCCGAGCACTTAGTATGAAAATAAAACAGTTTTAGGTTTGAATTTTAAGTGCAGTCTAATGGGTCAGTTTATTTTCGTGTCCAGAATAGATTAACATTTTTTTTTCTTTGTTAACATTTTATTGCACAACGATTGAGACAGATAAAGAACCTTTGTCAGAAAGTTTTCTGACAAAGGTTCGTATCACATCTTGGCCTATATACGAAGATCTAGATACCTGAACTAAAATCACTGGTGGATATGCATGCAATAGACCCAGTCCATACGCGAAAATATCATACGCGTGCAATATTAAAAATAAAGTGAAAGAGACTTCACTGCGTACCGTCAGAGCCATCTTATTCTTTAGCCACACTGGGCAAGTACCCAGGGCCCTATAATGCAAAGGGGCCTCAAATTCCCGCCAGGCCTCCAGTGTAAAATCTACTGGCTGCCAAAATAAATCCAACTTACTTCCAAACTTCGCTTGGTCTTACATTTCGCATAGATTACATTGAAGAGCCCAGGATCTCCAATCTGCGTTTCGTGTTCGGATGCTATTTGTTCGAGGTGCTAGAGCTAGCTGTAAACACTAGAACTTAAAATGAGATATAATGCTGTTGGAAGCCCTCAATGATGTTATATCTGTAAGTTATTCCCAAACGAAAATATTAATAAAACTTTGCAAAAAAAAAAATAATGATATTTAGAGCCAGTGTTTACTTGGTTTTTCAACAGTATTGTTAATATTGAAATAGCACGCGTAGTTTGAGTATGCCAGGTGTTTTATTTAAATTTGACTGATGTCATATGTCAAATTTGACATTACATAGCGGCGTTGCAGTAGATGTATACCATGTCCATAATTTGTTTCGTGTTTCCCATAAATTGGCAAGCCGTGGGGCGCCGGCTTAGCCGTGGGGCGCCGGCTTAGAATTGCGTTCCCCCAAATCATCCCGTGGGTGTCGTAAGAGGCGACTAAGGGACAAACCGGAGGTCGGGCAGCAGCGTCCTCCGTGTACTGCACATCCTCACTGCGATCGCCAACCCGCCTGCCAAGCGTGGCGATTTAAGGCAAATTCCCCATGATTAGAAGCATAAAAACCAGGCCCCCAGTCCCCGGCAGCTCCGCTATCCCTGGCGCGGGTAGCAGTCAAGGTAACGGCGGAGCAGGGGGTGCGAAGAATCTCCGGAAGAGATCCTGCTACCCACCCCGACGACGACTGGCCCTGGTAACACACAACATACGCACAATGAGGACTGACGAAAAGATCTGCGAGCTGGAAGAGGAGCTGAGCAAATTACACTGGGACATTATAGGGTTATGCGAAGTCCGTAGAGAGGGGGACGACACCGTAACCCTGAAGTCTGGTAATTTGCTCTACTACCGGGAGGGCGACCAACAGTCCCAAGGTGGTGTCGGGTTTCTCGTTCACAAGTCCCTCGTAAACAACATAATAACCATCGACAGTGTGTCGAGCAGGGTGGTATACCTAATACTCAGAATATCCAAAAGATATTCGCTGAAGGTCATTCAGGTATACGCACCGACCTCGTCACACTCCGATGATGAAGTGGAGACTATGTATGAGGACGTAAGTAGGGCCATACATAGTTCCAAAACCCACTTTACTGTTGTTATGGAGGACTTTAACGCAAAGTTTAACGCAAAGTTGGGCAAGAAAAGCGGTGATGAGTTGAGAGTGGGGCAATTTGGATATGGGCAACGGAACCCTAGGGGGCAGAGGCTGGCCGACTTTCTGGAGAAAGAGGAACTCTTCATGATGAACTCTTTCTTCCAGAAGCCGCCTCACAGGAAATGGACCTGGTTGAGCCCCGATGGTTTCACGAGAAACGAGATAGACTTCTTCATGACCGACAAGATAGGATATTCAGTGATGTCTCTGTGATCAACAGGGTAAAAACCGGTAGCGATCACCGAATCGTAAGAGGCTCACTGAATATCAATGTTAAACTTGAAAGGTCCAGCTTGATGAAGTCTACGCTCCGACCTACTCGATCCCACATTCAAAACCCCAAAAGCTTTCAACTCGAGCTCTCAAATCGCTTTGCTTGCCTTGAGAACTTAGTTTCAGTGGACGAGATCAACGACGGGCTAGTGGAAACTGTCCGCACGGTAGGGTCTAAGTTTTTTTAGACCCTGCCGTAAAGATAGACCTCAGAAATTGACCGAGCAAACCTTAAACCTCATGGCTGAACGACGTTTGCTACAGTTGCAGTCTTCCGATGACGCGAAGTCATATAGGCAGCTCAATAGACGTATATCTAAGTCCTTGCGACACGATCTGCGTCTCTTTAATACGAATCGTGTTAAAGAGACCATACAGCGAAACCAAGGCTCCAAAGTGTTCGCAAAGGACAAGTCTATTGGGCAAAGCCAGATGACAAAGCTGAAACGGGAGGATGGCAGCATAGCGTCGACCAAAGCAGAGGTTTTAGGCGAGATCGAGAGGTTCTATGGACAGTTATACACTTCGGTCGCAAAGCCCGTTGACAGCTTGGTAGGAGATCCAAGAGCCAAGCTGTCCCGACACTATACCGAAGATATCCCGGACATCAGTCTGTACGAGATTAGGATGGCCCTGAAGCAGCTTAAGAACAACAAGGCGCCGGGCGAGGACGGAATCACGTCAGAGCTTCTGAGAGCGGGTGGAACACCGGTACTTAAAGTCCTCCAGAAACTCTTTAATTCCGTCCTGTCCGAGGGCAAAACGCCTGAAACGTGGAGCTGGGGTGAGGTGGTGCTGTTCTTCAAAAAAGGTGATAACAGCCTATTGAAGAACTACAGACCCATCACGCTTCTGAGTCATGTTTATAAGCTGTTTTCAAGGGTTATCACGAACCGTCTCGAACACAGACTTGATGACTTCCAGCCTCCCGAACAAGCCGGTTTCCGAAAAGGCTATAGTACCATAGACCACATCCATACGCTGCGGCAAGTTATACAGAAGACCGAAGAGTATAACTTGCCATTATGCTTAGCGTTTGTGGACTATGAGAAAGCCTTCGATTCGGTGGAAACATGGGCTGTGCTTGAGTCACTCCAGCGATGCCGTATTGACTATCGGTACATCGAGGTATTGAAGTGTTTGTATAATAACGCCACCATGTCGGTCCGAGTACAGGAGCATAGCACGAAGGCGATTCCATTGAGAAGAGGCGTAAGACAGGGGGACGTTATCTCCCCGAAACTGTTTACTGCCGCAATGGAAGACGCCTTCAAGCTCCTGGAATGGCAAGGACTTGGCATCAACATCAACGGCGAATACATCACTCACCTTCGGTTTGCCGACGACATCGTAGTCATGGCAAAGTCGATGGAGGAACTCAGCATGATGCTCGATGGCCTCGACCGAGTTTCACAACGGGTGGGCTTGAAAATGAACATGGACAAGACGAAAATTATGTCAAATGCCAATGTTGTGCCCACCCCAGTCTCTGTTGGAAACTCGGTACTCGAAGTTGTTGACTCATATATCTACTTAGGACAAGTAGTCCAATTGGGTAGGTCCAACTTCGAGAAAGAGGTCAACCGCCGAATCCAACTCGGTTGGGCAGCGTTCGGGAAACTACGCAATGTCTTTTCGTCTGACATACCTCAGTGCCTCAAGACGAAAGTCTTTAACCAATGTGTGTTACCAGTGATGACGTACGGCACTGAAACGTGGTCTTTCACTATCGGCCTCATCTCAAAGCTCAAAGTCGCTCAACGAGCTATGGAGAGGGCTATGCTCGGTGTTTCTCTACGTGATCGAATCCGAAATGAGGAGATCCGTAGACGAACTAAAGTCACCGACATAGCCCACCGGATTAGCAAGCTGAAGTGGCAATGGGCAGGCCATATTGCTCGCAGAGCAGATGGCCGATGGGGTCGAAAAGTTCTAGAGTGGAGACCAAGGACTAGCAAGCGCAGCGTAGGACGTCCACCAACAAGGTGGACAGACGACCTTATAAAGGTCGCCGGAAGACGCTGGATGCAGGTCGCTTCCAACCGGTATATGTGGAGATCTAAAGGGGAGGCCTATGTTCAGCAGTGGACGTCCTATGGCTGAGATGATGATAAATTGGCAATGTTGCAAGCGCGAACAATATCGCTTTTTATATAAATTCTAGTGATAAAGCTTTGAAAATACTGTAAAGGTGACTGTATGTGTGGGTATATACTCGGAAAATATCCCGTGATTAGGCAGCTTTGATCTATTTTTCTTCATTCAATATATATAATTATGCCTTGTTTGTCCATTCAGTCTTCCTAGTAGCTTAATTGACCGTAATCCATGCGGGTGCAGGCTAGTTCCTATTTATATCTATGACTAAGGAGATTGCTTCGCGACACACATGATGAATTGAAATCTAAGTCGTTAGCAAAGGGCAAGATGGCTGAAAAAATCTGATTAATACGTAAGTTAGATTATCAAGAAATAATTTAACCCGTTTGTTACGTAAACTGAAATTAGTAAATTTCGCAATACGTCACATCTAGGCGTAATTCTTACGAGTTATGACGTCACGAGACTCCATTCTCGAGTCTCGTGACGTCATCTTTTCAAATTGCCAAGTATTATTTTTCAAAGATGTATTACTTTCTGTTGTTATGAACGGAATAAAAACCTTTTTTATTGTATTCATTACCATTGTCAAAATTTCATGACCTAAAAAAAGAAATTAAGCGCCGGTTATTTTTCAAAATTCTATTCTAACTGCCGGGCTAATTGGATTTGCATTAATCGAAGCTGTCATTATACCTATTGAAGCCTATAAGTAGGTACGACAATGTTCTGGGACAATACCATTTGATTTCAAATTTCATCGCAAATATTTCAGGCTGTCGATATTAATTTTAGAAAATTAATTTGGATTTTCAAAATGATGCCTTTATTAATGCGTAGCCAAGTTGTAACCAAATCTATATGCTGAAAAAAGCTTATATTTATTTATTGATTTGTTTCGCAATATGAAGTCTATTTATATTTGATTGCTTAAAATTAAGGCAGGCACTAACACAGATGTATTTATATTTTTGTAATATTCAGTAAATTAATATGCCTTTTTCCAACTACGTTGAGGTCGACTACCAAGTTCCAATAATTTTATATTTTACAAATATTTAAGATTCCTCACACATAATCTGACTCGTGGTTTTCGTTACTACGTTTACATAAGTAAATAAAGAATTTATTTGCAACATTTTGTGAAGCATGAATTCAAAATACTGAGATATATCTGTAGCTACAGGCCGCGCTACGACTAAAGTCCTCCGGTAAATTCGTAATATATTTTAATGCAATTTGATGTAATGACATAGACACTAGCGCCGCGATAAAAGGACTTCTTTCGTGACGCTGACTCTACAGTCCTACGTGACATAAACCAGCTTAAACACATATGTACTAACAACTTGGTGGCTCTTAATTTATTGGAGCACCATATCGACCTCATTTCCCTTGATTGGCAGCTTATCAATTTGAATCGACGAAAATCAAATTTTAAACACGACGCAAGAGTACGCATTGCGACCAATCAAGCAACAAAAAACCAGTGTAAGCCGACCGTTCAATTAATTGAAAGATTATAGATTACCAGGTCAAGTAATAGTGGATTTGTGTAGTTTCATAAGCCTTGTGTCGAGAATTCATGATTGAAGTGTGAGTATTAAACGTGTTAATGGCGTGGCTATTAGCGCAGCCTAAAGTGCACTCCAGGTCCTCAGTCCTCAGGGCAAGAGGCCATTGTGACTACACTCCGTGATGACATCAGCGAATTTAGATCGAATGCATGTTCAAATATTCATCGACCTAATAATTATGATGAATATGTGATGTGATGATCATAATTATGATGATAGATGCTTGTGTTGCCGTGATTATTTTATGCTGATTTATCGGTACATATCCTGGCAGTTATTAGACGGCTAATGTTGATGAATGGGGGTATTAATTTGTGGTTTGACTGTGTTTTCTCGCGGTTTCCCTCGTATGTCGCCTGTAAGAACGTTTCTCCTAAAAATAAATTATATCAGAAAGGGGCGAATGCTGAATCTTATTTGAGCGAGTCTATCCAAAATATCATGAAAATATGACATTTTGTGGTTAATAAATTGATATGAAAAACTGTCTTCTTAAATAAAGGAACCTAGGAGGGTGCAACATGCAGGGGATCTAAAATCTTCACAAATTATCTTGTATCTACAATATTATATTATCTACTCTATTGCTTGAGTAGATATAAAATTTAAACTCAAATTGACGAATTTTATCGTAATTTATGTGGTGATACTGTTTGTGGGCTTTTTAGGTCCCCTGGGAACTTAAAATTAAAGTGAGCATATTTTAATTGTGATATTTGGAATTAAAAGGAGTTTCAGCCCTTTCTGTAATACAGGAACAATCGGACACTCGAAAACTAAATCAATACGATCAAAACACTGAAAGTGTATTTGGTTATGAAGTCATGTGGAAATAGGTCCCCCAGGCCCGATCATTTCCTCCCAACAACTTAACGTCTATTCACACGTGCAACCACACCACAACGCGATCGTCCACTACGCAGCGACAAAATGTGGTCGAACAGTGGTTACGTGTGAATATTATCGCTTCAGGTTTTGTTGCTCTTGTAATGGTAGTCGATTCCACCAACATTTCCAGCAGTGCTAGTACTAGGCTGGTATGGTACGTTTAGCCCCTGTGTCCACTGGCAAGTCTGTGCGTAGCTTTTGTTCGCACACATAATGCAGCACATTTGTGCGCGATGTGGCCAGCTGCTAGTTTGCAGTTTTGCAGGGGTTACGATGTGGTCAGTATCAACCACACGGTCGATAAGGACAGTAAAATGTGGTCCGTGAATACTACTGTTTACTTTCGCCCATGTCGTGTGGACCGTGTGAAACAGCCCTAAATCTGGACAAAAGAGGGTTAAATACGTAAGGGAGTAGATTAAAACTACTGTCTAACTGCGATAAGTATGAATGTTCGTGTATACCTAATATTTTAAAAGTTTTAGCTAGATTATTTGAAGGTTAGCAATAAAAACACTTCGTGAAACTTTACATCGTAGTTACATGACACATAAACTGTATGTTAACCGATAAGTGGCAGCAAATTATTTTGTTTGTTTAAAAAAAACGTTGCCCCACACTAGGAAGTTCTCAGGAAGTTCTGTGTCGTGGGTGCGTTTACAAACTTAGAAACTCACATACCCGGAACAACTATTTGTAGGTCATACAAATATTTGTTCCGTGCGGGAATCGAACCCGCGACATTCTGCGTAGCAGTCCAATCGCTCAGCTACTGCGCACACAAGGATTCTTCAAAATGGGTGATTTAAAATATGATTAGGTAGACATCTTTGATCTTAGCTCTATGGTCAACTTTAGATCGTCTTTTACGAGTACGTTTGTCATGAATACTTTGACATGAAATCTTTTATTTTCCACATACGTAAATTAATCACTTATTAAAACAACAGTTGGTTTTATTTTTACACACATGAAAGTATTTGCTGTCCTACCTATTTGGGACAGTCAATTTGTGTTGGCTGATTGGAAATTAAACTTTGAACGAATATGTATTACTCAATTAAGCCATTTCAACGGTTGCCAGAATTAAATGAAATGGAAATAGTCACCGTAGTAACTACATATATTCGTGAATATACATTATACTGTTTATTCTGAATAAACATGTAATATACATTATAACTGCGTTGAACGATACCGCGGGAAAGTAAAATAATCACTGACCTTACAGGTGAAGCCGCGGGCTAATAAGCTAGTGAAGAAACACACTCAGAACAAATACGGAAGTATAAAACCGCCTACCTAAGTATATTTTGATAACTCGATAGATATCGGATGAGTTATCGCATTTGTTAAATTAAAAACCTCCGCCGTATCATATCGAGGCGCTGAACATCTTCTACTCATTTCCTTTTTAGCAAATCGAGCGGATATCGGTGTATTAGGCGCCTTTATCGATGGCGTACGTGCGGATATAATAACCTCATATCATATGTTACCAAGACGAAAAGTAACCGAGAAGCAGCCCCGGATTTGAGATTTTTCCAACCGGCATAAAACTTGGCAATGGTACCCCCTTTCCAGCCTTTAAAACTTTAGTTTTATTTAAATTATTTTTTAGTTTTTTGACGTAAACGTCACAAAATGGTTACTAGGCCTGACCAATAGATTTTAGTTCTATTTGTCTTGTGAACGAATCGATGAATAACGCCTTCTCGAAATGCAGGCTCGCTCACCCTAGCTACTATCCTGCTCAGCTCATATGCCCCTAGTTTCAAGAGAGATAGCACATAATCTTGGATGTTACAACTACGTGTACTAGGTGCTAGGCAATTACCTAGTTTTTTTTAATAACATACATCAAGGAAGCATGTTTTTGAATTTGCACCCCAAAAGCTGGCGCCCTGGGCACGTGGCCCACTTGCCCCCCTCTAGATCCGGCACTGCCGAGAAGTACTAACGTATACGAGAGGAACCGAGGTATCAGAAAAGTAGGTACGCATGTCAGCACCCACCAGCATAAGTGATGGGGGAAATGAAACGTTCATAAATTCAATTATGAAAATGCCTTAAAGGCGCGTAACCAGAAAGTTGTCAACATCGCAAATAGCTGTCAAATATTTACAAGTTTTAATTAATTTGGTAAATTTACTGTTTGAAAATAAGAAATATGGCTCTGTAGTGCACTAAATAATAGACATAGGAATGCAACTAAAACACTGAATTTGATTTCGTGACCGTTTTAGGTGTAAAAAAGGCATCTGGAAGGTTCCCAAATACTTTTTTACATCTGAAACTTCACATTCGGTAGTCCGATATTAATTATTGCATTCCTTTATAACTTTTTTTGTGCACTACAGAGCCATATTTCTTATTTCCATACAGTGACATTGCCAAATTAATTAAAACTTGTTAATATTTGACAACTATTTGCGACGTTGCCAACTTTCAGAATACGCGCTCTTAAAACGAAAGCAGGAAAGTGTTCACTCATCCGTGAATTTGTGACACACTTTCAACATTTTGTTTGTAACAATATTATAGGGCTAATGCTAAGGGTGTTCAAGGACGACAATGTAGGTTGGAAACCAGGGTAACAGGTCTCAATGTGTTTAAACCAAATGAATTTTCTAAGTTTCATTACAGGGTCGCGGGTGGGAGCTATGAGGGAGCGTGGCAAGGGCTATTGAAGGACAACGTGGATTTTAGTCAGTACGAGTCTGACAGTCCCTCCCGCTCTGCCCCGGGTGGGAGGACTCATTTGAGGATTTTACCACGCTAAAAAAGAATAAAATATTTCATTACAGAAGATGATAGCAAATATTGTTTCTTCTTTCTAAAACGACTTCAAATTACTGCAGACCAAATTATCTTTCGCGTAAATAGAGTTTGGTGAAAATGCTTTTTTACATTTCCGTCTTAACTATCGCTGGTTGAAATAGCACTTTTCTTAGGTTTCTGGAACCTTGTGTAAGACAAATAGCTCGTTTTTAATTAGGTTGGAAAATCAAATGCATCCTCCAGCTATGCGTGGACCGGAATGGACAGTCAGACTTGACAACTTACTAAAAACGAACCTACTCCTTCAATTGAACAGGAGGTACAGGCAGCACATCAACCTACCGCAATCTATTTTTTTTTTAAATATAGTTTCAACTTTATCACAATCCTAGAAGGTTAATATTAGATTGTTAAAATTTTACAGATTCGGGTAGGTTGACCTGCTGGCGTCCATACCTTTAGATGTATATTTGAGAAGAATCGTATAACTGTGTGGGTTTATTTACAAGGACTTCTCTAAACAACGTGATCACATACATATAATCAACATTTCATAGACCGCGTCATCTATACTAATATTATGAAGCATGAGAGTTTGTTTGTTTGAACGCGTTAATCTCAGGAATTACTGGTTGAAATTGATAAATTATTTTTGTGTTGGATAGTCCATTTATCGAGGAAGGCTATATAACATTATGCTATCACCAATAGGAGCGGAGCAGCAATGAGAAATGTTTCAAAATCGGGGAAATGTATTCCTTTTCCAGAGCTTCTATTGCGTGTGCTGCGTAAACGGTTAAAGATACGCAAAAATTATGTATTACGGAATTATTCCTCATGAAAAATTCTAAAATATAGTTCGCGAGAGCATATATCTATCTTTTAAGGTTAAGTCACTATAACCTTATTTATGGAAAACAAATTTGTTTTAAAAGTAATGCATTATTTGCGAAGGTATTTTCATTAACATGATATTAATCCGTAGCCAAATAAATACGTTAATCATCACAAGCAATTAATTTTGAACAAAGTTGCTCTTGATATCGTTTGATTTCAATGAATTTCTTAGGAGATATCATAGTTTCAAAATAATATAACAACAAAATAATGACTGCCTGGGCATGTCATAATTGCGGCGGTAAGATCGGTCTTTGAGGAGTGGGTGGAGAGGCGCTACGGCGACCGGCGTCCTCACCATCAACCTGACGAAGTCCGAATTCCTCCCGAGTACGGCTGTTTCGGGAGGTATCTCACGGATTCGGCAACAGGCTAGGGGAATGGGGAGCAGTTGCACGCGTGAGGGAAAGGGCATCCATCTATCATCTACCTCTCACCTAAGCCACCGCAGAAGACGCCCAGGGCGTCGGAATCGCGGGTCATATTCCAGCCGCTTGCGGACCCCAGTAATGGGTAGCTCGCCGTCCGACCAAGGATAAGAACCGAGTCACGGCCCATCGTGTTCCACGCGCTGCTTAAAAAAATTGATGGGGACAGGACCATAGGGCCAACGCCTAACATGACGCGGGTGAAACCGCGGGCAGAAGCTAGTTTAATCATATTCGGTACCGGAATCTTTTACAAGAAGTACTTATTATTTCTTTTGCCTAGGGGAAATTACTTTCTGGCCCTTTCGGGATATTGTGGGTACAATCAGCCCACAGATATTTACAGCGAAAACGAATGACATATTGTGTTCTTCACAATAGCGGAGTTATATTTATTTTCATCCCTCACCTCCGGCTATATTAATTTTAAATCATTTGATTAGCTGCCTTATAAAAAAAGTACGAAATTGAAAAAGAATGAATATACTGTTTCAGGAAATGAAGTAAATTTACAAGGATCCATATTTTTGTTGTTGTATTTACAATGAAAGAAAGAAAGAAGAAACATTTATTTGGCGCAATCGATAGACACGCAACAATTAAGATCAAATAAACACAAAAAAACTTAAATCTAATACAAAAAAAAAAGAATAATTGTTGTGTGTCTCACGCGCCAAATAGGCCCTATGGTTTTCGTTATAGGCCTTAATGTAGTACAGAAGCAATGGAGAGACCTGAGATGGAGCGATCTTCCGAGAGGAACCAAAACTCCTGCGCATCGATAAAACACAGGTAAGTGTTTGGCGCCGGATTTCAACTGACTGGATGATCGCAAGCATGGCGGTGTTGGTGAGGCCTAATTGTCAATGGGATCACTTATCCGTTACAGGTAATAAATAGCCTGTGGCCGTGGTGCTGTTGCACGGGGTAGACCGCTAGGACATGGACCTTCCCATTTTTGTAACTTCTTGTAATACTTGTTTCCTTTTGGAATAAAAGATTTTTGGTCTGATACACAGAGAATTCTTAAAACCTACATAATTCCCAGTTTTAAATTTCATAGGTATACCTGTATACCTAATGTAACAAATACATAAACTGAAATATAAAATCGCCAAATCGTGATAACCATTTTTGTACAAAACCAAAAATCAATAATACATGATTTGACATTTTCATATCAAAAGATGATTTGTATGATTCACATAATATTATCTTTAATGAGATGTGGTTATATTATCTAGATGTAAGAGTGTAGTGACTTGCTGAATTTCAGGTGTTACGTTGTCTAAAACGTGAAGTGAGAGTCACGTGAAAGAAATCTATCGTGGGACTGTTATACGTGACTTAGAAAAGTGTGGGGACTGAGGTGTATTCAGGAAGGACTTTATGAAACTGGTCACTAAGCTTTTATGCTGAGCTTGGGGCAATATAAGGAGCATAAAAAACAGCAAGGAAGAGCATTATCTACACTAATATTATAAAGAGGAAAGATTTGATTGTTTGTTTGTATTGTATAGGTTCCGAAACTACAGGACCGAATTCAAAAACTCTTTCACCAGTTGAAGGCTGCTTTGGTCCTAAGTGACTTAGGCAATAAATGGGGAGGAGGGGAGGGGGAGAGCGGGCGAAGCCGCTGCCAAAGCTAGTTTAAGATAAGTTAAGCGATTTTTCGAGTTGTTTATAACTAATGTCCGATCGATGCACAGTGAAATATTTCAAAATTACCGACTTTAAAAGACATATTTCAAACGCACTGCTGCTGCACTTTAAAAGACATATTTCAAACGCACTGTTGCACGGTATTGAAAAACATGATTTTATTTCTAGGCCGAGAACACTAGTTTCAGTCGTGCTGAATAAATAAACCACGTTTTGGTTGAAACCGAAACTGCAGTCGAATCTACTTATTATTTACTCTCATCGCTCGTAGTTACATTTCAATTAGGACATAGCTAACAAGTTCAAAAACGTCTTGAGAAAGCTAAAACAATGCGGACGTAACGTCTGGAAAACATGTATCTCGAGAATTTATTTGCGCATTCATCCACTCATATTGCGCAAAAAACGCAATTGTTATGAACAAATTAAGATGAAAAAAAAACGCGGCGACATTTCGTTTCTCGTAACTCAAAATCCATAAAATGGAGGAAACGGATGAAAAAATCGCTCCGAAAAAACTCCCGGAATTCAAAATGTATGGTACTCGTATAGATTTTTAATAGCATTTTTTTTTTGTACTTATTTATATGCTGAACTCTCTATTAATGGTTTTCTTACTCAAAGCCAACAGCTTACCTATAAACAGTGCAGGAACTTTCTGGTTAGGGTTGATAGCTCGGTATTCTTCAGTATTCTGCTGCTGTTTCTTCACGATGTCCACAGGTCTCTCCTCAAATGGAATCTGTTTGAAATGCAGGGCTGCTCGCACTCGCCACGAACATGATGATAGATAGTAGGCGTAGAGAACCGCGCGATTTTCAGCCTTTGAAAGTAGGTCAGAGTTTGTAGTTCAACCTTTTTTATTAACATTTCGTGAGTATTGCCTGTCTCAAGTAACAAGTGGTTGTCCAGACCTCAAAATTCGACCACAAATCAATTTAAAAAAATTTATTAATCTCTTATAAGTTTGAGACATACACTTTGCAACATCATAGACTAACCATAAACAAAAGTGCATTAGGTAGGTATTTACTATGCGTGTGTGTGTGTCAAACGCATTTCTATTTCTGATTTCCGAGTATAATCAAACCAGGGAGATTTCCAATCGTTGATTTTAGAAAGTTGTGATGCAGGTCTAGTAGTTGACTTGACTACAAATAAAACTTGTCTAGATAACCTGAGTATCTATTATTTGCTTTGAACTTGAATAAAGAGTGAGTTATAAAACTGCTCTAGATGTATGACTTATGTAGGGACATCAATAATTTAAACTAACTGCACCTTAAATACTGTGTCAAAATTCTTAACTTTCTGCTTACGTTTAGGCTGTTTTCATTTAAAAACAAGTATTTTAACGGCCTTGGCAGTTAAATATTCTTAAGTATCTTTATTGACATTCTATTTTGTAGGTTATTATAAAAGAAATATACTAATTTGAGATTACATTAAATGTCCGATTATTGTCCCTTAAAACTATACTACGAAACAAAGTCACTTTGAGGTTATGTTTATACATATGCGAATATTTATGTTTTTTTTTTATTTTAATGAAAAAAATCAAAAGTTAATATGTTTTGACTTTTAGTAAGTATACAGTTAACTTAAAAAGTCTTTCAATTCTTTCTCATAACTCTGATCATAATTATTTAATAGCCAGCCTGACGTTAACTGACATGAACTCATCTTACAAAACAGCCTGTCATGTTGGACCATCAATCATTATCTCCTGTTTGACAACTGAAGTACGCACCTATAAATATCTGAGTCGGTAATTTAAGCAGGTTGCCCCTGAGTATTCTCATTTAGTCCTATACTTTAGTGTAAAGCAATAATTAAAGTAAATGTTAGTCAAAATGTATGCATACTTACCATGTCAGGTGTCTGTGTAATCTCTAATAGTAGTCTCAAGTACTCGGATCTTGTATTTATGTAGATAGCAAGATAACTCTTTATCAAAATATTTTTTATTGTTGACTGTTGTTGTCACTGACTGAGTGACAGTCCGTATGATTACTGATTTTATTCACGTACACTTAAAACTTTTTCTTTAACTAATTCAGTTCCTAAATTATAGTTTTCAATGTGTCTTTTATTTTAAATCGTCGTTTTAATAAATCTTCTATGATAAGGCGTCAGCCTCTGTTTTTATCTGTGGAATTCGATTCTATTCAACGTAGTTCTTTGTTTAAAATATAGATGTCACTTTTACCAAAAAATCTTTGTGGCGGGAAAAACTAAATAAATAATTGTTTATCTACAAAGAGGATAATAATGAAACATGAAAGCTGATATACATTTGATTTATTTACATATATAATGACAATATACGTAATTATTTTATTATCACTATTATTTTATTCAAATACTTTTTGTTTTTTTTTTCAACCTTATAGACACAATAGAAGTGGAAGTTATATAGATATTACATTCTATGGATTAATAACGAATAGTTATATTTCAGAAGACAATAAGCATTGATTTTGCGCACAAGAACAAAAATATTATGTTCACAGTCAATAAGTTTAAATATTTATTCGATTAACATACATACCTTATTGTAATATTGTTTTCGAATGTATAAACAGTCATTACAAATACTTGTTAAAACTTATTATTTACTACCAGACAACCATCAAAAATGATAGTAACGATTTGGTCATTTTATTGTACTATTCAGCATTTTAAAGAAATCTATGAAATCACTCAGTCAACATCATAATTAAAAGATTTGACAAGAAAATACTCAGTTCTCAGGTTAGAGACAAAGTTTTCATGAAGAAATGTGCCATAAAAATAATGTTGTGCTTCGATTTCCATGCATGCTTTGTGAACAATTTCCATAAACGTCTCGATTAAAAGTATAAAACTGAGCAAACTTCAAATTTTATTGCTATAAATACACATTTTTTTTCATAAACATGATGAGATATCTATCGCTAAGACAAGATTAACAACTGGCTTGAGATACTTGTAACTTTCAAAAGCGCGGCAAACGTAAATGTACCAGCCAGTGACATTTCCTAATGTTTTAACAATTTTGAGTTGACCTACACCGTTGCTACTTCCATCCAAGTTTTACTATCATGCTCCTCATTTATTTATCTAACACGTAACTGCAACTGACATGGAACTTAAAGAAGCTATAACAGTTCTAATTTATTCATCCCCATCGGAGTGGTGAGCCAGGTGGTCGCATGAGTGTCGCTCTGGTCTCTGCTGTGAGGGTACCTCCTCCATCAGAGTCAGGTAGACCGTAGAACGCGTGAAGGTGACGTCGATGCTGCAGTTCGTGCCCCTTGTGGTTGAGGCTCTGCAGACGACTCCATAGCGAGAAGATCCTCTTATTCACCGTTTTCTTCTGCGTTGGATTATCTGTAAAATAAAATAAAAATTGACGCCAGACGTTAGTCTTAGAACTTCTGGATGAATCTCTCACCGCCACTAGTCAGAAAATTTCTGTGCGAATTGATATTTAGGAGCCAATCTTATCGGGTGCAAAAACACCCTTGTGTTCGTCCCTTTTTTTTCGCACGTTATTTTTCAACTGGACCTTAACTAGGAGTATTTTAATTACGGAATATTTAAAGTTCAAACATTTTATCAATACATCCTTCATCACAATGTTTTGGGCATGTTACATTGAGCGCTAACGAATTTGATTGTTTTACAGAAAACAAAACAGTTTTCCCAGTAAATTTTTTAACGCAGTTTGATTACTGTTTGGTTAACAGCTTTTATGAATTGTTTTATTACACCCGGTTGTCAGTATCATTATTTTGTCACAATGAAAGTTCTATGTACTTTTAAGGACAGCTGAAAGGCAAACATTCTGTTTTTCCTTTCTTATTAATACAAATAAGAAAAATACACACAACAGATAAACGGAGTACATGTCTCCTATGTGTATTTTGTAGAATAATTATGTTTGTTTTGGTCTTTTATAAAGTTAGTCACAGCCAGCAGTGAAACATATTTAAGCTTCAACTCACCTGTTAACTCATTGTTTTGCGTACTAGCTACGCCTTCCCGTTTCACTTTGATGACGTTCACTTCGGGGTTTTCATTCATAAATTCATTCTTGTCATCCTCTCTCAGATTATTAGATTCTAGTCCAGAATTTATAAGATTAGTATATTCGGCATTCGCATTGTCAATATCTTTATTCAAGCTTGCTAATCGCATTTTAAGAATTAATAAGGGGTTCGTCGCATCTATGACTGCATCGTAGACATTATTAATAGCAGGGTTACTTTCTAAGTACATTTCGTTGGTTTTATCATTTAAATCTTGATTATCGGGAGCAACTTCTTCAATGAATTCCTTATTAGGATCGGGGTCGAAATTTCTTTTGTCCGTATTGTGTTCATACAACTGATGAAGGCGATCTAATTGTCTCGGATAGTTATGCCATTGTTCTTTTCGAAACCCTTCTCCATTGTAGTTATCGTCTTTATTACTAACAATATTGAAAATATCATCATTTTGATTATTGTCCGCTTCTGCATATTTGAGTTGTAATTTATTCAGGGATCCTGTTTTATCATCGTGTCCGATGTACATTTTGTATATTTCATCAAGAACATTTCTTGTTTGATATCTATCACTAAATGTATTGTCATTGTGTTGGCTGTCAAAGCTGATTTGTTCTCTGGTGAAGTCATTTTCGGACATGGGAAGAACATTACTCGAGGAGAGTGCCACTATCGCAAGCAGCAGCACGGGGACAATGTATTGCCGCATCTGTAACAAGATAACCATGTGATATGTCGTGCGAGTAAATTAAATCTCAGAAAATTGTTTAAAGTAAACGTCTCATGAAGACAACGATGTTTGTCTGCGTTCATTTAAATTCTAATGTCGTCTGATTTGCGTCTGACTAGCTGAGAATATTCAAAGATTAGGTGCTTCTGTAGATTGAGTGAGTAAGGGACGTAGCGTCATCAACAGAGGTGATTTGCATATCTTTTGGTAGCGCTCTCGAGATAATACGGCACATGGCGAAGTTGTGTGCCAACCTCTCAACATTAATAAGGTTTCATCAAACAGCGCCGCTAAGAGAAAATCAATTCACGTTTATTTATCTTGTCAATCCTAACTTTTAGGTTGCTTCGTTAAATTGTGCAAAGTTTACTTTATTTACTGGAATTGTTAATATTTTACTGAATGCCCTTAAGGTTTTGGTAACAAATGTCAACATACGCATATTTTTTTTTCATTTTCTCATAATTTTGTGTATCGAGGTTATTTACTTTACCTAGAAAATAATTTTGTACCTTGAGATCAGTTCCCAACAATATAGGTTGCGGATAAATGTTTAAAAAAAAACAATTTTTCAGACAGTCTCAGCAAGCAATGTACGTATGAATGAAGTTTAAGCTTGAAATAATTTATAGTATTTTATTTTTAATTTTTGATATAGTAGTAGGATGTTCTGTTGACGTGGACCACTCTTGAGTGTTAGGTCTTGGGTTCCCAAAAACCTTTTTTAAATGTATATGTCCGCCCCTGCTTGCGTGAGTGTCCTCAAACATACATGTGCATTATAGTATACTCCGGCCTGATGACTAGTTTCTTTTGAGGTAGGCCACCGTTAGAAAATGATCAGGAGGAATAATAAGTGATGGGCCGAACGTCATCGGCCAGCAAAACGGCCTTTTGTAAAGGAAAATGTTTGCCCACATATTTTGAGCTTAGTTTGGTTTATAACGACTGCTTCAGCGCAGCAATGCCAAGTTAAGCACTACATAGTGACATAATAGAAGCTTAGGAAGTCACGAGTCGACCAACGTTATTAACATCCGTTTTCCGGACAGACAGTTGGCGTCGCTATTAAAAAGCAATAAAGGTTATTAATGGTTAGCAGAAAAGTTCGTAATTAACGAAACCCCGACATTTCAGGACGTTTACGAAAGAATATTGAACCGAAGGGACCTATTAACTATCGGGTCGCGACACTTTTCTTTACGTGTTTCGTTCCGTTTTTTTCTTCTTGTAATATATTTTTGTCACCAGTCGCCATTGTTCTTTGGCTATAAATATCTACTTTTAATTTATTGAGCTTTCGTCCGCGTTTTGTTTTCCGCACTTTTAAGGTTTCTTCCACGTGGAGCTGCTTTAAATCAAGAGAAACTGTTAATTCTGGACTCGTGGGCTATTTTAATGCTAAACTATAATGAATGGAAGCTTCATGAACTTATATTTAAGGTAAATGTACGTCCACGCTAAAAAAAAAGGATTCGTCTAGTGAAAATTCAGACAAGATCCGAAATCGTAAAGTTTCGGGGGATTGGATGTAAAAACTTTTCTCGCATACTTGATTGAGTAGTGACTTATAAATAGACTTCTTGAACTTAAGTTACATTTCACAATTCGTATTTTTATTCTTTTTTCTGAACGCTTTGTAACGTTTTATACTTAGTTTATATGTTGCGTTTTCGGGATACGATTTTAGGGCAAAATTCTGATTTAGACAAGTTACGTAAGTATTTTATTTTATTTATGTAATAGGTATATTAACTGCCGCACGTTTTCCCTTTTTTTGCTTCGATTACATTATATCATCTCCATTATCTCCATACGTTCACAGCATTCATACATAGATAAACTCACTTTATCACTAACATGTTGCCAATGTTCTTTATTTATTTTCTTTTTCAATGCTAAAATTGTACGTAACGCGAAGGTACCGTAAACTGAGGTTACTTTGATTAATTTTTCTAAAAAAAATTAAAAAATAGGTAATTATCGGTTTTTATAGTTCTCTCTGTAAAAGTAAAAAAAGAACAAAAATAATGCGTAGTTTTTTAGAAAAATAAATAAAACAATGTGATAAAAGGTAAAATGATTCTGGGGTTACTTTGGAACTCCCCGTTTTTAACATAGAATCTGAAAGTAGCCCCAATAAACTATAGAAAAAACAGAAAGAAAAGGTATTGAAAAAAAACGTAAATTTTTTGCACGAAACGACGTGCCATCACCAGCGCACCCACAAAAAGGATTAAGGTAATAATTATTTTAAAGTTCTTTTATACGTTGCTACTCGTAAGTAGAATATACATATGCCTCACGTATTTTACAAACAAAAATTGCCAACCTCAGATCCTTACATTTCGAAATCCAAACTAATATTATAAATGCGAAAGTAACTCTGTCTGTCTGTCTGTCTGTCTTTTCTTCACGCCTAAACTACTGAACCGATTTGTGTGAAATTTGGTACAGACATAGTTTGGAACTTGAGAAAGGACATAGGATAGTTTTTAACCGACTTCAAAAAAAGGAGGAGGTTATCAATTTTATGTTTGTTACCGCATTACGACCGACTGGGTGAACTGATTTTCATGATTCTTTTTTTGTTTGAAAGCTGGTGCTTCCCGTGTGGTCCCATTGTCACCAAATCAGGATCTGATGATTGGATCTTGGAGAAATCGAGGGCAACCCTCAAATTTTATAGGCTCACCCATCGGTTTTCGTAAATCTTATGAAGTAATTTAAGTACTTGCGTATGGTAATCATCATCTTATGTACCTGAGCTGATGATGGAAGGTACAACTCCTTAACAGTAGTTTGTTACCGAATAACGACCGACTGGGTGAACCGATTTTCATGATTCTTTTTTTGTTTGAAAGCTGGTGCTTCCCGTGTGGTCCCATTGTCACCAAATCAGGATCTGATGATTGGTTCTTGGAGAAATCGAGGGCAACCCTCAAATTTTATAGGCTCACCCATCGTTTTTCGTAAATCTCATGAAGTAATTTAAGTACTTGCGTATGGTAATCATCATCTTATGTAACTGAGCTGATGATGGAAGGTACAACTCCTTAACAGTAGTTTGTTACCGAATAACTAAAAAAAAAAAAGAATCATGAAAATCGGTCCACCCAGGACCGATTTTCATGATTTTTTTTTTTTTTTGAAAGCTGGTGCTTCCCGTGTGGTCCCATTGTCACCAAATCAGGATCTGATCATTGAATCTTGGAGAAATCGAGGGCAACCCTCAAATTTTATAGGCCCATGCATCGTTTTTCGTAAATCTTATGAAGTAGTTTAAGTACTTGCGTATGGTTATCATTATCTTATGTACCTGAGCTGATGATGAAAGGTACAACTCCTTAACAGTAAGGAGTAGGCATCGACTGATTCATTGTTCGCATATCTCCGGAACTTCACGTCCGATTTAAATATTTTTTTTTGTGCTAGGTATCGTTCAACTTAGGGAATACTGCAAGTTTCATCCAAATCGGTTCAGTAGTTTTTGAGATAGGGAATTTTATTAGCTTATAGTGTACATGAGGTATGTTATTACCAGTGCTACGGTTTACTTACCGGGTTCACGGTAATTCGTAAGTCCCGCGACCCCGGCAGGCTTTGGCCCTCTAAAATAATGAGCACTTAGAAAGGAATTCAGATAATTCGACCTTCAAGAGATTCCCTCTAAATATTAGGTATAGGTGTTCAAAGATTGTATGGAAACTAATTTTGAAGTTAGAAATCTGGGATGTACGATGTGAAGTTACATAAAAAAAATATAAATATTAAAAAAAATGTCACGTAACTTAATGAGGCAGACCAAATTCTACGCGAGCGAAGCCGCGGGCAAAAGCTAGTTGAAACATAAATGAGGTTTTCGAACCCAGCGTAGCTTTATCGCAGGTAACGCAAAGTAACATTAATTGTAAAAGTTGCCAAATGTTAAAATACCTTAAGTAAATCTGCAGATATTACAACTGTTTTGTTGACTTTAATCTGTTCTTGGGCCTCGCTTAATTTACGTTCAGGAGTTGGAGTCACACGATTTAAACGTAAACATAATCATTTACTAAAGTAAACAGTCAGTTTGATTAAAAAAAATAACTAGGAAAAACGTAACCCTTCCTTGGCAATTGGGTATGTTTTTTTATTTAGCCTATGCTGTCTCACTGTTGAGAAAAAGGACTCCTTTAATACCTTCTAAGAGCTCGGTGTCCTTGAACCAGTCCTCGTGGTTTGCGTCCAGGTAGTCTCGCCACCTATTTCTGAGTCGATCGCGGCGACGCTGTCCATCTCCGAAACCCATTGTGTGGAAATTTTCGCCCCTCGCTTATCTAGCATTCCACTTTTCTTTAGCGTATAAAAATCATCAAATAAGTCCACCCACCCAGAGCAGGGTGGGGCAGAAGGGACTGTCAGACTTGTACTGACTAAAATCCACGGTGTCCTTCAGTAGCCCTTTACATTTCGGGGTCACACATTCGTTAGTCCCGCGACCAATCCCATGCATTCGACTTACGAGTGAAATGGAAAGCACTTTTTCAGTCAAATCAAATCAATCAAAGAAAAAAAAATAAAAGAGCATATTATGCCTGTTTTGTTATATCTCAATGGCATTTGGCAGCATTTTTGATGACAGCTCCCAGTTAGGCATGACCATTTTCAAAATTTCAACCATTATTATCATCGTCGAATTTCAACCAATTTACCTAAACAATACCAAAACAAATTATGTAATCAATCTAAACCTTCCTCATAAATTTATTCTGTTTGTACTCGTACGTACTATTGGTAATTAATTAAGACCATAAATGAAAACAAAGATTTTTATGTTTATCACGAGAACTTAGACAAACGCGACTTGTTTTACATTTTATGTAGTGAATATGTACAGCATTTTATGTATTTTTTTAAAATTCAATCATAAACATGGCGCGATGTGGGGACGTGTGCATGTAATTATTCGTTCAGCATATAAAAAGGTACTAAATAATTAAGAATGGGCATGCTTGCCGTCTGATCATGGACCATGTCCAGGTCGACGGCGTGTCGTGTTCCACGCGTGCCTCAAAGAACTGTCAGCAATCTGACGGGGGACAAAATCCACTTGCAACTGTTTTTTTCTTCCGTCATAAATCTTCTTTATAGTTAAAGCTGATTCAATTCACCAATTCGGTACTTCATATTCTATCTACTAAGCGATTACAATATTTCATCAAGGTTCAACATAATTCCTTACCATTTCGTCTGGAAAAATACATTTCGTTGTCAATCATCCCCAGATGCATTTTATGAAATGAAAGTTCAAATATCACACAGGCTTAGCTCCGCGGGATGAGTAGGTAATAAACTTTTACGACTCTTTAAAATTTCCAAATGATCTATTTTTATGACTATTCCAGAAGTCATTTGCGGTTGACTCACAGTCTAGCGAAAAATGAAAATTATGATTGTGAATCTAGATACCTTTTTATCGTGGTAAAATCATCAAATGAGTCCTCACACCACGGGAGGACTGTGAGACTTGTACTGACTAAAATTCACGGTGATCCTTCAATAGCCCTTTACGATCCAGGGTCACGGTCTGATGAAACAGTCCCGCGACCCCGGCAAGGTTTGGCCCTCTAGAGGGGGGCCCCGTTTGGTAAAGACTGGTACTTCCTGACACTATTATTTGTGTTTGTCAGTTAGTAAATAAAGTTAAAGATCTTTTATCATGACGTATATTTGTATTGATGTGTATTGTACAAATTCATAATCTAAACTAAAAATAAAAACGTTTAAGTGACCTTCTCTTAGATTATTTAATGTCCAGATTGAAAACATTTCAATGTTTGTTTGGGGTCACTCACAAATTTTTATAAAGTGGCTTCACTTTTGAGAAACACGTTATTATTTGTTTTGAACACGAAATCTAGACATTTTATTATTGATATGCGTTAACTTTTCCAAGTAATTAACTAACTACCGGTTATTCGATTAGTCAATGGAGTTTCGTAACAATATTGTGATGTCTGACAATAACTTTACCTATTAATCTATTATTCACAAACTTACGAATCAATTTGGAAAATAGAACACTCATATTCACAGTTTATGAAGAATAGTTTATTTTTTTCTTCATCGAAAAAGAACGAATATAGTATTTTGATGACGCCTACTAAATATTTCGGTGAATCAATCTTTTTGTGTCGCCGTTTATCGAAATATCTGAGTCAGGCAAAGTTTTGGGAAAAGTGAGGTCTTTTCTACGAATTCATGAGCTTTTTTATATGTGTCTATTATTTTTGTGTTGCTTAGGAACTAATATCGTCAACAATAGCGAACTATGTGTCATAAAATATTCCTTTGTGAAAGCACCTTTTTTTTTAGAGACAAGATGTCCTCCCACCCAGGGTAAGGCGGGAGGGACTGTCAGACTTGTACTGACTAAAATCCACGGTGTCCTCCAATAGCTCTTTATGTTCCGGAGTCACGGTCATTTTTACTATAAATTACAGATGAATCATTTTACCAATAATTGTATATACGTCGTTGTACAAAACTATCCACAGCAGTACCCAGTACTTGTAATGGCTCGTGCTTGGTTTTGTAGAAATTGGCCCTTACCGCATGAGGCCTGAACTGGTGAAATGTACGAAAGTGTATAAAATATACAAATCATTATAATGTAGACTACAGTTTGCAAACTCATGTATGTATACTCTTAACTTTCCGTCTACCGCTACGCAATGCGAATTGCGACGTACAAATCGACATAAATGTTCAAGCGATGAGAAAACGTGTAATAATCGTCGCATGACGCATAACCCAATGTTTGGTACTTTATGCGACAGGCGCCGCTCACATTGAGCGTCCGTCTGCGGCGAGGGCGAGGGGCCGACTGCGGCGGGGCGCGGGGCGTCACGGCCGCCGCACATGCCGCCCGCCGCCATGCCGCATACCGCCGCGTCGCCGTAACCTTCGCGCATCGTACCGCGACCCATTTCATTATTTTACCTTCAAAATGAGTATGTTCGACGACGATTTGATCGAAAATGTTAAGAAATACCCAGTTTTATATCGAAACAAATTAAAGAACTACCAGAGCATGATCAAGAAAGGCAACTGTTGGATCGCAATTGGAGAAGCGCTAAACAAATCACGTGAGTAATTTTGCTTATGTAACACTATACATTTTATTTATGTTTTGCATGATTCTTGCTAATTACGTGGTTAATAGTGATATAGTCCGATATCTGTATGTTGTTATGAACTTGTGACTGTATCAGCCAATCAGCGTCGAGTGTTCGTGGGGGACTGGAACGATCAGATAGCGCCGAATTGAACGTTTGACGAGAGCCGTAGTACTTGCCGTGCGTGTATAGAACGGTTAAACATGTTCTGTAGTCCCGGTCAGCTGGATCTGGTCCGTCTGGTCTGTCCCCAAGTGTTTTTTCTGGGCTATTTACATAACCCTTCTTTCTTGTGTATTATCTTGTATTACTTGGTGCTTGCAACGTACAGAACTGCATATGTTTATGACCTATATAATCTACTATTTAAAATGCGTTAGGCGTTGTATTTATGATATGTTAAGTGGTAATACCTATGTTGTTGCCAACATCTGCATGTCCTCATTCTTGCATACACTGACTTTTATAATAACAATAGGTATTTGATGATTTGTGTTTTTTTTATTACACACATAGTCGCAATGTAGTCGATCGTACCTAACCACAAGCCAATATATAGTATTGGCTTGTGGTGAGGTACGTTCGACTCTTTGTTGTAGCCATACTTATCATAAGGTAGTTTTTACATTATTTAATTGTTATTTATTAAGGTCTTATGTTTCCTCTAATAGTATTTTTGAATGGCAGTCGAAAAATATAACTTATTGTCCGATACACTGATAATTTCATCCAGTAAGCGCAACTCACATAATTGTAAAAAAGGGAATCTAATTTACTCCTATAATTTCTTCATGGTCATCTTATTTTGTCAAATCTTGAAATAAAGTTAAAGATTTTTTATTGCAGCTGAAGAATGCAAATCAAAATGGCGCAACATACGAGATAATTACATAAAGAACAAAAAGAAAAAGATTGCAGGAGGAGGCTCTTCATATTCCAAGTACGATGATGAGAGACTGAACTTCTTATCAGACTCTTACGATGATGGCAATGATGGAATGGATGAAACTTCAAACGCCAGTAATCAGGAAACCACTACACATGAACCTATTGAGATAACTTATGAATGCGTGAAGGAAGAATACGATTCAACTGAAGAAGTTCCTTTGGCACAGTCACCATTCATTTTTGGAATGTCAAGAAGCAGTACTTCAGAGCAACCTGCCGCGTATCCTCCGGCCATGGTAGCTGCTACGTATGATACGAATGTTACGGGATTGAATACCACCCATCAGCACTTGACCGTTCAAGAGCCAAGTGTAACTGCACCGCCAAAAAAAGTGATGAAACGGAAGATAGACTCAATCATAGAAGAACTGAAGAAGGATAGAGAAGAACGTAATATAATTTTACAGCAACTAGTTACTAAAGCTACTTGCCCAGCTGGACAGTCGCCTATTCATAACTTCTTCTCCAGTATGGCTGACATAGTTTGTCTTTTCCCGCCGGACAAGATTGCTGAAGTGCGTTTAAAAGTCTGCAGTCTGATCAGTGAAGTTGAACTTTCAGTATTGAAAGATAAGAGTCAGTTTGGTGGAAAGTTTTAAAGCTTATTAATTTTAATGATTATTGTTATTTTTGTATGACATTTAATTCAAAGTAAATTGATGTGAATATACTTCATACTAGATTGATTAAAAGTTGTTTCTAAAAGTTTTATTTGATTTATCTTCCGGATTGCATTTGGGGTCAGAATTAATGAATTCTTAGTTCCTGCCAAATATTGACGAAGGAAGCGTGCTTCATTACAATCTCCCATCAAAATAAATTAAACCGGTTTATTTGTGCGCAAACAGTTCGGTCCCTCAATATCCACATCTTAAGGAATCCGAGGCTTCGGTTAATACATATTTATTATGAGTTGAAGATCCATGCATATTGTTCTGACTGCTGGCTGGGACACATGCTTCTTCTCTTTGAGGAGATTAGCCATCTGCGCGGGATATATTATAGTGCACAAGTCGGAGGTGCTCTCTCTATTCGTTTACTCTCATAGTCCATTGAAACGGCAATACGAAACGACCGGACAGAGATCAGACGCAGGACCAACCCACCATAGATGCCTAGAGCAGATTGTTGGATGTCACATGTTTTTTTATATTCTCTGGGACATTCGAAGAATTCTGGTTTCATTTTCAAAACAATGTTTTTGTTCACCGTTTTGAGACCAGTGGTAATGATGAAAAATAATATAGGCAAAGTGTCTGCGGCCGGTATCAAACAAACATTAGTGAGCCCAAGCCATTTTCACTGGGCCATTATGTCACTACTCTTAGTCGAGTATTGAACTATAATTGAAGCTCGAGCATTACTTAAAACTAGATTCAACCAGTCAAATGGCTCAATACTAGTTCTAAGTCAAGCTTGAGTTTTGAGTGACGTTCTGTAATACGGGCCGATTTGTCTTATCTACTGCTAACATAACAATCAACGGTTGTCGGCCAACTTCGTTATAACAAATAGGTACTGTATGTATAAGGTTAGGTACCGTTATCGTCGGGATTCCGAACTCGGTCGGTATTCGGCAGGCGTAGCATTCGAGGAGGGATTTCGTGTAGTGGCGGGATTTTTGAAAAAAGAAGTTGTTAGTTTTTTGCTTTAGGTAACCCGATTAAATAATAACTGCGTGACATTTCTATTGGTGCCAATTATTTTTGAAAATAATATCGCGTCTAATTAATTTGTTAGTTAGAGTTTTAAAAAGTCATAGTCAAATATTTTTATTTTCTTGAATCAATCTTGAATATTTTTTAATCAAATCTTTGCAATTTTTTTAACGAGACATGCCTATTGTTTCAGAACTTTTAATGATCGATTGGCGATGTATGCTTTCTTTGTTAACTTAACGAATAGTTTCATATAGATAATAATATTATACAGCTGAAAGGGCTATTGAAGGACACTGTGGATTATAGTCAGTAAGAGTCTGACAGTTCCTCCCGCTCTGCCCTCGGTGGGAGGACTCATTAGATGATTTTACTACGTAAAAAAAAACAAAGCATGGGGTTATGATTATTTTACAAAAATGGTTATAATTTTATATCCGGTCAGACATTTACTAGCGAACCGATCTGTCGGCGCTTTTGACTAGGTCGCCGACGGACATCTGGCCGGATAGTCCGCTTTCCGGACTTGTCGGTACATCTTTAACTCATGAGGGTTTTAAGAATGAAGGAAAATTACTTGCCGCTCATTTTCTCAACCTTTTCAGAAAAGCTGAAAGGTATAATATGATCTACAGGTACAAATATATCAGTAATCTGAACAGATTTTGAAAGGCCGTTGAAGCAGAATCATTATATTATGAAGGGTTTATTACGTTACAAGCCCTGAAACCTTTTCAGAGCTGTTTTATTTGCACACAAATTGTCTAAAAATATGAACTTAGATTTAGGTTTTGGAAAAGCAATAGAAACGATTTCAGAATAGAAGTATTACTAACTAACTATCTTTCTTTAGCTTTTTAGTGGTGATTGTATTAGTTTAAAAGTTCATAACATATGTAGTAAAAAAGGTGCTCATATTAGGTCACGTATAAAAATATAACATTAAAATTTGTAGCACATTGTAGCCTCGTAGTCTGCTACGAAACGTAGATATTCTGTTATTTTTAAAATAGTTACCATTTTTTTTATTTAATGCTCATAATGAAGGTCTCATACAAAAAGTTGAATAAACTTATTAGTTCAACAACTGAAGTTTTGATTTTTGCCAGATAAAACTACATAATTTTATTCTGCAAATTTTGACTTGCTACTCGTATTTTCCCTGGGATCTGGAGGCCACAGCCCTCCAGCGAGTCTATGAGTGGCGCGTCGAGAATCCCCGCTGCCTCAACAAGTCGAGTCGCGGCTTGAAGAGCTCCGGCGCGATCTCAGGGCAGTATGGAGGGAGCGACTGTCGCAACCGAGGTCCGGGCACGCAGTAATCGCGGCGGTAAGACGAGGGGTCTTACCGCCGCGATTGACTTGAGGAGTGGCTGGACAGGCGTCACGGCGTCCTGACCTACCGCATGACGCAGGTCCTCACCGGACACGGAAGTTTCGCGAGGTACCTGTGTCTGAAAAGGAGGGAAGAAACGCCTGGATATCACCACCATATTCATCACCCGATATTTCGACGCTGTTGCAAGCGCCATGATCGCGGGTTGACTGGAGAATACGGGTGGATGAAAATAAATTGTTAGATGCAGACAGATCTGTCTGCCCTCTTTCTTTGTCTCTTGCTACGCGCATTACTGGAACTCGACACTAATTCATAGCAAAACACACTCATAGTATCAACAAGTTTAGTGGAGTCTTTATTACGATGCCGGCTGCGACTTTTGAGCATGTTCTGCAGCTGCTTTAAATTTAGAGACAAACCGTGAAAGTTTAAAACAGCGATTTGGTTAATTTTGGTTTTGAATTATTTTTGGAAGTCCAGAGAAGGTTTAAAAGGTGAGTAAATATGATTTATAATTGATTCTGAAGCGGTACGAAGTTTGCCGGGTCATCTAAATATGAATAAGTGCGACGATCGTTTTTTTATTAGGCCACGGGGTTAGGCTTTCTACTTTTCGCGAGTAAAAACCGATAAAAGCCTTTACGACTTATCGTTCACAAGCTTTTAAGTAGAGCCGGGATCGAGTAGAAGGGTGCAATTATTGACGCAACTTTTGAGGCGGATTTGAGGAAGGTCGTGGTAGGTATACATGTGCATAAATATTTTTTCTTTGGAGTATGAAATAACAAAATAGGGTAGTTTGCAGCATAACTAAATTGAAAATTTGTTTAGTCCGTCAGTTAAAGTATTAAAAACTAATGTCAACAATTTTGTTACATCAATAATTTTGCTCTTTCTCATGATCCATTACACACGTCATGAACAAGAGTACACATGTCATGAAAAAGAGCTAAGAGCAATGTTTTCTTCCGAAAATTAAAATTCATCTTTTGACATTTAATATTTGGATGAGAGTTTTACAAGGAAAGGGACGGGGTCCATACGGGGTTTTAGCCAATTCTTCTTTAACACGAAAGGCCTTAAAAAGTTCGGCCAATTACAAAACGAAAACGCTCGGCTGACGAATTCTGAATTTCCACAACTGTACGACGAAAAGCCTTTAAAGCGAAACTTTCATGCTTTTATGCTCAATTTTCCGTGCGGCACAATGAGTTCTCGCTATGGACCATTAAATTACGTCTACAATGCTTTAAGTTGAACTTTTTGATTGATCATGTGTGCTTAGTAAGCTTAGCTCCGTTCGAATTTATTAACTTGCCAACTTATGTTACACTAGGGGCTTTGCTTAAGTCGGGACTTATTCTGTGGGGGTGATATTCAAGGTACTTAAACGCTTCTATAAGACGTATATATCGTGGTTGGTTACTTTGAAGATTAAAATGTCAAGATTTTGGCGTTTAGTAGGTACCTACCAGAAGCCCAAGTAAAGTAAACGGGAACTTTGACGTTAATTTGTATTCTAGAGGCACTTTTGTTATTGTCCATACAATTTATTTAATAAAATTTCAAGAATGTAGTACAATTAAATACGTACAATTCATGCGTCATTCAGATCAGATCAACAACATATTAAACTAAGATTTTTTTTGTCCAATAAACCCTTTTATCAACATTTTAAGTAGAACCTTTTATAAAGAGGTATTTGTATGTATGAAGGGAAGGGGGATCTATTGATCCGATTTTCATTTTTTTTCTGGTAGAACGCTATGTGCTAGAGATAGACTACACTTTATATTAATATAGCATAGCTTTTAGTTGATGTATCACAATTTTTGTCAAGCAGGTTGGAAAAGTAAAAGCACAGGCGGACAATAAGATGCGACTCAGGTCAGGGGCCAAAACTTACGCAGACGAAGTTAGTTATAATATAAAAATAAAAGCATTTCATTAAGTAAAACAAACAAGACGTTTTAAGTCAGTCCTAGAGTATCTTGTACAAAGTTTAGTACTTATTTCAGAACGTAAGTAACTTTTGTAACTGAAAACTTTAATCAACGAAAACAATCACTTCACAAAAGTTTAAAATACTTCAAAATTATAAGTTTATTTGTCAATTGAATGGCGATAATTTTGAAATTATTACACAGAAAACAAGTTAAATATTATTATTTGTAACTTTTCAAAGGCTTTACTTTGGTCTCGCGGTTTGAGTCCCTGTCTCTGACAAAGTTTCATTTATTTAGCTTGAACTTAAAGTTTGTACTATATTTCATTCTAAAACTTTGTTAAACAACACAATATTTGTATTTAAGTTTATTTAGTTATGAGATCACTTTCAGTTTTTTTCAGGATTTCGCAGTTAACAAGGTATTCATAATATTCCTATGTCCGTTTTTTCGGCTGTTCCAAAGAATTGCCATGGGTGGGGCCACAAATTGTGTATGCATCTTGTATAATCTATACATATAATAAAATGGAAGGAAAGTCAAAACTATACATTAAATAATTTTTAAAAATAATGCTTGGGGTGTGATCTACAATCGATACCGAAGCCAAAAATCTAGTTTTTAGAATTTTTGTCTGTTTGTCTGTATGTATGTCCGGGATAAACTCAAAAAGTAATGCATGGATTTACTTCAAATTTGGTAGGAATATTATTAACCTCTCGGGCGATTTATAATTGAAAATGATAAAAATCAACGTCAAATGAGCGACTGTCTGTTATGTACAGACGTGTGTACGTAAGGCGCTGGGGCGTTTTCGCTTATGTACACCCGGGTGTACGTAACGCGCCCGAGAGGTTAAGAAGTCGGGTCAACATTTAGGCTACATATATTGTTATCACGCTATCATCTACGGGGAACGAGCAGTTACCGTTCACGCAGACGACGTCGTGGGCAGCAGCTAGTAAATGAATAAAGAAAATAATCACGTAGGTAAAGTGGGCCGATATTTTTTAACAATACATAAATGTATATCACGTGGCGTGGGGTGTCATAAATAAGTCATTCAAAAACATTTCGTGTGACTGAAAATGATTTTCCAATTCAGGAATTCTTTTCTATACTAATATTATAAAGCTCGGAGTTTGTTTGTTTGTTTGTTTGTTTGTTTGTTTGTTTGAACGCGCTAATCTCTGGAACTACTGGTCCGATTTGAATGATTCTTTCAGTGTTGGGTAGTCCATTTATCGAGGAAGGCTATATGTTTTTTTTGTTTCAAAATTAAGGATCCGTAATAAAATTGCTTTTTGTAACACAAGGTGTAAAATCGAAAACCTATTTTTGCGTGCGCTGCAAAAACTATTGACAATAGAACAAAATGATGTACTACGGGTTTGTAGATCCCATTAAGACCTACAAAAAAGTCCGCGAAAACATATATCTAGCTATCATGGTTTAATCACAATAACCGATTTTGTGTTCAAAATAATTATTAAAGAAGAAGAAAAAAAAAACTACGTTAAATATGTATCGTAATATTGACCTTTATCGAAATTAAGCATTATGTTATCAAGCGTATTTATGTAGAAGTAAAATACTTTTTGTTTCATCTCAATCGGATATTTCGTTTAAAAGTTATCACGTTTGTAAGATGTTAAGAGTTGTTACCTATTAGTGAGTTATGGGCCATAGAGTTTTTTATCAACATAAAATCCTATAAAAATCTTTTTCGAAATATATTTGTTGATGATTGTAAGTATAAGATTTTAAAGTTTAACCAGATATCGTCGAAATAGAAAATAAAGATTAATTAATTCAATGGATGTGTCAACGAGCAAATTGGCGGCGAGAAACAGTAGTTTTGGCGAAATTAACCGTTTAATTTTAACTAAACTACCAGGGGATATAGTCACCTACACTATTGATAATGTAATGGATCAAGAAGATGCAGTCCATTTTCCACAGGAATTTCTTAATTCTCTAAACCTGAGTGGCCTCCCCCCACAATCTCTCAAGTTAAAAATTGGTGCCCCAGTTATTTTACTTAGAAATCTTAAGCCACCAAATTTAGTTTCGGGAGGTAACTGTGTCTGATAAGGAGGGAAGAAACGCCTGGGTGTCACCACTGCGAGGATCGTCCGGAGGACACGGTGGAGCATACGGTGCAGGACTGCCCCGCTTGGGTAGAGCACCGCCGTGTCCTCACGACGGCGATAGGCGGAGACCTCTCGCGCCCGGCATCGGTCGAGGCCATGCTGCGGGGCGAGACGAAGGAGGAGGCGGGCCGCGTGAGGGAGAGGACAGCGTCCTCCCTCCACCCCAGCCGCAGTGGTAGACGCCCACGGCGACGGACGTCGCAAGACAATCTCCGGCCACCGTAGGCGCGGGCATGCGGGCGGCGAGTAATGGGCGACTCGCTGTCCGACCATGGACCATGCCCGGGTCGACGGCGCGTTGTGTTCCACACGCGCACAAGGAGTGTCAGCATAGTGACGGGGCCTGTATAGGGCCAAAGCCTGCCGGGGTCGCGGGACTCACAAATTACCGTAACCCCGGTACGTAAAGGGCTACTGAAGGACACCGTGGATTGTAGTCAGTACAAGTCTGACAGTCCCTCCCGCCCTGCCCTGGGTGGGAGGACTCAGTTGATGATTTTACCACGATAAAAAAAACCACCAGATTTATGTAACGGGACTCGACTTCAGGTTAAATTTCTTCGCAATAAAGTGATCGTTGCAACAGTTTTGACTGGTCTAGCGGTTGATCAAACAGTACTTATACCTCGGATCCCAATGATTCCAAATGATTTGCCTTTTCATTTTAAAAGAGTCCCATTCCCAACTAAATTATCTTTTGCCGTAACGATAAATAAATCACAGGGGCAAACATTTAAATATGTAGGATTAGATTTACGGCAAGACTGTTTTTCGCACGGCCAACTATACTATGTCGCGTTGTCAAGATCAGGTTGCGGAAACAATTAATATATTCTTCTGCCACAAGAAAATAAAACGAAAAATATAATTTACTCAGAAGTACTTTAAAATAAAACTTTAACCCGGTTTAAAGTGGACGGACACTCCCGCCTGTAGTCTTATGTGTCTGGCTGAATGTCGAACAGATAGACAGCTATTGCCTGCGACTTACATACAATTTAACTTAATCTAAATTTTTCTTAATATTATAAAGCTGAAAAGTTAGGTTGTTTGTTATGAACGCGGTAATCTCGGGAAATACTGATCTGATATGAAAACTGTTTAAATATTCAATAGTCCATTTATTGAGGGAGGCTATAATATAGGCTAAATTTTATCTCGGTATTTCCACGGAAACGAGAAAAACGCGGGTGAAACCGCGGGGCACAGCTAGTATAAAATAAAGTGCTTTTTGCTTGGTTCAGGTCTTTTCTACTCCTTGCAAGCTAAAAGGATAGTTGAATACTATTGCAACTAAGTAGGCTTTATCTACAAGTTAATGAGTATTACTATTTACATTTAGACCAACTTACTATAAGTGTACTCGACGACAAAGCCTATACACTTCGACTGGTTCCTTATTAGAAAACGACAAAATGTATTTTTCTTTAAGTAAAATGGCGATAAATTTTTAATAAAGTGGACTGCTTGGTTGCTGGAAATTAATGTCCATTCCTCTGAGTCGTCCGACTGAGGGATTATAATTTAACAGAGCTAGCAGCGTCCAGAGTAAATGAATTTGTTTGTGGACGGTCGCGGTGGATCCCTGCAACTTGTACTGCAGGTACAGTGTCGGACAATGTCACATATCCTGTTTTTAGAAAATTACTGACAAGCACTACGCGCACGACTTACGTCTGACAGAGACTCTTGCTGATGCAGATGCTCTCTTTAAAAGTGCAAAACGCAAAATGTAGTCTCTACTACAATAATATTACAAAGGCACAGAATTTGTTTGTTTTTTATTATTTTCCGTCTTTTGTACATGTCACTTTATTTCTGTGCTGTGACTAAACATAACCAACTTTCGCATTTACAATATTAGTTAGATAAATATAATAAATGTTATAAATTTTTACATTTTTATGCTCAAGTCTGAAATTAGCCGGTAACTTAAGAAAACTCGAGAGGTAAGCAATACTGGACAAGGTAATGAACTTATAAATTTATTTTACATTAACTTAAGTATTATTATTGTAACTAATGGCGTAATTACATCAGACAATGTAGGACCTTTTAAAACTTGTACTTCAGCAAAATAATTCCTTAA
Organism: Agrotis puta; assembly: GCA_943136025.2. Lineage (NCBI taxonomy): Eukaryota > Metazoa > Arthropoda > Insecta > Lepidoptera > Noctuidae > Agrotis > Agrotis puta. The sequence goes on along the minus strand of OW964169.2, from coordinate 13,328,132 downwards.
ATGTTCACGGAATTTATTTTATAAAGTAGGCAAACAATTCTCCGTTAAGTTATAAAGCCGTAATATATTATACGGAGGGTCTCACTATATAAAATGTGGCTCAACTTGAAAATAATTAGAATCATTAAGTGAATTTTAATGGTCATTAGGCTTATGTAATTATTTAGCAATTATTATCTATACATATAATAAATCTGTAGAAGGGTCAATTCTGTACATTGAAAATATTGAAAAAATAAATAGCGGGGGGTGTTGCTGGATCGATACCAAACCCAAATATGTGATTAAAAAAATTTTTGTCTGTCTGTCTGTATATGCAGGCATCAAGTGAAAACTAACGGTTCGATTTCGATGAAACTTTGTATAATTAAACCTTATTATCCTGGGCATATAATGGGATACTTTTTATCCTGGAAAAATACGTAGAAAAAAAAATCTTATTTTTCAGCTTTATTCATAGACGTTGTTCTGTAGAACCGCGAATCTCCTTAATTATTATAGGCTTGGCCGTATTTGGGTCCAATAGATATTTATAAAATGTCATTGTCAGAGTTACTCAAAATGGAGAAATAAACCATCCACGCGAAGACCGACATCCGCGCGGACGGAGTCGCGGGCGGAAGCTAGTACATAATATATCTCCATTTCGGTTCGTCATTAGAATATAAAACGGGATAACTGCCATTATTATTTTAAGTTCATGACAATTCGGCACTGCTGTAAGCGCCATGATCACGGATTAAAGCCTTTGTCAAACAGACAGGCGATAGCGAACCGGACCGAGTCCGAAGCGATAACAAGCCGATACGAGACGTCAAACTGATTGCAGCGAACCGAGGCGTGGCAGTTGTATTAGCTGGCTTTTTATGAAAGACGTCAAATAGAGTAAATACGCCTTTGCCACGTCTTGTCTGTTTCCAATGATTTTTTAGTGACTTGTCACAGCGAATATACGTCACCATGTCAGTTAAAAACTTACCCCCTTACCACAAAAAGAAAAACATCTATTCAACAGATGTTGACGCTTGTCTATAAAAAGTGTAACTGAAAAATGACCCATAAATCAACGTGAAATGTCGTTTTGATGTTCACAGTTTTTTTAGAAAAGTGTTCAAGAGATGTTCATCTTTCTTGTGGTAGACGGTTACATTTTCGTTCATTGTAAGTATAACAGAAGGACTTTATTCCGTATTTAAAAAGCATTTACAATCAATTCACAATCTTATCTCAGCGTCGATCAATGAATCAACAAAAATACGAGTATATAAAGGTGCTTGTTGCTAGACCTTTGCTAAGCTAGTCCGATGCAAGTCTGTCCGCGAGTGTAATATAAAAGACACTTCATATAGCCTCGTTGTTCCAAGTTCGACTGTACATTGTCCCACTCGCCTGGCCTCCGAGAGTCTCGACATGAGATTACAGCAGAAACATAAAAATGTAAAAAGATTGGGTGTATTTTATATTTGCTTTAGGGGCTCAGACTCCCCTCTAGAGGGCCAAAGCCTGCCGGGGTCGCGGGACTTAAGAATTACCGTGACCCCGGAATGTAAAGGGCTATTGAAAGACACCGTGGATTTCCTCGTCCTTCCCGCTCTGCCCTGGGTGGGAGGACTCATTTGAAGACTTTACCACGCTAAAAAAAGGGGCTCAGACTGTAGGTATTTTGCTGGCTTGTATTTCTGCAGTTGTAATATTATAGATCATGCTAAACATGACAAGTGAAATATAATTATTTTACTTAACATAGCCTTTTTTTTTTTTTTTTTTTTTGCGTGGTAAAATCATCAAATGAGTCCTCCCACGCAGGGCAGGGCGGGAGGGACTGTCAGACTTGTACTGACTAAAATCCACGGTGTCCTTCACTAGCCCTTTACGTACCGGGGTCACGGTAATCCCTTGGTCCCGCGACCCCGGCAGGCTTTGGCCCTCTACAGGCCCCGTCAATATGCTGACACTCTTTGAGGCGCGCGTGGAACACAACGCGCCGTCGACCCGGGCATGGTCCATGGTCGGACAGCAAGTCGCCCATTACTCGCTGCCCGCATGCCCGCGCCTACGGTGGCCGGAGATCGTCCTGCGTACTTAACATAGCCTTGGGGTAACACGGTAGTGTTATGTTACCGCTATCTGCCGGCAAGATCAAATATACATGCCTCATGTTCAATAATTAATTATAATACGACGCAACAAAACTATCAATAGGCTCCATTTTCGTTATTATAGGAATATTTTACGTCTACTACGCATTTCTGTTCCGAATTTGGGTCACAAGTCACAAAAGCATTTGAGGGTTGGCTGGTGATATTGTGATGGAAATCCGAGATTATACTAAAAACGATTTCCGTTCAATCTACGCAGGAGTACGTTGTGGCATCGAGCCGTCACAATTCACACTCTTGCCGGGATATAGTCATCAATCATCGTATCCTTCGATATTTTTCGTGTTATCTAGAATATATGTCTTTATGAACTGATTACGGGTCTGGTTGTTTGTGTCTATTTTTGGCTTTAGGTGTCACCGTAAATTTACAGAGAAGAAAGCGCTTTTTTAAATATTTTATTCTATTAGATAAACGAAGTTCTTAAAAGAACTTCGTTTATCAAATATGATTTATCTTTGTAGATATCATTTTTAAAGTTGTTTCATTAACAAGGGATTACAAATAAAGCGTAGTCTAATATACCACCACAAATCACCTCCAATCAATACAATATACATTGCAACTTAAGAACAGCATCTTAGACAAGCTTTCCGTGCTCATTTCAAGGCACATCGATAAAATCTCGTTTGGATACTGCTAAAAACTACATGACTTGTGCTCACGACTGTACAACAGAGGACAGAAATAGACACTCGGTGTACATTTTCAGAAAAATGTGTGGAAAATATCATATTTGTTTTGATGTTATCAAAATACCAATTAATAAAGTTCAATGTATACTATATACATTAAATTCCAACGAAAAGAGAGATTTATTTAGAAAAACACAGCTTAATTGTTTCAGCTTGTCACGTCATTTTCTAGCAATATGTGCCTTTTATTTCAGAACTATATTGGAATATTGTTTCAGTGAAGTTATATCAAACAGTGCTTTCTAAAATCTACGCTTTTGAAAGTTGATTCATATTTGGGATTGAAACGAATAGTTCTACCTGTAATTGGTATTGTTCTAAGTTCGATTGCTTTTTAGTTTAATTGAAATCGTTAATGCATTAGATTTGCAATTCGTATTCTGCTTAATCTAAAGATGTCGAAGTTCCAAAGTTAATCTTATACCAGATTGATGATTATTTAAAGACAGAAAATTCAAGGTATTTGCCAAGTATGTTCGTAATTAACTCATTTCAACTTTTCGAATGCTTTTGATTACGACGCGAATGGTAGAAATGCGTGAATTGTGAACGTTGAGAATGCGTTGGGACCTTGTTCGACGGATTAACTTCATTTTAGAATTTCGAAATATTTTCATGGAATTTAGGGAAATCACGTCGTCTTTCGTAAAGTCGATTGTGGAATTCGTAATTCTTATTATAATAATCTATTGAATCTTCTCAAAGGATTAATTCTTTTATTCTCTCTTCATTGGAGTTTGTAATCTCCCGATTTTCCTAATCTTCCTCAAAAAACGTTTCTCCGATTGTAATTTTTTCTTTTGTATTTTTTAGTTTTCTATGTAGCGCTAAAGTGTGTTTGGAACGGATGGATTTATTATTTAGGAAATGATGGCTAAGTACCGAATTGATGTGATTTGAAAAGTTTCTTTTTTTCTTAAACCATACCGGATTTTCTTGCAAAAATTGGTCACACGAAATTGAGCCGTTACGACTTCAACTTATTCTCAAACTTTTCTCGACCTGGGAATCGAATATGGCCAAACTAATTGATTAAATTAAGCAGATGATTCGATAGTAGGTAATATAAGTGAATCTAAGGGAGCCGCTATCATACGATTTAACCCTCACACCCTCAACCAATATAACGTCTTCCAAGTAATTACTTGGTCTGATATACCCCTTGAGTGTCTGCTAAAGGTCACCCAACCGGAATCCTTTTAGGCAACGTAACTCAATAGTGTTTAAAATCGACTTACCCAACATATTAAATCAAGACCATTTGCTGTAAGGCTTGGTGCACATTGGTGGAACGGTACGGTCATTGAAGGGTTATTTTAAGGTAATGAAATTGATCAGTGTGGGATATATAGTGTGTATGTAAAGGGTCACGTCTATTCGATCAGGTTTCTAGCCGATGCAATGTATGAAAAAAAAACGGGCAATTTATTTTATTTCCCTTGTTCGTTAGTGATAGTCTCATGACACGTTTTCGTTTTTTTTTTCTAGAACTTTTCCGGATTTTCTAGGTTATGTCATGATGTTTTCCTTCCTTACTCGTTTTTTAGAACAGTTGTGATGTAAGCAATTAGATAGTAACGCGTCTGTCTGGGTGTCAGGACCGATACCCTTGGCCACTTGTGCACTCAAAATCGAAACATTTTGGTATGAAACTTCATGGTTATTCGAGTGTAGTTCCGTCCTTCCGTAAGTGAGTGCTCAGCCTATGGTTCGTACCCATAAATGATATTGTTCGTATAGCTTTGGGATATCCTTAATGTACGATAAAAAGGTCGCCGATAGGAAATGATAGTGGGCAATTGAATAAAAAATATACCTAACCTATGTTATATTTTTAGAAAATTCGATATAGCTTTATTTGATTCTTAAGATTACCAGATTGGAGAATTAGTTTGTTAGTAAATACAAGCAAACAAAAATGTACAGAATTATTTTTAGGAGATAAGTAATAATTATGCTGGCGGACGTGTTGAGATTGTTTAAAAAAAATAATGTCAAAATTAATATTTCGAATATAAAACTGAATGTGATCTTTCCATTAAATTTACTCGGATTGGTATTTAATACTTTTCGCTAAAAATAAGACCAAAGTACATGATAAAGTATATTTTTTGTTAAAAATCGGCTTATTTTTACTTACATAAAACTGTGTTGGTCTTATAACTAACTGATGATGATCCCGCCGATTTCGGCCACGGCGAATGCAATCGTTAGTTTTTTAAATCAATTAATGTGTTGGTCACAACTAATTTACAAAGTTATAATTATAAAGTTTAATTAACCAAGAAACTTAAAAAAAATCCATTAAACATACAAACAAATAAAATTATTTATGGCTATCTAATTTAATCATTGAAATGCCAATGTTCAATAATTGCTCAGTGGAGTCTGTCAATATTAAATGCGCATATCCAATTATTGGTTGCAGCAAACCAAATATTAAATATTAACTTTCATCGTTTCATTCTATTTTATCTTTGCAACAGAGTTCTTGAAACAATATTATCTGCGGTTTTATTGAATTGCCGTTCAATATCTATACGGTGAGAAATGGGTGACTCGTCGTCTGATCATGGACCATGCCCGGGTCGTTGGCGCGTCGTGATCCACGTGCACTTCAACGAGCTGCTAGCAATCTGACGGGGCCCCAGATTACAGATAAAAAAATAGTACAAACAAAACGATAGACGTACGAGGTTTACTCCAAAGATAGATAGTTCGAAAGAGTCTGAATACCAATCTTCGGGCTCTTTTTAAGTTTTCACGCCATAGAAACACGAACATTTTAAGAAAGGTTTGCCAAAGTCTTTGATCATCAGGTGGCGCTATATTTAGCTGGTTCCAGAAGGAGGTGGCACTAGGCGACTTGTATATGATGCTCTGTCTCTTTCCTACGGTGGAACTATTCTGGCTTTAAGAAATGATGGTGGGTCACCAGATGACAGCTGTTATTTTCGATCGATAAAAATAGCAAAAGCAAAAAAAAAAATTAAAACGTTTTTGTATAAATCTGGGGCATAACCCTTTGTTGAAATAATACGAAACGGAATTCTGTACATTTCCTATTACAACCGATGGAAAATTCAAAAATAATATAAATAAAATGAAAATCTCATTCTATATCTGGAATGTGCGACTTAAAAGTTTAATAATACCACGGATAGACGTTAGAAAATGCAAGTAAGTATTCACGGAAACGAAAACTGATATGAGAAGCGAAACACATGTCTTGCATTTTATTGGAATGGAAACAGCACAAATGTTATTGTGAAATGAAAATCGCTAGGAAGGTTTTTCTGACCAGTTTGTTAACTCACCCGTTAGAGGGTTAAGTTGCGGGTCGTTAACCCTAAATTAAATACACTTCTAATGAAAATAAACAGGTGACGGGTTGTCCCTTTTATTTTTAAATTCACACTAAACTTGGCATATGCATACTCTCTGTCGGACTATATGGTTTATAGATAATCTCTCGTAGCAACCACGGAGTTTGAACGTATTGACGGTTGATGCAATGCTCGGTAGATAATAAAGGTGATTGAAAACCTAACTGAAGAAATGTGGGTGTATAATCCCTAATCTCATCGGTTTATTTTTTTAAATTACAAGCGGTATGTTTAAATGTTTTTATCGTCTATTTTGAGTATTTTGTTTTGACACGAAGGTTTATTTTCCAGACTTGTTCTTCAAAGTACCTACTGAGTTGTCGATTAATAGAGAAATCAGGAAAAAGAATTATGTTAGGAATAAAAAAGAATATATGATATGATAAAAAACATAATGGTGACACAGAATCTACAAAAAACTGAACATCTTGCGTGTCAGATAAAATCATTATCGTTATCGCTAATGTGCCTTCTCTAACGCTTCTTTTTGTTTTTAAAAATGGCTGTCTAAGAACTGAGATGCGAATATTTGTAAAAATATGAACATACTAGGTGGAGATAAGAAATAGACATGAGTTAAAACGGGCTTTGTGAATAAATAAACACGTTGTTCGACTTTGTTCGACAGTCGAAGTTTATTCGAATTGGATAGACTTTCCAGGGACCAACAAATCCTATGTGACCTTTCTAAATGTCTCATATTTACATCCAGGTATTCTTGTGAATAATAAACCAACTAAACAGAGACAAAGCTGCTCTATAAAAAAGGGTTTTCTAGCTAATACTAAAGTAAAGGCCTATTCAAACCAGTGCGGTATCCGTTACCGCCGTGAGTAGCGATATCCCAATGCCATACAAAATATCCGACGGGATACCGCTCCCATCTAAATAGGCCTAAAAATTGTGTTGATTACATTTAATCTTTATTTAGCCTAGATCTATCTGTAATGAGCATTTTTTGCAGATATTCCAGAGCTCATAATGCGGTCTCAAGAGACCTGCAGAATATCACTGTGACATACTTACTATTACTGTACAATGTGGGTCAACCTTACTGGTTTTTTTACCACAAACGTGCAGCTCTTTACAAAAGGCAAATAAAATAAACAAAAGGCGATAAATAACAATTTCCCTTCCGTCAGACTGGTTAATTAGGGTAATTATTTATCTGCTAATCAAGTCATTAGTATCTGTTAGGTAGATCCTGCAATCCATTATGGCGGCTTTGGGTGCCATTGTGTTTAGGACATACGTTGGTGACCTAGTTGCCGGTGACTTGGTTATGATTAACGTCTTTAGTGAAGCGTTGTGTGACGTCACACCTATCTCTAAATTGGATTGTAATGTATTGTAGTACTAACTATTGTAATAATCCATGTGACTTGCAATTTGTAGCTTGCATGGGCTGTAACTTTGTTGTACTTCTGTGCCGTTTGTGAATGAGAGCAGAATATTGTTGAATACATCCATCAGAGCCGGAAGACGTCCTCTGCTGAACAAAGGTCGTCACCTAAGACCACCAAACCTAATGACAATCCGTCAATTGCATCCAATGCTTGCCATAAGTGGCTTTTAAAATACACTTCTTTACGAAGTATGAAATAAAGTCGCTAAAATGTCTGTCTGTACGCTTATAACTTCCGAACGCATGCACCAAATTGCATGATTCTTCAATTGTTTTATTGTGTTTGCTACTGCCAGGACAAGGTTATGTGAGAAAAAGAGTACCGGGTTGGTCCAAAATTTGAAGCCGGAGCAGTCTGCTAGTTAAAAATAAATTCAAACTAGAACACACAAAACAGTTTTTCGAATCAGCGTATTCGCGACAATGTCATTTGATATAGCGGTTTTCGACTTTATGTGTTTTCGAACTGGCGTACCACTCTTATTTTTTTCGAAATAGCGTGCGTCGCAATAACGTCATTCGAATCTTCATATCACCCTCGTGTATTTGAGCCGTTTGGGGTTGAAACAAGAACTTCATCGTGTCGTTTCACGAGTCTCGAGAAAACTGTGTCGTTGTTTTATAAAACATTATTCTACTCCTGTAAGAAAACTTGTAAAACATTTTTGTAATACGACAGCGAAGAGGGTTATGTTTTTAATTAGCAACGGATTACTTACACCTTGTTGGAAAATATACAGAGAATGTAAAAGTTAAAAGGCTATGAAAGAAAAACATGACGGTCTATTACTTTTGTGTGGATTAGCAGATTGCAGGTATGATGTTTGCAATTGTTTTTCGACAACCTGTCTTCAAAACACCGGCCAAGTGCGAGTCGAACTTTGCACGAAGGGTTACGTACCATAATCCATAAAAATGGCAAAAAAAATCATGTCTGTTGTGTGGGAGCCCCCTTCAACATTTACTTTATTCTGTTTTTTAGTATTTGTTTGGCACCTCTTCGTATGAAACTCAAATTTTGCACTGCACTTTTCATACCTAAACCGCGGAGTGGGCCAGGCCTGCTGAAAGTAATTTCACGTCAGGGGAATTACGACCTTCAGTAATGAGGAGAAGGGGAATACGAGTGACAGCAGTTATATTAGGTCGTATTAAATTACTACAGACGTCACGACCATCACTGACTATGGAGTGTATGTGTACTGACTTGTGGGTTTAGTTATTTACTTATAGCGATATTTAATTCTTATATAACAAAATACTTTTTCTTTGTTTAGGATCTTTTGAAAACACCTTTTGATACAAATTAGATACTTCAAACTCCAATTAAACATCCACGTTATTCGCAAAATTAAATAAGGTAAGTAATAAACTCACTTTGGTGACCAGCAGACAAATAACCACAGAAAGCCGAGACAATCCGTCGGTAAATTAAATTCAACGTCGTGACGCCATATTTAAGCAACGGTTTAAACAAACAGTCCCTAGAGATTCAAGATTGAAATCTGCTGATTAAATTAACATTTCATTGATTTTCTCGAGACCCAAATCACCTTCTAAAGTTTTTTTTTAACTCCTAAAAGAAAAGACGGGTATGTTACTAATTTACTAAAAAACAAAACTGTGTATATATTATATATTTGTTTGTTTGTAGCATCGCGCGAAGCTCCCAAAATAATGAATCGATTTTAATTTAGTATTTTTTGAGAGTGTTACACTGTTTGAAAATCGTTGAAGTCTCTATAGATGTTCAATTATTTATGAATGGACAAAGTTATTATATTCTCTTTAGTATGGTGTTTTATTGATAGGTTATGGACCCAGCACGCTTCCACTGCGCCACTCCGCTCCTACAATAAAACACGTGAGTTAGTGGGTTATTTTAATTTTGATAAAGGAATCTGCTATAGACAGTTGCAGAGTGCGAGAGAGATAATGGGATCTTGATTTTGATCTAACATCTCCAAAAAAAAAGAAAAATTGTATCCGACCATTGTTTTTAAAAACCCTTTTTGCAATGAGGGGTTTTTATGAAATGTAAATATTTAAGAAGGCTTTTGAATAATGAGTGTAATTTATGAAACAATGTAATAGGGCCTGAGCATAGGCTTGACAGTGATGTGGGATAGCACACAGCTGCCCCGAAAAAGTTAATAGGATATTTGTTTATATTTTGTGATTAAATACTGTTTGGAACTTGGGTTTATAACAACTGTTAGGGGTATCTGGTTTATTAGACGAATGTTAGTCAGTGAAAACACTGAGACTGAGATAATAGTTTTTACAGTCAACCTACCCGAAATATGTACATTTTTACCAATCGAACATTTACCTTCCTCTATTATGAAAAGGTTGAAAATCTATTAAAGAAAATGTACAGATTGAGGTAGGATGATGTGCTGGCGTCTGTACATCAGAATTAATGTTATAAAAATAAAGCATATGGTGTAGGTCATTTTTTTTTTTTTGCTTGGTAAAGTCATCAAATGAGTCCTCCCACCCATACTGTCAGACTTGTACTGACTAAAATCCACGGTGTCCTTCACTAGCCCTTTACGTACCGGGGTTACGGTGATGGGTAAGTCCCGCGACCCCGGCAGGCTTTGGCCCTCTACGTCTCCGCCTATCGCCGTCGTGAGGACACGGCGGCGCTCTGCCCAAGCGGGGCAGTCCTGCACCGTATGCCCACCGTGTCCTCCGAACGGAACATTTTAGTTTTGACCCACAAGTCTAAAAAAGCCGCTTTAGCAACATCAGATCACAAAATTTGGTAAAAATTGAACATTCTGTTCTTTTTCTCAAAAATAGCTAATAAATAAAGAACAATTATTCAACATTGGTTTTAGAAGTTTTGGCGTTTTTAAATCCAAAGAGCACAAAAATATGTGCAGATTTTGAGACAGGCCTGTTGGTATAGTGGTTGGTGACCCTGACTGCTATGCCGGAGGTCGTGGGTTCGATTCCTACCTGTCAAACTCGTACTGACTAAAATCCACAGTGTCCTTCAATAGCCCTTTACGTTCCAGGGTCACAGTTACCTGATTAGACAGACACCGGAGCTAATTCTCGCTAGAAGTATGATACAATATTGTTACATTGAATTCAACTCGGCTTAAAACAAAATTCAGCAGAGTGTTTTTGTATTAGCGATAAGGCCTGGGCTCCACCAAAGTGGACACGAGAGGAGATTGGCAATATTTACATTAGGCTAGCCGAAATTCCTACAGCGTTAACACTAAAGGCTGGGAGCAGATTAGCGCAAAAACATGGTTCGAAAACGCTCGCTATGCTCTTGCTTATCTTATAGCCAGATTTCAGTTTTAGAACTAGAATTTGTAGATAAATAGAGAGGAGATATTTCAAACAAAAACCATATTTGCCTTATAATGACGTAAATACCCGTTCATTTTCAATGTTAAACTGTAACATATTTGTTGTTTGCGCTGCTCTTCGCTTCAGTGGAAACAGGCCGTAAAGCAACATCCCACTGTCCGCGCGAAAGCGACTAGGTATCGATGTTTTTTTCAAAATAGAGGTAATATGTACAAAATATTGTTGGTTCCGTGTTTGTTAAAGAGAAACCTTGTGAATGATCACCAAAATGTTAACCCTGCTGACGAGTATTCGCTTGTCGTAGTGATTGGAGCTTTGAAAGAGGTAGGTACTCGTTGATCATACCTACTATATCAGCGAGTAATCTTTCGCATTCTCGATCGAAATTGCGCTTTCAAAATTTTCTTTCCAGAAGTAATCTTTTGGGCTATGACAAAAAAAAAAAAAATTAGTAAGTACGATACCTTCGTGAGGTGTAGTATAACGGGAAAGGCAGTTCCAGAGACATCCTGATTATAACGCTCTCAGTTTTCAAGCCAAATTATTTTGTGTGAAATATTTGGATACAGTAAGCTTAAACCCAAAAAGTGAGACTTATTCTTTAAAGACCTCATAAAAAGTGGTTTTTGTCGTTCAGGCTCGGTATTCTGCTCGCCATTTCGTTTTATCTTTGCTTATCCTCCCCGCTAATCGCTGGCAGTGAAGCACGTGCCTGACGCAATATGGTCGTGTTAATGTCGTGAAGTGGCTATTTAACATCCGGTGTGCGAAACTAATGAAAGTAAATAAAGTTACTTTGTATGAGTGAGCTCGGAATGTAACATGTACTTATTTATGTAGTGACGAGTGTTTTATTCCAGTTGTTACTTGATTTGTGCATGAAGTTAAACACAGCGACAGATATAAAGAAAGTACTTACATATTTTGGACATGATTATAACATTCTAGATAAATCAGCGGAGAATTACAAAAGATGTAAACACGATGTACCTACTGTAATAACAAATTACATATGCAGTCCATACTAGGACGATGCCCTGCTGCGGAGCGAGACGGAATGGGAAGCAGTGGCCTCCTTCTGCGATGCAGTTGTTCTAGCGAAGGAGGAGGTGGGACGCGTGAGGTAGAGGACAGCGTCCACCTTACAGCCCAGCCGCAGTGGTAGACGCCCACCGCGACAGACGTCTCTAGACGATCTCCGGCCACCGTAGGCGCGGGCGCGCGGTGAGTAATGGGCGACTCGCTGTCCGACCATGGACCATGCTCGGGTCGACGGCTCGTTGTGTTCCACGCGCGCCTCAAAGAGTGTCAGCACAATGACGTTAGTACAAGTCTGACAGTCCCTCCCGCTCTGCCCTGGGTTGGGGACGACTCATTTGATGATCTTACCACAATAAAAAAAGACATTAATAGACTGATTTAAAAAAGAAAAGCCATAAAAAGCAGAGAATCATCTAAATAAAATAAACTAGTTCATTCCCGAGGCATCTAACGTGGAATCAATAAACTCGGGCGCCGATGGGCACCGGCTCGGCCAACTGTAAAAATTTAATGCCCCTGTACACTATCGATCCACCACAGCTCGAGAATTTCACATTTGCCATGCCACGCTAGTTAGGACTCAGCTACATTAGCCATTAGACTGGACAGGGTCAAAAAAATCATAACGTAAAGAAAAACGGAAATGTTGGGAGCTTTCATTACAACTTTTTTTTTGCGTGGTAAAATCATCAAATGAGACCTCCCGCCCAGGGCAGGACAGGAGGGACTGTCAGATTTGTACTGACTAAAATCCACGGTGTCCTTCAATAGCCCTTTGCGTTCCGGGGTCACGGTATTCGTTTGTCCCGTGACTCCAGCAGGCTTTGACCCTCTAAGAGGGGACCCGACATTCTTTGAGCGCGCGTGGAACACAACGCGCCGTGTCGACCCTGGTTGATTAGAACTTAAAAGGAATATTCACTATGGACTATGTTCTTTATTTTTTTAATTTTGTTTGTTTTAAATTCATGTCACGTTAAAAACTTATATGAAGCTATAGGATTCAATGAAAATAGCGAATAGGACATACCTTTAAAACCTAAAAAATGGGATTTAAAACTGGGGTCCAACAATAATAAATTGTTTACTCTTGTCGCATGACTATCTAAGCAATAGGTTACCGTGACCCCGGTACGTAAAGGGCAATTGAATGAATAGGGTCGATTTTTAGTCAGTAAGATTCTGACGGTCCCTTCAGTTGTACCCAGGGCTCCCAGGTCTTATTCGATGGTTTTAACACTTCAAAGAAAAAGCTTACTATAAAAACCTTTTTTTTTGTATCTTTAAGGAATATCCATGTCAATCCTGAATAATATTTCCCAATCCTTATAATATAGATTGAAGATACTATTGTAAAGATATTTCATTTGGACAACAATAGATTTTTTGTCATCCGTCCGCAACAATTTTGGACACGATTGTGCTCTTATTCTTTACTTTTCTATCTTATTGGTATTTTTGCAGAATGACCAGAATTTTCCCCTTCTTATTACTAAGTAGACTGAAGATTATAAAGATATTTTACTACGAATTAGGCGCGCTCAAGTGAATCCTTACGGAAAGATCTCTCGGCGATTGTATTAGTGCCTGTGCCCCCATTAGGCACTATCTTACTTACTGATAGAAACTTATAGGACATTAGATTAGACTGAAACGATAGTCTGATCAAATGTATGCTTGGCCAAGCATGAAAACTATCTACTTCATTGTAAGCATGTGCCATTTGGGCCTAAGATTTAGTCACTTTTTTTTCGTGGTAAAATCATCAAATGAGTCCTACCACTCAGGGCAGGGCGGGAGGGACTGTCAGATTCGTACTGACTAAAATCCACGGTGTCCTTCAATAGCCCTGTACCGGGGTTACGGTAATTTCAGAGTCCCGCGACTCCGGGACATTTAGTCACTAGGACCACACTAACAGGAAATGCTGTTAAATATCGTGTTAATGGACGTTTATTTGAGCATTTAAAGACTATTATCATCATCAACGAGAAATGCCGATCGGTAGGGACTTTTTTTTTTTTTGCACTAGTAATATCATCAAATTAGTCCTCCCACCCAGGGCAGGCCAGGAGGGACTGTCAGACTTGTAGTGAATAAAATCCACGGTGTCTTTTGATAGCCCTTTACGTTCCGGGGTCACGGTAATTCAGTAGTCCCGCGACCGGCTATTAGGGACTGACAAACATTATTTTAGTATTTTCGAGAAGTACTTATTCTATTTAAAAAAAGAAGAAATATACCTACAATCATTTGAAATCGAGTAATAGCCTAGTCGAAATTAATTATCAAAACGAATTTAAAACGTGGTTCACAATTGCTTTGAAAGCTCATCCCTATTGGCAGCAATCGGCTGCCGCAGACGACTTAATTAATAAGTTACCAAAAACAATTAAATTTGTTTAAAATCACCGCAGTCGAGCAGCTCCTTAATTAAAGTAACCAATCACATCACAGATCCAGTGACGAAATTGAGAATATTTGTAATAAAAGGCTTTGATTGGATAGGATATCTATCAGGTTTCATCGAGGCTCGACCCGACCCCGTCCACAATAATTTTGCTAAACACGGACACAAAGTGTGCCACTAGGACATCGAAAATAGCTTTATGTTGAAACACAAAATGTGTAATGGAAGTGAGGGAACCACCGCTGTTTAATCTATTATTTAATAGTACGACATGTTCAGTCGATAACCTTTTACGATGGACGCCACGATGCCTTTTTTCACACAGTTTTTTTAGTAGGACCTCAATGCTCCTGTCATAGAGTTTGACATGTTTTGTTCTAAAACAACTGGTTGCTTTCATTGTTTCGTTCATAGTGCGATCTTTGTCTATGGTCGCGTGTAGAGAGTAAAGTTTTTTATTTTATTGAATGTGGAATTGATTCTCTGTTGTTTGGGTGTTGTAGAACTAATGATAATGAAAGCAATGAAAAATGTATTAGACTCTGCGCCACCAATTATTACCTGCGGAAAATTCGTGGTAAATACTACATTTTATTAATCCAATTTGATGTAATGATATAGACACTAGCGCCACATAAAATGACTTCACAGTGTCAATCACTTGACCTTTAGAACTTCTTATAAATTTATCCCTGTTTTCCAAAACCTCAGACAGTTCACACTGAAATACAAAACTACATTCATTCCGTTATAATTACATGTGAATGAAAACGTAAATAATTTAAAACGATATTAATTAATTCAATTTCGAGAAAACGAATACTTTATACGAATACGTGTATGTGCCTCTCTTTCTTCATTTTTATTTTCACTTAAGAGACTCTCTCGCATCTTTTTCGACATATAATCAATAAATATCTTGCTCTGATAAGCCGTGATTGAGTAACACATACATCCATCCAAAATTTCGTATTTCTAGGGATACATGAGTAAGGATTCGTCGGTGAAAATATAAATAGGACAGCTACACCGGGCAAGGCATCATTTCAACAAATGCAGTTAAGCGCAATCTTCTCCTAATTCAGTTGGACGCAAATCTCATCGCACAATCTAGCTTATTTGTGGTAGACCGGGCTCTGCAAGCCGCCCTTTAAAACAATATCTTGTCTAAGCTATATCTTAGCTCTTATCTCTATAGGAGCACTCTCTTATTGAACAGCTGCATTCTCTTTAGTGTTTTATTTCATTCAGTCATCAATTTTGTTGGTATTGTATTTTGTACCTACCTGCTTCATATTATAATTTAGTCTAGCTTATCGTATTACATACATATTCGTTGTTACATTTTTATTACAATTCTGAGATTGAATTTTGCATTTGTAAAACAGATTATCTGACTAGTGAATAACTACTATTTTAAATGCAAAAGTTTGTTACTTTTAAAAAAAAGGCTTTTTTTATCGTGGTAAAATCATCAAATGAGTCCTCCCACCCAGGGCAGAGCAGAGGGACTGTCAGACTCGTACTGACTAAAATCCACGGTGTCCTTCAATAGCCCTTTACGTTCCGTGGTCACGGTAATTCGTAGGTCCCGCAACTCAAACTAAAGCTACTTAACTACTAAGCTTTTGATACAAAGATAGTTTATTACCTGGATTTAGATATTTTACCACGGTAAGACGTTCTCGTGGAATAAATGTCGAAATCCATGCGGGAAACGGCGCGGGTATAAGCTAGTTGAATATATTTGACCACATCGTTTTTAAAGAGACTGTAGAATGTAGGAGACATACGCTATTTGATTCAAGATTTTTTTTTAAAAGTAGGAAAAAAGAGTACGGCCAATTTTGATTTTTCATTTTTCTAGTAGTTCCTGTTTGTGTCGAAACTGTGTTTCTATATAATAGCGCATTTATTATTCCTATAATTTACTTATTTCAAGTATTCACTTCTATATTTGGTTTTAAAAAGGCCTATTTTCTGTACGTAAACCTGAGTGTTTTTTTTTAAGTGTGGTAAACCCACCCAGAGCAGAGCAGAGCGGGAGGGACTGTCAGACTCGTACTGACTAAAATCCACGGTGTACTTCAATACCCCTTTACATTCCGGGGTCACAATAATTCGTAAGTCCCACGACCACGTAAAATTGAGGGTTGGGTATATTCTTGCTAGAATACCGGCACGACATTTTATGAAAAGGCAATATAATAGATGGCATTATTCGGAAATATTCTTTAGTTCGTCGATCAAACAATGATAGAGCCGTCTTATTGAACTTGGTGGCGTGTGTGAATGTGTGAATAGCGGTAAATTAAATGAAATAAAGTTCTATCTACTATATTGCAACTGTGTCATTACTCCCTATTTCTCAAGAATTCACGAATCAATATATCTCTTACGATAGGCGTGCATATTTAATTAAATGCTATGCGCAGTTTCATAAAATATTGATGGGAAGGAGTTTGTGTCTGTATGTAACGTTTTCAAAATGTAGTTTGATGGTATGAATAGGGTATATACAACCGATAGAACCGAGTTAAATTTTAGTTCATTACCTTAAATTATACCAGGATGTAAAACGTGCGATGATTTGATGCCATTTAAAAATGAATGGGAAGTTTTTCGACGTAAAAATAAAATGACGCTATGGTCTTTTTAGCGCGACCGCATACGGTCAGACACTAAAAGTAAAATACTGATGCTCGCCGGATGGCACTCGCTGCATTCATTTTGTATTAGATACTGCATATTGTAAGAAAAATTCTGACAGATCATCCGCTTCTGATGCTTGCTAGACGTCACATTTTCAAAATTTTTGATAGTTTGTTGGCGGGCTGCGTCTGGCGAACATCAGAAATATTCTGAGTTTATGGTATGCGGTCGCGTTAAAGAGCTAGTTAATCAAAGTCTTTGGCGTTGGTCGAGGGACTCTACGAATTACCCCGGTACGTAAGTTAGTCAGTACGAGTCTGACAGTCCCTACCGCTCTGCCCTGGGTGGGAGGACTAATGCGATGATTTTACCACGTAATTAAAGTGTTTGGCGTACCGTCGACCTATTTTATTTTCCATAGGTTCCGTGGTAGTAATATGTAGAGAATCAACAATTTATTAGCTTTTTATCATTCAGTCGTAAAGTCGTCGACGAAGTGCTAAAGCTAGTGGTTAGAAAAGTGAGTGGGTGTTACGTCATATTGCAGTTTTATTACCTGTAAAAGTGTAAATTTATCTTGTTTACAAGAAACGTTCTGAGTTTAAATGGTTGTTTGTTACGGCAGTGAGTTCATTATGCATTCTGTAGAAATATAAACTTACGAATTGTTGTAGAAGGTACATAACTACATATACGTATGAGTACGTAAAAATGTTAGCAGTTATGTTTCTTTGGAATAAACTTGTTGAAATATATTATTATCTATGTGAGATTTTAGAAAAATATTTCACACTTATTTATTTACTCATTATCTGCCTATCCTTTTCTTAACTGTGTTGAAGTCGGCTTCCAGTCGAATTGGAAACCGACAGGTACGTACAAATGTAATGAAAATGAAAAGTTTCAGACCCTCGGTATGGTCAAACTAAATGCCAAACTTAATTAAAGCTTAATTTTTTTTAAACTTAATTTTTATTTAGTAGTTTCGTATATCTCTCACACATACAGAGTGTCTACAAAATTTTCCTGTACGTTTAGTTATGGGTTTTTGAAAATCTTAATAAGTTAAGAAAAAATAAGTAATGTTTAAAAAATAAAGGTTCTGTATCGATTTCGAAAGATTTAAAGTACAAGACGTATCTCTAATCCAATAATCCAGTTAGACAATCAAAATGAAATTAAGAATCAGTGCAATTAATAAAAATGTTCAGATCAGAGTAGAATCGAAGACGATATCTTGAAGGTCTTGTATCGCCTTATTTCATTAGTATTGGACCAAATTAATGAAATTATACGATTTTTCTTTATCTCAACTACTTTCGAACTTTGCTGAGAATTCTATAATCCTTAAGAAACATATCGTAAAATATGTTAAATTTAAATGAATTTATTATGATTGTGTAAATTCAAGCACAGGTGCGGTTAAAAAGTAGTTACAAAATCATTTTAGATTCTGAACTATTTAGCTAACTTTGGAAATTATTTGTACATATAATATTAGTTAAAATAGAAGCTATCAAAAAGTCTTAAGTGGAAATAAATTATTACTAATTTGAAAAGAAACGGTCATTTATACAATTTAGAAAAGTATTTTTTTTTTATTGTCACGCCATTCACTAAACTGAAAATCCTGAAATTTTGAAATACGTTGTCAGACAGGTTTACAGAAACGGACATAGAGTACTTTCATTACAAAAAACGTGCAGTACTCGAGGAAAACAACAATAACGTTCTTATTATAACAGATGGCGCCACCTTTATTTCGAATCATGATTGAAATGTATCATAGAACAAAATTCAATTGTCAAATTCTAAAATATCGCGAGCGAAGCCGCGAGCAAAAGCTAAAGAGTAGTATACATTTAAAAAAATAATGAATACAGTTTACAATACAGCTAAAGCAGAATAATAATCTAAGATTATGTCAACTGTTTATCGCATTCAAGCCAGTCGTGCAAAACAGATTTTCCATTATGTCCATTGACAGTTTTTGTTCAGATTCATCGATCGTGAGATATGAAATGATTCTAATCATTAAATCCCATTAAACAGATGTTTACACAAACAATGTTGTTTCTCTCTCGGGTTTTTGCAAAGTAAGGTAGTTTTTAGGTCGCCGTACACTTCACTTCTAGCGACCGTCCTGAGGACACGGTGGAGCATACGGTGCAGGACTGCCCCGCTTGGGCAGAGCACCGCCGTGTCCTCACGACGGCGATAGGCGGAGACCTCTCGCGCCCGGCATTGGTCGAGGCTATGCTGCGGGGCGAGACGGAGTGGGAAGCGGTCGCCTCCTTCTGCGAAGCAGTCATGCTCGCGAAGGAGGAGGCGTGCCGCGTGAGGGAGAGAACAGTGTCCTCCCTCCGACCCACCCGCAGTGGTAGACGCCCACGGCGACGGACGTCGCCAGACGATCTCCGGCCACCGTAGGCGCGGGCATGCGGGCAGCGAGTAATGGGCGACTCGCTGCCCGACCATGGACCATGCCCGGGTCGACGGCGCGTTGTGTTCCACGCGCGCCTCAAGGAGTGTCAGCAAACTGACGGGGCCTGTAGAGGGCCAGAGCCTGCCGGGGTCGCGGGTCTTACCCATCACCGTAACCCCGGTACGTAAAGGGCTCGTGAAGGACACCGTGGATTTTAGTCAGTACAAGTCTGACAGTCCCTCCCGCCCTGCCCTGGGTGGGAGGACTCATTTGATGATTTTACCACGCAAAAAAAAAAAAAAAAAAAGCAGTGTTACTCGCTGGAAAAGATGGGGTGTCCTGATTGTCAGCCAGAAACAGAAGATCCATGATACAGACACAACATTCCATTCTGTGACATGATCTTTGAGTTGAACCGAAAAACCTTAGAATCAAAATTGGAACTTTCATTTTCTTTTTGGGAACAGCATCTAGTACCCATATTCTGTTATTTTGTATAGCAGTGCAGTAAACAGGTTTATAAGCGCCCAGTGCGAACTTCTTTAACTCCGCCCTGGGGCTATATTAGTGAGTGAAAGAGACAGAGCTATACGAGTCTTCTAGCGCCACCTCGTTCACTCACTGGAACAAGCTTGGTTTTAAGACGTTGATCTGGTCAATTGTGGTCCTTTTCTGGCCATTTTTACATCCTGTGCCTAGACACTGTTGGGCACCCCTATTTTTGGGACGGTTATGTAGATAGCTTTAAAGAACGTACGTTATAACGGTATGGGTGGCAGATTTAGTATGAATAGTGCCATATTGCTACTCTTCTAGTCTGCTATTTCGGCAATGATCACGTTTGCAAAAGTTGATGACACTCCAAAAAGTAAATATTCTGATAATGGTCAACAAGGCCTTAAGTTTAATTTTACTGCCCACTTTTAAAATTATCTTCATAATCTACTCACTCTGCCAAGCGGTAAAACTACTGGAAGACTTCATAACAATAAATTAAAGCCGTAAAACACGTTATGGCATGTTCAGGTGGGACAAACTTCAGCGTAATCAAGCGACGGCTGCTGTTGACTGGGACAAATGAATGCCGAATTAGGGTCCTCCGTAAATTGCGAGATGTCATGTTTGTAGGTGGAGTTGAGAACAATTATAGCGTAGGTGGCGAGTTTCATCATGGGACCCTCATAAGAATTATATGGTTTTTTTTATCGTGGTAAAATCATCAAATGAGTCCTCCCACCCAGGGCAGAGCGGGAGGGACAAGAATTATATGGCTTACATAAACATTTTTTAACGTAACTAGCTTCTTATGCAACCTGGTCTGGTCAATTGTGGTCCTGGACTTGCCATTTTTGCGCCCCTCCAGGGTCTGCGCCCTGTACATGGGCACCGTGGGCAAATGCCGGGCCGAATATAGAGGTGTGCCGAAGGGACTGTCAGACCCTTACTAACTAAAAGTCCGCCCTGTTTCCACAGTTGCCCGGTTGTTGGTTATTGGTCTTGTGACCTTACATAAACATGTTGCATTAGGAAAGAGAGTCATCGATGTCAAAATTAGACGCACGTCGGGTTATGCGATTTTCTGTTTGATTTATGGTTGAATAAATCATGGCAGGATAATGTGGGGTATTTTTTTTAAATACATAAAAAAGTAAGTATTGGCGTGATTTTTAAATAAACTTATGTTATTGTTATTGTTGCGCCGAAAGAACCATGTTTGAATTTAGGCTCGCTTCCACCACAAATGTCAAGCATTTGAAGATGAGAGACAGAGAATTATATTATTATGTTTGTGACACGTTTCGCTAAACATGTGTGATTTGTGGTGTAAACGAGCATTACCTACTCGTATGTGTATGTAAAATAAGCCTGGTGAAGTCTGCACTCATGTTTTTTGATCAAGGATCTGCAGCAATTATAAATTTCTGTTTTTTTTTTAATCTGTCCTTTAAGAATTGTAATGTTGTACCTTTTTGAATACCGATCTTTCATCGAGAAATAGTTAAATATAATGTTTGTATGGATGGATGTTTATTCTTTGTCGCAAATACTACTAAACAGATTTTGATGAGTTAACATAATGTTACTTTGAAACCTTAATTAACACTCAAAGAATATTTTTTCTCCTAGTAAGTATGCCGTTTCCATTGGATGAAAAATTATCAAAATTCAACGCCGCGAGCATAAGCTAGTATTATGTATGTTTTCAGTTATGGAAGGAAAATGTTTTCATTAGAATACGGTTATCGTCACGTTAATTGGGACAAGGCCATCTTGTGTTTACGGTTTATGTTAATAACTTACATGTTCTTTAATAATTCATCTTAGATCAAGTTCGTGATAAATAACTTAGGCTTTGTCTGTTATTTGATGTTAAAATGAAAGTGATTAACATAACGAGTATTTTACGCTTTGTATTTACCTGAAAGTTGGTGGAAAATTCTAGATATAATAAACTGATATCAAACTGTAACAGATGTTACCGCAGATGTTTTTAACTGCTTGTTTGTTTCTCTATTAAAACGCCATGATGCTTTATCTTGGTCGCGGGACTGTACGAATTACCGTGGCCCCGGAGCGTAAAGGGCTATTGAAGGACACCGTGGGTTTTAGTCAGTACGAGTCTGACAGTCCCTCCCGCTCTGCCCTGAGTGGGAGTAAAAAAAAAACAAAAAGGTAACTATTAAAATCTAAATAAGTTCACAAACTTTTATCAGGGTAGATACGAGTAATACTTGATGTATTACAACAATATTTTAAAACTTCACTCGAGTTGAAGGAAGCACAACATAACAACTCATAACTGAGTTTAATTTTAAAAAAGAAGCAGCTTTAGAATATAATTTAATTTCAGAACAGGTGCCGTGGGAAAATAATAATGACCAAAAAAAGTTGAAGATGACACAAATGACACAATGAAATTCGATATTTCAATTTTAATTATTCTTAAATTTCTAGTTTTAGTTATGTAAATGAACCTTACTACATTGTAATATATACTTTCAAAAAAAAATAGTTATAAATACATATATTTTTTTAAATTGTATGATATTTCAAAAATTTAAAAATCGATATACAACCAAAAGGAAAGAGGTTGAGACAACAGAGGAGGTGAAATACCCACTCTGTAGGCACGTAGGCTACACCAAATTCATATAAAAAATAAAATAAAGAGTCGCAGGAAAATTCGTAAAATGGTTTATTCTATTGCTTGCCATTTGAAATAGATTAGAGTGAGTACAGCTATATACCATTCTACAAGTGGCCCTTTAGAACCCTAGGTACGTTATAAAAATGTCCCTGTGACAATAATAGAAAATCAATAGACATTGTAGCTGTTGCATGTGGGTTATTAGTGTTAGAATCAAGTGATGGTTATCTTTAAAACACTGCTAATCTCTTACTCTGATGTCAAACAAATAATGGCATTGTTGGGGCAGTGATTGACTGCTACGCTTCGTTTCCGTTTAAGGCATACTTAAAGTTAATTACTGTGGGTTAAAAGGTTTGTTAAAAAAGGACCCAGAAATCATACTGTCACGAAGCTGGAGAAATTATTAGTGTGGGGATAACGTATTTTCTTTAAAAATAATGGAAATAACAGTATGGCCCAAGGTTAAAAGTAGTCGCGGGTATGTTAAAACAGAATACCGAAGCCCTCGAACGCATAGAGTGGATTTTTAGTCACTTAGAGTCTAACAATCCCTTCTCCTCTAGCTTTACCCAGAGCGAGGAAGACTCATTTGATGTTTTTTTTAAAGCCCCCACTTTAAAAAATAAAACTTTAAAAATAACAAATGACTATGACACTATGTGCGTTTACAAACATAGAAACAGACAAACACAAACACCAGTAAAAAAATGGTTAAAAATCTTTTCATAATGTGAATTCCTATTCAGAATAGAATAGATGTCCGGCAGTTCAACATCGTCATAGTAGACAACTTTTTATGAACAATTTTCGCAGGAATTTTACTATGCGTGGGAGACGGGGTTGAAGCGTGACTATCATGACAAAATTAACGAAGGACGTGTAAGGACGGAATGCAAGTAATTAAAAGAAAACCTTTTCAGCTGAAACTTTGTAATTAAACAGAGAAACATTTATTTTTAGACGTTCTGTGATGTAAATTCACGTCATGTGACCTGTGATGAAAATTTCTTGACTATCGTGTGAAACTCAAAACATTTCGCTCATAATTCGTATCTCGATCATGAAACGGGCCGCGAATTTTGAATTAAGGCAGGTTTTTGAGCTAATGTAAGAAACTGGTAATGGTAACTATATGAGTTGGACCATTTTATGAAAGACTGGACCAATAAAAGAAGAGCCCGTCCGTTGTCCAGTTACCATTAACTGGACAACGGACACACACCACCATTAACTGCTAAGTTAATGGTGTCCCACAACTGGACAACGGACTACAGTAACATATATCAAAGTAATAACTAGAGACATCGAGTAATGCGTGACTCATCATCTGATTATGGACCATGCCCGGGTCGACAGCGCGTCGTGTTCCACGCGCGTCTCAAAGAGCTATCAGCAATCTGTTCAAACCCCCATTGAGGGCCAAAGCCTGACGGGGTCGCGGGACTGACCAAACTGAAAAACCTTGGAACCTAAAGGGGTTTTGAAGGAACACGGTGGATTTTAGTCAGTACGAGTTTCACAGTCCCATGCGCTCCACCGAGGGCGGGAGGACTCGTATGATGATATCATCATCTGCCTAGTCTTATCCCAACTATATTGGGGTTGTCTTCCAGTCGAACCAGATGCAGCTGAATATCAGTATTTTACATAGAGCGACTGCCTATCAGACCTCCATAACCCAGTAACTGGGAAATGATACCCCAGGGTAAGACTGGTTATCAGACTTTTAGAGATTCTGACTCATAGTAACGGCTGTGAAATATCTACAAATGACAGCCGGAACCAACCTCTTTACGTGCATTAATTACGAGGCACGGAGTAAACTAGCTATGACAGATGGTCACCCATCCACAGACCAACCTCGGCAAGCGCGGCTTAACCCGGAAGATCGGCCTGTGCGGCTGTAATTATTTAGCCACGAGCTCCTATCTCTCGTATGGTGATATAACCATCCAATAAAAAAGTGTTATGAAGATAAAGTTGTAGAACCTCACAAAAGAATATCATTCCTCTCTAATGTGCTACCAATTACAAATAAAATCTTCAAATATCCTTTTTATCGAACACTTTCAAAGTAAACGATCAATAAGCGTCATTATGGCACAAAAAACTTGTATGGCGGTAAAACATAAAAGCTTTGACTGATGTCATGTTAATGGTTCCATAAAGATGGCGCAATTTGCCGAGATAAAGGGAGAAGTAGGTATTGTCTTTTATGCCGAAGGTGATTTGGAGGGTTCTTTTCATCCTGCCGACATGTCTTCTTTGTTGCAAACGGTGATTATGACCCATTCTATACTGATAAAGTATGGATGTATCTATGTGATGCATTATGTGAATAGCTCTTTCACTAGATTTCCGTTCAGTACGATAGGTTCCAATCGAAGCCGATTTTTAGACGTCAAAATTCTCGTAGAATCATACAATTTCGGGCACGCCGCAATCGCGGCGGTAAGACCCCTCTTTGAGGAGTGGCTGGATAGGCGTCACGGCGTCCTTACCTTCCGCATGGCGCAGGTCCTCACCGGACACGGAAGTTTCGGGAGGTTCCTGTGTCTGATAGGGAGGGAAGAAACGCCTGGGTGTCACCACTGCGAGGATCGTCCGGAGGACACGGTGGAGCATACGGTGCAGGACTGCCCCGCTTGGGCAGAGCACCGCCGTGTCCTCACGACGGCGATAGGCGGAGACCTCTCGCGCCCGGCATTGGTCGAGGCCATGCTGCGGGGCGAGACGGAGTGGGAAGCGGTCGCCTCCTTCTGCGAAGCAGTCATGCTCGTGAAGGAGGAGGCGGGCCGCCTGAGGGAGAGGACAGCGTCCTCCCTCCATCCCAGCCGCAGTGGTAGACGCCCACGGCGTCGGACGTCACAGGACGATCTCCGGCCACCGTAGGCGCGGGCATGCGGGCAGCGAGTAATGGGCGACTTGCTGTCCGACCATGGACCATGCCCGGGTCGACGGCGCGTTGTGTTCCACGCGCGCCTCAAAGAGTGTCAGCAAATTGACGGGGCCTGTAGAGGGCCAGAGCCTGCCGGGGTCGCGGGACTTACCCATCACCGTAACCCCGGTACGTAAAGGGCTCGTGAAGGACACCGTGGATTTTAGTCAGTACAAGTCTGACAGTCCCTCCCGCCCTGCCCTGGGTGGGAGGACTCATTTGATGATTTTACCACGATAAAAAAAAAAAAAAAAAAAAAAAGAATCATACAATTTAAAATAATTGTTCTGATCGATTGACCCAAATGTTTGGTTATCGCACCAACCACTGTAAAACCGAATGTTCTAATTTGCAAATTGCGTCTTATTTAAATGTGGATTAATACCATTTGACATTTTTTCTTCTTATTGCTTAATTATCAGGTACTATTTTAGAGTAGGCATAATTATTTTTTTGTATAAATTAATTTAAATATACCTAAAAAATATTGCACCGTTGGAAAATTTACTTTCGACGCTGAGCATTGAATGGAAAGTCGAACAATAGGTACAATTTTATAGGTGTCGTTGGTCAATGTTTTAATGAGAAAACGTGCACAAACCAGTAACGCTACTGAAGAGCAATGGAAGTATCCTATCCTAAAACCTATTTTGTCATTTTCTAGAGTCGCAGCGGGTTAATTTATTTTTTGTTTTTGCTATTTCAGACTGTCCCACGTTTGGGCAAAGTCCTTCCCCTAAGTCCCTCCAATAGTTCTTGTCCAGCGCACTTCGAACCAGCTGTCATGGTATGAGAACAAAGTAGTCCCGCCACCTCTTTCTGGATCGGCCTCGGTGGTGCTGTTTATCTCCAGGCACCAACTGTGTGACGACTTTTGCCCAGCGGTCAACCTAAAATTTTAAAGTGGGCAAAAATACTTGCCCCGTTATTTTTAAACCAACAGATTTTGTCACTATTTTGTGCAATACAGCTAGGTGTAAATAGACATATATCTACGATAATTTTGGTTCACCTTATCTAACGAGCCGTGGACCGTGCTTTGTGTTCATTAGCAAACGCATCATTTGTCCGCCGTCAGACCCTGAGTAGCTAAGTACCATATTAGTCCCTTGACAATTAGTAACTTGTTCATTATACCTTAGGATCTCTGGGCAAAGGCTAATGATTAAATTAATATCGTAGTCACCAAAGCTAATACTGTATCTTGGGATCTTGAGGTCAGTGCAAAATGTTTTTCTTGTAATGTCTTATTTACGAGTATGATTAGAGCTAATTTTTTTTTACTTGGTAAAATCATCACATGAGTCCTCCCACCCCCTACTGTCAGACTTGACTGACTAAAATCCACGGTGTCCTTCAATAGCCCCTTACGTACCGGGGTCACGGTAATTCGTGAGTCCCGCGACCATGACTTACTTGGGCAAAATATAATATAGTGATTTATAGAATATTGTGTAAGTCACTATCAAAAATACTTTTATGTCAAAATGTCATTTGGTTGGAAATTAGGAGTCTGGCCAGAAGTTGTTCTACTTTTCCTTTTCTATTCATCATATGCCTAGTCTTATCCCAACTATATTGGGGTTGTCTTCCAGTCAAACCAGATGCAGCTGAATATTAGTATTTTCCATTGAGCGACTGCCTATCGGACCTCCACAACCCAGTAATTGGGTAATACGATACCCGATCGTAAGACTGGGTCAGACTTTTTAGAACTTCTGACTAATAGTAACGACCGTCAGAGATTTACAAACGACATAACTCTACTTTTGTATTAATTAATAATTAAATTCCTTCCTAGTCACACATGTTTTATTACGCTCTTCGTTCTCATTCACCCTTCCTTACTTTCAACCCCTTCCATTTTCATTTGTTCCCTCTTCATCTAATAAAGCAATAAAATTACATACACGAGTAAATGTTTCCACTGATATTTTTAGATCGAATGCTATATTTAGAGTAAGTAAGTAACTCAAAGGCGGGTGTCAAGAGTAGGTAATGGAATATGTTGAAATTCTTTGACGCTTGTAATGTTTAAGTGAGTATAAATAGGTTACGATTCTTATCGATCTTACTATTATTTATTAAAAAGTTTGTGATGGTGTATGGATAGTCACGTAGTACCCTGACCTTGAAACGTAAAGAGCAATTGAAGGGACACGGTGGATTTTAATCAGTAGCTTGTGGCAGTCCCTTCTGCTCCATCTAGGTGGGAGCGCGATACTACAGTGGCGAACTATAATGGCGTACGGATAGTATAGATGGATGTTTGTTGCTCTTTCACGCAAAAACTACTGAATATATTCGGATGTAACCTCGTATTATGAACCCGAGGACAATGACTGAACTCCATGCCGGTGAAACCGCGGTCACAACTTAGACCTCCATACAGGAATGAATCACCTGGTCTTGGAATCTAACCTAGAAAGGTATATAAGTAAATCAAAATGATCAGGAGGAAAATAGCATGTCTTAGGACCAAAAAAATCCAACTCGCGAAGTATCTACCAACCTGTACTGGTGGATGACTATCAGTTCCTACCACAGCTAGGCTCTTATCCTATTAAAGGCTTGGCAGATGAAATCATCTGAGTTTTTCCCGGCTATGTTGGGGTAAGTGTCCTGTCTAACCCGGCTAAGATGTAGTCTGACCTCCACAACACAGTTAGGGCTATTGACTGCCTATGGCGCTGGTCACACAGAAGAGACGTCAGACGAGGACGCGTCGCGGACAGGCGCAGATTTAAGTACCAGCGTTTCGCCCGCGACGCGTCTCTTCTGTATGTTTTGCGTCGTCTTCTATGCATTTTGTATGAAAGACACGCTGTAGAGACAAATGTCTCCGCCCCGTCTGCGACTTACGTCTTTTCTGTGTAGCCAGCGCCTATGACAGACACAAAATGTGTCACCAAAATGATCACAAATCTTTTTGCAATTCTGTTGAATGTAACAAACTACTCGTGGACACAGCATAGATTCTCAAGTCCCTTGATTGATGAACAACTCTTTTGATTTAATAATAATTGCACTGAAAGCCTCTTGAATAAACACAAAGTTTTGTAAAAGGTTCGTTAAAGTTTAAAAGTCGCGAGAAAATCTTTTAATAAAATGCTTTATTACTGAAATTATGCAAATTCCAGATACACTAAAGTTTTGAGAGGAGTGTTTGTAACTGTGGGAGCTCACTTACTAGGGATGTACCGGCTAGTCAGAAAAGCGGACGTCGAAAAGTACTGTCAATACTTTTATTGTTGATATTTTTCACATTCCTATCATTCCAAGAGTTTATCATGTACATATATAAATCCAGATTGGAATAATTATGCTATTCTCAACAGTGGATTTCGATACCCAGACTTGTAATAGCGTACCATTCAAACAGTTTTTCGAATTGCCGTATTCGCGACAACATCATTCGATATAGCGGTTAATTTCGAAATAGCGTGTGTCGCAATAACTTCATTCGAATTTTCATATCACTCCCAAGAATTATATTTGTTTATAAATATAATTCTTCCCCTTTGGTAGTCAATAAATTATATTATTTTAGTTTTTTTGTATAAAAAAACTAATTACCGCACGCGGGCAGCGACATTTTTTTTTACGCGTGGTAAAATCATCAAATGAGTCCTCCCACCCAGGGCAGGGCAGGAGCAGGTACTGACTAAAATCCACGGTGTCCTTCAAAAGCCCTTTACGTTCTGGGGTCACGGTATTCATTAGTTCCGCGACCCTGGCTGGCGGGGGGCGCCCTACTCCATTTTCTGATATAAACAGAAGCAAAAATCCCAGACACCAGTGCCTGACGCTGATTTTCACCTGGACCTGTATGAGGAATTCATCATCTTTCAGTCTTTAGTGGAATTACATTTGTTATTTGAAATTATGTCGGTATCCAGCCAGCGTCAAATAGTTTTTCCTGTGTTTCGTCGGACGCAGGAGTTCCTTCTGGGTCGCCTCGCTTCGTCTTATGGCTGCATCTTTGATTCTGGGCCAGATTTAGGTCATGAGCAAACCGACTGGCGGACAGTCGGCCCATCTCTAGTACTTAAAGCTTAAGTAGTCAAGAGTCGAGAGTTATTGTTATAAAGAAAAAGTCTCAGTACTTTGGTCAATCTGTGACAGTGCGATTATTTGTGGCGTTTGCGGTTTTTGTCATAATCTTTTGTTATTTTAAGTTTGATTGAAACTTTGAACTTTATGTTACGTTAGTTGTTATAATTCTCTTTATGAAATAAAAATAATCCAAAACGCAAAGTCGTCAGCTTAAAAATTACTTGAACTTACCAACTTTTTTTTACGATTTATTTACCATTACGTTGTCCTCCCACCCAGGGCAGAGCGGGAGAGACTGTCAGACTCGTACTGACTAAAATCCACGGTGTCCTTCAATAGTCCTTTACGTTTCGGGGTCACGGTAATTCGTACAGTCCCGCGTCCCTGGCAGGGGCAGTTTTATCATTACGGTAACGGAAGTTATTAATTTTTATTCAAAGAAAACCAGGGTTATAATGATGTTTTATTTGGTTTTCTGGATTCTCATTTTGATTGCAACAACCGCAACATCATTAAAACCCATCAATAAGTGAGGCAACTACGCGCTACACCATTACGCGTGCTACGAGTTTGCGTGCTACTCGACTACGTAGGCAACGAAACTACGCAGGCAACGAGACTACGCAGGCAACGAGACTACGCAGGCTACGAAATGCTTTCGTAGCAAGCCTAAATTACGATTTAAAATATGAGTTTATTTTTAAAACTATTAGTATTGTTCTTATATTATCATTGGCTGAAAAAAAACATTTGAATACTACTCGTACTACGTCTGTTGATTTCACATTTACTTTTGATTCTAGTGAGTTGCACAGCTAAATATAAAATAAGGCAAAACAAAAAAACGACTACATAAAAAAAATAAAAAGCAAACTGGAATATCCCAACTGAAAACATGAAGGCTAGAAAAAAGCTAAGATCAATTAGTGAACGATCATTAACGTTCAGCCATCTCTAATGACTGCTGCAGGAATTTCCGGAACATCTCTTGCGCTCATCTCATTTAGTCGCTGATAGACGTTCACGGAGGCGTCGGCATTCGTCTGATGCGACCTTTACAGTTACAGGTAATTTTCACGTTTAATGAGCTGCTACATAGCTACTTCAAATTATTTCTTACGCCATTACTCTCGGTTCCCCTTGAGTTTTATCTAGCGGAATAAGTTTAGATATTTTGTCTATGGAAATTGGATTGCTATTGCTATTGGAATAAAGAATAGTTTTAATTGTTGTCCTAGTCAAGCTCAATTTTAGTATAGTCAAAGTGAGGGGAAATAGAAAGAGATACATATACTACATATTTTTGTTTAATGGTTTAATCTCCACAACATGATGTTTTGTCTATGCGAAACCTATATACCAGTCCAGTATGTTTATGTAAAGAATCCATCTACAAAATCTCAAAACTGTATTATGAAAAATTACAAAGTTCTAAGCTTGTTATGTTAATTGATTGTCCGTTTAAAAGTTGCTCGTTTTGCGGCGGGGCGCGGTACTCCCACGCAACCCGCGCCTCCTGTGTTGTACACTCATTGATAATAGTTTGGCAACAGGTACATAACCGTACAGTGATTGTATTGTAATGAACTGGTGATAAAGCTTAAAAAATATTTTTGGAACAAAATATAATACGGTGTAAAAATTATTGGAATCGGTTTAGTTACTGATTCTGAACAAACTATATTCAGGTTTGGCTTATACTAAAAATAATGTTGCGGATTGCATGACGACTTCTAAACGACTTCTTAATGAATGGAAAAATGATCAAAACATGGGAAGATTTTAGAACAATCTTAATACAATTTTTCGCTAGAGTGGTTGGAATAAAAATTACGAGGTATTGCACTCTGGGAGTGCCGTGCCGGCAGAAGTGAAAACTTCAATAGTAATAAACACACACGAACATTCGCGAAAGCGCCCTGCGCCGTCTTACGAATTTTCGATCAGGTCACGTGTCCTGGCGCGAGTTTAACATTTTTTACCCATTCCAAAAAAGTGCACAACGCCACTAAAGAAGTTTTCACTTCAAAAATAATCAGCTGAAGTTTTACATCTCTTAATTTGTATAAATAATGAGACTTATTTTACTTAGACAGAAACAACTTGAACTGAAGTTTGAGCCAGGAGGTATCTTGGGATTAGAACGTCGAAGGGAGTTTAAGATAACCCAGTCAACGCCCGACAAGATTTGTAAAATCTTTACATTGCTAAATATTGCTATAAATTAAGGCATGACTATTGTTTTTTTTTTTTGGTAAAATCATTATGAGTGCTCAGCTCTGGGTGGAGGAGAAGGGACTTCCCGTCCACCGTGCACCTTCAATTGCATTTTACGTTCCAGGGTCACGGTAACCTACTGAGAGCTGAGAGGTCGAAATGATAATTATCTTGATAATTTCCGTTGCTAGAAATAAAACTCCCATCTTGATTTTTTCTACCATCGAAAACCGGTCGCGGGCCTGTACGAATTACCGTGACCCCGGAACATAAAGGGCTATTGAAGGACACCGTTGATTTTAGTCAGTACGAGTCTGACAGTCCATCCCGCTCTGGCCTGGGTAGGAGGACTCATTTAATGATTTTACCACGCTAAAAAAATAAAAAAAAACCCTCGAAAACCGAAAATAATTCCACAAAAATTCAGCAGAAAATACCTTCATCTATTATCATATCACTGAACTCAACAGTTTCGAGCAACATAAAGATAGACAAATCTTCTCTCCAATCCAAGCTAATTCGATTCCACAACTTGATTTGTTTTCGAATCCCAATATAACGAATCCCAATTTCGTTTTGACAAGCAAGTGGGCCACGTACTCTCTCTTGTATTCAGGGAGTAATGGTGCTGCCAAAGTTTGAGAGCATGTCGCTTTAAATTGAAAAGGTACGCCAATCAGACTCCAATAACGAATTTTTTGGGTTCCGTAGTCAAGAATCTATAGTAGTAGTAGGTTCCGCAGTGATAAGACTTTGAAAGCCGTCATTGTAATCATATGGCTCCTATTCACTATGCTATTGCTAACAACAGAAATGGCATTGGGACAGTATGGCGTGGCAGGCTCTTGTTGTTGTTGACGGCACAAGTGGGGCAGTGTCGAGCGATCGACCGCGCAGCGTGTCGCGGGTTCGATCAAATATTTAATATTTGTATGACCTACAAGTAGTTATTCCGGGTCTGGGTGTTTGTGTTTATTTTTATCGAACCAGGAGAAATTGCTAGTGTGGGCCAATGTCTTAAAAAAAGCGATAGAAAAAAGATAGAATTAGCTCAGAGAGTGTTCTAGAAAGGTGTAAAATTAGACATGGCCATACATTTTACCAATGGCCAATGGTAAATAGAGCAGTGGTGGCCTAGTGGTATCGGTCTCGACTTGTAGGACGAGTTGTAGGTCCTGGGTTCGAACCCCGCCAGGCGCATAACTTTGTGTAATTTATTTCATCGCTACTGCTCTCAAAACGGTGAAGGAAAACGTCGTGAGGAAACCGGCATGTAATAGAACCAAACATTTTAAGTCATGTGACATCTACCATCGCGCACTCGGCCCGCGTAGTGGATAATGGCCCACTCCCTCTCACAGAAAGGGGGCCTGTGTCCCAGCAGTGGGAACATTAATAGGCTGATGACGAATGGTAAGGAAAATATTAAAAAAAACTGGTTTGAACGAAATATAATTATGAGAGAAAATGTTTTCCAATTGCATACGTAACAATACGTAATTCCAATTTTCGGGATATTGAATTCTGCCCAACTACGGAACCCATCGCTGTGTAAATTTACACGCAATTGCCTGTTTTTTTTAGAGTGAAAAATAAAGGTCATTTTCTTTTTGAATTGCTTAATGTGGGTTTACCTTTCTTAATCCTGTAGTGAGAGGGTGAAAGGTGGGTAGGAAAGAGAAACATAGTTTCTTAGGATAATAAATTGATTTTTGTTGGCTTGGGCTAATGGGCCCTCAATAAATCTCAGAAAAGGTATACTACTACATACTTATTGAACAAAAATGTATACCTACCTATTATAGTATGTTTCATTCCGATTTCTAGACCATCATTATCTGTCTAACCTTTTCCCAGCTATGTTGGGACCGACGAGTAATGGGCGACTCGCTGTCCGATCATGGACCATGCCCGGGTCGACGGCGCGTTGTGTTCCACGCGCGCCTCAAGGAGTGTCAGCATAGTGACGGGGCCTGTAGAGGGCCAAAGCCTGCCGGGGTTGCGGGACTCACAAATTACAGTGATCCCGGTACGTAAAGGGCTATTGAAGGACACCGTGGATTTTAGTCAGCCAAGTCTGACAGTATGCGGGAGGACTCATTTGATGATTTTACCGCATAAAAAAAAGCTATGTTGGGACCGGCTTCCAGTCGAACCGAATGCAGCTGAATATTAGTATTTTACATGAAGCGACTGCCTATCTGACCTTCACATCCCAGTAACTGGGTTTCGAGCTGACAAACAGACAAATAACAGTTTGTCAGCTCGAAACTTCAACAAAGATCTTCAAATGACAGCCGAGACCAATGGCTTTCCGAGCCATGGAGGAAACTCGCTATGATAGAATATCACCAATACACAGATCAACTGGAAACCGCGGGCAGATAATAGTATTCACACAAAATATACCATGACATTTGCTTTGTAAAGAAAATCATTGGGGAATTCAGCAACACTTTTTATCTGCAACGTTCTGAAAACACTGAAAAGGCCAGCGTTAGCAATCAGCCTAATGAGTCATAAAAATGGCCGCTTATAACCTTAGAAGGCGGGAATGGAACTATCATAATACCGCATCCATATAATTATTATACACACTTTGCCATGTTTCTTTATGAAGACTTTGATTTATGTTCTGGCAAATTGTGAATGGCATCCGTTTTACACAAAATACAGCCTTATTTTTATTATGAAAGTCTTCCTATTTCTGTGATGATTAATGGTGAATGAAATATTGTGGCAGCGAATTGTTTATATTGTGGAAACATTTATTATTAGTTATCGTGACTGCACATAATGTTGAGCAAAATAATTTAACTATTTAAAACACTAATTAAGATTAAGACCATCCATCTCAATTTAATGTTTTCAATTTATTGATGATAGAAGAATCGTTAAGCTGTTTTCCCAAAGGATTTTATGAAATTCTCATTTCTTAAGACTAAGGATCTATGTACCTTTCTTAGTACGCACTTGGATTTTAAAAAGCTGAAGCTAAACGAGCGTAAATTGAGTTGTTGGTCGCATAATTTCGATCGGTTTCATAGAAAAGTCTCGCGACGCAAAATGAGTGACACAACCTAAACACGTACCACAATCATGTGATGTGGGCACATATTTTGTATTGAAAATAAGTAAGCGTGGCCGCCAAAAATAGCTAGTTGTATCTAAAGTAGATAAACGGCATGGCTTGTAAAGAACACTGCAGCCCTAGAACAGTCATTCAAGTCTCATTTGATAATTTTCAACCTGTTTGTGAGTAGCTAAAGAGAATGTCTCTTAATTTAGAGTGGGCTGTCTTTCAAAAATTACCCACGCGTTACACACATGAGTAAATTTGTTGTAAACAAACAATAACCCTTTCTTAGTACTGAGCCTATCTTAGTGATTCACGGAGGTTGTTTGAAGAGCTCTGCGTGTTTCGCAGCCGTGAGAGTGTTCATTTTCATTAATAGTCTACGTTTACGTCACACACACCTTGTGATGCTAGTGCCTTTGTATGACGGACACCACAGTACGTTTTATTATTTGATTGAATGGGGTATTTTACATTATTGACTGATTTAGCAACCGTTCAATGATCATCATTGGACTGTTCATCGACAGGCTGATTCATTTATGTTCCTTCGACAGATTCTTTCAACAACGGACTTTCCGCCGGCAGACACTTTCATATTCGTCAGTTTGAACAATAATTGCAAAACACAATTTCCCTAAAACTCACCTCATTTTAGGCTTAGAAAACCCTCAACTGGCAAAAAACTTTTAAAGTGGATTGTTTGTAGCTCTGAAATCAATAAATAGTAGGATCATTGAGTTAGCTAATTAGTGGCGTCATAGTTTATTTTTCATTCCCCAATAGATTTTGCCCCTTAAAAAATTGGACACATCCTACAGAGTACTGTTATTGGGATGGGTCCCGGGTACCCCATTCGGCTATTCGGGCAAAACAAAATTTATGAAATTATAAACATCTGAATCTTACCTGATTAAAACTTTCACATAAAGAAAATATTCCACTGTGATTGGGATGGGTCCCTAAAACCCCATTGGGGTAAAATGTGTTTCTATACTAATGACTTTATTCCATGAAGTTTTACACACTTAATTCTTAACTGATTAAAACTTTCACGTAAAGAAAATTTTCTATCGTAATAAATTTGACCGTTTTCTTTGCGATGGCCGGGCCGGCTGAATGTTACGTTTGCCTTGACACCGTTTAATTCAAATGTATCAAATCCAAGGCTTAAGCCCGGTTTCCACCGCGAACGGAGCGGACCCATTAATGAAAACATAAGAGAAAACTGCTTAAATGTGTTTCTACTAACAAAGAGTTGAGCGGAAATGTCTCAACGGGCGAAAAGAGTAGAAATGAGCTCGCTCTGGGGGGCTAGAACTGCTACTTAGCAGTATTCCTAATAATTGCCAATGACGTTGCTTCAAATTTACAAACTGAATCATCTATACTATAATAAATCTGTAGAAGGGTCAATTACATTGAAAATATTGGAAAAATAAATAGCGGGGGGTGTTGCTGGATCGATACCAAACCCAAATATATGATTAAAAAATTTTTTGTCTGTCTGTCTGTCTGTCTGTCTGTTTGTGCAGGCATCACGTGAAAACTAACGGTTCGATTTCGATGAAACTTGGTATAATTATTCCTTATTATCCTGGGCATAACATAGGATACTTTTTATCCTGAAAAATACGTAGAAAAAAAATCTTATTTTTCAATTTTATTCATAGACGTTGTTCTGTAGAACCGCGAACATACGTTGCAATACCCGCAGTGGATTCAGCGCCGTAATATTTATAAGATGTCATTGTCAGAGTTACTCAAAATGGGGAAATAAACCATCCACTCGAAGACCGACATCCGCGCGGACGGAGTCGCGGGCGGAAGCTAGTCAGGAATATTACTTGAAGTGTCCGTTTTGGACCCGCAGAACTCTTTCTGGGTGGAAACGCAAACCCGTTTCCTGTAACGAAGGCCGTTCCGCCTAATCATTTCGCGGTGGAACCCGGGCTTTAGACCATTCTGCTTACACATCGGTCTAGAAGTGGTTATGTCTCGATGACCTGATTTGGTTTATACTGTATTGTTTCCAGATTTTATATTTGTTCCCTGTGCTAAAGACACGACAGAAAAGGTCACTAGGGTGTAAAAAAATGGTCATAATAATGGAAAAGTCTAATTAAAGTATTACGGAACGTATATTTATCTCCAATAGACTTTTGGCGTAATTGAATACCTACACTTTTTTTTCCGAAAATAAACTAAAACTCTGTGCCCACCAGTTATACAGTAATTAAAATAAACGCTAAACTGTGTTCTTGAAAATTGTTTAGTTAATTTCTATAAACGTAAAAATCAGTATAATAAACTGTATTGCATATTATTTTTTCCTTTCCGAAGTTGACCGAAGTGACTCAAACTCCTCGTACACACAAATACTGTTGTTGCCTATAAAACAGTTTGTTTGTTTCATAAGTTTAAGTTATCTCCGGTGTCGCGGGACTTACGAATTACCGTGACCCCGGAACGAAAAGGGCTATTGAAGAACACCGTGGATTTTAGTCAGTACGAGTCTGACAGTCCCTCCCGCTCTGCCCTGGGTGTGAGGACTCATTTGATTACCACGATAAAAAAAAACTAAATTGGTATTATTATTGCCATAGAACATACAGACACATTCGAATAACGGTTATTTGTGAAAATCTAAATTCCCCAACAGTGTTTTATGAAATCCCAATGAATACTTCTTAATTTTCTTTTCTTGTTTTATAATTAGAGGTACACTTGCGTTTGACCACTATCTTACATTAAAGTTCTTTGACAGAACTGTTTTCTTTTTCAGTGAACAGTGATAACCCTTCTGCCTATCCGTAAAGCGAATACGGGGGGTGTGATGAAATGTTCAGTGAACGTCCCTATATGGAATATTTTAGGATAGGCAGAAAATTCCCTCCGAGAGGCCCATGGCTCATAAATAGTGTGGGTATCTATGGGCATGTGATGTGGGGAACGTGGATTATGTGTGGAATGTTTTTAGTACCTATATTACGTTTATTATAGGCTACTAGCGGCCCGCCCCGGCATCGCACGCGTTCTAATTTTCCAACCACCCGGTAGATTTCCCGAAATTTTCTCACGTACAAACCTTATCCCGACAATCGAATACAATAAAAAAATAAATATTCAATTTGTTGCTGTTCGAAATTATGCTAGTAACAGATTTAAGCATTTAAGAAAAAATAAAGATGTAAGGAGGAGACGATTAAAATTCAGGAATTGAAAATGACATGCTATATAATGCTCTCAAAAAGATAACTTAAGAAATTCAAAAAGATAATTAAAGATTCCTAATGAAATTGCCTTACCTATGCATAAACATTTTCATAAAAATTTAAAAGTACTAAAATATTTTTAAATGTACTTTTTTGAGTTTAAAATAAAAATAACCCTTTAAAAAGTTGGTACCTGTTTAAAAAATCTTTTCCATTTATTATTTCTATTTTTTTTTAATAATTATTATTTGAGTTTTTGGTGTTCGCGTGCAATTAGTGGTAACTGGTAATTAACAAACAAACCCGAGGAATCGAAGTGTTTACCTCTTGTGTAGCAAAACTAACATACCGTTACTTTTGCACATGAAAAGTAAACACTAACTACTACAAAGTTAGTTAATTAACCGTTTTTAGGGTTCCGTAGTTAACTAGGAACCCTTATAGTTTCGCCATGTCTGTCTGTCTGTCTGTCTGTCCGTCCTCGCTTAATCTCTGTGACCGTTAGCACTAGAAAGCTGAAATTTGGTACCAATATGTATATCAATCACGCCGACAAAGTGCAAAAATAAAAATTGGAAAAAAATGTTTTTTTAGGGTAGCCCCCCTATATGTAAAATAGAAAGTGATTTTTTTTTAATTTCAACCCTAACGTGTGATATATCGTTGGATAGGTATTTAAAAATGAATAGGGGTTTACTAAGATAATTTTTTGATGATGTCAATAGTTTCGGAAATAATCGCTCCTAAAGTCAAAAACAATGTGTCCCCCCCCCTCTAACTTTTGAACCATAAGTTTAGAAAATATGAAAAAAATCTGGAAAGTAGAATTTTATAAGGACTTTCTAGGAAAATTATTTTGAACTTGATGGAAAGAACAGTTTTTGTGCAAAAAAAACAAGAAGGTGGTACAAAATTCCTGGACTAAGTTTGTAGTATAATCAATTATTTAATCATATATACAAGCATTTTTTTAACTTCGTTTACGTATTTCATTATTCTGAACGTATCTTCTTTCAAACAAAAAAAGAATTATTGAAATCGGTTAGCGCATTCCAAAGTTATCAAACGCATAAAATGTTAAGGTAAAAACCAGTTCATAAATGGTTCGATAGATGGCGTTGCGTAATGACGTCAATTTTAAAAGTCGATGTCTTCGTGCTTTCATGACCTACCTGTGGTAAAAATTTGCTACTACTTAAAATATATGTTCTTAGAGTGCATAATCGCTACCTGAACTACTTACTCTTTTCGATTAAAATAAAATAGCTATTTGATAAAGGTTTGTGGGAAATTGTTATTGTGTCTTTTCAAATTTATATTAAGGGTTTTATTTTTTAACTTGTACGGGGACAAAAGTGGTTGATAGTCGTCGCACACAAGTTTAAAAAAAGGCTATTTGTTAACACTTATTGTAACGGACGGGAAACTACGGAACCCTACACTGAGCGTGGCCTGACACGCTCTTGGCCGGTTTTTTTTTTGGAGATCTCTTCACTATTATTTCTTTATTTGGCTCGTATTATCTCATTGTCGGGAAAATTTCTTAAAACAAAATGTTTTGAAATTAATTAAAGCTTATTTATTTTATTTGTTTTTTTTTTTAAATATCATTATTACTTCTTTATTTGTAGTAGTTTGTATAATTTAGTAATTGTACAGACAATAATATGTAATAGACAATAAACCCGTTAAATATTCGGGACATTTTTGTAATTGTTATTTCAAATAAACGATTGATGAAAAACCTTTTTTTAAATATGTAAATAGTTCAAAAATAATACATTCATATTAAAAAATTGTCAGAAAAGTTTTCGCGCTTAAAATTAATTCTCAACTTCAGTCAGACACAAGTCTTTGACCACAAAAATACATACAATAATTGAAAGTAAAAAAAAAACTTACCTTTAAAGTAGACAAAAAGCACAACAACAACTATATCGACATTTACTAACACGTATTAATACTGAGTAGTAAACTTTAAAACTACTTTAAACTTTATATTTAAAGAGAATAAGAGTGGTATTGCTTCGCAGCCTCACGTTTTAAGAACAAGGTATTATATTGTTGTTTTAAATATTATTTTATTATTATATTGTTTTAGTTAGTTGGACATTTCACGATCGTATGGTTGGACCACATGGTGCTGGCGCGGTGTGGCCTGGGCGGCGGTTCGCGACTCTCTGCCGCCCGCCCAAACGCCGCCCAACGCTAACTTGCACAGTAACTTTGTACGCAGTTTCTAGTTTTGGCGGTTAACTTAGTATTAATTATGTTTAGGTGTTGGTATTCGGAATGCTCAAGGACTTAGCTTCTGTAATAGTTTGTAGCTTAATGTGGCCTTTTGAAGATGACTGGTTAATGATAGATCATAACTTACATTTCGACATTTATTCTGTTCAATACTATTTAAATATATGCTGTGCAAAATATTTAAGAATATACCTGTTTACACGGAGTAGTTACAGTTTTATAGTTGGAACTGGAGATCTAAAACCACTTTAGCAGTTACATAATATGAAAAGCGTATCTACAACAGGTGTAGAAGAATTTTAAAGCAACTCTTATTTTAATTCTGCTAAAGAAGCACTTTTAGACACCCTTGTTGATGATAAAGAATAAATAAAATATGAATAAAGAATTTGCAGATTGTTTAGTACTTGTAGTCTTTTGCGGTTTAGTTTTGTAACGAAGACAAGACTAGTAGAGGTTGTTCTTCACTTGTTAATTTTTATTTTGATTTATAGAACTTAATTACGAACTAAAACGAAAGCTACAAATGTTACAAATAATATTCACAAAACAGACTAAATTAAAACATGAATTTTATTACAGGTAACTAAATTAGGTACATAAATTAAAAAAAAAGAAAAATCAATAGGACGCTTAAATTGCCGTCAAAGTACTCCCGCGCATCGCTGTCGTGGAACGTGCTTGTTGCTTGTTAGTTTGTTTTAACCAACTTAAAAAAGGAGGAGGTTCTTAATTGATTTTCTCTATTCTTTGTCTTTAACATGATAAATCAGATGCAGGTAGGCTTTGTTTCGTGTAAAGCTGATGCAGATTGGCTCTTACATGTACCTATGTTTTTTTTTGTTACTGTAAACAATTTATTTACATTTTCAGTTAAGCAAGTTAGATACATAATATTTTTCATTTAAAAACAAGACTAGCTGTTGCCAATGGCTTTGCCAGTGTATATTTGAAAATGTGTTGATGCAGGTTCTCTTTTACCCTCTCACTGACAGGAGGTCTGTGTCCCAGCCGTGGGATCATTATAGGCTTATGATGATGAATTCAGGTTATAAACTTTTTGTGTACCGACTTTCCATCCAAATTCGCTGAGTAGTTTTTGTTAGAAAGAGTTATAAACAATTAAACATCCATCGATAATACACATCGCATTTATAATACTTATTAGTTAAATTAGATTTGTACTAATATAAACTAGATTAATAAGTCTAAAACCTATGTCAGCGACCTTTGGAGTTCTCGAGAGCGGTTAAAAACTCTTGACACCAGAGGGTAAAGTCCCAAATACCTTCGTATATGTATGTAGTATATTCTTGTTGTTGTTATTTTTAGTCACTCTACAGTATTAAACGAGCAATATTTGTATATTTTTGCGTTCTCGAAAACAGCTCTAATGATTTCGGTGGAATTTGCAATAGGCCCCATGTCTAATTCGCTGTCCGACTATGGACCATGCCCGGGTCGACAGCGCGTTGTGTTCCACGCGCGCCTCGAAGAGTGTCAGCAAAATGACGGGGCCCCCTTCTAGAGGGCCAAAGTCTGCCGGGACTCACGAGTTACCGCGACCCCGGAACGTAAAGGGCTATTGAAGGACATCGTGGATTTTAGTCAGTACGAGTCTGACAGTACCTCCCGCTCTGCCCTGGTTGGGAGGACTCATTTGATGATTTTACGACGCTAAAAAAAAGGCGCCATGTCTAAGAAAATTCGTCTTCTCAGTATTTACAATTCATATTTTCTTTTCTTTAAATGTAACCGTGTGGGTGTTTTACCGAAAATATACCCTAAATGAACGAAACTCAGAGAAAAGTGCAGATTCAGTATCATAAATCATTTTGTACATTAGTAGCTATTTCTCGTGAAATACTCGTAACTCACTTTTCTGTAGTAATGTACTAAACTACGTAGTTATTGGTTATTGTACGGGATTTTTTTATTATGTTTATTTTAAAACGTTGTCCCAAAGATTTTCTCTTGTATCGTAGATGCGTTTACAAACATAGAAATGGTATGGAATTCATTAATGGTTGTGTAAGCTACTTCGATATATATTTATTTTCAACGAGATAGTTTATGAAAACATCCATCCTGTATGCCTATTAATATAATATAAAAACAATCCTCGTCTATTAAGTAAAGAAATAAATAGGTACGTTCAGTTGACACTATTTAAGCAGTTTCAACCCCAATTGCATCAAATTATAACAAACCATTAAAAAAAAACCAAATTATTATTTTATTATAGAAGATTAGGGACTATTTCACACGTGCCACAACCACACGACGACGTGGTCGGGTGTATTATATTTTGTAGTAAAAAGAAATAGTAGAATTTACAAAGAACACATTTTGAGGTCATTATTGATCGTGTGGGTGATACTGACCACGGAGCCACGTTGCAATCACAAGGCCATGAACGGTATAACTGCTGGTTGTGACGTTGTTGCCAAATGGCCGATGGGACACAGCGTGGTCGGCCACATTGTAGACACGAAGTTGCGTAGATAGACACACTACATCGCAAAGACTAACCACAACGCATCTACAAAAAGCTACAGCGACACTATTCACACGTACGCGTAACCACAGTTTGTAGCTATGAATGTGGTCTGATTGTGGTACGTGTGAATGAACGCTTAAAAGTAAACAAGTTACGAGCGTGAAGACGATTTTAAATTCAATCTCTACTAATTGCATGAGCCTGAGACAAACAACACCTAAAAAAATACGTACCTTGCCAATTTGTGCAGCGATCCATTTTTAGATGAAGACTTAAACTAAAGTATGTTAGTAGATAGGTACCAGTTTATTTCATGCATAATCCATCAAGTTTAGATTAACGTGTTTTGCCGATGAAGACATAATTTTCCGCTCAAGTGGTTTGATTACACAGCGTCGGGATTCTGTTCAAGAAGTGTGCTCAAATGTTTGGCCAATACCTAAGTGAGTACATTAGAAATCACTGGAGTGTATGACGTCTGAAATATCACGTATGGAATTATAATATTACTGAAAATTTAAGTCTAAACTATAATATTATAAGGAGGTAAACGTGAAACTTACCTCTTTATAGTAACTTTCTAGAGGATAATCTGGCTCGCGTTTATTTAGAATTTGACGTAAGATCGTACCGATCGTAACTTCTATCGCATGCCCAATGCTGTGGGCTGAAATAACTACTAATTATGTGGAGCCCTGACCAAGAAAGAAGGCGTCGCGGCAGATCTTGTAGAAGATGACAAATCCAACGACCAGTGATCGTCTTTGATCCTGGATCAAGAAGACTGAAACTTTACCCAGCTGGAGATAATGCATACTCCAAATATCAGTATGATAATTACAAGCTTCCTTCGAAACTGGTGTTAAAATAAACCTTACCAATAAATATTTATAGCATAAATTCGTCAGAAAACACCACATTTTGTAGTAGGTAACTCGGAGATTTTCATGAACGTCACACGCGTTATTCCTAAACAAATAACACCAATCTTGTTTACAGAATCTATTGAAATATTATGTCTGGATAACTCACGAATCGTGTGTTGGCAGCTGATGATATGAAAGTGAGCTTACCTTGCCCATATTGTATACCAATAT
Source organism: Agrotis puta (assembly GCA_943136025.2). Taxonomy (NCBI): domain Eukaryota; kingdom Metazoa; phylum Arthropoda; class Insecta; order Lepidoptera; family Noctuidae; genus Agrotis; species Agrotis puta. Next base: position 13,284,126 of record OW964169.2, on the reverse strand, counting down.
TTCAATATTTATGTTCTGGTATCGTGACACACATAAACCCCGTGGAATTGAATGAATTCCACGGGGAGATAAAATTGGAATAAAATCTGTGTAATCGACCAATCAAAAATACATTTCGTGGTCGTTTTGGACCCGCGGGTCCTGCTTGAGCGGTATCAAACGACCAAAGATACCAAACATCCAAATCCGTTCTGCAGTTTTTGCTTAAAAGAATAAACTTCATCCATCCATCCTAACAAACTTTCGCATTTATAATATTAGAAAAATGATGAAATGATATTTGTTGTCTTCCGCTCCACTCCGCTCAGAGCAGAAGTCCTTTGATGATATTCCACCCATACAAAAAGACCCCGAAATCTATCATGCGTTGTCGATCATTAAAGATAAATTAACAAGATACGTGACTTTAGACTTTTTTGTACCAAAATGGGCCTCCAAGAAGGCCCCAAAGTTACGGCCTTCGTCTTCTAACTCTATAATGTTATTATGTGGGTCCTGTTTGCACATCGTTGGTCTTCTTTGTACTTGTTGGTCTGTTAAGACCGCCACACACAGGGAGCAGATGCGGACAAATCAGGGGTTCTCCTGACAGTTTCCCATCACGGTAGCCACAGTGGAGATTATCCAATGGCGTCAGAGATATTCTGATAAGACACACGTGCACTCTCAGTTCCTAAACTTTATTTGTCAGTTGTGACAGCAATTGGAAACGAATGGAGAAAATCAGGCACAGGAACAACGAGCTAATGTTTTTTCCGAAGCAATAAAACTTTTCACCCGACTCGGGAACCGAACACAGGTCTTCACATTTAGCAATCGCGATTGCAACCTAGTTATTTTGATGATATTACACAACAGTGCCAAACTCGTAAAGTTTCTCTTGATCTCGGGTTCTTTGTGTTGTCGTCCACATAAAAACACAGATTTATTCCCGACCCAACTCGCGCCATCTCACTCTGTGTCCCACGCTTTTTCGTTACTGATTACTTCTAATTTAGTTACCAAGGTTAAATTTTTTACGAAGTTCAATTGTTTTCGGTTCACATTTCCTGAAAAAAAAGTTAAGTATTATAAGTCACTGACGTGTGTGAAATGTTTTAATGTTCTTTCAAAGTTTGTTCTAACAAACTTGGCTTTTTGGTGCAATATTATAATAAGTTGAAGCAGTAAATATTATCTATATTTTATTTATGTTTTAAATTATAAGCAGATAAGAAATTGCAATTTTGTATGTTATGATAAAGAAGAAAGCCCTTTAGTGTATACAAAATTATTTTCAGTATATGCGAAACCTAAATATATGTAGTATGTTCAGAATCAGTAACTGATTCGATTCCAATAATTTTTACACCATGTTATATATTTTTTCAAAAATATTTTAATTAAATTTTATTGCCAGTTAATTACAATACAATCACCGATCGGTTAGGTACCTATTGCCAAGCTATTATCACGAGTGTATAGCACAGGAGACGCGGTTTACGCGGGTGTACCGCGAAATGAGCATTTTTTTTGAATGGACAACCAGGTAATATACAAACTTATAACCTTGTGATTTTTTATGATACGGTTTTTAAATTTTGTACATAGGTTCTTTACACAAAAATACTAGACAGGTGTATCGGGTTTCGCATAAACAAAAAATAATGTTGTATACGACTACATATTCAATGGAAACATTCAAAATATGCCAAGTAGACTATGCTAATAGATAGATCCTTAACAAACCGGGTTACCCTATCAACTCACCAGATTAAGCCTGTCTCTCAGACAGTGGAAACTTTAACATTCTACTGTAATCCCCGAAGGGATTAGGATTATTTACGCAGACATAATAGTTTGCAAGTTGAAGAAGATGTGCCCGCGACTTCATTCGCATATTTTGTTTCAATTCATCGCCTAGTATTTCATCGCCGATTAGCTAGACAAAAAATGTGATTGCTTGGCTAATTTGCATGATGTAATTGATTAAATAACCGCTATTAATAGAAGACAGGAATAATGTAGCTTTCGATTAGATTATGTCTGGCGATTGTAGATAATCGCCAGAACTACGTGCAAACTTAGAAATAAACAAATACTTCTTTCTAATATTAGTATAAAGAGCATTATTATGGAGAGAGAGCCTATTGCCATAATTTGGGAACAAACCATACTTGTGCATTTAAGTATATTTAAAAAAAAAACGCTGCCCTACACTAGGAATTTCTCCTGTATCGTGGGTGCCTTTACAAACATGGAAACTCATGGAATGGAATACCGGAATAGTAGTAGGTAGTTTTTCAGGGTCTGCCCTGAACAACTACCTGCAGGCTATACGAATATTTTTACCGTGCGGGAATCGAACCCGCAACACGCTACGTAGCAGTCGATTTCAATCATTGCGCCAACCGTGTCGTCGTAGACGCCATGAGTACTACAGAAAAAATCATGACAGAAAAGTCCAGTTAGTAACACTTTCCCCGTTGCGAGAACCGGACCCAGGACGGTCATCACTCATTATTCAATAGTTATAATCTATACATATAATAAATCTGTAGAAGGGTCAATACTGTACATTGGAAATATTGAAAAAATAAATAGCGGGGGGTGTTGCTGGATCGATACAAAACCCAAATATGTGATAAAAAAAATTTTTGTCTGTCTGTCTGTCTGTATATGCAGGCATCACGTGAAAACTAACGGTTCGATTTCGATGAAACTTGGTATAATTATACCTTATTATCCTGGGCATAAAATAGGATACTTTTTATCCTGGAAAAATACGTAGAAAAAGACATCCGCGCGGACGTCGTCGCGGGCGGAAGCTAGTAAAATAATATAAATGTGTAGAAGAGAGAAGTTGTTATGATGATAACATGTTATTATTAAATACAGAAAACAACGAATATGAAAATCCCTGAACTGTCTTGTAATAAGAAGGGTATTACCCAACTCGTCAAAGAACATCTTCTAATCATTTCATCCTTTGATAGAAGACATCACAATTTTCCAAGAGATTCGTTCACAAAATAAGTAATTTATTTCTAAGCTTCTGTACACAGCTGAGATAATTTTGTAAATATTTGTCTTTTTAAATCACCTCCCGTGTTAAAAGCTTTGCTAAACACAAAATGAAACGGAGGTATGTTGTCTTACGGTTTCATTTCGTTTTGATTGAAGAGCTACATGGGTATCTGCTTATTAATTACAGGAAAGTTTTTTTTTTCAATAGGCAAACAGAGTCGATTTTTTTTATCGTGGTAATATCATCAAATGCGTCTTCCCCACCCAGGGCAGAGCGGGAGGGTACAGTCAGATTCGTACTGACTAAAATCCACAGTGCCCTTCAATAGCCTTCTACGTTCCGAGTCACGGTAATTCGTGAGTCCCGCGACCAGGCAAACAGAGACGACAGAAAAAAAATCGGTAGGTCCTCTCTAGTTTGGCCTTAGATTCATTGCTACTTGTGAAGACCTTTATTCCGACCGTTAATCTAAAAAACAATTAATTTGCTTAATATACCTAATTTTTTTTTTTTTTAGAAATAAGTTATATTTGAGTGGTGGAAACGGCCAGTAATATAATAGAATACTCTTTATTATGCACACGATATAATTAAGTTACATATAATTCATTTACAAATATAACTCATATAATAGGGTGATACAATAGGCGGTCTTATCACTAAAAGCGATCTTTTCAAGACAACCTTTGGATGGATTTGGAAGAAAGAGAGACAATATTGTATAATATTAGTTTATTATAGTAATATAATTTTATCAGCCAATAGTTTTTTAGATTGATGGATGGAATAAAGGCCTTAAACACAGACTCACTGTTTTCGGCAGACGATTTCCGGCCACAGTAGGCGCGGGCATGCGGGCAACGAGTAATGGGCAACGTGGATTTTAGTCAGTACGAGTCTGACAGTCCCTCCCGCTCTGCCCTGGGTAGGAGGACTCATTTGATGATTTTAACACGCTAAAAAAAAGGTTTTACACAACACACTGTTTTATTCAAAATGGGTTTGCTGTTGTCTCTAGCCTAGGTCAGCAGTGATTGAGACAAAGTCATCAATGCAGCGACTACAAGAGATGTTGTTGGTTGCGAAAATGATTCGAAGTTTAAAGCTTCTAATAAAATACATATGGATGGTATGTAATGGATGCTGAAGTAGGTGAGTAGGTACAGACAAGTCTGCTGGGTGATGGTGGAGAATGCAAATGACTCAGAAGTTTCGTGAAGGATCACCGTGAGCATTTGTGTGATGATTATAAATAATGGGTGAAGCTTAGATGAGACCTAAGATGGAGTGAACTCACCCAAAAGGAACTGAAACTCACTTCATCAATGGAACACGGAAAAAATGTTTGGCGCAGGACTACAAAAGGATGGTGGACCTCACGGTGAGAGGCCTCACCAGCTGGGGTCGTATTATGACGTCTGAAAGCCAGAGTAGTTCCAGTGAGTGAACGAGGTGGCGCTAGATGACTTGTATAGCTCTGTCTCAATCACTCACTGGAACAAGTCTGGTTTTAAGACGTCATAATACGCGCCCCTGGCTTGCCTGCCACTAGCAGTGGCATTGCTCACCCGCGCTGGTTATAGGTAGCCTAGCCTGCCAGAGTTGCGAGGCTATCTCATCAGATAAAACCGTGACCCTGGAATGTAAAGGGCGCCACCGATCACCGTGGATTTTAGTCAGTAACTACAGGTCTGGCAGTACCACCCATCATGCCTTGGGCGTAAGGACTCATTCAATGATTTTAATATGATAAAAAACAAATATGATTTGTGAAATCCTCTGATGTTACAGATGTCCATATATATCGATGTCCTTCTTCTTATTGCTAAGTTTAGTTTATTTTCTATCCCATAACATTATTAACCGTATAGTTCGGTACCGGGTCCTAAAGGACCCGAACACATAGACCTACGCCGGCTCAGTAGCGGGTCCTAAAGGGGCAGACGTTGTAGTCATACGACATCCTCATTTTAAATTAAAAAATAATAATATTCTGAGCGTTAAATCCTATGAGTGCGCATTAATTAAGAATGTTAAATAAAAATCTGATTTGTTCACGCCATTAAAACTTCTACATTTAGCGCGCATTTTCTTAATTTACCATAACAAAATCCAGAAGTCTAAATACGATCGTCGCCATTTTGATGGCAGTGCTGGGTTGGGCTAAAAATCATAAAAAATGTGGTTTCGGGACATCTAAGGGATCATTATAGGAGGGATGAATAACTCGTCATTTAGTATTGTAACGAATTCATACATTATTCAACATAAATTAGCAGTGGTAATGAAGAATTTGATATCGGAAGTCGAAATTTCGCGCCACTCGTGTTTGTTTACATTTTTATTTTTCACTTGGATCACACACATGCGTTTATACTCAATAACAATTACGATAAATATCATGTCAAATATTATAAATAACGTAAAAAAGCCCAGATCTTAGCGTAATTCTCTAATACAGAGTCAATAACACGTATTTTTCATTACCACTACTCAATTTGTATTCATAATCGACAACCATGCTTATTTTTTTTAATCGTAATGATGTGTGAAAGCGAGTATTCTAATCGATTCCATAATTGAATTTTTCGTCAACTCGAATGAAAAAAAAACAAGGAATTGAAGAAAACGTAAAACGAAATTTTAAAATAAATTTGTTTTAAGCTTAGAATACAATTATTAATTGTTATAATATTTTTTAAAGCTTTTATAATAATTTTACGTACATTGTAATTCCCAAAAAACAATAAAAGACAAAAGAACAATATCAGTAATAAATATTTGAATGCGCGCCAATTATTAATTCCAAAAATTGGATTTGGAATGCGCTCGCTGTGGTACTCGCTATTCAAAATAATAAATTTTAATTTATTAGCTAATTTTTAATGTACATTTTGTTTTGTACAATAATATAAATAAGGTTGAATGAATATGGAATGCCTTGGATCTTGATAGGCTTATTAGAAATGAGTTTGTTTCCCACCAAATAAAAGATAGATAAGTAAATTATTATATTTTCAAAATTGTTTCGTAACATTGGTTTGGCCATGTTAAGTATAGACGCCAGCACATCAACCTACCTCAATCTGTAAAATTTCTTCAATCGATTTTCAACCTTATCACAATAGTGGAAGGTTTATGTTCGATTGGTAAATTTTGACAGATTTGGGAAGGTTGATCTGACGCCGTGCGTACAGATATTTAATCGTCAGTATTAACACCAGTATAATAATATTTTTATATAGGTATTTGTTAAGGATACTTTAGTCGTGATGCAGTTCGCGACTTAACAACAGTAAAACACACTGTTATAAGTTAAAAAAACCTTTGAATGATTCTCTCCCTGGGTGGAGCGGAAGGAGATGTCAGACTATTACTTACTTAAAACCACCCTGCTCCTTCATATGCCTTTTACGTTCTAGGACCGCAGTACCCTTTTAATGATTTTAATACAATTCCGTGGGCCCGGCACGCGTTTGGCACTATTTTGGCTTCGTCAGTTCACTGATAGTTCCTTAAAGCCCGCTTGGAACACGACGCGCATTCATCTCGGGCCTAGTCCTTGATCGGACGGTGAGTTACCCTATACTCGCCGTTCGCAAGCCCGCACCTACAATCGCAAAAATTTAATCTGCGTCTTTAGATTTTTGCTGGTCAGGAATAGAGCTTGTAAATGAAAAAAAAAGAACGTGCTATATTTTTATATTATTTGATAGTGTCGCTGTTAAGGATCAAATTCGTAATGATATACGACAAACAACAGTAAAGTGATATTAATTTGGTAAAATATGAACTAATATTATACAAACAATTATTTAGTCATCGTACGCAGATCTAAATCAATTCACTTGAAGTTCGAATTTTAAATTTTTTTTTATTGTATTTGTACCGCGAACTAAAAAAAATTGAAATGAGAACACGATGTTGTGAACATGTAGTGAGCTACGGCCATCGACTAAAGTTTGAATCGATTTATTAAAGAAACCCTTTTACTTTATGTTTGTCGTGTAATTATATGTAATTACTTCACAGAACATTAATGGTTTGATTACTGGAAATTGATATTTCAAAAAATTAATTTTATGCAATTTAATTTACATTTTTTATCAAAATCGGCCACGAGACTTCTTTCAGTATTTTTCGCAATTCCTCATAGTTTCGAATTTAGCCATCCACGGCGCGTTGGAAATTTAAATTGTTTATTACTGCAAGGAATCATTTGGAAGTACTCCCATATCTCTCCCTCCAGCATTTGATCCGAACCCGGTGTTTGTCTTTTCACGTTGTTTAGATTCGTTTTATAGAGCGAAATAATCAGATAAAATGAAATTAAATAAAGAAGACACAATATGGGTAAAACTATATGGTTGAATTTAAATTTAAAAGACACACACGTTTGGCCTCCAATGAAACACCAATAAATATTTCTATCCCAATCATTAAGTTAAAAAATTAAAATATTTATTGCGTACCTAGTAAAAAAAAATATTTTTAAAACGAAATAATACTTGAAATATTATACCAAAGAGTTTACAGATTCCATTCCATAGATTTATTGCATGGAGTAAACCTTCTCTAGTCAAATAAGCAGATAAATCGGTCCATGTCTTTTTACTACTTTTTTTCCATGTTCGATTATATTGCGAGTATCGATTAGGCTGAATGAACCTTTTCAATCGTTATATGAACATTGGGATTGCGGTCAGCACTAAGAAGTGTCATGTTGCAACATAGTTTTTGGTAATTTTTATCAAGTCTTTGATCGTTAATATTTATGAAATTATGTATGACCACTGGCAAATCTAATAATGCATGTAGTAAGTTACTTCATTTATTTCACTGTTTAACCATTTTTTATCACGTGAGAAGCTTGTTTATGTACATATTTTCAGCACATCTAAATTACATAGTTTTTGGAACGACATTGCATTTTGTATGTTACACACATTTTACAGTGGAATGACGCAGTTTTAGTGATCTCAACACGTTCTTGAAGATATTGCTCACAAACTTATCGTATGAAATAACTGTAGTAACATATTTTTGATAAAAAAATCGAATGCTGAAAATTGACAAAAATCTTCAATATTATCTCAAATTTCGAATCACCCGGTCGACTCAGCTGATGAGTCATGTGTCAAAATGTTGTCGTGCAGAGTGGTTAATATCACCGTGGGAGTTAAACCTTAAGCCATATTCTTAACCTAGATACAGGGAAAATTCAATATATTTTCCACACCCTTTAATTAATTATTGATCCGTCAGTTGGCTTTTACCTATTTTAACTCCTACGGAAAAAAAGGGTGACCTATGCCATACTGCTATCTCATAAGGGAATAACTATGTCATTCATTTCTATAGCGTGGGATGTAACAACTTATTAAGTTTCATTCACTCTTTAGAAAACAAGAAAGGACTCGAGTTTGATCGAAGGTTCGGTTTCGGCCTGAGTTAGATTGGCCACAAGCCACTTGGGTTGTTCGGCAATGTTCGGGGCAGTTCATTGTTTTATGCTGGGGGCATACTAACTAGAAATGCCGTTAATTATCGCGATGATTGACTTTTATACGAACAAGTCGCAAAAGTCGAAAAAGACTGTTTTCGCGAAAATTAACAGCATTGCATTATACTCTGCATAACATTAACTAAGGGTACGAACTAACGCAGTGGTAGACGCCCACGGCGACCGACGTCGGCAGACGATCTCCGGCCACCGTAGGCGCGGGCATGCGGGCAGCGAGTAATGGGCAACTCGCTGTCCGACCATGGACCATGCCCGGGTCGACAGCGCGTTGTGTTCCACGCGCGCCTCAAAGAGTGCCAGCAAAAATGACGAGGCCCCCCCGTCTAGAGGGCCAAAGACTGACTTATGATTTACCGTGACCCCGGTACGTAAAGGGCTATTGAAGGACACCGTGGATTTTAGTTAGTACGAGTCTGACAGTCCCTCCCGCTCTGCTCTGGGTAGGAGGACTCATTAGATGATTTGACCACGGTAAAAAAAAGTACATACTGCTCATGAAAAATGTAAGTTTTTGAACTCGAGGAGTGTCTAATTTTTGCATGTACGGGGCCCCCGGGCCAACGCAGATACGACGGAAGCTACGCCCCTGCGTCTAAACTCAATATTCCAAATTATAAGAAGTAACGTGTAATCAACAGTTTCGCGTTACTCTCACTCGGGCCCGTATCTTCATTGCCGAATTGAGAGTACCTATAGAACCCCGCGGAAGCGAGGCGGAAGGTTCGGTTTCGGCTTCGTCTGATAATCTTATTTCAGTCGGTCACTACAAAAAAGAAACACACTATTCAGCAGTGAAGTTTAAATAAATTCCTCTTTTCGGCAATTTGTCTTTACTGATCGCAAAATTTTATTTGATTAAGGTAAAGAGGTATTTAGCCTTTGTGGGACCATGTTTATGGTCGGAATACCAAACTTTTTGCGGCCACGATCAACAATGAACGAAGCTGGGTCTTCCTATTTGCTCGAGACTCCTTTGTGTTTTTCTTAGCTATTGGATATTATATCTGAAAGGTCGCCTGTTAATAAAAGCGCTATTTGTATATTTTTGGTCACACTGCATTCAGTAAGAGAGTGATCTGTAATAAAATATTCTTTTAATATTTAAAAGGAAAAATTCAAAATAATTATGGAAAGAATAATTCGCTTGCGGACAGGACTTGAACTTGAGACCGTCCGTGGCTCAGCTGATAAAACGTCCGGTGTACTTTCACAAAAATCTTTACTATTCGCGACGTAGGCGTAATACGTCTAAAAATGTAAAAAAACGGACCATCAAAAGCCTTTTTTTGGAATAAAAAAGTGAAAGGGACTGTCTGACTTTTATTGACTAAGACACCCTGTTCCTTCACATCTCCTTTGCATTCCAGGGCCTCGGTGTCCTGCGTAGACAGTCCCGCGAACTATTAGAAGCCTAGTTTTAAAGGAACGCCTCTAAAAAATCAAATTTTAACAACTCCAATAAATTAATCTAGAAAAGACACTTCTCTCACATTCCAATGTATTTATATCCAGTCTTCCATTAAGACCTTTTAAAATCTTGTCACTTCTTATTTTGTTTGACTACAGTAGAGGGCGTACAAAATAAAGTTGAGAAAGCTTCTCGACTCTTTGAATAAGTTGTACAACTTAAGTACCTAACTCAAAGTTTTGAATATCTGAGAGTTACAATTTAAGGCACATAGACTTTTGAAAAAGATTATAAGTTCTACATAACGATGGTTAAAGGGCATAAGCGACATTTTGGTTGAAAAAGAGTTATGAATGCCATCCTACTTAAACACTCGCTTATGAGCAAGCCAAAAACTGCGGACTTACGTTTATTGTTCAGCAATTGTAAACCGTTAACTGCATTTCTGAACAATTTGGTATTTGTCGCTTGACGCTACATATGTGGGTCCTGGTTTATTCTGGAGGTTCCCTAAAAAGGTACTCTATGACTGGAGGATACGCTCCGTCTACCGCTGTGGTCACTTGCCTCTTTTAGTTTTCACTGTTCTCTTACCAACTAACCCTTCAATTAGCATGTCATTAAAGTGGAAAACATTACTAAATCACTACTCTGGAATGTTCGGTACAATTCAATTAAACTTTAAGATCAAAAGGAACAAACGGCTTGTTCTATTAATTCGCTCGTCAAAGAGCGGCAGGGCCGTAGCTAGGGTTGAATTTTAGGGCAGCGAGCGGTGGGCATTGGGCGCTCTCACGTTAGGCGACAACGGTAAAAACACAGCATCGGTAGTTTCATTCATTTTTAGGGAAAATGAGCAAGAGCGCACGATATCCACTGATACGATAACGGTAACGACATTACCGTTATCGTCTAATTTGAAAACGCTCATTGGGACTTGACTGAGAGTGCCTACCTAAAGTAAGAGACCGAGAGTGAACAAAGTGGTTCACTTTGTCACAATCAGATTCAAATTCAGATGTCGCCGATACTCTAATCGTATTTTATTCGTCATGTTTTGTATTTTTGTAATACGCTTGCGCTTAGCACAATATCTCCAATTTCAAGGAAGGGTATTTATATTTTAAGGTTGTTTTATTGCCCCACGATGCCTCCACTAGATGCGGCCCTGAGGAGCGGTCGTTTCGTCCCTTGAATTGGGATCGTCCGTAATTTCCGACGCGGCGTAAATAAGACGTAAAGGACTCCAAGCGCACTTAACGAAGTGAGAACGAACTTTGTAGCCGGTTGACATTTTAAATGTCAAATATTTTTATAAATGTTATCGGAATGAGTTTTCCAGATGTTGTTAATTAAAAAGTAAAGGCTTGGGCAGGCGTGGGTTTAACACACCGTATAAATGTTTTTGATGCCATCTTAGGAAGTCAGGATCTCAGGATCTCAGTTCGTGGAATACTAGGGAAATGACGGAACAAACTGGGATGTCTTCTTTGTTAAATGGAAAGAAAAAGTGAAAGAAGTAGCCAGGTAGGCCTTTGTCCAGCAATGGGACAAACCAGTTAACTAGGCAAGTATATTAAAGTACCTAAAAAAAATCTAGTTTATTCATTCGTGTACTTTTAAGCAGGTTAAGCTTTAACGATTCATCATTTAAAAATATAATCTTTATATTTAATGAAGTTGTAAATCAAACACAATCTCAACATCAAAAATATTTGTGAAAAAACGTGTTGAGTACTTAAATTATTATTTGGAACACACCAAGGTTTTTTTTTCATACAAAAAAATAAAAATAAAACTTTGTTAATTGAACTATGCTAGATACAATACCATAAAGAAAATAGATTAGACTTTTCTTTTTAATAATCTTAAATTCACCGAAATCAAGACAAAAACTCAAATCGAACCATCATCAACTAATAGTTCATAGACAAAACTTCTCTAAAAAACAATAGTCTATAGGGCATATAAAATTAATCGGGATTTTCAAACCCCGATTAATTTTCAAGTAACTGTAAATATTAGATTTAAGCTGCTTTAAAAACAGTAAATAGCAGAGTCATTTGGCTAATTAGTTTGGTATAACCATAAGCCATAAAGTCTATGAGTGAAACACGTTTTGACAGCACATAACATATCTTTTGCGAGAAGATTCTTTTTTTGCGTATGGGCATCCCTTTGGCGTCAGACTTAATTAAGCCGCCTCTGGGAACCACACAGATGGTTTTCTCTGAGACTTACGAGTATATTGATTATCCTTATATCCTCACGATGTTTTCCTTCACCGATGTCAGTGATGTATTCAGTGAAGCTATATTAAGAAAGTCATTTGCATTGAAAAATACAAATAAGTACTTGTGTAACATCTCGCCAAATTCAAACCCGCACGGTTTGAATTTGGCGAGATTTAACAAGAGTGAGACAGACAATAAAATCCTGATTCGTATTGTGAAAACCTTTCGATATCAATCGAGATTACACAGAAACTTAAGTGAAGTAAACTTATTAAGTGGACTTCGGTTTTTTTTTTTGGAACATACCCCACCACTATACCCAAACCACTGCAACTCCTGAAAACCAGAATCAACAGTGGCAATGAAGCTCGACGTGTCCCGGAGAATGATTTACCTGTCTTGGATCCTGCAACGAAATTAATCAGAAAAGAATACTGGAGGAGTAGAAAAAATACAATAGACTTCGGATAATAATCAGCGAGTGAAAAGATTAACCAAACAGTATGGAAACTCATTGATTGTCCAGGATACGGGCGTATAGTGACTCAATATAGATACGCCCGGTTCGAGGGTTGCAAGTTACATTCGCGCAAGAGGGTAAGAAAGTTTCTATGGAAGTTCGTCACTTAGAAAATCGCATCAGGCTCACGAATTGTCGATAAAATAAATCCCAAATGAAGAAGTTGAAGATTGAAATTTGATTTGTTATTGAAAGTCAACATTGACAGCCTATACAAGTTATTTATAAGCAATGTCTAACGTTGTTTGAAGGCTGTATTGAATCCCTGATACATATTTCTGTATGTTTTTGATATTGGTTTATTCAGTTGTAAGAAATCGCGCTCTTATTTAACTTTTGTCGAAGTACATAAGCCATTTACGCAAATGCCGGCTGTTTTCACTTCATCATTATCACCAGCCGGAAGACTTCCACTTCTAAACAAAGGGACCTTTAAACCACTACGCCGATCGAGAATCCACCACTTGCATCCATCAGGTGCGCCCGTGACTCTCACAATGTCATTTCATTTCGTTTTCTCTTACACTCAGCAAAGTTGTCCTAATGAAAGCTTAAATATTAAAGCCCTGTTTAATTCAACTCTCGGCACTTAACTGAGCGTTGCAATCTTACAGGGCATTTCTGTTACGCCAAGTTTCCAACAATGAATATATTATTGTTTTTTTTTTAGCGTGGTAAAATCATCAAATGAGTCCCCCACCCAGGGCAGAACGGGACAGCTGTCAAACTCGTACTGACTAAAATCCACGGTGTCCTTTACGTTCCGGGGTCATGGTAATTCGAGAGACCCGCGACCCCGGCAGGCTTTGGCTAGGTTCAGTCCCTCTAAATCCCCCGTCATTATGCTGACGCTCTTTGGGGCGCGCGTGGAACACAACGCGCCGTCGCCCCGGGCATGGACCATGGTCGGACAGCGAGTCGCCCATTACTCGCCGCCCGCATGCCCGCGCCTACGGTGGCTGGAGATCTGCCGTGGGCGTCTACCACTGGAATATATTGGGATAAAGATAGAATAATATAATTTAATTGCAGACACATCATACATTTTTCCAGTTTTGTTTCTGTGACAACGGGTCTGTGTACCTTTTGCAATTCTCAAAATAACAACAAAAGTGCTTAGTGTGTAAAAAAATGTATCATTTATTGTTTCTTAATGAGCATTACTTATTTAACTTACAAACTACTCAGTAACAAGTCTCAGGACATTGCAAATATACTTAACAACGTATTATTTGTTTGATTAATATAATCATTATGTTATATTACATTATCATTAATATAAAGTTTCGTAAAAAATACTTGATTTCTAAGCTAAGTGCCTATAACCGTTTAGCCTCGAGCTACACACTCGAGCGATACGCTTGTTACGACTGCAACGGGGCGGAAAAACAAATGAAGGAAATTATTTAAAGCAGGAAAAGCTGCTCTAACACGCTGTGTAACATAACTGTTCACGCCGCGGCGTGAGCAGCTAGCTCCTCACGGTGCGTGATTTATGGAGTCGCGCCGCGCCGCTTGTCTTGAAGTTCTCTGTCGTTTACGGACGATCTGTCGTTTGGAAATGTCTGCCCGAAACGCGCCGAGCCTTTGCCTCCTCAACACGGGTTACTTAAGCGGGCGGTGCATGACTCGTGATAATACGCGCCGTGTGAAACCAGCTTTACAAGTCACCACGACGCGAAAACTGACTGTTCTCCACAAGTGACACACTCGTATGTAGCATTGCCTGAGATTGTGAACGAGGCCTTTTGTTTCGCATCTGGATGTAAGTGAAAGGGCAAAACTAGATAATAGAATGCTAGAACGTTTTGTCAACTAGAGCGTATTACCTAGTTTTGCCTTATGGAAAGCAGTTTCCAGAGTAAATATACACTCAGCTTTACAAACATTCCAATATTACTTCGAAAACTATTTTTAGCGACTAGCTATAAAACATATTATTTTATTGTACTTATGTTCGTTCGTTCGAGAAATACTCATTTCTCGTATATATCGCGACTATGCAAGACGAATAAAATGTCTTGATACCTAAAACATAAGATCATAAAGATTTTTATTATTGAACTTAAATTATACACACAACAGTTTTATGACTTAAAAATAATAAAATATGTTGGTATATAAAATTTTAGTCTTATATTGGTCAGTAATTTACATATTAATTAATATTTCCTTGAAAAATCTTAATTAATTCGTATTTATACTACCATTTCACAATTTCATTAGCTGTCATTTTCATAAAATAATGTCCTTAATTTTTCGTAGTATCTAATTCATAATTTTGTAACTGAACTAATATAGTTAGTTCTGATTTAATTATAATATATTTTGTTCCCAAATTGTAGTCAAATGTATAACTACTAATAATTCATAAGATCAATTGGCATTTTAAAATTACAACAAAATGCATTTACACACAAAACAATACAGTGGCGGTATCTTTTTACCCGACTGTGAAAGAAGGAGGGTTAAGTTTTTTAAAGCTTGGATTGCGCTTTCAACCTTCTTTTCATAAAATTTCTAAACAGTTTGTTGGCCCAAAGTTCAATTTACATTGCCGCGGAATGGAATGGAACCAAACCAATTTTTTTGTAGTTTCCAAAATAAGTATATGTATATTGAAATTTATACTTATTGTGGACATACTGACAGACTAGGAACGGGCCAAATAACTTATCACGCTTCTTCAAGAGAATTCTCGCGCATTCTCGGGAATTTTCATAGTTAGAGTCTCTTATCTAGTGTACATTATACACACAATTGAAATAAAGTTAAGTTCATTAAAGTTGCTTTGTAAGATACCGTTATCAACAATTCACTTCGATTCCATTTCGCGGCAATGTAAATTGAACCTTATGGGTAGGCTACCTCATCTAGTAATGTTGACCCCTAAACACACTACTGACAACAAAGGCTTATGTAGTAAATTAACTTACAACAAATGCTTACGAATATCATGAACCAACAGGTTCTTCATATAATTATCGTCATTCGCAAAACATTCGACGATGTCAAAGTGATCCATGCCATCTTTGATTTCCAAATACATATTCTGCATTAAGCAGGTGTTGTGTAGGATCTCGTAGAACTCTCTAGATTGTTTTTTGAAGGTAGGACTGTCATGTTGTCCTGCTAAAATGTACAGACGTATCCTCCTTCCTTGCAGATGTGTGAAGTCATCAAATTGGGGTGACAGGGGTACTGCCCATTCGTTCGGTAGCTGTACTGCATCGTTCACTGACGTGTGGACAATCTCCCTGAGGTCGTACACCCCTGAGACGAGGAATGCTCCCTGAAGGCGGCACGCTCCTGGGGTGTTCTCGAAGAAGTCTGCGCAGGAGAGGAGTTTGGCGACGAGGTGCGCACCTGCCGAGTGACCCGCGAAGTATACGCCCCTGGAAATTGTAAAGATGTGGTGAATATTTTCTATAGACCAAAACATTGATACTGATCAGATTTTGATCTTATTAATGCTTACAAAAGTTTTCTTCGTCTTTACATTAAACAGAGCTTGAAACAATATTTTCAGCAGTTATAAAAATTAAAGACCACATTATGATTGTATCTTTATACAAAATAGTTTTATTACGAGCAATAATAATTGGCTATTTGACTGAAAAATAATTGGATTTGATCACTTACATTATCAAAAAATATTCGACCCATATTTTCTTTTGTTTCGTAAACCAAAATTGACGGAGATACGATGCTTTCAAAATTGGCAATACGTCACAATTCAGTACAATTTCTATTGAATTCTTATGTCACGAGCCCCCACTCTCGAGTTTTGATGCGTTGTATTTTGGTGAATTAAATTTGTAATTTATAGCTACTGTCGAATAGCCAATTGATCAAGCCAACATTTGAAATTGATCGTTTAAAAATTAAATTATTCTAGTCAACACTAACTGAATATTTCAATGTCTTTATAAACATATTTCTTGTCCACTTATCCCCGTTTTCGGTTCATTACATCACAATTATTTATCAAGGTGAAAGGTTATCTTACTTGGAGGCCATTTTTTCTGCGTACTCGAACACGAATTTCGCTGCGTTTTGTATTTGGCTGACGATCTCTGCGAGTGTGGCGGTCGGGCAGAGGTCGTAGCCGACGACGATAGTCTTCACTCTGACCTTGTGGAGAGGTCCTGCTGGGTACCTCGAGATCTCTCGCGATAGCTCCTGCCAGTAGCCGCCGTGAATGTAGACGAGGATTGGTGCATCTGAGGAAAATAAATGGATTATAGATGGACCTTTATTGTTACCAGTTAAGAACAGTGAATGAGATATACTTGTGTAAGACAGTAGTTTATTTATGTGTCAAACTATAATTAAAGAATTACCTAACAACGATGTAAGAAGCATCCATTATATTACAATTTGTAGATATCAGATTTCAGTTGCATCTGGATCGTTTGAAAGTTGGGTGAAGACAAGACAACACTGAATGGGGACGGGAAGTAATGGAGTAGATACCATTTATATTTGATATAAATAATAAAATACCATATTACTAATATAATATATTATTTACAACGGTGATGATTAGTTCAACTGGGGCCCAAGTCTGCTATTTTTATAAATTCGTCTTTCCAACACGATCCCATGATGTCATTTTGCTAAAAGTTCGTAATCTGCTAAATTCATTAGTCCATAATTGGTCGTTCAATGGTCTCGTAAATACGATTGTGTTGTAATGACATTTGAACATTAATTCATAGCAAATTTCATTTAAATATATATATATTTCTACAAATTATTTATTATTTATCAGTGTTATAAGCAACCTGAAGTAGCAAGAAGTTCGTAAATAGCAAAAAAACATTTGTACGAGAGTAGCAAGTGTGTGTACCTTTATTTTTCATGCCACAGCAAGGTTCATTGTAAATAATGATTTGCTGAGTTCAGAAATGAATTCAACAATTACTCAATCAATGCTATCAGCAAATTCTGTAGTCATTGTAACACATATAATATATCAAAGTTCATTTGCATATTCAATAAACACGAAAATGATGCATTTCACTATCATTGATATTGATATGACGTTTGCACTAATAGGATTGTCAATGACATGGTATCCATTAATTAATTCTAATTTCATTCACCGTTAGAGTTCATTATAGGTAATTAAAACGTGCCGTTAATTTGGTTGTCAAAGAAATTAGCACATCTAATGGTGGCTTAATATTGAAAGCATTTACATTGAATTGGATTCTGATGCTAGATCAGAAAAATATGGCGGCATAAGAAATGGAGGCATTTTCTAGAGGTGGTCCAAATCTGTTAATGATGATGTTGGCGATGAGTAATGGGCTACTCGCTGTCCAACCATGGACCATGCCCGGGTCGACGACGCGTTGTGTTCCATGCGCGCCTCAAAGAGTGTCAGCATAATGACGGGCCCCCCTTTAGAGGGCCAAAGCCTGCTCGGGTCGCGGGAGTTACGAATTACCATGACCCCGCTGCATAAAGGGCTATTGAAGGACACCGTGGATTTTAGTCAGTACGAGTCTGACAGTCCCTCCCACTCTGGCCTGGGTCTTCCATCATTTGATGATTTTACCACGTTAAAAAAAAGACACCACAGATACTCAGTCATTTGTGAAATAAGACTGATTTTATTGAAAGAGCCACTTTTATTTGTGTAAGAAGGGTTACACAGGATCGCGCTGGATGCTAGTCGCTTCCAACCTATCCTATTAGAAATCTATGGGGGAGGCTTATGTTCAGCATTTGACGTCCTATGGCCGATATGATAATGATGAAAAAGGGTTTGATAACATCTGTGTTTAGTATCAGACTACTCCGGGAAAAAACGTAATAATATCCAGGCATTATTTTAGTTAGAAAGCAGTGATAGCCGAGTGGTACGACCGTTGGACTGCCAAGTCAAAGGTTGCAGGTTCGAACCCCGGCACGCACCAATGTCTTTTAGAATTCATGTGCGTATTATAAATTAATTATCACTTGCTAAAAACGGTGAAGGAAAACATCGTGAGGAAACCAGCACACCTGAGAGATTTTTCAACGGTGTGTGAAGCCATGTCAGAGGCCTACGGGCGGTTTAAACTCTGACACCAGGTTGTTCATCAACCACACGATAAGAAGAAGAAGAAGAAGATTTTAGTTAGATATAATCCACTAATACCCGAAAGGTTAAGCAGAGGTGTACTTAATAATAAACTCACAATTCGCCATTCTTGTAGGTTTTTTTTTTATCGTGGTAAATTCATCAAATGAGTCCTCCCACCCAGGGCCGAGCGGGAGGGACTGTCAGACTCGTACTGACTAAAATCCACGGTGTCCTTCAATAGCCATTTACGTACCGGGGTCAAGGTAATTCGTTAGTCCCGCGACCCCGGCAGGCTTTGGCCCTCTACAGGCCCCGTCACTATGCTGACACTCTTTGAGGCGCGCGTGGAACACAACGCGCCGTCGACCCGGGCATGGTCCATGGTCGGACAGCGAGTTGATTCTTGTAGGATATTGGGCGAAGCATATACCGTTAACCATCATCAACTCCAGCCTCTATGACTGCTTGGATACAAGCGCAATAGTGACGCTTGTGACGACAAGACGTTTGATATATTGTGATAGCCTGTCAGATTGGTACTAAAATCTACCAGAAAAACATTAGCCAAGAAGCAAAATAACCATCCTTCATCTCATTTACATTCTCACAAAGATAGATACGTATTATCTCAATTTATTCGGAATGAATAACACACATTGGAATTCGTAGTAATCCACATTGAGAGACAAGATACTTACGTCTGACGGCTTCTCTTATTGTTTATTTTTATGGGTTTACCCGTATATGTGGCACATCTGTTGCACATATAGCAATAGCAACGTATTTTATAACGTGCCACAAACCCTTTACTACCCTAAACCTTACAACATAGCAGGGTAATACAACCACAGAATTGTTTTATTTATGGTTTATGCCTGACGTTTAAGAATTGGAACCCTCTGGAACGTCTTGAGATTTTATTTTTTAGTGACTATCACTTTAGGGCACGAGTAAGTTAAGCTAAGAGTGAGTAAAGGTCTATTGAAGAACCTCTTTGATTTTAGTCAGGACTTTTAAAATGACTTATTTGAGAAATGCATTTTCATCTCATCGCCGCCGCCGCGATATCGCCCCAAAATTATGAGTGCTTATTAATATTTGCACAATGAGCGATAATTTCATACAGATGAATGCCTGTTAATTGACACAATATTAATTGGGAATGCAGTGGCTTTCATCATGATATAGGTATACGTATTTTATTTGTAAATACAATGCTTGTATTTCTCTTGGTATAATTATTTTCGGCTTTAAAAACCAGAAATGATAATCTTTATTGCCACTATTGATGCACGGATATTTGTTACTTCTTTCACACAAGAACGGGTGGAACTTGATCAGGAGGTCTAGTCTATATGCACGAAACCCGTGGTTTCGGCCTTACTTACGGGCGTTTTGATAACGTTTTGAGCCCGCGTCACCACTCATGACCTGAGAAAAATTTGTTGTAGTATTTTTTTTATGCAATTTGATGTACCTAATGACATAGATACTAGCGCCGCGTCAAAAGGACTGCATTTGTGGCGCGGACTTTAAGTTTTGTTCGTCGAAAAAGTCCGATTTGTTTTTGACGTTAGTTATACGTTCGTACATCTGAAGCCCGTACCCGTATCTTCGTTAACGGACTTACAAAGTAGACCCCCTGATTTGGTACACAGATAGTTTAAAACCTGAATTAACAGATAGGTTACTTTTTATCCCGGGTTTACGTTACCGTGGGAAAACTTCGAGATACACGCAGGCTGTCAACAGTTAACAAGTTATTTATATGTATGTATTTTGTTAGCAACGTAAAATAAAAGGAAGCTTTGTAAAGAAACCTTGTCCTGTCATCCATTGTAATCAAACTATTTACTTAGTTAATTATCTATTTACTTATTACTTTATTTCAACAAAGCCTCGGTAATATACGAAGGTCTTTGCCAGTTTATAAGTACACGCGTTGATTTGAAAGTCATTGACCGATTTAAAATTTGGTGAACACATCATCTTTCTTCAAAATTGAACTCGTTTTGTTATTTTTAGATTTAGATGAAAGCACTTTTTAAAAATAAGATTGTTGAATGTTCTGCGTAGAATTACTTGGGACTTGAAATGTGGGTATACTATTAAGTTACAGCTCTACCCTAATCCTTGCCTAGGGATTACAGATATTATGGTTTGTGTTATTGTTAAATGCTTCACTTGGTAAGGAGAGATAATAGATATAACTTGTAGATTTTTTATTAAGAAAAAATGTATTTTAGATAATTCCTAGTTTTTGCCCTTAGTCACATTTTATCTGCTTCAAGATTTAGGTAAAACAAAAAAAGTCTCCAAAAAAACATGAATAAATAATTTTAGTTAAAGAAATAAAAATAAAGAGGTTGTACTTACCGTCTGGTAAATCAGTTCCAAGAATGTCAAGTTTCTGTCCAGGTGTGGAGCCATACTCGATCTCCAGTTTGTGTGGAATATTGTTCGTCGCTTCATCGCTAGCTGTAAGAAAATGAACTATAGTTAATAACGTTCCAACAAAACGAGCGAGCCCTACAGTTGTCGCATATGATTTGTAAGTAACATCTGACATCTAACCTTTTTTTTTAACGTGGTAAAATCATCGAATGAGTCGTCCCACCCAGGCCAGGACGGGAGGGACTGTCAGACTTGTACTAACAAAAATCCACGGTGTCCTTCAATAGCCCGTTACGTTCCGGAGCCACGGTTATCTGATTTATGTAGGCAGGTGTGCGAAGTCTGTGCGGACCCTCGATTGCCTCCATGTGATGTGATGTGATGTGTCCATGATTTTTTTTAAGTTGGTAGCCTTGTCCAATGAGCTCATAATCTACATTAGTCATCATTTATCACTAGTCCTAGCTAAGGCCGCCTCAGTCACATAAAACTTAAAAGCATAGAAAAAACTGCATCAAATAATGACCATCCGTTAAGAAGCTACGATTCTTCACCCATACACACAAACCTTGTCCCTTCTTTTGCATCAGGGGTTATAACAATTTCCAAAGTATCTAACGCGTTAGATTTTAGCAATCGGAAAACACAGATTCGTGTTTCACAGTCTCCTCACCTGCTGTGACATGCTTCACGTGATTCTGAAGCACTTCCATCCCCGTGGGGAACCTCGGAGACCACATGCTGGGGGAATACTCCCGCTCAAGGTCGATGGCATCCAGGATTATCGACATTTTCCTGGTCTTTTCTGTCTGAAAGGAAAATGAAAGCTATGGTTAGGTATTTTCCTTATCTAAAATTAAGACCCCTGTTTTCCTCAAAAGGACCTATAGTACAGACAATATTTAATTAGTTTTGTAGACAATATTTTGTTCATTTTATTTCATGCTGGTACTAGAAATGATCATTAGGAAACTGGTATGCACCACCAGGCTAGGGCGGACCTGATGCAGGGCCGTAGTTAGGGGGCTTACTAGGGCTCTGTTGTGTTCTGATGTTTTAGACATGGTCTCCCACTCTCAATGCTCTCGTAGTGAAAGCCCGTATCCAAGAAGTTGGCTGATTTTGTCAAATATTTCGTTCATACAATAGTAAATCTTAAGGAATGGGATTGAAATCCACTGTTTTGATTTGTATTTTTCTCGCCTGTAAAAATGTCATTTGAGTCGGGTTGTTGGAGAACCATTTTATTGTGAGCAAATCTTATCCATACCGATGACTGCTCTTCTAAGAAGTTTTTTAATCCGACTCAGTGGGTGCGATAGTTGATAGGAACTTTTCACGTTTCTCCTTTTTTGTTGACAAATACGTAATGCCAATATTTTTTTGTTAAACAGGGAATGCTTAGATTAGCATAGCATATAGTAAGCAGTAAGAGAAGATTCTCTTAAGTACTGCTTACTATTATAAATTCTACAATTGTAAGGATGGATGGATGTTTCAGGTAAAAACTACGAAAAGATTTACTTCGGCACAAAGATTTTTTATAAACTAGATTCACAAAATAATACATAGGATACTTTTTGTGTGTGACACTTCCGAGGGACAGTTATCGAACTAGATACGGGCGTAACCGCGGGTAGGTAGGGGAAGTGTATAAGACGGGGACGCGAGACTAACGTATACTGTTGGACGCCATTTATTAATGGCCGCTTGCAATTGAGGTCCTTATGGCACTTGTGCTACGTTAGTATTGTGTTAAGTATGCCTTTTTTTTTTTTTTTTTTATATTGGGACAAACCCACCACACTATTCCCTAACCACTGCAACTCCTGTGCGCCAGAATCAACAGTGGCAACCAACCAGAAAATGGCCGAGACAATGAAGCTCGACGTGTCCCGAAGAATGAATTTACCTGTCTTGGATCCTGCAACGAAATTAATCAGAAAAGAATAGTGGAGGAGTAGGAAAAAATATATGTTTCCACTTCCCTTCATGCAAGCAGGAGACAGAACAAAACAAGGCCAATAGGCACAAAGGGACATTACAACTGGGAGAAGCCCAGTTGCTAGGCAACTGGTAACATATAAACACCACGGGTAAAATGACTACTAATATTAATGGGTCCTAAATTGTGAGCTGCTAAATTTGATTCCAATAATAGGTATGGCAAAAACGCTTGAACGCACGGAAGTTTGTTCGAGTTTCAACAAGGTCCGAGTAGTAAATGACTCCAGTTGTAGTCTGAACAGTGTTCAACATAATATTACGTTCGTTCTGCCAAAGAATACACTCCCATAGAATATGATGTGCTGATTGTTCATATTCACAGTCAGATGTCGAACATTGACAAAAAGGCGAGGGAACAAGCTTGAAGGAAAATAATTTACTTTTAAAGTTACCATGTCCCGTGAGAAATTGGGCAACACAGTGATCCACCTCCAGCCACGTCGTAGCCAGCCGCTCACGAACGGATGGAAAGAACTGGTGGAGGTGCCGCCCCTTGATAGAATTATCCCACCTACTTTGCCATTCGGATAAAAGATCCTCCCAGACGTCGCTCTGGGGTTTGAATAATCTAGATATCTTATCACGGTCACGTTGAGGTAGAAAATCAGCATCAGTGGTCTCCCGTGTGGAAAAGTACATTGCAGCACGTCGCTGTACTTCAAGATCGACTGGAAGAACACCAGCAAGTACCGGTAAAGCTTCAGTTCTAGATCGGTTTTGTAATTTATTCATTTTTCACTATTGATGTACTTTTAGTTCTCAAGCTTCATTTTATGTGTAAAATCCTGAATGAAAGATAAAAATAAACATAAATTGAAGCGCCTGAAAGATGGGTTATATTATTTGAAGTAAGTAATATGTTATATGTATAGTTTCTGAGTTGTGAATTTAAGATTTATAATTTGATACCCATGTTGACACTGTTAGAAACAGAAAATTAGCTAGTAAAAGCTTTATAATGTATACTAGCTTTTGCCCGCGACTTCGTTCGCGTGGAATAGTGACTTCCAGCAGATTTTTGGTTTTACCCACATAGTTCCCGATCTCGCGGGATATTCTAGGGAACTCTTCAAAAATCAACATAATGAGCTCTGCGTTTGAATTTAAGAGATGTATACTCATTTAGGGCATTAAAGCCGTTTTGCCGATCGAAAAAGGCGAAAATTTTATTTTTCCCTTATTTTCTCATCATTCTACTGATTTGACATTTCAGTCCAAAAGGAAAAAAGACTGTTTCTCCCTTGACAAATTTTCTATTATTTTAGGTTTTAGAGATTATGAAAGTTTCTTACACCAAGACATTTCTGTTTACCACGTTTTTAGTTTAGCCATCCTTTGCAAAAATATAAAGGTTTTGTGGTTTCGACACTCTTGAGCACGCAACGTAGAGTTGTCCATGGGAGAAACAGTCTTTTTCAAGATGTACCCCCGCAACTTTTAGCGTTTGCCCTTGGGCTTTATTTATGGTCATTGCAAACGCAGTTTACAGCGGAAACTGAACTCTTTTGAATTGGAATGGCAAATCAGTTGGAATGATGGGAATACGGGGAATAATAAAAGTTTCGCCTTTTGCCATCCCAGTCATAATAACGGCTTTAATGACATTCCGTCCTAAATAGGTTATTTGTAACCGTATGCCGTTAGTTAGTTATAGTCTTGGTGGATCTAGTTATATAGTTTCTCATAAGCATCACAGGAACACCAATTATACAACGGAACAATTTAAAATTTACGAAACAGGACCAGTCCACATAAACTATCATACAACCGACAATAAGTACAATTTTGGTTCCAACGCCATCTATCAATCCATAGTGACAACTCGTGTAACGATCGACACCATTGAACGATCACCGCCATCTATTGAGAGTTTAAGGAATTATCTATACTCCGTTAGAGCATTTCATAAATTTTATTTTTTATTTTTTTGTAATAAAAACTATCCTATGTCCTTTCTCAAGTTCCAAACTATGTCTGTACCAAATTTCTCACAAATCGGTTCAGTAGTTTAGGCGTGAAGAAAAGACAGACAGACAGACAGACAGACAGACAGACAGACAGACAGAAAGACAGACAGACAGAGTTACTTTCGCATTTATAATATTAGTTAGGATATATTTCAAATTTGCTCATGAAGCCCTTTAATTTGATACCCATGTCGATACTGTGCGTTGTGTTTTTTTCGGTAACGACTTCTCAACCCCTAGAGGGCGCCATATTGGATTTGGTGACACGTCACCTACCCTATAACCAGCGGACAACTGAGACGCTTCTAACGAGACCTCATTTTTCATGTAATGATAAGTAGTTTAGAAGTTATGAGGGAGCAAACAAACAAACATACATACATACAAACAATAATACCGGTCAAAATCATAACCCTCCTTTTGGCTTTGCCGTAGTCGGGTAATTAACACATTTTAGCATCAGAACGAGTGATTTATATCTTTGAGAGGCATCTTTCAGGCGCTTCAATATATGTTTATTTTTATCTTTCTTTCATGCACATAAAATGAAGCTTGAGAACTAAAAGTACATCAATAGTGAAAACAGTATATTATAAAACCGATATAACCATTCTGAATTTCGGAATTAGACATATTTCTTTGATATATAATAATGAAATGAAAGAAGTTCCTATGCATCTTCTTCATTAATACGAACAAAAAGAAACGTTTACTCGAGTAAAGCATCTGATAGTAGGTCAAGGATTATTACCTGTTTCTCTTCCTTTATCTTCTTAACTTTTTTTTTCCTTCGAATCACTTTCAATGTTGTCCTGAACAACTGTGCCAGTCGTATCATGTAACATTTCATGTCGGCAGCTAACTATTCCGCTGCGATCGTTATCGTGGCTATTTCAAGTAAATAGAGCGAATGCGATTCCAAAACATCAACAAAGTTCGCGATAAGAGTACTAACACAGTCTTTATCAAATAATTACATCATTGCACAGATGTTTTATGAACACCTAACTGCTATCTAATCTCTGTGCTAAATAATGTTGCTTTATTAGTTTTTGGACCAAATTTGAACTGTTCACAGTAGTTGCCAACCGTTCCCTGAGTTATATTTACCAATTCAAAGCTAGGCGGGTCATAAATGGATCGCTGGAACAGCTGGAATCAACTGCTGCAAGCTGCGACATAGCAAACTACAGTCTTTTACGTACAAACACGGTTAATACTGACTGCCGGAGCAGTTAGCAACGGCAGCTTCAAGCAGTTGGTGTTCACTGCTCGACTATTCCGTGTATGTCGATCACTGGGTAACTCCTTGAGCAGTCCGTGTATGCGGCCTTAGGCCTCATTTAGACGATGCAAGAAATTGCATGCGAGCAGCGTTACACTCCGGACTATGGAGGGGCAAAAAATTCAGTTGGTTGAACAAATACCGCAATGTAGTCAAAATTGCATGCAAGTTCTCGCCTTGTGTAAATGAGGCCTTACAGTACATTCGAACTTTCAACAATAAACATACTCCGCCTTATTACAAAAAGGGGTTTAACTAAAAACCCAGGTTTAATCTTGTAAAACTACGGTTTAAAGAAAGATTATTACAAATCGTGGTATTGCGATAAACCATGGTCTAACAGTAGTAGCTGTCAAAGGTATGTCAAAGTTTCTCATAGCAAATTTTTCATTGTGTTGTAGTTTTTGTGTTATTTTCACCCAAAATGGATTGAAACAAGGTAGATTTAATTGTTATTACTCATTGTGGATTTAATTGTATAGACAATCGTTCAAATGGCGGTACTAAAGTCGACGTTTTATCTTAGTTTTGTAATACGGACAAATTTAAACCATGGCTCTGCAGATAAGCCTGGACTTGATAGACCAGGTTTAAACCAAGGTTTATTTAGTTTTTGTAATAAGGCTGTCTAAGTTTGGTCAAATCTGCTACATAATGACTTGTGAAAGTACTGTTGTTGAAGAAAGGATTTTTTTTTATATAGTGGTAAAATTCTCAAATGAGTCGTCCCACCCAGGGCAGAGTAGGAGGGACTGTCCACGGGGTCACGGTAATTCGTAAGTCCCGCAACCTGAAGAAAGGACTTAGATGAAGAAGAGCCTTCACTAAATGAATACCGAGAGACGGTAGGAGAAATGTTGGCAGACCAAAATCATAAAGATAGAAGACATTAAAAAAATCAGATAGGTGGAAAATATTAAGAAGACTGCGGGTAATACCCGTTTCACTTTTTGAAAAGACCAGAGAACAATGGCACAAAAGGATGCCTATTCTTAGAATTTGATGAAAAAGCCGCGATAATTCTTCTTTATTTCTGAGATTAAAGTAGGTAATAGTCGTGTGATCCTAGTTATGTGTAGTCTTTTTTCCTTGCAAAACAAGTAACACAGGTAAACAGTACAAAAGACTAAAGATAAAAAAGTCAATAATATTTTTTACACCTATGTGGTACAGAAAAAGAACATAGTCACACAATCGATTTATAAAAAAATATTGGATCTAAACATTACATTCCTTTGCTGTCATTTTTTGTGGTTATTTTTTTATTTACTAGGTACGTGTGACTTTCAAATATTTAACTGTTACAGTACAGTTCTAAATAACACCAAACTTGTGCAATATCTACTATTTCAATACTAAAAATATTTATGTTTCACTCAATTTAAATTTTAAAGTTGTCATTTGATTAATTTCAAATAAACACTAAAACACCTATAAATTTATACTCTTTTAATCAATCCAATTTTAACTCACGCACTTATTTATATGAAATACATTGTTACATTTTATTAATAACGCTATACCCAATTAATAGAGCGCCTAGTGCTCTGCAGTAAACACTACTAAGTAACGAAGATAAAGACAATTTGTGACAGTTTCCTCCGACTCCACAAATATCTGATTGCAACGTCAGTTTGCGTGATAACAGTATCTTGCGTGATAACAAATCGTTTTTATTTATCCTAGTTTGTTACATTTTTAAAAAGAAAAGTTTAAATCTTAACTGTGTACTCTTTAAAAGCAATTATGAACGTATAATGGGAGTAATTATGAGTAATTTCTAAGCTAATAATTAATTATTCAAGCTATAAACTAGATAACAATCACATGCCTAAATATTTACTTAGTTCAATCATGATACAATAAAGCTGTATCCGCAGTAAAGTTATAAAATGGCGTCATTTTAGTACACATAAGATTTTCCAGCGAGAATAATTCATACAATGTAACCATTACTTCATAATCGTGTAGCTAATTCGATCAATATTGATCGAAGTGTAGCTAAAACTGAACTAAATGAATGGCTATATTCATCTGATGGCTGTATTGACCACACCGGAAGTCACGACTCACATTAATTAACTTGTAATTAATACTTTGGAAAACGATATAATGTAACCGTAACAATAACAATAAATGGAATAACAACGTTATGGTGTGCAACATTCAGTGATTTATATAAACACGTGGTTCTACAATGAGCATTATAAAAGGTAATGAATTAAGTCCATTGTCCTATCCTCCATCTATAATATCTCCATCGCCTTTTATAACCTATTGGAGGCCCTGGGCACTATAGGACTATAAGGCCCGTTTAGAAAGACTTATAGGAAAAATGGTGAAGGAAAAAATCGTTGTAGGAACTAATTTCCGATACTATTCATTCAATTTAAGAAAATATTTTAGTGATGGGAAATTACACTATCCTTTAGTATCACCGATAAAAACGCGGGTAGAGCCCCGGGCAAAAAGTTAGTCTAAATAAAATACATGGGAAATATCATTTCAAGATCGATTCATCGATTATAATCAACAAAGAGAAGTTGCAAATAGACAAGATTTTCCTGTAAGGATCTTATTAATTTAATGATAATAACAAAAAATGTAATGCTTCTGCGCAATTAGAATCCAAGGTTTACGATATTGCACTAATTTGTGAGTTAATTGCAGTAATTTGCATTATTTTCCATGTTACAAGTACTTTCCAATTAAGGTATTACATCATATTTTATGATCCGGTATGCACATTCGATATCCTTTACCACTATACATATAAGAATATATAACAGTTTTTGGTAAGAGTGGGTTTTTGTGAACATCATCAGGAATCTGATGTCGAAAAGCGTCAAACATCAAAATTTCTACAAGATCCGGGATGGATGGGGAGGAAAGAAGTCAAGTGGAGTTCCACAAGGATCGATTCTAGGGCCGCCACTGTGGCACACAGCACTTGGCTGCACGCTATCAACGTCCTACGATATGTTGTATAAGAAGCCTGTTGGCGACAAGTCAATGCGTCTTATAGTAAGTATATGACCTTTATAGCAGAAAAGAATGCACACGTTGCAAGAGACACTTTTTGGACACAGTCTTTAATGGATACCTCATCATTTGACAACTTTTTTCTCAGAGCGCTATCTTCTCTTAGCCATCAATTCTTCCAAGCAAGGGTATACAAGAACAAACTACTGTGAACAGCTGATTCAATCATAAAATTACGGGACAAACCTTTAGATGACTCTAGTTTACTCTTGAAAATAACTATATCATCAATGAAACTGTTTCGCTTGAAAAACTGCTCTACTATTCTTGATTCGAGGCTGACAACTTTTGACATGACATTAAGACATCTGCATTTTTAACGTTTTGTGACGTAAAGTAAATGGAAACTTTGACGTTAATTTGATGGGAAAAAATTGTTACTCGTTCCTACACTAGAGGCGCTTTTTCAATTTTCCATGTAATAATACACTCAGCAAAGCAAATACTTTAAGTAGGTACGCTGTGATTAAAATACAAAAATCTTGGCATAAGAAAAGTTATCACTCTCGAAGTTATTAGCTTTCAATTACTTGATAAGTCAATAACACTTGACTGTCTCAAAACCTTTAGAAACACTTCACATCACAATTCACGGTCAACACAAAAAAAAAGACAACCAAACAACTTTACCACATTACCAACGTTTTACGAATGTAGCGATAGGAACTTAAACATACCTACAAGCTTTGACAAACTTGTTTCATAATCTCGACCTACTAACGACCGATGACATTAACATATTTTTGTACAGGTTTGCCTAATTTCTACCACAGTTTCTACGGTGAAAATATAATAAAATGAGAGCTAATCCCAATTCAGATATCTTGATCTGACTCGCGATGTTGTTGACACGTGTAACGTGAATACAGCAATCACGGTGTCGATAGTCGCAAATGGCTTAATTGCCAAGAGATTTAAGACGGCTCTCGCTTAGCAACTGGATCAAGCGCTTGATACAGAAAGCAGTACTTCTGGACACGGCCCCAAGCTTGGACTCTGTTTCCGATGATGATGTGTTACTCGTACATTTTTAGGAAATTTATGTTTACAGTTTTATTATCTATACTATAATAAATCTGTAGAAGGGTGAATTCTGTACATTGAAAATATTGAAAAAATAAATAGCGGGGGGTGTTGCTTCTTCTTCTTCTTATCGTATGGTTGATGAACAACCTGGTGTCAGAGTTTAAACCGCCCGTAGGCCTCTGACATGGCTTCACACACCGTTGAAAAATCTCAGGTGTGCTGGTTTCCTCACGATGTTTTCCTTCACCGTTTTTAGCAAGTGATAATTAATTTATAATACGCACATGAATTCTAAAAGACATTGGTGCGTGCCGGGGTTCGAACCTGCAACCTCTGACTTGGCAGTCCAACGGTCGTACCACTCGGCTATCACGGCTTACTGTTCATTCTATTCTTCAGTTTTATTCATAGACGTTGTTCTGTAGAACCGCGAACACACGTTGCATTATCCGCAGTGGATTTAGCGCCGTAATATTTATAAGATGTCATTGTCAGAGTTACTCAAAATGGGGAAATAAACCATCCACGCGAAGACCGACATCCGCGCGGACGGAGTCGCGGGCGAAAGCTAGTTATAAATATAGTCGCTGTGGAAATACAATTGTTAAGCGAATTAATAAAGGAACTAATGGTTGGATTGATTAAATTACTGTTGGCTGTGATTACTATTCTTTCATTTTCGGCTTTTTTGGTATAAGTATCCAAGTTATGGCCTACCTGCGCGTAAACAATCTAGTGTGGTAAAGTTCCTACGGTTAAGCAGATTAATGCAGAATGATCGAGTAATAAATATATAAAATCTCATACAAATAAGACATAAGTACATCACAACTTTCAATTCTTCTACGATTTAAAATATTAGTAAGTATGAGACGCAAAAACCGATGTCATCTTTAAAACAAACACTTTCGTCGCCAGAATCTTTGCTTTCAAAAATTGCAACCAAAAATTTACATGCGACGTGTAGTTAACTATGTAAATCTTTGGCGGTAGATCATAATTATAAGACCGTAGATTTTACATTTCATGTTTAGTAATTTCACGTAATCTATTTTTTTAATAATAATATTTATCCGGGCTTACAAGGCTGAATAATATAATAAAATAAATAAAATCGTTTATTTTATAAAAGACATATTTACATAAATAATATCTTAACAATTAGAATAGAGCGCAGTTGCTTATTTGCCTGAACTAGGTTGAACCTGTGTTTCAGACTATGCAGTACAATATTTTTCATTTTAAAGTAATACATTAATTAACAGTGTAAAGTACTAAAATAAAACTTACATATAAAGGCCCATAGTAACTAGACACTTAAGTCATGAGTGATTTGACTGGCAATCTGAAACGCTATGTAATCTTCAATAGAATTTCAACCTTATACCCTAGATTATAAACTAGAAAATCTATACGCCTACTGAGCATTTGAGTTTATCGTTTGTTACTTGGCTAGGGAGCTGATATCATATAAGGTATTCGAACAGCTATTATTGATCGAAGTATAAGATTAACGATAGATATAACAGACCCCCAGTGACCTAGGTGACTGCATGAAAAGTAAATAATATATTAATACGTTCTGATGCTTCATAGCTGGGCCTTATAAAACTGCATGACGATAACTCGGTGATAAAGCGTCCAAGGTTAAGTAATAACGGGCGTTATGCCGTTTTCAATATGTCATCCGCGATAAATGAACAATGACCCCATTTTTTCAGCCACTGATGTGCTGCTTTGTTGACAATGACGAGCTGAATAGCCCTGAAAGCTTGAATCATAAAGATTGGAAGCCCTTTTTGCCCCATCAGTGGAATAATGATGGCTAATACCTACTTAGTAACAGTAAACAATTGAATGGTTAGTCCTAATTGGATATTGTATCATGATTGGTACAAATTCTAATTACAAAAAAAAAAGAAAAAAATTAGGGCAACCCGATTGCAACGAAGCCCAAAAAGAAGGGTTTCAAAAACATATAAACCGATTGTTGAAAAAAATAGAAAACTGACTACGAATTTTAGTTAAACTGTTGATTTCACTTAAATAATCCAAGAGGGAAATGAAAAATAAAATTGGGAAAACCCTCCATTGTGGAGGACCGAAGGGACCACGATATGTTACATTTTAAATATTAAATAATTGTGGGGTCGCACGAATAAGCTTAAAAATAAATCGAACCTTCTAAATCCCGACTGCCTGATTACCTAATATACGTGATTGTAATCCATTATTGAATCAGAATATCATGGTACAGTGGTGCACTTACCTTGAACTACTATATTTACATAACAATTTAGCAAAACTAGTAAGTAGATAGATTCCTCATGTTAGACGCACTAACCGTATATATCTATAAAATTACATAACTGCTTAGTAACAACACAATGAGTATGTATCTATAAGGTCGCTCAACGCAAATGCAATGTCAGCCTCGTGCGCACTTTATTTAAGGATTTTGAACACATCACATACAGTTTATTTTCAGACATTCAATGTGTTTAAATTATTACATTCAAGCCAATGCCCTTAAGAATGCTATTGAAAAGACGCCAAGCAGGCTGTCAAAAAACTTTCAAAAATTGTGAAGAGCCATGTTTATAAAAAAGGAAACAAAGGTTTGGGCTTCTGCAAGGTTATCGTAATTTTTTTAGTGTGAATACTTCGCTTGGTGTAAGCTGCGGCTACTGCCATACGGCAATAATTGGTATCTCTGCACTGTCTTGAATGATAACTCAGTTTAGATGGTCAAAGGAAATCGTATCTTCTAGACTGCCTTGCCTTGCTTATGTAGGTATCTGCTTTGGCCCATGTAATGTTTTGTATCTTACTGATACTGATCTGTCAGGCTTTTTGCCAATTGTGTTCTTCCATTCTAACTACATTAAGCTTTATTATTTATATTTTCATAGTCTGTTCTATCCTACTGATGGACAAAGGCTTCCTCAAATTCCTTCCATGAACTCTTTTCAAACCGGTGCAAACCAGTCTTTAAAACCACATTCGCCAAAACATCAATAAGTATGACATAATACAATTACCTACTGAATAATACGTTAACCCCGAAAATAAATACCAGTATAAAACTATTCAATACAATTCTACAATCGCGGAACAGAACAAAATACCCCAGAAACTTTAAACCGCATTCCGTACCTTTGTAGGGACAGTCGACCGCAACAAGTGAATTGATACTCAACTCGAATATCTACGTATGTATTGGTAAAGTATCGATACGAGACTGTGAGCGTACCTAGTATCGAGTACTCATATACTCGTAAGCTTGTGTTACTCGAGTGTGCTGTCCCGTAATTTAATCTAGTTTATTGGGTTCCGAGATGTGTCAGGAGCAACAGAGTTAATTTAAATATCAAGAGTACAAGTGCGCCAATCACAGTGTGTACATACTTATATATTTGATTGCTTATAATATTGTCTACTTTCACGTCTTCTGCTCGGGTTTTGAAAATATAAATGGAATAATAATTATGTTTGCGGCGGCTGGGGTATACTGTTTTACACCATAATGCGGAAACGCGCAGCATCTTTGGTTGCTCAGGTCATGGCCAGCCCTAACAGGGTTTTGAGGACGATTGCTGGCAGAGTGGATAGTCCATATATAACCCACAGCTGTCAGTTACATGTGTCTCCGTATCGTGTTGTTTGCTAACACTAGTTTTAATAAACAATGTTACTAACCCCTTAATGTGAGTTACTAGCTCGAAATAAAGAATTTGAATTTGAATAAGCTTTCTGAAATTGTACTACAGGAATCACGTTTCAAGCTTTTGTTACATATTATTAGGTATATCTGAGAATAACAACTATCGGGGGCAACATTGTTGCAAATTACGTTTTAGGTCTAGTATCACCCATTTGAAGGAATGCAGCCAA
Organism: Agrotis puta; assembly: GCA_943136025.2. Taxonomy (NCBI): domain Eukaryota; kingdom Metazoa; phylum Arthropoda; class Insecta; order Lepidoptera; family Noctuidae; genus Agrotis; species Agrotis puta. The sequence continues at coordinate 13,249,742 of OW964169.2, read as the reverse complement.
TTGTTAATAATGACTATTCAGAGAGTCTAACCTTTGGTTTTTTTTGGGATGGCAAAATCATCACATGAGTCCTTGGGTGCGGAAGACTGTTAGATACCACTGACTGGTTGACGTTTTTGTTTCAGGATCACGGTATCCTGGTTAGACAGTCTCGCGACTCCGGCTAGCGCTTGGCCCCGATCAGTTTGCTGACAGATCCTTTTTTTTTTATCGTGGTAAAATCATCAAATGAGTCCTCCCACCCAGGGCAGGGCGGAAGGGACTGTGACTTGTACTGACTAAAATCCACAGTGTCCTTCACTAAACCTTTACGTACCGGGGTCACGGTAATGGGTAAGTCCCGCGACCCCGTCAGGCTTTGGCCCTCTACAGGCCCCGTGACTATGCTGACACTCCTTGAGGCGCGCGTGGAACACAACGCGCCGTTGACCCGGGCATGGTCCATGGTCGGGCTGCGAGTCGCCCATTACTCGCCGCCTGCATGCCCGCGCCTACGGTGGCCGCAGATCGTCTTGCGACGTCCGACGCCGTGGACGTCTACCATTGCGGCTGGGGTGGAGGGAGGTCGCTGTTCTCTCCCTCACGCGGCCCGCCTCCTCCTTCGCGAGCATGACTGCTTCGCAGAAGGCGGCCTCGACCAATGCCGGGCGCGAGAGGTCTCCGCCTATCGCCGTTGTGAGGACACGGCGGTGCTCTGCCCAAGCGGGGCAGTCCTGCACCGTATGCTCCACCGTGTCCTCCGGGCGATCCTCGCAGTGGTGACACCCAGGCGTTTCTTCCCTCCTTATCTGACACAGGTACCTCCCGAAACTTCCGTGTCCGGTGAGGACCTGCGTCATGCGGTAGGTAAGGACGCAGTGACGCCTATCCAGCCACTCCTCAAGGAGGGGTCTTACCGCCGCGGTTGCGGCGTGCCCTGCTGACAGATCCTGGAGGCCCGCGTGGAACATGAAAAAATACAATTTGTGGTAAAAAATCATAAAAAGGTCAACCAGTCAAGAAAGGCAAAGTTTTTTGGACAAACAATGCTCACGGTTGATAAGCAAAGTTATCATAAGTAAAGAACCAAATGAAATGAAATCAAAATAATTTCCCGTGGTTGCGGAACCGCAGAGCTTTTGAATAATAACGCAAAGCAGTGGGTTTTTCTACAAATTGAACAAACAATTTAACCACAACAAACCGTCATGGATCCTTTGTAAGCCTTTAAAAAGCATTGTGAAGAGTGTTCCGCATAAAGATCACGGGTACTTAGTAAGTAAGACGTTTTTTTCCGATTGCGGCAGAAATGGGTCATAACCACAAACAATTTAAACATTTAGGATCAATTCATAATAGCGCAGAGTTGAAGTGTCCGTCAATCTGAAACTTAGTAAAATCACCACATTTCTATTGAGATAAAAAAAAAGAAAGACGCGAGAATTCGACACAATTCAAGATACAGGTTGATGACAGGCTTTTTTTTTTTTTTTTTTATCATGGTAAAATCATCAAATGAGTCCTCCCACCCAGGGCAGGGCGGGAGGGACTGTCAGACTTGTACTGACTAAAATCCACGGTGTCCTTCACTAGCCCTTTACGTACCGGGGTCACGGTAATCCCTTGGTCCCGCGACTTGATGACAGGCTTACAGATAAACGGATGGAATGGACAGTGAAGTCTTAGTCCTGCGTACGCAAGGCGACTATCGCAATACAAATCCGTAGATGTTTGCAGGGGAACAGTGTATAAGGCGGGGATGCGAGGTATAATGAGGACATACACTCTTTAGGCATACTTAACACAACACTAACGCAGCGCAAGTGCCATCAGGACCTCATTTGCAAGCGGCCATTAACAAATAGCTTCCTTTTGGTAGTTGCACTGTGTTAGTATTGTGTTAAGATTGCCTTAAGTGTGTGATTTCCCATCATACCCCGCGTCCCCGTCTTATACACTGTTCCCCTACCTACATAGGCACGCGTCAATGGATACCAAAGTCGTAAGGTATTGGAGCCCAGCGTCGCGCTGTGTGTGACTTCACAGTCCATCCGTGTATCTGTCTGTTTGTCAGCCTGTATCTCATGAACCGTAATAGCACAGTATTGATATTGTAATTGCTAGACCGTTGAAATTTTCACAGGTGATGTTTGTATGTTGTCGCTAGATCAACAAATACTAAAAACAAAATAAGATATGTATTTAAGGGCCGGTTTTGTGACGGGGCCCCCTGTAGAGAGCCAAAGCCTGCCGGGGTCGCGGAACTCTCGAATTACCGTGACCCCGGTACGTAAAGGGCTATTGAAGGACACCGTGGATTTTAGTCAGTACGAGTCTGACAGTCCTTCCCGCTCTGTCCTGAGTGGGAGGACTCATGTGATGATTTAACCACGTAAAAAAGGGCCGGTTTTATAATGTCACTTCCCATCGTAGTCTGGAGATAGCCTGCCGTCAGTCAATCGGATTTGGTCTAAAAAGGCGATGTTATTTAAAAGCTATCACAGATAATGAGTTCTACATAAATACGTGTCGTTGGTTCGAACACAAGAAGGTAAATTATTCTGTGAAAGAATAAAATATTCATCATGCCTACGGAACACGTTACGGCTTGTGGTCCGTCACACGGTTGGCTTTTTCTTTGCGGTTATAAATGCGTTATTTAAATAATACTTATCATCTTTTGGATAGCCACCTACGTCAATAACGAGAACTAGTTTCATATAAGATTTTTTTTAAATACCTTTAAGTCTACTTTTTATTTAGCGTGGTCGGTCAGACTCTGACTAAAATCCACGATGTCCTTCAATAGCCCTTTACGTTCCGGGGTCTCGGTAAATCGTGAGTCCAGCGACCCCGGCAGGCTTTGGCTCTCTAAAGGGGGGAAAATTTCGTTTAGTAAAAAATATTTAGTGCAAATATTTTTTTAATAATACTTATTATTTTCACTATCTCGTTAATATTTTGTAAATCTTATACGTATTAATGCATGCGTCGTGATTTTTAAACATTTTCTTTGGTATAAAGGTATTTTTTAGTTTTGTTAAGTTACAAAAAAATGCTGCCTGCATAGATATCTATATTGTTGACTGTAGCTACCTGCACTAAGTACCTAAAATACACGTATACCCAGTGTAGAATATTAATTAATTATCTTTATTGGAAATTATCTTACAAAATCTTGGTATCTGTATATATTAATAATTATTTTCACAATTCAATAATGCTAGAACAACATAATAATACAATAATTAGCTCATTACGCAGTGTTCTAGGCTAAGATCTAGATAACGTTCTAAGTAGGTATTGTTTTCGTCCTTGCTATAGATTGCATCAAGGTGTTACCATTATCATAATGATTACAATGAATAGTAAATAAGCAAAGTCGAAGCACAATATATCGCGCTTATGTTCGCGGCTCTACGTCATACCGGGATATAAAATATCCTATGTAAGTACCCATAACTCCGAGGTCGCGGGACTGTACGAATTGCCGTGATCCCGAAACGTAAAGGTTTATTGAAGAACACCGTGGATTTTAGTCAGTACGAGTCTGACATTCCCTCCCGCTCTGCCCTGGGTGGGAGGACTCATTTGATGATTTTACCAAGAGAAAAAAAATGTAGCCATTAACTAAGTATCTGTGTAACAAATTCGCTAAGTATTTTGTTCCGCTTAGTTATTTAGTAAAAGTTTTGCGAAAAATAGCACTGCTAAATAGCCGCTGTACACCCCCCCTAAATCATAAAGTAATCCCTTTTATGGTGCTTTTTATGGACCGTTTACTTATGAAAATACATGTAGATACTGGTAATTTTAGTTATTTTTATGCGTTAGTATAAAAAATACGTGTTTTTCTACCTTAAATATGCTTCAATTTAAAAAAAAAAATGAAACGTAGGTATCTAAGTATGTCAAAGTACAATTACTATTCTGAAAGCCAAGGCCAAAAGATCGACGTGCCTTTTATTAGAGAAGTCGGTTGAAAATACTTTAATTCTTCCGGTACCTATAATCAAATAAATGTACAACAGGTTTTTTGTCGTATCATTCCTTCATAGGCTTAAGACATGCCTAAATATAAAAAGTTAAACACAGGCTGTAGTACTAATCTGTAATGTTCACTCGATTTCGAACACGAATTTGTCAATGAGACTGTTCGAATTTCGCCATAAAAATTATTTCCCACGAAAAAAAGTATATGTATAAATTAGCCAATGTTTTTATTATTTTTTAATTTTGATTATTGTAAATTCGCTCCATTTCTTTTTCCGCACGAATAGCAGAATGATTAAAAAATATAATAAAATCCAGCACAAAACTACCGAAAACGAGGACACAATGTGGAATTGGAACAGAAAGTACTAGGAGAAAAGGATCAATACTTTTTTTTGTGAGGAATTAATTTTGTGGCGAATTTACAACAACCCTTTCGAACGTAGTGCTTAGAAGATAGAATCTGCGACGACTTTTAGAACGTTATAGAATACTACTACTGTTTATGATGATGATGAGTTCATGGACAGGGCACAATAAGGACGGTACAAAAATAACATTACATCGCGGGCCCGCCATTTTAAATGTATCGCAGTATCTGAGTGCATTTATATAGGGCGTTGTTCTTTGAATCTATTTTGAAAGTAGTTCAAATGAACAACGTGGGTGAACTAAATATAGTTTGGAACCCTCCGCAGTAGGTTAATATTTTCTGCAGGAATTCTTTCGCAAAATTTTGTTTGCAGACATCTATCCAAACTAATATTATAAATGCGAAAGTAACTTTGTCTGTCTGTCTGTCTTTTCTTCACGCCTAAACTACTGAACCGATTTGTGTGAAATTTGGTACAAACATAGTTTGGAACTTGAGAAAGGACATAGGCTAGTTTTTATTACAAAAAAAAAAACTGCCGGAAGTCACTATTCCACGCGAACGAAGTCGCGGGCAAAAGCTAGTAGTTCATAAAAAATAGCCAAATCTATGTTACCTAATAAGGAAGGAAGGATGGGAGGCGTTTGCCCAACAGTGGGACAATACAGACTTGTAATAATCTTTACTAATATTATAAAGGTAAAGAGTGTTTGGTTGAACGTGCCTATATCGGGAACCAATAGTTCGAATTGAAAACTTATATTTGTGTTGGATAGTCCATTCATCTAGGAAGGCTCATCATCTGCCTAGCCTTTTCCCTACAACTAAATTGGGGTCGGCTTCCAGTCAAACCAGATGCAGCTGGATATCAGTATTACATGGAGCGACTGCCTGTCGGACCTCCACAACCCAGTAACTGGGTAATACGATACCCCATGGTAAGACTGGTTGACAGACTTTAGAGCTTCTGACTAACAGTAACGACTGTCAAAGATCTACAAATGACAGCCGGGACCAACGGCTTTACGTGCTTTCCGAGGCACGGAGGAAACTCGCTATGACAGATGGTCACCCATCCACAGACCAACCTCGGCAAGCGCGGCTTAACCCAGAAGATCGGCCTGTGCGGCTGTATTTATTTAGCCACGAGCTCCTCTCATCTAGGAAGGCTATATAATATCACGCTACGACCAATAGGAGCCGAGCAGTGGGTGAAACTGCAAGGAACATCTAATAATCTTATAATTTAAACACTAGTATGTGGCTCACAACTTGATGACTTCTTTTTTTATATTTTCATTGTTTTAGATATTGGTTGCTCTGGCGTTTTATGCCAGTGGTTCATACCAAACACTGGTCGGACAGTCGCAGTGTCATGCTGTTTCACAACCCTCAGTTTCTCGAGCACTGAAACAAGTAAGTAACTGAGGTACTAAGCCACATATAAGTTTCCAAGCTCTAGAGAAAATCGTGATGAAATCAAAAGAGGGCAAGTACCTAATGCATCATACCTATCAATTTGTCTGTATGAAAGATCAATAGCGGATAGTTATTCTTATTAAATCCTACTATTCGAGTATTATTTTTGAAAACACGTTAAAATCCAAAAATCTTGGTCTTAGTTTCCTTATAGCCAAAATCTCTGGGGTATTTAAGTTAAGAATGAATAGGTTACCTAATTACTTCAAGGCAAGCGTGCTTCACCATCGACCACATCATTGCGTACCATCAGGCGAGATAGTGGTCAAACGCGGCTCAAGTTATGGCTAAATGCATAAGTAATCTCTTTTTTTATTTTCTTTCTGAATAGGTACCTTATTAAAATAATCATGACCCTGCTCGGATCATGACTGAAACCATAGACTGATACGAGATACCCTATACGAGAGTCCCTATAGGGTATCCATTTACATAGTAAATAATGTAAATAATCAAGAAAGTGATAGTGACGCGTCAATACCCTGCGCGCAACTGTGGCGGACACCGGAATAATCCCTTTTATTACAAGTCAATGAACTAGGTAGGTACTTATCAAAACTTTTGTTCTTTTACCTTTTTGAAAAGGAATCGTAATAGTCTGATAGGTGTTATATATTAAATTATGGATATTATTGGTCCTATTATTTTTAAATCAATACCACTAAATATTCGTCATTTTCTTGCAAAGGAACATGGACCAAAGGTATATTTTTTGTAATAAAATTGTGTCTATTAGGTACCTAAAGAAATTTTACAGATTGGGGTAGGCTGATGTGCTGCCTTCTGTACTCATAAATATTCCTAAATTAGTATCTGAACTTGTGAATATCCCATCTCTTGAATTTTTATGTACGTAAGTACTCGTATTAAAATCATGTAAGTAAGTATTAAAATCAGGGCATGCAGGTTTTGCAACTTTTGTTTAGGTAGTACAACGTGGTAAAATATTATTTTGTTCATTTCAACTTTTCCAACTCATTAAAAATCAATGACATTGAAACCTTCAAAACGCACAAATCAGTGTCAACAAGACAAATACGCAGTTGAGAAGTGTTTTTTAAATGATAAGTCTGTAAAAAAAAAAGAAACATGTTTATTTATAACGTTATTGCTAATATGTTATACCTAAATGATTAACGATCACCGAAGGTAGTTCTAGTATCTACATAAACAAAGTGGTTTTGATAATGTGAGTTAATAATACCGCAAGTAAATAAACATTATAGCCTCAGAACCGACGCTGTCTGGCGACTATGTGAATGTGCCTCTAAGCATGCATCATACTTTGTGTACATAACGTTTAAAATCGTTTAAAACCGGCTCACTTTTTAGTATCAAAATTCAAAACACGCATGACACATTATTTATACACACATTAACAATTAAAAGTAATACAAACAACCTACCTTATACACAAATGTCAAAATAACACAAGTATTTTTTTATCGTAGTTTGTTTGTAAACAAAAACGAAGGAGAACGCACGCGCAGTCCGCGGTAGGATTTCGAACTGAATGAGCGTCGCCTCTTTCGCACCACGCCCGCGCAAGCGCAACTACTGCCCGCGATTATAAAACCCGTCTAATTATAAATCGAGTAGAACAGCCTGCTCGAACTTCTGCCGATAACAATGTTATTGATGCTCACGTCATTGCGGAGACTTAGGGCATCAAAATATCACCCGATAAGCTAATTGCGAGTCTGATCAAACAAAATTAGTACATAATGCTGTGATGAATAGTAAACAATACAATCTGTTATTAGGTACTTGTGTTTTTATTTAGATATCCAAATAAAAGCGACTTAATTTGGAAAATTTTGTATTAGAAATGTATTTTTTTCTGGCAAAAATAACTAATAGGTGTGCTTGAGTTCGATTTCCTAGGTGATAAAGCATGTAAATACCTAGTAGTCACAAAAACTAAGAGATATAAAAGCTATAAATATTTTCTGTTATTTATCAGGCTGTGTAACTTACCTTAATTAGCGATAACTTCACGGCAACTGCAGCAGAAAGGTCTGTAGTGTTTAAAAAAATCGTGTAAAACTTTTTCAAAGACGAAACCAATTTAAAAAAAAAAACGTCTTCTGTTTTGTGTTTCTTCAATCCGAGGTTTGCTTAATATTTCTCCCGAATTGTATCTACTTATATTTTTTTTAAACGTTTTCCCACTCTAGGTTTTTTTGCTGTGTCATGGGTGCGTCTACAAACATAGAAACTCACATACGCAAACGCCCAAACCAGGAACAACTTGTTGTAGTTCGTATGTGCATACACATGCGGGTATCCAATGCACCAATGGTGTCTCCAATTAAAAAGAAAAATAGGCTCATCTAAAAACTAAAGTCATACTTACACATTTTATTAATTACAGCCTATTGAAAGTCATCAGTTTTTTTGTGAATATAAGTACCTACAGAGTGAATTTTTCAACTGGGCGTGGATATCCGAAACTATGTGGAATTTTTTAGGTCACCGTTTAACATTGCTTCCATTCGAATGATACATTATGTGTTTTTATTTCAAAATCAGCGTGTTCGATTCCTGGTCTATTCCGATAATTGAGCTTTCTAAAATCCAATGATGCAATTTTAGTTTTCATCAAAATCTGCCTTTAAACTTCTTTCCGTATTTTTAGATATTTCTCAGTTTCGTATATAGCCATCCATGACCAGTTGAAAAATGCACTCTGTATACGTTGTAGCAAAAAAAAACAATTACGAAAAACAAAACTACTTACCCACGAACTCTTTTCTGAACACACTTTTTGCAACTGTCAATGTCAGGAGTTTCAAAAAACTATGTCATTTAATTCAAGCAAAGATTGCTGTTATTTTAAACAATATTATTTAAGATACTAAAGTACGATAATTAAGTTAAACAAAAATGCCGCTGGCTATAGTTACAAGGTGCACAATTTTATTTCTAATCATCATCTATTTGACAACTCAGTTACCAACAATTACAAATAAGCAATATGGCCGACGCTGGGCCGCTGGCTCTACCTACTGAGATTACAGGTTATTCTTTGTACGTCCTGTACAAACCATATCCTGTAAACCATGTATTTTCTTACTGGAATAACGGAAAACTTTCCATTGCCGAGTGTGCCAGATTCTACTGCGAACACCAATTTTCACCAGCATTATTTTATGCACCTCTTATTAATTTTTCAGTTCCGACCAATCGCACCACACCACACTCCTAACTTTAAACATGATTGGTGTCTTAATTTGCACAAGTATCGAAATTCTGCTTGTATTAACAGCACTCGGTAAGTTTCCTAAACCACCGTTTTTTTTCCGGGCTCGCCGCAATCGCGGCAGTAAGACCCCTCTTTGAGGAGTGGCTGGATAGGCGTCACGGCGTCCTGACCTACCGCATGACGCAGGTCCTCACTGGACACGGAAGTTTCGGGAGGTACCTATGTCGGATATGGAGGGAAGAAACGTGTGGGTGTCACCACTGCGAGGATAGCCCAGAGAACATGGTGGAGCATACGGTGCAGGACTGCCCGTAAGCAAAAATAACTGGGCCCCCCTCTAGAGGGCCAAAGCCTGCCGGAGTCGCAGGACTTATGAATTACCGTGACCTCGGAACGTAAAGGGCTATTGAAGGACACCGTAGATTTTAGTCAGTACGAGTCTGACCGCTCTGCCCTGGGTGGGAGGACTCATTTGATGATTATACCACGTTAAGAAAAAAAAAACACAGTTTTATTGAAAATCATCGAAACGTTTCGATGATTTCAATATATTATTATAACTTTGAGTGTGAAATAGGATTTAAAAAAGATATTTTTTACAGGTATTATATTCGTAGAACCCGATATTGCTCCAGTGTTGCAAGCTCACGTTGACACTTACATGTTATCATGTTTACAATCAGGTAGGAAGAGTTTTTCAGTCGTTGAATGTTGTGAACATTTAACCTTTGAAGAAGAGTACTTGTTTCACCTCAATTTAAATGATACATTTGAATAAGAGTGGCAGCCTCGCTCTGTGCACCGGCGTGGTTAACGTAAAGTATAACTTAATTTTAAACTTAAAATAAAACCAATATATTTATTGTAACTTTATTAACTTCAAATAAAAAGATAATACAATGTTTGCAATTATAACGCCGGCTGTGCTATTACATTCTATAGATTAAAACTTCAACATTCTTATTCATTCAATCGTAACTCTTATTCTAATAAGGCTACCCTTAATTTCTACCACTTTCACTCTTAAGTAAGGGCCAATTAATGCAGTTTATTTTTTATTATTGCTTGCAATTTAGTAACCGCACGATATAAAAAAAGTCGATATAGTTATTTGGAATTCTGAATCTAAGTAGAATTCCTTATATTATGCATTGATATAAATTCGCTAGCATTCTTACAAAAATCAACTATTTTATTACAATTCCATACTCAGTACAATGCTATAAACGCACGCACCTAAACATGTGCACTAATAAAAATATAAGAATCTACAACCAATCAAAACAATTGATTCGAGACACCCAAACTAACTAAATATAACCGAATTATCACACGTACCGATAGAAACATAGCATCAATAATATAATGTTTGATAAATAAACTAGTAATGAATAAACATTTACAATAAGTGTATACCTTATGATATGGTAATGATATGATAAAAAATCTACACTGGGTCCAGCCAGCCACCAGAACTTTTATTTTTATAAATCATTATTATTTATAATATAACTAACATGCAATTCAATATTAAACCTTACCTATATCACTACCAGTATTTCGTTAAGGCATAAATGAATATTTATATTGTCCAATCTATCAGGAAGCATGTTATCTTAATTAGTAATTGATGGCATTTTATTGACATTAGGTATTTTGTAAGCTTCGTTCGTTAGTACTGGCGATCATGAATGTAACAGTAAATATATATGCCTGCATACATTCATGTTCGCCAGTGATTATTGTAAAACTAACTAGTTTAGAGAGACAATATCAAAATAATAATACGTAAACAAGATCTATTAGAACCTACTAATGCTTGGAGTAGGCAAGTATAATTCAAAAGCTATAGCTTAAATTCGAAAAAATAAATAAGTTAAAAATCATACAGTTTTCCGTTATACAGAGTTGCAATGTCGGTTTCAAACATAAAGACCCATTTACACAGAAAGAGTATCTCGTCCGTTTTATGGCAAGAATGCACACGAGATTTTTGTTGCACTTACCGCAAATTTTATTTTTTAAGCAAGCTACTTTTTTTCCTATAGCCGCCTCTGAGGCTAAAAACTCTCCTGTGTAAACGAGCCTGTATTCAATTTATTTTAAACAAACACTGCTAACAAAATTCAGAGAAACTTGAATAAGAACTGAATACATCCAAATACAACATTGTTGATTTAATCAAATATTTTAATCCTAATTGTTACTACTTTACAATCAAGTGCACTTAATGAATTCTCACTACATTAATAGTTCCATTTGTTTGAGTTATTATTAGCGTTACTTATACCTACAGAAATACTAAATGTCCCATGTAAATGGTCCACAGTAACTGAAAGTAGTTACGAGAGATTTCGTCTCTATTTTTTAAAATGAGCATTAAGCACTCGTCATAATATTTTGTTCCCTACGATGCCTGCTAGATCAGTACCTACCGCCCAAGTCGATCGCCTAGGATCCAACTCTACATGGGTCACTAAGTACCTCGCAAATGACGTATACGCTTGTAGGCAATTATGTTTCTCGATCATTCGATATTACAACTGAGCATGATAATTTGACTTTTGAATTCGTGTACTTATTGTATGCAAAGCATTCAATTCCGAAAATTCTTCTCCTCAATAATTTCTAAAAGCAAGTGACTAGACCTTAATAAAATTCCGTTTTTAGTATAGAAATAATAATATGAGCAGTAAGAGTTTTCTTTTTTGTAATAGTTCCGCACAGATCTTTCAGAGATTATGAGTATTTTTTTTTCTCTTGGAACTTATGTTTACACCCTGAAGGGTCATATAAAAAATCAGCTTGTATAATTTTATTGTATCTGTGTTTTGTCGTTACGTATAATTCACTTGAGGAACTCGACGGCAATGCTAGAGGGGCCGTTCATTGGATCGTTTTATATCTCATGGACGGAGATTACGTTCACTTACTAATTGTTCCATATTGTTTACAATACTACATGTAACGGGGTATCGGGCAATATCACACGCGATTTGCTTAACATTATGTATGTACTTATTAATTTGTGTTGGTATGGTGTGATGAACACCACCGAGTCTATCACAGTAGGCTTACCGCCTAAAAGCCTCGATCTTCAATATCTTCGCTACTCATACAACTATTCATTAGGTTTATTTAGTGCCTAATATAATTATGTAACGGTTATTTTGACATACTTTTAATTTAGATTTATGTAACAGTGTTTCAGTATTTATTACGTAGTTTGTCATTTACTTGATAACAATTACGGGTCATGTCTTACCGAATATTATTTCAGTTACAATTGATAATGGACGATTCTAATATCAATATATTTTCAAACTGATATAAGCATAAATCTTGCACAATGTATAAATATTTAAAGCAGCCCACTAATACCACAGTGTATCTTACAACTACTTTCAGTGAGTCAAAGCCTACACAATTGTCATGCTAATTAGCCATTTCAAATAGCTTTACATTATTTTATAATTTAAATAATATTTAATATTTAGCATTAGAGACCACACTAAATATACGAATGATGGCTTCATAACTTTTATATTGACACTAGCGGACCTAGACGCGTCTTGCCCGGACAGCAGCGCCACCTACCGGGACTTTGCAAACCTTCTCATCGGAATAATCACAAAAAATGTCATCCATATCCATTCAGCTATTTAGGAGGAGTTATGAGACAAACACACTTACAGAAGAATTAAATTATTAAGGAGATATAAATGAAAGTAAATAAATATTAAGAAGTTTGCTATGATTGATTATAACCTCTTTTCGGCATTAACCCCTACAATAATCATACATTAATATTCTAATAGCTGCGCCCATTAACCACAACCTTGAGATTGTCTTGAAGAGGATTTTGCGTTGACCTACTGAAAGTAGTTACGTATAGGTAGACTGTGCTAAACCTAAGAGGGCTTTCAACTACCACTAAGTAGAAGAGCACTGTTTGAACCCCTTACACCATAACACTTGGTAAAAAATAATGCATTTCTAAACTATACGTGTCTATAATGGAAGCATTAACAATCGGTCAATTCCGTGAGTGCGAAGTTGCCTAAGCTTAATAATTAAACGCGTATGAGGAGTAAAACTGCTTGAACATTTTGTACAAACCATTATTATCCATTGATGAATTTATTAGAATATAATTAGTTCAAGCAATTTTGACCCCTACATCATTATGGTCCATCTTTTACATTTTGATATAATGACACACCCGCAGTGCTATACACAACCAGAGTTCACTAATTTATAACTACCAAGTACTTTTTTCCCTTCGGAATACAATGTAAAAGCGCAAACTTTAGTCGTGTAAATGTATGGAAGATTAGGATCGATAGAAACATGGTCAGTCTTAAAGATAAATAAACAGTAAGGAAATCAACTAGCATCGGTCTTACATAATACGTAAATAAATTATTAATATCCTATATTGCATGTTTTTCACGAGATTCGATGTTTAAATGAGATTACAATAAAGATAATATCTGTACACTTTCTAGATGCAACAATACGACATTCTTGCAAAATCAATTATAGTGCGTTTTATGACTAATGTAAAACCGTTATCAGAGGACTAATAAATGGCACAGTAAAATTAGAGTTTACGATTCTGAATTTGACTATTTGATTTGACGTTTTTCACAGTAACTGTCATACCTCTTACCAGAGACATTTTTTTTTGGTTCTTTTCTTCCCTCTTTGGGACAGGCAAAGGGAACTGAGCCCATACAGCCAATTACCAGAGACATTTACTGTATAAACTATGATGAATTTAGGCGTCATAAACCAACTTACACGCGTTTGCATAAATGTCGTACCGTCAGCGTCATCCGATGCATTGCGAATGTAAAAAGATCCTTAAGGTAAACGTTTATAATTGCGATCCTAATCGAACGAATTGTTTTGTCACGAATCGTTAATTCGGTGCCGTTAAGGATTTTTTTACATCCTAAACATCATAAGTTTTTTCAACCTTTAAATAATTAAAAATAATTTAATCACATTATTAGATTCAGCTTATTGAAATAATGATAACTAGGCCTCAAATAAATACCTTAATTCTTGCAAAAGCAACGCCACTCTAAATATTAGGAAACAGCCAATTCTTTTTTCTGGAGCAAAAGTAATGGAACACTTTCTGAAAAGGAAAAAGAAAGCATTAGTTTTGACGAAAATCTTTGGTAATTTCACAACAAGTAGAAAATATTCTTCTACTTATTTGTAGGACTTTTAAAAATGGAATTTACTCAAGTTCAAAGGTCCGTCAAGTAGCTCAATAAAATAAATTCTATTACAATGCTTTTAAGGTTTGAAATTAAAAACCGCCTTATAAGGATCTAAAATAAATGGTTTTGAATTTGCCAAGTGATCATTGCTGATATAGGATCTGGCCTGCCCCGACACAGTCACAGCGAAATGGTTTGATGAAAACGTGAAGTAGAGGAACTCACTGCAGAATACTCATTTTTAATTTATTATAAATTAATTGAATGGTATAAAAAAGCATACTTACAAGATATGAATCTATTTACTCCTCATGTGTATATTATGTAAAAAGTCGAAGTGAAATGTTCCATTATTATAGTGAATGTAGTAGTAAGAAGTTTGGTATGTTCACTGTGCGATTGTATAATCCTCAATGGGGATAAAATCTTTGCTTTTCATTTGGGTTTCGTTGTACGCCAACTTGTAGCCCCACAAAAGCATCGCTTCTTTGCACGCCATCTGGAACATTGTTAATGATTGATTAGTAAACAGTTCTCATTATAGTGGGCGTCAGGTTGTTAACCTCGCAGTGCGTGCTGTATGGACAGTCGTGTATACTTCTTCAGAGAATAACAATGGTTATAATTATAATAGCCGGGTCACACTTATGGCATTTCCCGTTGGTTTTTTGTTATAACAGTCTTTAAATGTTCGAATAAACGTCCATTAACGCGATAATAAACGGCATTTCCCGTTAGTGTGGCCTTTTTTTTAGCGTGGTAAAATCATCATATGATGATGTCCTCCCAGCCAGGGCAGAGCGGGAGGGACTGTCAGACTCGTACTGACTAAAATCCACGGAGTCCTTCACGTTCCAGGTCACCGTAATTCGTAAGTCCCGCGACCCCGTGTTAGTGTGGCCCTAGAGTAAGACTATTAAGGGCGAGTTATTTGATCAATAGTTAAACTATTTGTTAAATCTTGGGATTTTAACAATGGTTAGGTTAACTATTGATCAACAACTGACCCTAAGAGACCCTAAAAACCTTTCAAGTCCATAGCCTAACTAATTCTACTATACTTGAAACGCAGCAGGATACATAGGTCTAAAAATGTTCTCTAATATTTTTGTTTCCTATGTAACCCGCTATGAAGTTCCATTAAAATCGGTTTAATAATTTGGAAAAACGAGTACTTGAAAGTATGAAATGCCGTACAGCGTATACGCTCATAATAAGTTGCATTTTTTGTTGGTCATAATATTTAACATTACGCTTCCGCACGCTGAATGCAGCTCACCGGTGAATAACAATTAATTCGACGGAAACGAACAATAATTGTTGATAGCATTTACCTAATATTACATACAAGACCTTCGCAACGACCTTTACAAGTAAATAGCCTAGCTAGTAAATACAGCACGCGTAGCATGACAACGTAGAATAGAAACGGCTTTTGTCGCCGTAGAAATAGACAAAATGAAAGAATGTAGAACGATTGCCGTCGTTCTTAACCGAGAGTTTTATTAAGCGTAATTTTGATAACATAGACAATTTTTTTTTTTTTATCTCTTCTAGTAACTGGGTTGTGGAGGTCCGATAAGCAGTTGCTGCATGTAAAATACTGATATCCAGCTCCATCTGGTTCGACTGAAAGCAGACCCCAATATAGTTGCGAAAAGGCTAGGCAGACCTAATGATTACTTTGAAAAATCGAAGTATTTTTTGTTACGGTACTTTACATTATGATTTCTTCTTCTTTTTAGATTCTTTAACAAGATATTTTTTATATCTAAAGAAAACACGAAACAAAGATTTTTTCTTGATAGTAGAAGTTCCAATAAAAAATAAAAAATAAACCAGGCAAGTGCGAGTCGGACTCGCGCACCAAGGGTTCCGTGCCATTACTTATAAAAAATATGTTCTCCCACACATTCCACCTGCAAATGTAAGTTGGTACGCACAATATTGAGTGATTTACCATGTTATTTTAATATCATGGACTTCTTATAGGTTTTCCTATAATCTATAAGGAGAAAACTAATTTCTGTATTTTTTTCAAAATTTTAGGTTCAGTAGTTTCGGAGATAAGGGGGGGGGGGGAATGGTCAATTTTCGTCTATTTTCTTGAATAACTTGGAAACTATTTATTTTAAAATTACAAAAAAATACATTTAAGATCTTCTCAACAAGACCTTTCATTTGATATGCCACACGATGCAGTTTTCAGAATTTTTTTTTTTAATTTTCCCCTTCCCCCCCAAAAATGACCCCCCATATACAGATTTCATCTGCTCACGTCACACCTCTGTGTTTGGGTCACAGGAATTGATATGTGTACCAAATTTCAACTTAATCGGTCTAATAGATTCGGAGATAATTGACTGTAAGCGACGGACGGACAGACACACGAGTGATCCTATAAGGGTTCCGTTTTTGTATTCAGACGTACGGAACCCTAAAAACGACGGGTTGCACTCTGGGAGTGCCAGCAGAAGTGAAACTTCAATAGTAATAAACACACACGAACATTCGCGCAAGCGCCCTGCACCGTCTTACGAATTTTCGATCAGGTCACGTGTCCTGACGCGAGTTTAACATTTTTTACCCATTCCAAAAAAGTGAACAACGCCGCTAAAGAAGTTTTCACTTCAAAAAACAGCATAATATGCTGTATATTGTTATGGTATACAGTACATTGTTACTAACAATTTATTTATGTATCATGGTACAAAATGAATAGGTAAGCATGTCTAGAGGTTTAAAACGTAGAATAAAATGTTATAGAATTAAATTAAATCCTTCAGTTTTCGATCAAAATTCGTGTCGAATTGTGTAGAAATAACTTAGTTTATTCGTGGTAGAATAGAGGTAAAATTGGTTATGTTACCCGTGCAGGGGGCCCAGACGCATTGTAGTCTGTGATAGATTTTCAACTTTATTCCTCAGAGTCTAAAGTTGAAAATCTATTAGACTACGAACGAAAGAAAACTCTCTGAGGTCTGTAATTTTCACCTTTTTTCTTTAGTGTGTTTGGTGTTTTTCGTTTGCTACTTAAGAGCTGGAGCTGCTACTCACGCCCTATATCGGAGAAGCATGACGCTCATATTTTTAGAAAATCCCGTTCCTAGTATTTCAAATAATGTGAATATTATAATGAGACTGACAACATTATTTCGATTGGAACGGCCGTGAGAAAACTAGTTGAAACTAGCAATGGTCAAATTTGAAAGCGAACGCAGACTACCTAGATTATCAAATCGCACCCAGACATACTAGGTTCATTAAACTCTAAAACCAGTTTAAGTAAAAGCTTAAAAGATACAGCTAACTGAAATGGTGTGCAACGTTTGACCTACTCAGTTTTTTTTTTTGTTATTGTTTTAATAGGGTATTGTACTGATCAAAACTTAGTAAGATTTATCAAAAATATTTGACCCTTATTTGTATTTTTTTACTTAAACCAAAATTGACGAAGATACGACATTTTTAAAATTGCCGATACGTCACAAGCAAGTTTTTACTTGCTTCTCGAATTTTGATGCGTAATAATTATTTTTATAAAAATGCATTGATTCAACGAAAGAATAAATACGTGTCCATTATTTCCCAAAACTCTAGGTGACGGACTAATTAGATTTGCAATCTATTGATGCAACATACCTATTGCAGTGATAGATATCAATCAGCTCTCATCTAAGGGTTTTTTTGGTGGTAAAATCATCAAATGAGTCCTGCCTCCTTCGGTGGAGTGGAAGGTACTGTACTCTTACTGACTAAATATTCACCCTGTTCCTCCAGTTGCCCTTTTCGTTCCAGTGTCACGGTAAATTTTACAGACAGTCCCACGATCCAATTAAAATTACCTAAATTGTACTTCCTGTTAGGCAACCCTAATTTTTTTTTTTTATAATTTAATCTATCATAACAGGGTTTACTCTAATACGACAGCTGTGTCGTTTACAGGAATAACATATATTTCGCATAATTTTCGTTATTTTTCAGTCATATTATAGAAATGGACAAGAGCGGCGAACTTTATGAATGGTTCCGTACTTGATCGCCTATTATACAGCCGAAAACTAAACTATGAGTAGACTGGTCAAAGGAATCACGAGCTATTGATAAAAAGAGCAAACCTAGTTTCTCAAGTTTCACCAGGATTCGAAACCCTGTCGGTAGATAGGATACCTAGTAAACCCTAGTAGGTATACTAGGGTTTTGTCGACGAGAGAAAAGACAAAATAACAGAACCTAGAAAGATTTTTACGGATTTAAGCAATGTTTAAAATATAGTAAATATAGAAAAGTTTTACAAGTATAGTAATTTAATGGTATACGAATTGTGTCATACTGGTGCAAAAAAATTGTTGATTTGTATAGAAATAACGATGAAATAACATTGTCTATTCTTGGAAGAATAGATTGCAGCAATTGTTCATGCTACGCGTGCTGCTCGAGTTTTCTCGAATTCGAGAAAGCTGCATTTTTGTCATATACTTACAATATTTCGAGACTCGAGAAAACTCGAGAAATGGGCCTTGAGAATTCTCGAAGTTCGAAAGTAAAAAAGGGTCGAGAAACCAGAAACCCAACTACCTACCTTTTTAAAAGTAAGAGGGATTAAATACTGTAACAGCATAATACTTTAAAATATTTTTATAGGTAAGCAGTAGTACCGAATTTTCATGTGGGTAGTTAAAAGTTAATTTTATGCCTACAAATAGCCGATTTCCTCAAAGTGTTATCGTAAAATAACAAAGTATGACTTTTGTTATTTTACGATAACACTCAATTAGCAAACGATTATACAGTAATGGTTAGCTAATTAAGTGTTAAAATACGATTGCGATTTTTTAACCGATTTTCTCGAAGTTTCCACAATAATTATTTATTAAAAAAATAAACGACATTATATCAGTGAGATAGAAGAACGTCTTAAGATCAAATAAGTCGGTAAGTTCTTCTCCAGTTCAGAAATGGGGAGCATAATTTGATGTTAGAAATAAGTTTGAAGACCATAAAATGTTTGGAAATGAAAAAAAAAAACTAAGTAAAACTACATTACAATACAACAGTAACACATTACACCATCAGCCTTTATGAACATGACAACTACATAATTATTATATCATATATATACTGCCGGGGCAGAAAGCACAGGCTGTTCGCCGTGCCTACATGTCGTACGGTTGCACGTGCTAAGTCGCCAATCCCTCGCACTCTGGCCGCGCTTAATGATCTCTTGGACGTTAATCCAACAGATGATTTGTTTGAGGATGGATGGTCGAAGATTTTATTGGTTTGCCAGAAGTACTGTGAGATGATTTCATGAAAGTGTTTTTTTCTTTTTATGAACTTTGTTTTATTTACGTTTTTGATATTTTAATTTATAATTTTTATATTGTTTGCAAATTTTTTTGTATAAATTGCTGTAATTGGTTGTTCACACAGCCGTTGTAATTTATTAAAATAAATAAATAAAATAAATAAAATAAATCAGTGTTTTGATATAAATATTATCTATCTACACACAAAACTACAGACTTTCTCATATTACCACAGGAAGAGTGTCTGGGGCTAACACAGGCCTGGCTAATCGCACCACAATACAGTTATCACTGCCATACGAATTTCAAGCTTGAGTTATTAGAAAATCAGTTTAAATTTACTGAACTTTATGGTAAGTTAGTAACTTACATGACATAGTAAGTATAATTTACTTTTGACTCTATTTCAAGAGCATCAAAGTTGATATTTTTATGACAGAGGTACAATTTTAAAGCACTTGGCCAGAACTGGGTTGGCCGTTAAAAGAAGTTTAGTCATCAAGAGATACACTTATATTAAAAAATTTCTTGCTAATGTAAAGGCTAAGAGGAAGTTTTTAACATTTATATTTTTATTTGGAACTAACTGATCTTTTGCAGCTCTAGTCGACGGGCTTCATGAACCTGGGTTTAGTTTTTCATTGGAAGACATTTTTTCACTGTAAAAGGTAATATACTTTAAAAAAAAAGACTTCTAAAGCTTTTAGAAAAAAATATGTAAACTACTGTAACATGTTGCTGTAATATTTCTGTTTCTTCATAATAGAAATATGTGGGGAAAAATGACTAATTCGAGAGCATAGTATCATTACAATGAAACATACCTGTATCTCATCCACATAGTCGAAGTCCAGTGCATTCTTCCATCTAAAAGGCACATCTCGAGAGACCCGGAAAGTGGAACTCACACCGGCCACCTCCACATTTGTGTGCGACTGCAGAAACTCCTCAATCGATTGAGTGGCACTAAGCTTTAGGAACTTTAGAATTCGGTGAGTAGTAATATTAGGCTTGAGTGCTAACTCCTCATAACGCAGCACCCTGTAAATATCAAAATTAATTAGATTTTTTAAAAGTAAATAATTATTATACAAATATAGACTCATGTACGGATTTATGAAGTTCATATTTGCACCTATGTAAAATTTAATGATGGACTCTCTAAAAAAGGGTCATTATGTATAAGGTCCAAAACGTGGCGTGGTCTCTGCAATGCTTATTTTGGATGACATGGGGGACATTGCAACATTGGTTATTGACATATGCATATGGAACTTGGCGATTGGACTGCTGCGCTCCGTATCGCGGGTTCGATTCTCGCACGGATCGAATATTTGTATGATCTACATGTAGTTGTTTCGGGTCTGGGCATTTGCTTTCTGTTTGTAAACGCATCCACGACACAGGAGAAATTCCTAGTGGGGGGCAACGTTTAAAAAAAAAAACTCTGACAGTACCCTCCATAGCGGGCCAAAGCCGGGGTCGCGGGACTGTTTCATTAAGTAACCATGACCCTGGAACGTAAAGGGCTATCAAAGGATTACCATGGATTTTAGTCAGTACAAGTCTGACAGTCCCCTCCCATCCCAGTCTGGGTGGGAGTAGAGGAGTCATTACATGATTTCATCACGATAAAAAAAAAAGATTATGGGACCAAGAAGAGTGTTGCTTATTTTCGCTGACAAGTGGATACAAAAAAAAAAAATATTAGATTAAATAAATTATATGATTAAAAATACATTCAAATAAATTCTGCTTGCAATTTGATTTACGAAAGACTTAACAACCATTTCACTTACTGCTTTTAAATTGGTAATATCTTAAGTAGCCATTGTTTAAGTTAGGCTTTGTTTAAGTTAAACCCTGAAGCTGAAGATACACTGTCACAACAGTTTGTGTTATTTATTAAACTTAACTGGTGGAAGTAAGGTTGAAGGACAATACATTATTATATGCAGGTGTTTTCAATAAAGAATCAAAATATGATGACATGGAACTAATAAAAAATACAAAAAATGTGTGAATAATGCTGGATTGTGTTAACAGGCATTGTAAAACATTAGGTACATTGCATGGTTTATTACCAACTTCCTTACTTTTTATCAAATGTTTTTTTCTTATTACTAGTTTGCAAATATTTTCCTCATGATAATATTTGGACAAAAACAATGTATAACTGCTAATGACATTGTTATAAATTGGAATTTAATTATTTAGTTTATTGTTAATATTAAATGTTTTTTCCTTTATATTATTAATATTTTTAAATGTTTTTACAAAAAAAGAATAAAAAAAAACTATTGAATATGTAAATAATAGTGGCCCACCGGTTTCGGGAACAGGGCCTAAGTTACCGGCAGTCAGGGCTCCGGAGAAAGGAACCTCCTAACAATGTGCGCCGTATCCAGAAGAACTGCTTTCTGAATCAAGCCCTTGATCCAGCACCCTAACGAGAGCCATTTTAAGTGTTGGTCAAGGCTCTTGGCAATTAACCCATGGGCCGACATGACTATCGGCACAATGATAGCTGATTCCACAATTTAAGTCTCAATATTTAAGTCTTTATATTTTTAATTATTGTTGTATTTTCTTTATTCAGATTGTCGCCTGTGGTTTCCCCTCACTGCTCAGCTTCTATTGGTCATAGCAAGATGTTTTATAGCTTACTAGCTTTTGCCCGCGACTTCGTTCGCGTGGAATAGTGACTTCCAGCAGATTTTTGGTTTTACCCACATAGTTCCCGATCTCGCGGGATATTCTAGGGAACTCTTCAAAAATCAACATAATGAGCTCTGCGTTTGAATTTAAGAGATGTATACTCATTTAGGGCATTAAAGCCGTTTTGCCGATCGAAAAAGGCGAAAATGTTATTTCTCCCTTATTTTCTCATCATTCTACTGATTTGACATTTCAGTCCAAAAGGAAAAAATACTGTTTCTCCCTTGACAAATTTTCTATTATATTATTTTAGGTTTTAGAGATTATGAAAGTTTCTTACACCAAGACATTTCTGTTTATCACGTTTTTAGTTTAGCCATCCTTTGCAAAAATATAAAGGCTTTGTGGTTTCGACACTCTTGAGCACGCAACGTAGAGTTGTCCATGGGAGAAACAGTCTTTTTCAAGATGTACCCCCGCAACTTTTAGCGTTTGCCCTTGGGCTTTATTTATGGTCATTGCAAACGCAGTTTACAGCGGAAACTGAACTCTTTTGAATTGGAATGGCAAATCAGTTGGAATGATGGGAATGCGGGGAATAATAAAAGTTTCGCCTTTTGCCATCCCAGTCATAATAACGGTTTTAATGACATTCCGTCCTAAATAGGTTATTTGTAACCGTATGCCGTTATATAGTCTTGGTGGATCTAGTTATATAGTTTCTCATAAGCATCACAGGAACACCAATTATACAACGGAACAATTTAAAATTTACGAAACAGGACCAATCCACATAAACTATCATACAACCGACAATAAGTACAATTTTGGTTCCAACGCCATCTATCAATCCATAGTGACAATTCGTGTAACGATCGACACCATTGAACGATCACCGCCATCTATTGAGAGTTTAAGGAATTATCTATACTCCGTTAGAGCATTTCATAAATTTTATTTTTATTTTTTTGTAATAAAAACTAACCTATGTCCTTTCTCAAGTTCCAAACTATGTCTGTACCAAATTTCACACAAATCGGTTCAGTAGTTTAGGCGTGAAGAAAAGACAGACAGACAGACAGACAGACAGAAAGACAGACAGACAGAGTTACTTTCGCATTTATAATATTAGTTAGGATAGTCTTCCTCGATAAATGGATTAGAGAATTTTTCAATTAAAAAACTAGTAGTTTTAGATTAGATTGTTCAACCAAACAAACAACTCTCCAATATTATAATTTTGGTATAGATAAAGTTATTTATAAGTGCTAATCATAAATGGTCTTCCTCAGAATTTGACAGGCCTGTTGGTCTAGTGGTTAGTGACCCTGACTGCCATGACGGAGGTCGTGGGTTCGATTCCCACCCACGTCAAATGTTTGTGTGATGAGCATGATCATTTGTTCTGTGTCTGGGTGTAATTTATCTATAATATGTATGTATTTAGAAATATATAAGTATGTTTATCAGTTAGTTGTCTAGTACCCATAACACAAGCTCTGCTTAGCTTGGGACTAGATGGCGTTGTGTGATAGTTGTGGAATATTTATTTATTTATTTGTATAAAACAAGCCATGTGCCTATTAAATTTTCATATAGCAATAGAGATGAACTCTAATAGAAGTTGATATCTCAAAACCCTCTAATATTACTTGTACTCAAATTTAAATTTTTCTAGCACTATCAAGTAGTGAGAGAAATAAATATTTCTTACTATTAAATATGAGATAATTAATCAATTACTTACATTAGTCTATCAGGATATTGCTGCTGTATACGTCCTGCTGCAACATAGTCGCTAATCATGTCCGCACAAACGAGTGATGGTTCCCAGCAATCCGGTGCAGGCTGGCAGAAGTTCCGGTGCTGCCTGGACTGCATCACACCACGAGGATCACGGATCAACAGTATCACCTTCACATTTAGCCTTAAATTGAAAACATGTACTCTTTTAATAAATCCTGTTGAGAATCTTTTCAAAATAATATTTTTTCAATTTTTTGGTTTATTTTATTCCATTTTCAATGATAATTAAAATTGGTATTTCTTATTAAACAATTAATATTGCAGTTTGATTTAATAAACATGGAAATTAGTTTTATGATAATTACATTATGGTAAGTATTTAACATTGTGATTTAAATTTAATTATACAATTATTGCTTTTTTAATGTTGTTGTGTTTTATTGATTGTCAGACAACACAAAAAAAAACTGATAACATAACAGGCACAAATTAATGAAATAAACTCACTCTTTGTCATCCAGTATTTCCTGGATGAGACGCAATCTTAGACGTACAACCTTCATGGTGTGGAAGGGAAAGAGCTTACATAACCGTGATGTGAACTCAGCATCATAACACAGGTCTTTCTTATATTTACAATGGTCCCAAAGTCTGGTGTTATGGCTAAACTGATTCCAATGCTTACTTCCATACTTAAAGTAATCTTCTAAGCCTTCATAATTACATTTCAACATAGCCCTGATTGTGCTCAAAGCTTGATCTGACTCTGGTGGCCCCCTTATTTGTATAATTCCATACTTAAGTAATGGTTCATAATGATAATAAGTACCTGGGATTGCATTTAATACTTCTCCAAGAAATGTGGTTCCTGATCTCCATGTTGATATAATTAAACTCTGTAGGGGTCTGCCCCCTGATTCCATTACTAAATCCTCCAATGCATGAGCACCAGATTCTGAAAAGTTGTACTTAGAGAGCTGATATTCGATTTTGGCTCGCGTTTTCTCCAGCAATTTTTTAATATCTGGCGACCCATCATACTGGACTGTGGGTATATGCAGTGTGTAGGTTTCCTCGCCATATTCAACTTTTAAAAAGTTCCTAACATTTCTCCGGCTTTCAATGGACGGACGATAATAAGTGTTATCTGCATATCGACTTCCAGCAAGAATTAGAAGAACACTGAGACCAAACGCGAAACATATTGAATAAAAATTAACTCGCCGCAACATCACGATAAAACGAACAAAACAATTCCGTAGAATTTGTAAAGATGAAGTTAATTAATTATTCTATACGAGTACTACCAATACACAATCACTGTCATTTTTTTTATTGGATTTGATTGCATTTAAATTATTATTCCATATTTTTCGTTTCCGCGGAAACACCGCATTGCACCTTCACCGCCATTTTGAACGAATGACGTACGATTTGTCAAAAGTAACTTTTTAATTTTTCTTTGTATGACAACGGAAAGTTATATCACTCACTCTGAGTTAGCTTTTAAAAGCTCACGGTAAGCATCACTATGTAGAACAAAACCGACACAAATTCAATAGATAATTAAATATATTTAATCTAGTTAAAAATATATAAATTCAGCACGATAACACCGCCGACACTGTTTACATGTCCAACGTATACCGCTGATGTTCTTGTAATAAGCTGCGGACGTACGCAGCGGTTTGAATAGGTATTTTACCTATTCTGATTTAATGATTAGCTATGCAATTTAATATGAAACGGATACTAGTTAATACATAGAACTCGAGAATTAACATTAAGGTGGGGGGGACACCGTTCAAGCTTCTAATGTTAATTTCAAGAATAGTTAGGTGCAGAAGTATGGAGGTATGGAAGTTGGGAAGCAACTACTTATATTCATTTTTCAAATAATATGGCTAAGTACCTATGTAGTAAATAGGTCCCTTACTTGCTTAGCTATAGGTCTAGTATGCAGGCTCCGTCTTAGTCTTGGTAGCAGTTTTGAGTTTGTAGGCTGGACCAACACGATTAGCTGGCTTGCTTCCAGTCTATATCGGCACTTTATAGTCTAAATAGAACTTATTTTATTAGAAAGGCGAAACTTGCCACAGACTTAACGGCTAACAAGAGCCATTTAGACAATCAGAAGCAGTTATGTAGAGTAATCTGATAGTTAAGTCTGTGTCGGCAATAATTATTATTTGTGAAATTGTCTGTTGATATTATAGTATTGGAAAAAAAAAGGTGGGGGCGTTAGTTCCGACTATGAACGCGCGCCAAAAGAATACTAATAGGCACAGTAGGGGTGCTAAGACAGGAAACCTCCACATGCGCCCGTGGACTGGAGTTCCCTCTCGAATACGTCCGGGGGGAAGACCAGTTTTCGGGCCGGTGCACCATGGGATGCGGGCAAAAACTCTTCCTTAGGCACTGTGTACCTAAGGGGTCTCTTTGCCCGTATGCGAATAGCCTGTCGGGTGGACGCTCCAACGCGTGTCCCTCTGAATAGCAGAGGACACAGCGGCGGAGTGGGCTTGCGGACGGTGAGTAATGGGTAAGCTCGCCGTCCGACCAAGGACCAAGCCCGGGTCGGTGGCGCGTCGTGTTTCACGCGTCAACGACGGGGGGCCCCGTTACGTTACGGGGCCAAATGCCTGCTGGGGTCGCGGATTTTTTCTTAATCCAGGATACCGCGGCACCGGAACGTAAACGGCATCCGAAGAAACAAGGGTGGATTTTAGTCAGTAAGAGTCTGACAGTCCCTTCCGCCCCACCCAGGGCGGAAGGACTCATTTGATGATTTTGCCACCATAAAAAAAAAATGGGCACATTACATTCAGATCGGTCTGATCAAGGTCTCATAGATCTCAAAAATACCGTGTATTTTATAATTAAGAAACGTTATTCTTCAGTGCATCCTAAGTCAAACAGATTGATCTCCGTGACATTATGGATCGTGGCTAATAGTAATAGAATTTCAAGCTTTGGCAGTTCTGACCACAGACTACTTAGAGTAGAGGTACGGTGCTGGCCGAGGTTGATTCGTGGACGGATTACCATGCCGAGATTTTCTTCTGTGTTCGTTCTCGGAAAGCACAAACGTGTGGTGCCGAACTCAAGGAGAATGATAAAAATTAACGGCGAAAGATGATAGAAATTTTTAGAAATTACTGTTTTTAAAGAAACTTCACACACTTAAAGCAGGATACAGGTTAAGAATGATATGCATATAGGTTTAAAAACTATAATAAATTATTGATTAGTCTTATTTGAAAAAGATGGAATTTTTTTTTCTATTTAGAAAAATTAAAATTCGGATCTAGTTTAACTTTAACACATAATATCGAAAATGTCTTCTACCAAACTTTGTATCCTGCTTATAGGAATGAAGTTTCATATAAACCGGTTTAGTCATTTTGAAATACAAGGACTTTCATAGTTTGTAAGTAATGTTGTTCAGTGCGCACGCGCATATGTAATGTTTTAATATTTACTCAGCCTTTTGCAATTCTTACGTAGGTACCTCTTCTTATATGTATATAAACAGTTGTTACATTATTTACATGACATTTTTAATTCATAATAATTAATTAATTTATTTTATTCTTCCATGCTGATCTGGAAGCAACAGAAAAACATCGAATGCATCAGCTGCTTATCATCCCGCGCATGTCGTAAAAGTCGACTAAGGGAAATGTTTACTTTAAAACCTTCTAGTAAACAACAACCAACTTAGGGCATGCGTACTGCTACAGTTTGCAATGGCCTAAGCTGGACAATTGGCATTAGAACAGGACGCCAATTTAGGGTGGTGACGGTGAATATTAATGTCAATATTACCCGCGGCACCCACGAACCGAGTAAGTAGGTTCACTGTTCACCCATCAACCCGCATTAGACAAGCGTGATGGGTTAAATGTCTAATCCCCTCCACAATATGAAGAAGAAGACGAGCAAAAGGCCCCAAGTGCCCGGTGACTTCAATGGTGTGGCTGCTGATGACGGTGGGCAGCCTCACCCTGGAGTCGGGGGTGCTAAGAATCCCCGGGCGAGATCGATCCCCCGTTCAACGACCACGGCAAATAAAAAACCGGATACCGATAAATTACTTAACGTCTTAACCTACAACATCCGTACTCTAAAATCTGACGATCGATTGCTTGAGCTCGAAAATGCATTGAGTGAGGTCAACTGGGATATTGTTGGCTTGTCAGAGGTCAGAAGAAGCGGGGAAGAAACCATAGAGAGAGACAACACCATTTTATATTATAAAGGACAGAGTGGAGGACTATATGGGATAGGATTTTTAGTTTCAAAAAAATGGAAAAACAACATCTTGGAATTCATCTCTTACTCTGACAGGATTGCTGTCCTTAAATTCCAAATTTCAAGTACTCAAACTTTGTCCATCATCCAAGTGCGCCCACTTCATCTCACCCAGACGACGAAGTAGAAGAGTTTTACGATCTCCTCAACAAAGCTTGCGATGAACATCGAAGCACTTGGAACATAGTGTTAGGCGACTTTAACGCCAAAATTGGTCAAGGGCAAGATCTGGACAATACTAAAATCTTAGGCCCATACGGGCTCGGAACGCGTAACGAACGAGGAACACGCCTTCTTCAATTTGCCTTCGGCCAAAATCTTGGCGTAGGCAACAGCTTCTACTACAAAAAACCGCATAGGCGATGGACTTGGATATCTCCGAATAATCATACAAAAAATGAAATTGACTATACTCTTACCTCCAATAAACAAACAATAAAAGATATTCAAATCATAAATCAAATTAAATTTAGTTCCGATCACAGACCTTTACGTGCAGTAATTAAACTAGACACCAAAATTAACCGGGAAAGATATATGAAAAATCAAATAAGAAAGTTAAGTAAACAGTCCCTTATGTTAGGCAGTAATCAGTTTAAACTAGAGCTAAGAAATAGTTTTGATAAACTTGATTCAAAAATCGAAGAAAAAAATGTCCAGCAACAGTACGATGACATAATTCAAAGTCTAACTAAGGCCAGTAGAACAGTTACACAAATAAAACGTCAAAGCAAAAAGCTCTCAAACGAAACTTTGAAATTAATAGAAGAGAGACAGATATTGTGGGCAAACAGAGATCTACAGTACAGACATAAAGATAAAGAGGTGATACGTAGTATTAGAACTGATATTAGGAATTACAACAATAGACTAGTCCAGGATGCTCTAGAAAATAACTGCTCTCTGAAAATTGCCAAGCAAGGTATTTTAAACCATAAATCTTGGATCACGTATTTAAAAGACGATAATGGTAATAAACAAATGAATAGATCAAAAATATTAAATGTCTGTACCAAATTCTACAAATCCCTCTACTCCGACGGCACTCAATCACCTTCATTACCTAATTATAGCTGCCCTGAGAGTATACCACCTATAACTGAGTGCGAAGTTCATATAGCACTCAGTAAAATGAAAAACAATAGATCGTGTGGCGAAGATGGCATCAGCACAGAGGCTTTGAAAATAGGCGAACCGATACTCCTCCCATACATCACCAACCTCTTTAATAACATCCTACATTCCGGCAGCTTTCCTAAAGATTTTTGTCATTCTAATATAATTCTACTCCACAAAAAAGGCGATAAATCAGATATTAATAATTATAGGCCCATTAGTCTCATATCGCATATGTATAAAACATTTATTAAAATAATAGAAAATCGTATATCCGGTGAATTAGATGAGCATCAACCTCCAGAACAAGCAGGTTTCCGTCCTGGCCTTTCTACTACGGATCATCTTCATGCAGTTAATCAACTAATAGAAAAGCACCAAGAATTCAGACTCCCTCTTTACCTAGCTTTTGTTGATTACTCCAAAGCCTTCGACAGCATATCACATACAGCCATTTTCAACGCTCTAAAAAACCAAAACATTGATCCTACCTACATAAATCTATTACGCATCATTTATAAAAATAGTACGGCTTCAATAAAATTACAATCCACGGGTCCAAAGTTTAAAATAGAAAAAGGAGTTAAACAGGGCGACCCGCTATCTCCTAAACTGTTCACCAGTACTCTAGAAGAAATCTTCAAAAAGTTGGAAGCCAACTGGAGGGAAAAAGGCATTGTCCTCGGAGAAACGAGACTGTCAAATCTACGTTTCGCCGACGACATTGTTCTCTTTGCATCCTCAGCCACAGAACTTCAGCGGATGCTTCAAGATCTGAGCGATGCAAGCCTTGAGGTTGGACTGAAGATTAATATGTCGAAGACGAAGGTTATGTGCAATGACACACCTACAATAATAAAAGTAGATGGGGAGACAATACAACATGTCCAGGAATACCTATACTTGGGCCAAGTAGTCTCTTTCCAGGCGAGGCAAGACAAAGAAGTCGCAAGACGGACAGAAAACGCCTGGAAGAGCTACTGGTCCATGAAGGAACTATTCAAGGGTAAGTTGCCTATGGCACTAAAACGCAAGCTCATGGACATGTGTATACTCCCCATCTTAACATATGGTGCACAGACTTGGTCTTTGACTAACATCCAGAAGTCCAGACTCAAGGTTTGCCAACGAGCAATGGAGCGCAGTATATTAGGTGTTAAATTAACGGATCGCGTTCGAAACACAATACTGCGCTCCAAAACAAATATAGCTGACGTGGCTCAGAAAGCTGCCCAACTCAAATGGGACTGGGCAGGACATGTCTGTCGTATGCCGGACAAACTGTGGGCCAAAATAGCTCAAAACTGGAGCCCTGAAACAGTGAGACGGGGTCGCGGTAGACCGCGAAGGAGATGGCGGGACGAACTGGATAGGTTTTGCCCGAATTGGAAGGAGGACGCACGGGCTCGCGAGAAGTGGAAGGAGTGGAGGGAGCCCTTTGCCCAGGAGTGGGACAGAGCAGGCTATTAAAAAAAAAAAAAAAAATTATTACCCAGTTATTAAGAGTAAAACAATTAGTAATACTACCTACTGGGTAATAAATGATACCTCTTAGGTAGGTAGGTAAGATTGTGTGTCGCTTCTCGTGATCCTGGAACGTAAAGAGCTATTGAAGAATCACCGTAGAGTTACAAGTCCTAGTCCTGGATAGGTGGTGGACTCATTTGATTCTACCACGATAAAAAAGGCAAGTACCAATACTTATGTCTTTCTCAATTCATATGAACTTTCTAAGTTTATCTGGAACATCACTGACATCGGCAATGGAAAAATCGTGAGGAAACCTGGACTTCATCATCATCATCATCATCAGATGGAAGACGTCCACTGCTAAACATAGGCCTCCCCCTTAGACCGCCACGCCGAACGACAATTCACCACTTGCATCCATCGGTTGCCCACGACACTCTCACGATATCGTCGGTAAACCTAGTGGGAGGCACGCCTACGGAGCGCCTTCCGGTCCATGGTTGCCACTCGAGAACTTTTCTTTCCTACCGGTTGTCAGTTCTACGAGCGATGTGGCCTGCCCATTACCACTTCAACCTGACCTTATAGGTATAATAAATATAACTGTCCAAAGCCATGTCAGATGCCTGTGATGTTCTCAGAGGCGGCTTGATAAACTCTGACATTAGAGGGTGGCCAAATCCCCAAACTAAAAAGTAAGCTTTTTCAATTTTAACACAATTCCTCGATGTCGAACTCTTCCTACCGAACTTGCTCAGTTATAAAATCAGGTTTTACCAAACAATAATATCATAACTAAAATTTCATAACTTGTGTAGAAAACCAAAGATTCATGCGAATACCTATAGGTGTAGTACTATTAAATATTATGTGCTATAGGTTACCTACATGAAGAGCGAAACAACAGTATTGAAAAAATCTTCATTTCATTTATTTATAATCATTTTTAATCATAAAATGGCATTATCTATCAAAGCTTGGGTTATTTTGTAATAATATTGTCTTTCTCCCCTCAACAAAATTTAAAATGTGTTCACAAAATCTTATAGATTTTTATAATGACGTCCCGTCCGTGTCATCACGCCACGTACACCACATTTGCATCAGCCCCGCGATAAGCCGCCGCTCATGGAGGCAAGGTAATGAAGCATAGGAACGAGACAAAGGATTTTACCTTTATAGGTTCCTATGTCCCGTACGACGCTACTACAAAAACGTTGGAATTCTTATATTAGACGCACTAATTGCAAATTACGGACGTGCAACAGAGTGTACGTTTACAAATAGTATTCTAAACTTTGTATCCAACAATATGGCCTTTTCCAATAGTTTCTCCAATGAAGAACCAGAGGAATACTTCCAGTCCGACCAGGAACAGTAGCCAGGCTTGTCTCACCGTTATGGAGAGGAAGCGTTTATCTTTCATGAAGTTTGTTATCAACTTCACATCAGCCGCGATTTGCTGCAACAAAAGATAATGTCCGGGGTGAAGTTTGAAGAAACGGTGGATTTTTAGTCAGTAAGAGTCTGACAGACCCTTATGTTTCACCCATCTTCACCCAAGACGGGGGGGAACTCATTTCAGGACTTTACGGTTAGCACCCCAAAAAAGTACGTATGATACTTTTTGGGAATATTATGTACTCATGTTATCGAAACATCTACACACTTAAAAAAAATCCTAACCGTACACCCAGGTCGCGGGACTCACGAATTACCGTGATTCCGGAACGTAAAGGGCTATTGAAGGACACCGTGGATTTTAGTCAGTTCGAGTCTGACAGTCCCTTCTGCTCTGTCCTGGGTTGGAGGACTTATTTGATGATTTTACCACGTTAAAAAAAGCCGTAAACCCAACGAATGGCATCCATTTTAATTTTTAATACGGCCGAATTAAGGTATAAAATAAAATCTTTGCATCCAAGAGACAGGCGTGCAAAAGAAGTCTGTTTATGAATTGAACCAAAATTGAAGAGCATCGCGCGATGCTAATATTTGGCAGGTGTAGCTGTGTAGAATATATAACTCGCCTTTGTGTGATGATGGCATAATAATATGTAGGTACGAGTATGTAAGCACTTTATGGCCCAAGAGCTACATGCAATTTTTGTATAGGTAAGTATTTCAAGCACACTGAAAACCTCTACAATATTTATTCAATTATGAGGACGGCACGGTTAGCGCAGTGGCTGAGCGATTGGACTGCTGCGCTGCGTGTCGCGGGTTCGATTCCCGCACGGGGCAAATATTTGTATGATCTACAAGTAGTTGCTTCGGGTCTGGGCGTTTGTGTATGTGAGTTTATATGTTTGTAAACGCACCCACGACCCAGGAAAAATTCCTAGTGTGGGGCAGCGTTTTTAAAAAAAGAAAAAAAAGAAAGAAAGAATTATCCCTAAACACAGAAATGACCTGACTGGAAAGTAGCGGAATTAAACTAAGCCAGATGTCTTAAAAAATGCGATGTTGTTGCTACCAAAAAAGGTCCTATTTTTAGCGTGGTAAAATCTAAAATGAGTCCTACCGCTCAATGTGCAGCGGAAGGGAGTCTCAGAATCTTACTGACTAACATCTTCGGTGTTCCTACACTAGCCCTTTACGTTTACAGGGTCACAATTACCTGTTTAGACGGTCCTACGTTCGCCAAAAAAAGAGCCTTGGGACATCTTTAAAACTGCACATAGCTCTCTAGCTATTATGATATTGGTCGGAACACTACGAGCAGAACATGACTATACGCCATTCTATAGTGATCTGTTTGTTAATGATCCTTTGTTCCTTACCTGGGCGATATGATGCAATTTTGATACGGGAACAAGAGGTGACAATGATCTTTGAGTACAGCAATTATATGCTTGCCGTCAGTTCACAAAAGCTGTTTAGATATTAGAGTTACCCACTTTAACTTAATTTTGTGCTGTATCGAAGTACTTTTGTACTGTTTCTCGAATGGAAGCTGGTATGAGAACATGAAAATAATCTATATATATAAAAATGTTATGTTGATGTATGAACTTTTTGAGTTTTTGAAGCATACACATACCGTGTATGCTTCAAAAACTCAAAAAGTTCTGCACCGATTGAGCTGAAATTTTAGCATGATATATAATCCGCATCAAGGATGGTTTTTATCTATTTTTTTTTTGAAAAAACAATTTTTTGTGCCACAGCGAAGCGGGGCAGGGTACAGCTAGTTACAAATAAATATTTCGTAATCATAAACATTTTTATTCATTCTCGTTCTTTTTTAGTTAGTTTGTTGCATTCAGTTATCTCGCAGCCGTTTCAGTTTATAGAACTAATAATTCACTAATTTTTTTGTATTGGTAAATAACCAATAATGCCAGTTTCACGATTAACTCTTATTTTAAAGAATATTAGGTATGTTTAATTTGGCTGCCGAAATGCCAAAATGACTGCTCATTGTGGAGTGGAAGGAACTGCCAGACTCCTGACTAAAATCCACCATTGTCAATTGCACTACAATAGCCCGCGGATCCTTGCCAGATATTATTCCCTATCGACACCTTATAGAAAGTTAAGTTCCCACTCAGGGGTTTCAAAGAGAACCATGCATCTGAATTGCTTCTTGAAGCTCCACCGGCGAGGAGGTGTTCTGGGTACTTCATCATCGAGCCGACACCGATGTGAGCCCCTCCCATCGTTATTTGGAATCCCGATAGCAGCGCGTTCCAAAGACCACGAAAATACATGGCCTCGGACTTCAGCAGGGTAAAATAAATATCGATGTAGACACGACTACATTTCAAGCTATTCAAAAACGGTTTCGTTTAGTCTGGTTTCGTAAGATCTTTCCTCACAATGAACGGTCAGCTAATAGTGGTTTTGCATTGCTTGATATGTAGCCGTGTGTACCACGTCACGAAAAGAAGAATAACACATCGATAACGATATTTTCATCCCAGTCCTATGTGATAGTTTTTTAAGGCAAAGGCATTTTTATAGCCTATTCTGTGTCCCACTGCTGGGCAAAGGCGTCCACTTTCTCCTTCCAAACCTCTCTATTTTTAGCAATTTCTAGCAATTTCTGGCCATGTCTGCCCTGCGAACATGATCTCACACCACCTCTGCCACGTCGACCTCGACGGCGATGTTCTCCCTCAGGCGTCCAGTGAGTGACGATCTTTGCCCACCTCTCCGGGTGTATTCGTTCATCGGGGGCCTAATATTATTTATAATTATAGTTAAACAGATCAGGTACCCCTGCTTCACTGGAGCCCGGCGGCGCCATTTCTACGGTGTAAAATCCTTTAAGAATTCTCATTCTTTTTGCAAGCTCAGACTTCGCCGCGGCTTCTGCTTGACCTAAACAATTAATTAAATTGATTAGTTGTTCAATATATACTTAATAGGTATTTAAATGTAGTAGTCACTGAAAAACCATAAAGATTTCGGTCCTTTTTCAGATTTTGGCGTTAATAATGCTGATTTCAAGCCATGTGATTGGTGAATCTCGGCATAGCTCGTCTTCGCTCTGCTTCGCTCCGCCTCAGTGGAACCGCAGCCTAACCCTAAAGGACTAGTTGTTTATATTTTCAGGGCATTTTTTATAAAGT
Organism: Agrotis puta; assembly: GCA_943136025.2. Lineage (NCBI taxonomy): Eukaryota > Metazoa > Arthropoda > Insecta > Lepidoptera > Noctuidae > Agrotis > Agrotis puta. Next base: position 13,214,289 of record OW964169.2, on the reverse strand, counting down.
AGACTAATACCTACATTAAAAGAATTATCAATGCAGACCCAAAACTTTCCGAGATTAAGCCGTTCGAAATTGATTCAGAGCGACAGAAATAAGAAAATTAAAAAATAATAATAAAGAAGTTACTAGATTATTAAATTGTGCATCAAGAATTGAACATACACAGCTTTTTTTCCATTTTTGTTAAATTATGTGTACAAAGGTGGTCTTGTCTCCATAAATGATAATTTTCTAGATAACCTTGACTAAACCGTAGCTAAAGTGAATTGACGATAGGTATTACTGACGTATATACGTTGGCGGCACGTGAATCTATGGAAGAGGGAAACGTACTGAAAAATGAACCGGTGCGAAAATCTATTTTTATAAAAATAGAAGTAGGTAGGTACCTTTCATCACTTCCATTAGTTTCTCTCTCTGTCTTGATATTGTTGGTTTGTATATTCCAGTTAATTCATGCACCATCATCATACATCGGCTTCCTGCGAAAAACATTGACTTATCTAATTAGGTAGCCACCATGGCCCATAATGGTCGGCTAAAGTTGCGCAACAATCACAACAAAGCATTTCGCAACAATATGATGTTGAACAACATGATGCTGGAATGGCTGTAACTTTTAAAAGCCTGTGTACTCGTACAAGGCTGCAGCACGCATTCGTGCAGGTGTCCACTAAAACCTACGCAATGGGCCTCCGCTGTCAAAACATATAATAGAAAACCGGTCATAACCAACCCGCTTCTACCTACTATTCGCAAAAAAAAACATTTTTCAGCGAACGACGTAAACTGCTAAAATACTTACGAAGAATATTCGCTATCCTCCCTGCATTCACACTCGACATTTTGAAGTTTATTTGGCTTCCAACGTAAACACCAAAATATTCTTCGACAGGCTGAGGTGTATTTCAAAATGCTTTTTTCGAGATTCAAGCCTGTTTTTATAATTTGAATGAGCCGTGTGTCTTGTCTTCTGTAAATAAATGTCAAAAAAATCATAGAAATCTTTAATGTCGAGTTTTTTTCAAGCCCTTGTTTTTTTTGTAGCTCCATGAAGTTTTTATTCGTTCGTTTTCAACCACAGACATTAGGTCGCGGGACTAACGAATTACCGTGACCCCGGTACGTAAAGGGCTAGTGAAGGACACCGTGGATTTTAGTCAGTACGAGTCTGACAGTCCCTTTCACCCTGCCCTGGGTGAGAGGACTCATTTGATGATTTTACCACTATAAAAAAAACCACAGAAATTAAAATACTTATTTGTTTTTTTTCTTTTATCAGCACAGCGGCCGTATTATGAACGTCTTAAAACCAGGCTTGTTCTAGTGAGTGAAAGAGACAGAGCTATACAAGTCGTCTAGCGCCACCTCGTTCACTCACTGGAACAAGCCTGGTTTTAAGACGTCATAATACGGCCCAAGATCTGTTTTTAACCAGTAAAAAATACTGATTAGAACAAGCCTAGGCATCCCCTGTGAATCCTGCTCCGCCAGTCAGTAATTTTAACAGCATGTTCACGACTTTGGTCTTAGCGGTGAGCGGTGCAGCGGGCGGCGCAAATAAGACATTAATTTCTTAGTAGTAAGCGAATTTGCCACTGCACCTCGTGGCGTCCTTCAAACATTTCATACATTAATTGATTTTTCCGCTCGCCAGCCCGCGCTAAGTCGCCGCTCACAGCGGCAAGGCCGTTAACAAGACAGAAAAAGAGTTTAAACAGTATTTTTTCTAAGATAAGCGCATGCGGTCCCTACCAATTCTCGGTACCAATACAGTAATACTACCGAGTATTGCTGTATTGGTCTTTCTAGTAGCATGTGTACACATGCTACTAAAAAAAAAAAAGACAGAAAGAGTTTTTTTTTACTAAAAAGAGAGCATGCTTAAATGTCGCCGAGGACGGTCAACCAGTCAGCATACTACAAATAAAAATGGTCATTTCTAACACGGTACAGCCATACAAGTGGCAATGGCTTACTACAGGCAACGTACCATACTTTTGTGGTATTGAGCTGTATCTGTTTCTGTAGTAATGTACAATTCTTTACCAATAAGCTTCCCCATCGTAGCTTTCGCCTGTGATGTTTTAATTGAAGTCAGTATTACAAGTAGAGCCGATCATTATAGATAACGCACTGTTAAGGCCTGAGTCCGATCACGACAATACACAGTAATGATTCGCGGCCATCCCGAAAAAAATGCTTAAATATCGCATAGGACGAAAATTCAGAAAAAAAGTGTTTTCTTTCTAAGATTTTTCAGTGGAAGGTAAATTATAATATGATAAAAATTTAAGCAGAATGTGCGTAATACTAGCAATCGGCGTGCTTGTATGACCTGAGGCCTCATCATATATTTCCAGTTTTTGTAACTAGAACTTGGACATTAATTTCAAGGAAAAAATTAGTTCCTTCTTCGTACACTAGAGGCGCTGTTCCATTTTTTCATACAATAAACGCAGTAAATACTTCAAGTACGCTGTAAATAAAATACTGAAATCTTGTGATCGAGCTACTTAGGGAACGAGATGGCGCTAGACGTCTTGTATAGGTCTGTCTCTTTCCCACAGCTTAACTACTCATGCTTTAGACGTCATGGCAGGCCAACAGATGGATGAGGTGTAATGAGTATGGAATGATCGTAGCAGGTGACTCTCTGTAGTTTCTGTCTACCCCCATGGGAAGACGGCGTGACTTTCTGTCATGTATGTACTGATGCAAAAAAATGTGAATCCATCATCATAAAGTAAACAATCTAATTTATCTGTACAATTTAATCAATTCCATTAAAACATAAGTACCTACTAGTGATGTAACGAATATTTGTATTCGCATTCGCATGTGTTTTGATATTCGCATTCGTATTCGCAAGAAACGATGCGTATGTTTGCGAATATTTTTGACGAACAAGTTATTTATTTATATAGAATATTTGATTTAAAAATATTTAAATTAGATACAATTCTGTTTAACCCTTTAGGGATTATAGACAATCACAGGAAATTAATGTAAAATATAGTTTATATGCAGCCATATGTGTTGGCCTGTCTTGCTTGTGTATGCGGGCAGTCTGGCAGAAGTCACTTGGCTTGAAAAACAGGCTGGTGTTTCTGCTGCATTATCCTTAAAAAACTATTTATATGAGGTCATTAACAGACTAATTTCACTGGCAGCTAATACTGGCTTCGTTGAAGCCTTACTCAACGTTACGTTAAAACAATTTATTTTTACAGAAAATAAAACAATATTTAAAATTATTATTTTTATGTTATTGTATGTGTCTATGCAGTCTTTTTCTGAGAAGTGTGTAAAGAAATCCAGCTTTACTATAAATACTTTGAACTTAATAGTGACTATCTTCGTTCATTCAACCTATATCGGCTTGATTATTTTCGGAAAATGTCAAACCTATCTATAATTTTATTTGAATGTCAAAATTAGCATTCGCATTCGCGAATATTGGAAATTATTATTCGCATCCGTATTGGCTAATGTGAAAAATCAAACATTCGTTACATAACTATTAACTACCTACAAAAAGTAAAATTTGCATGCAAGGATAACGATATTTAAATTACATTAGGTGTAAAGGTCCTATCATTAGAAAAGCCGAGACTCAGTTATTCCTGTCTTTCATTATGAGCGCAACTGATAGCTGTGGAAATTTCATCTTTCTAAGTTTATTTTTTACAATCTAGTCTACTGTTACAGAAAAAATCCTAGTAACGGTAAAACGCCAACAATTCTTTATCCGAGCTGAGAATCGATTTCAGGACCACTGCTTGCTCAATAGACAGATATTTCTAAGTTTTTATTTTTAAATTATTTATTGTATCTGACCCACACTGTGCTGGATCTTAAATGAGAACTGCGCTCACTTAGACTCTTTTGGCGGCTTCTTTTTGGCTCTTTGCTTCGGCTTTCGCCTTCTTTCGCCTTTGGCTTTTGCTTTAGCTTTTGGGTCTTCTTTTGGTTTCTTGGCTGCTTCCTCAGCTTGCTTTTTTTCAGCTAAAGCTTTAGCTTTTTTGACAGCTTCGGCAGCCTTCTCCGCTATTTCTTTAATACGCGCGGCTTCTTTCGCTTTCGCTTCAGCTTTTAATTTTCTCTCATGCGCTTCTGCTGCGGCTATGATTGCTCGCCTTGTCCTTTCAGCTTCAGCATCTATTTCCTTTATTGTACCATCTATAGTGTTAATCAAACCATTTGTTATCTTAGCAGCGAAATTTTCTAATTTCCTGCCTCCTACTCCATTGAAAAAGCCCGCTGTCATAGGCGGTAATGCTTCAACTTTTAAGTACTTCCATGATATGGATCCAAAACTTTGTAGGGATTTTGCGGCACCTACAAGGTACGTATAATATAAAGTAAATTGTTACATAGTAAGGTTAGCAAATAGTTATTTTTTTTCTTGTACTTTTAATCTCCTTTTAGCCTTTTGTAACTCTTTCTCAAGATATGGGATTTCTTTAGCTAGCTGTCTATCCCGAATTTCTTCTAATTTGTATTTCAATGTCCCCGTTAATGAACCTACTTTGGTTTCTAATATTTCTACACATTTATTGTCCACAAGCCGTCTTGCACCAGTGTTCATTATGTAAGACTTGGCTGTTACCCAACCTTTTGAAATTAAAGGTTTAGCTTTATCCAGAGAAACTGCGAACAAAACAAATGCGGATTTATTTGAATGTTTTAGGGTAAGGTGGTACCTTAAAAATAAATTAAACCTAATTTGAGACAGTATTTATATAATTACTTGTTAGCTACCACTTTTGTTTTGCAACAGTTTCTTCATTCAAAAGCATACTTACATAATGTTATATCAAGGACCTGCCTCACGGTCCTACTCATCATGAAAACGCGTTCCAAAAACTTAAACTATAAATAAAATACCAATAATAATTTAGTTTTATGTAAAATAAATATGCCAACCTTTGAACCGACAAATGTCAGTTTGATGACGGTGTCTAATTTGTATTTAATAGTTTGCAAAGGCAACATGCCTGTAAAATGAAATGTAATCTCTTTTGGCAAACTTATTACACACCCGAATATTATCGAGTCTTTGGTTACTCCATATCAAAAAACGTGTACCTACCTCGATAAACAAATATAGTTATTTTACGTTTTATTTATTAAAAAATATCATTATGTTATGGGAACTGTATAGCAACTCGCATTTGAGGTGAAATACAGTCAAGTCCTGGTAGCACTTGAATTATAATTGCCCTAATCATAATCCTTCTTAGTAGTCAGGTATAAATAAATGTTTTTAGAGCTAATATTAACTCAATCATCATCATCATAATCAGCTAAAAATATTCCCACTATTGGGACTCAGGCCTCCTCTCTGAGAGAGAGAGTAGGTTGACTCCACCACGCGGGCCAAGTGCCAGTTTGACCGGGTTCATAGACTTTCCATTTTTTTTCTTCAGTTAGGTCACCTTTAAAAAGTGCCCGTTCTTCGGGGAAAGTACAGTGGTCGTGCTACTGTGCACAGCAAGGTTCAGGGGAGACTGCTTCACGGTCTCCCAGGGACAATTTCGGATTAACCCATACGCAAATGAAGCAATTGATTAAGGCATCACGTCTCAGGGGGCACCATAAACCAAACCTGTGCTGCCAAACCAAGCTGTGGGTTTTATGACACAAAGCCCCTCAAAATCTCTGTCACCTATAAATAATGCGAGGCAGAATGCTTAAACCGTCTAGCTGGCTTCATTTGCTATTGCATCATAGGATTCCTAGGCTTAGTTAGTTCCTCCTTCTGCGAAGCAGTCATGCTCGCGAAGGAGGAGGCGGGCCGCGTGAGGGAGAGGACAGAGTCCTCCCTCCACCCCAGCCTCAGTGGTAGACGCCCACGGCGACGGACGTCAGCAGACGATCTCCGGCCACCGTAGGCGCGGGCATGCAGGCGGCGAGTAATGGGCGACTCGCTGTCTGACCATGGACCATGCCCGGGTCGACGGCGCGTTGTGTTCCACGCGCGCCTCAAGGAGTGTCAGCATAGTGACGGGGTCCCCTGTAGAGGGCTAAAGACTGCCGGTGTCGCGAGACTCACGGTACGTAAAGGGCTATTGAAGGACACCATGGATTTAAGTCAGTACGAGTCTGACAGTCCCTCGCGCTCTGCCCTGGGTGGGAGGACTCATGTGATGATTTTACCACGTAAAAAAAAGGCTAAGTTAGTTCTGAATAAACAAAAATATGTATCTTATTTATTGATTATGAAAAGGATAAAAAAAAATGAACTTGCTTCGCTCCCTCTTGCATTCATATAGTTCTAATAACCCTCCTTCTGGCGCAGTCGAGTAAAAAGGATTCTGCTTTACTTACTAAACGAAGTACCTACTTATCTACATACTACCTTCCTCATCACCAACGAATACGTTAAAAAAATTTAAGGCAGAAACTACTTTGCTATGGATAGGGGGCACCATAGGCTTGGATTGCTTAGATCATCAAGTACCAGACCCAGAGCTCCTCTTCATGTGCTGATGGTGACCACCGGGGTGGTTTTAGTGAGGTATAAGTCTCACATTCTTATCTTCGAAGACCGTTACATACCTGTCTACATTATTTTTATTTATTTTTGTGTGGATTTTTTTTTTTTTGTGTGGTCTCCGATTTGTTTTAATTCTATGAATTTGCTCACAATGTTCTCATTGCAAGTTGAATGAAACTTCGTAAGCGCACTAATAAAAATCTCAAATATTTGACTTTCATTTATTAATTAGTGCATTCACTTACCCTAATTACTTTTCCACTTGCATTATGAGATTACCTTGACACATACAAATATGTGTGTGTTGGTTCTATTTGTGAATCGTAAACTAATTAACCTAATTAAAAAATACCGTAGGTAAGTTGGATTTAACTCGTTCAAGGTTTGTAGTTTAATAAAAGCATGATCGCTAATTTTAGTCTATTTGTTTTCTTCGTTCATAATAGGCTTGTTGGCAACACCAATAAATTGAAAATCTAATAAATCCGTCAGTTACAGTATTGAAAAATAATGGACACGTATTACAGAGTATATCATCATCTTCTTGCCCTTATCCCATTTTACTTGGGGTCGGCGCAACACGTTTTTTTCTTCCCTTCTCCTCTATCAAATGTCACCGTATCATTCACTCCTCTTTCTTCCATATCATTCCTTAGACAATCCATCCATCTCTTCTTTGGCCTTCCTCTTCCTCTCCATCCATCAACATTCATACTCATCACTGTCTTAGTCACATGAGAGATACGAGTATAACGCATCAAAAAATCGAGAATGGAGCAAGCGAGTCAGAAGCAAGTAAAAACTGTAGTTGCATGTGACGTATTATCAATTTTAAATCTTCGTCAATTTTGATTTACTTAACAAAAGAAAAAATACGTGTCAAAATTCATTGATAATCTGACTGACGACGGTTTAATTAGATTTTTTCAGCCAAATACTCTGCTTCGTACATCATCTTCATAGGTTACCTTCATCGTGAAATATTAACGTTACAGATTGCTAGAGAAACATTCTTGTATAGAACAGTAGTTTATTTTTTAGTGTAGTCACTGGTGATGAGCATAATCACTTGATTCAGAGGCAAATACTATCTAAAAGACAATACTGACTCTTCCAAAAGTATTGGTACCAAACTTGAAAGGTTTTTAGGATTCACCGCAAAAGAAAATCCGGATTACATAAAAAGCTCGAACAGTACTAGCATTCTTCTGCTGTATTCATCATTCAACTGCATCTGTCAGTGTCACAAGGTTATTCGATTATTGAGAGATTTCCGTTTAATTGTAGACGTGCAGACGTAAGCCCCTTCGTACACGACGCGACACAAGTCTCCGATGCCTTACGACTTTAGTGTCCATGCGACTATCGCAATACAAATCCATAAAGGTTCGTATACAGGCACGCGTCAATCTATTCTATATATATATATATATAATAAATCTGTAGAAGGCTCAATTCTGTACATTGAAAATATTGAAAAAATAAATAGCGGGGGGTGTTGCTGGATCGATACCAAACCCAAATACGTGAGTAAAAAATTTTTTGTCTGTCTGTCTGTTTGTGCAGGCATCACGTGAAAACTAACGGTTCGATTTCGATGAAACTTGGTATAATTATACCTTATTATCCTGGGCATAACATAGGATACTTTTTATCCTGGAAAAATAAGTAGAAAAAAATTCTTATTTTTCACATTTATTCATAGACGTTGTTCTGTAGAACCGCGAACACACGTTGCATTACCCGCAGTGGATTCAGCGCCGTAATATTTATAAGATGTCATTGTCAGAGTTACTCAAAATGGAGAAATAAACCATCCACGCGAAGACCGACATCCGCGCGGACGGAGTCGCGGGCGGAAGCTAGTAGATACTAAAGTCGTAAGGTACCGAAGACTTGCGTCGCGTTGTGTGCGATGGGCATAAAATATTCAATAATGATAGAACGTCGTGTACCAAAACAATGAATACTACAAGTTTAAGTTTGTGGTTGTCGTTTGAATCAAGGTTTTGTTAATAATTACTGTCATATGGAATCTTAAGTTGAAAGGAAATTATGATACGTAAGTACCTACGTCTTGGAGGCCGCAGTACAGCAGTTATTAGTCCACTCATCGTGAGTCATGAATTAATAGTACAAAATTACTATGATTCCATGCATAAATCACACAATTTTATCATAATCTGTGGTAAACGGGGACAAGGATAGCCCTTATTGCAAAAATAAATCATTATTTGAGGCGCTAGTACAGTCAGCTTCAGAGAAATCTCACCTCCTGGCCTTTGGTAGTGATGTCACTAACAAAAGGGGTGAGTTTTCTCAATAAGAGTGCCCTGACGTAAACGAAAAGCCACATTTTTTTTTGAAGTAAGTATAGTATTTAGGTCTTGATGAAAAGCACAATCCGAAACGAAAAAAATAAATATTATAGATATTTTTTGGGAAAAGGGAAATCCTTAAAAAGAGAGGAATCCCTGAAAACGAGACCTACCCGACCCCAAAATAGTTGGAAAAAGCTAGGCAGATGATGACATTATACCTATGTCAGGCATCAGACATCGAGGACTTAATAATGCGTATTTCAATTCCAAAAATGACAATCTGCTACGTAATCGCTAACTGCAAGATGACGTAACATTGTCAAGTCGTCATCCAGCGGTTCGTAACGCGTCATAAGCCACATAACAAGGTCTAATTGTTCTGACACAACGCGCAACACACCACACTCGCGTACGACGTGGGCTACACTTTCGCCGCGGTCAATGTTAATAATAATAAATAAATAATAAATATTCCACAACTATCACACAACGCCATCTAGTCCCAAGCTAAGCAGAGCTTGTGTTATGGGTACTAGATAACTGATAAACATACTTATATATTTCTAAATACATACGTATTATAGATAAATTACACCCAGACACAGAACAAATGATCGTGCTCATCACACAAACATTTGTCCTGAGTGGGAATCGAACCCACGACCTCCGGCATAGCAGTCAGGGTCACTAACCACTAGACCAACAGGCCTGTCAAATTTTGAGGAAGACCATTTATGATTAGCACTTATAAACAACAACAAATTGTCCTCAAGATGTTGCGGGTCACGTTACATCTTACCGGTTTTGATAATTAGCACATATTGTCCCACCCGACGGTCAGACAGCGACCTAATGTGTGTACAGTCTCCAGCAGAAGTTGCAAGGCAAGCAGTTTTTTTTTCTCAAAACGGTGAAGAATAATGTCACAAGGAAACTGCAGGTATGTCCCAGAGCCAAACAAAATAAATATGTGGGTCATTATCCTACCCACTCTGGGCACAGATGGTGGCTACATAATATTTTTACGTGATAAAATCATCGAATAAGTCCTCCCACCCAGGGCAGGGCAAGAGGGACTGTCAGACTTGTACTGACTGAAATCCACGGTGTCCTACAATAGCCCTTTACCTTACGGAGCTACGGTTAAGACAGTCCCGCGACCCGGTGTTCGTTCTTTAAAATAACCCTAGCGTTATATTTTTGGATACCTACAGGAATGGATGAACTGTACGAGAACTTTTAATAGCAAATGTTTACATTGAGTTTTTGATAAACAGAACACACAGGCGTTGAACACTAAAAAGTAAGGTTTGTTAAATTCCATATACCCATTAAAGCTGTATATCTATCATTAGTAACTACCTATTATGTGTATACGTAACGGGACTGTCTAAATATAGTATCGTGCGTGACCCTGGATACACAAAGGTATCCCGGAATGACGTTACGATAATTCCCTAATTTAACGTGCCCTACGCCACCGGCACATTCATGGAATAAATTGAGCACTCAACACTGTCGCCAGCGACTGTACGAAATATAAAAACAGTGAATGAAACAATGCGTGTGCCGTGTAAACAATAGACTCAACATTGTAGCGAAGGTCTGATCCAACGACTGCCAGATATTTGAGGTTAATCAGTTATGTAAGCCAACCTCATCATTATCAAATACTTGGTTATTTAAATATGTCGGTTACCATACTACGGTTGTTCTCATCATTGTGATGATGCTGACATTGAACGCTTTTGGTTGACTTTGCACAACGTTTTTGATGAAATACTTTAGTGGAAATATTGCTATATTATTGTTTGTAACTTTGCATCTTTATGAAGTCATTATAAACATGTTTTATTTTATTTTGTGTGTTAAACGTTTACATACAGGTTTACATTACACAGCTCTCAAAACGTTGAAGGAAAACATTGTGAAGCCAAGTGCGAGTCGGACAGCCGACTCGCGTAGGAGTTCCGTACCATTTTCTACAAAAACGGGGAAAAAAGCATATCTGTTGTATAGGAGCCCCCTTAAATATTTATTTTATTCTGTTTTTTAGTATTTGTTGTTATAGCGGCAAAAGAAATGATGAAAGAAACAGATGATGTACATCATCTGTGAAAATTTCAAGTGTCTAACTATTCCGGTTCATGAGATAAAGGCTGGTTACAGGCAGACGGACAGCGGAGTCAGCGGAGGGTCTCGTTTTACCCTTTGGAACGGAACCCTAAGAACCGCCTAGAACCGAAAATTCGAAGACAGAGTGACATTGGCCAATCGGCACGAGGCCTGCTTGTGGAATGTGGACCGACTGACAGAGTACCTAGATTGTGATTCACAATCCACTCTCTCTCACAGAAAGGAGACTTATGTCCCAGTATAGGGGTACCAGCAGCACAATATTATAGGCTGATTTTGTTTGCCCTTAAGCCTTTGTCAAACTGACAGGCGTGGCGAATGCGAAGCGAGGCGTTTATATTTATAATGTATGGAATTGTTTGAATCCAGTCACATAGAAAAGCGAAAGCGATCCGATAGCGTGATCGAACTATCGGACTGACGTCTCGTATCGGTTCGTTATCGCTTTGGACTCGCCTGTCTGTTTGACAAAGGCTTTATTCCTCCGACCGCGAAATTCGTAACAAGGGGTACCTACAAAGTTAACGATGGAAGATCTAAAAACATTATTTTTTTGTATGAAACTCAACTGTCTCCCAAGAAAATCTGTAAAACGTTTTTTTTTTTCCACAACTGTCACACAACGCCATCTAGTCCCAAGCTAAGCAGAGCTTGTGTTATGGGTACTAAACAACTGATAAACATACTTATATACCTATTTCTAAATACATACATATTATAGATAAATTACACCCAGACACAGAACAAATGATCGTGCTCATCACACAAACATTTGTTCTGGGTGGGAATCGAACCCACGACCTCCGGCATAGCAGTCAGGTTTACTAACCACTAGACCAACAGGCCTGTCATACCTGTGGGAAATAAGTTTAGCTTGGAAAGTTGGATGTATATTAGCTTTCAGTTACATCTGGTTGGACTAGAAGAATGGAATGGAAGCCAACCCCAATATAGTTAAGAAAAGGCTGCGGGCATGTGGGCAGCGAGTAATGGGCAACTCGCTGTCCGACGATGGATCATGCCCGGATCGACGGCGCGTTGTGTTCCACGCGCGCTTCAAAGTGTGTCAGCAATACGAAGGGGCCCCCCTCCGGCCCCCTCTAAAGGGCCAAAGCCTGCCGGGGTCGCGGGACTCACGAAATACCATAACCCCGGAACGTAAAGGGCTATTGAAGGACACCGTGGATTTTAGTCAGTACGAGTCTGACAGTCATGATTTTACCACGTTAAAAAAAGGCAGAGGATTGTCAAATCAAAAACGGAATTAGGAAGAGGATTATGACAATTTTGTTACGTGATGTGGTGATACTATAAAATCACGAGTTACACAATTAAATGGATTTATTATTCAAATTGCTGTAACTATTAGTGTTAACGACGGTATGTTTTCTGCCCACGTGGTAATTTACGTTTTTATGTACGTACATAGGTGAATGATGTAGCGTAAGGCGTGTTTCGAACGGACATTGCGGAATATATACAACATAACATAATTGCACTCTTGTTCATTCCAGGGTTTGCCGCGGGTCTGTCTAAACAGGTAGCCGTGAACCTGGAACGTAAAGGGTTGTTGAAGGAACTCCGTGGATTCCAATGCGAGTCTGACAGTCCCTTCTTCCACCAGGAGCTGGAGGATTCGTTTGATGATTTTACCACGCCAAAAAAAAAGCATAGCCCATGTGGGTAGGCAGAAACTACAGAGCGCCACCTGCTGCGATCCTTAGATACTCCTTTCGCCTCATCCGCTATCATACATCTAGTCATACACGCACGTCGATTGAGAGTACGCACCCAACCTTCCTGAAGCACTTCACCAATAAGGTCAGTGTTGGTCTTCTTAGGGCGTCCCTTCCCGTCGTTTCCATTCACCTCTGCCTTATAAATTCCATTTGTTAGTCGCCTTTCACTCATACTCTTAACATGACCACCATGTAAGCGTACCCTTCTCATTTTTAGGGTTCCGTACCTCAAAAGGAAAAAAACGGAACCCTTATAGGATCACTTTGTTGTCCGTCTGTCCGTCTGTCTGTCCGTCCGTCTGTCAAGACCCTTTTTCTCAGGAACGCGTGGAGGTATGAAGCTGAAATTTATATCAATTACTCAGGTCTACTGTCCCTTGAAGCTGTGAAAAAATCAAACTTCTAAGCCAACGCAATCAAAAGATACAGCCGTTTATGCCGCAAATTTTCGACACTTGCAAGGGAATCAAAACCTACAGGGTGCTTCCCGTGAACTCAGAATCTTGAAATTTGGTACAAAGCAACGTCTTATAGCATAGATAAAGAAAAAATTACGAAAACCATAAATTTTTAGTTACATCACATAATATATATTTTTTAATAATTTTAAACTTACTACCCATTTCCTCATAAACGCGTAGAGGTATTAAATTGAAATTCATACCAAATACTCAGGTCTATAATACCTTTAAGCTGTAACAAAATCAAACTTCTATGTCAACGCAATCAAAAGAAACAGCAATTTGAAACTGCTGCATATTTTGAAACTCGCAAGTACTCGCAAGGGAATCAAAACCTAAAGGGTACTTCCAGTCGACCTAGAATCTTGAAATTTGGCATGAAGCAACGTTTTATAGCACACATAAAGGAAAAATTCCGAAAACCTTAAAATTTTAGTTACATTACAAAATATATAAACTTATTACTTTTTTCCTCATGAACGCGTAGAGCTATCAAGTTGAAATTCATATCAAATACTTAGATCTAATTGTCGGCGCAGTAATTACCTGGACTAGAATGACAGTTAACGATAAAGAGATCTTTGTCTTAAATTTATGCTCCTCCATCTTTCCCCATTGTAATGTTATGAATTTCATTTTGCAATAAAAATACCATAGTTATGACTCGATTGTCGTAATGAACGAACTTTGTAAACCTTGCAGGTTTGTACGGAACCCTCGGTGCGCGAGTCCGACTCGCACTTGGCCGGTTTTTTCTAATTACGTCTTCTTTTAACCCACAACGTCCTCGTAAAACCTTATTGCAATCTATAGTTAAAATAAAATCAAACGAATCAGAAGACAAAAGCAAGATTTATACAAACAACTCATAAATCTCATTCATTCAATTAGGTTTGACGTCTAACCACGTACTGTCTGGTTCCGTTGTCGTAAGCTCCAATTTTGTTTGATGTTGTATCACAAATTGGTTCTAACAAGCGATGTCATTTATGCATAGGTTACACTGCCTGCTACGCTAATATAGCTCATAAAGATAATTTAACTTCTTTTATAAATAGCTGTGTTGTCTGAAGTGTGCATTGGAAATCTATGATGATAGGAACATAATTATTAGATGCTATGCTAAGCTAACTTTTGTTCATCGGCGTCTATCAGGCACTAGTTGTCTAGCATTTAACTGAACTGTAAGTCTAAAACGGCCACTTAACAATATTCAAGAATAGTAGAAGAATAGCCAATGACGTACTGGAAATGTACAAAGTGAATTATTAGATATATTGCTTAAAAGTCGTGTGCTAAAGAGCGTGTGTTTGTTCGTTGTGTATACGACGCTTTATTATCACAAAAATTGGGTAATACGGAAAATAAGTAAGAAAACTAACCTTCAAATTCACGACGGAAAACCTTTTTTAGTTTGATAAGCAGCGAAACTTCTGACTAATTTTCAATAAGCGGTAATTGATATCTGATTCCATAATTACCTACTGTTTCTTAATACTCTGAAAAATAACAATTTATTACATTCAAAACATTGCCCTTGTATGTTTTTCCACTTGTCTACTTCATGAATGAATGAATAAGTCAGTCTGTTATGATCCAAAACTGAAGGCAAAGGAATTTTCCTAAATTATGCTGTAACACCCACTTCAACACCTATGTCATCCACTCTATGCGAGTGAGAGTCTGATGCACTTTTGTAACGACTACGGTCTATCTAACTGGAGGACGATCTATCGTCATTGTGATAAAGACTGTTCAATCTACTTAATCCATCAATGTCTCCATTCCAGGATTCTGCTCTATCTGTCTCTGTCTCTCTTTCTCTCTCTAACTTGTCCCCAGTCGACGACTACTCCAACAGCCATGAGTGCTTTCAAATGACCGGGGGCCTCAAATGGATACTTGATCAGAAACATATCACGATTGTGAATTGCGTGTCATAAATTGCACGCAGTTAATACTTACTATGATTTGTTGCCATTTTACGAATTAATATTATAAATACAAATTTTCAAGAAGGGAGGGTTCTACGGCGCCTAAGTATAAAATAAAGGCAGTACAAAGGGCTATGGAAACGCCATGGTAAGCCTATCACTGAAAGCCGAGTACACAGCTCAGAAATCCGCCATAGGATGTCAGAGAGCGGGTAGCTGTCCTGAAGTGGAACTGGAAGTGGGCAGGACACTTGGCAGAACGTGGTGATGGCAGCTGAAGTGGAGCTCTCACTGAATGGTTACTGAGATGCGGTAGAAGAAGTGTGGGTAGACCAACGGCTTGGTGGTTGGACTACATTCAGAAGATCGAGGTTATAACCTGGATTAGATAGCCGTAACTCAGGGAAGCACGACACGAAAAGGACGAGGCTGACAGTCAACAAAGGGTGGACAGGGCTGCCAATAATGATAATGAATCAAATAATATTATGTCTCTCCTAAAGTAGACGTTTAAGGCCCGGACAACAATCTATTTCCTGTCCGAAAATCAAATTCTGAAATGGATCCTTCAAAGAAACTTCGCTCCCTCGCACTGAGCGACATGCCTACAATTCTGTAGTAATGCAACAGGCTGGAGGTAATCGTTACGATTAATATCAAATATGAAGGAAGCCACGACAATGCACCGCGGCGGCCGCTCACTATTTCAAAACATTTGGACCCGTTCTTTTCTCTGTGTGTACTTGTGGATGCTGTTGCAACGCATCTGCAGATGTGCTCATAGAATACCACTAGATGTGTTAATGTAATGCAATTGCTTGGTAAGTGTTCAGTAAGATAAGATAAGGTTCAAGTAGTTGAAAATTTGGATCATTGTTTTTACAGCAATTAAGCTCTAGGACTGGCTCTAGTATGACTTTTTCAATTTTTGTGACGTAATGTACTAGTACTAGTTCCTCGTTCATACACTAGAAACGCTTTTTCAATTTTCCATACAATAAACACACTTCAAGTATGCTGTAAATAAAATACAGAAATTTTGTGATAAGGCCTCAGTCTTTTTTTTGGTTATATCAACTACTAAACTTCTAACGCACAAAATAGGCTGTAAATTGTTGAAAATTGTACTAATTAATCTATTGCAAAGGACTCTCCAATTAATGAAATAAAATTACTAATCGATATTGTCATGAGTTAAGTACCGATGTCAAATAAAATAACACCGAAGTACTTAACATTGTACATCAAACAAGGATACTAAAAGTGATTGAGGAATGAATACTCAACAGCCATTCTACAATGATTAACGTGTTTAGTATTTTATCAGGTCACATAAATTATATAATACTACATGCAAATCATTACGCCAGCGTTCACAGAACTAATCAGCTGGATGGACGATTTGTTCTTACGATCATTATTGATCGAAGATTTATTCGATAGTAGATTTATTACAGTATTGTAACAGTCGTTACAAAAATATCGCCAAGATCCTAATATCCTGATTTTAGTTGACACGCTTATTATATTTTACCCAATTTGCTTTCAATTTCTTGTAAAAGAGAGTGGCTACAAGCTGACACCCTATCATTGTCAACTAGGTACCTAAGCATCCGACAGTACGAAACAATTGACGTACCTACTGTTATAATTTTGGGTAGTCTATTTCTATTTTTTACATTACCGCAGAATGTCCCTCATCATTGTCACTTTTAGCAGCAGCACTTTTTCCAGCACGCGGGCCGATGGCGATTTGGTTTTCGGATTTTTATTCTAGTTTATGCCATTTCCTCATAATATTCTTTTATCGTTTTGAGAGCAGTGTTGATTAAATAAATTACTCATAATAGTACGACTGGGGTCGAAATCACCAACTATAACTCGTAAATCGTGGGTCTTGCTATATTCGGCTCTTGGATTCTTTCATACAACAAGTGTTAGGTACCCCAAAATATTATGTAAATACTTTTTCCAGCCTCCAGACAGTTTTTGTGCCCCGTTTACAGGTTCGTTGCCTTCGGCGTCTAACTGGACAGTTTTTTACTGACCGGTAAGTAGTTACTGGACAATTCATCTCTTGATATAAATGGCCAACGTGACGTCATTATTTTGGAGTTCAACCTCTTTCATTATCAAATAACCGTTAGATACTATTATTGAAGCCTCAAGTATTGCCTTCATTTCCTGTATTTTAAGGTTACGTAAACTTGCATTCTCTATAGAAAGTGCAGCGAAATCTAAGCTCGCAAATTGTAGATGATCTATTTGCAATCTTCAAGATGCGGTTGAATTTTAGACTAGTGTTGCGCAAAAGTAAAAAGTATGTTGCATCCGGTTAGACTGGAAGCTGGCCTAGACACAGTTGGGAAGAGTACAGTAAAGCAGGTTTTAAAAAATAAGGTAATCATTCAAATAAGTGTGATATTTTTTTAGTGTCAACAGTAACTACCACTTATCACATAAAGTAGGTGTTTCTTCACATGTTACAAACACATAAACAAAGCTACATACCTATGAGAAAATTTGGAACCGCGAGCAATTCTATACCTTGAACCTTCGATCTTCGGATTCAGTACATCTGTTTCAAAGTTCAGATCCTGGTCTCGATTCTATTTTTCCTTTACGAAAGGAAACCTTTACTTTAGAAAATCGAGACGAATGCGTTTAATATTAATAAAACATGTATGTAAAGTTTCATCATATAACATCCAGCCTTGAAAAAATAAAATACGGCTTGAAATTGGAGGTGTGGTATTCGGCATTTTTGAACTGTTGATCTGGTTAAAAAAACATGCAAAGCTTGTATTAAGAGGTCACACATAAATAAATACCCGGTCGAAGTTATATCTAGGAGGACCTTACTATTATTACTTCTTTGGAAACTTAACCTTACTCGAGAGGAAGAGGAAGGCCAAAGAAAAGATGGATGGATTGTCTAAGGAATGATATGGAAGAAAAAGGAGTAAATGATACTGTGACGTGTGATAGAGGAGAATGGAGGAAAAAAACCTGTTGCGCCGACCCCAAGTAAAATGGGATAAGGACAGGAAGATGATGAACCTTACTCTATGTAAATACAGCTATTGTGTTTTCCTTCAAAATATAATACATGAACGGAACCCAGCTACGAATGGTCAGTTTTTTTTTATTATATACTGGCAACTCAATTTAAGTGTGGGTGTCGGTACAGTAATGTTAACGACATTTTTTCCGAGTTTGCATTAGAATTTATTCTCAGTACAAATTAACTGAACCATAACTGAAGTCGATAGGTCCTACTTCCTACATAAGTGTCTCTCAAAAAACCTTGCCAAGGTAAAACTGTAGATACCAGTTGGAGACACTTGAACATGTAGACACTTTACTGAATCGTGTGATATCCGTGAAAATAAATTGATTAATATTACAAAGGTATTTCATTTAATGAATTGGAAACCAACATCTTCCTGCGCAGACGCAGATCGGTTCATCAACACCACACATTTATTTATTTATTTATTTATTTCCATTTTACAACTAGCATTACAGAAAAATAACCTAATGCGATAGTGTACACACAGTTATATTAGTTAACTACTACGTTTTGTAACTAATTACAAATAAAGCATTTCTTGTAAATTCACTATGAGGTTGAGAGTGCGGAGTGTACATATTTGTGTCTAATTGCTTCCACTTGACACAAACGGATTATTGATCAAAAAGTAAATAAAATCTGTAAGTTTTCTGTGGATGTCACTAGCAACATTATACCAAACAATTTTACGGCAAATTGATTTTCTGTGTTGATGACGAAACGTATTTATCAGCTCCTTAGAAATACAAAAAAAATAAGTAGGAAACACTCATTGACATCCATGTCCATTTTAAGCCCCTAACTGTACTCTGTAATTAATCAGTTATAAAATTTGCAATTTGTACACGACATTAGTGGTAATTCTCTACGCTCTAATAAGTCAAGTCTACCGTTTTGTAGACGAAAGTTGTTGTTCAATGTGCTTCAAAGAAAAGAGTTAAATAAAAAACTAAACCTGTTTAAGGAACCGAGTAGACAGCTGTTAAAACTTTTTTTTTATAACCAGCGTGAAAATTAAAAATGATCATCTCATCTGCCTAGCCTTTTCCCAACTACATATATTGGGGTCGGTTTCTAGTCAGGCAACCTGCTTTTGATTGTACATTTGTAGTCTTGATTTGTGATCATAGCAGAAAAGCAAAAGAGTAAGTTTAGGTAAAGGTTTTTTGAGTTTATTAATTTGGAAATACATTTACTGAACACAGTATTCATTGTCATAGTCCCCTTCATATCCGCAGGCAATTGAAAATAAATTCTTGTTCAGAAATCCTGACAATAGTTTAACTGTAGATCTTAGAGACAGCAAATCTACTTCGACAGTCATTCCCACGGGAAATCAGAGCGAACGGCTCGCTTCCTCTTATTATAAGAATACTGACATTAACAGGACAGCAATCTGCAAGGAACTGCCTATCATTGGAGAAAATTAACTGAACCTATAATCAACGCTTGTAATCCGTATTATTATGCAATCAAAATTTAACTGTAGGAGCAAAACGTCGAAGTTTGAGAATTGTGAAATAGGGACTAAATGGTGAAAATTGTATGTCATAAAAATGCCACGGGGCAACAAGGCTACCGTCGGTAATCATTTGACAAGGCGAGTATGCACACTTACCATAAGTATAGTAAATTACAGGGGTCTCTCATGTCTATTTATTTATGAATCTCGTGACGATGATTTGGCGTTCCCGGCGCGCGAATTTTCGCTGCTGTGAATTGTCCCGTGACCAGGCTGTTATTCCAGTTCAAAGTGATATGGTAACACAAAATGCTTAAAAGCTATGCTAATTGCAATATTTCCTTATTAAAAGGTATGCTATATAATTTTATAGGAATATTTCCCTTAGTAAACCCACCTCAACCACAGGCTACCTGTAACCAACGGTATCGGCTGGGAGATCCCTCTGGCAGTCTTAGGCTTCACCAGGGCCAGGCTGGTCTCAACTACCATCCTGTCGGAATCCGGCGCCAAACAATTTTTTTTTGTGTTCAGGTGCGCAGGAGTACTAGTTCCTCCACTAGCGCAGCCGTTATGCAAACAATTCTAGAATTAAGTTATTTATTTTTTAATTCTTTGTTTATTGTTGTGTTATTGTGTATGCCGCAATCTGTAACAAAATGTTATTTCTTTCTCTTTCTTTCTTCTTTGTTTCTGGGTTAAGGTCAAGTGCAAACTCCAAGTTAATTAAAAAAAGCCTAAATTATAATAAATAATAATCCTACTACTCGTAGTATTATAAATGTGAAAGTTTGTTTGGATGGATGGATGGATGTTTGTTACGCTTTCACGCAAAAACTACTAAACCTATTTACGCTACCGTGGGATATTTTTTGAATTGTAGCGGGTGAAACCACTGGTCGCATGCCCTTTGCAAATTAGCGTCGAATTTATGAATTTCATCAGTTAATAAAGCACGTTAAACGGTTCTGTGTAAGGACGCAAAAAAATAAATAAACTCAGGTCAGTAAAGCCAGGTTAAAAGGCTAGATTACGTTATAATTACCCAACTATTTGCCTATTAGAACTATGTATGCCCATCAATCGTGTATGACGCCATTACAGATTAGAATCGTGACGAGAAGAGCCCCACGAACTTACGTTTTATGACGGCCACGGCATTCAAACTTTTTTTTAGTTTTCGCTATCGAACCTATGTTTAATTTTAGAAAAATTAAGGAAGTGTTTATTGAATAAGGAAATAATAATCAAAACAAATATTGTTATTTAACAACAAGGTGAAATATGTTCATCTTCGTCTTGTGTTCCGGGACTATAGCAGTAGTGCTCGTAGGTAATCTATGGGTTATTCACTCTGGATTGATAGACCAATTACGACCTTACAGCCTACAGAAACAGTACGTCATGCATAAGTATGGTGTTCATAGGTACAGTCATGAGCTATAAAACAAATATTCAAAAGCGATATTCGCGTAAAAACATACTGTTTTCTACTTTGAAATAAGACCTAATTCGCTTTGGCATAGTTTCCAAAATACAGTAGGAGAACATAGCTTTTGAATATGACTCTACTCGCCTATCTGATATCCACAACCCAGTTACTGAGTATCTAGGAACGGTTGTCAGATTTTTTGGTCTTCAGACTATAAGTCGAAACAGAAGCCCCTAAAAAGAAAATAACAACCCGGAAGGAGCTCGAGTATGATATAATATGGTCAATCATACACAGACGAAATTCGGAGAGAATCTGTGGTTTAACCTTCAAAATAGACGATTGTACGGATTTTATTATTATCGGTTGCCACTTATCGAGGCAAACAAAAGAGGCACAGACTCAGACAAAACAAAAAAAAACACAGAGAAAAGTATTCAACTGGCGTAGCAAGTCTAAAAATACAGTGGCATTTCTAGCACTAAAGTGCAGTTAGTCTAAAAATAAAACAAAGTTACAGTGTAAACTTAGAAGCCATTTACTTAAATAAACATTAGTATCAAGTAACATTGTAGATTCCATTGCGTGTACGGATGTTCACCGATATGCCACAGCGGCGGCACGGCACGATAGTGCCTGAGCTTTATCTATTAAAAATTTCTTAATTCTGTTTTGTTTAACGCTTTTTAATTCAAATATCAACCCATATTCTTGTCAAATACATAATTTTCTTACATGTGCAAAAAAATGTGCATTACAAAATTCTAGTGGAAATTGAAATCCATAGAAACGTTAGTAACATCGGTAAAATAAATAATAAGCTAAAAATGGTCATAAAATAAAAACAACTGAACATAACTGAATTATTTTTGAAAGGGAGCAAGTGGCAAGTCATAAAGAAACACACAAATCGGACCAGAAATCCAGAGGAATCGGTATACATACATAAAAACCTATGGAATTGAGAACTTCCTCCTTCTTAAAGTCGGTTAAAAATAACAATGTTGCAAACTAGGCCCGTTTTACAACAATCTTGCTGATTGATATGACTCAGAATTTCACACATGGTTTACTACCTGATTGCGTCATTTGCTAAAATAAACTTTTTTTTCTCAGGATCATGACGTAACTGGCGGGTTATAGACAACTTCAAAGCTCTGTTCATTCAGCACGCCCTTACAAAGTTCGCTCATATTGTTTTTGTTTCATAATTAATTGATCTACACTAATATTATAAAGAGGAAAGATTTGTATTTTTAACCGACTTCCAAAAAGGAGGAGGTTCTCTATTCGACTGTATGTATTTTTTTTTTGAAGTGAAAACTTCTTTAGCGGCGTTGAGCACTTTTCTGTAATGGGTATAAAATCTTAAACTCGCGTCAGGACACGTGACCCTGACCGAAAAAGCGTAGGACGGCGCAGGGCGCTTGCGTGAATGTTCGTGTGACTTTATTACCTTTAAAGAAGTTTGTATGCTGGATACATTCGTTGCTAGGTAACATTGTTTATAAAAGATGTACGTCACATTGGAAAATTATTGAAATAAAAAGTCAACCATTTTTGCGAGTTTTACTAAAATCTGTTCACAAGATATTTCCAACAATTACTATTCAAGTTTTCACTTCTGCCGGCACTCCCAGAGTGCAACCCGTCGTTTTTTTTTTTTTTATGTATGTTCACCGATTATTCGAAGACGCATGAACCGATTTGAAAAATTATTTTTTTGTTTGAAAGGGTATACTTCCAAGTTGGTCCCATAGAAATATTGTCATGATCTGATCACGAACTTCGGAGATATGGAACGGAACTCTTCAATAATAGACAGCAAATCTGTCGTGATTGCTGTAATCGCTTGGATGTTTATTGTTTACACAACATCATAACATAACATAACGCCTGTATGCTCTGAGGGGGTACGCAGATGTGTACAGTATACCCATATTTCGACAGTTTGGTATGTTAAGTTTCATTTTATTGGGGATAAGCCTATTACCATGAAAAATATTGTTAATAATAACAATGTAAAATAAATGCATAGCAAATATTTGTATAGGATATTACAACTAATAAAAATAAATGAAAAATAAAAAAAAATTGAAAAAAATAAAACCGACTTTAAAAACACAAAAAAGTGAAAAATAACTTCAGAAGTAAGTCTAGTCAATTGTTGACCGATTTTCAAAATAATTTTTCATTGGAAAGAGTATACTCCCGAGGTTAGAAAGAGTATACATGGTGACAATGGGAGCACCCATTGTCACCATGTCAGGATCTGATGATGGAATCTGGAAGGTAAAATTCCTTAACGGTTAAAAGTCAAAATCAAAGTCAGAATAATAACTCAAGTTATATGACGTAGTTCAACTTACTACGTACGTACCTACGATATTTACACTAATAAAAATAGAAAAAAAAAAACAACCTACTGATCAGATGGGGTATCAAGACAGAGGGTTTTATAAATTACTAAATGTAACTAAAAAAAATGACAAAGTTAACTTACTACATACGTACCTTTTTTTTATCGTGGTAAAATCATCAAATGAGTCCTCCCACCCAGGGAGGACTGTCAGGAGGGACTGTCAGACTTGTACTGACTAAAATCCACGGTGTCCTTCACTGGCCCTTTACGTACCGGGGTCACGGTAATGGGCAAGTCCCGCGACCCCGGCAGTCTATGGGGCCTGTAGAGGGCACAGGCCCCGTCACTATGCTGACACTCCTTGAGGCGCGCGTGGAACACAACGCGCCGTCGACCTGGGCATGGTCCATGATCCATGGTCGGGCTGCGAGTCGCCCATTACTCGCCGCCCGCATGCCCGGGCACTCACGATACAGGAGCAATTCCTATGCTGGGATATAGTAGAAAACAACGGAAACAGTGTCCTTCGTAGTCGAATAATCAGGAGAATAATAATTTTTTTATTTAATTCGTTTGAAAAATACGTGCATTTTTGTTTTCTGAAATAGATAAATAGTAGTTTATTTTTCTCTTTTTAATGGTTTTAGGTGGGGCGTTTGTATTTTTGGTAGTCGGTTTTTTTTTGTGTATATGTTTGTTATGAATAAACTCAAAAACTACTGTGCCGATTACAACTTTTTTTCACCAGTATAAGCTACATTCACCCTGAGATACATAGGCTATATTTACCATGTCCACCCATGCAAAGCTGAAACGGGCTGCTAGTTTAAAATAAAAAAGCAGGTCCTTGATTATTAGTCGGCATACATATTTTTTTAACACGCTTTTTTATTAGCTTGTTTAATCTTTTTTCCCCGATTCACTTGGAAAATTCTTCTTTTGTTTAAAAGAATATACATTCTAAATGGTACGTACCATCGGGCACGCCGCAATCGCGGCGGTAAGACCCCTCTTTGAGGAGTGGCTGGATAGGCGTCACGGCGTCCTGACCTACCGCATGACGCAGGTCCTCACCGGACACGGAAGTTTCGGGAGGTTCCTGTGTCTGATAGGGAGGGAAGAAACGCCTGGGTGTCACCACTGCGAGGATCGTCCGGAGGACACGGTGGAGCATACGGTGCAGGACTGCCCCGCTTGGGCAGAGCACCGCCGTGTCCTTACGACGGCGATAGGCGGAGACCTCTCGCGCCCGGCATTGGTCGAGGCCATGCTGCGGGGCGAGACGGAGTGGGAGGCGGTCGCCTCCTTCTGCGAAGCAGTCATGCTCGTGAAGGAGGAGGCGGGCCGCCTGAGGGAGAGAACAGCGTCCTCCCTCCACCCCAGCCGCAGCGGTAGACGCCCACGGCGTCGGACGTCGCAAGACGATCTCCGGCCACCGTAGGCGCGGGCATGCGGGCAACGAGTAATGGGCGACTCGCTGTCCGACCATGGACCATGCCCGGGTCGACGGCGCGTTGTGTTCCACGCGCGCCTCAAAGAGTGTCAGCATAGTGACGGGGCCTGTAGAGGGCCAAAGCCTGCCGGGGTCGCGGGACCAAGGGATTACCGTGACCCCGGTACGTAAAGGGCTATTGAAGGACACCGTGGATTTTAGTCAGTACAAGTCTGACAGTCCCTCCCGCCCTGCCCTGGGTGGGAGGACTCATTTGATGATTTTACCACGATAAAAAAAAAAAAAAAAAAAAAAAAAATGGTACGTACCATGGAAATCGAATAAGATCTGATAACGGTATCTTGGAAAAATCGAGGGAACTCTTCAATAATCCATATCCATGCATTCTTTTCGGAATCACATAACTTAATATCACGTCTGTATCAACTAAAGGTTCTTTGTTTATTGCCACGGACTACTGATAAGGGGTCAAAAGGAAAACATCTCAAAATTTTGATTCAAAATGATTATGTAAAATTGTTTTATGTGATACAACACTACAAATGTTTAAATTACATTTCTTGCGAAACTCAGTGGCAAACAAGTATATAAAACATCGACATAAAAGAAATGCAGAAGACAAGAGATGATGGGACATGTTGTTGTTCGCCGTACCCACCTCAAAATCAAAATCAAAATCAAAAGTTTTTATTTCACATAGGCCCATGAGGGCACTTATAAAACGTCGACAGCAGGTGCTCGGTTCGGGTTGGTCGATTCCATGGAGAAGAACCGGCAAGAAACTCCATGGTCACCTCTCAACTAGGTCCTGTTGATAATCAGCGTCAGGCACTAGTTGTCTGGCATTTTTGTTCAACTGGACCTATTTGGCGCAGCCGTGGGGCAAACAATTTTGTACCAAATAGTTTTAAGTTATTTTTAAAAAAAACATCGTTAATTGTTCTCTTTTATTTTGCATATTATTTGTGTGTTTCTGTACCAATATTATTTCTTTCTTTCTTGTACTAACAAAATTAAAGAGACTGATTACTTTTAAACCATGGCGTGATACAAACGTGGAGATCAATGAACAATTCATCTATACTTCTATAATGATACAAAGGTAATGAGCATAGAAATTAAATAAAGCATATAAATGAATAATTATAATAAAAGAACGGCGGGTTGCACTCTGGGAGTGCCGGCACAAGCACACACGAACATTCGCGCAAGCGCCCTGCGCCGTCTTACGAATTTTCGTTCAGGTCACGTGTCCTGACGCGAGTTTAACATTTTTTACACATTCCAAAAAAAAGTGCACAACGCCGCTAAAGACGTTTTCACTTCAAAAAACATTCTTATCTCTGTGGTAATGAGTCAGAAACATACCTACCTGTCAGTTACTCATTCGTGTATTCATAGATTACGAATAGGAAACAAAAAAAAAAACATAATTACAGAAACTTGACTAACATTCAAGTCTTGCTAAGAATCTTTGAAATATGCAGAAATCGTGACGGCAAAGCTTGAAAAGGCTTCAATAGCGTCAGTGGGTCGTGTGTTATCTTCTTATAATCCTTGGGATGATACCGTGATGATCTCACTCGGATGAGGAGCCATTCTTCTTAATCGTGTTGATTTATCCGAAGCTTAAAATAATTTTAGTAGTTTTAAAAAAAGAGATGATTGAGCAACGATTGTATTCCAATTAGAACACTTATGGTAGATTTTAGTGATAGGCTGCAACGGCTGCATATATAATACTCGTATTGATTATGAATAGCAATCTAAAAAAAAACAATATATACTACTAGGTCGCGGGATTATACGAATAACCGTGACCCCGTAACGTCGATTTTACACACCGTGGATCGTCGACACCGTGGATTTTAGTCAGTACGAGTCTGACAGTCCCTCCCGCTCTGCCCTGGGTTCCCACCCAGGACTCATTTGATGATTTTACACAATAAAAAAAAATGGCTAGTATAAATTCAAGTTACTTTGCGTATTTTTTAAGACGAAGAAAAATCCATCACTATATAAAAAAAAACATAGGTTTGTTATGTTTTTTTTTTAATGTTAAGTGATCGATTTTTCTCTAAAACAATTGGCGATTCACTCACTATACAATATGTATCAAAAACCCTGTTGTTCCTTTTAGGGACGTATACATATACCTATAAGCATAACATTTATGAAATTAGAATTTAAAAAAAATCAATATTTATTAGTCCGTTTCTCAAAATCAAACAACTATTAAAATCGACATATTCAAAAAAATGTTTACAGTATCTGACTTTACAAGTACATCTTTAATACTTACATATCCAACGAGCTCAGCGGCTTTCTTTGACTTTGACAAAAAATGCCGACAAACACTACCGCGAGCGGCGCACGTGCCTAACTAACCCTTTACCCTCCCGCCCTCCGCCCCGCGAACCACTTCCTAGTTCCTTCTTCCGTAGTCTCCCGCGCAACTTCCTATCGAACGGATGTGATTGTTGACCCGCGTAGTGAGTACCTACTTGTGTTTTGTTTACGTAAACATGTCTTTTTCTAACGCAGAATATTTTAATATGTTGATGTGTCTCGGGAAATGTGATTGCAATTATGCAGCAGCACGCAGACTCTACCAAGAACGTTTTGCGAGTTTACCATTACCGTCGGCGATGGCATTCCAACGTTTGCACATGCGTCAGTTCAATACCGGTAGTGTCCACGGACAAGACCAACATCGAGCTGACGCAGGCAGACCGAGGACTCGAGACGATATTGAAGAGCAAGTCTTGGACTTGTTTGAGCACGATCCAACGCGAAGTACGCGATCAGTGGCACGTGAACTCGCAGTAAACCATATGCGCGTGTGGAGAGTCCTCAAAGAAGATGGCCAGCACCCATTCCACTATCGTCGCGTCCAATCATTACTTCCCTCCGATTATGAGCCAAGATTACAATACAGTAGATGGATACTAGACAAGTTTGCAGAAGATAATGATTTTCTGAACTCTGTACTGTTCACCGACGAGTGCTCATTTGTTCGAACAGTAGCCCTAGCACGAATCACTACCGAAAAAACATTCGTATCGTCTTCGAGAGCATTTTGTATGGGAACTTGAACAGCGCCTCTGGTGAGCGTAAATTGAACTAATTTTCAGAGCACGAACAAATACATGTAAGTTCCGTCTCGTCTTCGTGTTGAATTCGAAACGTAACTATAGCCGTTTGTATGGAGATAGCTAGCACGAACGCATAATATGACGGATAGTAACGTAACTGTCGAAGGCTGGCTTACGAGTTTGACGAATATTTATTCACTTTAAATTTGACAGTGAGAAAACTTTCGTCGAGTTTATATTAAGCATAAAATTATAATTTAAGTGATTGTGTTGATATATTTTGTTAGGAAATGAATGTGTGCTCGAATATTTATTATAATAATATGTTACCTTTCTATTTATGCTGCCATAATTGACAAAAAATAAGCACTTATTGCACCTCAATTTTAGTTTATACTCAACTTCGTTTTCACAAATTTCACATGACTGGCGTAATACTTTATTTGACTTGAGTATACTCCTCCACCCCAGCCGCAGTGGTAGACGCCCACGGCGACAGATTTCGGCAGACGATCTCCGGCCACCGTAGGCGCGGCCATGCGGGCAGCGAGTAATGGGCAACTCGCTGTCCGATCATGGACAATGCCCGGGTCGACGACGCGTTGTGTTCCACGCGCGCCTCAAAGAGTGTCAGCAAAATGACGGGGCCCCCCTCTAGAGGGCCAAAGCCTGCCGGTGTCGCGGGACTCACGAATTACCGTGACCCCGGAACGTAAAGGGCTATTGAAAGACACCGTGGATTTAAGTCAGTACGAGTCTGACAGTCCCTTCCGCACTGCCCTGGGTGGGAGGACTCATTTGATGATTTGACCAAGCTAAAAAAAATAGCAACCGTATTATGTTGGCCCTCGATCATTGCTTGATTCATTGATTGATATTATTGTCATGATTAATAAATAAAATCAACGAACACAGAACATTCTTAAAGCTTTTATTTTTACATTAAACATTACATTAAATCTCATGACAAAATATGCTCCATAGCCTATCATCGTCTCCAGACCCCACTTACTCTTGTGCTATTCAATATCGGTCCAGCAGTATAACGTAAAAGCAGTACAAACTCACATTCGCATTGAATACCTAATAAGGATTTAAAACATTTACATTTAAAAATAAAAAAATAACATTTTGTTATGAAACACAGTTTAATGTAGTCTAGTTAGGATCTCAAGGATAGGATTTTCTTCATAATGCAAGTCTTATCGAGAAGTACTGTCTTCTAATATTCAAGCTCTTCACCGAATCACCAAACGAGAGCCTCGTCTCATCATTAAAGATCGTGGGGGATCCTTCTGTTCAACCGGTTAACAGACCTTCTTGATCAGGGTGTCAATAACTCCAGTAAGAACACTTCCATTTAGTTATCTTAGTTTACTTCAATAGTTTACAGAAAAATAACGAACTATAACAACAAAATCATTGAATATTGATTTGAAACCTCATGACAGCGGAAAGATTTGACAAGATAGACATTGGCTATGACATAAGTTTTTTTTCTAAATAATATTTTTTTCATAGCTTCTTCTTTGTGCCAGTATGACAGACACTAATTTTCTAACAAAAATCCAGTTTCTGAACGAAACATTCATTCAAATGTAAGATCATTCGTTCTATTTTTCCCATCCTTACTTACATTAGTATGACGTCACCAACGTTTTCGTATCGAGCCCTCGATACTAGTTCGAAAGTGCTTCGTGCTTCCGACTTTCGTTGTACTCCGTTATTGTATCGACGGCTCGATACAATAACGATACGAAACCTACAAATATTCGTGCTAGGGGTACAGGTGTGTTCAATTCACACAATGAACACGTATGGTCGATCACAAACCCGCATGCTATTAAACCCAGTCATTTTCAACATCGGTGGCGGATTAATGTTTGGGCTGGAATCATTGGTGACAAAATTATTGGACCTTGTTTTTTAGACCAATCAATGAGCGGTGCCAACTATCTTCGTTTCCTTCAAGAACAGCTGAGTGATGAACTGGATGAATTAGGCCTCCATATCGTACGACGTATGTGGTTCCAACATGACGGCGCCCCGCCACACTTCTCCCGCGCCGTGAGAAGCTACTTGGATACCGAGTTCGGAGACAGATGGATTGGTCGCGCCGGACCCGTCAATTGGCCTGCAAGATCACCTGATCTGACGCCATTAGACTTTTTCCTCTGGGGTACTGTAAAACAACAGGTGTTCAAAACGGTGTGCGATACGGAGGTAGAAATGCGTGCACGCATAGTAGCAGCATTCGACCACATCAAGTCCGATACCTCCGTTCTGCGAAGCGTGCGCGAAAACAATATTAGACGTTGTCACAAATGTGTAGAGGCAGGTGGTCATATCGAACAGCATCTCCGTGGCCGTCAAGTTGACATCATAATTAATTAATACATTCGACACACATATTCGACGACATTTAGTGTAGTGAAGTGTTAAATGTAATTTTAAAAATTAATCAATTGTGCATAAAAATACCTCTTACTAAACCAACATTTTCAAAGACTCGTTCGTAAAAGTGATAAAAACAACTTGTGTAGAAAAATAGTTGGATATTTGCGCCGGCGCGGGCGGGCGGCGCGCGGCGGCGCGGCGTCTTGGCGGCATCGATCAAAGAGCGGCGGTAGCGTTTTATCTCTTTGTGGTTTCGCGACATCGCTTCATGCAGTATTGCAGCAGAGGTAACAAACCAGTTCAATATTACAAACATTAATAATTAAATATTTATTTTAATTAATTTTATTAATTGATTTTCATAAATGACTCACTTTATTATGTATGTATACCAATACTTAAAACGTAGGTAGAAGGAACAACAGTGTTTTTGGTACAGCCTGTATTTCAATCAATTCATTCTTTACAAAATGTCCAAGGCTTTCTTAACATTAGCCTTGTTCTAAGTACCGTAGTGCCTCTGTAAGGTCAATTTCCAGTATAAGAATTGGCGAATACATGCGGGAGGTCAATTGGGGTCATTCCTATTGAAGGTTATAAGTTCACCAGTCGCTTAAACTATTACAATTTGCTTCAAAAAATGGAAAAAAGGCCAAGAGGCTTATCGGTGGTCGTGGGATTCACGAATTACCGTGATCTCGGAACATCAAGGGCTATTGAAGGACACCGTGGATTTTAGTCAGTATGAGTCTGACAGTCCCTCCCGCTCTGGCCTGGGTTGGAGGACTCATTTGATGATTTTACCACGATAAAAAAGAGGCTTATCGGCAACGATGCACTGGTTAATTCAAAGCTCCAGAGCGTTATGTAGCGAATCCCAGTTGCTAGCCTGTCGCTTTTTAATCAGTAGATACGTTTCCATCATCGGACTACAAAATGTACAGCAATGCGAATAAACATGGTGGATATCCCACCCTTACGTACTAAGCGTTTTAAAAAGCTTTCATTGTGTGTTTCAGTTAACGCGTGGAATTCTCTGCCGCAATCTTTGTTTCCTGAGTGAAGATTTTATTTCTAGGCAAGCGACGGCGAGATAGTGGTGCAACTCAAGCTATATCTCAAAAATTAAAAAAAAAACACTCATATCAAGCATAACAGTAGTAATAACAAGTAAGCAATATAAATGTCCCCCCCAACCGCGCAGCTTGATCTGGGCTTCTTTCATTTGAACCCAGGTCAAGTTCAATATTCAGTAATTACTCAAAAGCAGCAAGTAATTTGGTTTTTAAAACAATGCTGGACTTATGATAGAATATGGAGAAAAATAGAGTGTTCTTTGCCCTTCAATAGAAAAATACTGGCTTAAAACTGTACTGTGTAAGTTGACCCAGATGACCTTTCTGAGATGTTGGACCTAGCTGATATCAGTGATGGAAAACATCGTAGGAAACGTAGACTTTACATAATCAATATAAATCTAAAGCCATATTAGAGACCTGTATGGGATGCCCAAATGCGAGAGATGGTCACATCTTACACGAAAATGAGAGAAAGAATTCACCGAAACTCAATATCGGAGGCCGTATAATCACGTCTTAAAACCAGGCTTGTTCCAGTGAGTGAACGAGGTGCCGCTCGCTAGACGACTTGTATAGCTCTGTTTCTTTTACTCACTCTCAACCTGGTTAAATGACACAGCCATTTAAGTTACTGTGTTTTCATTTACAACTGCAGAATTAACCTTCAAAGGCCATCGTGATATAAGCCGTTCAAATTTACATAACCTCGCTAGTAAGTTTACCTAATACATCAAAGTTCTTCCTCGTAGTGGCAGATCGTGAACTCTCAATTATTACAATACGCCATCGCAATAATTGCAGACAAACCCATTATTTGTTATCTAACGCATATATCAAAAGTCTAATGTCACTGTGTAGTCAATAACTATCGAAATAATTGGTTGGATAACATTAAACTAAATTATTTTGTCATTAAAAGACAGAGATGTAAATGACACTTGCATACAGTTGCCGCCGCTGTGAAAAAATTAGGATAGGAACTACTACTACACACACACACACACGTTTTAAATATTATTGTCCCACTCCCACTGCTGGGCAAATGTCTGTCCACTCCTTATATTACTCTTATTTGTTTTCCGGTTAATCCGGTCTTTTTTTTTCTTTTCTTTTATGCCGATTCAGATGGTCAGTCCTCCCGCTCTTGGTGGAGCGAACTGGACTGACAGACTCGTGTTAACAACAATCCACAGTGTTCCTTCAATAGATTTTTACGTTCCAGTGTCACGGTTACTGGTGAGACTCGAGCATGCAACTAGTGGCTTACGGGTTAGGCGTTTATCCGCTGAAGGTATACCTACTTCAGATAAAATTTTTTAGGTAGTGTCTCTCTATTGGGTGACACGTCTTCAGATTCTGAAGAAAGAAAGAATATTATGATCGTAATCTATATATATAAAAGGAGAACTGACTGACTGACATATCAACGTACAGCCGAAACTACTAGGGCTAGGAATGTGAAATTTTGTACACGGCTTCCTATTATAATGTAGGGGAGCACTAAGAAGGGGTTTTTGGAAATTTAACCTTTAAGGGGGTGAAAAGGGGGAATTAGGAAAGTACGTAACCCACGCCGACGAAGTCGCGGGAAAAGTGCTAGTTATACATAATATGCATAACAACCTTGTACAATATTCTGACAAATAAATTATTCTGAAAAATATATATTCTATTCTATTCTAATCTCTACTTACGAGGTGCTCAGACTAAAAGAAGATAGCTAGCTATGTTTAAAGACGACACGGTTGGCGCAGTGGGCGACCGATCGACTGTTGCGCAGCGTGTCGCGGGTTCGATCCCCGTATTAATATTTATATGATCTGCAAGTAGTTGTTCCGGGTCTGGGTGTTTGTGTATGTGAGTTTCTATTTACACGCTGCGTGCAAGTTTGACTGCATTGAACTCGCATGCGATTTCTTGCATCGACTAAATTCTATTTAGTCGATGTAAGGACTACCTATAAGTAATTGGGTCTGTAAGGACGAGCCCATTGCCATACATCAGGTGCAAATCAACGTAATCGTTTCTGAGAAATTCATATTGGAAAAACCCAATAACACATTGTAGCGATGGAACAACAAACAATGCGGTAAAAAAACAACAGTTACCTGTTACAAAAACGCATAATCTTATCATACGATATTCTGATTAATAGCATGTTAAGGAGTTCATTCACCAGCCACATAAATCAACAACATAAGCCATAAATACTAAGATGACATGTACTAATACCTACCATAACATTCAACATGAATATTTATTACGTGTTCACTAGATTCTAATTTTAACCGTTGGATTCCATCGACAAGTTGCATGATAAGTAATAGTTTTCTTTTTAAAGGTCCATAACAGCTTGAAGTGTTGGGAGAGGCGCCTCTTGCTTGACAGAATTAAATGTAATAACATTACTAACAAGTGGCCTGATCTCAAGATATAATCGTGTTTTACCACGTGGGTAGTCGGACGACAAATAGGAGACGCCACCATAACTTAGGAGAAGTTCCATGGTCCATAGAGATTATAATATTCCATATACGGATCCACGAACAATAACATAAATTGCGGATCCCTGGTTTTGTTTGCTGATTGAGGCTCCTGGCTTCAATGCTCGTTTTTTATATGAATAGATGTTGTTACCCGCTGTGCGATCGAGTTGGAAATTATGTATATCCTTTAACAATCAAGCAGAGTTGTGGCGCTACATAAATTTGATTTTATCGACAATGTTTGCTGATCTTTGACTAAATATTCAGTTGTTGAGGCTTCAGTAACAAACAAACAACCGCATAGACATATCAACCAACAGATACTTCTCTTGCATTGAGAATATACCTCATTGTAAAATAATTGGTGTACTTTTAAAAACTGGATTCGACGTTTCAAGGAGACGTGATATGCAATAAGAGAGTACCATATCAGTTCTATTGACACAAATTTTCCCATCTCACTGATTATAAAAGTGGTTAAAAACCTGACAAAAAGCGTCGAAAAGAAACCCACCAGAGGCAACATCTCTAGGTGCCGTTGGAGGAGCAGGATGAGTTATAAACCTTGTTTCTCGTACTTCTAAAAGTACCAAGTAACTTGAAATAAGTAACTGTAGTGGAACACCCTTATTAATAAATGTTAACCAAAGTTACAACCAGGATAATCTACAGATTACGTACACATTTTTTAAGGAATAACTTTGGCGTAACTTTAGTTCGCGTTTATTAGTAAGGGTGATAAAGTTTCAATGATTTTGTAAAAAAGAAAATATACATTTTGATTGCTTTTATTCTGTTTACAAACTCACTGGCTCACTACTACATATCGTATCTGGTAGAAGTCTACTCCATTTCGCACCATTCGTGATGTCATGTGGCCCCAGTTGACGTTCATGACAAGATACCAGAGACCATTTTACACAGAATTTCTGTATTCTATTTACAGCTTACTTGAAGTATTTACTACGCTTACAGAGGCCATAACATGACTTCCAGTTCTTATGACGTAAAGTAAACTGGATCTTTGATGTTACACAGGCGTTTTGTAATTTTTTCATCCAATAAACGTAGTAAATACTGAAAATACGCTGTAAGGTAAAAATACAGAAATCTCAAGATAAGGCCTTTGTATGGAAAATTGAAATAGCGCATCCACTGTAATGAATTTTTCCTGTACTTTACGTTACTCATGTTTATGAGATAGTATTTCCACGTCTACTAAATAGATAACTCTACGTCTACTAATGTTTCAAGTTCAATAAACGAGTTTAAACGATATCTACCAACTATAAACAAAAAACAAGTCACACGAACCAACACATAGTTTTATTACTAATAATAGCCCATTAAATGAGAGAGATGATTTTAATGGATGGGTGGTGTAAGTCGAAAATAATTGAACAGTTCCGCATTCTATTGACCTTGTACTTACATAATTGAGATGGAGAGCAGGCCTGCGCTCGCGCAAGCAAGATGACACACTTAGTTAGAGTATAACATGGTATTAATGGACAGAACTGGGACAAGATGGAGAATTAATTTATAATCCATGGCTACGTTAAGATTAATCTTTGGAATTTTATGAGTTAATCGCGATAAAAACAGCATTATGAATTAAGATCTCTTTAAGTTGGGAGATTGAATATTCAATGGTTTTTAACGGGGGTTACGTATTTTGTAGTTTAAAAATGACTGGCCCAAGAGGGTCACCTTGTTGACAACCAATGGCTGATTCCAAAAGATTCTTTTCAAGGGTTCCTGTAAAATTAATAGAGAAAACTGTAAAGGTTTGGTATTTCTTTTTGTATTTCTATTAAGAAATTAGACAAATATTTTGATTTAGTTAGGTATGTTTATGTAATTTAAGATATTTAAGTAAGTTTGGTAAACTATTTAAAACTGGAATATTTATAGACAAAAAAAAAACTAGTGCCTCAAACCAAAATTGTATGGTAGTGCCTCTACGTAATTATTCTGGTAGGTAATTACTTAAAAAAAAAAGTAAACTTTATAACTTTTTAAATGATATTTTAACCGACTTCTTGTTGATATGTCTTCTTTCAAACAAAGGCCGTGCATAAGAGAACTATTATCATAACTACGGTCATTTTCGTTTTGTTATGATCTTGAAATATCAATATTGTTTACTTTTTAATGATATTGTGTTTGATACGTGTCGTGTTGTGTTTATTTATTTGTACTGTATCCCCTTCCGAACTTCCGATGCTAATTGAAACAGGAGATACATGTGCAAAAGGTCAAAACTGTGCCAATATTTTTGTACCTATAGATGCTTAAAATCTTAAATTATAAACCGTCTAGATTCTATATTCGAAACGAAACATAACATTTTTAGTGAAGCCCCATTTTTTTATAAATGTGTTAGTAAGTGCCACGCACACATTTAAATGTTTTCCTTGGAGATGTTCACTTATTTTACGTAGGAATCGAAAGACGGGGTAATTTATTCTACCGTGTTTTTGACTTATAATCTTAGTATAGATGTTATTTCACGGATTTTATAATATTGATAACTAGGTTTTGCTCCCTTTTTGACATATGTCACTTAGGACCAAAGCAACTTTCAACTGGTGAAAGAATTATTGAAATCAGTTCAGTAGTTTCGGAGCCTAATAAAAAGAAAAAGTCAAATCTTCCCGTAATATTAGTAAGATGAAATAAAGTAGTAGGTAGCTATGATAATGAGATACATACTGAAGAAAACAAACACTACAGTAGCTAACATTGCGCACTTTATGAAAAAAAATTCGAGAACAGCACAAACTTCGACAGTTGTATAAATAAAAAAAATACGTCATATTGTTCAGCAATTCAGCTGAAGCTATAAGAGTTTTTTCATATTTTCTGTAACTTATAAAACTAAATACCTATCGGTAATTGAAACTTGAATTAACTTCAAGGACAGCACAAACTTCGACAGTTGTATAAATAAAAAAAACTGTGATCTTATTGTTCAGCAATTCAGCTGAAGCTATACTTTAACATTTTTCATATTGCCTGTAATTTATAAAACTAAATACCTATCGAAACTTGAATGAGGCCATAAGAACTGTTCAGGTCCATGGTTCCTTACTGATAAGAGAAGAACTGAATCATCTTCCCGTACAATCATTCACATCATTCTGGACATTTTCCTGTAGATATCTTTATTTTTAAATAAAGAAACATTATTGCCTCTGTCAAACATACAGGCGAAAGCGAAGCGAGTCCGAGGCGATACCGAACCGAAGCGAGACGTCAGTCCGATAGTTCTGTCACGCTATCGGATCGCTTTCGCTTTCCTATGTGCCTGGATTCAAACAATTCCATACATTACAAATAAAAACGTCACGCTTCGCATTTGCCACGCCAGTCTGTTTGACAAAGGCTTTAAAACTATAAAAAAATTAGTAACCCAACGTCATCGGAAATATACTGAAATCATTAAAGTTAGGCGAAGTGATTACCAAAATACATACAGAATCAGTTAATCGTTTATTCGACTTCCACTATGCACTGATGATAACAATGATGCTTGTAAGTTACTGTTAGACATCCCGATGAATGTAATGTAATAATCCAAGATGCGACTTTGTACAGAAACAATTGATTGTTACAGTCGTTACAGATCGCTTCAGCCGTCTTTCAGAGTTTCTCAACTACATAGTTCCGTATGAAGCTTGTTTATTACAACAATTATTGTAATAATCATACGAGTACTGCGTAATGCTGCATGTGGTATCAATTCTCGTAATAGACTGCGTGTGAGCGATGCACAATAGATGCTCTATCGTCTTTCACATTTGGGGGACCACACATAAAACTATATATACTCGTATTATGTATAGAAAGTTTCAGAGGAAGACAACATATATTTTTTTGTAGTAAAGACGCCTGGACCGATGTTTAAAAATTCTTTTTTTTTGTCTGACCTGTTGATTAGGAGACCATCTGCAAAGTATAACTTTTCAGGACAACAGGAATTTTCCAAATCGGTAAAGGCGTCTTTGAGAAATAGGGGAACGTACTACCACGAACTATTTTTATATGGACGACTGAAAAACAAAACTGGTAATTTTTATATGTTTGTCAGTAAGGATAAGGATTGTTATTTTATTTCGCTACATTAGGGGTACAGTGTATAAGACGGGGACGTCAGGTATAATGGGGACATACACTCTTTAAGAATAGGTACTTAACACAACACTAACATAGCGCAAGCGCCATCAGGACGTCATTTGCAAGCGGCCATTTGCAAATGGCGCCCTGTTGGCGCTTGCACTTTTTTTATCGTGGTAAAATCATCAAACGAGTCCTCCCAACCATGGCTGGGCGGGAAGCATTGTCAGACATGACTGACTAAAATCCACGGTGTCCTTCAGTAGCCCTTTACGTACCGGGGTCACGGTAATTCCAAAGTCCCGTGATCCCGGCAGGTGGCGCTTTCGCTACGTTAATATTGTGTTAAGTTTGCCTTAAGTGTATTATTTCCCATCATACCTCGCGTCCCCATCTTATACCCTGTTCCCCTATTGGTAATTTGATTTACAACTCGTTTCTGCAGAAGCAGGGTTTTTTGGAGCACCCGCTTTTGGCATAATTGAAGTATGTACCTGCTACGTTTATCTACTTATAGGCAAGATAGATGAGAGTAGAATGTCAATGTTTTGTACAGACGCCAGCAGGTCAACCTACCTAAATCAAATTATACCAATCGAACATTAAACTTCCACTATTGTGATAAGGTTGAAAATCTATTAAATAATTTTGACAGATTGAGGTAGGCCGATGTGCTGCCGTCTGTACATAAAATTGTATGTCTTTGACAACTAGTTGACTTTAAAAATATTTTGATTACTTTATAGCTATAGTCATAAACTTATCACTAGTTTAGGTATGTACAGGTTTGAAATTGCTCTTTTAAAATATCGTGTCAAAGTGGTGCATCTATATTTATTTACTTATGGACCTAGTTCGAATACGATCCAGTCTAGTACTTCCAACAGATCAGGAAATTGTGCAATACGTTTTCTATTACATTACATCGTGGCTTCCATGCCGGCAATCCCGGAAGTCTGACACACTCGGCCTCCCGGCTTCAATAGCACATTTGTACCTCAATGCTATATCTCGGCTGACCCCTCCCTACATCCCGGATTTATTTGCAAAAATCCCAAAGGCCCAAAATAGATGGCAGGTAGCATAAATACCTATCCCTAAACTGATCGCAACTGGTTAGTATCTTACAAACCTGGCACAGTTTCCATGTAAATATAACAAAATCAGATACGCACTAATTTTATCCAAACCCGGTTACTAAACCCTTCAGTGTACGAGCTCGGCAGGCGCGGCGGTTACACTGCAGTGCTAAAACACCGTGTCATCACTTACGCCCAATCCGAACCCCTTTGAATGGTCCCAGACGTTGTTTGTTGCTAATCTTAGACGGGACAAAAAACGCAGTCGGGTTGTGGCCCTTCTTTCACGGTCCCTCGTCCCGCGGTGACGCTCCGCTTCCGAGCCGCACCGCGCGACCGAACAAGTATTGGCCCGACCAGCAGTCCGCCTCGCGCCGCCACTCGAGTCGCCTGTGTCGCTTTGCTACACGTGCATTACAAAAACTTGCTCCATCGCAAGTTTTTAAACATATAAGTGCATCATAACCGACTGATATCCCATGTATTTTTGGAGAGTGCTATATCAAGCCGTGTAACAGCACGATTGCGTGCATCCTGGCCACGCAAATGCGGGTTTTGTACATTGGTGGGTGGAAAAATAAACAGAACACTCCGGTAAGTTTATTAATGTTCTAAATGGCTTATCTTTACTTTCTATCTCATGAGAAGGAATGGTCCTGGGAGGTTGGGTCCTTTATTTGCAAGGAAGTGTCAACCCAACTCCCAATTTCCCGACGAGTTACTTTTAAAGGTGTCCTCATGGTGCTGTTCGTGATATTTTAAAATCTCGGTGACTATTTAATTATGTTCTCAGCGAAAGTGAAAACGTATCGTTTTTATCAATCTTCTCATTTCTGGACCGATATGTGTTCATTAAAACGGTAATAATGATGTATCATATGTTCACATACGGAGTTGTGTCTATAGCTTATCGTCATAACATCATTCATACTTCCTCACAGCACAGTTCAGTGCAAAAAATAAATATACTTGTCATGTCATTTAATGCCATTAAACTTTTTGCTAGCAGTGAATCCAAACGGAAACCCCAATAAGCTGTCACCTTTTTATTCGACACATTAAAGACAAAGTGGACAACTACATTTTAAAAGACTTTGAACTTTCAAAACAAACAAATCAAATTAGAAACAAAAAGTCTTCGAGAAGGTCACAGAGACGACAAAAAATGCTGCATGAATTCAACTAGCAATCGGGTTTGATTACACAACGATATCTTTGGATCATCTAAGACATTCATAATGATGCTACGGAGTTGCTCCACTGAGCTTGCGAAAGTCTTGACGAATAGGAACATTCATCCATACAGTCTATTCAGAAACAAACAAGTATTATTTCTGACGTTGACATATGATACATAAAAACACGAGTATTTAAGAAATATCTAAAGCTGGAGAAGCTTAAACAAAAAGGTTAGAAGCTCAAAGTGCGCACCTCGTAAAATCGGCTTACTTTGCTTTATAAATAGTTTCTACAGCATTAATATAAATCAAGATAAGTGAAAGCTTCTTCATCCTAGCTTTTGTCAACCGCAAGCTACCAGTAGATTTATGCATAAATTGCCAACTTTATAAAATAAACTCTATTAAAAAGGTTCCTTTTCAAGAACTTTAAATAAAAACTTCATTTTACGTGACTAGAGGAGACCCCTTGGTCCAATTCTGTGAATGAAAAGGCTACTCTAGCGGAATTGTAATATTATTTGCGGTAAAATTTGTTAAATTATCCTTTCCACTCCATTACTTCTCATAATGGGACAGAATAGACCGTTTTATGATTTTTTGGGCCGCTAGTGCAGCTTCAATCAATGAATCATATTATGACTTTTTTTGGATACGCTTTAACCTTGATTCGATATCTTTGTCAGTCAGTTGCCATGAAATCCATTATGTCCCTTATTCCTTTTAGAAATATTCTCTTCCCTGACCCCTAAAACTGGAATATAAATCGGTACTAAAGACTGTTCTTTAATTAGCGGTGGATATAAAGAGGGTATCGAATCAAAGTAAATTAGGTACACTAATTTTAAATGATAGTTTCAATGAAAAATAATTAGACCATAAAGTATAAATCAATAAAATAGAAAGTACAGCAAAGACTTTAAAGGTGAATAGCGAACAGGTGCCACATTAAAAAACAATCAATATTAAAACGCTAGAAAGAGTACGAGCACTTTTTGCAACGGACATGACTAACGTTGCCACCCTTCAACTATCCCCATTCATAAAACATGCCCTTGAATATTCCAGTATTCCCTAATGAACACGCTGGCATACCTAGCGTCACGCTTGAAGCACGCCCCTCTGTCGTTGGCCTCACTAAATCAATAGACCGGCACAGACAGACAGTACATACATGGGACACAATGGACCAGACGGACTAAATACATAGATGAAAGGTGAATAGCTAAAAGTTAAACAAATTCGGCCAATGAAGCGTACCGTGTAGAAAGTTATGATCTATATTGTGTTTGTAATACAAAAGGATTAGGACAAACTATCGAGGTTTGTCAAATTGAAACCTCTTTGTACAGTCCTAATCGTTGTTCTTCAATATTCTGAGGTAATTGATATATGACTGACCATGTTCTTCAATATTCTGGGGTAATTGAAATAACCCTCATAAAGGCAGTTGAATCATAAATACTTGTACAGTATGATTCGTAATAACCAGTTTAACCGTCAAACATCAGCGTTAAAATCGTCAATTGCCTCTTATATTTATAATGATTCAACTGACTAACGTGTCCGATGAAATTAGATTTTCTGCGATAATGGGTTGTGCCCAGAACGTCAACAGCAATCAGTTTTTACGCGCGTGTCATTTAAGAGCGCACATCCAAGCGTAGCAATTCGCACAATTGTCTGTTGGCAGTATATTCTTATTAGTCTGGCTTGGACAAAGAACTGGGTCTATTCATAAGCTCATCCAACTGACACGACCAGGTAAACGTGACCGCTCAAAATACAGCGAGCCCTAACTGTTGAACGAAATTGTAATTGGTTTCGAGGGCCAACTTACGTTTGTGACTATGCTCTCACCCTTTGCTTTCAACGAAAGACACTAGTGACTGCTGGAGCATCAACTTTTCGAATTTATAGCTTGTTCAGAGGGAATGGAAAGCCATATTTTTATTTTATTATTGTTTACTTCGTCAGGTATTATAGTAAAAAAATCTATTGTTAGTCAGAATAGGACTGTCATAGATAAAATGTGACCCGCTAAGAGAGAATGGCCTTTAGATTTCTACAGGCCATTAAACAGAAAAGACATTTTGTCTTTTCTGCGTGCAAATACTGCCTTTTGAAGTAAAACAAACTGTCAATCAATTGGAAGTAAAGAGGAAAGTGAGAGGTTTAAAAGTCACATAATGTAAGCAATCTTATTGTTGGCTAAAGTGCCGAAACGAAATTGAAACCATGACAGTTATTGTTGAGTTTTCTATACTATTTGTTTGAGAATGAATATTCATAAAATATTATGAGTTATTAATTTATAATATTGTAACACATTAAAACTATTCTAGACTGTAATAATGATTCCATTAGGCAGGCTCTTTTAAGTGCATAATAACTATACTCCGAAACTTTTGCGAGCTCAAAGAAGCCCGACCATGGACCATACGGCCATGCCTGGGTCGACGGCGCGTTGTTCCACGCGCGCCTCGAAGAGTGTCAGCATAATGAAGAGGGCTCCCCTTTAGAGGACCAAAGCCTGCCGGAGCCGCGGGACTCATTAATTACCGTGACCCCGGAACGCAAAGGGCTATTGAAGGACACCGTGGATTTTAGTCAGTACGAGTCAGACAGACCCTCCCGCCTTGCCCTGGGCGGAAGGACTCATTTGATGATTTCACCACGCTAATAAAAAAAAAGCTTATGAGTGGTGGCGCGGGCTCTATTTTACCTCCGAGCGTACAAGGTTCCATCTTTGTAATAGTGCAACCTCAACGTACAGTAAAGTACCTATAATATATATTTAAAACCTTTTTAGAAAACAAAACAATAATGATAAAGAATGATCCCAAGACGCACATATGTGTGCAGCCAATAGTGGCTTAGCATTTAGTGGCAGGTCAGACCCGAGTGTTTAGATAAGTGAGTACAATGCGCCGTGCTGCATTCCTCGCCACCGACTGAAGTAAGGAATTAGCCATAACTTATTTAAGAGCCTTTCGCACCGTCAGCTCGACAACAGGCATCGCTTCACACAAGCGCGGGCGCACTCGCCTTGGGACCTTTATGGCATGTGCGGTATTGTTTTTGCCCACGACGAGGTTTTATGCCTAGGCTATTGTAGACTTTTTGAAGAGAATGTCTTAAATGTACACAAACTGGGACACAGATTAGGAGCTTATAGAGCATAAAATATATAATATGTAGTCCAATTTCAGAAGCCTTATCACAAGATTTCTGTATTTTATAAACAGCGTAGCTTAAAGTATTTACTGCGTATATTGTAATAGAAGAATGAAAAAGCGCCTCCTAATGTACGTACGAGTAATTCTTTTTATCCTTAAAAAATGAACTTCAACAACAAAGTTC
Source organism: Agrotis puta (assembly GCA_943136025.2). NCBI lineage: Eukaryota > Metazoa > Arthropoda > Insecta > Lepidoptera > Noctuidae > Agrotis > Agrotis puta. Next base: position 13,170,621 of record OW964169.2, on the reverse strand, counting down.
CAGTTTACGTCACATAAACGGAAATAGTTACGATAAGGTATCTGTCCCCGGAAGGTTAAGTAGGTACATACCGATTTTTACTTTTTTTTATCATGGTAAAATCATCAAATGAGTCCTCCCAGGGCAGGGCGGGAGGGACTGTCAGACTAGACTGACTAAAATCCACGGTGTCCTTCAATAGCCCTTTACGTACCGGGGTCACGGTAATTTGTGAGTCCCGCAACCCCGGTCCGATTTTTACTGGGAAATTTTTCGACCTATTACTAAAATCATTAAGTAAGTATTGCCAAATAAAGTAGGAAATGGTATTTTTTGCCGTTTTCCTTATTCAGCAGAGTTCAGCGAGACTGGCCGAGTGCAATGTTCGGAGGTTAATCAGAATCTATCAGCGGTACTGTTACATTACATTTGTATAACAAAAGCTCGCTTACGACCGACGTTGTAAATAAATTCCTGGTCAGTAATAAAAGTCGAGGTATGCGGCATTCACGCCGTCCACCATTACAGTAAGTAATTAATAACTAATACTCTTAAAGCTTGAGAAACATAATAAAGTTAAGATTACGCAACTATCTTGACTTTGTTCGAAATTATTGTTATGAATTATTTTTTTATTAAACTACATGTTGATGCAGCACCTACCTAAAATACTACAAGTTAATAAAAAAAATTGGCAAAACTACATGTACATACAGTCGCGAAAATACAACAAAATTGTCCTGTAGAAGTCATCATTTTTATTAAAACAAAAAAGTAAAATATGCATAATACCAAAGTTGAATACCAAAAATTGACTATAGTATCTTAAGAGCGCGTATTCTGAAAGTTGGCAACGTCGCAAATAGTTGTCAAATATAACAAGTTTTAATTAATTTGGCAATGAGATAAGAAATATGACTCTGTAGTAAGTACACTAAAATGATAAGGGAATGCAATAATTAATATGCAACTATATGCGACGTTGCCAACTTTCTGGTTACGCGCCCTTAATACGAGCTACTTAAAACAGTTTGTCACTGCTCCAGTATACCAAACATCCCTAACCTAACCTAAAATCAACAAAAAATCTTGACCTACGACTACAATTGTGCCGTTGCCTTCTTTATACGTAGAATTGGTAACTTTCAATTAAATGCCGTTCATTCATCAATGATCCTATTAAGTTTTTTTATCAAGATCTCATTAAATCGACGGTATGTAGAGTAAAACTTCAAGCAAATAATCAAGTCACAAGACGTTAAGCTGTCCTCTTTAAGGTGACCTTTCTGTTCTAGTGAATAAGTCCCAAATTCTATTTGCGATATCGGAGACAATAGCAATATTTGAAAAAAGGAAGGTAGGCACGTCAACCTATTTAGACTTGAACCTTCTTCTTTTGTGATGTCTGGTGTCGCTATCCTATCTTTTCTGTGGTCTACCTCTCTTCCGTTAACCTTCTTGGAGGTACCATGCTTACTTCATTAGTCAGGATCTCGTAGCACGTGCCCAGCCCATTTCAATCTGTCTTTTAATTTTCTATGTATGGTTTTTTGTCACATCTATTCAAAAATAATTTAATTGTTACTCGTTAATAGTGAGCAAAACAGATTTCTGCTCCCCCTTTTTAAAACAGTAAAGTACTTGGATTTGGAATATGGATATTGTAAGAAAATAAAGTTGATGTGCTAGCGTCTGAAACTTGTTAATATGGCATTTTTATTTGTTGCTCCTCTCTGAGAATTTCTCCTTTATCGTGGGTGCGTTTGGTCGCGGGACTGTACGAATTAAAATAATAAATAATAAAAATAAAAATATTTTATTCACAGGCTACCTAGGCCCACATTGTGTTAGTGTGTTAGTGTCTACATTATTTTATAAACTATGTTAGTAAATATTAGGAACACAGAAAGAAAACAAACTATCATATATCGACCACAGATAGTATCATCAAGCCCCATGTAATACATGAAGCTTGATGAACCTATCCATGGTAGGCCCATCCAGCCTTTCAGCAAACACCCTCAGGATACTGTTGGTGCTTTCTCCCACTCTGCGTATCATCGACGCCACCTTCTTACGCATTATTGCGAAATAGTCGTCAGTGTGCGCATCAGCGAACATACCTGACGCACTACAATAGGGTGGAAGCCTCAACAGTACCCTAAAGGTATTATTGTATTGTACTCGCAGGGCATTGTTTGCCTTTTGGGTATGATTAGCCCAAAGGCTGCTGGTATAAAATGTTTGGCAGTAAGCCTTGAAAAGTGTAATTTTTACTGGTAGTGAGCAACCAGCAAACCTTCGAGCCACCATATTTCCTCTCACAGCCAATGCCCTGCGCTCCCTTTCCATATCTAGGTTGTCTTTTAGGTCTTCGGTAACAATGTGGCCCAGATATTTAAACTGGGTAACTCTCTTTAAAAGTGAACCGCACAGCGCCACTGCAGGGATATGTGATGGACTTTTATTTCTACCTCTAAATACCAACAGTTCACTTTTCGTAGGGTTGTACTTTAGTCCATACTGCTGTGCGTACCCCTCACAAACAGAAAGCAATTTTCTGATTCCACAGATAGATGGGCTCAGCAACACCATGTCGTCTGCGTAGCTTAAGTTATTGACACTAATTCCATCTATGTGGCATCCGACATGTGTGTTGCTGAGCTCAACCAGTAGTTCATTGACATAAATGTTAAAAAGTCGTGGGGAGGTCAGACCACCCTGTCTGACCCCACACTCTAGTTTGTACGGGTCAGACAGCGCATTTGACCATTTTACAAAATTTCTCTGCTTATCATACCACATAGATAACGTGGACACCAACGAAGTAGGAACACCGGCCTCCTGAAGTTTTCTCCACAGGGCATTATAGGAAACCAGGTCAAATGCTTTTGACAGGTCCAGGAAACATGCATACACTGGTGTTTGTCTATCCGTATAATACTTGACAGTATGCTTCAACGCAAAAATGGCACTCTCAGTAGACAACCCAGCACGAAAACCAAACTGTGCGTCGTGTAACTGGGTATATTTATCGAGGTGGGCGTCCAGCACACTGTCAAGTACCTTGGCTATAACGGTCGCCAGTGAGATAGGCCTATAGTTACCCTTGTCTGCTATGTCCCCTGTCCTGTCCTTCACAATAGGTATGACCACTGTATCCAGTAGCTCTTGTGGTAAGTGAGAATGTCCCAAGCAAAGATTGAAGAACATAGTCAACACTCGAGGCAGGTGTATACCAGCGTTTTGAAGATGCTCGATGCTGAGCCCGTCGTGACCAGGAGATTTACCCCTCTTCATACCTTTAATAATAGATTTTATTTCTTTACAAGAAAATCGTAAGGGTGATCCTGAACGACAGTACTCAGCATCGGTCCTCCTCGGCCCTGTCCCGAGAGGTGAACTCATTTGAAAGTGCTCTCCGAAGGTATTCGCTATCTCAGTGCAGTCATTCTTTCCCTCCACGCTAGCCGAAACGCTTGGGGTATTATTATTTAGTTTTTTAGTCCCTTTCCAAAATGACGTGAAACTTTTATTTGAATGCAAAGTGGCTAGAATGTCCATTTCAATTTTGTTTTGATTTTTATTACACCAATTTAATTTTGATTTAAATATTTTCCGCGTTATTTTCATATCTTCAAAAATAGGACCGCCAGTGGGTTGACCGTGACACATCCAAATTTTAAACTTAATCTTTGCTTGGGCGTGAGCTTCCTTTACATGTTTGTTCCAGCCCTTTATACCTTTATTTTTTCCTATAATGCCCCTAGAGGTTCTACTACTGCTGGCAGCTTCACTTAATACATTTACAATTTTACTGTACATTTCATTCAACAGAACTTTATGTTCGGGCTTATCACAATATTTATCCGCACACAGTGTAAAGTTTTCAGGGAAGTCTAAGCTCTTTAATTTATTATTACACTGCAACCAGTATTTATTTGTTTCTTCCGAGCTTCTTTCACCCCAACGTATATCATTACATACTTTTTTAACAAATGTTTTTTCTCTAATTAAATTAATATCACATTCCAATTTCAATGGAAAATGATCTGACCAAAAAGAGTCGTAAATCACCTCAATGTTCACTATTGTTTTGGACGCCAACCGAGTTACAAGACAGTGGTCAAGCCAACGTTTACACCCATGTGAGTCACTAATAAAAGTAAAGGTAGGCGACAACATACCTAGAAAATTGACATCCGCGCATAATAATTCTTGCTCATTACAGAAATCAAGAAGTTCATTATAGAATGACTCACCTGGGTGTGCGTTGAAATCCCCTAGAACAAACACAGATTCCACATTATTACTTTGTATCATTGAGTACATTTCACTGAGACATCCCGTAAAGTCTAACAAATTCTCACTGCAGTCCGTTGGCATATACACATTTATCACTATAAAAGATCGGTTGTTAACCACTACTTTGACTGCACAGATCCTATTATTATTACTTTTCACTATCGACACATGATCAAAAGCACTTTTTCGCCACAGTATGGCCACACCACCATATGGTCTACCTTTGCAAATACCAGCAGACGTGTCTATTGAAGACTTTGCGGTGTAGCTGAAGCCTTGATCTACATTTTCGAGAAAATGTAAATCATGTGGATATAACCAAGTTTCCTGTAATAAGACTATATCAGCCTTCCTGCACAGTGAGCGCACGCAGTTCACCGATCTCTTCACATTTTTACAGTTAAATGTTATTATGTTCATGTTCGAAGCACTATCCATTAAGTTTTGGTTTTATTTCATTTCCTTGAGAAATTACCGTGATCCCGGAACGTAAAGGTAGCCCTTTGAACAGCGTGGATTTAAGTCAGTACGAGTCTGACAGTCCCTCCCGCTCTGCCCTGGGTGGGAGGACTCATTTGATGATTTTACCCCGATAAAAAAAAATCGTGGGTGCGTTTATAAACATTTAATTAAACTCACACACACAGACATCCAGACCTGAAACAACTATTTGTAGGTCATACAAATATTTGATCCGTGCGGGAATCTAAATCGCGACACTTGCGCAGCAGTCAATGATGCTATTAGATACTATTTACACGCTCGGCTCCTCTTACCTTTACTGCTAACGTATTCTTTATAATGACCCTGTCAGTCTATTTATACATATGTAGTCGCTTCTGTTTAATAAACAAACATACAAAGTATAAGTATCAAGTGTAATTAGATAACTATGTTTACTTTTTAGGTGCATAACTTTGGCTTACGGCCGGTTCCGCTGGTCCTAATATTCAATCCATCCCTGGTTTTGCCTTACTAGAGATAAAAACACTGTTGCTATCCCTATCTAAGGATTTACTTTATTAGAAGAAACACTATTTATATCTATTCTTATTATATTTATTTTGGTGAAACGAAGCGAAGTAAACGGCCGTTCCCATATTCAATATATCTCTGGTTTTGCGTACCTATAGCCAGAAATATTGTTTCTATCTCTAATAAATCAAAATAAGATAGAGACAGAAATATTTTTTTACTCTAGTAAGACAGAACCGGGTCGCGGAACTAACGAATTACCGTGACCCCGGAACGGAAAGGGCTATTGAAGGACACCGTGGATTTTAGTCAGTACAAGTCTGACAGTCCCTCTCGCCCTGCCCTGGGTAGGACGACTCATCCGATGATTTTAACACGCTAAAAAAAAATAAGACAAAACCAAAGATAGATTAAATATTGGGGACAGCTTAGGCGATCGATGTATCGATGATTTTCGAATGTATATTTGCTTATAGATACTAAAAATAAAATTGAAAGGTCACAATTAATGTGTTACCTTCAGATGCCTTTGCAAAGTTCGTCGTTTCACAATGAAAAATTAAAACAGCTGCGATATTTAGAAAGAAAAATAGGGTTATTTGAATGACGCGCTTGTTTGACCATGTGTAGTTCTAATAATAAACTATTTATTTTCAGGTTACAAAGACATAAAGATAATACACATAATACCTATAATGAATAAGTCGTTTATTCAGATGAATTTAACAATAACAACTAAACAGAATACCAATATTCTAACCCTATAGGTTAGAATATTATATTACAAACTTAACTACTGAGCTTAATTAAATTACAGTTATTCTACTATTATCTTTTTTGTTTGAAGATCAAAGTGACTAAAACGGCCACTTTGCAATACTAAAACTTATTAATTTCATGAATGAATAGCCAAAGACGTTGCTAGAAATGAATCATTAGGAAAATTGGAAAAGTGGCCGTTTTAGAACCCGCTGTACCCATTCCGATTATTCTTCTCCTAAATCTATTCCACATCAGTCCTGCTACTTCTCTGGACTCTCTGGTGTCGCCATCCGTCCTATCTTTTCTGCGGTCTTCCTGTCTTCCTTTTACCTTCTCTGGAGTACAATCTTGGTGTAATCATACTCCAATGACTAGACCTCGTATCCACCTATGGTTTTTGCTTTGCCTTTCATGACACTATTTTTAGTTCAGACAGTCCTACGGACATTCTCAAAAAGCTGCAATATTTAGAATGTTAAATGAGTCATGTTTTTAGAAGCGCTTTTTTTGTTCAGGTGTTGATTTTGCAACAGCTGCAATATATGTATACAAAATATATAGCATTTTAACTAATAGTTTACTACCAGTTTGCACAGCATAGAATAAACATCGCTACGAATTTTCACGATTTTTGAAATTTTACATTATGAAGATGTCAGATATGTCAAATTGAGTCGACAAAAAGCTCACCAGAACGCTCGTTTTTTCTGTAATCTAATATTCGCAAGAATGCTCACTACAACTGAATGCTCAAGTTTATCAGCACCTTCTGTAAACTTTTTAGATTTTCGCAGCCGGATGCTTCCCAATAACACCGACAAATCAAATCTTAGAGCTAGTTAACCTAATGGAAGCGTAATCAATAATCATTTATTTTAATGTTCAAAACTGTATGTACCCAACGGTACTGAGGACTGCAGACTAGGCAAGTGGCATTCCTATGGGCCCCGTGCAGCGTGCGCTCGCGCCGTGCGTGTGCGGCGCCATGCTACCGTGATCGTCTTACTGATTCGCGCCTGATGCACTACTGCACGCTATTTTTACTAAAACAACATAAATGTACGATTTTAAACGAGTTTTGTCTATTAATAGCGCTAACTTGCTCATTACATGTCAGTGATGTAAGCTCTTGCACTGGGGAAGAATGGCAACGTTGTCCTTTCTAATAGTTATTTGCCAATTGGCAAAGCATTCTTATAAGGTAGTGGTGATTCATATTTTGGATTATAAATTCTTGGCTGCTTAAAAGTCTCCTTTGCACAATCTTGACCTCTTGCCAAAACAAGCTAACACAAAGAAAAAATACCAATATTCAAATTAAGTAATGCCTAACAATTCTGCATTTGACATTTATGACCAGTTGTTATTCCGTCACAACCACATTTTAGTTTGATTTGCACCAGACGGCGCCAAATGACTGCTTGAATAAGCCTTAACTAACAATAGATACTTAAATGAAACTCATGCATAGCTATTTTGAAAATCTCACAGAATGCATGCCACAATGTCTGGAATCACGCCTCATGTTACGGAATAGAGAAACAATGGCATCCATCACAAAGTATGAAGCGATGCAATCTTGTCATTTAATACGTTGTTATTTAATTAGTCGCATACAGTTATATAGTTAAAATACCAGCTCAATAAAGCGCTGGCTTTGCGCCAAAGCATCTGGCATTTTACTGCAAAACCGTTTTCCACCGACAATCAACCCCGGCCACCCATCATGATTTAATGAAAGCCTTTTACGACTAGCCAATGTCCCGCACAAAGTAACAAAAGTCACACTCTTACGGCGCAAATCACTGAACTTATGGGGAGAAAACTCTTATGGAATTCAAATTACGTTGAGATGAAAAAATCTTGCGAATGACGAAAGTAATTCTCGGAATTGCTACGTTAAATCGAAAATAATCTATTCCACAATCTAAATAAAACAAACTGTTGCGGTCATTTAATAATCTTTACTTTGAACTTGAAATCGAAGCCTGAAGCTATAACGTCGTGGGAATTTCCAGCTCAGGTGGAAAGGAATAAAAAGGGGTTATGATTCATACATACCTTTACGCGCAGTTTGCGTACGTCATTGATCGGGAGTGTAATACGAAGTACCAAGAAATACACGAGCATTTGAAAGATTACGCTTGATTATACAACCATAAAAACTTAATGGAAGTGACGTGGAACTATGCTGTTCTCAATGGAGATTCAACGAAATAATTGATTGAGCATCCATTCATTGGTATCTTAGAATAAATTGAAGGAACCAATCCTAGGGTTAACCAAGGTATGACATTGCCATGTTGATAGCGTTGAAGCGTGACATAATTATAATGGATAATAATAACTTTGAAAACTCTCCGACTACAGACACAAAAACCGTCAGTATCGGATAAAAAGTGAGCAAATAAGGAAGTGGTAGTTTAAAGCAATAAAATTCTCCAAAATAGTCTTACAGTAAACGAAAACCGATTAATTGAGCAACAAGACAGGTTTACACAAAACAAGCAACTGTAAGCACCAGGAAGCCCTAGAACCGATACCTGATATCCTTGAAAATTGATGCTGTATTTAAAGTAAACTGTTGAAGAAAGTCAATTTATGATCTTGTATTATGAGCCCCAGGAATATTTGCCGGTAATAAAATATAATGTTGTTGTTAACAGTGTATATGTCAATAAAGTTGCCATTTATTGCCACTGAAATCAATTTGCAGCTTCCCATTTTGATTTGACTTTCCTTATCTTTTTCGTTTTACTAAGTCTGGAACGTGACTTGACAGATAAAATAAAGGAAGCCGTTAGATTCAGACTCAATACGTTACCAAAGTAGCGTTAAATCGGGTGCCTTGACCCAACAATAAACGGCCTTATTGACACAATCGAACATTTTTGTACTCTTGCCAACGAGAACAGGTAAAAAGAATCATCAAAATCTGATTACCTGATCGATAATCCGAGTAACAAAGTTGCTGATTGAAATACAATAGATACAATTGAATAGACAATGACATTCAATACGGAGAGTGGAACGGCAAGGGCGTTGAGACGCTTGAGTTGAGACCCACTTAGCCATACCTCAATGAATAACGACAGTACTATGTAGTTGTCTGTCATGTTACGAACCTGTTATTACGATCAGATACACAAATACTGGATGTTATGAAAGAGGTGCTATTATTAAATTCTAAATATATAACAATGTGTCGAGAGGCAACGATCATTTCAAATGAAGACAATCTTAATACAATGAAGGGAATAATAATAGCGAAACCTTAGTGACCAATGTCGGGTAGAAGGATATCACACCGTTCAGTTTTAAAACATCCAATAAAAAAGATCTCTGAGTGATGAATCATGAATCAACAATAGTTGTTGATATTCATTATGAACATCAAGTTCATGAGTGTACTACAAATTGTAATGGATACTACCATCGCTTATGTCTGTGCAGACAATTTACTGATATCAATATATTGTTTTATCCTTGTATTAAAATTACTTGGCTAGGAATTCAGAAATAGCTATGCAGCTTAATGTTAAATAGCTTTGTCTACATTCTATAAGATTCCAGACGCAATAGGTCAAATTGCAGATATTATTCAGATATATTTGAATGCATCTGTGCAAATGTGGGATAAAGCTATGAAGAACAGGTAAAATACTTGGAAGTATTCCAAATTTTGTGTTTTAGAAACAGAAGCGGAACGAATGACTTTAAACACTTTTGAATTTACCGGAGTGAAAGATTTATGGCCTAAGACGCAGGAGTGATTAACGTAAATCCTCGATAGATGAAGGCATTAGGTTTAGAATCATAATAATTTGTTTTTAAATGAAAAATACGTTACGCTTACTACACTCTGTTTTGTTTACATTCTAGTGCATAGTAAAAAATGTAACAAGGTAGGTGTCCTATTTCTACATAGCTCACCGACTTCTAAACTACTTAAATCGTTTTCCAGACGAGATAACAGTTGAAACAATGCTAGGAAATAAACATGACCACATTTACCATTCTAAAAGGATACTTAGGAGAACGACTTCACCATTCGAACGTAAAATGGCTGATTAGGGAAGAATGTCAATGATTCTGAGTCACAAGGAGTAAGAACTACAAAATGTATCTCAGAGAATTGCCTTGACCCGCGCACTTACGTCGTGTGACCAATCTTTTTTATAGACAGTGTATCTAGCCTCATTGAATAGCCAATAAGTTTGACCGTGTAAGTAGGCACAATTGTTGCGCACTGCGCTTTCGTATACAGCCGTCCTTGAATGTGTTTGTGTTGAATTTAATCGTGCTGCATTTCAATTGTGATAATTACCGCTATCTATCTTGATATCCGCTAGGTATATTGATCGTTGCCTACATTTTATTCACATTGCTTACATATATTTTAAACGAGATGGCGAGTTATTATAAATAATTGACTACTTCTAGAATTATCTATTCCTTCATCTTAGCAAGTGCCACTGTTTGTTTTTATTAGCAGACTCAATATTTTATTGGCTTTATTGACGAGGTTACTCATCAACTCACAATTGAATATTAAATACATGATCAGTTAGATACTTAACTGTATATTTATATTCCAAGTAGAAATAACATTTGAAATTCAAAACTTGCAATTTATCAACATTAGAACATGTATTGTTGCTGTATTTTTCATCGTCAAATTCTTCAAAAGAAACTGGTCAGTTGGTATTCTTCGTAATTTGAATCTTTTTATTTAAAAACGTTGCCCCACACAAGGACTTTCTCCTGTATCGTGGGTACGTCTAAAAACATACAAATCAAATCAAATCAAATCAAATCAAATCATTTATTTCAAGTAGGCCAATTACAGGCACTTATGAATTGTCAAAAGACATAAAATTAAACTAGTACTAAAAATAGTTATGGTGCTACAGTCCCAGTCACAAGACATAAAAACTGTGAAAGTACCGTAGGTGCTCATTCCAAAGCGTAGATCTCTATGGAGAAGAATGAGCAAGAAACTCCATGGACACTCTTTTTCAATCGCCAAAATTTTTACAAAACCTTCGTTACATCATTCATCTTCAGATGGTACATTATGTGAGAACGATGTGGCAAGTTAATAGTGTCCATAGTTAATATAAAAAAACCGGCCAAGAGCGTGTCAGGCCACGCTCAGTGTAGGGTTCCGTAGTTTCCCGTCCGTTACAATAAGTGTTAACAAATAGCCTTTTTTTAAACTTGTGTGTTAAAAAAAGGTTATTTGTTACGTTGACATTTTGAACTTTGATAAAAAGGGAACCCTAAAAACGGGCCCACAAAGGACGGTGATAACTAAAATAATTGATTATACTACAAACTTAGTCCAGGAATTTTGTACCACCTTCTTGTTTTTTTTGCACAAAAACTGTTCTTTCCATCAAGTTCAAAATAATTTTCCTAGAAATTCCTTATAAAGTTCTACTTTCCAGATTTTTTTCATATTTTCTAAACTTATGGTTCAAAAGTTAGAGGGGGGGGGACACATTGTTTTTGATTTTAGGAGCGATTATTTCCGAAACTATTGACATCATCAAAAAATGATCTTAGTAAACCCCTATTCATTTTTAAATACCTATCCAACGATATATCACACGTTAGGGTTGAAATTAAAAAAAAAATCACTTTCTATTTTACATATAGGGGGGCTACCCTAAAAAAACATTTTTTTCCAATTTTTATTTTTGCACTTTGTCGGCGTGATTGATATACATATTGGTACCAAATTTCAGCTTTCTAGTGCTAACGGTCACAAAGATTAAGCGAGGACGGACAGACAGACAGACAGACAGACATGGCGAAACTATAAGGGTTCCTAGTTAACTACGGAACCCTAAAAAGACAATTCAAAAATAAAGTTATTAATAATTACAAATTAAAATTGACCATGGCAGCTTAGAGATGACCAGTCCCAACTGACAGCGCCCGTTCACGAACATGACACATATATCAGCACCATTCAGCTCAACCATTTTAGAGGGAACCAAATGATCCGACATACGCGCCACCATCAGCGAGACATTTGAGTGAGCATGACATACTCTCAACCGCCAGAGTCATTCAAGTCAATAAAAGACATAGGTATCTGGTCAATGATAGCTCTTAAGTACATAGTACTCACACAATGCTGGCTATGAAGCTATATAATACTAGACAGATTAACTCTATACAATGCAATGTCTTCATCCGCTTCAAAATATTAATAAAAGATAACATACAAACGAAACTAAAGTAGGACAATGATGTCTGTTAATCCATATAAAATAAAACAATTACAAACACATAAAAAATAAAACTAAATGACTTAATAAAGTCAAAAAATAAATAAATAAACAATTATATGAACCCATATAACTAGTCCGGAAGATAAAACTAATAAATCGAATCTATACAATGCAAAAATAGTTTAAGCTCCTACAATAATTTCAGATGCTAAAGATCCAGTTTCCCCTGTTTGTGGAGCAGGACCAGCATTAAGCCAAGCATTTTTATCAGCAATATAATGCCCCAACTTATAATATGCCTGCCTACATAGTGTGCGTTTAATGCAAGTTTTAAATTTCGTCTCACTCAGTTGGAGTATGTGAGGAGGTATTTTATTGTAACATTTTAAACAGTACCCCATGAAGGATGAGTCTACTTTGGCTAACCTGAAACCTGGTTGAACTAATTCGTCCCTTGTTCTAGTACTGTAATTGTGCCTTTCACCTCTTTTACTAAATAGGTGCAGATTCTTTCTAGCGTACATGATGTTTTCGTAGATGTATTGACAAGGTACAGTCATGATGTTAATTTCCTTAAACCGTTCCCTTAAAGAATCGCGCCTGCGTAGATTGTATATGGCTCTGATAGCTCTTTTCTGCAGAATGAATATTGATTCGATGTCTGCAGCACGTCCCCATAACAAAATACCGTAAGACATAATACTATGAAAGTAACTGAAATAGACTAGTCTCGCGGTATCTATATCAGTATATTGACGGATTTTTCTAACAGCAAAGGCTGCTGAACTCAGGCGTCCTGCAAGAGATGTTAAATGAGGACCCCATTGTAGCCTCGAGTCGAGCGTGATTCCCAGGAAAACAGTTTTGTCGACGAATTCTAATATCTCTCGATTCAATACTATGTCACAGTCATTACTTTTGACATTCGGTAGAGCAAATCTTACACATTTCGTTTTTTTTCCATTCAATACTAAATTATTGGCAGTGAACCAAGAATGGACCTGCTGTAGGGCAACATTTATATCGTCAACATTTGAGACACGTCTATTCATCTTAAATATTAAAGAAGTATCGTCGGCAAACAATACCATTTGCGGTTCTTTTTTAAATAAATGGGGCAGATCATTTATATATACTAAAAAGAGAAAAGGGCCCAAAATCGAACCTTGGGGTACTCCCATTTTAACTATTAAACCCGTGGAATTGACACCATTTACTTGAACTTGCTGTTGCCTATCATTTAAATACGATGTCACTAAGCTGAGCGCAAGTTCACCTATACCGTAATGCTGAAGTTTCATGAGCAAAGTTTCGTGATCAACGCAATCAAACGCCTTCGAAAGATCACAGAAGATCCCAATCGCATCTTGAGATTCTTCCCACGCAGTAAATATGTGTTTCAATAAGGTAACACCGGCATCAGTCGTACAACGTCCTTTGGTGAAACCATACTGTTGCTCGTGTAAGATTTTATTGGTGTTGAAATGAGTGAGCATCTGATTAAGCATAACCTTTTCGAACACCTTGCTGAAGACTGGCAAAACGGAAACGGGCCTATAGTTGTTACAGTCTTTACTATCCCCAGATTTAAAAAGCGGTATTACCTTACTGTATTTCATCAGATCTGGGAAGACCCCTTGATCTATGCACAAATTAAATATTGCGGCTAAATACGGTGCAATAGTTTCAATAATTGAGGAACAAACTTTGGTAGAAATACCCCACAGATCTTCGGTTAATTTGACCTTGATTTGCTTAAAAGCTTTCATAACTGTCATGGGATTTATATGCTTAAATTTAAATTCATTAGGACAGGCTGAAACGTTCCTTCTTAGTAAATCAAAAGAAAGCAAGGGTGAGGAATTTATCGCTTCCGTTGTTCGTGTTGGGATACTGGTAAAGAAATTCACGAATTCTTGAGCGATACCTATGTTGGACGTTACGATACCGCGCGAAGTCTCCAGTGTGAAATCAACATGTTTTTTATTTCTATTGGTTTCATTATTGATAATTTTCCACACCGTTTTTATCTTATTATCAGCTGACTTAATTTTGTTGCTTATGTAGAAAGATTTAGCTGCCTGACAAGCGTTTTTAAAAATTTTCGAGTATGTACTAACATATTTATTAAAACTCTCTGTATTGATATGAGGCTTAAGGCCATAAAGCTCAAATAAGCGTTCCCTACTTTTCCTAATACCCTGTGTTGCCCAGTCGCTGAAAATAAACTTTGGGTTAATTGTTTTAGTTTTCTTTTTTAAACTATTATTGAACTCTGTATGCACAACCGCGAAAAACTTTTCATATAATTTATTTACATTATTTATTTCAGGAAAATTGCAAGGTATATTTAATTTACTTATTAAATTATTATTAAATCTATCTAAGTTGCTGGGTGTTATTATTCTAGACTGTATTTGAATTTTTTGTATTTGTTTATTGGTCGTGAAAGCAACAGTCTGACCAGTATGATCTGAAGGAAGGTAATTTACAATCAATTTATTTATGTAATCGCAGCAACAAAAAATATTATCTATACATGTAGCAGAATTTGTGGTAATACGGGTTGGTACAAACTCACAGACACCAATACCCAGACCCGAAACAACTACTTGTAGATCATACAAATATTTTTATTCCGTGCGGGGATCAAACCTGCACTACACTGGGCAGCAATCGATCGCTCGGTATCTGCGCCGACAGTGTCATGTTTATCGACTTTTGGTTCTACTTTTGGTATTTTACAATGGTTTTTTCATGAATAATTTACAGAATCACATCGATATTATATCAATCACCATTTCTCAGTTTATATTCAAAATGCTGCACATAGGCGGTAACGTGAGCTAATAAAAACAATAACAACGCTGTTTAATGATCCGATAAATAACCAATCATAATAATGAAGACTTTTATGTTCGGTATTGCGATTGGGAAAAATTTCCTGTGTAAAGTGTCCGTGTTTATTTAAGTACCATGGTCACACATTACTGTTTCATATTTACCATGTTTTTGAGTTGTAAACAAACTGGTGAAATCAGTTGAGTTACACCAAAATAAACAAAGTGTTCATTTCAATAACTGTAAGTGAGATCTTTTATTATGTAAATACGGAATTCCTTACCCAAAACTTGTATCAAAATATCAGAAGAAATTACCCAAATTTTTTGTTCCATCATTGGTTTGATATTCAAATAAGTTTAAGTGTATCGTAAAACATTTACGATGAAAAATGCAAAGATGTATGGCAAGTTTCCCTTACACTTTAGCACGATTAAAATCGTGATTCTGGCAGTGGTCGGGAGGGCCTTTTTTGTAACCGGTGATTCTCGGAACTTCCTTAAAGAAGCATCCATTTGCCGCGGCACCGCTTCAACTGCGGGCCGACGACCTTCGCGATAGTGAGTCATTTATACAGTGATTAAGTTAAGGAAACGAGATTGTTGGACAACGATTACATGGAGGGAATTACGTGAATTAATTCCTTTTGCTTCATCTTCACTGCCCTTACTTGTGAAGCTTCTTATTGTACCGCGGATATCATCAATACAATTTAATTATTAAAAAACAAAGGTTGTAAGGTAGCTTTGTTTATTATTTCATTGACTACCGAATTCCGAAAGAAAAGACGTTTTATATTTTTTTTGTGTTCGTTTATCAAGTCGGTTTTTTTAATTTATTTTTGGTATCCTTTTTAGTTCATATTTTTTTAACAAAAATCTTCGCATTATTGGCGTCTTTGAGAATCCGCTATTCGTACGTTACATACATACTGTTCGAACTGAAAGCCTTCTTTTTTTTGAAGTGGATTAAAAAATTAAATAATACAAGCGTGTTGAAAGGCTGCCACTGTTGGCACTGAAAGCCAAGGGCCAATAATAGATTTAAAGTTAAACTAACTATTGTTAGAATCCCACATTTTTTTTAACAAATGTTTAAAAATATAAGTATAATATTTAACAAATAGTTAATTTAACTACAGATCGAACAACTCACATTAAGATTGATAACACGCCTCTAGTGTACAAACGAGGAACTAATTTTATTCCATCAATTTTTTTGTTTGCATTACAAAAACGTTAAAATCTGTGATAGTCACTTATCACGTTCAGTTTAATTAGTGCCATTTGCCCCAAGACCCTTTAATTTGGTGGCCTCTTGAATCCTTCCTCAATTATATTTTTAAATAAAAAAAATCTTTTTACATAAATATGTGTTTGTACGCTATGCTTGTTACATTAATACGAGTACATAGCCTTGGCACACATCAACTTTGGCAGTTACTTCGTTACACTTAACGTTCATTACCTACGCCGTTTGCACGTCAAATCACGGTTCAGAGGGGAAACAGGCGTGAAAATTAAAGTAAATTGATACTAAATCTTTTTAATAGGCTTAGCATGTCGGGGTCGCAGGACTCACGAATTACCGTGACCCCGGAACGTAAAGGGCTATTGAAGGACACCGTGGATTTTAGTCAGTACGAGTCTGACAGTCCCTCCCGCTCTGCCCTGGGTGGGAGGACACATTTGATGATTTACCGCGATAAAAAAAAAATAAAAAATAGGCGAAACGTTATCAAAAGGAAAGTTAAACGGTTATGCAGTCTAAAGCACTTGTAAAATTTTTATTTTATCAAATTATATTGAGTAATTACCAATATTTTAATTTGTACTCTTACTAGATAATTAGGTGATTAATAACTGCACACTTGTACGGTTATTTTGTTTGACCTAAAAAAAAATGGAAGTTTTACACCTCGAAATTGGAAGGTACCCAGTACCTACCCATAATTATCCAAAACGAAGACTTAAATCAGCATTTAAAAATCAGCGTTCTTTTTATTAACCGTTAATTTCCCTGGGCTGGGCAAAATCCTGTCCACATATCGTTCCTAATCAACATTTTTAACCAACAAAAAATTATTCAATACGAAATGTCAACGGAAAAAAATGAAAAAGCATTTCTTTTGGAGTGCAATGCAAACCGGAATGAATCACGAGTATCGGTACGGGTACAGTTTTTGGCGTTCTTTTGCATAACGGGTTTCAGTGCCAAATAACGTGTATTTTCCTTTGGCTGGTTTTGCCCCTTCATTTCTTAAATAATTACGTACTTATTAATATTGGTTATAACTTGGAAAAGTACCACAAACATTTCGGTATTTCCTTAATGTATATAAAATATTATAAAGCTACCAAGTTTATTTCTTAGGTAGAACATGCTAATCTCAAGAACTGCTCGTTCAAATTTAAAAAATATTTTTGTATTGGATACGCCACTTACCGAAGAAAGCTAAGTATATAACAGGGGTGGCCAACTTGATTAGACATAAGATCTACTGTTTACTAACAAAACCCTGTGCGATCTACCAATTATATACTTCTTGAAATCTTAAATGAAACAGCATAGATTAATACACAATGATTTAGTATTTTTTATTGAACAGTTTTAAGAGTTCCGTTTCATATCACATGTGGGATTGTCTCCTTTTTTTTATCGTAGTAAAATCATCAAATGAGTCCTCCCACCCAGGGCAGGGCGGGAGGGACTGTCAGACTTGACTGACTAAAATCCACGGTGTCCTTCAATTGCCCTTTACGTACCCGGGTCACGGTAATTCCTGAGTCCCGCGACCGAGATTGTTTCCTTAAATTTATTTTATACTTTGGAATGGAAGTCTGAGTTCATGATGTTTTATCAACATAATAAAGGTCCACGATCGACTGGACGAATAGTCGCGATCGATCGGTTGCCCACCCCTGCTATATAACATAATGGTACGGCCGATAGGGATGGAGCAGCGTAGGTGAAACCACGGAGAACAGGTGCCCTACCATGACAGCGTGAGTGGTTCTGCTCAGGGAACGAGATGGCGCTAGACTTGTGTAGCTCAGTCTCTTTCCCGCAGCCTAATGCCTTTGTCAAACAGACCGGCGAAAGCGAAGCGTTTCCGAAGCGATACCGAACCGAAGCGAGACGTCAGCAAGACGTCAGTCCGATAGTTCTGTCACGCTATCGGATCGCTTTCGCGTTTCTATGTGACTGGATTCAAACAATTCCATACATTACAAATAATAACGTCACGCTTTGCATTCGCCACGCCAGTGTGTTTGACAAAGGCTTAAAGACTCACGCTTTAAGACGTCATGAAGTAGGCCACCAGGCAGTTGGACATAACTTGAAAAAGTACTACAACAAGCATTTAGGTATTTCCATAAAATTATCATTTAGGTACAATTCATGGAATCGATGACTGTGACTAATAATGATACAGAGAATCAATTGCAATTCTATTATTATCCGCATAAAGCGTTTTTTTAAAGAGCAGCTAATTCTATAAAATCATCAATATTTTTTGTACTGACCATCACTATTGCTATATGAAGTTAACCCGAGAGTCACTGAGACTTAATAAAAAACCTTGTTACTATGAAATATTGTTTTTAAGTACTACTTACGCACTACTATTGGAGGTACCCAACTGAGACAGTTAAATTTGATCTATACTACTAATATTTTAAGCCAGAGTCTGTTTGTCTGTTGATCGTCGCGCTAATCTCAGGAACTACTGGTCCGAATCTAAAAAAAAATGTAATGGATAGTCAATTTATCGAAAAAGACTATAAATTATATAAAATGACCATTGGTCTTAACCAATGGGAGCCGAGCGGTGGGGATGATGTTTGATGTAATTCTTATTTTGATTTCGTTTGATGTAATTTGTAATATACCTAATTTGGCGGTTCCATTTATATATTTACAAGAGCTCTGCATTAACACAAGTTATCTCTAACTGGTAAACTAAATTAGATAATAAAATCTCAATGATAACAACCATTAAAAGCGACCACTCCCTTCATGATAATTTTAATTGAGATAAACGCATTAACAGCATAATAAAAAAAAACGAGCCGTGAATAAGCGGCAATTGAGAGCGCGTGCGCAAATTACAAGTTGCGACCTTATAACTGACATGCGCTCGCGCCGTTATGACTGTATTGTCGTATTCAATTATACAGATACCTTCTTATCAACTTACGCAAAACAATTATCTACAAATTCATCTAATCGTATTTTACAATAAAGGTCGATGAATATTCAAGCGCAGTCTGCCTGCAATGTTTTGACGGCGCGGTTAGTGCAGTGGCTAGCCGATTGGCTACTGTACTGTTGTAGATTCGATTCTCGCACGGTACAAAATATTTGTATGTCTGGTTTCAGTTTTTGTGAGTTTAAGTGTTTTTGAACGCACCTACTATAGTAGCATGGTCCCCAGCATGGCAAAGTTTTTGTACTAAAAAGTATGCAGGGTGTAGTGCGCGCACATACGTTTTAATTCGGGGTATAAACAAGGATTTCCTGATACCAAAAAATGATGCAAGAACGAGGAAAAATTGATAAAAACAAGAAAAAGGTTTGGTATATTTTTTTAAATTCATTTGGATTCTGTTCACGTAAAAACGAAGTTTGTTTCCTTACAACTCCAGAATACTAAGCCAATTTCCCGATATCTTGCATAATGCCTCCGAGACTTTGACGTACGCACAACTACAGCCTATAGACTTATTTATGCGACCATAAATAATAATACTTTTAAACGATCTTTATCCTCTTTGGTAGCTGATCATCAAGTGTTTATGGTCCAATCGTCTTTGCCTTCATATCTTTTTCCTCTATATTCTCATTTATTAGAATGTGATCTAAATGTAAAAGTAGGTAACCACAAAACTTCCTTGACTGTCTGCACCTGATAAGATTTATAAAATACGTTATCTAATTAATATTTATACTTATATCTATAGTATTGAGTCTTATATTATGAAGATAGCCCTAATCTCAGAAAGAGCTAGCTCAAATTGAAAAAATATTTTTGTGTGAGATTGTACAACATTATTTTAGTATACACGAAATCTGAATATAGTTTTTTAAGAATCAGTAACTGATTCGATTCCAATAATTTTTACACCATTATAATTATTTATTTTAATTTAATCATCAGTTAATTACAATACCATCACCGTACGGTTAGGTACCTATTGCCAAACTATTATCAATAAGTGTACGACACAGGAGATGCGCCCCACCGCGAAATGAGCATGTTTTTGAACGGACAACCAAGTAACATAAAAAGCTTATAACTTAGTGATTTTTCATGATACAGTTTTGAAATTTTGTACATAGATTCTTTATACAAAAATACTAGATAGGTGTATCGAGTTTCGCATGTACTAAAAATAATGTTGTATATTTATCAAGGAAAGCTATAGGCTAAATAACATCCCGCTACGATCAATAGGAGCTGAGCAGCGGAGATGACACTACGGGGTACCTTTTTTTTATTTTATCATGGTAAAATCATCAAATGGGTCCTCCCAGACCCAGGGCAGGGCGGGAGGGACTGTCAGGCTTGACTGACCTAAATCCACGGTGTCCTTCAATAGCCCTTTACGTACCGGGGTTACGGTAATTTGGGAGTCGCGCGACCCCGGTCGGCTTTGGACCTCTACAGGTCCTGTCACTATGCTGACACTCGCGCGTGGAACACAACGCGCCGTCGACCCGGGCATGGTCCATGGTTAGACAGCAAGTCGCCCATTACTCGCCGCCCGACTACGGGGTACCTAGTAATGTTATAAAGTAGGAGAGTTTGTTAGGTTGAACTCGCTTATCTTAAAAACTACTGTACCTTTGATCTTGTTTCATATCAATTCGATAATCGCGCTGAATGCCTATTAAATTAAATCAATATTACACGTTAGCTTTGAAGTTAATTTAATAATAATCGATTTTCTTTAACACAACGAATTTCTAACTAGAGCCATAAGTTTGGTCGCGGGACTGTACGAATTACCGTGACCCCGGAACGTAAAGGGCTATTGAACGACACCGTGGATTTTAGTCTGCACGAGTCTGACAGTCCCTCCCGCTCTACCCTGGGTGGGAGGACTCATTTGATGACTTTACCACGAAAAAAAAAGAGCCATAAGTTTAAGTATATTTTATAAATAGACATGACACGAAAGATCAAATTAAATCACATCACCCAAAGGTCTTTAATTTTAAATACACATCCTGTATACACAAATGACAATGCTCAAAACCGGCTGAAAAAAAACAAGGGAAAACAGTCGTTAAATTTAATGCAGATCCTAATCTTAGCCACAATAATAATGCTGGTCATAATAACGAAACTATGCAAAACAAATCCTTGTGCCAGTTTCGTTGGTAACTTTTATATTCATCAGAACACCCGCATAAACGTTATTCAAGTTACCGAAGTAAGAAGTAAGCCACAAGTCTGGTGACTGGTGACGGCAAACAAAGGATAACCGTGCTATAAGTATCTTGTATGCGGCAAGCGTAGGGTTGTAATACGCCTGATATTTTTTCTGAGTCAAACGAAGAAACGAAGCAGTGATTTAGGTGGCTCTTTCGACAATAAGTTCTTGCCCGTGACGTCTCTGAGTGGAGATTCAAAGTTAGAAAAGACAGAACTGTCCAGCTAAGAAAATTAAACTGTGGTTTCGTTGAAACTACAGGTTGTATATTAAAGACAAAATAATATTAATTTCGTCGAAGAGCTAGACGACGATCGACGAGCTAGGAGAGGTAGGCCTAAGACGGGGAGGTAAGCCTAAGACGGGTAGCTCGCCTAAAACGGGTATGCATGTTCTACTGTATACTGTTCTATAGTCGGATAAAAATTGTGTCATAGAATTTAGGAGAAGTATCAAGTCATAAAAAATGGCATAATGATTAACCGACGACTGTTGCAATACTTTTGATTGGTTGACTATCCATTTGACACTTGCCAACCCTAAGACATTATACAGTTGTTCACCAACCTTCTAAGCTAAGTTACAGGTTCCCCGCGGCTGCGGTGAAAGACAACAATTTGTTTCGAATTAGTTTTATAAATTGTGTGTTTCGCAAATTAAATGACAAGCCTGGTTCACGACGCTCGTGGTTAGAGCCTTGGCTTCTGTTGTGACGATGTACCTCGGCTTTGTTTACTAACTCTCACTTGACACCTTGTTCAATCAGGATAATTTATTGTTTAGCATGTTTGCTTGGCACACTACCTGAATTTACTGTATTGGAGCTACTTCTTCTGATTTTTCGAACAAATCTTTTTGCCTAATATTATTGTTTGCAAAGGAGTAGAATTCCCTGCTAGGGACTGTGTTTCCTGATAGCTATAATCTTGGGATCTTCAAGTCAAGAGTGAATATGTTACTGCTAGGCAAACGTGCTTCACCGTCGACTATATCATCGCTTACCATCAGGCGAGATGGTGGTCAAGCGCGAAACTACCGTTAAATTAAAAAATGCATATTATTTCTATTCTTTCTTTGTCAATTTTCTATACGTTTCGTTTCCATGACTGTCGGTACCTTAATAAGGTCACTTACTCTAAAGAGCTCAAGAGCTTTTAAGCTTACGTTAGCCTTTCCATTATTACCTTGTATGTTCATTAGATACAAGGTAATACCTCATTTCATTGTGTTAATTTTCCTTAAGTAAAAACCACCAAAACATTTGTAGTACCAAGAAATCTGATTTAAAAATAGAACACCAAATACCGATAATAAAAAAGCTCTACCACAAAATGAGGAAGGCTGGTACAAAATTAGTTTTGAAACAGTAATTCACGATGGTATTATCTACAAAAACCAGTAGCATATAATGAAACAGAGCCAGATAAACTAGGCGCATAGATTCTCCTTACATCTGACCGCGCAAATACGTGATCTAAAAGCATTGGATTCAGAAAACAAACCGTTTGTCTCACAAAATGACAGTTCTAGGTCTTTGAACTTTACCATCTGACGTGAACTATGCAACTTTAAGATCAACATACTTAAAACCAGTACTTGTTGGTACAGTTATTAGGCCCGACTTAGCAATGAGATTTGACAAATTACAATTTAGACCAGTTTTGACTTGTAAAGATAAGTTATCTTCAGATATAACTATCTCTGCTATTATTTGTATTATTATTATTGTACTATTATTTGTATTACATCTGAACTGAATTATCACCAGTGTATGGTGATAATTCTTTTTTTCTTGCTCTTATTTTGTTTCTTATTTATTTTAAATCTCTTTTCCTTCCCATATCTCTTTCTATTTTTAAGACTCTGTAATTTACGTTCCTTCATAGACACTACAACTATCTATAATTGCGGAGTGCAAGTTTACATCGAACATAAATTATGAGGACATCGCCAAAAAGAATTCAATTATTTGTTCTATAATGTTATATGCTATACATATAATGCTCTAAATGTTTATACAACAAATCACTACGGAGAATCTCTTTTGTGGGATCCTTGTTCTCAAATTTTAACTTGTAGGCCACACATTTATCAAAAATGACATCATGCTTGTGCGCATCAACGATTACAAACTACACATTCATTGATGGCATCATAAAAAGAGTGATTTTAATCTAAAACAGTTGCAGAGTTGCTAGCAAATTCCTATAAGCATATTAACATAAAAAGAGCCGCATTACTAGTCAACTGAACACATCCTATCCACAATAGAATTGTCCTTGTGACGCTACTCAGGTTTCTTATTCCTATTACGTGATTCAGACAATTGTGTTGTTTATGTCAATTCTTATAGAATCAAAATGTGAGCAAGCGTTACAATTATCAGCATTTTATCTTCAATTCTATACCATTGATGCGTAGCATCTTTGCTGTCGCTTCTTTGGAAGAGATTTCGTGAAATGTGACGGAAGTGTGTAAATGGAAGCGGAACAGGATTGGTCAAATATCTGTTTGAATTGAAAA
This sequence comes from Agrotis puta, assembly GCA_943136025.2. Classification (NCBI taxonomy): domain Eukaryota; kingdom Metazoa; phylum Arthropoda; class Insecta; order Lepidoptera; family Noctuidae; genus Agrotis; species Agrotis puta. The sequence continues at coordinate 13,146,554 of OW964169.2, read as the reverse complement.
CATATCTTTTGATTTGAAATCTTACTCTCTCTATTCTATATCTCTACTTGAATTGAAAAAAAAAAATCCATTAGCATAGAATGTTTTCAGTGCTTAGTATCAAGACAAGATATCAGATGTTATACAATGCGATCATGTGCGACTACTCTATGGTGAGCTCGTTTTTTATCGGCATCACCATCATCTACCCCACCCTTCTCCTTTAATTCCAATATATTGAAATCGGTGTAGCATGTCTTGCTTTTCAGCTAAACCAGCTACTTCTCTATTAACTCTATTAGTGTCACCATGAAAAGTAACAGTTATAATATTAACATAACAGTCATAATATGTGTAATAAGTAACGGATCTTTATAAACAAAGAACTCCAATCTTTGCAAATTACATCATTTACAGAAACTACGAGCTAAATGTAAACGCCCGGTTTTTTTCGTATTGTTTTGAGTTCATGGAACCGTATCGCCGATGGAAAGGTTAATTGTTGTAACCGCGAAGACGAAACAGAAAAAAGCGCCTTGTCTATTTTCGACAAACCTATTACTGGAGTTTTGAGTGCTCCCAATTCGTGCACAAAAAAATCAGGTACCTAATGAAAGCTTCATTCATGATTGTATTCTGTCTGCACTTTCGAGTATTGCAGTACTTGATTTAAATATTTTGCCGTTACGTATGTTTCTGTCAGTCTGCTCTTCACAAGAAATACCGTACATCCTATTTAACATTTCACTGTTTCTTACAAATTCCGTGAAAACATTTCATTAGCCTACTAGACTTTTAATGTCATTCGTCTGCATATTTCACACAGCTCTTGAAATCTAGCTACGTAATTTGCATATCGTGAGTCCTCGCTTCCAGTTCGGGGTATAGTTCGTTGCGTATGCGCACCGTGGTCGCCGCTTCCTGTTAATGAAGCGCTTGAGTCGATGTGGCGAGTAGTAAGACTGTATTAAGGCGCCTCCTCACCGGGAGTATTCCACCGTAATTTAATCGTTCAGATTTGAGTAGCAGTGAGTGTGAACCGAACATTATAGTGCTCAACCTGTAACTTCACAATTTGTATTATTTCGTTACAAGCGAATCCTGATCGGGTAAATTGTATTGTAAAGGTGCTGAGAGAATTGAGCATTCACTTATAAAGGGCAACGAGCATATGCCGTCTTTAATTTTGTCCACCTATGAACATTTTCACGATCTTTCTGGCGAACGCTCTCGTCGATGGTCGTCAAAAAATTTTTCATCATGAATATGTCAGACCTGATAGTCAGCTCGGCAAAAAGTTCGCCAGAACACTAGTTAAAATGCTCGCTAAAACGCTCTCGTTTGTTTTTCTGTAATACAATATTCGCAAGATAGCTCATTTCAAGTGAATGCTCAAGTTTATCAACACCTTAATGCTCAATATCGAACCATGATTTTTTAGCTTGATTGTGAGGTAGTTTCTCAGTAGAGGGAGTGTCTTAATCATGACTGCTGCTGCCAGTCATTGATATTAAGTGACCGGATGAGGCGGCATTAGCAATGTAGCCGTATATCTCTAAATTATTAAGGCTATGATCTTATAAGTAACGTTGTAATGTTATAGAGGAGTGACTTGAATGTGGATTAGAAACGAATGAGATCAGACAACACATTTGTCAAGTTTTTTTTAAGCATACCTAAATAATATTTTAGTTGGTGGTAGATTCTGGACGCAACTTCATCAACTCTTAAGAAATATTTCTGGTGAAAGTACAGCTTAACACCAATAAAATGTTTTTTGAAAACGGATAAGTAGTTTTTAAGATTACCGCCTACATCCAAATTTATGAATATATTTTTTAATATTCGTGTAGAAGTGTAGAAAAAAAAATAATTCTCATAAAATAAGCTACACATTTACTGCCAGATGCTTGTTAGTTTACTTATTAGTACAAGGGGTACATTATAGACATAAACAAGGCATTCTTCGCTATGTTATTGGACACCATAATAATATAAAAAAATAAGTTTTTTTTGTTTTCTCTCCCAATGGTTTTGTTGCCTTGCATTTAACTGCCTTAACCATAGTCAATGGTCAGTCACTCCCATATTTTCATTTTTATTTATCAATGAATTTATGAGCTTCCTTGGCTGCACAATAATCCATGTTGTAATCAATCTATCCATAAAATATTTCAATAAAAACCGGCCAAGTGCGAGTACGGAAAGATTCCGTAGCATTACCTATAAATAAGTTGTATAGGAGCCCCCTTAAATATTAAAGTCCGGTTAAGCAGCCCACAACCTCTTCTAGGTTGACCTGCGAGAAGCCATTCACAAAAAAAAACCCCTTAAATATTTATTTTATTCTGTTTTTAGTATTTTTTGTTACAAAGGCTACAGGAATACAATATCTACGAAAATTCAAACTGTTTAATTATCACGGTTCATGAAATACAGTGACAGACGGACAGACGTAGTCTTGTAAAAGGGTCCCGTTTAACCCGTTCGATACGGAACCCTAAAATAAGAATGATTACTCATTCAATATTGATGAACCATTCTTTTTTTAACCGGTTGATGAGTATTTTATCACCACTATAGTTGAATGCCTATAGACTATACAGGTTTGTATAATAAATGATTATCGATTTCTATCTGCTCTTCCCAAAATAGACCGTGGTGTGAAATTACTCCACGATAGTTTTAAAGACAAGTTAAAAAAATACCGTTTTATTAACAGGGTTGGTGAACCCTAGGGAACGGTGGGCGTCAATGATTTATAATGACTGATAATAAATTCTAGAGTGGTTTTCATAAAATGTTTTAAGAATCATTGACGATGGCAGATATGTAATCTCGTAAACAAGGTCTAAAATTAATAAAATGAAAAACTGACAAATATATATATGTATATAATTATATTATTTACTTGGTAGAGTGCAGATGACGATGAATAAAAATCGGATAACTTACGAGTATATGCAGCATAAAATTGCCATATGCGTGATTAATGTTCGAAATATGCAACAAGCACCAAAGTTACGACATATTAATTTAAAAAACGATGTTATTAATTAAAACACATTTTTTTTTAAATCTTAACGTATATTATAAAATGCGAAAGTGCGTTTATATGTTACGCTTTCACGGTTAAAGCATACGAATTTCAGATAATTTTGGTATAGAGATAGATGGGATATGGTTATAGAGACCCAGGTAGAGCTAACGAAGTCGCGGGCAAAAGCTAGTATTTAATATATTCGGGTCTTCCCGCCCTGGGTGGAGGAAACGAACTGTCTGACTCATATTATTAATTATTTATCACTTATTAAACTCCACCGTATTCCTTCCATAGGGTATTTTACTGCATAAAAAAATTGAACATATGTTTAGTCTGTCAGTTAGAATATTGAAAAAAAATGGACACGTATTTTTTGTTTTTTGTCAATCAATGAATATTGACAAAGATAAAACGCTCCCAAAGTCGGGAGTGGTGGTTGTGACGTTATAACGCTTGTAAAAACGTGGCGACAGAGGGACGTTTTGTGATTATTAAAAGTGTTGTATATTCGTCAATTTTGGTTTACGTAACAAAAGCAATACTAGCGGCCCGGTACGTGCTTCGCTACGTATAAAGTGAAATAATAAAAAATTAAGGACTCATTTGATGATTTTACCACACTTAAAAAAAACAAAAAAAAAACCATCTACTAAATAGTCCGAACAAAGCCTAAACATTTGTTTTGGATAGGTGAGCCCGTTCTTGACTTATAAAATTACAACGAAAATTCGGACTTATAATTTTTTTTTAGTATAATAGCCTATTGCCCTTTACTTGCCAGGGTTACGGTTACCCGTTTTAACAGTCCCGCGACCCCATGACTCAACCCATGGAATAAGAAAGCAAAGTCAGTTAGTAAAAAAAACAAAAGTATTAAAATTACGATGTTTAGCACTATTTGCTCCGGATGTTCGAACTATGTACGCGCATGTTGACTCTCTGCAAAATATCTTGTGAAAATTATCACTTTCACATGAAAACGTCGTGTTACGTGGAGACACGCCAAATTGAGCGAATTCGTACTACAAATAAACTGAAATTGAGTCGTCTTATGAAACTTATTTACTTATGAAATAACACCACGATAACGGCTGTTATGTGATTCACGAAAGGTTAGGCAGAAGTTTACTTATTATTCAATACTCTAACAAATATTTTTGACATTTTGGAAAGCCGTTTCTATGTCTCTGTAAGAACCAAAAAGTATATTCCAGTTTTCTCCATAGCTTCAAACCAAAACAAATTTAAAACCGCACTTCACCTTTTGTATTTACTTATGTAAAAGCGACATTTCGCTATTACATATTGCGCCATTGCGCATAAAAAAGAAGTACTAAAACAATTAAAAAATAAAATACGATACACTGTTTACCTATTGAAAATTTGCGGTCAACATATTATACAGTCTAGCATTCTTAAAACAAACAATAATTCCGCGTATGTTACCATAAGAACTATAAAATGTAAGGGCTGCCCAAGAAATAACGGAACAAAAACTACCTCGACATTACAAAAAGGATTATAAACTTCAATTAACATTTTACAACGCATATCCTCGTAATAAACAGTACGAAGGAAGTGGTTTATAGATATTTATTAGCCGCTATTGGCTCCTGTATGTCTTATACGAGAATTTAAATACTATAAAATTTTCCTAATTAAAATAGCGTTTTAATGGCTCGACTGATTAGTTTTAAACACCCCTTCGTTGCTGTATTGTCGATTCCAGTCGGTTTTTAATGGTCTTTTCGTCCGGTATTTCGTACTAGCTCTTCCCGGCAATAAACTGTAATAGGCTTCTTCACTTGACATTTTGACTAATCATTTTTGTGCTCGACTGTATCCGTAGATGGAAACCTCAAAGAAATAGTTATTATCGTTTACCTTTTTATACTATTTTATACCTCATTCATCATCAGCTTTATTAATCAATGTTGTGCTTGACTGTATCCATTGGTAACTTTAAAGATAGATGTTTATTTGAATTTTGGATGTGGGTCCAATTAACCAATAAAAATACAGAAAATAAAGTAAGTGGTCAATTGGATCCGTGCGTCCAGAAGCCTGCGGGTCCAGCTGACCGAAGACTCGTAGATAGAAACCTCAAAAGAAATTTTGAACGTTATTCATCGGCTCTACAGCCTGGTACTTATGACAAATGGGACATGGTATAGACATATCCATGGAATATGAGGTATCGATTACACAGCATTAGATGATATATGTTTTCATTTTTAAACACAAAAATAAAACAAACTTGTGTTCATCAGCACAGGTTTCATTCGAACAAAGAAATACATTTTCCTAATTAATTACATTACATTACATATTACACATAAATACATAATAATTAACCCATTAGCGATTCATATCTAACCTCCATGAAAATTATTCACGAACGAAATGAAAATCGTAGTAAAAGTAAAAACTGTTGCTGTTACACAAAGCATTTGTCCCACTTTCTGGTCAAATGTCACTTATAATTTGAAGACCGAAGTTTTACGTCGTTAATTAGGTAGATTTTTTATCAAGGACAAAACAAATAATTGTTGCTAAGTAGATATGTCACTCAAACTTATCATAATTATGCACAAAATCGCTTATCCAACGTGCCTAATAGGTACCTAAATTAATTTAACCTTTATTCTGATGCTTATCCAGTGTAATCTCTTGAGGCCAAAGAGTAGTAAAATGTGTGAAAAGTAACAAAAAAGACACAAACATACCTGAACCCATTCCTTTGGCGACTTTACCTCCATACGCAACAAAGTACCAAACAAATATGTCTGCCAATGCATTTCTGTAGTAAAATAAACATTTGTCATGCTTTCCACGTATACAGACTAGCTTTAAGTGGCATTATAATCCGTTTAAGTAAAACACTTTCCCCTGTGAAGGTCGTTCTGTGCTTTGAATGTTACGCGGTGCGCTCGCGCAACTGTCCGCTGTGAATAAACTATTGCTTACATTTTACATAATGAGATGAGCATATAAATATTTTGTCTTCGGTTAGTTTATTTGAGTGGCCATGTCGTTTCTATTTTTAAATATATGTATATATGATATTTAGAATCTCCACATACATACATAGTACAAAATAAAGTCGCTTCTCGCTGTACGCTTAGAATTTTTAAACTACGCAACGGATTTTAAAATGGTTTTTATAAATAGACAGAGTGATGCAAGAGAAAGGTTTGTACAAAATATGTATTGCACTCATAAGAGCCGGACGAATCGATAGTTAGATATATTTTGCGGTTGTTATTCGTGACATATTATCCGTCTGAATCTAATAAATGATACTTGATAACTTTACCATAATATCTATGCAGATAACATCATTATATATCATCACCAGCATAAGGTAGGCATCATTCTTATAATGCACCTGCAAATAAATTGATGTTTGGAGGAGGCAACGACTGGTTTGTACATTAGTATATGAGATAAGAACATTAATTACAGCACAATTACCTGTATCCCACGTAATAGAAATGAGAATATATGGGCTCAACTTACATTTTATGAATAAATAGTTGAAAAAATATACTACTTCTAGGGCCACTGAGCACTCTGAGCATGTGCCCAGGGCTCCACGATGCTTGCGGCCGTAGTTTTTCTACAATCGTTATGTATATTTTTGTATAAACACTGAAATGAAAATGAAAGGCAATGTGGCAAAAAAAAATATCTCTCCCTTGTCGTACGTTCGCCTTATTGTCCCAAAATACCCGGGGCCCTAATACGTCCAATAGATCTAAAACTGCCCTGGAGAATTCTCATTCATAAACACTGCATGCACATTAATTGGTAGTATAATTTTCATTAGAACTTATCGAGTTGAACATAGATACATGCGTTTTATATACGTCACGTCAGATTATTTATTTTATAGTAGTTTATTTTATTGCGCTAGTGCACTATTTAATTATGGTTGGACACTTAATCCAGATGTTGCCATGTACCAGTGAGCGAATGTGAACGTTCTTTATCTGTAATTTACGTGGTGCAACCTCGCAGCTTTCGCTCTTAATTTAGTAGTTTTGATTAGATATTATTTATTTATAAGTTAAAACAAACCAGTTTCAAAAAGGCCAATGCAAACAGAAAGTGAAGCTTATTTAAGTTGGAGTAATTTATTAATAGATTTTTACAGCATTTTTAAGTTAAAAAAAAAGTTATGTGAACCAGTAATTAAATATAAAATAATTAATATACTACAGCTTTATATATTTATAAATCATAAGTCTGTTTCAACTTTCGAAATACATCAGTCTCATTTTTTTAAACAGGTTATGCTTTTTTGTCATAAAAATATCTGATGGATTATTTCCGTCAACAGCTTATTGTACATGCAAAATAAACTTGATGTACAAGTATTTTAAATAAAATACTCTTGACCAGTATACTCGTAGCCAAGATTAAAAGTTTCAGATATTTTGAAGTAACTCGCCTTGCATCATAAAATAAACCCCTTTTTTCATCTATGAGTCCTCCCACCCTGGGTTGATAGCCCTTTACATTCCAGGGTCACGGTTACCTGTTAAGACAATCCCGCGACCCCAGCAGGCGTTGGCCCTCTATGGGGCCCCTTCAGATTGCTCACAGCTCTTTGAGGCGCGCTTGAACACGACGCGCCGTCGACCCGGATCCCCATGACCATAACCCCAACATGCCATTTCTAATATTTTTTGTTTTAATGTTCGATTTTTTAAATGATAAATAAAGTTTAACTAATTTGACTGGAGGAATACCATAAATACTTAAATAATATACTTAAACTTAAATAACTTAAATAAATAAATGAGATATAATTAATGTATTAATACAGAAATAAATACAATATAAATAAAAAAACAAAATATAACTGGAAAACAATAAATAATCATTATAAATTATAATTACAATCAAACATGATCAAATATTAAATTTCTATATAAATTAATGACATCTACCTAATTTTGTTGTTTTAATGTTACGGAAATATCGATAAAAACGCTCTTCCTCTCTCCAACCATATCCAAACTTTGCAGTGCCCGACAGGGTCCATAATTGTTTCTCTCTAATTTTATCTTTACCACCTGTATATGTACATTATGGATTGCAATAAATCATTTGAATTGAATTGAATTGAATGTCCAAACTGTTTGGCAGAGGTTTACCTAATAGCACAACCAGTTAAATTTAACCTTGGGCGATTCCATAAGACCACAAGTACAATGAAAATTTATCGGTAACCAGGAAGATAAGGCACTTCTGAACCACACTGTAATATAGTTTACTTGAACTACGAGGCTACACCGGACACACACATATTTCTTAGATGATGGATGGCCACAGTTCGCCACAAGACCGCAAGAACTAACATATTTGCATAGTTGAAGGAAACTGAATAGTTAGAATCACTGGTGGCAAATTCCTGGTTGGCATAAGGACTTACGATCTATTGTATCGCACGTCGTGACAATGTAACAGATGGAATGGACACGAATAACAAATAAACAAACAAACCTAGTTTAAACGGGGAAAATATTTCAGTATCTTAAATCCGAACGATACCTACGTCAAACCTATACAGAATTTTCGCAGCAGCATTTATGAGGACGCGGGTCTCTCGAATTACCGTAACCCCGGTACGTAAAGGGCTATTGAAGGACACCGTGGATTTTAATCAGTACGAGTCTGACAGTCCCTCCCGCTCTGCCCTGGTCCCACCCAGGACTCATGTAAAAGATAAGATAAAGATGAGATACGCATAAGATTTTACCACGTTAAAAAAAAAGCAGCATTTGTGAACTATATAAATATATCGTATGATGCATTTAGCAAAATGCCAAATGCATCATATTAAATCAATTTAAAATAAGAACTCAAACATCAAAGAGGCGTAAATTCAACGTAGTTTTTTTTTTCATTTTACAGCACAAAAGAGCGATTCTCTAATTAAATTTTGCGTTTTTCCCACAAGCAGATAATAGATAAAAGTTAGTCATTACTGGCTAAGAAATAAAACCGCAGAGGAACCATTCAAAGAGTAATAGCGGCGTAAGTGGACTGGTGGTCAACTCATAAAGAACCATTGCATCGTTCGCAGTAGTTTTATGGTCGGTCGGATGCTATTTCGACCGAAGCCAAGGTCGGATTCCGGTTAACCATCAAAATAATTGATTTTCTGTCTCGCAAACACCATAGTTTTTTTACCTATGCAAATCATTATATTCAAGAGAAAGTTTAATGTTTTAGGGTGATTCCGTCGTTTCGTACAAATTGCGACGATCCGCGGAATCAAAAAAAATATTTAAATTTGACATATTTTTTTTTTCTATTCGAGTTAAAATCGTCGTAGCATTCATAAAAAGTGGAAGGCACTTTTTTATACATATTGTTTAGTCACTGAAATATGGCTAGCTGAAAATCAACAACAGGATGGTGATGAAAACTGTATGGATTGTAATGAACTAGGGTGAGATGAAAACAAATTTACAACATTGGCTTATCAATATTGAAAATAATTGTATTACCTATTTACTAATAGTAATAAGAAAAGCTAGAATCTTTGGTCTCAATCACAAAATCACAGAAATAACGTAAAAAAATGAACTTCTAAAAGCTATCAAATAAACAGAATAACCTGCTCTACAATAGGCATTACAAAACTATAACAGGCAAGCAATCTTTTGGTTTTTGAGTCAAAGCTCCGCTCCTGGGCTCCCCCGTTGACGCAGTCTCCAGCCTCAGCTCGTGGAGGACGTGGTGAGCGCCCTGTTCCCATCGCGGGGAGAGCATACTCTCTTGCCCATGGCTCCGTCTCCGACGATGCCGTCGGAGGTAGAAGGTGACCAAGGTAGACCTGAGAGTGGCGGTACAACGGCCAAAAATACCGCCCAAGGACCCAACGGCCTGCCAGGAAAAGCCTGGGTCCTGGCCTCGGGGACTCTCGGGCCTCGACTCTTTAGCGCATGCCTGGAGAGGGGTCAGTTCCCGCTTCGTTGGAAGACGGGGAAACTGGTCCTGATCCAGAAGCCCGGGCGCCCTGCGGACTCTCCGTCCGCATTCCTGCCCATCGTGCTGCTCGACGAGGTGGGCAAGCTCTTTAAAAGAGTAATTGCAAACCGCCTCGTCGGGCACCTGAATCAGGTGGGCCCGGACCTTGCGGTGAGCCAGTTTGGCTTCCGCAGGGGGCGTTCGACAGTGGACGCCATCATGGGCGTGAGAGCCCTCACGTCGGGGGATGCGGTATCCCGGGGCAGGGTCGTCTTGGCGGTGTCTTTGCACATCACCAATGCCTTTAACACCCTGCCCTGGAGTTGCATCAGGAAGGCACTCCGGTATCACTGGGTGCCGACCTACCTCCGTCGCATAGTCGAGGACTACCTGACGGACAGGGCCGTCATCTACCCCGGTCGCCGGGGAGAATGGAACCGGGGGAGATGTCGTGCGGTGTTTCGCAGGGATCGGTCTTGGAACATCGGTCTCCTGTGGAACATCGGCTACGACTGGGTGCTGCGCGGTGACCTCCCTGACGGCGTCGGTGTAATATGTTATGCCGACGACACGCTCGTCCTGGCGGAAGGAGAGTCGCACCAGGCGGCGGCCGACTTGGCGACGCAAGCGGTAGCGATAGTCGCTTATAAGATCCGGCAGTTGGGACTCAACGTGGCACTGCACAAAACGGAGGCCATGTGCTTTCATGGCCGTCTGAAAGCGCCACCGTCAGAGTCCCACATAAAAGTAGAGGGGGTTTGCATCGGCGTTGGGAGGACGATGAAGTACCTGGGACTCGTCCTCGACAGCCGGTGGAACTTTAGGGAGCACTTCCTACGTTTGGCCCCAAAGCTGAACCGGGCAGCAGCCGCGTGTGTGGGCCCTAAGCATTCGGACGCGACCACTAAAGCTGGTCGCATGCCAGAGGGTCATGGCTATCCGAATGGTCCGAGGATACCGCACGATCGCCGGCGAATCGGCTAACCTCCTTGCCGGATTGCTGCCCTGGGATCTGGAGGCGACCGCCCTCCGGCACGTCTATGAGTGGCGCGTGGAGGCGCAGCGCCGGGGCGAATGATGATTTTACTACGATAAAAAAAACCTGTTCCTTTCTGTAAGGAATACAATTCAGGATTGTTTTTTATTTGAGCATATTTTTCTCGTTTATGTAGCCGATCCTTAGCTAATTTTTCTTCTCTTGACAAGAGACTTTTTACGAGTTTTACCCATATTTATGCTGAAATTAAAAAAAGAAATAGTAAATTATACGAAAAAACATGTATTATGTAGATAATACTCTATACATACTGGAACACAATTATTTTTAAATAAAAATAAAAATTCTTCATTTCCTTCCAAAATTGTTCATTACTTTCCCGCAAAAAAATGGATGGAACGGATGGTAATGCAGAGGAGATGAATGAAAAAATTCACAATTTATATAGATAACTTCGTTGTAGAATACATTTAAAATTTGATTTTAAAATAGCACCAATATGGCTTTAAGAGATATCCATATTACATATTTATAATAATTTACTTATAACGGTACCTTGAGAAATCGAAGGAAGGTGATGAGTTGATTTATGGACGAAACGCTGGTTACAATTCGAAGATCGTTAATAATTTTATCTACAATACGCGCACGTCCACTTGTCGCTGTTACCAGGGACGATAGACGAGAATAAACCCGTTTTGACAGGAATCGTGTCGAAGATCGTCTCGTACTCTCTTAAATTAAGAAGTTTCTGTGTACGGATAGTAATGAAGTTTTTTTTGTGACAATTCGAAAAAGGAGCATTTTACATATAAATATTGTAATAAATTTAAAATTAGAATACATAAATTGTAGTTCAGGCATTTAGGTTTAATATTGCTTATTAGTTATAGTCATAATTACGAATGTAGAAAAATAAACATCGAAAGATCTACCGAAGTCCCAAGTTGGAAACGGAGAGGAATGATTTTACAGACAGTTTTACATTTTTTTTTTAAATATTTAATTAAAAAATATGTAATATTAGTGATACTACTTTTAAAGTTATTATATCTTTATCCTCTAAGCAAAAATCTGTTCACTTTTTCTAATAAATTCATGGGTAAATTCGTGTGGAATTGGTTTTTGCTCGAAACCACGGAATGACCCTTTAACATTGTGTGTAAATTGAATAAAATTCATGATAAAAATAATTACACTACTTTTTTAATGCTTATTATTTACTGTTGTATATATAAGAGGTCTGTCAACTATATCTCATTTTCAAAAATGACATTATATTGTCTTGTTATTAAGGTACTTAATATGTACAACGAACAAAAAGCAAAAGAAAATTGACACACCTACTCTAAAATAAATACACTTTTAGCACACCATGAAGACCTCAAGTTCCCCTAACATTTTTTTTCAATGTTGCTAATGAGAATGACGTCACAAAATATCTAAAGTACGTTATAAATCATCACGAAGCACGTACTTAAAATCTAACGATGTTTGATGTCTTCAATAAACAATATCACGATAAACGTCCTCACATTTTCATTATTCATGGGCCGTTCGCGTGTCCTTTGAAAGTCGATAAAAAGCCCCAACTAATACTGGCCACTTACGTAGTTAGAGCGAGCCCAACAAATTAGGGCTCGCTTTTATAATTCAGACGAGAATCAAGGCCAAAAAACGTAGGTCACAGTCATTCTATATTCGAATGTACGTCACGTCTGTTAGTATAAGCATCGATCGTTCCAGACTTAAAAGTAATTGAGCAGTTACCAAAGATTTCAAGGAAATTATATCATTTAACAATGACATTATTATGACAAGTTTCTTCCCATGAGACAATAATTTGATTTGAAATGTATGTGAGATTGTACACAATTAATGAACGTGGGAACATTAATTGAACATAAGATTCTTATTGTAATTATATGTTAAACGTATTATAATTGTCGATCTGATATTAAGAAGAGACTAAAATGTAAAAAAGAAACTGATGTCTCATACGACTTTCACTCTGTTTTCAATTCATAAATTGTAAATCCACTTCTAGTTGTTTATTAAGACGTGTGCATTTTGCCACTGAAGTTTTGTTCAGCAATTAACAAATCATGTTATAATCAATTTAATCTCACAAAATGTCACGAAGAGTAAAGATAAAATCAGTTCACTGCTATAAAATACTAATTAATGTTAGCTAATAAGAGTTCAAAAGACGGCCAACATCTTGAAGCCGCCATAAAGGCGCCTCATAACTAGACTGGATACGTATTTTAGATAAATCGACGAACTCCGATCCGTCTGGGCACTAGGCTCGCATGTCCAGCGCATCGGAAACAGATAAAATGCATGGATTAATCTATCCCAAGTCGGTAGATAGCGATCTAAATAACGAGGATCGTGAACAGATAAAGACTAATCAGAACTCAACTGCTAATTAAAGATTAAAATGCTCGCTAGGCGCTATTACCGTCAACCAATTAGCGAAAATGAAACTTTATTATATCGACTTGAGTGTTCGCCAAGTTTGTGCAGAAATAAAATGAGCATTTTATTTTGCCCACGTTTAAGCCTTTGTCGAACAGACTAGCGTGGCGAATGCGAAGCGTGACGTTTTTATTTTTAATGTATGGAATTGTTTGAATCCAGTCACATAGAAAAGCGAAAACGATCCGATAGCGTGACAGAACTATCGGACTGACGTCTCGCTTCGGTTCGGTATCGCCTCGGACTCGCTTCGCTTTCGCCTGTCTGTTTGACAAAGGCATTACGGATAGCTATTAAAAGCGTCATGAACTAAAATAAATTCTGTCAAGTGAGCAACACCCTTTTCATGTTTGAGGACTGTTAAAGGTTGGTTAAAGGCATGCTCTTTATGTTTAAGGTTTAGAATTAAACATTCCTCGTTTATTATATAGGTACGTTGTTCCTATAAAAAGAATAATGTTTTTTGTAGTCGGTCATGACAGCACAACGAGACAGTCCGTATTAACATTTCATGATCTGCAACACAAGTTAAAATTAGATTGAAATTCCTTTCGGTTTGAGTTTTATGGAAGAAAATTATAACCATTTTCCTCTGCGTTCGCAATCAGTCTCGTACATTTCCTGCACCAATCTTCGCTTTTTGGATTAACAAAATGGGAAATGTAAATATTAAATATATGTTTTATTTTGTTCCAGAGTGTGAGGCGGCGGCACCGTGGCGCCCGGCCACGCACCAGTGCTGATGACACAATAAATTGTGATGCTGACACGAATAGATACCTATAGGAACCTACGTTCTAGAGGACGAAGAAGGACGTTGTAGCTAAATCCTTATAGTTAATTAGTTAACACTAGTTCTTAAAAATGCAAGTGCCTAATTTTATAATAATGTTGGGTAACCGCCGCAACTTAATATTTAGAGTGAGCATCGTGTTTAACATCGCCGTTTTTTTATATGCGGCGGTGCATTATTCCGGGAACAGCGCACAGGGGGTGGAGTGGGTGCCCATCACCGGTGATGGAACCGAGAGGCTCACGGAGTTCAGGTATCTCAAAGAAGATGTGCGAAACGATACCTTGATGAGACTTCCAGAGCCTAGTGCGCGCATAATTGGAGAATTTACCTCCCAAAAAGTGGTTCCGTCGACGATGTCCACAATTAATAAGACTGTATCTAGTACAGTGTCCGATGTAGAAAAGAAAATAAGTGCAGTGCCATCTGAAGCTAATACTACGAACGAGACTGCAGAAGCATACGACGATAGTGTTCTGACTGACGCCACGCTGCGGCAGCTGTGGGTGTTGTTAGCGTGCAACGACAAAGACTTTCGTCCAGAGACGATGCAACGCGGAGAGTTCTGGGTGCTGAAGAACTACGTGCGTGCTAACCATGGTGCTATTGCATGTCATGAGACCATCACGTACACGACTCACGGCGGCTTTGAGTTCCTGGATAACCTGCTCCCTCTAATAGAGCGGTAAGTACCTAAGTTTGTTCATTATTAATTCCAAGATTGCGATTCAGTTATATCTAATTGTGACGTCTCGTTTCGCGTTGGCGTTTCGTCACAATGTTGAGACTCACTCACGACTTTTTTGGCAACAGTCCTCGTCTGAGCATTGACGTCGGTGTCGTGTGGTGCCATAATAACATTAAACAATACCCGAATTAAATTAGTAGAACAATACTCCATCCATGTTTTGTTTTCCGGTGCATTGACCAATTTGTTATCAAGATGTAGCTGTATTTGGTAGGTTAAATATTTGCTAACACTACTACTATAGTCTCTATTACAATCAAAGCTTTTGTTATCATTTTAGCTTTGAAGATTGTTCGAACATAATATCGCACTGCGGAACAGGTTCTTCAACAACTCACTTCACTACCGAGGTACTATTCACACCAGATTGCACTTCATGTGCACGTTTCTAATATGTAAATAGAATATATATTTTATAATCAATATTTTTTCATAAACACGATGATCCAGTAAGGATTTTAGGGGTCGTTGTAGTATTTTTTGTTTTAAAAGAACAAGGTGACTCTATAAGATCGTAATATAAGCAAAAAAGCAAAGTCAAAATCTCAATTAAAGTATGTTAAAACTCTTTCTCACGGTTTTAATAGAGTGGACATTTAATGTCAGTAATGTATACTGTTTTATAGATGCAGTTTATGTTAGACCAACAGACAAAAAGCGACAGGCCAATATAACGTCTATGAGAATGAAAATAGCGTGGAAAATGGCACGTAGCTTAACAGCTATTACCTACTCAGCAAGTCGCCTAAAGAAAAATAAAAAGTTTAATGCTTTATGTTATGCAGATTACTAGGTTTTTATGTCTTGCCAGACTGCACTACATTATTATTTTCTTGATAAACAATAAACTCTGAAACCATGGATTATCTAAGATTAAAATAATGACGATTCGCGTTCATGAAGTTTCGAAGAAGTGGAGACATTATGGTGTCATAAACCAACCATAAAACTAGTTATAAAGACTAGACTTACGGTCAATTTCTGAAATTTTAATCAACAAAAAATAACTGTCTGGCTGACAAGAAAGGCTAATACTAATACGTTTCACATTATTTTATAATATAATAAAAAAAAACGTGATTTATAACAAAGTAAATCGCTTTTTTTCTTTTTTTAGCATCGTATCATAGCTAACTATGATTAGATAAAACCTACGTAAATAAAAATTACAAAATGTGTATATCAGTAATAATAGCGGCAACAGATACCAACCTACAACCTTCGTAGACTTCAATTTGAAAATGGAACAACAAAATGGCATCTACAGAGCTGGGTAATCATATTTGTGAAATAAAATAATATTGGCTGTACTGTATTTCATGAATAAATTGTCCCAATTTAGATATCCGAAACCCATTATTGCCGAATATTTCGTAACATACAATACATCTACCTACATATATGTAAGTACACAATCAAATAAGTTGATCAAAAGCCATCTATATAATTATTTAGTACTGATGCAATAGTTTTGAATGAATGCTTTGTACCTACGTAGGTCTCATTCGAATGCATTATTAAGTTGTAATCTTGATGTCAAAAGTGAAAGTTGAGTAGGTACCGTAGACAAGCTACATTAAGTTCTATTCCCGATTGAATTTGGAAACAAAAGAAGATAAGTGCTTGTATTTATAGGCATTCGAAAAAAACTAAAGCCGAATTTGAATACAAAGGAATCGAGTATTAAAATTGATGTCGTGTCTAATACAAATTAGTTGTCGTGCTCATATGTATACAATAAAGTTGATATGATGTCATTATTACTTTTTTGACAGCCCTGTGCTCATTGTATTTAGTATTAATTGCCTGTGGAGTGCGCGCACTATTTTAGGGTTGCCATTAGCCACCGCCATCATGAGTCGAAGGCGCGTTGTGTTCCACTTGTAAGCTGTAGCACGAAAATTATCTAACAGATTGTCAAACTTATCCCAAACTAGCTGATCCCCGCGGTTTTACCCGCTGCTCGGCTGCTATTGGTCGTAGCGTGGTGTTATATAGACTACAGCCTTCCTTGATAAATGGACTATCCAACACAAAAATATTTTTTCAATAAATTGAACCAGTAGTTCCTGAGATTAGCGCGTTCAACCAAATAAACAAACTCCCACCCAGGGCAGAGCGGGAGAGACTGTCAGACTCGTACTGACTAAATCCAGTGTCCAGCTTACTTAATATAAGTAGATACGATAGACATTAGCTAATTTAGACAGACAATAAACTATTGAAGTTGACCTGAATCTGACAAACTTTTGTCTATGGCTTAAAGAAACTAAGACAAATGAATATAGGTAAATAAACACTTAAGGCGCGTGCTCGATCTAGATCTTTTCAATACATTTACCTCAACATTTTACCGACAATGCCCCTTTGTCACTGTTATTGAAGCACCAGCAAATCCTTTGTACAGTCCTGTCACAGTTACTCTATTATATTATTTTCTATGGAAATATGTGCCAATGTCGTCAATTCTTATCATGTAAATCAAAAATGAGAAATGTGCATACCCCACGCACGGCATCCATACTCTGTATGCATTTCCCATTTTTTTTTTGTTTTTTATCGTTGTAAAATCATCAAATGTGTCCTCCCACCTTACTGTCAGACGTGTACTGACTAATATCCATGGTGATCCTTCAATAGCCTTCTTTGGCCCTCTAAGAGGGGCCCCGTCAGATTGATGACAGTTCTACTTATGAGGCGTGCGTGGAACAGAACGCGCCGTCGACCCGGGCATGATCCATGATCGGACGGCGAATCACTCATTACTCGCCATATGCATATCCCATAAGTGCTCAATTGAGTTGAAGTCTGGCGAGTGAACAGGCCACGGCAGAAATAGATGCGAGCATCGGCGTGGTACGTTTTACGACTCTAGCCGTCTTTGCACGTGAATTGTCATACTTAATTCGAAATAAATCACTCAATGGGTGACCTGAACCTTCGTAAAGGGAGGATCAAGTCTGAATCAATCATATCAGCACAAATCTGAGTTGATGGCCGGTCTCTTTTGGGCTAGAGGCAAACTCAGTGCCCCTGTTCCAAATGAGATCGGTTCTCAATAGTCCAAACCGTTATTGCTCCCCCTTAAATTTATACTCGACCTGTAACATTGTTTTCCAACTGCGGTACTGGTGGCCTTAAAGCGAGAGTAATTCCATTGTGGGATAGAGACAGAGCTATATAAGTCGTCTAGCGCCATCTCGCACCCACAGTGGAATTCCTCCTCGAAATGGTGACAGCCCTAGAATCGATCGTCATCGTCACCCCACACGAAGCTGCGTCGACGACACAATGGGCTCTACGACAAAACTATTCCAACAGTTTTATAGTTTTGCTTCTCTAAATATTTATATTGCATTTAAAACCAAAGTATTTACTATCATAAAATAGTTTGCTTCGATTTTGTCGAGTTTTATATACTAGACTAAGCTTGCACGACGCTTTTTTTCGTGGTTGCCGCTATTGATTTTGGCAGTGGTTTGGAAATAGTGTGATGGAATATCCCCAGTTATAAAAAAACGAAGTCAGCAGGAATTTCTGATAAAAAACCATATTTGTCCGACCTGGAACTCAAACCGAAAACGAAAACTGCATACTTAACTGTACTTCTTTTTTTAACTCTTCTTTTTTTATCGTTGTAAAATCATAAAATGAGTCCGGGCCACCCAGGGATGGTATGGTAGGGACTGTCAGACTTGTACTGACCTAAATCCACGGAGACCTTTCGATAGCCCTTTACGTTCCAGGGCCATGGTTACCTGATGAGGTAGTCTCGCGACCCTACTGTACTTCTTACGACCGCTAAACTAAAATATCGACCATAATGTAATTATACCGTCCCGTCCATATTTGATATACAGGGTGAATTGTTCAACTGGGCGTGGATTACTTTATTCGAAACTATAAGGAATATAGAAAAATGTTGAAAGGAGTCTCGCTGCTAATTTTGACGAAAACTAAAACTGTATCATTGGATTTTAGAAAATTCAATAATCCTGGCCAGGAATCGAACCCGCTGATTTGCCGTATATGATTACTTTCCAGAATTTGATTCTTATTAGCAGTACTATCGTATGTTGTAATGGTACATGATGCCATTTTTTTCCAACATCAGCGGGTTCGATTCCTAGCCAGGATTATTGATTTTTCTAAAATCCTATGATGCAATTTTACTTTTCGTCAAAATCGGCCTCAAGACTCCTTGCAACGTTTTTTGTGATTCCTCATAGTTTCGGATATAGCCAGCCATCCACGCCCAGTTGAAAAATTCACTCTGTATAGCAAAACTAACTAGATAATTTCTATGACTTGCGACCAAAGCAAAATTAGTTTTGTCAATGAAGCTTGAAGCGTACAGAAGTAACTGGTATGGAAACTGTATTAATAATTGAATTTTTAAAGCATATAAATCAATTTGTCATGGTTTGTACAACTTGTGTTTTTTGATGGCATGATATGAATCTAATAAACAATATTTAAAATGCACTTCCAAGAGGTTAACTCAAGTACTTTACGGTTATGAAACTTTTTGTGAAAGATTGTGATACTTTGGTAAATTAAATGTAACTTGTACACTCACAAGCAATGCAAAGTATGGAATTCGGCACGATTTTGAGTACTTAATCACTAGTAAGGAATAATAGAAATGGTACCATTTTATAAGTTTAACTGTTAACTTTTTATTGATACAAAAGTTAATCCCGGATCAATTCCAATTATATCAAGTAAGTGATACCATACTTTAGGGAGAGGACAGCGTCCTCCCTCCGCCCTAGCCGCAGTGGTAGACGCCCACGGCGACAGACGTCGCAAGACGATCTCCGGCCACCGTAGGCGCGGGCGTGCAGGCGGCAGTAATGGGCGGCTCGCTGTCCGCCCATGGACCATGCCCGGGTCGACGGCGCGTTGTGTTCCACGCGCGCTTCAAGGAGTGTCAGCATAGTGACGGGGCCTGTAGAGGGCCAAAGTGACCATACTATGACTTGCTAGGGTACTATATTATTTTGTAAGATTGCTAATAAATAACTTTTTTTATATAATACGAAAGCTGTTTAATGCACTGTCAGAATAGTCATGAAACATTTAAACGATTCTTCTTTTGTAACGGTTGACCTTTACAAATTAATTAATGAAAGATAAAATCCATTTCGTAATTGATGTTGATACCTTGTTAGCCATTTTATAATTAGGTCACGTGAATTACATTAAGCTTTAAAGCATTATTTCTGCGGAATGATGGACGAGTCATGACTTATTTTGGCCATTTTTGTTACAAATTTTTGAGGTTATACCATGATATAACCTCAATAATATGTATGTCATGGCCCTTCCCGGCTTTCCATGGGTTCAAATTTTCCATCTCAAATTCATATTTTCCCGCTGGATAATCCGAAAACTTTCTTACATTTAAATCTTGTTTTCTTAATAACGAACACACCAGTAAAATAAGTCGTTCGGAAGATAACTCACGTACAGACAGATTTAAGCTAGGTATTTATTTATGTACACACACAGATATATACAGGAAAATATTTCAAAAGGAAAGAAAAGTACAAAGGCTCTGCTTATTTCTAAAAGAAATTTCTTCCAGCAGACCTGAGAGAGGAGAATTTGAGTTAGGTTAGGCACGTTTTTTAAACTATGTAAAGATAACTAAATTATTTTTTGATTGGTCATTATTTTATTTTTGGACTCTAACATACGTAGCAAACAGTTCATCCACTATCGAGCCATCCTAAAATATTCAATACCAGCGCCCGCTACAACTTGAAAATTATCTCACAGGAATATAAAATCGGGATAAAAACTAGCCTATAAATAAATCCAGGCTATAAACTATCTGTATTCCAAATTTAATCTAAATCCGTTCAATAGTTTTTACGTGAAAGAGTAACAGACACACACATACATACATTCTCACTTTCGCATTTATAAATAGTAACAAGTAAGATATATCTACTTAATAGAATCACCATCATTGAGTACATTACGTTGCAAAAAAAAAAAAACATCTGTATCATTAGTATAGCCGTCCATTCTACTTACCTTTGTTTTGTATTGCAAAACTGATCACAATCGCTTTGTCGTAATTAGTATTGCGCCGAGTAATTCAGTGTAGATACCTACTCAAACATTTTAGAACACTTTGCACTCACTTTAATTATTCGAGTATCTGTGTATATGTGCGCGTTATATCTGTTTATGTACACTTCTAAACTCATATTATAAAGCTAGAGTTTGTTTCGTTGAACGCGCTAATCTCAGGAACTACTGGTTCGAATTGTAAAATTACTTTTTTGTTGGATAGTCCATTTATCGAGAAAGGCTATAGTCTATATAACATCACGATACGACCAATAGGAGACGAGCAGCAAGGGTCAAACCAAGGGGTACAGCTAGTGTAAACTACTTAAATACTAACTTTTTATACCTACAAATATACACTAATAAGAAATGTACAATAATTTATTTAATCTTAATATTTAAAAGTTGTATAAAAAAATTAAAAACTAAATCAATAAGCTTCAAAGAATTCCTCCACATCGCTGTCATCCGGAAACGTGCCCAGAAGACTGGCAGTATCTAAATAAATTGAAAACTGGTTCTTTTTTTATAAGTAAATACGAACTATGAATATGTAGTACCTCGACTACACTCTTAAAAACTTGAGCAATTTATTGCTTAGAAAACTGTTACTAAACTACGTTCAACCACTGCTTTTATTCATAAGTAAGAAATAAAAGAGATTAGAGCATTGTTTTGTACCCACAACAACTACTTACCTGTCATCATCATCTTCCTGTCCTGATCCCATTCTCCTCTATCAGACGTCACAGTATCATTTATTCCTTTTTCTTCCATATCATTCTTTAGACAATCCATCCATCTTTTCTTTGGCCTTCCTCTTGCTCTCCATCTGTCAACATTCATACCCATCACTCTCTTAGTCACGTGAGTGTCATCCCTCTTCATCACATGTCCATGCCAAGACTACTTACCTGTATTAATCATTAATTGATCGTACTATACCTTGTATAAGAACTATTTTGTCTAGCATACTACCTAACAGTCCTCAACTACGTAGAAGTATGCAAGAATACGTTTACCATATTTATAAGCCCATTAAATCCAAAAGCAGAGACGGTCAACGTGCTCGGTCCATAACCGGTGCTGCCCTCGAGTGAGGACAGGGGGCAGACTATCATTACCATGTGACCATGTCATTGCCACTGCGGTCATATTCCTGACCTACGTATGGACACATGGCCACTAATTACTTTGTCGAATCACATGTAAACGATTTGTTAGGTCATTTTTCGGTTGACGGTTGTCTACTTTGACCCTTTGACGTTTCCCCACTAAATAATTTCGCTGCGCAGTCAATTTAGTTCCCGCAACTCGGTAATAGGTATAAAGTTGCAAGAAATGTTAAATGGATGATCATTAATTTACTGCAACGCTGTTGCTAGGTAAAGTTTAAAGGTTATTAAACATGAAACTTTACCGTTTTTAAAGAAAAATGTGGAAAAGTTTCTCTTTAGGATGTTAATCAAAGTTAGGTACCTACGCTTTTAAACTTTAACTTCGTTCAAGGTAATATTAATGTTTATGTTCTTTATATTTCTTACTTTATAACCTTTTGGAAATATCCTTGCGATAGTTAGTGTTCAATAAAATGTAATTAGCACTTCTTACTCGGAAACGACTTGTTCTTATTTGGATTGGACCGTATGACGGCCTTTAAATATTCATAGCAAGGTTGTGGCCCGTCAATCGTTCACTCATAGAGCACTGGATCCAACAATTGTGCAAGAGATAAGTGGTACAATTTGCGAACACGTATCGGCGGATACGGCCAGAGGCGATACCGCGCCGGCAGTGGTGGAACTCGTAGATTGGTTTTATATAACTTTTATGAGAAAAATATTGCTTTTGGGGAAATTAAAACTTAGAATTAAAAAGAATGACTAATATGAGACGGAATAATTTAGAAAATTATTATAGAAGCACAGGTAAACGGTAGGACTGGTAGCAGTACAAGTATGCCTGTGACCCTTCCAATATTTGCAGGAATGTCTTAAAACGTCACCGCGGCTCTGGAACAGACTAGATTTAGTTCCTTCTGGTCCAGCCTGAGCGAAAGGATTCTTTTTATAATTTCGCACCATAACAATACCGTCCATTTTGTGTATAAGTAGTTTAATTAACTTTTTGAAGATGGGACTGGAAAAATACGCTGAAAAAGAATAGAAATGAATAATTCAGAAATCTGGTGTACTAAGTTAGCAACCCTGGCTCGTGCATCCATACTCCAGCGTACACTAGCCGACAATATGCGCACATGCGCATGCGTCGTGCGCATACGCCGGTGGCCCCGTTTCGGTACTCACAGCTCGCACACCACCGGATTTACGGATGAATACACATGAATATGCACTTTCATATTTATAAGTGAATGTTAATTAATTAGACGTTTGTTACGAATTCGATCAGTATGTTTCTGAATGCACGCTTTTACTTCAAATTTTATTTGAAAGTAAATATGTACATAGTTGGCAAATTAAGAAAGTGAACGCGTGTCCGTGTGAATTTTATTAATTGAAACTCAGTTTCATTAATCAGGAGATTGCTAGACTTCAGAGTTGAATGTCATCTAGCGGCAGACAATGTTTTTGCTCTATTTTTAAAAGAACTCTATCTTTACTCAATTGAAATGGGTGAGTTCATCTTTCTAAATATTTTCTTCACTAACTCAAATGACCCGCTTTAATAAAAAGTACGTTAGCCGAATGTTCTTAATTAACTCTTAGGTCTAATTTGCGAATGAGAACAGTGAAATGTTACGCAGCCTCCAAATACCTAAGTTAACTAATATCTATGTTAATATCGTACGGAACCGGTTTGCGCTCATCTATAGTTTCCAGACGAAAGTGAAAATGCGCGCATCGAGGTGTGTTGTTGACATCGACGAAGTAAACAATATACCTATACATGTGTCTCCCACACTAAGACAATACAGAAAGTCAATCAATACTCAATCATTACTTACAATTGTTTTCAAGCCTTTTTTTAATTCTACGTACCCGTCTAAGATTGTATTTGGGCCATGAAATTCAACAAACTTTTCGCTTCATCACCAATTCAAGCCTTATTCCGAGCCATCTTGTATTTTGCTGCTTTCCCCCAGTTACTCCCCAAGACGTACCCCATTGGGTGCCCTTAATCATTTTAACGTGTGTAAATTTCAAGACGATCATTTCAGTAGGTAGTTTGAGCGTGAAAAGTTAAAAAAAAAAACAAACATATAACTCGCATTTATAGTATTAGTTTAAATTAATAATAATATTCATAGTATGCATAGTAATGCTCCTTGTTTGAGCGAAATTAATTTCAGAGATATCCGTGTCTATCTAAAACTTAACGCCATCATATTTCATCGATTTACACTATCGCTGCAGATTGTTAACAAAATCGATACGATAGCATTACTCATCCCCCTTTTGCATACAGCGGCAACGTTACCTTAAAAAATAGTCGACTAAAATATATAAAAAAAATCGAAAGATAAAATCTTTGGCATAACAATCGTTCCCCTATCTAAAACAATAACACAAAAAGAAAAAATAAATATTCAATTTAGTACAGGAATGACAGCTGCTACGATTTTATTGTTTGTATAGACAATGGCCACCCGGTTTTGAAAGGTCAACCATTTGCTGATGGAATTTGGTGATTGTATGACTGAAACTTGACATGCGTTTACAAACCCTTTACCATAATTATTATGTGTCGAGAGGCTTGAGGTTTCCCGCCTGGAAAACAGAGCAACTTAAGGAACAAGGTAGCTTTTAGTCGGTAAGCTGCAGATCTATTTTCATGATTTTCCATCCGAGCAATAAGCTTAAAAATGGCGTACTCTCAAGAATGGTAAAAAAACAACCAACGGACGATTATGTCTTTTCCAGTTGTAAAGAAAAGAGATAGATGGGCCCTGTGGATAGTTTTTCTCTTTCTCTAGAGGCGATTGGTGATGAATGGCAATTTTATTTGGCGTTTAGCTGGGGCAAGCCATACTATAAGTCTATGGCTAGGACCACGTTCAAAAACAACACAAGCAAAGCATTTCACTATTCATCCTACATGTCATGACTAAAAAAATGATCTCAATCGTCTCCAAAACTAGCTGAAGTGGACCTAACAGTACACACACGCGATACTCAACAATGTAGATTTGTAGAACTAGACTAGACAGGAGGTAACAACTTTTGGCAGCTTGCCGCGTGACGCGCCACGCGTAAAATATGCGCTACTACGCTAGTTCATTCAAAATTGTGTGTTTAGAACGTGAATCTTTTTTATATCGATAACGTTTCTGCCGCTCCATTTACACGTTATGTATGTTATCATTATCTGCACTACATATTTGTGGGAAGTTCCTTTCAAAGCCCGACTGTTTTACAGACATAATAATTAAATTATTATGTATGTTTCATTTTTATTATCTTTATTATATTTTTTGTAACTTATTTGATGCCCACAGCATAGTACTTGTGATATTGAAGGAACACAGTGTATTTTAGTCAGTACAAGTCTGACAGTCCCTCCCATCCCAGCCTAGGCGGGAGGACACAATCAATATTCGATGATTTTACAAAGACAAAAAAACCTAGACTAGACTAGTTAGTTTGTCCTGTTGGCCGAGTGGTTATATGAATGACCGCCTATTGTGTCTCTGGATTTGATTCAAGTGTTATTTGGGTTATTCATTTGAGAAATTCTTGTAGCAGCCATGTGTTCAGATAGATGGCAATAGGCCTTACCCTTCGGAAAAAAACTATCACTATCTATTATGATATTCTTTTTCGAAGGAATATTTCTTTAGAAAAGTGTGAATCACCTTCATTAAAAAAGCAAAGAATTCAGAACGGTTAACTTTACTTTCTTCGAGTGACAACATAACCAGTTTAGCAGAAAATGAAAACAATTGCGTAAGCGCATTAGGCCCTCACTTTTACCCAATATTTGCTTTTTTTTTCACTTTACTGATTGAAGTGAAGACGCTGAAATATTTGCATAATTATAATTATTTGTTGTATTTTATAGGTAATGGACACTACAACAAATATTATGCCTCCTACTTCTTTCTCTTATGCCTTTGTCAAACAGACAGGCGAAAGCGAAGCGTTTCTGAAGCGATACCGAACCGAAGCGAGACGTCAGTCCGATAGTTCTGTCATGCTATCGGATCGCTTTCGTTTTTCTATGTGACTGGATTCAAACAGTTCCATACATTACAAATAAAACCGCCACGCTTCGCATTCGTCACACCAGTCTGTTTGACAAAGGCTTTAATGTACTTACGTTTTATGATGAGTTCTACAAGTCGTACTTCATCATCATCATCATATCAGCCAATGCTGGTAGGCTTGAGTTCAGCAATGGAACTTAAGCCTCCCCGAAAGAGCGCCAAACATACTGGTCTTGGGCAGACCGCATCTACCCGCTGCCAGGCACCTTCTTGAAATCATCGATCCATCGTGCCGCAGAGCACCCCTTCTCGTTTGCCCATACACATTCTCCAATCTAGCAGATATGTCTGCTCCCTCGACCGCTACTTGTGTACCTACCCCTTATTAGAAATTTAGAGATTAGGAGAATTATTTTCAAAATGTTATAGGTACCTACTAATTATGTGCATATAGAAGGGATACTTTGATTTATTAGCTGAGTAGTATTTTGGTCGCGGGACTGTTCGAATTACCGTGACCCCGGAACGTAAAGAGCTATTGAAGGACACCGTGGATTTTAGTCAGTACGAGTCTGACTATCCCTCCCGCTCTGCCCTGTGTGGGAGGACTCATTTGTTGATTTTACCACGATAAAAAAAAATTGCTGAGTAGTTTACAATTTTATTTATAAGAATATGTAATCGAGCAGATCTAGACGCGCTCACCAAAGGAAAACATAAATAGATACATCCGAAAAGAAAGCAGTTGATGATTGAAAAAAATATCTCTAGTGTTCAAGTTTTTATGTAACTTTATGGTAAAATCTAAACCATCAATCGGGAAATTATGTCAAAACACCACGCCATATAGAAAGATTTCCTAATATGAAAATCTTTCTTGTTTGTTTCAAAATATCATTACATAATGAACCTACGTTTTATTAGAATATCCAAATATGCATGTTTTGAAACAAAAAGACCTACCTATTAAAACTTTTGAATGAGAAACTTACGTATTCATAAAAAAAATGTGAGTTTGTATTGTTAGCCGATATAGATGAAACTTGGCAGTTTTTTCTCCCATTTTATGTTTTTTTTCAGCCCAGCCATTTTTCCCACGAAGCATTATTATATTTAACATGCTTTTCTAATCGATATGGTGTTATAATCTACATCTAATTAAATATGTTATGAAATTAATTAGATATAGTATATGTATGTGCACCCCACATCCTAATTTATTATACAACCTTAAAATATATGTATAACAAAAAGTTACTTAAAACATAGCGGTCTAAAACATAAGCTTTTTAGTAGGTTGTACTGTTTATTGCATCTTAAACATTATGTGCTCAGTTTATTAAAACGATTCAATCATAATAAACACTTGGTTTTATTCTTTTTCTTGATGAATTTGCCACGAAAATGTTAATTTCATGGCACTTAATATGATGTTAATAGAAAAGTAAAAACTTTTTTTAAAATCTTATAGCATCTCTTTTTATTTTTATTGTATTTTATGATTATTTTGATAGAAAAACTAATAGTTTTTCCAGCCGCCACTTTATTTTTAGCATTTAAAATGGATTTAAATTTACTATGAATTTTAGAGGTGATCTCGCGATAGGCATCCTCCTCATTGTTATGTATTTATCTAAACAAAGGTACACCAACAGTACATACGTTTTACATTTGAGTAATAAAACTACATAGGTTATGGTATGTTAGTTCTTATGTAAATACGAATTACAGGTGTATGTTTGTTTTTTTTTCACATTCGCGAATGCGAATGCGGATGTGAATATTCATTTTCAATATTCGCGAATGCGAATGCGAAAATTGACTTTCAAATAAAACGCACGCAAAATAATAGGTAGGTTTGACATTTCATGTCAGACATGTTTCAACCGAACAATGCCAACTCGATATACTTACTCGTAGTTGAATGAATGTAACTTCATTCATTTAACACATAAAATTGATTGAACAAGTTAAGACAAAGAACTTATAAAAATATGTTTTATTGTTTTCTGGAAAAACCTAAATAATTCTCAAAAAAAAAATAAAGAATAACAAAAAACCAAAGATAACTATTACTTACAATTAAAATTTGGTAAAGAAAGTTTTTAGTGCAATAAAACTTATTTGACTTAGATATGGTTGATTATATTTATTAATTGAAATAGGCATTTCAAGCTCTTTTTTCTCCTATCATGCGACTTTTCAGAACCAACTCTGCAAAAGTCATATAAAAATCTATGCGTAAGTCCCTAGAAGTACTTGTCAAACATCGATCTAGCCATTCTAACCAGACCCTATATTTGTTTCTCTCTATAGTCCTAAGTCACAGATAACCTACAATCTTCAATATCAGATCGTTCACCTAGGAAACGCCGAAAGCTCTAAGTCAGCAGTTCAACACAAATGCGGGCAGAACACTTTCCCCTTAAGAACTCCCTACATTACACACTACAATTTTGCAAGTTGGTACAATCGATCACTCCATAAGGACGGCTGTCGGTGTAATACCAATTATAATACAATGTAATAAGGTAGTAATTACGGTAATGATATTATGATGTAGGTGGCACGCGGGTGTTGAAGTACTAAAACCAGTTGTAGCTAACAACCACGTGTCTTGCTTATGGTCGTTTAATTAAGTGATAATTTTAATAGATTCAATAAATATTTGAACAGCGGTAACGATTTTTTTATCGATAAGCTTGCGCTTGACCGCTATCTCGCCTGGTGGTAAAACTAAACTAATAACTACAATAGATATAAATTTAACTGATTAATTACTGTCGCACCTACTAAAATCAGCAGAAAGCAGATAAACAACAAGAAATAATAGGTACAACAATCCTTTAAGACATTTGTTAAGACAAGTAACAGCCATTATCTTGAAACAGAGGGAACATAAAACTCTCCCTTAGTTTGGTTACCGGTCGGTGCACAGCGCACTGTTATAATAAACTTGTTGTTTGTTAGTTCAACAAACAGGATTCTAATGGTAACCGCAAACAACGCCAAACTAAGGAGCAGTTCGCGTGAGCACGCCATTGAATAATGAGATGCCAGAGAGATGGCACGAAATTGAAGAGTGTTTTATTTTAATGAACTCGATGTGGGCCAACCGTTGTACCAATGTACACAACCACTGATTTACTAATGATGCAACTTACCTGGAAGCAATCTTGATTGATTTAGAATGTAGGAAGCCATTAGTAGCCGAGATATTTCTACTTTATACCCGGGGTCTTATCGAATCCTATTTGTACTCGTACCTCTAAATTTATGTACAGCGAACATCTCGCTAGAAAATGACCTGTAACTGTAATTTAGATTACCGTCGAACGCATGCGTCATAAAGCCAACCATTAAGCTGTTCTATTGCAGACGAATACGATTTATAGTGCTAGTTGTAAAGTGATCTCCGGCAGGCTGTAGCACTAAATGCGCAAGCGCAAGTTACAGTTTTAATCATTGTAACGTTTCAAAAATGTAGATCAGTTTGATAGAATATTGGAACATGTCTATTGAGATGTAATTGCATCTGGGACAACCATGCATACATTGCGGGCGCACATTTACAAACAGGTGCACGCGGTCTGCGCTGGCGCAGGCGCGGCGCTCAGCGTTCGCGTGACGCCTGCGGTCACCCAGATGAGCCAAGTGCACCGTCTCCCATTACGGCATCACCATCTCTGTACTGTTATCCGCATAGCGACTGCGGTCACACATGTAGGTCGAACACTTGAACATTAAATTAAATTTATGGTTTGTAAGAATTCCAACGTTAATTGCGACCATGTGAGTACGTTCCGAGTTAGTGTTGATGAATCGACGGTATTTTGTATCTACGTCTAAGCTGTAAAATGTCGTTCATATATGGTTTGATCGACACTTTGAAATTCACTGTTCCGTTTGTCGATATGATCAGCAGGAGTTTCATAATAGATTCGCTGTGAGCGTAATCTTAATTTATTGCTCATATTTTGTTTTGTAACTCGCCCATATCTATGGGCGAGTTACAAAACAAAATATGAGCAATAAATGCTTTGGTATCTACCAAAGCTGCACGACGTGCATTGTGCTTTTACCGATGTGCCTTGCGAAGGAGGCATAACAATGACTGGAATGTTAGATAATAGTTGGTAAACAGTGCAAAAGGTTGGATGTCGTAGTCAACTTACAAAATAACCTTCTCCAAATGTTCCTATAGCCACTAACGATATACCAACGACGGGGAAACTCCAGACAATTTAGTTATAGCGGCCATTAACATGAAAAAGCGGTGCACCTCAGAAAGGGGATAGAACCCCATCAATCACTTTGTAATCCGTTTTTGACTATCGATCACGTCACCCCACACTCTGACGTCACTGGCTGATGCAGCTATATGCGATGACTTATAATGAAGTACCGCACACAAAGTCAACAAAGGTACTTGGTGCACTTTTAATTTTAGAATATTCATTAATAGTGATGAGCATGGAACAGCTTCTAATTTTAAAATTGAAATAGAAGAAAAGTATGGATTTCGGAAATTGGCAAGTGAAATTGGCTTTATTTTTGCAACGGTTGCTGATCTGATTATGAAAGAATACAATGCAATGCGCTACCGGCTTCTCTTCACACGAATCGTTACTCATTGTAACTGCTCAGCCATAATAATTAACCAACTGTGTGCATCCGACTTGCACACAATCATAAACGGTACGTGTAAATGTTATTTATTGCTGATATATCACTACGCTCGCGCTCTGCACGCGTTTAATAAATTGTTTAAAATTAGGATGTTTGTATAAACAATATTGTTTGGGATAAACAATATTATTGTTTCTGGAGCGAATGGCTTCTAATAACAACCGCATGTGTCGATCATCAAGGTTAAGCCGCGCTTCTGAAGGTCAATCCGTAGATAGGTGACCAATGTGACCATTAACATGGCGAATTTGATCCGTGATTGAGAAAACACGTTAAGTTATTAGCCGAGGTTTCATTGTCATGGATCATCAAAAGGTGGTTTTAGTGAGTAAGAGTCTCACGGTCCGTTCCACTCCAACCAGAGCTGATATCCTTAACGAAAATTAAAAAAAAAAAAAATTACAGGGCGTCAAATATGCAATGCTGATCCTTTGAACAAGCACCATTTCACCCCTTTTACATTCATGTCATTAAGTCATAACCAAGATTTAGCTCTCAGTATCACTTCTGCAATCCAAACTCTGGACTGGGGCCTGGACACCCATCGTTTCTACCAACTTTCCCAAGTTAGGGTGCGGCTCGTAAATCTCAGTTCATAATTCTGCCTGAAAAATAAAACAAATTAGTCTGGGATCAACATCCTCCCGCGTCTTCGAAGCGGGGCAATTTCGGCAAATTATGACCCGTAGCAGTCATTATATTAGTCACTGGGAAACCCGAGCCCCGTCATGTCCATGCTTAATGCGCAACTTTTTGTTCTTTTTTAAACTGCGTTTCGATTCCGGGCATCTTCTTTACATTCTTCTGCGAAAAGTCGTTAAAGACCATAATAGCATCAGTAAATTCAAAATCTGATAAGTTCGTCGAGTTTGGTCGCGGGACTCACGAATTACCGTGACCCCAGTACGTAAAGGGCTATTGAAGGACACTGTGGATTTAAGTCAGTCAAGTCTGACAGTCCCTCCTGCCCTGCCCTGTGTGGGTGGACTCATTTGATGATTTTACCAAGATAAAAAAAAATATGTCTTGACAAGTAGTTGTTCCGGGTCTGGGCGTTTGTGTATGTGAGTTTATATGTCTGTAAAGGCACCCACGATACAGGAGAAATTCCTACTGTGGGGCAACGTTTAAAAAAAAAAGTTATTCCTCACTCATTTGAACGGCCGTTCAGTCGACAGTCGACTATACATACAGAGCGATCGATTTAATACTCTTTATAATTTCTCAAGGCCCAAATAGCACAAGTCAATTTATGCTAGATCCCGTACATCATCATTGGTTGAAGCGTGTCTATATACGGAAGACAAAGCGTAGCGAGCACCATTTGCTATCGACTTCCTCTGAGCGAGGTCAATGCCGTTGTTACACCAAAGTATGTCACATGAAGAGCTAATATCGTAATAATTTGATACAACCACATGTTGACACAATCCTCGTATATTATGCTACATTGCCTCTGATTATGTACCTATTTACATACATACGATTAGACGACAGCGAATATTTGCATAATCGCAACAAATGGCTTTTTGATGCCCCATGAAAAAGTTCGCATTCAGAAATGGTGTCTATTTTTAACAAAACAACGTTTTGTGCTAATTGAAATGTAATAAAAACCGCTTATTGAGCAGATCAGTGGTTACCTAGTGGTAACAGGCCCTGACTTACAAGTTGTAGGTCGTGTATTCGAACCTAGCCAGGAGTACTACGATCTAAGCACGTAGCTTCGGCCGAAGTTTCGCATGTGTCCTACACTTTATCACTTACTTACACAATAGGTAGTAGTAGCAGCCTAAAAGTTTTGACTTACTTTCGTATCTTCGTTGACGGACTAGACGGAGAGAGTAGACCCCAAGGCGCATAACTTTGTTATAATTTACTTCATCTTCTCTCAAAACGGCGAAGGAAAAACATGTTGAGGAAACCAGCATGTCCTAGAACCAATAATTCGAACACTTGTCACATCTTAAATTCCAACATGCGCCCGCGTGATGGTTTACAGCCCACTTCTCAGAGAGAGGTTGCGTCCCAGCAGTGGGAACATTATAGGCTGATGATAATGAGTGATCAATTCCTCTTCCATCTCTGTAAGGCCTTTGTCAAACAGACATGCGTATCTGAAGCGATAACGAACCGATAAGAGACGTCAGTCCGATAGTTTGGTCACGCTATCGGATCGCTTTCGCTTTTCTATGTGACTGGATTCCAAAAATTCCATACATTACAAATAAAAACGCCTCGCTTCGCATTCGTCACGCCTGTCTGTTTGACAAAGGCTTAAGTGATGAAGCAGGTGCAACATAGGGGTCTTCATCGCTAAATAGCATAAAAGCAAAATACGATATTCGCAAAAATATCATACTAGCAAAATATGCCATTCGCAAAAGATGATAATTTTAAAACACCATTATCAGAAAATCCTGTGGTTGACTGCACCTGCATCACCAATTAATAAATTAGTTTACACGCTAATGTTATGTCATAAATATTAACGCTACTGAATAGTCGACACATTTATTTCAAAGCCAGAACAAGCCAGCGTGATTAACTGATTAAATAACATCGCTAAAATAGGTCCAAACTCTAATAATAATAATAACAGTTTCCGTCGATAAACCCGTTAATGCATATGAGTTTTGTGTTAATTTTAATAGGCATTTTGATAAGCTATGGCGGTGATAAGACCAATCACATGCTTTTGTTTTTACACATGCTTTTGTTTTTATTTTCTAAAATGGTCTTTACTGCATGAATCGAATCGCTAAAAACCCTTAAGTAGATTCGGATTTTTTGAAGTGAAAACTTCTTTAGCGGAGTTGTGCACTTTTTTGGAATGGGTAAAAAATTTTAAAATCGCGTCAGGACACGTGACCTGATCGAAAATTCCTAAGACGGCGCAGGGCGCTTGCGCAAATTTTCGTGTGTATTTATAACTATTGAAGTTTTCACTTCTGCCGGCACTCCCAGAGTGCAACCCGTCGTTTTTTTTTTCACTAATAGTTCTATGCGGTTTTATTAAAAAAGAGAGTGTCAATGATCTCCACCTGTCATGTATCATTTGAAAAAGGTTTAACAATAACATTCTTTCTGCAAATTAATGTTTAATAGTGTATACTATCTTTATTGTTATCGTTTATTTGATAGCGTGTATGGCCTGACAATTTGGCGTCAGCAACTCCTCCATAGTTGAACTACATAAAAAATAGGTTCAAGTACATATATTAAAAACCTCTTTATGTTACACCTCTACTAAAAATAGTCTACAAAACGCTTAGCACTGAACAGCAATGGATGGAAGATGATGATTATGACATCGCCAGAAGAAACACTCGTGACTTTTTGCAGTAAGCATTGACCTCCATAAACGATAAAATATGCTGTTGTTCATACATTATAACGTATGTATGTCTAGTTGTACATAAATCCCGCTTTCCTCCCTTACAAGGTAAGTCGAACTCGGAGCAAAACACGGAACGAATTGATACTCAATGTTTAACCGTATCTAAGGTTGCCATTTGCCAAGCGGAAAAAGGGCAGAGCTTTGTACAACCTTGTTCACCAATTCTTGAAAACACTGCGGAATCCTAAAGGTTCTATTTGTTACCAAAGGCCGAACTATTTCGCAAGCTTCAAAAAACACAATCCGTTCCAAATATCCTTCTAATGCGCACGGCAAAAGTCCAACACACTACTTTTGTCTGTGTTCCCGAACTCACACAACTCGAACGTC
Source organism: Agrotis puta (assembly GCA_943136025.2). Lineage (NCBI taxonomy): Eukaryota > Metazoa > Arthropoda > Insecta > Lepidoptera > Noctuidae > Agrotis > Agrotis puta. The sequence continues at coordinate 13,111,862 of OW964169.2, read as the reverse complement.
TCCAAAGTTAGAGTGAACATGCTTTCTGGATAAGCTCACTTCATCGTAGACATCTGCCCCGGACTAGCGTAAAGAGCAAATTCACCTCAAATTAAAAAAAAAAGTACAGTTATAAAACATTATGTCGTTATTACTACCTATCTATTCGTCCAAAGGGTTGACAACCCTACCCATAATACATTGAATACCTAGCCAAGAAGAATGATACATGTACATGTGAGCATACTTTTCCTCCGTTAACTTTTACGATGTGTGCAAGAGCATAACTGTGCAGCCAGCCCTTAACCTCGTAGAAATGTAGGATCGCATCGCATTCTGAATAGCCAGAGGTACTTAGACGACTAGCTGTGATATGCAGCATTCAATGTGCACATGCTGCTAAACTTATGAATGAACAGCTATAAATTTGAGATTTATTATGACATTTTCTGAAAAACATTTAAGCTGTTGCTAACGGGAACATGGAAATAGTCAACTTGCTTTATCTATTTGCACAATCCTAGGTCTACAAAAAAACCACGATATGAAATACTATACTAGTAAAAGTATGTAATGACCTGAAACACAATGAAGGCAAGGCTGAGTCGGAACACTCATTAACACATTAAACTACACGACTTGTTAAAGCGAGTATTCTCAAGAATTACTTAATCGTCGATTAGATTCATCATAAAAAGCTGATTACTTCGTCAGAGTGTTATTACTGTAGTATGCGACAACCGTTTTTATAGTTCGTTTTATAAACAGCTTTATTTGTCTGGCTGGAGAGAAGAGTAAAGGCCGTTTTACATAGCTTTGGGAAACTGTGTGTTTGACACAGCTATTTGTATAACGTCTGCCCCGTGCGTCTACCTAAATTACTTTTAGGGTAAACTTGGGGGGTGTCTGCAATGTTAAAAGGGCAGGGAACTACGAAGCTCTTTTGAAATGAAATTTTTAGGAGGTGGGATGGAAACCTAGAGTTTAAAGGTTTTGTTTCTTTATTTGAATAAGTTATGGACGGAATGCGAAAATAAAGGAGTATAAATGAAATGAAAAATATTTAATTTTAACTCTGCAAGCAAAAGACCATGCTTTGATAAACTTAGATTAGTGTTTAGATTCGGTTGTAAGGTATAGGTACTAATTTTCGCTCGCTCTTTGTACGTGTGCATAAGCATGAGGTCGGGAAGCTGGGCGTGCATCCTACATTCCCATTGTATTTTTGTGTCGCTAAATAAAACAAAATAGTTTTACATACCATAACAAAAAAAAATCCCCTTGTTTTTACAGACTGCTTAAGCCAACCATGAAAGTATTTCTTTACCTATTCTTTTTTATTTTAGTAGGCGTGTGACAGTATACAGTTCTGTATCTAGACAGGCAAAGCCACTGTACAACCTGACCTTACACCTAGAGTCAGCAAAAGAATTAAGTACACAAGTATCAAGTTTAAAAACTTTTCCAATTAGCCTTTCTACTCTGAAGAATTTAAACAAATTGGGCAACACCAGTGGAGGAGCATTTATATACACAGGCCTGTGGGTCCAGTGGTTAGTGACCCTGACTGCTATGCCGGAGGTCGTGTGTTCGATTCCCACCCAGGACAAATGTTTGTGTGATGAGCACGATCATTTGTTCTGTGTCTGGGTGTAATTTATCTATAATATGTATGTATTTAGAAATATATAAGTATGTTTATCAGTTGTCTAGTACCCATAACACAAGTTCTGCTTAGCTTGGGACTAGATGGCGTTGTGTGATAGTTGTGGAATATTTATTTATTTATTTATATTTTGTACCCTCAACATGTGGACTAATGCAATCCCTATGGCTGATTGTTTTTTAATCTTCAGCTGAAAAAGGTTAATTGCAATGTTATTTTATAAGTTTTAATGTGTCTCTTTAGCTATATTATATAGCATACAACCAAAGTGCACATAGGAACATACATACATGCAGCATTTAGAAAAACCGTTTAAAACTCGCTACCTGGATTCATAATCTTTTATGTTGACCGTACATATAATGTATGTTAGTAAACACAGAAACGTGTTTACTCAGTTCAAAGTTTCTTTGTAAACATACGTCATACTTATCTACCTGCGTACTCAAATACATAGGAACACGAACACACGTCCTTCGTGATAACGAACAATGTTTGGACATATAAATCAGGCTTTTTATGAACATTTTATTGATATGTTATCTTTAAGAGGTCAATATTTATTCCTTATTCTATTTTACTTGCCTCTTCCAAGTGGTTGATAACTTGATTAAGTAGGCAAATAATCGAAGTTAATATAATTGATGAAGGTATGAGGTGTGTACAATGGTTTTAGTTTATGACCGTTTCTGTTTTTGGCTTGTATTGACTTGTTTATATTGGACTAATTGACATTATTTTATTAATGTATAGCCTATATTTACGAAAGGGTTGAGTATAAATGTAACACCAGTTAAATCCAGCATACAGTACGGACCGAGTGTAATCTGCTTATAATAACTGACATATTCATTAGAAAAAGAGAGAGTGATGAGAAAAAGAAACATGACTTATCTCTTACTTTAACAGTATCTATTAGATACAGGAAAGAGACAGATCGTCCTTTGTTTTTTTTCGCTCTTTGTCAAATACGGTTCAGTCCATGCTATATGTCTATGGTTAAAGGTCATGCAAGTAAGACGACCTTACTGGTTACTCATACCCAGAGTCAACTGGCAAATTGCCCGACGTGAACATCGAACCAACAACCTTACACTGAGCAGCAACATTTGCTATAGCTGAAAATCTGAAATGTATAATAATTTTAATAAGAAACATGTTTATTTATTTTATAAATCAAATATTTAGTTACCGCACGCCCTCTGCGCACACGACAAAAATGTTTGCACAAAATATGCTCATGCGCAACATAATTTGGCAGCTTATGTCCGCCGCCGACCTTGCGCGAGGTAAATAACTGAATAAGTGGCTAAATACATAGGCATTAGCGCTGTCATCACGACGTGATTTGCAGGAAACAGGCTTTATATTATTATGATTATGACAGTGAATCTTAATACAGGAAAATTAAACACGTAGTCTTATCGGTTAAGGGATACTAGCTTTGGTCCGCGGCTTTAGCTTTTATTTTGATGAAAAAAGTACAATTTTCATTACATCTTAATGTATTTTCACATTCAAATAAGCCGAGTCTCATAATCGATCTGACTGCAATGTTTACAGACAACACAGACACGTCTGGATTTCCCCACGTCTAGACTTGTGAAGGATTACTTTATATCCTCTCCTTTCATATGAACGAGGTCCGTCAATGAACATACACAAATACATAGCCAAGGAATGAACGAAAATATTAGTAAGACTAGTCTACTATTACTACAAACATTTTAAATACGACAAGTTTCTGAGGATGGATGGAGTAATGTTTGTTACTCTTTGACGTAAAAACCACCTAACGGATTTGAATGATTTTTGCCTTTGGTACCTACACAGATAGTTCATTACCTGGATTGATACACAAGATGTTTATCATTTGATGGATAATTTCTGAGTCGTAGTGGGTGAAGTCGTTGGAAAAAGCTAGTGCAGTGACTACGAGACGCTTTATAGTTATGACTTAGACCACGTACACGTAATCGTAATGAACAGTATTTATTTATTTCCGTAATAGATATATATGCTAAGTGGACAGGTGGAAAATACAACCAAAGAAACACGGTGGATCTTTAGCCAGAGTCTGACAGTCCCTTCCGCTCCAACCAGGACGGAAGTACTCATTTGATGATTTTAACTACATATTAATTATCTATCTCTAATCGTAGTTAGAGACGTAACCGTCGATTAAACGCCCTTTGAATGTTTTTACCTTTTTATTTTTACTATATACGAGTATATGATAGTGTTGTATCATAGTAACAGTTTTATTTAAAGTAAATAAAACGTTAAAAAAACATTATAATTATAATGTCGGGCATGCGGGCGGCGAGCAATGGGCAACTCGGTGTCATGGATCATGCCGGGTATTCCACGCGCGCCTCAAAGAGTGTCAGCATAATGACGGAGCTCCCCTTAGAGGGCGAAACCTGCCAGGGTCGCAGGACTTACGAATTACCTCGGAACGTAAAGGGCTATTGAAGGACTCCATGGATTTTAGTCAGTACGAGTCTGACAGTCCCCGCCGCTCTGCTTTTTGATTTGATGATTTTACCATGTTAAAAAAAAGTAATTATAATGTAATTTATGAGAAAAGGATTTAAATAAATAAAACTGCAATGTAAACCTATGGATGAATAATGCCTTTGTCAAACAGACAGGCGAAAGCGAAGCGTTTCTGAAGCGATACCGAACCGAAGCGAGACGTCAGTCGGATAGTTCTGTCACGCTATCGAATCGCTTTCGGTTTTCTATGTGACTGGATTCAAACAATTCCATACTTTACAAATAAAAACGTCACGCTTCGCATTCGTAACGCCTGTCTGTTTGACAAAGGCTATGAATGATGACTAATGAAATGACGATCGTCTTGCCGATACGATAAAGGAGTATTAATGTTTGACGTACTCGTACATTACACGTCTTTTATCGAATAGATCGTACGTGAACGTAAAAGATATCACATACATAATCTCCTCCGTCAATGAACCTACACATATGTGAATATGTATAAGTTAAGTACAGCTAGTGAATGAAGCGTAGCGAGCGCTTACACTTCTTTCTCATTCAAATTACTTCTGACCAAAGCAACTCAAAAGCAATTTTAAAACAAAACAGATAAAGATCATTGTAATTTTGAAAGACTTGTTTGTCGAAGCAAATCATAACGAAGCTTTTGGTAACAATAATGATGAAGAATGAGATTTGGTTCATTATGCAAAGGCAGAGCACTGTTTGAGAGACTTCACTGGCATGTCTGTCAAATTAAAAAGATCTTTATCGTTGCAGCAATAAAGTGGATGTTGAATGCAGCATTTAAATATGAAATGACTAAAAAAGACTGCAGTAATTCGTACGCCAAACAAAACGCCCTAACGCGTAGACTACCGTGTTTAAAATCGATCTCACGTTCGTTACCACGCGATCGTGAAGTATCGTCGCGAACACTTCCAATGTGCACTTGACATTAGTTCCCATTTTTTTTTTCCTTCATTCAATCTGTACCCGATTGCACTGCGATAAACCTATTACATTTTATTTCACTTTTATTGCATGTCGGTAATGAAAATTGCGTGCATTGAGCAATCTTAGCCGGTCTGCATTCGGTTTCCCGTGAGAGACTTCAAATAGATATTTAATTGGGGACATAAATCGTATTTAGCATATATCATACTTTTGTTGAAACTGTTTTTTGCACGATTGTACTTATTTCAGTTTAAAATATCATAGCGAAAAACTCACTTAGACTAAGTTCTCCAAAATAAACGTATTCAGATCAGTTTTAAAATACTTAGTATAATTTATTCTCATCGCCATTCGCCAGGTGTAAATTATGAATGCAATTATTGATTTCACAGCTGCGTGTGGCTGTATTGCCCCGGCGCCCGAACACCAAACCAAACACACTTAGTACTGCAAAGCTTTGTTTACATATAGCCAGTAAAACCAACTAGTATTCCAGGCGAGTTACTAACCCACGATTCATTGTTAACTCTGCCTAAGACACTGTACAAATAAACTGCACTTCTAATTCTGTTTATTAATAAGTCTTTTTATAGAGTATTTTTTATTGAGTCTAGACTAGTTAGTACTGATGTAAAATTATGTAGATCCAGGACATTAAAAGTAAAGTATGGTGCCTTGTCTCGCATTACTTACAGTAGTTAAACAAAACGACAAAATAATGTTGTACTCATTCGACATTTTATATTGTCGGATAAAACGATACTTACGATAATTGTGATGATACTATCTCCTAAAACATTTGTTACTTGAATGAGCAGTATATTCTCTAAATACAATTTGTAACCAAGATATTAACGCCGGAATTAATATGCGGGAAAATTTAACGGTTAACTAACACGCTAGTGCCAAATAAATTCAGGCATAAACGGGGCATAGACGCGAGGTTACCAGACTGTCGCACCCTCCCGATTACGCTCCCCGTTCTGATTCGAATGTTCCACAAAATGAGGCTAGCCTGTTTACTACATAACTAAAATGTACAGTCACCATGTACCTAGCCGCTTATTGAATTGTGATCAACCCCTTTAAAATTATAAACTAAACAGTGCATAAAAGGGGTTTGAGTCGAAAACAGACGCAATATTCGTGACGAAACACCGTGTATAAATTGTGCAATTTCGATTGTTTCCAAAAGAGATTGTGAAATTAAATGAATGTGAATTACTTGGTTTATATTGAGAAATATCGCGATGTGTGAAATTCGATATTAGTAACAATTAACATCGTAATGGTTCGATGCTGACTTTACATTAGCTGCCCTTCTTACAGGTCGAGTAAGTGGAGTGAGACTTCCTGTAATCTGAACAATGCTCGCAGATACTTACTGAGTCACCGATTAGATTGCCCGATATCACTTGAAACTGTTTTGAGTAGATAACTAATCGCGGAGATCATTTGCATTCACGTGCACCGACTACTATGTAAACTATGCCTGGTTAGGCAGGCTGAATATTCTCACCTACTTTAAATACCTACCACTAATCCGTCGTACCAGCATCGCTTCGTACAACATCACAGTTATTCAAGCCGCATCCACTTATCATTTCATCTAGGATTTCTTCAGACGCGACAGTCCCACTGACATTTAAAGAACATTGTGGTAATCACAACCTTACCGTTACATCACGGTTCACATTCAATTACATAAACAATGTTTTTCTTTAATAAAATGTTTGTGAAGATGGCAAAAAGTCGTATGTACGTGACAATGTCCCCTTTAAGTAAAATGTCACGTGATCGAGGTGGTAGCACTGTAGCTTCGTGACCTAAAAAGGCGGTGGCAGGCACCTTAGTCTCTTTTTGTAGCAGGTATTCCATTAATAATGTCTTTTGTTGGATATAGCGAGCGTTTTTCATTAACGGCAAGTAATCGATTTATATTGTGTCTACATTTTTAGTTTTCGCGCTTGTCCGCAAGCGAATCATCGCTCAGTGTATGAACTGATTATTTTCTGAACGAGTCGTGACTTTGTGGTAACCAATTTTACATCAGTTAGATAACTACACACATCTTAAGAGTCATTTAAATCTTAACGGCATAAAATGGAAGTGCGCCTCGTCAACATTTTAAAAACCAAGAATGTCTCAATAGGTATATTCTGGAACGGAGCTATGATTTATCCGCAGGACTAATCCATAAAGCTGAATCAAGACTTGAGTAAATAAACATGAAATCATGGTTTCCCTCGTCTACACGAACGACACAACATTTCAGCTGGAAGTGTCGGTTAGCTGGCAACCTGTGGCAGCGCAAATGTCCCCGGTCACGCGAACTAGGCGGCCACACTTTATTGATTAAACTAGCTTTTGCCCGCGACTTCGTTCGCGTGGAATAGTGACTTCCAGCAGATTTTTGGTTTTACCCACATAGTTCCCGATCTCGCGGGATATTCTAGGGAACTCTTCAAAAATCAACATAATGAGCTCTGCGTTTGAATTTAAGAGATGTATACTCATTTAGGGCATTAAAGCCGTTTTGCCGATCGAAAAAGGCGAAAATGTTATTTTTCCCTTATTTTCTCATCATTCTACTGATTTGACATTTCAGTCCAAAAGGAAAAAAGACTGTTTCTCCCTTGACAAATTTTCTATTATTTTAGGTTTTAGAGATTATGAAAGTTTCTTACACCAAGACATTTCTGTTTACCACGTTTTTAGTTTAGCCATCCTTTGCAAAAATATAAAGGTTTTGTGGTTTCGACACTCTTGAGCACGCAACGTAGAGTTGTCCATGGGAGAAACAGTCTTTTTCAAGATGTACCCCCGCAACTTTTAGCGTTTGCCCTTGGGCTTTATTTATGGTCATTGCAAACGCAGTTTACAGCGGAAACTGAACTCTTTTGAATTGGAATGGCAAATCAGTTGGAATGATGGGAATACGGGGAATAATAAAAGTTTCGCCTTTTGCCATCCCAGTCATACTAACGGCTTTAATGACATTCCGTCCTAAATAGGTTATTTGTAACCGTATGCCATTAGTTAGTTATAGTCTTGGTGGATCTAGTTATATAGTTTCTCATAAGCATCACAGGAACACCAATTATACAACGGAACAATTTAAAATTTACGAAACAGGACCAGTCCACATAAACTATCATACAACCGACAATAAGTACAATTTTGGTTCCAACGCCATCTATCAATCCATAGTGACAACTCGTGTAACGATCGACACCATTGAACGATCACCGCCATCTATTGACAGTTTAAGGAATTATCTATACTCCGTTAGAGCATTTCATAAATTTTATTTTTTATTTTTATTTTTTTGTAATAAAAACTATCCTATGTCCTTTCTCAAGTTCCAAACTATGTCTGTACCAAATTTCACACAAATCGGTTCAGTAGTTTAGGCGTGAAGAAAAGACAGACAGACAGACAGACAGACAGACAGACAGACAGACAGACAGACAGACAGACAGACAGAGTTACTTTCGCATTTATAATATTAGTTAGGATATAATTACGCTCTTTCAAACGTTCTTCCCTACGTTTCAATAAATCCCCACAGACAGCTCTGGTAAATGTACTGGATAGATAGGAAAAACGGTACTTTTAATTACGATAATCCAATTAATATTTAAATGGAAATATTGGATAATTATTATTGATAAGGCGATTCTCAGACGACACCGCGATTCCGCGTTTTCGCCACCGTGAAACAGATCTCACGACGCATTAGCTTGTATGAAATCATTAGGTGCTCGACACAGGTACCAACACCATCAGACCTCGTGGAGACTTGTGTCATGCGAGATTCGCCTCGATTGTTTGATTATCTACTCTGTAGGTTGGAGTTCTTCCTAGTTATTAGCAATGAGTGTAGATCTATGCCGCAAACGATGGTCTACCTTCCATCAGCACGATTGCAAAGAAGGAAACGATCTCTGCGTTGATGGATAGTTTCGAAGTAGTGAAGTTTTTGAGCCAATAAAATAAAATGTCCAGTGACACGAATAAAAACAAATCGCAATAATCCCCCTATTAAGGTGACCGCACATTTATCAGTACGGCATGTGCCGTACGCACCGAATTAATAGCGTCATCAGCACTATCAGAATCCTTTCTTCAATATTCGCATCATCATCATCTTTGCCCTGGGATCTGGAGGCGACTGCCCTCCAGCGCGTCTATGAATGGCGCGTGGAGGCGCAGCGTCGGGGCGAATCCCCGCTGCCTCGACAAGTCGAGGCGCGGCGGGAAGAGCTCCGGCGCGATCTCAGGACAGTATGGAGGGAGCGACTGTCGCAACCGAGGTCCGGGCACGCCGCAATCGCGGCGGTAAGACCCCTCTTTGAGGAGTGGCTGGATAGGCGTCACGGCGTCCTGACCTACCGCATGACGCAGGTCCTCACCGGACACGGAAGTTTCGGGAGGTTCCTGTGTCTGATAGGGAGGGAAGAAACGCCTGGGTGTCACCACTGCGAGGATCGTCCGGAGGACACGGTGGAGCATACGGTGCAGGACTGCCCCGCTTGGGCAGAGCACCGCCGTGTCCTCACGACGGCGATAGGCGGAGACCTCTCGCGCCCGGCATTGGTCGAGGCCATGCTGCGGGGCGAGACGGAGTGGGAAGCGGTCGCCTCCTTCTGCGAAGCAGTCATGCTCGTGAAGGAGGAGGCGGGCCGCCTGAGGGAGAGGACAGCGTCCTCCCTCAACCCCAGCCGCAGTGGTAGATGCCCACGGCGTCGGACGTCGCAAGACGATGTCCGGCCACCGTAGGCGCGGGCATGCGGGCAGCGAGTAATGGGCGACTCGCTGTCCGACCATGGACCATGCCCGGGTCGACGGCGCGTTGTGTTCCACGCGCGCCTCAAAGAGTGTCAGCATAGTGACGGGGCCTGTAGAGGGCCAAAGCCTGCCGGGGTCGCGGGACCAAGGGATTACCGTTACCCCGGTACGTAAAGGGCTATTGAAGGACACTGTGGATTTTAGTCAGTACAAGTCTGACAGTCCCTCTCGCCCTGCCCTGGGTGGGAGGACTCATTTGATGATTTTACCACGATAAAAAAAAAAAACATCATCATCTTTCTGTCCTTATCGCATTTTATTTGGGGTCGGCACGATACGTTTTGTTCTTCCGTTCTCCCCTGACAGACGTCAAATCATCATTTACTCCTTTTACATTCATATTATCATTCCTCACACAATACATGCATTTTTTCTTCCTCTTCTTCTCCATTCATTAAAATTCATACCCATCACTCTCTTAGTCATATGACTGTCATCCCTTCTTATCACATTCGGATGCTGACAACATTTTCCAAAATACGGCGGGTGCGGCGCGTATGCTGACAAAATGTGCGACCACCTTTATATTAAACATAACTAGTTGTTCCCCGTGGGTTCAACCTCGCTGCTCGTCTCCTGTCGGTCGTAGCGTGGTGTTTTAACTCCTATAGTCATCCTCGATAAATGGACTATCCAACACATAAAGAATTAACTGAATTTTTGAATTCGTACCAGTAGTTCCTGAGATTAGCGATCAACCAAACATAGTCTTAACCTTTATAATCTATCCTAAATTCAATTGTACTGTTAAACTAATGTTGTCGTTTTCTTATCCCCAGATGGATGGCTCCGGTAAGCTTGGCGATCCACGCGCCTGGCTCCGACATGATGCCGACGGTCAACAGCATCAGGTACCTGCGCGACTGCACGGGCAGCGACCTCGTGCGGCAGTATGCCACCTTCCACATATTCTTCTCCAACAAACATATACCCAGCAATGTAAGAACTATTCCATAATAATTATAGCAGCTATAATATAATAATAAAACTCTTCAAATTTATTGTTATGCTGTAGATATTATTATAGATTTAATTAGCACGGCGTGCACAATGTACCTATATGTAACCGACCTGAAAAAATAAATCAGCTGAAAAATACCTATTCTATATTATCTCTCGTGTTTCGAAAGAAGAACCGAGTTAAGCCAACCCGAACATATTATTATGTTAGTAGCTCTTCTACCACACTGAAAAACTTACAAAAACACGCAAAAACGACCACCACTACTATCCGTAGCTGGAAATGAGAAAACAGTTTGTGCACTACATGAGAAAATGAAAACAAAGTGAAACCAAAGAAAACATGACAAAATGGCTATTAAAGCCCAGATATATTTAGCAACCAAAACAGTTTATGTTAACCCAAAATAATAAGAAATAATTTACACCAAAGCTTTATGTATTTAGAAATGAATGTAGAAACAAGAAATCGCCGTCAATGAAGCGATTTAGATCATGACACAGATGCTAGCATTGCCCTCAATCTGGCGATTATGATGACTCTAGGAAGATGATGATGACTGTCTCTTAACATATAAGTAGTGTAATACCGCAAAAACATTATGCGTTAAAACCCATATGGGTTTATTAATAAGCTGATTTAGGTTGACAGACGTGTTAACGTTAACCATTCAGTTAAACCGACGTAATTCATTCATGAATAAACCTCGTAGTAGACAGCTTTACTGTTTTAACTTGAATATCAATAGGTTACAGTAACAACAACAACATTAATTTTGAAGTCATAGTCATACGCCTCGGCACTTCAGTGCTATTTTGTTTAGTTGATGAAACGGGAAAAGGTGAACCGGGAATGTAGCTCTTTTCACGTCTCTTTACATAGTAGGCAGTCAGTATTGACTGCTTCAATCTGCGACCACATAGCAATCAAGGTATTCTATGTAAACACACACCGAACCAACAGTCGAACCGCTTCCAGCGGTCGATGCGGTCAAGCTGTCGCTAGGCATACACTGACTGCTTGAGCAGCCCGTATACGTTGCTGGAGCTGCTGATTACCGTCACAAACATACTTAAATGCTATAAAATATTAGTAGAAATTCGACTTTGTAGACCGTCTCCTCTCTGTGGGACAATTTCTTTCTAAAGCTGCATAGAACTTTTGAAACTAGATGAGTCACCATAATGGATCGTACGGCGCCATGCACCTGAACTTCGCAGACACATAGTTCGCGCATATTATGTACGAACATTATGTACGTACGATCACCTCTGGCCACGGTAACTACATACATAGGTAGACCAAGTCGTCGACCGCTCCTGGCACAATTCCGGAATGTCACAATACTACTGTCTGGCATCCAGCCAGGTAGGGAACTTCTGTTCCTTGTTTGTTTACTTTTAGCTTTAAATTAACTATAAAGTATGCATTTTACTGTCTTTTACTAAAATACCCAATTTAATCATTATGCCACCCAACCATCTCAAAATCATTGTGTTCCATCGGTGCACAAGAGTTCTTCTGGGCGAGCTCCTTCGAAGGCCTTATTTTTGCTTCTGGGCGAGAATTGAGGCCGAGACGAAACCCATAAAGAATCCCTAAAGCTTATCGCATCCAGAAGATTCCGAACGTATCAGGTCATCGAAACCTCTTCGAAACTTGCGCCCCCTGCTACGATGGCTACTTTAGAACCTTTGTGACCCGTCAGCCATTAGTTCTGCGATGGCCTGCCGCCTGCCACCTTTTTTTCTTTAGTCGTCCCACTCTTAAACAAAGGCCTCCCTCCCCTCCTTCCTCTCGTGACACTGTGCCTCTTCCTTCCAGTTCGAGCAGAACCTGTCCAGTTCATCGCGTGATCTGGAACGTGGCCAGCTACTTTATTAAATCAACTGTGTCTACAATTCCTGGATTTTAATACAATTCCTCAAGACGTATTAAACATAGGTTACTGAAACTAAAAATAATTGTAATACACGAAACTTAATATTATTTAATAACTAAGCTCCTTATTTCTCATTTCAGATCCCTAACCCTGAAGTATTTCTTAAGACGCCATACAACTGCTCGGAAACACCACCTTACGCCGTAAATTCCTCCACGACGTACAAACAGCAGAAGAATCTCTTGTATCCCATAAATGTGGGCAGAAACATAGCCAGGAGTTCAGCCCTCACGCACTTCGTCCTGCCATCTGACATAGAACTGTACCCAAGTCCAGATTTGGTCCCCAAGTTCCTGAACATGATCGCAAGAAACGAAGAACCACTCAGCACTTCCAATAAACCAAGAGTCTTCCCCATAAGTTTGTTTGAAATAGATAAAAAGTACACTGTAAGTATTCAATACTATTCCTTTATTCTTTGGTACAAATAGCAATTCTTCTCGTAAGACTGAAGGTCAGAAGAAATGTGGGTCAGCAGACTGATGGATTCACAATAGCTAATCTATAATTATATAAAATTGCCTTACTGGACATATATAATTGCTTTACTGGACTAAACTCGATTTTGTTTTACGTTAATCTGTTAGATAGAACCTGTCTTATCAGGTAACCGTGACCGTGGAACGTTAATGCCTTTGTCAAACAGACAGGCGAGTCCGAAGCGATAACGAACCGATACGAGACGTCAGTCCGATAGTTCACTCTATCGGATCGCTTTCGCTTTTCTATGTGACTGGATTCAAACAATTCCATACATTACAAATAAAAACGCCTCGCTTCGCATTCGTCACGCCTGTCTGTTTGAAAAAGGCTTAAGGGCTTTTGAAGGAACACGGTGGATTTCAGTCAGTATGAGTCGGACAAACGCTCCCGTACCACCCCAGATGGGAGGACTCATTTGATGATTTAAAAACGGTGAAAAAAGGTAATGCCTATTGCGTTATTTTCTGACTCTTTCTATAGCACGACGTTGCATGCCTATGTTCAGACTAGTGTCGGCACGGAAAAACGTTAGCTCGTACCTCTAACTCAGTTTCCTATTCCCGCGAGATGTTCGATAATACGAAAAGAAAGGCGGTATCCAAAAGAATACCGCATTATCCTGAGTATAACAACCAATAAATAATCTGCTCTATGTTCTTTTTCAGCCGCCTACCACAAAAACAGAACTCCAATCAATGTTGAAGAACAAAACTGCCATACCTTTCCACAAATTCGTGTGTCCAACCTGCCACAACATCCCCAATGGAAAAGAGTGGATGGCTGCTCCAGAAGGACAATGTAAGAAGAAATTTATGATAAAATCCAAGATCAAAGTGGAAACTGCAATCAAAGTCGATAAACGCTTAGTTTATAATCTGAACATCATATTTCACAGAAAAACATGTGTATTTTGAAAATAATGTAATGCTATTATGTAAACCATTCTCTATAACATTAAACACTGAAAAACAGAGAATCGAACGATTTTGTGTCATTTGTTAAATTGTAGTGTTATCGACTTTTGATGCTAACCGTACTCGTGCGTAACGGTTTCACGTAATTTGCATTGTAATCTCGCATACTCAGCTATTTATTGCCAAAAATGTAGGTATCTGAAGACGGACAGTGATGCAGCAGCAATTAATCTAAGTGCTGTTAGTGTCGTGAGCTATTTATGCCGTCTGAAGCATGGCGTGGCCGTCGTATGGGGCATTCTAATTGCGTATTATGGTTCAACGACCGCGCCTTACCCGCCGTTCCCAGACGACCGGCTTCAACTTCTTACGCCAATTTGCAAAATCGCAAACTTTCTGATTCGAAAATGCGTCAATATGTGAATTATATCAACCTTATTTCAACTTCCTGAGAACTCATTATTGTCTGAATAAAGAATTTCTTCACAGAAAACATGTCAATCGTTACTGTTGCAGATATGGGGGTGTTCCACGTGGGCAAGCGGATGAGCAAGTTCTCACATTGGGAGCCAATCTTCATTGGAACTAACGAAGAGCCCTACTATGATGAGAGACTGAGCTGGGAAGGCAAGCAAGATAAAATGACACAGGTAAACTAAAGCTTACTAATTAACAGGTTACACTGACACACATCCTTAACATTATTTTTAATCTTATGTTATATTTTCACCCCCGCTCCTCTGCTCCGTTTGGTCGTAAGCGTGATGTTATAGTACCTATAGCTTATAGCCTTCATCGATAAATTGACTATACAACAAAAAAAGGTACCAATTTGAACCAGTCCGAGAGTCGAGTTTCCGAGATATGTAGTACGTTCAACCAAACCAAAACTTCATATTCGTGTTGATAAATTAATTAACCTCGCATTTACGCTTTCAGGGCTACATCCTTTGCGTAAAAGACTACGAGTTCATGATCCTCAACAATGCTTTCCTGGTCCACAAGCCAGGCATCAAGCATTATAAGAAAAACTCGAAGAGGGACAAGATTGGCTCCAAGCAGTCGTCTTACGTCAGAAATGTCATCCTCCCGGAATTAAAGAAACTGTTTGGGACCAAACCAGGATGTGGGCTGTGACGACGCTTGAGAATCAGGATCTTAAAAGGGATCAGAGTACTAGTACACCATAGAGGTACAAAATAGATACCAATGCAGGCTAATACTATAAGCTTACAGGGTTATTTCCGCCTGATTTTGGAAAATATTATGATGGAATTGTCTCCTTAAAACATATCACTATGATTAAACTAAAAATGTGAAGTACGTTGGTAATTTTTAGACGCACATTTGCCTGTGAATATGTATAAAAAAGGTAGTAACGAAATGTCCCAGGCCTCCTTATTTTAAATGCATAGGATGCATTTAAAATGTCACGCTTCAGAGGCCTTAACAAGTAACGCTAGAGATTTATTCTCTAATGTTAGAAACATGTACACGTCCGTAATGTCTAAGTCAATCTATTGAAGGAACTACGAGAAACTCCTCCTCTACAAAGGGAGGAGGAGGAGTTTTGTTTATACTTCCAAATTATCGAATAAGGTTTTTGGAAGCATCCCACTTACTATTTGATATACCAAATACCAGTTAAAATGATGTACTGTATAGAATGGAATCTAGCCTGTGAACTCGCCACGTGGAAGGCTCAATACTATGATTTTCAACTAAGATTAAGTATACCATGGCGCCATCTTGTGACGATATTACTTTCTAAAAAAGCTTAGTGCAAATTAATTTTTTAAAAAATGTAATGTTTATTCTCATATTATTTTTATTTATTTATGTGCGTGTAAATCGATACTTAATTTCCTAATGAAAAGCGTGCATTAAGGCACAATATGGCGGCAAGGATTCTATTTTTTGTTGAAACGCATAGTACAATGTAGTTGTAAAGACATGCTTTAGTTTACTGTTATTAGATTAAAATTGTAAATATTTAGCTTTCAATAATTAACAATATCATCGATGCGCGTGTTTAGTGTAAGAGAGTACTTGACTCATCATATTTAAGTGCTTTTTTACAACAGCCATTGTTTTTTGTTAATTTATATTTTGTTTTATATGCGTCCGCACTAAGTATATAACATGTTATAAAACATGGTTATTTAAAATGATTCAATAGAGAAAGACAAACAATGGTAATAATAAAATATAACTATGTTTTTTTTTGATCTTATCATGTTTTTTTTTACATAGTCTGGACTCACCTTACGTTTACATACAAAGTGTGGGGTTATTAATGTATGTACTATGCAGTTCAGCCAAGAAGGAGATTTTATCAAACACCTCTTTTTAACACTTGCACGCTTTTAAATAAAAAAAATATCATTTGAAAATAACTCTAATAAGAAAATTAAGATAAACGCACTATTAAAAATTAATTTAATGCAAAATGTTATTTTCAAATGAAAATGATGAAGGTCATAGTTAAACTGTGTGCCGTACTGTCATGATATTAAATACCACAATACTCGTATTGAGGCTCTAATATTATGTAAATAGAAATCCAAGTTTGTCAAAACAAGAAGTCAAGAGATATCGTTTTTAATATAGAGACAAGTTCAGATTCCAATTTAAGCACTGTCCGTCTTACCACAAGAAGTTAAACATCTGTTAAACGCTTGTCTACAAAAAGTTTAACTGCAAAACGACTCTTATATCAACGAACATCAAATGCAATTTTGCAGTTGACAGATTTTTTAGTCAACTGTTCAACAGATGTTTAACTTTTTTGTAGTTAGACGGTTTTTCTTTACTACTTAATTTAAATACTGTAAAAACACTGTCGCTCATAAAATTTATACTGTACGTAATGCACTAAGTCTTTTGAAGTTTGTATTTATTTTTAATCATTCTAAAATGCATTTTTTTAGTCTGTACTTCAGGTAGGAACTTTCGCTAGAAGTAATACAAGTTTTAGAATTATTTTCTCTGTACATTGTGGATGTAAGAAAATGTATTTGTAAAGTTGTTTTTTTTTAAATTTCTTTTGTGATTTTATTATTATTATTTTTTTTCAAATTTGGTAAAAATTATAAAATCACAGAGAAATTCCGCGTGATATGTTGATGCATCTACGATTTGACTTAAATTTGTTCTATAGTGTAGATTTGTAGGTGATTGTAAAAATATTGAAAAATAAATACTAGGCACTGAATTAGCTAATACTGCTGACGATATTATAGGTGTAAAATAAAAATAATATTTTTATACGAATTTAATTTCACAATGTGATCAGGTAACTTTTTAGTTGCTTTATTTGAAATCAAGCTAATCTGAGACACGTTTTATAATCCTAATTTTTTGTAAATGTTCAGATAATCATTTTAGTTAATTATTCAAGGTCGCATTAAATTAGTTACCGAAACTTTTGGAATGATCATAACAGGTGATCTTAAAAGTAGATCACCTTTTCCTAAGTCTAAGTCTTCTTCAGACTCAGTAGTTTCGCTAGCTAATTAAATTTGACCTATGGCTTTGACTGGTTCCTATATTTAATTTACAATCTATTCATTTTGCTCATTGTAGGTTATTTATGACAAATTTAAATTCAATTATTAGAATTCAATGATGATTTATGAGGAAAGAAAAATTCAGCTGGTAGTGGATTTTTTTTCCCTCCTCATAAATCATCATTGCGATGCGCGTCGCATGCGTTTAAAAATAATTAAAATTTATTATTATTAATTACTATTATTGATTTTTGAATTCTGTGAAAATCATAAGTTAGAGTAGGTACCTAATAATGAGACTATGTATATTGAATGATGCTTGAATCAAATACGAATATAGTTTTAAATAAAAGTCAATATAATACAGCCTACGTAGTATATATTATTATGTAATATAATATACATAAAATAATATGAGACACCGCTGTGTCTTAGCCTTATTGTGGTTACTAGTTTTAGTCGCTATTTTAATAACTAAATAAAATAAAAAATGGAAGTGTTAAGCTCACCACGTTCGATATTTATTTTTTTGATTTATTTTAAGTAGGTAGTTTAAATAATTTCTTAGAATTTCTTGTAGTATCTACTTTGTACAGAAAATATTATTTGGCACCGTTTGTAAAAGTTATGATGCCTATTTTATTATGGAAATATGCAGCTATTTTATGAAATTAAGTCAGTTTATGTGAACCAAAATAATGTAAAACAGTTCATATATAGAAGATATTACTAGTTAATGAGGCGCAAAAAGAACTAAATAAAGAACAGTAAGTGTTGAATTTTATATTTTCAAAACACCGGAACGTATGTTTTATTACCAGCCTTTGAATTAGCACAAACATTCTAATAGAATCTCGTGTAATCTAATACATTGTATTCTACATACATAACCTATCTTTGTGCCAAATTGCTTCTAAATCTGTTCAGCCGTTTATGCGTAATTGAGTGACAAACATCTTTACAAAGATTTGCGTATTGATAGTAGGAAAGTAAGGCTAGCTAATTAAGTATTGTTTTAGAATTAAACTTATTAGTTTTATTCAATGGGTCCTGGTTTTGGTAAACGCATGTGGTGAGCTTTCCCCCCAAGGCTTTAAAGTGCCTCTTAGCCTGTAAGATCAATATAAACCTAAAGTCTTTTAAATGTGATCATTTATAAAATATTTATCAATTTATAATCTAAATACTACGTTTTGTAATGTTTTCGTAAGAATCTACAATTGTGTAATCTGTCCGAAAATCAAAGTAAAACAATAAAATTCTTACATTGTAAACTATGTTTTATTTTAATCGTCAAAAAATTCATGGAGTATCCATTAAGTATAGAAATTGCCGCAAAATACACTAAAAAAATTTCACAACACCATTTATCATCACCCGGATTGATCTCACCTAATCTTAAAAACCATCGACCACAAACATACTTGGAACAGAATCCGTTCAAGGTGTCTTCAATGACCTTCGAACATAAAGGGCTATTGATTTTGGTTATTACGAGTCTGACAGTCCTCTCCGCTCCACCCTACCTAGTCGAGCGGACACATACAATGATGATTATACAACGCTAAAAAAATGCTGTTTTTAAATCAGAAAATCAAGTTTTCCACTAGAACTAAGTTACCAAATTGCATTACTTAAGTATAATAACCACCGTCACCACGAAACTCCAAGTCATAACACAACCACTCAGACTGGGGTTAAAACTACATTTGCGTCGGTCCCGGAAATACCCTGCATAGTTTTATAGTCTACGTAACGTCTGGGTAGCTCCAATGCCACACGCAAAATATCTCAACGCGGCTACACCAAGTGGCTTCTGCGAAGCACAATCGTCTACGCTTCACATGCGTAGCAAAATCGCCTACGCTGCTTCTACATAATTATAATTCAAGCGCTACGCTACAGTACTTCTTCTCTACGTTTGCGTAGCAAGACCCCCTATACTACGCGGCGTTTGGCCTACGCTGTGTCTTCGAAGTTTAAAGCTGCACGCTTACCATATAAAAATATTCTTACCTTGATGACAGCCGGGACCAACGGCTTTACGTGCTTTCCGAGGCACGAAGGAAACTCGCTATAACAAATGGTCACCCATCCACAGACCAACCTCGGCAAGCGCGGCTTAACCCAGAAGATCGGCCTGTGCGGCTGTTTTTATTTAGCCACGAGCTCCTCAAGTTGATTGTTTACTCATAAATATGGAGATCAGATCAGGTTGCGACTGAAATAGACGATTGATTCCCATCGTTAACTAACATCATTTTCACAAGTTTCTTGTTATTGAAAACTATCAAATATTACAAAATAATGGTCTGACCCTGTGTCCACTTCTGTCCACTTATTTAAAAGATTTGAAATGTAGTAAATGGAAGTAATAAATACCAAAAAAAAATATTTTATACCAATCAACAACTGTGAATCCCAAATTACACTAACATTCCAGACGTGTGTCGCGGTGAATACAAATTGGGTAGCGGACAGAAGTAGGGTGACCACAAACCAGGTCTTGGCAGTACCTACTCAGAGAATAAGACGAGTGTCTGAGGATAATATTACAACAAAAGCTTTTCCTACGACAATACTTATAAATACTTTAAAGGATTAATTTTGAACACACCTGACATAATGCGGGCTTTAGTATAGAAACACCAAAAAATCCCCCCAAGGAAAGAATGAAAATGGACAAATTACAAATATAGTAAAAAAGAACTAATAAACACGACTGACGAAATGTGTGGGTGTTCGTACTCTATAAGAATTTTAGGATTTAATAAGGAATCATACCTAAGTGCTGCTGAATCTTTATGAAGGACTAGCGATCTGCACTGACTTCGCATTGGCGCAATTTCTAAATAAAATATAGCCTATGACACTCAACAAAAATGTTTCTCTGTTGAACTTTCTACTGTTGAAATAATCTCAAAATTTGTTCACTAATTCCAGAGATAATCACACAAACTCAAAAACTTACAAACTTGGCCTTTAAGAGGCCTCTTACAGTCCACTAGCGCCGCCAATCGAAAAAATGTCATAACTCGTAAATAGAATCAAAAATACAAAATGTGGTCTGTAATTACTGTAAATGCAATAACGTAATTTTATAACACATTGTCAACACTTGAAATATAACTATTTAGCTAAATCGTGCATTCTAAACATAAACGGCCGTTTTTGTTACAAATAAAAAAATTTAGCTAAACAGCTATATTTCAAGTGTTGACAATGTGTTATAAAATTACGTTATTGCCTTTTCTACAGTAATTACAGACCACATTTTGTAATTTTTGATTCTATTTACGAGTTATGACATTATTTCGATTGGCGGCGCTAGTGGACTGTAAGAGGCCCCTTAATAAAAATTAGTACAGATACCGCACCAACAGTTAACATGGTCACCGTACCCCAGGCACGAGTCAGATAAGGAAGTAGATCCAGGTAGACGGCACGTGCTCAGCATAGCACATACACCACTCCACTCCGGTTTTCCCGCGTTTGCTGCTAAATTATACGACTACGTCCCTCGCCTTGCTCCAACAAAAAATAACGAAATAACAGCCGACATGACAGCACGTCTCGCAAGGAATGTACTGAAATTATGATGAATCTGGCGAGAGAACGATGGCAAAATATGATGTGTTAACAGAGATATTTTAAGCTCGGAATTTTGTGTATGGAGTTTTTTGTTTCTAGTTATCATTTGAACATTTTTCCACCATAAAAAAAATCACACAAACTATTGCATAATTATTAGATACAGATTCGCTCATTATGACTAAGTTTGGATGTACCACTAGGTACTTTTTGTAGCATTCCCGTCTTTTTTTTACGTGGTAGAATCATCTTATGTGTCCTCCCACCCAAGGCAGAGCGGGAGGGACTGTCAGACTCGTACTGACTAAAATCTACGATGTCCTTCAATAGCACTTTGCGTACCGGGGTCACGGTAATTCGTGAGTCCCGCGACCCCAGCAGGCAGCATTACCGTCTTAGATTAAAAAAATGTCCAGATTGATATAAGCCATTGAGAATGGAAGCCAAAAATACGGGGTAAAAATACGGGGTAAAATTTACCCCGTCGTTCGATTCCTACGTAAAACAAGTGAACATCTCCAAGGAAAACTTTTAAATGTGTGGGTTGCGCTCACTCACACATTTATAAAAAAAGTGGTTTTTTTTCGAACACGGAATCTAGACATTTTTTTATCTATTTTATCTAAAGTTCCCGTATTAAAAGTATTAAAATTTCATTAAAAAAAAAAGAAACTACATAATAATGCACAAGATTATTAATAAAACCGTGAAATTATTAGATACCTATCAATAGTGTTCTTGACATTAGACACTAAATTAATAAGATAAAAAATCTCTGAGGTTGAAAGGTTATCGAGATATCGTATGACACGTCATTAAACCTGCTTCTCCAAGAATAGAAATAGTGTAGTAATTAACACCTGAAATATTTCATCTTCCTTGTGACAAATGCAGTAAGCCAAATAGAATGCAAAACATACATATACGACTAGCACTTTGCCCGCGACTTCGTCCGCGTGGTTTACGTACTTTCCTAATTCCCCCTTTTCACCCCCTTAAAGGTTAAATTTCCAAAAACCCCCTCTTAGTGCTCCCCTACATTATAATAGGAAGCCGTGTGCAAAATTTCACATTCCTAGCCCCAGTAGTTTCGGCTGTACGTTGATATGTCAGTCAGTCAGTTCTCCTTTTATATATATAGATGTATATTTTGATAATTAATTAATTTTTTGATGTTAATTTTAAGCTTATCTAAATGGTTAATCAACAGAAGACGAATTATAAATTAGGTATTATGCCGAGTTATAAAATTAGAAACCGATAGAACTATATTAATGATTTCATACAAGTAAAGATATATTTTAAAAGTCCACTATTTAAATCTATATTACTTTAGATGCCAAAAAATAACTGCGTGACTGAGTTATAAGATTTATTGTGGCTTTTTAATCGTGGTAAAATCTACAAAATGAGCACTCATGGTGAGACGGATGGGACTGTAAGACTTGTACTGACTAAAATCCACGGTGTACAATCTTTCCATAGCCCTTTACGTTCTAGGGTCACGGTTACCTGATAAGATAGGCCCGCGAAAACCAACCACCCTTACTTTAGTTTCACATGGACCGTGAGCTCCTCGGATTTTGCATAGCAATAACATTTATTTCAAAGCATTTTGCTATAAACATTCTAAAAGTAGTCTAGGTATATAAAATTCATAAAGTTACTAGAAAAACAAGAAAGATTTGTTACCTTTAGTCTTAATTTTTTTTAAGCGGATTTTTATAGTTTTAGTCGTTTATATCAATTGAGATATTTATTTATTTATTGTAAACTAGCTTCCGCCCGCGACTCCGTCCGCGCGGATGTCGGTCTTCGCGTGGATGGTTTATTTCTCCATTTTGAGTAACTCTGACAATGACATCTTATAAATATCTATTGGACCCAAATCGGCTAAGCCTATAATAATTAAGGAGATCGCGGTTCTACAGAACAACGTCTATGAATAAAACTGAAAAATAATTTTTTTTTTCTACGTATTTTTCCAAGATATTCCCATTTTATGCCCAGGATAATAAGGTATAACTATACCAAGTTTCATCGAAATCGAACCGTTAGTTTTCACGTGATGCCTGCATATACAGACAGACAGACAGACAGACAAAAATTTTTTAAATCACATATTTGGCTTACAGGCCTGTTGGTCTAGTGGTTAGTGACCCTGACTACTATACCGGAGGTCGTGGGTTCGATTCCCACCCAGGACAAATGTTTGTGTGATGAGCACGATCATTTGTTCTGTGTCTGGGTGTAATTTATCTATAATATGTATGTATTTAGAAATATATAAGTATGTTTATCAGTCGTCTAGTACCCATAACACAAGCTCTGCTTAGCTTGGGACTAGATGGCGTTGTGTGAGAGTTGTGGTATTGTGTGAGAGTTGTGGTTTCGTATCGATCCAGCAACACGCCCCGCTATTTATTTTTTCAAAATTTTCAATGTACAGAATTGACCCTTCTACAGATTTATTATATGTATATATGTGGTATAATGTTTGTAGGTTTTGGCTGTAACGTTCGCCCGCCATGTTGATTTTATTTCAGAATCGCGGTGCACAACAATAGTACATTATTATCCAAGGGGTGAAAGTTACTTATATTTAATGCCGAGACGGGGTTTGGCGCCCGTAACATAGTAAGGGCGCAATAGTTCGTGGGACTCAATAAGTAATTTTCCTGAGATGAACACTATGCTAAAGAGTGTCAGCAAAATGGGGTCGTGGGACTGACGAATTACCGTGACACCGGAACGAAAAGGGCTATTGAAGGACATCCTGGATTTTAGTCAGTACGAGTCTGACAGTGCCTCCCGCTCTGCCCTAGGTGGGAGGACTCATTTGATGATTTTACCACGATAAAAAAAAAAGGCTTTCTAAAAAAAAGAGAGATTTTCTGAAAGAGGCAGACAAGAAGTCTTCGACATCAGGCAGGTAAGTCACCTTTTAGGGGTAGACTCCGGGCACCACGGGCACCTTACCAGGTAGTTTGCGGTCACCAGAGTCACTTGGCTCGCGACTACCAACCTGCCAGATTTCTGCGCCAAACAGTCGTGCTATGTCGCTGTCAACTGTGCTATGTCGCTGTGCAGGATTTCCAGTTCCTTGTTGGCACCTACTCTCGCTCCATCTTAGATCTCATATTTGCTTCTGGGATAGATAGAGCAAACCTATTGCCATTTTCATGTATTCGTCGCTTTTCTGGTGGTCGCGACTGTTGATTCTGGCATTCAGGAGTTGCAGTGGTTTCGGAATAGTGCGGAGGGATTGCAATACAAAATAAAAAACACCCAAAAAAAGAAGCGTTCAATATTTTTTTTTACTATTATTTGGTCCCAATTATTTACATTGATAAAGTCAACGGTTAGGCATTTACTTCGTTTCTGCACTAAGTAAGACTATTTTTTAGAACGCTAAGTATAGCTAGGACGGCAATAAATTAATCTTTGACTAGTGACCGGAAAATCTCAGTTTTTGAAGTCACAAATGTGTGTTTTGAGCATTATAATAGGGTAGGTATTTGCCTGGATCCCAGTTCGCAAAAAAAAAGACGTGTGATAAGGCATCTAACTGAGACTTAATTATTCTTCGATCGAGGCCTTTTCTGGTTAAAATGCCAGTACAATCCATAATACATAACAAATCCAAATATAAATTCATAAGGCATCATTCCTTAGTTCCCAGGACCTTCACTAAGTCCAACTCATCCATGACCTTTAGTGGTGACGTAACACATTTTTTGTTTATAACGTGTATAACATTACAATCTATAGAATGACCATATTTATGAAGAACGACATTCTGATTTGAGCTCTACTTCTTTGTCATCACGCGTGAGTTCCGTTTGAGTTTTTTTTATCACCGCGTTGCGGTCAGCTGACTTGGTGAGAAGAAAAATATAGTTTTTTTTTTATTTCATATGGGAAAGCTCTTGGCCTCAATCAAGCCCGGAGTCAATGATTAGGCTGAAATTGGAGTGAACTCACCCAACGGTGAAGCACTCTCGTCTAGAGCTATTTACTCTTGACTTGAAGACCATTAAACCTTTGTCAAACAGACAGGCGTCGCGAATGCGAAGCGTGACGTTTTTATTTGTAATGTATGGAATTGTTTGAATCCAGTCACATAGAAAAGCGAAAGCGATCCGATAGCGTGACAGAACTATCGGACTGACGTCTCGCTTCGGTTCGGACTCGCTTCGCTTTCGCCTGTCTGTTTGACAAAGGCATTATAGTTTGTAAACACAGACCACGGTAGGGAATTCCACTCCGCTATAGGAGCATTGACAAATACTTTGTGCGTGCCGGAATAAACCGCATCAATATCGGGCCACTCGTTTATTATGAACTACGATGCCACAGACAGACACGTCAAACTTCCTTTCAATAGGTATCTAATGCGAAATCATCATAATGAACCTTTAGATATATAATTATTGATGTCATTCGAGTGTACGTAACAGTTGATAAAAGGGCAACGCATTGAGAAAGCTCCTATGTCCTAATACAATCATTATAACTTAAGTACGTTAAAAAAAAAATAGGAGTAACAGTTAAATGCAATTTACTTTATACAACTTGCTTGCGAAACGCTCATTTTCCTGAAAGAATTTTCAGGTAGGTAAATAGATCACGATGTTTTCTTTCGGCGTTTTGAAAGTGGTGATGAAATAAATTACACAAAATAAGGCGCCCGGCTGGGTTCCCACCCAACAACTCGAGGCCGATACCACTGGGCCATTATATGGCCAGGTATTTACATTGAAAAGCTTCGTAGGTCGTTTTTCCAATGAAGGGAGAATGTCGTAACCTGATCCTACTTTCAACATCATTCTTCCGAGGCTTTGATATTTCACACGTTGTGAAATTGTACATTTAAATTTAACATTTATCATCGTCAAGGTGCTAATAAACTTGAGCATTCGCTTGTAATGAGCATTCTTGCGAATGTTACATTAGAGAGAAGTAAACTAGAGTGTTTTAGCGAGCATTGTAATGAGCGTCCTAGGGCCGTATTATGACGTCTTAAAACCAGGCTTGTTCCAGTGAGTAAAAGAAACAGAGCTATTCAAGTCGTCTAGCGCCACCTCGATCACTCACTGGAACAAGCTTGGTTTTAAGACGTCATAATACGGCTCTCGGTGAAGTTTAAGCCGAGCCGACTGTCAAGTCTGACATTTTCATGACGAAATTTTTTTTTGATTACCTCTGCAGATGGCTACTTACGGCGTTCGTGAAAATGTTCGTAGCGTACTGAACTATGAACTTAGCCAAGCATAACGCCAAATATTTGGCTCTGTTCGTTGTACAGTTCCACATAATTAAAAATGATGAATGCTCAATTAAGTCTATCAGCGCCTTTATAGGTAACCGTTATAAATTTAATACAAACATACAAGAAACTCTGTTCGTTTGTGAAAAAATCCTTCACTTCTTGAGAAAATATTTTCACAAAAAAGTCAAGGTGAAGCAAATACATAACGATATAAAGGAACAGTATATAAATGAGCGTTCTTGTACGTATAGATTGTCTTTCGAAAAAAAAAAGCTCTTCCATTAGTAACGCATTTTTCCGAAAAAGGAATAAATACTCAACTATAAAATTGCATAACTCGATAAATTCATTGGCAATGACAGACAAATCAATTAAGTCCAGGAAACCAGTCATCCATCAAGCTTCTAGCATCGTCTCGAGTTCTGTGCTAAATTGGTGATGTAACACGGAGATGAGCAGGTTTCAACACTGGCCGGTGCGTCCCCAAGGTCGGCAGCGAACGCCCATTCAATACCTGAGCGACACTCGTGCGCAGATCAGTACGGGGTGAGATTCAGCATGGACAAGTCTTTGATAGTGTTTGCGTGCCTTTGCGGCTTCGGTAAGTACTTACCTATACTTTTTTAGGCAATTCGAATTTGGAACGAACCATAAAAAAAATCAAACTGTAAACAGTTTTTTTTTTAAATGGCCTTTTTTTGTAAAAAGTTCGTATATGTATAGTCTTCCTTCTCAGGAAAAGTGTTAATATTAATATATTTACATAGGAATAGACCGTGATACCTACTCACGTTTTAGTGCAAGCTCCGAGCAATATAATCTAACTATCATAAAGTCTAATGAGCTCGTTTTCTCATTAAATAATTAATTAAATCGACACACACGTGTCGTATAAATGTTTTATAAGGGTTTAAATATATCGCCTGCTACCTGTAATTAATTTAAACGGGTTTTAAACAACTAATTAAAGACGGAATTGTTTTACACGTTAACAATAGCTGAGATTAAAATTGTAAACAATTGTTTTATGGTTTTAACTACTTAATTGATCAATTAAACTGGTGTTTGAATGAAAGAATGTACATACGATGTTTTATAAGGAAGACATTTTAATTTCATCAGATATCTTGTCGGTATTATGTTAATGCATTAATAAATTCCCAAACCTTATTAAATTTTGCGCTATATTATTACGTTAGTCAGACAAGTTTATTTTTATGTGTCGTAAAATTTATTGTAATTAATTTGAGTGATTTATTTTTTAAGAACAACTAATAGATTCATCTAAATCAGGTCAAGCCAAACAACACCTAATTCCGAAGGTTTTTTACTTGAATTTGTTGTTTTTATAATATAATCGTACAAGCAAAGGACGCAGTTTAATTAAAACGGATTTTAGATGTCAAATGACGAAAATAATATTTTTTTTAGAATAAGCATTAATGACCTTATTATGTTCCCATTGCTGGGACCCAGGCCTCCACGCGAACCTATAACCCACCACGCGAGCGCAATGCGGGTACTAGTCACTAAATCTAATTTTTAACCTACTTCAAAAAGGAGGTTTTTATTAGCGCCAAAAATTTAAATACCGGTTTATTTCACAGTTTTGAGATTAGTAGGTTTGAACCCTCGACCGGCAACTTCTAAGTCGGGGCCATCAATGCTCTTTATTCTAATTTGCTATAAAGTAATCTTAGTACACAAACATCGTTCTAGAAACCATAAGAAACCTTTACATACTTACGTGTAAGAAAAATATTACCTAATTATTTCAAAAGTCTTACTGGGAAAATATTCTCCTAGAGTCAATAGTTCACGTGGCCAAAGCACTTCGTTACCTAAGTCTTATCTAACTTTAGTAGGTCTTAAAACACAAAACCTAAGAAGTAAGACGACTTTACAAGTAATAGCCTGTTAACTATTCAGCGTATTTTGCAATATTTTGCTCACTTTAGCATTCTATGGAAAATTTTACATATTTCTTCATAGTTTCTCTTTGGCTACGTCGTAAAATAGCCACTTTTAGGGTTCCGCACCCTTAACGTTAAATTGGACCCTGTTTCTAAGATTGCGCTGTCCGTCCGTCTGTCTATCTGTCTGTCATCAGGCAATATTTAAGTATTTAACCGTGATAGTTGGACAGTCAAAATTTTCACAGCTGATTTATTTCTGTTGCCGCTAGAACATTAAATACAAAAATAAAATTATAAGGAGGATCCCATACAAAAGACATGACAGATTATGCTGTTTTTTGCGGGACCATTCGTTCGTGAGCCCGACTCGCACTTTGCCGTTTTTTTTATAAGACATCTTGGTGAACTTGAATTCATTTAAAATAGAATGCAACAACGAATAAATTATGACCATCAAGGTCAGAGGATGATATGGAATTTGTATAATTAAGTCAGAATTCGCTTGTGACATCCTTAATTTATAACAACAAAATGTTATGTAATAAAATTTATACATAACATTTTGTTTACCTGTTCACGATGTTGGGAGATTCGTTCTGATCTATAAACTATACGTACAAAACGTCACCTGCTATGATCCTTCTTTTGCCCGACTATGTTCATTCACATGGGAGTACCACTTTACCAGAAACATAAATAACATAAAGAAATATTTTATGAATGACTATTAACTTCGTCAAACGGAATATTCTATTCTATTGCTCAAGAAGGTAATGGAAAGTAGGTATACAAATATTTTACAGAGGTAAAATTTATGTCGGTGAGTTCGTTTATCGGTAATAATAGCAGGAAATGCCGAACCGTTTTTGGAAATGCTTTCACTAGTGCAAAGATAGGAACTATTCTTGAGTGACATATAGGCTATATTTTATTTTCAAATTGCACCCGGTTGCTACTGAATATAAGATTTATCACTATTCTGTTTTAAATCCCTTGGCCATACACATACGTCAGTTGCGAGTACTACGTACCTGACCTTTCTGAAGAAAATTACCAATAAATCTAACCCGTAAATATTACATTATAACAACATAATCACTTGTAAAAGGTTGCTCTATGCGTTAATGATTTATTGCACATCAACATACCTTTTAACTGATTGATGATTATCGCAAGACTTGTGGATTACTGAACCATAATGTTCAGAAAGGTCAAATGCGTAGCATTAGCAATCAATGTGCCTCTTTGACCAGATGCGCAAAGTAAGTATATAATCAAAATAAACGAGCCGCATCATCAGCTAAATGTTCCCACTTCTGAAACACACGCCTCCTCTCTGTGAAAGGGGCATAATCCACCACACGGGCCAAAGTAGGTTGGTAGATGTCACATATCTTTGAATTTTGGGTTCTAGGACATACCGGTTTCGTCACGATGTTTTCTTCCACCGATTTGAAAGCAGTGGTGATAAAATAAATTAGGTTCAGAAAGTAATGCGTCTGGCTGGGTTCGAACACACAACCCATCTCTTAAGTCGGGGCTGATACCACTGGGCCTCTAAAAACCAGCGATTGGCGAATAAAAAAAATAGGCGTCCTAACTATCTGCTTCATCCCATGAAAGGAAGATGTTAGTTTAGAAACCTATTTTTGGTATGCACCAAAAATAGGTTTCTAAACTAACATCTTCCTTCCGTATAAGTATTTTATGCAAATACTTATACATCCTGCCGTTGAGGATATTGACAATTAATACTTTTTTTTTTTTTTTTTTGCGTGGTAAAATCATCAAATGAGTCCTCCCACCCAGGGCAGGGCGGGAGGGACTGTCAGACTTGTACTGACTAAAATCCACGGTGTCCTTCACGAGCCCTTTACGTACCGGGGTTACGGTGATGGGTAAGTCCCGCGACCCCGGCAGGCTCTGGCCCTCTACAGGCCCCGTCAATGTGCTGACACTCCTTGAGGCGCGCGTGGAACACAACGCGCCGTCGACCCGGGCATGGTCCATGGTCGGACAGCAAGTCGCCCATTACTCGCTGCCCGCATGCCCGCGCCTACGGTGGCCGGAGATCGTCCTGTGACGTCCGACGCCGTGGGCGTCTACCACTGCGGCTGGGATGGAGGGAGGACGCTGTCCTCTCCCTCAGGCGGCCCGCCTCCTCCTTCACGAGCATGACTGCTTCGCAGAAGGAGGCGACCGCTTCCCACTCCGTCTCGCCCCGCAGCATGGCCTCGACCAATGCCGGGCGCGAGAGGTCTCCGCCTATCGCCGTCGTGAGGACACGGCGGTGCTCTGCCCAAGCGGGGCAGTCCTGCACCGTATGCTCCACCGTGTCCTCCGGACGATCCTCGCAGTGGTGACACCCAGGCGTTTCTTCCCTCCCTATCAGACACAGGAACCTCCCGAAACTTCCGTGTCCGGTGAGGACCTGCGTCATGCGGAAGGTAAGGACGCCGTGACGCCTATCCAGCCACTCCTCAAAGAGGGGTCTTACCGCCGCGATTGCGGCGTGCCCGGACCTCGGTTGCGACAGTCGCTCCCTCCATACTGCCCTGAGATCGCGCCGGAGCTCTTCCCGCCGCGCCTCGACCTGTCGAGGCAGCGGGGATTCGCCCCGGCGCTGCGCCTCCACGCGCCATTCGTAGACGCGCTGGAGGGCAGTCGCCTCCAGATCCCAGGGCAGCAATCCTGCTAGGAGGTTGGCTGATTCGCCGGCGATCGTGCGGTATCCCCGGATCATCCGGATAGCCATGACCCTCTGGCATGCGACCAGCTTGAGTGGTCGCGTCCGGATGCTTAGGGCCCACACAGGGGCCCCGTAGAGGGCCATGGACCGCACGACACCGGCGTACAGCCTCCGGCAGGAGGCGTTTGGCCCGCCGAGATTGGGCAGGAGTCGCCTGAGGGCGCCTGCTGCCCGGTTCAGCTTTGGGGCCAAACGTAGGAAGTGCTCCCTAAAGTTCCACCGGCTGTCGAGGACGAGTCCCAGGTACTTCATCGTCCTCCCGACGCCGATGCGAACCCCCTCCACCGTAATGTGGGACTCTGAACGTGGCGCGTTCAGACGGCCATGAAAGCACATGGCCTCTGTTTTATGCAGCGCCACGTCGAGTCCCAACTGCCGGATTCTTTGAGCGACTGTCGCCACCGCTTGCGTCGCCAGGTCGGCCGCCGCCTGGTGCGACTCTCCCTCCGCCAGGACGAGCGTGTCGTCGGCGTAACATATTACGCCGACGCCGTCAGGGAGGTCGCCGCGCAGCACCCAGTCGTAGCCGATGTTCCACAGGAGCGGCCCCAAGACCGATCCCTGTGGAACACCGCACGACATCTCTCGCCGGTTCCACTCTCCCCGGTGACCGGGGTAGATGACGGCCCTGTCCGTCAGGTAGTCCTCGACTGTGCGACGGAGGTAGGTCGGCACCCGGTGATACCGGAGTGCCTCCCTGATGCAACTCCAGGGCAGGGTGTTGAAGGCGTTGGTGATGTCCAAGGACACCGCCAAGACGACCCTGCCCCGGGATACCGCATCCCCCGTCGTGAGGGCTCTCACGCGCATGATCGCGTCCACCGTCGAGCGCCCCCTCCGGAAGCCAAACTGGCTCTCCGAGAGGTCCGGGCCCACCCGATTCAGGTGCCCGACGAGGCGGTCTGCAATTACTCTTTCAAAGAGCTTGCCCACCTCGTCGAGCAGCACGATGGGCCGGAATGCGGACGGAGAGTCCGCAGGGCGCCCGGGCTTCTGGATCAGGACCAGTTTCCCCGTCTTCCAACGAAGCGGGAACCGGCCCCTCTCCAGGCATGCGCTAAAGAGCCCCCCCAGTCGAGGCCCGAGAGTCCCCGAGGCCAGGACCCAGGCTTTTCCTGGCAGGCCGTCGGGTCCTGGGGCGGTATTTTTGGCCTTGAGCCGTTGTACCGCCACTCTCAGGTCTACCTCGGTCACCTCTGGAGCATCGTAGACATCGTCGTCGCTGTGGTCCGCGTTTGCGTCAGCTTCACCGTCGGATTCCGTCGGAGACGGAGCCATGGGCGGGGGAGTATGCTCTCCCCGCGATGGGAACAGGGCGCTCACCACGTCCTCCGCGAACTGAGGCTGGAGACTCTGCGTCAACGGGGGAGCCCAGGGGCGGAGCTTCTCTCTCACCCACTTATAGGGTCGGCCCCATGGGTCCCCGTCCAGGGTCTCCAGCATCTCCTTGCGGGCCAATTCCTTGGCCCGCCAGATCTCGTCGCGGAGGGCGGTCTTCGCTGCCCTGTAGCCCTCGTACAGCTCCGCCTCTACGGTCGCCGCATCCGGAGGTCGGGTGCGGCGCCTGCGGAATCTGGTGTACCGGCGTCGCGCGGCCACGCACGCCTCGCGCAGCGATGTAAGCTCGCGCGACCACCAGTACAGCTGACGCCGGGCGCGTCCTTGCCGGACCCGGGGCATGGCCATGTCACAGATCTCCGACATGGCCTCCCGGAACCACTCCGCCTCGTCGTTTATGTCGGCAGGCCTGTCCGGTGGTGACACCCAGGCCTGCACGATCGAGGCTTCCAGGAATAGCTCCCGGTCCAGCTGCTTCAGCGCCCATCGCGGACCACTTGGGTTCCGTCGGACCGGCGCGTCTGAGGTCTGGGCGGAGACGTCGAACCGGATATACCGGTGATCGGAGTAGGTCTCCACCTCCTCTACAACGCGCCAGTCGGTGACGCGCGGCGACAGGGCGGCGCTGGCGAACGTAACGTCCACCACCGACTCGCCCCTCCACCGCACGCACGTGGGGACAGAACCCTGGTTCTCGATGACCAGGCCCTGCGCCAGGGCCCAGTACTCGAGCATCCTACCCCGCGTATAGTCCGTGGCCCGGGAACCCCAAGCCACATTTTTGGCGTTGAAGTCCCCGAGGACGAGCGCGGGGAGGGAACCGTATGCGACGACGATGTCTCCTAGCTCCGATAGGGAGTCGCGGAACTCGGCGATAGTTCGGTTCGGGGAGAAGTAAACGCCTATTACAGCGATCTCCCCGAACCGTGCTGCGGCGATCCCGTGCCCTCTCTCGACGCGATCTAGGGGCGGGGTACCGGCGGCGGCCGACGAAATTAGGGTCACCGAGCCGTCCAGGTCCGCCACCCAGTCATTTCTGGGCGGGACAAAGTACGGCTCGGCGACCACGGCGACATTAATCAACCACTGCGCCATGCTCTGGAGCAGGAGATCCTGAGCAGCGGCGCAGTGGTTGATGTTCGCCTGGAGGAAGCGCAACGGAGCCATTAATTGGAGTCCATTGCGGCCTCCTCCAGGGCCCTCTGCGAGGGCGCAGCCACGGCGGCAGCGGCAGAAGCGGCGGCGGCGGCGGCAGCGGCGGCGGCGGCGGCAGCAGGAGCTGCGGCGGCGGCGGGGACGGCGGTGGCAGAGGGCCTACCTCTGCTCCTGGTTTTGGCGGGGGGCGCGCAGGCCTTGCCCCCTGCCCGGTGATCGGCCGGCTTGCCAGCCGCCGCACATGCGAAGCAGTGCGGCGGGGCGGAACACGAGCCGGCCTTGTGACCGGGCTGACCGCAGCGGAAGCAATTGTCGCTGCGGTCGACCTCCGAGGTGCACACGCATGCCGCGTGGTTTCCCACTTGGCAGCGGAAGCACCTCAGAGGCCTGGGCTCCAGCAGTTTCACCTGCGCGGACACCCAGCCAACCAGGAGCCTTCGGCTCTCCTCTATCTTTTTGGCCGCCGGTACGGGGCAGCTGACTGTGGTGGTCAGCAGCCCCCCGACGCCAGGGCGAAGGATGCCTGCCTTGACCTGGTCGGCAGGGCATTCCCCAGCCCTGGCAACGGCGGCCACGACGTCCCCCTCCGAGACTGAGTCGTCCAGACCCATAACGCGCAAGTCAGCGCGCTTAATGGGCCTGGACACTCGGGCGTCCTCCGCGTCTAGGGACGCTCTGAGCCTTTCGGCCAGAGCGTCAGCGGTAGGGCCGCTGTCCGCGCCGGGGATCGACAGGAGTCTGGCCCCCGTCGCGGTGACGTGCACCCGGAGGCCCCCGTCGACTCCCAGCTCCCGGAGGTCCACCGCCTCCCTCGCCTTTGCGAACACGTCGCGGTACGTCACGCCCCTCTTGACCGCTTCCGGCTGTAGAGTGATTACTACAGCCGCGGTCTTGGGGGCGCGGAGTCTAGCCGCGACGGTTCGCCTCTTGCGCTGTCGCTGCCGCCGTCTCTGCTTCTTCTTGGTAGCCTTCTCTCCAGCCACCTGCCATTCGGCGTCGGCTGGAGGAGGCTGCGAGGGCTGTGGAGACAGCCGGTTCGCCGCCGCCGCCGGGGCAATCTTCTTTGCCGCCGTGGTGGGCTTAGGAGCTGCCGCCGCCGCCGGGATCTCCCTCACCGGGGCCGCCCTTGTCGGCGCCTTTTTTGCCGCCGCGGCTCTACCCGGGGGCTGTTTGGGCGGCGCCGGAGGCTTCGCCGCGGCCCGCTTCTCCGGGGCCGGCTTAGGCGGCGCGGAGGCCGCAGCAGCCGCGTATGAGGTCGCCGCGAGCGGGGGGCGCAGGATGCGGCCTTCTAGCACCGCGAAGCGCTGATTGAAGGCCGCTAATTCCTGCCGCACCAGATTTAGGACAGCGCTGCTGTCCTCCGCTGGCGCGGGCAGGGCCTGCGGCTCCTTACCCCACTTCTGCGGGACCTCCTCCCGGCGGCCTGCCTTCCGCAGTCCGGCCAGCTCCGTCTTTAGATGGAGGTTCTCCTTCTGGAGAACCTCTATTGCAGCCGTCAAACGGGCGACCTCCGCCCGCATTTGGGACATTTCGTCCGCTGTCGTCGGTGATGCGGGCGGAGCCTGGCCGAGGCTAGCCGCTGCCACTGCCGCCATGATCGTGGCCGTGGCCGCTCCCGCGGCCCGGTCCTTGGTGGGACAATTAATACTTAAGAAAAATTAAATTAAATTAAATTAAATTGAAAAATAAGGTCCAAGATCTTTAACATAATCTGAAACTGACGTTGCGGATGTTATTAAATACATCAGACCTTACGAATAGGCGAACAAAGTCCAAATTCAAATATTTCACATAAACTCAGAAGCAGGAAAGACCACACCCCTACATGATAAAGCAAGAATATGAAGAAATTTCCGAAAAATCTCACCACTCATGCGCAGATTTGGCACAATGACTAATGATGTAGGGTCTCTTAAGAATTTTGCATACTGTGAATAACCAAGTGATGCAAGATGTGACATATTACATGATGGTGTATCAACTCACGTTTCGCTTTCACAGTTTTAATCTTTGAAACTAATCTGTACTTATTTAACTAAGAAACAGTCTTCAGTATCCATACATCCGGGGTCGCGGTACTGTTTCATCAGATAGCCGTGACCCTGGAATGTAAAGAGCTATTGAAGGATCACTGTGGATTTTAGGTACCTAGTACAAGTCTGACAGTCCCGTCCCGCCCTGTGTGGGAGTCTCATTTGATGATTTTACCACTATAAAAAATAAAAAGTTTCCATTCATCATATACATATACTAGCTATTACCCGCGGTTTACCCGATGCTCAGCTTCTAAGGTTCGTAGAGTGATGTTAGCTACCTTCCTCTGCAAAAGGAATAACCAGCACTATAACATTTTTTTATTTCGAACGAGTAGTTCCTGGATAAGCGCGTTTAACAAACAAACGTCTCAATTTTGTAAATTAAAAAGTATAGACACACAATGCCATCCATCCATTTAAAACCACACTTGTTTGAAACTACTTATTTCAAAATTATATAAATAAATCATTCTTGACTTTCAGGTTTAAAAACCTCGTTAAGTGTTTTCAGAACTTAATGGACAATTATTGTTGTGTTCTTAAAAGATTTGTCTAGATTCCTAGTACATTCAATAATCCTAATTTGTTTAGCGGTAAAAATTTGAAGAATATTAAAATATTTCTTAGTTTTCAGGGTTAAAAACCCCAAAAATTATTTACACAACTTAATAGGCAATTAGTGTTCTATTCTAAAAATACTTCACTAGATTCTTAGTACATTCAATAATGCAAATTTATTTTAGAATTGTATATTTGCATAGTAAATGTCTTCCGATGAGTCATTCTTGATATAACAGCTAGCCTAGATTCTGAGCTTTAAGACACCATTGAAATTCTATGACATGTATTGTCTTATTTCTACAGAAACTACAACAAATACTAAATCTATTTAGTCACTAAGGAAAACAAACATCACAAATGCAAAAAAAATAATTACTCATCTTAGGCTTGAATTCCTCTTACGTTACGTACGTCGCGCGTACCAATATGCTTTGTGTTCAATATAGCACCATAATACGACGCTGACGTCTGCGTCAGCAGTGTGAAGTACGTTGTATTTTCTCACTTAAATACGCTACTGAAGGTACGTACGAAACGTACGTCAGCGTCAGTAAGAGGAATTCAAGCCTTATCTTTGACAGTAACCATCTTTCCAAAATGTCAATTGTCTTTTTCTCTCAACAGCGGTCGCCCAGTTCGCAGGCTTCGGCCCCACCTCCAGGAGCCAGGTCCAGCAGAACAGGCAACAGTTCCAAGAAGCACCTAGACCAGTTAACTCTGCTGGAGCGTGCAATCAGCTGAATGAAAGATACCCCGTGCCCGGCAGTTGTGACAAATACATTGAATGTATCGTAAGTACTGAATAATTGTTAAAGTATTTCATTCAAATCGGCGCATACAATGCATCTGTATTGTTAATCGTATCTGATTTGAACTTAACATCAATGGGGCTACTCATTTTCAGTTTTTCGAGTTTTAGTCTTTAGTTCAAATGTGATTAACAGATAATATGAAGCAGTCTAGAAAAAGATCATACCATGTCCAATACGGTGGTTGTAAAACATTATTCAGTCATTCTACCCCTCTTTTTTGGTGGTACAGTCATCAATACTGCCGATGGTTTGAGCGGAAGGGACTATCAGACCCTTACTGACGAAAAGTTAACCCTGTACCTTCTGTTTTCCTTTGCGTTTACAGTCCATGATATCCTGCTAAAACAGTACCGCAAAGCGTCCTTCCCCCTGCAGTATGACTTACTCTCATTTACATATTCCTGTCGTATGTCAGATCTACGTTATCCTTACCACCCACCTGGTATTAGTCTGTAAAACAAATTCTACTGAAAAAGGGTTTTCAACAACCATGTCACACTCCAACACGGTTTCCGATCCCAGACCTCCCAGACACATCAATTTCCATGTTTATGAGCGTCTATGCAAAATTATTCACTCACGGTCATGTATGTGGGAAAGTGTTGACACAGACTGGGATCTTACTTTTAAAATAGGTCGTGACTACATTAAAGTCTGCGAATCTGCGTACTACAAAGGCACTGACATAAGCTCCATTCTTTTGTGCGTAATCATGCGTCCCACCTCATGAATTATTCACTTAATAATCACAGATTCTGGTAATAAAGTTTGTGTTATTTGCTACACGTGATGCGAATGTAAAATTTGAGATGAGTTGTCGAGCTGAGATTATTTTTGGTGTTGCTATACGGATGTTGCGATTTTTATCAGTTGAACACTGTTCCAAACATTGTTAAATGTCAGCTGAACTTACCCTGTGCCTAAAGTATAGATTCACTTTCTCTTAATTCTAGTCATCATTATTGGAATTAATCTTAAGAATCCAGCTTATGTGTGCTAACGAATGAAATCGAAATGATCAATGTCGACTCATTCTCAATCAGCGATCATCGCTAATACATTTAATTATAAAGTAAATTTTTCTGATTCACGGAAATTGAGACATGTTCAGGAATGTTCAAGCAATTAAATAATAATTGGCTTCGACTAAAAAGCGAGTGACCCCTGACATTAAATTATATAGTCAGCTTAGTGCAAATATTTTGACAGTTATTGGGTCAAGAGATTGGTTGGCCGTGCATGTATGCTATACCAATGTCTTTGTCAACCATGATCATCATGAAATAGATTCCTTATTTGTTATCGTAACCTGAAACAATATCGGTCCTCATTACAATGAACTTTAACAAAACTAGCGAAATATGAGTTATTATGTAAACCTCTGCTAGCCCTTACAGCAAGGGTTTATTTAAGGCAAGGGGCTAGTATTTCCGCAACCCTATTTGCAGTAATACCTTCATAGTCCTGGATCAAAAATGTATAGGTTCCTAGAAGACTGCCCAGTTGTGGAATGACAGAGGATAACAATACATTACATGTTAATAATTACACAGGGTATCCTGGAAGCCTGGAAGAGGTAATTTCCAATCTTGTCACCTCTGAGACAATCAGTCGAAAGGTGTTCATAACTTTTGAACCGTAAAAAATAGAACCGTATGTCTTAAGCCTTTGTCAAACAGACAGGCGTGGCGAATACGAAGCGAGGCGTTCTTATTTGTAATGTATGGAATTATTTGAATCCAGTCACATAGAAAAGCGAAAGCGATCCGATAGCTTGACCGAACCGATGCGAAGACGTTAAGAAGGCGTATTTGCTCAGTTTGACGTCTAGTATCGCTTCGGACTCGCTTTTGGGGCTGACAATGGCTTTAGGGGTAAAAAGATTGGAAATGACCTCTCCCATGCCCCTGTTCAGTTTGATCCACACTTCCCGGGACACCCGGTATATTGTGTTCTTTATTTGAAACATACTTTCGCATTGTGATATCTGCTTTAAATGATAAAATAAATGTATTTGTTCATAGAATGGAACTTCTGAGGAGAAGCTGTGTCCCGATGGTCTTCGCTTCAACCCCGAAGTGGTTTTCGGCAATTACCCCTGCGTGTACCCCAACGAGTACAGTTGCCTTGAAAGATCCTCCCTACGTGAGTAAAATACGACTACATATTAAAATTTTGACCAGAGATGCTCAAAATTAGCGCAAAAAAGAATCACACAGCCCGGAATATTTTAGATATTTTAACCGCAAGGATGTTTTTATGATGCTATTAGGTAACAAATATTCTGTTAAGATAATTCTGATGTATGTGATGAAACGATTGTAAAACACCCCAGTGAAG
The DNA here is from genome assembly GCA_943136025.2 of Agrotis puta. NCBI lineage: Eukaryota > Metazoa > Arthropoda > Insecta > Lepidoptera > Noctuidae > Agrotis > Agrotis puta. The sequence continues at coordinate 13,072,328 of OW964169.2, read as the reverse complement.
ATAATATTTTAAAACATTTAAGTATTAAATTAATTAGAAAGGAATAAAAATGTAAAAATATTTGAATGGTATTATTCCACTGCTATCATGTAGATTCCAAGCTGCATACATTCTGCATACAAGCTGCATACATTTGCTAGCCACACGAGTTATTCAAATAATTATTCTTAAATCTATTCCATTTACTAAATAATAGTACTTAATATTTATCTATTCCGTCTGATACTACTTTTAGAGTTGTTTCTCTTTATGAACTATTTCTGGTTTTCTTTTGACCTTTTCAACCGGGTGATAATAATATCACTAGCATAAGTTCATAAAAAAATAAAAATTTAACTTTATCATGGAAAAGTATTTGTTGAGTGTTTTCTTTAGATAGAAATACCCTGTTTGAAATTAAAACAGTAAGATAATATAATCTACCGTAACAAAAAAGATTTCAGTTTTTCGAAGTGATCGCAGACTTTTTCTGATATGTGTATTTTCTACCTCTGGTTCTGGCCTACCATGACATTTTAAAGCGTGGGTAGATCCGCTCAGGGAACGAGATGGCACTAGTCGACTTGTATAGCCCTGTCTCTTTCCCACAGCCTAACTACAGACGCTTCAAGACGTCATGGTAGGCCACCTGGTTATCAATTGCAAAGACAATAAAGAAGACGTTCTACTCTACATAATCATCCGATCAATGGGTAGAACCCACCTCCAAGTAGTTGTTCCGGGTCTGGTCTGTTTGTGTATATGAATTTAAAAGTTTGTAAGCACGCCCACAACGTTGAAACAGGATTAATGACGAGTGAGGGGCAAAGATTCTAAAAAAAGGACCTTAGAATCATACATGAAAAAAAAGTATTGCGCTGAACCAAACTACTACGGAACGATGATGCAGGTTTAAACTGTTTCTTTTTTTAAACTTTCCAGAACCCCCTCAGCCAACCGAAGACTGCGAACACCAGTTCGGTTACTACAAGCTGGGAGACAGGGCCAACTGCAGCTACTTCAGGAACTGTGTCAGCGGAGTAGCCTACGACTTCCAGTGCCCCGAGGGTTTGGCCTGGAGTTCTGCTTCTTACCGTTGCGACTGGCCCGATGAGGTTGAAGACTGTGATGCTGAAGGTAAGAATATTCTATTCTGCTGTACAAATTTTGTCTTTGACATTGGCATTGAGTTTGTAAAATACTTCATATGTCTACCAAAATATGTGACAGTCGGTAAATACGTAGCCTACAGCTAAAGATACTTCTGAAGTCGGTTATTCTCTCACATGTGAACCTTATAGAAAAGCCTATACCATCCAAATTCTGGACAAAGACCTCCCCCAATCCTTTTAGAAATGGTTCTTGCACTGTAATCGCGTTGAACATGATGGTATCGGGTGCGTTGATGGGACGTATTCAAGTAAAACCATTTATCTAGACACTCAGACGTTCCCCTTATCAAGAACAAGTTTCATAATTATTGTTAATTAATTTACTCATTTTAATTTCTAATCAATATCCTTGTCCGTGGCAACTAAAAATTTCAAAGTTGCTTTTTAATATAATTTTATTCATGACTTCCATTCTTTTTTTTTGCATATTTATACAACAGAATCTCATTGAGACACGCAGACTTTACTAGTATTTTGAGTGATAACTCAAGTTAGTACGATATGGGCACACTTCGTAATACTTCATTATGAAATCGTTTACCACTTATGAAAGTTATGTCGCAAAGTTCGAGAACGACAAAGGGAAGGTCTTAGGTCACTAAGAAGCACTTAATTTAAATACTCATTGCCTTTCTAAATGTGACCCAAATTCATTCAAGTAACCAATAATTTGCTTTAATTTCAGCTTTCCTGGGATTCCGGTGCCCTGAGGTCCCAATTTCAAAGGAGCTTGGAGCCCCTGCCGGTTTCAGATTCTACAGGTATGCATGACATAAATACGTGCAATACCTTATGTTTGTACAAAATTTTATTTTTAGTATAGTGATAGATATCAAAATGCCAAGAACTGGTTACTTAATAGGCGACCGGTCAGTGGTGTCAGCGCATGTTTAAATGTCAACAGATGAGCGGTGACCTTGCTTATATAACCTCGTTATTAGAAATACCAGAGGTTTCCTAACATCCTCTTATGATGTACCTACTATATTATAATATAATGCCTACATTACGCATTCTTGCCGTGCCACTTCTTACAAGTTGCTTCGAAATCGTCTTGTTTTATGGTCTTGTAAATTTTTCCAAGAATCCGACCTCAGCGTTGCAATGTCAAATTTTATTGACTAACATTCCTTTAGTCATCGACCTTGATATTTAGATTGGATGCAATGCGTACCTTATTTTCTTCCGTCAACTTAAGCAAAGTTCAAACCAAAGACATAAAAAAATGGACGCACAAGTTCTTTTCACAAACATTATTTTCGAGCCTTTTTCTTGTGATACATAAAGTACCCTTTAAGTAAATTACATAAATAAAATTATTCACATGAATAGACATTATAAAATTATTAGCAACAAGTATCATCAAAGCGATCAACATCATTTAAACTGTTCAATATTATGACGACGAACATTGCGCGTCAACAAAAGAATCGGATGTGATTAAAGATACTTAGTTATTCTAATTATCTCAAGTTCAAGATTCATGATTGTCAGTTTTGAACTCCAGCAACCGTTTTTAGTCTCATATAAGGTAAATTTAACGAAATTCATTGTTTGCAGAGCCGACAACAACTGCCAGAAATACTTCCTCTGCATTGGCACGAAACCTCGTGTGCTGATCTGTGGCAAGAACACCGCCTACGATGAGCTGACCGGCACCTGCGTGTCGGCTGATGAGGTCGACGCCTGCCCCGTAGAAATCAGGACAGCAGCTGCCCGCGCCAGGGAAGAAGCACAAGAACTCCTCGCCAGAGAACTGGAGTTTAACGCCAAAACTACCAACAAGAGGCGAAACTAATTCGAAAGAGCGCGATGTAAATAGCCTCAAAAGGTTCGCAACCTCTGCATCACAACTAATCTTTGATGCATAACCTTTGGGACACGGCCTAGGTATTTACTAGCACCTCTTTTAGTCATGTTACTTTATTACAATCTTAGTCTAGTGTGGGGCTGCGCTGCATCTACACATAACTAAGATTGAAATAATGGTGCTGTAAGAGTAATCTCTGGCTCTAAGGTCGATTTCAAAAGTAGTTCTAGTCTTAAACTAACAATTGAGTTACCACAGCATCTGTGTTATGAAGTCATAGAATATGCATGTTTTTACTTGTGTTTTATATTTCTATCTTTCATCCTGTTTCCGTTTTGTATGGTGATTGCGCCACATGTAAAATAGTTAGGATCTAGTGTAAGATTTTTCATAAGCATAACTGTTAAGCCACAATTTATTTTTTATGTTTTTATTTTAACCATACCATTATTACCATTTTTGTATTTTAACTTTGTACTTACATACATACATCTTATGTCCTTCTATAAGGCGTAGTGTTCCGATACCAAAAATTATGGTATCTATAAATAAGTAATGTTGAATATTTTGTTACAATATTACAATAAAATATCTCAAACTTGAAACGTGTTTTTAATCACCATTGTTACATTACGACTCAACCGCAGTAATTCACCTTTTTGTACTATTAATGAAAGTCAATTAAGAATCTATCTAATTTTAATGATATATTTTGGTATAAAAAGTAATTGGAACGATGTAAGGTCACCATTCCGGAGTCTCTCATCAGGGAAGCAACTTGAACAAGCATCATGTTTTCTTACCTGTGTTTCGCTTTGGTACTCGTTGCTAGCTGTAAGTAACATTTACGAAGACTATCCAATAATAATCTGCTTCAATTTTATTACTGTTGATTAAAATCTAAATATTTGTATTGATCAAAAATTGCAATATTGGAAACATTATTGCAACGAAAGTACTGCAACTTTAAAAAACCTTTGCTCGATATGGCAACATATTTTACTAACTAAATGAATATTTAAATACCTAGGTCTGATTGTGGAAATGTTAATGCAGGCGACGCCGACGGGTAGTTCAATTAATTCTGTAACGTTTTCCACCAAATAGGCAGCGCCCAGTCAACCCTCCAGCCTGATCCTCGGAATGGCGTCTGCACGCAGAGGAATGCTTACTACAAAGTGGACTCTAGCTGCGACGCCTACATAGAGTGCACAGTAAGTATACCATTATAATAATTATCACATCATGACTGCTGTTATTCCAAATCCAAAGCAAAAGTAGAACGTGAAATGTAATCTGAAATATAGTAACTGGAAACCCAAGAAGTATAGCCGCAACCAGCCCAACAGTTCTAATGACCGCTAAATATAAACATAACATTGAAATAATTACCTACATTTATAAAGAATATTATGTTAAATGACAGGAGGCGTTAAACCCACTATATTCTTGTGTACTCCTCTTAGGCTTTACACATCGTAATGATGTAAATAATGAGTTTCTAGAACTGTATCAAATACTGTAGGAAATAGCCAATGATTTCTAACGCGCTCACAGGTTTGAAAATCATAAGTTGCACGAAATTACAACAATTATTTAATCTTTAGAATTAGATAGCAAATGGTGTACCCCAAGGGACAATTCTAAGACCGCTTATTTCTTATATTCTTTATTTTTCCACAGGAATTCATTGCTCAACAAATGACCTGCCCTGATGGTCTGCACTACAACCCTGATACTAAATGGCCCGCCTACCCTTGCGGATACCCACAAGACGTGCCCTGCGTTGAACGTGGTCCTTCCCGTAAGTAACACAGGACATACCCACATCCAGATGGATGTCTCTGAACTCAGACAGGAAATTCTCGAACAGTAAATTTCAAATTTCTTGGATAAGTTTAAGCTATAACTTTTTATAAACCAAAAGTGACAATCATTCAGTTGACGTACAGCTTATGGCGAAATGTTAGATTTCATATTAAAATGAGATTATTTTGTGCCAAATGCTTGTTCGAAAAAGTAAAAGCAGGCAAACTGGGACTTATTTTGCCCAGCAAAAAGTCTCAGTCGATTGATTTAATATCAATTGACTCACACGAGACGTTTTCGATAGAAGCTTCTAATTGATCCAACTCATTACCATTTCAGAAGACTATAACACCAACTGGCTTAAAAAATTTGTTGTCTAACTTACCAATTTCTTATAATCCAGAGCCAGCCCAGCCCACCGCTGAATGCCCACACCAGTACGGTTTCTTCGCATCGCCTATTGCTAATGATGACAACTGTGGCGAGTACCGGATGTGTGTCGGTGGCCAAGCCTTTGAGATGAGTTGCCCAGCTGGCCTGGCCTTCAATCCTGACGCAGCCCGCTGCGACTGGCCTGACCTAGTCCCCTCCTGCAAAGTTGACAGTATGTATACCTTATTATGCTCTGTAATATTCCAGACAAATGAAAATCTCTTTATCAACGCTTTTAAGCGAGATAGTTGATTGGATCTATAAGTTTTTCAAAGATACATTTTAGATGGACTTTTAACATTCTGGTTTATAATTTTTTTTGTGTAATAGACTTTAACTCTTGCTTTTTTATAACTAAAAGAAAGGAGGTAGAGTTATACGGACCTTATTCGTAATATATTATGGTTTTGTGGAATAAGTTTAATAACATTGTAATTTTAATTCATTTCAGAGTTCCTCGGCTTCACTTGCCCGCCTGCCCCTACTGATGAAGACGGTAATCTTCTGGATACCGTCTTCAACTACAAGTACGTAATATTCACCGTAATATATACTCAATTTTACGAACACCTTCAAAAGTTTTTCTAGAAAACCTACTAAATCCACTTTAAAAATAAGTGTAGGATCTTGTAAAAAATCTCTGGTGGAAAATAAAATCTATTCTGGCAATTTGACTGGAGTATTCCAAAAAGAACAGCATAGCATTACGATGTTTCAATTCCATTAAGGTTTTCTCTGTTTTATCAGGTACCAAAACAACTGCTACTACTTCTTCTCTTGCGAGAAGGGCCGCGCTCGGCTGCTATCCTGCGACTCCGGCCTTGCCTTCGACCCCGCTTCGGGCCGCTGCGTAGACGCCGATTACGTCAACTGCGCAATTGAAGACGTACCCATACTAAGAGGGGTAGCCCCATCTGATAATGCCCAAGCTTAAGTGTTATTTCTGGTCTCATTACGCTTTAACTCCTATATATATATTTATTAGTTAATAAATATTTTATAATATATTTTGTGTGTGATTTTTTTATCACCTTTGTTAAAGTCATTATCATCATCATCATACACTTATTCCAATTCATTTATTGCTCATATAAATATTATTATACCAAAGGAACCCAAATATTTTTACAGTGAATGATAATAATATAATAATAATAAAAACCTTTATTTCCGAACCTTGACAGTTTTTCATTTACAGGCATGAATTTTACTTAAATAAATAGATTTATAGCTGATTAAAAAGCGTTATACACATCATAAAAGGTCTCTCAGTTCGGTGTGCCTTACGGCAAAGGCCTCCTCCAACTCTTTCCACTGATGTCTGTCTGCCGCCACTCTTGTCCAGAGCGGACCCAAAGTCATTTTCAGGTCGTCCTCCCATCTTCTCTTTTTGCGACCTCGACTCCTAACGGCATCTCTTGGGTACCAGATTGTTATCTGTTTGCTCCATTTCTCTTTTTTACACCTGAGCATATGTCCCGTCCACCTCCATTTAAGTTGGTCAATACGAGCCAGGATATCAGTTAGTTTGGTTTTGTGCCTGATGTCTGTACTTCTTACTTTGTCTTTTAGTTTTAAACCTAGCATGCTTCTTTCCATACTTCTTTGACATCTTGCAAGTTTATCCCTATGGTGTTTTGTCAGAGCCCAGGTTTCGCAGCCATATGTAATGCAGGGTAAAATACATGTATCAAAGGTCTTCTTCTTGATTTTAATGCCTATTTCTTTGCTTTTTGTAATTTCTTTCAGAGCCCAGTAGGTTTTCCATCCTATTGCAATTCTTTTTTCTATTTCTTTCGACATCTGGTCGTTAGGCGATATTATCTGGCCAAGATATACATATTCATCTACATATTCCAGTTTCTGTCCTTTAACTGTTATGTCTACGGGAATTGAATTTGTCATCATCTTTGTTTTGCTGGAGTTCATTTCTAGGCCTAATTCTCTGCTTTTTTCTGCCAGGTTTTGTATCATGGACTCCAGTAGTTTTGGATCTTCTTCCAATAGGACCAGATCATCAGCAAATCTGAGATGATTTAATCGTGACCCATTTATGTTTAGACCTAGATGCTCCCAATTCAACTTCCTGAACATTTGTTCTAATACTGCTGTAAACAGCTTTGGTGAAAGTGGGTCTCCTTGCCTGACACCTCTTTTTATTGGAAAAGCATCTCCTATAGATTCCAGTTTTATCCTGCCTTTACTGTCTGTATAAATACTTTTGATGATCTTGATGTAAGTGTTTTGGATGCCCTGCTCTTTTAGGCTTTGCCATACAACTTCGTGTCTGAGGCTGTCGAAAGCCTTGGCGTAGTCTATAAAGGCAATGTAAATTGATTTTCTGTATTCATTATATTTTTCTATAAGCTGTTTGATAGTGTGAATATGGTCTATTGTACTGAAATCTTTCCTGAACCCCGCTTGTTCCACAGGTTGATTTTCGTCGAGTTTGATTGAGATTCTGTCCAGAATGATTTTGGCGAAAACTTTATATACATTTGAGATGAGAGAAATGGGCCTGTAGTTTCCTATATCGTCTTTAGGTCCTTTCTTGTGGAGAAGTATTATATGAGATTCTGCCCATTGACTGGGGATGTTACCAGTATGTAAAATCTCGTTAAAGATTTTACTTAGAAGCGGACTTAGTTCTGTGATTGTCCCTCTCATAAGTTCGTTTGTGATCCTGTCGGGGCCGGGTGCTTTATCCATTTTCTGACTTTTTATTGCTTTTTCTACTTCCGATACTAGTATTTCTGGTATGTCCTCATTTCCTTCAGTCACATGCATCTGTTTGTAACCACAATTTTGTGAGTAAGAGCTTGATTGATTTGAATATAGTAACCGATAATAATTCGTTGCTATATTTTGTATTGAACTCCGAGTAGTAGCTGGCAGTTCTTTTTCCTTTTCTCTTAGCGTTGGTATCCATTCTTTCCCTTTTTCACGAAGTTCCTTGAGCGCTTTTTTCGTGCCTCCCGTTTTGTTAATGTGATTCTCTAAGATTGTGTTTCTTCTAATTTTTCTGTCCTTCCTCATATTTTCACGAATATGTTTGCTAAGGTTAGATATTTGTTTTTGGTTCTCCTTTTTCTTCTTTTTTATTAACAACTTTCTATCTTCAATTAGTTTTAACGTTCTTTCACTCAAAATGTTTTCTTTACCTTTGCTTGGTTGTTTTCCTGCCTGCATAAGCTTATTCTCAATTTTTTTGTATTTTACACTTAGGTCCATATCTGAATCAACGACTTCTATCAGATCTTTTATTGTGTTTTCTGTGTCCGTTTGTATGTTAGTTGTTTGCGTGTGGTTCATTTGGTGTCTAGGAGCTTTTGGACTTCTTTCATTTAGGCAGCTACGCACCATACGATGGTTTGTGTTGAAATTTAGTTTCTGTATTATTTCCGTATCGCTAAATACCTTAGCTTTGTTAGTTATTATGTAGTCGATTTCGTTTTTGACCTTTCCGTCTGGAGACATCCATGTCCATTTGTTCTTGGGTTTTTTACGGAACATGGAGTTTAGAAGTGTTAAGTTTTGCTCAAGAAGGAACTCTACTAGTTTTTCTCCATTTTTACTTCTTTTGCCTCTTCCATATTTTCCTATTATATGTTCTTCTCCGGGTATTTGGATGCCAACTTGGGCATTGAAATCACCCATGAGCACGATATTGTTTTCGGAATATTTTTCGATAGCTTCACGTAGTTTATCGTAGAATTTGTCGATCTCTGGTTTTGTTGCTTGTTCTGTCGGCGAGTAGACTTGAATGACTGTCCATTTTTTTCTGTACTTTGGTAGGTTGATATGAATCATCGCTACCCTGTCCGATATCCCTTCAAAACCAATTATCTGGCTTTTAAGTTTTGACTTAACCAGGAATCCTACCCCTTTGTGTCCAGCGGTTTCACCTTTAAAATACATAATATAGCTGTTTCGCTCTTCTATTCCTTCTCCTATTCTCCGCATCTCGCTTATGCCCAAGATGTCCCACTTGAGGTTTTCGATAGCTAACTCTAGCTCATGCAAACTTTCTTCTGTTCTCAGGGTTCGTGTATTTAGTGTACATATGTATAAACTGCTTCGTTTTTGTTTATTTTTTTGGGTATTTGATTTTGTTGGCTGATATGTTGGAGGGTGATGGTCGGCTTCCCCCACGGTGACCGGCCGGATTGGGGGACAAAACTTTAGAGTTTTTCTTATATCTGTGTTTGTTGTTGCATCTGTTTGTTGTTTCCGGTTCGAGGAGGCCTTTGTTCGTTTTTTTGCATCTCTGACATCGAGGCGGATCTTTCACGCGTTACAAATGTAAGTATGCTTGGCTTAACTACTTCCTTAATTGTACTTGGGGGGTGTATTTCAGTTATTTCATTCTGGGTATTTGACTTTTTCTGAGATGGGGTGGGAGTGGTTGGGGATCCTGTTGGTGTTTCTCTCTTTCTCTTTTCGCGGCTGAGGTTCGTTGGCATTTTAACAATTAGCTTATCGTATTTTATGAACGCTATGTTTCCTTTTTTTCTTTCCGCTTCTAATTTTGGCTTAAGTTGTTTGCGTATTTCCAGAACTTCTTTAGGGTAGTCCTCATTGATAAACACATTTGTAGGTAGGTTGCGCTTGTTTTTCAGGATAAGATGTTTCTTCCAAGATGTTGTTAAAGATATTATTAACGGTCGGTTCTTTTCATAATTTGTCCCGATTCTATGGATCTCACTAATTTCCTGACTATCTATATGAGTTCCCGAATCTTGCAAAATTTCCTTCACAAAATCCACCAACTCTAACTCAGTTTTTCCTTTTTCTTCGATGCCGAATAAAACTAGATTATTCTTACGCTTTTCCTTCTCTAAAAAGGATATTTTTTGTTCCAAGTTACTGACTCTTGTTTTAAGGTTGTTGTTTTCTTCTGTTAATATTTGTAACTTATCGTCCAGGGCCTCCATTACATTTTTCGTTATTGCTGTTGTTAACGTTATTGTTTGTTCATTAAACTTTTCATTTATTTTGGAGAGTAAAATTTCCATTTGTTTTTCCATTATTTATTTTTTCCAGGGTAATTTGGTGTTTTAATGTGGTAACACTTAAATTTATGGTAATCCTTTTTCTACGTTGGCAACACTTTTTGCAGTTGTCAGCTGTCAAATAGCAGTGACAGATTTTGTTTGGTTGGCACTACCTGTAATCTTGGTATCTATCTAAGGTATCTATGGTGTGTGTGCTTAACTTTGAGGTTATAACGATTAGAACTTTGTTTGAACAGAATCACCACAAAATTAGTTATTTCACTGTAATTTCTGCTGAAACACCCTTCTGGTTTGAACTTCTGAACTTTTCACTGTATTATACGTTCGGTTTTTCGTTTTTTGCACTGTTTAATTGGAATTATTTACGGAGCTCTCACTTGTACGTGTTTACACTTTAATCGCCGGAACCGGAAGTCCGGAAGTGAATGAAGTTGCTACCTTTTTGAGCACTGATTATAACAATTACTTGCCAAAACTGTTTGTTTCCATGTTTGTCGGTTGGTAAGCATAATTCCTAAAGAAACATGAAATAAATAATAATAATAAAAGTTTATTTCGGAACAGTAGTTTAACACAAGGCTAAACGCAACAAGTAACACAAAGGTATTTAATAAAAGTGCAACACAGATTGTATTACATAAAATATCATCACGTCTTTAGTCCCCGATAAGCTAGCTAAGCTGTACCTATACCCACACTTCCCCAGTCATATTTAAGTCCCGTATAATAGAGGGTGAGCCTATTGCCGTCAACCGGGATCAAGCCCACGCTCCGTGGCTGCTGCTTAGAAATTCCTTATGGAGAATCCTAATGACATTGATGCTCGACCCGGGATTTGAACCCAGGAGATCATGTTCAGCTATCACTAAACCATCTTTAATATCCTTGTCTATCTCTAGAATCTAGTAAATGTGTCTCTAGGAGGTTTAATAAATCAAAAATACTTCCAAAATTAATACTATCTCCACTAATAGAAAACAGATTAAAAAAAAAATTAAGTAAATTGAAATATAATTAATAAAAGATTAGACGATGAAGAAAAAATTACAAAATCAATTTTCTTAAAATCGCTTACAGATAGAAACCTCTAGATGTATCTACATGTTATGCTATATTTCTATCGACACATCTACTAATGTATAGATAGAAATATAGGTAGGCGACGAGGTGTGGATGTGAAGCTGGGTCGCTTACCATTTTCCACCTTCTATCCTGTCCTCTTAGCCCAATAGCATGCAGCCAAAGGGACCTTTGCGCTGCCACCGACAATGCCACGGAGGTGGCGAAGTTTTGGCCCTAAAATATGAATACTGTGGTGCCACCGATTCCAAGTAGAAGATAAATCTATAGGTGAAAGTCTTTGAACCTTTAGCACCTTGTAGTGGATATAATTAAAATGAAAATAAAAATAACAGTATAAAAGCCACATTTATACAGGGTTACTTGTAATTCGACGTGTGTCCACCAGGGTCGTCTGATAGGGGTGCCAAAATGCACAAAATGTAACCCCTCTGCGTATGGCCGAAATTAAAGAATACTCAATTCTTCATACTCATACATGACTCTAAAAATACCAAATCTGTATAAATGTGACACTATTCTTTACGACTACCTACATCAACATCAATTTTTTTTTTTTTCACATAAGTCCATGAGGGCACTAAAACGGTCAAAGAAAACAGGTGCTCGTCGATTTAAATCATTGCATAAATCATCGATCCAAAACGCTTTTATGAATAAATAAACTACTTACTATAAATTTGAATTTATTTTTGTTCAGTACTGTAATTGAGACGCTCGCGGCTAATAATAGTCCCATGGGTCGATATTTAAGGATAAGCAGCACTGCAGCAAAGCTTGGCAAGATCACACCAAGTTTCCTCAGTATCTCGGAAAGTAAGCCGCTAGTCCCAGCTACCATTTGTAGAACAGAACATTCACCTTTGAAAGGGGAACAGTTACATTTGGGTAATCGGTCTCCCGAAAGTCTAAACCCACACAAGGCGACGCAAGTCTCCGATACCTTACACCTTTAGTATCCAGGAGACTATCGCAATACAAATTCGTAGAGGTTCGTACTCAGCAGCTACATGTCAGTGGATGCCAAAAACCACTGACATGGATGTAAAAAAAAATGACAATAAGGTATCGGAGAATGGCGTCGCCTTTTGACGAAGGGGTCAATCAATCTTATCAAATGGTATCTCAGCGCTTATTCAATTGCGAATGTAAGAAAGGCTGTCACTCATATTAAATACTGATTTGAGTATCAGTATTTAATATAAGCGACAGCCTTTGGATCCGATTAGATTGAAAACAGATTCAAAAATATCTAATTGAGAAAAGGCTAGTAGGAAGATGATGATGCTGTAATTGCAAGAAAATAAAACACAAATATTAGTTTATTTTCGGGTTAGCACTGCGTCCGCAGTGCATATACTTTAATTGCAGATGTTCTCAGATTTCATCAGCATCAGACGCCCATAGTAACATAAAATTGAACACACTGACCAATGCAGAAGCATTAAAATATGATGATGAGTTTTTGGCGCATGTATGACTCGAGTTCGTAAATATTTATTTCCATTTTGCAATAGGCTCGCGATTGACCACTACGTAACTTGCCTGATAGTAATCAATGATGTGGTAGACGGTGCAGCAAGCTTGCCTAAAAGTAACCCATTCACTCTTTACTTATATACCCAAGGTTATAGCCGTCAGGAATCAAAGACCCAGCAGGGAATTCTAATACTCCAGCGAGAATTTAAGGAAATTACCTGTGCGCACAATGGAAGTATTGGCAAAACACTTTTTACGCACGTCATAAAGTGTGATGCTGCAAAGGGCTGGATTTATAAAAAATCTAACTTCATATAATTGGCTATTTGACAGTAGCTATAAATTACAAATATAATTAGTTTGTCATTTAAAGTTTCAAAAAATAACGGTCAGGTATTTTTTCTTTTGTAAAATCAATGAATATTTACCAAAGTATAACGCATCGAGCTCGTGACGTCAGAATTCAATACAAATTGTACTAAATTGTGACGTATTGTCAATTTTGAAAGCATCGTATCTCCGTCAATGTTGGTTTACGATACAAAAGAAAAAATACGGGTCGAATATTTTTTGCTTATCTAAGCGACGGGGGTCGACGGCACGTTGTATTCCACGCGCGCCTCAATGAGTGTCTAGCATAGTGACGGGGCCTGTATAGGGCCAAAGCCTGCCGGGATCGCGGGACAAACGGATTACCGTGACCCCGGTACGTAAAGGGCTATTGAAGGACACCGTGGATTTTAGTCAGTACAAGTCTGACAGTTGGTGGGAGGACTCATTTGATGATTTTACCACGATAAAAAAAAACTAAGCGACGGACTAATTAGATTTTTTCAGTCAAATAGCCAATTTAGCCTTGCTGCTGAAGTGCTCTTGTTGAAATTACTGGCGGGTTCAGCAAGTTACATTAATCAAAAGTTAAAAATCATTTTAGTTCTGGATGAGCTTAATTGTATGAAATCCGCAAAATATGTATACTTGCGAACTAATATGGTTGACTGGTTTGGATTTCAAAGGATTGGTCATAAGTGGTTCATGCCAGAGTCGAACTGGTGCTGGAAGAGCCCCAGCTCCCCGTACGAAATTACCTATCAAATCTAGTTTAATTTTTATCCTGTTAAAAAACAATCATTTTTGTTTGTTTTTCTATTTCATTTCTCTTCAATTATATAATATGATGAGGAGAGATGGGACCAGGGTAAGGTCAGCCTCGAAAACGCGACCTCGACCGTATGGCCTGTCCAACGCTAGTTGCTTTATCCACATTTCTCCGCCCCGCATCCCACTTCACAGCTGGCCACTATTAGTCCAAAAAGTAGTAAATAGGCTACAACGTTTTGTTTGACCACAAAAAATAGGTTGTCAAGTATCAGTGTACCTTTCTTAACGGTACTTATAATTATTTAAACTATTAGTATGAACTAACATTCCTAACAGCTTCGACTAAAACCGCAACTATCAAACTTCATCATTAAAAATAATTTAATGATTAGGGAACTGTATTTGAAAAATGATTCGATTCCAATCAGACTAATAACGGTAACATTAGTGTGTTCCATAAAAACAATTGAAAATGGGTCAGAACTTACAGTGAGGTGCGCACTGTCACATCAGGAACACCTGTGACCAAGCGCAAACATGATCCGGATAAAATTACTATTTATACTACCATTGGTAGTGGCGGGTAAGTTACAATGTCTGCTTTGCTCTTTTTTATGGTTTCTGTAAGTTTGTTATTCTTCTGTTTCCAAGCGTTTCTAAATTATATTCATCTTGCAGTGACGGTTGCTCAAACGACCGGAGGATACACGTACTATGGATCGTCGAACGTGCGGGATCAGCGGCCACAACCGATTTATGGACGGAGGCCACTAGTTTTGCCCCTGAGACCAGTGGTGACAACTAGTCCAGTAACTCAGGGCCCTATTGCGCCTGCCGTTACTGAAGCTTCTGCGGCCCCTGCAGAACTAACACCCACCCTCGAAGAAGCTGAAGCCCCCGCCACACCCCCCGCACTGGCAGTTCCGTCGTATACTCCAGCTCTGGCTCCTCACCCAATCTACACTCCTTCATACAGACCACTACTTCCCTCGCGCCCCGTAAGGCCATCGCCGCCGATTGTCGCTCCTCCTCAACCTGCTGTCATTTCTGAGCCCAAGCCAACCGTAAATTTAGCGCCAGTTACAGAAACTGCAACTCCCGTGCAACCTGTAGAAGTTAGCACTCCTGAAGCAATTCCTGTACCTGCTGAGGAACCGAACAATTTCATATTACGGCCGCTTCCAACTGCAACTATCCCACAACCCGAGCCTGTTTGGCAGCCCGAACCTATCCCGCAACCTGAGCCTAATTGGCATCCCGAGCCTATCCCGCAACTTGAGCCCACAAGGCAACCAGAACTCGACCTAAAGCCAGAGCCTTTTCGGCAACCCGAGCCTATTTCACAACCTGAGCCTGTCCCTCAACCGGAACTCACACGAGAATCAGAACTCGTACTGCAGCCCGAGCCCATTCAACAAAACGAACCTGTCCTGCAACCCGAGACTGTTCGGCAACCTGAACCTATCCCGCAACCCGAGCCTATACGGCAACCCGAACCTAACCCACAACCCGAGCCTATCCCGCAACCCGAGCCTATCCTGCAACCCGAGCCTATCCCGCAACCCGAGCCTATCCCGCAACCCGAGCCTATCCCGCAGCCCGAGCCTATCCCCCCGCAGTCCGAGCCTATCCCGCAGCCCGAGCCTATCCCACAACCCGAGCCCACAAGGCAACCAGAACTCGTCCTAAAGCCAGAGCCTGTTCGGCAACCCGAACCGCAACCCGAGCCTATTTCACAACCTGAGCCTGTCCCTCAACCGGAACTCACACGAGAATCAGAACTCCCCGAACAACCAAAGCCCGCGTTGCTTGCAGCAGAACCGCCTGGTACTATTCCAAATAGACTAGTGGCATTACCGCCACTTCTCCCTAAACCTCAACCAGTAAGGGAAACTGCTTTTGGTCGGCACCATCAGTACACACCTCCCATATACACATATCCCCCAGCGCGGCCAGTAACTCAGACACCACCGGCGATACGCACCACATTGTATGAACCACCGGTGACTCGAGCACCGGTGACTCGAGCACCGGTGACTCGAGCACCAGTGACTCGAGCACCGGTCACTCAATCACCGGTCACTCAATCACCGGTGTCACGACCTGTGACTCAAGCACCCGGACATATAGTATTAGACTTCCATTGCAAAGAACAAAATGGATATTACTCCGTTAAACATCAATGTGACACCTATATTGAATGCAAGGTAAGATATATATCTGTATTATAATCACGGATTAACTAACGCTAAATAATTCGAATGCGATAACAATGGTTTAATTTTATTTATTTCAGGGAGGTCGTGCAATGCAATATGCCTGCCCAGATGGTCTTCACTTCAACCCTGCTGCCAAAAAGTTCGAATACCCATGCGCTTATCCCTCAGAAGTACAATGTATGGCTGGTGACCAAGAACGTACGTATTTAGCCTTTTTTTATATCAATCATTAAGTTCCTCTCTTTGAATTCGAATTGATGTTTTATTTTTTTCATTAATTTACATTTTATTTTTTTAGAGGATCCCAAGCCTTCGAGCTCATGCCCCAATCAATACGGATTCTACTCTATGAATGACGGGGACTGCAGCAAGTTCATCATGTGCCAAGAGGGCCTAGCCACCATAATGGATTGTCCTATGGGTCTGGTCTTCAATCCGCGAACAAGCAGCTGTGACTGGCCTGCCAATGTACCACAGTGTAATCCTAGTGGTAAGTTAAAAACAACGCCGACATTCATGCAAGTTAAAAAAACGGCTAATCTAATAATTTATCAGAGATTAGTTGTTCCTCGCGCTTTAACCCCCGCTGCTCGGCTTCTTTTGGTCGTAGCGTAATCTTATAGAACCTATAGCTTTTCTCGATAAATAAACTATGTAAAAAAATATTTTTTCAATTTTAACAAGTAGTTCCTGAACAAACGCCAACGCATTTCAGTATTATAGGTACTTAAGTATGTGAGTTCTTTCTTTTTCAGTGTTCAAGGACTTCACTTGTCCAGCTGCCCCTCTAGATGAGAATGGACAAGTTTCAGATGTCATCTTGAACTACAGGTACACTTACGAATCAAAACCGTTTCAAAAGTATTAAAGCTTTATGAAGAAAAAACTATTCAGCTATTAGCGGGTCTCGAAACCACGTCTTTTATAAGTACTCCAGACGCCTTACCAGATAAGCTATCGCAATTCCACTCGTCGAGACCGAATCTTTCATTCCCTTGTTTGAACGTTTTTTGAAGCTGATTTTGTCTTTCCTCAAAAAGCTTTACGAGAAACGACGCAGGCGTTAACGCTTACAAAATTTAAAACGAAACATTTTTTATCTATAGGTTGTCAGTGTAATTCAAAATTAACCGTTTTATCTTTTCCCCAGGTTCTATGCCGACTGTAAACTGTACATAGCCTGTCAACTCGGCCGTCCTCGACTTCTGAGTTGCGATCCAGGGCTTTCCTTCGATGAAGCGTCGCAGACCTGCATCAATGAAGACTATGTTGCAGATTGTGCAGTTCCTTATAGTTCACGACATTAATAATATTATTTATTATAAGATAATTACTAAATAAACATCAAAAATAAACTTTCGTTTTAATGTTTTTGTTTGTTTCATACTCAGATTGAAGAAACTACTTGTATCACACACAGTAGTTACCAGTTCTTCAAATTCAAAACCAAAATTTCACCCGGTCAATCAAACCCATGGACTTAAGTATGTATAACAATCTCGATTGAGCAGTAGCGCGAGTCCCAATGATAATAATATTACAAGTTATGTCATTACGCTTTTCCCTTTTCCTCAATTGTAACATTGTAGACATGGTAGATTATTATGTATTTGGCAAGAATTTGGGTTGAATATTTAAACTAAAAAGAGTGAAATAAAAAACTTTTTAAAAAAAAAATGTTACCGCCTTCAAAAAGAACCACAAAAAAGGGTAAAATAACCTACAAAATAACTTTTATTTCGGAAGTCGGTGGCAAAAAAAAACAATGAAATAAAAAAAACAATCCACTTACTTATTTAAATAACTTGTTTTTTTTTTAATTCCGGACAGATTATTGAGTCTCACAGTTGGAGTTTGTTGGACACGCCTTAGCAAAAAGTGCCAAAGTGGAGAAATATTTTATTTTTAATTGGCAACATTTATCACAAATCCTTTCTTCTGCGCACAAATTAACCTACATGATTGGCTGAAAAAGTTTTCATTACTTTAACGACCAATCATAATTTTAGTTTGAGTATAACCTGTAACAGGAAACATTTTTTTTTCTTTCCGCCAAAGAAGCGCGGTTTTGTGCTTACAATATTTTGAATTTGAATTTTTATTTACAAGAATCTGAATGTTAACAGTGTGATGATTAAGTGCACATTGCATTTTTTTGCATTAATTTTGGTAATTTGAACGATGGAGAGTAGTGTGGTAGATGTACGATGACGGCACAAACGGCGAATAGCGCGAGCTCCGCGAGACATTCCGCTAGCGCAGCCCTGGCGGACATCGCCCCAGTTGCCCCTTCGGATCGAGCGGTTGCGTAGTCACGATTCACGGCCGTAGTCTCTGAGCCCCGTTTATTTTTTTACAACCAGTGTGTTCCTAAAGTGAATTTAAAAGTAAAAAACAATATAAAGTCGATATCCTGTCATTTGTGTTATCTCTCAAGTATTTCTATAGTTTCATGTCTAGCTGTGCACAAAATGGAAGATTCCTACATTATCGCTAATTTCCACACGCTTTGTCGACTGTGTCTGCACAAAAGCACATTCTCGACATCGATATTCGCAGCTGCGCCAGACGACGAAACAAATATTGCTTTAACCTCCAAACTCGCAGAATGTTTCGAGTTGCAGGTAACATAAAATGTTAATTACCGATTTTTTATTGTTAGCAGCAATAATTAGGTCCTTATTTAATAAATCATGTAATTTCAGATTGATCCCAATGATGGGCTGCCCACTAGGATCTGCTACAAATGCTTGTTCAAAGTTGATAAATGCTCAAAATTCAAGCTACAGTGTATTCAAAATGAAACCAGGTTGAGACAGATCACATCACGAGCCAATGAACTGGACAACTCTAACTCATCAGAGGTCAGCAACTACAACTATGGTTCACATTCTCAGGATGGAGTGAAGCCAAAACCTGAAGATTACATTGTAGAAGATAGTGTTGTGATGGTAGTCGATCCCAGCCTTGACTATGACTCCTCTGAGGAGTCTGAAAACATGGAACCGGTTGAACCAGAAGTTATTGAAAGAAACAACACACCAGATGGAGAGCCAATGGCTGAATCTTTTTTCAAAAATGTATTCATGTGTCAATTCTGTGATCAAGCTTTCGTTTCGCAAGAAAAATGTAAGGAACATGAACATGCATACCACGATCCCAACTTACCATATAAATGTGTTGAGTGTAGTCTAGTCTTTGCCGAGCGAAGTCAATATGTGCAGCACACTAAACAAGTGCATGGCAATGATAAACCCTACCACTGTCCGGAATGTGATAAATGTTTTGGGAGGCGCTCTGATTTGAGAAAGCATTCCATAGTCCACACTGGCATAAGGCCATATCAATGTCAATATTGCTTGAAAAGCTTCTCCCGCAATACCAATCTTAGCAAACATCTGCGTATTCATGCTGGACACAAACCTCACGTTTGCCCTCTGTGTCCAAGGAGCTTTGTGGCAAAAGGAGATTTACAACGCCATGTGCTTGTTCATTCAGGAATGAAGCCTTTTGCTTGCAGAAAATGTCATTTAACATTTGGTAGAAGAGATAAACTGATCAAACATGAAATGCGACACACCCCTATGAGCCCAGCCAAAACAAATCCAAATGCATTTATTATGCCTGACCATGATCAAAATACTCATGATATGGTGGTAAATGTAAACCCCTTTAGTAATCTTATGACTTCTCCTACCCAGCTCCATCCTGACTCATCAAATACTGATTTTGATCTACCAAGAGTTCCAGATCATATCTCAGGAGAGAGCAGTTTTATGAAAGTTCAGAAAAATACTTCTGCTAATAAGCCCATCCAACATTCTCCACCAAAACAGAAAGCTGCATCAAATAAAAACAGGCCAAAGAATATAAAATGTCATCAATGCCCTAAAAGATTTAGCTCTTTAGATTCATACAAAACACATGTGTCTATTGCACATATTGGATCCCGGGTCTTCCAGTGCAAAATTTGTTTTAAAAAATTCCCCCGCAAAAGGGAGCTGGACCGTCATGCAGCTCTTCATTCTGGTATGAAACCATTTTCATGCACTCAATGTGATAAAAAGTTCACTAAAAAGGACAAACTTGATAAACATGAGCAAACTCATGATTGCCTGGTTGTGAATATGCCTTGCATAGAATGTGGTGCCACTTTTGAAAAGAAACCTGATTTAGTTGCACATATAAAATCACATTTTACTGAAAATTTTGATGATAAGCTAACTGAAGCTGAAATTAAGAAAGAAGAGGAAACTGAATTTAATTTGGATGACAATTTCTATGATCTAGAAACATGAGATTTTGGACTTGTTAAACTTATGTCTAAGTAGTTCTTGGCACCACAGTGTAACTTATTGTTCACTTGCTTAGTACTTAATAGATGGGTATGTTTCAAAGGATAGGGTGGTGATTTATTGAGATTGATGATTGAATGTTAAGTGTAAAATATTTTTTTATGATTTTCAATGAAGATGAAGTCTGAATCCCGTTTTATACG
The DNA here is from genome assembly GCA_943136025.2 of Agrotis puta. Taxonomy (NCBI): domain Eukaryota; kingdom Metazoa; phylum Arthropoda; class Insecta; order Lepidoptera; family Noctuidae; genus Agrotis; species Agrotis puta. The sequence continues at coordinate 13,051,734 of OW964169.2, read as the reverse complement.
CCCACCGTATGTGGATTATTAAAAATCTGAAGACTTGCAAGTTTAAAACTGGAATGTCTGATCCAGTTCTAGCATTAAATGTTTATGAGCTTCTCATATTGAGGAATAATTTCACCAAAAATTATGTTAGTATTTTGTTATGTATCATTGTTACTTTATGGAAATCTTGTATTGAATAGATAGGTATCAGCAATATAGTATATTAACAAGATAATTTGTAATTAATGTAATGTCAAAAAATATGGTGTCACACAACCATATGTTCAAGTTTTAATGACCTAGAACTTTAACTAAGACTTGAACAAGAAGTAGTAAAAGCAATTGTCAAAATTTTATCTACTGTAGTAATTAGATCTGAAATTATCAAAGCTATAACTGTCTCACGAAACTGCCATACTTACTATTCGGCAAAATAGTTTTAGCCTCTCCAAAGATAAGAATAATATATAACTTTAAAATTAAGTGTATTATTTTTAAATTGTGACTTACCTACATCTATATCTATACTAATATTATAAAGAGGAAACCTTTGTATTTTTGTATGTTTGTATTGAATAGGCTCAAAAACTACTGGACCGATTTCCAAATTTCTTTTACCATTACTTAGAGGGATTCTTCCGAATCCGTATAGGCTATATTTTATCCCGAAAATTGATAGGATTTTTCGTGGTAGTGAAAATTGTGGAGTAAGGCGTCGAAAAAACTGCCGTACGTTAACGATTCTCGCGAACACTGCCTAAATGGTTAGAGATGTATGGTTGACTTCTATAGAAAAGTTGTAGAACTCAATAATGCCTACAAAGAAGTCCGCGATAGTATAAACCAAACATTTATATTTTAGCCATTATAACCACTTTTCCATAGAATAATAGTAATTAAAATTATTAGCCTATGTTTATTGATCATATTATCGTCAAATACTAATCCTTATCCAAATAAACTATTTATTGAGCAAGATTGTTTCAATAGCTATAAATTACTTTTTATTTTATTCCAATCGGACAATCCATTCAAAAGATATTACGAATTTAAAATTGTGAGAGAGCTTAAAAAATAAATGTCCACCCGTGCGAAGCCGGGGCGGGTCGCTAGTAATTTATATTAAGGTAAGAATGCACAAATACTGTCCCTATCAAGTGATAACTTTAGGAATATTAGGTAATAATAATATTATGTACCTAATACATAATGACTGTTTAATTAGTTAGTATTATAATAATTATACTGAATTGAGTTTTGTCCTCTTATATTTGCTTTAATTTCTCACAAGATCCTATGAATATTATATCATTTCAAGTTAACAAATGCATGCATTTAAGAATACATACTAATTTTAAACTAGCAAGAAAGCTTTTCATTCAAAATAAAAGTAACATGAAAAATATTTTGTTTTAGATCATTGTAGAATATACAATAACAATATTATAAAAACTTCCATTATTATATCTTCTTAGAGGAGCAAAACTTATGCAGCAGTGAATTTTATATGTCGGCAATTTAATCCAGTATTGCACAGAAAACATAAACTTGTTCAAACAATATTGTTATTCAGTAATTAACAGAATTAATTTTGTATATACTCTATGCAAATTATTCAGTATCATCAATGTGCAAAATATAGGTAGATGTAAATATTTATCTCCAATAAATGTTGTCCACTAAAGCATTTTCTCTTTTTAATTTACAAACTTACATCCTGTTGTTGCTTCCTTTCTTTCAAGTTAGGAATAATGCAGAATTTAATATGTGGGTGAGGTGGTGGTTTCAGACTTTCAGCCTAGTCCATGAGAAAATGGCGTGACTTTATGTACCTAGGTATGTATAAATATAGATTACTCATTCAAATATAATATGGCACACAGGTGACCGCAACTCTTCACAAATCAATGAAAAAAATGATACCACCAAAAACATTAAAATAATGTAAAAAAATGCCAAGTCTCTCGATGCAGTCTTTCCATCGTAAAAAGTTTTGAGATCTCATAGAAGCCAAGTCCTATTCAAATTATTTTGTAGTTATAAATCAACATTTAGTAATTGTATCAATAGTTTTCTTTATATTATAATTATAGTGACTTGGCAATGAGCACCAATTAAAAGCTGCTTGCTGCCTGGAATTATGTGCAAATGTTACTGACGAGACCTGTGATCAGATCACTACCGACTACATGCTCCAATGCAATAATAAAAAATAAGTACCTTACGGGCCATCGCTTTATGAAAGTAAATGAACCGAGAGTACACTAACACTAGTGTTTGCGTACACACTTGTGCAATTGTGCATTATAATTTATGTCCTGCGCAGTTTACTAGTCTTGGATGAGACTGACTGCCGTTGCCGAAATTCGGTTGGGACGACACGGATAAACCAAAAGAAAATTAATTTTGTGATATTAATGTTTACGCATGCGGTGTGTGACTTTCAACTCCAAATATGCCGTTTTGTTTCTTCTTGTGCTCATTGCCAAGTCACTATAATTATAATATAAAGAAAACTATTGATACAATTACTAAATGTTGATTTATAACTACAAAATAATTTGAATAGGACTTGGCTTCTATGAGATCTCAAAACTTTTTACGATGGAAAGACTGCATCGAGAGACTTGGCATTTTTTTACATTATTTTAATGTTTTTGGTGGGATCTCATTTATTTTTTGTAAGTGTATTTCTTTCTTTTTTTTTAGGTGACCTCATAATTTCTTGGACTTCAGCTACTGCTTTGCTTAGAACCCATTCTCTATCTCTTTTGTTTCTTTTCAACGAGCTAAATAAACATAAATCTACTAACTTACAAAATAAATATAACTAAACTAAATAACACGTAAACAACTAGATATTGTAACTACCTATGTCTATGTTATATTAATAAACTATTCGCCTAAATAACTGTTTCAGTAACAATAATAAATCTACTATCTAATCCGGCTAACTTAAGTTCTCCGAATATAGCTACAATATTTTTTTAGTTTCGAAATGGTTTTTCATAGGTAGGTGGCGCTATCAAATGAAAATTATCGAATTATTTTAAAGTACTACATAAACTGCGCTCGGTAACGAAACCATAGCGCGATTCAGACAGGTACAACGCCATCTATCGAGCGCGCATACAATCGAAATTTATCGCAATACAATGGAGTTTTAGCTTTATTAATTTAATGAATTATGAACTTTATGTATCAATTAATTATAGTCTATGTATTACATTTTTATTATTCTTTTCTATTCCATGTATTTATTCATCCAATTGAATACTTAAACAACGAACAAAGTTAACAATGCAGTCAAAATCCATACATAATGTTCTTGCCAAACCGCAAATATAAAATTGTTTTCTATGGTATATTATTTTTTAATGTTTTTATAATTTTTCCTTTATATGTGGCTAATGACCTATCTTGGTGCAAAATTTGAAGTTTCTAAGTCTGCTAGAAGTACCTTAGATTTTTGATGATCGGTCAGTGAGTCAGTGAGTCAGTGAGTGAGTGACAAAATGGTGTAACTTTGATCGACCGTAACTCCTAAACTATTAATTCAATTGGCATGTAATTTCGAACTTAAGCTTGTTCTAATGCCTACTATTATTCACCGAAAACCTAAACTCCTAGCTTTGTCCACGTCGAAGATATAGGGGGGGCGAAACAGCCGCGAATCGCATCGAGAAAAGATGGTACGGCCGTGCCCGTTTTGCTCGAGACTTGGCTGGGGCACTGCCGTGCCCCCAGATTTTACATTATATTTATTTTTATCCAGCTAATGGATTAGCATGTATAGTAACTGATGTTATTTTTGCTTCTGTTAGTGGTCGATATGTTTTTGGGTTGACTGCCATTTTTTCTAAATCATCAAGTGCTTCAAATCCATCTATTATTCTGAAACAAAAGAATAACACATTAAGTTTAGAAAAAGTGAACAGGAACCATCCACAAATTAACTCCATTTTGATAATGATAAACAATGAGTTTTAAGTTTCCCATTGGCCTGAATCGAATCATCATCTTTAGCCATAGAAATCCACTACCTGACCACAGGCCTCCCCAATCACTAATGCACTCAGTCAGCAGCTACTCTCATCCAGCTGTTACTGACCACCTTGTGACCGGCTGTTACCGACCAGGTTTTTGCTTCACCTTGCCTGAGGGTGTCCCACCTTACATTTGCCAATTCTCAGTCTCCACTCGAGATCATTTAAACCCCTGAGTCAAATTAAGGAACGAAAAGGAAGCTGTCATGAAGTTTAGAATAATGTGCTATCATTTAATTAGTCAAATCAACCAAACTGCTGGACATAAGTCAATCAAGTTGCCCAATCTTATGCAAGTTCTATCAAAATAGTTTTTACATCATCTTACCTGCCAAATAGTGTATACTTCAAGTCTAAATGAGGCTGTTCTCCATAAGTAAAGAAAAACTGGCTACCATTTGAATTGGGCCCATTGTTAGCCATGCTCACCATACCTCTTGCATTATGCTGTAAAAGAAAAACATACATTGTTACATATACAAGTTTTATGAATACTTGTGATTAGAAATATGAATTTATCATCTAGCATACCTTCACATTAAATAGAAAAATGCAATGATTTTATGAGTTATGTGCTACAATGTTAGTAAAATTCCATACCTTCAACTCTTCCTTAAATTCATCTTCAAACTTTCGCCCCCATATAGACGTTCCTCCTTTTCCGGTGCCTGTGGGATCACCTGTCTGCACTATGAAACCCTGCAACCGATAACAAGTATACGACACTTACTCGACATTAAAAAAATAGTATACAGATGTAATTTTAACATTAAATAAATGGCGCGATCTTAACGTACCTTAATATTTCTATGAAATAGGCATCCGTTATAATAGTTGCTAGCACATAATGCTAGAAAGTTCTCACAAGCTTTTGGGCATTGTTCGCAATATAATTCTATTTTTATGTCCCCAACATCAGTATGCAATGTAACAGACATTTTGTCTTAAAACTTAACTTGAATTTCTCAGATCAAAAAGATCTGAGTTGAATTTCTTGAAAAAAACTCTTAAACTACTTAAATTTTTTGAAAAACCAACTCCGAGTCCACTTTTGTATACTATTTTATTTACTTTCTAATAACCTAAAATTTACAAATCTTTTGACAGTGACAGTCGTAATGTGACAGATGTCAAAGCCAAGCCTATAAAATTCGTTCTATGCAATAGAAAAAGCAGATTATCAAAAATTAGGCAGCCAGCTGACTGAGGTCGATCGATCAGTTGATGATTGGACAATTTTTGACGACACGGTTGGCGCAGTGGCTGAGTGATCGACTACTGCGCACCGTATCGCTGGTTCGATCCCCGCACGGAACAAATATTTGTATGATCTGCAACACAGATTACACTCTGCAAGTAGTTGCTCCGGGTCTGGGTGTTTGTGTATGTGAGTCTCTTTGTTTGTAAACGCACCCACGATGCAGGAGAAATTATTAGCGTAGGGCAACGTTTTTTTTTTAAATAAAGAAAGAAAAGAACTGACCAACCATCATGCTGAAATGCTATTCGTTCAGATAGCACCCAACTAACATTCAGCAGTCGTTTCTGTATACCCCGTGTTTTTTCACGATCAGAGATTCAGCCATTCCAGTCAAGGGGTGACTGCGTGCTATGATGTACAGACGCGAGCATATCAACCATACTATCAAATCTTTATAGATTCTTGTATCACAATATCGGAAGGCTCATTTTGGATTGGCTATACTCTAGTGAGTGCAGACAGGTCAAAGAAGTATTTCATACCCAATACCCACCATCGCTGGTAAAAAAATGCGCCATTACTGACCACGGCAAGCTCGGGTTTTAATCTTCTCGAATACTTTGCTGACTTGGTGGTTTTCCTCCGGGAGCTAAATGGTGGATTGAACTTCGATCAATAATAGCTCTAGATTAAGGATCAGGAACAAAAATGAGTCGCATAAGTGGCCACAATTGCACACACGTAAATATCTACATTTCTTAGAAAAAATTTCAATCAAATTAATCAATCTCAATTTATTATAAACCTTAACACTCAAGCATAACGTTTAATTACCATTGCCAAATGTGTTAATTTAAGTCCTTTAGTTAGAGTAAGGTGAAACGTAAACAAAAATCAAATGTCGTTTAAACATAAACCGCCTTATTACAAAAAGGGGTTTAACTAAAAACCCAGGTTTAATCTTGTAAAACTACGGTTTAAACAAAGATTATTACAAATCATGGTTTTGCGATAAACCATGGTTTAACAGTAGTAGCTGTCAAAGGCATGTCAAAGTTTCTTATAGCAAATATTTCATTGTGTTGTAGTTTTTGTGTTATTTTCACCCAAAATGGATTGAAACAAGGTAGATTTAATTGTTATTACTCATTGTGGATTTAATTGTATAGACAATCGTTCAAATGGCGGTACTAAAGTCGACGTTTTATCTTAGTTTTGTAATACGGACAAATTTAAACCATGGCTCTGAAGATAAGCCTGGACTTGATAGACCAGGTTTAAACTAAGGTTTATTTAGTTTTTGTAATAAGGCCGAGAAAGTCATGAGGACCAAAATATTTATTCTAAATTGAAACTTATAATTTAAGTTACAAGGATAAAAATAGCATGTTAACAATTTCGTACTTATATATTATGGAACTAGAAATAGTTCCTATGATTAGAATAGTTGGCTATGATTGGCTCGATCAAATTTGAAATACCGTCACAAAAGTGTTTGAGGCGGTATTTTTTGGACCGTTTCTGAAGCGCTTATCAGGAATCTACTATTATTGATCGAAGGGATTGAATGATCAATTATACATCCACACATTGAGGGTGCAGTTGCGGACGACAGCCCGTTCTAAAATGCAATGGATCATCGGTTTGCTAATAAAACAATCTAATTATATTAAAAGAAGATTTATTGAGATCATAATCACACTGACAAAAACATTATTCACAACCACCTTCCCTTTCATTTCGGTCATGAGCGTCCATATCTTGATCTTTATAATTGCCAAGTAACCTCAGGCCATGAGGGTCGAAGGGAGATTTGAGGTGTAAAGTCGCTTTATGCTTCTTTCCCAAGACTTCGATCTCGTAATTGCCTTCTTTCAAAAACTGCTTGGTGACTTTTGAGCCTTTGTTCGTGACGTAGCCTATACCGATCGGCTTGTCCAAATAGAATGCATAATCTCCTCTTCTTAAGTAACCAGCGGGTTCGCCATTTCTAAATATCGCTTCTTGTCCAAATACGGCGACCTGCGAAAGGTAATAAATTATATTAATTCATAAGCTTTGGTTTCGCCGCGCTATCCCGTATGGGTGCGCTGAGGCAGTTTCATGAAATATTATTCGAAGAAATGAAAATTTTAAAAGTAATTCTACCCTCAAAACGGTGAAAAATAACATCGTGAAGAAAACAGCATGTCTTAGAACCAAAAATTTACACTTAGAAAATCTCACTGCCCCCGCGTGTTTTTAGATTTTACTCCCGTTCTATTAATGGTTTTAAAATTAAATCTATCCAATTATATCAAACAAACCTTTTCATCAAGTGTGAAATACGCGTATTTCTTGGTAACCCCTTCAGTTCTAGCACTCGTAACTTGTTCATTCCCGATGTAATCGCCGCCTTTTCTGCATGTGAAGCCCATACCAGCTTCTATCGGATTGTCATCGGATCTCAAATCGGAGTTCCATAAGTGGTATCCTGAAATTAAATGACATAGAAGTTTTTATAAAAGAAAACAATTTCGTAGTGCGTTAAATCATGTTTAGTTATACAAGAACAACCAATACTTAGTAAAGAAACAATTAATCGACATCAACAGAGGATTTTTGCGACCTTCATAACCAGGGCCGGACGTCTAACTCTATCTTTTTCCCACACGATAGTTAAAACAATACTGTTATAAAAGGTCACGGTAGATCACAAAGCCTTTTATCAACCTTGCACACTTCTCTTGAACATTAGTACATGCCACAAGAATATCACCTTTCTCAGCACTCAACGAAGTCAAAGCCCTCCACCCAGCATTCTTCAGTCCGTGCGCTCTGCTCAAGGCCTTGTACACCGGGATGGCGTGCGCGGACGGTACGTGCAGCTCCCAGCCCAGTTCGCCGGACCACGTGACCCGGAGTGCTCGACAACGGTAACGTTTACCATCGGCGGAGTGCGGCTCACGACTTACGTCTATGCTACGTTGTGTGTTTACTGGGAATGAGTCGTTGTCCAGGCCAGCCTCTGTGAAGCGTTCCAGGATGCGTTGGCTGTGAAGAGTAGATGGTAAAACGTTAATAAATTGAGAAGTCAACTTCTTGGTATCATATCCTTTTTTTTTAAGTAAAATCATGAAATGAGTCCTTCCACCCAGGGCAGAGCGGGAGGGACTGTCAGACTCGTACTGACTAAAATCCACGGTATTTTCAATAGCCCTTTACATTACGGGGTCACGGTAATTCGTAAGTCCCGCAACCCCGGCAGGCTTTGGCCTTCTAGAGGGAAGCCCCGTCATTTGTTGACACTCTTTGCGCGTGGAACACAACGCGCCGTCGACCCGGGCATGGTCTATGGTCGGACAGCGAGTTGCCCATTACTCGCTGCCCGCATGCCCTGGTATCATATCTTGGACCATATTAAATTAGGTAGCGAAACTCCACAGATTTGATTTAATGGTTATATCTAAAAATGATAAATCATAATGATGTTCTTAGAACAGGCTGCATGGATTGATCAATCTGACGTACACCTAGTACAGAGGCTGGGCAATTGGCTGCTACGGTGCGTATCGCGGGTACGATTACCGCACTTAACAAAATGGATAGCTCACAGGTAGTTATTCTAGATCTGGCAATTTGAGTAAGTATGTGACTTTAGTAATCAAGTTTTTATTTTTTTCACTATATAGTCTGGCTGAAATGTATGACACTGGATCGATGGAAATTTAATTTCCAGTCTGTAAAGAATTTGTGCTAACCTGTCAGGTCCTTGTATGCCAAGAATACAGAGCTGTTTGGTGACGTCAGTGATGGTGGCACGCAACTTGTGTGTCTGTATGATCCGGCGGAGGTGTGCCAGAGTGTGGGTCGCACTGAACCCGCTTGTCACTACGTAGTACCCGCGACCCTGTTTACAGAAACAAAGAATAAATATTTGAAAAGGGACAGAGTTGGCGATTGAACTGCCAATTTATCTTCTTCATGTCGCTGGTGAGAAGACCAGTGGTAGTCCAATAGTATCGGCGTAGGCTTGCGAGTTGTAGATAGTGGGTTCGAAACCAATCAGTTTCAATACATTTCATTCTGACGGCACGGTTGGTGCAGTGTCTAAGCGATCGTAAGATGTGCACCCCGAACGGAACTAAATTTTGTATGACTCGCAAGTAGATGTTCCGGGTCTGGGTGTTCATGTAAGTGAGTTTCTATGTTTGTAAACGCACCCACGATTGAAAACAACGAAAAAAAAAGATAGTATGTTATGTCGCTCGCGCAGGCGTTTGAATTATGCCTGTTAACCCAAAACATCAAGGCTTCCACGGCTTCGTCTGCGGAACCGCATGGATCGACTCCATGTTTTTGAGCACATATGACAAGATCCCTTCATTTCCAGCGAAGTGGTTTCATTTTAGGAGGTTGTGCATACATTTTCTCATTTGAGTTCAAATCGATTTATGGTCTTAAAAGATGTCGATAGGAACCAATACGGTTTTCAGTTGCGTTTATCATATTTTAAGGTGTCATAAAAAAACAGTGACTTTGAATGTTATATCATACCGACACTGTTAAAGAATGAACATTATCAGTTTCAACTCTTGCGCATACATACCTTGAAGATGGGCTCGTGTAACTGGCCAGTGCCACTGTCGAGTATACTGACAGTCAGGTCTGCTTCCACGCCGCCCTTCTTGTTCAACATCAGAGAGTACACTACCCTGAAATTATAAAAACAAAAGTTGTAATGGTAAAATACCAGTATTCAATTCCAATATAATTGGATAATGCACAATTATGATTTATTTAGTGAGATTTTTTAATCTCTTTTAATACATCCATTTACGATTAAACTTAATAATCCCTTATCCTCCGTTGAAAAAGGAGAATCTTCTAATTATGTTGTATCTGACGAACTACTTCCCGATATTTATGATCAGATTTTCTATATTATATTCGATTTTGATTTCTACTCATAAAAATCCTGCATAAGACAATTTTAACCGTGTATTTACTTTCCCTAAAAGCCCCACTTGCTGACAACTCCTTGAAGTGCACATAGAACATGACGCGTTGTCGACTCGCACGTGATCCTTGATCTGACGCCGAGCTACCCATTCCTCGCCGTCAGCAAGCCCACAGTATACACACCTATCATTAGACTTGGAGAGATCAGCAGTGAACGCCAGCTCGGCAGTGCGCTGTGCGTCGGGTCCTGTCAAGTAGAACTTGCCGTAGTACGACAAGTTGAACAGGGCAGCTGCGTTGCGGCATTGAAGAGCTTCTTGACCAATCTAGAAGGAAAAGAGGATTAGGAGAAAAGGACAAAGTTATGGTGTCATCATCATCAGCCTTTAGCAGTCCATTTTTTTTGGGACAAACCCACTACGCTATTCCAAACCACTACAACTCCTGAAAGCCAGAATCAACAGTGGCAACCAGAAAAGCGCCGAGACAATGAAGCTCGACATGTCCCGGAGAATGAATTTACCTGTCTTGGATCCTGCAATGAAATTAATCAGAAAAGAATAGTGGAGGAGTAGGAAAAAATATGTTTCCACTTCCCTCCATGCAAGCAGGAGACAGAATAAAACAAGGCCAATAGGCACAGAGGGACATTACAACTGGGAGAAGCAATCCATTGCTGGGCATAGGCCTCTCATTCAGCTTTTACCAGCCACCTTGCGAAGATCGTCACTTCACCTAGAGACGTCCCATCTCACGTTTCCCTATTCGAGTTATGGTGTGTGTGATGTCAAATAAATCTTGTCATCTGCCTAGTGGACTGCTAAACACCCAAAACAGTCTCGGGTCCGATTTTGATGAAAAACAAAATGTAATCGTATACTTACCAAATTATGATGTTGAGAGAAATCAAATGAGTGGTCTCCCTTGATGATCTGTTCGTAGCGCCTGTCGTCGTTCCTGGGGTAGTCCTCGTGAGCGCCGCCCCAGTCGTACTGTTGCACTCTCACCTGAAACGAAATATAGAGATGGAACATATTCATTTGGTTTTAGACGCACACGTACACAATAATAAAATATACAACAAGAAATTGGGATCTAGTTAGTCCGATGGAGTATTGAACACCTTTTTATTTTTGAATATAGACAAAACGCACCAATATTCAGGAATATAACCCAGAATGACGTATTGTGGATTTTAGAAACATCGTATCTGCGTCTACTTTAGTTTACGGAACAAAAAATACTGGTCTGATATTTTTTTATCATCTGACGGATTAATAAAATTTTTTCAGTGGACACTAGAAAAACGCACCCTCTCTTCAGGTGAGAAGAAGGCTGGTCTCTCCCAGCCAGCCCTGGCCTGCATGACGGCTCCATCATCCACCAGCTCCTGATGCAAGGCGTCGTGGCTGCAGTCCCTGCCCGCCAGATGTTCGTCGTTCGGGAACACTATGTTGTAGTTGCGCGCGTACGCCTCGTGGCTGCTCTCGCGCATCCAGTGCGCGCGGGAGGTCTGGCCCGGGGAGAAGCGACGGATGTCGAATGTGAACATGTTGTAATGCGGCCTAAGGACATTTTGTAAAGTTACGCGTTAAGTGTGTGTTAAGTGTTCTCTATAAGAAAACTGGCACGACATTATAACCATTTCACTCCTAAAACATTGAACCGATCCTGATATTTTGAGTATACGTTGTCTGCGGGTCTAAAACGGTCATTTAGGGGACAATCCGAAGTGAATCATTAGGAATATAGCTTAAAGTGGCCGTTTAAGACCCTCTGGTCTACGGAAATGGGTATAGCGTACCTTTGATCCCCAATAAAAGTACTATTCTCGAAGATAACATCAATAACGTACGTATGAGAATAGATGGCGCCACATGTCGCCGAATTGATTGTCAAATTCTAAATTAACGTACGGCGGCAATAGCTAGTAATTAAATAAAGGAACATAATTAATTTACAATCTACATATGTAGCATCTATTCCGGATGCTCCTGCGTTAATTGGCCAATATTCTTTCTTTTTCTATCCCTCTCTATCACTCTTAGTCTCTCACTCTCATTCTCAGGTGAAAATTGTACCCCAAAGTAGAGCTCCAATCTGCAGTCTCAGTTTTCATTATAATAATGATGAAACTTAAGCCTGGTTACTGATAATTAAATTATGTCATTTCTAGTTGAGAGAAGAGAGAGAAAGAATGAGATCTTCACTGGGAGTGGTGGTTATAAAGCAACATGAAAACTATGTTCCATCCCGGAATTCCCACGGTATCGGAATTTATCGGGAATATCGATTCCCACGCGAACGAAGTCGCGGTCAAAGACTGTTGGAAATAATTATAATTTACGTACACACACACTGTACAAAGGTTTAGGCGCAAAAAGCCTAATTATCGAAATGGCAACCGAGTCGCAAAAGGACAAATTCTCAAAAGGCCTGATTCTCAAACTAGCAAATGAAGAAAATGGAAAATTTTCTACAATTGGGAGTATAATTCTTGTAAATATAAGATTGTTTTGCATGACAACAACAAAATAGTTAAGAGGCCTCTTACAGTCCACTAGCGCCGCCAATCGAAAAAATGTCATAACACGTAAATATAATCAAAAATACAAAATGTGGTCTGTAATTACTGTAGAAAAGGCAATAACGTAATTTTATAACACATTGTCAACACTTGAAATATAGCTGTTTAGCTAAATCGTGCATTTGTAACAAAAAACGGCCGTTTATGTTTAGGAGTTATGTCATTTTTTCGATTGGCGGCGCTAGTGGACTGAAGAGGCCTCTTAAATCGAAGAGTATAAATCTAGTATTGATAAAAAAAATCACTTAGATCGCCTAAACCTGTACAAAATAGGTCAATAAAAATACTATCAATAATTTATTTTTGTGCAAAAGAGATAATGGTCGAGGGAATGATAACCTCATTTTATTATTGTTTAAACAGATGAGTTCACATACCCGTTTGTTTAAGAAGCGGTATTGTGTTTACAAATAGAGAAAATGTTCACTTGTTTTGTCTATGTGGAAGGACATGTACCTTTATCTGGGGGCGTGGCAATGCCATGAGAAATCCTTTAGACCCGACCTTAATCATACATGTATGCCCTAAGCTTTAGAGTATTTAAAGACATAATCAATTGTATGTTATCTGCCTTATTAAAAATAGTTGCTCTCAAAACGTGTTCCAAACGCATTAATCATGCCTATTAAAAACACTTTAGGCATAACTCCTAATACTAAACTCGACCACTTTTAGGTCTTATGTGCAAGCTCTAAGCACAATAAATAATTTTCGTACAAATTGGTAACATTGTCGTTGTGCTAAGGAGCTCTCTAATAGGGTCCTCCCTACTTCAGATTAGAGATTAGATTCACTGTGTGCGTGATGACAGCGACATCTCGTGACCCATTATTCTTGACAAGTAGATATTTTGAAAAATATATTTTCGGCTTGTTTCTAATTAAATTGAATAAAACCGAATACTTAACATTACACAATCATATCACTCCCGAGAGTCCCGAGTCAGTTTATATCGGTGTAACATCGCGCGCTGCGATCGATTTGACAACCCCTATCACCGATTTCGCACTTATCGTATTGCCGCTTTTTAGACATGAACATTTGAACAGAGTTGACGCGGTTGACTACGTGATCGAATCCGAAATGAGGAGATCCGTAGACGAATTAAAGTCACCGACATATCCCACTGGATTAGCAAGCTGAAGTGGCAATGGGCAGGCCATATTGCTCGCAGAGCAGATGGCCGATGGGGTCGAAAAGTACTAGAGTGGAGACCACGGACTAGCAAGCGCAGCGTAGGACGTCCGCCATCAAGATGGACAGACGAACTTATAAAGGTCGCCGGAAGACGCTGGATGCAGGTCGCTTCCAACCGGTACATGTGGAGATCTAAAGGGGAGGCCTATGTTCAGCAGTGGACGTCCTATGGCTGAGATAATGATGATGACGCGGTTTATAAACGTTTATGGTACTCGTACCTATACGGAGGAGTTCAGTTTCCATAAATGCTGTATATTCACCTTCCACTGACAATCCACTCCGCCATTTGTATACCGCATCCAGCAGAGAACATCATACCAGCTGAGTTGTAGCCGCAGTTGTGGTACAGACCTGGATCAAATAAAAAGCATAAATTACCCAGAATTGCTTATAAATTCTAAATCTGTTTCGACTAGCAATACTTTAGAGGAGATCTAGAAACTAGGGTTATTTTAATTTCAGTCATTTATTGGCTTTTTTCTTTAATAACTTTTTTAAAATAGTAGTGGTTCTTTAGTAAAATAGTAGGCTGTTTTTTTTTGTACGCGCGTAAGTAATTTGTTAACTGACTATCTCACAGCAGCGGAAGTACACAGCACGCAGTACTCGTTTATAAAATGCAAAAGCTGTTTAAGCGTGCGCTGCTGACAGCGTGCTGCCCAATGACGCGTCTAGCGGCGTGACTATAAAACCAGCCTTAAAAAGGACCTAACAGAGGGTCCTTTGGTTCAGATGATCTCAGAGCCGATCAGCCGATTACCCGATATTTTCAGACCATGTCCAAAAAGCGCTGTTTGTAGCGTCTTATGCCCGAAATCAAAACATATAATATCTCAATTCGAATCCTGATCAATTTACTTCGACGACGATGGCTTTTGACTCTGACACCATCGGTCGATGATACCAAGATCGGGATCAAGATTGCGACCGAGATAGTTTATTGATTTACAGTGTAAGTTGACTCGTATCGGTCGATACAAGATATAGAACATTGTAGTCGTAAGCAAAATATTATAATCAGTTCATATGCGTTGCGTCAGATCAATCAAATAAACAGATCGTTAATATGTAAACACACAAGTGTATCTAAGTACGATGACCGGCTGACCTACTGTGCGATTGACATTTTAGATGTTAAATTCTTAGCAATGTTTTATTGTTTTGCAATTTTATACACACTTTTTCCTCATAGCTTTAAAAAATGGGTACTATGTACAACACTGAAGTTTAGAACAAAAATACAAAAGACTTACGGAAAGAACCTTTTTTTTAATCCAGTCTCTTTTACATTTTTTGTTATTTTTTTTGTTGGAGGATTTGGCCACCCTCTTGTGTCAGTGATTTCCAAAATAAACATCGAATTATTACTTGTTTTAATCCAATAGCGGATTCTCGAAAAGTCATCGGTATATTTGGGGCACATCACAGTCTGAGGCTATCAAATCCACACTTCTCAGGACACCCAGTATAAATAAAAATCCCGAAACTTACCGAAGACATTCGGATCCTCTCCGAGTATAGGCTTGTGGTCGGGCGTGAACGACTCAGGCCCACACACCGTACTCTTGACGCCGACTGTTCCAAGCTTGGGGCACAGGGAGGCGGCGCTGGTCATGTGGACACCAAACACGTCCCAGTCCAGCTCGTAGAGGTGGAACTGCAGGTGATCTGGCACCTGCAGGTAAAGAAGTTGGGAACTCGTATTCATGGCAATCTAAAACATCTTAGTTCTACTATAAAGAAGAAAGTTTGTGGGGATGCAAGTATGGATGTTTTTAATCTTTTGCGCAGAAACGGTAGGATGGACTTTTATGAAATCCGGCACATTGATAGTTTATAACCTGGATTTCAGTATACCAGAAGGTAGGGAAATTTAGACTTAAGAAGAACGAACACGGGGGTATACGCTATTAGTAAATAAACTAAGATTCAATAAAAATAGAAGAAGGATCAAAACATTAGGCGACTCAGTGAACAGTCAGGCCAAATTTTAAGTTGGCCCGACTGCTCAATGTCCAGTGTATGTTGATTATAAATTGTGATAATTATAGAGGGCGTTCGTCGAGATCATTTTTAAATGCACCTACTGCCAGGTCAATAACCGTAGTTGATAACATAAAATATTGAGCTTCTCGTAAATTAGATAAACATAACATTATTTTATTGTTTTACAATTTCGTATATAAATCGACGTCGAAATTTTATAGAATTGACACGAGATGTGTGGGAAAACATCAAACAGTGATGAAGAAAAATTGATCTCGGCTCCTATTGGTCATAGCGTGATGCTATAATATATGGGCATAAACCTTCCCTCAATAAATGGACCTATACAAAAAATAACCGAACTCTTCCGCTTTATAATATTACTATAGATTACCTGATCAAGCATATGCGGGTTGCTCTCATATCCTCCGACTTGGCAGGACTCTCCCTGCACCTTGATATACAAGTCGACGTCATGATCCCTAATATTAGGACAACCCCTAATTTCAGGTGTAGCGTCCAACACCACGTATGCGTGCTTGAACGGGATTAGTGGCAGATTCGGCACTCCCGCGAATCTGGCGACGCGAGGACCCCAAGCTCCTGTTACGTAATAAAATAGTTACAGATAAGTTATATCCCAGATTTCGGTTACAAGTTATCGATAGGTATGGTCTCAAGGAACAAAATTTAATGTAGGTTTCTAAACAGAAGGCTTGGGTCAGCTGGGATGTCAATTCTCAGAGAAACACATGATATGTTTGTGTTATTCTAGACGATATCGATACGTCAAAACATCGGAGAACTTGATAATAGGTTATTAACAGTTATTTATGGATTACTTCCAACCAGTATCGTGCCACTCCTTCTATCCATCATCCCCAATAGCTTCCTTCTTTTTCTTTTTAGATTTCGGGCGCTCCTCCCATCACTCCATCCACTCCTTCCACAACTCGCAAACCCGTGCGTCTGCCTTCCAGGTCAGGCGGAACCTATCAATTACGTCCCACCATCTCCACAGCTGCCCACAGTTTAACCAGCAGACATGTACAGTCCCATTTATTTTGGAACGCAGTACGCACAGGACTACTAGTAGTGTTTATTCTAAATATTATACTTATGTAAAGATTACCTACCTCCGCAGTTTACAACGCACTTCGTCTTTATAACCCCCTTGTCGGTGTGCACCGCTGTAACTTCTTTATTTCCAAGGGAATTGTGGGTATAATGGATGTCCAGTACTGGGCAGTCTTCATACACCTGTGACAGTAATATTTCATTAAAAAGAGGTTTAAAAAGGTGTCGACGGAGTTTGCTAACCGTTCTGCTCCATAGAAGTCTTTTTTTTTTATCGTGGTAAAATCATCAAATGAGTCCTCCCACCCAGGGCAGAGCGGGAGGGACTGTCAGACTCGTACTGACTAAAATCCACGGTGTCCTTCCCTTTACGTTCCGGGGTCACGGTAATTCGTACAGTCCTGCAACCATCAACTTATGCTAGTGATATTATTATCACCCGGTTGAAAAGGTCTAAGGATAACCAGAAATAGTTCATAAAGTCCCGCGACCTCCATAGAAGTCTAAGCTTTGGAATGGGTAACCACAGTACATTCGAAGTTATTATGTCTTGTGGCTGGGGCCGTCGCTTCATTCATTTTTCTGTCAACTTTATTTTGTTTTTGTATACTCAAAAGTGCCTTTAATTGGTTTATATGAAATGCATGCTTTGATTTTGAGGGAGTAAGACACTTTCTTTTTTTATTAATATGTATAAAACCGCGGGTCCACTTGGTCTGGGTTGCTATTTTAAACCATAAACACTATATCAAAGACTAACACTTACTTTTGCTCCATTTTTCGTGGCCACTTTCACAAGTGCACCGCAAGCCATAGAAGGGTCAATAGTGCCGTCTTCGGGAGCATACAGTGCCATTTGAAATACTGATGGGTCGAGGAGTGGGAACTTCTTCTGTGCCTCATGGGGGTCCAGAACTTCGCTGGGAATATCCATGGCTTTTCCTAGTGTGTGAAGTCTCATGTATTCTTGTGTTCGAACCTGTTAAAAAAATGAATTTTCATGCATCTGGAAGCGATTGTTGAGTTAATGCCCATTTAGACGCTGCAGGAACAATTTAACTATGCCTGTAGTTGTGCCGCAATGTAGTCAACTACATTGCGGCGTTTCTTTGATCAACTGAATTCATTGTCCACTATGAGTCTGCAATGTATAGTCTCCGCCAGATAAGTCTGGAATAACGGTCATTGATCCGACTTGTACCAAAATTCGAATTTCATAACACCATCGTACGAATTTAAAACAAAGCGTAAGGTCAAGGTCACCTCTTACCACGATACGTTTGTTTTGATCGTGTTACGACACTTTCTTTACATTTTTTCATATCATTTTGGAATATTGCAACACATTGGTACACGGGGGTCAACTAATTTTATTCCAGACTTATCTGGCGGGGACTATAGTCAAATTTGTCACCTTATCGCCTAAAGGAGCCTTTACCATATTTTAGTTCAATAGTTTCCACCGAAATATGATTTTCGATGAAAACTGTAAGCGAACATTCAGCCTTGGTCTCAGTTTCGGACGAATCTTTGCGAAAGCGAAACCAAACCTTCGACCACACTAATTTGCAACCGTAACTTTGGGTAAACTCAAATTGGAAAATTTCAACAGATGTTTTGGCATCTGTGAAGTGTGAAGTATTTAAACTTGACCATGAAAACAGCAATGTAATAGTTCTCATTGTAGTTTTACTCACTCTGCTCCGCGATATAAACATGCCGCCATTGTTAGTCCAGCCTGCATAGTCGCCTACTTCTTGTTCTAAGGTGCTGTATACTTTTCTTGAATCTCGTAAAAGTTTCACTTCCAGATCGCACGGTCTGAGAGACCACACTAGACCTATAAAATGTTTAAAATTATAGTTTGTAGGTAAACGATTACATAATCCTTTAATACATAAATAAATGTAATGATTTATTCAGTTGTCCTATGATGTCCCACTCTTGGGCAAAGGTCTAGTTCGATTCATGCATGCACGCTTGAGATGGGTGTATTCTTAACTCTAGTCAACGTCAGAGGTGAACTATTGCTGTCCGGTGTCGTCATAAAATAGTCATTGGGTTAATTTAATTAATACGGCGAACCTGAACGCGTCGTCGTACCTATAAGGCAGCTCCCTCAATCTCGTCCTTTCTTTTTTTCAATGGCCTTTTAAGTTCAGCTTACCTGTTTAGACACCCCGCGACCCCGGCAGGCTTTTGACCTTCTATGGAGTCTCATCAGATTGCTGACTCTTTAAGGCGCGCGTGGAACATGATACATGAACTGACGGCGAGTCACCCATTACTCGCCGTTTTTCCACTTGATGGAAACAGAACCTAATATCAACACTTCGAAGAATCACATTAGCCTAAAAACTAATCTGAATGAATACTTTACCAGCAGTGTGCCATGTCGTCCCACTTGTCAACTTGGCTCGCTCCAGAAGTACAGCATTCACACCTCGCTTAGAGAGTTGGTATAATGTGTTACATCCTGCTATGCCTCCACCTTTGAACATCAAATAACGGAGCAATCAAAAAATGTGTAATCCGTCAAAAATTTCTATCAGTTTCGGAGGTAGTGAGCGTTTAAACTTCAATTTCTTACCTACTGTTTGTTTTTCTGCATCACCCTAAGGTAGACTGGAAGAAAATGCCCAAGGCATTAAGTCCGCCTTTGTACTTCCAGGTGCAAAAGTTTTAAATAAATAAAATAATTAGTTTACATTTTACGACACGTTTGGTGCAGTGGCTGAGCAATTGGACTACTGCGCTGCGTGTCGCGGGTTCGATTTCCGCACGGAGCAAATATTTGTATGATCCACAAGTAGTTGTTTCGGGTCTGGGCGTTTTTGTATGTGAGTTTATGTTTGAAAAGGCACCCAGGATACAGGAGAAATTCCTCCAATTTTTTTTTCCAAAATAACCGAACCGATTTTCATCATTTCTAATATATATAATTTTGTATAAAAAGATAATTGGAATTTTGTTTTTACCGCTTAAAATCAGACTAATTTAACTGTAACACTATTTTCGAAAGAACTTTTAGGTATGAAGTTCGAAAAATACTGACTTTGTATTTAATTAGGAGTATACGCTCATAATAATTTCAAACATCTTAGTGAAACTATTATTAAAAAAATAACAAATAAGTACGCAAGACATCTCAAGAAACAAAAAACAACTTACCGATAATAACGACATCAGCCCAAGATACAACCTCCTGATTCGTAGCGAGCAACCTCTTTTCATAACTGAACTTTTTTAAATAATTCGACGCTTGACTTCTTATGGCTCCATCCCTAACTAATTTAAACATTTTACTAATTAAAGTAACAAATGTTGACTAGAACACTGCTCATTTATGAATGTCTCAACACTGACAATTGAGTTTATGTAACTGGCTCGCTACCTATCTCCTAAAGTTATCAAAGTTCAAGCTGTTATTTTGAATGGCTTATCAGGATGGTTATTTTGTTTGTCATTTTAAACGTAAAACGGGACAATCAGCTTAAGAGCGCGTATTATGAAAGTTGGCAACGTCGCAAATAATTGTCAAATATTAACAGGTTTTAATTAATTTGGTATTGTTAATGTATGTAAATAAGAAATATGGCTCTGTAGTACACAAAAAAAAATGTTTTTTTTTTCTTCTTTGGCAACGAGTGGCTTGACTACTCTGCCAGTGTCACTTCCTTATTTTCATACAATAAATTACCACATTAGTTAAAACTAGTAAATATTTGACAGCTATTTGCAACGTTGCCAACTTTCTGGATACTCGCCCTTAATTCTAAATAGATATACGCTTTACATTATTTCGGGACTTATAACAAACAAGATATTTTGATAAACACTTTCGGCTTGCTTTTCATGAAAAATCCAAAAAATTACTTACAACAATTTAGGAGCATTTTAAACTTGACTAACTCTTCAAAGTCCCAAGTTAGTTCACATCTCCGTCACATCCCACGCTGTGATCCATTTGATAGTCCCCACCACAGACTTCGCACATATAAAGGGGTTCCGAAACGTACAAAAAGTTTAGATTAAGACACTTAATATTATGAATCACGTTACAGTTCGTAAAATGTTCCCAAATTGACAATTAAACAGACATGACGACAATATCAAATCTAATTAGTCCGTTAATTTTTGTTTTTAATAAATGAATATTGACAAAGATGAAACGCAACTGAAACTCGGGATTTGGTGCGTGACGTCACAACTATGTAAACATTATACCTAGAAGTAATTTTAAAAATGATCTATCTTCGTCAATTTTGGTTTACAAACAAAAGAAAAAATAAATGTCAAATATTTTTTGATAATATTACTGACGGACTTCGGACGTCGTCGTTTTATTTAACACGTTTCGCTGCATTCGGTTAAAAATAGAGGATTGATTGAAACCAAAGAAAGTAGCTATATAAAACATTTATTTCTTAAATATTTACATTTGTTTTTACAACTTACAACATTGACTAAATAATAACGTGAGGATATAGTTCAATAATGTTTATAATATAACTATTTATATAAAAAACTAAGTTTGCATTAATACTTGTTTTTATAATTGGAAAATCTCTCTTTATTCAAAGGATGTCTTTATTATAAGACATCAAATAACTAAGAATGTTATACCTCTCTTGGCTGAAAACATAGACTTCTAGCATAGACTGAACCTCCCCAAGGCAAATGTTAAATAAAATTGCCATAAACCAATCACAGGCAGGACCATCCATCTCTTTCCTTTATATTACCATAGACAATACGTCTTGTCAAGGATAGACATCAGGGTTTCTTTGTTTTTCTTCCTTTCTAGCTCTAAGCCTATAACTTAAATCAAGTAGTATGTCAATATTTATGATTGCTTATCACTAAATGTTAAAAATACAACTGTATATAAACATTTACCAGATAATTCATATTATATTTCTCAAACCAAAAGTATATATTTTAAATGCTTTATAATCTTAAATAGTACATTTACATAATTATACATAATTCGTACTATTATAACAACTACCTACCTACATATTTTATGCGACACATATATGCCTAAATAAAATGGAATATGTTTACTTATTAAACCATCATGCTATAAAACGTTCTGGTTCACCACCAGTAGGGACTCCTACTGACTAAAATCCACGGTGTCTTTCAATAGCCCTTTACGTTCCCGGGTCACAATAATTCGTGGGTCCCGCTACCCCGGCAGGCTTTGGCCCTCTACAGGGGGGCCCCGTCATTTTGCTGACACTCTTTGAGGCGCGCGTGGAACACAACGCGCCGTCGACCCGGGCATGCTCCATGGTCGGACAGCGAGTTGCCCATTACTCGCTGCCCGCATGCCCGACCACTCAGTAGGATATTACAAAATTTGGCAATGTTAAAATCGGATAGCACGCTGTCATTTGAAGAATTTATCAACTTGCTACTAACGATTTCAACTTACTACTAACGATTTTAAAGATAACTGCAGAACGTATACAAGTAAGAAACACCTGCACAGTTGGCGTAATATGTTCGACCACGTCACAAACAGCTTACATTCGTTTAATTGATGAAATAATAACGTAAAAGTTGATAGCAATGGTACATACTTTTTAAAAGTGGTCATCAATATAAAATATAACAGCAGGTAAATATTTACATAATATTAATACTCATTAAATTAAAAACATAATACTTAAAAAGTAGTTAATTAGTACTTGAAAGTTATAAAAAATTGTAAAATGGTTTAAGACTTGTTTTTATCCAAATGACTGATGCAACAAAAACTTGTAGTCATATAATATATAGTTTTAAAACATGACTTTTTTCTGCTGTTTCTTCCTTTTTTTGGAAAATCATCAAATAAGTCCTCTAAGAGCCTTGACTGAACAAAAACCTGCTTGTTTATTAACACTTAGCGTTCATTTATGAGTCGAAGGACTTTTCGCATACACAACAAGTATTGGTAAAACCTAACTCTGAATTAATTCTTAAGTCAATCGGTACTGTTAACAAATTTACCTCTTCATAAAAAAAAAAATCTTGTGCATACCTAAAAATGGCTTTTTTCCCAGGAAGCAAGGTGTTGTAGGTTCATGCATCATTGAACACGAAACGAGGGTAACGATCCGAATATGCACCACCAAGCACGACGAATTTGTTCACAATAAAATGCAACCGTATTGTTAACAGTATAAAGTCTAGAACAGCGCGCCGAATATGCACCACCAAAGACGCAGTTGTAGTTCACGAAAACTAAGCATCTGTATTACAAAGATATAGAGTCCATTTTCGAGACGTAACGACTTCTCAGACAGACAGATGGCTGTCGTAGAAGTACAGGTCCTCGTTTCATACGTGGTGCGGGCTGGCCACGCGCGGCGGCGTGAGGCCCAGGCGGTGCTGGCGGGCCGCGTGGTCGCCGGCCGCGGCGGCGGCGGCCGCCTCCAGCTGCGCGCGGATGGCCACCAGCTCGCGGGTGCGCTGGTAGATGGGGTCCTGAGGGTTGACATACATATATACGGCATAGAAATAAGCCAGCCGCTGACAACAAAATGAAACCAATGCATAGATATGCGATAGCAGCAATCACCGTTGATTTGCTGTAATTAATTGAAGAGATCCCTCGATTTCTCTTTCCTGACCTGATTACCATGGGACCATCTGTGCAGTATACCCTTTCAAACAAAAAAATATTTTCTAAATAGATCCAGGCGTCATCGTCATCGAAAAATCGGGGAACAAACATAAAAAAAGATTCCTACGAATTGAGAAGCTCCTTTTTTCGAAGTCGGTTAACAACAAAAAAAAAAACTCTTGTCATGTTTGGTAAAAATATCCCTTTCAATTTTGAGAATTTTCTGCAAGTAAAATTGCAGGCAGATGACAGGGCCTGGTGCCACTCTAGTACACTCCACTTCACTTTTATACACGCAGTATTTGATATCTAACATCTACAACAAAATAGTTAGAACTGCCCGATATTGAAGACTGAAAGACACGCCATGTTTTAGAATTCGTTGTATTAAATCATTTTAATCCTCGCACACTTGTCGACGCTCCAAACGCGCCGTATTTCGGAAAATGCTAACAGCATTCGAATATTGAGGGAAGGAATGTTTACAGTGCTGATGACGTCATATAATGCGTCTCGGACGGTGCGTTCGGCGCGGAAAAATGTACGACCACCTTAGGGAGCTTGGTAATGACGCGATTCGTACAATTTGCAAATTTCTACTAACTCAAAATGAAAATCGTCCTTGCTACTACGATATAATGATGCAATTCGACTGACTTACGTCGTCGTGGCGAGCGTGTTTTGTTTTTCATCTACCCGTAGAAAACCGCATGTTTATGTTTATGTCATATGTCGTAGTGGTAAGGATGATTTTTACTTGTAGTTGCAATCGGACGACTTGCCTCGCATCAAAATCAAAAGTCAAAGTCAAATCATTTATTTCAATTAGACCATCAAAGAGGCACTTTTGAACGTCGATTATTAAAATTAAAGGAAATGGGATGGGAAGGGATTGATTCTACAAATCACATCGCATCATCAGCTAGCACTGAAAAACAATTAAGGGAGCGCTCCCTTAATTGTTTTTCATTGCGATTCTAACCTGCTGCCTCATAGTAGGGTTCCACCGACAGTACAGCGCCTTCCACAGCTTGATGACCCTGAGCGACGCCACCGGCACCAGCACGACCTGCGGCCGCGAGTACGGAGACGGAGGGGAACTGGCCCCGAATGATGGAGGACCCCAGTATAGCGGGTTCAGATACAAGTCCTGGCGACTGTTGATATATGACCAGAGGGATACCGTCTTGGTTTTTACTTCTGTAAAGGAATATGAGTTTCATAGTTAGTTAGTCTTTGAGAGAAAATAGTCGACTGCTAGCTCGGTTTTATGATGCAACTAGGTGTTCCCCGAGGTTCCAACCCCGCTCGGTTCCTATTGGTCGAAGCGTGATGTTATAATATGGCCTATAGCCTTCTTCAATTAATGGTCTGTCCACTTAAATTTTTCTTTTCAATTAGGACCAGTAGTTCCTGAGTTTAGCACTTCAGATTTACAATATTAGTATAGAAATATAGATTTCGTTTTGGCGTCTAGCGTCGTATCAACATTACACATTTCTATTGAAACTGCATCGGCTCCCGAGAACTCCCCGTCAGCGCCGAAAAAACCCCGGGGAGAGGAGACCACGACCACAATTGGCCAAACCAGCCCACAGTTAAATAAGCTCGCACTGGGCGCATTAAAGCCTTTGTCAAACAGACTGGCGAAAGCGAAGCGTTTCCGAAGCGATACTAATTTTTTATTTGTAATTTTGGAATTGTTTGAATCCAGTCACATCTTCCGTCCAAACGATTGCTAAGACCTTATGCCCTTCCCGGGTCGACGGCGCGTTGTGTTCCACGCGCGCCTCAAGGAGTGTCAGCACAATGACGGGGCCTGTAGAGGGCCATAGCCTGCCGGGGTCGCGGGACTTTCCCATTACCGTAACCCCGGTACGTAAAGGGCTAGTGAAGGACAGCGTGGATTTTAGTCAGTACAAGTCTGACAGTCCCTCCCGTCCTGCCCTGGGTGGGAGGACTCATTTGATGATTTTACCACGCTAAAAAAAAAAAAAAAAAAGACCTTATGCCCTTATGCAACATAATAATAAAGCCCATTAGAGGTTTACATTAACTTCTGCCATAAAGAAAACCTACCTTCCTTCACCCGTTCCCTCTCAGTATTAAACAGGAAAGTTCCAAATCTACAAGAGTACAGATGGTCCACAATCGTGATCAGCAGTCTCTCTGTGAACTCGAAGGCTGTCGGGAACTGTTGCTGTAACTGCCACACGCAGTCAACCCATTGGACGAAGACGGGAGACCGGTCTGCGTCGGAATGCCTCTCGTCACCGTGACCGATACGCTGGAGGGTAGAAAATCACTCATTATACAAGGTCATATGAAATTATATGATGTTGTTATTGTTTCACACAAAAACTTCTGAACAGATTTGGATAAAATCTGGTATAGACAGTTTTATAACTTGGATCGACACAGTGTTAGGATATTTTTTTTCATTTAATTAAAAAAATCACGCTGCCCGCGTGTTTTTTGACGGAGCTATATATATATGCTACTTGAAAATAACTACTGTTTTATTTTGCAGATTGTAAAGATCGTACACATATCTATTTTAAGCATTCCATATCATTTCCGTCCGTTTACAACAAACCAAATTTGAAATTTCGGATAATATACGATACGCTAACACCGCTCCATACAATTATGAAGCGAGTTTCATTAGCGAGGACACTAGAAATGAGTCGCCTAAACCTAATCAACTGAATAATACCGTAGTACATGCATATTGTAGTCATTGTAATTGTGTGCCTAAGGCGTGTCAAATAAACTTATTTTCTTACTTTCTTTCTTTCTTTCTATTCACCATTAATCTCGAAGGATGGAATTTTTGCGTTTTGTTATAACTTTAATGCTAGTTTGGGGACTATTTTTTCAAATTTAATTTACTATTTTTTCCTGACTGTCAGAACAGTCTGTTCCACTCCACCCAAGGCGGGAGGACTCTTTTGATGATTTTGAAACTCAAAAAGTATTAAAACTCACCAGCTGGAACTTATGTCCAAACGAAAGCCATTCCTTTTCGATGAGCACTTCGAATCCTCGAAGCGTCCTGTAGTAAGGGTCTAGCATGAGCATCGCTAGTGCTGTCAGTTGAGCAGTACGGTCCCATCCGTCAGAGCAGTGGACCAGCACTGAAGTCTTGTGATTCTCCACCTGTTATAGAAAATACTAGAAAATATTGCAGAATAAGTCCATTCTCTGCGACCTTAAGGTCCAACCCAGACTTTCTACCACCTGTCTTCAAAGAATCTTGGAGTTTTTGGTCACATCGCGAGAAAAGTTAGTCACAACCTTGAACAATTGGCTATTTGACTGAAAAATTCTAATTAGTCCGCCGCTTAGATTATCAAAAAATATTCGACCCGTATTTTTTCTTCTGTTTCGTAAACCAAATTAACGAAGATACGATGCTTTCAAAATTACGTCATAATTTAGTACAATTTTTATTGAATTCTGACGTTACGAGCCCCCACTCTCGAGTTTCGATGCGTGATATTTTGGTGAATTATTATGAGAAATATTCATTGATTTTACAAAAGAAAAAATACGTGTCCGTTATTTTTAAAAACTCTAAATGACGGACTAATTATATTTGTAACTAGCTTCCGCCCGCGACTCCGTCCGCGCGGATGTCGGTCTTCGCGTGGATGGTAGATTTTTTTTCTACTTATTTTTCCAGGATAAAACGTATCCCATTTTATGCCCAGGATAATAAGGTATAAATATACCAAGTTTCATCGAAATCGAACTCTACTTATTTTTCCAGGATAAAACGTATCCCATTTTATGCCCAGGATAATAAGGTATAAATATACCAAGTTTCATCGAAATCGAACCGTTAGTTTTCACGTGATGCCTACACATACAGACAGACAGACAGGCAGACAAAAATTTGTTTAATCACATATTTGGGTTTGGTATCGATCCAGCAACACCCCCCGCTATTTATTTGTTCAATATTTTCAATGTACAGAATTGACCCTTCTACAGATTTATTATATGTATAGATTTATAACTACTGTCAAATAGCCAATTGTTGGTTACTAGCAAGGCTGATGGCATGGGTCCGAGGGGCCGCAGTCCACATCGATGGTCGAACGAAATTCGCTTTTCCCTGGACACGAAACTTCACGATGCTCTTTATTCACAACTTCTCTACAAAAACACTTTTTTTAGGTCTCTAAACCGACTATGTATGAATTTTACGCAAAATAAGATATAGAATGGCTTTGTACAATAAATAGTTCAATTCTTAAGTAATTGACGTGACGACGACGAATTGACGTGACGTGTAATTGAGTAAGTGATGATGGCACGATTAGCGCAGTGGCTGAGCAATTGGACTGCTGCGCTGCGTGTCGCGGGTTCGATTCCCGCTCGGAGCAAATATTTGTATGATCTACAAGTAGTTGTATTTGGTCTAGGCATTTGTGAATTTATATGTTTGTAAACGCACCCACGACACAGGAGAAATTCCTAGTGTTGGGCAAAAAAAAAAAGTAGCATCATAAATCGCTCTTCCCATACAAAACAATGGGAGATTCCATTTTGACAGCTCAAATTGTATATATTGAGACTATTCTAAAATATGCGTAATAAAGAAATTACCTTGTCTACTATACGAACAGCTCCAGCCAATATACATTTGATGTGTTTTAACCAGCAACTAGCTTCAATGCCGCTAAACCATCTGCAAATTATTAAAAACATTAGACAAATATTTATTACATTAGATAAAGGAAAGCGAATTTTTTTACCCTATTTTATTAAATTGAGAACGAACAAGTGCTGTTGGATTTTCAACTTTCAGCGCTCAGCTAAAGGTTGCGAATGCAGTGGCATCTGCGCATTACAAGTTTCAAATAATTATTCCGAAGAGATGGAATGATTAATACCTTTCGCATCAACATCAGTTCATCGGTTACTAATCAAATCCTTAATGAATAAAATAAATAAATAATAAATATTCCACAACTATCACACAACGCCATCTAGTCCCAAGCTAAGCAGAGCTTGTGTTATGGGTACTAGACAACTGATAAACATACTTATATATTTCTAAATACATACATATTATAGATAAATAAATTACACCCAGACACAGAACAAATAATCGTGCTCATCACACAAACATTTGTCCTGGGTGGGAATCGAACCCACGACCTCCGGCATAGCAGTCAGGGTCACTAACCACTAGACCAACAGGCCTGTCATGAATGACTAGTTTTTGCCAGCGGCTTCGTTTTTTTTTTACGTTGGATATCATCTTATTAGTCGTCCCACCCAGGGCGGGCAGAGTGGGAGGGACTGTCAGACTCGTACTGACTAAAATCTACGGTGTCCTTCAATAGCCCTTTATGTTCCGAGGTCACGGTAATTCGTACAGTCCCGCGACCCAGCAGCTTCGACAGCGTTAATTTAGAATTTGTGGCCCATCTATTGTCATAATTAACGTTATGTTGTTTTTCTCGGGAATATTATTACTTTTTTCGGGATGGATTACTATGACTATGTCTGTGTACACCGGACAATGTATAATATGAATTTCAGGATGATCGCTTCAGTGGTTTGGGCGTGAAAACGTAACAAACAAACTTTTGCATTGTAATAAAACTAGTTGTTTCCAGCAACTTCACCCGCTACATCTCGAAAATTATCCCACGGGAACATACAATCGGGATAAAAACTATCCTATGTGTCAATTCAGGTTATAAACTATCTGTTTATCAAATTTCATCCGTTTCACGCCAAAACCGGTCAGTGGTTTTTGTGTAAAAGAGTCACATGCATCCATCCTCACTTTCACGTTTATATTAGTAGGGTAGGATAAGATTAGTTACGATTATATTTCAATAATATCCGGCTGTAACGAATTCATCATTTAAACGTAAACCTCTTTTACAATATCATAAAGATTCATCAATTTAGTTTTTTTTTACCCGACTACGGCAAAGCCAAAAGGAGGGTTATGATTTTGACCGGTATGTATGTATGTTTGTTTGTTCCCTCATAACTTCTAAACTACTTATCATTACATGACAAAAAAATGAGATGTCGATATTTTTATATTTACCTAACACAGCGGTCACTCACCTCGTCTGGTCTATTTGCGGGAAGCAGAGCTCCTTTAGTTTCCGTAGGCTCTCCCTCATCACGTGAATGTTGTGTATATCTAGGAACACAAGGTCGGCATTCTGGTACGCATCCTCCGACTCGTATCTGTTAACAATTCATATTTATTAGTATTTGATGGTAAAAAATCGTTATTGTATCCAGTAAGTTAATCAGAAATGTTTCAAGAGCTTTTTAGAAATAGAACGGGACCTATTACTGACTCCGCTTTCCGTCCGTCAGTCACCAGGCTTAACTCATAAACCGTGATAGTTAAACAATTATTTTTTTTGGCGTTGGAAATCATAAAATCAATACTCAGACTGATTAAAACCCACCCTGTTCCTTCAACTTCTCATTGCGTTCCAGGGCCGAGTCATTCCCATAGACCATCTCTCAGACTTGACAAGTAATCAGTTTTTGCATCAAAGTGGAAATCGACTGATATTTTCAAACCCGTAGAAAAGAAAGACAGGTTGGGGTAGGTTGAAGAAGTCTATGGTACCTTTTGATCAGGTTTCGAACGAGGCAAATAACAAAATCTAGTCAAGGTAGAATTTAACTACACACATCCAAAAAAGTTTGCGATCACTGGCATTAACTGTTTTTTTTTTAATTCTATGGAAAAACAATTGAACTGTTTTATTGTTTTAAATTCTAAGGATCACTTGTACCACAATCACTAAACAGGTTTAGCGCTAAACTGATTTAAAACATCATTCTGTCTCTGTCAACTTCAAACAATTTGACAGGGATACAGTGATATTCTAAGGCAGTTTAGTGCTAAACCCGTTTAGTGATTGTGGTGCAAGTGGGCCTAAATCTATATTTTTAAATAAAGAACTTAAATATAAAAAGAAATCATAATAGTGTACTCGGTCACTCACCCTCCTCCCTTAGCTTTATTGGCGACAGCATTGGCAGTAGGTCTTGCATCCATAATGAACAGCTTATGAGCCTGGGCGTTAGCATCCATTATAAGTTGTATGTAACGCTCATCCTCGCGACTGCGTTTACCGCTTACCTGAAAATATTTAATTTACTTTTATAAAACTGTAAATCATTTCTTAAGGTAAACGGGCAGTATTTTACAGCAATGTGACTATGAACATGTAGGGTGATGAGACGCCTCCCGTCAAGATGGACCGTTGACCTAAAGAAGGTAGCTGGCAGTGGCTGGATGAAAAAAGGGGGAGATCGTGATGTAGCTACATTTCCAGCCAGGTCTAAAACATTTTCAAAAGTCTGACCAAAAATGTGTGCCTACCTCCTGTCCGCTAATAAATCTCCAGGAGATTACTGTCAAAAAACGCGCGTTTGGGCACTCTGAGGCCTCTGCCTCGAATCTTGCGGGCAGCGGGGCGGCGGCGGCGGCGGCGCTCGCAGTTCGCGCCCGCCCCGCTGCCCGCAAGATTCGAGGCTGAGGCCTGACAGCTCCAATAGAGGAGCGGAGTTGCGCAAGAGGCCAAACGTATGAGAATTTATGTACACCTTTAGTTGTGATTTGGAGCTGATAACAAGCATCCATGTTTACCCAGCGGAAGCAATTCAAAATAGTTGTCAGTTCTTCGGAATTAATGTCAATAACTGTTCATAAACAGTTTGTGACATAGCTGTTTTGATTTCCGGGAATTCAAACTTTATTACTTTAAAAAAATACTGTTCTTGTTTTTTCTCTCTCTCGTTTTTTTACAACTTAAATGAGAAGTACAGTTCTTTCCGTTATTCTTTATACTAGGTTCAGACGCACGATTCGCGCAGTGGCTCAGCGATTGAAGCCATTGGCTAAGGCACTGCGTGTCGCTGGTTTGAATCCCGCTCGGAACAAATGTTTGTTTGATCTACAAGTTGTTGTTCCGGGTCCGGGCGTTAATGTATGTGACTTAGTATATTGTACAGGGCGAATTCCATTAAGGCCAACTTCCCACAACTTTTTTTAAACTTGGATTGTTGACATAATATGCACAGGAAAGAGTTTCTAACAATCTACATAATTCTCTAGCGAACGTGACATGTGTTAATTACTCTAACGAACCTGCAGTCTTATGACGTAAGTTCAACCACGGTTTCAACCGTCATAGCCAGAATACTAAGAAAAAAATCAATGATGGACGTCAACAACTATAATTCCTTGGTATTTTCATTCGCACATAATTAGACAGAATATAACCGGAAATGGTTTTGACTGTGAACTCATAAGTATAAATGAATGAATGATATAATTAAGTATTGCAAACATTCGATCTATGACGAACTGGCCCTATAGCCAAACGGCAAGCGATAATCGTTAAGAGGCCTCTTACAGTCCACTAGCGCCGCCAATCGAAAAAATGTCATAACTCGTAAATATAATAAAAAAAACAAAATGTGGTCTATTATTACTGTAGAAAAGGCAATAACGTAATTTTATAACACATTGTCAACACTTGAAATATAGCTGTTTAGCTAAATCGTGCATTTGTAACAAAAACTGCCGTTTATGTTTTGGCGGCGCTAGTGGACTGTAAAAGGCCCCTTAACGCTCAGCAGTCGCTAATACATTTTCAAATTTATGCGATGGGGTATAAGGTTGAGAATGTATTAGTGACTGCTGAAATTTAACGATTGTCGCTTGCCGTTTGGCTATAAGACCAGGTGGCCTACCATGAGGTCTTAAAGCGTAAGTAGTTAGGCTGTGGGAAAGAGACAGAGCTATACAAATCTTCTAGCGCCATCTCGTTTCCTGAGCGGAACCACTCACGCTTTAAGACGTCATGGTTGGCCACCTGGTGTTTCTAAAAGTCAGTTGGGCTTGATTAACCTAGGTCAGGAACGACGAACTAGTGACAAAATATTTTGGGCACACCACCGATCGACAAATTACGAAATACACTATGAAATGTAACAAAATAATTTGCCTAGGCCTCGTTAAGGCGCATTTTCATTGGTCGTTAACTCGTTCGGTGTACAGCATACGGGGAGTCGTCGCATGCGAGATAACAACCAATGAGTCACAAGACGATACGTGTTCGTTACACCGTCTGCAGTGTTTCCCCGCTTGCTTTATACCGATCGTGTTATCGACCAATGAAATTCATGCGATATACAGCATGCGGGTCTGCCACTCTTGTCAATAAATGCCGTCGAACTTGGAGGTTTTCCTACACCCCGCTTGCGGTCTACCGAATAATGAATACGATTCCCCGAATGCGGTCCCTATTAACTTATAAAAACGGTTCCCCCGAATGCGGGCCATATGGCATGCGTTCCAGAAATATCTCGCACTACGCATGCGGGCCCTAACAACTAATGAAAATGCGCCATTACAGAGTGAGCAGGCGTGATGCATAACACTAATATGGCTTCATTAAACATTTGTTTATAAAAATGGCAGATATTTACATTAAGGTTCCCCACCCTTGGCCTAGGTAATCAACCTTCTCATCCTCTGTCTAGCCTTTTCCCAATGTTGGGTTCGGCTTCCAGTCTTATTATTTATTTTGTTCGGCTTCCAGTCTTATTCGTATTTTACATGACTGCCTATGTGACTTCGATTTCATGATACCTCTTGGTAAAAGTGGTCGTGAGACTTTCGGGCTACCTTCTGACTGTAAATACTGTCACAGATCGTCAAATGAGAGCCGGGAGTTTCTTCTCGGTATACCATAAATAGTCACCCATTCAGAGAACAACCATGGCAAGCGCTGCTGAACCTTGCAGACCAACTTGTGCGGCCGTAAATATTTTGAACTAGCTTCCGCCCGCGACTCCGTCCGCGCGGATGTCGGTCTTCGCGTGGATGGTTTATTTCCCTATTTTGAGTAACTCCGACAATGACATCTTATAAATATTACGGCGCTGAATCCACTGCGGGTAATGCAACGTGTGTTCGCGGTTCTACAGAACAACGTCTATGAATAAAACTGAAAAATAAGTTTTTTTTTCTACGTATTTTTCCAGGATAAAAAGTATTCTATGTTATGCCCAGGATAATAAGGAATAATTATACCAAGTTTCATCGAAATCGAACCGTTACTTTTCACGTGATGCCTGCACAAACAGACAGACAGACAGACAAAAATTTTTTTAATCATATATTTGGGTTTGGTATCGATCCAGCAACACCCCCGCTATTTATTTTATCAATATTTTCAATGTACAGAATTGACCCTTCTACAGATTTATTATTATGTATAGATGAGCCAAAAAGCCGTGTAGAAAAACCTTTAAGAAAAAAACATCCCTGACCTGATTTAAACAGTCATAATGTGGTCAACTTTCTAAGACTAGAATGACACTTCAAATTCACTGTATAACAATGACCAAATCAACTCAATGACTTCTCTAAGAGCTAATTCATACTAGCGTAAAGTCGAAGCACATACTAGCGTAAAATTAAAGCACATACTAGTGTACAGTCAAAGCACATACTAGCGTACAGTCGAAGCACATACTAGCGTAAAATTAAAGCACATACTAGTGTACAGTCAAAGCACATACTAGCGTACAGTCGAAGCACATACTAGCGTAAAATTAAAGCACATACTAGTGTACAGTCAAAGCACATACTAGCGTACAGTCGAAGCACATACTAGCGTAAAGTCGAAGCACATCGAAGCATCAATCTCAAACTTAACTGAACATAGCAAAATTCATCCTTATAATACACATATTTTTTTTCAACACTAAAGAGACGCACGAACACTTAGGAAAGTTGAATTAGTCTTGTGTATTAAAATTATTCTTGATATTATTTAAGAAAAGTTGCGTTACAAACTGTTGTATCCATACGTACCTGTGGATTCGTTTCACGCAACTTTGCTTTAATTTTATAGAATTTGACGCTTCGGTGCGCTTCCGCTCTACTCTAGTATGAATTGACCCTAAGGATTACCCATCGACCTACATACATCTTTGGTAAATTCCCTTATGACTCGTGTATTAGAACATCGTAATAAACCAGATTACGTCATTCTTCAATCAAAATTTTAGTCAAGTGATTTATGACTATGATTTATGAAGTTTATTCTCAATCTACGGTGGTTAGTCATGGTAAGTACTACATTTATCTAAGATGAGTGTTCAACTGATAACACAAAACATAATTGATAAAATAGAATGTTAATAAAAATTATAAGCAATTTTATATACATTTTAAGAATTAAGTAAATATGATAAGTGAACACATGCGACTGGAAGCCGACCCCAAAATAAATGGGAAAAGGCTAGGCAGATGATGATGAACAACACACATGAAGATGAGTCAAATTTAGGGAAGAAGAAAAATAATTTCAGTTTAAAAAATGAAGTACAAATTAAGAGATATTTCTTTTCTTTCAAGTGATAAACTAACTCAAAATATTGTACTTACAATAGACTTACTAATTGTTATAATTTTAAAATGCTGTCCCCCAAGTATGTTACTAGATTGCCAGGATGTTTATTGAGTGTATTAAATGCTGTATTTACTATCATATTTCCCATGTTTTACCTTTCCTGTTAAGCAAATAATAAATGTAAGTTACTCACCCCAACCAACGGCTGGCTACACCGAGTAATTGTAGCCTGAGAGCTGGGATGTATCCATGCTAACACTGGTATCCTTCCTCTCGACCTGAAAGTGGCCACAGCTCGCAGCAGATCTTCCCCAGCTGCTGCTGGCACAGCCCAGACCGACGGGTAGCTGTCGCAAACTTCGTACTTGTCATTGATGCGGGCGATACGCCACATGTCGTTATTTACACCCTAGGGACCAAAGAGGATGTTTAGTTCAGTGGATTATGTTATGGAGGGTCAGAAAAGGCCACTTTAGCAGAATCAATTAATTGTGATCAAATTCGTAAAAAAAATATTCTATTCTGTAGCTCAAGCAGTAGAATAGATATTAGATTTATTTTACTAACAAATTTTCAATGCACTAAGGGAATGCACTGCTTGGCATTGCCTTTATCCCAACCATCAAACATGATCAATATGTATTTAAATTAATGTTACTGTCTCAAATAAGGAAATAGAAGGAAATAGGAGGTGCAAAAGGCAAAATTATAAGCATTGAAACTATTTAAAAGAAGAAAGAAATCGTTAAAAATAAAAATCTTTCTATTTTATTTTAAAAGGTCTTACCATTCGCCTGAGCTCTGCAATAGGTTCATACACATGCCATCCATCTTCAGGAAAACTCTCTGAATAGCTAAATGCAAATAATGGAAGTCTATGTGACAACGGGAATGCTAACTGCTGCAATTTCTCAAATATTCCACGCCGTGAATGATTCTCTTGTTTGTGCGCAAATCTCAAGTTTCTCATGTCCTGAAATAATGATATCAATGTAGATTTTTAAAATAAATATAGTACACATGTTTTTTTTTTTAAATGACGCTATACCTTGCAAAATATTTCAATGCCATATGAGTTTTCTCCTTTTGATGAAGCTCCTCCCACTTTCTCAATACGAGATACCTGCAAAAGGTTGCATTATTAATTTTTATTCCATTTTACTGATTACTTAATGTTTTTTAAGAGAAATCCAACCCATTTTCATAAATAAACAAGTAACTAGAATGAACCAAGTTAAACTCTCGGCTCAGAATTCTCAGTATTATTTTGGCAATTTAAAAAGCTTAGTAGAAATAGAAATAGTATCTGCTTTATTGCTACATTTAATACAAATAATAAATTGACTGTATTAACAAACAAGAAGACTTAAATGACAACTTACAACACCGAGAGGCACACTAAGTGTGCTAAGTAAGGCAGCTGTATCCGTAGGTCTGAAGTGCAGCTGATAGTTAGTCACTTTAAGAACCCCCCGAGAAGGACCACTGTACGGGCACAAGTATGTCACATCCCGGGCAAGACTCATCACCTTCTCACCATCCAGAAGTTGGATGTCCCCCAAAACATGAGGCTGAAAAGAAATGTCAACTTGAACATGGAAAGTTATTGGTCAGAAATTGTTATAAGAGAAGCAACATGATACCAGCCTTGGACAACTCTTGTTGTCTATGATTGTGGATGCAATTGATAAATAGGCAAATATGAATAGACCTATTTCTACTCATTGTAACAAGGAAACACCAAAAAAAAATTAGTTCGACAGAGAAAATAGTAACGCACAGCAGTGACTAATCGCTAGCTTAAACTAAATTGCAGGAAGCAGGGAAGCGGCTGGTATAAAATTCAATAAGAATAAATTAATCCTTTTAGGAAACTTACGGAGTCTTGTCCGTGTTTAGAATTCAATGAACTCGATTTGGAATCCGAGTCCAATGAGTCGGAACTGGCATTCTTTGATAACGAAAAGTCTGAATTTAATAATTCAGAACTATTGTGTTTATCCATCTTCAACGAGTTTTAAGCCTTGATTATGGAAAGAAAACTATTGTAATTTCCAATTTCCTTTTCAAAACAAGAAATTACCAAAATAAATAATGACAGAATTGCCTCCTCTTAATTTACACCAAACGTCAAATTTGATAGAAATTGAACGGATGATGTTGTCTTGTCAGAAAAAGAGTGCAAAAATGAATTTATATAATACACTTTGAAATCAATTATTTATAATTCTTAGCGACGTATTCAAAGAAATTAATAACAAATTTACGAAGTCCAAATCGTTGATTAAAAATAACATTTTAAATCTTTTTTTTTACATTTATTTTCGGTATGGCTTTTCGGTGTTGCAAGAATGTTAATAAACTTTCCCATACAGTTTTGTCTATGAAGAAAACAACACTTCCGGTATACGCCTTCAAAAGAGTGAGTTTAAAAAAATATAACTATTTGAGTGAATATTGATTAAACAAAACTTTTGTTTCTATAGTTTTAATCTTTGTTGTTGATACCGACAGGATTGCTGACCGATTACTTGTGAAGATAATTATAACATTTTATTAAGAAGTTAAAAACTCAATTATTAAATTATGAAGTTTCCAGAAAGTGTTAAATTCACTACTTATTTGGCTTATAAGCATGACAAAAATTTAGAACCAAGAAGAAAAATTCAATCCGAAAACTTCGATTGGGATATAAATATTCCAAAATCTCTCGTTTCCATTTGTATTGAGAATTTAGCAGAAAATTGGATGGGTTAGTAATTTACAATCAATGTCGTAATGTTTTAGTGAAATTCAATGTGTTTTTTACACATAAATGAATATTTACCGGGTTAAGAAGGGCAAGAGAAATCAAATTTACCTTAGCATAAACCAAGCTCGACTAGTACCTTACGACTACAATCCACATTATTATAAAGACACGGCAACCAAATTACATAAAAAACATTTAATATTTCAGGTTACCCCAAACTAGAACAACTAATTGCCAAAGATCGTGAACTATTCCTGCAAATCTTGGAAACTGATGTCCCTCTTCAGATTTTAGTGGATAATATTAAAAGTGACATATTCTGGAAAAGATGTTACCATTCAAAATTTTCAGATTCACCTCTTTTGGCAGATGATAAAAAATGGATTAATGTTTTTATGGAACGGCATTTTGCTGATATTTTAGAAAACATGAATCCCAGGCAATACGATCCTGAAAAGGTAAATTGAGACTCTGCTGATGTGCTTATGCGAAAACTTTCAGCCAAATGCTGCTACTATGTCTTCATTCACTTTGTCATGAATTTGTTTTTCGCACAACTTAAAAAAAGGAGAAGGTTCTCAATTCAACTTGAATTTTTGTTCCATGTAATACATTTAGTTCTATAAAATATTGCTTTCAGTTTAGTTCAGTAGTTTTTACTTCAAGTATGATTTCATCTGTTCCTCTCTCAAATCATTTACAGTTCTTACCATTACATTTTATATTATTTAGGTGAACACCTTAGTAAAGCTGTGCGGCCCATACATCCAAAAATTATCAATCCGAAGCTTGATACCAACTGACATTCCAGTACAGAGAATGGCTTCACCAGAACTGGCTCACTTAGTTACAAGTCAGCGACAAAATGGAAATAAACAGCAAGCAAAAGATAATGAAGTAATCTCGAGAGGTAA
Organism: Agrotis puta; assembly: GCA_943136025.2. NCBI lineage: Eukaryota > Metazoa > Arthropoda > Insecta > Lepidoptera > Noctuidae > Agrotis > Agrotis puta. The sequence goes on along the minus strand of OW964169.2, from coordinate 13,013,003 downwards.
GAAAAAGTGTTGGACAAACTTAGAAGTTTGTCCAACACTTTTTTACAATCAATAAATGAATTATCTATTGAAAAAGTATTATTCTAATCTTAATAGCAGACTTCCTAAAAAGAGGAGTATCTCAATTCGCAAAGCATTTTTGCTATCTTTTTAAAGGTATTGTGTGGCATACTATGTTTATTATTTCAGATCATATATCTCTTCATGCCGCTTTGGGCAGTTTGACCAACTTGGTAGAATTGCATATAACATATCAGCTACGGTCTATTGGGGTTGACTATCGCACAGATCAATTTCAGTTTACAAATAATGATGCAAAAAATTTGTCACGAGGCTTAGAAAAATGCTCGCAACTGAAGATTTTTAGGTAATAATAAATGTTCTTCTACGTATCTACTTAACTTTCAATTTCTAACGTATTTATGTTTTGCTTACAGAATAACAAGAACTGACATGAATTGTCAACGAGTTAAATATATACTTCGTGGACTTTCGGACAACTTGAACTTAGAAACACTAGATTTCAGTCATTGTAAAATAGGAGATGACGGTGCTTCGTCAATAGGGAAATTTATTATGAGACGTGATGCTTTGAAAACTCTTATATTGGCGGATAACATATTTGGTAATGTTTCATTTAACGAAATACTGATATAAAGTAGTCGTAATTTAGCATTGCCGCGCTGGTCGAATACGAACCGTGCACTTTCAGTTATTGATAGACCCATCTCACACTTGCTTTATATAATAATAAGTTAAGCTGAAGCTCAGAGTCATTGCATGAAGTTACGGTCCAAGAGAAAAATGGAGTTAATAAAATGTATAAAACTGCTTATTTTTAAGGTCCTTGTGGTGTTGAAAGTATATCACATGCACTTAACCATTCTGGATGCGGAGTTCGCACATTAGACCTAAGACTTAATACAAAACTTGGTTCTGAAGGTATTGCCCATGTTGCAGTATCTATTGCAAGAGGATGCAATCTAACCAGGTAGGTAATTCGTATGTAATTACTTTATTTCATTATGTTTTGAAAGTTGCTTTAACATTATAATTACATTTAATTGTCTGCGGATTTTGCAGTTTAAACATATCAGGTTGTGGAATAAAACCTGGTCCTTTACTGAAGCCACCAACAGGAGTATGGTCAACAACGAGCGCAGAAAATCCTCCAACTTGTGGTGATCTATTAGCAAGAGCAATTGGTTTAGTAAAAACTCCTTTACGTTCACTTGACATAAGTGTTAATGATATTGGTTCTGTAGGTATTTTGTTTATAATTTAAATTTAATTTTTTGTCTTTGTTTAAAGTGAGGTAATAGAGGCAATTCTCCGACTTACTTTTAGCCAAGTGATGCAATCTTGTCAAATGCTATATGTCTCAGCTACATAGTAGATTTAAACTTAAAAAGGTCTGGAATGGGATCAATGGCAAAAGCTATAGCAGAATCAGCTGCTGCAGCTCAAAGATTAAGAAGAGAAGCTGAAAAAGGAATACGGTTCCGAAGAAGTGCAGGAAAACTTGTACAAGCAAGTAGAGTTGCAAAAGGCCTGAATATTGGTAAGTCTGTAACCAAGGAAACATCTGTTAAGTTTCCATTAAGTTTTCATAAATCTTATACCGCAACTTCATACTTTTTAACGGTCAAAAAAAGCAGGAGGTTCTCAATTCGACTACAAAAGTGGCACCTTTAAATCAACTACAAGACCAAGGTTCTCGCTACTTATCTAAATTCCAATGCATTCAATTTTATATAAAACACATTTATATTTTTAGATGCGGACCCACTGTTATTAGCTCAGCAGCTGTCAGCTCGACCTTCTATAGTATCCGTAGCATCGGAAGAAGGAATGCACAACATACAAACTCAACCTCTGCCATCCGATTTTGGTTTTATACCGGCTTTGAAGGTAACATAAATGAATAAAGGGACCAAAAATATTTTTGGAAATATCTTTTTTTCATAATGACATTTCTTACAGACTCTACTCCCATCTTCGAGGGGTTCTTCGATAACAGACCCTCTTTCGTCACGAAGATCAAGCCATCAAGGTGTCTTGGAACCGGTTAAAGTAAGTGTTTCTTCGGCTTTTTGATCCTATTCGAGCATAAAGCTTCATGCACCCAAATTTTCATTTAATATCTATTTTTCACGGAGGGTTAATGCGCTGTGCTCCTTTATTGCATGTGTAGTTGAGTACGGGCAATTACAAAAATTATGATTTTTAAATATTATTTGGAATAACTCAACACTCAACAAACAACAAAGTTGAAATCGTTTAGCTTACGTTGTAAAGGAATTATTTTCATTTATGTATATTGATTAATGGAAGCTGTTATTATCTTTTAGGAAGTTCGACGGACAGCACTTGTACGTCGAGGGTCTGATGGGTCATTATTGCAACCACGCAGTGCAAATTCGCAAAGGCATATCAAAATTTTTGTTTCTTAAGTTTAATAAATTAAATCAGTTTGTGAGTCCCCATGAGTTTTATTTTACCTCCAATTGTTGGAAATCTTTAAAACCTAGCAACATATTCCATAGACAATCTGCGAGAAAAATTCTATTTTTCGAACTTCCGTCCGTCAGTGGCTTAGTGCAATGTAGCCAGTCTTTCGAAATGTCATGTCAGTCAGCCATGTTTATTTCTGTAGAATGTGTTTTGAAATGGTGGTAGTGATTAAAAACAATTTATTAGTGGAAATATTTTCGTAAATTTACCTGTTATCAACTGTAGTGTTTTAGTGAAGCTTCAATGTGTTTTTTTGTGTAAGTGTGGATTCTATAGCCGTGAAAATGAATTGGGGTATTGAGCTTTGGGTAAGTGTCTACGACGTTAAATTCCGTGTCGGTTGTTCAGTAAATTGTAAATTGTATAGCTGCTGTTGTTAGGAGTAAACGTACTTACTACTTAGCATATACTGTAATGCATGTTTATTTTTTAATGTAACGGCTTCAGATAGTTTTAAATTGTTGATAATATTTTGGCATAGCTGGGAAGATATTCGTAAGTAGAAAGTTAAATCATCGCCGAATACACAAATAAAATTATCATAAATTAAAGAATTCTAAAGTGATCATTTTAGCTATATTGCGTAATTTAAAAGGCTCTTATTTAATACGTAATTTCTAGTTTTTTACAAGTTCAAATATGTAGTTTGCTAAACTTTCTACAACTATTCGTTTCAAATTTAATTGCCATGTTTCATGGTAGTAAGTAAGTAAGGAGCTGTTTTAATTACTTACCGCACATTGCATTAACTTTTTTTTTACCACCGATTCCATGACAAATACTCGTTGAACCAAGTTAAACCCAAACTTTAAAGAATAATTAAAAAAAAATGAGAAACCTAAAAATTACATGAGCTCTAATATTTTCTAGAAACTATTTTAGACACTGGAAAAAAGTGAAAAACAACAAGCCAGTAGATACTATTACTAGAAATTGCAATTTTGTGAATTCAGGTTTTATAGTTATCAAATAACTAATCTTCACTAGTGTTGCTAAATAACTAAGAATTTACCAAAAATTCTTAAATTCAATTCAGTTGTTGTAAAAACCGCACATAGATGGACTCACTTTCACATTTCTTTTATTTATGAGTATGTTTCAAGAATAAAACAGTAAGGAGTTATTCTAATTGGAATAAATTAAATAAAGTTTGCTTTTTCCTAGTCTCAGCACTGTAAACATTTATTATTTAAAGTTAATGCTGTTGAAAGAACAAAAATATTGTGAGCAGGATTGGAATATATGCAACCATCTGATGAGGTACATCAAGAATATGTCTCTAGAAGTCGCTATACAGGCATTAATGTGTATAAGAATATTAAGTATTTAACATTTTTTGGTCATAACACGTTTTCATCTATGTTGGGGTCGCCTACCAGTCTAACCGGATGCAGCTGAAGATTTATCATTGAGTTAGAAAAATATTACAGGATGTAATTATTTTAAAAAACTACTTTTAAATGCAATAAAACTGGAACCGAATCTAATTGCTATCCACCTTTAATTTCAATCAATTATTTAGATTTTGACAAAAACCAAACATATTCTTTTATGACTCATAGAATCTTATAAATATAATAAAATAATTAGAAACAAAGTAATTCCCAAATTAACATACTCATTCTAATCTTTCCCAAGTAATCATTAGGGCAATTATGTCATATTGACGGGGCCTGTAGAGGGCCAAAGCCTGCCGGGATCGCGGGACCTAGGGATTACCGTGACCCCGGTACGTAAAGGGCTATTGAAGGACACCGTGGATTTTAGTCAGTACAAGTCTGACAGTCCCTCCCGCTCTGCCCTGGGTGGGAGGACTCATTTGATGATTTTACCACGATAAAAAAAAAAAAAAAAAAAAAAGGGCAATTATGTTACCTTTCAATTTTCTAATGAATTTGATTAATTAAGTACCAACAGTGATTCATACATACAATCATTCTTAAAGATTCCATTACATTTTGTGTATGTGGAATAATTAATTAGAACAAAAAATACAGTCAGGTACTTGGTTATGATTCACTTTGTGTCACCAAGTTGTCATGTATTCAGTACACATTAAAACGCCTTGAGTTTCAGTGTCACATTATTGAGTTATATTCCATCTTGATAAGTGGGTCAGTGTTCGGATGTGGCATGATATCATGTTGTTGTGCCATGCCTCATACAATTTTAATGTTTTTGATACCAATAAATTATCAGACCTTTGTATGTAAGCATAACCAACATTATCTCAACAGTTTTTACGATCCAGGTTATCAAAACTGGACAGTAATGTTAAGTTCCTTGTCTTTAATTTATTTTTACAAACTACAATATATCATTAAAAAAATTACAAGCAAGCAATAATAAAGACAGATTTTTTATAATTGGCCAGTTGGTTCTCGATCCCTCAAGCAAACAATGGGTGGTTGAATCTGATATATGACTTGCCTGCCCAGTATTGTGTGTTAATTATCATGGCTACATAAAGAGACTCACAAGGTGCCATGCCATACATCAAATAGTTTACAAAGCAAACCCTAAAAAATTACTTCAATTGTCCTACTGATGTGCGTATCCACTTATTAATTCATATCAATTTTATGCAATAAGTATTCATCAGACTGCAATATTGACAAATGTCCTTGACAAAGAATTGAGCATATTAGGCATAATATGCCTGTATTGACATGCAGAAAATTCAGCTACTTGGATGAATAATAAATATGTAACTATCTATGAAGGTCACAATATGAAAATTATATTTAAAATTAAATAGTTTTTACGTCAATTGCTTATAAAAACCTAAGCATCCTTTTTTAAAGCCTAGATTTTAGACATTTTGTTGCCACGAATTACTTCATAATATCGTTATAATAAGTCTAGCTCGGGTGTTTGCTACATTTTTTAATGGTCTAACCAACTGTCTGTTTCTGTCGCTAATAAATAGCAAAGATTGAAATTAGGGTCGTCGCACTCTGTACGCGTACAGTAACAACACTGTGTCGCTGATAGTGTATCTATTTGGATCTATAAGTGTGCGAGAGTGGTCAGTGTTGGCAAGCTGCAAGGCCGATGGCGGCTGGCGGGCCGCATTCCGCTCGACTTGCTGCCTAGTTGTGAAATGGTCCATTCGTTGCAACTACCTATCATTATGTAGATGGTCTCTCGATACGAAAAAAAATCAGCTTAACAGTTATCATCGTATTTTCGCACACGTACGAAAGTGAGAATTAAATATTCCAGCTACCTACGTAGGTAAAAACCAGATTCACAAACATGGTCACCTTGCAAGGTTGGTAATAATTAGATGGTAAACACTGTAATAATATTCGGTTTTAGTAGCTCTCTTACTTGAGAGAAAGTTTCATATTTTAAACATGACTGTTTCTTTATTCAATTCCGAGTGGTAAAGCTTTGCGAAATATTGTTAGAAACAGTAGTTGAGCATAAAAAAGTGAAATAGCGATAAATTGACATTAGTCAGCAGTCAGTAGCCAGTATCATGTACAATTCAATTACAGTGCTGTCCCTGAACTAGTTCGTAAGCGTTTTGTAACGCGACCTGGATAGCGGCCACAGTCAGACACAGCGAACACTAGCACGGTATTAGCCCAGGGCTGTTAGATTGCTTTGAAAATACTGGAGAAAAACAACTCAAAAGCTTCGGCCTCTTTCACGGTCAGTTTGTTCAAAACGTCTCCAATGAATTCCGAAAATGTCAGACCAAAATATGCCAGACACCCGAGAGATTATTGCTAAACAATAATAGCCCTTTTATTTTATTTGACAACCCTAAATGACTGGCTTTGAACCCCTCACAAAATCAATATTTCAGTGTGTTGTTGCATATTTAGTTATTTACTCAGTAATCCGATCACGTATTTTACTCGAATCATACGCTCTCAAGTCAGAAACATTCGCCGTTGGGATATCTTTACCAATAATGTATGCGTGTTGTTCAAGAAATGTTAACTCATATCATATGATATAAACAGCAATAACTTTCATATTAGGAAGAGCTGCAGAACTTGCGTTTCTGGCTTTGGACATAAACAAATCGCTCGTTTGTATGCACTTGTCGCAGCGTTTTTAGAGGTCTATAGAACATAATGCTAAATGTAATTGCTCATAATATACCGGTACCAATAGTTATATAGTGTACCCATAGATCAGAGTGCACGGAGGTGTCAGCAAGAGTCTAGTTTTATTAATTTGCACGTAAACCGTTCTCCATCTTATCTCAACTATTACTTATCTGTTTAAACGCCAGATATAAGTAAATACGGACCCTTCAATGTAGAAGTTATGCTTAATACAGTTACATTGATTAGGTACCTCTACAATTTACGAAGCACTTCTCACTTTTATGACCGATGATTAAGCAAATCTACATAATTCTAATAGGTAACAGTTATTTTTTATGTAATTGTAGTTTAAAATTAAAAGATATTTTTATTTTATTTCGGACGTATCTCCAATACCACCGTACCGTTTAATTACTGTACAAAGTATGTAGGTTTTAAGCTCAGTTGTGAAAATCTCTTCAATAGATACTTACGCGTAGATTGTCGGGCAATTTGATGTCATTACGTCCTCGGTAACTACTAAGAGACGTTGCGCTTGATTGGCTTCTATTGACACGTTGTTACTAGGGCACTGGGTTGTAATGAGAAACCAAAGGCTCAATAAACATTTAACAAATAGGTTAAACGATTGTCATTGAAAGATTTTATATCTTCCTTGTTAGAACCTTATCTGATCTTATTTCAGAATATCACCACAAACTCAGACAGAATAAGTGGATTCAACAAAGTTATCAATCATCCGGAAATCGTTTAAAGTTATCTGTAGACTGTGACTTACAAAAACTTCAAATACCTCCCAGACAAGTTGCTTTGTCACGTTTTCTCTCACAATATTTTTCTTTAAACAGAACGTCTTTCATCGGCAAGCGATGAAAAACATACATATTCTCCTTAAAATGATTAGGCGACATAATAAAATCACCATAAAATACATAATTATGTGTAACTTTATTCTACCGGATAATTATACAGTGCAAAAGGCATCATTAAATAAAGTTTTAACTAACGAATTTTCGCAATATTCGAGGATATTTTCTCAATGTAAAAAATAAATATCCAATTTTCGAAGGCATTTCAAGTTTAAACGAGTTTCCGATTGTGGGCTGGCCAAAACGCAAAAAAGAGGCTACCTATTATGGGTTCCTCGCTGGACGATGATGTCATCATAAAATGTTTCATATTGTTTACTACGACAAAGCGTACACTATTTAACGAAATAACATTCAATTGGAGACAAACTCAAGGATCAAATTTTAGTAATCATATCTAATAGATCAATCTAGCTAGAGTCCTCTGATGTATAAAGCAGCAGGTTGATGTCATCAAAGTTATGTTTCTTTTTTTTGTTTATTATGTTTATTCTTAATACCATTCAAACTAGTCTGGTGATCACAAATGTGATAATAAATTTATACCTCTCATAAAATAAATTCTCCGACAGTAATGATCGTCGTAAAAAATGCTGAAAGTGAAACCGTTGAACTCAAAACAATTTATTTGATTCTTTCAAACAGATCAAAACTATTGCCTATAAAGTTTTATTCGACTAGAATATTTCAAAAATAAATAGGCAACTACTTATTTACTTGGTTTTTATTAAAGTACTAACTTCGAAGCCAAGGCTTTAAAAATGCAAGTTTAGCTTGATAGCAGGGCGAGCCGGTTTATTGCTCCTACTTAATTGGATCAGGTTCGAATTACATTTAGGTGTGACCTTTAGAAACACTACCCTCAATAATCTTGATGGCGGCCACACCTACGCTGTTCCATTTTCCTAAGTTCAAAGTGACATTTCAAGGTCTTTTGGACGCTTTGTTGATGTTAGTTAATAGAATTAGGAAAAAGTTTGTATATTGTGCGTTTATTTAGTTTCTGATTCGTTGAATACATGCTGCCATAACGTATTTGCGACGTAGGCGCGCGCACGACTCATTTGGCGAGTGGTAGCAGGTCCAGTCGCAAAGCCAGGCGTAGAACCGGTTCGACCAGAATAAGCAGGACCGCGCCAAATAATGGCTAAGTATAACGTGAATAAATTCAAACAAAAAACAACTCTATAGAGGACACTGCAAGGTTTCAAATAACGAAATTATGACAGACCCAACGGACGTCAAGTAGTTTTAGCATCTTGCGAACTGTGTTATTTTTGAGATCCCAACCCATACGTTCGAATCGGACGTATCCTCCCTGGTTACTCTGCACTTATGTTTTCGTGTTTCTGCGTTGATATAGATAGGTACTCTTCTTCATTTTGATGATGCATTTAAGTTTTTTATTTGGGAGGTGTCTACTTACTAGTTAAAGTTTACTACCATTTATCAATCAATGTAACTTAATGGTTTATTTTCAACGTTGCCGTAATCATTTGGATTGTCTTTGTTTTAAATTAAAAACCCATCAAAAATCCATTCATTCAAACCAAGTGGTTTTCACGGGCCGTTACAGTCTTCGCGAAAGTTAAAACATGGAATTTGCACATTACGAGAAAGTGTAAGTAAATATATCGGTTGAGATAATCTTTGTATAAATATTTCGTGCTGCGTCAAGACGACACTCGTCAAGCTTAAAGCATCATTCTCAGTCAAGTCAGTCGTAAATATCACGACCTATTCAAGTTGCCATAACACACTCAGACAACAAATTACATAGCATTGCTTTGTTGTTGTCGATGACGATAAAAAGCAATAAACTTGTGGCGCAATTGAAGAAGCAAAGACTGTAGACTGACGAATGTATTGAAAGTTTAGCAAGTTACATAAGGACGACACGCAAAGTCCAAAATGTTCCCACAGAATGGGAAGTAATAACGTACGAATCAAAAGTCAGCTTGTTAGCAAGACTATGAGAAGAACAATGCAAGCCCCATGAGGTCTGATGGACTTGAGACGCTGGAGTAATTAGAAGCCCACGGAGCAATTATAGTTGATCTACGGACGCGGGCGTTAAAACATTACTGCACTCACACGCAATAAAAAAATTGGATTAGGAAGTGGTTTTAGATTTCTTAAAAATGTCGAGGTTATCGTTAACAATTAAATTGTTAATGCTGAACACGAATCATCATGTAAAATCGGTTGCATAATGTCAACTCGGATATAAATTTTAAATTGTAGCACGAATTTCTGCTTTTCACCAATGTGAGTCTTGATATCATGCACGAATTTATTTATTATCGACGATGTTACATACACTCGTATTATTATATGATTGTGTCGTCGTTCATTTGATGAGTTAAATTGTTTTATTCCTGTTTTGATTTCAATGTATCGTGAACACTGTCATCCTGAAGGGATCTTTAGGTACGTCTGTAGTTAGTTACTATTAATGACGTATTTTGCCACACGCTGTGGTTTTGGTATAATGATTAATCTAAGCATAAAACTCGGAACATTACCTAGTTATGCTGGATTTCTATGACACATTTTTATTTAAGAAACAAATACTGACCTATTTGTAGAAAACCACAGTATATTTCCAGCGACTTGTAAGATAGTCTACTTTAGACCGATCATAAAAATCAAATCATTTATTTCAAGTTTGTCAAAAGACAAAAAGTAAAATTAAATAAAATATTTTAAAATAGTTTCGTTCCTTTTGGGATAGTTTTATTTTTACGTGTTTAAATCCTCTTGGACTTCCTCCGCCCTCCGGGGAAGAACCCCAAATTTCTCCAAGTCTAGTTTTACCCTTTGATCCAAAATCTTTTCGAACTTACCCTCGTCAGTGATGTTATTTTTTCTTCTAAAAAAATCTTGTAAACGTATCAAAAGGAACCTACAGTCTGCAATTACATGTTTTTCGATATTCTTCGCAGTCCCTGTAAATTATTACTGCCCAATGAGTACTTACCTATCTTAATTTAGTTTTAGGGAATCATCCAGTAAAGAAAACTAGCTCAACTTGTCAAGTCAGAAACAAAGTATGTCGATTAGATAGATACTGTCGATCACTATCTTTAACACTTTAAATTAAGTAATTTTATACCTCAGTAGGAATTGGTAGCAAATTAATTTCTCACGCCAGTTTTTGATCAGTATCCGAAGGCCAATGTCTGTTTCACTGTAATGATGACAATCGACTGATTCAAAATCAATCAACAGTGAAACGAATAGGCGGTGCATATTAAGCACAGACGTTTTTACGGTACTTTGAAATCTAGTACCGTAAAATTTCCAAAATTAATACAAGTCACCAAGAATTTGGTGCATTCGTACATGGTAAAGAATTATCCCATTATTTTTATGTTTTAACGGAATCTTGCCGTTGCGCAGTAAAGAAAAGCAGTTCTTGCAAAACCGTTAGTGACGCATTGCACGGTAAGCTTGGAGCAGGAAGTTTGAAACACGTGAACTAACGAGCTGGGTTAATCGTTCTAGTTAATATTACTTCGGGTTATCTCACAACATTGCAATCCCGACATCTCGTAAGACAGATCGTGTTGCTTTCCTGCCTTCGATGCGCTGGTTATCTTTTGATTCATAAAGTTATGCATTTCAAACTTGATTCCGTTGAAGATTATTTCTGCAAGATCAAACGCAGACACTGAATATTAGTTAGAGACCTGTTGACTTGCTACCTAGTGTAGGCGGACATAATAAAAGCGTTACAAAAACTGGATACAAATTACGTTTGTACATAGAGTAAAATAGAAATAGGCACATTGAGTATGTGTGTGTCGGTGTTGTTGGTAACGTACAGCAGGATTTCTCTGCTCGGCACGTGCTAGTCAACGCACACTCGGGCTGCCGCACCTTTCGTCAATAGAAGTTTCATCTGCCACACCGTGCTTCTGTTTACATGTGGCAACTGTTTCTACGTTCAAGTTCGAGGTTATTCACTTGCAGGTGCCGTGACCAACGAGCTCTTTGTTATTTTTACGATAAAACAATAAACGTATTCCGTTTAGTCGTAGTACAATCTAAAACTGAAAATACACTGAAGGACGAATGCGATCACACAGAAAAACTGCGGAAACGATCTAACCATGTAGAGTTGCAGACTTTAGTTTTCCACTACCAATTAGAATCTGAATAAACGTGCTAATTAGCGCTTGTTTTTGTTTCACGCGAATAAGCAATTGTTACGAAATTAAATGCACGTTACCCCTTAACAGGTAACGATTCACTTAAACCATCATTGACGTAATTAGCGAGTTATCAATGTCGATCAACAGTGATAGGCAGACATTATACGCGTTGCACACGACTGATGTAATTGAATGTTATTGACAAAGCATTGTAGTCTTGTTTGATAACATAATTTTTCGATAAGTATCAGTTGTTGATAAGTTTATTCGTCACCTTTTCATACCTAGTTTTCAATGAATCCATTTTCACTCATGATATTTTCAAGATCACAGTCAAATGAACTACCATAAAGTTGGTTATCGATCGTAACTGGATGCGGAGGGCCCGTCCTGCGCCCATTACTGGTGTTTACATAGCCATTAGCCTCTGGCATTAGATCGATTTCCTGTTGCTTCAATTCAGCCGGCGCTGCACGGTATAGGGAGGAACATTATGATGATTGCATGAACTCGAGTTCAAACGATGAAACGACCCAAAGAATAAACAGTAAACAGCTTTTATCTCCTATCAGTCAAACTGGTTAGTATCACCACATGTTTGAATACTAAATATATCACTTTCAAGGAAACGATCGACATTTCAATATCATTTCGTTGATCGTGAGAATCTTCGTTAGATAAACTACATTTGTTTGATTAGATAAAAAGTTATCTATTTAATCGGCATCATAGCTTACTACATCTTTTTTGTTGATTATGTGGTATTAGCTCATCACACGTTGATGCGGATGCTCTTTCGCTCGCGTGTTTCTCCATATTTAGGATGCTGCAAGAGGTTAAAGATAGACAACCGGTTTGCCTTAGTCTACCATAGTGCAGTTGTTGATCAAACGCTTCTATATTGATTTCATGATTCAACGTTTGTAATTGTAATCATACTTGTTTTGTTCATATGCTCTCATCAGTTTAATTTGCATACTTCCTGATGCTTAGCAAATAGGTCATGATACGTACTGGTCATAGCAGAATATTCCGCGAGCAAGGCCACGTAGCCACTACATGCCCAGTACGTACAAGTATGATACTTGTGGCAGTTCATTCTTATTCGTATTCGCAACACCGGCTGCTATAAAGATATTATCGTTATAACGAATGCCTTTGAGTGCGTCGATCTTTTCCAGCGTCATGTTGCGTACTAGATGTTGTATTCATATGGCGACGCTTTTATGTCTAGATTTAGTTTCTTTAGTTTAACCCTTTATGGAGCCATGTTGTAATCCTGCAACACACCATTCCACTAGACCTAAAATTATGCCAAAACCCGATAGATCGACTTTACTCGGTGTTGTACGTCGACAACAAAGCATTCTAACGATTTAGTTACAAATCGACAAACTAGATGGCGACACTTTATCGGTATTCGCATTCAAATTTTTAACGTGAACAAACCGGTTCAGCTCTCTTTGAATTTGTTTACGAAAAGTGATTTTTGGGTGCAATATTGATATTTGGCTATTGAAATTGATATTAGAAAAAGGTACGTTTATGTATTTCAATTATCTATAATAAGTTTTTAAAGATTCAAGCTTTATTATTTATTTTTGGACTGATTTTGTTTTGTTGCATGACTGCAACATTGCGCGTTTGTAATAGATTTTTTTGCCATTTTTTATAATTTTGGATATATCTTTTTCAGCATCAGAATGAGTCGTAAATGGCGTAAATTGACTTCTCAGGACCTGGAATGTATTTTAGGAGAATGGGAAGACAGTGAGGATGGTCTTGATTTTTCTGACGACGACGATGTCGCCGATCCAACGTATAATTTACAACAGAATGAGCACGAAAGTTCAGATGAAGACCCAGAGGAACCACCTGACTTGGAAATTGGTGTTCAAGCTGCCGCCACCCCAGAAACTACATCCATATACAATCAGCTCAGTAGTACTGCAACGGAATCAACTCTAGCCATCGCTTCGCCTAGTACTAGTACATCTGCGGCTTCAAGTACATCTAATCGCGTGCCTAGGACGAATATGATATGGAAAACGAAAAGCCTGAAGATAAATGATGACCAAATTCGTTTTCTTGGATCTGAGACGTTACCTCCAGAAATACTTCGTTTAGACACTCCATTTGAGGTATTTTCATATCTGTTTTCAGAAGATATTATCAATCTTATAAGAGATCAGACAAATTTATACTCTGTCCAGAAAGATGCTAACAAACCCGTAAATGTAAGCAGTCAAGAAATACGCCAATTTATTGGAATAGTTTATTATATGTCAATAGTTCGTATGCCAAACGTCAAAATGTATTGGTCTGAAAATATTACTTTTGCGCCGATAAAAGAGACAATGCCATCAAAACGATTTGAATTACTTAGGCAGATGTTACACTTCAACGATAACAGTAAAATGCTACCATACGACCACGTTGATTCTGATAGATTATATAAAATCCGGCCATTGATAGAAGCACTCAACCGTAACTTCAAAAAAGTTCCATATGAAGCGCATTTATCTGTAGATGAACAAATGTGTTCAACGAAGGCTCGAAGTCCACTAAAACAATATTTACCAGATAAACCCCATAAATGGGGGTTCAAACTTTTTGTTATATGTGGTGTGTCTGGATATGCATATAAGTTTGAAGTTTATAGTGGACAGGAAAACAAATGTGTAGCCGGCGAGCCACAGCTAGGGGCATCATCAAATGTGGTAGTTCGCCTTGCCCGTGATGTACCATCTAATCAAAACTACAGACTGTTTTTTGATAATTATTACACCTCTATTCCGCTTATCGAATACTTGTCCAATCGCGGCATTTTGGCTTTAGGAACTGTAAGAAAAAACCGAATTCTCAATTGCAAACTACCAGACGAAAAAAAATTTAAAAAAGAACCACGCGGTACGTCGATTGAACAAGTCAGTAACTGTAATGGCGTTGATGTGGCTGTAGTAGCTTGGAGAGACAATAAAATTGTCACTCTAGCGTCCAATTTCGCAGGAAAACACCCAACATCTGTAGTAAGAAGGTGGGACAAGTCTAAAAAGCAATACATTTCTGTTGAACGTCCTTTTGTCGTAGGAGAATATAACCGACATATGGGCGGTGTAGATCTATTAGATTGTGTGATGGGCCACTATAAGATCAAACTCCGTAGTAAACGGTGGTACCTACGTATTTTTTATCATTTCCTAGACATGGCTATGTGTAATTCATGGCTTTTATACCGAAGAATAAATGCAGCAAAAGGTAGTACCAGTAAAATTCTCAACTCTGCTGAATTCCGAGTAGCTATAGCAGAGACTTTATGCAAATATAAGACGATTGACCGAATAACGCGCAAAAGCGATATTGAATATCTTATTCAAAATAAGAAGAAGAAAGGTCCAGCTCAACATGTTCCTCCAAAGGATGTGAGGCTGGACCAATATGGGCACTGGCCGAATTGGGTGGATAAGAGAATGAGGTGCAAATTTCCAGCCTGCACAGGGTATACCCAAACAGTTTGCGAAAAATGTGGGGTTAGCTTATGCTATAATAAGCAAAACAACTGTTTTAAAAATTTCCATTTATCTTAATTTTCTTAAACATTTTGAAGCACTGTTGTATTTCTGCAACACATAGTTTTTTTGGAAAAATAAATACTTTTTTTATGTAATGATTTTTTAAATTATTTTTCCCATTAATAGATCCCCATGTGGCACCTAGTCTTTATAAAATTATTATAAACTAGCGGGCGCCCGCGGCTCCGCTCGCGTGAATGTCGGTTACCACTGCAAAAAGCCTACTCAGGAAAGACACGGTCAGCATCATGATTCCCAGGTCTATTCACAGACACCGACACTAACATCGACGACGCAGTCAACACAAACACTCGAAATAGATAGATATAGTGTGTCGCGGACTTTTTTGTAGATATTTATAAGATCAACAATTAATTAGAACATTTTATGGTTCTATCTTTTATAGTTTAGGCAGCGTAAGCAAAATAAGTAACTTTTCTGGTTGATTTTTACACCTAATGGCCGAAAAACCCAAATATCCTACGGAACCCTATTTTTCTCCAAAATAAAATACAGCTTATGTTACTCGTGGATAATGCAGCTTTCGAATGGTGAAAGAATTTTTAAAATCGGTCAAGTAGTTTTTGAGCCTATTCATTACAATCAAACAAACAAACAAAGTTTTCCTCTTTTTTAATATTAGTGTAGATAGTGTAGACTTCCAAAATAACTGATATTCGTACCTATTATTGCTTCAACAATAAAGAAATAAAATGTAAACTAATAATATATTTAAACACTACCAAAACCTCTAATACCTATTTTATAAAATAACAACAAAACAAATCCAAAAATAAACTATTCAAAGACTAAAATTAAAAAGGGGCACACCGCAATCGCGGCGGTAAGAACCCTCTTTGAGGAGTGGCTGGATAGGCGTCACGGCGTCCTGACCTACCGCATGACGCAGGTCCTCACCGGACACCGAAGTTTCGGGAGGTACCTTTGTCTGATAAGGAGGGAAAAAACTCCTGGGTGTCACCACTGCGAGGATCGTCCGGAGGACACGGTGGAGCATACGGTGCAGGACTGGACCCGCTTGGGCAGAGCACCGCCGTGTCCTCATGACGGCGATAGGCGGAGACCTCTCGCGCCCGGCACTGGTCGAGGCCATGCTGCGGGGCGAGACGGAGTGGGAAGCGGTCGCCTCTTTCTGCGAAGCAGTCATGCTCGCGAAGGAGGAGGCGCGCCGCGTGACGGAGAAGACAGCGTCCTCCCTCCACCCCAGCCGCAGTGGTAGACGCCCACGGCGACGGCCGTAGCAAGACGATCTCCGGCCACCGTAGGCGTGGGCATGTGGGCGGCGAGTAATGGGCGACTCGCTGTCCAACCATGGACCATACCCGGGTCGACGGCGCGTTGCGTAACACACGCGCCTCAAGGAGTGTCAGCATAATGAGGGGGCCTGTAGTTGGCCAAAGCCTGCCGGGGTTGCGGGACTCACAAATTACCGTGACCCCGGTACATAAAGGGCTATTGAAGGACACCGTAAACTTTAGTCAGTCAATTCTGACAGACCCTCCCGCCCTGCCCTGGGTGGGAGGACGTAAGAGGAGAGAAATATAATCAGAAAGCTCCGAATTGCTAAGCTATCGGGAGTTTCACGTGTTATTGTGAGTCAACCATAAAAGATAGACATATGCTGTCAAGGAATATTTTTATATAACTTTAAGGAGAACATTTCCGTCATACATGATTTCTATGTAGCTTTAACCATTAAGGCTGCACACGCGACGGAAGTTTAAAAAATGGAGTAACTTCTCCCGTTTTCCCAATATTTCCCTTCACTGCTCTGCTCCTATTGATCGTAGCGTAATGAAAAGTATACTATAACCTGCCCAGGAGTATGAAAAATAATTGTGCCAAATTTCGTTAAAATCCGTTGAGTAGTTTTTGTTTCTATAACGAACATACAGACAGACAGACAGACAGACAGACAGACAGACAGACAAAAAATTTTCTGATTGCATTTTTTGCACCAGTAGCGATCCCTAATCACCCCTTGATAGTTATTTTTTAAATATATTTCATGTACAGAATTGACCTCTCTACAGATTTATTATAAGTATAGATAATTATCTTGCGCTATAAAGGGTTAATGTGCTCTCGGTATTCAAATTAACGTCTCTTGATGATATTAAGTTGTTGTTTTGACTCTGTTGATTCAAAGCTTTTAGCTATTAATGAAGAAAGCGAATATTTTTAATGTAATATTTTGCATAATCTTTGTCAATGAGTTGTTTAATCAGCTTATGATATAACTAGTGTTGATGGTTTGGTGAGCGAAAGTGTCGAGGTGGAGGTGCGGCGGACCGGACCTCCCTCGCGCAAGTGGGTGATGTGTCGCGCTCCACCTCCACAACTCCGTCACACCTGACTCGCTTTCCTAGAAATTCTCATATTTATTATTGCAAACACGGCCATATCAAACTGAGATTAGCTACTCACCTTAATTTACTGGCCACGCATTGTTAACTACGATTTTTCTTGAAAATTTGCTTTCAACATTACTTACCTGCCACAATTGAAACTGTACGAATACATTCTTATGTCACGCTTGATGTTTCAGTGAAAGGTTCTACCGCGACTTGAAGACAACTGCGTTGTTAGACATATCAATAAAATTACTAGTTATCTTGCAATAGGTAGGTATGTCTATAGTGTTAGGTTCATGCATTCACATTCCATAGTGCAGGTGAACGTGGCTTTTAACTTTGTTGTTGTTCTCATCACGCTTACTTGGAACCCATCCGCTCTATAGCGCTTGTTAAACGGTAAAGTGGACTGTATTATATCGTGTAGGCAGTTATCGTATCAGGCGGGATTGAGGAAGTGATCTGCAGGATTAATCTTAGATTTGCTCAGTGAAGCTCCGCAGAATTTCATTATCTATTAATCTCTAAATAATAGTTGCTGAAAACGTTTTTGCCAAGCCATTTTGTTGTTGCCCCCGTGAATTCCATACGTTTGTCATTTAAATCTTTACGTTTGAAAATGAATTCATTCTCAGTGCTTCAGAATATTCAGTGTCTGCCCACATAAGAATATTCTGAAAATTTTATTTTCATTTCCATGCAAATGTATGTCATTAGTGGGACGCATCATAGAAAAGTTCCCCTTGCTCTTGCGAACAATAGTCTTATGCGACGACTATGTGAATTCCCCGTAAGGTTATGATTGCGCGCATTCCGCGTGAGAATTTGCCTTCGCACGATGTTGCCGGCTCAACTCAACGTCTATCCGCGCAGCTGCTTACCACTGTTTATGTTTTCAAGGTTCAATTGTGAAAGGAATCTACGTCAGATAAGTAATCGGTTTAACTAGATTTTTTGGTTTTTCTAACAGCATTCGTTTGTTTAGAATACCATTAACATGGTTCGCTTTTATTGTTATCTTCGTTGTTTACATAGCATATGTACTATCGTAGCGAGGTATCATAAAACACTTGTTCTATAGAGGCAGGTTGAAAGGTTTGAATGCGTCACTTGTTCGTTACATGCTCTCATGTACTGCTTTGTGATTCAACCGTCCGAATGAATGGGTATTGCATCGACCGATAGTAGCCATAGTGTGCATTGAAAACCTTTCCTGATTGAAAAGAGTGTTTGATTTTGAACTCTAGTATCTTTTTCATTTACAATAACGTTTGTGTAATGGAACTGTTTAACGTGGGTTAAACGATTTTGTCTTTAATTTTTTCTTTAAATATATATATTTGGTTCGGGACTTTTTGTATAATTTTGTCATGTGTGCAGATGGTGCATGACACGTGCTGAATGTATGCACCGTGTTCGGAAGCCCTTCCCTCTATCAAGCCACATGTTACACTAGATACAATAATATTGATTCTTGTGCCTTTTTTTCAGTAACTCTTTTTTATCACTTCGTTTGTTTTGTTACCAGTTCTCTCTTTTGCTATACAAGCACTTCATCAATGAGTTCTTGTTTATAATCATGCGCAGCAGATGTAATGTTTAAAATATATTTTACGCTTTTTAAATTGGTTTGTTTACTCCGGTATCTTTCAGTAGCGAGTGAACCTGCGTGTTACACATTTAGTTCATATTATTGTGAGCAGCGTCCATCGCCTGGGTGAATGCACTCTTGCTCATCCGATTTCTTGTATACTCTTCCGGGTTGATTTCATTTAGTATAGATTTTTTTTATTTTTAACACACCCATGTTCTCTATGTAAAAATGCCTCAGAATTTATAGTATTTATAAATGTGTGTTTATTTCTAACAGGCTTTATGGCGTTTATTTTTTATCAACGACTCGATTGTTTTGTTCGATCGCTGCTAATGCGTCTGCTTTAATACATGACACAATCAGCTTAATGTTTTCTCGTGGGAAGTTTTCAGTAGTCCGAACACAAGTACTTGGTTCAAGAAACAACAATAAATCACTTATTTGAAGCGTCATCAGCTTTGATAGAGGTATTTTAATGAGGCGTGCGGTGTTTACGACTGTTGCGTTTAATTTTAACTTCGATTGTTCATGAATCGCTCTATTTTGGCCACTTGAAATGCCGTGCGTTTTTGCCTGTTCAGTCATCATAATAATACGGGCGCCGCTGAAACCGAAATAGCTGCTCTGGCGAGTTTTCGGCAAATGCTGACGTCATACTGGGCCATTTGGACAATGTTACTGAACTTTGTCTCACATACTCATAAACTCATAGTCACTACAGTCCTGTCTCCCTCGACCATATTCTTAAATTGTTTTATTTTTTTAGTTGATAGCCATATATGTTCACTTGAATGATCTTTTTTATGGAAAGAAAAATTCGACCGCGTGCAGGATTTGAACCTTCTTATTTAGTACAACAGACGCTCTTATTATCCAAGTTATCGCAAATTCTGCTCAGAAGGTTGATTTTTACTCACCACAAAAAAGCTTTAAAATTCGCTATACAGGCGTTAATGCTTATAAAATGTTATAAGTAATACTAAAATGAGAGAACTGCCTTTTTTCCCTTAAAGTGGTTCGTTTTCATTTTCACATTATTTATAAAAGGTAAAGTGATGTCAGTGTGCACTGACGTTCCCTAGCAACATGTTCGGACGATGCCATTACACCTGCTGCGGTTAGCCGACCCCTCTGACCGGTCCTGCGTCCGCTCTAGTGTGAAATTATGCACATCTGCTTCTCGAAACTTTTGTAGTATCTAATTTTCATTTGTATGTGGAAGTTTTATAAGCAACTTTACGATTGCATACATATCTCAAGGTCGAGTATCCTTTTGTGTAAATTGAAATAAGTATTTACTGCAATTTTGAAAAAAAACTTCTTTGTGTTGAGAAATAGGGAATACATTGATCTGGTATTTCCTGTCCAGAATTTAGGCTAATCTTGTAGCACCGAACGGAAATTACTGCACTGCGATCTGCGCTGTTCTAAGCCATGATTGAGGACTGGATTGAAAAGTGTTCACATTGGTCAATAACTACAATAAGATACAGTCACTAGTGATATTCCACCGTTGCTTTATAAAACTTTTGGTTAGTCTAAAACCGCCTTTATAAAGTAATAAAAGTCAGTCAAAATGTACCTAGTATATCTAAATGTACATAGTGTAGCCAAAATGCGAGAATTACAAGCAAGTCAATTTGACGTGTATTAATCAGTATTGTTTTCTCAACTGTGCTCACGCTTGAGTTTTAACTAGGTTCTTACGTCATTTAGTTGTATTGTAAACATAAAAATGCGTGTGGTTGGGAACTGAGGCCGTGGTTGATCGAACGGCCGGGTAAATACGTTAGTGTAATTGCACTACTCACATTGAAACGTCAAGAACAGTGGGTTCTTGTGGCCGGCCGGCTGGCTGGCGCCTAACTGACGCACACCCGTATTCACTACAACCGAAAGCACATATTCCTTAGTCCATTAATTTCCTTGCTGTATCACGTTTTCAAGACAATATTAATACTATAGCAAAAAAAAAAACGACAAGGAATACGTTATAGTATAAGAATAAACACATATGTATGTTTATTCTTTATGTTCTTGAAATCACCTCGGGTGCTTACGTTTACTTTCCAACAATGCGCTTGCATTTTTCCACGAGAAAGCGGAAACGCGCGTGTCTCAACAATGGCTCGAGACTCGTGCTGAACCACATTCTTCGCCTGTACTGTATATTATTCCAAGAAGTACGGATAAGTTACTAAAATGACGAAGGGGCTCGTTTCGGTAACGTTGTTATTGACACAATGAAGAATTCGAAACAAACAAACTAATGTAACGGACCAATTATTACGAATCCTGGCATTGTTTAGCTTACCATTCAAGTGGTTGGAATTTACCCAAAGGAATCCAAACAAGAACGCTTGCGATAAGTACATATGTTCGAAAATAATCGATACGCTACCTACGCATTTCGATTTCGTTTCGCATTCTCCCTTGGCCTTAAACGAAGGGGTACCCACACAATCTTAGGGCCACTAATCCAATAACACATCCCTCTTGTAGGAGCGATTGTGATATCGTTTACATATTTACGATACTTTCTAGTAGACATTGGTTCCATACAATTTTCTCATAGCATTCTCAATGTGTGATAGTACCGTTATCATCGGCCAACCAATTACAAACGCTTAAAAAAACCCATAAGTTTTAGAAAACGAAACTTGATTAGTAGAAATTTGGCATCAAATCTGGCTGGTTCTTGAAATGAGTTATTGCCTATAGGCCGCTCCCTAATTTAGTGGCATCCAAATTAGGGAGTGGCAATCGGGCAATAAATATTTTTTCACAGGTTAAGTCAGATGGACCATGGACTGCACTCGTGGAGTATTTTATTTTAGCATCTCAGTTCATTCGAGCAAATGAGCAGTACCTGCAGATTCAGAATACACCACAATTTTGTTGATCCTAAAATAAAATGTCACCGACAGCTACTATAATAATGTTCGTCCTATTGTAATATGCGGAGAATAAACTTAATAGCAGGAAACAAGCCCTTTGTGTTTCAACAATGAGCAATAGAATGACAAAAACTTTTTTAGTATCCAGGCTGCACAATGCACCCGCGGGCTGTCTTCGTCCTCCTTCCCACGTACCTCTCTACTGTTACTGGAAGGATCGTAGACAGTTGCAAACGTGTAATCATCTCTTAAAGGATGAAAATTATTTCTACATTTTGCGAAAAGTGAGGACTCTATAAAAATAGTTCCCTATTTCGTTGAATCTTCGTTTCTTGCTGGACGATTCTTAGCTCTCTATACTTACTGTTTTGAAAAAAATATAAGTAGTCTTTAAAAATATATCCAGTTTGTACAATATTTCAAAAGATAGAGTTTGATTGCTAGGATTGGATGTCATCGACAGACGCGTATTGCGGCTGCAAAAGAGCTCAGACGACGAGTATTTTCAATAGTTTTTTGCTTGGTCTGGCGAAACTACAATTGACTAACTTTTCTCGCCTGTGGTCGGACCATAAAACTGCAGACAAGGATTATTTTGAAACTGCGTTATTACTTAGTTTAAGCCTCTGTGGTAGGCTTGGCAGGCAAGCCGTCTATGAAGTTTTAGGCTGCACGAACAATGGTAGTACTGTTTTACTATTCGGAAAATGATTTACATTACGACTATATGTGGTAAAGCGTGGCCTTATTCCACGCCATTTTAACAACGTTGTTATAAGATTTTTCTTCGATTGCTTTTGTGGTGCTAAACTCATTGAAAAAAAAAACGCTCTATGACCGTAAACAATGGCATTTGAAACATTGATTGTTCGCCATAACATGTTAGTTGTAATGTCTGGTAACCCAACTTATTATATGGTAATAGCAAGATTTTTGGTGTATTGATTTTGTAACAAATCGATCGCTCCTTATGTAATGGAGCAGCTGTGTTTGGCACAGTTTCGGTTCAAGTCGTTGCACCGGCACCTCGCAGATCTCGTGTGCGACTTTCACAACCTTAACTGTTTTGTTATGAAGGCCTTGTCCGTGCATGCACCGTGAACGATTTACTAATAATCCTTAATTCTCTTGTTTTTCCATGTTAGCTTTTATCGCTGATATCATATCATCAATTATTTAGTTGGTGCAGTGCTGCGTGAAAATATGAAATTTTTGTATCATCGTTGTTAATGAGAAACGGTGTCCTCGCGTTACTTTCTACCGGCGCGAGAGCTGCTTTCCACCGCTTTTACCATCTACGCTGGTCCCTTACATTCATGGTCAACATTCACATGGGTTTCTGGTTTAAAATTTTCTTGAGCCATAATAGAAGTAAAATATTTTATTGAAAATAACTGTATAAACGGAACAAGGGATTGACAGGTGACGAATTTTTGCGTAAAAATATATACGAGAGCTTTAGGACCTTGTTGGTCCAAAGCCCAACAGCTGACATCAATATTACGAAAGAATACGCCATATTCAATGTCTGCAACATTTAATTTAGCAACATCACTCAAGTTATTGAATTGAAATGGTACAAAAATGTATAAATGACCAATCATGTATTCCCATTACATAAAATATAACTTTTCCTCAAGGCTGTGCGGCATTTTGATAGCAATTTAAATTTCTTTGTGCATTGCATAAACGTGTAGACAACAAAAACATTGTAGTGTAGAAAGTACCAAAAGTTACGATCGTAAAAGATCGTACGTGCTCGTTGGATTTGAAATAAATAATGAAGGCTGGAGTGGCTCGGCCGTAATGATGGCACGTTTTGTTTAGTATTTTGCAAGGTTTAGCATTAAATGTCATTGTTTTTATTCGATTCAGCTATCGCTTCGTTATTATTCTAACTCTTATGATGTTTGTTTTGAGAGTCTTTCTAAAGAGTTGGTCTCACTCCTGTGCTACATGTTTCTGCGGCTGTTGTGGTGAAATATCTGCTTTCGAATTTAATATAGTTGTAATTAAAATAACATGTGTGTGCGCAAACCTTAACCTGATTAAGTGATGAAATGTGTTGGAAATCGGAAATTATATGGTAAGGCCTATTAGAGTTATATGATTTTACGAGCTGACTGAACAATCTCCTATTAAACCTGGTTATTGAAAGAGACAACAGCTTGTAAAGTGTTCTGGGTGTTGTGCAAGTTAATTTATATTTTATTAGAGAAGATGAAAGTGAAATGAAATTACGTATGCGTCGAAGTATTTTGGGACGTGGCTTGCATTTATTTATATGGTGAATGTACTTTAATAAAAAAGAAAGCTCAGCACATTAGTTATGTTTAATGCATTAACCTGCAAATACAACACCAAAAATCTTTACGATTTATTTATGCTCCACTATTTAGGCTAATTCATTTCATTGCTACTTAAAATGCATAATATTATAAAACTATGACGTTTCGTATTTTTATGCTTATCATATCAGAGGGTAAAATATTAATACCAGAAAGGAGATCTTCCGATCTTCTACATTGATAACGCCGGAAATCGGTCAAAAGTTTGAGATAACGTTCTGTATCCAGTAAAACATTGGACCGGTTTCAGATAAGTATTTAATGGAGACTTTTTTTGGTAAAATCCTGCAATAAAGTACATTGGGAAAAGTAAAATGTCGCGCACTATTTTGGTATCAATTTATATTTATTTGTGTCTGAGCGGTTGTCTGGCCCAAGGCGAATGGTCGGGGGCGCGACATTGAGTCACGCAGGGTGACGCAGGCGGGGTGCGCGCCCCGGCACCCTATGACGTCATCAATCGTGACTCACACCTACCAATATAGGATTCAACCTCGCAAGGACCGACTTTAGACTGCAAATGAAATGAGAATCGCTTGCAAAGGAAGTCGTCAGTTTTATTGTAATTTCACCCTTTCCAAGTTTATTTTTGCTGACGATGGCGGCTAACAATTTTAATATGAATGAAGCGGCACACTTTTGCTATCACTTACTGCTGAAAATGTCAGATATATTCACTGTTCTCTTGAAAATGTCAGATTATCGTATCAATTTGAGATCATGGTCGTTAGATAATACAAACTGTATTATCATAGCTTTCCAAAGACAGACCGTCGTCGACAAATTATTACTTTGATGAGTTTTTTATTGTGTTTATGTTTTTGTATTTACTTAAGTTTCATTAAAATTCTTAATAAATCCATAATTAGGTATTTCATAAAAACCGCAGTCAGACACATACGTCAGACCGTGTGTCATAATTTTGTTATAGTTAAACATAATTGAACTATGTCCTCTGCCATTAGGTCTCTCAACACATTTACTAATTCGATTTTAAAAACATCATTGCGATAAAATAACAATCAGTGTGTTTGTGTGTTAGTTAGAGGTTTTTGAACTCTATTGGATGTAAAATTGTAAACGCTCAATTCGGCTTAGAGAATGTTATTAAGTAGTTGGCAGATTATGAAGATAAATGATTTGAAGATATTAAATATTTACCAAAAAAAAAAACACCAAAATTAATGTTACAACATCTGACGTATTTGTTTACGTTTTAAAACTCGATTAATTCTTCCAAAGTCGAACACAGAACTGGTATTGGAAAGTGTAAGTTGGGGTCGGTTGGCATTTGTCGTATTATGGATATAAATTATGTCACCTGAAGTGGTTCGTTATGCAACTCTACTTTAATTACATAAAGTAAGAGCAGAAACCTGTATGCCGTGGGTGCATGAAAGGGCGTTCCTTGTGTAACTGGGGGAGCCGATTCCTGGGTACGAAGCATTATTTTTAATTTGACACGTGACTATCGAAGTGTTCATGGCTTTAGCTTTGATAGCGACTAACGTGAATAGTGAATTAGTATGGATTATCACAATAGAAATATTCGGACTGAACACCTGAACACTTAGCGTCATCTTTTATCATTTTTGTTGTTTTCTTCGGGAACTGTATTTGTTTCTGGATAAAAGATGTAATACCCTGTATGCAAAATTTCGGGATGATCGGTTCAATGGTTTAGACGTGAAAAGGTAACAAACTTTCTCATTTATAATAATAGAATACTAAAATAGAAGATCCACTAATAGCCCGTTGTGATCGTAATCACCAATGATGCATCGAACCCGATGACGAAACTGAGTTATCAGTAGGAAAATAATCTCTTATTTGACTTAAAATATGGCCGTTAGTTTACAATAGCAATACCCTAGTTGACAATGTGATATGGGACCGCTATGGAGTTAAAAGGGATTATCGTGTGTACAGACATACATACAGACAGTGCATATATATATATATTTTGAACGTTATATATATTAATATTATAAACCTAAAGGGTTCATTTGTTTGATTGTACGCTCTAATCTCGGAAAATACTGGTTCGAATTTAAAAAATATTTTTGTGTTGGATAGTCCATTTATCGACAAAGGCTTTATGCTATATAAGATAACGTTACGCCCAAAAAGAGCCCAGCAGTGGAGGTAAAACCGCGGGGAATAGCTACACTGTAATTTTAAATTAGTATCGCAGTGTAGTTAAATATGGACGAAATCGGGATCTTGCAAGAGCGAGACAATATTTAGTATTCTGATGCTCTATTAGATTACCATTTAATTGAATATATAAAACAACCAAACATTAGAAGAAACCGCAAGTTATGTATGTCCAATAGTGGATATAATATTCATAATTTAGTTTTATTATAATTTGACTTTACTGCTTTCACCTGCACATAACTGGTATCGTTTTGGACGCCATCAATAATAATAAACTATTTAAAAGTATTCCAATAACAATTTGTATTCATCCAATCAATCATTGGAAAGACGGAACAGAAAAGCAACGAGCACGGAATCCACATTCTTCATTACAAATAATGATGAAACGAAATCATTCAAGAATTATGTGAAAACGCGAAGTAAATAGCATTTAAACAAGTAAATGCAACGACGATTTGATATTCACTGAAAATCTAAAAGCATATTGATTGAACAGTTATAACATGCATAATTATTATCTTAACAACCTCCTTTTTTGCTATAAAAATCATCAAATAAGTCCTTCAGTCCTGGGTGAAGCGGAAGGGACTGTCAGATTCTTACTGACTATAAAGGACCCTGTCCCTTCTCATGCCCTTTGTATTTCAGGGCCACGGTGTTCTTTTAAGACAGTCCCGCGACATTTTATCAACCCCAGAATTCTCCGGGAACTCTACCAAAATAAGTTTAGTAAATAATTATATCCAGTAGTTTTGGCGTGAAGCTCAAACATCAAAAAGAGAAAACCTTATTTGCTATACGATGCCCTAAATAATAGCCCATAGCCATAACACACCTGCATTTTTTTGGAAATTTAATAAATACAACCGCTCTTTTTTTCGTTGTCGTGTCAATGTTTTCCATAATTATACAACTTAAATTAGCTTCGACCAATGTTCTCGTGATTTCGAAGTATGGACGGACACTGATGCCGTAATTAATATGACCATTTACTGGGCCAAAGTGATTTAAGAAAGCAACAACTTCCACCAAAATTTTTAGTGTATATCTAATAATACATGTGCATAATAATGAATTAAGCCCTACTAACAGGTTGTCCATTCCGATTTTTATTGAAATAGGTACAAGTTTTTATTAATTGCAAGCGTAGTGGTAGAGGCGAAGTGGTTCACCGGATTTCTATACGTTTTCAACTCCACGCCATATCTCCTTCTTTCTTCTACATATTGTTGATAACAATTTGGACTGGAAACCTAATCTGGATATAAATATCTTAATCTGTTTTAAATAACAATAATTCGTCTAAGAGCAATTTCAGGATCGTCATAAGAGCTAGGTCGTATGCTTGTTTTCACTGGTACTACGTTTTTACATTACAATACGTTAAAAAAGGTATCCTAGGACAATAACTAACCTAAATAAATATTACAGAAACTGTTATACCCGTGTTCTTGTGGCGTAAATAACTCTGCCATGTGCAAATAATTAAGCGGAAATTAGTTCTTATCGAGCCTTAAATATGTCCCTGTTGCGAATTCGAGTCATGGAAAATGATAAATTTATTCGTAAATACTAGGGACGCATAATATCGATACGCCTTTTCGCCGATACGATACCGATACTCTTATAAAAATATCGGCGATACCGACCCGATACGCTTATTGCGAATTAAAAAAAAATAACAAGTCAGATTATTTTTTTATTAATGTAAAAAAGTAGTGACAAAGGTTGATATTAGATAATTATAAATTGTAGTAATTAAAATTAACATTGATAAGATTTTTGTTTAAAAAACAAAGAAATATTATTTTTTTCGGAGAAAGGCGATTTCGCAAGTCTGTTTGAATAAGACCTGCTCTGGAAAATAGTCTCTCAGATGCGACAGAACTCGTTTGGAAACTTAAGTACTTCTGCGCAATTATTTTCAAGTTTGGGTATAAGACGTCATTGCGCCATAACGAATGGATCTACATCCCTCGATATTGGGAGACCTTAGGTATCTCTCGACTTCTTTTACACTACATTTTAAATTAAAAAGTATCATTGAATCGGTCATAAAAATATCGTCGATACCGAATGTCGGCTTACTCGAAGTATCACCGATATATCGGTATTGGTATCGGATGCATCGCTAGTAAATACATCACTTTTGGTTTGCTTATCAAGCAGGTACTGTATTTTTGTGGTGAACCGTGAATCCAATTAAAACAAAAATATTTTTAATGGTTGGGATTAAGGAAAAACAAGAACATGCACTTATCATTATAATACTATAGTCCAATCAACGAGGCTTTTGTGATCCGACTGAACAAAATTTTCACTAGAAGTTGCAGCGCAAAAAGTTAATTTGGGGTGACACTGAAATCGAAAATTTGTTGGATTTTTATTCTAACTCATACATTCGTACGTATCCAGAAAGTATTTCAGGCTGAGGAATTTTTCACAGAAAGTTATAAGCACTTTTCATGTTTTGGTAAAAATAACGACTTAACTTCTCGAAAAAAAAAATTGTATTATTTTACATCTATAATCATGTGTATGCCAAATTTCAGTGCTGGAGGAATTTGTCGGAAGTCTTCATACAACAAACATCCTTGTTGATCGGACTACTAATTAATTTTGACTTCCAAATCCTAACTAATATTATAAATGCGAAAGTAACTCTGTCTGTCTTTCTGTCTGTCTGTCTGTCTGTCTGTCTTTTCTTCACGCCTAAACTACTGAACCGATTTGTGTGAAATTTGGTACAGACATAGTTTGGAACTTGAGAAAGGACATAGGATAGTTTTTATTACAAAAAAATAAAAATAAAAAATAAAATTTATGAAATGCTCTAACGGAGTATAGATAATTCCTTAAACTCTCAATAGATGGCGGTGATCGTTCAATGGTGTCGATCGTTACACGAGTTGTCACTATGGATTGATAGATGGCGTTGGAACCAAAATTGTACTTATTGTCGGTTGTATGATAGTTTATGTGGACTGGTCCTGTTTCGTAAATTTTAAATTGTTCCGTTGTATAATTGGTGTTCCTGTGATGCTTATGAGAAACTATATAACTAGATCCACCAAGACTATATAACGGCATACGGTTACAAATAACCTATTTAGGACGGAATGTCATTAAAGCCGTTATTATGACTGGGATGGCAAAAGGCGAAACTTTTATTAGGTATTCCCCGTATTCCCATCATTCCAACTGATTTGCCATTCCAATTCAAAAGAGTTCAGTTTCCGCTGTAAACTGCGTTTGCAATGACCATAAATAAAGCCCAAGGGCAAACGCTAAAAGTTGCGGGGGTACATCTTGAAAAAGACTGTTTCTCCCATGGACAACTCTACGTTGCG
The DNA here is from genome assembly GCA_943136025.2 of Agrotis puta. NCBI lineage: Eukaryota > Metazoa > Arthropoda > Insecta > Lepidoptera > Noctuidae > Agrotis > Agrotis puta. The sequence continues at coordinate 12,983,097 of OW964169.2, read as the reverse complement.
TGCTCAAGAGTGTCGAAACCACAAAACCTTTATATTTTTGCAAAGGATGGCTAAACTTAAAACGTGGTAAACAGAAATGTCTTGGTGTAAGAAACTTTCATAGTCTCTAAAGCCTAAAATAATAGAAAATTTGTCAAGGGAGAAACAGTCTTTTTTCCTTTTGGACTGAAATGTCAAATCAGTAGAATGATGAGAAAATAAGGGAAAAATAACATTTTCGCCTTTTTCGATCGGCAAAACGGCTTTAATGCCCTAAATGAGTATACATCTCTTAAATTCAAACGCAGAGCTCATTATGTTGATTTTGGAAGAGTTCCCTAGAATATCCCGCGAGATCGGGAACTATGTGGGTAAAACCAAAAATCTGCTGGAAGTCACTCTTCCACGCGAACGAAGTCGCGGGCAAAAGCTAGTCACTTAATAAAATGGCAAAGTTTTTGAATGTTCACTTTCAAAGAATGTTTAAAATTGTGTGCATATATTGCTGTTTCCATAACTCAACATAATCTTATCTAGTCGTGCGGGCATTGTTGTCTGATTAACAAACGATGAGTAATGAGTGGTAATCAGCAAAGGACAGGGCCAGGGCGTTCCTCCACTGTGACTCATCGCCGGACGGCCATTCGATCAAACAAATCTGTTTCACCGACCCAGACTGTTCCGGTATGACTCCGTTCATACTTCCAATAAAAGTTGATGAGATCGAGACATACCGGAAGTTAATATTGTGCAAAATGCATGAGAAAACTATAAGCCGACTCCCTCCATCAATCGTCATCACACGTCGGTCCAACTAAGACATACGAGATGTAATCTCATAAACCATTCGTGTTATACGATACACTTGTCGTGGTGTGTGTGACATTGGTATTCATTCAGGTGAGACGTTCAGATACCTAGAACGCAAGGTCATTTGCCATACCTGTTAACAGTATAATTGTATTGTAATAATAATTATCATTTTAATAATATGGCTATCAACAGAAACCTACTGACTTCATTCATTAGAAAGAAATACAGCCGGTTTTTATAATGTAGTCCGCAGATTTTAAAATTGTAGTGTGACAAAATCGTGTTAGGAAATTATAAAATTAATCGATCTAAGAACTATAACGATAGTTAAATTTTACATAATGTGTGTAACGTTTAAGTCAGATTAGTGTGGCAGACGTTGTTGATATTGTGTGACTATGACAATATTTGGTTATCGCGTGAAGAGAGTGCCAATTACCGAGTATTGATGGCGTCGACCCGGCCGGAGTTGTGCACGCCGTGACAGGTTCACTGACACACCCGCCCCGACTGCCAAATATGACATGCATTGTATGTATGGGAATTACAATAAATTACTGTAAAATTGTTGTGAAGTAAATACTTGAAAGACACAAGACGTGAAATCTCTGTTTCGGTTTGTTTGACGCATAGAGTAAAACCCAAAGGAAAAAGCAAAATTTAATGAATCATGAGGAGACAGAATACAAATAGAAGACCCGTTTAAGGACTGTTCTTATAAAATCTACGACTGTATGTATATACCATATGAGTACGATTGAAAGTCTACGCAAAATTAATCCTCGATAGTGAGAGCTTCTTGGTTCTTGCACTGTTATAGACTTATTACAAGTACAAGATGTATCATGAGAATGTTTCAAATCATAAATGGCAAATTGTCACATATCGACTGCCAAAAATGAATTTTTAAGTAGTAATTAGCCAAGGTAGTCGGTAGAACACGTGTCGGTAACCGCGCTGGGTGTGCTCGGCATACTGATGACTGCGATCATGGTCTGAACATTGCGTGTGCGCATTCCTTTGCCCCGGTGCCGCCCACCAACCGCCTTTTTGAACCACACTCGTGTATAGGACCAGCCACACGTCCATCCAACGCTTCTCAATAATTTGCTATTTGGTTCACGCATAAATACTAGTTGACCCTGAATTATAGGCTAAGTCCATTAAGATTTGGCTAGTTTATGTGATGTTTTTTTGGCTAGTTTTCATTTCTATTTCTCGCAGTTACATACTCTTGGTCTGCGCCGCACAACACGTACTTATTCGTCTAATTCAGTAAATTACTCTAATCATAATGAGAACCAGAATACCTTAAGTAATTGCACAAGGTGCGGAGTACGTTTCGCACTATAACATACGTCAAAGGTATCACAGTTGTCACAAATCAGGTTCTCCCACGTCCGTCCAGTCGAGCCACTCTCGCATTGCCGTGCGGACTTGTGCGATGTCGCTCCAGCATCAGGGTTAACGAACCGACCCACCACACTGACACAAAACCATTGTATTTTTTTGCCTGACTATTATAGTACCTACTACAACGACATACATTCATTTCTTAACTGTAAAGAGACATTTGGTAATTTATTATTGATAAAATACACAATCATTTTCACTCAATAGCAGTCAAGTACCTCATTCCGCAAGTCAAGTTCATAAGTATCAGATAAGATATCTTATTAATTTGCTACGTAACTCGTAGTCATCGATCGGCCATTCATATTTGACGTTTAATTTAATATCTCGAAAGCAAAACGCTAATGACAGGCTTTTCACCGCAACGGTATATTCTTTGGTCTCTATACCGCATTTTATCATAAGTAACACCTTTGTCTACGCTCTCTGCCATGATACTCGAGTGTCAGACATGTTGTTTGATGCCGTTACGTTATTCGTACGAGAACAGTAATTTTTAATCAGTAAATTGAAAAATTCCTTTGCAAATAAATGTTCTTGTGTGTTTGTGTTTCACGATGAACCCGCCATGCCAAATTATGTGACACTATAGTTTACTGCCCACACGAAATATGCCAGTGGATATTATCATATATTTTGTAGATAAATATTATTTTTTAGTATTGAAGTAATCAAATTCTATTCTACAGCTGGAGACACACATAATATGACATGACACTCGCAAAAAAGTGTAAAGTAAAAACCTTGGAGGATTTGTTTCGTGCGAATGAAGACAAGATAAACACATTAATTTATTTCAATTTAGTCTGCTTAAAGACGTACAATAGATTCTTCCTCGTCTATTATTTCTTTATTGTCCCACTTCGCTTTTATTAATTCATCAACTATTCAGACAGTTTGACTCTCTCCATACGGGATCCAGATACTTAGCCGTCTGCATCCCAGTGTTTTAGAACTTTTTTTTAATATAAATGTTTGCGAGACACTGTCATGTCTAAAAATATTCTATTCACATTTCATATAATGCGTGCCCACAAAACGTTCATTGCAGCTGAGTTGTGTCGCTACGCATTCAATTAATGCTATTAGACGCCAAATATTATCACGTCCGTTATTGTTTGAGTGTGTAACACTGGAGTAATAATATTATGTTGTTCACGAGTCATTCATAATGCAATATTAATGAGGTGTGTAGGACTAGGAATGAGCTTTTTAAATTGGAGGTGTTTCAAGTGAGAGCAGTGTCCATGCACTGTCGGCGTACGTAGCTGAAGAGTCAAGGGCGACTGGGAACTACAGTCGCGTGCGCATCGGCACGCGATCACAATATTCCCGTCCGCCTATCACCCTAGCCTTTGGTGGGAATGGGAAGGCCTTTGGTAGAAACAGGAATCTACTGAATCCTATTCCCACAATAAATTGAGAACTTTAGCAGTTGGCTGAAAATAAGAAATTTGGAATTCAATAATGAGAACGAATAACCTTAGTTGAACAATAGCAGTTATCTATATTACTGGTCGGTTTCCCGCTGGGCTGGCCGGCTATCGCGACCCGTTTCCTCTGACTTTTATAATCATTCGGTATTTCATTGTTTTTGTTGCACATTTGTTAAATATAACGTTATTACTAGAGTTATGACTAAACTAAGCAAGCAGTAGCGTCATTATAAATATTATTTCTCTTTGTTCACAGGATCAGTATGATAACTTAGCCGCCCATACACATAAAGGAATTGATTTTTTAGATAAGTATGGAAACTTCGTAAAGGAGCGGTGTGCTATTGAATTAGAATATGCAGGAAAACTCAGGTAAATAAAATCATATTTTTCAGTTTTACATTTATATAAATTTTCAAAAGACGAAGGCCAGATCAAACCCAGCTCATTGTGAATGCAATGCTGTAAAAACTGTGATAAGACGTTACTTTTATCTTACTTAGATTAATAGTATTATCGTAATAATTATCTTTTTATTAACGTTGACTGTTACGATTGCGATTATCACACTAATTTTACAGCGTGTGTTTGTTTATAGCAGTGCATTACTCATTATTATTATGCATGACCTACAAGGAGGAGCTCGTGGCTAAATAAATACAGCCGCACAAGCCGATCTTCTGGGTTAAGCCGCGCTTGCCGAGGTTGGTCTGTGGATGGGTGATCATCTGTCATAGCGAGTTTCCTCCGTTTCTCAGAAAGCACGTAAAGCCGTTGGTCCCGGCTGTCATTTATAGATCTTTGACAGTCGTTACTGTTAGTCAAAAGCTCTAAAGTCTGACAACCAGTCTTACCATGGGGTATCGTATTACCCAGTTACTGGGTTGTGGAGGTCCGACAGGCAGTCGCTACATGTAAAATACTGATATCCAGCTGCATCTGGTTTGACTGGAAGCCGACCCCAATATAGTTGGGAAAAGGCTAGGCAGATGATGATGACCTACAAGTCGCCCATTGGTCTAATATTTAGAGTTAAAAAAAATGTTTTCTCCAGTCCTATATTGAACCTTGCCAAATTAAATACTCCACCGTTCACGGATTTGTCTTAGAAAGGAATACATACCTACATAGTTTTTGCTTCACTAACCTTGTTTCTTATTCAAACTCGTTCAATTCTTTTACAGGAGGCTTGTCAAAAACTATCAACCAAAAAGAAAAGAAGAAGATGAATACCAGTGAGTATTTGAATTTTATTGAGCTCCGTCCCGGATATGAATCACGCATTTTTTTTTCCAAGAACGTCTTATTCACAAATACCTGAACTTTTCCTTTGCAGGGACGTTGATTCATCGCTAATCTTAACTTTATTACACCAGCGATAAAAGAAAAGTTAAATAAACATGAATCGGTAAACGTTTTACTGTAACATGCATTTTACAAGTAGTTTATGTCATGTTAACCCAAGGCATTTTATCGGAAATCTGAATTTGGCACGCCAATCGTAGAGTAAAGCATTTTTACGGTTGTATACATAATATATTTGGCGATGTATAACATCGTTGCATAATATGCCGTGCTCTAGAAAAACTGGTTTATATTCTTGCAGAAATTGGACCAAGCAACTTTTATTATTATGTTTTAAATATATAACTGATGATACACTGATTTCGATCTGCGAAAAAAAGTCATGGTCGCGGGTAAAACCTGACTGAGTCTGGCACAGAAGCGTTGACACAATTAGAAATATTTATACCCAGCAGGAAATCGGGCTGTGGATGATGATGTCGATGAGTCCAAAATTTCAGGTCACTCAAGCATTTGATCATGTCAAAAGTGTTTGGAAAATTCAACCACAAATCTTTCATAGATCATAGCCCCATAAATCTTACTGCATGTTTGTTTACAACTGCAAACGAGTATTTAATCCCTAATATTTCAGGTATACGGCGTGTAAAGCATTTAAACATTTACTTCAAGAGTTAAATGATTTCGCTGGTCAACGTGAAGTGGTCGCGGAAAACCTACAATCAAATGTAGTACGAGAGTTGCATCTACTCGCCAAAGAGCTGCGAGAAGAAAGGAAGGTGAGGAAATCATTCATTATTTTAACGAGGACATTTACTAGTTAATTGTGTAAATGTCAATGAATATTTTTGGATAGTTAACCTATTGTGGCTGACGTGCTTAGATAATGGCATATAAAACACTTCGTCAGGTAAATTACTACAAAATATTGAGCACCACCCCTTTGATAGTCTGGATTTCTGACCCATGAGACCTAAACAACTACGAACATGCGAAATGTCAGGGGATTAACGTAAACGTTCTAGAATAGGCACAGCAGGGTATAAATACAACAACGACTTATCCTACATAAGTCGTGCAGAAACTGTGCATTTAATAATACCTAATGTTTATTAAGGAAAAATATAACTAACACGTATGCCGACTGGTAGGATGATAAAAACTGCAGCGTTTTACAGCAAAACCACATGTTTGTTTTTTTATTAGGGATTTGTCAACGGAAATCGTCACGTAGATATCTGTGTCTATGCTGTAATTATCACCTGATGTTATCAGCTTTCCGTGGGTCTATTTGCTGAGTTAACTTGAGTTCTAATGCAATTTCTTAAAGGTTAATCTTAAACGACCTCAATTTTTATTTCACAAGTGTACCATTGAACATACTTCTGAGTTCTGAGACGCCACAATACAGTATGGCGTGGCTGGTACCTTACCGCAGGGCTTCTAAAAATAAACATGACTACACCGACTCGCTTATAATTCAAAATCGAATCTCGGGATTCAAATAACTCTGATCTTGATTGTCTTCCTTGAAGTTGTATTGTTGTTTAATTTTGAAACTTGATGAACTAACTTTGTGTTTAATTACAGCAACATTTAAATGAAGGTGCAAAACAAATGGGAGTGTTGAACTCATCGATAGGTGCTCTGGAGCGAGCGCGGAGATCGTACGAGCGAGCAGCCAGGGAATCCGAGCGAGCACTAGAGACCTTCCAAAAGGCAGACGCCGACCTTAATCTGAGGTGATTATCTAATACACTACTTACTTCACGCCACCGATTACTGTCTTGACCCACAAATTGTACAGCTGATTAAACAGTGCGTAAAGTGTACAGCGAATTGTAAAAGCCGATTACCAATCGAATTTTAATGCTGTGTTATTTCAATGTTAACATTGATTTTGTTGTTAACCGAGTTAGTTCTGCGGGTCTCTATATTTTTTTCCTTATGATAAATAATAGTATGTAATACATAGTTTATCAGTAGGTATGTGCGAATTAAGTCAGACCGGCGGGCAAGTTGCAAAAAAAACCGAAATTAAATTGCAACTATTTATTAAACTTATTACAGTATTACATTAAAATATAAATTGAGGTGACAATTGTTCGAAGTTGGAATCAAAAGTGAGGAAATATGTGGAAATTGGTGCCATCGTCCGGTCGCCGTCGTGTGTCACGTTGTGCGACATCAGCGTTTTCATTCCTGTCGCCTGGCTGATGCAATGTTGATTAGGTATTGCGTGAGTTTCCCTTAATTTGCGGATTCTATGGAGTATTGGTACTTAACATCTCCCTCCCGAAGATCAGCGACTATTGTTTGACAGGTTCGATAATAGCGCTGATAATCTCGGCTGAGGTGCAGCAGTATGATTGTTAATCTCAGCATAAACTTCGCCGCATTCAATCTCACTGGTTTGATGTTCAGTAATCGCTTTTTGCGAGCGCTGGTTTATGTATCTTCGTATCGCGTAGCCAATGCCCAGTGCACTTGCACCTAATAGTACTAAGTATAGCGGTGTGATGGTGTAATACACGCTATGAATATCGGCTTGATTTATTTTCAACGGTGTTTCCATAGATATTTCTTGGGTAGCGACATGGAGGCTGCGGAGATCTGCAGTGTTGAGAGTTAACTTTCGGGCTTCTAGGTTGTAGACGGCTTCGTCTTGGAATGGAATGTTCATAATTTTCAGTACTTGTCCCTTGATACGGTCATCTTTATTTGCCAAGGTGAGCGCTGGGGTTTGTGCAACGCATCCCTTTGGAATGGTGATTAGATAGCTTCCGTGCACGATGTTATATTGTGTTTCAGAGCAAGATAAACGAATCTTCGTGGGTGTAGGAAAGCTCGCTACGTAGTGACGATCGTCGAGTGCTTCCACAGCTTCCGTCTTAAGTTGGGTAGTGGTGAACTGGCAGGATTCGTCAACTTGCTGCGTAGTTATCAGGTGGTGGATGCAGTCCCCTTGATTCCTGTAGCGGTGGTTTATGTTGTCCTCGCAGAGATAGTATTGGCTGGACTTCGGGCATTCTGCCTCTATGTACGTAAAATCCTTGTCATGAATTGCCAGGAGGGGATAGGAAGGGATTAATACTTTGTTATCTTTATTAGGGATTATGGATAATTTATATAGTTCATAGGTAGAGGGAAAGACAACCGGGAGTTTGAAAACCAGTATTAAGTTCTGACCGCTATAGTAATAACCCAACTTAATGATATCAAAATATTCCCTAAAACTAATATTCAGTACTTGTTCTCTGCCATAGAGAGCAATCAACTGTTCTATCATCCTATTAAACATTTTTAACTTAAACATAAGGAAGTGCGTGCTCTTCGCACGTATAAAAGCTAGTAAGTTTTCTAATCTAAGTAGTTCGTCGGATAATGTTTCAATATTATCAGCTAGCATTAATAAGAACTGAGCCAGATGGGCATATTTAACTATGTCTTGTTCACTACGTAAATTACCTATTGAAATACTATCTACGGCGTCCTTGATTTTATTTTGGTTTTCTATTAATTTGTGCAGAATATCCGAATTTTCAGACATCCAGTGTTTGTTTAAACTCACACGATTATTCAGTTCTGTGACGATTTTATTATCATTTTCCTGTAAGGTTTTAATAGCGTTATCATAACGAATGGCGTCGCTGTAGTCTAAGTTTCCGGAGATGCTCTTAATAACAGAACCTAATCCGTCTATAAGGCCTCTTTTAACGCGATTAGACTGAAATAATTCTAGTTGCTCGGATAATAATGAAATTTTACTATTAAGATGCTCTATGTGTGGTTCATATAATGATAGCGTCTTATTATGGAATTCAGGTGAAATATAATCCAGTTGTTTCTTAACTACATTTATATTCTTACGCATGACATCTAAATTAACTGGTTGGATGAATGAATGATAGTGGGAAATGATTTTAGTCTTTCCTAACATGAAAGGTAGTATGCCAGGTCCATTATCCAAACTATTTAATATTATCTCTTCCGCTTGGGCCAGGCTCAGGATCAGTGGAATTATCCTGTAACAATCGGGAACTATTAGGGACCCTTTTCAGGCGGGACTTGGCAACAGGTCCACGTTTCTTTTTAGTATAAATGTGGATTGGTAGGTCGGCTAAAACAGTATCGCGCGTAAATCTGGGGGCTAATTTGTGACGGTTCGCCATAGGGTTCCGTACAAAAATTTGCTGATTTGGGCTATACTCTTGCTCGGGCTCCCTATCTTTATTAAGATTTTCGGTAATACGTGTACGGTCATGAAGCGATGACTCATTGATAATTTCGTAGACTTTTTGCATTTTATTACGGTGTTCCTGTGAATATAATTGTAGAATATTATCCGAAACATTAATATCTAACGGATCACGTGGATCTAAGTGGCCGGTGATTATATCTAAAGGTTTGCACTTCGTAAAACTGTGAATAGAGCTATTGTAACCTAAGATCGCATATGGCATTAAGTTAATTACGGATTCCCCACGGTGCTCTAATTTCAACACGCGCAGGTGTTCTAATAATGTGGAATGTAGTCTTTCTACCATGCCATTTTCATTAGGTGTATATGCCAAAATTTTATGATGTTGAATTTTATGTATTCGTATAAATTCTAAAAATAATTGATTAGTAAATTCCGGGCCTCTATCTGTTACAATAGTTAAGGGAATTCCGTGATGGGTACTGAATACTAAAAGGGCTTGAATGACACTGACTGCTGTTGCGTCCTTCAAGTGATAGGCCTGAGCATATTTTGAAAAAGCATCAATGATTGTGAGATACTTATGCGTTTCGACACTTAAAAGATCAAGGTGGACTATCTCAAAGGGTCTGGTTGGAGGTGGTACGATATGAAACTTTTGTTTTATTGGGTTCCTATCGTACTTGGCCTGACCACAAATATTACACTCATTTATGTATTTCATTATATGCTCCTTCATCTTAGGCCAATAATACTTGCTAGATAAAGACATGTAACACTCGTTAATCCCTCGATGGTTCGTCTTACCTTCGTGGTAATTGCGAATTATCTCTTGTTGTTTTAGGTAATCCTTTACGTTATCTAATTCGACTTTTGTTAATACCAAATCCATGGATGAACTTTTAAATTGATTTTGAATAACGGGAATAATTTCATACATAGCTAATGCGGGTTTAATGAGTATACCGGTCTTTACCTTGGGGTTAACATATTCCTTAACGGCGTTTACGATATCTTCTTCGAGATTATTTTTGGAAATTTGAATATGTGTCCTAACATGCGATTCAAAGGGCTTTGAAACGGAAGGGCGGCTCTTTACGTCATCGACAACTGTAAAAATAATTTGCTTATGATATTTATTGAGAGGAAAATCCGTTATAGGTATTTCCAGTATCGGGTTCTCCGCATCAGTATGTACCGTAGCTGTCCTTGAGAGATCTAAGGAAGGAGGCTTTTCGGTAGGGTTAGCGATAAGCGAACTAGTCTCTTCATTATGTAACTCAATTCGTGATAACGCGTCCGCATTTGTATTATATCGACCTTGTTTGTATACTACTGAAAAATCGAACTCACTTAATTTAAGTCGCCAACGTGTGAGGCGCGAGTTGGGTTCTTTGATATTCATAACCCACTGCAAGGGTCTATGGTCCGTTACAATTTTGAATTTCCGACCGAACAAATACGGCCTGAAATATTTTGTGGCCCAGACAATCGCCAGTAACTCCTTCTCGATCGTGCTGTAATTAATTTCACTGCTATTCAAGGTCCGGGAGGCATAAGCAATGGGCTTATCCGAACCTATAGTACCTTGCGATAACACGGCTCCAATGGCTAAATTCGATGCGTCAGTGGAAAGAATAAATTCTTTAGTAAAGTCCGGGTATTTTAAAATGGGATCATTAACTAGTAAAGTTTTACATTTTTCGAAACACTGAATATAATTTTGATCTAGAGTAATTTTCGAGCCTTTCTTCAAGCACTGAGTCAAAGGTTTTGTGACTTTTGCAAAATCCGGTATAAATTTCCTATAATAGCCAAGAAGTCCTAGGAATCTTTTAATCTCAGTGGGGGTTTTCGGAAGCGGGTAATTTTTGATTGCCGATATTTTATCCGGGTTTGGCTTTATACCATCACTGCTGATAACATGACCTAGATAGGCTGTCTCGAGTTTGAGGAACTCGGACTTGTCCATCTGTATTTTAAAGTTGGACTGTCGCAATCTGTTAAATACTTTTTCCAGGTTGATCATATGTTCCTGTAGTGACGTAGAGAAAACGATGACGTCATCTAAATAGACCAGGCATATGTTATTTTGAAGGTCTTTTAGTACATTGTCCATTACCCTTTGGAAAGTGGATGGACTGTTCTTTAATCCCATTGGCATCCTTAAAAACTCAAAGTGGCCATGCTCAACAGTGAAAGCGGTTTTGGGGATGTCCTTGGGGTCCATCTCCACCTGATAAAAACCACTGGCCAAATCTAGGGTTGTGAAGTATTGACAATTACCTAATTTGTCCAAAATGTCCGCAATGTTAGGGATAGGGTATTTGTCATCTAAAGTTTTCTCGTTTAATTTCCGAAAGTCTATTACTACTCGCCATTTAGTCTTACCCGAGGCATCAGCCTTTTTGGGTACAACCCATATAGGTGAGCTCCACGCAGACTCGGATGGTCGGATTATTCCCTGAGCTAACATCTTACTAATTTGTTCTTGGACTTCTTGCCTATGCACAAAAGGATAACGGTAGCTTTTAGTGTGAATCGGTATCTCATCGGTTGTTTTAATAGAATGTTTGATTTGGTTAGTAAACGTTAAGTTCTCGCCCTCTAAATAAAATACGTCCGCATAACGCGCACATAGTAATTCCAAGTTAATGCGCTCCTCTTCATTTAAATGACTAGTGCGCAGACGCGATAGTACTTCCTTTACGCGCTGAGGCACTTGTTCGGTACGTTTGCACTCGTGATTATAAAGTTGCGCACACACCGGGCGATCCATAGAAAATATAACGTCGTTTCGCGTGGGGTTATGTATCTCTACTATGCCCCTGTGGTTCTTTACAGTAGTTAGGCATTCGCTAATATGACAGTTTGAGATAACTTGCTCCGGAATAATAACTTCCCCGTCTTGAGAATTAACTGGTAACCTAACTAATTTGGAAGAATTGGCAGGTATTATTTCTTCATATAAGTTTGCATTACGCGAGTCGTAAACCTGTATGGGGTTGGATGCATTCTTAGTAATTAAAGATTTAGTCTTAAAATCAATGGTAGCTTCCCACTTATCTAATAAATTTGATCCGATTAACCCATCGAAATAATCGTGAAACTTATAGACGAATAGTGTGACATCATCCTTATCATTTATTTCTGGGAAACAAGGTATAGTTACTGAGTAATTACTACGCGTCGTCGCGTGCACATTACAAACTTCAAACGGATCATATTTCAATTCAACATTAGGAAAATAAGTTTCTAATGCACTAGGACAAATAAAAGATTCGTTAGCGCCTGTGTCAATTAAAAGCTTTAAAGGGGGGTCCTTGATTTGCAAGTAAGGTAGTGTGCGTTGGGTTTGCAGATTGACCTCTATTTTGGTTTGTCTGACTTTCGAGACGTCTGAAAATCCTCGCTATTAGTACCTGAAGGGCTTTCGAGTTTATTAGAGTCCTCGGTAGGGGCAGCATTGTGTGTTATTTCCGGTTGTTGGTAGCACACTTGGTCATAATCAGAATAATAGTTCTCAATATAATAGTCATAAGGTTCGTAATAAGAATAACCGCCGTAATAATCGTTATAGTCGTAATAATCGGAAAAATCATTAAAATTCATCTCTCTTGTTTTAAAATAGTTGCTAGGCGGGGGATTACCCGACCTAGACCAGTCATGTCCTTTCACAGCGTTACTGGGTGGCAACGGTTTTGACACATAGTGGCTAACACCACTCATAGGTCGTTGCTGTTGGGGGTTGCCTTGCGGTGCCGGGTTACGGGGTGGAAATCTAAATGCATTATTCTGATTATAATTATTGGGTGCAGCACGGAATATTTGTTGAGTGCGTGATGGACCAGGCTGGTTCTGATGGTTAAAATTAGGTCGCCATTGTGGAGGTCCCTGTGACATCATCGGCTGTCCGAAAGAACTCCTAGAAGGTCCCGGCATATTAAACATAAACGGTTTAGGTGGCGGAAGATTGAAATTCTGGTTAGGGGGTAGTTTTTGTGACGTGGCTTGTTGAGCTAATTTCTTATCAGGAATTTGGCTGTTACGTTGTTGTAAATAAACTACATTTTGCTCCTCGTGAACATATTCCAACGCCTTTTCGATACTTTCAGGTCTCATGCAACGAATACGTGAGCCCAATGGATCTTTAAGACCGCGTACAAAAGATTGAAGGGTTAGCTTTTTGTAAAGGTCCCGCTTCGCTTCGACGGTTGTAGCTATGGTTTCGTGCAGGGTAACATATGTCATGAGTGTACTGAATATGTTCTGACAACGCTCGTAATATTCCTGAGGGCTGTCAGAGCCTTGAGATAATAATGCTAGATCGTTATATAACGCAGTTTCATCCCTTTGGTCCGAAAAATTATTGACAAGAGCTTTACGTATGCCTGACCAATCTGATGGGACACCATTAGAGTTAATCAAACGTGCGGCGGGGCCCGTTACTTTATTTAGTATTCCGTTAATTAGAGCAATCTCATGAAGTTTATTCGGGGTGTCAAGTTTCGTTACAAATTCGTCTATTAATTCGTCACACAACCGGATGAATCTCGTTAGAACATTAACATTCCCGTCGAACTCGGGTACTAATCTAAGAGCCTTAAATATGTGGTCCAAATCGGCCATTTTATCTTCACTTAAATTACAACTTGAATTTAATTGTCTATTGAGGTCTAAAGCACTATTTCTATTACTCTGCCTACTCTCTAACCTAACACTCCGCGATTCTCTCGGATGGAAAATTTTGGAAAAGTTTAAAGACAGGATAACTTAAAGATAAGGAATGAGCAATCCACTAAAAGATTTTAATGTACTCACAGTTTCATTTCGGCCTTCTCGCTCGTATCGATGCTCGGATACCCTTGCTGCTGCTGGTCTCGACGTGTAGATTCGGATCCTCGAACCGCGAACTACCAGGATAATCGTATGGTAGTTTTGTAGGAATCCACGAGGATCCTACCGACTGCGCCAATTAAGTCAGACCGGCGGGCAAGTTGCAAAAAAAACCGAAATTAAATTGCAACTATTTATTAAACTTATTACAGTATTACATTAAAATATAAATTGAGGTGACAATTGTTCGAAGTTGGAATCAAAAGTGAGGAAATATGTGGAAATTGGTGCCATCGTCCGGTCGCCGTCGTGTGTCACGTTGTGCGACATCAGCGTTTTCATTCCTGTCGCCTGGCTGATGCAATGTTGATTAGGTATTGCGTGAGTTTCCCTTAATTTGCGGATTCTATGGAGTATTGGTACTTAACATGCGTGAGCTGGCAACTAGAAAATGTATTCTTGACCTCATAAAGAATTATATTTTGGCATGGGTTCAATACTTAATACAGCACAATGGCAAGGGTACACCGTATGGGGTTGAGGATGCCACTGTCTGTACTTTTCATGCCAATTTTTCCTTTAAGCTCTAGAAGAAATAACATGAAATATGTAGCTAGAACGAAGCTTACTTTAATGGCTCCTTAAGATGGTGATTCACTTGATATACAAGCTGAATGGAGACCATCGGTTTACATCGTTGCCGGTTACCGTTGCGGTCAGATGGTTAACCTTACGGGAAAACCTTAACTTTATCGGCTCCACTAAACGTCTACTATTTCAATGGGTTTGTTAATGACCGCAACCATTAAAATATCGGGGGATACTAATGTCCGTTCTCTTGGCCTAATTGTAGTCGCCTTTTTACTGCGACGCTTGTTGAACAAGGGTTGGTCTCTGCTTAAACACAATTATATGAGCAATCGGTGATCATCGTACAATGGTAAACTTCACGAAAATCTTACTTAGAGGGCAACTATTAATTACTTGAGGCTTTTAGGAGACGGGGAGTCAAATCTCACCACGGGGAGATGGAGGCGGGTGGAAAAACCACAAAGAAATACCCCACTTTATTAATTCATGGGCAATGGGGCATCCTTATGTTCAGTCACTGTCAAACTATGCAAAATTTAAAACGCTAGTTCTGGATACATGATATTTAGCACACGAGACCATGGAAGAGTTTTCGAAAGTATTCCTCAGACGGGTTAAGATAGGGATAAAAGTTTTTCTACAACTGTGATGCCATAATTCTTATCAAAATCATCCTTTAAATTGCAGTCGAGCGGAGGTGGAAAAACAGAAAGCGAACATGAAAATCCGAAGTCAAGCGTGCGAAGACGCAAAGCAGGAATACATGGATCAGCTACGCAAAACAAATGAGGCACAGAGACAACACTATGAACAGCGGCTGCCACATGTCTTTAAACAGTTACAGGTGGGTTATGACTCTCTTCTTTATCACCATTCTCTCAAAAGAAAAAAAGATAGACGTATGCTGTCCTAAACTATGGCTGACTGGTCTCTTGCTGCCTTTTTTTGGGGTTGTAAATCGAGTGGACCAGAAGGGATTGTCAGACTCTTACTGACTAAAAATCCACCATATTCCTGTGGTTACCCTTAGCGTTCCATGGCGACTTTGCCTCTTTAGGATATTCCGGCGACGTTTTATGGTTCCTATATTTTATTTTTTCAGGACTAGTTATAGGCTTAGATTGTACCCATGGCAAATATGTCGCATAAATCTGAACTGAAAAAATAATAATTTTAATATTAATACCATAAATCGGAAATCGGGATTCATTATCATGTTTATTATTTGTTTTGACAATTTTTAAGTGTTTTTTGTTTCCTCCATGTGTTTGGTACTAGGTTATCTTATTAATGATTCAATAATTCCTGCGTAACAATTAAAAAATTGACGCAAAACAGTTTTTTCCTGAGATATTAAGTAACCTTTTTTACTGTACACCAGCCTAAACAACGGCGCTTTTTGGTTTATTTAATGAACAACCATAATTCATGACGACTGCCGCTTTTGAGTTTTGGTTGTACCACTTTGGTTTCGCGTTATAAAATACCGTTGGAACACAATCTGCGACATCTATAGTTTATCCTAAAATAATCTTGTAAAAACGCAACCGGCGCTACGACATTACTAATAAATTACGAAGCTAATGATTTACCGACACGATCATGTAGTATATTTAAATAACGATATCCAGTTCCTTTCCAATTAATCACTTTTTTCTTAAAATATCACTAGGTCATTATTTGTTTTTTACTTAATTGTATTTGTCAGGAAAATATTTATTCTACACGTTAATAAATCAAAATCGTTCATAAAGCTTGTAAATGGGTTCGATAACAAGATCCTTGCTGTTATTATGTTATTTTTTCTATGAATTAAGAGTTAAACTTTCTTCTAGACGTAAATATATGTGAGTTTGAAGAAATTCAGGAAAACGTTGGGCCCAATAATGCAACCACTTTGTATGGTGCATTCTGGCTGTTCGCCAACTAGGTCATCCGGGAGAGACATACATAAAACACACACAAAACACGTCCACTATTCTCGTATAATTTTATGCGGAAACGTGTTTATTATTTTAACAAAGTAATCTTTATGTTTGCAGGACTTAGATGAGAAAAGAATAAAAAATATCAAGAACTTCATGTTGAGTTCTGTGGACGTGGAAAGGAAAGTGTTTCCGATTATTATGCAGTGTCTCGACGGAATGGAGACAGCAGCAAATAGTATTAATGAAAAAGAGGTAAGATATATCATAGATGAAAAGTATTAGTTCCCAATTAAATATGATTTATGTCCAGTATTAGTTCCCAATTAAATATGATTTATGTCCAGTATTTACTTAGATTTATTTGAGAATCGTGAAAACTGCACGAAGTTTCTCTAGATCATGTTCCTAGACACGCACACACATGACTTAAGTAATTGAGACAGTGATTCATAGATATTGTTTAATAATCTGAAACTCGAGATAATTATCACATTCTTCTTCATATTGCGTCGCATTTTGGTATTGATATTCTAATAGCAATAATCCACTTGTGTCATGCACGTGGAATGAATATTGTATATTTTGTTTATTGGACGTAGCCATCTTTCAAGTTTACATAACATTAGAATTGGTGTCACATATTGTACACGGTTTGTTAGTCAACCGAAGACTGACTAATAATAGCTTTTAAGTTAAGTGTCGTGATGCTCTCACGATACATAGGTCGCCGTCTAATGATTCAAAGAAAATAGTTTATTAGCAGCATATTAAACATTTTGTAAAGGTCGTTAAACTGAGAAATGGGTTACAATAATAGTTATAGCGAATTTTATAGCCTATCGAGATCCAACGACTTGGAGCGACCTAAAAACAAGTGCCAATTAATTCTTGGCATCGTTTGAATTTTTGTTCATAAAAAATCCACAAGTAATGATATAATTGTGCTTACAGGACACAAAATTAGTTATAGACAGGTATAAGTCAGGTTTCGTACCACCTGAAGATGTTGCCTTCGAGGCAGCTTCAGGGGCTGACACCACGGACTCCACCAGCACCCACCACCACCACCCTCACAACCACCTCACGGCCGCGCGGGGCACCGTGTCCGGCAACAAGATCAAGAAGAGAGGGGGACTCCTCTCCATCTTCAGCTCCAATAAGGTGAGATGAACATATTGACGCTGTCCAGGCGTGACAAGGACAAGTGCTTTGGGTTAGATGGTCATGTTTGTATACTGTAAACATATGGTTATATTCAATAGTTTCCTGTAGTCAATGGTTCTATATAATTATATTCAGTATTTAATGAAGGCAGCATTGTTTCGATAAACGGCTGCACAGTTTTATAACAAGATTATTCATCTACCGTTATTTTATAACAATAATAATGTGCCGCATGTGCGAGATCTATGCTGACTTCATAGCGTAGTTAGGATTATTATTATTTTATTGTTACAGCTGCTATCTTATCGTATTTAACAAATATACATTCAATTTATATTATTTCGGAAGCAAATTATATGGTTATGGGGCTGTGTGCTTGAAATTATGTATGGGCTTCATATCAGCTTTTTAGTCATGTATTTTTGAATAATTATTACGTACATGCATGGTATTGTTCTATGATTTTTATTCAATTAATTTGGACAATACAATTTGATGTTATATAATTTTTTTATATTATTACCTTTGTTCATTTATTTAAACAGCTGGTGTATAGTCATGAAACGTTGTATAATCAAATCAATTGAATGAGGAAAAAAATAAAACACAATGACTAAACGCCAGTGAGGTTTTTATTATATTTTTTACTGTGTAAGTTGGAGGTACTAATTTATTTTTATCTTTCAATCCCTGTTCGATCCCTACCTAACATGGGTACAAATAACAACCAATTGATATTTTGGCTGACTGCGTCGGTGCCATGTCATGTGGAAAAAGTAAGTTGCCCCGCGGTGGTGGGGATGTAAGTCATTAGCATGAGTCACTAGCTTCTGTTTCTGTTGATAAACAAGGAATCATTATGAATAACACCGTCTTAAAACAATGTTTTATACAAATACTTTACTTTCTTTTTTTTTTCAATCTGTAGCTTTTATTTATAAACGTTATTTTATGACTCAAAACGAGCGCGCTCTTTTATTAGCCCGCATTTTTTCTTTACTGTCGTGGTGATTAGTTGTTAACTGTATATTTATGGGAATTTCTGCCATAAAATAATAAATTACTTGTCACAACTTGATAGAAATTTAAGGTAGCCGAAAGTCAATTGTATTAATGTGCTAACTTTGGTTGTAACCTTTCGAAAACCGAACCGAAAGAAGCAGCCGTCAAAAGTTAAAAAACGAGATTAGGATTGATATTAAAAAAACCGGCCAAGAGCGTGTCAGGCCACGCTCAGTGTAGGGTTCCGTAGTTTCCCGTCCGTACAATAAGTGTTAACAAATAGCCTTTTTTTAAACTTGTGTGTTAAAAAAAGGTTATTTTTTCAAACCATTTTTTATTTGAACCATTTATGAACTGGTTTTTACCTTAACATTTTATGCGTTTGATAACTTTGGAATGCGCGAACCGATTTCAATAATTCTTTTTTTGTTTGAAAGAAGATACGTTCAGAATAATGAAATACGTAAACGAAGTTAAAAAAAATGCTTGTATATATGATTAAATAATTGATTATACTACAAACTTAGTCCAGGAATTTTGTACCACCTTCTTGTTTTTTTTGCACAAAAACTGTTCTTTCCATCAAGTTCAAAATAATTTTCCTAGAAAGTCCTTATAAAGTTCTACTTTCCAGATTTTTTTCATATTTTCTAAACTTATGGTTCAAAAGTTAGAGGGGGGGGGACACATTGTTTTTGACTTTAGGAGCGATTATTTCCGAAACTATTGACATCATCAAAAAATGATCTTAGTAAACCCCTATTCATTTTTAAATACCTATCCAACGATATATCACACGTTAGGGTTGAAATTAAAAAAAAAAACACTTTCTATTTTACATATAGGGGGGCTACCCTAAAAAAACATTTTTTTCCAATTTTTATTTTTGCACTTTGTCGGCGTGATTGATATACATATTGGTACCAAATTTCAGCTTTCTAGTGCTAACGGTCACAGAGATTAAGCGAGGACGGACAGACAGACAGACAGACAGACATGGCGAAACTATAAGGGTTCCTAGTTAACTACGGAACCCTAATTAATTTTGGTCATAAAATAATGTTTTCAAACTAAATTTTACGACACCACCACCACTATCCAGCGAACACTTTTTATGTTGCGTGGTCTATCATACACTTACCATCTAAATAATATCGCTTGTCACGGCCGGTCGGTCCGTCCGTCCGTCAGTCCGCTGTGTTCTACCCTCATGTTAATGTTGTTTGTTTGCCGCCCTCGTCTCGCGCGCGCCGCTAACGCTTCCCACAGAAGATTGTCGAGGCCTGCAACTCGATCAAGGTCAGTCCTGTGTGACTCGTGTGTCGTGGTGCATTTGGTGATGTGTCTGAGAATGTTTATTGGTCTACTAGTGTTTAGTTGTAACGTAATTGTGTTGTTGTTTTGATTGGTGTATTGTGTGATGATGTAACAATGAGTGTAAAGGTATGAATTCATTTTCAATCCGTTGTTGTGACTAGCGCAGTGACTACACTTCTATGATGTGATGTTATTCGGCCGATTTACGACTAAGGCGATTAATGTAGTTGTTGTTCGTGTGCTCGCATGTAGCTTATGTATACAAGGATCTTCACAAAGAAGATCCTTGTACTTTGCGAGTATACCATCGATGTAGCTATAATTGATACACTGTACAGATTCACCAACATATCAAATTGGCGGCTGTAGTTCGAAATTTGCCCGTCGGAACAGCTGAGTAGTTGGCAGGCAAGGTATGTTATCCGCAGTCAGTCCGCTGTGTGGTACTCTCGGTTTGATCACACTTTTAGATGTGAAGCATGTTTGTGTTTCTGTAAGATTTCCATCATTCCTTTCACGATCATAGTTTGGATTTTAATGTGAATATTCTGAGGCAGAGTTATCGTCAGCATTTTTTAAGATGTTTTCCTTCTATCTTTGACAAAGAATTTATGCAATACCGTTCCAGTCTGACTAAAGATTCATAAATAGTGAACAACACAGTAAATCAGTCTTTGTTGTTTAACGTTGGAAGCGTGAAATTCTTCACAAATTGCTCTCAATGACATGATGTTGATATATTTACGAAAAGTGTAAATAAATTATGAGTAATGTGATTCTTTCATGAGATGACCAATAAACTTTCTCTTGGACACTCGGTTGGTTTGTATAGCTTGTTCTAACTTCCATGCCTGCACGGCTTCCATTGGTTTCAGCGCACTGGCATTATTTTTCCAAGGCTTATTTACTTTGATCCAGTAGCTGGATTAAGCGTCACTAGATTCCAGCTGGACTGACACTGGAATAATCTAAACAGGTTTTATCCAGTACAGCGTTTAGGAAACAGTGCTGGATCGGAATAGTGTACGTTCCTTTTTTAAATCGTGACACTGCATTCTGATACCGGATTAACGTAAATCAGCCTTTATAATAATATATGTTGTGACTAAGTATTTGTGTAGTTTATATTGCAATACCAATATGTAGTATTTAATTTATATTTAGATTTTATAGCCATTAAAACCAACATGAATTAAACAATTCAAATTATAGTTATTTGATTTCATATGACCACATAATGTCCGTTTACCGGGAACATTGGACAGTTGACTATTAAGTCCGATGGAGTTATGTGGTTCTAAATTAATAATATACGAAACATAATATTCGAGTGGTTTATAAGTGATCGTAGATTTGTTAAGCATGTTTAAAAAAATATTAAAGGGTAAAAATAAAGTAAGCATTTACAAAATTTATTTGCTATCTAAATTTTTTACACAGGGTGGTAATTTAGTGGAGTTAGCAGATTTTGTGGTGTACGGTTGCATTTTGCACTGATCAAAGAGTGAAGAGTGAAGATTAAAGTTTTTCTTTGTGTTACAGAATAACATGTCTATGGATGGAAAGGAGGATTATTCAGACTTGCCACCGAACCAGAAGAAAAAGAAACTTCAAGCGAAGGTGGCGGAGTTGAGTAAGCAGGTCAGTATGTCGCTTAGATAGATAGAATACTCTTTAATGAAAACTATACAAATTACAAGTATTTAGGTAAAAAACATCTTATAAATAGGGTCCAAGGTGTAATGTCCCTTTATTTTTTTCTTAGCTTTCTCTGTCCTTGGTCGCGGGACTCACGAATTACCGTGACTCCGGTACGTAAAGGGCTTTTGAAGTACACCGTGGATTTTAGTCAGTCAAGTCTGACAGTCCCTCCCGCCCTGCCCTGGGTGGGAGGACTCAATTGATGATTTTACCACGAGAAAAAAAAAGCTTTCACTGTCCCACTACTGAGCAAACCTCCCTGGTCTCCTTCCACTCATTTGATTTGTTTAGTGTTTATTTATACAGTTATACTATTTTATAATAATAAGTTTGTTTGTGGTCGACTGAATTAATAATAGTTTTTATAAGTATTTTTTATAAGAAACAATTAATTGTAGGTTAGGATAAAACTAAGTTTGTTTTTCTTTTTATAAAAGAAACGGTGTCCCACACTAGGACTTTCTCCTATATCGTGGGTGCGTTTAAAAACATAGAAACTCACATACACAAACACCCAGACCCGGAACAACTACATGCAGATCATACAAATATTTGTTCCGTGCGGGGATCGAACCCGCGACACACAGCGCAGCAGTCCAATTGCTGAGCCACTGTGCCGTCAGTAATACGCCCTAGTTGACAAAACGCCCCATCATTGTAGCATTCAATCTTACTGCTCGGAACCACACGCGAGTGTCGCCGCTGTTGGCGTGTAACATGGCCCCCGGCCTCGGCCATATTACACGCCAACAGTGGCCACACTCTCGTGTTGTATGCTAGAATGGCGGGGCGTTTTGTCAACTAAAATCTAGTTTTACCATGTATATCCAGTCGCCTTACTTGCCCCTCGCATTGCTCATGTAATAGAACAAGGAAAACTTTATTTAATTGTGATTACGTGAGCCCGGTCTTGTCACATGGTCTTTCTGACGAACGGTAACAACTAAGGAAGAGTGCACAGTATGTGCTTGCTCATATACAGGTGCAATATTTTTTGGCTAAATGCCCCCGAAAAGATAAAATAATTTTATGTGTTAATTATATTACTTCTACGATGGCGCCCCCTTTAGTCAAAGCCTGCTGGGGTCGCGGGACTGTCTTGTCAGGTTACCGTGAACCTGGAACGTAAAGAGCTATTGAATACATATTAAACACCGTCGATTTTAGTCAGTATGACTCTGACAGTCCTTACCATCCCGCCCGGAGCAGGAGGACTCATTTAATATAATGAAAAAAAAAAGATATCAATTTTAAAGTCTGATGTAATTGTACAAAAAAGCTAACGATAGCAAGCTGCTTCAAGCAACGCTAACTTGTTTTGCTACTAGATTTCGTCACGGATTTTTTTGCGATTCTTCTGCTTTTTTTATTTTGTCATGGTAAAATCATCAAATGAGTCCTCCCACTCAGGGCAGGACGGGAGTGACTGTCAGACTTGTACTGACTAAAATCCACGGTGTCCTTCAGTAGCCCTTTACGTACCGGGGTTACGGTAATGGGAAAGTCCCGCGACCCCGGCAGGCTATGGCCCTCTACAGGCCCCGACATTATGCTGACACTCCTTGAGGCGCGCGTGGAACACAACGCGCCGTCGACCCGGGCATGGTCCATGGTCGGACAGCGAGTTGCCCATTACTCGCCGCCCGCATGCCCGCGCCTACGGTGGCCGGAGATCGTCTTGCGACGTCCGACGCCGTGGGCGTCCACCACTGCGGCTGGGGTGGAGGGAGGTCGCTGTCCTCCCCCTCACGCGGCTCGCCTCCTCCTTCGCGAGCATGACTGCTTCGCAGAAGGAGGCGACCGCTTCCCACTCCGTCTCGCCCCGCAGCATGGCCTCGACCAATGCCGGGCGCGAGAGGTTTCCGCCAATCGCCGTCGTGAGGACACGGCGGTGCTCTGCCCAAGCGGGGCAGTCCTGCACCGTATGCTCCACCGTGTCCTCCGGACGATCTTCGCAGTGGTGACACCCAGGCGTTTCCTCCCTCCTTATCAGACACAGGAACCTCCCGAAACATCCGTGTCCGGTGAGGACCTGCGTCATGCGGTAGGTAAGGACGCCGTGACGCCTATCCAGCCACTCCTCAAGGAGGGGTCTTACCGCCGCGATTGCGGCGTGCCCGGCGATTCTTCTGCTTTGATGTAGTTTGAATGATGTTCCATTATCGCAGACTCGTATCGAACCGATTATTGTCGCTATTCTTGGTCAAATATGACCTCTAAACTCTACATATTTGAATCTATAATAACTTGTAACGTTTTGAAAGTGAGCAACACTGATGGTGGTTGTACCACTGTTGTTGACCATAATATTATGCAGTAGTTTGCCTGCAAACTATTTACATGAACAAATGCGTTTCAAATTGATTGATGACACATACATCTAAGTATTGCTTATAATCCTAACTATATATTATTATAAACATTGGCTGGTTTGCTACGCTTTTACACCTAAACCGCTGTACCGATTTCGATGAATATTGGTACAGGTAGAATTATATGGGACCTTTTCCATTGCACTTAATGTTGTCGTGATACTGTTCGATTTTCAAAGTTTTATTTCCATTTTCTAATTACCAATACATTAAGTAAAGTTTGATTCTATAATAATACGTCGTAAAAACCTGTTTCATGTAGTCAATTGCAATTCATGTTTGATATGCAACCACCATTTATAAGTTATACAATTTAAAAAATTTAATACATGCCTGTTTTCACTTACACTAGGCTTCGCTCAAAGTGATGCTTACATAAAAGCGCTATGTAGAATTTTCAACTCTCAGCTTGTATCCGACCGTTGAATTTTCAATAGTGCAATTTTATTTAAGCATTCATTTAGGTGTCTCAAAATGTTAGTGAAACGGTCATAGAAATCATTGTGGTTTGATCAAACGCCATTCGCATATAAATGTTTCTGACCAATAGAAAAAGTGTCCATTACTTCATGCAACGTGATCTTATCAAAGCATAATGTACACACATCCTATATTATATTTTTAAGGTCTAGCAAAGGTCACTTTTTGCTAGAAACATATTATTTGTACACACAGCAGACAGACTTGATATAAAAAGTTGATGCAATAGTTTTTAAGAAAATAAGGAGGAGGGAGGGACATTTAAATCCTGTAAGTTTGCCGTATATCATTACTTTCAGAATTTGATCTTTATTAACAACACTATCGATTTGTGTAATAATACAGGATGTGATTTTTTTTCCAAAATCAGCGGGCTCTATTCCTGACCAGAATTATAGAATTTTCTAAAATCCCAGTTTTAGTTTTCGTCAAAATCGGCCTCGAGACTCTTTTTAATGTTTTTCTATATTCCTCATAGATTCGGATATAGTCATCCACGCCCAGCTGAAAAATTGCCCCTGTATAGATTAAAATGATGAGTATCTTCGTACATAAAGACAATCGATTTTGTTGCAGGTTGCGCAAGAGCAAGCGGCGATGGAAGGACTCATGAAAATGAAAGGAGTTTACGAGACGAGCCCCGCGCTCGGAGATCCCATGACAGTTGAAGGTAATTTAAAGTTTAGAAACACTTTTTCACTGTAAATACACGTCCGTTTTGAAAAACGGGCAACTTATTTTAAAGGCAATGATGGCATGATTTCATCTTGGATTAGTCCAAGTCCTTGATGTTGAAATATGGTGAAATAATCATTATATTTCTTGTGGGACATCCTCCTTTTGTCTAGGGATAATTATTATGTTATTTTATTACCACCGGACTAGCCCACGTTTTCTCCATATCAGTATTTTGTTTCCCTTGTTTAAATTGTTCAGAAATTAATAATTAACAAGTCCTTCATAACAAATGATTAATACGCTAAAGTAGTAAATAATGAGAAAACTGTTAATAATAAGTAATCAATCAACCACCAACCCAATTATAAACAATTATTAAATAATTGTTTATGTCCGCAATCTGTCAAACTTTAATAGATTTTACCTTATCACGATAGTGGAAATTAATATTCGATTGGTAATATTTGACAGATTCGGATAGGTTGACCTGGCGTCTGACCAGTTACATATTTCAATCTCCATTTTGTTAAAACCAAAAGCATTTACTGAATGTGACCAAAAGTCATTTAACAACTCATCACATTTAAAAGCGCTTTATCACAATACGAATCAAGTTCACCGGTATTTTAAAAATATTAACATTTCTAAAAATACATTTTATCTTGGCAGGTCAACTTAACGAGTGCTGCGATAAGCTAAAGAAGCTGCGCGCTCAGTTGAACAAGTTCGAGGAGCTGTTAGCTGAGGCCAACAGTCAGATTGGCGCACCGCCGCTACACCCCACCGCCAGGACCAACGGACAGGCGCCCACGCAGGCTACCAGGTAACACAACCTCCATTTTAGACATGACAAAGTGAAATGTCAGAATTACGAGTCATAAATTACTGGGTGTGACCAAAAGTCACTTAGCAACTCTTTTACAAGTGTTTATTGGTCTGTCGATTGCTTGTTTTTGCCATTTTATTAAAACATGTAAGGCAAATGTCAAAACAATCGCAAGATTATTGTGTGCTAATTTACTGGAATTTATGCCAAATCTGAGAATTGGTTTTCTATAGTTCAGGCAGTAGTGTAGTACATATTTTTGATAGTTAGGACATTACGGTGAAAAGTAAATGATAACCTGTCACAAAGTAAGGCAAATAATACTAATAAATAACACTAACAGGGAATCAAATTACCGCAGAAAATGGTGAAAAGACGCCCAATACGGCATTGAAGGCGCCAACGTTCGCCAGTTTTCACTTGCAACAGTAATTTAAACTAAATTCTAAAAGCCTAATCAAACCAATTAATGCTTCTTTTACCACCTCCAATAATTTCCAAATCATTTTTCTTACCCTACCTCTATATTTCAGCATCGGCTCCAACAGCGAATCCTTATCCCGGTCGGCATCCGAGTCGTCCGTGAGCACCGGCACGGGCACGGCGGGGCCGGGCGCGCGCGCGGCCGGCGGGTCCCCCGAGTCCGGGCTGGGCGGGGAGCTGGCCACGGTACACCACGACCACGCCAATGGCGACCACGAACACGACCCCGAGGATAATGACCACGATAATGACCATGAGTCCGACTTTGACTATTATTACTGTGAGCCTGATCTGCAGCCTGTGGGCTACTGTAAGGCGTTGTATGCTTTTGAAGGTGAGTTAAATAAATAGAAAAGTAGAGTGAAAACGGAACAATATCCTTCAAAAAATCCGTATGAATAATATTACTATTATAATATGTTCTATCAACTTGAATGTTTTATGAACACGACTGCCAGAGTCTTTTGTAAAATCTTAATTTGAGTTTTTAAATACCTTCATCAATTTCTTTCATCAAGTCACCAAAGCTTACGCCTTTGTCATTTATACACTCATTTAATGATGAGCCCATAATTTGCATAGTCTGTAAATATGTCAGGCCATAAAGTCGTATCGGTTTATGGTAACATTCGTTTCCACAAGTCATAATAACCCAATGTTATATTTAAGTTTTGTAAAAATCAACAAGTGTTAGAATGTTCAAAAGTCATATTGTACATAACTCAAAATGTGATAAAACGACGCCTGTATTTTTTTGTCGGTAGGTAATAGAACAAATTTCATTTCTTTTTTTTTCAATAGCCCTTTACGTTCCAATTTCGTTAAGCAATTTAATTTTTAGATATACTATCATTTTCTTTTTACATTTCTTATGGACATTTTGTCACTTGATTTTATAAAAAAACTTTTGACTTTTTAAATAATGACATGTGGACAATTTAACACTTCGACGAATGTTAGGTACCATATTTCTCCCCATCCATATAATACGATCAAAAAATAAAAATAATCCATCTTTTCCTTCACCAGGAATCGGTAGCGGTTCCACAATGAAGATGGAGTGCGGCGAACGACTGTTGGTGTTGGAGACGGACGCGGGCGACGGCTGGACGCGCGTGCGGCGCCATCACACGCGCGAGGAGGGCTTCGTACCCACCACTTATATCGCGACCACGCTTTACGCAGACGCTAATGCGCACTAGCTGGTGATTATTAAACATTTATTTATCAGTATTATAGGTGTTGCAAATAAGTATAACCATAGGAAAGAAACTAGAATAGGAAATTAAGATAAACTGTTGACATGATGTGTTACGAAATATAAGAAGCCAATATATTTTTCACCTGACACGCTCGGAAAGATTCTATTTGTCATTCGAAATCTGAGCGTAAAACTCCATTTTCCACGCTTGCACGGAAACTGTTCAAAATTCACACATGTCTTCTATTCAATTATTTTCTACACTGACAGGCGAACCGGCCCCACTGCATTTCCTCGCTGTATTGAGGTGAAAAGTTGTGTGTTGCGCTCGGCAGCAAAGTTATTCTACGTCTCGTACCTTTGAAAACTTCGCTACGCTCAGGATTCTATATTAGTCCCAGAATCCTTCGCTTGCTCGCTTAAAACAACTTTGCAGCCTTGCATAACAAATAACTATTTCTTACTTGCGTGTTCTTTTTTCACGAGGGAAATGCTCGGCTCTCTTATTGCGTTTAGTATGGTCACGCACTTGCAGATATGCTCTCTTTGTTTTAGTTGATTGACATGTTGTAACGCTGGTGTTTGTTTCAGCAGTTACGTCGCACACGCTCGCTTGCGGCGGCAAGCTGACGGCGTGAGCCGCGAGCGCGCGCTCGCACCGCGCACGCACGCGCATACTTCAAATGTTTTGTGGCCTATATAGTAACAAGTATTTTTGCTATAATTTATCGTATCGAAAATGTTCGCATTATTTTTTTATCGTGTTCTTTCTATTCCGATTGTTATCCTGGCGTAGGCCACCATTGAACAAAAACGGAAACATTCCATGATCTTATTTATTGTGTATATTGTTGGTTTATGGCATACATATTTTTCATGTATGAAGTATACCGTAATAGCGTAATGTTAATTGTAATGTGGTGTAACTCATCTAGATCTTCATTGTGCCAGCTGTTTACGTAATAAGTTTATATTTCGTACTTATGATAGTTGTAATCTTGCTTTTATGTTATTTGCCATTGAGTATTTGAAATTATAGCAAAAATAGATAAAGTGTAGGTGTTATGAAATGTGTAAAATATGTAAACTTAGACGTAACTTCAAATGCTATCGACATATTATAATGATCTATGAATAACATGTAATATGGAATCTTGTGTCAACTATCACATGCGATGTATTGTATAATACTTACTTTAATTGAATTTTATATAGGATAATATCTAATAAAGCTAGCTAAAAGTCACGTTTAGCCGATGTTATTTTCTGAATATACGCTGTTTGCGGGAACGTATATATAGTTCATGTATTTATATTTAGGTGAGATGATGTATGTGAGTGATGCATACAATTTTTCTACAAATATAAAATTATGCGACAATCACAAAGCTCTTTGATTTGTTATTGCACTAATCTTGTTCATAACATGACAACATGAAAACACGATTCAGCCGAGGTCATTACCCTTGTTGTGACAAACTTATCCATTGTGTGAAATCGACTGTGTCTTAATACTGATTTCGACACCAGACTAAAATAAAAACAAATGCAGACGTCTAGCTGTAGTATATATGACACTGATCTTGCAATAAGCTCTATTCAGTAGAAAAATGTATTGAAAGATAAGCACTAAACTGAAGCTGTCCTTTTTTAATGTTGCGTCACTCTTGGAATTTCTCCTGTGTCGTGGATGCGTTAACCGACATAGACTCACTTAGATAAACGATCAGACCCTGAGCAACTACTTGTAGTTCATACAAATATTTCTTCTGTGCGAGAATCGAACCCGCACACACGACTCGGCAGTCGATCGCTAGGCCTCTGCGTCAACCGTGCCGTAATTTACTTTGCATACGTTTCCCGTGTGAGCTCTAAAGCCTTTGTCAAACAGACTGGCGTGGCGAATGCGAAGCGTGACGTTTTTATTTGTAATGTATGGAATGGTTTGAATCCAGTCATATAGAAACGCTAAAACGATCCGATAGCGTGACAGAACTATCGGACTGACGTCTCGCTTCGGTTCGGTATCGCCTCGGAAATGCTTCGCTTTCGCCGGTCTGTTCGACAGAGGCATAAATGTCGACTGACTTAGTTTATTATCATAAGGACCACGGGAACAGGAAAAATAATAAATTGGGGAGCAGGTGAAAAAAAAAATTGCGGCACTACGGCTCCATACAGATATTGTCCATGAAGGTTTGTCATCCGATTGTGCAAGCATAGCACTAAGTTCCTTTCTAATCGGTGCACCGACCTAGCGTGGCCAGTGCGCAGTGGCCTTACACCATCATAATGACCTTAATGCTTATAGGTTCAAAGTACTGATGCAACAATAGCGTGACCACGCAAGTATAAATAAAGGATGCATTGACTAGTGCAAATAGAAAGGCGATTGTGATAGAATATAGCAGTTAGTTGAGTGCCTCGATATTTCGCCTGTGCGATGTTGGATTGGGCAGTCAGTCAACCTTTTATTTGTTTAGATTATCTAATTCTGGATTTTTCCAGTTTAAACGGATGTAGCTGAATAAAAATGTTAGCTACATAACACTCGCTTTTCATGTACAGACGCCAGCAGGTCAATCTACCCGAATTTGTAAAATTTTACCAATCGAATTGCACGTTCCATTGTTGTGATAAGGTTGAAAATCAATTAAAAAAATTGACAGATTGAGGTAGGTTCGTGTGCAGGCGTCTGTACATACTTATTACCATATATCTGCAAGTTCTGAAAGCCAGTGTTTATAAAAGGTTGCTGCTAGTAACTATATCAGAAACCTTAAGTAAAGCTTGAGGCTTGAGTAACCAAACCATTCAATGTTTCATTCACATCTGGAGATCAGTAAACTTCTGTTCTTTAGTACGCATTCAATATGATAGATGGCACTTAGAGCCCGTGTACACAGACAGGCTTCAAAAAGGCCCGACTGTGGGAACATTAAAGGTTTTTATGTTTAATGATAGATGGCGCTGTGTGTTGTTCATTATGGGCTTACCACATGCACAAGCTTCACCACAGTTTTGCCTGCGCAAGCCCGGCCTGCGGGTACTTGTCTGTGTGTGTGAGCGTTTAGTGTTGCCAACCGTGTATTGTTTTTTCATGCGAGAAGCTTGCGCAGGCAATACTGTGATGAAGCTTGTGCGTGTGGTAGGCCTATAAAGGTTGGGACATAAATGATGGTTTGAAAAATAAGGATATGGTTTACCCCCGACTTGAGCAGTTAGGATTAATCTGCAGCCCCGGCAAGATTATACTGGTGCCGCCTCATGCATTGGCACGTATTCGCTTGTCATGGACAGTTTAAAGAGTTATTTTTAAAAAACACTATACCCCTACATATACTTGAATTTTATGCAGTAAAGTTACAATATATATGTATTAAGTTCAAAATCGGGCAAGTTTTTTTTTTTTTTTTTTTTTATGTTCGATGGGTTTGCTCTTGACCTTAGTCTACGTCAGGAGTGACTAAGACAAGGTCGACGATGGAGCGAGCTTACCCAGAAGAAGCCTGTTCACTCTAGCTTTGAAGAGATTGGGGTTGTATGCGTTCGGAAACACAGTCGCAGGCAGAGAGTTCCACTCCTTCGCTGTCCGCATTATAAAAGACGTTTGGAAGCGCTTAGTGCGAATTGGTGGAATAGCAACAAGGTAAGGATGGTAATTTGCCGTGCGTCTAGATGTACGATGATAGAAGGGGGCTGGTGGGATGAGGTCGTGGAGTTCTTGGGCACACTCTCCGAAGTACAATCTGTAAAAGACCGACAGGCAGGCAACCTTGCGGCGATGAGTCAAGCTATGGAGCTTGGCATTCACCATTTTTACGTCGCCAACGACCCTCCTAGCCCTGCGTTCAACTGAGTCAAGAGCAGCGAGTTGGTATTTAGCTGAGCCATCCCAAAGGTGGCTACAATACTCCATGCAGGATCGGACTTGTGCTTTGTACAGAGTTAAAAGCTGTCCAGGCGTGAAGTACCGCCTCACTCTATTTAGGATGCCCAGCTTTTTGGCCGCAAGTTGGGCTTTGATCTCAATGGTGGCGCCAAAGTTGAGACTAGGAGTCAACTCCATGCCCAGGAGCTCGAGTCGGTCATTCACAGGCACAGATACACCCCGAAAATTAGGAGTTTGGTCCAAACAACTCTTTTTTGCGGTAAAAAGACAAGCCTGCGTTTTGGTGGCGTTAAAAGAAACCAGATTGTCATCACCCCACTGGGAGACAAGGTTTAAGGCACAATTTAGCCGCTCAACCATGGCCACTCTCAAGGAACAAACTTCATCCCCGGTGGTTTTTGCGCTGGACAAGTATCTCTCTGAAACTGTACTGTCATCTGCGTACCCAACAATACCAGATTGAAGTAGGTCATTGATGTGCAGCAGGAAAAGAGTTGCAGTTTAGTACTAATGTGTATTTTAAATATGAACTTACTAACTTTATCTTAGAATTCACACATCGTGAGAAAACGTGGACTTATATGTACAAAGGTCTAGAAAGCCATGTCAAATTGTCAAAAACCTGTACATTTCCAAGAGGCAGCTGAATTAATTCAGATAGAAGCTAGGGGGTAGCCACATCCCGACACAAAAGAAAGGCTACAGTCATGTCAGAGGTCTGTGTTATGTGTTATACTAGAGGCGTAAGTGGTCACACGCAAAACAAAATAGAAAGAAAGACAAGAGTGACAAAGAGGGAAGTTTACTTAAGTAAAAAGGGTTTCAAGGAGAGTCAGCATGGTGACGGGGCCTGTAGAGGGCCAAAGCCTGCCGGGGTCGCGGGACTGTACGAATTACCGTGACCCCGGAACGTAAAGGGCTATTGAAGGACACCGTGGATTTTAGTCAGTCCGAGTCTGACAGTCCCTCCCGCTCTGCCCTTTATTTTTTATCGTGGTAAAATCATCAAATGAGTCCTCCCACCCAGGGCAGGGCGGGAGGGACTGTCAGACTTGTACTGACTCCTTCCATAGCCCTTTACGTACCGGGTTCACAATTTGATGATTTTACCAAGATAAAAAAAAAACCCCGATACGTAAAGGGCTATTGAAGGACACCGTGGATTAGTCAGTACAAGTCTGACAGTAATGGGTGGGAGGACTCGTTTGGTGATTTTACCACGAAAAAAAAAGGGAAAAGGGTTCATACTCAGGTCACCTACTCGAATCTGTCAAATTTTACCAATCAAATATTGAAAGCCTATTATTGTGATTAGGCTGAAAGTCTGTTATAGAAATTTGACAAATTGAGGTAGGTTGATGTGCTGGCGTCTGTACCTACCTAGATGGGTAGGTAGATAGTAGAGTCGCGGTTTGCGCAGTAGCTGAGCGATTGGACTGCTCAGCAGCGTGTCGCGGTATCAATTCCCGCACGGATCAAGTATTTGTATAGTTGTTTCGGGCCTGGTAGTTTATGTGAGTTTCTATGTTTGTTGAGGCACCCACGACACAGGAGATATTCCTAGTGTAGGGCAATGTTAAAAAAAGGAATTAAAATTATTTAGAAATTGTCACAATTGTGTATGTCGTAATAATCCTAATGTGGAATGTCTGTCAACTTTTACATTTTCACTTCCAGTTATCAAAATACATATTTATGCAATAGCCACCAGTCGGATATAACATCCTTACGTTTTGGAGAAAAGCAGGCACATCGTGACAGTTCATAAAAAGTTTCACTAGATCTAGGTTCACGACTATTGATAAAAACATTTGAAAACACAGAGCGTTTGTTGACACCACGGAGCGCATAAATATCGATTGATAAACTGATGTCGGTAAGGTTTCACACCAAAATAATTAGCCAATTTATATTAAAAAATAACTTCCCTCATCGTGTATATTCGCATGAGACGCAAGGTGCTTACATTGCGTTCGCTGCTCCATTGGCCGAGTGCACCGCCTTCCGTGTCTCGCCACGCAATCATTGCATAATTGGATTCGCTAACCATCAGGTATTAACACGCGTTAAACAACCATTGCAGACTAGTTAGCGCCTGCCTTCGCCATAAACCATGGCTACTACACGATGTACATCAGCTTAAGCGAGTTTAACTTGATAACTGGACCACTATAAGTCCCTCGCTAAACCAGTATGGCGGGAACTGTGGGTACACCATCCCGAGGTCGGGATTGTGCAAATATTTAAATGGTTTTCCTGCTACTGCGGCTGAAATAGCTGGGGATATTGTATAACGACTATCTAGGGAGGAAAATTGCAGGTATCAATGAAATGTGCTATTTGGGAGAACATTATTGAGACAGATCGTTGAACTCACAATTGGGTGCCTTTAAATGTACTTTAAAATGTCACGTGATAAATGTGGGCCGAGAAAGTTATATAACCTGAACAGGTTCTCACTGAATAAGGTACCTAAGTACGACCTAGATCAGTTGTATTACACAGAAGGGTCTAAACGCCATCAGCTAATATGCGGCATATAATATATTCGTAGGAGAATATTTAAATAACCGACCATGTTTTATAATGGCTCAATAAAAACTGTCTCTGCGGCTATGATTTAGTTATAAAAGTACCATAAAGTAGCCATTATGGTGCGAAATTGCAGTTTTTATTATAACTCTCCTCTGAAGAACACTTGGCTATGGTAAACGATTTAAAACATTTCGCGATCTAAATATTCCACGAGGAAGGTGGTTGTTTTTTATTTAGTACATTGTCCTACACTGTATGTATTTTTCCTGTATGGTGGGTGCGATTAGAAACTTTTAAATTCACATACACAAACAGCCAGAATGGCTGCCCAAAACGACTATCTTTAGAGCCTACAAATAGGTATTTGTTCTGTACGGGAATGGATCCGGCGACACGCAGAGCAGCAATCGATCGCTCCGCCATTGTGCAAGCCATGTCGTTGATATTTTATTTGACATTGATATTGATATTTTGCTTTCAAACGTATTTTTCTAACCTGTTATTACTCCATTCGAATTCAGTTATTATATAAAATGGGCCTATATTACATTATTTGGCCTGAATTTCCTATCACAGCTGATTACCATATGAAAACAAAAACTCGGGGCATACATGTAGGTATACATTTATTTTATTAGGTTTTTATGACTACATGAATATGTTTGGTACCTACTAAAATGTATTAGGAAAATATCTATATAAAGTAAGTTTCTTCCTGTAAGCATATTTTCGAAGGAAATCAGTAATCTAGTATCTGATTGTCCGTTAACTGATTAGTTAAAAGTTAACACGTTCCGCGGGCGCGTATTTGTTGAAGTAACGTATTACGTAATCCTTCCATCTGTTAAACCACTCCAACAGGTTTCCATTGCAGTAGTACAGCTATGTAGACAAGTGATATGTAGGTCGTAAAACGTGGCGCACAACATCCGTGGAGAACAGCGACCAACAACCGATTGTTCAGACAATGAACCGTTTGCTGCGGTTAGCTGGAGTTGCAGAATTGCTCGTTGTTCACAACCCACTGGGGAAGTTCATAGCAACTACGCTTCGTGAACTACTCGCATCTCCACATTATACGAATAAAAGACGAGATCACGAACAGGGTTAAGAGCTTTTGGAATAAAATTGTGCGCTGCTCAACTTTGAATTGCTCGTGGTACGGAGGTAGTATCTGAGTAGATACGAGGTTTCACTGAAAACTATCTACTTTTGTACGTACCTTGTTATCATGCTAAGAACTGCTCGTTAGGGTTGTGTTAAAGGGTTTTGAGTTTCAGTAATCAAAGGGATATCCACGATAGACAGCAAAACGTTGTTAAAGTAATAGATGTAGGTAAGTCCATATAACGACTATGCTGACTTATATTCTCCTCTACTACATAGGCTCTACCAACAAGTACGTGGGTATGTCTAGTAGGTACTCATCTCCTATACACGTAAGTATATGTATACTTATCTTTTTTCAAATATCTATACTGCTGTGTTTAAATATCTGCTTATATGAAACCAACTGTTTCCTGTGACTTTACTCGTTCCCTAATATCGTCCGTAAAAATTGTCTCTAAGCTCCCATGAATGTGTATAATGTGAATGTTTGTAAGTAAACGCATCTACGATACAGCAGAAATTCCTAGTATTTATGGGGCAACGTAATAAAAAAACTAAGTATCTCTGTACCAGAATTCATCAATATCAGTCTAGCTATTTTGACGTGAAAACGGAACATACAGATAAACATACTCATTTTCGCATTGTAGGTTATGGAACTACCTGTAACTTCTACTCACGACAATATTTCAGGTTCCCACGGCCCTCAGTCAGTGGTTTGGGAAATACTTATTTTATCTACAAAATCTAGTCACAACACACGGTGAAGCAAGATTTAAGTGAAGTTGACAAAGCCATGTCCGTCTAAACTTAACTAGTACCATAAGTACAGGATTTACGAACAATTTGCATTGTCGGCCTTAGATCTTGTATCTGATACCATTGAGGTCTTTAGCGGCTATTTTGTTAGAAAGTATTTTTTTCTCTTCTTTATTAAAAAACTACTAAATCGTTACGTAAACCATAATAATATGATTCTGCTATAGAATCCGTCTTAGGGCCAATTCACATAAGTAAGTCTAACTTTATTTACTACACGAAAAGATACTCATTTATAGTATCGTCGCGTGTGGATGAACTGCCCTTAAGCCCCCTGGTTGCGATGCCTAGTGATTAAAAATTGCGCCAGATTGTTATTTTTCAGAACATTCATCAAAAGTTTCACTACCAAAGGTAATTAATTGGCTTTCAACTCTAACAAACTGAAAGTCCGCAACATTCCGAGTGAATCCTAAATGAGGTCTTATTCCGGGAAACTGATGGCCTCATTATTTCAAGCTAGTTATTCCAAAGTCTGGCTAATCGGACATTGTTTGTCTTCCTACAAATGAGAACTATTTTTCTTCTTCCTTGCCTTCCTTACCTATTTGGAGTCGGCTTTCCTAATCATTCTTCTCCAAAGAAGTCTCTCCCGGGTTGTCATTGGCCCATTGTTCATTGGCCCATCACGTGAAGAAAATGCCAATATTAGGTAATCTCGGTAGGAGTATTTACATTATTATCTTAGGTATTACAAAAATACACTATAAAGTTGACCTGGAGGGCAGAAGCCTCTGCTCCAAAGCTAATGAACTCTGCTATGAAAGTTAACCTAAATATATAAGTAGTTATATTTTGTCATTTGTCATGGGATGATGGGTATGGTTAAAATTAAAGGCTTTTAAGCTTGACCTACTTTATTCTACCTAATAAAGTAGGTATACATTGTTATTATCTGAAGGTCTAATTACTTGGTACCTAGTTCATAGTAATAAACACTAAATTACAGTGTGGACGCCATTTTATCGCTAGCAGTGAATGCTCAAATAAAATCCACCCACACATTGTGCTAAAATAAATTACACAATATTAGGATTATAATTCCGTTAAAATTGTTGTGCAAATGGAAAAAGTAAAAAATTAACTGACTACTAAAAAAACACAAAAAGTATAAAATTACTTTTCTTTGGGAGTTTCTTACTTCCTTGACTTTTTTGCAACCGACTTCCGAAAGAAAAGTTTATTTACTAGTTTTTGTGTTTTTAGAAGACTGTTTTATTTTTTCCCTAAAACATTTTTATTTAACTCTTTTTGGTGGGAATATTATGTTGTGTGATTTCGTAAATATTACATAGATAAGTGATAGTAGCAATCATGGATGAAATTAGAGTTCCCTCGATAAATTATATAATTCTTTCTTCGCTGTGTTTGTTGTCAGAGTTTCCGGAAAATCTACCGGATTAGTCGAAAATTAAAACCTATGCAAAACCTAGGTGGATTGTTATATAAAATAGCTTAATTCATATTATGTGGTTAACCAACAACGAACAATTTAATATGTTAATTCGTTCAACCTATCACTGACAATTACCCACCGCCAGCTAATTTGATTATAGCATAAATTAATTTTATTATAAATTGCATAAATTAATTACACGTTCAACGTGCAATTCGTTATCCATATTTGTTACGCATCCCATACCTAATTATTGTAAATAATTGTCTTTTATTTAATTCAAAATTTTAATTGGAACTTCAATTTATCCATAAAATTGTAACGCATGCATTTTTTAACTCAATTATAAATATTTTTAAAAGCACACCTACGCATTATAATGCATTTGTTTTTTGGAATCTTGCTCGCTGTGTAATTTTTATTACTTACCTCTAAAAAATATTTTAATTACAGTTTGGAAATGGCCTAGCCAATGCCCTGGTAGATACACCTTGTATATGTAGGTACTCAGACTTAGACACGTATAATAATCAATTGACACATCATTTCGATAAATAAATGGTAGTCCCATATGATAGTATACTGCCGTCATAACTAAGAATGCAGTAATCGCAAAATGGCGGTTACGAGATAAACGCAAAAAACATATTTCATATCATCTGACGGCGAAAATCATTACATAAAAAACATACTTAGAGTGAATTTTTATATGAAAATATATTTTTTTCATGTACATGAACCTCTTGGGATGCCATTTCTGGAAAAAAAATGAAAATCTCAAAAATGTCGATTACTGCATTCTTTGTTATCAGGGCAGTATAACTTATCATATTAAATCTAACCACGTATCGCCGGTAAGCCAGCAGGCAACTAGGTAGCGAAGCGGATTAGCTCCCATCCCTCGGGAAAAAGGTCACACCTGAGGTAACATGCCACGCTCAATGGCAAACGAGTATTACCGAGGATTACCTTCGCACCATATGTACCAATCGGAAACAATGCCTCGCAAACAAGGGAGGATAACTAGGGTATAAATCAGCTGAAAAAGTAGAGATAGTAAAGACGCTTAGGTGGCTGGAAAATAAAACTAGAGCATTTATTTTTCTATGTTGTCCATAATACATCTCTACCTCTCTATGTATATAACTACATAAAGTTCGTATAGCATAATATATTAATATATGTAGTAAGTTGTAGGTACTGTCCTAGTCGTAACGATCTCAACTTACGGGTTCGAACCAAGTCAGGCGCATTATTTTGTGCAATTTATTTCAATACATCACTGCTCTTAAAACAGAGTAGAAAAACATGACAGCAATGAGCTTGTCCTTTTTTCCAAGGAAACAAGGTAACACGTGTGTATGGGCAAACGGCTCTAACCTTAACCCTTCGTCTGAGAAGCGCATACCGAATATCCTGAATAAAGCCAAATTAATTGAATATTCTCCTGCGACTTAGCTCAGCAACCGCAAACATTCCACTAACGGTTAGGGTCTTTCGACATACTTAACATTAATTCAAGGCTCAGCCAAAGAATTCAATTCCTTTTGATTGAGTAACCCAAACACCTATCGGGGTTACCTACTTTAATATTAAGATATTTCGAAAAGAAAACTCGTGTTTGCTTCGAGAACATACTGACATCAGTAGGCAGTGCTATTCTGTAACGTCCATGAGCTCACTTCACCCAAAGGATCGCACAATCGAACTCACTTTTATGGTTCCGTACTCAAAGGTTAAAACGGAACCCTATTACTGAGACTCCGCTGTCCGTCTGTCACCAGCAGTCACCAAGCTGTATCTCAAGAACAGTAATAGTTAGACACTTTTCATAGATGATGTATTTCTGTTGCCTCTATAACACAAATGTGTGTTGTGAACTTGTTGCCGATAAAAAAACAGTATGAAATAAATATTTAACGGGACTCCCAAACAACAAACGTCATTTTATTACTCGTTTTTCCCCGGAACGTAAAGGGCTATTGAAGGACACCGTCGATTTTAGTCAGTACGAGACTGACAGTCTCTCCCGCTCTGCCCTGGGTGGGAGGACTCATTTGAGGATTTTACAACGATAAAAAAAAGTACATTATCGCAGATTCTGGACGAGTTATTAAATAAAAATTCTCTAAACGTTACGCTCGAAAGCCGAACGTGGTGTCTTGTTGAGGATTCGAAATGATTTACTTTTAGAAAAAAAAATTGTTCGATAGTGTACTCACTTTGGTGAAGCGAGATTGTAAAAGTTTCAGAATAGCTCTACTGTGAAGGGTTACTATTTATGCGATGGGCGGTACGACTGTGGCATGTTCGTGTAATATACGAGTGGTAATGCGACTTTCCTCCCAGCGCGGCGGTGAATACTAAAGGCGTGTAATTTATCAGCCCCTAAATATTAGGCGCCTGCGTCATCATCACCGTTGTTTGTTATTCCCGGCTCACGCTTACACTTAATGAAACTGAAAGTGTTCAATTAATTTAGTTGTAAATAGAGGGTGATTCTCAACAAAATTTATTACCGTAGCGCGTAGGTAAGATCTATAAAACTGCCGGTCGAAGTACTGTCTTAAAATCGAACCGCGGCCTTGGAACGCAAAGGGCTTGTGAGGTAACAAGGGTGGTTTTTTGTCAGAAAGAGCCTGACAGTCCATTCGACTCCACACATGGTGGGTGGAATCTTTTGATGATTTTTACAGTTCAAAAAAGTTAATATTTATAATATTCGCAGTTTTTAATGAGTCCAAGAAGAGATGGGCAATAATGGGCATCCGTCTACGCTTAAAATCTCACGTTGACATAATAGGTGGCAAATGTTAAGGCAATCCGTTGTAAGTGATATTAATTTGATGTAACACACTTTCATACCGGTCGGCGGGTGTTGGTTTGCGGCGGCGCAGTGTCCGCACGACTGTCGACTCCGGCGCAGCACGCGCGACTTCTCCGCTCACCGCTGAGCAAGAACCGCGGCTTATCTTCTTCAAACAAAACTCTAAAGTAATATACACAGTGAATTGTAGTGATCATTTAAGTAACTAGTAAAAATATTACGGGATATAAAACCTCCGAATTCAAGGTTAGTATTTTATTTACTCGTATATTTTATTGGGAATAATTATACCGCTTTATCGTTACTATTAAGTGAGAAGTGGGTTTATGTCGGTTAAAACAAATGTCAGCATAACATTTAGGTGAAAACTAGACCGGATTGTATAACGCGGGTCCCGGACAAGGAGCGGCTCTTAACGACAATAGTGTAATGTCCTACTTACAAGTTTACTTACTTAGAACTTAAAGGCATGTAAGTAAATGTCACTGTTGTTACAACAGAAGAAAGTGTCGTTATTTACAAATCTACGTAGACCTAGAAGACACAGAAGAAAGTTTTAAGTTGTAAGTTGTTGTACTAAGTATGATAATACGCTGGCAGCTACAATTTTTGTGAAATCAGATGTTTCCAGCATCTTCGCCCTTTACAACTCAAAAATTATTCTACGGGAAGATAAAATCTGCATAAAACTTTTCTGTTTTAATCTAGGTTATAAACTATCTAAGTATCGAATTCAATTCAAATCCGTTTTGTAGTTTTTTTGCGTAGAAGAACAAACATCCATCCATCCAAATAAACTTTCACGTGTACTTAGGTATAATATTAGTAGTAAGATAAATTTCTCAATGACACGATAATGCGCAGTTGCTGTTGTTTTATTTTATTATCAACTAGCGACCGGTCCCGGCTCCGCACGGGTGCAAGCTCTACTATATTATGAATGTTATACACATATAAACCTTCCTCTTCAATCACTCTATCTATTTAAAAAAACGCATCAAAATCCGTTGCGTAGTTTTAAAGATCTAAACATACATAGAGACAGACAGACAGACAGCGGGAAGCGACTTTGTTTTATACTATGTAGTAACTTAACGTGTCACCTACTGAGAAAGTGATTTAACTGCGCAAAGATGTGACAACATACACTTAGCCAACCTAAAGCACTAAAAGTCTTGATTGCTAAATGTTCGCTATAATATCGACGTGTTGTAATCGCAATTGTCACTGAAGCCATTAAGCTTTACTACCTTGTGGTCGCAAGCGCAAGCTGTCCCAACTTAGCCGACAAGCTCCCGCCAACTGAACAAGTTAGTGTAATGATCACAGTTACTGCGCTGGTAACTACCACAAACACTCTAGGAGTGATGCAGGTACCATTACACCCATCTCTACAGAACAAAGTGACTTTAATAAAGTAACAGATACAATTTCCTCCAATCCAAAAAAAAACAATACCTTTATTTAATCATCGTTCTCCGATAATGGACTCGCGCCATTCAGCCAGCGAAGTACGCAACAAAACAAAAGCTCTCGATATCTCTAAAAATCAATTCACAATCCTAATTAATCAATGTTCATGAATAGTAATCCATCTTAGAAACTTAACGCTTGATTTAAAACCACAGCTGAAAGTTTTGTTAACAATACATCGGTGATGGCAAACTTTATACAGGTTATAGACTACAAACATTATTAAAAGTTTTGATTTTATTATCTGACGACGTCTTGGGAATATTGACACAGGTACATCAAAGCTCCATGTTCCCAGAGCATCACATAAAATAAATAAAGTTGATGGCTCAGAATGTCGGTTATCCCTCCAAGTTAAATAAAAACGTAAGGGTAAATCCTGATAGGAAGTTCGGGAATAAAATGACAGCCATGATTTTCCCCAGAGCGTGATCCGCAAACATGCGACGCGCCACATTAAAATCACTGTAAATAAAAAGTTATAAAGAGTTTCACAATCAATAAGTACTTATTTACATTACATTCGAATTATTTCGGCATTCGATTCATTATAATGCACGCGTTGTTAAAAAGTAGGCAGTGTTTATCATAATCGACTTAATCATCGCACGGAATTCAGGCAATATTATTGCATCGACCACTTGCGTAAAGTGGAACAAAAAGAACCAGTCCTAAGTTGCCGCTCCATTTCATACGATACGCACTCACGATGAAAGTGGAAAAACATCGAACATTTGAAGCTATATAGTGTCATACCCTTCGCAATATCGGATGCGCGGTGCGCCGAGCCGAGCAATGGCTGGCAGTGGCTTCTAGCGAATATCGACGTTTGTACAACCGATAAAACTTCGGAAACAGGAGTCATCTTCATGAGTAAATAATAAGAGATCGCCGTCGCGAGCTCGTCTCTGAACTTTCACCTTTTGTTAGTTTTGCTGCTCCTCCGGCAAAGATGTCATGTTGCGTCACAACATTTATGTCACTAACAAGGCGCGCGAACCTTTATATAAGTGAATAACTTATTCCACGGTGTGTCTAGATAGACAGCATACGTTAGTCGTCAACGTATAACAACCTCCTTACCAGTTAATTATGGTATTCAGGTTTTGTCCTTTCTGCGATCATTTACTACGAAGAGGGAGACTATCGGTTTTTGTGTGACCGATTGACCCTATTCGGCGTCAAATGTCCCACCCCAAGCAATGAATCACGTCCATTATGCCAACCACTGACTGATCACAACTTAACAAACTTTTCAGCAAATCAGATGATCCTAAGTTTAAGCTTTCCTTTTTTCCTTTGTGTGGAAGCTCCAGATAACTGCAATACTACGCGAAGTTTTTTAGAAAAACAGCAAAACAGTTTTTTTAATGACTTACAATCAACTTAGCATACAACTAAGGCATTTAATTACAATAACGTGTAGTTATTTATAACCTTTGACATAGCCGAAAATATTCTAGATAAAATATTTTAATATCTTAATTATTTGTGTACGAGCCTACCCAACTAAATGTGTATGACATAGGACATTTCATCTCAACGTATGACGTCAAAAGAGCTCATATTCATAAAGTTGACATCAAAAGTCAAGGTTGTCGCTCGAAGCATCACAATATTAAGTCTGAATTTCTTTTAACTTTTCATTAGGTGCGATGATAAATTCATACTTGTCTACCTGGGGAAATCTGCACAGCTGTCGTTTTTTACCGGTGAAAACCCGAAACACGAGCTTAGCGATGCAATATTTAAGCAGAGTCGTTTATCCTTTACGAGCATATTTTCTATTTTAACACTTGTATTTTTCGCCCACATTTCCTCTATTTTTCTTGCTCAATTCTGAATTCATGACAGGTTCCTCTGAAAACACTACGTTATTGATTTATTCCCCACTTTCGGAGTTTATATAAAATGGATAGATCAAACGGATGGTTTATTCTTTATCCGCCTTATTACAAAAAGGGGTTTAACTAAAAACCCAGGTTTAATCTTGTAAAACTACGGTTTAAACAAACTTTATTACAAATCGTGGTTTTGCGATAAACCATGGTCTAACAGTAGTAGCTGTCAAAGGTTTGTCAAAGTTTCTCAAAGCAAATTTTTCATTGTGTTGCAGTTTTTGTGTTATTTTCACCCAAAATGGATTGAAACAAGGTAGATTTAATTGTTATTACTCTTTGTGGATTTAATTGTTTAGACAATCGTTCAAATGGCGGTATTAAAGTCGACGTTTTATCTTAGTTTTGTAATACGGACAAATTTAAACCATGGCTCTGCAGATAAGCCTGGACTTGATAGACCAGGTTTAAACCAAGGTTTATTTAGTTTTTGTAATAAGGCCGAATATGTTTCGTTTCTAACAGTTCATAGCCACTCCGTTTTATGAGGTTATACTTATATATAGATATGTGCCGACTAGTCGGCTGGTGTGATTAGTAAGAAATATAACCTGACTCTTTATAGTCTAATTCGGCTTTTTTCTTTGATAGAGAATAGTTTAATTTAATTCAAGTGCAAATTTGTTTTTATATCAACACAAAGTGTGATCGAGTGCATGTTTTTAATATGCTGAACGTAAGCTTAGCTGTAAATGAGGCGTAATAACATGTTTTATTGTCCCTGAACTCTACCGACGACGTGAATAAATCGGCTTAGTGATAGTCGGCATTATTTCAACTGTGTTGACATCGAAGAAAATTATAAAAATAAGTATCTCTGTAGTTCATGGTAGGCTTTTAGTTTTAGTAATTGGTTTACAAAGTTTTCAATGTAATTAAGGCCTAATCTAATAAAGATTACAAGGTAAATTAAAACTTCGGGTTCCGGACTTAAGATCTAACAAGTGTCTCGTAGAAATTGTTTGATTTAAACTTTGGAACTTTACTAACAAGCAAAAAGCCTAACCGGAGATAAGGTTTAACAAATTCTACTCAAATAATATTAGACATGGATTGCGTACATTAGTTAACTAATAAATTAAAATGCAGACAAGCTGCGCTGTAAAACATTAGTGAGATTAGCGTGTCTAATATTAAACAGTCTTTTATTTCGCAACGGGTAACTTGAGACTATAAAATAATGGTTCGTTCAGTCATTTATTACAGTGTTTTCTTAGCCAGTTTAATAATCCGTGTCGGATGGACGGCTGAGCTTGCCGGGGACGGCAAACAGTCCGGACTAATCGTCTTTATTTCCAAAATGGCTCGTTATCGCG
The DNA here is from genome assembly GCA_943136025.2 of Agrotis puta. Taxonomy (NCBI): domain Eukaryota; kingdom Metazoa; phylum Arthropoda; class Insecta; order Lepidoptera; family Noctuidae; genus Agrotis; species Agrotis puta. The sequence goes on along the minus strand of OW964169.2, from coordinate 12,938,105 downwards.
TTCCGCAACTGCTTATGGACTTTCACTGAGTTTTATATAAACGGATCACACTATGTGCCAATTTTGCTCAACAATAGTGGATATGGAACATGAAACTGTGTAATTTGTAATTTTCTTTGTAATTTTGTATTTAGTTTTAATCATGTGATTTTTTTCTGATGTAAGAGTGTAATAACCGCGCAACTGGGTTAATGATCACCCCTCGTTCACACCATACCTACGTCCTATCGTAATGACATTATGTGGTGTAGGTATATGTCGCAGGCGGATTGTATAAATTGTCGTATTACATTATGGCTGGCTGTTTCAAAAACGGCCGTATATTATTGCGGCGGGTCAACGATTTGCCGGTATTGCGTGACGTTCTAAAATATGACGGCTGACGTTTAGTCTGATTGTTCGAATTTCAAAACGTCTATTTCGCTAAAAAAACGAGGGATTGCACTCTGGGAGTGCCGGCAGAAGTGAAAACTTCAATAGAAATAAACACACACGAACGCACAATTCGCGCAAGCGCCCTGCGCCGTCTTACGAATTTTCGATTAGGTCACGTGTCCTGACGCGAGTTTAACATTTTTTACCCATTCCAAAAAAGTGCACAACGCCGCTAAAGAAGTTTTCACTTCAAAAAAAATTCAAAGCTATCAGGTTGACGATTTCCGAACCTAACCCCTCAGGTTGCACAAAATGTTTTAGGAAACGGCTAGCCATAATGTAATATGGCGATTAATACAATCCGCCTGCGACATATACACGTGCGGCTACGCACCACGCGCTCGTTATGGCGCGAGCTCAATTGTCATGAGTCCGCGATTTATTCATTTTTGTAAGCTGCCTGAGTTATGGCTTCGTTAATATTACCTGCGAGCTAAACCTCGTTTGGTGCTTCAGTTTGAAAAATACCTCTGTGCATAAACGAGCTTGAATTCTGAAACGTGTCTGTGTATTTTTGCAGGATAAGAATACAGGATCACTAAGATTAAAAATGTTGTTCGGAGAGAATAATAAAGGTTGGGTTTTGCTTCGTTTTATTTGAGCATTTTTGAAACTGTAATTGGCTAATTGCACAGCTAGATTGAATTAACGGACAGACTGTTGATTTATTTTATAATAAATACATAAAATGAATTTTATGATGCTTTGTTATAGTTTAGTTAAGTTTTATATTATTTTAGTATTTTATATTTCCGTAGTTAATTTTGATTTATGTTTGATTAAAAATATGTAACCTTAAAAAAATGTCTAACAAAAAAGAATTTTGAAAACCTTTCCACAATTGGCGGAGAAATCGATAACATACATAAAAAGTGCATACTAGTCGGATATAAAACCTCCTCCTTTTTATTAGTTGGTTAAAACAAGCACATAAATCGCGGAGATAACCTGATTCTCAAAGTTTCACATAACGACGACGTAGTGGTCGCGGGACTGTACGAATTACCGTGACACCGGAATGTAAAGGGCTATTGAAGGACACCGTGGATTTTAGTCAGTACGAGACTGACAGTCCCTCCCGCTCTGCACTGGGTGGGAGGATTCAAAAGATGATTTTACCACGTAAAAAAAAAAAGCTGCCGCGTCAATGCTTCGGAACTGTGAAATCAATACCGCCGCAATTGAATCATATCCCCACAGAGATAGTTATAACTCTTTCAAACTACATACTTCCACAGACCGAAGCCCATTGCGAACAGTTCTATATTTCAACAATTTCCTTTTCTCAGGCCACTTATAAAACTTTAAAACTCGGGGGTCTAAAAAGGCTATTTTAGAAGAATCGTAATTTAAATTGCGTTTAAAATTATCCACCAGAATACAATAAACCATTTTGTGATAGTACTGCAAAAGTGACTTTTTTAATAGACCACTGAGGGTCTACCCGCAGGATTTATAAATATCGGGATCGCGGGACAGTCATAAAAAGGTACCGTGAATGCGGAATGCAAGCGGTACTCGTATGTGAAGGAACAGGGTGGTTTTTAAGTCGATAAAAGTCTTGCAGTCCTTTGCACTCCACCCCGGATGGGAGCACTCATTTGATCATTAATTTTACTACTACTTAAAAATAGGGTTCTAAAAAGCAATAAAATAGATACAAAATAATTGATCGTAATTCATATCATGATTCTGGAAAGATAGCCTGTTTAGAATCCCTGAAACCTTTTCGTAGTCCCTAGATGGACTGTCAGAAGAAAAACTAAAACGTTTTCGCGAAGACAATATACAGTCCAAGGCTTCAAAATAAAATATATGCAAGCTAGAAGGACAATTTGTGAGTGTCTCCAAAATATGTAATACATAAGAAGGTTGAGGAAATATTTCCTCCCGACAGACGTAGCTCATAGGCTCTAACTACGTGTGACCTCACAGACATTTTTTTTTTCTTTTTCTTTGCTTAAGCAAGTGAGACAATATAGGTTAATAGAAAAAGTAATAAAACTACTGTTGCTTGATGATTTTCCTTGATTCCTTTGATGATTTTCTAAGATTAAAAATAAATAAATAAAAGGGATTACATAGGTACAAGCGTTGTGATGATATGTTATAAAAAGTGTAAAATAAATATGGCTACTTTATTACGAACTAGCTTCCGCCCGCGACTCCGTCCGCGCGGATGTCGCTCTTCGCGTGGATGGTTTATTTCCCCATTTTGAGTAACTCTGACAATGACATCTTCTAAATATTAGGGCGCTGAATCCACTGCGGGTAATGCAACGTGTGTTCGCGGTTCTACAGAACAACGTCTATGAATAAAACTGAAAAATAAGATTTTGATTTTTTCTACGTATTTTTCCAGGATAAAAAGTATCCTATGTTATGCCCAGGATAATAAGTAATAATTATACCAAGTTTCATCGAAATCGAACCGTTAGTTTTCACGTGATGCCTGCACAAACAAACAGACAGACAAAAATTTTTTTAATCATATATTTGGATTTGGTATCGATCCAGCAACACCCCCCGCTATTTATTTTTTCAATATTTTCAATGTACAGAATTGACCCTTCTACAGATTTATTATATAGTATAGATTTTACGACCGCAATTCCATTTTAAAAGACGTAAATAACTGTGCCCTCATAGACTTTTGTATTTTCTTTTTCAGTAATAATAAGGAAAGTGTAAATATTGCAATCTATTTTCACGTTTTACGACTTAAAACCTCCATAAAATAACACGTATTTTAATTATTATCGTTCAGTTTTCTCATTATTCTTCGACGCCGCAGGACTTAATACCTTACTTGAGCTTAGCTGCTGTTGCCAGCTGCTCTGCCCGCTTCATCTCGAAAACTATCCCGTGGGAACATACGAGTAAAATCAGGATTAAAACTATCCTATGTGTTAATCCAGGTTATAAACTATCTGTGTACCAAACATTCAAAAACCTTTTTTTTAACATCGTCCCTCCACTCTAGGAATTTCTCCTGTATCGTGGGTTTACAAACATAGAAACTCATATACACCCAGACCCGGAATAACTACTTGTAAATCATACAAATATTTGTTCCGCTCGGGGATCGAACTCGCGACACGCTGCGTAGCAGAAGATAGCTCAGCCACTGCGCCAACCGAGTGATTTTTGCGTGAAAGAGAAACAAATATCCATACATCCAAAGTAACACACTTTCACGTTTATACGAGTAATACTAGAGTTACTAAGATAACTCCATAATATTAACACCGACAAAGATGTAATATAATCCGAATTTCTGATGTATAGTCCTCGAGTTAAAAGCCATGTATCTATTCTACCATACTCGAGGTAAACGAACTGGATTATTAATTATCTATGTAATAATTAATGACTGAAGTCGGTAATATGTACGTATTGTTTATGTAATATGAGAACACGAACATGTTATGGTACACAGAATTATTAAATAACCGAGTACTTACACGAGAAAAGTGGGAGCAACTTAAGTTATCTCGTAAATGTTGCCAGGTGTCCCGATTTTCGCGGGATGTCCCGATTCTTAAGCCTTTGTCAAACAAACTGGCGTGACGAATGCGAAGCGAGGCGTTTTTATTTGTAATGTATGGAATTGTTTGAATCCAGTCACATAGAAAAGCGAAAGCGATCGAAAAAGAACTATCGGACTGACGTCTCGCTTCGGTTCGGTATCGCTTCGGTAACGCTTCGCTTTCGCCTGTCTGTTTGTCAAAGGCATTAGAGATTTGGTGACAAGTAGTGGCACATTGCCCTTGATTGGCACGTCGTTTGTCAAAATCGGAATATAAATAAATATATAGTAATCACAAACTTCGTATGTTGTTTGTTTGTCACCATAGTGGTTGTCCCGATTTTGAAAACTGAAATCTCGATTACAATAAACTTTCGTTCCGTTTGACACACTGGTCCAGGCAAACAGTCTACTCGTGAACCATGGCACATATCTTTGGCAAATCTTGGGCCAATCTCTTTGTTTATTATGTATTTCTCTTCTAGGGAAGGGTCTCCCCTTTCTCCATCCATCCATCTTTGTGTAATTTTTGACTTTATTGGACCCGCGAACATGCTCAGATCGTCACACCTCCTCTCTTTGTTTTGTTAATAAATAATTAAGTGATTGATTAATATTTTCTGTGTTCTTTGCTCAGACAAGCATACATAATTTAGCTTACAGTTAAACCCAAACGGATCTAACTAACCCCCAGCTAAATCACAAGGCACACAGTCTGTGGTTTGACCTGTAAACAGAGAGCCGTCTCTTGACATTTCAAACTAACTTTTCTTGTTAATGTAAAGTCTAGCTAAAATTCTTGACAAGATAGTAATGTAACTAATATTATAAATGCAAACGTTTGGATGTTTGGAGGGATGAATTTTTGTTCTGAATCACATCAAAAACCGTAGAACGGATCTTGATTCTTAATCAAAGGCTCAGAATTAGATAATAGTCTTGAGAAACACATTATAATACCGCTGTGGGATTGTTGTTGAGTTATACACAGGCAGAGCCGCTGGCAAAAGTTAGTCAACATACCCGTATATACTCGTATAGCAACCTACATATTATATAGAACAAAGTCCCAAAAAGCTATCTGTCTCTATGGAATCGGTTTACTCAAAAACTTCTGGACAGATTTTTATACGGTTTAAATATTCTTCTACAGGTTCAGGTAAATTTTACATTACGGTTCTATGTACTCGTAAAGTAAAGGAAATTAGCAGAGTGCTAGTAGATTATAATTTAAATGATTACATTAATAATGACATAAAGTCTTAGAGGTAATCCTTTTGTGAAGGCAATTGAGTAAAAAATAATATGAATGGTGAGATAAGTTGCGCAACGTGACCTTGTGTTAAGGGGACGGTTCCATCAGCGTTGTCATAGAAAGCGGATAAGCGTTGCAAGACTGACTGACATGATGACAGCGCTACTTGCAACTCCGCTAATTGTGCAAAATTACCTAGTGCCTATAACTGTTTAATCTGGCTATTGTTTTTACACATATTTTGTCAATCTGGCTGTGCGCGCGTCTCTGCTCACGGACAAGAAGATAGACTGGTCTTAACATGTCGTAAATTCCTTTACAAAATCGGTTGATTTTTAGAAGCTTTTTAAACTAATGCTGAGATTACGTACACCTTTGGTTTAACTGTGTAAACAAAAGACAATACTTATTTTGTTTGTCAAACCGCCTGGCTACGGAACAATTCGCTGAAGACGTTGCAGTGAAAAAGTGGTTAATATAAAATTATGTATTTGGAGGTACAAATGTATAAAACGTATAAGTACCTATAGAGAAGTGTAAATGCAGCGAATTGTCCCGTATCCAGGCGGTAAACATTTAGCAAGCAGATAACTTTTTGCGATCTTCCCTACTATACCATGCGTGAACATATTATTATGTACTAGCTTCCGCCCGCGACTCCGTCCGCGTGGATGTCGGTCTTCGCGTGGATGGTTTATTTCTCCATTTTGAGTAACTCTGACAATGACATCTTATAAATATCTATTGGGCCCAAATACGGCTAAGCCACATAATTAAGGAGATCCCTCTATTGAGCTACTGCTGTTGAGCTCGCGTTCTGTACTGAAAAATAAGATTTTTTTTGTACGTATTTTTCCAGGATATAAAGTATCCTATTTTATGCCCAGGATAATAAGGTATAATTTTACCAAGTTTCATCGAAATCGAACCGTTAGTTTTCACGTGATGCCTGCACATACAGACAGACAAAAATTTTTTAATCACATATTTGGGTTTGGTATCGATCCAGCAACACCCCCCGCTATTTATTTTTTCAATATTTTCAATGTACAGAATTGACCCTTCTACAGATTTATTATTTGTATAGACTATGTGGTCGTCTGCAAATTCTATTTGTGCACCGACCCTCAGGAGAAGGTAGTTATGCTTTCTATTCCTGGGGGATCAAAACTTACGTAGGCAAGTGAGTTGAGGTGACAGCTGGCTTTAATTAAAGCCATGCTCTAAGGGTACATATCAAGCATTTAAACCTTCTGTGGCAGTATTTTAGGTGAGATATCTACTTTAACTAAGTGCGTCGTTGTATTTGTCTAAAAATAGTGTGACGTATTAGTTTGAGATTGAAATACAATCTTCTTGTGATTTGTTTGCTGTCTATTGGGTGCAATGGAAACCCAGACTTCCATATCCATTCCATACTATTCTCTTTGTTATCTCATCTGCACGCGTAACATGACCCATTTTACTCAAAAAAATGTATTAGGCCGAGAAAAAAAATAATATATAAAAATATCTGTATATATAAAAGGAGAACTGACTGACTGACATATCAACGTACAGCCGAAACTGCTGGGGCTAGGAATGTGAAATTTTGCACACGGCTTCCTATTATAATGTAGGGGAGCACTAAGAAGGGGTTTTTGGAAATTTAACCTTTAAGGGGGTGAAAAGGGGGAATTAGGAAAGTACGTAACCCACGCGGACGAAGTCGCGGGCGAAGTGCTAGTTACGTATAAAATTGACGAAGATTTCAGACAACGCTTTTAAAAATCACAAAACGTCAGTCGGTTGGCACAATTTTACAAGCGTTATGACGTCACAAGCCCCCACTCCCGAATTTGGAAGCATTTTATCTTTTACGTGTCCATTATTTTTCCATACTCTAACTGACAGACTAAACAGATTTTCAATTTTTTATGCAGTAAAATACCCTATTCTATCTCTATTCTTCTAAGAATTGACAGTCATTTCTATCCAATTCGGTTTTGTCTTGCCCGAATTTCCCATGACCGGTAAACGACTGAAGAATAGATACAATTTGTTCAACATTTTCTCAAAATAGAGAAGTTTAAAAATTGTTACAATTTTTTGACAACAATGCAAAAACATGTTAAGCCTAATTATTCAGTCACGTGTTATGTAATTATAATCGCATCGCGAAAATTCCATGTTGGCATGTCCTTAAACATTCACAAAGTATAGAATTCTAGTGAGCCTTATGATATAGTATTCACAAAGACGACCACGACGCCCGCTTATAACAGAACAGAATTTCCACACAAGGTAACAATTCCAAGGGATTTCAATAGGAGAACATTAAATATGTTAAATTAATTCAAATGGATATAAAATACCCACTTTTTGGACGACCCATTCATATTAGAATTTATTGGAACCTAATCCTACGTATTCGATTATTGGAATTCGAATTTTGACAGGTAATCCAGAATTCAATTGGGAACAATCGAGTTGGGAATTAGGTATTCTGCAGTTTGACGAGATATCGGTATTTAAATCGTTTGATATCGGTAAGTACTTCTGTGGCCGGTTGTTATCCCTAAGAATTCTCTGTTTGAAATGTCTAGTTATTTCAACTTTCTGAATGGCCAGTTCCTTGATCATTCAAACATTCCATAAAATTTTAAATTTAGAAAGTACTCGTTATTCGTACATGCAGATACCAAAGGCTTTCAATTTAGATCATACGCATGTTTTTAGGTTTATGTCCTAATTCGATATAATACAAAGAAGACAATACAAATCGCCAAAATAAAACTCTGAACTTGTCAAAGCGAAAATGGTCAAGAAATTATCCGTTGAACATTCGGGCAGGCTAAGACGGATTAGTAGGGTCCTCAGTGGACAAATGCTTATGCTTATGTACCCGACGTAAACATTTCTTTATTCTTTAAGGCCGTATTTCAAGCGCTAACAGGATAATAAGGGTACTTTCGTTTAAAAATGATCCGCATATAAATTCAAATTCCCTTGTGCGTAATACAAAAAGAAAGATAAACAATTCTTGACATGAAATATCAAGATTAAGGATTTACTACGCTTTTTGTTAAATAGCACGTGTACGAAAAAGAAATATAAATATAGCTAAGAAAATATCATTAGTATAGGTAATAATGTCTCTAGGGATGGTACAGGTCCCAGATTATATTAAAATGGAGCCTCTTTAGAAGTTAGGTACTTAGTATCTTATATTACACGCGACTTTTTTTCCTATCTCATCAGCAAACGACTATGAACTAAATTCTATTTAAAACCAAATTTTAAATAATATTATAAAGAAAAAAATGTTTAATTTGCTACACGTTTGTATAATTATTTGTTTGTCTATAGTACAGACAAACAAATAATTATAAAGAGGTTTTGTTTGTTTGTATGTTATCATTATTTGTTTGTAATGTATAAATTCAGAAACTGTAAACTGTTAAAAAACCAATTAAGATCGGTTTTTTATTTTCTTGTGTTAAAACCTATGTGTTTTTTTTATCAGTAGTTAAGCAAAATAAATTGTTAAAATTCTTATATTTTTTAACCATTTGCTATCCGTGCGAAGTCAAGACCGTTAGTAGAAAATAATTTTGTTTTATATTTAATTTTTTACGAGATAAAATCATCAAAAGAGTCCTCTCTACAGGATGGGTCGGGAAGCTCGGAGGTCCGGTAGGCTTTGGCCCTCTAAGGAGTAGAAAATGGATAACAGGGTGTTAGTAGAAAATAAATTAGTAAACAAACCTCCAGGAAGGAGATATCCTAACCGTAACCATCTCTATCTCTCATCAAGTAATACTTTCACTAATCCATTGGAGATTACGTACCTTTAATGAAAAGATGAAACGGGGACAGTAAACCACAGTTTCAGGAAGCTTCATGAAACATTAATTTATCTGGCTAAGTCGAGTTTAAATCCGGCTGGGTTCCGTAGATTAACACTGGTTTAATATGCATAATTAAGATAAATAAATTATTATTCAAGCTCTTGGTTCTGGCTTGTTATATCAGTTTTAATAAAGGAAGTTGCTTCTGAAGTTTATTCTAGTTTCAAACAGAAAAAATATAAAGAAAGAATAAGTTTGATTTGTCGTCAGTTCATGTAGAACACATAATATTTAAAAAATGAATAATAAAGATAGACAACAAGATAAATAACTATTGCATTCTGCCTCAAAGCGTAACCAACACTTGTTTGTGGTACTCTAAATATTTAAGAGCTATACGTCTCTCTAGGGGTTATCATGTTACTTAGTAGCTTGGTTTTGTAGGTTAGCTTCATGTAAAGAAGTCAGGTAAATACTGGGTTTCTAGCTTCATCCTTTTCGTGTAGTCAATAGAATTAAATTTTGAGTCGCTCTTTCAAATGTGCATGCAGCGTCGCGTCTCGATGTGAATTGACCCTAACATTGTTGTCTTTGTATTGTACGAGGAGAAAGAAGATTTTCTCTCTCAATATTACATCCAATATAAATAATATTTATGTCCAATTAGTGCCTCATTGTCAGCAGTGTTGACAAGGGGTGCCCCGAAACAGATAAACGTCGATATTGGGTCCTGATCAAATTGTATTAATTCGTAATTACACAACCCTTGCTTGTTTGCTGATTGATTCAATTATCGACTAATCTGTATAGTTTAGGCTCACAATCTTAGAGTTCAGTATTCAGTAGATAAGCCTTGGTAATTAAGCAAGGCGTGAAGGAGCTTACAAGATTTTGTGATTACATGTACTATTATACGCATTCTTGCTGCCAGTAAAATTAAACTTTTAGAGTTTTGAGACACATAGTTGTCTATGAAATTACACACAAGACTGTTTACATTTACACATTTCGCGAGATCGTCTTAAAAGAACACCGCGGTTCTGGAACCTAAAGGACAACCGAAGGAACAGGGTCAATTGTTAGTCGGAAAGATACTGCCCATCATTTTTTCTCCACCCAGGAAGGAATCATTTGATGATTTCACCACCTAAAACAAGATATTCCTTCTGCCAATAAGTAGATAGGTACATACTGTTGTTCTGTCTCACTGAAACGCATTGTTATCAGTGAAATTATATAAAGACTGCCGACACGCCCCGGCTCATTACGAGTGCAATCCTTACTATATTGTGCATGTTAAATACTTATAAACCTTCCTCTTGAATCACTCTGTCTACTAAAAAAACCGCATCAAAATCCGTTGCGTAGTTTTAAAGATCTAAGCATACATAGGGACAGAGAGCGGGGAGTGACTTTGTTTTATAATATGTAGTGACACAAACCTTCGTCTTGATGATCTATCCATATTTCAGTATTCACTCTTCAGTAGACAACAACGTCTGTCGACCTGAAACATGAATAAAGTAACATTTAAAATTACATTATATGGAAACAGAGTTCCAAACCACATAAGTCATTAAGCTCGGGGCTCACTCAAACAGATTTGGCACAGATTTCACCACAATACGGTTCTCAATTCCTCGTTTTACGCACTCAAAGCTATGCCAAACCACAAAGTATATACGCAGAAATAGTATACTTCTGTTTTAGGATATGGCACCTGTACTGTATTTTTTTTTGTTTCTTTTCTTATATTTCTATAAAAACGTTGCCTGACACTAGGAATTACTCCTGGATCGTTTTCAAACATTTAAACTCACATACACAAACAGTCAGACCTGGAACAACTATTTGTAACACATTTAAATATTTACTCCGTGCGGGAATCGATATATATATCATTTCTTTACAGAATTTTATCCTTATTAGCGACAGTATCGAATGGTGTTATAACACAGCGTGTGTCAACAGGTTCAATTCCTGACCAGGAATATTGATTTTTCAAAAATCATCCACGCCCGATTGGAAAATTTACCCTGTATATTCCGTTGGTACTAAGTCTTGATGTTGAACAGAACTAGAAATACTATGAACATGAGTTTCAGCTTACTTCCAGCCATGAAATGCAATAACGTGTTGAATTCAAATTGTGATTTGCATAAGTCGTAGTTCCGTATAACACGGCACGTCTGATGGCACACAAGTTACGAGGGAGCACCTGAAACATTCATTTAATTGAGTGTAACAGTTTGTACTGAAACTAGGCGTTTGGAATCGCAAACTGTTGTTATGAGGGATTTACACAGGTCGTTATCAATGGCATTGCTTGCAAAGATTAAATAGCCACCGCATTTACACCGGGGTCCATAAAAATAATCGTAGGTATGCGACTTGTTATTTTAGCGGAATTGCATTATAAATTCTATATCAACGCGAGTGAAGCCGCGGAAAAATAGTAGTAGTAATAGAACAGCATAAATTGTGGATTACTAGTGTCCACAATCGACATACACACGACTACACATCAAGTCATACAAAACCAGTTAATCTTGACCTCACTTTGTATTAACTTTCCCTACAATTAACAAGCAACTTATACTGCATTTGCATGGTTTGATAAAGAGTCGTCTGTACATTTGAATACCTGATCATATATCAGATAGAGGCTTTGTTAACTTCGACAGAACTGTGTGTACCCCGTTAAGTTCTAACAAACGCGTTCAAAGGCCAGTAAGCCTTTGAAATTCAAAAGTTAGGCACCTTTGTATGCGGCGTATGTGATCTAATCTGCGCATATAGGAACGTATTGTCAGTTAAGTACATTAATGTTGGGTATGTTGTTGCCTTAGATATCAGTTTTGGAAGCACTGTAGCAGTGTTAGTGTGAGAAAAGGAAAATTTTACCGTATACTTGAAATATTCTGACGAAAATTTTATGGAAAATGAAGTGCCTCTAGTATACGATCTCGGAAACTAATTTTATCCATCAAATTAACATCAAAGTACCCATTTACATTACGTTACAAAAACGTGAAAACTCGAAGTAAGGTCCATGCTGTTTATGGTTTATCGTACCTTTATTGCGCACAAACTACGTGCTCCCTTTCATCGGCTTCACAAGGTGCATAATTCATTCTTTGGGATTGGTATAACTTTTTATAACAAGTTACCATCCTCTTTTCTAGATTTGCCGTTTAACGTTTTTAAAGCAAAAGTAAAAGCTAATCTCTGTTCCAAAGCATACTATTCTGTAAGAGATTATTTAGATGATAAGCATAGTTGGTCGCTGTGTTGAACACAAGACATTGTTCATGTTCTTTAACATAATTAGCTAGCTGACACGGTTATGGGACTCAACAACATACAGCTCTCATACAACTCTTTATTATTATTGTATTTTACTTTAGTTTTAATTCGTACTTTTTCTGTGTGTGTCTTTTCTTTTTATTACGACAGTCGTAGGGTATCATTAAGTACTATTGTCGGAGCTGATGAAGATTGTAAACTATCGTTGCATTGTATAGAGTCAATCTTTCTAGTATTATATAGTTTCACCGGAAGCATTGTGTGAGTAGCGTGTACTTTATCGCTTTCAATGAGTAGATACCCACGTCTTTTAATGACTTGAATGACCCTGGCAGTTGAGATTATGTCATGCTCACTCAAATGTCTCGCTGATGGTGGCGCGTGTGTCGGATCATTTAGTTCCCTTCAAAATGGTTGAGCTGAGTGATGCTGATGCATGTGTCATGTTCGTGAACGGGCGCTGTCAGTCGTGACTGGTCATCTCTTGGCAGCCGCGGTTTATTTTAAATATTTATAATTTTATTGAATTGTCTTTTTTTATATGAATTTCCTATGGACACTTTACTTGCTACATCGTTCTCACATAATGTACCATCTCAAGTTGAATGATGTAACAAAGGTTCTGTTATAATTTTGGCGATTGAAAAAGAGTGTCCATGGAGTTTCTTGCCCGTTCTTCTCCATAGAGATCTACGCTTTGGAATGGGCATCTACAGTACTTTCACAAGTTTTTATGTCTTGTGACTGGGACTGTAGCACCGTAACTAATTTTTAACTATTTTATTTTATTTTTGTCTCTTGACAATTCAAAAGTGCCTGTAACTGGCCTACTTGAAATAAATGATTTGATTTGATTTATGTTTAACAGGAAAAACAGAAAAAACTAAGCTTTTCTGAAAATACTAATAGCTACTAACTGTTTACAGTCAGTATTTAATTTATAGCCATCTAGGCCCAGCCAGCCGGCTAGATTGTAAACAACTTGAATTTTCAAGTAAATTTGCAATAACTATTAATCTTATTCTGAAATCGTGGCCATATTTGATAAAGTTTCTATTAAGTTTCAAACGACTGAAATTGAAATTTTATAAATGCGTTCACAAATCGAAATATAGCATGATATCTGACCATCAGAACCTAAATTTCCTTACTCGTAATAATGATGCGAAAAATATTACATTTCTTATCGAATATCGACTAAAGGAGTGAGTGGTCACACTTAAACCTATTTTTATGTTCGTGCAATAAAAAAGAAAGAGACGTCATTACGGTTTGGATGGAACGTTTTCGCGATAACAAGGAAAACTCGCCTTTTTAACCGGATCAAACTGATTAATAAGGTGTCGATAAGTGTGTTCGCTTCCCTAGTCTGTTGATAGCGATGCGAAAAAGTCATTACGAGATTAATCTGGGGGTCTTCTTTCTAAGTCCGTTAACGAAGACACGGGTACGAATGTACGAACGTAACTCTCGTCAAATCTTTGCGGACGGACAATACTTAGGCCCGTACTACAGAACGCACCTCAATACTTAAGGGTTACTTAAAACTAGTTTCATACAATCAAATGGCTTGAATCTAGTTTTAAGTAATGCTTGAGTATTGAGTGACGTTCTGTAATACAGGGCTTAGAGACCGGATCACGACTGAATTCCTTTTGATGCGGCTCTAGTGTCATGTTGTGACATCAAACACGGGGCTCTCGAATTACCGTGACCCCGGTTCGTACCGACCACCGCGACGACCACCGTATCGACCACCATATGCGCGGGCATGCGAGCGGCGAGTAATGGGCGATTCGCTGGCCGACCATGGACCATGCCCGGGTCGACGGCGCGTTGTGTTCCACGCGCGCCTTAAGGAGAGTCAGCATAGTGACGGGGCCCCCTGATGATTTTACCAAGTAAAAAATATAAATAAACACTCATGACGAGTGTCAGCGCGGATTCGTAAGGAGCTAAGAGTCAAATCGGAATGACATTCGTTTTCAATTCGGGCTCGTTTAAATGCCCGTAACTGAAGCCGAAAATGCCGGTTTCCTAAGAGATTAGGCCCCCTGATCCATTTTGAGTTCCGTAGTCGATGAAACGCCTGGCTGGCTGATCGCACGCGTCAGATATACCGACTGTAATAAGATGAGGCTCTCTACTGTTTGAGAAATCAGTCACGTCGATCCTCCATGTTGTACTAGACCTTTTTGGACCCGTTTTGGTATGACAGCGATATTATTGTTGTTCTATCTTCTGTTCCTAGTTAATCATTGGGCTCTATTCTCATGAGGTTAGAAATAGGAATGGTTTTACGTGGATGAAATATAAAGGTAATGCAATATGACTATGTATGTAGAGCGTGGATTTGTTGTATGACTATCTGTGATAAAGACTATGAAGTATTTAATGAATGTTGTTTTTTGATGGCACGATTCACGCAGTGGTCCAGTGATGGACTGTTGTTCTGCGTGTCGAGGTGTCGATTCCAGTCCGGAATAAATATTTGTGTAATCTAAACGTAGTTGCTCCGAGTCTGGCTGTTTGTGTGAGTTTAAATATAATATTTGTTAAATGCATTCACGATAAAAGGAGAAATTCTTAGTGGTCAGGTTTTCAACGTCTAAAAATATGTCAACGTCTGAATAGAATAAAAGCTAACACGCAATTTTGTAAAATTATTCGAATCAATTAGAACTCAATAAAAAGTAATGGTGCATAGTCCACTTATTGCGGCATCATAAACGTAAAACTTAAGAAGCGTAACCACACCACGCATATTTACATAAAAGTCTTCTAAGTTATATCAGTATACCGAGTCCCATATCCGAGTATGTATATTTACTTATTCCCCGATCAATCAGATCAAAATACTGCCGCATCTGTTTACACTGGGGTCGACCCCAATAAGCTTGGCAAAAAGAGTACCATGAGATATTGATTGATCAGTATCAAATAATGCGCGCCGGGGTAAAGTGAAAAGGGATGCGACAGTGTTTTATTTTCATTAATCATAAAAATCGGCAAAGTGAGAGTTGGATTTAGTATAAGGGTTATGTAGTACCATTCCATATAACAGAGTAAAAACATAGGTAAAAGAAGTTATGGGGTTTCCCTTCAATTTTCAACTTTTTCATATATTTATTTTTTATAGGGGCCACTCGTTAAAAAGCTGCCTTTTTAGTATCCCTGAAATAGATGAACGGACAAAAAGACAGTGGACCTTTAGTATTCGGACCACGCGTAACCATTTAGTCTACGGAACTCTAAAAATAAATTAATTACTTCAAACAATGTTTAGATATTCGTATATAAACACAATTTCGGTAGCGCAGCGCTGCGGGCGTATGATTGATTTATTAATGTTGTTTCAAACAACAATGAAAGTCATGCGAAACACGAGCTTCGAATGTGACGTAACGTTCGATATTTAAAATTATTTCCACTGCTCTGACAGTGCCTACTCTACAATCTATGGTCCAACAATTTAGATTTGGACGAATCGATTTTTAAACGATAAGTAGTTAACAAAAAGATTCAATTGTCCGACTATTATTAGATCTGATAAATTAAAAAAAACCGGCCAAGAGCGTGTCAGGCCACGCTCAGTGTAGGGTTCCGTAGTTTCCCGTCCGTTACAATAAGTGTTAACAAATAGCCTGTTTTTAAACTTAAATAATTGATTATACTACAAACTTAGTCCAGGAATTTTGTACCACCTTCTTGTTTTTTTTGCACAAAAACTGTTCTTTCCATCAAGTTCAAAATAATTTTCCTAGAAAGTCCTTATAAAGTTCTACTTTCCAGATTTTTTTCATATTTTCTAAACTTATGGTTCAAAAGTTAGAGGGGGGGGGGACACATTGTTTTTAACTTTAGGAGCGATTATTTCCGAAACTATTGACATCATCAAAAAATGATCTTAGTAAACCCCTATTCATTTTTAAATACCTATCCAACGATATATCACACGTTAGGGTTGAAATTAAAAAAAAAATCACTTTCTATTTTACATATAGGGGGGCTACCCTAAAAAAACATTTTTTTCCAATTTTTATTTTTGCACTTTGTCGGCGTGATTGATATACATATTGGTACCAAATTTCAGCTTTCTAGTGCTAACGGTCACAGAGATTAAGCGAGGACGGACAGACAGACAGACAGACAGACAGACATGGCGAAACTATAAGGGTTCCTAGTTAACTACGGAACCCTAAAAAGCAGAAAAAGTTACAAAACAAATCTGATATGAAAGATGTTTTGTTTTGACTATAAACAAATAATCGTCTAAATCTATTAAAGTACGAAATGGTCGTTGAAAGTGTTAGTGTAAGCTTAATTTCAACACTTGGTTTTGCGGTAAGAAAGGGAGGCGTTGCGTTTGAGGATACGCTATCTGTCAGAGCCGTTTGTTAAATGGCCCCACTGAGTGAGGACCATTTTCACCGGCTTTTTGTACCACTTGGCCCAGCATGACCACGGCTCAAGGGTATTGTGTAATGGACACGCAGATATATTTTGCTCTCAGACAAAGTATCCGTTATTATCACGTAACAATATGTTTACACCTTGGTAATAGAGAGAAACTTGTGTGGAAACAAATTGCTCGAGGCTTATTTTCTTAAAAACTTCTCACATTGGATGTGATAAGTTGAAACATTGCCGCTTTTTTCACCCAGTTCGAAGTGTCAACTGTATTTTTATAAGATCAAGAATCTACTTCCGTGTCGATATTATGTAGGATTCGTTTTGTATGCCTTTAATATAATTTATTCAAGCTAAAAGAGGAAATATCCAATCATCAACAGTCAATATGCAAAATTAGTTAAAGTACAACTTTACTGATTGGCATAACATCCAGACATAATCGAATCAGCACATTATTCGATAATGGAGAATGCGTTGTGGTGGCGTCCAACGACACCGGCCGGTTTGTGGACCACAGACTATGAGCCTGGCTCCCGACGCGGAAAGCGCGCCAACAAGCTATCTAGGTCAGCCATGTTGCCATGTATCAGAGACAAGCCGCAATCACGCGAATGACCACAAATGATTCTGTTCCCACAGTTTAAATGAATTAGCGATACTACGCATTTCTATGTGTGAATTTATGTAACTAAGTAGTTACGTATTACTAACGGCTGAGTGCCTGTTGTTACGGTGGAAAAAAAACACCTGCCTGTTCGGTAGGAGGCCATGGTCAGATACACGATCTGCTATAATTATAATGCAATTTATAGGTAAAAAGAAACAATCTAAAAAGAAATGGTTTTATTATATTATTGTAGAGCTCGCGCTCGGTTTACATTAATTCTTCTCGTATGAGCTGTATAATATTACATCCGATATTCAGAGTGATATTTTAGAAAGGCTGCTTATAAATTCTAAGAAGGATGATTTAAATTTTAAATGTTTCGCGTCGTCGGTTTCAGTATTTCACTTTTTTATTTCAGTACATATTCAACGAATATTTTTGTTACATCATATGTTATGGTATATGGAAAATAAAATAAGTATTAAAATAACGATAAATTGCACAGCATGGGTACGCTGTGCAGTTTGTTCATAGCCGGTGATCTAAGAGTACCTACCAACCACAGAATAGATTAAATACTATACACTAATAACATTAATATAATTAGGGGGAAATGCGATCACCAGTTTATATCGTTGCACAATTCGTTGCATAAACTAATCTGCATTAAAACGCGAGCAACAATCATGAGTGTGTGCCGATGCTTGCTGAACTGTTACAATAACTTGATTTAGACCGATAACCTATTTTTGACCTGTTGCTTAACAAGTATAAAAATAAAACAGAATCAATCGCACAGTAAAGATTTGAACGTTTGCATAATAACACTTAGGCCCGTGAGATCAAAGTCAAGATATTTCGTAAAAAAAATCGAATTGCTTAATATTTCAACGACATAATCTTGAACAAACATCTAAATTAGAGTTTTATTCTAAACTCTTGTTAAAATATTCATTGATACAAAAATGCTAACGGTTTACCAAATGTATCTCAGTGCGATTTTCCACAATGAATGCTGACCTAGGTAGATGTATACCGTATGCGGGCGTCGAGTAATGGGCGACTCGCTGTCCACCATGGATCATGCCCGGGTCGACGGCGCGTTGCGTTCCACGCGCGCCTCAAGGAGTGTCAGCATAATAACGGGGCCTGTAGAGGGCCAAAGCCTGTCGGGGTTGCGGGGCTCACAAATTACCGTGACCCCGGTACATAAAGGGCTATTGAAGGACACCGTGGATTTTAGTCAGTCAAGGCTGACAGTGTGGGTGGGACGACTCATTTAATGATTTACCACGATAAAAAAAAAGTTAGATGTATACGAGTATGTGTTACTTCAAATGCTAACCGCATACGGGTAAAAAACTGGCTTGTTTATTTTTAAAAACCGACCACTGAAAATCTGTATAAAACTGAAATGCCCACAGTTGTACGGTTCACAGTACTTATAGGTGCACCATTTTGAAATTTTTACAGTAGTCATAATTTTTTTTTAAGCTTTGCCCCACTTTAGGAATTTCTCATGTGTCGTGGGTGTGTTTACAAACATAGAAACCCACATACGCGAACACCCAGACTCGAAACAATTATTTGTAGGTCATACAAATATTTGTTCCGTGCGGGAATTGAACTCGCGACACGATGCGCAGCAATGAAATAATTGTAGACAGATTCTATATTTTTTGACAACAAATGTGGGTATAACAGAACAGAATATTTGCGACAGTAGTAGAGTGAACGATACAGTGATTCTGTTTCCTTAATTATTATAACACTAGCGACCGGCCCCGGCTTCGCACGGGTGGACATTTATTTTTTAAGCTCTCTGAAAAAAAATTTTTCCGGGATAAAATATAGCCTATACGGATTCGGAAGAATCCCTCTAAGTAATGGTAAAAGAAATTTTGAAATCGGTCCAGTAGTTTTTGAGCCTATTCAATACAAACATACAAAAATACAAAGGTTTCCTCTTTATAATATTAGTATAGAAAAGAGTGCACTGTCACGAAACTCCTATACAACAAAGTGTTGAATCAAATATCCGGGGCTGCTGTAACACGGTGATGGGCTATAAACAGAAGTACGAGTACCGCTCCAGCAACTCTGTAGTAGCAGGTAGACTCGTAACTCTTCATTGTCTATTTTCTAGTAAATAGTGAAGTAGACTAGTGGTACACATTAGTCATGGAGAGAAAGAACTCCTGCGTCCTGCCTTAAGAAGCAAAAACAGGCCATGTAGTTTAAAAACGCACCCACGGTATAGGAGAAATTCCTAGTGTGGAGAAATGTTAAAAATAAAGTCATTAAATTCTTATGTGTTTTTTTTTTCTTATTTATACTTTTTTAACAGTAACTAGCACTAAAGTCTTTGAGTTTATAAACCACCATCAAACTAATGATTTTACAATGAAATTCGTATCAAGCACTTAAAAAAAGGGTCAAGAAAGGATCGTTTTCCTTGTGTGAAATATAATTCATCCACGAACTCCACCAACTGTTTAATTTTGACACTACATAACTATAGCTAACCGAATTGTTTGTCCACTGAAAGCGGACGCACGTAGCTACGTTGCCCACGCAAATGACAATTACGTATTCACCAGCAGGCTCCATGTTTATGCAAAAAAGCATCTTCAATAGACTCTAATTGCCTTCGGTTTGTCTCGCTTTTGTGTTGGTAATCAACGGACTGCGATTGTTCAGAACCCATTGTCCTCTTCTCTTGGGCCTGGTGGCGACCCCTGGCTTTATTACGACATTTTTGTGAAGACACAACCCTGTCAGGAAAGAATCTAAAAGAATGTTTTCCTTACTGATATACAGATTGGTTGAACACGCTTATCTCAGGAACTACTGATTCAATTCATTTTGTGTGCCTGAACTGCTGGGAAAAGCTATAAAATATATGTTACTTTGCATCTGACGTGAACTTACATGTGTTAGGTACAATAATTAATTTTTTGAGTCGATGGTAACAGCTCTAATTACCTTTTATCCCTTCCAATTAAATGTGTACTTATGAGGGTTCTTATGTTACGTGTACCTAATTAAGGCAAAATGCTAGAGCTCCAAAGCTCCTCCTCGAAAAAGTTATTTCAAAGTCCCGTACCATTATTCAAACCTTTTTGAACGTATTTCAAGGAAAATCTGGAAAAAAGGATCGTGGAGGATTGTATTGGCATACAAATTAAAATTCCGAAAACTTAGCTATTGTAAGGTAAACCGATTTTTTATGGCTTCTTTTAAAATGCAAATAGGGCTTTAATTAAAACGGTTATTTTTACGATTGAAAAAAATAGTCATTATTTATTATTTATAACGGAATGGTTGACACAGTGGCTTCGCTACCGACTGCTGCGTGTAGCGTGTCGCGGGTACGATCCCCGTACGGAACAAATATTTGTATAACCTACAAGTTCCGGGTCGGGGTGTTTGTGTATGTGTGTATCTATGATTGTAAACACAACCACGACACAGGAGTGATTCCTAGTGGGGGCAACGTTTTTTTTTTTTTAAATAAATGATTTGATTCGTCATTAATTGCAATTTATGTATGCATGAGAATGAACGATCCTAATATTTTTTTCAACTGACACGCTCGGAAAGATTCTATTTGTCATTCGAAATCTGAGCGCAAAACTTCATTTACCACGCTAGCGCGGAAAGTGTTTTAACATTCGAACATGTCTGAACTGACAGGCGAGCCGGCCCCACTGCATTTCCTCGCTGTATTGAGGTGAAAAGTTGTGTGTTGCGCTCGGCAGCAAAGTTATTCTGCGTCTCATACCTTTGAAAACTTCACTACGCTCAGGATTCTACATTTGAACTCCTAGAATCCTTCGCTTGCTCAGTTTTCAATTCAAGTACTCGCGCCAAAAAACAACTTTGCAGCCTTGCATAACAAATAACTGTAATATCAACGACAGTCAATTTTAAATGTTCAGTCAATGTTGTCTGGGTAACTCTATTTTCCTATAACATACATATTACATTATCCATTTTAATTTCGTCGGAAAACATAATGGCCGCCCTCGTATTTGTCCAATAAATGAGCTTGTTAAATTACACTTATATACAGCGTGAAAAACACCAGAGGAGTAGATTCACCTTAATGTGCGAAGGAAAAGATTTACGTACAGACTCCAGAACATCAAGCTACCACCTTCTGTCAAATTCCTGTAATAGATTTTCAATTTTATCAGAAAACAAGAAGGCTCACGTTCGATTTGCAAAATTAAACAGATTCGGGAAGGTTGATGAGATGGCGTCTGTACATTTTTCTTATTGCTGACTCTAGAGTTTCTTTGTGCCATTCACAATGTTCTTTGAGAGCTCGCTGCGAAGGAGTAAACATCTTTTTTTTTGTTTTAGATCCATTATCGACATTATCAATGAACTCCATTGAAGAACCCATCTTCTCCAATTATAACTTTAGCATACTAATACATTTTTTCCTCCATACATTTTATTTCCTTAATATACTGAGCAGATATTTTAACGAAACCTTTTGTAGAATGAGTGGGTAATTGGAAATATTTTACAACATAGACTTTTTTTTTTTTTTTATCGTGGTAAAATCATCAAATGAGTCCTCCCACCCAGGGCAGGGCGGGAGGGACAATCAGACTTGTACTGACTAAAATCCACGGTGTCCTTCACTAGCCCTTTACGTACCGGGGTCACGGTAATCCCTTGGTCCCGCGACCCCGCCCTTGGTCCCGCGACCCCGTCACAACATAGACTTAGGTTAATTTAATCATTTAGCTAAATACACGACACCAGAATGCATAGGGACAGTGTCGAACCAGACAAGATCTGTAAACAATCGGAGAAGCTGGTCTTTCTATCTTAAATTGTACTAGTATGCAACAGCTATTAGCCCCCTTCGCACGAGTGCGTTTTTTAGGCGGTATAAAAATGCTGCGTTTTAACAAAAAGGTAAATTGAACTTTACTTTAATATAAAAGCCGCGTTTTAAAATCGCCGACGTGTGAATATGAAGATACATGGAAATACATTTGTTCTACTTCCAGCGCTATCTTAACGCCAAAAAAAAAACACTCGTGTGAATGGGCACTAATACTCGTATTAGTTAGTCTTCATTTGTCTGTTAGATAGGTACTGTGAAGGTTTTACTTCACAGTCAAACCCTAAAAAATACAGGCTGGAGTAATTATGATACTGGCCGTTCACATCGCACAAAAAAGAAACAAAACTTTAAGAAAAAAAAACCATAGACAATATTTATAGATTTTTGAGAAAGAAGTGGCCAGTTACCTGTGTTGTTTAAGTGCTCATAAAACATTTTTATTATAATACCGGGTTTTAAATGAATACCAAAAATAAACTCCAATAGTACAGGAAGAAATTGAAATGAATAAATGAAAAACGTAAATAAAAAAACGACGTGGTGCACTCTGGGAGTGCCGGCAGAAGTGAAAACTTGAATAGTAATTGTTGGAAATATCTTGTGAACAGATTTTAGTAAAACTCGCAAAAATGGTTGACTTTTTATTTCAATAATTTTCCAATGTGACGTACATCTTTTATAAACAATGTTACCTAGCAACGAATGTATCCAGCATACAAACTTCTTTAAAAGTAATAAAGTCACACGAACATTCACGCAAGCGCCCTGCGCCGTCCTACGCTTTTTCGGTCAGGGTCACGTGTCCTGACGCGAGTTTAAGATTTTATACCCATTACAGAAAAGTGCTCAACGCCGCTAAAGAAGTTTTCACTTCAAAAATGCACAATGTGCCGAGTTTTAATTAAACTATGTTAAATGTGCTGCAGAGTGCCTCGAGTTTTTCCAATGTAAAATAAAAAAATATCTTCATATTCAGAACGGAAAACGAGGCGCGAAATATTATAATTCATGAAATTTTCTCTCATAAACCCGAAATTAAAATGAATTTTCTTTGATTTCAGGTATTACTGCAGTATGGTTAATAAGTGAATTAATTTAAGCACTGTGATAAAAGGAATGTCTTTGTGGTTATTCTAAAATGTGCTTTAAAACAATTGATTCAAGAACGATGTTCGTTGCGACGATATTAGTGTTAGTGAGTGTTGTGGGTGCTAATGTGAACACTACGAGTGTGTCGGGCGCGTCCCGTATGGCGTGGATGAAGTCCCTGCTGGACCATCACAACTGGATGCAGTACATCAACAACGGAAGCCTGGCCTTGCCTCAGAAATGTGAGACAGATCTGAGGACGTACCTCACAGCGCTCAACGATGGACAACTATGGGCTTCGAAAAGTAAGTCATTCTTTTTTGAAAACGGTTTACAATTTAGTTTACGAAATGGGACATCCTTACATTATAAAATGTCCCTATTCCTATAGACCACTGAGAGTTGAAGCCAAAAAAAGAAATTAAATTATCCCCTTCGTTCGATTCCTATGTAGAACAAGTGAACTTGTACAAAGAAAGGATTTAAATGTGTGCGCTGTGCACTCACACATTTATGAAAAAGTGTCTTCATGAAAAACGTTACGGTTTGTTTTGAACACGGAATCTCGACATTTTATAATCTAAGAGGATATCCCATAATTAATATATTTTATATTTTCTCGAATACCTTTTACGAGTTTCGTAAGATTATGATATCCAGGTGTATCAGATAATACACAAACCGATTGACACAAAATGCACCATCAACGTCAATATTTTCTGCTAACTTGATTTATAATGGCTGCGGTATTCTTGGAAAATCGGCTCCTCACTTGAGACTCGAGTTGCATAAGCGCCAGATAAGAGTCGTAAAGAAAGCAGCTGGAAGCGAGCAAGCGTGCTCCAGCCATGTTCCAACTAGGTCGTTACATACCTTACAAGTTTCATATGAAATACCAGCGCCAAAATTACACTTTTATATATTTTTGGGAGAGGCAAAATGTGCATAAATGCATTGTCCACGCAAATATATGGAAAAAATATAAAAGAAGACGTCCTATTTTCAAGAAGAGTTGTGGTTTTCATAAAAAATCTTCAGTAACCTACCGTAAGAGTTTTTATGACAATACTTATACAGTAAGCTTCAGAGAAAACTAACCCCCTTTGGTAGTGATTTCACTAACAAAGGGGCTTAATTTTCTTTGAAGCTGACAGTGCATCATAAAAAGTCGTTAGAACTCGTGAGCTCGAGAACTCTAGCATATAGGTTTACATCTTGCTTCTCATGCAATGTGTTTTTGTCAATAAAATATGTTCTTTTTAAGGCTTTCTTGGCTCTGACACCAAGTGATGGTCCCATTTTCAAACGAAATCAAACATAGAGTAACGACCAATTCCATAATTCTTGTAATCCCTTTAAATGCAGCCACAAATTTGCTAATGGCAGGACTAAATCCGAAAGGAATAGGGGATAATCTCTTACAGTGATGCCGGTTTTCATTCCGGCCGCTGATAAGAACATTTCAGGAAACGTCGGAGTATTCAGTTTAGATAGAAAGCACGCCGAATTTTGGGGTCTTCCTCGTTGGGGCGCAGGCGCGATGTTTTCATTCCCAGCACATCCGATCATGACTGTCCGTTTATCCTCACCAATCATGCATAAATGAATTCTTGAATAAATCTTGAAATGTATTAATATTAAACAGATGGTGAATGTTTATTGGATTTCTGATGGGAATACTTTTTATTCTGAACAGGAATTCTTCTTCTTCTTATCGTATGGTTGATGAACAACCTGGTGTCAGAGTTTAAACCGCCCGTAGGCCTCTGACATGGCTTCACACACCGTTGAAAAAATCTCTCAGGTGTGCTGGTTTCCTCACGATGTTTTCTTTCACCGTTTTTAGCAAGTGATAATTAATTTATAATACGCACATGAATTCTAAAATACATTGGTGCGTGCCGGGGTTCGAACCTGCAACCTTTGACTTGGCAGTCCAACGGTCGTACCACTCGGCTATCACTGCTATTAATTTAATAAAACAGGAATTAGTGATGGCCCAATGGTAATGACCCCGACTTATGCAATGAGTACACGTACCGAGATATCAGGCTAATAGTCAGTGCTCTCGAGTACGTATATACATAGCGATGAGTGCTCAGCCCTATGTTTATACATACTGTGCACTCGGCCGAAGTACTGTCTCGCCTAAACGCATGATACGTGTGATCAAGGCATTACTAGTTATAGGTTGTGGGTCCGACCTCAGCTAGGCGCCAAGCTTTATGTAATTTATTTCACTGTTCTGCTCTCAAAAATGTGCTCTCATCGTAAGGAAACCGGTATGTTGTAGAATCAAAAATTCGAAGACATATGACTACAAACCCGAATTGGGCTCATGTAGCGCCCACTCCCTCCCACAGAGAGGAGGCCTGGTCCCAGCAGTGGGTACATTATGTATGAAAATAAATGACACGCAACAGCTTCAGTCTACTGAGTACGTTTCATTTCCTCGCATCTAATAGCCATTATTGCCCATAGCTGAGGCATAATTTATTCTCACTGCCATTGCGAAACACCCTTCGTAAGTCGTAAATATGCCCATCCTCTTCAATCTCCACTGAACGTGATCAAAATGAGGATCATATCTTTTCGTCACGGTCACTGTTTGGTTTTTTATCATTTATCATTGCTTTATGGTCTCACACCGGATCCCTGATTGGCTTCATTCATCTTGTATCTCATCTTGACGGTAACAGAGCAAACTTATATAGCCCTCTCTCCGAATGATTCATCATGTGTTTTGAAACTTTATTAATCAAACTTTATTCTTCTAGTAGTGGTGAACAACTTTTAATCTGTTTTATATCTTTTAGGTCTTGTAATTAAATACTTCCAAAATTCGATACTTCTCACAAAATAAACTTTCAAGTAATGAGCATGGACAAAACAATTAGAAAACAAACAGATGTGTACTTTAATTGTATTGTCAGACACAAGCAAGTGGAGTAATTTTATTCGAGGGCCTTCTGTTATGGCGCAGCGTTTTAATTTAAAAATTGTCCAAAAGCACTCGCGTTTTTCGACTTAAATTACTTTTTATAACATCCCATGGAAAAGTTCTAGAAAGTCAAATATGAAAGAAAAGAGTGTTTGAGTTTAAAAATAAAGTTGTTCTGTTTCAGAATACCGGCTGCTTTATTTAAGCGTAAATATTAAATAGCATAACGTAATATTCTCTGTAGAAACATACAACAAAGTAAATAAACCCACATTTATTGCGAAAACCGTTTGTCAGTATGACTATTTGCCAATATTGTGTCGTTGAGTTATTTTGGGATCAATGGAGATTCACCATGGAAGCTAAACGGTTGCAATATTACTATTGGTTGCCATCTGTGCAAATGCTCGTAGAGTTCATTTTCACTTTACCGCAGAAATGCGAATAAATGGGATGTGGTTTTTCACGCTACCGTATATGAATCGGGCACGCCGCAATCGCGGCGGTAAGACCCCTCTTTGAGGAGTGGCTGGATAGGCGTCACGGCGTCCTGACCTACCGCATGACGCAGGTCCTCACCGGACACGGAAGTTTCGGGAGGTTCCTGTGTCTGATAGGGAGGGAAGAAACGCCTGGGTGTCACCACTGCGAGGATCGTTCGGAGGACACGGTGGAGCATACGGTGCAGGACTGCCCCGCTTGGGCAGAGCACCGCCGTGTCATTGGTCGAGGCCATGCTGCGGGGCGAGACGGAGTGGGAAGCGGTCGCCTCCTTCTGCGAAGCAGTCATGCTCGTGAAGGAGGAGGCGGGCCGCCTGAGGGAGAGGACAGCGTCCTCCCTCCACCCCAGCCGCAGTGGTAGACGCCCACGGCGTCGGACGTCGCAAGACGATCTCCGGCCACCGTAGGCGCGGGCATGCGGGCAGCGAGTAATGGGCGACTCGCTGTCCGACCATGGACCATGCCCGGGTCGACGGCGCGTTGTGTTCCACGCGCGCCTCAAAGAGTGTCAGCATAGTGACGGGGCCTGTAGAAGGCCAAAGCCTGCCGGGATCGCGGGACCTAGGGATTACCGTGACCCCGGTACGTAAAGGGCTGTTGAAGGACACCGTGGATTTTATTCAGTACAAGTCTGACAGTCCCTCCCGCTCTGCCCTGGGTGGGAGGACTCATTTGATGATTTTACCACGATAAAAAAAAAAACCGTATATGAATGGTAATATTTTATGTTTACAAATTCTCTGCCAGTTTCATGTCCAATATGAAAAAATGAAAGAACTACCAAAATTATGTAGGTTTTATAGCTAAGCAATCAAGACATCACAAACCAAATCTCGAAAAATTGAATAAGATTGATGTAACTTTTATTGTATCTGTGATTGTAACAGAACATTAATAAATTAGCGAAATGCCGAAGAACGGAACTCGCCTGAGGGTAAAGTAGAGCTGTCCCTCAAAGCCAGGGCTCTTAATCGACTGCCAATCATTCACAGAATCTTTGGATTCCAATCATTCGGTCAATTCGTGACGTTGTTACTTTCTTGTTACTAAATCCGTGAAATTCTTTTCTTACCTAATACTTTCGCAAGACAGTACAAGCCAATGTCTGGAGAGTTAAGATTTACGTGTATCGCTGCCACATTATAGCGAAAAAGGTTGTAAATAACGTGTAAACTCGGGTTATCACAGCTCTGCAGCATCATGGTCCATGTCTCAGCTGGCATTATCTGAGACAGCAAATTACAGCCATCGCTATAAACGATGCAAATATAATAAACTTTTGTATTGAAGTGCGGCATTGGATGTAACAAAATGACTATAAATTGTCTAACTGACAGTACAGAACGAATTTATTGAAATAGACAACCCAATCTCGTGAATTTAAATATGCATTCTCATCTGTTCTCAACAGCGAATTTACACGGCTTTACAGTGTAGTACAAAAGCTGGAAACGGGGGAATCTACAACGTCGCATTATGTACAGCGGGGAAAGATTGCCGGGAAGTGGTCCGCGGTAAATGAAGCTAAATGAGTGTGCTCAGACAAATGAATAGGCGAAGTGATGTTGCGCGCCCATCCGCACGAATGTACAACTATGTATCTGGAAATAATGCTCATTGTGCGGTTTCGCTGCGAACATCTCAATTTATTTAGCACGGCTGTTTGTTTGTGTACCTACTGTTGAACAATGCGCAATACGGATTCGGCAAAATTAACATGTCCCTATTAATTATCCCTATTCCACAATCAGTAGGGCGGTAAATCGGGAAACACAGGGCAATTAAGTTCGTACCATGATGGCGTACCGTCGTAGCACCGTTTTACCGATAAATTACGTGATTTGCATCTTACCAAATCGATTTACAGTCACTCACGAAAGTATCCGAAGTGTCAATGAGGAATCATAAAGGCAATCTAACCTATTAAGTCATTAATAAATATTAATGCTTTAACAAGTTAAATAGCTACTGACAGAAGGAATTACTTAATATATTAATTTCCAAACCAATAGTATGATACTAAAACGTTTTTTAAACGCTGACAGAAAGCCGATTCCACGAAATCTATAAATATTAATGCAATGGCCCCATTAGTTTGTTATATTACCCCAAACGAATACTTCACAATTAGAAAAGAAATAAAAAAGGGAACAAAAACGAGCTTTTGAAAGATTTATGAAACCTTTTCGAGTTTTTGTTTACTCGCAAGACAGGAATATGATTATTTTCGGTGGAAATAAACCGATTTTTCGAACACCGGGTCCCATAAATCAGGAAAGTCGACTTATTGTGAAGTTAGCTAGGCCCACCTGAAACTTTAGTCGTTCAAGACAGCTTGTATTGACAACTAAACGAAGCTCCACTGAAACAAAGGGAATACATTCCTGAATTTATGGATTTTTGGCCATTTGAATTCCGTGAAAATATTGATGGGACTAGCTGCTATAAATGCTGTATTTTGGTCATTCAACTTTTATCGTATGAATGATGACAGCACACAATTACGAGTATTATCGGAAATGCTCAAAGTTACTTTGTAATATTCAGCCTTTTTAAATTAGAAATATACTATTCGTAACCTGGACAATCAATATCAAGAGAATGTCTCAACTTCAGAAATGTATCCCAAACATTTGAAACATTCACTCGAGTTCTATTTCAGGCTCTCTGGGAATAGTGATGTGTTGAGTGGACTGAAAGATGTTCATCTTAATTTATTTAGTTTGGTATTGTTTGTATAAATTTAATGAATTCGGTCAGTTATTGGATGTAGAATTTTCAGTAATGTTTTTTGAATGTGCAATTTGATAGCATCAGTAAATTGTAAACCTAATTTGTACATCAGTTAGAGTTTTGCAAAAAAATGGACACGTGTGAAGATATTTATGAAAAAACTTGAAGTGTCCGCTTCAGGGTATTTTTCAAAGTGTTCTCAACTTCTCAGTACAACAAATTATGAAAAATAAAATTAAACCTAAAGTAACAAATCAATAAAAGACGTAGGCTCTGTTTTATATTTACCCAAGTCGAGATACTCAGGTTACTGTACTCCCGCAGTTGCCGTTACAAACAAAACAAGCCCCACATAAAACCGAACGAAATGTTTTACTTGTGTTAATGTTGGAAACAAACACTACGAGAATCTATTCATTGTTTTAGTGCCTAGTAAACACGCGTTGATTCTCTGTTAACAAAGTTACATTACCTGGTAACACTGAAAATATTTGTAGCGTAAGTTTTCATGGATTTGTTTCAGTATTTGGTTACTGTGCCAACATAGTTCGTGTGGACATTTGACTTAACAATTTCTACCTTTGTTCGTACCACTGAAGGTTTATTTACAGAAGTTCTACTTTGTAAATGGTTATGGTATTGAGACGCAATGTGTCTCAATGTCCAGAAATCAACACATAGTTAACGATCAGTCAAGATGTTACAAAATATTTATTTTACCAAATAGCGTAGAATTAACAAGTAATTAAATAAATTAACTTAGATTTCTACCGTCAGATCAATTACATTATTTACTATAACACTGCTTTGCTAGAAGTTTATCCTGTACCTTTGTATACTGTTGAAGCAATATGATTTTTTTTATACTTAAATTTTCTAAATGCCGTTTATCCGCAATGGCAATTCACCCGTCATAACTTTACTAACCCATTCTAAACAAATACTATAAATTATTACTAGTTGACTTTCTCTATTTCATACAATTAATGATTCCAAGGCACCATGTGTACATGTTTACCGTGTTCGTAGGTAGCTTTCTATTTGAAGTTGTGCGGTTTCAGGCGGCAACATCCCGATGTGTAATTTATTTACCGCCAACCTTTGTCGTAGGTATCGTGTATACGTACTTGTGACGCAACCCTTCGGGGTTCACGGCCTATACTCACCTTTATTTCGCAATTATTTACCAACCAGACCCACAGAGGACACTTCGCTTAAAAAAAACTAAAAAAAACACGCTTTAATAGCAATCGAACTAAAAAGTAGAAAATAATTCTTAAGTATAAGAGAGTTTATGTTACTGCAATATAAAATCCAACAATCAATTATCATAATTAACTTAGAATAAGATTAATATAAATATTAAGATATTAACAAAAATTCTAATAAAGTGAAAAAGCGTGGGGTGCTTGATATCGACTGTGATGATCATTTTATTAGTTACTGTTTGCAATATCAGAATTATTATAAAAATATCATTGAGCACCCCACGCTTTTTCACTTTATTTGAATTTTTGTTAATATCTTAATATTTATATTAATCTTATTCTAAGTTAATTATGATAATTGATTGTTGGATTTCATATTGCAGTAACATAAACTCTCTTATACTTAAGAATTATTTTCTACTTTTTAGTTCGATTGCTATTAAAGCGTGTTTTTTTTAGTTTTTTTAAACTATAATTTATTTTCTGAATTTTTAGTCTCAAGACGACAATAAAAGAAATAAAAAAAATTAAAATACGCAAGCGCGGACGCGCGCGCACTATTTCGGTAGCAGTGACTAATTATAAAATTCGAGGATTGAGAACGGATGATCGCGCAGCAATCGTCAGCAGCGACCAGTAAGAAATTTGTCTTTTGAAAGTGGGAGAAGCCAGAGAGAGGAACAGGCCGTATGCAGCAGAGAGCTAATCGGCAGCAAAAGGCAGAGAATGACATTTTCATCGGCGATATCATGCTCACCAATCTAAATATATTTTTTACTATCACTCCGCCCGCGACTTTGTCAGCGCGTGTTTCTAACTTCGAACCCGAAATACACTTCTGGACACATCTATTGGCCCACCTTGTATTTTCAGTTTCGTTTGGTCCTAGTTAAAATTTTATATTAGGTCGAGCAAAAAGTTTTTATGCAGTTTTGAACCTGGCACATTCACAATTTCATTCAATAGTCTTTTTTTGAATTTCGAACACAGAATTTAAAGAAACAAAAGACAATTTGGAGCCTGTTTGTTGATATCAAACAATCGAATACTAAGAAAACTTGGTTTTATTGGTTTACTTGGATTTAATTCTTGAAAAAGTGATTGATATCTTTGGTTTTGCAACAAACATTACTTATTCTTAACATTAAGGTGATGTTCTATCAATAATCTATGGATACTTCACCTGAAGTCGCCGCCCAAGCTGTGGCACTTATTCAGGCCGGCCACAGCCAAAGAAACGTGAGTGCTCAACTTAATTTAAGTCGATCTGCGGTCCGAAATGTTTATCGGAGGTACCTAGAGACTGGCGGCTTTGTTCGTCGCCAAGGAAGGCCACGATCTCGGGTCACAACTGAAAGGCAGGATCGATTCATCGTGACGACCAGCTTGAGAAATCGTCACCTTACCTCCATTGAGATACAAAACCAACTTCGCGACTTCCACGGAGTATCTGTGAGCGCTCGAACTGTTCGGAGAAGGTTAAAAGAACGCGATATGGTACCACACAAGCCAGCTAATGGGCCCAAACTAACGCGAGCCCACCGAACAGCGCGCCGTCATTTCGCACGCAGTCATTTAAATTGGACACAGCAAGATTGGAGCCGTGTACTCTTTTCTGATGAGTCTAAAATTGTGTTACATGGCAATGATGGAAGGAAGAAGGTCTACCGACGTAAGGGAGAGCGTTTCGCACAATGCTGCTTTGAAGAGAGGGTTGCTTATGGCGGTGGCTCATGGACTGTCTGGGGCGGTATATCCGCGAGCGGCAAAACTCGAGGTTGTTACAGGACCACGGCTGCCAACATTAAATGCTGAAAGATACATTCGTGAGTGCTTAGAACCTCACGTGATACCATACGCGGACTATGTGGGCCCAAATTTCCTTTTTATGCATGATAAAGCAAGAGCCCATCATTGCCTTTAACAAAGCGCATATCCGACTTGTTAGGCGTAGCTCCTGTCGTATGGTATTCTGAATTCAAATTTAAAATAATACGATCGAAAAAGATGGTAAAATGTATCAGGTTTAAAACTGCATCAACAGTTTTTGTTCAATCTAGCAATCATATTTCGGTAGGGGCCATCGAAACCTAAACTCTAAGGTGGGCCAATAGATGTGTCCAGAAGTGTATTATTGAAGACAAACTGATTTTACAATGTTCTCCCGCTAGGGGTTGATTTTTGAAATATAGATAATTACGCATCCTTTATTCGATTGAGAAACTATTTATGCCAAGTTTTGGGTTTGTCGAAGCAAGCAGCCTTCCCTTAAAACTTAATCACCCTTTTCCACCAATTTAGAGGGTGATTTTCGAAAACCCCAAAAACACGTGTTGGATTATTTTTTATCATATTTTTATATACTGAGTTTAAAATTTATCGGTTAGCGCGTTATGATTTTCCCACACAAACTTTAACATCATCTAGATTACCAAAGGAGGGTAGTTTCAAAAAACGAATATGTCCCATCTTTTTTTTTATTTACTTTTACTCATATTCGTACCAAGTTTAAAGTTTATAAACCTAACGGATAAGATTTTACACACAAAGGTTTTTACCCCTTTTCACCCCCTTTATAGGTAGATTAGTAGAAATCTTATTAAGATTTCTGTGGTGATCACCTACATAATGAATCGCACCTACCGTCCAAAATTCAGGTTCTACGTTTAGCGACTTTAGATCCTTCCCTTTAAACTTGAATACCCCTTTTCACTAACTTGAGGGGTGATTTTCGAAAAACCCAAAAACACGTGCTTAATTATTTTTGATCTAATTTATATATACTGAATTTTAAATTCATCAGTTAGCGCTTAATGATTTTCCCATACAAACTTTAACATCGTCTAGGTTACCAATGGAGGGTAGTTTTAAAAAACTATTAATGTCCGTCTTTTTTATTTACTTATACTCATATTCGTACTAAGTTTCAAGTGTATAAATCTAAGGAAAAGATTTTTCATACAAACATTTTCACCCCTTTTCACCCCCTTAGAGGAGGATTTTAATATAAAGTTTATGAGATTATTGTATTGTCATCGGCCCTTGACCACTGTGCAAATTTTCAAGTTAATCAGACTGCTGGAAGTGGGTGAAAATGAAGTAAAAAGATTCCGTTACATACATACATACATACATACATACATACATACAGGTCAAAAGCGTGTTAAAAAAAAAGAAGATTAGTTTTTTAATTTACGCCCCTTTGTGCAAGATACGAGAAAACTTTGAGCGTAAACAACATGGTACTTAAACAGTTTATATTTAAATATTCATTTATTTTAACGGGTCAACATTTGCATTTATTTTTAAAAGTTGTAGCATTGGAGGCGATTTGGGTAGCTTTTATTGTCTGTCTTTTGTTTTCTCTTGCACTTAGCAAACATTGGTGATAAATGGTTTTAATTTAATGAAAGAGGCTATTTGTTACCTTATATAACTTGAAACCTTAGAAAAAGACATACTTAATAGTTAAAAAAAGATAGCTTAACGACACAATTTGAAACCATAACAAAAATAATAACTACTTTATGGTAATTTGCATCTTATGTTTAAAAACTCATTCTACGTGGTCGCGGAACGTAAAGGGCTACTGAAGCAACACTGTGGATTTTAGTCAGTACAAGTCTGACAGTCCCTTGGGTCCTTTGAAGGTCCCTTGGGTCCACGCTAAAAATAGTCTCATTTTACGTTAGAGGAAAAATAATTTTCATCAGATTTCAGTAACAACAAAACAAACTTTACGTACGTAGTAAACCTGGTGTAACTTTGTGAAGTCACCGACAAATGTAAATAACCTTCACCTGAGCTCGGGCAGGGAAAGTTATTTGTGCAGTGCAGGCTTCGCATTCCTACACTGATTGTCCTGGACATAGAAATAGTAGGATTGCAGTATTATGTGAAGGCATCGTGTGTGAGTTTGTTCAAATCTTTGTACCTCCCGAGTATTGTCAATTTTCTTACGTCATCAACTGGCGTTTCTAAACACGGTTCGGCTTCGAATCTTGCAGTACAGTAAGGCAGGAGGAACAATTCCGCTCCTCTCCGCCACTGCTGTTTCCTTTGAAGCGGAGTGGAAAAGAGATGTGGATTTCAAGCCATGTGATTGGTGAATCGCGGCACGGCTCGTCTCCGCTCTGCTCCGCTTCACCTCAGTGGAACCTTTATTTGGCCGTAAAGCCTACATGAAGTAATACGACTTAAATTGAATGGAAAATGAAAAAGTGCCTCTAGTTTATGAAAGAAGAATCCCCGCAAAGTCGTTTACTTTACGTCATCCAAATGTGAAAATCCGTGATACGGCCTCAGAGCATGTTCGACGTACGGCATTTTTATACAAACTGAATCGATTTGAACGAAACTGAAACTTTTTGTATACTCCTCATGCATACGAACACATAAGTAGGATACATTGCTCTAAAAAGCCTAAAACTATCAGAGAAAGTTTTCAAAGCTGTTTCGAAAAACAAGGACTTGAAAGTTTGTATGGAATGGTCACTTATTTACATACTTCTCATCATTATTTTACTTGGACCGACCTTTAAAATTCAGTTAAAAGTCTAAGTAACACTAATCCTTGGTATAATACTGATAATCTCTTAGGCCCACTTGCACTACAATCACTAAACAGGTGTAGCGCTAAACTGATTTAAAACATCGTTCTGTCTCTGTCAACTTCAAACAATTTAACAGGGATACAGTGATAAATAAATACAGTGATATTCTAAGGCAGTTTAGCGCTAAACCCGTTTAGTGATTGTGGTGCAAGTGGGCCTTAATCTAGTTTAGAATGCGTTAATGTGCAAGTAAATGATATGAAACTACGAGTACTTCTGTATCTGATATAATAAGATAAACGTCAGTTACGTTTTCCAAAGCGTTTCTAGTATTTCGCAATAAAGACAGTTTCGTCACTCTTTGAAATTGATTCAATACGTTCGAATACACAGATCCGATATGCCCTTTCTAATTTCACGCCGGCCTACTCGCTATGGATCAACTACACAATAACGGTCAATATTTATACAGATTTTACGATTTTATATAGGTACGAGGAGCTCGTGGCTAAATAAATACAGCCGCACAGGCCGATCTTCCGGTTTAAGCGGCGCTTGCCGAGGTTGGTCTGTGGATGGGTGACCATCTGTCATAGCGAGTTTCCTTCGTGCCTCGGAAAGCCGTTGGTCCCGGTTGTCATTTGTAGATCTTTGACAGTCGTTACTGTTAGTCAGAAGCTCTAAAGTCTGACAATCAGTCTTACCATGGGGTATCGTATTACCCAGTTACTGGGTTGTGGAGGTCCGACAGGTAGTCGCTCCATGTAAAATACTGATATCCAGCTGCATCTGGTTTGACTGAAAGCCGACCCCAATATAGTTGGGAATAGGCTAGGCAGATGATGATTTATACAGATTTTAATAAGATACGTCTCATAATCGGTCACATATTTATGGAACAAATATTTTACGTTTGAATGTGTTTGGATTTCAACTAATATAACATTTCCTTCCATCTGTCTATCTATCTAACATTATAAATGCGAAAGTTAGTGACAATGGATTGACGAATGGAATGATGGATGTTTGCTGCTCTTTAACACAAAAACTACAGAACGTGTTTCGATGAAATTTGGTATTCAGATAGTTCATAACTTGGATTAACACATAGGGTACTTTTTTGTCCCGGTATTACCTTCCCGTGGGATAATTTTCGAGTTAAACGCAGGCGAAGTTAATGGCAACAGACAGTTTTCAATAATTGTAATGTTATCTCTACGATAAACATGTATTGTATGTTGTGTTGTGTAACCCAAAATACATTGAAATGTCATTTCCTGTATTAAGTCGATATCCGTTTACACCACTTTTAAAAACGTTGCCATATCCGTAAATATTACCGAATAAGCGAACTACGGTCAACTTATTAACGTGGTAGTGAGAATAACTTTCTTAACTCTGAAATGGACTTATAGGTACCTATCTACAAGCTTATATAATACAAGAACTAGTTAACATAGGTATCCAGTT
Source organism: Agrotis puta (assembly GCA_943136025.2). Classification (NCBI taxonomy): domain Eukaryota; kingdom Metazoa; phylum Arthropoda; class Insecta; order Lepidoptera; family Noctuidae; genus Agrotis; species Agrotis puta. Next base: position 12,901,368 of record OW964169.2, on the reverse strand, counting down.
ATGAATGAAATTATAAGAGCGCCCTACTTGGCGCATATTTCGTGGAGATGATCATGTTTGCCAGATGTAGCGCGGCGTGCCCCTGCATCTCTCGCGCGCATATACTTGATGCGCCGCGCGCTGGTTTGTTCCACGTGGAACTGGCAGAATAAGAAAGGCAGTAAACACAGAATACAGACTTTAATCTTAAAAAATAAACTTAATTGTTTTCAACGTACACTTGCAGAGGAAGAAAGTCAAGGGATTACTACACCTACATTTCATAATTTCCGTTTTAATTAACTTGTAAAAGCATCCACCTACTGTCAACGTCCCGAAATTCTTCAAGAATTATGTTTTAAATCAAAACTCGATTGTGGTTGAAAACGTGATCTTTTTATTAATTAAGTCAATCTAAGAAATTTAATATGTATGTTCAAATTACATACAACATAAAATATTAAATTTTAGTAGGCAGCAAACATTGCTAAACCGACTCCCTTTGGAACAAGGCCGCAGCGCGTTCATGTTTAATTAGAGGTATTATTGGAACACCGACATTTCCCTCTCGTGGAGCTATGCGGCAGGCACAAGGGGAACAGCCTGTTAATGCCTGAATAATGCAAACTGTTCCATCACGGGCCTCACCTCTTTGTTTGCCGTGCTGTTCGTTTATATAGCTTCATCCGTGTTAAATGCGCTTTTGTTTCACACATCGTGAATTTACCTGAAGGCGACAAAGTGGTACTCGGTTTCTAAGCTATGACTACACGTTTGATGTCTTTTTCTGTCACAATTTTCATTGATTTTCACTGCAAGAAAGTCGTTTATAAGACCTGGTGCTACCAAGTAGCATTTTGCATTTCTTGTGTTTTTATGATTTCATTAAATTATATCTATATACCTTTTCGGTTGTTATTCAACCTAAACCTAAATTAGTGAATTCACTCATGAATAATATTGTGTATCGTATATAAATAAATAAATAAATAAATAAATATTCCACAACTATCACACAACGCCATCTAGTCCCAAGCTAAGCAGAGCTTGTGTTATGGGTACTAGACAACTGATATACATACTTATATATTTCTAAATACATACATATTATAGATAAATTACACCCAGACACAGAACAAATGATCGTGCTCATCACACAAACATTTGTCCTGCGTGGGAATCGAACCCACGACCTCCGGCATAGCAGTCAGAGTCACTAACCACTAGACCAACAGGCCTGTCATATAAAGCATTAATTAACAATTTTATTGAAAATCTTGTAATTTTTGTATGTTCTCTAAATACTACATCAGTCAATGGATATAAAGCTGGATATAAGGAAGATACTAATCAGTTGTTATACAACGAATGTTTTGGTTCAAGCTGTCGCATGTTGTAATAGTACCAGTTCCCTCCACGAACAATCGATGGAATTGTAACACAAATCCAATAAATTCTAGATTTAGTCGTTAGCAAACATTGCACATAGAGGTTTAACACATAAATAACAACGTCGTTTATAGAGTTATGGTAGTTGATAAATTATTTACAACTAAGTAGATAAGGCAAAGTCAATTTCGCAGATTCTCATCTAGTCATTACTCGGATAAACGGCTATTGTGTAATATTAATACCGAACTTAATAGCTTGAATTAGAATACGCAACTGGAGCGTAGGAAATTACTCGAATAATTTAGAGATGTGTAATATTCTATATAGTAGGCATAGTAGTATTAGGTAACAATATAATAAACGACAAAGAGTTATTCTATATTATAGTGATGAGACTTAGTAAGTTGAGAAACGTATGCGCTCCGGCTTGTGACGTAAGGCGCGCGCGCACCCGCGAGCGCTGCGGCCGCATGAACCCAACTCTTGCGCAAAATACGGTTCATAACGTGTAAATCGCAAATTTCATAAGTAACCCGTGAAAGTAAGCGATTCATTTCACTCACACGCACCGCTGCCGCGTATCGCCAGGTCTTGTTAAACAAGCCACGCTCGTTCGCTGGCGGTGACATAATCTGCGTCAATCTTATTCCATCAGCCGCTTAACGGCTATATCTATGACTGTTTTATGTTAATGTTACGATTATTGTATTTGTTCTTCATGTTTCAAATGAGGCGCCAGTGAATTTCTCTTTAGGAACTTATGAACAGTTGTCTGACTGTTTCCGATTTCGACAATATGTTTTTTGAGGAAAATATTCCAGCGCAGATATTTCTCTTCGAACCGGATTGGAAATGGGTTCTCGCCCATAAAACTTTAAGTTTGAGATTGGAACAAAACTCGATAAATGCCGTACAGTAGCCAAGTTCCTATCGTGTCGGATGCAGTAGTTTCGCCAGTCGATGAACTATGAGTAAGCGATTATGCTCTGCTTACTGCTCCCATTACTGGAAGCGTGACGGCTATGTTATGAAATTAATTGGTTGCTGCATGAGGAAAATTGACACTGATATTTTCTGATGAATATCTTAAGCAAGATCCGGTTGAGAAATTGTTATATTGGTTGAAATGTCAATACCAAAAAGCCGTAAGTACTTATATATAGGTAAAAAGTAACCTTGTATACAAAACCGACATAATTAATGATGATCAAGTAACTTGAATGACGTGCAAATTCCTCCACTTTTCCTCTCTAATCAAAGCACGAAACTTTAGTCGATATTCTATTTTTAGCTACTTTTTGTTAAGGCCAGTCCAGGCGGAATATCCTGAGTGCCATTTAAAAATGAATCAAAACGTGATCTAATAAGGTCCCGAGTCTAATACGGCGTATCCATTGAGAGCTTCCTTATTTGATCCGTTTAAGGTATTAATAGAGCAATCATTGGAGGCGCTATCAGCCACGATGTATCATTACTCCACAGTAGGTAGGTGTATTGTTCTATTTAATAGATCTGCAAGCCGTCCATAATTTGATAATGTTGCGAGCAGCTTGCCTCACATCATTCTATCTAATTTGACATGTTCTGACTTGTATAAGTGATTTGATAGGCATTGACTTGCGGAAGAAGCTTGCGATAAACGAGGAAAATGTTTCATAAATACGCAATATAAGCAGGGTCAGAGTAAGCCAGAAGGGCCCGGGTCGCATCGTTCTCAATCTAGGGGTCGCCTGCTCAGCTTCAACCTTTTTTCGTTTTTTTTTTCTATTTCATTTCTCTAAAGTTGTAAGTACGAACTATCTGATAAATTTTACATTTAGGTCACAAGGCTGGGATGTAAGCTACACGGGCCCCCAATTTCACCTCCGTTTATCATAATAAAAGGAATAAACGTGGATAATCCTGGAACTTGGTGATAAAGCTAGAATTATATTACGGGTCTATGCAAGATTTTATTAAGTATGCGGTATAGTCAGTTATGTACCTAAGCTACAACTCTCAACAATCTACTCGATGAATGTAAGACTCGACAGCAAAATGATTAGATATTTAGATGATTTGATTAGTAAAAAAAAACAAAAATGGCTGTTATGCTCGTATCTTATCCTAATCCGCCTTTCATTTCAAAGAGATATTTTTAAAACTCGGTAAAGTAATCCACAAAATCTTAAATAAATAATTGCGGTTCGTGTCTCAAACTGGAATAACCAGCGCTGAGCCAACACTTATTGTGAATATGTTGACACGGAGTGAGTGCGTGCATCCACAGACCACGCATTGCAATCTGTGGTGCAGTGCCGACGCGCGGCGGTTGCCTCACCACGGCCACACAACGAGTGGTGTAACCCAATCGGTCAATTAACAGGAATTTGCCCAATATTTCACAACACGTGAACGTCAATCCTTTGTAATGAAATATTTAATGGCGGCAAGCAAGTGGAACGGATGTATGGACACAGTATGTTTGTAGCTCCCTAGAAAGAACGAGCGGGTTATTTGCCAACTGTGTTTTCCTCGCGGTTACGTTTATTGGGCTCCAGCGAATATTGGGGTATTTGCAGCGAGAGTGGCCAGTGATTTCGTCACGAACTTTTTTGGTTGTTTCAATATCAGTTTAATCAGAAAAGCTACCACGATAAGGGTGTACACCTCAACGACCTCCAAGGGTCAATGAGACGTCACTTGAAAATTACATACGTTTTTAAAATACTTTCTGCAAATTCATTGACAGAAATGAAAAAAAAACCGCTAAATGCGGCAACAAAAATACATCATCTGTGAAAATTTCAACTGTGTAACTGTCACGGTTCATGCGATACAGCCTGGTGACAAACTGACGAACAGACAGACGGACAGCGAAGTCTTAGTCCCGTTTTACCCTTTGGGCACAGAACTCTAAAGACAAAGGTTTATGATAATCAATTTACATTGTGTTTAAATCATTCCAATCACTCACTCCATTTAATCTCTTTACAAAAACCTCGTGCTTCAATATCTTGTCCTTCAAAATGTTTGTTTAGGATCAATCAGTAAGTATCTCCCACCGATTTGTCAACCTTCGGATATTTTCGAAGAACGAAAGGCCATAGAGTAATAAACAACAAGATAATCATAATATCAAATTGAAGTGTCAATCGCCTTGCTACAAATTATTTTTTGTTCGCGAAATGTAGTTTTTGAATGGTAGTCAGTGTTTCCAGATAAATTGATATTATTACGTCATGTTGTATTCAGGGAATAAAACCTTTTTACAATAAAGCTGTCAATCTGCTGATCGAGCGTGTGGTGCATATTTTTTATAGCGTACTTGAAGTATTAACTGCATTTATTATATGAAAAAACTAGCGACGCGCCCCGGGTGCAATCTCTACTATATTATGCATGTTAAATACATATAAACCTTCCTCTTGAATCACTCTATCTATTAAACAACCCGCATCAAAGTCCGTTGCGTAGTTTTAAAGATATAAGCATACAATAGGGACAGACAGACAGCGAGGAGCGACTTTGGTTTATACTATGTAGTTATTAAAAAGCGCATCTAATGTACGATTGAGGAACAATTTTTTTCCATCAAATTAACGTCAAAGTTCCCGTTTACTTTACGTCACAAAAACTGGAAAATTGTGCTAGGGCCTATGAGGCCTCTGATTCTGCATAGTTAAACAATATCTTATACGAAAATCGATCATGGCCAGGAAAATAATCTTAAACACTGATGTGTTTTATCACAAAGGTGAACAAAGTAGACACTTTGGTGACAAAAAACAAACTTTCAGAATTGCAACCTTTTCAACATACATCTTTAAAATTTCAGCCTTTGTTTTAAGCAAAACAATTGACACGAACACATAGCGATTATGTACGATATTCACATAATGGGTGTGATACACCTGGGTTGTGGAGGTCCGACAGGCAGTCGCTCCATGTAAATTACTGATATCCAGCTGCATCTGGTTTGACTGGAAGCCGACCCCAATATAGTTGGGAAAAGGCTAGGCAGATGATGATGACATCACACCTAAAGGGTTAGGTGAACCTAATACAGTACACCCACATTTCAACAGTTATGTTTAAGCACCATGTAATAGGAGCCGGGCCTATAACTATGTATCGGGCATATTCAGACTCTGCGGTTGCTACTGATAATTTCCCAATGAATAACCCAATAACACTTGACCCGCACCGGGAATTGTCCCAGGAACCTCATGCTCATCCTCAGCAGTCGCTTTAACTACTGACCAACGAGGCAATATCCCTGTTACAAAATTTAAAACCACTTTCCTAGTTTATTCTGTGTATCGGACGAACATATATTTTTTTGGTTGCGAAAATCCGAAAAGCTTTTACGAAGCACCACTATGTTTTAATATTGTCATACCGCTGGCGTCATTTATATTTAAATGAACTGAAGTGGATCGTATATTTCCATAAACATCAGTCTATCCATGCTAAGATTAGTATGAGTTCATGAAGTCAGAGCGCCGAAATATAATATTATTAAAGCATCATCGTCGCCGCACGGAAGATTAAGATATGAAGTAACGCGCAGTTTCATTCCTTACGTAATAAGTATGAGAAAAATATTCAAGCAAGTGCAGAATTGACCGCAAAGTGGGTCGTTGTCCGACCGTGACTGCAGCTGCATACGACACCGTGCGCCCGCGCAGCGACACGGTGACGGTGACGGCCGACGACGCATCAACGACGCGCTACTAATTATAGACTTGGGAAACAAATGTACACAAGGAAACCATCAAATCAAATACACTATTTTCCTCCTTTCCACACTAAATGTGAAATTACCCGACATTGACAAAGGTTCCTAAAATATGTAACAAGCGACCTTTTTATGAGACAAATGTATGCACGTTTTTAAGGTTTGCCCCGCCTCTCAGATGGACCTTACGCGAGTCGACCACAAAAGGGACCTAAGGCCTGTTAACAATTCAAGCTGAAACAGATTTCGATGCAAACATAAAATTCATGACATTCGGAGTGTTTTACCCTTCCACTTGCCACGATGGCTCACTGCCATCTTTCTCTCTGCCGTTTCTTCCAAATAGTCTAACACGTTTTCGAGATATTCGTTTCAGTTTCAATATCGATGTAGTTTATTTCTGAAACAGAAACGGTCGCTGGAACAAAAAGAATTCATATCTGCGAGAATTCAATTGAAAAGAAAAGAGATAAAGATAACTAATTGAAATGCTAAGTAGCTATAAATTATTCAGGTACCTTTTACTCTTTTAAACACTTTAGAGGGAGCGAAGGCTTTGATTTAATGTTAATTAAATACAATTCCATGATATACATCGTATGTTGTTGTTAGATTCTTAATTAACTCAGAAGACAAAGCAAATAGATGTCTGTGTGCAGGTTGATCCAGATATTAAACTCTATTTATAAGATACTAGCTGTTGCTATGTGTTAATCTAGGTTATAAACTATTTGTGTACCAAACATCCAAATCCGTTCAGAGGTTTTTGCGTGAAAGAGTAACAAACATCCATCCAAACTTTTACGTTTATAATATTAGTAGGATTGTGCCTGTGCCCTGTAAATCTATTTCTGGACATAATAGTCAATGACGTGTAACGAATGTGGTTACCTATGTCTACCCACAGATATCTTAGTTCAAACTTTGGCATCAAGTTACAACGTAATCAATATTGGAATGCTTGATTGGATATTTGACAAGTGTGTTGTAATTTTATCACGGTCGACCACCTGGTGTGATGTGGATTAATAAAGTTATAGTTATAATATCAGCTGGTGCCTGCCCAAAGTCTTAAATCACTTAGAGTGTTTAGTGGTCATGATCGTAATCAGATTAATGAACAATAACCTTAATAATCCCACTGGGACATAAAGGGTGTTTTGCCGATGTTGTCACCCACATGAAAGATGTTTTCGAAAATTCGAACTCGACTTTGAGAACAAAAAGTGATTTTGTTTGGTATCAAGACACCCAGGAAAATAGCTCGCCCTTATTTGTCAACAAAAAGTAAGTTTGATGAATTTTATTTTGTTTGCTGCGTGACTTTGATAGATTTGACGTCACTATGGAAAACAAAATTTATTTCGTGTAAGAGTAGGTGGGGAATGGTATTATATTTCTATAGTAAGCCTAACAAGAAATATTGCTTTATAGAAGCGACCGAATAAACAATCCATTTGACTGTTTTATCAGGATTTGTAGACGTTTACTATCATGGACAATACTTCCATTTGTGTGGTGCTTTTTTGTAAAGATTTGCAACTAAAAGTAACCAAGTAAAAATAGTTAAATACTTAATTAAAATTCAAATACTAGGCCCAGTATGGTCCCGCCAAATAATACTCGCAAAGTTTCGCAACAAAGAGTGATTAACACACTTCACCGGAATATAAATTGGAATAAAAGCAACTTGAAGAGCGTTATATTAAAACTTTTTGCTATAAAACAAAGCACTTTGTCATAGGTGGCACAAGAAACTAAAACAAGGGTTATAGAGCTCCGAGTTAAGGTCTACATTATAACAATGACTCTCCACGCTCATTTATTACAGAGAGGGTTACATTTATTCAAATATCTCATCCAGAAATATGGAATATCACACTTCTGGGTATTCCGTATTCAAAGATAAAAATGTTCTTCGGAATAGGCTTTGCATGATTTAATATCTCGGGCGTTGTTTTATAGTCTTCTTATTAATCGCGTTGAGCATTCTCTTGTATTCCACCTGCACTATGTAGTTTCCGTAGTCGTAAAAGTGTCTCTGATAGAATCGAAATTTTTATCGAAGTATAACAGAGGTCGATATCATAGCTGAAGTTTAATAAAACAAATAACGCCTTTGTAACATGGCTTGAACAGAGCGGGTAATAGTTTTCACGAACGAAAATTATCAAGGCGCTTCCAAAGTATTCTATTAACATTAAATATTGTGTGGACAACACGTAGGACCTATTAAAAAAAGACGTCTCACCACTGAAGCTTATAAGGCACAAATAATAGAACCTCCTGAAGGCTCAGCCATAGAGGGCAATATCTCACTGAATTAATAAGTGTGAAGGCTATAAATCAGTGGAGTTGTGCAGCGCTTCACGTGGCCGGGCTCTAACTCAGAAGCGGCTGAAGCGCTATCCGGCCGTCCAGCGCACTATTGTGTCGGAAGCTGTGACTAATCTATTCGAGACTGCAAACAGAATTAGCCAACTGTACCGATCGTATTTATTTGAGCTCTATTTTAATATTAATCTGTACAGATACTTGACTTGTTCCTTTGATTTATTATTTATAGACTTATAAATAGAATCCACAAAATATTCTGGTATGGAAAATGAAGCATTCAGATGCTTCTAGCGCTTATTGTCAATGCTTTGTAACTTAGAACATGAATAATTCTACAATAATTTTGGACACGAACAAAAGGGAAATACGTAGAAAGGCAATATTTTTTTAATATCACAGTCGTAATGGTTAAATTAAGAATTTATAAAAGGATCCTCTTTCCTTTATTTTTGAGATTAAGCGAATTACCTCGTTTTAAATAAAAACTTCGATGAGTTCGCTTCGCTTCCTGTTGAAAAGTCGTAATTTTCCCTTTTTTCCTGCTTTGTTTAGCCAAGATCTATATTAATATAAAAACAAAGAACCACAAAGTTTAAATGAAAAGGAATCCGTGAAATGTTACTCTAAATTTATTGCAGATTTGATTTGATTTGTTAAATATTCGCGCATCTGGTCTTTTTTCTGGCATTTTATAAGAATATACGGGGATGAGAAATTCTTCAAGACGGCGTTTAGAAACCTAGTTTTACAAATCAAGGATATAAATCTTAGTTTGTTCTGTCTACCAAAATGTTCTGAGCCGAGCTGAACCGAGGGAAAAATTTATGAATACCCTGTTTGTCGATTACATTCAGTAGGTTGTAGGTATATTATAAGAATATGTATTCTTTTCCTACGCTTCAAAAATGTGCTTTGCTGGCCCCAAATGTGAAGGGAAATGGGGCAGGAAAATTATAATTGTATTGTGGTAGAACCACTATACTTTACTTTAATCTATTTAAAGAAATGATAGTCAAAGTACCTACCTACCCTTTAAGTGTAAGAAAATAAAACCCTTCTCTAAAGAATTCATGTCCATACCCCTGTTTGTAAATATGTAAATGAAGATAATTTTCATTCTGAGACAATTCCTATTATTATGGCAATGTAACTGCCGTCGACGTTCGTAGCTGTTTCTAATTATCAAATTACAATTAACTCTCTCTTTACTTCGGCTTAATTTGAACCTTGCCTTGTTGTAAGCTCATACTTTAAACGATTCTGGAAGCTTTTAGGCTTTTAAGGAGAGCGAAGGATAGGAATTTGGACATTATGTGGGTTATGTTTTGTTCCTATCCTTTCTTCGTGGTCAAATTTGTTAAATTCGTTTAAAAAAAATCGTTATAATTGTATCATTATTTGCGATAATGAAGGAGATGTTGGGGGTGGCGTACAGCCATGATTTTTTATTTAGAGGGAATGGAGGAAGGTCTTTGACCGGAAGTTCAACAGTACAGGCTAATTAATTATAAATATTTGACTTGGCTTAGTACATCTTGAGTTGGTTCACGAGGTTGTCGTTAAGAGGGATATAAATTCAGCGATCATTGATAGTCTTGGTGGCCATAGCTTAATGGCCAAGCCTTGACCGACATCTAAGGGGGCTCTCGTTAGGCAGTTGAACCAAGGGCATGGCGTTCTTGACATGGCGCTCATTACTATGAGATTTCCGCTGGAGCTCTGACCGCCGGAAGCTTAAACCCTGTTCCTGATACCTGTGGGGTACTATTTTTTTTAAAACTTGCGATGCTCTATCGCTATCAAAATAAATTAGGTTTTGAAGCAGAGTGCGGCGGAATAACGTAACGTTATTTGACCCAAAACCTATCAGTGATCTAACGTGAATGGAAATTGTTGAAAAATGATCAAAAGTTTGTGTCTGGGAGTTATACAAGTACATAACATATTTAAGTAGTTAGGACTTTTTTAAATTTAAAGTAATAGGATTGTTCTTGGCCTCAATCTAGCACAGAAGCAAGATGAGACCTAATATAGAGCGGGAGCTTATCCAGCGTACGCTTATTCTACGTTTTTCGTAGATAGTCATTTTTAGTAGGTGATGAGGTGAGTGATGATTTTTATGGGTGAGAGAGAGGGCTTGTGTTGTATGTTAATAATCTGTCGTTTACAAGCGTCAAACTAATTTAAGAAAAAAAAAATCTTTCTCACGCTAAGATGTTCCAAATTCCAATACATACTTTCATACTTATATTGTAGGTACATGCGAAGGTAGCTGTTGATATTAGCTGCTGTTGTTGGTTGAAATTAGGCACACTTATAGACAATTAGTTGAATTAAGACATAGGGATACATTTTATACCGATAGTATTAACTTTCCATTTCAGTATGTGGAATAATTTCCGAATTCTAAACGAGTGAAGCCACTGACAAATACTAGTTCATACATCTATTTAATAAACGACACATCAATTTCACAATGTGTTAAGGTAATTTGTTAGGACATAATGACGAAACTGTTTATAGCAAATCTTAATATAATCTGAAGTACGTCAAAGTTGGCACTTTAGAGCGTCATATATACTTTAAACTGCTGTTTATTGTTTGACGATATTATGTTGCATATAGGAGAAATAATATTAGTTTGAAGGAGATGGAAGCACAACTTGAAGCAATTTAATTGATCCCATAATAAATCACGGTGCTTGGAACAGTCCGAAGTTATATTTATGTAAATGTGCTTACTTAAATCGAAAGGTGCCTACACCTTTATCACAATCTAAACTTAATATTATAAAGCTCAAAAGTTTGGTTGAACGCGCTAATCTCTGGAACTGCGGGTTCGAATTGAAAAATTCTTACTGTGTTGGATAGTCCACTTATTGAGGCTAGAGGGTAGAGGCTGTATAACATCACGCTATGATGAATTGGAGGAACAGTTTAACCCGCGGGGAGCAGCTACTATAATATAAAAAAAAAAAAAATTCTCAAAATTTCATTTTAATTTTTGTGTATGTTAAAATTACCACAGTTTCCCTGAATTCTAACAAATGTTTTAATGCAAGTACACCATCATCTGCTTTACTATGATTGATCGTTGATTGATTGTTTATGATGTTACTAACTGAAAAGAGAACTGATTGTCCCGCCCTGTGTTGCCATGTTAGAATTGTAACTTAGTTTTTATCAGGGTATTTCTATTGCCTTCCTTTATTCATTTTTTTTTCCTATCTGTTTACATTTTAAAATATTTTTACAAAAAAGAAATTAAAAAAAAAACATTTAAAAATATAAAAAAATAGTGGTCCACCAACATCGGGAACAGGGTTCAGGGTATTTCTTTATTATTTTAAAAGGATTACCTTTTTAGATAACGAGTTTTATCTAAAAAACAAGATTCGATTCTCGGTGCCTTTATAGGTCGGACAGAGCATTATTAACGTTGGTAGGTTGTTATAAAATGTTAAAGATGATGATGATGAGTAAGCACGATTTCCTAATGAATCTCTGTCTGTTTTCAGTATTCGACGCGTCTGGTCACTACACGACCAACGTGCTGTTTGGCAACGAGTACTGGCTGGGCTCACAGAACGCCTGCCGCGATCTGCAGCTCGCCGAATATTATGCGCACACGCCGCCCTTTCCCACCACCTTCTATGTCGCCAAGATCAACCTCACCGTCGACAATGAGCATCTGGTAATATTCATTGTTTTTAGTTATTAGCTTTATTTCATTTTAGACTTTGATGACATTAAAAATTTGACCACATTTTTGACATCTTCCAACTCGTACTAGGACCAATGTGGTCGATTACAGTCCATTTCCTCTAACTGAGACGAGGCCTGTGTCCCAGCAGTGGGATTATTATAGGCTGATTATGCTATGTAGATTATTATCATAATACCAAAATTATGATAATAATCTACATCGAGTTACATGAACATTGTTTAGATATTCATGTAGTCATAAATATGTGCTTGTGTCGCTAAGTTAAATAGACGATTTTAAATGAATCTTTAAAGAACAAGATTCCTTCTCAAAAATTTAATTCTTTACATATTTTCTATATCGTTAAGGCCTTTGTCAAACAGACAAGCGAAGCGAATGCGAAGCGTGACTTGTGTGTGTTTTTATTTGTAATGTATGGAATTGTTTGAATCCAGTCACTTAGAAACCCGAAAGCGACCCGATAGCGTGACAGAACTATCGGACTGACGTCTCGCTTCGGTTCGGTATCGCTTCCGAAACGCTTCGCTTTCACCGGTCTGTTTGACAAAGGCAAATGATACTTCTAAGCACGTTTTTTATGTTAAACTAATTTAAACTGTCCCTCAGTTACGACATTTGTAAAACATATTTCATCAGATCAACACTTTTACTTTCTATTTGAATTTGATGGAAGATGTTAACAAGTCCGTGAAGTTCAAACTTTCCCTTCGTGACTCAGTACCGGAATGACAATTCAATCTGAGTTACGTGATTCTATTGACCTCTGGATGTTAATCATGCAGATGTAGGCTCTGAGCAAATGTTTATTATGTACTTTAAGGTCCAGACAAACCTCGACGGACAAGTTCTGTATTTTAGTGCAATATTTATATGAATTTACACAAACTTTATGTACTTAAATACTTGGAGGAGGTTTATTAAATAGAAGTTTTGTCCAAAGGTAACTTAATTACACTGAAAACAGACTTACCATATACAACATATTTTTTTGTTTATGCGAAACCCGATACACCTGTCTAGTATTTTTGAGTAAAGAATCTATGTACGAAATTTTAAAACCGTATATAATAAAAAATCACAAGGTTATAGGTATGTATATTACCTAGTTATCCGTTCAAAAACATGCTCATTTCGCGGTACACCCACGTATACCGCGTCTCCTGTGTTATACACTCGTGATAATAGCTTGGCAATAGGTACCTAACCGTACGGTGATTGTATTGTAATTAACTGGTAATAAAATTTAATTAAAATATTTTTGAAAAAAAATATAACATGGTGTAAAAATGATTGGAATCGAATCAGTTACTGATTCTGAACAAACTATATTCAGGTTTCGCATATACTAAAAATAATGTTGTATATATAAATTACTTTAAGTTTGCTGTAAGCAGCCCTACAGCAAACTTAAAATAATTTTACACAATTCTTAAAAATCAGCTGTTGCCAGAGCCTTTGCCCGAGTGTAGTTCAAATATTATAAAATATTATATTACAAAGGTATCCTATGTGTTCCAATGTATTTCAAACAAATAATAAACAATTCATGAAACATAAAAAAAAACATTCCATCCAAACTAGTTTAATATTAGTTACAAGTTAAATACTAAATCATTTTGTGAACCTAACCTTTTGATTAACTTTTTTACCCTATTCACATAAATTCAGTTCATAAAAACTGATTGCCAAAAACACAATAACAATAAAACCCAACAAACAACAATAAATTAACTTCGAGTGTTTATCGTTTACGCGTCGTTATTCGATCCCATTCATATTATGGTGTGGGCACAAAAGATATATAGACCACTACAATTCACCGTAACCTTGTAGCGAGGTAGTATTTCACCCGTACGTCACGCAAGTTTAATATAAAAGTTTTACTACCTCGCGACAAGTTTCAAGCTTCTGCGTCTAGGTATTGAACCAACTTAATTTGCTACGCTTCTATCCCCTGGCAGTGCTGTGGGAAAAACAAAAAAAAACTTTACAAAAAAGAAAATAGGCTCTCAGGGCAAATTTCACAAACAAAATTGAACCCGATTTTCATATTAACGAGTAGACAGTTCAAGGGCTGTCAATATCATAATTGCTATGAAATATATATTTAAATAGACAGCTCTTGATCACGCTTAAAATAAGTTGATCGCATTTAGAATTGAATGTGGAATTCGCTCATACATAATACCTATGTGTACAAAGTAAGCTTAAAGAAAAGTCCCTTCTATTTTTTTAAGAGTGTAAAAATCATCAAATGGGGAATCATTTCTGTCAGCCCTGGGTGGAGTGGATGGAAATATCAGACTCTTACTGACTACTCGTAAAAAGATTCTTAACGATAGCTGCAAGGCATTATATTATGAGGATTTCCCAAAAACCACCAGATAAATTCGGATCTATTTTTGGACTCGGTAAATGAAGGCAACGAACCTTAAAGCCATGATATGAATTTATATGAGCGTCATAAACGTTCACTTGAACTACTTTTGAAGGGTTACAGACTTAGGTGGATGAACGTTCTAACTAAAATTGATGTCCTGTTGAGATAGGATCACGAATGTGGATCAGAAAGTAGTGATGATATTTGTATAACTAACGTGGTCATTTGCTATCTTTGGGTAGACTTCGGGAGAATTACGAAAGTCTCGTTGAATTCTCGTTTAGTAACGAAACTAAACGAGATCAGCGCAAAATCCGGAGAACGACCAATATAATATAATTTCTGGTTGCAAAGATTCAGAGAAGAGCATAATTATATTACTTATATTCCAAAAAGTGAAATAAAAATGTACGACCAATATATTTATACATTTTTAAATGCGTTTAAAATAAGATAATGATCCCCTTCACGCCATATTGTGACTACAATTACTTTAAAAAAAAAAAGTTTGTGCAAATTAATAGTCAATAATATTTATAATCGTTACTGTCTTGTTAAAGTTATTTTCTTACTAGCGTTTGCCCACGACTTCATTCGCGTGGAATAGTGACTTCCGGCAGATTTTTGTTATAAAAACTATCCTATGTCCTTTCTCAAGTCCCAAAGTATGTCTGTACCATATTACACACAAAACGGTTCAGTAGTTTAGGCGTGAAGAAAAGAAAGACAGACGGACAGACAGAGTTACTTTCGCATTTATAATATTAGTTTGGATAGTTTGGATGATTATTTTCTACTAAGGAGCGTTATGTCACAGTATGGCGTCACGGTCATCCTGTTCTAACTTGAAAGGCTTATTACACTTTATACATCTAATTTTACCATCTGTTTATTACCACAAGATCCATCATATAAGCAAACTCGTATATAAGAAAGTAATATTACTCCATATAGATTAATGATAGCCAGAAAGTTTCCAATCCCGAGCGGCGCGAGGCGCGGATGAATCAACATTTATTAACGGGATATGGAACTTGGACACGTAACGTATCTTCAGGAATATTATGTAGGTCCGTTTATTAGATTTTTTTTTTGCGTCAAAGATAAATTGATATTAGGTCAGAAGATACCACATGTAAATACCTATTTATCTAAGTGAGTATGCTCAAGCGAATATTTCTTGTTTCGAATTAAAATGAAAAAGATTGCTTTGCAAAAACCAATGTTAGTTATTGTTTAGGAGAATTAAGGGATAGGTTTTTTTATTGATAAAACGTTGCCCAACACTAGGCATTTCTCATGTGTCTTGGGTGCGTTTACAAACATAGAAACTCACATACACAAACACTAAGACTCGGAACAATGACTTGTAGGTCATACAAATTATGTTCCGTGCGGAAATCGAACCCGCGACACGCTGCACAGCAGTTCAATCGCTCTGCCACTGCGCTAACCGTGCCGTAATAAGTAGTTAGGTAAAATTTGTTAAAATCCCATCCATTTTGTAACTAATGATTAAAAACTATTGGTTTGCTAAACTGATCGCATAAGTCACCCCTTTTTTTATCTTGGTAAAATCATCAAATGAGTCTTCCTACCCAGGGCAGGGCGGGAGGGACTGTCAGACTTGACTGACTAAAATCCACGGTGTCCTTCAATAGCCCTTTACGTACCGAGGCGGGGTCACGGTAATTTCTGAGTCCCGCGACCGAACAAGTCACCCTAACGAGTTTTAAAAATCTTACATTAAATTAAAAACCCACATTGTGACACAGTTCAATCATACTATACACATTTTATTCTTGGATATCTAACTGGTCGTTGTTGCGACATCAAGCAGCCATTCTAGTAATTACACGATGTCAGAACTTGACAGAATATTGTGGTTAATGAGAGCTAAGATGCCTAATGACCAGGTATTAAAGGCCTCTAGTTTGACACTCGCTGTTGCTAAATTAGCCTTCAAGTAAATACCCAGCTAGTTTATTTAACTGTTTTACCTTGGAAATTGTCAATTAATCTAAATCGCATAAATCGACCTACATTAGAAGTTTTCGCAAACATTCTTTGATTTAACACTGAAAAGTTTGCCTTGAAACCATTTGGTCACAAATTAGCACTAACTAACCTATGTAAAGCTAGTTCTAACTTGTAACGTTAACTTACGATCAACTTAATATATTTAACATAGGTGCAAAATAACTCCCACGGCATCGGATGTCGCGAGGCGATTTTCGGCCACCGTAGCAGGCGCGGGCAAGCGGACGATGAGCAATGGGTGATTCACCGACCGATCATGGACCATGTCCAAGTCGACGGCGCGTCGTGTTCTGAAAAACAACCTTTTACACCGTTGGATTGTCTCAAATTCTTAAACAAAACATCGTCGGAAATCTTGTAGGTTGTAAAAGAAAAATCCGGAGCATTTGTATATGTAATGCCTTAAAGACGTAAAAAAGCGATGGGAACTCCCAGCTGTCGCCTGTTCTTGTACTTACGGGGCCCGGGCAAAGTACCCCGGTCGTACACCGATACATCGTGTGGGTACATTTGTCATGTTGACTGACATTCAATTACGTACCTGTAGTTTAAGCAAAGGTCACCCGTGAACTCTGTTTGACTAATTAATAGAGTGCATTGATTAAGCTTGACTGCAAACTGATAAAGTGTTCAGATTTGAATGACTGCATAAAAGGTTTGTGTACAAAATAGCGTGTGTATGTAAGGTTTTCTTTGATGATGACTTATTGTCAAATTTATGCATTGTATTGAGCTAGCTTGATTGCACCTTGGTAAGATGTTGAGACTCCTATTATTTGGATAAAAGATTTATGTAAGAAATACTGTGTGTAACTATCTGAGGTTTTCTTCTCAATATGAATTATTTTAAGCCTTATGATGAAAGTCATAAGATTACAGTTAAAATCGATATGGAAGAACGTCTTGCGATTAGTGGCAACGATTGCATTTAAAACGTAACTTATCATAAAAAAATATTTGTTTAGAAACATCCCGAAACCCCATAACCTCTCGAAATCTTGCACCAAAACCCTTTTGAAAAAGACGATTTAAAAAATACTTTATTGGATTAACACTGGCTCTATTTACCGAGGCAATTGATTAGACCCAGGCATATAACGGCTAACCTTTCAAAACTCTCATTTTGTTTTTAATTGGTGCTTCGGCCAACGGTTTCATTGACTGGCTTTAATTTTGTTTACGAGTTATGTGCCGAATGGAAGAAAAACAAAGTCGTTTCAGATATTTCATCTCTTGCTTAATTTTTTAACCAACCCAACTGATGTTGAAACTTTAAGAGCGCGTATTCTGAAAGTTGGCAACGTCGCAAATAGTTGTCAAATATTAACAAGTTTTAATTGAAATGTAAATTATTTACTATAGTACTTACATTTTTATATTCCCAATGCAGAGTAGACTGATGCTGGTCGGAGAGTGCGTGCCGGCATCCTGCGACAAAGGTGCCATCACCACACTGCTTGGAGCTGCGGAAGGTGCCGCCTCTGCGCAGGCGACGACAGCCGGCCTGGTTGCCAACTTCGTGACCCTCAATGTACGACCAGTGCCTGGGGACTATGACCTCTTTGCTGACCCTAAGATGCAGATATTAGGGTAAGATGTTGTAAAAAATATTGGTGTAGGGTTAATCATAAGGAGTGACTTTTCTCCGGAGCTTTATGATAAAGTTTATTAGAAAAATATATAAACATTTCAAAAAACACCGACTGCTTGGCTGAAAAGAAACATCGACTATTCATATGAATACCATACAAATTACTGCGTAATACTGCTTTACCACACCATTACGCAGATATAAGTGAATCTTGTACAAATGTAAGTGTAAGGACTTTTTACAGTTCGGAAGTAGTAGCTTTTTTTATCATGGTAAAATCATAAAATAAGTCCTCCCAGGGCAGAGCGAGAAGGACTGTCAGACTTGTACTGACTAAAATACTTTACGTTCCGGGGTCACGGTAATTCGTTAGTCCCGACCCCTAGAAGTAGTATAGCTAAAAAATAATAAAAGTGGATACTTTTCCATAGTACCAAGGTTTTTCTTTCGTTAAGGCAGATTCACACATCCTTATTTAAGTAACTGAGCAAGTAAAAAACCACGTGTGAACACCGCCCGGGAAATCAGTGTGTAAGTTGCTAGTAAATTTAGACAGTACGCAAGTTGAACTTACTTACTTACTTACGGATGTGTAAATCGGCTTTTAAAGAGTTAAAGATGGGGCAAAGTTGCTAGCTAGCGATGTGTACGTATTTGTTTAATGCCTATCGAATTTAGTCAGCCGTGTCCTAACTGAGCTGATGTACTTGACACGATAACAGTAATAACACTCGTGTTTGGAAACACGAATATAAATTATATTTATCTACTATCATGCTATTAATCCTCTATAAAAGAACCTATAACAATTAGCTTATTGCCAACATTAAAACACTCAATGATATAATGATCATTATATCATCCAAACGCGTGTTATAATGAATTTCAAAAAAAGAACATTCTCATGCAATGACATTTTCACCACCAGATCGCTAAAATTTTGAAAAAAGAACAACTCGTCTTATCGTGTTATATCCCGCCATTTTTTCACTCGAATATGGTATGCGAGTATGGTATGTTATGAGAATCTTTTATAGAGGATTCACAGCATGATTGTAGATAAAGTCTTGTATGCAACCGTTATAATTAGGTATTAAAACACTCATGCGATACTATTATCACACTCGGCTACGCCTCGTGTGATAAACCCACATTCGTGTTTTAATACCCCTGATTATACAACAGTTGCATAAATAACTATAATAACAATAATACTTGATGCCAAAGTAATATTAATTTCGCAACACTGTTCAACTTAGCTGATTTTATTCAGAATTAATTTCAGACCAAGTCTATTTTTGTAACTGCTTTAAAATTTTAAAGAGAGACGTCGACGACGAGGTCGTAATTGACCACGAAGTAATATTATGCATACCTTGTTACATATATTATAACTCATTAACTACGTTCATTACCGTTTAATGAAATAGGTGCAGATATTATGTAGACCTATCTAATTAATTAATTAATCTCGCTACGTGTGACGTATTATGCAAATCACTGAGAGAAGCCGGGACTAAATACATACTATCTCATCACCATTCAGGGTTGTATTACAGTCTCAGGAACATTTATCTAATTAAAATCAAGACGTGATAATTTTAATCCATTAAAAAATGTTGACCTTAGTACTTCATACGTCAATCAAAATAAAACAACGACAAGTTTTTTCACCCAATTATTAAAAGCAAAAAGATCGTATTATTCCATAGTTAAATGTCAAGCGAAAGGTTGTTTTCAAAAAGGCCGTAACATAATTTAACCTTAATTACCACCTGTCTAATGCAATTAGTCAACATTTTATTATTTAATGCAAATGTAATAGGCTTTTATATTGCATATTATAGCCACGCATAGAAAAACAAAATAATGATGCCATGGCCGTATTTAAATAAATCTGAATGCAAACAAACGCATTCGTTTAATAGATATGTTACTTAATTATTTAATTGATTAACAGATTTATGTGAATACAAATAACGCATTTCGAATTTGAATTTTACTAACACACGCATGTTTTTTACATAAAAAGTTTTAAGATACGTTCTTACGTGCCTTTTTTACGTGATAAATGTTTGTTTACAGAAAAATATGTTTATTATTTTAGCAAGAGTTCAGCAAATATTTTAAATTAAATAGTCTTATTAAAAAACTCAGAATGCATTATAGTTTGTTTTATTAAGTGCCAAAGTGTATCACTTTCGTTATCGTTTCAAAAAGAAGTATCAAGATTGTGAAATGTGTGTCACTACTATTTCCAAATGTATTAAGAAGACAACAAATGCCTTAAGTCTTTCACACACAGCACGTACCATTAAACTCAAATATTATTCTAGGATTGGGCAAAGCGTTTGACAGATTAGCAAGTCATACTGGTTAATGGGTTATCCTAACGCTACAGACAACGGTGTTGCGTATTTCAGTCTTGACCTACAGTTACTGACATCACGTAAATATACATAACAAATAGGTTTAGAATGTACTGAACACATTCACTTTGCTCAAAGTCTAAACAAATTTGTCTCTTAAGGTCAAAAGTATCATTTCTTAATAACCTTAACACATTACCATCGCCCGATTGTATCGTCTGACAAACCCTTTTCAAAGACTGATGTGGACGCTCAAGACGAAGATGTATTATACACTTGAGCCGTTTAGTAATGACACTCTAGTACTAACAGTTGTATTACCTTCGATTTTGCATCGTTCTGAACTGTATTCTCATGACTGTAAGAATAATTCACAATTTAGATGTTCTTTACTTTCGACTGTATAAGGTTGCTATTTGGTTGCTGTTGGTAGAAGCAAAATAATTGTAAAAGAACTGTACTATTGGTTCCCGCGATCACGTATGAACGGTCACGCATATATTGCACAAGGAGAAGCTGAAGTACTAACTTGAATTCTGTTCTATGGAAACACGTAGATATAATTCGTAGATATAAATAATTTCAGTGGATAGGAATGGCAACACTGCGAGCAATAACAGTTTTTATGGACTGTACACACTGGTCTCATAGTTTTTATTCGTAGTGTTTTACGCTAAAGTGCCAGTTTGCCAAAATACCAGTTGTTAAACAAGGTTCTGAACGTCTGCCAAGAATATCGTTAAAGCCTCCAGTAGTCGTCGCCGTGCTTGCATGATAACAAGTGCTTGGAAGCTGTTCAATTTTAAATCACGTTAAGAGTTCTACCGCTAACAATGTTTTTGTGGGAAAATCAGAAAACTACTTACAACATTTTGTAGAAACCGATTTTCTTATATACTATGACATAACATTTTACGCCAATATCTGCACACTTAAACGGTGTTTTGGAAAATAGACACTGAACGCCGTTTAGATAAACTGGTTCAGTTTAATCCGGCCTTTTTCAAGTTACTAAGCTATGATTCTTATTCTGATTTTTCTTGCAGATCTGTGGTGGCACTGGTGTTGATCCTGATGTTCTTCGCGTCTCTGTACGAGGGTTATCTGGAGAGGAAATACCGACTGATGAAGGGCGACGACCTCGAGGTGGCAACCGACGCCAACCATAAGCAACCTGTTGGTACTTTCGTTTATAATATCCTTCTTTTTAACAGCAAGTATATGTGGGAGAACCAGAACGCACTGGCCAGCGTAGCCCTCTCTCTTTAAGAGAACAGGCCGAGACCAAATAAGTGCATCTGCAGTACTTAGTTTAAAAAAAATGGTTTTGTCTTTGGCACACAGATTATGAGTGTCAAAGATGATCCTCTACTAAACCGGGCGTATTCTCAAAACTCATCTGCTAATATTTACGGCCAGTACGTTCAAAATTTATAAAATGTTGTCTGATTCCTCTGTACGGGAGAATAAATAAATTAAGATGACCAGCAAACAACATGATTGGGACAACATGGAAAAACCATTACTGCTAATCCACAGACGTGTTTCATTAAACATGCCGCGTGATTGAGTGTGGGATGTACACAAGCAATCATGTCTGACCAGGGCCGTATCTAGGGTTGAATTTAAGATAGAGCAGCGATGGATAAATGTAGGGGGATTAGGAAATTAAAAAGATCGCGAGTGAATGATTATGACAACTGGTTCATTCAGATTTCGTCATTATTCTAGTTGTATTTTTGCGTCATATTGTGTATTACTAACTTCTAGATTTTTTTTTTCAAGGAAGGGCATTGATATTTTAAGGACATTGCCCCACGATGTCCTCCCATAATTACGCCCCTGCCCCCGATCCAGGTCAGGAAATACGACGACCCTTTGGTCGTCGTATTTTTCAGCCAGAGCGGTTCCATACAAATTAATTTGCAATAAGCCCAAACACAAACGTGACTGAACGACAGTGTGTGGTCGACGTAACAGTAAAGGGACATTCATTATTAAACCAAAAAGTTCCGTACTCACTCGAATATTAAAATCTTCCAGTTTTTTAACAGGATTTTCTTATTATATATTATTTAAAGCTTCGCTTTTCGCAATTAATTTGTTTTTGAATAGAAATAGAAGCTTGGAAGAACATAAAAAGAGAGTATTCAAAATAAAAGAAGATAATAAGAAAAACATTATTTTTTAGAAGCTTTTTCCTGAAGCTGTAAGTAATCCAGGTGTATTATTGATTTAGTTAACAAGAACAATACAAACAGGAACTAGATTAATTTAAGTTAAAACGTATGTGCTTAAACGCTATAATACCCGATATCAATAACACGTAAATATGGATGAAAGCAGTCTCGAAAATAATCGATCCATGAAACCAGGGCATCGTGTCAATTCACTGGGTGAGCGAATCTATTGTGCTATTCAGTGTTTTGCCCACATTCTTCTTATATTCACCCTCGGCTTTAATATTTAAATGAACAGGCGAATTTTAGATTCTCCATTATTGGAGAGGAGCAAAAATTAATTACGAACAACAAATTATGTTGATAAACCTATGTACTTACTGTCCCTTTAGATCAAACAAAGGTTAGCTGAAAATTATAATTGCTTTTAAATTAAGTGGGAGAATGACGGTACTCATAAAGAGAATTTGATGAAGCTGCCTTATTTGTTTAGTGGTCCCTAGAGCTACTGGGGCCCTAGATTAGATGCCCAGGTCCATTAGGGATGTACACTCATTCTAAGTTTCTTCACAGTCTCAAAAAGTCACATAAAAGTTGCAAGGTCAGCATCGTATTCGCGTACTCGAGTTATTTCCACGATCATTGAATAATAGTACATTTATTTTCTATACTTTAAACTTTGCCATGCTTAAAACGGTAAAAATCTGTCTTCGTTCTGTCATTTTGTCTTCTCTGCTGTCGCCAGAATCCGTTTCTATGATGCAATGCTACGCGTGCTGGAAAAAAAAGGAATTTATCATATCAGCCCGAAGCTCAGTTAATGGAAACTGGCTAGCCCCTCTTGTTTTAACTTTTATCTGGCTGTATGCGTCTGACAAAACTTTTGGGGAAAACTAGGCTTTATGTTATGTTATGGTTTAGAAAATTTTCTTTATCAGTATAAATGGGTTCATTATCATCATCAAGGTCTCTACATCATGGGAGGATGCGGATGTGGCGCCGAGTGGAGGGGACTTCGTGAGGACGCGATTAACGACGTTGATAAAAACGGGGAGGCGTTAATTGAATGTCACACAAAGTGACTTTTCGCAAAGATTTAAGAACTTTCAGCTTTTGAAATGCATTTAAATGTCAGTTCTATTAGTACGACCATGTTTTTTTAATCTGTCATTTTAATTGTCCTTTGCGCTTTTAAATATAATATTTTTTACTGTGTTCGTGTCGGTGCGTTGGACTTCTAGTTCTTTTTGGGTGAGCTCACTCCATCACTAGTCTCATCTTTGGTTTCGGGCTAGATCGTAGCCTCAGCTACGACCAAACCTATTGTAAATAAAAAATCCTAGTTTACCTGCAAATATAAAACCTTACTAATGACTAATCTTACTAATTATTATTGTGTTCCACCACAGCGTTGTTATTTTTTAGCAATAACACTTTACCTAAGCAAATTATTAGGTGAAAAGGGTTGAAGGCTCTTCCATTGTCCAAAGCCAATGAATTGTGCTGACGTCACGATGTTTGCAGGCTAACAACAATGTGGCGGCTGATGGGAAGCCGGTGAGCACGGACAATGGCGAGAGGGACCTTCGCAGAGAGACTTGCGGTGAGTACCCTGAGTGTCGCGAGTTGGATTCCCACCAGAGCAAATATTTGTATGACCTACAGGTATGGTTGGTAAGGATGAGTATGTGAGTTTAAATTTTTGTAAACACATCAACGTTACAAGAGTTATTCCTAGAGAAGGGAAACGTTGCTAAAAAATGGGTGTTTGCAAAAATGAAAATTGGAGATAATCACAATTTTATACAACCTTATTTTATGGTTACGTATTACCCATATGAGATGAGGTTGAAAATCGTGCTAAAAGAACTACGAAAATCTAAGATGTGGTATTGCTTGACAATAGCGAAGAAGAGAATGAAAAATATACAAATCCTTTTAATAGCCCCAAAACAAAGAAAACACAGACAATGGACCCAGAATGATGTACGGACTCCTAAATTTATATCTTTTTTTTTTCAAATAAATGAGAATATCTTAAAGATAATGAACTTTCTTACAAGGCTTTGTATACTATGTAAGTATCAATTGGGGACAAAAAGCTCAGTAAAGTCATCGGTCGTGTTATCTGTTTGGCTTGTCTGATAAACTTAACACATTTAACAATAGTCAGCAGTTTACAATTATACCATTAAAAGATTGAAAGTATCTAGGATTTAGAAAGATAGTAAATTATAATTGCTTGCGTAATCATTTCCACAGGCTGGGAATAAGAGAGTTTTCATTAGCTCCTCGTACAAGACAATGTTAGAGCCTAACATACGAGCGGTGCCACGAAACATAACTAGTAGTAATTCGTGGTGCTAATGGCATGTTAAGTAACCCTAATGTTGTGGCTATATGTCTGCTCTAAGTCAGTTATCCGAGGCAGACACTAAACTGACAGAGATGGCAGGGCTCCTGAGACAGGCTTCCACTTAATGAGTATTACACTAAATTCGAGCTAATGTGATGTGTTAGTATAGTACAGTCGGTGCCCATCATTATATGACCCATCTTATATGGCAGAATAGTGTTAAAATGGGTTAAGTAAGGCTGGCCAACGACTGAGCTTTGGTACACATTTCACTAATATTAAAACTAGAAGTGTTACCTATTATATACTGTAGTTAAAACTTCAAAGTATGTTGACGGAACAGTCGGAATAGTGGCTAAGCGATGAACTGATGCTCTGCATGTCGCGGGTTTGATTTCTCTGATTTTGATGGACAAATATATTTATATACTATTATATGTTAGTTTAAATATTTGTAAACACAGAAAAAGAAGTACATTATTTAGATTTACGGTCCCGGTTATATAACGACTTCTTTATTCAACTTATCATAATAACATCCTTTTCCAGGTTTGTTTTACGATACTGTGCTACAGGATATTGCATTGTATTAGTAGCTGTACATTCTCGCCGAGACACTCCGAGACAGGGCGAATGAGAGGGCGTATATGGTAGCGCTCGTCTAGCAAAAACCAAGTCATTTATTCAAATCGGGCTGACAATTACCATTTTTTAAAAGCTTAGACTATAATTTTGAGACAAGCGCCAACCCTTCGCCATTGTCTAGCTTGTTTTAGCTGGGAAAAGAGTAGCATTGGTGATCTTCGCTTGTTCCCCGAATTGATTTGCTGTTTATCAAATGCTCTCAGACTAGCCATGGGAGGAGCTCACGGTCGAGAGTGTGCAGCCAAACTTACAGTGTTATCCAATAGTTGCAATGCAACCAACTGTTTGTATAGCAACTCTTTAAATAAACAACAAAGTAAAACAGTCAACTCAATAAATCGGAAACAAAGACCAAAGCAATTTCTTTGCTCCAGGAAATCGTTTTCAAATAACTTATGTGATCCTTTGGTGGAACTCAATTGAAGTTTTTCTTTACTGTGTGCAGGAGTATGGTCGGAGGTCCTGTTATCATTCTCTATCTTGTCCAATGGGCGCACGATCCTGAGCACGGACCCACCCAACGATGGGGCCCTCACTTGTCTTCACGGAATGAGGTACGTCTCTTTTATTACGGGACTACGGGACTTGGAAACTTTTTTCGTCCAGTATCAGCGTATATGAATGTAAATGTAAGGTTCCAACCATTTTATTTTATGCCTGCGTGTCCTGTGCCTATCTCGATCGGTCCTGAATCAAGTCTCGTACAAAGTGGCCGTTGATCTAAAGTATTTGTACTTGCAAATAGATTGGAGCGTGATTCGTTCTCTTGTTAAGTTTTACGAGATTATGATTGGTTTTCCCAAAAGTAAATCTCTTACAAATGGGTATTTGTTGTGGTAGTACCGAAATATCTGTAGTAACTACAATAGGGGCATTGTTATTGTTACCTAACCAATAGATTTAATACCTATAATTATCTCGTGGCGTTATTACAGCGCGCGTAACTAAAGTTAATCAAACTGTACTAATTAGTTCCGTTTTAATGGTCAGTAGTTTAGCTTAGTAAGTATATTATTAGGGTACCTGTTTTTTAGTACATTTGTGGAAACGACCTCGTAATTTGTTTATCACCATAAAATCTCTGAAACTCCATTTTGTCTGTTACTAATAGAAAAATAAAAAACTAGTGTTTCGGTAGACTGGTAATTGCTAAAACTTTTTGACAACAAATCAAAATTGTTAAAGGAATTACGAGGTTGGATGAGAATACCCAGTGATCGAGTAAAATGGCCTGTGTAGAGGCCTATGTCCAACAGTGGATTGCTACACAGACTGATATTGATGATGATATACTTAGGTATTGTACTGATCGTCAGTTTCGCATGGTTGATAGTTTTGACACTTTAAGAAAATATCTTATGTACCTACTGCAAGAAGGTAACACTACCCAAATTTCCAGGTTCATGTCCGTAATCTGGGTGATCATGGTGCACACGTACCTGACTATCTTCTACGTGGCAGACAACAAGGTCATGCGCGTCATCACCGAGAGGAACTTCTGGTACCAGTCCGTGGGGAACGCCTCTTATTGTGTGGACACCTTCTTTGTTATCAGGTCAGTTTTCTGTTTATTTTTTGTGTGTGTGTTTTTTTCTTGTTTTGATCGAGTCCTAGGAAATAGGAAGTCCAAAAGCGTGTCTGAAGTTATTTATAGATCCCTTGTGCTCCTTGGTTTAGCCAAATTAGGTAATTGGTTAAGTTCTGTAAGTTTAAATACAATGATCGAATTGGGAAAAAACTGTCGCCTTTCCAGCTAAAATGATGATGTACCGTGTCTAGAATGTACAAATGTTACCCGACTGTGTAGGAATTTTCCCTGTAACGGGAAACGGCGACGTATGATGACGTAAACATAGGTTTACAAACATTTACAGACACATACAACATTATCCAGACCCGTAACAACTACTTGTAGATCATACAAAAATTGTTAACGTGTGGCGAACATAAATGGCGAAATGCCAATACATAAAATAAATTGAATTCATTGTAGCAATAAGATTTTTGTAGGTCTGATCAGTCATGAAGATGTGAAACTTTCCCCATACAAAATGCAGTTTCTACTGTATTCCAATAATACTGACATCGATTCAATTTTCAATAGCTTTTTATAATACGCACTAATTTATCTGTCATTATAATAAACATCCATGCGTACTGTCAATATAATTAAACTAAGTTTATTTAATGCATTAACTATTGCTAAACATTGGCCTTGAGATATAGAAAATAAACAATTTTAATATGCAAAACCTCGTACAGTTCTTTAAATCTATGTATTTAATTAAGTAAGAAAGGAGTTTACTACTTCGGCATTTTTATTACAAATACAAATTTATTTTTCCCGACAGCTTCTCAACCATAAAAGGTTCTTGATTTTCCGGCATAAAATGTACTTATTTCATTCAATTTTTTTTTTTCGAGGTTCAAAATGCCGGTCTAACATTCCATTAAAATCGTTTAGCTTCGAGGTTGTAAGACAAACTTTTGTTAACTTTCTTAAAAGTGGTAACATTTCACTTAATCTTGAATTAAAAGTTTAGGCGTGTGTACCGAAAAACATTTTATTAAAAGGAAAAAAAAAATAAGTCCACCTTTTTTTCAACGTGTACATAAGATTTTAACAGACAAATATATTCAAAGATTTTTATTACACTAAAAGGGCATCTCATAAAATTCTACTCCAATCTCAAGGTCACCGTTGACCCTCGACACATTATTTCTTCGCAAACATTTAATTACGATTAAACACAAATTAATATTTGTTCAACGATTAGCACAGCTTCTATCGGACCAACAATAGAACCCTCACCTGCTTTGATATCCACCACTCCGTTTGACCGTCAAATTCGATTCCGACTGAAAGGACTGCAAACGCCCGCTGTTGTCAATCCAGAATAGTTACTGGGACATAGTAGATTTAGAACAGGTAAAAACCGCGGACATCAATTTCGATTCACATAAATCTTTTTCATTTTACAAAAGCTTTACTAGGGTTGTCATTTTATTATAGCGAACATAGCTGACCTTTTGTAATCGTGTCCAATAAATTGACATATTGGGATGACAATTTTCATTACTGTTCTTGGTACACACAAAAGAACAAAGGGAACAACAAAGTTCCTCAGTATATCGTTACCTGACTATATACATATTTGTATGTACGGAAGAGAGAGCTTATTAAAACACAAGTCACAATAATACAATTATGTTATAACAATGTCCAATTTATTTGGGCAGTTCGAGTAGTTTCTTTTCCTCCTTTTTGTGTTTGACAGCCCTAGTAACACCGGGTGCACAAGGGTAACTTCGTGCGTGTTATAAGACGGGTGTAAATCAAATTAATGTGGTTCACTTGGGCGATGTAATCAAGTAGATAATTTATTTTTATTAGCTATAAAAGAGATACGATTAAAGAGAACAAAAGGGATGATAGATGCTCAGTGTTGGGCGGATACAGACTGAAATTATGGACGTTAGAGTGATCTATTGTTCTCTCAGTTAGAGGCCGAAAGTATTTAAGATTTTACTCACTAGTACGATAGTCTTTCACCATTTCAGGGCGTTATTTTATAAAGGCTCTCATCCAGGATAGCTGATAAGAGAATGACCTAAAGGGTCGAACATCAGCTTAATTGAAGTTATCAATTTCCTAAACGACCTCTCTCAATATCCATTGTAATATCGACTGACCAGCTCACACGATCCTTCAATTAACTAGACCTTGTTACATAAGTCTTCAATAACCTCTCATTTGTTACAGTGGGATACTCGTCACGATATTGTTCTTACGTACAGAAGACAAAAAGGCTGCTAAAGCTGAGCAGCGCAAACAAGACATCAACAAGAATCTTAACGGCTTCAGTAATTCCGCACTCTCTATCTCTGTGATAAGCCAACAATCTTTTAAGGAGGATTTATTGGACAAACCGAAGACCAGCGCTTACTCCATGGCAGAATTTTTGGCTATGATTAAGTCTTTCTTCATTTTGTTCTCTTACCGATTAGTGAGACTTACCCCAGCTTATGGGTTTGTGATTGGTCTAAATGAGATTGCTCTGAGGTATTCGCACGATAGATCAGTGTTCGAACCAGCGATATTCGATCATATTACTTGCGATAAGTTCTGGTGGCGAAATTTGCTCTACATCAACAACCTGTACCCTCAAAGGGAGATGTGCATGGTCTGGTCGTGGTACATGGCCAATGATACGCAGTTCTACGTCGTTGGAATTATTTTGCTCCTCATTTCTGTGAAGTAAGTACTTTTAAATATGAAAATTAAAACTGAATAAAAGTCGACATAATGTTGCGTACATTTCCTCTGGTTTCATATTTTCTAGTGTAAAATGTACAAATTCTCGGTGGCTTTTTTCCGTGAATTCTTTTCCAAAAGTGGAAAAGTTTGTTTACTGAATTCTTACAAGTTGTCTGAGGAAATATTAAGCCGATTTATGTTATGTATCCGTTTGTAGAATGTTGAAGCGGTATTCAGCCAGCGCGGTCCTAATGTAATACACTTTATACAACGAGCTACCTACTTCTCTTAGCTAACTTTGCGTGTCGTACTTCCATATCTTTGTTTTATTTGTTGGTCTTGTTTCTTGTTTCCCATATATCAGTTGATATTATTATATTTCCAGACATCCTAAGTCCGCGATGATATCACTAGGGTTGCTGATGTTGAGCTCATGGGCTACCACCATCTACATATCAGTGTGGCATCAATACAAGGCTCGGATACAGGAGCCCTTCGAGATGTTCGACCCGCTGTACGACAAGCCTTGGTCGAGGATCGGACCCTATCTAGTCGGTAAGATATACACATAATGTTATATAGATGAATCATAATCTAATAATGTACCACGGGAACTACGAAAGAAATTAGTGGATGCTCGTCGATCTTTGTAAAACTTATACAGAATTATGAATAGACTGTGATGGATGAATGTTGTAGCAAAAGTGAAGTTATTACTAATTGGTAAAGTAGACCAAAACTTAACAAAGTTACGCATGGTCTGTACCCTCTCAAGTTAGCTGTGCTTTTTTTTATTATCTGTATCGGCGAGGCTTTCAGCTTCTTAAATCGAATCACCCTCTGAAGCAATTTCAAGTTTGATAAATTATGAAGAGCGGCCGAAATTGGATGACTGGCTACTATACATTCTTTAAGATGTATTCGCCTGTCATCTTTCTATTTATAAGTTTTTAAGACACTCTTATTTTCTATATTTTGCCTATGTTTTAAAACTTCTTTCAAAGATAATAATTCATCTTGATTAAATAATTATGTTTTGCTTAAATATGTAATTGTTGTTTCAATAATGTTTTAGTGAACTGTGAAATGGGTGAAATTAATTACAAGCTAAAAATGATTTTTAAGTATGTTACCGAATATTTTAAATACTTTATCTTATTTTTAACCGGTTTTCTGTTACGTATAGTTATGTGTTATTACGAAAGTAGATGTCATTCGCGAAAAGCGTCTGTGTTCGTATTGCGTAAAATAAATAATCATACATTTAAACTGTCAATAAATATTCGTGTCATACATAACATGATATTAACAATATAATAAAACAACTTTCATTTCCCTGTTATGAACATTATTGTGTATTCAAAAACGTGCTTGTATGGAATTCACTCAGTGTTCTGTTTTCAATTTTTCATTGTTCGACTTCATTTGTTAAACTTCAGTAGCTTACATTGTGACTACTGTTTCAATTTCACGAAACAATGTTGGTGAAATTGAAAAGCGCATATTAAAATAGGTCGAAATGGCCGGCTCGGGTAGCATGCAATAAAATAAAAGCTCAGTTTAAAATTATTTGGGTCGATCCACGCTGCGCCGAGATCGCAGCCGCGCCACTGATTGTGTAGCCCTTCCGAACTCGCCTCCTCGCGTAATCTCCGAAAATGGGGCTTTACTGAGATTTTATCGATCCTACCAGAAAGCTATACGCTCACTATATTTCGATTTTCCTTCAATGGTCACTGAACGAATCATAAACGCAACCGACGTAGTAAATGGTAGGCTGAACAAGCCGATAACTTCGCTCACTGCTCAAATACGTACCCAACATGAACGTTTATTACTATCAATAGAAACCCTTTTTGCACAATTTGCATGAAAACTCCTTTCTATTTGGAAATTTTCTATTCTCTGACATTATATGTTTTGTTGTTTGGATATCTAATTATGTATATTGCGTTTTGTCCCATATTCTGTTCAAATAAGCGATTTTAATATTCCATTTGAATCAAAGTTCCTTGAATAGCACTGTCTGGAAGGTAGTCTAAAAGTAGAAAGTGGGTGTAAAAATAACAAACGCAAGTCAAGCTGACGCGAGCGATGCCGCCGGGACCGAGCGGGAGGTCGTTGAAAAATTTATTAGAGTTTTATTATCGGAGGAAGTACGGCTCCCTGTCACCCTCAACCGTCTCATCTCTAAGATTTATTCCGCTCATATAACAAGACATACGTACGTGAACGTCTGTTAAACCAATTTTGCCTGGCTTCCGATTGTAGGTAATCTCCCTGACTCGCCAATTTACAAATATTTACATATATTATGCTGTAGCAGCTTTGAAGTGCTTTATTTGGTATTCTAACGAGTTAAACATATATTTCAATGTTCAAAATAAATTTGATTTTGATTGAATCAACGTAAAATAATTCGTTGCAGAATTTACATTTACGTTCATAAATCTTCAAAAAGAGAAATAAATCGGCAAGAACCTTTCAGGGAGCTAAAGAACTTCGTATCTGTTCCAGGAATGGTGGTAGGTTGGTATCTGCACAAGACCAAGTGCCAGCTGAGGCTGCCCTACTGGGTGGTGGCGCTGGGCTGGCCTGGGGCACTGGCCATCATCGGAAGCCTCATTTTCAGCATGGTGGATGGCTACTTCGAAGTGTGGCCCACTGCCTTCTACATTAGCATCGGACATACAGGTAATTTTCAGTTAAAAAATCAATAATTAGTTTATTTTAAAAAGTATAAAACATACGGCAAATATACTTTTCACAATCTATGGCAAGATGGCAGGAAAAAATAACATGTCAAATGACACGTTAAAAAACTTAAAAAAACCTCTTCGATTAGTTGGAACATGGAGTGCTGACGAACCGTTAATGTTATCACGTTACCCACTGAGAACCACTGCGGTATCTTTTGTACCATCTAAATGATCAATTCAAAAGATTGTTGGCATAGTTACTCAGAAATTTATTACAAAGTTACGGTCAGCATTTAAAAGCGAACCTTGATAAGAATCGTAGTAATAGCTCCCAAATCTCTCATTAAAAGTTTTTTGAATATTTTATCAAAGATAAAGATTGTTTGCGTACGCCATAATGATCGCTCAGATTCATTCTTCGCGTGGAATCTCGCCTATTTGGTATATATATAGTATGCGATTACAAGTCGGCCACGGGGAGATTCGAAGTAGCGAAACTTCGCGCGAATTTTCATCGGCCACGCAATTACATAACAAAACGTAACTCTTACATCTCTACATTCATCTCATAAAATGTAAAAAATACGATATCGCATTTTTCATGGACGGTTCGATTTCGTAGCACAGTGCTACGCCGTAGACATGTGCGTAGCGGGGCGTAGCAGGACGCTTGTGCGTAGATGAAGCGCAAAAACCTAAAAACAAAG
The DNA here is from genome assembly GCA_943136025.2 of Agrotis puta. NCBI lineage: Eukaryota > Metazoa > Arthropoda > Insecta > Lepidoptera > Noctuidae > Agrotis > Agrotis puta. The sequence goes on along the minus strand of OW964169.2, from coordinate 12,867,988 downwards.
AATAGATTTGTTTTAAATTAAAAACTTCTTGTAATTTGTTTATGGAATTTTCTTAATCGCATTGTAATAAGTGAACCACTCAAGTTGAAATTAAATAAAGTTGGTAGTAAAAGTTTGTTAATTACTTTGCTCTTTTACTGTTGTCGCACAGAGCATTTAACACTTTCATTATTAAAGGCTTGGCAATGTGTTTAACATAATCTTTTAATGATCGCTCTGTTATTTCAATTAAACTCGGTGTTTACTCGGAGTTGTTTACCGACGGGGATCATAAAAAGTTGCCCACAAAAAGATGGGCCATAGAAGTATAAATTCTTGAGTGCAGAAAAATTTGCATTGTGGTAGAAACACTGATTTATTGCACTGAGAATTGTGAGAGCAACAGGTCATCTTAATTAATTTGCAATAATATATCATCACTGCTTATAGTGTACATATTTTTTCGGACTCGACTGTGTATATCCTTAACTATGTTTTAGTCGGCCTCCAATCTAACGAGATGTTGCTAAATGAGTGTTTGTGTGTGAGTTTCTATGTTTGTAAACGCACCCACGATACAGGAGAAATTCCTAGTGTGGGGCAAAGTTTAAAAAAAAAAAAAAAAAACTTCTTTGTTTAATCCCCAAAATCCAGCCACTGGGAAAGAGACTTTCGGTAACGATTTTCAAATATCTACTAATGGATCTATCTGTTGTGTTGACGATTATTAATTCTGCTACTGATATCAGCATGGGTTGCCATGACCCTGAAGGTCAATCCATCTGATATTCATGAGCCAAGCGTCATTATTCATCTGCTTAGGTATCGAAAATCTTGATAAGGTAATTTGCAGCCATCTGCCGTACTATTAGCTTCGCTTTAAATCCTGAAAAGTACAGGTTCACATGCTGAGCAGAATAAAAAAGTGGGGCTTATGAGCAATTGATCATAATTTGCAAAGGAATTCCACACTATCATTATGCTAATACCTTTACTGGGCCCGCGTGGTCCTTCTCTGGTCTTTATTTTTTTTTAACGTGGTATATTCATCAAATGAGTCCACCTAGGGCAAAGCGGGAGGGACTGTCAGACTCGTACTGACTTAAATCCACGGTGACCTTCAATAGCCCTTTACGTTCCGGGGTCACGGTAATTCGTGAGTCCCGCTACCCTGGCCAGGGGCCCCGTCACTATGCTGACACTCCTTGAGGCGCGCGTGGAATTACAGCCCTCTTACAGAGAGAATGCCTGTATCCCAGCAATAGAAACATTATAGGCTGATTATTATGCTAAAACCATCATTACCTCCACCAGCATGGGGCGTCGCAGTGGCGTGGGTGGCGATCTCTTGCTGCAGCGGGTACGGCGGGCTGGTGAACTCGGCGCTGTCGTACCGTGGCCTGCTGCCACTGTCCCGCCTGACCTACTGCGCCTACCTGGTGCACCCCACCATCATGATGTATACCTCCTTCCTGCTGGACGGACCCTATCATATGCAGAACTCCACAGTGGTGAGTAGAAATAGTCTCTATAGTGAATAGATGTTATTGAAATATGTCCTAATTTTGAGTAAATTAGTTTATAACGCTCTCACGCCTAAATCATTGAACTTATTTTGACGAACTTTTATACAGGAATAGATAGCCCTGGAAATGATAATAAGGGGATGGGGAGGGGGCGAGGGAAGCCCCGGGTAGCAGTTAGTCTCTTTACAATTATGCTCAATAATAAACTAGGCAATTAGTAAATTTTTAATCTGACATTGTACACACAGCTACACATCAAGCTATGTAAACCCAGTATAAGCAGACCGTTAATTGTGCGAAAAGATTATTTAAGGAAAGCCAATATAAATTAGTTTTGTATGGCTTAATGTGTGGTCGTGTACTTGCAACTCGTAAATAAAACAGTATTTCAATATTACAAGAACAATAACGCATGCCAGAGCTTACGAATCAAAAGATGGCGAACTATAAGAGTTTTATTACAAATACTTGTCTTTTAGTCCCTTGCACAGCGTGGTATGAACATAACCTTCCTCAAATTACTCACTGAAACAGTAATACATATTCAGTAGATAAAAACGTAGTAAAATGATACCTGCCTGTTATCAAGGGGACGGTGACTCATTAGCCACACCCTGACTTCACCCTTTTCAACAAATATAGGCGTTAATTTATTGCCCAACACGGTACCGTAAATATTCCGAGCAGGTACAGTTACAAGCAAAACTATTTACACCTTGAAAGTAAATCATAAGCTGTTTTCGGGGAAACTCGTATAAAATTATGTCCACGAGACTTCATAACTTTCGTCCATAGTTTAAGAAGAAATCGTTGTGGAATTCCAATATTTTTCTCCATGACTGTACCAATTGTTCTACTTATTCCTTATTGTCGATATGTTTACCCTGTTTAGCTGCTCAGTTGCAACGTTCAGTGTGATGCCGTTCAACACTGTAACTTTCCGATTGAATAGACCCAACAATGTACAATTGGCTTGGAATTCTCTTCAGTTCTCATTCCGCATTGAATTTTATTGAAAACACAAACTGTTTTTGTTTGCCCTTTTTAGAAATACGATACGCAATAAACACTTTGTTTGCGTTGGACAGTTTGTTTCTGTTTCTTTTCCATTATATGATGAAAAGATAAAAATCAAAATAATCACCAGATTCTTAAAAATGATAGCTAGAATTGTGGAAAAAAATTTCGTCTTCTGTAAATCATAAAGCGTAGCTGTTTTGTTACCGCCTTTTTTTTTTTATCGTGGTAAAATCATCAAATGAGTCCTCCCACCCAGGGCAGGGCGGGAGGGACTGTCAGACTTGACTGACTAAAATCCACGGTGTCCTTCAGTAGCCCTTTACGTACCGGGGTCACGATAATTTGTGAGTCCCGCAACCCCGGCAGGGCGTCATTGAGATAGGAGACTTGTGTTCCCCGAGCTATCTTACAAATAGATCGACATTTCCTAGGAACAACGTGAACCTAATAGCAAAAAGGCAACTAATGTCGTGTATATCCAAAGGTAAAGAAATACACAGATACCTTTCCTTTTAGATTTCGCTGTCTAGGACGTTGCGAAGCCTATGTTACATCCATAAATATCTGATGCGAGCAAAAACATCAATTTTATGTATACGTGTACTAGATCGAGAATGTCAGCCAAGTTCCAGACCACATGATTCAATTCCAAAACCAATTCGATACTCGTACAGTCGTACCTCCAAAACTTCCTTTCATTTATTTAATGTCCTCAGCTCGAGACGGGTTAGATAAATACGGGGTTCCACAGAGGAATTTGGGACAGTGAGATTAAACTGCAACCGTATCTTATTGCAGACATAAATATCTCATTTGGGAGACAACGGTAGCACGAAAATATACATGAGAACTATCAGTAAATGTGAAATAAACATTTCACTACTGTCGCCTGCTCACGTAAAACGAGTCGTAAAGTATGGTTTGAAACTCTGAATGCTACAATACGTTTGTGTAGCTGGGTACTTGACGGGCACAGATTTATGCCACGCTCTCGACGTCCATTCAAACGTTGGCGCATGAAAGGCGACCCTTGAATTGTGTGAAAAACTTCTGATCCATTGTAAAGAGCAACATATTTTCGTGACACAAGACTGGCAGTCCCTGGTCATTTTTTCCTCAGTATTTTTGCCCAGTAACTCTACCTTTTATTTGCCAGCATTCATTAGTTGTGGTCAACGTAAGAACGGTATTTATTGAGTAGTTAACTAGTTTTTGGTCGTCCGACACCTCTAATTGACACTCGAGACCAATTTTCGTATCGAATATCTTCGGAATAAGATAAACCTTTCAGTATAATTACATTAAGTACTTATTATCGGGTATAATAAATTGTCACTGGCATATAAATGAATATAAGGCTATATCGCCCAAAGGAAATATCGAAATAAAGCCCTTTTGCTTCCTACGTCGAAAGGAAATTATACTTTGAGTTGTGCCATTAAATGCTGCTTAACAACAAAGTAGGTGTTTGAATGTCCTTAATATTTAATGGATACGTTTACAAAATGTACGCATTTTCACTTTCACCCTTATCTGAAAATTTACCCTTCGTAAGGGATGTAGGCGTTACTGTGGAGTGTTGATAAATGTGCAGACACGACTATATTGAATAGGGTCGGTGTAGCTCTTGTTATCGATGTATGACCGTATCTGTGTAGGGCTGACAGAATGTTGATAAGAAGAGGGCTCCGGAATCCTTCAGAATGACCTATTCAAAGAAAAATATACCAATACACATACGTTTCTATGTCTACTTAATAATTTGCTTTGTTCCTTTTTATTCTGGCGAAGGACGCGCCCGTAAGCCTTTTCGGCTTTATTAACCAACGTATAAAAGCAATAACGAAGTGACATTTCATTTAAAATGATATTCAGGAACCCATTTCATATCCCTGTTTTATCGCCGCTGAAATGTAAACATATATGTCTCAGTATGTTTATGATACGTGACTCTGAGGTGATATTATTATGTCGATAAAAGGTTTCAAAATATTAATGATCATCTTTTAATGTGGCTGAATTTATGATATATTTTATCATGAAGATTTCCATTAAGCTAGCAGAAGTTTCTGTAAAAGCTCTTCACAAGATTTTAGTATCTCAGGTAAAATATAAGTCACTTTACTTAAAATTAAACTTAACGTCTTCAAGTTTGATAGTAATGCACTACGAAATACAGCTGTGCTATAACACAAAACTTAAGAATAACAGCTACATATTACATAGTGCACTGTAATGGTTTCAGAGTAACTTGAATGTAAGTAGGACTGTTCTGTTCTCCTAAAATGGATACTGTTAACGTCAAAACAAAGTAAATGGGAACGCTCTCAAGTATGTATAGGCAGTATTTTTAGCTCTCATTAATCAAACACTAAGGGTGAAAATTTCGCATAATTAAGCCGAAACCAAAAGTCGAGGTGATAAGTTATCCCGTCAACTTTATCCGAAGCTTCCTCAGGGGAACCGTCAGTTTGCGGCCAAAAGATTTATATCACGTCGACACCTTAGTGAGGAACTCAGGGAGTTAGCTGTTCTAGTTAAAGGACAAGGGGGAACGTCCTTACTTTACCAACCCCGTTTCTCCCCCTCAAGAAGCCACATAAAATTCGTACGAATGGACTCATATAAATGCTGAGTTATGAAATTGCACTCAAACCATAACCTGAATTTAACTTTTACGTTCCTCCACACACAATCAGCTGAAATGCTCCCCGCATATAACATTCTCGGTGAATGAAGTTTAGTGGTATTCAAAGTTTTGTAGTAAACACTCGGAGCTCTGCGAAACCGTGATCACATAGTGCACTGTGCAGGTAGACTTGAAAGTTAGGCTGGACATCTAAATAAACGACTTGAAAGTATTCGAAAATTTTTAAGTATATTTGCTGTAATTAATCTCATCTCATGATTCGGACAAGACGTTAAAATAGCAGGTATCTATACCCACGTTGATAATTTATAACAAAATTATACATACAATAAGGTTATTACGCTCTGTAGTATTCAAGCTTTTCTGTAATGGACTCCCCACTGTTTACATTAGCACTAATTTGGTAATAATTAAGAGGAAATGAATGTTGGTTCTCTGCTAAATTAACGAGCACTTATATAAGTGGTTTGGAGCGGAACTACGACTCGCCCGGGAGGCTCTTCCTCACGCACTTAAAACCCCCAGCTATCATTAATGACAATATATCATGCGTCCTGTATACCCTGAATAGAGCAAAGATAAGGTACTGTAAACACTTAATTTAGTTCCACAAAAAGGGTGTAACTTTCCCATTTGTAAAAAGCTGATTCAATGCGTAAAGTTTGCTCTCTGTTATTTTATTTTTAGGATACTCGCTCACAACTTTTTGGTCGATCGAATCGACTTCGAATCGAATAAATATAATATTATTTCCCTGGGAACAACTTCCAGTTTCACCAAAACAAACAATAAAACTGAGACGAATCTTCAATTCAATTTTATATTTTTCGTTACAGCTCGCAATATACGCCGGGTACGCAGTGATGGCATTCCTGGCTTCGTTCGCCATTTCACTGGCGTTCGAGGCGCCTGCCGTCCGACTCCTCAAGATCATCAGCGGTGAGCCTCGGAGCAAGAAGAGCTCCTGAACTATTCAGGAGGTTCCACGGTCGTAGCATTGACACGCGCAAAACAAACGTGTTGATTACAAGCGGTATTTGTTCAACGCGCACTCATTGATTTACAACAAATGTAAATAAAAACTTATTTTTACCCTTCACCAGAATTCTCTTCCACAAATGTTAGGTCGAAAATCCCATATCCGGTGTATTTGGAGACTCAATTTCCTGCCTCTACTGTCATCAAATCAACCCAATGAAGTGCGCACTATCGAAGCTTTATTTAGGTTAGTTTTAAAACCCAAAACGTTAAGGACTTGATAGTTACCAATAAAGACTTTATACATGTTACCAATGTCAGTTCATATCTTTTTATCAATCGGTTTCTAACATAAAGTTCGCCACATGGTTCCGCCGTTCGATGTAATGTCGACTCAAAGGGGTAATGTCTAACTATTTTATCTATATATATATTGTCACAAGTGACGTCATCACGAGCTCGCTGACCCAGTTGCAAAGTTAAGCACATACTTGGTGAAGTACTTAGATTTAGACAAGTGATTGAGAACCGGTTGAAGTTGTGTTACCTGTAGCAATCTAGCATCTAAACCCAGTGAACTGAACATTGAATTCAAGATTGCATGTTCGTTTGTTCATGGATCAGATAAGTAGTGCTGCTTTTGTTTGCTCATATACAAAAGGAAAGCAATATCTTTTGAACTGATGAAGTAAGAAGTAATATAATAAAATGAATTGGCAAAAAGCACAGCTCATTCATAACACGAGGTACGTAATTCATTCATACATATTCCCAGCCTTTATGAGTAGCAAATTCTAAACCGTCCACCTTCGTTTTAAAAGCACGTCATTATCTCACATGTCTACATAATTCAATAAAATAATATCTCCAAATGTCGAATATGATGTGTCGCTCCAGAATATGATAATTTATTATGATTACACTCCATAGCCGCGCTACATGCAATGAATCAATCATGATGGCTCACCGCACCTTATCTCGCTGCCATACATAAATCCTCTTCGTATAATAACTAGGTTCTTATTGGTCTCAAACCGCACGTACTTCGGCTGCGCAGATAATGTTTTTGTTGCTAACTACTACATAAATGATTCTGTTAAGGTTCTGATAGACTTGAGCATTTATTGGTAACAAAACATCGAGCATTCGCCATTTGTTTTAAAATTTACCTTTCTGAACAGCCGAACATTTTCATGGTCATTATAGCGAACGTCTATTTTCGTCCAAATAAAATCTTTATGACTATGTTAGACTCGACAGAGAGACAAAATGAATAGAATGCTCACTAAACCGCTCTCGTTTATTCCTCTGTAATCTAACATTCGCAACAATGCTCATTACAAGTGAATGCTCAAGTTTATCAGCACCTTAATACACCGACTTAAACTTCACTTGTTTTTCTTCTGTGGAAAATTGTGAACTGAAATGATACATCGCTTGCTCGTTAATAAAACATTACCCTCTAAATGACAATGATTTAAATTAAAGTCAGAGATTCTACACCTGTGTTACCAATAATATTGTGTTTAATATAATTTCGAGGACCTATAATATTTTCTACCTCTAATAAGTACGTAGTGATGTGCTCAGTTAGTCCTTATTTGACGGTAGTGTAGGAGTAGGTCCAACAGAAACTTTGCTTTCATTGGTAAGCTAGTACAATGATTTTGTTTTATGTATTTCTTATCAATAGTTAGCAAGGAAAGTTTAGTTAAGGTTATTTTTATAGAAAAATATTTTTAACATGTGATATTTCATTGAATATTTAGAGGTCCTTGATAATTTGTTCATACAATTCGTTATATTTTTATGTTACTTTTCGGAAATAATTTTATACAAGAACAATTTAATGCATGACAGATAAGCTTATTTAATAGTTTTGTATAAAAATCACCGACCTCAACTGAAAAATAAATTGTAAATAGTTGACCAAAATACTCTGAAACCACATTACATAGTATTGTAAATAGAACATTTTATAATAAAGCATTATTTAATTACTGTCTTGTGTATTATTACTTTCCTGTAATGTTTTGTGCATTCAGTAATGAATTTGTGGATAAACAATGGGCAATTGAACGTTTGTTCGAAGTTTCAATCCCTGTATACTGTGTAGTAAAAGTCAATTTTGAAAGGGAGACACTTTAACCCAATATAAATTTAACGTATTGTCTTTATTCTATTGTACGTATTGTTTACTACAACAAAGTAGGAGTAAAGTATTTAAGTGAAGTCGAAGCACTTAGGCTTATTAACTCCTTGACGGTGACTTTGAGCAACCAAACGAGAAGCTACAGACAACAACAATGTCTATGTAGTAGGAGTTTCTAACAGTCCGGGCAGTGTCTGTTTAAATACTTAGGAGAAGTTTCCTGCTATTTGCTTGTCGATGGCATTTAGAACTATGACCACAAACTAAAGATAAACACCTGAGTATTTATACTCAACGTTTATAATGCGTTATTCCATTATGTTGAAACGAGCTATGAAAGAACATTATTCATGTCGCATGCTGTGGTGAAAAGATTAGCCTGTCAGCAAAGTTGATAGCAGGAACGCTATTGAGCCTAGTGTGTGTGTGTGTCCAATGTATCCTTTATCGTGAATAAAATACCATATTCTGACACATTCATATCAGAATAAAAAGGATAAAATACTCGCGTAGTATAATAAAATCACTCTGTATTTCAACAGAAAAATAAAATAAACCTTGGTCGGTTCTAAACTTCGAGTTAAATTCGAAAGCATTACAGCACAACGAAAAGATAAAACTAATGGGGTGTAAGAGCAAATCGCATCAGAATAAACGGAAAAATAATACTGAACTCTTGGAATGAAATCAGTGGATAGGGTGAGATCTAAAATACGAGAGCTTTGGCGACACGGGCCCCGCAGTTTGCAAAAATATTCACGTGATCGATCCGAGGAGACTCCTGCCTACCTTAGGCCCCGTAGTCATTACCATCGGGCATCGGCTATGAAATACGGATGAGTGAGTAAATTGATAACACCATGAAGAGTTCCTGATTTCCCTAAATAAACGTTGAATTATGTGAAAACGTGTTGCGAACACGAATCTTATGGAGTGTAATTTCGGTGGATTGACTCAAGGTAGGTATAGGTGTGTGTTTGTATTCTGACCCCAATGCGGAGGCAATAAGAAGGAATATTTTAATTCTTGAAGCTCTTCGAGCGAGGTCTCTAAACTCTGGAAAGAAAATAAACACCACACACTTTTTACGAAGAAAGGTTAAATTATGTTATTCATTTTGCAGCTTTTTGCAAAATACAAAGCTTTTAAAAGATTACCTTATGAAAAATGCTAATAGAATGACTACGTGCTTGCTTATTTTATGTTCTATAATAATAATAAACCATTTATTAATAATCTATAACACATTTTCATAATATTCTCGCCACAAACAACAACCAAATACAAACCAAACATTTACACTAAAATAGTCATAAAAGAAAGATGCATAGTCCTATGATAGTAACAAAGCTATTTTTTTTTTGTTATTTAAACACAAGCACAGCAAAGCACAGTCCGATTATAATGTTCCCATGACTGGAACACATGCCTCTCCCTCATGTAAGAATTATTTTTATTTTTGTTCGCTCTCTAATCTAGATTACTTGATTTTAAAGTTAGTTGTTACCTTTTATGTCCTCGGAGGTATTCTTGAGATTGAATTTTCGCGACCTGGGTAAAGTTGTCCACTCGTAATAATGAAATGGAGGTATGCAGCTAAGGGGCCCTTTCACTGAGGAATTTATTTGAATTTGAATCTTATTTAGAGACGTGACTACTCGGCTGAGGTGAGTAAAATTAAATTATATTATAACCTATCTCATTATTTTTTAAATTATAATGACTAGACTTCTTACTTTAGTGCTGGATAATTTATTTAACTTGGTTGAAGAAAAATATTTGTTACACTAAACATAAACACATTTTTATGCCAACACAGCGGTTGTGATTGTGTGCATAATTCGTCATCGTCATTTACGATGGTCCCTGAAGTCTACCGATGAGATTCTACTGATCGACATCGCCAAGTATTCGGCCAGGCGGTCAGTCGGCCAAAGTCACAGTCGGCTAAAGTCACAGTAGGCCAAAGTCACAGTCGGCCAATCTCCAACTGACTGTTTACTAACTTATGGATATTCTCTTTTGTGAATGGCAGTTGTAAAGGTCATTGCCTCATTGGAATTGTAGCCCTTTAAGCATCTGCAATGTCAAAGCTTGCCGACAAATGTATCGCAGGATGCCTAAGCACTTTTAAACTGCACTTCTATAATTTCTTTAATTTGAAAACCCTTCGAGTAAGTAGTTTTAATTTAAATTTTCTAAACCATTATTAATACCCGAATCTCTCATTTGTTACGTTTCTAATTCATTACACGTAAGTGTATCTATGTAAGTGCTTGTCAACGAGTCCATACGTAATGTCGACGAGGGAATACATACATTATCTGATTAACTTTATGAACTCGCAAGTTATATGTAGAATGTAGCTGGAGGTACGTTAAACATTCCTTTATAGCTACACCGTACGGCTTGTTAACGAGAAACTTTGTTACGTAACGTGTACCTATTTAACCTCCATATTCTGAATCTTAATTGAAATCGTAATTTTTACAAATTATAAATGTATTCTCGATGATAAATGAATGAAGTACCTTGACTTGTCTCATGAGGATTTCGACATGTGCGATGTGGACTCAGCCGTATCAACCACTCGCTGCGCTAGCTTGATCGCCAGCAGCCTCGACCAACACCTAAGGGCGTTCTAGTTGGACAACAGGGCCCCTAGATCAGGACAAAACCGGTATTTCAGGACACGGCTCAAATCGGTAGGAGGGGTACCTAATTACATTTTGGGGTAGGGTCATTTACATTATTTTACATTTAGATAATTAAAAGTATAATAAAAGCAATTTGAAATAAATATAAGACAAACATTTTTAGCATCCGGTCTTGAAGTAACCCTGCCAAGTAGTCATATTGTTATGAAAAGCGTATTGTCTAAAGCTCTAAACAAACACCGCAAAAGGTACAATTGTAACAATAAGGACAAAGACCCCGACGTGAAAGGGTTAAAAATATATTTTTGTGAAATGAGCATTTCACAAAGCTCGCTCGGAGCGGTGTGAGACTGTGGTAGGTAACTACTCTGGTTCGCTTTAAGATTCTACTAATTGCTTTGCCGCTTCCGTTGCAAAAAATTGCCCTGACTGTTAATTAAAGACATTTTTGCTCTCTTAATGGGCGCACAAGTCGTTTCATTACGGGCGAGCTCGCTGCATCCACCAGCATGCCGGCAGTGGAACTCGACAACTTTTAAAAATTCATAATTTATTTTTTGTAATTAACACTCAGGTTTGAAAAATATTAACTTGGAGATAAAACTTTTCATTATTAATATAGTAGCTGAAGTGTTCAGACAAACAATTAAAAGTCACACTAAAAAATTTCTCGATTTTGTTTTTGTGAAATGGAATCTTCAGCAAGTATACTAATTATTTAGCAACTTCAAACGTTTAATAAGCAAAATACTGCGAACATCAAAGTTATCTCAACTATTTCATCAACTATTAAGATTCGGGTCGTAGTTCAGACGATGTTATGTGTGTGTGTTTAGCTATAGTAATTTCTAAGCCAAGCATTTGGCTTTAAAGGAAGATTTGAAGTTATTTTATGCTAAAAATTAACACCTGGAAGAACAAATAACGAATCACCACGTTACACGTCACATATATTACACGTAGACACTAATATTCAAAGCTCACATCGCTATTCATCTTTGAGCACGGTGCGGGCTTACGCCCGCACCGTGCTCAAAGATGAATAGCGATGCATATTACTATGCGGACGTACAATTGTTAGTGTTGTCCTCGTCTTGGGCAAAGGAATAGCTGATGACCGAAAAATAAAAAACTTTGACGAAGTTTGAAAATATAATACCTAACATTAATGAAGCTAGATTCAGCAGCAGGTAGATTCACCTATGAAAAGGGATCATATCAGCTTATAATGTTTCCATTTGGTTTCCATATAACATTTTATTATTTATTTATTAACACATCATCACTATCATTACAGCGATTTCCTAATTCAATAGTATGGTCATAATTAAATATTGTGTGCCTAACATTGTCTCGAATAAACGTATTTCATTTCTTTTTTTTTACTACTTTATGTCAGAAACTACAACAAGGGTCTAAAACGGGTTGAATCAATTACCATAAATAAGCATATGAATCAACTTAGTGTGAACGTGTCAAACTGGGGTAATTATCTAGGCGAGAAGTCACGTACCCTCACTGGCTTGTAAGGGCTTGACGTTACCGAAACACTTCAACTACCTAAAGTTCCCCGAACTGTTAATCGAGGAACGTTGTTGATTCAATATCGACAGATTTCTACCCTCTTCATTCCTCCCAAATTTTTCCCAACCGTACGCTTAAGATACCGGACAAATTCAATACGAAAACAAAATAAAAGTGTTGTATACCCGAATAAAGCGAAGATGGCGAAACGATACAAAAATGTAATGACTTTCGAGTTTCCGCGGAAGAATTTTGTAACCAGAAGTGTGTTATGCGAGTAGATAGGTATACATTTGGCTGAAATTCAGATATGAAGTGAGCTTTCAGCGAGCTTTCACTACGTTATAACATTCCAGCCATTGCTGCGTCTTTTCTGATGGTTTGTACGGAATCTTTTTATTTTTCATTTTTTCTCGGCGAGTATACGTTTCAAAACAAAAAAAAAATCTCGAAGTGGATAATAGCTGAAAAAGAAACTAAGTATGTTTTTCCATCTAATCGATCATCTTCTAATAACATAATAGAGATTTTTTCTTCGCGACGGGAGAGTTATTGGATTTAAAGATTGATGGCCGTTGTTATCATTTGTTTTTACTTAACGCAAAGTGGGTAGGTAAATAACTGATGTCTAAATATCAAAATCTCAGAATCAGAGAACTTATACGAATGATAGAACGAATTACAAAAATGTTTTACGCTGACATTTCTTCCCCAATATATGAGTCGACCTTCGCGAACTTTACGACTGGGACATTTTGTGACATTGCGATAAAAATATATATTTTTATATTCCACTTACTTTATGTCTTTAATATGAATCCCTCTCACCATCCAGTAGTTTATTTAAATAGACCGATGACGTCATCTATAATTCATATTCTAGTAGTTTTAAGTTACGTGTTATTTACTTCAGCGGAGGTGCGCCCGTTTTATGGTTTTCATCAAGGATATCTATTTTATTTTATGACACGCTCAAGAGCTCTATATTCCACAGAACTGAGGTGAAAGAAAAAATCCGCGCGATATTTTTATAACAATAAAATCGGCTTTCGATATCAAGATATTTTTATGCTGTAAAGTTATTGGGGTCAATAAGAGCTGTCTCCTAAATTGAGAATGTGGGACTTAAAAATGTCTTTATTAAAGGGAAAATTGGCAGTACTCCTACCTACACGAGGTATTCGTCCATGCTGTGACGACACATGGAGACAAAGTGCTCTTCGTCACGGGACATTGTGAAAGTCGCAGAAGTAACAATCATAGTTCGGATCATATTCCCAAAGCGATGGATTAAATTTACGTTAATCATCTCAACGACTTAATTGTTCATGTAACTTATTAATTTTCTGACGGAAATTAGATTTCGTCTAATTTTCCACTTCAGGGGACCTACCATGACGTCTTAAAGCGTGAGTAGTTCAGCTGTAGAAAAGAGACAGAGCTATACAAGTCGTCTAGCACCATCTCGTTCCCTGAGCGGCACAACTCACGGTTTAAGACGTGCGTCGGTAGACCATCTGATGTGTACTTAAAGTTATCCAACATTGTTCTACTTCGATGATAATATAAGCGCCATAATGGATATCTATGTTTAGCTTATACTAACCATAAATGCTATACCCCCTCTGTGCAAACACTACACGGTGTGAACAGGCAGGAAGGTGCCTCGTATCGGGCGCTGGGCATCGAGGCGTTTATCTGATGGTCCCTCATCACAACCCCCCCAGGGATCCTCCCTCACCGCACCCTCTATCCACACTCACCCCCGCTAAAATTAGTTGACGACTTGACGCGCTCCACGTCAAACAACGCCGCTTCCTTTGAACGGTCTCCTTTGAAAAAACAGTCTTAACGAAGCACATCTTCCAAAAGGCCATTTTATTGTCACTCGTCATTATTTCTGTACAGACTTGGAAGCTGCCAGTCTTAAATAAAAAGAAATAGACTGGAAAGTTAATGGCGTGAGTTTTTTCCAGAAAATGTGAGAGGGATTTTAAACGGATTGAACGATACTTAAGTGTATTCATCTGTAGATAGTAGGTAATACTAGTAGAGCCCAATTCAATTATTTTTTTCTGATAAGTCTATAGACTAGTTAATAAAAGAAACTTGAATAGATTTTCTTGAAAATACTAATAGCCCTATGAGATAGGTAATATTTTACAGGTAGCTTCAAAACTCCAGGAAAGTTCTTAACGTCATTAAGTAAAATTTAAAGTCTCGACTACTTAATTTTTTTAAAGTGAGAGGTTTATACATCAGGATGTCAAGATCCACCCCATCGTCACTTACCTCGAGCTTCAAAGCGCTGTCAGCATTCTGACGGGGCTCCCATAGAAGGAAAAACGTCTGCCGGATTCACGGGACTGTCTAAAATTCAAACCGTGATCCTGGAACGTAAAGCGCTATTGAAGGAACACCGTGGATTTTAGTCAGTACAAGTCTGACAGTATCTTCCGATTCACCCTCAGCGGGAGGACTCATTTGATGTTATTATTTTTGTCACTTGCCTACAGACAAAACCAGGAAACAGGTAAAAGAGCTTACACGTAACTTAAATATTATTCATTATCCGATTGTTTTAAGCCTTTGTCAAACAGACAGGCGATAGCGAACCGGACCGAGTCCGAAGCGATAACGAATCGATATGAGACGTCAAACTGGGTGCAGCGAACCGAGGCGTGGCAGTTGTATTAGCTGGCTTTTTATGAACGACGTCAAACAGAGCAAATACGCCTTCGCCACGTCTTCGCATCGGTTCGATCATGCTATCGGATCGTTTTCGCTTTTCTATTTGACTGGATTCAAACAATTCCATACATTACAAATAAAAACGCCTCGCTTCGCATTCGCCACGCCTGTCTGTTTGACAAATGCTTAAAGATGTAAGTAGGTACAAACAATACCAGCCTCCTAGATACACGTCACTAGTAAATTCTTGTCCAACATACTTATAACCGAAGCAATTGAAGTCAGTTTAATAATTAATGCTCATGTCCCACAGAGACGGCAGCCACTGGATCCCGTTCGCCAATCCCACTCGAGCCGAATATTAAATTCGATAAGCCTTGCTCCATAGCTTGAGCTAGCGGCATATGGATCTCGAGTAAATTCGTATTAAAATTTGAGTGTTGAAAATATCATTCAATTGTGAAACAACAATTAAAATGCTTCTAGGGCTTTATTTAAAAAAAATATAAATAAAAGGAATAATAATTATCTAACGTATTTATTTAGAACGTAGTAACAAAAAAATAACAAAAGCACCAATGTAGATTAAAGCATGTAAACGATTTCGCTAATAAGTTCGTATAATTTTAAAAATATATAAACCTTTTTTAATAAATTTTATTGTAAAGAAATAATGGCCACTAAGTTAGAAATAAATTGATAGAAAGCCATTAAAGTTTCGTTTTTATTTTCCTTTTTTTAATAAACGCTTATTTATTTATTTTTTCATTAAAATGGCCTGTGTTTTAGCATAAATTACAAAGGAACCTTTGTAGTATATTTAATTTAGTGAAAGTTTTATTTTGTGTTATTATTTTTTTATGAGAAATCAGTGATTGTTAATTTTTATTTGCAGAATATTAGTTTGCTAAACGGTTTGTTTTTAATACGTACATCTTAGAGAAATTATAAATCTAATCGCTTAACACTATTTGAAAAAAAACGGAGTCTGAAAGAAAACCTGTAAAATGCATTTTGAGTCAGTTTCTTAACTCTCTTTTATTTTCTGCGTTAGTATCTCCGCTAGTAACTTCAGTTCCCGCAAACAAAAGGTATACTTTAATTAACTAATTCCTTAATAATTCAGTGTGGTAATTTTAAGAACCATAATAAATTCAACGGGACGGTTCGTCGCAACGTGAACCGAGACGAAATAGTAATCTTGTTGTTTTTGGGGCTCCGTGGCTGATGCCACGATAATTCCCCCCTAATTGGACCACCAGTGCTTTAATATGTACAATGGAAACTGGACGAAAAGGGAGGTGGGGGGCAGAAGGGAATCAAAGGCTGATGCTCGCTTCTCACGACGAAAATTCTAAGTCAATTAGCGAGAGTAATCGTTTGCGTACACTTGAAATTACCTCATTTAATATTTCTCGCTTATTTTCAGCTAAACTCACAGATGTTACGGACACACCGGCGTCATATCTCTATAGAGATTCACATGGAGGTGTATGTAAGTACCTACATATTTTATTCATGTAGTGTCTGATCGCTTTCAACCCGCTTCAGCTTCCACGTACATAAATAAGTATTTTCCAATACTTTCCAAGTTGAGGTTCTGTTCATAACAGTCATATTTTATTTTTACGTGATTTTAGTTACGGGGAGTTTGTAAAATTGCATCAGTTCAGTCAGGTGGCTGAACAGAGGCCTTATCACAAGATTCCCGTATTTTATTTACAGGGTACTTGTATTTACTGTGTTTATTGTATGGATAATTTAAATAGTGCCTCTAGAATACGAACGAGAAACTATTCTTTTCCATCAAATTAACGTCAAAGTAAGTTAACAAAAATAGTAAAACCCTTTGCTAAGGCCTCCGGATCGTTGAATATGCAAATATACATAAATCTGAAAAACAATTGGATACCTACTTCTCTAAAAATACTGCAAGCACAATTTTCTTCTCACGCTTTTCTATCCTACGAAGTTTTTAAATGACTATAAGTACAGATTACCTGCCCGTTGCTGCAAGATAACAGAGCCATTAATCTTAATTCTAAACACGGGTGAGAACTTACTAAGCAGTCTGAATTGCCTTCCCACTAATAGAGTTTTCTTTTTTGCAAATGTCTGTTACCACGAGACGGAGTGGGAAGCGGTCACCTCCTTCTGCAAAGCAGTCATGCTTGCGAAGGAGGAGGCGGGCCGCGTGAGGGAGAGGACAGCGTCCTCCCTCCACACCAGCCGCAGTGGTAGACGCCCACGGCGACATACGTCGCAAGACGATCTCCGGCCACCGCAGGCGCGGGCATGCGGGCGGCGAGTAATGGGCGACTCGCTGTCCGACCATGGACAATGCCCGGGTCGACGGCGCGTTGTGTTCCACGCGCGCCTTAAGGAGCGTCAGCATGGTGACGGGGCCTGTGGACGGTCAGGGCCTGCCGAGGTTGCGGGGGTTTCGAGTCTGACAGTCCCTCCCGCTCTACCCTGGGTGGGAAGACTCATGTGATGATTTTACGACGTAAAAAAAAAGTGTCAATTACCTACTTAGTACGTAAATTTATTAATCTACTTATTATTGTATGCCAGACTTAAGAAGCACTGGTTCTATATTTAATTTTGAGACTTAATATTTTTTTTGATACTCATACCGTCTTACTACAAAAGTTAAACATCGGTTGAACATTTGTCCAAAAATGTGTCAACTGCTAAACGGCATTTGTCTACACTAATATTACAAAGAGGAAAACTTTGATTGTTTGATTGTAATGAATAGGCTCAAAAACTACTGGACCGATTTTAAAAATCTTTCACTATTCGAAAGCTACATTATCCACAAGTAACATAGGCTATATTTTATTTTGGCGAAAAATAGGGTTCCGTAAGATACACGGGTTTTTCGGCCACAAGGTGTAAAAAATCAACCAGAAAAGTTACTTATTTTGCGTACGCTGCCTAAACTATAAAAGATAGAACCATAAAATGTTCTAATTAATTGTAGATTTTATAAATATCTACAAAAAAGTCCGCGACACACTACATCTATCTATGTCGAGTGTTTGTGATGACTGCGTCGTCGATGTTAGTGTCGGTGTCTGTGAATAGACCTGGGAATCATGTTGCTGACCGTGTCTTTCCTGAGTAGGCTTTTTGCAGCGGTAACCGACATTCACGCTGATGGAGCCGCGGGCGCCCGCTAGTCGTTGATATAAGGGTCGTTTTGCTGATACGATTTTTTAGACAAGTGTTTAACTGATGTTTAACTTTTATGTAATTTGTTTTATTCTATGTGGTTTAACAAGAAAAATATGAGTAGGTCCACCTCTTGAAAACCTCTCTTGAATACACATATGGTAGCTCACACAACTCCTTGTTACTGACTGAAGTTTGGTTCAAGCTAATAAATAAATTGATATTTCCTGAAAAAGAAAACTGGGAAATCTGGACATTAAACGCTGATAGTATTAACGAAACGAAAACTACAAAGTTTGACAAAGTGAGCGGCGCTCAAAGTAATAAGCTCACAAAGTGAAACTACGTTATTTCAGTATTTTATATTAAAATTAAAACTTTATTCTGCCTCTGCATAATAAACTTTTTTTTTATATTTTACCCTGTTTAGTCGAAACAGGCGTGATATTATGTTGTGTGACTGCATCAATAATGCCTGCATTGTTGACGTAATCCAATATCATGATCTGACACAACAAAAATATCGTGGCATATCGTATTCTACGAGTATCTTGCATTATTCTATTATGCTGAGCTGAAGTCTTTGGCGAAAACAAAATTTTCTGACGTATGTCCTAGAATTTGATCAAGATTTGATTGATGATGTTTAAAACTACAAATAATTCATTAAATTCAATCAATTCAAACTATATATATGAGTCCAGTATTAGACATAGGCTTGCATCCAAATTACGGTACAACTAACTCCCTTAACTCCACGTCCCGCATTCAGTTTAGACCTACAAGTAGATATAACATTTTGAACACAAATAATACTAACAAATACTAACATTATCTGTACACATTAACATACCAACCTAATAACAAAGTGTTGGCGAACACACAAGTAATGAGCGATGTTAATAAAGTAATAACAAAAAGTTTCTTCTCAGATCTATATCGTGGTGTTATCATAGACTTTCTCTCCGCGTAGTGTATAGCAATAAATATGCCTTTCCAGACCATTTGCTACCACTGTAGAGGACCACAGCCTCTCATATGAGCTAGTTATCAGATGTATGACTCAATAAGCCTACTAGACGTTTTACCGGTTTTTTTTCAAGAGCCCCAGTCAACGGGTTTAATTAGCTGTGCTTGCTTATGTAGTAGATTATGTTTATTTCTATGTCTAGGGTGCATGAACAGGCATTTCCCTTTTTCATAACCGCACGTGGGGTAACTACAAGCATAAAAATAGTAGTGACCCCGAAGTACTCCGAGTAAGCGAATCATATAACACAGTTTGAGACAAACATATTCGTTGAGAACTGGCATTAACATAGATCCTTTAATTTATGAAGGCTGACATCTGTTATTTTTTGCACCGAAACTGCCATGGAAAATACATTAAGCGATGGATTTATTTTCCCTCTTTTGACGTCCCTCAGGGCCGCAGCAGATTATAAAGGTCGACTCCAAATGACAGCAACTCCCGACTAATTTGCAAAAGAAAATCAGATTTCTCGACAAATGACGCAGAGGCAGAATAGACGAATAAATCATTATATAATATTTCTTGAAGCAGTATATTTAAGATGGAAGAAACTAAATATGTTAGTTTAATATAATAAGCATTAAGCTATAAGCTAAGTTTCAAAGCTCCAACTCAAATATTTATGTTTAAGGTACAGGTTTAGTTTCAACAAAGCTTTACAAGATAATGAGATCTTAGTTTGATGAAATATTCAAGGTATTATATGAAATTATTGTCTAAGCAGTAATAAAATAAATAGGTACTAAAGCCGCTACACTGAGGCTCTGTTCTTATTTTCTGTGTAATTTACGCGAGCACTAAGCGCTCCTTACCACCTTTATGTAAAAACTCATTTTGGTAGGGGTTCATTGCAAGACCTTCATGAAAATTTTAGTCAAGTGAAAATTATACGTCGACTTTTTCTAGGTTCGCGCGGGCATGCCGGCGGCGAGTAATGAGCGACTCGATGTCCGACCATGGACCAGGTCGATGGCGCGTTGTGTTCCACGCGCGCCTTAAGGAGTGTCAGCATAGTGACGGGGCCTGTAGAGGGCCAAAGCCTGCCGGGGTTACGGGACTCACAAATTACCGTGACTACGGTACATAAAAAAGCTATTGAAGGACACCGTGGATTTTAGTCAGTCAAGTCTGACAGTCCCACCCGCCCTGCCCTGGATGGTTTTACATCATCATCATTTGATGATTTTACAACGCAAAAAAAAAGGTGTCGGACAGCCTTCTTCAGTTGGCAACCTTGATTTGGTGCAAACAAAATTTTCGCCTTCGAGATTGGCGCCTGTAGCGTTCATCCGTTCTCAAACGCCACAACCCGCAAGCAAGACAAGATACACATTAGCGAAGTGTTTACTGCTCCCGGCAAAGACATATCCACCAAGCCCAATGATCTCTTAACAGATCTACATAAAAAGAACATATTCATTAAATATGAAACCGAAATTGAACGCATTAAAATACTTTTGCCATTTCGACTGGAAAAAGAAAGTGACAAGAATAAAACGGCTGTGAAATGAACGAGAACCCTCAAAAATATGTCCTGAGTCAGACTCGGGGGAAAAAATTATATATTTTAATTATATGTTAATATGCCTGAAACAATGAAAAGAAACCGACCGCGTTGTCGCGATGGTGGCTCCCTTCACTCGTCATACAATCATAACTTATTCAGTTCATCTGAAAGAGCTAAAGAGAACAAACTCCTTGTATAGTGTTTATTTTTAATACCTACATTTTGGCTTATAAAACTACTAAGTCCGCGGTTGAATAGTAAATAGCTCTTTTCATCCGAAGCAAAAATATATTCCAAATATTTGTTTTTTCAAGTTGTGCTCTGTTTAAAATGAAAGTATTCATTCGCGTTAACTACTTAATCTAAACTTGACAATATTCGGTATATCTATGTATTAACATTATTACGCACGGCTTTGACGGTGGCAGCACAAAAGTCACGTTGGCTACATGTTCTTTGGCTAAGAAGGGAGCGTAGGAGGAAGAGCATCGTTTGCGTTTGAATTGGAAGAATCGAAGGAATTGTAGAATCTGTGATAGAGGCTACTACAATATAAGAACGAGTCGTGCCAGCGACACAAAGAACAACCAGTTGATAAAATTAATAGTGGAATAGTGTATAAGACGGGGACGCGAGGTATAATGGTGACATACACTCTTTAGGCATGCTTAACACATGATATGATTTCATATAACTGCTCTAAATTTCAACAAAGTGAAATAATCACGTTTTACATAACTTAATCTTTACTTTTTATTTCGTACAATTCTTTTTCCCGCTTTCTAAGAAACATTACTTACCTATATCATTTAGTTTCTTATACTCACCGCCAATAAAATATAATGTCTGAGACTCTTGGGATGTCTAGATCGAGAAAAATACTTAAATAACTTTTATATCACTTGGAACATGCCCTAACTTATAATTTTACCACGATGTAGGAGTATATTATATTTCAAAAGGTTTTTAAACATTCAAGGGTTGAGTAGCTTTCTATTCCAGGTAGATTTGTGGCCCGCTTACTTGCGATACAAATAAACTTTTTTTACGGCACGATTAGCGCAGTGGCTGAGCGATTGGACTGCTGCACAGCGCGTCGTGGGTTCGATTCCTGCACGGTACAAATATTTGTATGGTCCACAAGTAGTTGTTCTTTTGTAAACGCACCCACGACACAGGAGGAAGACCTAGTGCGGCAACATTAAAAAAAAATGTTCGCATGAAGCCAATCAAAAAAGAGACAAAGTCATGCTATGCTGCACAAGGGTGTGCACTTACTTCTTTTTCTTTCATATCATTCTTCACATAATCTATCCATCTTTTGTTTGGCTTTCAAAATCCATCCCAATCCCATCCATATATCCATCTCTCCCAATACATCAACATTCATATTTCTGGCTGCTATTGGAAGTTTTGAAAATCCAATAACAATTTGAAGAACCGAAAATCACGGAATAGAGTAGTTTAAAAGGAAAACCTATTGTGCAATAAAAGATTTAAGTAACTAAATTTAAGTAAGTTTTAGAACCGAAAAGAAGGCGCTGAATTCCATCGACTAACTTTTAAATCTTTTATAAAGGAAAGTTGGAACAATCAACTCGGAATTACAGCAGAACTTCTACTGGGTAATCTTCAATATGTTACGGCTAGTTGCAGACAGTTTCTTACTTGTCTTTTCAATCGTCCGACTTCTTTGAACTTTATTGTTGATTCTATACGCCGTGTGCGCGATGGCAGCGGCTCATTATTTACCACATTATTTTGGGACTTAGATCTGCCAATTCATGCCAACTAGATAATTTAATAGACATTTCCGGCTCATTTTTCATTAAAAAAAAAAAAAAACATGCTTAAAAATGTTTGTGGTGCATATTAAATTTGACACACATCGATCTCAAGAATCCCGTGTGACTTCACATCTCTGTCATCACGCTGCGATCGTTTTGATAATCTCCACCACTGACTTCGTACAAAGCGTTATATGTATACTTGTACGTTAATGAGCCTACCACACGCACAAGCTTCACCACAGTTTTGCCTGCGCAAGCCCAGCCTGCGCGTACTTGCCTGTGTGTGTGGTTGGGCGTTCAGTGTTGCCGACCGTGCGAAAAGCTTGCGCAGGCAAAACTGTGGTGAAGCTTGTGCGTGTGGCAGGCCCATAAGATATTGGTACACTATTGTGTATGCCGTGGAGTACTTAAATTAGTAAAATTAACAGTTCCCTTAGGGCACCGTATATTGGGCCGAACTAAGTTAATGGTGGGCTCTCAGCAGGTATTGATAATTGTTGAGGAAACGATCGATTGTTAGCTTAGGACATGGACGTGCTTATTTATAGCGACCCCTACAGCCCTGGGCGCCCGCACGTGTCACGGCGGACTTATTGCTTTCCTTATAGACCCTTAAACAACTTCTTAAATACACACCCTTATTTTTGTGTGTCATACCTTTTATAGTAAGAACTTAAGGCGATATTGTGGAAGCATCGTTATTGAAATGTGTAATGTATTTTCTCTGCCTCTTCAATTATAAGGAGACTTATCTGTTTAAAGCCAGTTTATATTCTATTAAGCAAGTAAATCTCAAAACAATGCGATTGCACGGCTCTTTGATTCAGGCCAACTTTGAGCGTCGTCTGCTATGCAACAAAAGGTGCTCAAGTTTTAAAGATAACACCCTCATGAGCATTTGATGAATATATTTGTTCTTTGATATCAAAGAAAAGGGTATTAAAGAGAGAGGTATTAAACAAGATTATCTTACGCAAAACAAAACTCAAAAATATAAACAAAATTGACTATATTAGAAGAACGCCTCTGCCTTTTGGGATTTACAAGCATGCTGTTACTTAATAACCGATTTAAGACTGAACATCAACTGAACAATGCACACTCTTTTGAAACCAATAACGGCTTTTCCCATAGTTTTCGTCTAATATGGAATGTTTCTTTGTAATATGTCGTAAGGAAAATCAAGTGGGCCAACGGAGTCACCCTGGGGGCCATTTAAGCGTACGCCCCTCGCCATCTAACGCTTCAGTCGCTCCCGGGGCCAATACTGTATGTATTTAGTGCTCCATTGAACCCCATAAATCAAATTTCCCATCCGCGGGTCTTATCTAAATCAGTTTCCCATACTGTAAACGACTCATATGGTCTCGATTTGTAGTGAACTTTGATAATGTTTGCTAAACCCAAAATAGTCCTTAAGATTTAACTTCAATGTCAATTCTATCATCATCAGCCTATAATGTTCACACTTCCGGGACACAGGCCTCTTTTCTGTCAGAGGAAGTGGGCCAAAATCCACCACGTGGACCCAGTACGGGTTTGTAGCGTATCACATGTCTTCGATTTTTTGGTTCTAGGACATGACGGTTTCCTAACGATGTATTCCTTCACTGTTTTGACGGCAGTGGTGATGAAATAAATTACAATGTTATGCGCCTAGCTAAATTCGAACCGACGACCTTATAAGTCAGCGCTATAGGCGCCACTGAGCCACCACAGCTCTAAAACGTAAATTCACTGCTTTATTTAAAAAATCAGAAGCTGTTGGTATCCGTCTATAAACATTGAAAAAGCGAAAACTTAATACTATTATTTCAAATTTAACGCTATATAGAACAACATAACAGGTGTCGAAAACACGTGGTAGTCGCAACGAGAACTTGGTCAGCAATAGCCGAAACACAATAGTTGTGCGTGGTTCCAGCGAAGCTCTCTTATATAACGGTAGCAAATTGAATAGACAATAGCAGTAAGAGGTACTGCCTCGTATATATGCAGTGCAGTATTCGGCCGGATTATCTGCAGTAAGCCTCACCGAATGGAACACGACGCGCTATATACATAGCTTGGAGGATATTGTGTTCGAAGCATCGCTCTAACGATCTCTTCACTTACTGGGACCTGTCTGCCTGTTTGATCTATGGCTGATGTCATTATCGTGCACCTCGGAACACTAATGATATTGATGAACTGCTATAACAGGGTTATTTGTCAAACATTACCAATAAAAGTACTAATACTTATAAGCAACTTTTAGAAGGAATCCTACCCTGAAAGGTGAAAAAAAATCATGTGTATCATACATTGTCAACGGAAAAATATTCCATTTTGTATGGAACACCGTTTTTCTTTTATCTCTCAGGGTCGGTTTCAGTAAAAGTTGATTATTACAAAAAGTACTTTCAGCCCACCAGAACTTTTTAATGTTTTACAAATAACCCTGTATAAAGTACAAAACCACAGACTTAAAAATACAAAATGAAAAGACAAAGCAGTTCATAGCGAGGCAATGAAAATAGTGTGTAAAAAATCCAATTTCCTAGTTTTTAAACTGAATCTTAAGTTGAAAACGCCTGAATTGAAGTTTATATTAAAAATCTAGAACCCATTTTCAATTTCCTTTTGCAAGTACACTTAGAACGAGAATGTTTATATAGCAAAAGTTGTAGCGCAGTAGTGGCCGCATGAGATTTCCCTTTTTTTTTTTTTTTTTGCGTGGTAAAATCATCAAATGAGTCCTCCCACCCAGGGCAGGGCGGGAGGGACTGTCAGACTTGTACTGACTAAAATCCACGGTGTCCTTCACTAGCCCTTTACGTACCGGGGTCACGGTAATCCCTTGGTCCCGCGACCCCGGCAGGCTTTGGCCCTCTACAGGCCCCGTCAATATGCTGACACTCTTTGAGGCGCGCGTGGAACACAACGCGCCGTCGACCCGGGCATGGTCCATGGTCGGACAGCAAGTCGCCCATTACTCGCTGCCCGCATGCCCGCGCCTACGGTGGCCGGAGATCGTCCTGCGACGTCCGACGCCGTGGGCGTCTACCACTGCGGCTGGGGTGGAGGGAGGACGCTGTCCTCTCCCTCAGGCGGCCCGCCTCCTCTTTCACGAGCATTACTGCTTCGCAGAAGGAGGCGACCGCCTCCCACTCCGTCTCGCCCCGCAGCATGGCCTCGACCAATGCCGGGCGCGAGAGGTTTCCGCCTATCGCCGTCGTGAGGACACGGCGGTGCTCTGCCCAAGCGGGGCAGTCCTGCACCGTATGCTCCACCGTGTCCTCCGGACGATCCTCGCAGTGGTGACACCCAGGCGTTTCTTCCCTCCCTATCAGACACAGGAACCTCCCGAAACTTCCGTGTCCGGTGAGGACCTGCGTCATGCGGTAGGTAAGGACGCCGTGACGCCTATCCAGCCACTCCTCAAAGAGGGGTCTTACCGCCGCGATTGCGGCGTGCCCGATGAGATTTCCCTAGGGGAAAATAATTAGGGTAGTAGGCATTAGAGTGTGTAATATTTGCAACACTCGAGCTAAGTGTGTTACCGTCTCGATGAGCGACAAATGGAGCTCTTTATCACAAGCCTGCAGGCTCTATGTTCACTTTACTGAGAAATTGCTATTGTACAGTCGCGGTCAGATACACCAACATGAACGTGATCTACTTCGCTAAACCATTCGGCGATTCTTTCATCTCGTGACGTTGATATATGCAGTTTTAACTGAACTGCTCGCCTTTCTGTAATGTTTCTAACGTGTTTCTTTTTTCTGTTCTCTCTTTGTAGCGCTTCGCTCTATCAGATAAATGTTACACAGCGTTAGAACTTTTAGCTATCGTACTTTGTGCGATTTACTAAATATTTATATGAAGTAACTAGCTGTTGCCTGAGGTTTAATCCCCTCGGCTCGGGTCTTAGCATGATGTTATATAGCCTATAGCCTTCCTTGATAAATGAATTATCCAAGATAAACATTTTTTTATTTTATTTGAACGAGAAGATCCTGTGATTGGCACGTTCAACCAAACTCTTAAGCTTTATAACATTAGTATAGATTTTTATAGTAACTTAAAATAAAATAAACTATATAAATATAAAATACTGAAATGAAATCAAACGTAACTTAACTATTATAAGCATGTAAAGCATGATATAAGAAGTTCATCACCTTAAAATACGAAATTCTATTCTGCCGAAGCTGGATTGTTTTAAGGTGATTCCTCCGTAGTAGCCAAATTTTCATGCGTTTTTCACAAATTGCACATCAGTGACTAGTTGTAACTTGATCAAAATATGATTTGACAATAACAAGTATAACTTTAAATATAAGAATGGTCGAAACATTCGCTCCATTCGCTCTCACAAAGATTTGTTCAAAATATTTTAGATTTTGGATATTTTACCAACTTTGACCTATTTCGCGGGCTACTACGGAGGAATCGCCTTTTTTGTTGTGGTTAAATCATCAAATGAGTCCTCCCACGGTGTCCTTCAATAGCCCTTTACGTACAGGGGTCACGGTAATTTGTGAGTCCCCTCGACCCCGACGGAGGAATCGCCTTAAGAATAAAATTAAAAATTCATTTTCAAACTAAAAGCAAATCAAGCAAAATTTTAAAATATAGTATTTGAGCTCGGTCCATTATCTACTTACTACTTATATTTATGGATAAACTGGATAAGTTTATAAGCTTTATTACTTTCATAAATAAATAATATGAAAGTGAATAAATTATAGTAAAAGTGTAGAATGTAGATCCATACTATAATACTTGCTCTTCATCAGATTTTTAATGTTTTAACATTACTTTATTACTAAATACAAGTAAAATCAAATAACGGAAATAATCTGTCTCTTCAATAGATTATATATTTACACAGATTTGCAGCAGAGAACGGATTGGATGGCATTAAAGTTTGGATCAAGTTATAGATCTTGCTCACCGCAACCATAAGCCCTCTAATTTGTTTCAATACTCTTGATCGTCGTTACTTTATCATTGTATAAACCTCTGACTTTAAGGAATTATCGGGATTACTAAAACCTTTGTTATTAAGAGCATTTATTTGTTAAGCAAGTAAGTACTGCTTGCCGGGGTCGCGGGACTCACGAATTACCGTGACCCCGGTACGTAAAGGGCTATTGAAGGACACCGTGGATTTTAGTCAGTACGAGTCTGACAGTCCCTCCCGCTCTGCCGTAGATGGGAGAACTCATGTGATGCATTTACCACGAAAAAAAAAAAACAAGTTAGTACTAATTAGTATCATGTTACGTGGACTGACTATAAACTTGAAATTGAAAGTTTTTAAATCAAAAATTATTTTTAGAAGTTAATGAAATGTGTCATACACTCATTAAAAGTCGTTAAAATAAAAACAAATGTTGTAATGAACCCATCAAAATAGCGTACTCCAGATACAATCTCTTGATTAAAATAACTTAAATAAAACTTGATAAGTATTGCTACTATTATACTATTATTTTACATCAACTGCATCTACAATTAATACATTTCAACAGCTGTTTAAAATTCTAGAGGATAATCTCTTCACGAGCACTGCTAACGGCAAGCGGGAAAAACTTTAAAATACTACGTATTTGGCGAGCACGACGTAATTACGCAAATTGCTCATCTCATAGTTTGCGACAACTTAAATACTCTACGAATAACTGGCTAAAGACCGCTGCAGATCAGTTGAATTAGATACTTAGCTCTGCAAATTAAGTTCTCCCAAGTTAATTGAACTTTGAGATAAGTTTCCTTTTAAACATATAACTTAATTAACTTATGTTTCAGAAGCTCTATATCTGCATGAATCTCGCCTCGTATGTCCTTGCAGCGGCTTTTCCTTTTGATCCCCTGTTCGAGCGGAGCGATTGAGGATTTTCGTTTATATCCTACTAGCTTTTGCCCGCGGCTTCGCTCGCGTAGAATTTGTTCTGCCCCATTAAGTTACGTGACATTTTTTTTTAATACTTATATTTTTTTTATGTAACTTCACATCGTACATCCCAAATTTCTAACTTCAAAATTAGTTTCCATACAATCTTTGAACACCTATACCTAATATTTAGAGGGAATCTCTTGAGGGTGGAACTATCTGAATTCCTTTCTAAGTGCTCATTATTTTAGAGGGCCAAAGCCTGCCGGGGTCGCGGGACTTACGAATTACCGTGACCCCGGTACGCAAAGGGCTATTGAAGGACACCGTAGATTTTAGTCAGTCAATTCTGACAGTCCCTCCCGCCCTGCCCTGGGTGGGAGGACTCATTTGATGATTTTACCACGATAAAAAAATAATAATAACAGAACTCTGCAAATTTCGAAATTCTACCAGTGGTTTCTTCATCAATCTTTACCTGTATGGTGTGTTTATAAAAAGTAGCCCTATGTCCTTCCCCGGGCTTGAGAATATCCTATCCAGCACAAACGGATTACTAAACACTGACTAATAAACAGGTCGGACCAATGCAATCAGTTACTTGCATTTAATCACTACATAGTAGAAACCAACGTAGCTTTCTTTGTCCCGTGTAACGATCGAACTCGTGTAACGACCGACATCATTGCGCGATCACCGCCATCTATCGAGCATAAGGACCGCTCGACATATAGTACTAATAGAATTATCTATACTCCGTTAATCATCTGCCTAGCGTTTTTCCCAATTATATTGAGGTCGGCTTCCAGTCAAACCAGATGCAGCTGGATATCAGTATTTTACATGGAGCGACTGCCTGTCGGACCTCCACAACCCAGTAACTGGGTAATACGATACCCCATGGTAAGATTGGCTGTCAGACTTTAGAGCTTCTGACAGTAACGACTGTCAAAGATCTTCAAATAACAGCTGGGACCAACGGCTTTACGTGCTTTCCGAGTGCTTTTTACCCATCCACAGACCAACCTCGGCAAGCGCAGCTTAACCCGTAAAAATATATATAATAAAAAACTTTTTCAAAAAAAAATATAACCGCCTTCAAAAAGAACCACAAAAAAGGGTAAAATAACTTTTATTTCGGAAGTCGATGGCAAAAAAAAACAATGAAATAAAAAATAACAAAGCCATCGACTTCCCAAATAAAAGTTATTTTGTAGATTATTTTACCCTTTTTTGTGATTCTTTTTGAAGGCGGTTATATTTTTTGTTTGAAAAAGTTTTTATTTTTCGTTTTTAGTTAAAACATTCAACCCAAATTCTTGCCAAATACATATAATATAATCCGTAGCACTGGTAATAACATCCCTCATGTACACAATAAGCTAATAAAATTCCCTATCTCAAAAACTACTGAACCGATTTTGATGAAACTTGCAGTATTCCCTAAGTTGAACGATACCTAGCACAAAAAAAAATTGGACGTGAAGTTCCGGAGATCTGCGAACAATGAATCAGTCGATGCCTACTCCTTACTGTTAAGGAGTTGTAGCTTCCATCATCAGCTCAGCTACATAAGATAATGATTACCATACGCAAGTACTTAGATTATTTCATAAGATTTACGAAAAACGATGCGTGGGCCTATAAAATTTGAGGGTTGCCCTCGATTTCTCCAAGATCCAATCATCAGATCCTGATTTGGTGACAATGGGACCACACGGGAAGCACCAGCTTTCAAACAAAAAAAGAATCATGAAAATCGGTTCACCCAGTCGGTCGTAATGCGGTAACAAACATTTAAAAAAAATACAGTCCTCCTTTTTTTGAAGTCGGTTAAAAACTATCCTATGTCCTTTCTCAAGTTCCAAACTATGTCTGTACCAAATTTAACACTAATCGGTTCAGTAGTTTAGGCGTGAAGAAAAGACAGACAGACAGACAGACAGACAGACAGACAGAGTTACTTTCGCATTTATAATATTAGTTAGGATTCATTTTCACGAGATATTCTTTACATAACATACGTGACGAAATTCGCTGCTTGGGTATCAGGAGTATCCGATAAATAAACATAATAAATTATTAGCGAGTTCTACCGAAATCTCCGCAGTCTGTTGGTCACCAATTAGTACAATTACGCGTTAGAGTGGATCAATAAGTAAAGTTGAGAATCAGACATTTTACCTCATTGTTTACCTCTCACTGATAAAATTCTTCTGGTTTTCTTTTCTCTCACCCTTATTAGTCTTATCTGCTCTCTCTCTCTCTCACACACACACATACATAAATACACACTCAATTTTTTTTATAATTTCCCTTCAGAAAAGTCCGGTTAAGCAGCCCACAACCTCTTCTAGGTTGACCTGCGAGATGCCATACACAAAAAAAAAATCCAACAGGGAGAGGTCTTCTGTCACAGGTATTTACATATTTAAAAGAAGGTCTCAACAATGTATCTGATTTGATTACCGAAATAAACTTATTATATTGTATTGAATATACAACAGAATACACACACAGCTGTCATTCATTGCTACGGAATAATAGTAGTTCCTAGCGGTCCCCACAACATAGTTGGAAAAAAAACAGTTGCAATAAATCTATCCCACCGAATGACAAGTAAAAACACAGCCTACTGATTCATTCATGATTACAGAGCACTTATCACTAATACATATTCATCACGCACATACGAGACGTAATGATCCTTGACGAGAAAAGTTTGGCAAGTGAGACTATCGTACAATTATTGATATGGAAGGCAGCATCACCCCATACAGGTTCCTACTGTATTTCCATAAGGTTGGTTTGAATGGAGCTTTAGCTTTGAGTACGGACATTTGTAGTGAGAATCGCATGATCTTATCTCTTGTAGCCCCATTACTTCGGCAAAATCTCGTTGTGCAAACGAGCTTTTAGTGATGCTCAGAGGAATTACTATTCTATGGTGGGATCGGATTGTACTTGCATGTATTGCACATTTGTCAAACATGGCACAAGACGGAATATGTTTGTGTTTAATTCTCATTTCACGGAAGATAAAAATGTTCATTTATTCTATTACTAGCTTTTGCCCGCGGCTTCGCTCGCGTAGAATTTGGTCTGCCCCATTAAGTTAGGTGACATTTTTTTTTAATACTTATATTTTTTTATGTAACTTCACATCGTACATCCCAAATTTCTAACTTCAAAATTAGTTTCCATACAATCTTTGAACACCTATACCTAATATTTAGAGGGAATCTCTTGAGGGTGGAACTATCTGAATTCCTTTCTAAGTGCTCATTATTTTAGAGGGCCAAAGCCTGCCGGGGTCGCGGGACTTACGAATTACCGTGACCCCGGTACGTAAAGGGCTATTGAAGGACACCGTAGATTTTAGTCAGTCAAGCCTGGCAGTCCCTCCCGCCCTGCACTGGGTGGGAGGACTCATTTGATGATTTTACAACGATAAAAAAATAAAAATAACAGAACTCTGCAAATTTCGAAATTCTACCAGTGGTTTCTTCATCAATCTTTACCTGTATGGTGTGTTTATAAAAAGTAGCCCTATGTCCTTCCCCGGGCTTGAGAATATCCTATCCAGCACAATCGGATTACTAAACACTGACTAATAAACAGGTCGGACCAATGTTACTTGCATTTAATCACTACATAGTATAAAACAACGTAGCTTTCTTTGTCCCGTGTAACGATCGAACTCGTGTAACGATCGACATCATTGCGCGATCACCGCCATCTATCGAGCATAAGGACCACTCGACATATAGTACTAATAGAATTATCTATACTCCGTTCATCATCTGCCTAGCCTTTTTCCCAACTATATTGAGGTCGGCTTCCAGTCTAACCAGATACAGCTGGATATCAGTATTTTACATGGAGCGACTGCCTGTCGGACCTCCACAACCCAGTAACTGGGTAATACGATACCCCATGGTAAGATTGGCTGTCAGACTTTAGAGCTTCTGACAGTAACGACTGTCAAAGATCTTCAAATGACAGCCGGGACCAACGGCTTTACGTGCTTTCCGAGTGCTTTTTACCCATCCACAGACCAACCTCGGCAAGCGCAGCTTAACCCGTAAAAATAAACAATTAAAAAAAATATATAACCGCCTTCAAAAAGAACCACAAAAAAGGGTAAAATAATCTACAAAATAACTTTTATTTCGGAAGTCGGTGGCAAAAAAAAAACAATGAAATAAAAAATAACAAAGCCATCGACTTTCCAAAAGTTTTTATTTTTCGTTTTTTAGTTAAAATATTCAACCCAAATTCTTGCCAGATACATATATTATAATCCGTAGCACTGGTAATAACATCCCTCATGTACACAATAAGCTAATAAAATTCCCTATCTCAAAAACTACTGAACCGATTTTGATGAAACTTGCAGTATTCCCTAAGTTGAACTATACCTAGCACAAAAAAAAAGAATTATTTAAATCGGACGTGAAGCTCCGGAGATATGCGAACAATGAATCAGTCGATGCCTACTCCTTACTGTTAAGGAGTTGTACCTTCCATCATCAGCTCAGCTACATAAGATAATGATTACCATACGCAAGTACTTAAATTACTTCATAAGATTTACGAAAAATGATGCGTGGGCCTATAAAATTTGAGGGTTGCCCTCGATTTCTCCAAGATCCAATCATCAGATCCTGATTTGGTGACAATGGGACCACACGGGAAGCACCAGCTTTCAAACAAAAAAAGAATTATGAAAATCGGTTCACCCAGTCGGTCGTTATGCGGTAACAAACTACTGTTAAGGAGTTGTACCTTCCATCATCAGCTCAGCTACATAAGATGATGATTACCATACGCAAGTACTTGAATTGCTTCATAAGATTTACGAAAAACGATTGGTGAGCCTATAAAATTTGAGGGTTGCCCTCGATTTCTCCAAGATCCAATCATCAGATCCTGATTTGGTTACAATGGGACCACACGGGAAGCACCAGCTTTCAAACAAAAAAAGAATCATGAAAATCGGTTCACCCAGTCGGTCGTAATGCGTTAACAAACATTAAAAAAAAAAACCGGCCAAGAGCGTGTCAGGCCACGCTCAGTGTAGGGTTCCGTAGTTTCCCGTCCGTTACAATAAGTGTTAACAAATAGCCTTTTTTTAAACTTGTGTGTTAAAAAAAGGTTATTTGTTACGTTGACATTTTGAACTTTGATAAAAAGGGAACCCTAAAAACGGGCCCACAAAGGACGGTGATAACTAAAAAAACCCTCAATATAAATTTGAAAAGACACAATAACAATTTCCCACAAACCTTTATCAAATAGCTATTTTATTTTAATCGAAAAGAGTAAGTAGTTCAGGTAGCGATTATGCACTCTAAGAACATATATTTTAAGTAGTAGCAAATTTTTACCACAGGTAGGTCATGAAAGCACGAAGACATCGACTTTTAAAATTGACGTCATTACGCAACGCCATCTATCGAACCATTTATGAACTGGTTTTTACCTTAACATTTTATGCGTTTGATAACTTTGGAATGCGCGAACCGATTTCAATAATTCTTTTTTTGTTTGAAAGAAGATACGTTCAGAATAATGAAATACGTAAACGAAGTTAAAAAAAATGCTTGTATATATGATTAAATAATTGATTATACTACAAACTTAGTCCAGGAATTTTGTACCACCTTCTTGTTTTTTTTGCACAAAAACTGTTCTTTCCATCAAGTTCAAAATAATTTTCCTAGAAAGTCCTTATAAAGTTCTACTTTCCAGATTTTTTTCATATTTTCTAAACTTATGGTTCAAAAGTTAGAGGGGGGGGGACACATTGTTTTTGACTTTAGGAGCGATTATTTCCGAAACTATTGACATCATCAAAAAATGATCTTAGTAAACCCCTATTCATTTTTAAATACCTATCCAACGATATATCACACGTTAGGGTTGAAATTAAAAAAAAAATCACTTTCTATTTTACATATAGGGGGGCTACCCTAAAAAAACATTTTTTTCCAATTTTTATTTTTGCACTTTGTCGGCGTGATTGATATACATATTGGTACCAAATTTCAGCTTTCTAGTGCTAACGGTCACAGAGATTAAGCGAGGACGGACAGACAGACAGACAGACAGACATGGCGAAACTATAAGGGTTCCTAGTTAACTACGGAACCCTAAAAAATACAGTCCTCCTTTTTCTGAAGTCGGTTAAAAACTATCCTATGTCCTTTCTCAAGTTCCAAACTATGTCTGTACCAAATTTAACACTAATCGGTTCAGTAGTTTAGGCGTGAAGAAAAGACAGACAGACAGACAGACAGAGTTACTTTCGCATTTATAATATTAGTTAGGATTAGGATTTTGTCTATTCTTGCGTCGACAAAATACGTTTCTATGGTATAATGCTAAGCGTGCTGTCATAAACAAAGTGATATTCTAGGATCGATAACAATGGAAAAATATATCGGATTGAAATAAGATCCATAGATTAATCCTATTGGAAGTCGTTGCAGAAATATGTATCGCTTGGAAAGGTAAGCTCTTTCCCAGAATCTCTATATTATGCTGTCACAAAAATGAGTTAAATTACCTGTTTATGTCATTCTAAGACAGCTTGTCGAGTAATGAAAAAAGAAATAATTAGAGTAACACACAAAAAATATTTAAATAAAAAGTGGTTAATTGATAAGATTATAATGCCACTACATTTGCGGCCCTTCCTTTATTGACTTACGGTCTACTCTCTATTTCAGTGAGAACAAAGACTGCCCGCAAACAATTTGATTGGCTTCCGTAATTGGTTTGGCTTCACTTCTGTCTCTTGAACCCATTCAAAAAGGATAGCTTTTTATTCTTTATTTTCAAAGTGAGCACAAATGGTATGAAAAGTATGATATTGAGCGCCGCATACAAATGATGCAAATAGAGCGTGTTCTGTAAATAAATTGAGCGTGTAATATGAAATACATGACTGTAATAACGTAGAAAATACAAGTAAAATGATACCATAACAGTTCAGTTGTTAAGAAAATGACGATCCAAAAATAGACGGGAATAAATCGTTATGAAGTTTGTTCGACGATAAACACGTAGCGTCGTCGGCGGGCGCCCGCGCCGTGCTCGCGGCCTCTCAGCCGTAAAATGGAGTTACTACCACCGCACCACCAAAACAGCTTCGATATTTCATTGTCTAGCTGAGCTGAATTCACAACTGTAAAGGATTAACTTACGTAAGTGTTCCTCGGTTGCCCCGTCTGTTTTTAATTTGCCACTTCAGGACATACGTAGCTGCCTTTGTGAGAGCTTCAACCGGAGAGTAATTGCAGTTTCATTGAGGCCGATGTGAAATGAAGCTGTGGTAGCTCGGTAAAATCCTTTTGTTAGTCTTTTATCTACTTCACCCATTTATTAGAGAATAAAACGTTTTACTCGAACATAACTCGAGCAAATGCTTTGCATAAAATTGCAGTTTGCTTTTTCATTTTAATTCGACAGAATTCAATAATAGTTTCTGCATAATTGATTCATGCTGGAAAACTATTCAGTGTCATCTTTCAACCAATTGAAAACTGAATGTGCCATGTCGAATTCGAAAAGCAATTTCGTTTCTCACGTGACTTGAAATTCATCGCATAAAATATCTCGAATGTTCCGAATTCATTCATGTAGGTAGGGTGGAAACATGTGAATGTCGAGTGGATCACATTCACGAACGTCATCGGGGCATCCAGTGAGTGCCGACCACCGACAGCCACCGCCACTTGTAATTCAATCAGAAGACCACGCCGGTGTTGTTGGCAGACTCGGCACTTTAATTTCCTGCCTTGTCGATCGAATTCACTCATTTATGAATTCTGTTCAGTATGTATTTCAGCTAGGAACTTAATATTAAGTAGAATTCACAAAGGAAGTTTTCAGGCGCGAATAATATTTCCTGTAGAGCTTAAATAGCTTAATAAATTCCGCTATAAATATTTTAGCGCTGGCTTAAAATGTTTATAGCGGAAAAGTTAGGCAAATTCTATTTGAATTTGGTCAAAAAATAAAACAGACTATTGAATGAATGTGAACTTTGAAGATTTCTTAATAGCATTAGTGTTCGACATAACACAGTAGTAATAAAACAGGGCAATGTTAATGAAATGAAGACAAGACAGGACCCTCAAAGCGTACACTTTGTACGTGTCGCAGTCATTCCGCGCGGATGCTTGGTTTTACGACAAAACGACAGGAAATGTGACAGAATTGTTTGTTTTCGGTTTTAACTTTAGCCGTTATTTATTAAGATATCTTTGCTATTATTTGAAAATACAGATTTACTGAGGCCCTAGCATGACTTTTGTCGTTAATTTCATGGAATCAATTAGTTCCTCGTTCGTACAGGCACTGAGGCCTTAAATTAACGTCCAAGTCAAAGTTCCGGTTTACTTTACGTTACCAAAACGTGAAAAGTCATGGTAGGGCTACAGAAATCTTGTGATAAAGCCTTGAACGTTTTATACTACAGTTGTAACTCACCACAAAACTGTAGGTGTTCCTAAGCGATTATTACTGCAAAGTCCTGGAACAGTATTTATTTGCCAACTCTATCTATTATTCTCTGCTGTAAAAAAATAGATCTTTTAATTGGTTTACTGAAATTGCCAATTTATTTCTTAACTACTTTCTTAGTTTTGTTTTTTTGCACAGTTTTCTTGGCACTCGTTGTTAACGAGTAATTGTCGAAATAGGAACAAACCTGCAATTAGATATCGGACTGTTATGTGCCGTAAAATCGAGTTACTATTCATCTTAATGCAGAAAAATCACGTGTCACTATGTTCGTACGCGCTGATCTCTGAAACCAGCCAACTGTTTTCCATGAAATTTTATGGATAACATGTATAGCGACTTTAGCTTACCGATCTGAAAGGTGGTGCTGAGAATCTGGTCCAAGTCGCTAAGTTTGTAAAACGATCAATTTAAATATGTATTGTGGTAATAAACATCATCTATACATATAATAAATCTGTAGAAGGGTCAATTCTGTACATTGAAAATATTGAAAAAATAAATAGCGGGGGGTGTTGCTGGATCGATACCAAACCCAAATATATGATTAAAAAAATTTTTGTCTGTCTGTCTGTTTGTGCAGGCATCACGTGAAAACTAACGGATCGATTTCGATGAAACTTGGTATAATTATTCCTTATTATCCTGGGCATAACATAGGATACTTTTTATCCTGGAAAAATACGTAGAAAAAAAAATCTTATTTTTCAGTTTTATTCATAGACGTTGTTCTGTAGAACCGCGAACACACGTTGCATTACCCGCAGTGGTTTCAGCGCCGTAATATTTATAAGATGTCATTGTCAGAGTTACTCAAAATGGGGAAATAAACCATCCACGCGAAGACCGTCATCCGCGCGGACGGAGTCGCGGGCGGAAGCTAGTG
Organism: Agrotis puta; assembly: GCA_943136025.2. Lineage (NCBI taxonomy): Eukaryota > Metazoa > Arthropoda > Insecta > Lepidoptera > Noctuidae > Agrotis > Agrotis puta. The sequence goes on along the minus strand of OW964169.2, from coordinate 12,830,005 downwards.
TAATCATAATTTTAAAAGAATTTGTATTATAATTCAAGTCCTTGGATAAGTTTAACAGTAATTTATGTGTAACAGTAATTTGTAGGCATACGAATGTCAAAGACAAGTGGCAAGGCTGACAGCGATCAACACCTTTGCTTTCATCAACTGTCATATAACAGTGGCTTGACTGACGCAGCAGCGTAGCCTTTACTGAAGTAGACGCCAGTCAAGGCAATGGTTTTCGAACTGACGTAAACGTCAACTGTCAAAACATTTGGCTGGACTTGTGTTGCCTTTGCTTGACGTCAGTTGTCAAAACGTTAGGCTGTATAGGATCCAGACTTTCGCCGGTTAATGCTACAGTTGACATCATACTTTATTGATGTGGTATTCTTTATCAAACTTGAAAGCCTTTGTCAAACAGACAGGCGTCGCGAAAGCGAAGCGAGGCGTGTTTATTTGTAATGTATGGAATTGTTTGAATCCAGTCACATAGAAAAGCGAAAGCTATCCGATAGTGTGACAGTACTATCGGACTGACGTCTCGTATCGGTTCGTTATCGCTTCGGACTCGCCTGTCTGTTTGACATAGGCTTTAAAGTATGGTCGCGTTACATCTCGGTGGGAACATGGACATTTATACGAATATTTAAAGTCTTGCGGCATTTCCTATTAATGTGGACTCCGCATAACCAACCTATTTAACTAGGTCACCAATCGTCAAGGCTATGTATTTTCTCTACCGTCACAATGATTGATATCAGAAAAATCGTGGTATTTTTTATGAGCAGCGCACAATGTTTCTTGGGAACCTACTTTTCTTTTATTAGGAAAAGCTTCTAAGATTGACTCTCAAACTTATAACGCTGGCTAAGTTTTATATTTCGTGATATTTATTATATATGATTGCTTGTCACGAAATCAGGCATGTGAGATTTCTTATAGTTCAACGAACTCACGCAGTATGTAATAAATAGATACATAATTTATGTATATTACTGGGACAGTGTCTATTTACTTTTAAGACAAATAAAGCAACTATGAAACAATAATGAAGTCCACAACCCCTTAAGTTTAGTTTATTTGCCAACTAAAACTAAATATTGCAGTAATACACCGTAGTGATTAATTTAAAGTTACATCCATAAATATTTGACGCTGATAAAGACCAACATAACTCAAATGAGATATGAAATTACTGACCGCGAGTATACTAGTGAACAACTTTCTTTATAAACATTTGGTACAAAATAATGAACTTGGCCGAACTCGTGCGAAAGATTCCGGGAAATCGATTGTAAGCAAAATGTTGATCTAGAGATATTTTTTTTGTGTATTGCATCTCGCAGGTCAACCTAGAAGAAGTTTTGGGCTGCTTAACCGGACTTTTCTGTGAATGCCTTAAATTACTCGAGGCCTCCAGGCACCGGGCACGCCGCAATCGCGGCGGTAAGACCCCTCTTTGAGGAGTGGCTGGATAGACGTCACGGCGTCCTGACCTACCGCATGACGCAGGTCCTCACCGGACACGGAAGTTTCGGGAGGTTCCTGTGTCTGATAGGGGGGGAAGAAACGCCTGGGTGTCACCACTGTGAGGATCGTCCGGAGGACACGGTGGAGCATACGGTGCAGGACTGCCCCGCTTGGGCAGAGCACCGCCGTGTCACGACGGCGATAGGTGGAGACCTCTCGCGCCCGGCATTGGTCGAGGCCATGCTGCGGGGCGAGACGGAGTGGGAAGCGGTCGCATCCTTCTGCGAAGCAGTTATGCTCGTGAAGGAGGAGGCGGGTCGCGTGAGGGAGAGGACAGCGTCCTCCCTCCACCCCAGCCGCAGTGGTAGACGCCCACGGCGTCGGACGTCGCCAGACGATCTCCGGCCACTGTAGGCGCGGGCATGCGGGCAGCGAGTAATGGGCGACTCGCTGTCCGACCATGGACCATGCCCGGATCGACGGCGCGTTGTGTTCCACGCGCGCCTCAAAGAGTGTCAGCTTAGTGACGGGGCCTGTAGAGGGCCAAAGCCTGCCGGGGTCGCGGGACTTACGAATTACTGTGACCCCGGTACGTAAAGGGCTATTGAAGGACATCGTGGATTTTAGTCAGTACAAGTCTGACAGACTCATTTGATGATTTTACCACGATAAAAAAAAGGCCTCCAGGCAGGGGCGATCTAAAGATGACCATTTAATAGCGAATTGGAAACTACTTTCATTTTCAGTTATTTATTCAGTAACTTTGATGGTGTAATGTTCGTTGTACACACTAGTTGCATACCCACTTGGGTTTATTGGTACTAGGTAATTAACCCACGGCGCCGGCGGCGCGGCGGGACATCATACCGGGATAAAAAATATTTCTTGGCTTAAAAAATCCCGGTTCTAAACCATCTGTGAACCAAAACTAACTTCTAGTTAGCAAGACATAGAGTCTCAAAATCATGGATGTATGACTCTTAGTATTTTTTAAACCATAGAGGTGATAATAGGTGCGGCCCGCCTGATAAAAACCGTTCACTCTAGTCTATGGACCCCTACAACACCAGGAGGTATCTCTTGCGCGTTGTTAACGACCTTGTTACTTTTTCCAAGGCCTTTTTGAGGATATGAAGAACGATCGAACGAAGAACGAATGAAATGAGTTTACACAATAAGGTTCTACAGATTTTAGCACAACAATCCATGAAACATGATTTTGAATCTCAATAAACTTTGTACATACAGATTACAATATATTCCCAACTAGCGGGCGCCCGCGGCTCCGCCCGCGTGAATGTCGGGTACCGCTGCAAAAAGCCTACTCAGGAAATACACGGTCAGCAACATGATTCCCAGGTCTATTCAAAGACACCGATGACGCAGTCATCACAAACACTCGACATAGATACATACATAGTGTGTCGGGGACTTTTTTGTAGATATTTATAAGATCAACAATGAATTAGAACATTTTTATGGTTCTATCTTTTATAGATTAGGCAGCGTACGCAAAATAAGTAACTTTTCTGGTTGATTTTTTACACCTTGTGGCCGAAAAACCCAAATATCTTACGGAACCCTATTTTTCTCCAAAACTAAATATAGCCTATGTTACTCGTGGATAATGTAGCTTTCGAATGGTGAAAGAATGTTTAAAATCGGTCCAGTAGTTTTGAGCCTATTCATTACAATCAAACAAACAAACAAAGTTTTCCTCTTTATAATATTAGTGTAGATAGTGTAGACTGTAGACTACCAAAACAACTAATTTCGTACCTACTATTGCTTCAACTACAAAGAAATAAAATGTAAACTAATCATATATTTAAACACTACCAAAACCTCTAATACCTATTTCATAAAATAACAACAAAACAAATCTAAAAATAAAGTATTCAAAACCTAAAAGTAAAAAAGGGCACGCCGCAATCCCGGCGGTAAGACCCCTCTTTGAGGAGTGGCTGGATAGGCGTCACGGCGTCCTGACCTACCGCATGACGCAGGTCCTCACCGGACACGGAAGTTTCGGGAGGTACCTGTGTCTGATAAGGAGGGAAAAAACTCCTGGGTGTCACCACTGCGAAGATCGTCCGGAAGACACGGTGGAGCATACGGTGCAGGACTGCCCCGCTTGGGCAGAGCACCGCCGTGTCCTCACGATGGCGATAAGCGGAGACCTCTCGCGCCCGGCATTAGTCGAGGCCATGCTCCGGGGCGAGACGGAGTGGGAAGTAGTCGCCTCCTTCTGCGAAGCAGTCATGCTCGCGAAGGAGGAGGCGGGCCGCGTGAGGGAGAGGACAGCGTCCTCCCTCTACCCCAGCCGCAGTGGTAGACGCCCACGGCAACGGACGTCGGCAGACGATCTCCCGCCACCGTAGCCGCGGGCATGCGGACGGCGAGTAATGGGCGACTCGCTGTCCGACCATGGACAATGCCCAGGTCGACGGCGCGTTGTGTTCCACGCGCGCCTCAAGGAGTGTCAGCATACTGACGGGGCCTGTAGAGGGCCAAAACCTGCCGGGGTTGCGGGACTCACAAATTACCGTGACCCCGGTACATAAAGGGCTATTGAAAGACATCGTGGATTTTAGTCACTGGATGCGAGGACTCATTTGATGATTTCACCACGCTAAAAAAAAAACAGACTAAAAGTCGCGCTGATAAGCACGGTTTGTAAACAAAAATTATTGTCTGTCAATAAGGTCGAACAGTCTGAATGCAATTCGCATCAACAGCCAAATATTGTATGAAGCACGCGCAGGTCAAACTCTAGTAGGTTGTGTACTGCTCAACCGGACTTTTCTGTGGATGCCTTAAGATTTTAAGGCCTCCAGGCGCGCGGACCCCCCCGCCTTTTTATACCTGCCGCCGCGAAGCGCGTCGAGCGTCAACCGCTACACAAAAATAATCCTTAAAGCATGATTCTGTATTCACGCACGATGACTGATTAGCGTATTTCATGTATAACTTTATGTTTCTACACCGATTTACATGATTCTTTTTTTATTGAATAGGTAATAATGTTAACTTTTTTAATTAGGGATGAGTGTGTAAACGTGATTTTGTAAACGTAAGAATAGACAAATATAATCAGAAAGCTCCGAATTGCTAAGCTATCGGGAGTTTCACGTGTTATTGTAAGTCAATCATAAAAGATAGACATATGCTGTCAAGGAATATTTTTATATAATTTTAAGGAGAACATTTCCGTCATACATGATTTCTATGTAGCTTTAACCATTAAGGCTGCACACGCGACGGAAGCTTAAAAAATGGAGTAACTTCTCCCGTTTTCCCAATATTTCCCTTCACTGCTCTGCTCCTATTGATCGTAACGTAATGAAAAGTATACTATAACCTGCCCAGGAGTATGAAGAATAATTGTGCCAAATTTCGTTAAAATCCGTCGAGTAGTTTTGGTTTCTATAACGAACATACAGACAGACAGACAGACAGACAGACAAAATTTTTATTGATTGCATTTTTGGCATCAGTAGCGATCCCTAATCACCCCTTGATAGTTATTTTTTAAATATATTTTATGTACAGAATTGGCCTCTCTACAGATTTATTATAAGTATAGATGATGATCACATAAAACATCGCATGCAAATGCTCGAGCAATATGTGGATAGGCTTCGAGAGACAAGTGACATCGACAGGAACGGCACTCAGTGTTCATGAGTTTGATAGCAAGCTATTCCAACGAGCAATATTGATCAGTGCCCGAGGATAGCGCCCCTAGGGACTCATCACTACGTCCGGTACCGATAATCCCTAGTTCTCATTCTCACTGTTCACGCCAGAGGGCGACACTGCATCAGTACATTCTGCATTCAAATATTGTTCTTAAACATTTGACCTTTCAATCATAGATTTTGATCTTCAATTGTTTTCGATCTAAATAGTAGTGTTTTTAGAAACAAATCGACGATGAAGAGTCAATATATAATATCTAACATTTTGGCCATTTTTGTTTTATTGCATTATTTATTGTAGAATAGAGTAATGCACATGCTGGCAAAGATCTTAGGTCTGTTTCTTATTAATTTTGCAAGATAAACAATTATTGCAATATATACTAAGTGGTGTTACGTCATTTACGATGGCAACAAATACTAATAAAATCTATCTAAAATATATCTAAAAACTAATAAAATCATTGATTAATATATTAATATTGTAGTCATACGCATAATGTTGTAGTCAGTTTACATAAAACATTTAAAAAATCAAATATACTAAAAAAATAATTAAACGGACTTGAAACGTTTTTTACGCCTCCTGTAAAGTTGCGTTTTTGTAGTTATTATTTATTGACTCTTCATCGTCGAAATGATAACTGCACTATCGCGTGTTACATTCTAGACTAATGATAGAGCGATGAATCACGATTTGATTCGAAATAAGTACCAAGAAGATACCTATTAAATCTGACAGTTTACAAACTCAGAACACAATTACAGCAATCTTTATATAATCGTAAAGCTTTCTTATTGAGTCACTAATTTCAAATAAATTAGCATATAAACCAAAAAAAATAGAAACCCGAAAGTTTTTATAATAGTCCGAGCCTATATCCGGACTGTTCAAAAGCTCTACTATCACATTTCACTACATTTTACCGGGTCAAATAACCATATAGCGTTGTCCATTCCTGCAAATAGTCATCCATTAATTTGTAAGTCAAGCGTTCGTTCGAGTCTAAAAAAAACTAGGAAAAAGAAAGTATGGCGGACAAAAGGTGCACTCCAGTAGAGCTCCAGTTGACGCTGAACTTAAATGAATCGTGATCATTAATGCCGCAACGCGTTCTGGACGTTGATTATTCAACCAGACACAAAGAAAGGAGGTTCTTTCTTTAGCGAGAGGGAGTTTTTACTACCCTGTGCTATATAGCATCATATAACGCATAAAATATAAAGTCAAGCCCTTTTCTCGATGGGGATCTACTCTCTTAATCCGTCAACGAAAATACGGGCCCATACGAAAGTACCTCGAAACTTTTTCGTGAACCCTACTCCCTATGAGTTCTGAATTCATAAGTTCTGAAATCACATCGGGAGACGGAACTACTGTCTAATTATGTTGTCATCAATTTTTAGTTTGTATCACTAACTAATATTATGTCCGTAAGTGATAAAGAATTAGAAACGCCCGAAACGTCAGCCGGAGCAATGCGTTTCATGCTTAGAGATGAGGAGTAGTCCCCCGTTTTTTTAGTGTGGTGAAATCATCGAATGAGTCCTCCCACCCAGGGCAGGGCAGAAGGAACTATCAGACTTGTACTGAAAAACCAACCTTTACGTTCTCGGGTCTGTCCCGCGACCGAGTAGCACCCCTAATGCGATCCTCTCGCCTCATCTACGTTCATAAATCTAATTTTAGTAATAAATCGTCATCATTGTGAATTTTTTGTTCCATACAAAACAACGCCACTAAAAAACTTTATTGGCTTGCGAATTGTATTTACCTTACTGATAACATGTTATGTGTGTGTCATATAACATCACGTATATACCTAAAGTGCAGGCCAGACAGAAGAGACGCAAGACAAGGACACGTCGCGGACAGGCGCAGACCAAAAAGCGTTGCGCCCGCGACCCGATTCTTATGTATATTTTGCGTCGCTTCGCTTCTACACATATTGTTTGAAAGAAACGCAGACATATGTCCGCGCCCCGTCTGCGTTTACATCTTTTCTGTGTGTCCCGCGTCTAATTACGACAGAGGCAAGCTGTCGTAAACCGAACTCCGATCCCAACTCTTTCAAGAAATAACTGATTAAAAAGATCTAATAAAGATTTGCCGAATGATTGTGCTCACCGGTTAAGCTGGATTCCCACGGTGCTTGATATTGCGAACGAACGCGCACGGCCATCTTCTACGGATAGCCACTGCACACAAGTGTACTTTTTCTGCGACTGAAGTGTCTACGCAACCACGTACGAAACCCTTTTCATCGTGCATCGATGCGGGCTGGTTCGCCTCTGTTCGATATATCAAACCCCGTGGGAATCTAGCTTTACGCTAGCAAGCACTAGTCTGGTATGTGGCCAGTGAAGGGAGCACTTCCGAACTTAACTAAAAGCAGATAATTAGTTTTTTTAATAAATAGTTGCATTCAATATGTATGACTAGTATCTGGTCCAGACGACGTTAGTCATTCTAACAGCTCCAAGATGCATCGCTTCATTGTGTATTCCTTTCCAATTCTAAAGACTGTATTTTTTTATCAACTTACTTACAGACGCCAGCCAATCAACCTACCTCAATCTGACAAATTTCTTTAAAAGATTTTCAACCTTATCACAATAATGGAAAGTTAATGTTCGATTGGTAAAATTTGACAGAATGGTGTAGGTTGACCTGCTAGCTTCTTTACATGTAGGTAATCTGTGTTAAAATTCACAATCCTCATCAATTTAATACTTTGCAAATGAACGCTGCAATAAAGCGTCCAACGATGACTGAGGTACCTGTCTATATCCAAACATAGTAGATATCTACAATAGGTAAACATTACTATGCCAAACAGCAACAACCTTTCTGCAGCAACCAATGTCATATTATAATGCATCACTCACAAGATTTCCGCAAAACGCAGCGATTTTCTTTTTAATTTTCATCACGTTTATTTATTTTTTCCACATATTTTGCCTGAAAATGATGTGGCAGTTGTGCCGTATTTATTGATTACTAGCATAAACTGATATTTTTATTTTAATACTAGCTTCCGCCCGCGACTCCGTCCGCGTGGATGTCGGTCTTCGCGTGGATGGTTTATTTCTACATTTTGAGTAACTCTGACAATGACATCTTATAAATATCTATTGGAACAAATACGGCTAAGCCTATAATAATTAAGGAGATCCCTCTATTGAGCTCTGCAGCTGCCGCGTTCTGCAGTAACTGAAAAACAAGATTTTTTTTTCTACGTATTTTTCCAGGATAAAAAGTATCCCATTTTATGCCCAGGATAATAAGGTATAATTATACCAAGTTTCATCGAAATCGAACCGTTAGTTTTCACGTAATGCCTGCATATACAGACAGACAGACAGACAGACAGACAAAAAAAATTAATCACATATTTGGGTCTGGTATCGATCCAGCAACACCCCCCGCTATTTATTTTTTCAATATTTTCAATGTACAGAATTGACCCTTCTTTTTTTTTTTTTATTTTTTTTTAGGGTGTTTTTCCCTGGGTGGGAGGAATCATTTGATGATTTTACCACGCAAAAAAAAAAAAAAAAAAAAAAAAAGGGTGGCAAAATCATCAAATGAGTCCTCCCGCCCTGGGCGGGGCGGAAGGGACTGTCAGACTCTTACTGACTTTTCCGACTCTTACTGACTGACACGCGTTGGAGCATCCACCCGACAGGCTATTCGCATACGGGCAAAGAGACCCCTTAGGCACACAGTGCCTAAAAGAGTTTTTGCCCGCATCCCAGGGTGCACCGGCCCGAAAAACTGGTCTTCCCCCCGGACGTATCCGAAGGGGATCTCCAGTCCACGGGCGCACGTGGAGGTTTCCTGTCTTAGCACCCCAGAATTGACCCTTCTACAGATTTATTATATGTATATGTTACGGCTAAAGGTAGGTGTGAACCTAAACTTAACATTAGCCGGCTAAACCTAGGTTTATCTTCGACGAAATGTTAATGTTAGTTTGTTCTATCTTTAGCCGGCTAAACTTAGGTGTAGCTGCAGGTCCTTAGCTGTTGCACTGCGTATCGCGGTTTCAATTCCCGCAAAGAATATTTTTTTCATTTCTCATCAGAAACATTAACATTTTTTGGAAACTGTTCACGTTAATAAAGAATTCGCACGTTTTGAAAATTTTATGAGAACGCTACGTAACGTCTGAAATAGTCTTTCGAGCGGCGCAAACTGATGTACTCTTTTTTTCCGTTGCACACTGATACGAACTTACGTAATATGTTGATAATACTTTTTATCTATAAAAAACCGTATTTTAAATACCCAAATACACTGGTTTAAAATCAGTAAGTCCCTAGCTAAACCTCGGTAGACACCTAATGATATTTTAATTTGGACACGCAGACGAGCCGGACGTCACCATGCTCGGTTTTATCATTCAATTGATTCTCGTGTTTGTGATATCTTGTTTAACGATATTCTATTTCTTCTCCCGGAGTAATTATGGATATTGGAAGAAACGAGGTGTTCCCTATGAAGAGCCATCATTTATATTCGGGAACGTTTCCTTCTTGATGAGAAGAAGTTTCTGGGACGTGTTCTATGACTTGAGCAAGAAGTACAAGTGTGACTATTTCGGAATATTCCTATCATATAAACCGACCCTTATTTTAAATTCGAAGGAGCTCGCGAAAAAGATCCTAGTGAAAGACAGTGAAAGTTTTCAAGACAGATACAGTTACTCAGGAGTCGATGATGACCCGTTGGGCTCGTTGAATTTGTTTTCAATTAAGGTATGTACGAGACATGTTTTTTTTTAATTACCTTTTCTTTCCCACTGCTGGGCAAAGGCCTCTCCCATATCCTTCCAATCACTCTTGAGTCTTGCCTTTTCCGGCCTTTGTCACACCAATGTATCTAAGGCCTGCCTCGTCTGCGACGCCCGTCTTCAGGCAACCACTTAATGAGCTATTACATTATATGTTTATCAAACTAATATTGCGAAAGTTTGTGAGGTTGGATGTATGAATGTTTGTTACCCTTTCACACAAAAAAGTACAAAACGGATTTGGATGAAATATGGTACCCAGATAGTTTATAACTTAGATTAACACATTGTTTTTTTATCGTGGTTAAATCATCAAATGAGTCCTCCCACCCAGGGCAGAGCGGGAGGGACTGGCAGACTCGTACTGACTAAAATCCACGTTGTCCTTCAATAGCCCTTTACGTTCCGGGGTCACGGTAATTCGTACAGTCCCGCGACCTAGATTAACACATAGGAAAATTTTTATCCGGGTATTACGTTCTACTGGAATAATATTCGACCAAACTGGCCGCCTGGCAATAGCCAGTACATCATAAAAATATTTTTTAGGTATGTGATTTATTTCATAAAGTGTGTGATTAATTTGATAAACGAATTACTGTATCGTAATTCCATAAAGTATCTTAATTCAAGTGAAGCATATCGTTGGATATCGCAATTTAACGGAACATTGGATTTACGATAGCAGTAATAATTATGATCTCCATCAAAGAATTAACATTCGTTTGCAAATGATCTTTTAGGTAATCACCAGTTAGAGTATTTAAACAAAAAGTACCGACTATTAATCTAGTCGATCTTGCAATTTAATAAATACATGCGGTAATTACAATATTAAGAACAGACACTATGGCTACAACATCGATAGTTTTCTAGCCATTTATTGAAGAGTACTTTCTGTTTTGCTATCTTTCTTCAGTTTACGATAAATTGGCTACGTAGACAACTAAACAAAATAGTATCTAAAGTGCCGCTTCGCCACCATTTTAAATTGTTAAGGTCTGCTTTATAAACAAAACTAGCTTTTGCCCGCGACTTCGTTGGCGTCGAATAGTGAAAACTATCCTATGTCCTTTCTCAAGTTCCAAACTAGTTCAGTAGTTTAGGCGTGAAGAAAAGACAGACAGACGACAAACAGAAAGACAGACAGACAGAGTTACTTTCGCATTTATAATATTAGTTTGGATACAATCAACCCTTAATCGAACAGTCATTAAAATCTATTTAAATAAGTGCATCAAATTCATTTGTGTTGTAAAATAAATAATCACTCGTAAAATACAGTGACAATAAAATTACGATCTATTTAACAGGGCTTCCCTAAGTCAAATACGTCTTATTCCAATTTAATAAATGTCAAAGGTGGTTCCGTAACAAAAATATTATCAATAGATCGTGATAGCCCACAGGTTAACACTTCGTCTCTCTTGGATGGTTGTGACCTGGGCAAAAACCAATGTGTCTTCTTCATGTAATGTACTTTCTTTGTTTATTTTAAACATCGGTGAAGAAAAAGATCGTGTATTATAGTGCACGGTTAATGCATCCAGCATGCAACCCTGGATTTTGTCGCGGAATTAAAACTGATATTTCTCGTAACATTAAATCTCATGGATTTCGGCAAAGTAACGCCTGATTCTATAATTCCCAGATACAGTTTAATTAAAAAAAACCTTATGTAGAAAAACACAGTTTATTTATATCATTGTTTGACCTTGACTGAGTGCACACTAGTTTTACGTACAAAGTATTTTATACGTACATATAAGAAGAATGCATTATTTACTTAGTTGCTGACTAGAGTCGCTATTTGCATAAATTATATCACTATTGATTTTTACAATGAAAAAAATGGACAGGCGACCTTGATTTTACCACGATAAAAAAAAAAAGGCGACCTTATAAAGGTCGCCGGAAGACGCTGGATGCAGGTCGCTTCCAACCGGTAAATGTGGAGATCTAAAGGGGAGGCCTATGTTCAGCAGTGGACGTCCTATGGCTGAGATGATGATGATGAATGAAAAAAATTGTGCCCAATTAGAATTTATTGTTGTTACAGGTTATTTAGAATAATATAATTGATATAATACTTGTAAAAAAGTCTGGCTTATCTCTTGAACGGCATTTTCACAGATAAATAGTTGATTTCATAAGAATATTTATTATTTCGCTTATTTATGAAATTATTTATTCCAGAGCCCAATGTGGATACAGATGCGGAACGAGGTTTCTCCTATGTTCACCAGCTCGCGCCTGAAAGGCATCACTGAGCTCATGAACATTAACTCTGCGGAACTCGCGCGCAGGATACAGACGGACTACATTGAGAACAAAGAACCGGTTGATCTTAAGGTAAGTAATTACACCTTTAAGCTAGATTCCTACGGTACGTGATATTGTGGACAGACGCGGACCAGAGGGTCTAAAACGGCCACTTCCAAATGATTCACTTCGCAACGTCATAGGCTATTCTTCTATTATATACACGAAGTGAATCATTAGGAATGTTGCTAAGTGGCCGTTTTAGAGCCGCAGCCCGCTACACAGGAAGAGTTTCGTCTGTACCGCAGACACGTCTGACGTAGAGAGAGCCTTGTATGCGATGCGGGGTTGCCCGCAGTCATCAGCCGTGCGCGACATTGCACAGAATCACGCACCGTGGGAAGCGAGCTTAAATTGGTACTCGGTACTTTTGATATTTACATTATAAGTTATTTTTATCAATTTATCGACCACTAAAGACATCGTGTGTTTTATAAATTTGAAGTCCATGACGATTTTCACAAAATAAGAATAAAAAGGTCTTATATTGAAACTAGCTGCTCCCGTGGTCTCACCACCACTGCTCTGCTCTTGTTGGTCATAGCGTGATGTTTTATAACTTATAGCCTTCCTCGATAAATTGACTATCCAATACGAAAAGATTTTTTCTAGTTGCACCAGTAGTCCCTGAGATTAGCGTGTTCAACCAAACAAACTCTTCAGTTTTATAATATTATAAAATAGTATAGAATATATTCGGAGAATAAAGAAAAACACACAAGAGTGTTTTGGTACAACCTGAATGAAATGAAATTGCCATTTCATCATTTTCCTTAATTACTATCGATATTTTCCGATAATTGATGAACTTCTAAACGCCATTAGGAGTACCTAAGTGGAATAAAAAACGTAAGCACATCTTGATAATAATATTTATGATCAAAAAATGGTAGTGTTTACAGGAAAACGGTAGGATGCTTCTAATAAAACATGATACGATTAATTTACATTGTGTATAAGAAAAACAACTAACTGGTTTTAAAACTGGTTATTGGTGTCAAAATACGTAGGCTAGGTTTAAATGCATATGCAAAAATATGGATATATTCGTTATTTATAAATCCTACACTTATGATCAACCTTGTAACACATAGGTAAACAATTACATAAGCCATCACAGATAATAATTGTTCCTTTGTATATAAAAACGTATGTAGAAATGACTTTTCAATTCCGGATCACGTACTGACCATTATTTTGTGTTAGAATGTTGAACAAGTACGTTAGTACCTACATAGTAACAAACTTAAAAGTGAATCATTCTACCCTCATAATATATGTACAAATACACATTATGACTTCAGTCATTCCGTTTACAAATTGTAGATTTACTTTCAATTTGAGATTGACGTAGAATCTAGGCATTATTTACTAAAATATTTATTTATTTTATCATTTGCATAGCCACACAGGAGAGAACATAGGGAAAACGTAAGTTAGAGTAGGTACAAAGGCACTGCTTATTGCTAAAATATTTTATCAGTTGATTTGTGAAGGAAAGTAAAGTTAAAATTGTTTTTTTTTTATGTATATTTTTTTTCAACCTTTGGTCAACTGGATCCGCAAGATTCCCGATCGATTCGCACATTCACTTGACTTCATAATTTATTTTCTGTGTTTTACTGGTAGTTTGCCAATACAAACTTCAAAAAAAATTGTTTAAAGTACCAGCGGATACAGTCAAGAGCAAAATTGTATACTTTATAATAATTGTAATATAATATAACGTAACGGAGTTAAGTTTATTCTAAGTAAATGTGAAATCGAATCACAATACTAAAATATACAGCTTTACTTCGTGACTGTACAGTCACGAGCAATAATAGTATGTATACACTAGTATTCAAAAGCGATGTTCAGCTCTTATATTGATTAAACTTTTGCTTTTTTACTAGACTTCTATTTCGATAGCCATACTATGACGAAATTGGTCTTACTTCATAGTGGAAACCAGTATTTCACGAATGAATTGCGTTTGAATTTTGTTAAGTGTATACATGTTATTGCTCGTGACTGTACTTTTAATGAAGTAGGCAAGAAGCAGGGCAATAGGTGTAGTCAACCCATTCAAAATGTGATCGGGTCGAATGATCCCGCCGGTCCGTTTTGAGTGGGTCCAGTTAACTAAAGACTCTGGCTAATAAAAAGAAAAACCTTCTCCTCCCAGTTTCTTTTCTCCTCGCAATTTCTTTTAAGCTCAGAGTTAATTAATTCTTGGAAGTTAATCTTTATTAAAATAACTTCAATATCAGAATTATTAAATACACATAGGGTCTACTAAACTAAAAAAGAAATTCCACGAAGATTCGAAGGCTAAGCTAGTGCAGAGTAACAGCCAAGTAAAAAGGAAATGATAATGGAGATCAATACCTGTCCGGCCGGGAGTACAAAACATCGCTCGTACTAATGAGCAGTATTTCTTATTACTCACACCACGTCTATTCCATTCAATAATTACTTTCAGGAAGCCTTTCATTTCAGAATGAAATGATTTTTAGATGAAATCTCTATTTATAGAGTGTGTACAACTTAGTCTAGACTCTCCGAATTTGAAGCAGTCATGCTCGTGAAGGAGGAGGCGGGCCGCGTGAGGGAGAGGACAGCGTCCTCCCTCTACCCCAGCCGCAGTGCTAGACGCCCACGGCGTTGGACGTCGCCAGACAATCTCCGGCCACCGTAGGCGCGGGCATGTGGGCGGCGAGTAATGGGCGATTCGCTGTCCGATCATGGACCATGCCCGGGTCGACGGCGCGTTGTGTTCCACGCGAGCCTCAAGGAGTGTGAGCATAGTGACGGGGCCTCTAGAAGGCCAAAACCTGCCGGGGTTGCGGGACTCACAAATTACCGTGACCCCGGTACGTAAAGGGCTATTGAAAGACACCGTGGATTTTAGTCAGTCAAGTGTGACAGTCCCTCCCGCCCTGCCCTGGGTGGAAGGACTCATTTGATGATTTTACCACGATAAAAAAAAGACTGAATTTAGAACTGTTTTATTTTAATTAAACATAATTTAGAGTATCTAACGTCCCTAAAATATGGAACTTTGTGAAAATTCGATTACAAATTTTCTGAAAGCCTATCAGAGGACTTTCGACGTAATCTTTTCGTTAGTTTATGTCAATCTAATACTTCTTCCTGTTATTAAGCTATGATTTACTCCAGCCCTCCCTTAACTCCATCTTTGTTTTTCAGAAATTGTTCTCAATGTACACGTCTGACACAGTGGCATACACAGTATTTGGTCTGCGCGTGAGTGCGCTGAAGGAGCTCACATCACCTCTCTGGTTCATCACCCAACACATGGTGAAGTGGACCTTCTGGCGCGGCTTCGAGTTCACCATGATCTTCTTCTTACCTGCTATCGCTGAAATTTTCAGGTATTTCATGACCATTGAATATATGTAATTCGATGCAGCTGAATTGTAGATGAAGCACCTGCCCATCTGACATTTTTAATGGGAGTAAAATCTTTGATCTAGATTTGACCCACACAGGACAGGGCGGGAGGGACTGTCAGACTTCACGGTGTCCTTCAATATCCGTTTACGTTCCGGGGTCACGGTAATTCATTAATCCCGCGACCTGCCCATCTGACTTTCAGAACTTATTTAATGGATTCATTATACCCACATCCCACCCCACGTGAAGTTATATTCCCACGGGGAGTGATATTAAGACATACGCGAGCCATTCCGT
The DNA here is from genome assembly GCA_943136025.2 of Agrotis puta. NCBI lineage: Eukaryota > Metazoa > Arthropoda > Insecta > Lepidoptera > Noctuidae > Agrotis > Agrotis puta. The sequence goes on along the minus strand of OW964169.2, from coordinate 12,814,035 downwards.
ATCGACGAAAAATGGGTAGGGTATCATCCGTGGTAACGTAGTAACATCCGTCGATGAGAAAAAGCCTTGTATGAGGTGCGTGGCTGTCCGTAGTCATCGATATTGTGCGATAATCCGTAAAAGTATGCACCGTGTGAAGCCAGCTTTAGATTACGAAACAGAACATAATGATCCTCTATATTGTTAGTCTCAGATAGATAAAGAAGAAATGTTTATATTAAAATGCACGAGAATATTTTCAGATTAAAGTTCTTCTCGAAACCAGCATCAGAATACATAAAGAAATTATTCACGGAAGTGGTCACTGAACGAGAACAAACTGGAAAGAACAGCGACAGCAGGGATCTCGTCAATCATTTGTTAAAGTTAAAGGCGAACTTGAAACTACCAGCTGGATCCGACTCAGGTAAGTTCACTCCTGGGAATGTCAAACGATATGTCTACAAATAAAATTCATCATTTGCTTAGATTTTCTCCAACTATGCTGGGGTCTGTTTCCAGTCGAACCGGATGCAGCCGAACAATATTTTACTGTATAGAGCGATTGTCTATCTGACCTCCACAATCCAGTAACTGGGTAACACAATACCCCTTAATAAGATTGGTAGTCAAACTTGCAAGTTTCTGACTAACAGTATCGACACGCAAATATCTCGGATTAACGTGCATTCTGAGGCACTTAAGAAACTCGCTAAAAGAAACGGTCACCCATCCACAGACCAACCTCGGTATGCGTGGCTTAATATGGAAGATCGTCCTGTGCGGCTATAATAATTTAGCCAAGAGCTCCTCAACAGCGACGTTATATTTTATAAAATATAACGTCGACATAAAAATTGCTGGAAATAAATTGTCACTTTTATAATAACAGTAGGCAGAGTTTTTGATAACGATGAAACACAATTCGGATACAATCATAAGCCTCTATAATTAATATAAAGATATACAATCTAATCTTAGGACAAATGTAAACATCTAATCACTGCTAATTAACATCACCAATCAAATTGATACTGCTACGGGCCAATCTAGTCCTAACTGCAATGTTATGACTTTACTTTTTTTCTTCGCTATATATTCTTATACACTCAAAGCTGTATGGCTCTTTCTCCAATATACTGCATCAGATGAGAATCTACACAGTCAAAAAAAATCACATGATCATGTGTATATTAATGTGCATACTTCAAAAGAGACATCAGAGTTTTTTCTGCAGTTTTTCATCAGAGTAGTCAGATCGACCTCATATACCTAATTTACAAAAAGACGTTTCTAAAACCTACTTTCGTAAACAAATGTCATTTCATTTTATTCTGTTATCTCCACAGAATTAGCTGATAACCTAATGATGGCCCAGGCAGCGGTCTTCATTCTGGGGGCTATCGAAACGTCATCAACCACGTTAACCTATTTGCTTCACGAGTTAGCATACCACCCTGATGAACAGGTAACAAATCATCGTTAGCTAAATTATGATTGATCATTTAATTCTGATCAGTAATGTGCTACAATCATTCATCATTAGTTTGGTTACAGTGAATGATATGCTTTATAGAGATGTAGTTTTTTTTGTGTTTATTCATAAAAACGGTGAAAACATCGTGAGAAAACCGACATGTCTTAGAAATTAACAAGCAACACTGATGGGCCCGCTTCAACCACCGTCCACCGATTCTCTGATAAAGAGGAGGCTTTTGTCCCAGCAGTACATTCTAGGCTGAATATGATGCTCATAAAAATGAGTGGCATACAGGATGACTGGTAAAGTGATACTAAAACAAATGATTGTACTCATGATAACAAACAACTTTCCCTTAAGGTACATCCTTCCACTAGTTTCCATTTTATTTTTATTAAGCAGACATCATCCTATTACACCTGGGGTGGCGGGACTGTCTCCCGTGAACCTGGAACCTAAAGGGCTATTGAAAGATCACCTTGAATTTTAGTCAGTACAAGTCTGACAGTCCCTCCCGACCCGTACTGGTTAGGCTCATTTGAGGATTTTACTACGAGAAAAAAAAAAGTTGATATAACACAAAATATCATGTTTCCTTATCTATATAAAATGTAGTTACGATTTCTTACTATTAATACTTATTTACCGTGTAATACAAAGGACCTATTTTTTCCAGGAAAAACTTTACAAGGAAGTCAGCGAAGCATTAAAAGAGAGCGGGAAGGAAGTCCTGGAGTACGACGATTTGTTGAAAGTTAAATATATTACCGCGTGTATGCATGGTAAGTAAATATGGGAATTAAATTTTCAAGCTTCTTTTTTGTTAATGTAAATTGACTACCTCTCGTTGGTCTAGTGGTCGACTTCTCAGCAAAAGGTCCTAGATTCAAATCTCAGGGAAAAGTATTATGAAGTTATTTAATCAAGAATTTCTCATTAACAACCGCAGAAACTAGATTTATGCTGAGCAGATGGCACATCTACCAACCCACAAGGCCAGCGTAGCCGCGTGGTGGGTTATGGCCCAATCCCTGTCACATAGAGGAGGCGTGTGTCCCAGCAGTGGGACCATTATAGGCTGATTATATGATGAGGCTTATCCCCTATTTCGTAGGAGTTTAAATGGGTATACTAAAAGGTACACCATTGTTTTACCTTTGCGGGCTTATAGGCTTCTATGTATGCATGATTTAAACAAACTTTCCAGAGACATTAAGGAAGTATCCTCCAGTGCCGCACTTGGACAGGATGTGCAACAAAACGTACCAGCTAACAGACGAGCTGACGGTGGAGGCTGGGACGCCTGTCTTCGTAAACGTGATCTCCATCCATTACAATGAGAAGTCGTACCCTGAGCCTGAACAGTGGCGACCTGAGAGGTTCATCAATTCTAATGACAGCGACAATCATGACTTCGCCTTCTTGCCGTTTGGTGAGGGACCCAGGTTCTGCATCGGTAAGTACATTAATATGTATGATACATGATTGTTATGTATTGTTTTATGTTGATAGGTTTGCGCTCGACTCTAGTCTAGATCAAAGGTGATAGAGACAACGTCTATGGAGTGGGCTTGCCCAGAAACAGCCTGTTCACTTTAACTTTGAAAATATTTGATTGGTATACATTGAATTGTACAAAAACTTGCATGAATATAATGAATAGTAATGATGTACTTTTTTATCTTCAGGTAAACGCTACGGAATGATGCAAATACGTACAGCTATCGCTCATATGATTATGAAGTTCAAATTCGTACCTGATGGACCACAGCATCTTGAGACAGACCCTTACAGCGTCATACTAGGGCCTAAGAATGGAGGGAAAGTTAAATTCATTCCCCGTGCATAAGATATCTTGAAACTTACCTGCAACAACTTAAGAACTAAAATATATTAACATAAGTTTTTTAGTGATAAGTGCTATTTTGTACTAAATTAACTAATCTTGAATAAAGATACGTCTTTTAAGCATACTTTAAACAATTTCACTGCGCTTTAAAAAGCAGCTAACAAGTTGTGAGATAAAAATGTTTGAGATTGTTTAACATTAAAGCGTTAGTAGGTATCCAACCCATTCTATGATAATAATATTCTAGATGGGATGCCGAAAAATATTCCTCAATTGCTATGCATGGAGAGATATCCAATAAAATTTCCTATCTGCCTGCAGTATAATAACAACGCCTTCGATTTTTTTCTTGGCAGAAAATGACATGAAAGAATTACTAAGAAGATTTACGAAATCGACACAATATACTGTTACTTTAGAACATGGACTAAATACATTATGAGATAGACCATTTTGTACGAGCAGTTTTATTAGCTAATCCATTATGAGAACAACCGCCAAGTTTCGTAAAATATCTACCTATAAGTCTAGTGTTACTAAGAGAAAGATATTGGTGAATTCTTCGGACGCCACGCAACACATTCTGGCGTTATTTGTAAGATAGGAAATACCTCTTATATTCTAGCTTGAAAAACAACAAGTGCCCTTTCTTATTAAGAAATGTATGATCAAGGAAGTAGTTTCTGAACTGAGCTACCTAAATAGGAAAAAAGAATGAAAAGTATGTTGATTGGCACCAATTAAAACAGGCAACTAACAATTTTAAAGTAAGTAAAGTAAAAGTCAAACACGAGCATGTGATGCCAAAATTGCTGGATAGCTATTGCTAGATAAATTCAGTAGCAGACCAGCTATGGCAGTTATGAAGAGTCATCAGAACACTTCGTTAGCGCAGTCAGCTGCTGCTGCTGCAGCAAACTGGTGTTAATTTGCCAGTTGATGGACCGTCTAGGAATCAAATACCTCGTAGAACACATTTACAAATTGAACTTAAAAACAAAGTAGTATCAGTAGTAAACAGGTTATATTCTACCTTTTTTTTATCGTGGTAAAATCATCAAATGACTCCTCCATACTGACTAAAATCCACAGTGATCCTTCAATAGCCTTTTACGTTCCAGGGTCACGGTTACCTGATGGGACAGTCCCGCGACCCAGGTTATATTTTACCTAAAATGCATATTTACTAAGCTAGAATGTTTCCAACAAACATCGAATAAATAGTGTTTGAATATACACGAAATTCGTTTCAAGTCGTACACGAGGGGAAAAAGGGAAATAAAATTGGACATCGATAAGTGTCAACTTCACAAGACCGCCGAGAGTGTATATATTTTGTATTGATAGCTTCAATCCCCTTTACAGGATATTTTTGACAGTAAATATTTATATCAAAGGGACGTCGTGGTGTTTTTAGTGTTGGATTTATGTATGATCTTATCGAAATATATTGCATGTTGACAAAAAATGGTTATTATGTGATCAGTTCCCATCCATCACGCCTGCAAAACCCGAAGTGTTAGGCAGAACACGACAATTCTACGTCTTTTTTGGGACATAAGCATCAATTCCATTCCAGCACATCGATTTCCTGTCAAACGTTTTGCAAGTCACAGGTGAAGGATTGTAATACATCAAACAGTTGTGATCCGCACACCTGAGCACAGCGAGCAATCATTCGTCCTACGCATGTACTTGTTACAAGGCTTTTTGTAAAATAGAAAAACTAGTTTAATGAACGTGGAACGGAATTTTAATATCGTTCGTTCTTGTTAAATACATTCGCCTTTGTAACGTACCTAAGTACTTTTAAAAGGTTTTGTTTCGGAACTATTGATTGAAACTCAAAAGTTTTTCTTGTTACAACTTCTAACGCGGGTAATGAAAACTTGTGTATGATATTTCTGTGGTATAAAAAACGAACGAAAAAACGGTTTTTAAAGCGAATTAATGAAATGGGTGTTCTCAAGAATGACCTCTATTATTTCCATCAACTTTTTAATTTCAAGACTTCAACAGTTGAAATGTAAAACAAAACACCTAGAAAACAAATTCTTTTGTTCTCAACGGCTCCCAGAATAAAGCTGGAGTTCACCGTCTCTATTTTTTTATATTTTCTTAAGAATAGCTCAAAGAACAACCATTTTCCGTGTCCCATTTCTCTTTACACGAACACAAATGAGTTTTAAGAGTGTCATTGAAGCGGTATACGATATTCACAATTCTTTTTGTGACAGCCTCACTACGCTTGCAATCGTGTTAATCGAGGGGCGAGTCCATTTAGGATATGCAAACATTGATTGATTGCAGTGGATTGATGAAGTACGCCAACCGCTGTGAAATTCTCGTGAACACGAATCAATCCGAATGTGATCCGAATCGTCTTCGTGCGGTTTCGTCTCAATGGTTCGATAGCAAGCTGAGGTTTCTACGAAATTGAACTAACTCCAAAATAAAGCTTAATTTGACTTGTATTAAATAACATTATTTAGATAAAATTTGTATCTGTAAAAAAAACTGCAATATGATAAAGTTATAAAAAAAACCGGCCAAGTGCGAGTCGGACTCGCGCACCGAGGGTTCCGTACAAACCTGCAAGGTCGACTGGAAGTACCCTTTAGGTTTTGATTCCCTTGCGAGTACTTGCGAGTTTCAAAATATGCAGCTTAAATTGCTGTTTCTTTTGATTGCGTTGACATAGAAGTTTGATTTTGTTACAGCTTAAAGGTATTATAGACCTGAGTATTTGGTATGAATTTCAATTTAATACCTCTACGCGTTTATGAGGAAATGGGTAGTAAGTTTAAAATTATTAAAAAATATATATTAGGTGATGTAACTAAAAATTTATGGTTTTCGTAATTTTTTCTTTATCTATGCTATAAAACGTTGCTTCGTACCAAATTTCAAGATTCTGAGTTCACGGGAAGCACCCTGATTTTTTCACAGCTTCAAGGGACAGTAGACCTGAGTAATTGATATAAATTTCAGCTTCATACCTCCACGCGTTCCTGAGAAAAAGGGTCTTGACAGACGGACGGACAGACGGACAACAAAGTGATCCTATAAGGGTTCCGTTTTTTTCCTTTTGAGGTACGGAACCCTAAAAATAACATAGAAGTCTACGAGTATCTAATTTAAAAAGAGACTGGAAGGTAATATTCTAGAACGTTTTGCCTTCCGTCGGCAAACGATAAAATAAAGCTCAAAGCAGTTTTTATGAAGGAATTTAGCTTTGAGCTTTGCAAAAATTTTTGCCATGCAGAAGCACTTCTAATATACGTTTTCAAATGATTTTCCAAGTTCAGTTCTACGCATCATATGTAGGTATATGGTGCCATGTATTAAACAGATAACACACAAACAAAAAATATATCTCACGCACTCTACTGGACCGTTTTTCAACAGACTTCCAAAAACCGGCCAAGTGCGGTGCAGACTAACGCACGAAGGGTTCCGTAACATTATTTTTAACAGCGGCAAAAAAAATCACCTTTTGTATAGGATAAAAATGATTTATTATTTATTTTTAAAATTAATATGTAATTAATAATTCTGTGATTATTTCAAGCATCTACTCTCTATATCTGTCGCCGTTATCAATATAGAGGAAAACTAAGCAAAAAAAAATAACATTTTCATTTGTAAATATTTAATTTAAGGTGGGTGGACCATGAAAGGCCATGCTCCTTCGAAGGCCAATTATTAAAATTTCGTAGTTATTGCCATGTGATGACAAATTCCTTCTATCTACATAAACATCCATCGAACTAGAAATCACAGACGCGGCGGCGAATCGCACGCGCCACTATTTTGGCAGTACGGTCCCTCGCTTCATTGATATCGGAAATCGGCGACGTTAAAATAAGGTGGTGTACCATAGAAGGCCACTCTAATAAATAAACAGTTATTATTCGTTTATTTACTGGATAAATGAAACTAACAAATATTTAAGTAATACTTTGTTTTATTCCGTAATATATAAACCACTTCTTTTTATTGTAGATTTAATCGCTATTTATTAACTTTTAGTGTTAAATGACTGATTTATTATAATGGCCTTCTAAGGAGCCTTGTTCCTAGCAAGGCCATTTGGAAGAGCTTAACAAAACTTAAGTTTAATGAATACTGATTAAAGCTAGGTTAAAAAAAAGTGATTTATATGGTACACAATAAAACAAACTATTATTTGATAATTTTTTTTTTTTCATTTATCCAGTTAATAAACGAATAAAAAGCGTTTACTCGTTAGAGTGGCCTTCCATGGTCCACCCACCTTATTATGTTTTTTTTTTACTTTTTGTTGCTATAGCAGATTCAGATTCAGATTCACATTCTTTATTCGCTCAACAGCAACAGTGATATCTGTGAAAACTTCACTCAACAACTCTCTAACTATCACGGTTCATGAGATACAGCCTGGTCACAGACGGACAGACTGACAGACGACAGACGGATAGCGCGTTTCCATTAGGCAAGTCTTGCATCAAGTATGACGTCACATTGGTATAAAAGTTGCTTGATTAAAAAAAAATATATACAACCTGCAGTTCAAACTACTTACCTACTTGTAACTCATATGCAGGTTTGTTTAAGTTGCATACAATTTGCAACTTGTGTTATGGAAAGCGGCCTTAATAATAGGTCCCGTTTTACCCTTTGGGTACGGAACCCTTAAGAAGGAGGAAGTTCTCAATTCATCTGTATATTTTTTTGTAATACAAGGTTTGGCCCTTTGTCTTCACGCACAGCAAAGGGACTTATCTACATATACCATTGTCACAGCTTCCGTTTCAGTAACTCTGCGTAAGGGATCCGAATCCGGGCACGCCGCAATCGCGGCGGTAAGACCCCTCTTTGAGGAGTGGCTGGATAGGCGTCACGGCGTCCTGACCTACCGCATGACGCAGGTCCTCACCGGACACGGAAGTTTCGGGAGGTTCCTGTGTCTGATAGGGAGGGAAGAAACGCCTGGGTGTCACCACTGCGAGGATCGTCCGGAGGACACGGTGGAGCATACGGTGCAGGACTGCCCCGCTTGGGCAGAGCACCGCCGTGTCCTCACGACGGCGATAGGCGGAGACCTCTCGCGCCCGGCATTGGTCGAGGCCATGCTGCGGGGCGAGACGGAGTGGGAAGCGGTCGCCTCCTTCTGCGAAGCAGTCATGCTCGTGAAGGAGGAGGCGGGCCGCCTGAGGGAGAGGACAGCGTCCTCCCTCCACCCTAGCCGCAGTGGTAGACGCCCACGGCGTCGGACGTCGCGAGACGATCTCCGGCCACCGTAGGCGCGGGCATGCGGGCGGCGAGTAATGGGCGACTCGCTGTCCGACCATGGACCATGCCCGGGTCGACGGCGCGTTGTGTTCCACGCGCGCCTCAAAGAGTGTCAGCATAGTGACGGGGCCTGTAGAGGGCCAAAGCCTGCTGGGGTCGCGGGACCAAGGGATTACCGTGACCCCGGTACGTAAAGGGCTAGTGAAGGACACCGTGGATTTTAGTCAGTACAAGTCTGACAGTCCCTCCCGCCCTGCCCTGGGTGGGAGGACTCATTTGAAGATTTTACCACGACAAAAAAAAAAAAAAAAAAAAAAAGGGATCCGAATCTATGTATACGTATACAACTTCTTTATTGAACAATGTTTACGGTGTGGAACTCTCTTAAAAAAGTAGGAAAACCCATTTATTATAAGTCTTTTCCCTACATTGTGATTTTTCATAGGTTTTCAGTATTGAGTTGTTTGCGCTTTGAGGATTTATTACTTAACTTTTTGATTGACCGCAATAACAATTTTTGAAGTGAAAACTTCTTTAGCGGCGTTGTGCACTTTTTTTGGAATGGGTAAAAAATGTTAAACTCGCGTCAGGACACGTGACCTGATCGAAATTCGTAAGACGGCGCAGGGCGCTTGCGCGAATGTTTGTGTGTGTTTATTACTATTCAAGTTTTCACTTCTGCCGACACTCCCAGAGTGCAACCCGTCGCTTTTGAAGTGAAAACTTCTTTAGCGGCGTTGTGCACTTTTTTTGGAATGGGTAAAAAATGTTAAACTCGCGTCAGGACACGTGACCTGATCGAAATTCGTAAGACGGCGCAGGGCGCTTGCGCGAATATTCGTATGCGTTTATTACTATTCAAGTTTTCACTTCTGCCGGCACTCCCAGAGTGCAACCCGTCGTTTTTTTTTTGGTTGTAGCGAAAGCGAAGCGAAGTTACGGTAAGCCCTACTCTCTCTGACTGACTAAAAATCCACCCTATTCTTTCCGATGCCGTACCGCGAATGTAAAACACGCATTATCTGCGTGATGATTACGTAAAAGATATAATTTTGAACAATTCATTTCAACCTTTCCTAAACGACTTACATGTTGACAAATTATAAATTTTTGTAATAAAAACACATGATGGAATCGAATGTCAATGGCATCTTGAACTTTTGACCTGAGCGTGACTTGGCAAAATTTTACGAACAGCCTTCAACGTATGTGAATGTCTCACGTCAGAAACAAACTGCTGACTAAAGGTCTATGTTCGCCAGACAATAATAAAAGTTCTATTGCTTGTAATTACACTGTGTACGGTATCCACGGTACCTATGGTACGGTACCCATAACCCGGAAAACAAAAAAGCAGCTTACCTTTGGATAAAAGTCACGGTGATAGCAGTGGAGTGGAGTGTAGGCACGCGAGTAAAAAAGGAGCATTACCCAAATACAACGGCGAATGTTTTTATAGTAATTCCTTTTTTTGCTCCACATCGTCTATCTGCCTACGTACGTTGCACGCCACAACATAATAGTACTTCCCTTTAGAATTCCTTTACTACACAGTATTTAAGAAACCTCTTTAAATTAACAACACTTGAACAAATAAAATGTGTATAGTGTGAACACCGCAATACCCAACAGCCATCAATAAGGTTGCCAGCTTGCCAGTGTTACCAGTATGGCCACCGGATCGCGAGACTATCCCGAAGAAAACCTTCTAATTGAAACTTCTTAATTGATATAAAGCTTAGAGTGGAAATGTGGCGTTGTCTCTACTTTAGCACCCATAAAGTAGACTGATGACTTTTTAAATTAAATTATTTCAGCATTGCGAACACGCATTACTGGGTGAGTTTATGAGACACTCCATTTCATATATTACCACTAGATTACAACCGTGTCATAACATGAATTGAGGTAAATACGACTTGTTTATTATTTACAAAATTGTACAAGACATCCATGATAACTGACAGATTAGGGACGAGCTTATGCCATGAGCCGATAGCGATGAAAAATTAATTGATAACAAGCCAAAATCATTTTTAATACTCGTTCTAGTTAATAGTACGGCCAGTGATTTTAATCTACACGATTATACTGATTGAATAATCTCGTAAATCGCTTACCTGTCAAAGAATAGGATTGGCAAAATTTATTGAAAGAAAAAGGTACCGAGGCACTCCCTCTCCTTGTAGAGAAGAGGGAGAATTAACGCCATTAAAAGCATTTTTCACGCGCCATCTTCCCACTTACCTGAATGGCACTGTTTGTTTGGGGAAGAAGGGAATAAATGCCCCAGTTATGTTAGGTCACGTAATGACAGAAGTTTTAGCCGAGTTGAGGAAACGTGGCTCTTACTATGTAAATAAGACATGAAAGTATAATGCACTGTCGGTCGTCGGGCTTCTGTTAGCATCCAGCCATCAGGATGAATGCACATATGTAATGGAACTGTTAGGCAGATGAGCAAGACTGTAGTATATTTTCTTATACATTTTAATCGGCAGAAATACTGATTTCCTTGAGGATTACGAATATTACTGACAGTTGTGGATACCTCCTCTTGGTAAAAAAAAACGAACCGATAGTTTTACATCAACCTCACGACTTATACATTCTTGTGGCAAGAGGCATAATACAACAATACAACGGGTATTATGAGACAACGGAGCTTACATTTTCTCTAGATGCGAATATTTGCACTAGTATTCTTAGAAGCTGACTCAGCTCAAGTCAAGGTCAATGCGCTCTATATTCACCTAATTAGACATATTGACATAGATTTTGTTTGTAAATTGACATACAAACACCCATACGATTAAGGAGTTTTAGAATCATCTGTCAAATTTGAAGACTAGCCATTTGCGGTTAGGAATATGTTTTGATATGCATTTTGAACCGTTGCCATAGCGACTGAGTCAAGCAGAGCTGAGCAATTGACATAAAACGTATCTTGGAATACGAGTCTTAAATAATATGTGTCGAAGTACAAGCATTTGGAAAACACAACAGTCACGCTTATGTGACGCTCGTGGCATAACGAGATGAAACCGCGTCCATATTGGAAATCGTTGTAAGTCCCAGGAATTGGGAACAGACGCCTAATAGACACGTGATCACGTCGAGATAAGCCCAGGACGTGAATCTGATACAATGGGAGACGGAGGGAAAGAAGGGCAAAGGGATAACAAGACTACTTGAACTCAATGAATGGGACACGGACTTTGAATGTGTGATGTATTATGGATGAGTCTCTAAATCAAAATAAAATGAAGCCGTATGCAGTGTGCATTGATAGCATCGGTAAATCACGTCTTTAGAGGTTTACTAGATATAAAAATATATCATCAGCTCACGAATGTACTTTCCAATGCTACATTTTACAAATATTTTTTCTGGGAAAATCATTTTTTATCTTTTTTTTTGTCACAGAAATAAGATATCTTCCCTTCAATACAAGCAAAAAATTTTAAAATTATAAATAGTTTAATTACAATAAACGAGCCAAATTAATCGTAATATTTTGTAAGAAAAATGTAAGGAATGTTACACTTTAAAGTTCATCAGAAATTGTTTCGCTGAAATTCCTCATCCGTTAAATATTGAAGAATTGTTACTTTGAAACATTCGCGTCTTTTTTGTTTTTCTGTTATAAAAATATGCCTTTGACTTTGAACGAAACTTCGGAACATAACGTAAGCACGGCTTTACGTTGTAAATGAATCTGAAAATAGATGAGCCATTATACCTACTGTTTACATAAACGTCAACCATTTTACTAGGTGATTTACTTATTTCTGATTACAGGCTATCAGACTTGATTTAAGGCTTGAGTAAACAAATCAAACAGAACATGTTTTGTTGGTCGTACTGGCGAGTTGTGCTGGGGCGGGTTGTACTGGAGGGTAGTCCTGGCGGATAGTACTGGCGGGTGGAACTGGCGGATCGTACTGGGGGGTAGTACTGTCAGAAAATTCTGGTTAAAGGAGTCAAAAGTCCGGGATTGCGGGACTGTCTAAACAGGTAGCCTCGGCCCTGGAACGTAAAGGGCTATTGAAGTAACACCGTGGGTTTTAGTCGATTCTGTCAGTCTCTTCCGTTCCACCCAGGGTGGAAGGACTCAGTAGATGATATCTCAATGGTAGGTGTAACACACTGCTGATGCCTGAAATGAGTCCCCCTACCTAGGGCAGAGCGGGATGGACTGTCAGACTCGAACGGACTAAAATCCACGGTGTCCTTCAATAGCCCTTTACGTTCCGGGGTCACGGTAATTCGTAAATCCCGCGATCCCGGCAGGCTTCGGCCCTCTAGAGGGGGGCCCCGTCATTTTTTGCTGCCACTCTTTTAGGCGCGCGTGGAACAGAACGCGCCGTTGACTTGGGCAAGGACCGTGGTCGGACAGCGAGTCGCCCATTACTCGCTGCCCGCATGCCCATGTTGATACCCTATCCGTTTTTTTATGATTCACGCAGGTTTTGATAATATGGCGCCAAATCTATTCGTATACTCAGTGGATTGACCAAGACTGCAAAAGAACACAACACACCTTTGAAGCTAAAATGAGATTGTCAGTGTGCTTGGTGCACATTTATTAAACTTATTTACTGTAGAAATTGTATTGAAAATCATAAAGTTTTATAAGAAATATTATTTCTGTTTCTCACCATAGCAGAAATTCTATTTTTATCTTCGTACTGCGACTAAATCCTTTTAGTAATTTTATAAAGCTCGACTGAGTTAAGAAAGCGCTATTTTCCTAAAAGCAATTCACTTTTAACTCGCAGTGTTTTATCCTTGAACAAAAACACAGAAACGTGGATTTTTATCCAGCACTCAGCTTTACTAAACTTGTTAATATGTTTTTATCCGTCTTCACACAGGTTAATTCATAATATTAAATTTACTTTTATTCTGTTTTTCCAATAAAACTACCAACCTTCTTGGTAATTGAAGTTTGACAAAAATACTAAATACTTTTTCTTTTAAATGTTTTTTTTTTTCACAAAACACATCACACTTTTTGTTTTATCTGCGGCTAAAAGAGTAGATATCAACAAGGTGTAAAACCTTTTCCATAATAACTCTTTTCATAGATGCTTTCTTTTATTTTTTTTACAAATTAATAATTCTTAACCGTGCCTTTAATTTTTTTTTTGTTTTAATATTTTGTCAAACAATATAATATATTTAATTAATTTATTGTTATTTAATTTTTACTACAAAATACTGACCATTACACGTCATAAAAATAGGTGAAGCCATTTATATTTTCTTTTTAATGCGTTTACTTTTCATGAAATTTTATGGCTATACATATTTTTTTGGATACATTGGCCTATACTTTTGTAATATACAACTGAGTACAAACTCTTTAATAGTATTCAACTCCTACATTTTTGTAAAGATAAACAAAATATTGTTATCAATGCAGTGGACCTTATCAAAAATAGTTATAATTAATTGCAGCTATTTTTGTTAATCAATTCTATCGCATGATGTGAAAAATATTGATAAACAAAAACTATAAAGAGTTAATATATTAAACCTGCGTCATCCGACTGTTGAGTCTCTCCTCACGACTACCAGTTCTTCCAATCCAGGGCCAATGTGGATCACTAATCGTTGGTAATATCTTATCATTCCACCATCTTCTACGAATTTTGACTGTCAGCTTGCTATGCCAGAATAGGTATTCAAGTCGGTGAGGTGCTGGATTGCTAGTCCAACATGTTAAAACAAGTCAATAACGCAAGTTGGAATAGCGAAAAACACGCCCAAACTGATGTCAAACACCGCTAGGATCAAAGTGAATGGCGAAGAACTGCAATATTATGTCCATAAATTCATCTACTTGAGTTAGTTAGTATTTTTGAAGCCTACCACAGGCTCACAATAAGGTATAGATTAATATAAAGTTAAATAAGTACTTTCACAATGCGTATGATGACTAGCACAACACAGTAAGGAACATTCAGATTAGAAAGTATTTTGTATACCTTAGTAAAACATATTCACATAGAAGAAGTACTCATTCCGTCTTCCAAATACCTGCCGATAACAATATAATAAAAATTAATAACATCAGACAGAGAATGTCCCAAATTGGACAACCTTAGGGCGACAATCATTGGTGCGGTCAGAGAGCCGAACTAATGCAATAAATCCCTTTGCGCGTTTCAGGGGTCACAAACATTTCCACAGACGTTTCTCCTTCTGTCGCAGATACAAAACTCCTTATTGCAAGACTTTGTTGAATTCGAACCAATTAGTACTTACTGCTCCCATAACTACAGTTTTTATTTTTTACAAAATCATTAATAGAAAAGGCTATATATTTTTCTATAATAGCCTGAGGCCGGCGGAGCTACAAGAGATTTCATAACGAGTACACGTACTATCGTAAGCCACAATATGCTTTGTTATTAACTTTATTGGTTTTTTTATTCTATTACTCTATTTTTACTGATAAAATTTTCTACGTAATAACGTAAAAATATACTTTTTTTTTTTTTTTTTATCGTGGTAAAATCATCAAATCAGTCCTCCCACCCAGGGCAGGGCGGGAGGGACTGTCAGACTTGTACTGACTAAAATCCACGGTGTCCTTCACTAGCCCTTTACGTACCGGGGTTACGGTAATGGGAAAGTCCCGCGACCCCGGCAGGCTATGGCCCTCTACAGGCCCCGTCATTATTTATTTATTTATTTATTTATTTATTTATTTATTTTAAAGAAAGCTTACAGACTAATAACAAATATAAATATCTTTTATAAAATAAGGACAATTGCTAATGACAAGCTTCCACATATAAATGTCCATTTAGTAACAAGTCATTTGCGTTGGTCGTTGGTGACTTCAATTAACTGGTTAAAAAAAAAAAAAATAATATATCAAAACAATTTACTACCATAATATCAAGTCGTGCAACATCATAAACAGGATTGAAGAGCTATTTGCGACTATCAAAATATTCATTGCTCAATATTTTTCTAATTTTATTTGCGCTGGTGCAGAATAAGTCAATTTCCAAGTGTGATGGTAAACTATTAAAGGCTATAGCACTACGTATACAGAAGGCGTTTCGCCTGTAATTTGTTGATGTGTATGGTACATGGAGTAGTGGCCGTTTTCTTAGGTTTAGGTTTGTGCGAAGGCGTATCTTGTTTAGCAATTCGGGACAATCGACCGAGCCGTTTGCGATATTTGCCAAGTAACAGATGTCATTGACATTTCGTCTTAGTTCCAATGGTAAGAAATGGTATCGCTTGCAGCGGTGTTCATAGTCAACTGAGAATTGCCTAGCCTTGAAGTCCAAGTACCGCAAAAATTTCCTCTGAACAGACTCAATACGAGATTTATAAATCTCATATTGAGGATTCCATATCTGGGAAGCATACTCCAGGTGACTACGCACTAGGGAACAGTAAAGGACTTTGAGTGGTTTTAAGGAACGAAAGCCAGAGCAGGCTCTAATGAGGAAACCCAAAGTTTTGAACGCCTTGTTGACAACCGTCTCTATGTGTTCATCAAAAAGTAGCTTGCTATCGTGTACTACACCAAGATCTCTGACACTGGTTTCTTTGCGTATGTAAGTACCGTCTAGTCTATACTTTGAACCAATGACAGATTTCTGGCGAGTGAATGTTACATGGAAACATTTAGTGACATTTAGTTGCAATTTCATGGTTTTACAATAATGCACGAATCTGTCAAGGTCTGACTGGAGCAGCTCAGTGTCGGATAGTGTGCGTATGATTTTTAAGACCTTCATGTCATCAGCAAACAGTAAGATACGTGAGTTTATAAAGCATTTTTTTATGTCCATGATGAATATTGTAAATAATAAAGGTCCTAAAATTGAGCCCTGAGGCACTCCTGATGGGACAGACTTCCATCCCGATATGAATCCACGTAAGACTACAGCCTGCGTCCGATTATCTATATAAGACGTAAACCACCGGTATAGGTCACCGTGAATACCTGCAGACAGTAGCTTCTGAAGAAGCACTCTATGATCTATGCGGTCGAAACATTTACTGTAATCCGTAAAAATCGCATCGACTTGGCATCGTTCCTCCATCCCAGTGCTTATAAATTCATTCGATAGTATCAGGTTGGAGGCAGTGGACCGTTTTCTGAGGAAACCGTGTTGCTCGTCGTCAAAGTGGCGTTTCATAGCTGAGTAAATCTCCGCGTGAACTAATCGCTCAAGAACTTTTGATAAAATACATAACTTGGATATGGGCCGGTAGTTTTCTACTTTAGATTTATCCCCCTTTTTAAAGATCGGCGTGATAAACGCTGCTTTCCACATCATCGGTACGATACCCTCCCTCAGTGACCGTTCGAACAGCAAACAGACCGGTACGACCAGGCTCTTTGCACAATTAATAATGAAAATGGGGGGTATGAGATCGGGCCCGCCAGACTTAGATGGGTCTAGACCTTTGAGTAGCTTGAGGACAGTCTCCGGACATACGCTGACCGTACTCAAGTTCACCGAGCCATCGGAATGAGTGTCAATATTAACATCCCGGCCGTCAGATAATGAATCAGGTTCTTGGAAAGTGGAATGAAAGAAGGAAGAAAAAAGCTCAGAGATACCCTCACCCGTATCTGCAGATGAGTCCATGTAGTGCAACACGTTAGGTAATGTGTTACCATTTCTTTTACTTTTGACGTACGACCAGAAACATTTGGGATTTTTGGAAATTGAGGATTCTATTTTTTCCATGTAACAGTCAAAGCAAGCTGCCTCTAATTCCTTAGCCCGGTTTCGCAAAAGAGAGAAAGAATGGTAGTCAGATAAGTTACCGTAGTTTTTGAACTTTTTGTGATATTTATGTTTTTCTTTTAATATTTTAATTAAAGCGCTAGTGTACCAGGGTGGATGTATTGATTTTTTAAACGATTTAGCGGGTATATGCAAGTCCCTAAGCTCGTATAGCTTATTGTAGAATACACTAAGGGCTTGGTCCAAGGATCCAACAGACAGCAAATCTCTCCAGTCTATAAGATCTAGCGCAGATGAAATTGCAGTGTAATCACCTTGATAAAAAAGGTACTTAGTGCTAGGTTTCTCGACAAGTTTGTGTACTTCAACAAAATCAGCGTTAATAATCAACGGTTTGTGATGTACATCCACGGGCACCGCCAAGGGGTCGCAATCAATCACTTTAATTACACTATTTGAGAAAACAAGGTCTAGTAATCTGCCGTTGACGTTACGCTCACCGTTAAACTGGGACAAGTTACACGCGTTAATTGTGTCGAAGAAATCCAATAAACATCGAGCGGACACATTCTCAGGATATAATCCAGAACCATCATTAGACTGCTGCCATTCTACATCGCTTCCAAAGTTAAAATCCCCTGTTAATATAAATGTTTCTAGCGGGTGGGTGGATACTAAATAATTAAGTTTGTGGTGGAAGTTTTGTAATTGTGTTAAGTATGAGTTACCAACATTTTCTTTGCACAAATATAGGCCGCAAATATTGAGGTTGTAACTTACCGCTGGTCTAGATCGCTTCAGAACGATGGATACCCATATGTCCTCGGCGGAAGTACGCCAGTCACATCTTTCCACAACTGTCAAGTCATTCTTCACCGCTATCAACACTCCACCACCCCTTGACTGCGACGTTCGACAGTAATCCCGGTCCCGCCTCCACACAAAATAACGGCTATCAAACATCTCACTATTACCAATACTGTCCACTAACCATGTTTCCGTAAGTATAATAACATCGTAAGAATTCATAGATACATTACGAAGTAACTCGTTTGTTTTCGAGCGCAGGCCACGAACGTTCTGATAATATATATTAATCATTTTGAGGCTCAAACAACAACAGTATTTTCAAACAAAGTAGAGTAATTATTTTGCGATGAAGTAAATAGTTTAAGGAGTATTTAAAATAAATAATATAATAAATTATGCTGACACTCCTTGAGGCGCGCGTGGAACACAACGCACCGTCGACCCGGGCATGGTCCATGGTCGGACAGCGAGTCGCCCATTACTCGCCGCCCGCATGCCCGCGCCTACGGTGGCCGGAGATCGTCTTGCGACGTCCGACGCCGTGGGCGTCCACCACTGCGGCTGGGGTGAAGGGAGGTCGCTGTCCTCCCCCTCACGCGGCTCGCCTCCTCCTTCGCGAGCATGACTGCTTCGCAGAAGGAGGCGACCGCTTCCCACTCCGTCTCGCCCCGCAGCATGGCCTCGACCAATGCCGGGCGCGAGAGGTCTCCGCCAATCGCCGTCGTGAGGACACGGCGGTGCTCTGCCCAAGCGGGGCAGTCCTGCACCGTAAACGTAAAAATATACTAAGAACAAAATGAAATGTTGAACTTAATACACTTTCAGTATAACATAAAAAGGAATATTCATCATGTTCCATAATACGAATAGAATCGTCTCTCGTCTCGTTGTGGTCTAATCTTAATATAATAAAAAAATAAAACAGTCAGTCTTGAGCGTTATTTTTTTTAATCTACGAGTAAAACGCAATCACTAAAAACCCAAAAAAAATGTTCAAATACGAACAGCTAAAACTAATTCTCAGCATAAAATTACCGCTAATACGACTTAAGTTGAAATCTCTTGGCTTTTAGTTCGCAGGGTTAACCTACAGCCTACAGCTGCTGAACCCAGTCACGTGGAAGGGTCGATTCACACGTCAACGAATCTTTGACAACTTTAACTTTTGTATTACCTAACTCTGCCACCGCTTTACTCGCTCAACCATTCCTGAAGTTTGATAAAAATATTTAGGAATTCCCTCACCAAGCAGATTTATTATCGAAATAGATTTTTTGGACTGTAAGCACAAAAATCCAATTAAAACTCAAACGAAAGGTCGGAAAATAAATAGCACTCGTTGGATTTTTCATAAACTTAATATTTTTTGCAAAACAATCCCTTACCAAGTTACCTTAACGAGTTTTTGTTAGAACATGACATTACATTCCTTATTTTATTAAAAGGCTGTACTGTAACGTAATTGCGGTACATTCAGGTATGTTACCTGTTCTCTTACTTGAAGAATAACCCCGCACAAAGTTTCGTAGGTAGTCAGCTTTCAACACTCCAAACAACAAAACAACTAGATATACAATATTCTAGGATTTTTGAAGATGGCGAAGCCTTTAATTTAATCAGGCAGCAGCCCTTGAAGTTGATTGAAAGATAGGCATTTTGATCAGTAATATAGGCGAACAGTATATAAGACGGGGACTTGAGGTATAATGAATACACTCTTTAGGCATACTTAACACAACACTAACGTAGAGCAAGCGCCATCAGGACGTCATTTGCAAGCGGCCATTAACAAATGGCATCCTTTTGGCGCTTGCGCTACGTTAGTATTGTGTTAAGTTTACCTTTAGTGTGTGATTTCCACACACTTTTCCCCTATTTAACTAAACCTAAAGCTGGCATTCAATCTTGGATTTTGTATAGGTATTCCGTGGGCCGCTCAGATTGGTTTTGATTGTAAAAGTATCACCAAACTCGTTCAATCTCGTCTAATGTCGACAACGGACATGTATTGAACGTACCGTGTGCAAAACTGTACACATGCAATAAACATGCCACCATGAGATGGAACATATTTACTAAAGGAATTCTGACCAAGATTTTGGCAGTTAATCGCAATAGACTATAAATAACACTAATATTTACGGCCGTTGAAAACGATTTCCTGGTAAAAACACCAGCGACTTCTGAAAACATCGTAGACTTCGATAATATAAACAGTTATAAATAAAAGTAGCTTCAATTTGTTTACAGTTTTTGATGTTCTCAGATTGAACACTTTAGGAAGTCATAAATAACTTAATAATATAAAAGTTTTTAAACAGCAACGCAAAGTGTTTGAAAAACATGAAAATCCGTCAATAGAATCAGTGTGCATAGTTCTTTCGAAAATACCAGAAAAGACAAAGCAAATTTTCAATGTTAGTACTTACGTTTAATACGAGTAAAAACACTGTTAATAGTGTTTAGTATCCAAGCTATAATATTACTATATTTTTCCCGTGACTCGCTCGCGTTTGTTTATTATCATAAGAAAATTATTGTTGTTGTCCTCGGGCGCAGTTCTTTTTTTTTTCGAGTTGCTGCATAGCCGTTTTTATTACACACCTGCCAACGTATATACAAAATTATAGCTTGATCGCTTCAGTGGTTTAGGCGTAAAAAGGTCAAACATTCTTACTTTCACATTTAAAAATATGTAAATCAGGATGAATAGAATTTTGATGTTTGTATGTTTGTTTATAATGAATAAAACAGTTTCACCTATAAAAAGCTACACTAAACAACAGCAAGAAACATAGGCCGTCATACCACAAAAATGTTAAACATCTGTTGTTGGTTGTTTAACTTTGTTGTAGTTAAACGGTAAGTGTTTCTTTTCAAACTAGTGCCTGTGAGAAGCCGATGCCAGGTGCTTTTCTACAATATTCATGGGTACCTATCCGTTATCAATTGTGCGATGAAGTAGATAAGTCCCTATGTAGCGTTGCAAAGCGTCCGAATAAAGCCGGACACAGTCAGGCTTTTTGATTGCGTGTCCGGCCAAATTAGTCGGTACCCGGCCTGTCCGGCTTTTGTTAGCCTTTTTGAATTGTCACGATTTGGTTTC
Organism: Agrotis puta; assembly: GCA_943136025.2. Lineage (NCBI taxonomy): Eukaryota > Metazoa > Arthropoda > Insecta > Lepidoptera > Noctuidae > Agrotis > Agrotis puta. The sequence goes on along the minus strand of OW964169.2, from coordinate 12,792,805 downwards.
TGCTCCACCCGTCTCACCTTATAACGCAAGCGAACAACTAGGCACGCTGGCTTGCTGGTTTGTTAAGTTGAACCGAACCATGCGTTACCTTTAAAAAAAGTGGTCGTGGTCTATCTAGTTTTTCGATTTTAAGACCTGGCGACGCTGTACATAGGTTAGTAGCGCTTTCAGATATAATTTATGCTTCAATCGATCACTTCGATGCTCATGAGTTATGACTTACGACACGAATCGTAATGAGGTAACCTATTCTTGGATAGAACACATAAACGTGAACTACGTCGCTGAAAACGTGTGGTACACGGGTTATTATGACACATCGACTGAAGAAACAAAAACACACGAAACTCACATACACATATAGCATAAAATATTAACATCAACATTTTATGTAACATAACCATGCTAAGCACGCACTACAAAAATCGTTGCGATTTTTACTTTCGCAGTGTGCGTATTGTAGTGTACCTATGTATTTCTTTTGATCACAGACTTGATCATCCCATTCGTTCTTATTTTTTTCAACCTGTCAAAATATTTAAATAACTAGCATCTGCCCGCGACTTTGATCCCGTGAAGTTTTTGCCCCCCACCAACCGTCCGCCCTCGCTATAACTTTCTCTGGCTTACTAGACAAAAAATGTTATAGCTCGGGTAATATGCATGATATACATATATTTTATAGCCTATCGGACTCAAGAAAATTACTACGAGGAAATAAATAAATGAATAAATACTTTTTATAATACTCGTACAGAGACAACGCTCTACAAAGCAGAACTTTTCTATATCTTATGTATCATTTTAATACCCGGGTATTCTGAGCCCTTAAAAGCACTAGAAACTAGAAGAAAATAATTCAACTTTATTCAGTCAATTCCTCAATACAAAACATCACAAAACAAAATTGTTATCATAACAAGTCAAGAGTAAAAGATTCACTTTGTCATTGTATCTGAATACCTATTTACTTTATCTTTGACGGTTTGTTCGTATCATACACGGCATAAAAGCTTTCTCATACTTTCATCCCTTGGGGGAGCCGGATCGCATTTCCAAACATCTTACGGCAAAGATGATGACAAGCTCTCGCCGGATTACTTCTGTGATGTATGATGATACCACAATATGGTTGTATTCTTTCTAGGACAAGGTATATTTTATTTGTCAAATTCTTTTGATAAAGGTATTCTATTTCTATACAAAAGGACTTATGATCATAAACAGAGTGTGCACAAATTAAGAACGCTGTTCTAATATTTGATGCTACTCGTACATTTTAAGGTCTACGCCGTAGGGTCTACGAAGGGCTACGCGGCTACGACAAAAATGTTCAATGAACTTCATCTGCTAAGGTGACCAATTACTGTAGATATTAGTAGTAGATAATAAGTGGATTCTTTTTTTATAAAATTACACTTAAATTAAAGTTAAATTTATTTAATTTTGTAGGTACTAGAAATAAATTTGCTCTACTTATTATTTCTTCGGAACCCAGAATTAAAATTAACCCATTAGCGACGTTTTTCACGTAATATTTATACGTTGAGAATTAACGATATAGCGCTAATTAAGGAAAAGCCTTTGAGCCAAACGCTGCTAACCTGGACTTAATAACTAAGGGCATAAGTACTCATAATTGCTTATATTAACCGAATTCTTTTACTAAAGCTTGACAAAATTAGAAGCTATTTACACAAATTAGTTAATCTTAGGATTACAAAGGAGGAAAATGAAAAGGCTTAGTGAACCCTGTCATTAGGAAAGAGAACAATAAAATAAAGTTGGAATTGTGGTAAAAATCCATTATGGCCTGTGACTGTCTGTTCCAAATTGTTTGTTGTACTCATCCTGTCATGAGACAAGGAAGAGAAACGACCGTAATGGCCGATAAAAATGGAACCCAACTGAATTATTAAAGCAAATTATTATCCTCTCTTGTACCGTGAACAATGATTAAATGTTTAACTTTGACAATTAAATAGAATGATGCTTGAATGTAGACTGATAAATTATGCGCTACATTTATTTTATAACCGGCATTCAAAGGGAATGAATTACTATTAGAAGCTAAAGTACGTGATAAATTACTGAGAGACAATTTTTCACGTCCTGCAAAAGTAAAGAAGATACACAGTTACGTCGAGCGTGTTAATTATCAATTCTTTTATCCATAAAGGATGTCCAATCCTTCCGGACAAAGCTTTTATCCATTCAGGCGATGAGTTTCCGTTCGGTAAGTTTTGTTTGATTCAAAAGGGATTGTCTGGAATCGGCGTTAGTGAAGTGCTGCGAGGCGGGTCGTCGGACGGAATGCACAGCCTCCCTAATGTTTCGGTTTCAGTCGGGCTCGGGTTTCAGTGTAACGGCGGGAGAGCTCCGGGCCGGCCGCTTGACGCTCGCTCCTGAAACCACTCCGCGTAAACCTTAATACACGAACAAGTTCAAGAGAATTCTCGAACATAATATTTAAAAGTTTTCTTGTTTTGAAGTGTCAGTAATATATGTAGCGAGGATGTCTTCGAAAAGTGCATAGCAACGCGCTGCATCGGTGAGTGCAGAATGACATGTGTACCGACCATCAACTCACTTGCCTCATATTACTATTACGCACTCATGTTCAGCATCGAGCGCTATTTTGGTAAAATTATGCGACGAGAATTTTAATGGCGGCAAAACTAATTAAGGGTTTCTTCTGAAACTCATAACTTTCGACACCACTTGACTAAAAGCTTGCCATCGTATCGATTAAATTATGATTGCTCAGACTATTCAAAATAGCTTGGTTCCGAATAAGCTCTAATCATTTTTAGGAATCATCCATAAAAGCTATCAGCACGAGTAAAGCCAGCATAAATAAAATGAACACCTCGGTTTTACAGTTAATCTTCCTGGATATCCCTTTAATGGTGTGGTCCATTACTTTTCATCAAGAAAGTACAACAGTAAAGGGTACGGAGCCGTTGCCAGGGCAATAATGGAGCCAGCTCAAATTAAGAGAACTTGATTTACATTTAGGTACATTACTGCTAATTTCCACTAATGACACCATTGACCTTGCCACGGTTGGTCGACGCTAAACGATAACTTCTCTGGTAAAATATTTTTAATTTGTACCTAGAATAAATTAGGACTGTGGAAATCTACGACTAATCACGTAGAATTGAATTCCAATTGCTTCTGCATAAATTATTCTGAGTTTTAATTGTATTCGCTGAAAGATATTGAAGCTCTGAAATAATAATTAAGTTTTATATTTATTAATACCGCGGAATGGATTTCCTCGCTTTCTAATTTAGGATTCATTACTGCTGAGTAATTTGAAATGATTGTGTTCGTTTTAATTATACGAATCAAACCATGCCGATGAAAGCAATATATATTTCAGAATAAATTAAAACCTCTCTATTTAAAAACTCTTTAGAGATAATTTGTTTTTTTTTTCAACAATCTTTTAAAACGTTATCGTTTTATTTGATGTTAATTCGCGGTAAATATGAAATGTATTTTTCGGGAAAAGGTCAAATCATTTTTATTATAATAATAACATTATAAAAACTTCTGTTTAGGAGCGCAGTACAAATAGCACTAGCCGCACAGACTAATGTGACAGAGATAAGTACGTGTCAAATTTAATAAGCTCCACAACCTTTTTAAGTTTTGTTTAATTTTTACGAAAAACAAGCCGTAAATTTTTAGAAAAATACCTAGTTGGCAGATCTTATGGCCCTCAACAGTGGTCACTAGGGCGCTGTATTGCGAACACAGACTATACCTGTACAATAAATTCAATTAAACAAATTATGTACCTAAGGTTATGCAATAAACTTCGTTATTAAAATCCATCTTAAAAAAAAACTCCAGTCTCTAGGCCATTAAAACTTCGTACAATTTAAGTCAACGTTACAATACATTTAAAACATGATGACTAGATACCTGAAATAAGACCAGATTAACACCAACGACTACATGTTCATACACATACTAAATCCCATTAGTTCATAACTTCATGTTGATTGTTAACATATATTCTGCACGAGAAGTTCAGACATCACATTGAGTACAGACACGCGCGTCTAAGTCTAAATATATCTTTACACGACAGGCTGTTTGTTTACGGGATTCTGTCTCCTGAAGATAAGCAACGGATTGTTTTCCTTTTGATGTTTTTGTAAAGATGCTAACGTATTTACATTTACGACTGTATGTTTACACGCACGTGCGAAAATGTTGAGCAGTTCTCGTGACGTGAAAATCATTTCATTCTAAGAAGATAACGTGACTTCACACCAGTAATTATAATGATGTCCAGCGAATTACTGATGGAAACGCCGAGTAACCTTTTTGTTTTTAGTTGAACAATTATCAAATGAGTACTACCAAGCCCTGGGTGGAGCAGAGTTGACTAAAAACCATTCGTAGTTAAAGGCAGTCCCGCAAATCTGGCAGGTACTTGGTCCTGTCGGGCCCCGTCAGTTTGCTGTCAGCTCCTCGAGGCTGGGCCCTTGGGACGGCGAGCTCAGCTTTGCCGGGCAGCCTTAAAAATTTGATGCTTAGCTAACTCTGAACAACTAGATTAATGAAACAGTCAAATGGTAAAGAAAAAAGAAAAAAAAAAGATGGGATTTGTTGTTTGGCCGTAATATTAAAATTGAGTGAAACTAAGGCCTCATCCTCCTAAACGTCCAATGTCACTCAGTCGCTAGACTGTCATAATAATAGTAAACCACGCCATAACACATAACTCTATTTAGCTATAAAACAACGTGCGTTCTATGGCCCTACCTCTCAGTCTAATTTGTTTTGATATTTGTTTTGTTTTTATAGAAATTATGTAATCGGCTAATAAAATTGTTCTTATTAAATAGTCAATGTAACCGGGCTGATTTATCTTTTTGTATGGTTTGAAAATCATCATCAATCATCAGTCATCGCTGTGGTGGAGTGGAAGGAACTGCCAAACTCGTACTGATTAAAAACCACTATGTCCTTGGCGTTCCAAGGCTGCGGGACCCTGTTTAGACAGCCTCGTGAACTTGGCAAGAACTGTTTCTATCGTAACATAATACTAGAAATTTATTAAAGTCTATGAGCAATCAATATAAATCCTATAAATAAAAATCCATCTGAACCATGAAACTTTAACGTTTGAAACCGAATTAATCTTGTGAACCTAACTGACAAACTTTTTCAATAGATGTCTGCTGACTACGTTTTGTTAGATTTCGACTTTTCACTACCCTCACATGTCATTCCAAAAAAGTTGAAGGATTTTTTTTTAGTTTTGTTTTCCAATGAGTTTTCTACTTTTAGACGGTATATTGCCCAGATAACCTCGACATGCCACGAGTTGAGGTCAAATAAATAGTCATTCCATAGAAAAACACCGGCCACATTATATAGTCACCGGTCAGAACCTAGTAGACCCGAGTTAGATCCCAACATATTCATTGTCTGCCGAGTGTTTGCTTAAGCACATGATGGTATATGATGCAATATATTGTGAAAAACTGCAACTTGGTAGTTATCCTTATTTTAGGGAAAAGAAATCATCACTTTTCAGATTCGCCAACTAAATAAATTCTTCAACTATTAATTTATCGATCGATCGCCATCATTCGCTTCGTCGTCCTTCTACAAAAGCTTTAATCAAATTACCAGCGTTTTCCACAAATATTGAGGAGGACAGCCATTGAAATTTGACTCCGAATAAATAAATAAATCAAACATCATTACAATTCCCAAATGTCGAGTTACATTTTGGAAAACAACTCACCGGATTCTGCGAACAACAATAATAACGAAATCAAATTGACGATTCTGATTCAATATTTGATATTTAAATAGAATTGATTGACGCTCGTCAACGCGAAGATTTGGGGCTGCAGGGATGAAATTTTAATTTTAATTATAACACAGTTCTGTATTATTAGGACAAATATTTAATTCCAGCTTTAGGGCTCGGATTTGCTCCCCGTTTTTTCCTCTTGGAATTTTTATGGACAAAGAAGTTGCCTGACCGTCGCCAGAGTATACCTTGATATATATCTGTACAAAAAAACTTCAAAATAGCAATTTAGGCGCAAAAGGGTTACGAAGAACATAACTTTCACATTATTTTATTTCGCATATTTTAGTAAGGATTTAACATTTATTTTCTAAATAACTATTTCTAAAATGGTAATCACAAAACTAATAATAAATAGTACCGAGGAACTTTTGTCTTGACTTTGAAAGTCAAATAAAGCCTATACCTACCTACACAGTAAACTTCTATGTATACTAAACAGTAACTAAATTTTGAACTTATTAAGTCTTATAGACACGAAACAATAACTTCACAGTATACGAGTACCTAAGCCCCACGCGGTGTTATTAAAAATCGTACGCTACAAACAAACATAAATAAGTAAGCTTATGTAGTAGCTACGTTTGTGAGCTTACAATATAATACAATTATGTACGTGTTACAATAAGGAACAAAGTGGCAACACGAGAATATTGAAGTAGGTAGGTACGAGACAGGAGAGTACGAGCACGGTACGAATTGTTACGAACACCTCAAGTGTACAGCGATACTCGACCTTTTTTGTTACGTTTCATCTCCTCATTTCATCATTTTACCATTGAAGCCTTGATTCGACGAAGTATACCGGGTTTAAGAGACATCAACGTTAATGATTATCATAAGTATTATAGTCTAGAATCACTTAAAAAAGTCTCAGTACGGGCGCCACGACAATATTTCGTCAGTGATTTACTCTCAAGCGATAATTAGTAGACTACATGAGGGAGTTGTATCATAAATTCGTGGAAGTCAGCTGGTGGGATAAGCAGCGATAGTCTTTTTTTTCTGAAAAAAAATGAGTCCTCCCACCCAGGGCAGGGCGGGAGGGACTGTCAGACTCGTACTGACTAAAATCCACGGCGTCTTTCACTAGCCCTTTACGTACCGGGGTCACGGTAATTCGTAAGTCCCACGACCAAGCAGCGATAGTCTTTCAAAAATATAACAAAACTATAATTTTCTCCCAACTGAAACTTGTTTATATTGTAGCTTACACAATATCACAAAGAAAAAATAATCAGCTGACTATGACCAAGATGAAAAACCCGTCAGCTGGTCACCCGAACATGTTTTTTTTCAATGATTTCCTCTCGATTCATGTTTTACTTGATGATAGTTTACATTACAAGTAGGAGAAGACTCTTAGCCTAAATATGCATTGAGTCATTTCCTCCCAACTGAAAATTTGTTTAATACATAGGTAATTAAATGTAATTAAATTATGTATGTATTTTTTTTTACAAATTTGGAATAAAAAAGAAGTTGTATTTCGTAATATAATTATCAGGCTCATCTTGACAAAGTTTTCACATATGATGTGCGGTGTTAAAAACACACCATAATTTAACTAATTTTAAATTATCATCTGAATTCAAGATAACAGTTTCAGAATCGATGTCCTCAACACCCCGAATAATTGTTTTACACCCTTTTTTTTTTTTTTTTTTTCGTGGTAAAATCATCAAATGAGTCCTCCCACCCAGGGCAGGGCGGAAGGGACTGTCAGACTTGTACTGACTAAAATCCACGGTGTCCTTCAATAGCCCTTTACGTACTAGGGTCACGGTAATCCCTTGGTCCCGCGACCCCAGCAGGCTTTGGCCCTCTACAGGCCCCGTCATTATGCTGACACTCTTTGAGGCGCGCGTGGAACACAACGCGCCGTCGACCCGGGCATGGTCCATGGTCGGACAGCGAGTCGCCCATTACTCGCTGCCCGCATGCCCGCGCCTACGGTGGCCGGAGGTCGTCCTGCGACGTCCGACGCCGTGGGCGTCTACCACTGCGGCTGGGATGGAGGGAGGACGCTGTCCTCTCCCTCAGGCGGCCCGCCTCCTCCTTCACGAGCATCACTGCTTCGCAGAAGGAGGCGACCGCTTCCCACTCCGTCTCGCCCCGCAGCATGGCCTCGACCAATGCCGGGCGCGAGAGGTCTCCGCCTATCGCCGTCGTGAGGACACGGCGGTGCTCTGCCCAAGCGGGGCAGTCCTGCACCGTATGCTCCACCGTGTCCTCCGGACGATCCTCGCAGTGGTGACACCCAGGCGTTTCTTCCCTCCCTATCAGACACAGGAACCTCCCGAAACTTCCGTGTCCGGTGAGGACCTGCGTCATGCGGTAGGTCAGGACGCCGTGACGCCTATCCAGCCACTCCTCAAAGAGGGGTCTTACCGCCGCGATTGCGGCGTGCCCGGTTCTACACCCTAAATATAAGCACCCTACCTGCTGCCTGATGAATTAAGTTAAAGCACAGGCATTAATTACTTTATGTTTAGAGCCGACATAAAATTCGGTGGGGTGACCCAGACCTCAGGTTAAGAGCCGCTAATTCATCTCCATCAAATGACTGTAGCAACCTGCGCGCGGTAACAGATGGTACCCCGTGAATTATGCATAAACATGGAAATTCAACGTAAAATGGTTTACTGTTGTTAACAGTTTTACTCCCAATTTATTTTGTGTTTACCCGACTAGATCAGATTTACAAAACTGGCCTGTCTTACCACGCTTAATGACGGGTTCCGTAGTTGTAATCGGACGAAATAAAAATGTGACACCAACAAGTTTGACAAACATCTTTCCAAAAGGAAATAACCCAAGTAATTTGTCCCAGAAACAAATCACCTTATATTATATAGATGAATACAAAAGGTGAGAAACTTAAAGCGTGTGCACTCATTTTGCACAGCCTTTGTCAAACAGACAGGCGTGGCGAATGCGAAGCATGACGTTTTTAATTGTAATGTATGGAATTGTTTGAATCCAGTCACATAGAAAAGCGAAAGCGGTCCGATAGCGTGACAGAACTATCGGACTGATGTCTCGTGTCTGCTCGGTATCACAAATACGCTCTGTTGCCAGGTTTTGTGTAAAAGTTTGTGAAAATGTAACCTAAATATGCATTAAAGTTACTCGTTGGTTTAGAGTTAGCTATATGTTAATACTCGTATGTATTCGCCCAAAAGCGCACTGACTTTCCGCGCTCAATTTAGTGTAGAGGTGAAATTCCAACCGAGCAACCGTTCTTTAGTTTTCCTTTGACACCAGCACGCGTAACATGACCAATTCTATCTTTATTCTACCGAGAATAGACAAAGTTATTTTATATGCAATTCGATATTTTTTGGCCCAAATATAGTATAACGCTAAAAATTAATTCAAATATTTATTTTCTGCATTATGTTTTGAACGATAAAAGTATTTTACATATATTTGTCAATCCCCAAGTCAATTCCGTCATTACAGTGTCAGGCTACTAAAGTGGCATGCAAAGGCCGGTCACATCACCGTTTTGCGACAGTTAATTCTGCTGCATCTGGAAACCCCACAGGCTCCTGTGTGCCTGCAATACTGTGCAGGCATTCAAAAAGATATTGCTTAGTGATAATAAAAAACAGGTATAATAATTTTATCATTCTTCTACAGGAGCGAGGATGACGCGAGGATCGACGTCACCGCCGCTGCGATTGCTGGAGCGGTTCGCCAACAGCACGCCAGCGCCGGCCACCACCACCACGCCCAACAATGTTGGCCCACACGTGCCAAAGCCCAGCGCCAACAACAAGAGACCCACGCCCATCATTATATATCCTACGGGTAATAGAACGTAAACATAATAGGGCTATGCATAAATAGCGTGTACCAGAAATGTGTGGTATTTTTTAAAGGTCTTGATCAAACTTTGAAACTGACCTGACATCAGAGGATACATAAATACACCATACATTTAGGTCTAGCAGCACCCGTTCCACAACACCGTAGAAACTTTGCCGACCAAATCGTCACAAGCATGGCGCAGCCGTGTTGCCAAACTTGGGTAAAAAAAAATATAGAGATCATGGAAATAGTTCTTCAGTTCCATGGTCTGTCCACGTCTTTGTAGACACACTTTTCTGGTACGCTCACTTATGTCTCACACCTTGCTTTCGGGAAAACTCACTCTAAGCCCTAGATTGTATTTATATATAGGGAAAATGAAAAAGTTACGGTAGAGAAAAAGGCATGTTAATCCACAGTTTTCTTAATAAAACAGAGTTGCTCACAGAGCACTGGATACCTTTTATCCTTGTTAAGATTGTGGATCGAAAAATATTATGATTGCTAGAATTTTACTGTCATTTCTGAATACGAGTGATGTTAATTCCTGAGACTAATTCAATAACCTATTTAACTTATCCGATCCACAACCTTTTCTTAAAGTACCTACATCATAATATTTAAACGCGAGGCTAATTTTTCCGGACTGATATGTAAGTGGGACAAGTATTTACCTTCCTGAGGGTTATCTGACGACGAATACATGCTAATGTAGGGCTGAAGCCTGGTTTCCGCACAATAGGAGATATGGCTCAGTGTGAATTGCCTCGTTATATTTTCGCGACCTTTCCACTTTCTGGGAGCACCTCAGGGGCTTCTGTATATTTCAACTTGACTATTATATTGTCACGTATGCTGAATTTGGCGAATTTACATATATTTAGTTTGTAAACGTTGAGTAGGGGTAAAATGTCAAGCAAACAGTCCCATCCGTCCCTTTCAGAAGTTATTTTAGAATACACGTAGTTTTCAAACATTCCATAATGACAGTAATTTCCGTTGATACAGGCAGGGACTTAATGGTAAGAGGGTCTGAATGTGAAGTACTGAAATACAGACACACTTAATGTTATCAAAATACCATGTGAATTAATCCTAACAAAGCTTAATAATATTATGTATAACTGTTCCAGCGGAAACAGATTAGCTACCGATTAATTATATCTACATCTACATAAATAGACAGTGTCGGGTGTTGCCAATTTGAGCGTGCAGAAACTAAGCACATCCAATGTAGAACTGTACTAGTTAGTGGCGTATCTAATGACTCACTACAACAGTGATTAAATGGGTAATTTGCAGCAACTTAATCGTGTAAGTTCAATAGTAAACGTAAAATGCTACGTGGCGTTCCCATGTGATAAACCAAGTCTACAGCTCTAACATACCTTTGATTAGACAGGGAGGGCCGATCGATACATCACGGACATTGTGAACTAATTCAAGTATTATTAGTATTACTTTTAAAGATAACAACTTAATTACATAAAACAAAGGTCCTTTGAGACTAATAATACCCTGAAATAGTGGAGAAACAATGGGAGTCAGATTGGGTGAGTCGAAATTAATGTCGAAAGTGATTTGTTTTTTATTAAGCTTTGGGTTGTTATCGTGATATTTTGAGCAGCATTATTGCATCACAATACCCGGCTTAAAATTTGCCTGATTATTATCACAAATTGGGGCAGCAGTTTGGGTTGCCAACGTCTCGTCATTATGCCGACCGGCTCGTTTTAGGGTAAAGTGAAAAAAATGAAAAAGTAATTAGGATGGAAGGGGAAGCTACGTTACGTTCCCACGAAATATTCTCCATTTAAGACGTGGAAAGGTTGATTTAATTACGGAGATCAGTGTCAGATTTATTTTTTAAGGGAACAAGAGATGTTTTTTGCCTTAATCTTAAATTACGCTTGTTATTCTCGCTCATTAGATTTTCATAAAAGATATTTGTTTACCTACTTTAGCTGCATAATTCCGTGCGCGTACAACAGCTATAAAGTTAATATATCGTATAGCTTGTTCGGCTAAATGCTAGTACAAACAGCTGGTGTTTCATTTCATATTGGTCTCATTTATCGCATACAAGGTTGTACACTTAGCTGCCTATGTCTCAAGCCCCCAACATTATATGTAGAAGTACTACACACTTTGTGAGCCCGGTCATGTTGCTCTACTAGTTTACTACTAGTTGACTATTTTTAGACCAACGAAATGTCAGTGACCCCCGTAGTAAAGAGCTCATAATTCCAATTTTAAATAATTTTGCATACAAAACTGTTCAAGTACCTAAATACACTACACAATTAGACATTTTAAATAGCAGCCATTTATATCTCTTATAAGTGTTTCAAAATTACTTTCGTAAAAGCTAACAGTGCAATAAATTCTGACATATTTGATTAAATGTCTTTTAACAAAGATTAAATTAATCAACTTCAGTTTTTCAAGTAACTAAAACTGAACGTAGCGTAATCCAATTTTCACTTGTTTGAAACTTTGAACGTTGTCTATCGATCAGCTGTTTTTGACAATCAAAATTCAGAGGGGAGAATATTCTAACTGTGATTTTAATTAAATTATATTTGTTTAGCTTGCACAGCTAAACAAGTTATTGAACTTTTTATAAAAAAATTGACAGTACGTAATAAATTTCCTGCGTAGACGAATTACATTGTTAGTTTTCATTATCAGTACTGTTTATACTAAAGTCTAAAGTTTTGCAATTTCATTCAACAAAGTTTGGCATACAGTTGCAAACTACCATTTTAGACATTTCAAAATTCAAAAGTATTTGACTACTTTAAAATTAACCTACAAACAATAATAATGAAATCACAAAAAGCTTTCTCTTTGTGAAAAAGATTTAATTTTGCAAGAAGAGTTAGTAACCTTCAAGTACTTAATGAAGAGCTTCAAATAATATGCAAAAATAAACTAGTCGACCGCGGCGCACTATCGCCTCGTCAGCGCGTTTGGTCACTCATTTAGCTGCCACAGAATGTTCAGAAAAATGCTTATCTCTAGGCTCCATTTCACGCTGCCCCATTTTCACGACCTATGTTTTAAATAGTAGGTAATTTATCCAAACTGTGTATAAACATGACTAAATATGTATATCTGTCTGATGTTCGTATACATTTTAGTTTCTGTATTCCAACGAGATTTACACAAATGTGCAATTAAAACAAAGTTTTGTTTTCAGCATGCAAGGTGCATATTGACAGACACCTGTAGCTGAAAAACAAATATGTAGATGAAACATAAATACAAACAGTAAAACGAAAACGACACGCCTTGTTTTTATTACCCTCAACTCTTACATTGTTGAACTCATTGAGTCTGTCGGTGTATACTTTACTAGCTACATGTATTTGTACCCCGCTTTTCGCCACCCTTTGTTTACAGGAAATTTCCATCGGAATACGACTATAAACGTACTTTTTTTTGTTCTAGTGACGCCCGAATCAATAGTAGTGCCGATAGTATCGTGCATATTTGGCTTCCCACTGTTAGCGCTCACCGTCATCTGCTGCCTGAGAAGGAGAGCCAAAATGGCGAGGTGAGTTACGAATATACTGGTAATGACAAGCATGTTATGAAATCACAGGCCATTGACTGAAACGCTATGGCAGTATACTTGGCAGGCCCGATAACGTAATGTTCTCCACGATAAACCCTTCAGGGATCGCCCGCTTTTAGGTCGAACTTCGTTGATTTAGGTCATTAGGAGACCTTTTTATGACTACTTGATTCAGGGCCTCTTTTGAGACTACTTATTCGATCTAGTAAAAGATGAGTTAGACAAATAAGGCCAAATACTTTAGCATATTTACATAACATGAAGGGCTATGACGCACATGATTTTAGTAAATGATTTCGGCTCTCACCGTTACGTTAATACCCCATAAACGCATGCCGTAAGGGAAGCAGTTACACGTAATGTGCGTGATAATGATGATTGATTCCACTGAGATCGTATACGGCTGTTGTTAAATTCAGCTTCAGTGCTCCTACGAATAATTTGAAGCAATTTTGCGTACTGCAGATTAATAAAGTGAATATTTTATCGCGCAGTACTGAAAAAATGGAATGTTTGTGTTTAATAGCCACGGTAAACTTGGGAAATGAAAGCGAGATGAGATTTATATACATGAACATAAAGTAAGAGTCTGGTATACAGATAAAAATGTGAGTGGCTATAGAACGTATCGAGTTCTTTCGACGAGCACAAATCTCTTAGCTTACACGTTAAAGCACCACTTCAAAAGTACTGCCAACGCACTTCTCAGGTTAAAATATCGCTATCCCATCCAATAAAGAGTCTCGATATAAAATCATCTTTTAATCGAGGTTTACCAGTAGCATCCACTTTCCTTCAAATATTTATAATACAAGACATTTTCAGAGAACGTGCGAGAAGGAGGAACTGCGAGCTGGACCGAGGAGAGCTGTCAGTTGTGAAGATGTCTCCAGTGAGGTCAAAGCCTCGAGCCGTCAGTCTGATACGGTCGCCACGACCACCACCCACGCTAGAACTGGACACCGTACTCGAAGAACGATCCGATCCTGAACAGACCACGATGTCACAAGTACGGTTACTCCAACTCTGTAGTAACACCTGAGCGATGAAAATCGGGGTTTTGGTAGAAAATCGTCCCATTAAAAACTGAGTTTTTGAGTCATCTTATCGACCCATTATTTTGATGCGCGGGCCACGCTGACGGGAAATTCCGTTAGTTTTCGCGATAAAAGAAATTCGTAGAAACTTAATAACAGAATTTACCGTTAGTGTAGTCCTAGCATTATAAAACCGAGAGTTTCTAATATAAATTGAACGAGTTTTTCCAGTCCCGTAAATCGCTCAATGCTATAAAATCAAAGCGCTCTATCATAGTGATATTGTTACTATGTATTACCCGTGTTCCACATAGTTGTTTTAGGTAAATTGAATCTGGAAACAAAAAGATTACCAAAAAAACCCTGGGAAATAAAAAACATTTCTCTGTTGCGGTTTATCGTGATCTGAAATGAAACAATGAAACGTGACTTTTATGTGATGCTTGATATTATTTATTAAACGCCTGGGACTGTTCGCTCCCGGATCGAATTTATTATAAATACCTAGTGCTCTTGTTCTAATGGACCCGTTAATATTATAAAAAAAGCCATTTCAGTCATTAATACTCGTAAAGATGTATTTAGTAATATTACGTTAGATATTAACGATTTTCAAATCCATTCTACCTAGCAACAATAAATCTTTCTGTTTCTAGAAATATTCAATTGTTTAATCATTGAAATGAATGTATGATTCCCAAATAATGTTTGGACTCCATTGTGATTTTGATAAAGGTCGTGGGTCCGTCCCACGACCTTCCTTCCTTTATGTTCTCATTGACGCGACACACTAAATCTAATCATAATTTAAGTGCCGTAAAGAGCAATTCATTTGAATTTTGTACAAAAAAGTCCAATAGGTTCAAGCAGTTCTATTATCAAATTTAACAGAGGATACCAATCGTCCGGAGGACACGTTGGAGCATACGGTGCAGGAAAGTATTATTTTGACAAGAATTTATTTTCGAAGGTGGAGATCACACCAGACCGCGAGGTGGGCACGATATTGTTCGGGGCGGTGGGCGCGATGGGCACAGCAGCGGCCACTGCGATGTGCAACCGGGACAGCTAGCGGCGCGGCTCGGTGCAGCCCGGGGCGCGCTCGCCGCTCTGGGCCGCACTCACGAGCCAGCCGCTCGACGAAGACGACCCCGATGATGATGAAACTACTGGCGATGACAGCTAGCAATTGGATGAGCGCTCAATTGTCGACATCGGCGAGCGCATGAAACTTTTCCTGGACATTCCATTAAGATTCTAAGCCAGTGAATTGCGAACATTGTCCCTGACCATCATTGTCTTCAAATACTTGAACAATTAAACAATCGTTATCTGATTTCTAAACGATGTAAATAGATTCACAAAGGAAATCCGACTTTAATTAATTCCGTCTGGATTCATTATCTAAGTACCTATGTAGTGTTTGCCTAATATTGAAACTGAGTGTTTCATGAATCGATTTTCCCTACAACGTACAAAGTGTGCACTCTATTGTGTATGTGTAGCAAGCTATAGTGGCAATATCTGGTGGTCACATCTGCCCTAGAAAATAGCTGAACATTGAACGAGTTTTAGTATAGGTCGCGTACAATGAAGCGAGGCGGGCTCGTTCCAGGCCTCGCTAAGAAAGGTGACCCACTATTATGAAAAGAGACACAAATTAAATCTTAGACTTGAAAAGGCCTACGTAGATTATGTACCTATATTGATTAATAAACGCGAACTACTGACGAGTCTGAACAATCATTTTATCCACGAAAGCTCTTTTGAGCAAAAATCCATCAATCGCGCAGAATCTCTTTTCTGTTAAGTCACGCAAAAGATTTATCATAGTCGAGTCAATTTTAAATGTTTCATTTTAATTCTGTCTCTCCTTGTTTCGTTCGTGAATACCTACTGCAAATGGTACATAGTTACTAACTTGATTATTATACTTAGTACATATAGCTGGAGAGCTACGTCCAATTATTGGGAAAGTGTTTGAGGCACGCTGAAAACTTGTTCAATAATCCCTGAACATAGAAATTCAGAACTAGCTGAGAAGTAGCGGGATTGAACGAGCCAGACTTTTTTGAAAATATTTTTGGTTCCAAAAAAGTCCTTGAGGTATCTCGAAACCTTTATACCTTTAAAATTGAATATTCAAAGAGTGGAATATAAGCGTGCCTGAAACAATTTCCCAAAACCTGAACATAACTCTCGGGTTAACAGTTCCCATTCAGTAACGTTCGAAGTGTAGTGAGCACACAACGAAAGAACATCATAATTATATTTCGAGTCTTTTAAAACTATGCTACCAAATTCATAATAAACTTTTATAAAGAAGAGATCTAGTTGAATATTGTACAGAATTGTACATAATATACCTATTTACATAATAAGAAGTTCAGTAATGTAAATATTAACGTGCACCAACTTTAACATTGCACAAAGTTATTAGGTTTGACCCTTGTGCATAGCACAATATCACATAAACTATTAAGTAGGTAGCTACTAGCCTTAACATACATAATATGTATGTTTAAGATGATGAATTTAAAACGAAAAACTTAAGATTACCTACGGTAAAGCTGGATTGACGCTATTTATTCGTGAGAGTAAAATCAAAGAATGATTAGACAAATAGAGGATATGACAAAATTTAGCGCTAACCTTGAAGAAATTATCAGGAGAAGTCGGTAGATAAGTGTATGTATGATGAAACGAGACCAATTGTGAATTCAGCCAACATTAGTTAAATATAAACGTAACATCAGAATTAATACCTAGTATGCGATTTACATTTTGTGTAAAAAAAATTAAAAACCGAATTTTATATTCGTAGTTTCAGCTTTGTAGCCAATGTAAATAAAACCAGTAGGAGATAAATTAACAGAACGTGTACTCGTACTTCAGCCGTATTGCGTTTCAGCGAACTTTTTACGTCGAAATAAATACTCTTTTCACTCAACATTGTGTAAAAATAACACGGCTGAGTAACCATTTTATTAAAGCACCTATACTTGGCATATCGGAAAAATGTTTGGAAAAACAGCTTTGTGAAAATTTCACAAAAATCTTACTCATGGGTGACTTAACAATTCAGTGTCTAATCAGGCTGATAAAGGTGTGTAATTTTGGCATAATTGTTCAACTAGACGAATTAACCCTTTCTCCGCTGTGCAGAACATTTCGGCCCTACCTGATGAGAGTATCGTAAGAACCATATAATTAAGGGTTCGTTTACGAGCCTGTTCAACGAATGTACATTTAGTAGTATAAGCGGTTCATAAACTAGACACTATTTTACCGAAAGTATGTTGCTTGAAATTAAATTTCAGCACTACGCTGTACTAGATCGATCATTCTACCAATGTAAACACCACATGAGAATTGCAAAAAGCTGTTGATACAACTCTTTGCAATTTGATTTGCTAGTTGGAACCTGAAATAAAATGTCGTTGGGAAAACTAAGTATTTAAAAATATCAACCTGTGTCATAATATTTATGAATGTACGAGTACGTATGGAACAATTGAAACGAATGTATATCAATAGATAAATAAAATTATGTTTGTGTTCTTCTTTCTTGTTTTATTTACAACTGACCTTAAACTTTAAAAAATCTCTAGTGAGTTTTATAATTATTTCATTTCATACAGACTAGGTCCAAAGATAATGTTGGCATGCATATCATGTCTACCGTAGACACGGGTTTTATCGACAGAAGAATAGACAAAATGACAGAATGTACAAAGATTAAATTTTCAAAAATTATCGATGTTTAAAAATTTGGAAAAATAATGCTTCCATAATCGTCTGCGGATCGTAAAAGTCGGGAAAAAATATTGTTAAAAATAACTTTGTTTATTCTGTGAAGAATAGAGATAAAATTGGTCATTAACTATATCAACAGACAAGTTAAATTTTCAGCTGAAAATGTTCAGCGTAATTAATTCATGAATTCAAATTCGTTCACGCGGGCTATGATTTTCAGTTGAACGCAAATTTGGCTTATGTGCAGTGTTACAAGCAATATGTTACAATGACCCACATATAATCAAAAACCTGTTTCATTCATTGACCTCCAGTGTTAGATTGTTTATCAAAACTAGACTTTATAATTAAAGTGTAAAGATTTACAATAGCTAGAACTGTTAATGTTATAGTAGATATAGATACACGTGTCTACTTCGCTGAATTATATCTTAGATAATCTTTTATCAAGGTGAGGGTCGGGTTATGAAACCGTGTTGGACGGTCATCGGGTCAGTTCAGTCATAAAAATGCAGCTAACTTGTAATACTGATGACACTGTAGTTTTCAATGTTAAGTTCAAATGTTATAAGGTAAAACCAATATCACGTATCCATAAATTCCTGAGAATACTTTTAAAATATTTGATGACACGGTTGGCGCAGCGGTTGAGCGATCGACTGCTGCGCAGCGTGTCGCGGGTTTGATTCCCGCACGGAACAACTATTTGAATAATTTGCAAGTAGTTGTTCCGGATCTGGGTGTTTGTGTATGTGATTTTCTATGTTTGTAAACGCGGTCGCGGGTCTATACGAATTACCGTGACCCCGGAACGTGAAGGACACCGTGGATTTTAGTCAGTACGAGTCTGACAGTCCCTCCCGCTCTCGAGGACTCATTTGATGATTTTACCACGATAAAAAAATTTTTGTAAACGCACTCACGATACAGGATTAAATTTCTAGTGTGGGGCAACGTTTTTAATAATATATAATTTTTAATTTTTAATTTTATATTACATATATAAATATTAAAAATCATTTTCATCATTCAAAATACTTACGCAGATTTTTTATTTTATTCTTAGATAGAAAACAAGGCTATTGCGAATCACGAAAATATTGCAAATAACGAATTCCTAATGAAGTTAATTGATTTTGGCACAGTCAATTTGGCAAGAATGACGCGTGATCAATGCACGCATAAAAGTAGTTTCGTGGTTCAATTCACAACACTGCCAAAGTGTTTTTGGGTTTTTCCATCAAAAATTATTCAGTAGCAGCCCCGTTGATGAACTGGAAGATTTTAGGTATACTTACACTTCTGCCTAACCCTTTGGAATTTACGAGTGTCTGATGTTACATTGTTTGTTATGAAGTCAAATCTCTAACAAAAGCTGATTTATTTTTATCTTCATAGTTAATCTACTAGTCTAACGATGCTAGAATAACCACACCCAAAAATGTGTTAATACTTAAAACAAGTTCGTTCAAAATGTTACGAGGCTCATCTTACGTGACTCTAATATCTTCTAAATTACTACTTAGTATGCCCATGAACTCTATACATATATTTACAGATAAAAATAATAACAACAATATTACCTTGATCAGTCTAATTCATAATTCTCACACTGATTCTAACATCCGAAGGTCTGTATTATTGCTAAATATATTAGTATGTTTATTATAGTTTAATGTTTCTCCGTTTCAACGTGACTATGCATATTTTTCCCAGCCATATTGTTTAGCACTCTCGACGTAAAGCTGTGGAGGTCGGGTAACCTATATGCCAAAGTTATTTCTGCTCAAATTAGGTCAACACCATGTGATCGGTGCTAATCCACTTTTTATATGCGCCTACCGATATCAGAAAAGGCACAGATTTTATTAATTTTACAGTAAGTGGAAATACACTGTTTTTTTTTTGTTTTTGTTATGATCTCACTCTTTTACTTGTAAAACTATTAAATTGAGGAAAACCTTGCCTTGTACCTATACTGATACTTATTTTGCAAAATCATGCAAATTATATTAACAAAAAAGAAACAAAAAGTCCCGAACTTGAGTAATTTAAGCAATAAGGTATAGAGGTCAAATTCATTTGACAACGGTTGGCGCAGTGACTGAGCGATTGTACTGCTGCGCTGCGTGTCGCGGGTTCGTTTCCCACACGGAGCAAATATTTGTATTATCTACAATTAGTTGTTTCGGGTCTGGGCGTTTGTGTATGTAAGCTTTTATGTTTATAAACGCACCCACGACACAGGAGAAATTACTAGTGTGGGCCAACATTATTTAAAAAAAAAATTGAGGATAAGCAGGTAAGGGAACACAAAAATAGTTATGATTGTTGAGGACAAAATACAAAATCCATGCGCTTGGTATACAAATTATTCAAAATGATGTCTCAAACTCTCTTTGATGTCCACAAAATATTTATTGCGCTACTTCAAGGCTGTAAGTTAAATTGTGAGGTGAAAGAGAATTAATTAATACCAAAAAGCAAACTAATTATCACCAATGAGTCGCGTGAGTTATTGAATGACATCGTTACAGGCGACCCTAACTATATACTGACAAATGGCCAGCATTTGTTATAACTGTATATATAGAGGACGTGAAAGCCACAGCAGTTGACCCGTCAACCCATGCTACCGATAAAATACTCGGGCACGCCGCAATCGCGGCGGTAAGACCCCTCTTTGAGGAGTGGCTGGATAGGCGTCACGGCGTCCTGACCTACCGCATGACGCAGGTCCTCACCGGACACGGAAGTTTCGGGAGGTTCCTGTGTCTGATAGGGAGGGAAGAAACGCCTGGGTGTCACCACTGCGAGGATCGTCCGGAGGACACGGTGGAGCATACGGTGCAGGACTGCCCCGCTTGGGCAGAGCACCGCCGTGTCCTCACGACGGCGATAGGCGGAGACCTCTCGCGCCCGGCATTGGTCGAGGCCATGCTGCGGGGCGAGACGGAGTGGGAAGCGGTCGCCTCCTTCTGCGAAGCAGTCATGCTCGTGAAGGAGGAGGCGGGCCGCCTGAGGGAGAGGACAGCGTCCTCCCTCCACCCCAGCCGCAGTGGTAGACGCCCACGGCGTCGGACGTCGCAAGACGATCTCCGGCCACCGTAGGCGCGGGCATGCGGGCAGCGAGTAATGGGCGACTCGCTGTCCGACCATGGACCATGCCCGGGTCGACGGCGCGTTGTGTTCCACGCGCGCCTCAAAGAGTGTCAGCATAGTGACGGGGCCTGTAGAGGGCCAAAGCCTGCCGGGGTCGCGGGACCAAGGGATTACCGTGACCCCGGTACGTAAAGGGCTAGTGAAGGACACCGTGGATTTTAGTCAGTACAAGTCTGACAGTCCCTCCCGCCCTGCCCTGGGTGGGAGGACTTATTTGATGATTTTACCACGATAAAAAATAAAAAAAAATAAAAAACCGATAAAATACTACCCTACACATCGATATACTCGCAAATCTTCAGTGACAAATAATATTATAAGGAGAAAAGATTTGTATTTCTATTTGTAAAAAATAAACGTCTAAACCGATTTTCGAAATATTTCGTCTATAGAAAACAAGTAGGTAACAAAAAGCTGTATTTTATATTCAAATTGCACCTCTGTGCGAAGACAGAGTAGCTAGTGTGCATTATAAGTAATGGGTAATCGAAGGGTTAACTACCGGTATTACAAGTTGATGTTTTTTGTTTTATTTTCAGCCAGATATTCTAGACGTAAGATACAAATAATAAAGTGAACGTATAAATACCTATGTCTTGTATTTACTTTTAACTTGGTAGGCATGACCGGTCTCTAGACGTGAAAGGTTTTATATGTCTCCCGACCGGCCCTCGGGCCAACTAAAAGGTTTGGCAGGTGCTCTCCCTTATTCTGTCATCTGTCAACAATTTCTAACCGGCATTTTTGTGATCTTGAATTTTTTTGTGACGGTTATATTTCTTTCGAAAAGAACTGACAACATTCAAGAGCCATTCAAGTGAAAACGAATAGTGACAGGTTGAAAACAAAGGATTTCTATTTCATTACCCACCGACAGATCAAAGGAAGAGTTCTTTAATACATATCTTATGAAATAAATTGTAACAGTGAAGCAAAATCAAAACAAATTGCTAAAAATAAAGTATTCGTAGCACCTGTTTATCAATAAATGGCCGTAACTGTTGTAAACGACTTGCGAATTATTTAAACTACGATTAGTAAGTTCTGAACAAGATTTATTTTATGGCGACGCTAGCGAACTTTGAAATCAATGATAGGTCGAACTTCGAACTTAGCAGAGCGTTACTTGACCGACTTTTGTTCAACTTTGCCTGAAGTTTGGAACAGCGTTTAGCTGTTAAAGTGATAATTAAAGTAATTAAGTATAATTTTACTAATGTTTACCTTCGATCACAAAATCTTCATGCTTTGAAGACTTACGTTGTTTCTGAAAATGGTTTGTTAGGGTTTAAAGTAAGTCCCCGAAGACTTAAGGTAAATGTACAGGAAAATGTGAGCTCTAATTCAAACGCTCAATAAAAGAATGCTGATACGTTGGTATTTTTTCTTTGTTTTCGAAACTACTGAAAGGCAAATGTTCCTTATTTTATTAACAATCTGTTCAGTCATAGTTAAAAATAATTTTGATTGTCTGTTCGCTCCGTAACAAAGTGTTGTAACTGCAATGCTGGTTATCACTTTATATCGACTAGAATATAATATCTACCTGTTAGAAAAACTATTAAGTTGTTGTATGCAAAACTACAAAAATAAACAAAATGGTGCTCTGGTCGCAAGCCTCGATCTCTGCTAGACAATACTGTCTGACCTAGGTTGCTAGTTATTAGGTGTTGGTTGTGTGCCATTGGTTCACCTGTCACTACGTGAAGGGTAAATTTCAGCAAAGTTAATTGTTAACTCATTCTTGAACTTGATATGAGACTATCGAAATCGAATATTACGAGTATAATGTTGTTTTCTAGAATATGACCATATTCATTGACATGAAAAAAAAAGTGTTTTTTTTAATTTAAATTTTGTATTTTCAAGTTTTCATCTAAATTAGCATCGAATTATGTGAAATGATTCTTAAACTGTTTCCTCTTTCCTCTCTGATTTGAAACATCCTATGTATAAAAGATTATGTTTGTTTTTTAATATTTATACGCAGTCACACTTTTTATCTGATTACGATAAAATTTGTCAATTAATTGTTTGCTTGCACTTGCGCGAAGGCTACAAGCAAAGTACCATTAACTTAAAAAGCACGCGGGCGAATCTAATCTATATATATAAAAATGTTATGTTGGTTTGTGTATGCTTTAAAAACTCAAAAAGTTCTGCACCGATTGAGCTGAAATTTTAGCATGATATATAATCCGCATCAAGGATTGTTTTTATCTACTTTTTTTTTAAACCGTTTTTTGTGCCACAGCGAAGCGGGGCAGGGTACAGCTAGTATTACATAAAAGTCTAGCATGATATCGAAATTAGGTAGGTACTCAAATACCCATATCTGAAGTCAACAACAAACAATTCGCACATAATTCCACGGTTGAATTCTTAAGAGGTGTCGCAAGTCGAACTTGGACTTCAAAACGGCAGCATTTCTATGGCAAAATATGTATCGAACGTTGTTACCGAGATACGATTACTAGTCCAGTGGCAAGGCCGTGACTACGGACGGTAGTTTAAATTGCGTGTCAATGCGCGCGCGCCGGACCAATACACGTATCCCCGTAGACCGGTGCGCGCATGCGTGCTGCATTCGATGCCATTCATCTATGAACATGCGAATCCCCAATTAACAGATGTGCCCGTTAAGTTACATAATGTGTATGTAGACTGTAGAGAGGTTTCAGTGCTGTGATATTTCATTCAGGTTTTCGTGAATGAAGTGTTGTGTTTGAACTTTTTCTTTTGGTATGGTGAGTTTTTATTCATTTTTTAAGTGATTAACAAGGATTATAGTTTTATTATTGGAACTTAATAACATAAAAAGGCTAAAAACAAAACAAAATATAACAAAAAACGACAACAACAACTTTGAATACTAATCTGAAGTTCATTGAATTAATAAGCTAAACGAAATAATGTTAGTAAACATAAAACAACATCTGATAACGACGCCAACTATTTACTGCCAGTAATAAGGTAAAGCATTGCAACGCTCTTTAAACATCTACCAAGTATCGGAAATCTTACGACATTTTGATTCAAACTAGAGTTGCGCTTACGCCTCTGTTTTAGCGTCACAGAAATTGTACAAACGCCTACACCTTAAGAAATGTTGTCGTTGCTTAAAATTATCGAAAGCATGAATCGAATTTGTAATAACAACGTTAAAATTGCAACTAAGTACATGATACTTACCGTGACCCCGGTACGTAAAGGGCTAGTGAAGGACACCGTGGATTTTAGTCAGTACGAGTCTGACAGTCCCTCCCGCTCTGCCCTGGGCGGGAGGACTCATTTGTTGATTTTACCACGATCAAAAAAAAAAGTGCAAACAAATCTTTGAACATCTTGTGAAGATTGTTAAAAGATTAGACAGTTAGTAGCCTTGTATCACTAATAACATTATTAATGATCGATCGTAATTAATGATCGAAGGTATGAAAACAAATTCTTTGTTTTTTTTTTTAAATCCGACGACTCTTTTTTTTTTTTTCTTTTTTTTTTTTTTATCGTGGTAAAATCATCAAATGAGTCCTCCCACCCAGGGCAGGGCGGGAGGGACTGTCAGACTTGTACTGACTAAAATCCACGGTGTCCTTCACTAGCCCTTTACGTACCGGGGTCACGGTAATCCCTTGGTCCCGCGACCCCGGCAGGCAAATCCGACGACTCTAGGAAAAAATACCGTGTCCTCAAATACACTAACAGCCAGAACCGGAACAACTACTTGTAGATAACACAAATATTTGTCTGGTACGGGAATCGAAACCGCGACACACTGCGCAACGGTCAATCGCTCAACCGCTACGTCAACCGTGCCGTCAACAATAGGCTATTTTAATCAAAAAAGTTTTAAATTTAAATTACTCCGAAATATAGATTATTAAAAAATATTACGTGTTTTTCCTTTTGTTACGTAAACCAAAATTCACGAAGATACAACGCTTCTAAAAATCAAAAAACGTCACTCGGTCGGTACAATTTCACAAGCCCCCACTCCCGAATTGGGAAGCATTTTAGCTTCGTCAATATCCATTGATTTAAAAAGCAAAAAATACGTGTCCGTTATTTTTCAATATTCTAACTGACGGACTAACAGATTTTCAATTTATTTATGTTGAAAAATTCCCCATTGAACGAGATTAGTAAGTAGTAGTATAGTAGACCAGCTAAAACGTCTTCCTTTTATAATCATACCTGAAATTCCCTGATGCATAAAGAGTATTCTATACAATTTAACCTTTCAGTTAGGCCGAGAAGGTACTGGAGTCTATAAATAAACAAGCACCCAAAACTGGTAAAGCACTTTTGCAGGATGCTCAAACTAAAGGGCAATCAGTTGACGACAAAGGTTAGGGGCTTCTCATAGAAACGGTTTGTGACAAAGCAAGTGCCTATTTATTATATAGGCAAAGGTAAGTAATAGATGAAAGCAGACGCACCTTGTGCGGTCTGGTCACGTATTCATAGTACCTAATTAACTTATCACTAGCTTTCGCCCTCAACTTCAAAATTATCTTACGCGAATTTAATACCCCAATAATTATAACCTATCTATCTAAGGGGCAACTTTCATCAAGATTCGTTCAGCCGTTTAACATTCAAACTTAGCACTTAGATACTTAGAGGCACTTGTTTTATAAAGAGACTACTCGTTGAAGACATAATTCGCTCATGAGCGTTCTTCTACGATATCAACGATTACGGTTCAGGAAAATTCCTGGAGTGCGGCAAAGTATAAAAAAATATCATTATTCCTGCCGGGGTCGCGGGACTCGGGAATTACCGTGACCCCGGTACGTAAAGGGCTATTGAAGGACACCGTGGATTTTAGTCAGTCAAGTCTGACAGTCCCTCCCACCCTGCCCCGGGTGGGAGGACTCATTTGATGATTTTAACACGATAAAAAAAGAAAAAAGAAATAGACCATTCAATAACAATTATTATTAACGTGGTAAAATCATCAAATCAGGGACAAGGACATCGCCAAGCGGTGTGGACGTATTCTTTGACGCCCTTTGAATGTTTTTAGTTTTTTTTTTGTTTTGTACATAGTCTTACCATGGGGTATCGTATTACCCAGGTGCTGGGTTGTGGAGGTCCGACAGGCAGTCGCTCCGTGTAAAATACTGATATCCAGCTGCATCTGGTTTGACTGGAAGCCGACCCCAATATATTTTGGAAAAGGCTAGGCAGATGATGATGTACTACTTGTAAGTTTTTATTTATAGTTTGTATATAATAAAAACATGAATAAATTAAAATAATAATTTTGCTTAAAACAACACATTAAAAGGGTATTGAAGTTGATAAATACGGCTCTTGTTAATAAGTAGCACAAAGTGGTAACTGCCAGCAGTGCCAGCTAATTGATCGGTGACGTGCGTTTCCCGTGCGATTCCAATAAATTGCATAGAGTTGCGTAATACTTAGCACATGTGATATTATGACATGGACATATGGTTTATTTAGACTTTTTTTATAGAAGTAAAGTTTTATCCAATTGATTTTGTCGATCCTCTTTAGTTTTCTAATAAGACCGACAACGATGTGATCAAAAAAGGCCCGTAGTTTTTGATTTGTTTTAAAAACAAAAGTAGACGACAATTAAAATTCACTACATGTCACGCCTTGGTATAATTTTAGTAAGTGCATTTTATCTACGCCGAAATTAATTGGTTAAATAAAATAGAAATCCAATACTCATTGACGGACTCAATATATTTGCAATTTATTGTAACTGACAATACGCCAGTTATTATGAAAATAGCCAGGACTGGACTGATTCTTATAAAAGGTTTTTTTTGTCTGCATTGTCCCACTGCTGTCAAAGGCTTTCTGCATTTCCCCCTATAAGACAAAAACGAGTCGAAATCGTCATGGAGGTAAGAGTTACATTTAATTAAATAAACATCAGCTTTTCTGTAACCTTTTCCTAAAACTGAAAATACTTAGAGCTGCCTAATAAACAAAATAAAGTATGTGACCTTATTAAACCAGTAGCATGATAATTATAATAATATGTATGAACACAAACTGTTGTGTTGAAGTTTTTTCCGACTCTGTTTTTGGCACGATGCCATGCTATCCCTGTAGCTGCTCGTTAACGAAGGCAGCCTAAATTTTATCCAAATAAAAAGCAAACCCCAGATTAAGCTGTGTACATATGCACGGGTACCCTGCTAAGATAACAACAGCTGTAGCCTGTGAGCAAACAAAGCTTGCTGCCATATTGTTTTTCATATATATTTGTTAGATAAATGAACCAGCATAACCTTCCGACTTCTCTGCGTCCGATTAATACATAATAATATAAGATATACAACGCTACAACATATACAATATTAAATTATTAAAAACAAATAAAGAAGAAGAAGGATGAGGGCGTGAGTTTATGTATGTGTAGGTAAAACATACATAATAATAATAAGTTAAGCCGATCATTCTTATCGAAAGAGTTCAGGGGCAATCGAAAATGTCACTGATTGTGATCGAGCTTACATTGAGTAGGACTCAGGGCTCCTGTACAAAATGCCGCCGCCGCGCCGCCACCGCACCGCTATGCTGTGTATACCTTCGCGACTGCGCCGCCACCGCGCCGCCCGCCGCCGCATATTAAAACACGAGCGAATGGCGGCACGGTGGCGGCGCGGTGGCGGCGCGGAGGTGGCGCGATGACGATGCGGTGGTGGGGCGGTAGCGGCGCGGCCGCAGCATTGTGTACAGGAGCCCTAAATATAAATTTCACTTGACCACACCTACTAATTATTCGTTCACAAAAAAAAAATTAATTTAAAAAAATGTATTTATATGTTAAAAGTTAAAATTATATGTAGTTCAATTATTTCAAACTATTAAATACCAAAGAAAGAAGCCGATTCAAATAAAATATAATTAACTGTAAGGTTGATAATAAATAAAAAGAACTAACACGAAAGCTCACAATTTAATATTAATTACCTCAGCTGAATAGCTGACACATCTCTAGTTAAAATAACATGAATATTGATGAGATAACCGATCGATGTAATGTAACAGATTCCTTCTGACCGCAATTACGCACATTCTTACCATATTTTATTTTTGTGTGGCGCGTACTCCGGTCGAGGCCAAGGTTAACCTGTGTTTACAACAGTACAATTAAGTGCAGTGTTGTGTTTTCTCCTTAACCAGACCTTTGCAAAACAGTCAGGCAGGTGACTTCCAGTTTCTAAACTACCGGCCTCAGTTTTGCAACAAATAAACCCGTTTTAACATACGCGTTCAATGTTCACCGTATGTTGTAACTCCCTATCTGTACATACGCATTCAATAGGAAACTTTGCCCGGTTGCTCGAACTTTGACTTTCAGAATGTTTTGTGTAATTGTACATTTTAAGGGTATTAAACAACATCAAACATCAATAACTGCTCCCGACGACGTCGTCAAAGTTCGGAATCTGTTTCTAGAGTGGTGGTGCGGCGGGCTTACGACCCTTTCGCATTTGTAAGGCTCCGCGCTTTAAAACTCTCAAAGTCTCCGCGTAAAATGTTTGACTGACTTCCAAGCCGACACTTTTCGACAAGTCGAGAGCTTCGTCTCAAAACATTCTTTTATTATGATTAATAAGAAAGATTGCCAGACATTTATGTCACATTTCGTCACCAACAAGCCTATAAATTAAAAGTCACCGTATTTGGTTGAAAAATTACTATACGCGTCTCTAGAATTCTACTTTATGGTTAAAGTTCAGCTGTACGAGTATGCTGTTATTTCCGTCACAGCGATCTTATGACGTTACGCTGTCTGGAGTCTAGTCTAGTTTAGGGCTAGAGGTTAACAAACTGCACGATTTAGGTCTAAATTATAAATTAAAGTATAAATTACGTTATAGTCGGTCGCGTATTTTAGTGAGAAACGTAGTACGCGCAGCTGACGTCTATGTCGCAGTCTACGTATATTCTTACGCGTGACTAACGGTGTGTGGTGTGGTGTGGTGGTGGTGTGCGTGGAGTCCTCTTACGTTGATGCCTGTCGCGTAGACAGGCATCAACGTAAGAGGAATCCACGCACACCGATTTAAAAAAAAAGTGAAATTAACAATGGAGTTTGAGATGGGACAGAAAGATAAGAGGTTACCGCGCCCTGAACCGCAAAGGGTAATTTAATGCACAGTTGTTTAAATATGTCTTGCACTCGACCCGCAGCGGGAGGACTAATAATGATGATGGTCAAAACCAGAATTAGTAGCTAAACTATGGCATTATTATTATTACACAGAAATGGTCAAAGGAATCATTGACCAAATTACCTATACAACAAACGTAAAAAAAGGAACCGACTGCAAAAACAACACAAAAAAAGTTTTCACACTTTTCGTTCGGAAGACGGTGGCTTTATATTTTATGTCATTGGCTATGCCACACCGACACTTCGTATAATCGGCGTCTTTGAAAATCTACAATCCAAGTAAGCAACAAAAACGGATCTATGTGGGCAGCGTAACGAGATATCCATTATTGTTATATACTAAAACCTTTCCCAGAATGTATTGAATACTTTTCTGAAAACCGCAACAAAATCGGTTTAGCCAAATGCGAGATAATCGCGGACAAACAAACAGGTCGAAGTGAGAACCTACTTTTGTTTTGCGGTCGGTTAAAAATATTTAATTAAATTAAAAGCAATATTTAAAAACCTTGCCTTACTAGCAATATCAAATAGCAACTTTCTTGACCTTGCATCGAATAACATGTCCCACAAACGATTCAAAATTAAAAAATGCAATTACTTGTTTCGAAAGTCGCGAACAAGGGACAAACAACTTTAGACTTGACTTTACTTTTAAAAGTTGTGCATCGACGTGATGCAGTTGTTTGCGGACAGCAACTGGCGAAGTTTTAAATTAAGAATGGTTGGCTGTACCAAACCGGTAGTGTTGCACTCAAATATTTTACAAGATTTTTTTTCTTCAAATATGTCACTGATAACTACTATAATTTGGATGGGTTTAAATTTGGATAAATTAAACTGTCTTAAAGTTATGAAAATTTGCTTATTTTTTTAATATTCGTATACCAATAACATTCTTACGTTCAAAAAGTTATGGCCTGTTTTATTCACAAAAGGAATCTCGCATGTCTTCTTCATTGCAAATATCTGTGAAAGCTCTTATAAAATAAAATATGTAGCGCTGTGTCGCCTCTTCGTGGCCAAGTTAAGCAAGATTTCCAGTAAAAACGCCAGACCCGATAATATCGCCTGAAGTAATGAATATCCATAACCACTCCTCTTAAAGATTACAGGCGTAGAGACATAAATTGTCATGGCTATTAACACTCATAATGAGTTTCATATTATTCATTTGAAACAAACAAAAAATTCCCAAAATCGGTCTAAAAGAAACATTCCGCCGAATTGAGAAACTTCTCCTTTTCTCGAAACCGGTAAAATATAATTAAACAAAATTCCAAATGTGTTTAGGCCATTAATTTATGATTCGTATGCCTAAAATTACAACTTTTTCAAAAGTTCATTGCTGCATATAAATTGAGCTGCAATATATTATGCAAATAATGTTCTTTTTTTAAATTATCTTTGCACGCAAATGTCATCTTTCTAAAACCAAATAATAATTAATTAACTGCAAAGTAGGCCTTGGTTTGTTCTCGAAGACATGGCTTTATGGAAGAAGGTGTGGTCGTGGGATCGGCCGACCTTATTGATGGGTCCCGCAAAACATGGTGGGCATTGGTTTCCAATCTACTATAAATAAGTACAAGTACCTATCATGAGTTTCCGACTCATAGAACTATGTAGTAGGAGCATCAGTTCCGCTTTAACGATTAAGTAACAATAAAATTGGCTATTCCTCATGAGAAACATAACGAAGAGTTATGTTAAAATGACCACTCAGTAAATATACCTGTGTGGTGCAATTAATGTTTATATCATACCGGTTAATGAAGTGCTAAGATCATTGCACAAAACTTTTATGGGTGTTTTAATAGTTGAATATGGCTGCATACCTGTGCCTATGATTCTATCTTATATGCATGTATTTTGCCATTCAACAATCTAACTTATATCTAACCACATTACTAAGATTGGAACTTTATTTTTCATGACCCTTGGGAAATCTGCAAGTTTCACAAAAGAAAACTTACCTAAACGAGTAAATACTCAAATAAGCTATTACATCGAGATGTTTTCTAGTAGGTTTTTCTTTTAGTAAATTTATATTTATATAAGGATGTGTAAGATATAATATGATTATCTTAAAATTTGCGACAAGCTACTGCTTCTCACGGCACCATCACCCAAATTTAAAACTATTATTCCTTATAAGAAGAGCTGAAGAATTGATAGTTTTTTCTTCGCAAAATTTCACTGTAATCGATTGGGTGATTTCGGAGATTAGTATACTCGTAGATGCTGATACATAGTGACACGTGATTTTTGTATAAGATAAATAGAGGTAAAGTATGTATATTGATTGTAAAACATAGTAAATTATACAAATATATTTTGTTGTGGTCAGCCTACTAACAGTTTCATCACCGGAGCGATGCGCCTGCGCCTATCAAGGACGATAGGGTATTAAAGTGTTATGTGTAGTGCGTAGCTACGACATTACGTGAGTGATTTAATAATAACATCGCTTTAAATGTTAATCTTATTCTATTAAACTATTTATAGATACTGGACTTCCTCTGGTTTTTATCTGCCTGATCACTGACTAAATTTATGATGATATTTTATGCATAATTGGAAACGTTTAAAGCCGCCTATTGGACTTAAACTTAACTGATGTAAAAAAAAACTAGAGATGTACTCCTGCGCGACGCTTCGGGAAATGAGTTGTGACATAATGCACAAATGATGGTCTACTTTGGGGGTCGGATAGGATCCACCTCCTAGTCCCGGTTCACAACGAGCAGTGGCACCACAGGCTGCCTGTAAACTATTAAGTGTGAATCACTTAGGTATCCCTCACCAAAGCCGCTTACAACGCCAAACCCATCATCGGATGGCGTTTACAAAGCTACCTAACTCTGACAGGTGAATGACGATCCCGTCAGAGTCCGGAGTCATCCTTAAATATATAAAAAATAAAAAACGAACCTATTTTTTTTTAGCTTAATCTATTTACTTAAACAACTACAAGGACCTAGTAAATAATGTCATTGAACCTCCGAAAGCTCCTCAATTATGTAGGTACCAAGCAAATAAATAACTCAATTTTTCAGCTAAAAGGAATTGGTCTAATAGAAATATCGAATTATTAAGGTACGATTTTGTGGAAAAATATTCTACTTTCCGTCTGCTGCAGTCATCTGCAGTTGCGTTCAGAATCATGATTGCAGCGGCAATCGCCTACGAACTCATACCTTTAGGAACATTAATCACTTGACACTGAAAATATAAGGAATATAAATTTTCGATCGACACCAAACTAAACATTATACTTAATTTATATTCCAGGAAAATATATATATTTATGTTCGTTCAATAAAATTATAAAAATGAAAGAAAACGTCTCTCGGTACCGGAAAAACGTACCTCATAGCATTTATTAAATTTAAAACATCCTTTTTCTGTATTCTATTTATTTACGCACCATTAAACACGTCTATTTCAAAATCAGACTCACTGAACTGAAAACCAAGTAGAAACTTATTTCCTTCGCAACCAGGCTTTACCACAGGCTTTACTACGAACCTACTTTTAAACTTTCCAAGTTCATGAATAAACGTAAGCTGAAATAAATTACCAATTTTCTAAAAATAAAAAATTGCGTCAGAATAATCATGCTTTGAAATTCAAACATTATCTGAAGTGCCTATAGTATTTGCATAGACACAGTAGCATGCAATGCTTAGTGCACACAAGAGGGACGAATGTTGACCTACCTATAACACATCTATCTATTCTACGCATGTGTGCACTCACTATTAACACTACCTCGCTAACTGTTTGCTATGTTATAAGAAAACTCCCGTGTGAAGGAAAACATTGAATTATTTGAAGAGCATGTTTAAAAGATCTATAAATCGAGTTATTGTAAAGACTCGTTTATTTGTATGCGTTTATATGGTTGTTAATTTTATCTGTGGTATTTCCCTATATCGTATATTGTGTGTACATAAATATTTTATTTTATGAACACGAAGATACCTTTGATAGTTTCATACAAATTAACCCCGTGTCTATTCACCCCGTTTTACCGATAGAGCAGCTAAAGATTCACTAAATGCACAAAAAGAGACACCTAAATATGTTATTATCTGAATGGTAACGGTTTCTATTCTTAGCAAAGATGGCGGGCCTCTCCACTCTATCAATATCTAAAGTGCTTCGTTCCACTATGTATCTAATTTAGGAAACGAATCTAGCACTTTTTAAATTAGCGAACAGAGCACTTAAAGCCTTAATCTTTTTTAAGTGCACTACCAAAATATCGGGAAAAGGAATTCCAATTTAAACTTCATTAACGATTTATTGTGGCCCGAAGCGGACTTTTATTGAAAAACAGCCTCCCTTTAATTAGAAAACACTTATTAACTCTATCTTTACATAACGTCTGTCTACGTACGCGCACAACTTCCGAACGAATATAGCAAATTGTATAATTTCTTTTTTTTTTGGCTCGTCTGATGGTAAGCAATGATGGTTTATTCCAAAAATCCCCCCTGACAAATCCCTACCAGGGGAATGTTGGACGGTGAAGCACGCGTGCTTAGAAGTAACCTATTCACTCTTGACTTAATGATCCCAAGGTTATAACAATCAGGAAACACAGATTCTTCCAAGGAATTCCACTCCTTAGCTATGCACACAATTAACGTATTTTCATAACGCGGACGGGAAGTTCACACTGTACCTATAGCGCCGTCCGTCTTGTAGTCCTATGATGAAAAGGGCTTAGCTAATGAAATTGCAGTTTCATCGCACAATCCCCAAAATTTGACCGATAAAAAACTGACAGGCCAGCAATTCGGCGTCGTTTTTAAAGACTCTAGAGCTTTGTGCCAACCAGTGCGTCGTTTCCGATAAATCTCTTGGCACCTTTGTGAATCGACTCAAGTGCATCAAGTTCGTTTTTGGCAGAGGTGAGAGTAGTACTCTATGCAGAACCGAACTGGCGCTTTAATATAGGTTGAGAAACAGTTTCACCTTTGCGAGGATCCCCAATTTTATTGTGTTTGTTGTTGTTAGGCCAAGAATTGTACGTTTAAAATGGGGAAGATCACCAAGTAGGTACAAAAAGGTATACTTATTACCTGACCTACAGGAGCTTATTGGCAAGTAATCGTACTCAAACAGCTGCGATTACCAATGTGATTGATCCTAATTCCAACCACGTAGTAATCGCGGCTAGTACGTGACGAGCTGAACTAGTACCGCACCGGGCATTCCTCACTTGACTGTGTTACTGGGGAATATAAACCAACCTATCATACATAATATTATGTCGGTTAGTTTGGCAAGATATGCCAATGCGGAAAAAAGGCCTTATCAAGAAGTTTCACGGTTTTTGGTGACGTAAAGTAAATGGAGACTTTGTCGTTAATTTGGTGAAAAAAAAAATAGTTTCTCGTTCTTACACTAGGGACGCTTTTTCGTTCGTCATAATACTTCAAGTACGCTGTACGGTAAAATGCGGATATCTTGTGTTAAGGCCCGAGAATTAATACTGTTAAAAAGTCACAAGTTCTAGCAACCTTTCCTATGTTATAAAGATAATTTATGATAATGAGCGAAGAGAGAAGATCCTTCATCTTATTCTGAACGACAATAGGTATTAACCATAAAGTACCTACATATGTGTCATAGACAAATTAATGCATAGCAATTTCATCGTCTGCGTACATACTCGAATGCTATAAAGTCAAAAGTTCTAGCAACCTTTCCTATGTCATAAGAATACTTATAATTTATGACAATGATCGCGGCGGGAAGTCCCTTCATCTTATTCTGTACAACGCATAGGTATTAACCATAAAGTACATATGCGTCATAGAAAAATTAATACATAGCAAGTTCATCGTCTACGTACATACTTGAATACTGATGTGATTTAAGAAGTTAACGTCGAGAACGAGCTAGTGTTTATCGCAGTGTTTTGTAGAACAGTGCTACTCGAATATAGAATAGCGCTGCAGTTCGTTGCTCATATAATTTAACATAACAAATAGTTCACCTAAATAAATAAATATTTCGTTGCGAAACCTATTTGCACAAATGGTTTGTTTTCAAAGCAATTCAGCCGTATTTGTCAAAATCAGGCTACGACAACAAAGACACAAGTCTCACTCGTAAACCAAACTATATGCGTAGCAGTCATCTCTGTGTATTTTATAATATTAATATCTACACGTGCTGCCAAAAGAATTGGGTCACAAAATATAATATAAAAATCAATAACCATGAAATAAATGACAACTAAAAAGGTAGGATGCTGTTGCTCTACGCGTCACGCATATTTAACAGAATCATGTTTGGTGAATAAACATTTCACACACAATTTTGATCAGAAGTTCTGAGAGTTGTATACCTTCGGATGTCGCCCATTATGATGGTTATTGTGCTAGCGTGACTGACAATGACTTAATCCTTCGAATATTAGGTGATGGCCAACCATCCTCATTTTCAATTTGGATTATGGCATACGTCATAAATATAGCTGAATTATGGCCACTATCATTATTATTATAGCAAGTTCGTTATCAGAAATTTCCGGGCAAACTGACAAGGCCATGGTTGTGGATTGTATGTGGATTTGAAATCAATTAACACTTGAGGATTTATAATATGTATGTACTTTATTAGAATGCTTATCTTTATAGGTAGCTAGCTAGTCAATATATTATTCCCCAAAGAAATAAACTTAGGTCCATGCTAGGGATTCAATATATTAAAAGCAAAAAAACTAGGAAAATACTTCTTGTAGTAGGTACATATGGAAATTTAAGATTGCCTAAAGTAATTGGATTTCGGAAGAATGTTCTGACGACGGCACTGAAAAAACTAATTTCGGAAGGCAAGCGTAATTTGCACAATATAAAACAGATTTCAGTCGAATTTGCAAAAATTACAAGCAATCTTACGCCTATTTGAGAGTTAAGGGAAATAAGGTGTAGTTTTACTTTCATATAAACCCTTCATAAAAATTGCTTTATAAAACAATAATTTAGTAGTTTTTAATGCTTATTCAGACCAACTACTTTTACGTCATTATACAAATGTTTGTTCGAAATGAAGCGCAGTCAATCACTTAACCACTGCACCAAACCGTACCTACTACAAAAACGTTTAACAAAAATTAGGTACCTACTTAAAACTATCGTGATTAGTTTAACTTATTCATTAATCAATTACTAAATACATATCGTAACTGATGTGACTACATCGATTGAATACCTATCGATGATGTAATTCCCTAGATGTTCATTTGTATTCAAAAACCTCTAGACCTACAATGATCATCGTTAACCTTCAAATATCTGAACGTGGGTCGTTAAGTACCACCTGACTGTCGTGAGAATTTAGATTGTTAAATTAAACATTGACGGCATGAAGATCATTCACAAGTATCCCTAACATACCTATTAGGAGGCTAGGCCACAACTAAGTGAACTAAATTAACTGTGTTAAAGAATGAGTGTCTAACAACAGCGTGTGGTCTAAATATGAATAAAAGCCTAATTTGTTTCAGGAATGAAGAATATAATCACACATCATGCGATGCTTCTTCTACTTACTCTGCATTACGGTGACGGTGGTCAAAGCACAAATTGACACGCGGAGCTTCATGGACTACTGGACCGACTTATTTCGCCCTCTACCACGAAGCCCAAGAGAAGGTTTCATACCTGACTACACAGCGAAAGACCAGGAAGAGTTTGATTTCATAGTCATAGGAGCCGGATCAGCAGGTTCTGTAATAGCTAACCGTTTATCTGAAGTTCCACAATGGAAGGTGTTACTTATAGAAGCCGGAGGAAACGAAAACTTCTTTTCCGACATTCCTATATTCGCTGCATTTCTCTCCCTCACTCCTATGAACTGGGGTTACACTTCAATGCCGGAGCCGAGAGCATGCAGGGATTTGAGAGGGAAAGTGTGCTTCCTGCCCCGAGGCAGAGTGCTCGGCGGTAGCAGTGTGCTCAACTTTTTAATTTACCAACGAGGGCATCCGGAAGATTACAATGACTGGGCTAGAATGGGTAACGAGGGCTGGAGCTACGATGAAATATTACCTTATTTCAAGAAATCAGAAAATATAGGTATCAAAGAATTAAGAAACTCGACATATCACGGTGTTGGCGGATATTTGAATATTGAATATGCGCCGTACCACTCACCACTTGAGAAACCATTTAAGCAAGCTGGGGAGGAACTAGGGTATAAGTGGAGAGATCCAAACGGAGAAAAGGTGATCGGATTTTCTAAGCCACAAGCAACCATGAGGAATGGAAGAAGATGCAGTTCCTCGAAAGCGTTTTTGGAACCAATACGTTTCAGGCCTAATTTGAAAGTAACGAAATATTCTACCGTTTCAAAAATTTTAATAGACCCGTACACCAAAACAGCCACAGGTGTAGAGTTTAAGAAATGGAATAAAAGGTAATTTGAAACTTTGAATAATATCTATTGTTATATTTATATTGAACTAAACACGTATTTCAATACGATTACTATTCTACATACCGAATCAAATTTACAGTATACAAGTGCGCGCCCGTCGCGAAGTCATCTCGTCTGCTGGAGCTATAGGCTCCGCACAACTGCTGATGGTGTCAGGAGTAGGACCAAAAGACCATCTCAATGAATTTGGTATCCCTACTATCGCTGACCTCCCCGTTGGATTCAACCTTCAAGACCACGTCACATTTTCTGGCAACGCTTTCATTGTAAACCAAACTGGAATGACCATGAATGACGTAAGTGTTGTAAATAAAAATTAGATATAACCTATAATACAACATAGAACAAAAGCCGATGAGTGCAAACCCAGTCCCCTTTACAAAAGTAATCTTATACTTGACCTCCGAAGTATACTCAACTGGGCCGCATTCGAATGTGCAAAGTACTATATATTTTAGTACCTACTACCATACGGGGGAAAACCGCTTCCTTTCCCTCTTAAATATTAAAATGGTAGATACTATAAATAAGTATTTGTGACTGCACTTGTTGCTAAATTCGTATTAACGTAGCTGTTAATATTGTTGTTCATTACATTTTTCCACCTGAATGAAGGACTTTAATCCGTGCGAATTCAGAAACCTAGGTTTTCTTCCCGATTCACTTAAATGGTTATACATATAAAGGGAAATTATTTAAAAACTAGCTTCCGACCGCGACTCCGTCCGCGCGGATGTCGGTCTTCGCGTGGATGGTTTATTTCTCCATTTTGAGTAACTCTGACAATGACATCTTATAAATATCTATTGGACCCAAATACGGCTAAGCCTATAATAATTAAGGAGATTCGCGGTTCTACAGAACAACGTCTATGAATAAAACTGAAAAATTAGTTTTTTTTTCTTCGTATTTTTCCAGGATAAAAAGTATCCTATTTTATGCCCAGGATAATAAGGTATAAATATACCAAGTTTCATCGAAATCGAACCGTTAGTTTTCACGTGATTCCTGCATATACAGACAGACAGACAGACAAAAATTTTTTTAATCACATATTTGGGTTTGGTATCGATCCAGCAACACCCCCCGCTATTTATTTTTTCAATATTTTCAATGTACAGAATCGACCCTTCTACAGATTTATTATATGTATAGATATATTCCTGTAAATCTGACGAGGTTATCAAGGTATATCTAATGTAAACGCCATCAGATAATTACGGCAATGACATTCAAATTAATTATTATCTAACCTTCAGAAATGAATAGAGGTAACGAAAAAGACTGGGTCAGCTAATTCACTCGAACTAATATTAAATATGCTAATATTATTTGGATTACGTTTTTGGCTGAAATTAAAAACCTTTGCAAAGTTCAAGTTCAAATTGCGAGATCTGTGTTCGTCAGCATATTACTATGAATTAATTTTGTTGATTCAGTAAGCATTGATTATCCAGGTAGGTACCCCATTTTTTGCTTAGGTACTTAATACCGGGTACCAAGTAATTATGAGTCTGACGGCCAACCGCAGGTTAGATACCGAGGTGATTATGAGGTATCTAGGACTTAGAACTGTATTTTGTACTAAAAAAATTGTCCCAAAACTCTGCCTACAAGCATGCCTTGTTCAGGTTTATCGACTATGGCACCATTATTACACGACAGACCTTTGTCTTTCCTTCTTACAGCTAATCATCAAGCCGTAAGTAAATAAATAAGATAAACTTCCTGCTGCCAAATAATTTTCATGAATTTTCCCGTAGCCAAA
Source organism: Agrotis puta (assembly GCA_943136025.2). Classification (NCBI taxonomy): domain Eukaryota; kingdom Metazoa; phylum Arthropoda; class Insecta; order Lepidoptera; family Noctuidae; genus Agrotis; species Agrotis puta. Next base: position 12,753,211 of record OW964169.2, on the reverse strand, counting down.
TACGCAGCGCCTTAGGGAAGGCACGGATCCCGGATCCTACCGAGCGGATAAAACAGCAACTGAACCAATTTGAGGAAAATTAAAAACTGTGCGCTGCTGAGCTTAAAAATATTTTGTTTAAGAAAAAAAAACCTTTTCATACGAGTACCGTAAAATATATTTTATACTGTGAAGACGGTTTATTTATTTATACCTTGCCGTTTTCATTGTCGTACGAAAGTTACTGTGGTTAATTAGAAAATAAATCTAGTTTAGTAATTGTTACTAATGCAAGTACAATTTTTATACCTTTATTAGTATTTAACTTTGTTTTAGTTGTCACCACTAAACGAGTGGGAGTCAAGCGCTGACACCATTTGTGCGCGGCTGACGATTGTTTTCCAACTTTTGCACTAGTTTTTCCGAATAATGCAGCTGGTGTTGCAAAACTCCAACTTTTATGTGACAGTGTGAACATTGTACAAGCAAAAAGGGTCTAGCAGGATAAGGTAGGGTCAGCGGCCCCAAAGAGATATTTCCAAAATAAATCATGGTATTACATCAGTGAGATGTATTATTACTATTGACGCGAATTCAGCCTTTCATCTCACTGCGATACGGAGATAATTGACTAAATAGACACTTTAGCAGGTATTTTTCAAAATTATTTTTTTCAGAAACTATTGTAGCTACACTAATAAAACCAAAGCGGTTTGTTAGAGGAGGAATTGCTGTACACTATATATTTTTTGCATATTTTTATTGTCTTAATTACTATTAAAAATAAATAAAAATATTTTTATTTATTTTTTTATTTACAGTTCACAAAGAGGTACAATCACAGAAAAAATATATAAGATAGCTCACAACGTCTAGTATTACCACCATAAAGTGCATCAATATCAAATGGGTGCAACACTTCCAAAAAAAATTAAAACTGTTCATGACCATCTTGGCTCGTGAGGAAAGTTCATCTGTCTTTTGAATAAATGTCCTTGTAAATATATACACCACCATAATATATTTACTATTGAGAAAAAAAATTAGTTAGTGGTCAAAAATGAAAATATAAAATTAATTTACTAATTTTTTTATTCACAGTTCACAAAGAGGTACAATCACAGAAAAAATATATAATATAGCTCACGACGTCTCGTATTACCACCATTAAGTGCATCAATATCAAATGGGTGCAACACTTCCAAAAAAAATAAAAACAGTTCATGACCATCTTGGCTCGTGAGGAATGTTCATCTGTCTTTTGAATAAATGTCCTTGTAAATATATACACCACCATAATATATTTACTATTGAGAAAAATATTAGTAAGTGCTCAAAAATGAAAATAAAATATTAATTTTACTCATAGGGAGCCTTAAAATTATTTATTGAACTTTAACGTCTTTGTAAAGAACAAGACGTAACACGTCGTATTTCTGTTGATTACGTACGTATATGTATTGTGTAGTGTTTTGTTTATTTACCATTCCCATATTCCTACTACTAACTATAGACCCTTGATTTCAATCACCGTAAACCCCGAATCACTGTATGTAACTGCCTCATTTTCAGTTTTGATAACTCTCCTATACTTATTATCTTTGCGCAAAAACATGCCACAATTTTGACATTTACCAGACACGTTTCAGGTTCAATTAATCACTTGGACACAATAAAATAGTTTATCTAAGAAAAGATTGAAATATTCCAAAAAATCTGCACACGGTGATTGAAATCAAGCGTCTATAGGTAGTAGTAGGAATATGGGAATGGTAGATAAATATAATCTCAATAGTTAATATATTATGGTGGTGTATATATTTACAAGGACATTTATTCAAAAGACAGATGAACATTCCTCACGAGCCAAGATGGTCATGAACTGTTTTAATTTTTTTTGGAAGTGTTGCACCCATTTGATATTGATGCACTTAATGGTGGTAATACTAGACGTCGTGAGCTATATTATATACTAGCTTCCGCCCGCGACTCCGTCCGCGCGGATGTCGGTCTTCGCGTGGATGGTTTATTTCCCCATTTTGAGTAACTCTGACAATGACATCTTATAAATATTACGGCGCTGAATCCACTGCGGGTAATGCAACGTGTGTTCGCGGTTCTACAGAACGTCTATGAATAAAACTGAAAAATAAGATTTTTTTTCTACGTATTTTTCCAGGATAAAAAGTATCCTATGTTATGCCCAGGATAATAAGGAATAATTATACCAAGTTTCATCGAAATCGAACCATTAGTTTTCACGTGATGCCTGCACAAACAGACAGACAGACAGACAAAAAATTTTTTAATCACATATTTGGGTTTGGTATCGATCCAGCAACACCCCCCGCTATTTATTTTTTCAATATTTTCAATGTACAGAATTGACCCTTCTACAGATTTATTATATATATAGATTTTTTCTGTGATTGTACCTCTTTGTGAACTGTGAATAAAAAAATTAGTAAATTAATTTTATATTTTCATTTTTGACCACTAACTAATTTTTTTTCTCAATAGTAAATATATTATGGTGGTGTATATATTTACAAGGACATTTATTCAAAAGACAGATGAACTTTCCTCACGAGCCAAGATGGTCATGAACAGTTTTAATTTTTTTTGGAAGTGTTGCACCCATTTGATATTGATGCACTTTATGGTGGTAATACTAGACGTTGTGAGCTATCTTATATATTTTTTCTGTGATTGTACCTCTTTGTGAACTGTAAATAAAAAAATAAATAAAAATATTTTTATTTATTTTTAATAGTAATTAAGACAATAAAAATATGCAAAAAATATATAGTGTACAGCAATTCCTTCTCTAACAAACCGCTTTGGTTTTATTAGTGTAGCTACAATAGTTTCTGAAAAAAATAATTTTGAAAAATACCTGCTAAAGTGTCTATTTAGTCAATTATCTCCGTATCGCAGTGAGATGGAAGGCTGAATTCGCGTCAATAGTAATAATACATCTCACTGATGTAATACCATGATTTATTTTGGAAATATCTCTTTGGGGCCGCTGACCCTACCTTATCCTGCTAGACCCTTTCAGGATGTGCTTATTATTCATTTACTACTACTTTCAACTGATGAATTAACTATAAGGAGTAGGCATTTACCACTTACTTATTAAAGTCACTAGAAGCTGTTACTAACAACGTTAGGATAGAAGGGTCCTTCTACATAATGTATATCAAAGTAGGTACCTAGCACAGAAACTCCCGACTTCTTCAAAGAAGTTAATAGAGCTGTAACTGTGATTCTGACTAAACAAACAAGTTACCTGCTCTAAAAATAGTAAAAGAAAACATCGGGAGAAAACTTTGTCCTAGAACCAAAAGTTCCAAGACATGTGACATCTACCAAACTGCACTGGCCCCCGTTTTCGATTCCCAGTCCTTGTCATAGAAAGGAAGTAGTTATGTCCCAGAAATGAGATAATTATACTGAATCGAAGTCACATTCTTCATGCTCCGCTACGTGCAAAATCTTCATCATAACTAAAGGTTGTTTCTGTCATCTAGTTGTCAGCGGCATCCCCGTTCGTGGCAGCCGCATACATGGCAGGAAGAGGTCCACTGACCCTGCCCGGTGGAGCCGCTGGACTTGCCTTCGTAAACACAAAGTTCTCCCAAGACCTCGACAAGAGCAGACCAGACATCGAGCTTGTCATGGGAGCCGGCTCTTTGGCAGGCGATGCTGTTGGAATATTACGATCTTTACTTGGTAGGTTTATTTATGAAACAAAAAGTAATCGGAATTTTAAAGGCGTAATATAGATAATTATCAGATAGATATCTACTGATTAAGTAGTTTTTTCGCTTTAGTGATGGTGGCTCAACACCACTAAAGTATAAAAGCTTTGTTTTCTATTAAAATTATAAAGAAAAGAGATTAAGAAAGTTAACAACTATCAGTGATGCGGAAAGTAACCTCTTCGGAGAACAGGATTGCTCTTCAAGTTTTACAGCCAGTTTCTTCATCAACAACTAAAGTTCAAGCTAAAAGTTTTACTTGACCATTACTGATGTTAGATTAAATTGCAATGCATGTTAGAGCTTAACTTAAAGATCCATTAACTACAACACAAACGCCGTAATGTCCCCCCAAAAACTCGTGGCGAGTTTTTTAGACAACACATAATGTTACTTCAATTAATATCTACTTTTGATAAAGTAGATATTAATTTTACAAAATTTTATTGTTGTTGCAGGAGTAACAGATAACTGGTACCGGAAGGTGTATAGTTCTCTTCCCTACACTGTGAGAATGCGGACATTTTCTATAAACCCAGTGCTAATACGACCGAACAGCGTTGGTCGGCTGATGCTTCGGAGCTCAAACTTTGTCGACCATCCCAAAATCCATATGAACTATTTTGCTGATCTTAACGATTTGCGAACTATGGTCGAAGGAGTTCGTATGGTAAGTGGACAGGGCTAAGTCTTAATAATTATACGTATTTATAAAGGTTTATGCTAATAACTAACAGTCGTGCGGCGAAAAGAAAGTCGCGCCTGGCGGATAAAGCTAATGCTAATGTATGGAAAGAACAGGCACAGATATACCTGTTGGCAAGACTGTCGGACAGATCAGTCGAGAAAATCCGAAAGTGTAACTAATATCCGAAAACATCAATCAATTTGAATAAAATTTTGTAAACGTGTATTGTACGTGGTGTTCCAACTCAAAAAGGGTACTTGGAACCTGGCGAAGCACGAAACATATACGAGTTGCTATCATAATAGATATCCTCCACACTTCGTCTGCACCATTTCAAATCATTGCTCTTTTTATTCCAGGTAGAGAAAGTAATTAGCACCCAAGCGTTCCAGCGTTACGGTACTAAATTGCACACGACGCCGTTTCCCGGCTGCGAGTCTTTGTTATTCGACTCGGATGAATACTGGGAGTGCGCTATTATGCAGACGTCCATCACATTAGACCATCAAGTAAGTGATACCTACTCATAGAATACGTGTAGCTGCCATTGTTGAAGTGGACGCAAGCGGAAATTTTAGCTCGGAAAGCACGTTTTTGACCTATAATTAGATAAATATCTTCTGCGTTGAAAGCTTGTCTCCGCTGAGTTTGACCGCCTTGGCCAACAACGAACTGAAACATTAAAGAGAAAATGTTTCAGTTTTCTCAATTTGAAAAAATGAATTACCCTAACGGATATCTGTAAACCAAGGATTTTTTTCAGGTGGGAACGTGTAAGATGGCCCCTGTAGGGGACCCAACAGGTGTGGTTTCACCCAGGCTTCAGGTCCACGGCATCCAAGGCCTGCGCATCGCAGACGCTTCCATCATGCCTCGGATCCCAGCTGCGCATACGCACGCTGCCGTCCTCATGATCGCAGAAAAAGCCGCGGACCTCATCAAAGAAGATTGGGGAATACCTATTTAAAGGCACGGTTGGCGCAGTATCTGAGCGATCGACAGCTGCGCTGAATGTCGCGGTTCAGTTCTCGCAATGGTCTACAACTAATTGAACCGAGGCTGGCTGTTCGTGAATGGGAACTTTAATTTTTGTAAACGATTATACGTGAGCAGCGGTATCGGTCCCGCCTTACGAGTTGTAGGTCGTGGGTTCAAACCCCGCCAGGCGCATTACTTTGTGTAATTTATTTCATCACCAAGAATTCGAAGATATGTGACATCTACCAATTCGCACTGAGCTTGGTAGATTATAGCCCACTCCCTCTCACAGAGAGGAGGCCTGTGTCCCAGCAGTGGGAACATTATAGGGTGATGATGATGATGAAACGATTATAGACACAAACAGATATTGGTTGTTATCGTATTGAACTGCATATAACCTGTATAGATAATATAAGCTGGTATTTATAGTTGAAGTTTGTAAATAAGTTCAGTCTAGTCAATTCAATGTACCAAATAAAACACTTCTAGTTATTATATAATAATTAGGAATGGCGAATGAACTATAAATTAATGTGTAGTAAGTTTAAGTCTACGACATAATACCGATATTGTTAGGCTTAGAAAACATAAGTAGTTAATTCACACTTACTTCGATTTTCTACATCACATAACAGCACGCATGTTATGCCTGAAAGGATAGGCAGAAGAGTAGGGGAATACTGTATAAGACGGGGACGCGAGGTATAATGGGCACTCACACACACTCTTTAGGCATACTTACCACAACACTAACGTAGCGCAAGCGCCATCAGGACGTCATTTGCAAGCAGCTATTAACAAATGGCGTCCTGTTGGCGCTTGCGGTAGTGTTAAGTTCGTCTTATGTGCGTGATTTCCCATCATACCCCGCGTCCCCGTCTTATACACTCTTCCCCAACGTATTACTCCGAGATAATAAAAGTCCGACTGCATTCAATTCGAATCCGAGAAATTCCTGTGTATCTCGGAAAAAACATCGCATAAATGATAAACTCGTACATATATGTACATTATTCATTTTCTCCAATTCGGATCGAGTGCAGTACGGAAACGTTCTTGTAGAATAATGAAAGGAATATTGTATGGAAGGAATATCGCATGAATGATTCGTAAAGATTATCTGGGGTCTGGGCCTCTGGGGGTTTATGGCCTACGGGGACAAAGGGAATACACCTTTAAAACGGCCTGTACACTAGAATCTAAAAAAGAAAACTAAATATTCTATTTTTTTTAAAATAGAGTAATGAATAGAATATTCCAAATCACAAATTTCATCGCAATTATCCATAAAATGATTCTTCTAAAATGGCCCGCTATAGCTACTAATAATCATAATATTCTCATGTACAATACAAATAGATAAGTATAGATTATAGTATGTACAGCAAACAATAAAGATGATTTTGGAATAAAAAATCAGCTGGGAGTGTTATTTGAACCCGCGTCTTCTGGATAAGTACACCAGACGCCTTACTAATTAGGCTACTGTACTGCTCACAATCCCACTCACGGCTGAATTTTTCGTTCCTCGCGCGTCGCATGCGTTAATACTTTTAAAAATAATTAAACAACAAATGTATCTGTGCAAATAAACTTATACGATAATAAAATGTAAGTGAAGAACTACCTGTTTTTTACTTTATTACAATGCCTACCTGAATCTTGAAGTAACCAAAATACTAAACTGAGTAGAGAGTATACATACTATCCGAGAAATTTAGAAGTCACAAAAATAAAATATTTAATAACACAGGATTATTGCTGACCAAATTAATGATAATTAAATACTTGCATCATTTCATAAATATATTAAAACAAGAAATCAATTCCTAAAAAAGTCCTAGTAGTAAATTCCTATTTTATGACTATCCTAAAGAAAATGAAAATATTCTTGGCATTGCTATACTACTTTTATCTCACTTTACAAATGTGTCTTGATAACATAATGACCATTTTTAAAGAAAAATAAGGATAAACTTTTTGAATGCTTTATTCCTAATATTACAAAACTACAACAATAAACCTATCAGATAAAAACCATTTCAAATAATTTAATCAGGAGAGGGTCCTGTCTTTGTTTTTCTATTGAGCTTTCTGTATAAGAAGGATATTCTCTTCTCCATGTCCTTCCACTTTGATGGTCTGGTCTGACGAGAACCAGTCTTAGCCCACATTTTCTTCTTTCTTAGCAGAATCTGTAACATTAAGAGATGTAGTATTTAGTAAACAATATATTGTACCTAGGTATATGAAATTCAAGTGCTATAAATGTATTAACAGTCCATAGACTACAACTGTTTAATTAACCATTTTAAGTGTGTGTCCCCTATGATTGCGGTGGTATTGCAATCAAATAAGTCCTCCTGCCCTGGTAGGGACTGTCAGACTTACTAGCTAAAATTCCACCCTGTCCCTTAGGTTGTCCTTTCCTTTCTAGAGTGACTGTATACTCCTTAGATAGTCCCACAACCATCAATGGTGTCCATCAATGGTGTGCGGGCAGAAGCTATTTAAAACTAAAATTATTAAATGTAAAAATATAGGTACTCGATAAATAAAAAGCAGCGACGCAGAATGTTTAAATATTATTCATTGTTGTCCACCTTTCAGATCAGCGGTACTGAACCTTACTTTTTGGTATGTTTGAGGATCTTGGATGCATGTATAATATCTACTTACTTGATATTCATTTCCATTTACTCCTCTTATCCATGATGGAACAGTATACAGCGTCTTTACTGGGTGTAAGTCTCCAGAGCCAAGTATATCAATGTAATCATTTTGACCAAAGAGAGCTTTACGCTCTGTCCAAGCATTGGCTGGCCTGAAAAGATATGTGTATCATATTGTAGAAAATACATCAAAATTTAGGCCTTAAAATATTAGTCATAATATCACAAACTTATAAATTTTACATTATGTGTAATTGTAGTGTGAATCTTTATAAGGAACAGTTACCTGTACTCTGGTATAGGTAAACGTCTTCCAGTCGTTAACCGAGGGAGTAAACCACCACTCCAGATCTTCTCTTCAAACCCGTATCTCCTAACTAGTCGCGTCTTATCAGCATGATACCGTGTTCTAAAATACATAAAAAGTGAAAGTAGAAATACATAGTTATTGATAGAATGTAGGAAGTTTTATAATCAGGTCCTAACCTCACAATGTTTACAGTGGGTTTCCAAAACACGTTCAGTACAGCAGATCCCAACCACGTCATTTTAATCAAATTGTATTATCCGTTTTTCAATTATGATAACACAATCATCAATATAAAAATAATGTAATTAAAATACAAAATTAAAATCGCTCGACTCTACATTCATCCCCGTAACTGTCACTGTCAGTCTGACATTGATTGACCATTGACATTTTTTTTTTTTTGGTTCTTTTCGTCCCTCTTTGGGACAGGCAAAGGGAGCTGAGCCCATACAGCCAAGTCTGATTTATTTTTCTTTTTCTTCCAATTCTTCTTTTCTTTCTTGTCTTTCTATGTTATAATCAAGGCCGAAACCATGTCTTCTTTATTCAATGTCTTCGATATCCAATAGTCAGGCCGAAGCCAAGTCTTATTTTTTTTTCAATGTCTTCAATAACCAATAGTTAGGCGTAAGCCAAGTCTTCTTTTAATATATTCAAGTTCAGTACCATTTGTTAGGCCGGAGCCAAGTCTTCTTTCATGTTTCATATAACTCAATGTCTCAATATCTCAATGTCATTTAATTTTATGTCAAAAGTGTAGTAGTTGTCAAATTCAAATTTCATCAACAGTCGATACAATAAAATCGTAAATTGGTAAAAAACAATCTTTTTTCCTCAAAAGTTGCTGAAGCGAGCGCGGGATATCTTCAGCATTTTCATAAATACCTAGCAGGCGATCAACTAAAATGATCCTTTGAAGAGCAAAATTAGGACAATCAAATACAATGTGATCCAATGTTTGTATAGCAGAATTACAATAATCACAAATTGGGGAAGACAGAATGCCAATTCTAAACAGATGTGCATTAAATCGACAGTGACCTAGCCGTAGACGACAAATCGTTGTATAAAACTTTCTGTTCCGATAGATATTTCCTCCTGTAAACCAAGGAGAAGAAATCTGTGTTTTAATTTCAGCCAGCCACTTTCCTTTGGTTTCAACTACCTGCTGCCAGAAATTGTGAAATTCACGTGCCAGTTTTGATTTGAAATAAGTCAACGCATCTGAATTTGGAATGGGATTATGCAAAATTGGACATTCCTGATAATGATTAACAATGAATTTAGCCAGGTAATCAACTTGTTCATTTCCAGCTACCCCTATATGTGAAGGAGTCCAGAAAAGGACGATATCTTTGAACTTATGTAAATTATTGTATTTTTCTCTGATATTATAAATTATGTAACTTGTTTTTGCATTACAACTGGGATTTTCTAGTGCTCTCAATACACTCATACTATCAGTGATAATGATCCATTTATTTTCTTGCCTAGACTCAATATACTCTAAAGCACTGAGTATTGCCATAGCCTCTGCTGTAAACACAGTTGCTACTGAAGACAACCTTTTTCCACACCCACTTCGAGCCTGAACGTCATAAATAGCCATAGATACAGCATTATCATTTTTAGAGCCATCTGTGTACAATTGATTGTAACCATTCCATTCCTCAAGCATTCTATAAACATCCTCTTTAAACTTCAAAGATTCATTGATTATTATTTTAAATGGGCAATACTTTGATTCATATGAATATAAATAACAAGGCCAAATGAAGCTAGAAAAATAATTTTGATTAGAACAATCTTTTAAAATTTCAGATAAACCTTGTACTAGAAAAGGGGGATTGGTCCCATTTATAGCCTTCTTTAACTGCAGAAGAAGAGGATGATCACTGATAGAAGAAATCTTAATGAAGAATTTTGTTCTGAGATAATTGAATCTAATTATCAATGGAGGCAAACTACATTCGACTTGCATTGACACTATAGGTGTTGAACACATAGCTCCCAAAATGATACGTAAGCATCTATTTTGCACTTTTTCTAGTTTTTCTACTAGTTTTTGTACACCACTATAACAAAAAAAAGCATATTCAAAGTGGCTTCTTACTAAGGACTTATATAAAATCAGTAATGTCCCTGGATCAGCACCCCAATAAGTGCCAGCGAGAGATTTCAAAATATTGCAAGCTTTTAATGCTCTGTTTGCCAAGTAATCAACATACACATTCCATTTAAAATTACTGAGAAAAGTAACACCTAAAAATTTTATGGAACTATCCACTAACATGACTCTATTTTTGTAATAAATTTTTATACCAGTAGAACCAACAACATTTTTGGAAAAGACAACAACCTTACTTTTCTCATTGCTGACCTCCAAACTAAGACATTCAAAATAATGTCCCAATTTTTCTAAGCTGGCATTAAGTTTTGTTTCAATGCTATTAAGGTTTTCTCCTGAACAATATACAACCAAATCATCAGCAAATTGTAAATTACAGACATCCGTACCTAGCACACTATTTAATCTATAAATATATAAAATAAATAATAGAGGGCTTAATATTCCTCCTTGAGAAACTCCTCTATAAGAATACCTAGGTCCTATTAATTGATTATTGACTTTTACATACAATTTACGTTCATTTAAAAACTCAAAAATCCAACTTACAATTTTTTCAGGAACTTTTAGTGAAAGGAGAATGGATGACAATGTACTTAAATTTACATTATTAAAAGCACCAACAATATCAAAGAAAACACATCCCAACATTTTATGCTCGACAAGAGCACTGTGTATATCCAGAGATAAATGACTAAGACTTTCCCGAGCAGAACGACCACAACGAAAGCCAAATTGATTGTAAGGTAGTAGACTATTACTTTCAATGTAAAATATCAAACGTTGTTTTAGAAGCTGTTCAAATATTTTACCAACACACGAACTTAGAGTAATAGGACGATATGAGTCAGCACTGTTAGGGTCTTTACCCTGTTTCAGGATAGGTATTAAACAATCTGTTTTCCATTCCTCAGGAATAATAGAACAATGCCAAAGTGAATTCAAAATATTTAAAAATATAGACAAACTGTATGAATTTAATAATTTGAACATTTTGTATGAGAGCCAATCTAAGCCACATGCCGAATCTCTTCTTGATCTTAAAGCAGATTTTAGCTCTTCAATAGAAAAAGTTTCTACCATGAAATTATTTGTGCAATTTTGTAGGTTTTTGTGACTAACTGTGTAAAAATTTTGAACTGAATCAGGAGTATACTTGTGCAGAAATTGAGAGATCCATTCATGACTAGAAAACAAACTGCTATTTGAAGAAACATTTTTTAACTTCCTCATTTTTGCCCAAACTTGACTCATTGGAGTGAGTCTATTAATAGAATTACAAAACTCTAACCAACATGCACGGCGCTCCTGTCGTAGGATACGTTTTTTTCGGGCTTGCATATGTTTGAAATGTATAAAATTGTCTAGACAAGAATTTGATTTAAATAAGACATATGCTTGCTTACAATCGTGTACAGCTCTAGTACACTTCTCGTTCCACCAAGGGAGTCGAAGCTTCCTCCTAGATCTGCGAGTGTCAGAAGTGGTATTGTTTTTATTAAAACTAATTACTGACTTCTGAACTGCTTGTAGGATTATTGAACATAAATTATTATATGTATCAATATGACTCAAGTTATTATACTGAAAACTTTCCATCATGTCATTTACAATCTTTTTATAAATAGACCAATCAACTAATTTCAGATTACAATGAGGAGGAATATTTGAAACATTAGAAGGATCCACATCATAAGCAGTATCTATAACATATTTTGTAATGGTAGGCAAATGATAGCTGCCTATAGAATCCTGATAAACCTGCCATTCACAAGACAAAGCCAAGGAAGAAGAAACCATAGTTAAATCAAGACCATTTGGTCTCCATAGATGAGACCCTACAGTAGTTGGCTGACCATCATTTAGGAGTATCAAGTCATTTTCATCCATGGAATTCATTATAGCTCTGCCACGAGAGTCGTCACTACAACAACCCCAAAAAGTGTGATGGGCATTAAAGTCCCCAGCAATTATCAATGGTTTAGGTATACTATTTATTAGTGAATCAAATTTGTTCTTTTCAAAAGTAGGACTGCAATTTCCAGGACTGTAAAAACTAACTACTGAAATGTATTTGTTATTAATTTTAATTTTAATTGCAATATTTTGAATAGAATCGTCAAAATATGTGTCTAATAATCTAAATTCAATACCATTACGTATAAATATAGCAACACCATTGTGATCATTACCACAATCATTCCTGACTGTGGTATAGCCACGAATGTTGTATTGTATGTGTGGTTTTAACCATGTTTCTGAAATTAAAGCTAAATGTATGTCATTATTATAGAGAAACTGCTGAAACTGTAGTTTATTACTTAGCAAACTTTGTGCATTCCACTGAGCAATATTTAAAACTTTGTTAGTGAATTTTATATTATAATATTTTTACCTTTAATAGTCTCTCTAATAGCAGATGTTATAGTTTGTGTACAAATGCTTTCATTTTGTGTTTTATTTAACTTAATCAAGTTAACTATAGATTCTGTCAGCAAACTTAATGCTGTGCTATTAGACAACATCAAGTTTATAATATCTGTCGAATGTTCCGATTTGTTCGGTGATGGGAAATTAACTTTATTAAATAAGTCTGAAAAAGGGGTTTTCAATGTATTTCTGCTTTCAGCAATCTTTCTTTTCTTAATGGGACATTGGCCAGATATGGACAGATGATTACCTTTGCAATGAACACATACAGCTTTTTCAGCAGGTATAGAGCACTCCTTGAAGGAATGGCCCTCAGTACATACTGAGCATCTTTGCGAATTTTTACAAAATTTGGCTAAATGCCCAAAACGTAAGCAACGGAAACACTGCTTGACTGGTGGAATATAGGGTAGAACTGGAAGCCGCCACATTTTAATGTGAACGTAATCTGGTAAAGTTGTAGATGAAGCGAAAGTAATAACTACAGTTTGGGTAGGCTGTAGTTCAGATGAGCTACCTACTCTAACTTTTTTCATTATTCTCCTAACGCATATAATTTTTTTTGAACTTGATATTGCCTTAAAAATTTTTTTGTTTGACATATCCGTAGGTACTGACGTGATAACTCCAGACAATTCTGTCGTTCCAGCCGGAATCGACGCTTTGATCGACTGTTCTCTCAGAAAAGTAACATTATCCAAGAATGAGTTGGCTAAATTCGGGCGATCAAAAACTACGCCGATTTTATATCTGTTAATTTTTTTCAAGTACTTAATCCCTTTAACAAATCTAGTGAAGCATCCACTCAGGTACATCATATCCCTTTGGCCTATTGGTTGTTCTTCATTTGTGCTCTCGATAAATACAATAAAGTCATACCCAGCTACGGCATCCTCAGGGTACCTGCGACTGTAGTCTGTAACCCTATACGGGGCATACTTCTCTGCAGCCTTTTCTTCCGCAGTGCAGGAGTCAACGTAGTCAGACTCACTTGTCTCCGAAGATGAATCCGTAAGACCAGTGACAATTTCTTCACCAGGATCTTGTTTAGGTTTTTTCCTTTTCTTAGGCATCTTAAATCTTATAAGAACTACTTGTTTTACAAACTAAGTTAATCGTCAGGAGAATAAAAACAGGAAAATATGTACAAACTAAATTAAAATTGAAATAAAATTTCAAGAAGTTAAAAAAGACCGCCTATTATTTCACAGTTCCCGCGCTTTTTTTTCTTGACCATTGACATAGAGCAAAACCTAGTAAACAAGTCGTCGCGTCCGTCCACCTAGGGAAACCTGACGCTGCGTCACAGAGTACTATAATATAAAAAGGAACGCTGCGTCTTCCGGCTTGTTGTTGCCCCTCACCGAGCCCCGACATGTCACACCGCAGTCATCACAACCGTGGGAAACATTACATTACTGTCACGCCTGGCTTGGTCAGAGGATAGTCTGACTATACAATATTAAGAAATTTTAAATTTCTTATTTTCATACAGTAAATTTGACAAATTAATAAAAACTTGTTAATATTTGACAACTATTTTTTTTTTTTTTTTTTACAACTATCACACAATGCCATCTAGTCCCAAGCTAAGCAGAGCTTGTGTTATGGGTACTAGACAGCTGATAAACATACTTATATATTTCTAAATACATACATATTATAGATAAATTACACCCAGACACAGAACAAATGATCGTGCTCATCACACAAACCTTTGTCCTGGGTGGGAATCGAACCCACGACCTCCGGCATAGCAGTCAGGGTCACTAACCACTAGACCAACAGGCCTGCTATTTGCGACGTTGGCAACTTTCATAATACGTGCTCTTAAGAGGCCTCTTACAGTCCACTAGCGCCGCCAATCGAAAAGATGTCATAACTCGTAAATAGAATCAAAAATACAAAATGTGGTCTGTAATTACTGTAGAAAAGGCAATAACGTAATTTTATAACACATTGTCAACACTTGAAATATAGCTGTTTAGCTAAATCGACAAAAACGGCCGGTTATGTTTAGAATGCACGATTTAGCTAAATTGCCTTTTCTACAGTAATTACAGACCACATTTTGTATTTTTGATTCTATTTACGAGTTATGACATTTTTTCGATTGGCGGCGCTAGTGGACTGTAAGAGGCCTCTTAATGAAATCATAATTTTTAGTAGTAGACTTTTTTTAATAGTTTGTAACAACCAATTTTCATTTAATTTAAATTATATACCTAATTATGGTTATTAATTAGGTATATAATTTAAATTAAATGAAAATTAAACACAATTAGATGGATATACAATACTTTTAGTTAGTACTTTTTTATAAACTGTTAGATTATCTATGTATATTATCTATCTATACTATAATAAATCATTAGATGGATTGTAAAATTATAGAAAAATACATTTGAAAGCAATCGAAAGCCTAAAAGAAGTGTAACTGGTTTTCATCGTGACTAAGAATTTACTAGGTAAATTAATAAATTGTAATATTTCAACCATTTACATGAAATGTTATATTCTGGCAATTGAGGAAAAAGGAGAAGCGCCTCCACATAGAACCCTCTCTTTCAAGTTGCTGAAAACCAAAAAAAAATAAGCATGAAGTTCAAAGACAAGTGTGGGATGGGTTTGGATAGAAGTTGAAAAATTATATAAAAATCGAGTCCCCACCCCCGACCCTTGCAGAACCAGCCCGCGAGCTATGAGTTTTAAAATTAGTCCCTAAATAATCCATTGAGATCCAGCCTGTCCCTTGCTGCCCCCCCCAGCGACGCCCTAAGCCGAGGTCCGTACCCCACAGGGGGTGCCCTTAGCGTGTGGTCGCTTAGTTTTTAACTAAGTTTGTTGCCCTGGCTAGAGGCCTTAAAATCTTAAGGCATCCACAGAAAAGTCCGGTTGAGCAGTACACGACCTAATAGAGGTCGGCCTGCGAGATGCCACACACAAAAAAAAATCGAGAAAAGCATCTCAATTGAATTTCTAGCACGGTCGTGTACCGTGTTCATGTTAACTGCTGTTGATCTATATTCAAATAGAACAGTTTTAAAAACATAGGCTTTATCACTTGTTTTATTTAGCTACAGAATATCAGTAATCTGTATTGTATTAAAACTATGGAAGCCTTTTACTAACCCCCCATTAGTGGCGTGTGAACAGATACATGGGAATGCATTTGTTCTATTTCCGGCCCTTTTTTAACGCCCATTAAAAACGCTCGTGCGGTTGGCCACAAGCCTTAAAATATGATAATGTTGCCAAACCTTGGCTTTAAAGTGGAGATACAACATCCTAAAATGTGTAGCCTTAAAAGCCTATGTTTCGAAACTTTCACGCAAATGCATATAAAAAAACAAAGAAACTAATCAAACAAAATGGCCGATGTTCTATAAAAATAGTTTTTATGGGAATTTTGAGAATTATAAGGAAAGGCTTATTGTAGTATGTATTACATTTATCAAGTTATTGCTTATTAATTTCGTCTGAAACAACTTCGTTTATTATGTTCCTGTGCTCTTTCAAATATCCGTTCACACTAATCCTTTTCGCAAATAACAAGGGAAGCAGTGTTCCTTGTTTATTTATTCTTTGATACTAAACAGATTCTTGTTGTCTTAGTTTCGTTTGGACCAAAAAGTATTTAAATTGTATTTAGTTATGTTCACAAACGTTATATACAATCATGCATTGCTAGAAATATTATAGTTGTGCGTGTGTTTACTTGGGCGCGTAATTGCGTTGTTTGTTTACGTTTCATGATGTTGCATTAGACACTTAGATGCTCCCAAAATGAAATTGTAATGTAAATACAATTTTCGTTTACAGATATTGTTCTAAAATAATGTCTAAAAGAGATCAAGGCGACCGAAATGAAAGAAAGTTGGATTCGAGTGACTACGAAAACTTGATATCTCAACACAATCTGTTTGAATCGGCTAGAGCAAAAAATCAAGAATTGCCCAGCTTCCCCGGATTTTCCAATGCTGAAACACAAACAAAAACAAGCGACATAAAAGAACAGGCGGTGCATTCTGGTCTCGGGACTTGGCACTACCCGTGGTGGATGCTGGCCGGCACGTCGCGGAACCTGCCTTCACAGGATGACTATTCGGAACACAGTGATCAAACTAAAGTGAAACAAGAGCCACCTGGTGCTGGCACTCCAGACAGGGACCCACTACATACTGACTTGGAGCAGTTTCAAGCAGAGACAGTAACACCCCCAGTGGGTCTAGATTCTTTTTGTGATGACTGTTCAGATCCATTTTGTGACTCAAGTATAGCCATCTGTCGCAAACTTTTTCACTGCCCTCATTGCAGAAAGAGCTATCCCACAATTTTAGAATTTAACACACACTTGACTGGAGTACATCCAGCACAAAAGCCCTTCAGATGCCAGATATGTTTGGAACCATTTCACAAGAAATCACATTTACGAAGACATTTAGATGCCAATCACACACGCAAAGATGTCAACAAGTGTTCTGTGTGCTCCAAATATATCAAAGATAAGAGTAACTTGCGCAAACACATGCAAGTACACACTGGTCGTGTACCTCAGAAACAGTTCAAGTGTGATCTGTGCAACAACAAACGTTACATGTCATTGGACAGACTTAACAATCATAAAGTGGTGTGCACAGGTGAAAAAGTATTGAAATACTGTGACATGTGCACTAAAGTTTTTGATAATTCAAGATCACTCAACAGTCACAAAAAAGTACATGCAAGAGAATTGAAGTGTGACAACTGTGGGGAACAGTTACGTTCATTAGAACAGTTTACAAATCATAGAATGATTTGTCAGGGAACCACATCAGAAGCAAGTGCCAGCCACAGCCATGTTGGCCAAGGGCATGCCGGGGGACCCTCCTTGGGCCGCTGCTGCTCTCAGCCAGGGATATGTGAACATGACAAACCGGCCTATCTGAATATACCTGGATATGCAGCTGGCAGAGTGCTTGATGCCACTCTTTCGACTTTGAAATCAGAACTGAACTGATGACACATGCCGTAAAGGCTTACAAAGTAACTAATTAATACATATAAATTAAACAGTTTCTTTTTTTACAAGATTACCAAATAGATAAATGACAGTAATAATTTTCACAATTGAGAATTTCACAAGACTGATGCAAATATCCCGCCTCACGACTTGCTTTATTATTACCATTTAAATTTAGGCTTTAGTTAGTAGATTAATACAGTTAGAGTAAGTAATATAGCCATTTGAACATGTTCATATATATTTAAATACAGAGAAGTGGTAATCAATATATTTGAATATGCTGGAATTGTTATAACCACCTTTAATTTAATTTTTAACTAAAAACAATTCAGAGCTGTTCAGTGAACAGTAATATAGAACCAGATCATACATGCAACAATTATTGTACGTTTGTCAGATATTTTTTTTTTTTATTATTTGATATCTTTTCTATAACAATGCTTATGACTGATTTAGAGTAAATGTGAATGTGCAGTATTACAAACATTAAAACAATTTTTATTTTTCTATTTTGGAGAAGCTATAGAGTATGTTATTTTTATAGTTTTTAGAACATAACAGTTTAGTTTTACTTTATGTACCTAAGTTGTATGTTGTAAACAGTCAGTGGAGACGTATGAGGAGCATGTTATATTTTCCAGTGCTCTGATGTACTTTTTTCTCCAAAGACATAATATATTATTAAATAGATGTGTGTAGTTTCGTATACATCATGTAAACATGTATTTCGAATATTTTCTAAAGACAACTTTTATACACATAGCTATGGAGCATTAATTTGTTTCATATTGTTACACCTGTAGGGTAAGTTAAACTTGGTCAAGTGCAATGTATCGTTGGCGAAGCCTTGTGCATGTTATGGTTATTGGAAGTATTTGTTGTGTTCTCCCTACCCATAATATTTATTCTTGAAGTGTTATACACTGAAAAATTATTGCTGCAATTTATAAAATTATATAAGTGTAATGTTTTATTAAATATTTATACACAATATGTGTACACACACCTTAATTATAAGATTCGAGGCTATAATATCTAAATCTAATAAGCCTTTATTATGCTAATATTTCATAAGAGTTTATTACTATACTCTCAAATTTTATCTTGTACACTTATATTTTTTTAAATCTTTTATTTCTATTTTTATTTATTTTGTTCATGTTATGTGGAAGGAAGAGTACTTCTATTTGGAGGCTTTTTATTCATAATCAGTTGTTGCTATTTACAATTGTTTTTAATACTAATAGCTTATTTTATTTTTAATATCTTTATCGCTTAGTTACGTAGTTTATATTTTGAAGAATTTTAATATGTAAGTTCCGCATTGGAATCTTGCTTTTACAAGCCACCGAAAAAAATATTGGGTTTATTATACCAAATTCGTTTTATAAAGATAATACATAATATTTTATTGTAGTTACTTAACTGGTGACTTTATAAATGGCGTCTTGGTTGATTATGATCTAGTTTTAACATTTATATTTAATTTAATTTTTAATCATATTAGGCCTCGAGGATCAAGGCAACATTTACTTTTAGGCATACCTGAAGCGCCTAGACTACACGACGTTAACTGTGTAACTAAAATATGTAATTTATTGCCATCAGCCTATAGCCCAAAACAAGTGTTATAAATCGGATATCAATAATAGCATACAAAACCTGTCTGACTTAGCGCATGTCTGCACTTCCGCAGGGATTTTAAACTCGTGTCGCTAAAAACAACGTGGAAAATGTAATGCGCGGTGAATAAACATCCGAATTGATAACCTCCTCCTTTTTGAAGTCGGTTAAAAAGTAGATTGTCTAATTCGGGCATTTGTAAATCAAACTCTCAAAATAATATTCAGTTCTTTGCTGTAGAGTAAATAAGTTGCCCTGCTTGTCGAGATGCGACGCTATTACCCATTGTAAACGTAAAAGATTGTCAGTTACAAAGTTAGCAGCCGGTGAGTATTACCGAAGATGTGTTCTTTAGTTCAGTAAAGTAAAATTAAATGTGCGAATTGTGCCCGCACGCCGAGGGTCCCGTAGCTATTATGAAAATGAGCGCGACGAACATTTTGTGGTACCTTCGGTGACTTTTCTACATTTTTTTAATATTATGTCTAATATATTCCGATTTGACATGTGCACTGTATACTAATCGTAATATTTACGTACTTGTTGAGAAGTAATTTTACAGCAAAGCTCCAAATAAATCGAAACGCCACAAAGTTGTCAGTCGTCTTGTTATTGGCACTAACCTGTAAGAATATAATGTAAAGAATATATTTTATTATGAAATATTCATAAGTATGTATAGTGTAGAAACCACTTAACACCGGGTACTGAACTTAAATGTGAGGGCGGCGGAAAATGACAATAATAATTATTGTGTAATCTATTACAAAAACGGTCATATTCTCTTTCGTATCGCCGCCACAACCTCGCTTATCATAAACATTTAAAAAATACTTTTTTTTTGAAAATATTCTGTAAGATATGTACTTACAATTTGGTATCATGATAATCAATACTTTCTTGTAACCATTGTTCCTCAAGCAATTACAATGCTTACACTAAAATCAGAGTTATAAAATGTATTGTACGACCATCATGTCAGAAGAAATTCATGTGCGCACAGGCTTGTTTGCACTCTATAGCACTAAGGTTATGGTTTGTTATTGAACATCGTAAAATCTTTTCTGCACATTTCTGTAGTGCTATTCTCTAGACTCAGGGCCGCGGCAACGCTGAAACCACGGTTTGTCCTCGGTATATTTTCAACTTTATTGAGTATAAAGTTGAAAATCTATTAAAGATAAACAATTTCGATACTCGTCGTTGAGGCGGTTTGTCTTTAGTGGATTTTCAACATTGTCCTAGAGTCTATAGAATAGCAAAGCTGTTTAGTGCCATAGGAGGTTCATGATGATATTATGACCAGAGGGCCTAGACGAGAGGCAAATTCCGAAGACCTGCCAAAATAATGCGAAAACGCTCTGTAGTCCGTTCATGGATTTTCAACTTTATTCCAAGGAACATGAAAGTTAAAAATTTATTAAAGACTACAGAGCATTTTCGTTTGCCACATTATTTTGGCAGGCCTATTATTTTCTTATCATTTAATCAATATTCACTAAACTGTATTTAGTTGATCAAAGAACAATAAGCTGATTCAGAAACTAAACAGCATTTTTGAAAAAAGCATGTTAAAATCAGGGATTTATAAAGGCCACTTTATCGAAATCATAATATGAATTTGTAATAAATTC
This sequence comes from Agrotis puta, assembly GCA_943136025.2. Lineage (NCBI taxonomy): Eukaryota > Metazoa > Arthropoda > Insecta > Lepidoptera > Noctuidae > Agrotis > Agrotis puta. The sequence goes on along the minus strand of OW964169.2, from coordinate 12,731,997 downwards.
GCAAAATGGAATATTCCATTCTATTGCAGACAACAGAGTAGAGATAGTATAACAGAGTAGAGATTGGTAATGATGTTATCGCAATTCTTATTAGGATTCGCTAAAGCGACCTTTTTAAACCCCTGCAATATAGCTTCGGCTTGATGTGATTAATGTTAATCTTTTTTGTTTCGAAAGTCAATTTAGACTACTATACTATAAACGGTGCACTTAGTCTATATTGTCGTAGTGTAAATTGACCTTAATAGTGAATTGGTAGCAGTTGCATTCGGTGTTCCTGTACAAAATTTTTACATTCATGTCTGCAACTATGACAACGCTGCTTGAATTGCCAAGCTTCTGTAACCGCCTTTAAAAATAATAGTAAATAACGGTAAACTAAAGAACGTAGACAGTCAACCAATAAATAAATTAGTAGCGTCACTGTTTCATCGTAGACGGCTAGCTGTTTAAAAAAAAAAATTATACCGCCGACTTTGTGACTGATTCTGCCATTAGTTTCGATTGATATTATACAGAAAATATATACCATTAGGTACCTAAATATTTTGTCTTTGTAGTTTTTTAGCATGGTGTGTAACTTTTAATGCACCTAGGTATAAGAAAAAATGTGTTCATATGAATTTAGTTAGGTACATAGAATATAGTTCATCTATTTGATTAGTGACGTAGACTGTAAAACAGTGTAATGTGAATTACTGTACGAACGCATTATTTTCCGATTATGCCTTCCATTGCGTATTATTATCTAAAATAAGCCAAATTCAATTTTTTACAGTAAAGTCATGTTATCATAGGCTGTTGTGAAAACAATGCTACCTTCGTTAACATTGCCTTTATTTATTATGTATCTACCCTACCCAGACGTAGAACCTAGATATCAAAGCAAGTTAAAAATAGCGTACCTACCGTTACTAAATATCACGAATAAATGACATTTCCTTTCTGTTAAAATGTTTTATTATTTCGCTGTCCACATAATCATCTACGGGTCATAAATTTGATTCCGTCGCCAGTACTGTTTGAAAAAAACCCCTACCTACTTTCTATTTTCTAAACAAAGGCCTTATCACATTTTTTTTTATTTAATTTATACAGCGAAGCGGTTTTTCAGTGTCCCATCCAATAAATACTTAGGTATTTATTGAAAAAGCGCTTCTAGTGTACGAAAGATAAACTTATTTTTTCCATCGAATCAACGTCAAAGTTCCCATTTACGTTACGAAACGGAAAGTCATACTAGGCCTACAGAACGTGGGGTGCTAAGACAGGAAACCTCCACGTGCGCCCGTGGACTGGAGTTCCCCCTCGGATACGTCCGGGGGGAAGACCAGTTTTTCGGGCCGGTGCACCCTGGGATGCGGGCAAAAACTCTTTTAGGCACTGTGTGCCTAAAGGGTCTCTTTGCCCGTATGCGAATAGCCTGTTGGGTGGATGCTCCAACGCGTGTCCCTCTGAATAGCAGAGGGCACAGCGGCGGAGCGGGCTTATATTGTTATTGTTAAGGGCTCCCTTTTCCGCATTTGGACTCGTAGGTGGTCCGTTATGCGTGAGGTGGGACGGTTGGCTATGTGAGCCAACCCAGCTCCTTCCAGAAGCTCAGAAGTCTCCTGGGACGTTCACAGGCTTCTTGGAGCGACCTTGGAGTGCCAAGGTTTTGTGCCCGTTGGTTAGCAACGCCTTCGCATTCCAGGATTACGTGGGTTGCCGTTTCATCCGCGTTCAGGCAGCCCCTGCACAACGCGCGGCGGAGCGGGCTTGCGACGGTGAGTAATGGGTAAGCTCGCCGTCCTACCAAGGACCAAGCCCGGGTCGGTGGCGCGTCGTGTTTCACGCGTCACCGACGGGGCCAAATGCCTGCTGGGGTCGCGGATTTTTTCTTAATCCAGGATACCGCGGCCCCGGAACGTAAAGGGCATCCGAAGAAACACGGGTGGATTTTAGTCAGTAAGAGTCTGACAGTCCCTTCCGCCCCACCAGGACGGGAGGACTCATTTGATGATTATGCAACCCTAAAAAAAAAAAGGCCTACAGAACGTAAGTCAATTTTAAAAAATGATTTTTCTAACACTGTAAAATTAGTTTTAGAGTAAACCTTGCGACGTTTTGTGTTGCACATTTCGCGCCAGTCCAAGATATATGTTAATAGTAATGTACTGGGTATGGGTATGGACATTACCGGACAGACATACCGCTCCCTTCTCTTTGTAGGTACTAAGTACAAAAATGATATACAATATTACTTTAAAATTATGTATTCCTTAAACACAAACATCAAGATTTTTTTATTTTGATTTTATATTACGACGCGCCCTCTCTTGGCTGAAGTTTTAATAATTTTAGATTTCTTCTCTTTCTTTTTCTTGGCAATATTCTCTGTTCTCTTCTTTTGTCTTTCGTCTTTCTTCTGTTCCACATTCTTCACTCTGGTGTCCCACTGTTTCTTACTTTGTTTCTTCTTTTGATCCTGTAAAATAAATTCATTTAGACTTTATATTAAAATAGTATGTTAATAGAAAAATATTTAGTTTGTTATTCATAAAGGAATTTACCAATTGTACAAAATACTTTTTTTTAATTATTTAAGAATTAAAAAAAAACAATAATTCAATGACATGTTTTAAATTGAAAAATTATGAAAAAAACAATGCTTTCAAATATGCAATGTAAGATGTGTTCAAAATGAATAAAGAACAGTAATGCTTATGTACCATTTTCTTTATAGTCTTCTTGAGCAATATGGGGTCATCTTTAACTTTCTGTCCTTCAGCTTTTTGCAGTACATTCTTCCATGCTATTTTTTCCTTTATTTCTTTTACTTTACCCGTATCTTCTTTTTCTTCTAATTGTTTGAACCTGTCTTCTTGTTGTTTAAGGTTTTCTAAAATCTTTTTAGGATCTCTTTCTGCCTTGTTTACTCTTTCTATGTAATAAAAAATACAAATTTTAGCAAATTAAAACATGTTTCAGAGTTTTCTACTTGTTAACAAAAATATAATTTAAAAAATTATAAATACCTTTTTTGCCAACATTGGCAAAGTCAAATTTGGAGAAAACAAGTTTGCCTTCATTGTTGAACACTGGTTTTGCAATATTGACTTTTGGTTTTTCCTCTGCGCTGGACTTTAACATTTCTGCAAAAGGTGCATCTACTACAGGTTTGACTTTCGTTTTATTTGCTCTCTCTGTTTTTTTAATTTTCTTTTTCATTTTACTACTCAAGCTTTTCTTTTGTAGTTTATTTTTAAAGCTGAATTTGTTCTGTGATTTGATCTTCTCCAGTTTCTCTTCAAGCTCTGCTATGCTGCGGGCGCGTTTTGGCAATTCAACATCTTCATTCTTCTTTTCACTCTCATTTACTATTTCAATATCCATATTATCATCATTTTCACCTGCAATTTATTTTGTTATTAATCAATACCTGTGTGCTATGCAAATAAAAAAATCAGTGTCTACAAAAGTATTATCTATCTTTAGAAAAATAAGAAAAGAGCTTATACAAGCACTCCAATGAGAGGTAGCTTATTAAAAAGTAAAGTAAGTAGAATAAGTTTCTTTAAACACAAAAGCTCTTTACCTTTCATCTGCAGTGGTAAAGACATTACTGAAAATACACTTTTCAGGAATGTGAATTCTTTACTTAAGTCAGCTTTGATTTTCTTGAACATTATTTTCTTTTGTTGCGTCATTGTAGTTGATTATGCTGAAACTGAAATTAAAAAAAAATAATATTACTCATCAGTACCAAATGAACATTATTAGCACTCAGCTTGTGATTTGAGAAGTTGAGTGAAAATTTTATAAATACATGTTCCATAAATATTTGTAACATTTAAAAGTAACCGTAAGAGCAGAGCAGGCGGAGAGTGGACCTGGTAAGTCTTAACCACTTTACGGTTCACAGAATTAAAAAACGCTGTAGCAATTATTACGGCGACGTCAATGATTTGAACACCAAACACACGAAAAGCATGAATTTTATTAAAGCACCAAAAATAATATACCTTGGTTTATTGACGATATTACTTTAATCTGTTGAAAATGTTACAAATTCAACAGAACACATGAGTAAACATAACCATAAAATTCAACTTTCAGACTTAACTTTTCTTCTGTCACAAATGAACCTTTTTTTTGTGATTTTACGACCTGGTAACTAAGACCTTAAGGTCAACAAAAACGAAGCAAATAGGTTCATTTTACTTTTTTGTTAAAACTGAGCTTTATTTACGCCTAAAAAAACGTTCGTGCGTATGGGGTCTAATAATCTATGAAAAACAAAAGAAGTTTGCTGTTTGGCATAAAGGCCTTGAAGCCATGCCAGAAACATTGAAAAAAAAGTTTGTTGACAATCGGCTGTCATGTAGAGAGTTGTGGAATGGTGGATTATTTAGTCTTTTTATGGACTCACGGTACTTAAAGTCAAAGTAAATACATTGTTAACGTCGTCTAAGATAGAAATCAAAATAACCCTTCCTACTTAAAGAATGCACCTGCACAATATGTAAATGATGGTGCAGCACAGATTCTTAAAATGTCGTTTATTGGACATTCTCAAAATTCCACAAAATAAAACGTGAAAGTTTTGTTATTTTCCTCAACCTAATTTAGTTTAAATTATCGTTTTATAGGAAGAGAGGCATACCAATATATTTTTTAACTATATAAAAGTAGTTGTCAGAAGATAAGAATGAACATTTATTTTTTTATAATTATTTCAATTTAAACCAATATGTTATATGACACAACAGCCAAAGATCAATGGGAAAATCTCACAAGAGCTCGGTAACACTTTTTTTGGCATGAGAAGATTCTAAAAAGTCTGCAGTTTCCTAAAAACTATTTCTTTATTTTAGTTTAGTGAAACATATTGTATTTTTTCAATTTTATTTCAAATAGTAATAATTTGTTTCATAACTACGACGTGCATTCGTTACGATTTACGACAAGCATTAGGTACTAAAACAGTAACTAGTCCAGTAGTTTTTCCACAGATGACGCTGTAAGCAGTGCTATTAAAATTGAAACTTAACTCTCGCATTATACAGAACGGAATCCCTTCTGTGTACGTTATAAGCTTTACGAATTCTCTAAAGCTTAACAATACCTAATCCTCGACGCTTTTGATTAGGTACGAATTCGGATCAAAAAATACCTAATACACATACCTGTTCTAATATTTATGCCTCATCTCTACTGTCAAGTGACAGTGACAGTCACAGTCCATGACAGAACGTCTATGTTTCATAATATAGATTTGTCAACAAAGATTTTCAGTTTACAAGAGAAAATATAACGTAATTCAATAAAAATGCGTCTTCCTTTCGTTTTCATTAGACAACATTGCACCAATGCGCCCAAAATGAGTAATTTTACAGAAGAAATGAAGAAAAACTTTATTGCTACAAATTATTTTCAAAAAACATTATTAACATGTGGTTCAGCGGCTATCGCTCTACTGAACCCTCATCGTGGTGATATGATCGCTTGTTTAGGCGAAGTAACTGGAGAAAGTGCTATAAAACACATGCGGCAAAAGATGATTGAAACTGAGGAAGGTTCTGAAATACTGAAACAAAAACCGCGGATAAACTCTACAACGGTTTCATTCGATAAACTCTCCCAAATGCCGGAAAATACCCTAGGTCGTGTGTATGCAGATTTTATGACAGCTAACAATATTACAGCTGATTCACGTCTGCCAGTTCAGTTTATCGAAGATCCAGAATTAGCTTATGTAATGCAACGCTACAGGGAAGTGCATGATTTGGTGCATGCAACTCTTTTCATGAGGACATCTATGTTAGGAGAGGTAAATAGTATTAGTATACAATAATAAGCAGATTTATAATAAAGATGCGTCTCTTTATCCCTTAAACTAAACATAATTTTAAAGGTTACAGTCAAATGGGTTGAAGGTATTCAAACTGGACTTCCTATGTGCATCAGTGGTGGAATCTGGGGAGCAAGCAGACTGAAGCCAAAGCACCGCCAGCTGTATCTCAAATATTATTTACCTTGGGCCATCAGAACAGGAAATACTGCCAAGTTTTTACAAGGTATTTTAGTGTCAGATATTAAAATGTTTTGATCTCACTTCTGTGATTAAAAACTGGTTTCCTAAGAACTTAATAATTTATGGTAAATAAATCTCTTACAGGAATTTACTATGAAAAAAGATGGGACCAAGATATAGATGACTTTCACAAAGAAATGAATATTGTGAGATTAGTGAAGAAGTAATACTAACCTTATGTTGTGTGTAAATAGATGTATGTTTGTGGTTGTTGTTTAATGTACAGTCTTATTAGATTAGAGAGTATTTTATGAATGTTTTGTTTAGTTTGTTGAAGATTGGAAATAAAAAAAACATAAATTAACTTTGTCAGCAATTTTATTGCTGTATAAAAAATGTCTCCTTAATATCTTATAAAAAAATAATCATAACAACATTTCTGAACTTCTTCCATTTGGATTATGTAGAGTTGTAGTGCGATTACCCACTTCAACTATCCATTCATACCAAACTCTGCGTGAATCGTTACAACGCCAAAACCTTGCGGTAATTATTTCCCCTTTGTGCACTCGGAGAGGTGTCTGCAAATGCAAAGATAAGTATTCATTAATTTATGTCTTAACAACTTTAATTTCAGCTTAAAAGGCTATGCAACTTTTTTTCATTACTGGCGAAAGAAAAAATAAATTGGTGCCAAGGTCCATACTAAAAGTTGCATACCCTTTTCTGTGATATAAAAGTTTTACATTATGGGTTATTAATTAATATTACCTTTATTGGAATGAAAACTGGGAACCATGATATCATTCCTGGGCTGTGAGTAGAAGGAAGTATGCTGATCATTTCTTTTCCATACAAGGTACAATCAAAATACCCTCCAAATCCATGCATGACATTATCTTGCTTGACCTCCCAAGTTAATATCTCTGATCTTCTATTGTCTGTCAAAGGCAGTTGCCTGTAATCTGTCATTTCTTGACCCTCATGGTCTTTTGATCCTTTTGCTGGATGTTCGAATGTGAATACAATCTGAAAATAAAAAAACTTTTACCTAAAACTTTTACTTAAAAAACTTTTATAGGTTGTTTCTTAGTGGAAGTTGTAAATTTTCTTATGGGTTAACTCATTTACCTTTGTTTCAGCTATATCATGTTTATTTTGCATATAAACCACCCACAATGTCTCTAGATTTTTATCTTTTTGTATTGATGGAGTAACAGAAGAGGCTGCTTTTGCTGCTGCCCACAATCGGGGTGAAGAAATTGGTGCTACATAAGAGTTGTATTGACATGGTATAGATATACCACCTGGCTTCAAGAGGCCAGCAGCACCATCTAAACATTCAGGGGACAATTCGTTGTCACCCCATGACCCTGAAAACAACAACCAAATTACAATATAGTAAGCTTGCTAGTACACTTCCAGAATAATAATGCTATTAAAGGGCTTGAATTAATTGTAAGTATGCCTTTTTAGCAGACCAAAGCTACTTTTTCATTAATAATTAATTTTTACCTAACAACTCCGATACAATAATATCTGCTTTAGGAGACAGATTGATCTGCCGCATGTCGCCAGGTATCACCATCACATCCCGATCGCGCCAAACTTCCCGCACCTGAGCAGCCAGTACAACCACAGCACAAGGATTCTTTTCTACTGCTACCACCTGTTAGAACAGACTTTCTTAATAAACTGTAGATAGCCTGTATTATGACAGCACGTTTGGCGCAGTGGCTGAGCAATTGGAATGCTGCGCTGCGTGTAGCGGGTTCGATTCACGCATGGAACAAATATTTGTATGATCTACAAGTAGTTGTTTCGGGTCTAGGCGTTTGTGTACGTTAGTTTAAAAGTTTGTAAACGCACCCATAACACAGGAGAAATTCCGAGGGTGGAGCAAAGATTTTTTTTTAAAAAGAACCTACTTCAAAAACAAACACAAAAAAGTTTAAAATAACTTTTTTTTCGGAAGTCGGTGGCTTTGTTTTTTATTTCATTGACTATTGCCACCGATTTCCTATTAGTTCAGCAAAAATCTTCGTATAATCGGAGTCTTTAGAAATCTATAATCTATGTGAGCAACAAAAACGGATCTATGCGGGCATCGTTACGAGATATCCGTTATTGTTCCCTTCCCCAGAATGTAACAAACACTTTTCTGAAAACCGCATCAAAATCGGTTTAGCCAAACGCGAGATAATCGCGAACAAACATACAATCGAGTTTGAAAATCTACAACCCAAGTAGGCAATAAATTCCCTATCTCAAAAACTACTGCCCTGGGATCTAGAGGCGACTGCCCTCCAGCGTGTCTATGAGTGGCGCGTGGAGGCGCAGCGTCGGGGCGAATCCCCGCTGCCTCGACAAGTCGAGGCACGGCGGGAAGAGCTCCGGCGTGATCTCAGGGCAGTATGGAGGGAGCGACTGTCGCAACCGAGGTCCGGGCACGCCGCAATCGCGGCGGTAAGACCCCTCTTTGAGGAGTGGCTGGATAAGCGTCACGGCGTCCTGACCTACCGCATGACGCAGGTCCTCACCGGACACGGAAGTTTCGGGAGGTTCCTGTGTCTGATAGGGAGGGAAGAAACGCCTGGGTGTCACCACTGCGAGGATCGTCCGGAGGACACGGTGGAGCATACGGTGCAGGACTGCCCCGCTTGGGCAGAGCACCGCCGTGTCCTCACCACGGCGATAGGCGGAGACCTCTCGCGCTCAGCATTGGTCGAGGCCATGCTGCGGGGCGAGACGGAGTGAGAAGCGGTCGGCTCCTTCTGCGAAGCAGTCATGCTCGTGAAGGAGGACCATGGACCATGCCCAGGTCGACGGCGCGTTGTGTTCCACGCGCGCCTCAAAGAGTGTCAGCATAGTGACGGGGCCTGTAGAGGGGCAAAGCCTGCCGGGGTCGTGGGACCAAGGGATTACCGTGACCCCGGTACGTAAAGGGCTATTGAAGGACACAGTGGATTTTAGTCAGTACAAGTCTGACAGTCCCTCCCGCCCTGCCCTGAGTGGGAGGACTCATTTGATGATTTTAAACGATTAAAAAAAAAAAACTCACAAACTACTAAACCGATTTTGAAACTTGCAGTATTCCCTAAGTTAACAATATCTAGTACAACAAAAAAAGAATTACTTAAATCGGACTTGTAGTTCCGGATATGCGAACACAAACATAAAAACATACATACACTAGAAATTTGGCACATTTATTCAGACGCTGATATAGACTAACATACATATACAAAAACTGGGCAGTTCTGGAAATATTGCACACATACAAGTCGAATTGATAACCTCCTTTTTTTAAGTTGGTTAAAAACAAAAAAAAACTGTATGTGTGAGATAATTATATTCAAAATTGTGTTGTAGCGAACAAAATAACTGTGAACAAAAACGACACTAGCGCCATCTCTGCAACGACGGAAGAACTACATCAGAAAAATGTCTACATCGCGCAATCAAAGTTATCCGCGAGTTTAGAAGACATAGAACATTCCGACAATGAATGTCGGGCAGAAAGCCCACCAGACACAACACCCGTCTGGTCGGAAGGTACCTTCCTTTTCAGCGGGGTAGTGAGAGAACTTTCTACTCTGTTCCTCCTACCCCATAGTGTCAATCTTGTTTCAACCTGATTCAAAAAGGAGAAGGTTCTCAATTAGGTCAGTATTTTTTCTAAATAAGTCAGCCAAATGTTAATCACTTATGTTAAACATAGGTTTTGAGTTGGTATATGAAATAAAACATAATTACCACTACACAAAATAATCTTACCTTAACTTTAGTGTTAGTTATATCAGCAGCATTTAGTGTGGCTCTGACCAATGGTCCCCTGCCAGCTCCCAGCACCATTACTGTAATAGTTTTCTTTTTGTCTGCACTATCTCCCTGTCCTTGCTCTTGCGTGTTTGCTGTAGAAATATCTGTATTAATCTGAAAAATTGTAATGAGACTATAGACAAAACAATCAGTTACACAATAAGTTCTTAATATTTGCTAATAATAATGATGTTCTTTCTTTTTGTAATTTAATTTTTGTAAAAATATTTAAAAATGTAAACAGATAAGAAAAAAAAAAGAATAAAGGTGAATAAATATATATGATGTTCTTTCAACAAAGAAATTGAAGTATTGAGGTTTGTTCAAATTGTTGGGTTGTTGATTCAATATTAATCTAGTAAATATGTAAGGAATAGTTATCTAAAAGAATTACATCTTGAGATGGTCCTTTCTGCAGGTCAGTTAAAGCTTGAGCAATGGCTTTTTGGTACTGGTCATATTTGATAGGGTCCTTTTCAAACACATTATAAGTATGTGTGTCCAAATTATCTGCCAAAGGTTGCAAAGGTGTCTGTAGGTAATCTTCCCACCTGAAATAATATTTTCAGCAATTTTTTATCAACAGCCACTGTCAAGATAACTATACAGATTTGACTAGTATGTACAAAAAACATTGGAAGTTATCAAGAAATATCCTAAATTTTCAAAAATATTACATAATAGAATAACTTACCCTCTAGCATAACTTAGCATTGGATCATCACCTAAATAGGGTCTTCTTTTCCAAATCCTGTACAAGTACTGCAGATAAAATTCAACATTGGATCTCCTGGCTCCACTCACAATGACCTGTGCCTCATGCTCTACCAAGCTCACCACTAAATGCTGATGAGCCCGAGATAGTACTGGGTATCTACAAAATACGATTACAATTAATTGTTGCCTAGTAGTGAGTGTAGTATGTCTTATTACTACAATAACATGAAGCAAAATATTACTTTTATATTTGCCCCTGGCTGGAGGCTTTAGAGTAATTTAAGGCATCCACAGAAAAGTCCGGTTAAGCAGCACACAACCTCTTCTAGGTTGACATGCAAGATGCCATTCACAAAAAAAAAAAACTTTTTGATTTTGCTATAAAAAGTCTTAAATAAGAAACACATACCCTTTTTTGTTGTTATGGAAAATAGATGTAGGAACAATGATAGCTTTCACAGGCTCTCCCAACCACCTTTGTATGACATCTTCTGTTGGCAAATCCGCAGACAGTTCCAGAGCTACACCAACTCGCTTATCAAACTCCAGACGCTCATGAAACTTCGACCACCATAACCAAGTCTCATTCCAAGCAGCAGCATCATCTTCTCTATCGTTTTCACAGTTTTTCATTGTTCTGGTACATGTCATAGGCACATGAGCCCATATCAGAGATGGGTGGTGACTAAAAAACAAAATCAGAATTATATACCCTGTTTAATACGGAAAATCACAATTTCATTAATAAAAAATAAAAAATTGACTAACCTGGTTTCATAGTAGGAATTTAGAATTCTAGTCAAATTATTAGATTCCCTACCATGTACGGATAGCATGATAGCAGGAAGTCCAAGGCCTCGGCAATAACTCAGTTCTTCGTTCAAGCAATCTTCATGACGCTGCCGGACGCCGGGAGATGGAGAGTCGACGTTAAGGTAAGGAGATAACCTTCCTACCATTCTGTTTGTCCAGTCTTGCGGAGACAATATCATATCTGATCTTGTAAATCCTCCTACCCTGCCGGCACATGAGCTTGGTCTTCGAAAACGTGGGTGAACTACTGGCGAAACTATGAATGAGTAGTTGCATCGCAAAGCTTCTGTTAAACATGCTTGTAAATCTGGTATAGATGTATATTCCAAGCCGCAAGAAATTTCTTGCTGCGACATAGCGAGGTACTTCCTATTCAATTAATGAATATATAGTTTAACGAAAAATTAAAGAAAAGAAATCAAATCGTTGAATTAAAATCTTGACTGAAATGAAACTTTTTAATTATTTATTTTTTAATATTTTTCTTGGTTTCTGGGCCTTTGTGCTATTTTTTAAATCCTGTGTTACCTATCGTCATGATAGATACGAATGCCTACATTACACACGTGGCTAAATTAGACGAAAATCAAACACAAATTCAGTGAAAAAATTTTGTAAAAAAAAAGGTTTGTTTCAATCACGTTAATTTTTAGTTAAATCATGTGTCCTAAAAAATAAATGTTATAGGTCCCGAACAAGATGCACTGGACAAGTCTCATCATATCACGTGATTGACGGTTTCACTTGCACCTTATTGGTGTCAATTCGCCCTTGTGTGCTTTTGGCGTCTCAATAAACGTTTTTTCTTTCTTTCCTATTTAATTGAAGCCCATTAAAAGGCCATTCGCACGAGGACTATTTGTACGGCCGTTAAAAAAGCGCCGAAATAGAACAAATGCATTTTTCTTCTTCTTTTTTGATTGTGGCAAGCGGCCTTAGCCATTGTTGCCAGTATCGAGTGTTGAAAACAAATGCATTCATGCAATGCCACAAATGCATGGGAGTGCATTTGTTCAATTTCAATACTTTTTTGACGATCATTAAAAAAGCGCTCGTGTATCGGGGCCTAAACATTCGTGTCGAGTCGCCTACGAATCTGTGCGCAGCCGTCCTGTGATCCTGTCAAGTCTTTCGTAAGGCCGCTATCCCACTGCCGTTTTACGAGTGTTGGCGTCTCATCTAACGTTACTGCGCTATCCCATTGGCGTGGGCGTTTCAAGAGCATGTGGAATCAGTTAAATTATAGACTACTTGAGTGTACGCGGTAAACGATCAATTTTGTTTTTAATTAAGTAGACTTAATCGGCCTTATTACAAAAACTAAATAAACCTTGGTTTAAACCTGGTCTATCAAGTCCAGGCTTATCTGCATAGCCATGGTTTAAATTTGTCCGTATTACAAAACTAAGATAAACGTCGACTTTAGTACCGTCATTTGAACGATTGTCCAAACAATTAAATCCACAATGAGTAATAACAATTAAATCTACCTTGTTTCAATCCATTTTGGGTGAAAATAACACAAAAAATACAACACAAATGAAAAATTTGCTATAAGAAACTTTGACACACCTTTGACAGCTACGACTGTTATACCATGGTTTATCGCAAAACCACGAATTGTAATAACGTTTGTGTAAACCGTAGTTTTACAAGATTAAACCTGGGTTTTTAGTTAAACCCCTTTTTGTAATAAGGCGGATCAAGTTCACTTGATCGTGTCCGGGACACTTTAAAAACTCATGAGCAATTTACTAGTTAATTAGCTTTTGCCTGCAATTTCGCTCGAGAATTTGGGGTGCATCCAAAGCATAAGAATTTTTCTGACACACTTATAGTATGGGGTAGCGCTTAAAAACAGCCACTCGGCAACACTGCGCCATCTTGTATCGTAAGATCGTTCATATTGCAACTCCGCAACACAAATTATACATGGAACAATACTTTCTTTCAGGATGAAAGGTACCATACATCAGTTACCGTACACCCTGATCGGTTCAGTGGTTCAAAGAAACTTTGGCACTTTGTATAATATTTATGACTAAAACTCGATGCTACATCGTCTCATGCCCTCTTTTCATTATCTGTGCAAAACATATTGACACTTGACAGAACATGACTCAACAATTAAACGAAAGAAAAAGAGCGGGAAACTTCGAACCGGGCAGACGCGTCTTTTTGATAATTATTTAAAAAAAATTCAATTACTGTAATTTTGGATCAATAGTTGTAGTTTTAGTGTTGTAGTGTAAATATTTATGTTTAGTATTAGTGTTTTTAATCTTCTTTAGTGGTAAGTGTTTTTATTTTTATTTATATATAGGGTAAAATGAATGACCCGCCTGACCCGGGGGGCATAGTCCCCCCGGCAGGCTGTTATGTTACTGTTATGTCGAATGAATCGGGTATGGAAACAGATGGGTCATCTACGACCAGATCTTTAAAAAGAAGCCGTGTACGCATTTGCAAACACTGCAACAAACGCCGACGTACTCGCAAGGGCCACGGATCCGAAACTTCGGGTTGTGGTTGTACAGACACAAGTGTGACTATCGAACAAGAACTAAATACCCGGAATGAACCTTCGACCTCATTGCCAGTTACTGTGACCTCGCCATCTCAGACTCCAGTTCCCGCTCAAATTGGGAGAAACATGTACAGCAAAACAGACAATGCGCCTTTTGTTGTACATGTACAAAAGAATACTATAAGTTCTAATGATGGAACCATACTGCACCCCATTACATTCGGCAGGTTTTTAAAACATAATAATTTCCAAAATGTAATAAATGGCAGCGTCAAAAAAATTGGGAGAAATAAGATAAGCCTTTCTTTTTCTGATTTCGTGAACGCAAATTCTTTTATTCATCATGATAGCCTTGAAAAACATAATTTTAAAGCATTTATTCCCACATTCAATGTCACTCGAATGGGCTTAGTACGCGGAGTTCCCGCGGAATGGTCTCCGGAGGAAGTAATTAGTAACATATCAGTTCCAATTGGATGCGGACCCATATTAAAAATCAGGCGCTTAAATTTTAAATCTATTGTTGAAGGCAGCACCACATGGAAACCATCTCAGTCCATAGTGGTAACTTTTGATGGACAGATCTTACCAAAGAGAATTTTTATGTGTTACAATGCTCTGCCTGTAGAGCTATATATATTCCCTACAGTACAGTGTTTTAATTGCTGCCGTTTTGGACACACAAAACTGCAGTGTAGGTCCAAACCCAGATGCTTCAGATGTGGCCAGGGACACACTGGGGATAGTTGCGAAACGGATCAAGACAATGCTTCTTGTTGTCTTTGTGATGGATATCATTTTGCTACCAATAAATCTTGCCCTGAATTTTCAAGACAAAAACTAATTAAAACATACATGGCTCAAAATTCCGTCTCATATGCTGAAGCAGCAAAACTTCATCCTGCTGTTACAAAATCGTATGCTGACACACTTTTATCTTCTCCTAAAAACATTCCTTCCATTTCTTCATCTAACAAAATCCCTTCAACTACAAGCTATAAAAAGACTGTATTTCTTAAACCACGCTCCCCGCCCAAATTTGAACAAGGATACAATAAACAAGCTCATAATTCCATAATTCAAGATTTCAATTCTCACCAACCATCAAATGGTTGTGCCTTTATAAACCAAAATATTGAAGAAAAAAATACAGGTTTTTCCCTTAATGATTTTCTTTCAGCATTAAATAGTCTTCTTTCTCAGTTCAACATTTCACCGTCCAACGCTGCTTCTTCTTTTAATGTACCCCAGTTTATTCATAATGGACAGCACATCCAAAATAATCCAATGGAACTGTCGCAGTCTAGTAAACAAAAAAAGTGATGTCATATATTTATTAAACAAATATGAACCATTTGTCTTTGCTCTAGCAGAGACTTGGCTCAAATCCTATCATATTTTTAAAATAAATGGTTATTTAACCATCAGAGAAGATAGATCTGATGGGTATGGTGGTGTAGCCATACTTATCAAGAATTCTATCCCTTTTTCATTAGTTACACTACCTCCTCACAGTGAGGACATATCTATTGTAGCTATACAAGTATATAATACTTGCCTTGTATCTATATACATTCCTCACCCTTCTTCTTCTGTACTTCAAGAGATGAACAATCTCTTTGCCTTTCTTCCGAAACCATTCTTAATACTGGGAGACTTTAATTGTCATCACCAATCATGGGGTTGTTCAATATCTAATTCTTATGGAGATGAATTACTTGATATTATAGACATTCATAACTTATGTATCTTGAATTCAGGAGCACCCACTCGTCGTTCAGATCCTAATCAGAACCAAAGCGCAATAGATCTTTCTATCTGTTCACCAAACCTAGCTTCTTCATTAACTTGGCATACCCTGGCCTCTACTTTTGGCAGTGATCATTTTCCAATAGTAATTTCTTATCCTCTTTCTAAATCAAATGCACCAAAAAGGAAATCAAATCTCAAACATAAGTTACCCAATAGAAATAGTAATGACTGGGAGAAATATAAGGATATTGTTGACAGAAAGGCTTGTTCATTGCCTGTTATTTCTGATGATAACCAAAATAGTTGTGCTGAAGCTTTGGCATGCATATTGATTGAAGCGGCGAATGAAGTATTTCCTATAAAAAATAACAATGTTAGTTCAATTCCGTCACCTCCTTGGTGGGACTCAGAATGTAGTGAAGTAATTAAAAAACGTAAAAAGGCTGAATACAATTATAACCATGATATGTCAGATATTAACTTTGAAATTCTTACTAACATAGTTACAGAAACTCGCAAACTAATTAAGAAAAAAAAATTTGAATCTTGGCGTAACTTTTGTTTATCTATTTCACCCAATACACACCCTTCAATTGTCTGGCAATATATTCGTAGATTTAGATCTATTTACAAAAACCATTCTCCTATCCCTGATTCTTTAGCCAGCGACTTTTTAGATAAGTTAGCTCCTCCTTGGGTTCCTGAGAATAACCTGTCTCTCATACCCAATAACCTAAATAGTAATTCGACGCTAGATTCTTTGTTCACTCTGACTGAATTAAAGGCTGTTATTAATAAAACTAATGATTCAGCCCCTGGCATTGATGGTATACCTTATTCCTTTTTTTCTCATTTAAATGATAATGTTCTCAGTTATTATTTACAACTCATTAATTCTGTAATGAAAACAGGAAACGTTCCTAGTGAATGGAAACGTCAAATAGTGTTGCCATTCCTTAAACCAAATAAAACGCCTTCTGATGTTTCATCATATCGTCCTATAGTTTTGTCTTCAATTCTTATAAAATTAGCGGAACATTTAATTAAAAATCGACTGGAATGGTTTGTGGAAAGTAAAGGCCTTCTGGCAGAATCACAATATGGCTTTCGGAAAGGAAAAAGTACAACAGACTGTTTAAGCATATTTACATCTGATATTAGAATATCATTTTCTAATAATCAAGCTACCGTTGCGGTTTTTCTCGACATAAATGCAGCATACGATAATGTGATTTTGTCAGTCTTACAACATAAATTAGAGATCTTGCAGGTTCCAGTAATCTTGACTAATTTCATTATAAATATTCTGGCTGAACGGTCTGTCACCATGTCAATAGGGAACCGAGAGGTTTCTCAAATTGTATGGAGAGGTCTCCCACAAGGTTCTGTACTCAGTCCGCTTTTATATAACATATACACATTTGATTTAGATTCAACATTATCTAACTATGTTAGTGTCCTTCAATATGCCGATGATTTGTTGTTATATACTACAAACCAATCTATTGAACAAGCTAGTTTTGCCATGAATTCCGCACTATCCGCTTTGTGTTCTTGGTTACATCTTAATGGTTTAGAGCTATCAACATCTAAAAGCGCAGCTGTGCTATTCACCCGAAAACGAAACATTCCCCATATTAATATTCTCTTCAAAAATACACCCATTCCAGTCACAGACAATTTCAGATATTTGGGTGTAATTTTAGATTCAAAACTAAGTAGTGTTCCCCATTGCGAGTTTATCACTAATAAATGCGAAAAGCATCTAAACATGCTGAGATGCCTTTCTGGAGTGTGGTGGGGTGCACATCCTTTCTCACTCAAGCTAATTTATAATGCAATAATTAGAAGTTCATTAGATTATGCATCATATGTTCTTGAACCAGGGAGCGTTTTGGCTTTTAAAAAATGGGACCGTATCCAGTATAAAGCATTAAGAGTCATTTCAGGTGCGATGAAATCTAGTCCCACAAATGCTTTGCAAGTGGAATGTGGCGAAGCCCCTTTACAAATTAGAAGACAATTTCTTTCTGATAAATATTTGTTTCGGATTATGCAGTTCGCTGCTCACCCTCTCATTCCTAAACTGCACCTTTTAGTAACGCTGATAGAATCTTCAGATTACTGGTCACATAAACGTTCTCCTTGTTTAGTTATAAGCTACAAAAAATATCTTTCTCTATCTTCTCCAATTCATCGTTCTAACAAACTCCCCATATTTAGCTGTAGTTATGATAGTTTACTGTTCAGCCCTAATATTATTTTCGACTGCTTTAGTAAATCCGACCCGGACGTTTGTTTAAAATTTGATCATTTTCTTACTGAACATTCAGACTATCATAATATTTTTACTGATGCTTCCAAGCTTTCTCCAACGAGTTGTGTTGGGGTAAGCACTTTCCATTCCCAATACAACATCGTTCAAAAAATAAAACTTCCTCCGGAGACTTCCGTTTTTACGGGAGAATGTTTTGGGATTCTAAAGGCTATTCAATACATTCGAGTTTATCAGCTTAAAAAGGTTATAATTTTTTCAGACTCCCAAAGTGCTCTTTTAGCAATTAACAAATGCCTGTTGGGAAATAAATCCCATTTTCCCATCATTTACTCAATAAGAGAATTGGCGCACAAATTTTTTTCAGAGGGATATGACTTACTTTTTGCGTGGGTTCCAGCCCACACTGGCATTAAAGGTAACGAAGTGGCGAACGTTCTTGCAGGTGATGCAGTGCAGTGTGGGGACATTGTTCCATATAAAATTTTTTGCGATGATATTTTAGAATTACCTAAAACTTTTCTTCGGGACTCCTGGAAGGTGGCTTGGGAAACGAGCAGTGCGCTGAAAGGTCATTATTTTCATTTGATTCAACCCGATGTTTCGGATAAACCGTGGTTTGGCAGGGCTAAGTTTGGCAAGATGGAGACTTCCACTCTCATACGTATGAGGCTTGGTCACGTTTGCTCTCCAGCTCATCTTGCCAGACTTAAAATTATAAACGATGCCAGTTGCTCTTGTGGTATGGATGTGGGTGACATAAACCACATTTTTTTCTCTTGTCCTCAATATGACCGATCTTCCTTTCTTAGTGACCTTATATCTCTCCGTATTCCTTTTCCTACCTCAATATTTTCTCTACTTTGTACAAATAGTTTACCTGTATATAAATGTATAGTATCATTCATTATCTTTAATAACATTAAATTGTAATTTTTGTTGTTTTGTAAATACGTTTGTCTTTTTTAGTTCATCACTCATTATCTTCATCGTTGATTGTATCCCTATTGATCCTATATCCTAAATTCCGTGATTTCCGTTTTTTATAATAATACCGTTTCCCTATCTTTAATGAATAATGTTAAAAAAACATGACATTGGTTTAATGCACAAATCGTGCGAGCCAAAGGGAAGGAAAAAAAAAAAAAAAAAAAAGAACATGACTGACATTAGTATCAACCATAGAACAACGCTTATTTTTGTTTATATATATTCCGATAATAACAATAAATCACTCTCACTAATAAGCTAACTGTCCCATTGTAAAGTGATAAGAAAAACCGATTATCTTGCTTAAAAACTACTTGTATTAATGCTCTAAAATGGATAACAATCCATATTCATCCATCCAATTGCGAATTAGCCCAACATGCTTTCAAGTGGATGAAAATCCATTGCGAATTAGCCCAACACCAACGTCAGTGTACAATGGTGAGGATTTAAATAAAGGAGGGAGACCCGCTTTAGGAAGTATTGTAAAATTTGGTCCACAACCACGATCCATGGTAGCTCAGATGCTGTCAGATATGAAGAGTAACGCTATTATTATCGAAGAAGAAGACCCACTCGAGGAATGTCCAATCCAAACTGAGCAACCGCAAGATTTTGTAGAA